>OY998244.1:17776312-20664857 GCA_963922005.1 Cornus suecica
AAAACTCTTAAACTCAGGAAGTCGGGTCGGTTGGAAAACATGGCTGACAGGTATGTTTATGGCATTGGGATGCCTCCACTGACCACTCACTACTATCATCCTTTCTTTCCATCCCTTATTGGAGGTCGGGACGTTGTCACACAATTTCCTCTTAACATACGAGGTTAGGTTGTACCGACCCCTATTATCCTTTTGCTCCTGAAGTTTATACGAGAATAGAAGCTCGGCCAAACCTAAGTCTAGGTTCATTTCTTTGTTGATCAATAGGATCATGGCCAGGATCTTATAAAAATTAGGAGCAACTTGAAGGGGGGGCAGACCCAAAGTCGCCAGTGCCAAGAGGAAAAAAGGGTGAATTGGAAACTTTAGTATGGCAAGGTGAAATGAGGAGAGCAGTATCTCCCCGTCCTTCAGCCCCTCACCAATCCTAAATTCTTTGTCCCGAGGATAATGTCTAACCTTCACCCCTTCAGGAACCCCGTAGCTCCTAAGTTGAGCGTCCTTCTTGTACTTGGTCGGGAGAGGGTTAGTACAAAAATTCTCCTCTTCCTCAACACCCTAATCCTGATCAATCCCAGCATCACCCTCTACAACTTGACCCCCAGCGTCCTGAGTAACTTCTGGTGGACTAGACCTAGTGACTCGGGTAATCTCTACGGATGGGGTGCTCACTGAGGCTTCGGGATCAGTAATGGTCAAATTAGTGTCTGTCCGTTGCAGGTCACTAACCGACCTAGTGTCATCACTCCCCGACCTAGTGTCATCACTCCCCGACATATTTGATGAAAGGTAGAAAATTGAGAAGAATAACTTACAAAAGGTAAAAAAGATACCAACAGTTTCCCCCTCGTGTTTTTCTCCGACGAATGATTTGCAGAAACCAGCAGTTCTACCAACAGTCAAAGATGGGTGCGTCCGGTCAAACACTTCGCTGCAGGGCTCAAAACACTCCACACAGTGAAATATTCACCCACGATCACTAGGATTTGTAGAAATTGGTGAGACAAACTGGGGATTAGGTGGATTTGAGAATGGATTTGAATTTGCACAAAACGCTTGAGGATACGGCTGAGAAAAAGTGATGAAGATGAAGGAGAAACGGTCCAAAAATAGTGTAAGTGTGGCGTATATGAATGATATATAGGTTATATAGGCATGACGTTTCAGCTACCCGGGTCAGGGCACCGGACCGACATGACCCAACCCATTTCACGCATAACTATGCCATCTTAGCCACAGGTTCAAAATTGCAATGATGACGACAGCTGCTGCATTTAAAGCGTCTTCGCGTCATCAGGCACGCGTCCCGTGCACCAACCTCGAAGGCTTTTTGATGGGCCTTAAGATTCTTTCATCTAATGGGCCTATTTAAAAATAGGCCCATGAGCTAAAAGAGGGTATGTGTACATGTGAGTTTTCCCGGCCATATAAAAGCCTCGTCCCAACCGGATCGATCCGAGAAAGTCCGAGATGATGATCCGATTATTGCTTCAACATCATAATTCGACCAACTCGCCAGCCTTGTGGTCTGTCCCGAGATTCGACTACCAGACCCATCTTGTGGCCCGACCCGAAGAGCATTCCAGAAGATTCTATAAGAGACTTGCAGCTCAAGATAATGGTATAGTGTAAGGACAAAATAGCTGACGTGTAAAGTAGGACAAAATGACAAAGTAGAAAATGTTGCCCAAATGGGCCAAAGGCCCATAGGAAAAATGTATATAATCTGATGAAGGTTAATGAGAAAATGATCTTTTGTGTTGTGCAAATATTGTACTTACAGTATTTTTGATAAAAAAATTGAGCACCACTTAAAACATTAAGTGTCACTTAAAATGAAGTAAAATTTAAAGTGACAGGATCACCACTTGACACTGAAGTCTGAAAACTGAAAATTTACAAAAATATCAGAAAATATAATTTTTTTAAACACCACTTAAAACCTTTAGTATTTAAAATTTTCAGTACTTAATTTTAAATTTTATCAAACAGCACCTAACTTTTGGACCCAAATGTTTCCATGCACAGTGATAAAATAATGGGTAAATACCACTGACACCCCCTCAAAGATACCTTAATCCCACATAGACCCCCTCGATATTCACTATTCCCACTCAGACCCCCTCAAAATTGAATTTTGTCCCACAAAGACCCCCTCCGTCTCCACACCGTTAAACTGTGTCGTTAACCACCCTGTGAATTGTCTATTTTGCCCTCAAAATGATATAAAATGACCTGCATATCCTTCTTCTTCTTCAATTTGGGCATCCCAAAACCCTAACCCTAATTTATATATAGAGAGATATTGGAAATGGGAAATTGGGAGAGAGATTGAAGATGGGGATTGTATATATTGCATACCCATATATACATATATATATATGATGCTATATATACCCATATACCCGTATATATACCCGTGTATATATATATATTGTTGTTATATATAGCAGTTATATACCCGTATATATATATATATATATATATATATATAGATGCGGCTATATATATGTATAGATCTATATATATGTGTGTGTGTGTGTGTATATATGTATAAATCTATATATATATGTGTGTGTGTATAAATCTATATATATATGTGTGTGTGTGTATATATATATGTGTATATATATTCGTAATATATATATATATATATATATATTCGCAATATATATATATATATATATATATATATATTTTCGTAATATTTATATATATATTTTCGTAATATATATATATATATATATATTGGGCATATGGGTAATTTCACACTTTATATATTAGCCTAATGTAATGAGTGAAACCTCAGGGGGTGTTACTGCAATTTACCATTTTTTAAAATATATATCGAAGGGAAAATTAGTAATTTCACAATAAAATGTCAGTAAACCTAACGGCCGTTTTTCAGAGGGGGTCCGTGTGGGAATACTCAATATCGAGGGGGTCCGTGTGGGATTAGGGTCTCTTTGAGGGGGTGTCTGTGGGAATAATCCTAAAATAATTGCATACAATGGCCCAATTTTAAGAACAAAAAAATGATATTTTCTTATTTTATGCACTGTTTGTTCTGCTGATTGTCTTGCCTATTTTGAGAGGAACTAAAACAAAACAATTATGCCCCAAAAAAAATGACTTTCATTCACTAGGGTTTGTTCTTCAGAACACAACTTGAGAGGTGAGCGGTGACTCCCATGAACATCAACACCTACCTCAAATCGGCCGCGAACACAGCTTGGAATATTTTGTTCATTAGGGTTCATAGTTCCATACCAAGCAGACCCTTATTAACTTTTCTCTTTATAACTTTTCAAACCTTTTTTCTTCTTCTTCAATTTTTTCATATTTAATATTATTATGTATATATATATATATATATATTAATACATACGAATAAAACGTAATAATTTAGGTGAGTTTATTACGTTTTACATTTGCATTTGTTTTAAAATAAAATTCCAAATAATACTACAAACAAAGCGTGGTAAAAAAAAAGGACAATATTGGCCTCCTATTGTGGGAGGAGCCTCCCCTCAGTGGTAGAGCGATCGACTGTTAACTGACTGGTCTTAGGTTCGAACCCTACTTGGGTAAATTTGATTCCAACAGAACTCTTTAATTCATAATGAAATGACGCGTTTTGACCGTTAAGATTAGGTATCCCGTTCCCTATCTTTGTTTCTATTACATTATATTTCATTGTATCACATTGTGTTCTACGATATTTGAGAATCGCCGTCAATACCTCGATGTAAGTGTACCTCCATGATAATTCTTTATATTTTTTTTAGAAAAAAGTATTAACATAAAATTCATAAAGAAAATGGCAATACTTGTCTTAGGCCATATCAGTAGGAGCCTCCTACTTACACCTAATATGGTCCAATTAACTATTGACACATGTCTAAATATATAATTAATTATCAACTAAAGATTTAAATCCAATATCAATATTATATCTTGTATCTTCACAATATCTATCTTTTACGTAAGAGACCAACATGTATACATCTCTACCTTCATCTTCACATAACATGAAAGCAAAATAAAAACATTCACAGACCACTTATATATATACTAGTAAAGTAAAGGGCATTTGCGATGCACGTAGTAAAATAAATTAATAATTTTGATTGAAAGTGTTATTTAATTGAATATTTGTATTTTAAAAAAATATGTGTAGCAATTTTTTTATATGACATTGAAGACAGAAAAGGAGAATTTAAAAATGAAATAAGAGAAAATATATATATATGTATACACATGTAATGCAATTATATGATAACAGTAAAATAAAATATAAATTTGTTAAAATGAATGACAATTATTGTATAGACATCTTTAAAATGAAATTAATAATGATTATTTATTTCTCCTATATTGTGTCAAATCCATAAAAATTAAATGAGATATTTGTTATTTCCTATGATAACCCAACCTTGACAATTTTGCTTTAGATTTTAAAGTGAAAAATTAACAATAATTGAACTTTACTTTTAAAATATAACAAAAAAATATAAGATACTTTTATGAATGTATAAGTAAAAACAAATTATTTACTTCTTTTTTAAAATTGTAAAACACAAAGTTTAAAGAAAAATGGCACTAACTGAAAAATAGGTGAATGAATATTAAATAACCTAATAGTTATTGATGATGAAACTTATCAAATTAAAAAAATTAATGCATACGTTATTACTTTTATAAAATCACCTCAATATGAAATTACTTAGGATATGATGATTCTTAAATGTATGTATATATATATATATATATATAGAAATATAATACAAATATAGGATATATAACAAAATTGAAAAAATAATTTAATAGAAACAAAATAAAATTATTCTCAATTGATATAAATTTTGTTGTGAATTCAATCTCATAAAATTTAGAATATGAAATATATTGTAAATTTAATTCACATCTTATTTGCTAATCAAATCAAGAATAAAAAAATCTAATCAAATAGGATAACAGAATATAAATTATATGATAAATTTAATTAATGCATAAATAAGTAAAATTAAATAATGATAAAAAACAATAATATAATCTTTAACAAAACACTCAATATATTAAAAACTTAATATATATATATATATATATGTATATATGTATGATCAAAAACAATATAAAATTTGGTTGTGAATTTGATTATATGAACTCGAAGAATTCAATCTCTTAAAACTTAGAATATGAAATATCTTGTAAATTTAATTCACATCTTATTTGTTAATCAAATCAAGAACAAAAAAATCTAATCAAATAGGATAAAAGAATATAAATTATATAATAAATTTAATGAAAAAATAAGTCAAATTCAATAATGATAAATATAAATAATATAATCCTTAACAAAACCCTCAATATAATAAAAAAAATATAAAAAAATTATATATGATCAAAAACAATATAAAATTTTGTTGTGAATTCGATTATATGAACTCGAAGAATTCAATCTCTTAAAACTTGGGATATGAAATATGTAATAACCTTAATTTATGTCTTTAATTAATTTGGTATTTATGAGGGATGTATGTGTAAAATTAGTAATTGTGATGTGTAATTTAGTATTTGTGGTGTGTAATTTAAATAGTTGTAATGTGGGTAAGTAGATATATATGTATATACGTGTATATGTTGGTGTGTATGTTATTAATGAATGGATTAGAAATATAAAAGAAAGGAGAAAATGAGAAGGAATAATGATAAAAGGTGGGAGGTGTGGTGTAAAGGTAGTGAAAGTTGGAAAGTGGGGGACATAGTTTAATGTGTGGACCTAATGTCTTTATTTTAATTATTACTATAGAGATAATTAAATGGAAATCTTCCAAATGGTATTTTGGAATTCATACGAAAGTTTCATTGTTTCTCAAAGACTTTAAAAGAGAATGAAGAGAGTTCTTGAAGAAGATGTGATAATCTTGGATGAGTTATTGAAGAAGATGTGATAATTTTGGATGAATTTTGGGCTTGAAGATAAAAAATTAAAGTCGGATAATTTAAGGCAAGTTATAACTCTATTTTACCCCTTTGAATTTATACATCCAAGACTTTTGTGAAATAATATGTATAAATAAATATATATTATTTATACATAGTTAAATTTCTATAAAAATAAATATAAAAGTTTTATCATGTATATAAATGCATATATATATGGGTATATGAATGTTTAATGATTATTATCATATATTTCATATTATTATTAAATTATATTTTAATTATAAAATACATCTATAATTATGAAAATATCATCAATTACTAGTTAGGAAGCTTTAATAATATTTATAATTATTTAAATAAGTTTCTTGAATTTTCTAGAAATTTTTAGGGAATTTTAATGGCATTTTTTGGAAAGTATAAAATTCTGGAAATCTAGTATGGTTGTTTGTATGTTATTATGGTACACTTATTTTTCTAACCATAGGATTACATGAACTTTCAATCCAAGCCTTTGATTTAATTGTATGTATATGTTGAAATCTAGTGTGGATGGTTGTATGTTGTTACGGTACTCTCATCTTCTTGAATCGTAGGATTATTAGAACTTTTAATCATATCCCTTGATTTAATTATAAATGTGTAATGGAGTCAACTGTGGACGGTTGTATATTACTATGGTGTACACACTTTTGTAACCATAGGATGAGATTAACCTTTAATCCTAACCCTTGAAATATAATATAGTTATTGGTTATACTCTGGTGTATGTGTGCACATAGTAAGCATAAATTTGACGAATCAGAAACATACACCTATATTAGAAATTATCCGGTGTAGTGACGCGCACCGTAAGCATGTATAATTCACTAAAATTATATTAAGACCCCTAAATATATTAAGATTTGACCCCATATGTTTATAGTAATTACAATATGACCCCTAACATTTACGAAAATTACAGGTAAGCCCCTGAATGTTACTTGAATGACATTTTGACCCATGTATGTTGCTTAAATTACAGTTTGAACCCAGTACCTTGCTAGAATTACATTTTAGCTCTTTAAGTATACTAAAAGATAATTTGGATCCCTAAAATTTAAGGAAATAATATTGTGTTCCCGGATCCATTAGTAACCTATCATAAATTATGTGAAAGTTATAATGATATTAAATATATTCATTAGAATGGTTTATCAATGATTATATTAT
This sequence comes from Cornus suecica, assembly GCA_963922005.1. Taxonomy (NCBI): domain Eukaryota; kingdom Viridiplantae; phylum Streptophyta; class Magnoliopsida; order Cornales; family Cornaceae; genus Cornus; species Cornus suecica. The sequence goes on from OY998244.1 coordinate 17,783,471, forward strand.
GAAAGATGATATTTGTTGATTATTGGATATAATGGTTTAATATGTTGTTATAAATCATTATATATGATTGTGTGCATATGTGAAGCATAGGATGCGTAGTGATGTATGAGTTGTTTACTTTTATTATGTTAATAAGCATATATGTGTGAAGTGATGTATATAATGCTCACTTATTATATGTTCAGTGATGTATATGATGCAATTTTAAATCATAATATTGAATTTAAATAATTATGGAATGAGAATTTCTAAGGAACCATAAGGAGGCTGACTAATAAACGTAGTCTCATGAGTACCACGAGACATGGTTGAGTTATCACGACATGATTGAATTGTAGTGTACGTGGTTAAAATAGAATTGATAAATTCGTAAATCTTATTATTTAATTAAATAATTTTGGATGAGGTTTTTAAAGGAACTATAGGGAGGCTGACTATTAACGTAGTCTCATGAGTACCACGGGACATGATTGAATTGTCGGATACGTGGTTAAAATATGGTTTGGAAGGGTTGTCTATTGGCATAAAGAAATGATAATGAATATTAATATATTCATTTATATGATTTTAATGATATATAGGATGCATTGGTTATTTGTTTTAAATGTATAAGTATATATCTTTATTCGATTATGGGATACATATTATAAAATATGTTTATGCATGAATTGCATTACTTATTTATTTTAAAAGGTATAATAATATATCTTTTATTTGATTATGAGAAAAATATTATAAAATATGTTTATGTATGAGATGTATTAATTCTTTATTCTAAAAAGGTATATATATATATATATATATCTTTTATTTTGTTATGTAAAAATGAACTTTCTAAAAGAATTTATGAGAAGTGAAAGATAAATCTTATTACATAGGGTCTATCTATCTATGTTGTTTCGTTGAGAGATGTTGGCTTTATCGGTCCTCTGTTGAGTTGTATTAGTAGTGGTCTTACTTGTGGGTTTAACCTACCTTGTTGTTGATATTTCAGGTTTGGGACAGTTTCAGTCACCGGGTTAAGAATTTGAGTCATATCGATTTATTCGTGATTGTCTACTTCATTCTTACTTCCTATGTACAATGTATATTAGTTATACAATTGTTGTAACTTAGGCACGGTAATTAAAAATGTATTTTTATTTAGGGGTCCTTCTTTAACAGGATTCCCAAGTTGTAACTTAAAATCTTTTGTAAGATTTGACGTTAGTATTGCTTCCGCTATGATTTTTTTTTTTTTTTTCGAAAATTTTCTATTGTATTCTGTGTTTTTATATATCAATTGCATGGTACTTCCCGATCTTCGTGTGTGAGCCTGACTAACTCACGTGTGGAAATTTGGGGGTATCACAAAATATATTGTAAATTTAATTTACATCTTATTTATTAACCAAAATCAAGAACAAAAAAATCTAAATCAAATAGGATAAAAGAATATAAATTATATAGTAAATTTATTTCTTGAAACTCAAACGAATGCATAAATAAGTAAAATTCAATAATGATTAACAAAAATAATATTATCCATAGAAAATCCTCGTTATACCAAAAACTAAAAAAAATTAAAATTATATATGATCATAAATGATAAAAGAATATAAATTTTTGTTGTGAATTCGATTTTTCGAACTCGAACTACTACCTATAGATTTAAAACATAAGATAAATAAACAATATTCGAATTAACATATCAAAATCTTTTTAAAAAAACTCTTCAAATTCAAACTCGCCTAATTTAAAAAAGGAAAGTAAATATTAAAACCTCAAATTAATATATCATAAACCAAGACAAAAAAAATCAAATAAAACTAATATTAATTTACGAATATCGCTAAAATGAGATATAATGAATATTGATAAACTGGGATTATAAAGCATAAGAAAAAATATCTATATTAAGAGTAGAAGGAGAAAAACGTACAGAGGTATTAGATTGTAAATTTTTCAAAACTGGTCGGTCACTTTGTATGATATAAAAATGATAAAAATATTTTGTAAGAGGTATAAAAAATTAAAATATTTAGGTGGATAGAATTTGAGGAAAGATAAAATTCTTAGTTTATATCTTTTAATTATTATAGGAGTTTTAATAGACTTAACAAAACACCAACAAAATATCTTACGGCAAAGATTAAAAGATAAGGATTGATGTTGAATTAAGCTTTTAGTTTATCTAGAAATAAAGTTTAATTATAATTAGGTTTAAAATTTAAATATATATAAAAAATCATTTTTAACATCAACGAGCCAGCCATGTTTTTTTTTTTTTCACAAGCAAGTGAGTTGTTAGATTAGAAGTTTCTTTTGTATTTTGCATTTTTAATTTTCCAAATTCTTATATTTTATATTATGTTTTAATTATAAACTTAATTGATTGTATTTAAACACCATCACTTACAAACTCTTTGAAAATTATTTTGTTTTAGAATTTAATCTCTTATTATAATAAAGATCTAATGATACTTGAACTCTTAAAACTTTAACAAAAATTAATATTTCAATTATTCTTTATAATTTAAAATAAAAAAATAAGAGCTGAACCTGGATTTAAAATCTGAAACTTTTGATATAATTAGGTCTTTAGTTGAAGTAATTAATTAACATTAAATTTGTACAAGTAGAGTTTAATTATAATTATAATTCATTTATAAGTAAAATATAATATAAAAATACAAAAATAGGAGCTGAAATTCTTCACACTTTTAATTTTATATATTAGTATTTGACTTAGAAATCCAATTCAATTGCATTTAAACTATTTAATATATAATTTGTTTAAGATTTTTACACTTTATATTTTATATTTCATATGATTATTGTTTTTAATAAACACTTAATATTTTTAAATATGAATATAGAAAGATAATCATCCTTAAAAGAAGGAAATTATCCTATAATCAAATCCATATCTATTGCTTCGGTGAGAAGTCCCAACACTTTTAGAATTTTAGTAAGCAAATTGGACATTATTTAAATGCATAATAAAATATAAATACTTTTTTTTTTTTTTTTTGTGAATAGGCTAAAATATATATACTTGTATAACATTAATACATTAGGTTTAATATAATTGTGGTAGAACTAAAATTCTTAGTGTTCTATTACAATTAGGTCTTTAATATATATAGTTAATTACAATTATATAACACGTCAATTTTTTTTAGACTAAAATATATATACTTGTATAACATTAATACATTAGGTTTACTATAATTATGGTATAACTAAAATTCTTAGTGTTCTATTACAATTAAGTCTTTAATATATATAGTTAATTATAATTATATAACACGTCAATTTTTTTTTTATAATTTATAAATTAAAAAATAGGGCTGAACCTTGAAATATTGAAACACTCAAAAATACTGAAATTCTTCACACTTTTAATAGTAGTATAGATATATATAACATATCGTTTTCTTCACATACCAATATATATATATATATATATATATATACCTACCTAGGTATTACTATCACTAGACATATATATACATAGAATAAAACTCTTTATCTTGCCCACCTTATAGATTTGGATCTCACCCTCTATTAATAGCTTGAGAAATAAATTATAATTTTGATTTGATTTAACAAATATTGAGTAATTGAGAAGTTCAAGATTATAGAGAGAGAATAGAGAGCTATTAAAAGTAGAGAGACCTTTTTCATTACTTAAAATAATTTTAATGCTATTATAGATTTTTGGGATAATTACACAAACCTCCTTCAAACTATGGCATAGTTGCACGCGGTTTCCTTAACGTTTCAATAATATTAGAAACCTTCATTAATTGCACATTTGTTATAACATTTAACCCATTTTGTTCAAAGTTAACGTCAAAAATTTACTTTATTCGTCAATAAAGGCATATTATGGACTAAACTCTCTATTTTACCCTTACTATCCTTGCATTTAAACCCTTACTTTTGCATTCAAAATTATTAGAGTACCCCCAACTTCCTTTACCAAATTGTCTTCATATGTATTTTATATAAACCCATTTGAAGGGTTATTTATACCTACTCGCTCTTTCTAAAAATTACCCATTCTCTCTCTACAAACGTTCTGTCATGATTGAGAAAGATAATGGGCGCATGTGAATCACAGTTGTTGGTACACATAATTCCCGCTAATATATTTGAGGGCAATGTAGTAAAATCACCATCCTCTAGAAGATTCTCTAAATATCTTTAAAGATAGGAGAATATATACGTCATTTCATTATTATTTTTTGCCGAATCAATATTCCGATGATATTAAGGGAGGTTTATGATATTATTAAAATATTAGGGGAACTGCATGCAATTATGCCTTAGTTCAGGAGAGGTTTGTGTAATTATTCTTAATTTTTTTTAGACATGTTGCATTATTTAATTGGGCCATATAGGTGTAACTTACACCGTGTAAGTGTTGGCACCCTAAAATATTGTCCTACATGACAGACTCTGATTGGGGGAATAAATGGAAGAAGAGATGATCACGTGGCAGATTCATAAGCAGCTACAAATGAGATAAACATCCATTAGGAATCTGTTCCCTATTTTTATGGGTTTGAGAAGTTTTGATAGCAAAGAAAGAGGGAAATGAACGTGAATCAATACATGTAGAGAATGAGTTAGAAAATGAGTCTGATAATGTGGGAACAAAATCAAAGAAGTGCCACAACTTGATACACGTTTGTTTTTAGAACGTGGCAGTTAAGAAAAGAGTGGTAGTTAACAATTGTAACTTGAAGAAGGACACATGGCATCTTTTTAGATATGTTTCAAAATCACTTGTTGTTATCCAGGGTACGCCTGTTTGTTTGGTGGCCTGGTCTTGTCTTGCATTTTTGAGACTAGACCATATTTGGTAAGGTTGGTTTAAAAAATGCAAGACAAGACCAAAAACCCCCCAAACCCCCTTTTCCAAAACCAACAAAATATTGATTTTTGTTGGTCTTGACTTTACTTACACCACCACCGGGCCACACCACCACTGAAAATTGATAATTTCAGAGCCTGAACAACACAGGAATAGGCAAGCAATTAAACGAAAACAAAACACAAATAATGCATAACTCCAAAATTAAAGAGTAATTTGTAAAAATACTAAATTCCAGAACTATTTTACACCCAAACTGAAATTAAAACTTTTGGGTGCATTGAATTTCATTAAGATTGTTTGAAGAACCCAAAACCCAAATCCATAATCTGATTTTCTCGGCAACCAAATAGTGGAAAAAGAAAATCACAACGACATTGAAGAAAATAGAGCAACAATTAGATATAACCATGAACCACCAAGAGTAAGTGACGGCACGATCGAGCTTGAGAACGAGAAAGAGGGTGAAAGAGAAGAGCGAGCCATGAGCCACCACAGCCTGCAAAGACTTCCAACTCATCACTCTCCTCTGAACCCACATAACCCCATACCCCAGAAATTGCAAAACACACACAAATACACCCACAAAAACACCCACACCAAGAAGAATATTGGACACAGAAACAGTTCAGAAACGATGATGGAGATTGTTTAATTTTATTTTAGGGTTTGTTTGCTACGAATTTTATGGGTAGGAGGAAGAGAAAACAAGAATTCTAGAGAGAAAGACTAAATATATATATATATTCAATAAAATTTGGAATTAGACCAAACCGCTTATCAAACAGAGTTTTAGATTAGCGACTATACTAGACCAAACCGCTTTCCAAACATGACTAAGTAGTTTGTTTATGACAACTTTGCAAACTCTCCATCAACATAACACAAAAACTACACATTTTGTATCTTCAATTCCTTGCAATTTTAATACAGTCTTTCAATTTATTACTTTTCTTGCAATTACCTTCATTACATTTCAATTTATTTCCTTTGCATTTTAATTCATGCACTGCAATTTCAATTCATTAGTTATAGCAATTTCAATACTAAAAATTCTTTTCATTAAGATAAAAAGAACTTAATCAAGAGTTTAATATCTTTTTCTTATTCAATTGTCTGATCCATTTTAAAAATGGATACCAATTATCCTTCGTTTAACTTGATTCTTAAACGAATCTCGCTCTCATGGGTGGACAAAAATTAGAAACAACAGTAAGTAAGTAGGAGGCTCCTCCTGACCTTAAAAAAATAAAATGATTAGGTCCAAAATATGGCAAGTATTGTCCAAAATATGGCAAGTATAATGAGGTCGGTCTATTTATTTACTTTATTAAAAATTACCGAAACTAGCTTAGGTTTCCCAATTTCTATATTCTACTCTCGACTGTTATCGAGATTTGAGACATCCATCTCCGCCTTTCCGAATCGAATTCTCAACTCCCCCTCAATCGCCAACATGTACTCTCTCGCTCTCTTTTTCTTCCTTGCCTATACATATGCATATATAAATTTATATATATATATGAAATATATATGTGTCGCACAACGGTCGGGAAGGGTTTCTCCAAACCCTAACTGACCCTGATGCAGAGACAAAGACTGATTGTTTTTGTATGATTTGCAGGCCCAAAAGGGAGAGTAGTAGTCGGAAGAGGGAGAGACACTTGACTGAAGAGGATATCTCCGAGTATTTGGCCAAGAAAGCTCAGAAAAAGGTGTGTTATCATTGCTAAATTATATATATATGTATATATATATATATGGTTCTGTTTTGGTGTTGTGCTTGTGCTGATGATTCTCTGCTTCCTGTTTGATGTTTCAGGCGCTCAAAGTCGCCAAAAAATTGAAGGCGCCAACCGTGTCGGGTTATTCCAATGATTCGAATCCGTTTGGTGATGCCAATCTCAATGAAAAGTAAGTGAATTCTGTCTTTGATGAATGTTTCCGATAGAGTATGTGTAATTATCATCTCTACCTGTATAATAATGTATCAAAAGTTAGAATCGAAGGGTTAGGATTTCATTCAGTGATTAGTTTGTTCATTCGTAGTGTTATTTCTAGAATCTGACACTTTGTCTGGATGAAATAAGCAAAAAAACTTGATCACTGAAACAAACATTGCACTGTTGAGTTTCACTTGCATTTTATTTTATTTTCGGCTAGCAAAGAATTGCTTTTTTTAGTATTACCGAAGCGATGCGTAGGCGAAATTTTGGTTCAAGTCTTATTGGTTTGTCCTAACAAAACACATAGTTCTTTCTCTGTTTTTAAGTTTAATTATAGATATATGTTCTATGACTTCTCAAATGAATGAACAAGCATAACCTCCCAACCAAGACCGATCTCGGATCTCCCAAGGGATCGATGTATCATGGTTGTCGACCTAACCTCTGTTAGATGTAAAATTCTCCACCTCACCCTTGATGGCTAGATGGGGGAGTCTCACCTCCTCATAGATCCAAACATTCAGGAAATAATAGAAAAGAAAGAAAAGGGAGATCAGAGGATTCCACTGGAGTGTAATGCCCTATATGATAGTTATCAAAGATGGGCTGCTCAAATTGGTATCGAATGTTAGTCTTATAGACACCCAAGACATAAAATATAGTACAAAACTCCACTACATGCTCCCTCCACTGGAGAAAACCCTTGTTTTGTGCTGGTGAGGGCTAAAAATTTATTGCATGATATGTGCCCGGTTCTGCATTAAAAAGATTAGAAGAAAATGTTCTATTGTTAGTTTGAATACTAAAACCTTTGACAATTCTGAATTTCAGATTTGTATGGCGAAAGAAAATTGAGCGCGATGTAACTCAAGGTGTGTCACTCGACTCGTTTTCAGTAAAAGCTGAAAAGAAGAAACAGAGAGAAAGGATGGTATGTGGTTGCTACTTAAATTAATTGTCTAATTATTGTAATTGTTGATATTGGTTTTATTAGTTCCTTTTATGCACTGTCAATCTCTTTCGAGTGTCAACTTAGGAATTTTTGTATGCACCAGTTGCTCCTGAACTTTCTTTTATCGTCTTTTGATTTGGATTTTGATTTTTTGTTTCTGTTTGGGTACAATCTAATTTCCTGATTTCTAAGTTAAAGTGGAAATTGTGATGATAATTCAATGACTAGTTCTTAATGTATCTTTGTGCTTGCCTTAAGGATAGCAGGAGAAGTGGTCGACTACTCAACGTAATGTAAATATACAATGATTTGATCAATTTAGGGTCATAATTAAGCATTGGTGCTGCTAAAATTAAATGCCTTATAGTTTATGGGTGAGATTATTATTTAGGTTTTCGTTTGTAACTATGTCACTTCTCAATTCATGAGGGGCAGGTCCAGGTCCAGGTCCAGGTGATTAGCATACAGAGGCATTCCGAAACACTATATGACATAAAACAACTTTTGAAAGCTTGAAGCAGCAGATCTAATATTCAAGGCCCCTGTAAATACCGACTCCAACAAAGTTGACTGGATTACAGTGTCACGCTAGAAGTTCCTAGTATCTTCTTTAGGAATCTCCGTTTATAGTTATACTTCTTTAGCCATAGCTATGATTTATGTCATTCTTGTTGCTCATAGCTTCCATAGTTGTTGTTATAGGTCCCGTCTTGCTTTTCTTCTATAGCTGCATCATCAGTAGCTTTAGTCCCTTCTCATTTGGATCGTGATCATTATAACTCGTAAAAACTTATAAGCTTGTTATAAATTATCATCGTATCTCTTCCTTCTGAAGATCCATAGATAAAATGTTGCATATTTTTTTTGCCATTTCAGGTATTAATTACTCACAACTTTATATTTAGATCTTTGATCTCAAATCTCCTTGCGCAAGAGGGGTGATCCCTAATTTTCAACTTGGGCTTAAGCTTCCATAAGGTTGACTAGCAGCCAGTTTATGGTTCTTCTTGTTGCCAAATGTCTTTGTTAGCCAGAAAGCACAAACATGCTTAAGAGGGCAAAGAATCTGTGTCACACACCGGACATGCATGGGACCACCCCGACATGTGTCGGATACACTAAAAGCCATGTGGGTTTTTTGAATTTATTCGGACACGCCTCCAACACACGATGAATAGGTGTCCAACACGAGTGTCACAATCATTGGGATTCTTTCTCTTTCTTTTTTCTATATATATATATATATTTATGCATTCTTGGTTTGGTATCCTTCTCCCCTCAGATGCTTTACGGTCTCTTCTTTCTTCCGTTGCTTGGAGCCTCGGATTGGCCAGGTGTTCCCCTAGAAGGCGGTATGGTGCACTAAGGTCCCTTTCAAAGTTGTTTTCTTTACGTGGTCAGTGGCGTGGGGCCGTATCCTTACATCGGATGTTTTGAGACGGCGGGGGATTGTGGTGGTCAACCGGTGTTTTCTATGCAAGAAGGATGGTGAGTCCATTGATCACCTCTTCTTACATTGCCTGGTGGCTTACGACTTTTGGTGTTTGATTTTTGGTTTGTTTGGGATTTGTTGGATGATGCCGGCCTCGGTTCAGGAGGTTCTTCTTATGTGGAGAAGGGGGGTACCTGGGTCTCATGTGCGTTCCTTTTAGCGGGTGGTTCCGTTGTGCTTATGGTGGTGTTTATGGCTCGAGCAGAACCGTAGGTGCTTTGAGGGGATTGAATCCCCGTTAGGGGTTTTGAAAGATGTTTTTATTTCCTCTTTGTTTTATTGGCTGGAGGGTCGATATTGTAAATCCATAGATGAAAAGTTAGATTTTTTGGGTTCTCTTGGCCCGTAGTGACTTTATGTATTCTTTGGGATGCACTTCCCGCTTGAGTGCTTTTTATACAATTACTTATATAAAAAAAAAGGAATCTTTAAGAAAGTCTTATAAGGAAAATATGGTCAAAGTGTAAACATGATGAGTTGGTAAATAGCTTCCAACACCAATAGTATGGTCTTTAGATAATGACTTAAACCTGGGCCTGTTTCATTCCCTTTGGAGTCTGGAGTGTTCCATGGCAGTCTATGACTGCTGACTGCTTATGCTAACCTGGAAGCGGTCAGGGAGGTTTGCATAGGTCTATTAGTGTTATTAAACGTGTAAGAGTGCGAAAGTGCCTAGGTCTCTTGGCTTCTAGGATCGCCTGATTGTTTCACAGAGTCAATCGAGTGATGATCCTGATGGAAAGGATTAGATTAAAGGGGTAATAGAGGTTGCTAATAGATCACGACTTAAATTTTTTATGCCTTTCCTTTCACTTATGAAGGTCCAAAAGATAAAATAATAAAATATCGTATTAGTCCTCTCAATCTGCAAAGCTGAGCAAACAAGTTGCATTTTGTATATAACATGCAGATAAATGAAGTTGCATTGGAAATTCAACACAAGGAATGACACATTATGTTATTACATGACTCAAAAGTATAAAAAATGAAGACATCATATGATTTCACAAATACATCAAATTACCCAAGCAAAGGACTAGCATTGTGTGTGTGTGTGTGTTTTGGGCTTTTGTTTTGGGGGGGGGGGACAAACGGCTTACTGGAAAATGGATGATAAAAAAAGCATAAATGCATGGGTTTTGGATAAAATAAGAATATTATATGCCAAGAAAGCTCATAAAATTGCAAAACATACACTAACAGCAAGCCATAAAACAGAACCCAGAAAAAGAAGCAGGGGATAGAATTGCAGAAATCAGTGACACTGGACAGGAGGAAGACAATAAGTCATAGGAGATTGAAAAATAAAGAATAATAATTCAGCTTGGTTTCTGAATGAATGAGAGGATTTTAAAGAGGGAAACAAGCATGGAAAAGAGTTGATAAAGGAGTATGAGGAAGAGAGATCTGATGAAGTGAACAGTGAGGACACTAGGAGCAGCATTGTAGGGTGAAGAACAAAACCAGCTTACTGCAAAATTGGATGATTGAAACAAACATGGGAGCACGCTTAGTAACTTGGGAAAAATAAAACAGGAGTGGAATTGTAGGCCAGCAATTTAATAAAATAGAAAAATCCACCGAGAGCAAGCAAAAGGAAAACCGGGGGGGTGGGTGGGTGGGGGGGGGTGGGGGGGGGGGGGGGGGGGGGGCATCTTTCAGCAGACAGTGATCCAGAGAAGAGGAAGATGATAAAACTAAGAAGAGAGAGAATCAGCTTAATTTCTGAAAGACTTGGGATTTTCTTTGAAAGAGGGAGATAAGTGTCTCAGACATGGCAGAGAATTGGTAAAGAAGTACGAGGAAAGGAGGAAGAGATACTTGATGAAGAAAGATCTATCAAGCAACTATTGTGCTTCGTCCCTTTTTAATGTTAGGTTTTCATTTGAGCCCCAATTCTGCAGTTGTTCAATGGTTTGGATCAGAAATAAAGACCCTTAATGATCTTAAGCTATTAACTTCTCTATCCTCCCTGTCACACACACATGGATGTCTGTTTTCTGTTTGTGGAAATTATCATTTTCACTGAACCAAATTCTTCCCCTGTATGTTTCTTCTACAATGGAATTTAGTATTTTCCTGTGTAGTCTTTTTGTATAAAGACATTACATCAGATTGCTGACTGAATCAGCTTTACACAGTTGATGTCATTATTGTCTTTATCCTTGTTGTTTATTCTTCTGTAATACGAGGTTCTGTGTAGTTACTGAAATTAATTTTGCAGGCAGAGATTGAAAAAGTGAAAAAAAGAAGGGAGGAAAGGGCTATTGAGAAGGCACAACATGAGGAAGAAATGGTATGTTTTAAAAGAGTTAATTTGTTATTGTTACTTACCATTTGAAGTTCAACTTGTATTAAATTTATTTGCATATCCTCCTTATGTTCCACTGAGTAGACATTGGGGTTTAACCTTAATGTGGAATAATGTGGCTTCTAATTTTTGCCAGGCATTGTTGGCTAGGGAGCGTGCCCGGGCTGAATTTGATGACTGGGAGAAGAAAGAGGAAGAGGTACAGTACTATGCTGAATTTGATATTTTACTTTTTGCCCTTTCCAATTTAAAACTCCCCTACACTTTGTAATTTTTTTGTTTAGCTCTTGTTCTTGTGGTGGGTTTTTCAGTGGGAAAAGATTCCTCTCCTTTTCATGCCCTAAATGTGGTCTTTTTGTTTAGTTGTTGTGGTGGTTGGTTTGTCATGTCTCATTCATTTTCATTTAAATAGTTGCTTGTTCTGTTTACAGTTTCATTTTGATCAAAGCAAAGTTAGGTCAGAGATTCGGTTGCGTGAAGGGCGTACAAGACCAATTGATGTTCTTGCAAAGCAGCTTGATCCTTCAGACGACTTTGATATAGAAATAAACGAACCATACATGGTCTTCAAGGTAAAAATCCATTATGTTTTCTATAATTTACCTTTCTATATCATTATTATCTACTATATACTCCTTCCAATTTTGGGTTTTCCTTTTGGCTGTGGTTGGTTTTTTAAAATGTTGTATGTGAAAAGGATTCATGCTTGCACTACTGCAGGGAGCAGGAGAGTAAATTCAATAGTTACGAAAGATCACAATTTCATATTTAGACAAACTATGCATACAGTCTGTCATAATATATTATCTTTCTTAAGTTGTCTGTCTGTGTTAGTGATTCAGTGCTTTGCTGTAAAACAGTTCGCTGAAAATGGATATGGAACTGTAATCAGGATATATGCATGCTATTCGCAGATACTGTGGAAGTAATGTTGGTGATGATAAAAAAAAACACATAAATCGTATGAAGCATCTACACTTCACACAAGACATAGATCTGACCACAAATTACTTCCTGATTAACCTACTACGTCTACAGAAGTTACTTTAAGATAACTTAAATGTGTTGTGGCTATAAAAAACTTAAGACACTGGAATTTTTCTTATCACACAACATAATCACGCAAGAGACACATGATAAAGTACACTATATCGTAATTTGTGGGCATGAATTTATGTTGATATATATAAATGTAATTTATGATACTATCTCCTCTCTCTCGTAACCCCTGGTTCAATAGAAACTTCTCCTGTCATTTCTTTTTTGGTGAACTTTTTGTTTTGAAATTTATATATTTTTGCTTTAACATAGAACTTGAACCTAGTAGAAAATCATGTGCAATGCACGTGATTAATAAATCTACAAATTGCAAAAAAATATTTTGTACACAGTACACAATTTTATATCTTGGAGATAGAGTTATCAGGCAATGATATCAATAACTAAAAATACTAGATTGCCAAAATGAGAGGAAACCACTACTAGCCAGTATAAGGCTAAGTTTTATGAATTATGTTGTTTTGCACCTCACATGGTCACAGATGAGCTATGTAGAGTCTGCAAGTTTGAGCAAGGTCTTGCCATTCTATTCGGAGATCACTAGTAGGGCATCTGTGAGGTAGTTGACCGAGTGATTGAGAGGGATAACAAGGATTTTGGAAGAAAACAATATCTAAGGGTAAGACTTTTTCTCGATAGACTTCACCAGATCAACTTAGTCATATGGGAGAGTGACGAATGGGGCTCAGTCCACAACTGATTTGCCTAGGGGTACTTTTGGGGTAACTGCTACTATTGTAAGGATATCAATACTAGAAATATTAGATTGCCAAAATGAGAGTAAACCACTATTAAGTCCAGGAATGGAGAAACATACACAAAGAAAAGGCAAATGTTGTGAAGATGGAACTTTTCTAGTAGTTGAATCGATAAAGAAGATTAGGTGGAATTTTAAATCTTACTCTGTATCAACCTTCTTAAAAGGATCCACCTGTAAGCAAACTGGTCCATCTACTCCCCATTATCGGTCACATAGCTTTGAAAAATTGACATTGAGAATACGTGAGTAAGCTGATTAACTCTGTTAATTTAGATAGAGTTTGATGCTTTTTAGTGGGGCATAATGAGAGTTCAGAATGTATCTTGAAGGTAGATGAATGGAGTGCACGGTTAATATTGCATCATCATCATTAGCATTATTGTTGTTGCTGCTGTTATTTTAACTCTTCCCACCCCTCCTCTTTCCCTCCCTCCCTCCCTCCCTTTGGCTCTTCGCATGGAGGGCGGGCGGGCGGGCTTGCTGGTTTTGGAATTACAGACACTTTTGTTAAGCCTAACATGGTAGAATCCAATTTTTCCCGGTGATACGTAATAGAATGCTCTCAGGGGGCACACCCAAAGAATCACATAGAAGGAGCCAACTCCAAACTCTCCATAGTTATTAAAAGCTCAAGGCGCACTAAGGCGCTAGAGGTCTTCTGGAGCCTAGGCACGAGGCGCGTGCTTGAGTGAAGTGAGGCACACAATGAAAACTAAAATTCTAACTAAAGCATTCATACTCCATAATAAAGGGGCTAGTGTTGTCAAAGGCGCTCTTGCCTACACTTGAGGCGCAAGTCTTGTGCCTTAAGGAGCCTGGAGCCAAGGCGCACCTTTAACAACACTGAAACTCTCTACACACTACACTAGAATCAATTTATGATATGTACAAGGCTTCCACAGTTCTTCAAGTTTTCCGATTTCCAGAATAATATGGAACTATAAATAAATGCTTGAACACCCAAACTGGAGCGTCAAAATCATTGAAGGGTCTCCTTTTCTTTTCGCGCCAAAGAACCCACCCCATACAAAGAGGAACTACCAATCAATCATCTCAAACTTGTCTTCCTTTCATCCCCTCTAAGCCTTGAGCATGCCATGCCCATCGTGGTAGCTTATACTACCCATGCTGCCATGCATACCAAAAGTACTAAAGAGCTCATCCTTCTCTGACATAGAACACATGTTTATCACACACCTGACATTTCAAGCATGAAATTCGTTCATAAGGCTGCTATACATCCAAAGGGGCCTCTCGTTCTCTGAACTGCTTTATGTGGGCATGAGACATCCAAGCATCCTGAAGCCGCTAGGAAAGGAACGCAAATTCAGGAACTTGATGAAATTTTATCAGTAGCACTGATGCTCCCAAGTAAAACGTGGTTACTTCCCCAACTCTGGTGCATAATTTTATTGTTTTAATTTTTTTGGCTTATAGTTTCTATTACTTCTTCTTGCTAGAGTATATCAAATCCTACATTTTACTGATGGAAAACCTTGCCTGAGACTGATATCATGCAATCATTATGAAGTTCCTTAATTTAGTAATGCTTCCATTTACTAGCTTCAGTTCTCTGTTATATTAGATCATTCTGCTACATTTATAATGTTAGAACTTGATTGCATGCTCTCATTATATACTTCTTTATGTTTCTTTTGTTGGCCACACACTGAATCTTTCCAAATTTGATATTCTTATAATGAGCATGTGATTTCTGCATTTTGATTTCCCTGGACTTGTTTTCACGTACGACTTGGGCAAAACAGGGTTTGACGGTAAAAGAAAAGGAGGAGCTTCGGGATGACATAAAAATGTATCTGGATTTAGACACGGCAACACCAACACATGTAGAATATTGGGAGGTATAATTTCTGTATATTCTTGTATATGCATATATTAGATTTCTTTTCCATCTTAGGGTGATCTGTATGACAATCCATCCCATATTTTGTTCATTATACTTGGAAATTTCTGAAATCTACATTTCTGGTGTTCCCTGTCAATGAGAGGTCTCTAGTAGTTCAACTTTTATTAACCATCAACTAAGACTTTCTTGTGTATGTACAATTTTTCCTAATATTGAGAGACATGGGTCTGAAGGACCTTGTTAACTTCTACAAATTATCTTGAGTTGGAAGGATGAAAGACAAACCTTTTCAGATACATACTTTCTGTACATCTGTTATTTATCTACTAGTAGTTTCATGATTTTATGATTCCAACAGGCACTCCTGGTGGTTTGTGATTGGGAGCTAGCTGAAGCTAGAAAAAAGGATGCACTGGACCGAGCTCGAGTGCGTGGAGAGCAACCACCGGCTGAGTTGCTTGCTGAAGAAAGAGGCTTGCACTCGAGTATTGAAACGGATGTCAAAAATCTTTTGCAAGGAAAAACCCGTAGCGAATTGGAAGTACTGCATTCTCAGATTGAGTCTCAGATGCGTTCTGGAACAGCCAAGGTAGTCGAGTATTGGGAGGTTATTCTAAAACGTCTCCACATATACAAGGCAAAGGTATTTATTGCTAAACATTCTTGTATGCACCACTTTGTTATTTTTTCCCCTTTCCCCTTTCCCCTTTCCCCTTTCCCTTTCTGAGTCCATAACTTCTGAACTCTAGGTTAACATTTAATTACTACATTTGCAGGCTTGTCTCAAGGAAATTCATACTAAAATGTTACGCAAGCATTTAGAACGCCTCGAACAACCAACAGGGACTGAAGATAACCCGAAAATCGATCAGAGTCCACTTGTTGTAGAAGAAGAAATTGATCATGATATAAATGGTATAATAATTTTCATACTGGCATATGCTTTCTAGAAGGTCTCATTTAGAATAGTCAGTTAATGGGTTCTCTGCATATAGATGCTCAAGCTCTCTCTCCAGAACCAATAGTGAATGAAGAGATGCATGAGGCAGAAGAGGAGGCCGGATCATACTCACCAGTGCTGTTACACAATGATGAGAATGACGAAGCAATTGACCCTGAAGAGGACAGGGCTATACTGGTTAGTTGTCTATTATATGTTCGCTTTTATCGTGAATCCTCCAAGTATTAATTCGATTCTGTTGCATAAGTAATTATTAGGTTACACATGTTAAAACTGAATATGTATTTTATGATATAATAACAGGAATGGAAACGGAAGGCCGTAGTAGAACAACAACAAAGACGGATACAAGAAGCAATGGTTTCAAGGCCAGCTCCATCTGAAGATAATTTGGAGATGAAGGCCATGAAAGCTATGGGAGCCATGGAGGAAGGTGATGCAGTGTTTGGCTCAGGCTCCGAAGTAAACCTCGATTCACAGGTAAACTTTCTTGTGTTATCTAAATTTTGTACCCTCTGAATAATCTTTTTATGTTTTACTTACATCATTTATGTGAATGCAGGTGTACTGGTGGCATGACAAATACCGCCCGAGAAAGCCCAAATACTTCAACCGCGTTCACACCGGGTACGAGTGGAACAAATACAACCAGACTCACTATGACCATGACAACCCCCCACCGAAGATTGTGCAAGGGTATAAATTTAATATCTTCTACCCTGACCTTGTGGACAAGACTAAAGCTCCTACTTATACAATAGAAAGGGATGGGGATAGCGCAGAGACTTGCATCATAAAATTTCATGCTGGTCCGCCATACGAAGATATCGTAAGTTTTCTTTGTCTAAATTCGACGGTTCAGAAAAGAAACAAAACACACACTGACTATTCATTCTTTGTGCTTGTAATACAGGCATTTCGGATCGTGAACAAAGAGTGGGAGTATTCCCACAAGAAGGGATTTAAGTGCACATTTGAACGAGGAATTTTGCATGTATATATCAACTTTACTCGATATCGCTACCGTCGATGAGATCTGCCCAGCGACAAGTCCCTCTGTTCCTCTTACTTGTTAAAAGATGCATTCCTTTGCTGGTACCTCTTGTATTCGGAAAAACTGTTAATTGGAGGGTTAAACCGTCATTTTCTGACTTTAATTGTATTCGGCCTTTGATTTAATGATATTTGTATGTTGTATAGCAGTGATAAATATACGTGTTTCATGCTCTTGTATTGAAATTCCGAAGGAAAACTGTTTAATTCTAAAGAAAGGCTAGTTTATCCATTTTCTGACACTCATATATAACTCACTCTCATTAACTCAGCTATTAAATTAATTTAAGTTAGAACATTGTAACAAATTTCTGTTTATGTTAATCGCCCACAAAATCAAGGGTAATTTGCGTGTATAAACAGACTCATAACTTAAGAAAGACCAGTTGATTTGTGAAAGTCATTTTGTAATGATACTAAAATGATATAATTGCAGAGAAAAAAAATTGTATCATTACCCTTCCGTTCAACATCTACTTACTTTTAATTTTAAATTTTTTTAATTTAATTTTATGAATGTTTGGTTCATTTAAAATTATGTTCGAATGATGGACGCACTGAAATTTAGTCTGACTAGATTTAAATATTAACTCTGTTTGGTTGGTATTTTTACTTCATATTTTATATTGCAGGTACGATAACCCAAAAATATATTTGCAGAGAAAAAAAATTGTATCATTACTCTTACATTCAACATCTACTTACTTTTAATTTAATTTATTTTTATTTAGTTTTATGAATGGTTCATTTAAAATTATGTTCGATGATGGACGCACTGTCCTAAATTATAGGTCTATTTTGGGGAATTTAACTTTTTTAAGAGGATGACTTTTGTTATAGTGTTAGTGAATGAAATACCAACTTTATCCATGATCCCACCATAATGATGTGACGGTTTATAGTGTATATGTCTTATAATTTTAAGGGTAAAATGCATTAAACCCCCCTGGACTATACTATACTTTTTACACAAAACTCCCTAAACTATCCCAACTTTTACAATTCACTCCATTCTGTTATAACACCGTCAGTTAAATTAGGATAATTTGCACTCTGAATCCCTGAGGTTTTGGTCAATTGCACTCGCCCCCTGAGATTTTATTTTCCTTGCAATGACACCCCCTGAAGGGGAGAAATGACTGGAATGCCCTTGTGTTGTCTCCCTTATTTCATGAGACAAATATCTAGGTGGTGAAATTACCTCCATGTCTCAAGATGAAAACCCTATAATGTATATATATCTATAACAACTATTCTAAAATGTGAGGGGTTGAGAATATTTTCAAACAATTTCTTCAAAATAAAAATTAATGAATTAATATGTATTAGTTGAAGTGCAACTCTAAGGAGTATGTCAAAACGATATAGAGTAAAAGAAAAGGGGTTGGAAATATTTCAATACTTTTAAAAAATAATATTAATTAATTAATTAATTAATATGCATTACTTGAAGTATAACTCTAATGAATATTTCAAAAGATATAGAGTAAAAATATACGACAAGGGGTTATAAATATTTTTATATATATTTTTAAAAAAATTAATTAATTAATATACATTAATTGAAATGTAACTCTAATGGATATTTCATAAGATATAGAGTAAAGATATAAGACAAATATATTTTGGTAAAGAAAAATAATATAACTTAAAATACAGAAATCTGTATATTTATCTATCTATCTATATACTACTAATAAAAACAGAAGGACTGTCTAATATTTTGATTCATTATCACATTTTACAATATAAAAAATTATAATAAGTAAAGTTTGACATTATTTAAAATGTAAGGGCTTAAATTAACTTTACAAAAAAATTAATAAATAATAAACCATTTGTCATATTTTTATAAAAATATAAAAAATTACAATAAGTAAAGTTTGTTATTATTTTACAGTGTAAGGGCTTAAATTAATTTTACACAAAGAATAATAAATTATAAACCATTTGTAACATTTTTATACATTTATCAAAAACTATAATTAAAAACTATAATTAAAATGTATTACTACTTGTTTAAATTGTAGGAGTTGTATATTATTTATTTACAAAATAAATTAAATTATATGAGCTCACAAATATTTTATACATGTATCACCTTCTAAAATACAAAAAATAAAATAATCATAAATAAAGTGTATTATTATTATTTAATGTAAAATGTCACAATATTAGTTTTAGGGAAAAATTAAAAAATGATAACTTTTGGGGCCTATATTACAAAAATGACAATTTAAAAAAAATAATTTAAAGAAATGTGATAATATTTCAAAAATCATTGTATCCAAAGTACTTGAATTTTTTTTCAAATTGAGCTTAAGACACAAGGGTTGTTTGGTCCATTAATTTAGCCAACATGTCTTTTACACTAAAGTAAGGGCACAAGAGTCATTTCATGGGGTCTTCATCCCTTCAGGGGGTGTCATTGTAAGGAAAATGAAATCTCAGGGGGCGAGTGCAATTGACCGAAATCTTAGGGGATTTGAGTGCAAATTATCCTAATTTAACTAACGGTGTTATAACAGAATGAAGTGAATTGTAAAAGTCGGGATAGTTTAGGAAGTTTTGTGTAAAAAGTGTAGTTTAAGGGGTTATTTGAGAGAAAAATAATCCAGGGGGGTTTAATGCATTTTACCCTAATTTTAATAGTTGAAGATTAAAGGGCTTTTTACAGTTACCTCCCTTAAGGTTTGCCCTTAAATCAGGGACCTCCATTGAGGTTTGAGATTTATCAGAGACCTCCCTTATAATTAAAATGTTTCATCACACACACCCCATTCTAATAGTCAAACCTAGTCAATAACGAAAAATGCTGACGTCACTAGGATATATTTGAAAATACCCCTCAGTGTGTTAAATGACCTACATGTCCTTGAGTTCTACTTGTGAATTGTCCAAGCTGCCCTTCTTCTCCCAAACTAGCCGTTAGGCTTTGTTTGACTATATATATATATATACATACAGGAATATATATATACATACATGTCATATATATATGGGCTACTATGCTGTAAAGCTTATGTTTCAGCTTATGTTTTGAGTCAATTTTCATCCATTTCTTATTTATTGTGCTGATATTGCTTTAGTGAAGCTGTTCCAGACTAAAAAATGTCTGCAAACTCAAGATCAAGAGGTGTGGGTTCGTGTGAGATGAGGTACAAATAGTTATGCTGTCATTGCAAAGGGAATAAGAAAGCTGTTATCAAAATTACAGAGTTATATTCACATAATAACAAGGGTAAATTGTATTATGTTTGTGCTATTAGAAAATGTGGGTTTTGGGAATGGTGCAAACCACTCAATGAAGGAGATGATGAGGTTGATTCTGCAAGAAGAGAAGATGATGAAGTTACAGAGATGATGATGAGTCACATTGTAGATTTAAGGTCAGACATTGATGATTTGAAGAAAAAAATGCAGAAGCTTGAGAAAGAAAAGTGATCCATGAATCTCTTGTTTATTGTTGTGTCTGTGATAGTGTTAAATATCTAAGTAATTAGGGCATGTGTTATGTATTTCTGTAATGGATGTAATGGTTTTTGGCCTCATGATTATGTCTTAGTGTTATCTTAGTAATTAGGGCATTGTAATGGTTTCTCAAAGTTTCTGTTTTCTATAATGGAAGTTCATGGTTTTTTGCCTTACAACATTCAAACACCACCTGTTCAAAGTAAAAAATATGTTTTTTTCAAAAACATAAACTGCATGCATTAGTCGACCGATGAAAACTCAGTAGTCAACCGATGAGTTATTAGGTGACTAATGGGTTTGCATGAGGTGACTAATGGAGCTAGATAATTTTGTCAAAAATTGAAGCAATTGAGTAGTTGACCGATGGCATATCATGAGTAAAAAATTGAAGCAATTAAAGCAATTGTGATTTTTGTAGTTAAGACTATAATCAAATAAGAGTTATATTATATTTTAAACACCCTATTCACCCCCTCTAGGGTTAATTAGTGACTAACACATATCATTCATAATATGTCCATCTGGCTCTCAATACACCATTTGTTCAAAAACACAATTCATTCAAAACACCACCTGTTTAAAACCAGTTTAAACACCACATATCATCACCATTTAGCTCTCAATACACCACCCATTTGGCTTTCAAATATCATTCAAAATATGGCCATTTGGCTCTCAATACATATCATGAGTTCAAAAGACCAAAAGTGGCTCTCAATACATATGTTCCACTGTCAACATATGCCTAGTTCAAAAGACCTATTCAAAAAATCACAAAACTAGTTCAAAAGACCAAAAGTGGCTTCAAGTTATATCATTTAAGCATGGTGTCAATACATATTAGAATCTTGCCCTGCCCCTTACTAGCTTAAATTTACTTATCCTTATTCTAGTGCCAGTTTCATTTTTAGCTCCACTTTCAATTGGCTGCATTCCAGTGTTGGATGGCCTTGCAACTGGTTGGCTTGAGCTTCTAAAACCTGTTTCAACTGCAGTGTTGGATGGCCTTGCAACTGGTTGACTTGAGCTTCCACATCCAGCATTTGCATGCTTGCATGGTATTCCAGAAATCTGCCATGCATTGCAATCACAAGTCTTGGGACCAAGCTTCATTACATGCTTACCTCCTACACTAGCCACCTCAAACTCATCTTGCCCTGCAGGTATAACATTGCATCCCATTGATTCTGCTACCAGTTTGTTCAATCTCTTTTTAATGTTTGGAGTCACCCTTTTTACCCTTTCTATTTAATCCCAAATCCTCATCTTCATCACTAAACCTATACACATCATCACCCATATCTGGTTCAATTTTAGGTTCCACTTCAGGATCTGTATTAACCTTGGTATTTGTGTATATATACATGTATTTATATAAGTTTGTTATATTAAAGTAAATTAGAGAGATAAGATAAGTAAAATTGAAATTTAATTTTTAAACTTAAAAGTAAGTGAATTATCTCTACAGAGAAATAATCACAACAGTACAAGAGTTATATAGGTCTAGGCAACAAACGTGCTATAGGGTTCACGTTTGTAGAGAAGAGAGAGATGATACAGAGGGTGTTGGCCATTGAATCTTCTGTGTAGCTGTGCCTTGCTTTATACATCTATATATAACTAAAATTCATGGTTGTTACATGATTATTGTATGTGTAGATTTTCCTTTGGCTATGGTATAAACCGTAATTGATGCGTTGTTGTTTATATTTGGAAGTAATTATTATTTTGTGAAATCTTAATCGATTTGTCGTTATTGTGTCGGGAAGTAACTAATATTTTATTTAGGTTATTGGTAGAAAATAAACCCTAGTTAATCCATTGCTAATTGTATCTAGAAATATTTATTATTCTGTGACGCTTATGATATAAACTCTAATTGATTTGTTCGTTGTTAATTATGTCCGAAAATAATAATTATTTTGTTAAGGTTAATGGTAGAAGATATCTTAATTGATTTAGGTTTTCAGTATAAAACCTAATGGATGTTTGATGTGACGGCAGGTGTGTAAAAATATGTGGTTAAAAAGGACACCTTAACGACGCTAGGTTTTACCCTACGCAAGCGCACGTATCGATTGTAAAATAGTAATGGTTTGAGTAAGGGATATTGATCCCATAGAGACTGAGATTGTTCACTTTAGAAATTTCAAAAACACTGAATTATATTTTCTGAAAATGGTTTGTTTGGGTGGTCAAAGACCAAATTATCTATTTTAACTAAAATTATCTAGAAAGCAAAGTAAATTGGTTATGATTCAGAGGAGAGAGAAAACTATGGTCTTCATCACTCCACCACTAATCGCATAATATAGTTTCTCACTGTATCAACTGTAAGAAGGAGATCCATAACTGTGAATTATGTCGTACCGCAAATAACTAAATACGACCCCAAAAAGGAGTACCATCAACCGGATTGCGACAACCCATCTCATGACTGACCTAACTAGTGCATGCCAATTATATTACTATAATCTACTCCTAATGCATGAAAATAAACTAAAACATGTCTATATTAAATTGCCAAGGCATGGCCCGTGTCAACCTAGGATTTCAAGTTTCATTACCACCATTGTGTAGAAAACCATAATTAAGCATCCAAGTTCTAGCCCATAGTGAATAATCATAGTTGTGCAAAATAATACATTCATTCCTTCTAAGACAATAATTTAGAACAAACATAGAATTTTATATTGCAAATTAGTACAGTCTCTTAACTACTACAATCATCACAGTATGGTCAATAGTTTCCCCTCGTTACAATTGAAAACAATGAAAGAATTACATTACTTGGCTAGGATTTTGCTAGAAAACCCTAGATACTGAGTTAGTTGGCTATAGTGGAAGGTGACTGCATCGGTGATGTAGATTTACTCTCCATGGTATTCTTCTTCAGATCTCTAGGTTTGAATATGGCTCTAAACAACAGCAAGTCTGAATATGAACGTGAGAACTAATGAGCCCCCCCCCCCCCCCCCCCCCCCCCCCAAAAACCAACAACCCTTAATGAACGAACCCCCTTACAATGTTAGATGATCGTGTATATATAGGCAATCATATAGAGAGGTCCTTTACAGTCTTTTCACTCTAATCCTCAAACAAACCCTTCTGATATATATAAGTGTATATACATGTATACAGAGGTCTGGAGTTACATGCACGTCTTCGAATCGAACCGGGGTAGAACATGCAAAAATCATCAAAACTCATAAAAACTTGCCGCATATACGTTTCTAGCATACCTGTCCTATGCTTCAAGCGTAGGTCTAAACGTAAAAATGTGATTTCCAGCCATTTTTTAAAACTATAGGCACAAGCGTAGGTGTTTTCTTCAAAACCACTTTTCTTCGTAAATGCACCGAAACGACCGCCTTGAACCTACGATAATTTTTGCTGAGATGACAACTTTTGGAAATGTCATTTTTACCCTCTGAGAGCCATTTTTATCTCAAACTACCTCTTTGACTCTCCTCTTTGAATAGAAAGAAGATGCACTTCAATTAATTCACCGAAGTTAGCTCCATTTCTCCGTTAAGCTCTTGAAACATGCTTAAACACACAAACGACATAAAAATACCAAATAATGGATTGTAAAGACGTAACAACAGTAAGATAGGGGCATAAAATTAATACTTTTGAGCACCTATCAATGTTATTATTTAATTTGCGTTAGTGGTTAGTTAGGCAAGTCTGATTAAACTGATTAAAAACAAGTTGATAATTAAGTACATGAAACATGATTCACTATTATAGTAAATTTAATTACATATCTTTGGGAGTAGAGTAAGTGATTGATATCGTCGCTATTACATATTGTTGCGTAGAACAGTAAGATTTTATCGTTGTTAATTGTGTAGGTTATACGTGTGGTGTCGTTACTAAATGTGCTTTGTATTCTTTCAAAACTATCATATAGTAATGCATAATTTAAATTATTGTTGATTAGTGGTAAAAATATAATGGAATGAAGTTGGGGATACATGTACGAGTCAATATGTTTAGAATTTTTCTAATAACTTGTAATTTTATCGCTATGAGTAATACTGTAACCCAGGTTATAATACCCCGTATTTAATGGATATTTATTTCATTAATTATTTTGGATGGCATATTGGGTGTTTAAATTATTGAATGAGGTTATCTTAGTCTTTTTAAGTCTAGTAGGTTATAATGAAATTTAGTGATCTGAAGGGGGGCAAGGTTGTCATTAGTGTTTGGGCAGTTTGGTGATTTATGCATAACACAAGGATAGTTTGGACATTTCCCTAACCCTAGCCTCTTTTATATAAGCATCCTTAACTTAAGATCTAGCCCCAATCTCATTTCTTCTACTACTTTTTCTTCTTCATCAATTATACCCAAAATTGTGAGGGTTGAGAGGTTGAGATCTTAGAATTGGTTTGGATCTGTACTTGTGGTGGATTCAGCTCTACATTACAGACAAGACATATGTTCTACTCTTCCTCTTTGTACTGAAATTTCGTAGCCTTTACTTTGTGCATCTATAATCTGCTAGATAATATTTTTCATATATGTATAGGTATGTATAAAACATGTTCATATATGACTTTTATATATTATGTTTATACATATATGTATAGATCCGTAAGTATATATATAGATCTTGTATATATGTAGAGATTCGTGGATCTATATAGGCATATATGTATAGATCTGTTAGAGTATATTCATATTCATGTTTATTTATGTGACTTATATATTCTGTTTATACATATATGTATAGATCCGTAAGTATATATATAGATCTTGTATATATGTAGAGATTCGTGGATCTATATAGGCATATATGTATAGATCTGTTAGAGTATATTTATATTCATGTTTATTTATATGACTTTTATATATTCTGTTTATACATATATGTATAGATCCGTAAGTATATATATAGATCTTGTATATATGTAGAGATTCGTGGATCTATATAGGCATATATGTATAGATCTGTTAGAGTATATTCATATTCATGTTTATTTATGTGACTTATATATTCTGTTTATACATATATGTATAGATCCGTAAGTATATATATAGATCTTGTATAAATGTAGAGATTCGTGGATCTATATAGGCATATATGTATAGATCTGTTAGAATATGTTCATATTCATGTTTATTTATGTGATGATATATATTCTGTTTATATGTATATGTATAGATCCATGATCATATGTACAAATCTTGCATATAGGTAGAGATTAGTAGACTTATATAGACATATATGTACAAATCTGTTAGAGTATATTCATATTCATATATATATATATATGATGATTTATATTCTGGTTATACATATATGTACAGATCCATGATTATATGTATAGATCTTGTATATACATAGAGATTTGTGGTGATATATTGATATATGCATGAGACTATGTTTATGTCTAGTTATACGTACAAATCTGTTTTTACCATGTGTAGCTATACAGGTATGGATTCGTGGTTATGTGTCTTGTTGGTATGATTCTAATGATGTGTATATGGTTGGAACTTAGTATAAATATCTGAATACATAAATATTTTAGGTTTCAATGTTGACAAAGATTTCAAAACTGTTATTAGAAAAATATTGCATATTTATGTAATTGTTTTTCTTTATTTTCTTTGTTATCAGACTCTGGACATTGATTTATATTGTTATTATGTGTATCACGAATTATACTGGATTAGGTATTTTTGACCATATAAATGAATAGTTTTGACCGTATAAAATACCGTATGCCTTGGCGCTGGGGCGCTGCCCCAGACCCCGCTAGGGGGGCATTCAGGTAATGGTCGCACCGCTCCCCCTAGACCCCCGAGGCTCGACCTTATAAATTGTTATACGTTCCCTAATAAAGATTACGAGTGAATTATTAAATTCATAAAATCATAAGATTTAAATTAAATGACTATGTTTTGGAAATTTATAAGGAACCATAAGGAGGTTGACTATTACTGCAGTCTAACTAGTACCACGGGACATGGGTGAGTTGTCATGGCATGGGTGAGTTGTCGGGTACGTGGTTATGGTAGGGCATGGATGTTGTATGGAAAAATCAGATTAATGTAAGAATTTTATAAACATAATTATATTAAATGGTGGTATATTAGTGACTATAGTTATAGTTAAATATATTATTATTTTATAATATAATTTTGGGATTAGGTGTCACTAGGAAAGGGGATGGATTTTGGTACTCTGCTTGGGATCATGTAGAGTTGTACTTGCTCGTGGGTTTAACCCACATTTTTGTTGTTTCAGGTCCTCGGCAGTTTCACCAGCAGGGTTGAGGACTTCATATCTATCCGTCCGGTTCTATCATATTTTCCTTCCAATCCAGGGTAGGATCCGATAAATGTCATATGTTGTATTTCTTATAAGTGTGTTTCTAGGGGTCCATGTTTATGGGATTTTCAAGTTGTACTGTGTGGGACTTATTTTATTTAAGGATGTATTGGGGGTGGTCTTCTTCATGTATAAGTTGTATCCTTATTTTGTTATTGTTATTATTATTATATTTCGATTTTATGTCTTCTCTTTTGTGCTTATGTTATCAATTACTGACGCTCCTAGTTTTCTGTGTATGGGTCTGACCAACCTATGCATTAAAATTTGGGGGTGTCACACAGGGTATATATAGTGTTAAAGGAATGAAAAATAAAATCATGCGAAAGTCTTTTAAATAGTTCAACATACTCTGTTTTGGAATATTTTTGGTTATTGGAAAGTATTTATGAAAGAAAAATGGTGTTTTGCTTGCTAAGTGGATACTTTTGGAATATTCCAAATTAAGTATCTTTATATATATTTAATATAAATATATTTACTTAGTTTTCTGCTCATTCCATTAGTTGTTACACGTAGTTGAGAATGTACAATGTAAACTTTTAGTATAAGTCGGATTTGACGCTACAATAAATTGTTACGCATGGTCTGGGACCTTCCTTTGAGGTGTGCACTACCTTTTACTATGGCCATTGGGCTTAATGTGCCCTTACTACGTGGACGTGGTCCGGGATCATCTGAGTGTAGACGTTTACCCAGCCACTTGTGTGTTATCGGTAGTCATGGACTATTCGTTGCACATCGTATTGTTGAAGGAGAGAAGCTTAGGGCTCAAGTGATATCAGTCGACGAGGTTGTTCATTAATAAATTATTTGAGCAGTTCATGAATTTTAATTGGGAACATGTTTTTGTGACGTGCCTGAATTCTTTTTATATACGGATATATAAATCCTAGTTAGCTTGTTGAACGATGATTGTGTTTAGCATTTTTGTTGAGCTTGTGAGCTCACCCCTTTAATATTTTCAGGTAACCATTGATTAGCACGGAGACGTGACGGACTCAAGGTTTACCTAGTGGAATTAGTATTTACTTGTTTTAGTTTTGTCTATGTGAGATTATTGTAATAAAAATGATATTTCTTATATCATTGAAGTTAGTTGGTATTTTAGTATGGACTTGTGAGACTGTTTCCTTAATGAGGAATAAACTTTGTATCATTATGGAGTTTAATTATTATTAGCTCAAGGATTATGAATGTTATTTAAGTCATGCATGTGATCTAACACAAATAGTGAATTTTATTGTGTTCGAATTTAATGGGGCGTGATAGTTTTGTACTAGAGCTCTAGGTTTCTGATTTATTGGAAATGTTGGGATAACTTGTTTACATAATTGCTTTCTATGATTGAGCCATGTTATGTAAATCTATGTGTTTAAGGGAAATATGTACGTGTTATTATTTAGTATGTGTTTTGTGCATTTTGTGTGGTAAACTTGATATGTATGTATTTATTAGGTGAGAACTACCAATTTATTGTGTGGGAACTTGTTAAGTGGAGTTATGTCTTATGTGAATTTAGTGAAATACTTGATTGTTATACATGTACTTTGTTGTGTGAATTTAATTGTTACTTGAATTTTGTGAAGTGCCTGACTATTATTGAGAATTTGGTTATGTGAAGCTGTTATGTGGAATGTTTAAGTGCTTTTATTTTATTATTATCGTGTATACCCTACTTGTAATGAACTTGATAGGTGTCTTGAAAATTTTAACTACGTGATTTATATTTATGTGTTCTAACCATTGTGCTTAAATTGGTAAGTGATATTAGTGCTTAATTCTTATTTTTATTGTGTATTCTTTATCGGTGAGAAAGCTTAGTTATATCCGCAGTGATTTTCAAAAAATAAAAAAAAGTAGAAAAAAAAAATAATAATAAAAAAACATTTGCCTTAGTGATTGAGTCTCTTAAATTATAATTTTATGTAAAAACTTTGATGCTTAGTAAAATTTGTAAGGTCGTGAATTTTAATTTATTTGCTTAGGTAAAATTAAGATCTTATTAATCTCTAAATATCCCTTAATTGGATGCAGTTAGCATATCTAGTTGACTTGATAAATATGTACAGATTATATAGATATAACATGTTATAAATCTCACTATGCATTATTAAGTCCAGTAAGTTTAATCCAATTTAAAGAAAGTGAGTTTGTGCCTTGGTGTATACAAAGCTGATAAGTACATAGTTGTTGAATGGGCATGAGCCAAATGTATGTTAAATAGGTCAATTATTCAATGAAAGCTTTGATTTATGCTCTCAGGCCTATTGATATGGCACAATTAAAGCCACACATTAGTAACTATTAATGTTTGGTATGGTAGATTATTAAATATGAGGCATAGTATGGAGATATTAATTTATGTTTGCTGAATGTGGTGAGTTTTTAAATTAAAGTGGCTTGGTTTACTCTATATATATGTAGACATAATTGCTATTATAATAGAGTATGTACAAAGATTCTTTTATAAGTCTTTTCACTAAGAAATATGAGGCATCTCCAAGGTGCCAACACAACGTCACCCTCATGACAGCTAGGGTAAGTACAAACGACTAATTATGTATGTATTATATATTTTTGTATTGAAAATAAATAAATAAAACTCAAGGAGTTAGTTTGGAAAACCGGTCGAGATGCACATTTTCCATGTTAATTTTAGTGTTAGTTGTTAGATGAACTCATTAAAAACTATAATTGAATTGATTGTGTTTTCATGTCATGAAAGGAGGTGCAAGATTATTATTTGGCCGGTGAGATTAAGGAATAAATTAATTTATGGTTGACAATTATTATCCTATGGGTATGCTTTAATTTCAACTGGTAACTGATTTTGTATCTCTTGATTAAGGATATAAGTATGTATCGTGGGTTCGCCGAGGTAGGGGTGGTTGATTTTTTTATTAATTTTGCATGAAATTTATGTGTAATAGTTTAATCATAATGTTTGTTGACACAAGGATTTTCACCATGGGTAAACATGACATTTTGATGATAACAAACCATTGAATGTGGTGAATTTAATGTCTACTTGAGTTATACTTAATAGGTTGTTGATTCAAGATAAACTCAAGAGAGCTAGTGAATCCATGAGAAGATCAAACAAAGGTGCTTATAGCTCAAAAGACATTGGAGACAAGGATTGAGACATCAACCCAAAGCTTAAAGAAATTGAAGATCAAAGAATTGGGTAAAATAGTCTTGGGTGAGTGCTAGATTAAATGTAAAGTTATTTTTGAAATAAATTATTTGAAAGCTCAACTCTTGATAAATTAGAATATAGGACCATGCATATCATTTACATCATTCATGAGTCCTTGAACCATTAGTATTAGACTATGATCATCATTGAAGATACATTCATATATATAGTCTTTGCTAGAGTTGAGTTAGTTCAAGCTTTCATAAGCTATGAATGAACTCAACAAAGAGGTTGTCCTAGAACCTAAACTAATTTCATATAACTTGAAATGGATTCTAGACATGTATTAAAGCTTTGAACAAAATTGTTTCAATCATGAAAAACTTTTGTCAAATATTGAGAATTTATTTAAATGAAAATATTATTTTATAATATCAATATTATTTTTATTAATGTCAATGACCTTAATAAGTCTTTAAGACATCCTAGGAATGTCTCTAAGTCATTTCGGAAACATCCCAAAATATTTCCCGAAAAACCGTTATGTGGTTTAAGAGATTGAAATAAAGTGTCACATTCATACTACCATATAGTACTAAAAAATGGGTTAAATGGAGTGATTCAAAATCCTAAAATCAATATCTTGAAGTCCTCTTTCCAAAAAGCTAAAGAACGTCTCAATCCGACTTACGGAACTCGAGTTATGACCAAAAGAGTGGAACTGGACATAACATATCCGAAATGAACTATTAGTCGACCGACACTAAATGGTCAGTCGATCGAACCCTCCAGAGGCTTTTGAGCCAATTTTTTGACATTTGTCAGTGGACCGACGAAGCAGGTCAGTTGACCGACTCGGCCTGGAACGACTTCTAACAGCTATTTTTGGGTTCAAACTTCTCCTAAACTACCCAAAATACCCCCAAACGGCTAGAATTGTTTCCTACTATATATATATGCCATATATGAGCTAAAAGAGGGTTAAAATAAGAGAGGTATAGGAGTTGTATTGAAATTTACCATTTGCGCTTCATTTTTGAATTCATAGTTGGGTAGAAAACTCTCCTATAGGAATCACATAATTGTGCATCACTCATATCATCTTCTTGTGATTCATTCTTTCACATATTGAGTTGAGATTCTCATTTGATTATTTCATTTATGACTCTAAGTATGTGAGGAAGTGAGCTTTTAATTTCTATATCTATCTATTGAGAGAAAATGTTGTACGCTCAAATTCTATTCTTATTCTTTGTGAGTGAAAGACCAAGAAGTTGTCTTGGCATGGGATGAGCTTGTTGAAGATTTGTAAAGGTTTTTCTCTACCTTAAAAAGAGAGGATTATGTTGGCTCTTCACTCGTAAGTGTGAGCAAAGGTCGGTTCTTCACTTGGAAGTAAGAGTGTTCGAATGTTGGCTCTCCACCCGCAAGAGTGAACAAGGTTGTCTTTTCACCCGGAAGAAGGAGGATGTAAGGGTTTGTTTTTCACCCACAAGAAAAACACGATAGTGGAATCCTTGAGAGGTTTTCTCAAGGCATGGATGTAGACCAAAGCTTTGGTTGAACCATGTAAAAACTCGGTGTCTTGGTTTGCATTTTATCTATCCCTTAACTCCTTAATTTACAACCAATTTCATTTCAATCTTGAGCTTTATTTATGAATGCTTGAAAATTGTGTGTGCTTAAATATTCATGAGGGGATTGGGAAAATGCTTGGTTGTAGTAAATTGCAATGTGAAATTGATTATAAGTTAGATTATAAATTCTCTACTTGCTCATTAGTTTGCTATAATCTAGTTGCACACCAAGTGTTTGATATAATGTATCTTCACCACACCATAACATAAAAACAATTGTCATTTATAATCTTGAGCCTTATATATATAAATGCTATGAAATTGCTTATGTTTGTGTATTAACGAAGTGGTTAGAAAATGCATAGTTGAAGTGAATTAAATTGTGAACTTGGTTAGATAAGGTGTAGATTATAACTTATCTACTTTCTTATTTATCTATAATATAAGTGCTCACTAAGTGTTTGATAAAATGCATCTTCCACAAACCATAGCATTGAAATCCATATTTATACCAAGTGTTTGACAAAATGCATATTCAACATAACCTTCTCTTTAAGAGTTTATGTGTACTCTTAATATTTAATCACTTTGTAAAAACTCTACAAATATATTTTTCATGACAAATAACACTTTATACATTAAGTCTATATATGATAAAAGTGTTTTACATGTTTAGTTGAATAACATATTCACTTGGTGCTTGAATTGTTTCATATGCTACTTGAATCCATAATGCATGTATTATCATTATGAGATAAGTGCTTCAACATGTTTGGTCGAATTGTTTACTTGGTTAATATAACACTTCACATTTACTTGAATCAATGATGCATGTATTCAATTGTATAAATTACTAATGCATGATTACAAGTATGAAATGTGAAAGTCACTTAAAAGATTTTATAAACCAATAAGTGTTTGACTAGAGTCTTGTGATGCTTATCTTTCTCCAAATAAAGTCAAACCGAAAAAGTCTCAAAGTTTGTCATTGACCCTATTCACTCCCCTGTAGGTGTCAATATGTGGCCAACAATGTTATATCTTTTCATGAGAGATATGTTGTCACCATACATAGAATAATCTACGTGTGTGATAAAATTTGATTGTATTATTATTAATTCATGATTACCCTATATATTAATTCATGAATATCTTTGTTATATAACTTCACTTGTGGCTTATGTGTATACGACCAGTATGGAGTGGTATTACATAAATTAAATGGGTGCACTCATGGGTCGGTGTTATAAATGTATTAAAGGAATTGGAAACATTCTCATAAGACCAGTTTTTTTTACCACAAATAGGATATGTCACAGTTGTATAACATTTGGAGTCATGTGAGTACACTGTATACTAGAATATCCATAAATACATGGAAAAAAAAAGAAGACATGTAATAGCTTCAAATAAAAGATTTGATCCAACCAACTCATGTATAGAGCAGGTGTCCAAACTTCGGTTAGTGTAAACTAAATGGTGACAATATATAAATGAGAAGAGAAAGAAAACAGAGAGCGATAAATTCGATGGTAGGAAGAGAAAGAGGCTCACAAAATGGGATTCCCAAGCTCACTTATGTTAGGGAGTTAATCCTTTATTTTAAATCCTATATTTATTCATGACTAAATTGTACAACTGTTGTTCCATTATTTTATTTTTTCATATAAATGTTTCTTGGTATTGTTTAGTTAAATGTAGTTGTTTAATTGTATGAATTGATGTGCTATTTTATTTAGAGTAAACTTGGGAGGAATTGATATATTTGTGTTCAATGGGTTCGTGTTGAACTTTGCTTTATATATGTGATTGGAGGAGGTGGTGTTATTTTAATTGTACGAAATCGATATTATTTTTATTTTTATATAGAGGTTACTGTTCAACTCGTATCTAACTATGTTGATTCAATTAACTTCATGGATTAACTTGAATTGTAGTAGTGATAATATGATTACTGAGAATGTGATGTGAATATGTTATACTTGAATATGCTTTAATGTTTGTGTGACCATACGTGATGGAAAAAAAAAGAAAAAAAAAAGTTCTTACTATGAGTATATTTGAAATCGAAATTGAAAATTAAAAAATAGTGTTATGATCTTCTCACTTTGTAAGGTAAGTGTTTAAATTTGGAGACGAAATTTATTTTAAAGGGGATAAGATGTAAGATCCAAATTTTAATTAAGTCATTAATTTTTTGTCATTGTCGAACTAATTTTATTAAGGAAAAAAAGAGGAATGATGTAACACCCCGCTCCAACACTTAGTATGATATTGTCTGCTCTGGGCCCAGCTCGCACGGTTTTGCTCTTGGGCTCCTCCTAAAAGGCCTCATACCAATTGGAGACAAGACTTCACATATAAGCACATCCATATACCTCTACCCGGGCGATGTGGGACATCACAATCACCCCCCTTGGGACGCAACATCCTCGCTGGCGACCCACGGGTGATGTGCATGCTCCCACACTTAATTTTGGTTGGGCACTAGCTCTGATACCAATTGTAACACCCCGCTCCAATACTTGGTATGATATTGTCTGTTCTGGGCCCAACCCGCATGGTTTTGCTCTTGGGCTCCTCCCAAAAGGCCTCATACCAATTGGAGACAACACTGCACATATAAGCACATCCCTAAACCTCTACTCGGGCGATATGGGACATCACAATCACCCTTCCCCTTGAGACCCAGCGTTCTCGCTGGTGACCCACGGGTGATGTGCATGATTGTGATGTCCTACATCGCCCAGGTAGAGGTCTGGGGATGTGTTTATATGTGTAGTGTTGTCTTCAATGGGTATAAGGCCTTTTGGGAGGAGCCCAAGAGCAAAACCGTGCGGGCTGGGCCCAGAGCGGACAATATCATACCAAGTGTTGGAGCAGGGTGTTATAATTGGTATCAAAGCCAGAGCTCGACCGTAATTAAGTGTGGAAACATGCACATCACCCGTGGGTCGCCAGCGAGGACGCTGGGTCTCATGGGGGGGGTGATTGTGATGTCCCACATCGCTCGGGTAGAGGTCTGGGGATGTGCTTATATGTGCAGTGTTGTCTCCATTTGGTATGAGGCCTTTTGGGAGGAGTCCAAGAGCAAAACCGTGCGGGCTGGGCCC
Source organism: Cornus suecica (assembly GCA_963922005.1). NCBI lineage: Eukaryota > Viridiplantae > Streptophyta > Magnoliopsida > Cornales > Cornaceae > Cornus > Cornus suecica. Next base: position 17,818,391 of record OY998244.1, read on the forward strand.
AGAGCGGACAATATCATACCAAGTGTTGGAGCGGGGTGTTACAATTGGTATCAGAGCCAGTACCCCGCCAGAATTAATTGTGGGAGCATGCACATCACCCGTGGGTCGCCATCGAGGATGTTGGGTCCCAAGGGGGGGTGATTGTGATGTCCCACATCGCCCGGGTAGAGGTCTGGGGATGTGCTTATATGTGTAGTGTTGTCTCCAATAGGTATGAGGCCTTTTGGGAGGAGCCCAAGAGCAAAATCGTGCGGGCTGGGCCTAGAGCGGACAATATCATACCAAGTGTTGGAGCGGGGTGTTACAAATGAAATGAGAATATATCTAATTTAGAAATTTGATTAGTGATATAAATAGGATCTTTATGGAATTTATTATGTTCATGTTGCATGTCACTATTCATTATTAAATCTAGAAGTGCATTTATTATTTATGTAGTTAGAATTAAATTAAAAAAATGTGGGTTTGTGGATGGATAAATATTTTTAAGTAGCGGGGTTTAAAACACGTGTATGGAAAAAATAAAAAAAATAAAAGGACTTATGTGCATGTGTTGCCATATTTGATTGGGTACCCATGAATTGCAACTTGTGCTTTAAATAACATGACAGTCTTTGTTGTGGTGACACCTATATATTTTGAATTCACTTAAGGCATTACTTAATTAGTTATAATGTCACTAATTTGATATTCTATTGGCAACACATGCCACTTAGTCTTAAGTACACATTCACATATACATATTTATGCATATACATCTCACATGGTCTAATGAGGTGGCAAAGCTTTGCTTGGAAGCTTGGACCGTCACATATATATATATATATATATATATATATATATACTAGTATAGAATTCTACTGAGCAAGAAAAGATGTGGGAAATATATTATGAAGTAAAGGCAATGCATTCCCAAATTAATTTTATTTAGATATGTAATTTCGAGGACGGAATTATTTTTTTTAAGGAGGTTAGGATGTAATAACGTTTGTATTTGTGTATATATACACATGTATTTATATAAGTTTGTTATATTAAAGTAAATTAGAGAGATAAGATAAGTAAAATTGAAATTTAATTTTTAAACTTTAAAGTAAGTAAATTATTTCTACAGAGAGATAATCGCAACAATACATGAGTTATATAGGTTTAGGCAACAAAAGTGCTATAGGGTTCAGGTTTGCAGAGAAGAGAGAGATGATAAAGAGGGTGTTGTCCATTGAATCTTCTGTGTAGCTGTACCTTGCTTTATACATCTATAGATAACTAAAATTCATGGTTATTATATGATTATTGTATGTGTAGATCTTCCTTTGGCTATGGAATAAACCGTAATTGATGCGTTGTTGTTTGTATTTGGAAGTAATTATTATTTTATGAAATCTTAATCGATTTTTTGTTATTGTGTCGGGAAGTAACTAATATTTTATTTAGGTTATTGGTAGAAAATAAAATGCAACATCCGGTAATCTCACTTATTTATTTATTTAGGTGAAAAAAAATAATTATTTCACGCATTATTGGCGGGCTAATGTAAGCTTCATGGACTTAGATGATTAGTTATTTTTGGGTCCAATTAACTTAGACATTAGGCCCATGGAGCCCATTCTCTCTTCTTAACTAATCAGCACACTATATATATATTGAACTAACAAATATATATATAAGAAAATGAAAATTGAAGGGAGAAAAGTAGGTTATGAGGTGGAACCGGACTAGTGGTTTCTCAAGCCCATTAACCTCATTTAATTTGGTTAGTTGGCAAGGTTGTTTGTCTCATTGTGCCATTGTCACATTACTTTAAATGTTATTGATTACATATGAGGCAAAATAAAGGAAATTAGAAAAGGGAAGTAAGGAAATCAGTGAGGAAGAGAACTAGCCGAGAGTTCTCGGTAAAGAGGGAAAAGGGAGAGCCTTTGGCTCGGTCAGGCTGTTTCGACCCAGTTTCTTCACACAATCGATTACCCCACTGCGGTAACTAGCCAACCCGACCATCCCCTCGCGTTGTAGGCTTCGTTTGGTGGAGGTTTGAGGTGAGTTTTCAACTTGGTGGTCTCATATCTCTCTCCTAGTTTCATCTATTTTCGCTTTGATTCATGTAAACTGACTTCACGAAAGTTGTCTAGGAGGTCGAGGCGAGTATTTTAATCGATCCAGAATTTCTGATCCGGCGAGTTTTCCGGTGGTCTGATTCCGGCGGGTTCCGCTTTTGTGAAATTGTTTGAGGTCTTTTGGAGCACATGGCGTGGGTTTTGCGCTAGTGTGTTCGTTGTGGTTGTAGGTGAGGCAGTTCACCGTAGGCACGCTCCAAGAGGTAGGGAAGATTAACTTTCTTCGATTGTCGGTTTTGTGAGCGTGAAATATTAAATTATTGATAATGATAATTAATTAATTAATGCAATTAAAATAACAAAATCGAGAAATTGAGCATGGGTGTTCGAAATTGGTATAAAATAAGCTTACTTTAATTTGGGGATTTTGTATACGCGGTGTATAATGGCGTAGCTATTAAATTCCATGCTCGGTATTTGTAACAATTATGCTATTAAACATTAAACGCAGTATTGGGGAATTATTAAAGTTAATATTTAAATTTATTAAATTAGTGAATTTAAATTGGTTGAATGAGATTTGAGCCTAATTGGACGGGGATTGAAGATAGGCGACTCGGATGAGGTAAAAACATTATGAGTTTAATTTTATAAAAACTCATGCTCGGTGATTAAATTCTTAAATGTCTGTTTATATGTCATTTTTTTGTGTGAGATTATCATGCCTAACTGTGAAATTCCGTGATTTATTAGAATTTTATTAAACACGTGAAAAACATGTAAATTCTTTAAATTACTAGTGAACATGTTTGTACTGCTAGACTAGGCATGATAGCATTTCATCTGCATGTGCATGTGCATGGATTCAGATTTGAGGTTTCCCGGGATTTGGGTGGTGCACTTGGGCAAACGGCAGGTTCGTGAGCTGACGGAGTAGTGACCCATGAACGGCGAGCTACCAGTGGATTGGGATCCATCAGGGTTCCGGTGCAGGTTATAAACATTGTATCCTAGTTCAGGATGTGACGGTACGACCATTCCTGGTTGTTCAGTTGCATATCTGCCTGGTTCTGGCGATGCGTAACTGGTGGAATTATGAGGCGGTGAGCGGTGTGGCTTACATTGCAAGCACGACATTTCATATCATTTCATTGTATGTATATTGAGGTGGCTATGTGTATCGGACCTATGTGTTATGTGACTACGGGCATAGTGGGTTGCCTGGGTACTACGGGGTCTCGGAATGGTGTGAGGGCCATGGTGAGACATGGATTGAACTAAGTTAGAAGCATGTACCACTGGGAGGGCACGTCTTATACGACTAGGGATTGAGGCGGCGACGCTTCCCTACTGAGCACGCTTTTGCTCACCCCTTCTTTTAACATTTTTTCAGGACCTGACGCACAACTGGACATGATGTAGGCTCGGAATAGCTAGACTTGGCAGGGACTATTTGTTATTTTCTTTTGATCTAGACTGTCCTATACTCACTCTATTTTAGACTTGTAGCCTATTTTTTTGACGACTATCCTATTAGCCGAGTGGTGATGTTGTGTATATTCTTTTAGCATCGAGAGTGCAGTATTGTATCCATGTGTTATAAAAAAAAATTATTTAATTTTATTTGACTATGAGGATTATGGAGGGTTGTGTAGAGGTAGTGAGGGGCTCCATTTCCGCTACTTCGGCCCCGATATCATTTAGGAATGTTGATGTATTCTTCCTTTATTCTCATCTATTAACAGGATGTTATTTTTATCGTGGCGTTGACCACCGGAGGTTCCAATTACAAACGAAACTTTGCCGGATTTTCGTTAGATTCGACAAGGTTAGTGACGTCCCGATTCTCCCGAGCTTCGGTTTAGAAGTCTTTGGGAATTTGGGTCGTTACAAATGGTATCAGAGCCGTAGTTTCCTTACATAGGGATGACGGGTTAGGGTCGATTATGTGTTTCATGTTAAATTTCCCTCACTCCGCGTATTAAGTGTGAAGACTTTTATGTGGGTCGACATGATTTCTTATTTTCGTGTTGAACTATCTTGCTGCGTATTGTTTTAATTCCTCTTCCATTGTCTATTATAGTATCATGCCGCCTCGACGCAGACGACCCAGGAGGGTGGACCGTAGGCCGGCACATTCGGCCATAGGGGATCACGTGCCGGTACACCCCGGTGTTGAGAAGCCTGTGGTAGCACCTCCGGATGTTGAGGAGCATGTGCCGACAGCTCCAATTATGGACAATGATCAGTTGGTTAGGGCCTTAGCTGCTGCCATAGTATAGGTTGTGCAGGGGGTGGATGATGAGGGGATGAGGGTTAAGAAGTCTTACCGAGAGTTTGTTAAACTGGGGATTTCGAAGTTTGTTGGGGGGACAAACCATCTCATGGCTGACATCTGGTTTAAGCAGGTGGTTCAAGGATTTGACGTACTTCATATCTTTGACGATGACATACGGGTCTCTATTGTTTCTTATCAGTTTGTGGAGAAGGCTGTGGTGTGGTGGAAGACTATCTCCAACACTCGGGATGTCCGTACTTTGACTTGGGAGGCCTTCAGAGGACTATTTGTGGAGCGTTACTTTCCGATTTCCGAGCAGTACAAATTGAGGGACCGTTTTTCCTTCATGGTGCAAGGGGGATGTTAGTAGCAGAATACGAGAATGAGTTCTGGAGCCTTTCTCATTTTCTCCTAAGTTGATGAGTAAGGAGGAACTGAAGGTGCGCAAGTTTGTGAGGGGCCTGAAGGACGGCCTCAGAGACCGGTTATCTTTGCTTGATTTTATTAACTATTGTGAGGCAGTCACGAAGGCGTTGATAGCAGAGGAGGATGCTAGGGAGATGCAGAGGCTATGAGAGGCTAGTGGTAGAGTATTTGTTGGTTTTTCTTCCACTAGTGGTAGTAAGAAGAGACAAAGGGAGGACACTACAACTCTGGTAGCACCACGTCAAACTGCCTCAACACCTTCTACTCAAACACCGACATGTTCGACATGGAAAGTGGTAGTGTGTTATCAGTGTTTGCAGCCGGGACATATCAGACCTCAGTGTCCATTGCTTCGACCGACTCAGAGCAACGACATAGGGTTTACCATAGATTGTTACAAGTGCGACCAACAGGGCCACATTCGAAAGGATTGCCCTTAGAAGGGCGGTGGTAGTGATCGGGGTGGAGCTGGTATATAACAGAGAGCAGTACCGTCTATCGCAACTTAGTCGAGTTTCAGGGCTCCACAGCCACCTAGATCTGTACTATTAGCTCAGGCTTCCCATGTAGTGAAATTTGCAACCACAGTTCATCAGCCCGCCCGACAGGGGCCTGTTCAGCCGGGTCAGACTTCACAAGGTTGTCACGCCCCAAATTCCCAGGACTCCGAAACCCGAGCCTAAGAGCTAAGGGAGTGAATGCAGAAGTAAAAAGAAACGAGAACAAATGATCTTCAGTCATCAAACACTCACAAAAGGGTAAAATGATTTCACCCTTACGACAAATGACCTTCAGCAATCATGCTCTGATACTATGCTGACACGCCCCTGAATTCCTAAGACTCCCGCACCGGGACATCCAAGGAATCCAGGATGTCATCCTTTATACGAATGACCAACTAAGATATCATTAATCACGAGAACGTATGGAATAATGATAAAAATTGTATATTTCATACCCAAATGAATGATAGAACAAAGCAACAAAATCTAACGAAAATCCGGCAGAGTTCCGTTTGTAAATGGAACATCCGGACACACAACCACAACACAATAACCTGCCAATAACATTTCGATAATAACAATGGCTTCCAAGCCCCACATTCATCAATCCTACTAGGGCCAAGGTAGTGGAAAGAAACCAAAACCTCTACACAACCCTCTATAATCAACAGAGCCACAAATGCTCGAATAAGAAAGCACATGGCAGTGCAGAATAGATACAATAACATCCTGAAATAATAAATACAGGAAGTAAAAGATACACCAATAGGGATATGCCAACAGACTGGCTCCCAAGAGAAATATAAAACAATCCCATACAGAATGGGTAAAGAAGCTAACAGCAGATAACTAACGTCCCCAAACCAGTCGCGCTGCAACCGTGACCGCATCACCCTGCGCAACTCCAAAACCTGTAACAGGGAAAATAAAAGGAAACTGCCGTTGCACCGCATGCTGTCGTATCCGTAACATTTCCTGCAACCTGGCGTGGAATACCAGGGGGCAAATAAAATTCCCCTGTGAGCAAATAAGCTCAGTGGGAAAATATACTCTAACTACCACATCCTCTAATAGTTTAGGTAATGCTAAACCACCTAGTGAGATACATAGCCCACAATATAACCCAGCCACGAAAACCCAAGGTATGTGCTCACATGCTACCGTAAAAGAGTATATATCGGGGATATATATATGTATATATACAAGTACACAACAAGAGTCTATAAGATACAACTAAGACTCGTACCCCAAGTACCAACACCAGCGGTCTATACTACTCTCACCAACGTACACTAGGTACACGATACCCAGGTCTAATCTAACAAATCATCAAGCGCTCACACGCTAACCAAGAAATCCAAATAGAGGGAATTACACTCACCTCTAATATCCATAACTAGTACCAAGGAATACTCATAACTCACTCCCCGAAAACACAGGAGGAAAAACACTCACGTCCTTGCGTACTAACACAATCGTCATATATATATATATATATATATATATATATTGTACATATATATATATATAAGAAACATCATCTCATTCCTATAGCAAATCTATACCTCAAGGATGGAATCACCTCATCATATCACTATATGAAAATCTCAAAATACTACCTCCAACAAGGTCAATAAATCACAACCACTCTCTCTATGGATAAGGAACGCTAAACGGTCGAATCCCGAAGAGTACCTGAACACTACTCTCATGCGACCACATAAGAGTCAAGGAACCAAAACAAGGGAAAAGAAGTCCTAATGCTAAACCAACGGATAACCGAGACAACAACGTCAAGGTTAAAACACCATAAGTGTTTAGGGAGAACACCCGGACCAAAGGAACCAATCTACTCGGCATCCATGCCCCTAACACATGTAACAACTCAAATCACCTAGGTGGTGACGTCAACAACCAAGAAAAAGTAAAATGCAACACTATATGTGTGCATTGAACATTGAACAACACCAAGCCTCATGCCCGAGACTTAGAATCAAAGGTGAAACAAGAAACCACCTTTCAAAACTCTACAGGACGAGATCTTGAGAAAGGAGTCTCGAAATCTCAGAATCTCGAGAAAAGTAATAAAATAGTTTTCCTTTAAGAAACCACACAGTAAAAATGACCGTCTTGCCCCCGGTCTCCGTTGTTCGCCTGTCTTGGCTACGGGGGTAGGGGAAAACGGGTTTTTCCTTTTAAATACAATGAGTTTGTTTTCAAAACTTGAAAAACTCCGTTTCCAACAGACAGCCAGATAAGAGTGACTAGAACTCCGAGGATTCCTATAATGTCTAGAAAGGATAATGAAGGAAGAACAATATGTTGGACTCACGGACCACAACCATCCGTTTCCAATTCCACAAAATCAATGACACTACGAGGAAGAGGTTCGGCACCGCGCCGTAATCGACGACTCAAGGAATGACATATAAGTCAACAATCACCTACCTCTTCCAATTCATTATAACCTCAATTGATACTAGAATCAATCCCTAACCTCAAATCTCCAAAGAGGTCACACAACTAATCACAATCACAAAACTGTTAACCCCGCCTTCTTTAAGGCATCAACTCAAACTCAACTATGCAGTCCATCACTTATACTTAACCTCCCCTAAGGGCACATAAGTATATAATTACGAGTATAAAAATATATATTTCTTTATACTTTATTAATTACAGCATGTAATTATATTCCTTCACATTAATCACTATCAATTAAGCATTTTATAAAGACATGAATTTATTTGCAATATTCATACTTAACATGCTCCAAAATCCAACAAGCAATAATATCACATAATAACCTGCTCCAACATCACATGTAATAATATCACGTATACATGTCAAATGAAATCACATAATGCTATGCAAATACAATGTGACTCAACACCATCCTTTGCCCATATCACATGGTTAACGAACATGCACTCCACCCATTTACAAGGAGAAAAAAGTACCGCACCGATTCTTCCCAAGTGTTTTTGACACTACACTTTCAACAAGGAAGACGGTTGCACAAGAGCCCAACTTGCAACTCCCATGCGAGAGCGGCACATACCACCACGATGGGGCAGCAACCAATCCTATCAACAGATGCACAACCCAGTTGCGACTTCGAGAGCGGCGCCTACCACCACGATGGGGCAACAACCAACCATATATCCCAAATTCCCATATTACTAGTCCGGAGGTGGGAGACACCTATACCTGGCCAGTTGTTGCGACGGTTCGATACAAAGACATCCATACATGATTAAACACCCCACATATATCAATTCAATATGCATCCAGGGCCTCAATGACAATCATGTCTCAACATAAATGTGTAATGCATCATATTTATGAACATATCCACATACTACCACATGAATCCCATAATCTCTTTCACATGCTTTTAAATCAATAAAATAGTAAATCACGACAATCAATTATATCACATAATCATGCTTGCAATTCATCAACTTATACTTTAATTCCAAGTATACAAGTTCATTCCCTTTCAACATGCTTTTAAAATATGATAAAGGCATTTAAATCGTGAGAAATACAATTCATGTTTTAAACAACATATTTTCTTTAATTCTTTAAGAAAATATTCCAATTTCACTTAAAATGCTTTTAATACAATTAAAGCAAATAAACCACGTATAATAAGGGGAACCTAGCATAACGTCTAAATTTTCACATCTCTCACGTTCACATATCCCCTAATGCAGTCAAACGAGAATTAATATCAATTCTTAAGTCCTCGTCTAACTTTTACAAGATTCTACTACCTGATTTAATTCACAAGGGGATTTCTAAGCCACCTATTTTTATTCAAATCAAATAGGAATTTATTTAATTTCGTAGGAATATAATTTAATTAATTTATTAAATTTATTCCTAAGTCATACTCCGATTCTAACCTAAATATAGATATTTAAAATTCACGATTTAATATATCTATATTAAAATAAAAAAGGGTTTGCACACTCCAAACTACGTCAATGATATAGAGTGAGAAATAAAATTTCCCACATAATAATACGTTTACCGAACAGCCCGAAACAACACAGTGTCGACGCTCGAATATGGAGCCCGCCGACCAAAATCGTCCGAAAAATATTTTGAATATATCAAAACGTCCGCCTTGACAACCTATACGATATATAGGAAACCCATTAGCAATAGGTTAATTAATTTGGGTAAATCTAAAATAACCCAAACGAAAACTATAACCTATAAACGCGATATTTTGGCAAACTGTTCAACGAAAAAATACGAAATTAAGTATGACGAATACATGGTAGAGACAAAGCTACTCACCAAAAATCGGCGCAAACCGACAACGGGAAGTCAACCGAAAAAATGGCCGAAGCTCGGCCAGACTCGCTCCTGCCCGCACGTCACCTCTACTGTACCTTCCGACCCCTTGCGCCACCACATGCTACCCTCGTCGACGCCCACCAGCCGCCGTCGACCGCCCAGTCGCTGCCGACCCATCTCGTTGCCGCCGCTGCTCCCGTTGCGCCGCAGCCTGCTATGGCGACCACCAGGCCGCGTCTCCCTTCAGCCCGACTCCTTTCTCTCTCGCCGATAACCATGGTGAGGATGAAGATGAGGAGAATATTCGGTCGTGCGTGAAGAAGAAGGAGAAGAGGGATGGAGGTAGGTAGTTTGTGCATACGTGTATATTCATATACATATATATGACCTAATTGCACAAATGACCCTCTATTTATTCATAATTGCAGAATAATCCCACCTCTATATAGTTATTTGAAATAATCTATATAGGTATAATAAATCCAAAATTATAACGAACCAACTCCCAAGTGTGATTACGCAAACTGGTAATTACACGGGACACCAATTAATTAAAATAGTCCGAAATAAATACACCGGGGTAGGAACCCAAAAATCCACGGGACGCAAAATAAATAATATCAACCGATATAAATATCCCGGGGCATAAAACCCAGTCAACGGAATGCCTAACAAGCCCGATCAAATAAAACGTGTCGCCATCCAGTCGAAGCGCTAATGCTAAACGTCGAAACGAAATCGCGTAGTTGGTAACACAAATTCGCGTAGTGTCGTCCAGTCGACTTTAAAACTAAACATGAAAAATTTACACGCGAAATACCAAGGATAACATGAATGTCACTAACAAGTGACGTCATAACCGAAATTAAATTAGAATTAATTTCAAGAAAAAGGAAAACAACACGGGATGTTACAGGGTCGTGCTTAAGCGATTATACCAGCAGACAGTACAACAGAAACAAGATTAGTCAGAGGTATATTCCTTGTGTTTAGTTATTGGGCCCAAGTATTGATTGATTCTGGTGCTTCACATTCTTTTATTTCTTCATCCATTGCATTGGCACTGAGGTTAGAGGTTATGCTCTTGGATGAGCCTCTTTTTGTCAATATGTCGGTTAGTGGTGGCATTGTTTTGTCACGGGTGTGTCGCTCATGTGAGGTGGAGATAGCAAGACAACGTTTGGTATTTGATTTTATTTTGCTCGACATGTCCAACTTTGACATTATTTTAGGTATGGATTAGCTTTCTACTTTCCGCGCAACTATCGACTGCTACCGAGGCCGAGTGACCGTGTGTACGTCGAAGGGCGATTGCTTCTGTATTATGGGTGAGCGAAGGGATACTAACTTTTCTTCTTATGGTTTGTGGGTTTTGGATGGACCTGACTTTTTATTGGCAAGTCTATGGGCTGATGAGGGAGTAGGTGACTTGGCGGATTTACAGAGGGTTGTTTGTGATGACCTAGATGTATTTCCAGAGGAGTTGATAGAGTTACCCCGCGGCGAGAGGTAGAGTTTACCATAGAGGTGCTTCCCGGTACTGCACCTATTTCCTTGGCACCGTATCAGATGGCTCTTGTAGAGTTAGAGGAGTTGAGGAAGCAGTTGTTTGAGTTGAGGGGTAAGGGTTTTATCCGTCTCAGTGTGTCACCTTAGGGTGCTCCGGTTCTCTTCGAGAGGAAGAAGGATGGGTCATTACGACTTTGTATCGATTATCGGAAGTTGAATCGGGTTACTGTGAAGGACAAGTATCCGTTGCTTAGGATTGATGACTTATTCGACCAGTTGAGGGGATTTAGGTGGTTCTCAAAGATTGACTTGAGGTCAGGTTACTACTAGTTATGGGTTAGGGATGAGGATATCCCTAAGACCGTTCTCCGCACTCGATACGGTCGATATGAGTTCCTTGTCATGCCTTTCGGCTTGACAAATGCGCCGATGACATTCATGGACTTGATGCAACATGTTTTCAGTGCTCATTTGGACTAGTTTGTGGTGGTGTTTGTTGATGATATACTTGTTTACTCGCCTACCGAGGAGGATCATGAGGTTCATCTCAGGACAGTTCTGCAACTTTTATAAGAGCACCAACTTTTTGCCAAGTATGAGAAGTGTGAGTTTTGGCTTCAATAGGTGAGATTTCTTCGGCATGTGGTTTCTGGTGGCGGTGTTTCGGTCGACCCTTCAAAAGTTGAGGCGGTACTCAGTTGGAGCCGGCCTAAGAGTATCTTCGAGATACGGAGCTTTTTAGGGTTGACGGGTTATTAACGACGGTTCATTCAGGACTTCTCGCGTATTGCAACGCCATGACTCGCCTGACGGGGAAGGGAGTCAAGTTTGTTTGGGATGATGCATATGAGCAGGCCTTTACCGAGTTGAGGATGCGATTGACTACGACACCAGTGTTAGTGATTCCTGAGCGGGTTATTGACTATGTTATCTACTGCGATGATTCTCAGGATGTCTTAAGTTGTGTTCAGATACAGTTAGGATGGGTGGTGGCTTATGGGTCTCGATAGTTAAAGACTTATGACTAGAACTATCTGACTCACGACTTAGAGTTAACGGTAGTGATTTTTGCCTTAAAGAGCTGGAGGCACTACTTGTATGGGGATAAGTGGAAACACTACTTGTATGGGGAGAAGTTTAAGGTCTTCTCCGATCACAAGAGTTTATAACATGTGTTCACACAACGGGATTTGAATCAGAGGCAGAGGCGTTGGATGGAGTACATAGAGGACTATGACTTTGACCTTCAGTATCATCCGAGAAAGGCCAATGTCGTAGCTGATGCGTTAAGTCGCAAGTCGCGGGGCATGATGGCTAGTATTGCCATTCACGAGTGGAGGATATTGCGGTGATGGGAATCCACTTTAGTGATAATGGTGCACCTACTACGTTGTTCAGCTTGGTTATTTAACCTTCACTTATCAGTAGGGTGATTGAGGCACATGGTCAAGACGATAGTATTACTTATATCCGTACCCGTGTTTCTGTTGGTGAGACCGTGGATGGTTGGGTTTTGCACGCTGAAGGTGGTCTTCATTATCAAGCTTCATTATTTGTACCATCCTCTTGTCAAGATAAGGTATTGCGAGAGTTACATTGTTCCAGGTTTGCAATTCATCCTCGGGTCACGAAGATGTATCACAATCTTCGGCGGCAGGGTATGAAGAAGGACGTGGCTCAGTTTATGATGAGTTGTCTCACCTGTCAGCAAGTGAAGGACGAACATCGGTGTACTGCGGGTCAGTTGCAGCCATTACCGATTCCCGAGTGGAAGTGGGAACATGTTACGATGGATTTTGTCACTAGATTACTGAGGGCATGATGCAGTATGGGTTATCATCGATATGTTAACGAAGATGGGACATTTTTTGGCTATTTGAGAGGCTGATGGAGCTGAGGCACTCAATAGACGGTACATTAATGAGATTGTCAGGTTGCATGGGGTTCTAGTATCGATTGTATCAGACAGGGATCCACGATTCACTTCTCGATTTTGGCAGGTTTTGTAGACAGCTCTTGACACAGTGCTTCACTTCAGTACTGCTTTCCATCCACAAATGGATGGTCAGCCTGAGAGGACGATTCAAATTCTTGAGGATATGTTACGGGCTTGTATGCTGGATTTTAGAGGCAGCTGGGAGACTCACTTGTCATTGGTCGAGTTCACTTACAACAATAGTTACCAGGCTAGCATTCAGATGGCACCATTTAAGGCACTCTACGGCAGGCCATGTCGTTTGCTAATTTGTTGGACTGAGGTCGGACAGGCTGCATTTTTGGGTCCGGACATGTTAATCGAGTCTACGGAGAGGATTAGGATGATTCGGCAATGACTAGTGATAGCAAAGAATTAACAGAAAAGCTACGCAGATCGTAGGCGATGTCCTGTAGCTTTTGAGGTGGGTGATCACCTTTTCCTCAATGTCTCTCCGAGGAAGGGCTTGATGCATTTTGGGAGGAGTGACAATTTATTACTATGATTTATCGATCCATTTGAGATTTTGGAGTGAGTTGGGGAGGTGGCCTACCGATTAGCTTTACCTCCGGAGTTAGCTAGCATCCATAGTGTCTTCCATATTTCTATGCTTTGGAAGTACCATCCGAAATCTTCACATGTCTTGGATTGGGTGGACATTGATGTAGCTGAGGATGTGTCTTATGAGGAGCGGCCTGTTCGGATTTTGGACACGAGGGAGCAGGTTTTGCGAGGAAAGACCATTCCTCTGGTTAAGGTTCTCTAGCAGCATCATGGAGTTGAGAAGGTGACTTGAGAGAGGGAGCAGGTTGTTCGGCTCTCGTACCCAGATTTATTCTCCTATAGAGGTATGTCATGATTTCGAGGATGAAATCTCCTAAAGGAGGGGATGTTGTAACATCCGGTAATCTCACTTATTTATTTAGGTGGAAAAAAAATTATTTCACGCATTATTGCCGGGCTAATGTAAGCTTCATGGACTTAGAGGATTAGTTGTTTTTAGGTCCAATTAACTTAGACATTAGCCCCATGGAGCCCATTCTCTTTTCTTAACTAATCAACACACTATATATATATTGAACTAACAAATATATATATAAGAAAATGAAAATTGAAGGGAAAAAAGTAGGTTATGAGGTGGAACCGAACTAGTGGTTTCTCAAGCCCATTAACCTCATTTAATTTGGTCAGTTGGCAAGGTTGTTTATCTCATTGTGCCATGGTCACATTACTTAAAATGTTATTGATCACATGTGAGGCAAAATAAAGGAAATAAGAAAAGGGAAGTAAGGAAATCAGTGAGGGAGAGAACTAGCCGAGAGTTTTCGGCAAAGGGGGAGGAGGGAGAGCCATTGGCTCGGTCAGGCTATTTTGACCCAGTTTTTTCACGCAATCGATTACCCCACTGCGGTAACTAGCCAACCCGACCATCCCCTCGTGTTGTAGGCTTCGTTTGGTGGAGTTTTGAGGTAAGTTTTCAACTTGGTGGTCTCATCTCTCTCTCCTAGTTTCATCTATTTTCGGTTTGATTCATGTAAAATGACTTCACGAAAGTTTTCTAGGACGTCGAGGCAAGTATTTTAATCGGTCCAGAATTTCCGATCCGCGCGAGTTTTCCGGTGGTCGGATTCCGGCGGGTTCCACTTTTGTGAAATTGTTTGAGGTCTTTTGGAGCACGTGGCGTGGTCTTTTCGCTAGTGTGTTCGTTATGGTCGTAGGCGAGTGACGCCGGACAGAATATAGATTATTCTGCAGGCTAGCGCAACGGGTAATTTGCAAGGGAAAAAGGGAGAAATTCGACCCAAAATTCAGAGAACACTCTGAAATTCAATAAAATTCTTAATATTCAAAAACTAATTTAAAACAACCCACAAGCCGGGTTTAAATAGCTGAAAATCAAGAATTTTACCAATAGCAAAACCCTAAAAGTCTTACCAAAACGAAATACGGAAAGAAATCAAAAGATTGCCAAAAATCTGGCCCAAATCGGGTTCAGAATCAATTCCTAATTGACAAATAGAAAATTACCATAAGTAGTAAAAATTAACTAAAAATAGAGATTTGAAAAGGAAAACAGCAGATCACAATTTCCTGTCATCCTTGCGCTGATCGTCCTGCATCAGCGAGGCAGTTCACCATAGGCACGCTCCAAGAGGCAGTTCGTTGTAGTATTTGTAATAATTACGCTATTAAACATTAAACGCAATATTAGGGAATTATTAAAGTTAATATTTAAATTTATTAAATTAGTGAATTTAAATTGGTTGAATGAGATTTGAGCTTAATTGGATAGGGATTGAAGATAGGCGACTCGAATGAGGTAAAAACGTTCTTACTTTAATTTTATAAAAACTCATGCTCGGTGATTAAATTCTTAATTGTTTGTTTACATGTCCTTTTTTTTGTGTGCGAGATTATCATGCATAACTGTGAAATTCCGTGATTTATTATAATTTTATTAAACACGTGAAAAACATGTAAATTCTTTAAATTACTAGTTTGCATGTTTGTACTGCTAGACTAGGCATGATAGCATTTCATCTCCATGTGCATGTGCATGGATTCAGATTTGAGGTTACTCGGGATTTGGGTGGTATACTTGGCCAAATGGCAGGTTCGTGAGCCGATAGAGTAGTGACCCGTGAACGGTGAGCTACCGGTGGATTGGGGTCCATCGGGGTTTAGGTGCAGGCTATAGGCATTGTATCATTGTTCAGGATGTGGCAGTACGGCCATTCCTGGTTGTTGAGTTGCGTATTTATCTAGTTGTGGTGATGCGTAAGAGGTGGGATTATGAGGCACTGAGCGGTGTGGCTTACATTGCACACACGACATTTCATCGTATATATATTGAGGTGGCTATATGTATCGGACCTACGTGTTATGTGACTACGGGTATAGTGGGTTGCCTGGGTACAACGAGGTCCTAGAATGACGTGAGGGCCATGGTGAGACATGGATTGACCTAGATTAGAAGCATGTACCACTTGGAGGGCATGTCTTGTACGGTCAGGGATTGAGGCGACGACGCTTCCCTGCTAGGCATGCTTTTGCTCACCCCTTCTTTTAACATTTTTTCAGGACCTGACGCACAGCAGGACATGATGTAGGCTCAGAGTTGGCAGGGGCTATTTGTTATTTTCTTTTGATCTAGATTGTCCTGTACTCACTCTATTTTGGACTTGTAGCTTATTATTTTGACGACTACCCTGTTAGCCGAGTGGTGACGTTGTGTATATTCTTTTAGTACCGATAGTGCAATATTGTATCCATATGTTATAAAATTTTATTTTATTTTTATTTGACTATGAGGATTATGGAGGGTTGTGTAGAGGTAGCGGGGGGCTCCGTTTCCGCTACTTCGGCCTTGGTATCATTTCGAAATGTTGATATATTCTTCCTTTATTCTCATCTATTAACATGATGTTATTTTTATCGTGGTTGTGACCACCGGGGGTTCCAATTACAAACGGAACTCTGCCAAATTTTCGTTAGATTCCGCAAGGTTAGTGACGTCTCGATTCTCCCGAGCTTCGGTTTAGAAGTCTTTAGGAATGTAGGTCATTACATAAACCCTAGTTAATCCATTGCTAATTATATATGGAAATATTTATTATTTTGTGACACTTATGATATAAATGTTATATATATAAGGGTGACTCGTTTGTATTGAAAGTTGTCCCATATCGACTAAAAGGCAAAACCACCTCTATATTTCTTCCCTATAAATATAGGGTATCTCCTATTATATTGTGTGCACAAATAGAGAGATATAATAGAAGAGATACATGCTAGTATTCTTCTTGGTAAGAGTTAGGAATAATATAGGCTTATATTATTCCGGTGATACAGGGTGAGTATACACTGTGTGTGTGCCTGTGTTTGATATGTTAATCAACCCCTTGTAATCCTCTTTTTGATTATAGTGAAACAATACTTTCAGTGGACGTAGGCTTATTTTGGTCGAACCACTATAAATCTTTGTGTCCATTCTTTGCTGTGTGTTTGTGTGCATTTTCAAATTTACAGGTACACATGGCTTCTAAACAGTGTTCTTGGGCGGGTGTAAAAACCCTAACGAGTGGTATCAGAGCTCCAGGTTGGTGAAAACCCTGAAGCCGTATGTTCTGGTTCCGAATCGGATGTACAAGTTGCACGAAATCAGAAACCAACTACACCAGGAGCTTCGCCTCAACGAGACGAAGCCGGGACTGAAAAACGCGTCGCGAGAAGATCCTCCACGCACTGCCTCAAGTTTCAGCCAGATTATTTGGTTCTAAGCGCAGCAGTTTCGTTTCGGGCCTGTTTCGCGGAGCATCGTTGATCACACTAAGGCGTATAATATATCAACGGAAAGCTCTTTCAAAAACGTATGTTTAGGCATAAAAATAAGCCCCATCAGAGTTGACATGTGCCCCCACGCGTGTCTATAAGAAGCTGCCGGAAAAAGTTGCGAGGTGGCCAGAAAATTCGCTGGGAAAACTAGTCCGGCGACTGGAAATTTGGAGAAAAAGATTGCCACTTCATTAGGTGACGTCATCGCCACATCAACAAATAGTGCCACATCATCAACTATTTTATCTTTTAGTTCTAAAATTTGTTTTGGCCTGTTTGGAGTCGTTCTTGACCCGTTTTTAACGCGGTCAGCGGCGTTCTTAAGGTTTTGGACCGCTCCGGATGCAACCATGCGATTGGTTTTGCATAATTTGACTCTGAAGACCTCATATAGGCTCAGTGGGAGCTATGGGATCAGAAAAGATAGCAATGATTGACAAGTTTGACGGTACAAACTTTGCCTATTGGAATATACAAGTTGAGGATGTGTTATTCCAGAAAAATTTGTTCTTGCCATTAGAAGGGAAGAAGCCAGAATTGATGAAAGGTGAGGATTGGATAATCCTAGATCGAAAGGCTCTTGGCACGATCAGACTGACGTTGTCAGAGTCCATCGCATTCAACATCAAGAATGAGAAGACAAAAAAGTCTCTCATGGATGCTCTTTCGAGCATGTACGAACAGCCGTCTGGAGTGAATGCGGTACATCTCATCACTATATTGGCAAATCTGAAGATGTCCAAGAATGGGAAGGTCAGTGAACACATCAGTACTCTTAATGAAATTCTTGAGTAGTTGGAATTAGTTAAGATGCCAATCACTAGCAAAATGAAAACGGTTTTTCTTATAAGCAAATTTCTAGAGAGTTGGAGCGCCACAAAGGGTGCAATCAGTAATTGTTTAGGGGTAGAACCATTACAGTATGATTTCGTAGTGAGTATGGTACTCACAGAAAAAATCAGAAGACAGAGTGAGTCAGGCTCTTCTAAAATTGGCTCGACATTAAATGTCGACACTAGAGGCAGAGGTTCGAACAGGAAGAAAGGCGGAAACCAAAGGCGTGGCCGTTCCAAGTCAAGACAGGGAAAACCACATGGAAGATCACAGTCTCGAGATCCCAGAAATTCCAAAGAGATTTGAGTGTTGAAATTGCGGCAAAACTGGTCACCTCAAGAACTAGTGCAGATCCCCGCAGAAGGTAGCATAGAACAAGACTGAGGCAAACATTGTCTTAGAAGAAGCTGATGATACGCTGATATGCTATTTGGAAAGCAAAATAGAGTTTTGGGTCTTGGACTTTGGAGCATCATTCCATGCCACTTCAAGTCGAGAACTCTTTGAGAGCTATACACCTTGAAACCTTGACAAGGTTTATCTAGGTGATGATCAGCCTTGCAGTGTAGTTGGCAAGGGTAAAATACATATCTGACTCAACGAATCGATATGGAAGTTGAAGGATGTTAGACACATTCCAAACTTAAGGAAGAACTTAATCTCAATAGGCCAATTGGCGAGTGAAGGTTATGTGACCACTTTTAGTGAAGATAAGTGGAAAGTTTCCAGATGGGCTATGCTTATAGCCTGAGGAAAGAAGCACGGTACGCTGTACACTACCACCAAAGCAAGCACGTTAATAGCAGTTGCAGATAGCAATGAGGATCACAATTTATGGCACTAGAGGCTAGGTCACATGAATGAAAGGGGGCTCAAAGTTATGCTTGCAAAAGGAAAGCTACCAGGCCTAAATTCAATTGATATCGACTTCTGTGAGGATTACGTATTCCGTAAGCAGAAGAGAGTTAGTTTTCAGAAAAGCGGCAGAGATTATGATACCTCCTAATTTTCATGCATAGGTTGGCCAGGTCTATACCGAAAACTAGGGCACATCAACACTCAATAATAAACAAGCACGGAAGCAAAAGACCTATTTAAGAAAATAAAAGAGTTACAAAAGTTTAATTCTCATGAATAAAACAAATTCAGAAATCCAAATCCCCAAAGGGTACAACTCGAGAATCCCATATCTATGGACCCCTAAAACCATAAATGAAAATAGAAGTCCGAAAGAAAATACTAATACAGAGTTCCTACACTGAAACAAAGCAAAAAATTGAATAACTTCAGAAGAAACGAGATGAACCCTTGACCCTGTGCCTGGAACAGCCGAGGACCTGAAATGTTAACAATTGTGGGTCAGACCCACGAGCAAAGTAGACTTTATATGATCCCAAACAGAGAACCAATAATAATACCATCACTCCATGATACCTTACATAAACATACGAGAAAAACTCTAATACCATATGCTAAACTTGTAAGAACATTTATTGTAATTGTTTATGTATGAAATATTCTAGACAATAACCATATTGAGTGTTAGATAGGTTGGTTTGGTTTCAATAATATCGATAAGTTTCGTAAAAGGAAGAATCAAGCATTGAAGTAATGAAGAATGCAAGTGAAGCATGAAAGTGAGCATATTGAGGTAAAATGTCTCTTGGAAGGCGAAAATAACATTTTTCGAAGCCGTCGCTTGAAGCAAAAAGTATCGTGGGTTTAAGAGGGTCACTTTGGCGCAGTTGTGAAGAAAAGTGGTTTTGACAAAAATACCTACGCTTTCAGTTTCAAAAAGTGGCTGGAAAACACATTTTTAAGCTTAGAGGTACGCTTGGACCTACGCCTAAAGCGTAGGCCCTGCTACGCTTGAAGCATAGCTGCGACAAGTTTTTGTCAGATTTTGCCTGCGATGTCCAAATTGTTCGGGGGTTGGTTTTATGATATGACCACGACTTATATAAATCAAAGTGCATTCTATATACATTATATTCACCATAATATAGGGGTTGGATGTGAAATTACGAGAAATGACAAACTTAGGATTTGAATCATCATTGTCTATAAATACCCAAGTCTACAACAAGAGGAGGTACGTCTTTAAGAATTCTCTGTAAGTTTTCTACAGTTTCATCTTTTTCTACAGAGATATACATACTGTGAGAAAATATTATTGAGTGATTAGAGATACACAAATTCTCTCTTGTTATTGGACGTCTTCAATCGTACTTCTACATTGACGATTTCTATGCACGATTAAATGGTATAATTGCTGAAAAATTCACACCATTTATAGCAACGAGGTTGCGTTGATCCATTGAAGAACGGAGCCGACTGTGTGCAGAGATCGAAGTATGAGGCTTCATGGTGATTTTGATCTGTTGAGAAGTAGATACGTTAGAGTACGGAGATTGGAGCGAAATCTTCGTGGAGCGCGAGTGAATCTAGACTTTCAGAAGTCGAGTGAAGAACAACAAATTACAGCAGTTGTAAGTTCTGTTTTCATAGAGTCTGTGCAAATTCTCTTATTCATAGTACATCGATATCCAAGCGTCTCTGTGGTTTTTACTTAGAGTCTTTCCAAGATTTTCCACGTAAAAAATCTCTGTGTTTTCTCATTATTTATTTTCTGAACTTATATTGATATTTGCTTAATTGATCTTTTTTTGTTAGAAATTGCTTAGTTGTTTGGCATAGCAAGAAACAAAATTGTGTTTCTCTTTCCACTGCTGAGGCTGAGTATATAACAACTGGTAGTTGTTGTACTCAGGTTTTGTGGACGCGTCAGATGTTACAGGATTATGGTTTTTCTCAAGGTACAATGACTGTGTTCTGTGATAACACAAGTGCAATAAATATTTCTAAAAATCCTATTCAACACTCTAGGACAAAGCATATAGATATTCGACATCATTTCATTCGTGATCTTGTTGAAGATGGTATAGTGTCTTCAGAGTTCATATTGACAGATTCACAGTTGACATATTTTTTACAAAACCATTAGATTTTCAAAAGCATGTTAGTCTTAGGAAATCTATTGGTATGCTTTATTTGTAATATATATTTTATTATTTATCATTCTAGGAACACATTGCATTATTTTCCTAGAATTGTAGGTAATCATGCATTTGTATTATTTTTATTCATGCATGCGTTTTATTTTGAAATAAATGACAATAAATTTTTTGAGACTGCTGAGCTTGGCTAGAGTACAAAAGTTGTCATATTTTACTCTATTTTCACATTTACTTGTCTTATTATGCATATGTGGAGTAGAGGTATCATCCGACCTAAGATTTTTGGATGATCACTTGGCATGATTATTTTATGTTACAAAACTTTAATCTTAGGTGCTAGTTGCTTCGGTGATGATTATAATTCCTGCTGAATTTGTTAAAATTTTCATTCAACCCGAAGTGGTATGAATGTTCATGAGCTATGCTAGATTGGTTTATGCATGAAATATATATTTTTTGCATATGTATGGTAATGTTGGAAAAAAAAAGAATGAGATGTTTAAGATATAAAAATGCAAAAAATTGTTCTTCAATCTAAGTAACCGGCCCTTTTGCCTCAGTAAACATTGAGTGTTCGCGTAAAAAGGGGAGAGGACAATTGAGCATAAATCCCATGGAAGAAGCTCGGTCTCAGTTGGTCGGGACTAAAACTCATTGCTAGAAAGTCTGGAGCTTAGAAAGACAAAAAAGAATATGGTGAAAAAGTTGAAAAGATGAAAATGAGGAAATTGTGTGACAAAGAGAAAATATCTTTTATTTTTGTCTTCTAGTTTGGATCTTGGATTGAATTATCATCACGGTTGATACGGAGATTATCAGGTTTAATATGTATTGTTTTCATCCTGCCTTAGTGCTTGCACATGAGAATTTTCCTATATATATTTTTTTGCAAAACTTGACTTGTGCATTCTTGAGTTTAAAAGGTATGTGTGCTGATTTTCTTCTATACCATGTGTATAATGGTCAAGTTAAATATGAGAATATGATGTGTTAATGATAGACTTTATATATTTATTGCATTGCTCACAGATTTTTAAAAACAAAAATATTTTATTTTATTTTTATTAATGACATTATGCATTCATGCATTAGTAGTAGGGTCATGCATAGTAGAGATTTTTGTTACTCTGATAATTTGGATATGATATGATAAAAGTTTTGTATCTTGGTGTTTTTTCTTGAGTACTTCCTTGCATCTGTCTACATATACTCTCTTTACATGACATTTCAGTGACAAAAATGGGGAGAAGTATTCAGTGAGGGGGAGAGAGATTGTTTTATTAAGTGAGGGGGAGAAATATTTAGCAAAAGGGAGTTTATTCTCAGGGGGAGAATGATGATCATTATGTGTGCATTGTTGTTATGATTTTCTGATGATCATTATGTTGGTTTATATTTATTTTCCACACTTGCGTTTAATGGTTTGTTCAGTGTTGTGGTAATAGGATTGGTCGTCATGAAAGCAAGGTGACAATTTATATTTATGTTTGTTGGTGTGTGTTCATAGGTATAGATGTTATGTTGTTATTTGTGAGGCTATATTGTAAAACATGATTTTGTCTCAGAAATGTCAAAAGGGAGATAATAAGAACATTTATTGTAATTGTTTATGTATGACATTTTCTAGACAATAACCATGTTTAGTGTTAGATAGGTTGGTTTGGTTTCAATAACATCGATAAGCTTCGTAAAAGGCAGAATCAAACATTGAAGTAATGAAGAATACAAGTGAAGCATGAAAGTGAGCATATTAAGGTAAAATGTCTCTTGGAGGGCGAAAACAACATTTTCTGAAGCCGTCACTTCAAGCAAAAAGTATTGTGGGTTCAAGAGGGTCATTTTGGTGCAGTTGTGAAGAAAAGTGATTTTGACAAAAATACCTACGCTTTCAGTTTCAAAAAGTGGCTGGAAAACATATTTTTAAGCTTGGAGGTACGCTTGGACCTACGCCTGAAGCGTAGGCCCTGCTACGCTTGAAGCGTAGCTGCGACAGATTTTTATCAGATTTTGCCTGCGATGTCCAAATTGTTCCGGGGTAGGTTTTATGATACGACCATGACTTATATACATCAAAGTGCGTTCTATATACATTATATTCACTAGAATATAGGGTTTGGATGTGAAATTATGAGAAATGTCAAACTTAGGATTTGGATCATCATTGTCTATAAATACCCAAGTCTACAACAAGAGGAGACATGTCTTTAAGAATTCTCTGCAAGTTTTCTGCAGCTTCATCTTCTTCTACAGAGATATACATACGGTGAGAAAATATTATTGAGTGATTAGAGATACACAAATTCTCTCTTATTATTGGACGTCTTCAATCGTACTTCTACATTGACGATTTCTATGCACGATTAAATGGTATATTTGCTGAAAAATTCACACACCATTTATAGCAACGAGGTTGCGTTGATCCATTGAAGAACGGAGCTGACTGTGTGCGGAGATCGAAGTAGGAGGCTTCATGGTGATTTTGATATGTTGAGAAGCATAGACGTTAGAGTATGGAGATTGGAGCGAAAGCTTCATGGAGCGCGAGTGAATCTAGACTTTCAGAAGTCGAGTGAAGAACAACAAGTTACAACAGTTATAAGTTTTGTTTTCATAGAGTCTGTGCAAATTCTCTTATTCATAGTGCATCGATATCCAAGCGTATCCATGATTTTTACTTAGAGTCTTTCCAATGTTTTCCACGTAAAAAATCTCCGTGTCTTCTCATTATTTATTTTGTACACTTATATTCATATTTGCTTAATTGATCTGTTTAGAGAATTGATTTGAGAATTAGGGTTTGTGACTAATTAAAATTAAATTTAGGCTATATAATTTTAATTGATCATAAAATCGACAAAAAACATATTCTCCCCCCTCTAGGTTGTTTTCACTATCGTTTAGGTAATTTCAAAACTCCTAATCCTAAATACATAAATCTCAATAAATAACCTATTAATATATGGAATAATAATTAATAAGCAAACAATGTAACCATAGATGGAATAACAATTAATAAGAAAACCAAGTATCCATACATGAAAGAATATTTAAATCTCAAGTCAATAGGCAACTTAACCATGCCTGTCCATAACCACGTACTCGACAACTTATTCATGTCGTGACAAGTCAATCCTGTTAGAGTATAGATTAGACTACCTTAATAGTCAGCCCATCGTGGTTCCCTCCGTTCCATAATCACAAAAAATAAAAATAAAAATATATATATGAAAAATATAATTATATAATCACATACAATAATCCGAAATTTTAATGACTCAAATACACCTTAAATATCATCATCAGTAGTAGTAACATTATTGTTATCTTATTTACTTATTTATTCTGCCCCCATTATGAAAATCTTAATTAATTTTAGTGATATCCTAATATCCATCACCACGGTAATAGTCATAACAATTGAAGGCATGCAGTATGAATGGGCCCATAGACATATCAAGTTACCTCCTACAATACCAATTACACGAAATAGAGAAAAGAATCTCATTGACCATTATTACTTAACATCCTAAATACTTAATCACCATTCTAACTACCCAACTTTAATTTACCTAAACTTACCCATATATACATATATCAACGAATCATGCTTCTGGTCATCCTAAATCCTATATCACAATTCTAACCATCAAACTTTTGACACACATCAACGAAGCTTTGAAATTCATACACTTACAGATTTATATAAATATAAAGTTGACCCAATCATTAAATCTCCATCATGATGGGTATACCCACTGTAATTGAAATTCATATGTT
This sequence comes from Cornus suecica, assembly GCA_963922005.1. Classification (NCBI taxonomy): domain Eukaryota; kingdom Viridiplantae; phylum Streptophyta; class Magnoliopsida; order Cornales; family Cornaceae; genus Cornus; species Cornus suecica. The sequence continues at coordinate 17,843,410 of OY998244.1, forward strand.
CTCCAACTTTATGAAAATAGTAACAGTCCCACGCAAGCATGAATAATTTAGGTATAAATATATCAAAGATCAACTAGGCATATACCGATTATTAAGAAAAACAATTTATTACACATATATATGTATACACAAACAAAAAAATAAGAAGATATTTAGGATATCGATGTTTGATTATAGGTTCAAAGGGGAAGAGAAAAACATTCCACTTGCCTAATCATTGGGCTAAATCACGCATGAATTGTATACCAATCGATGCTCTCTCCTCTACGCAACTCTCGACTCTGCTCTTTCCCTCTACTTGTCATCTGATAGAACGTGATAAAAGTCTCTTAGGGTTTATTTTATTATGTAAATATATATATATAAATTTATAATTAATCCTTCCAATGGGCCCAAAAATATATAATAAACCATTGGCTAATAAGTCCAACTAAATAATTTATAATTATTTAATTAATTAGATTAAATATATCCAATTTAAATAAATAAAATAACGGGGTATTACAAAGATCTCAGAAAGGAGAAACTTGAGCTAGTTCACATGATGTCTGGGGGCCAGCAAATCTCTCATCTATTGGCGAAAAGTCCTATTTCGTCACCTTCATCGACGACCATTCCAAGAAGGTAAGTGTTTATTTCTTGAAACATAAATCTGAGGTGTACAACATGTTTAAGAAATGGAAGGCTATGATAGAGAATGAGACGGGTTTGAAGATCAAGAGGTTAAGATCCGACAATGGTGGAGAATATTAGGACATCGGGTTCAAAAAAGTTTACCATGAGAACGGTATTAGATTGGAGAAGACTGTTCCACGTACACCACAACAGAATGGCGTAGCAGAACGTATGAACTAGACATTGACTGAGAGACCCAGAAGCATGCGCATTCAAGCAGGGTTGTCGAAATAGTTTTGGGCAGAAACAGTTAGTACAACATCGTATCTTATCAACCGAGGTCCATGAGTACCATTGGAGCATAGAATACCATAAGAGGTATGGAGCGATAAAGAGGTAACACTTTCACATTTAAAAGGTTTTTGGTTGTGTTTTATATGTACATGTTAGTGATAATGTGAGAGATAAGCTTGATCCCAAGTCACAGAAATGTACTTTCATTGGCTACGGCGGTGATGAGTATGGTTACCGCATGTGGGATGATCAAAACCAAAAGGTGATCTGAAGCAGAGATGTAGTGTTCAATGAAAAATGATGTACAAGGATAGGCACACGACTACCTCAAAGCCTACAACACAGAGTGATCCTGTGCGTGTTGAGTTAGATGATGTTCAAGATAGTGAGAGTACTAAGTCAGAAGAACAGAATGAAGATGGCACTACTCAACAGGATGATACACTGCAGTCTCCGACTCCTATTCCTGTACCTAGGAGGACTTCATGGCAGCATGTGCCGAACAAGAGATATATGAATTATTTATTGCTCATAGATGGAGGTGAACCATAATACTATGATGAAGTATGCAGTGAAGCAGATGCGAGCCAGTGGGAGCTTACGATGGAAGATGAGATGAAGTCTCTTATCTCCAGCAAGACATGAAAGCTAACCAAGCTTCCAGTGGGAAAGAAAGCTCTCCATAACAAATGGGTCTATAGGGTCAAAGAAGAACATGATGGTTCTAAGAGGTACAAGGTGAGATTTGTAGTAAAAAACTTTCAGCAGAAATCAGGAATTGACTACACCAACATATTTTCTCTGGTTGTGAAACTGAATACCATTCGTTCCGTTCTTAGCATTATTGCAGCAGAGGGTTTGCACCTAGAGCAGATAGATGTCAAAACTGTTTTCCTCCATGGTGACCTAAATGAGGAGATTTATATGTAGCAACCGGAAGGTTTCTTAATGAAAGGTAAAGAGAAACTTGTGTGTAAGTTGGAAAAGAGCTTGTATGGTTTGAAACAAGCTCTAAGACAGTGGTATAAGAAGTTCGATTGATTTATACAGAGACGTGGTTACAATAAGTGCAACGCTGACCATTGTTACTATTTCAAGAGGTTTGACACAAGTTACATCATCCTCCTACTTTATGTTGATGACATGTTAGTAGCTGGGTCTGATTTTGCGGAAATCAGCAAGTTGAAAAAGCAGTTGGCAAATGAGTTCGAGATGAAGGACTTAGGCGCAGCGAAGAATATTCTTGGATTGAGAATCAACAGACACAAGCAGAAGGGAACTTTATAGTTGTCTCAGGCTGACTACATTGAATGGGTTCTGAAGAGGTTCAAAATGAGTGATGCTAAGCCGGTTAGCACACCTTTGGCTAGTCACTTCCGATTATCTAAAGAGTAATCTCCCAAGTCAGAAGCAAAGAGGAACAATATGGCCAATGTTCCATACACTTCAGCCATTGGTAGCTTGACGTATGCGATGGTTTGTACTGGACCAGATATTGCATATGTAGTGGGAGCAATCAGCAGGTTCCTGTCCAATTCAGGGAAGACTCACTGGGAAGTAGTAAAGTGGATATTGTGATATCTACGAGGTACCACAGACATATGCCTTTGTTTTGGTAAAAGCGAAGTGAATTTACATGGCTATGTGGATTCAGATTTTGCTGGTGAGATAGACTGCAAAAGAAGCACTAATGGTTATGTCTTTACAGTAGATACTACAACAATCAGTTGGATTTCGCAGTTACCGAAGATCGTAGCGTTATCTACTACAAAGGCTGAGTATGTAGTCGTGATAGAGGCTATTAAAGAAATGATTTGGTTACAGGGATTGTTGGCAGAGTTGGGATTTGAGCAAGAGAAGAGTGTTTTGCACAGTGACAGCCAGTGTGCCATACATCTGGAGAAGAATTCAACATTTCATTCGAGGATGAAACATATAGATCTTCATTATCACTTCATCAGATCTTTATTAGATGATGAAGTTTTGAATCTTGAGAAGATTTAAGGAAGCAAGAATCCGACCGACATGTTAACCAAAGTGGTGACAACAGAGAAACTGAAGTTGTGCGCAACTTAAGTGGGTCTTCAAGCTTGAAGACACAAATGAGGGCACCGTACTGCACTGATCATTGATGGTGGCAAAGTCGTCAAGTGAGAGATTGTTATATATATAAGGGTGACTCCTTTATATTAAAAGTTGTCCCACATCGACTAAATGGCAAAACCACCTCTATATTCCTTCCCTATAAATATAGGGCCTCTCCTATTATATTGTGTGCACAAATAGAGAGAGAGAATAGAAGAGATACAGACTAGTATTCTTCTTGGTGAGAGTTATGAATAATATAGACTTATATTATTCCGGTGATATATGCGTGAGTATACACTGTGTGTATGCGTGTGTTTGATATGTTGATTAACCACTTGTAATCCTCTATTTGATTATAGTGAAATGATGCTCTCAGTGGACATATAATTATTTTGGCCGAACCACTATAAATCCTTGTGTTCATTGTTTGGTGTGTGTTTGTGTGCATTTTCTGATTTGCAGGTACACATGGCTTCTAAACAGTGTTCTTGGGCGGGTGTAAAAACACTAACAATAAACTTGTGTTATCGGTAGTCAGGGACTATTCGTTGCACACCGTATTGTTGAAGGAGGGGAGCCTAGGGCTCAAGTGAGATCAGTCGACGAGGTTGTTCATTAATAAATTATTTGAGTAGTTCATGAATTTTAATTGGGAACATGTTTTTGTGACGTGCCTAAATTCTTTTTATATACGGATGTAAAAATCCTGGTTAGCTTGCTAAACGATGATTGTGTTTAGCCTTTTTGCTGAGCTTGTGAGCTCACCCCCTTTAATATTTTCAGGTAATCGTTGATTAGCACGGAGACGTGACGAACTCAAGGTTTACATAGTGGAATTAGTATTTACTTATTTTAGTTTTGTCTATGTGAGATTATTGTAATAAAAATGATATTTATTATATCATTGAAGTTAGTTGGTATTTTAGTATGGACTAGTGAGACTGTTTCCATAACGAGGAATAAAGTTTGTATCATTATGGAGTTTAATGATTATTAGCTCAAGGATTATGAATGTTATTTAAGTCATGCATGTGATTTAGCACAAATAGTGAATTTTATTGTGTTCAAATTTGGTGGGGCGTGACAGGATCAATGATAATGTCTTTTATATGAAGGTTAATTATCCTCTTCCCAACATAATCCCCAAACATTATAAGCAAATCCAAATCACTTTTAACAGGCATTCTACATACACTACCAGGGATATCATAAGCTAATCTAACACACAAAGGGTCATCAGGTGGAATGTAATGCAAAACAATTGATATCACATCCCTTGTTAGATCCATAAAACTATATAAATCAGGATCAACATTCTTAATAATAATGTTTTCTTTTCTGAAATTGTTATGAACAACAATATCATGTATTGGGTCCATCACTATAACTACAAACACATGTAACGAATCAATTAACTCTAAAACCAGAGGCATTTGCAAAAAACAGAGGCATTTATATGCTCACAACACATAAACATGCAATAATAAGATTAAACATATCATAACCTTAAACACTAAAACCCTAAAAATTAAATCATCTCATTCACAATACAAAAAAAAATGCAAACTTTACTAAAAAATATATACATATATATACACAAATCAGACATATGTTAATATATTCACTATAAAATCCTAAATCGAAACAAATCAAAATACAATATTGAGCATTAAATACTGATTAAAAAACATAAGTTATTTTCGTCAAGATCAAACCAACAAATATGCAAAACCTTAACCTCTTTTTCAGTTCTTGCAGATCAGATGCAAAACCTTGCCTCCGTATAAGAAACCCTTGTGAATGTAGGCGCTTCCACTCCGATTCGTCAGCAAAACCCTCACAAATCAATGACAAAATTTTTGGGGAAGAAAACCCTAAATCAATGACTAAAACCCTTTGATTGTTGAGAGAAAAAGACGAAATGGTTGTAGAAAAAGGGTTAGAAATGAAAGGACACACCTTTCCCTCCAAAAAGAGTAAGTAAAACTGATACAAGTTAGCCTTGATTTGTCACGAGGGTAGATTTGTCATTTCGCATACTCCGTTACCCTATTTGACGACAAGTTAGTTCCAGGGTGTGTGTGTGATGAAACGTTTTAATTATAAGGGAGGTTTCTGATAAATCTCAAACCTCAGGGGAGGTCCCTGATATAAGGGTAAACCTTAGGAGAGGTAACTGTAAAAAGCCCAAGGTTAAATTGGTAAATTAATCAAATAAAATGCTTTGACTTTTTAAAAGTGAACACTTATTTTGGAACAAAGAAAAGAGGAAAAATGAACACTTATTTTGGGGCAGAAGGAGTATAACATTTCGAAAGTTTGAACCAAAACAAGAAGAACATCATTTTAGGGCCCGTTTGGTAGGCGGTCCGGTCCGGTCTTATCTGGTCTGGTCTGGTCTTATCTGGGTGGTGTTCTGAAAGTCTGTTTGGTAAAACTGTCTGGTCTTATGGTCTTATTCAAGCTATTTGGTCTTATGTTTGGAAAATAATACAAAAAATAAAAAAATAATATATAAAATTCAAAAAATATATGAAGTATGAAAAATATAAAAAAATTGAAAATAATATAAGAAATTCAAAAATAATATATTTTCCAAATTTTATAAATTATTTCGAATTTTTATATTATTTTTTGAATTTTATATATTATTTTTGATTTTTTATATTATTTTCAATTTTTTTATATTTTCTCAAATATATATATATATATATATATATATATCTAATTTTGTATATTATTTTTGAATTTTATATTTTTTTCAAATTTTATACATTATTTCAAATTTTTTATATTATTTTTCAAAAGTTATATATTATTTTTTAAATTATATATATATTTAAAATTTTATATATTGATTTTGATTTTTATATATATATTTCGAATTTAATACATTATTTTAAAAAAATTATATTATTTTTCAAATTTTATATATTATTTTCGAATTTTATACATTATTTTTGATTTTTTCTATTATTTTGGATTTTTTTTATTTTCCCAAATTTTAAATATATTTTTTGCATTTTATATATATATTTCAAATTTTATACATTATTTAAAATTTTTATATTATTTTTTTAATTTTATATATTATTTTCAAATTATATATATATTTTAATTTTATATATAATTTTCAAATTTTATGGTCACATGTGTTAAGACAATTGTATATAAGACCACTTGAGACCATCATTTTTTGTTGTCTCAAATTACCCTTTTGGTCCCAAGTGGTCCTTATTTTTTTGGAACCGTGTTGCCAAACAGTGTCCGGTTCCAAAAAAGCCATTATGAGACCGGACCACATGAGACCGGACCGCGAACCAAACAGGGCCTTAGTGTTTTCTTTATGTTTTGAGCCCGAAATTCCACGTAATTTGTGCAAGAAATTTTTATTATCAAACCTGCTTGAATTCAATTTATATTTAAGATTTTGGTATTTGAACATAATGAGATTTTTAAAATTTTAGAATTTGACTAAATTTCACGAAAAATATTATATAACTACCAAATGTGTGAAAAGAAGAGTGCTAATAGAACAGGTTTTAGTGCTAATTTATTTGTACCTTTGTATGAGTTTAATCCTAATAGAACAGATATGAGCCCATTGGGCTCGAATTATGTAGGATTTGAATTCTACAACCCACCACAAATCGGAAACGGGTTTGCTCCCAATCATTAATTTTGTATCGCTTATACAAAATATATATAGATACATACAGACACGTTATACATGTAAGAGCACAGACAGATAGAGGGAAGAAATAGGTTTCCTCAATTGAAAAACACAACCAATTTTAGAGAGCAAATGAAGAAATCAGGAGCAGAGAAGAAGAGGGTTCGGCGCTCTTCAGGAGATCCCAACACCGACACTCCTCCTAGGGTTAGGGTTTCCTCATTTCTCTCTCTCATTTTGATATCTTTCTCTTCTTTTCCATTTTCCTTTTTAAGCTCTTTGATTTGATCGTGTTTTTTTTTTAATTTATTTATTTATAGAAGATCTGTGACTATTGTTTGTTAGGAATTGTTTCTTTGATGTTTGGGATGGTTTTGAATTTGTTTGATATAATTCGTGGAGGTATTTCTGTGTTTTGTGATGGCAATTGGGTTGCCTTGTAACTATGTGAACAAGGGATAGTTATGAAAATAATAATAATAGAAAAATAGGGAGAAGAAATTTGAATGTTCATTTATTTAACATGTTTTTTCAGAGATTTTTGGTTATATTAAGTACCTGTTGATTATATTCCATGGAACTGAAATGGGCAGTTCCTGAAAGCATGTTCTTTTAATCAAATTTTATGCTCTTAAATAGTTCACACAACAGTGGTAAGAGTTTGGAATTACGCAAATTAGCTAAAATTTTAGAACATTTTTTATCCTGATCTTTTTTCCCCCTTCTTTTCCTCGAGCGTTTGTACTATTCTCATTTCATGTCAATTCTTTGTGGCTGTCTCATGTGAGTTTGCAGAAGGACCAGCACTCTTTCCTGAGTGGGTTTGGATTACTTCGGCACTTTTTATTCTTTCCGATAGAGTAAATTACATGAAATTCATAGGGGATTTTTGTGGGTCAGGTCGGAGATATTACTTCTTAGTTCTTATGTTGATAAGCTGCTACTTTTGATAAGTGAAAAATTAAATCTGATATTGGTGAATAAAGATCATGGTGCCTCATTAACCAAGGATCATTGGTGTATGGCTTTGGATGTTGCTTTGTAGGAGGATAGAAGAGGGTTATACCGTTATACTTCTAAGCGTGGTCATCTAGGTGGTAATCAGTTGTAATAGAGGTGAGAATGTTTCCATGTATAGGTTTCTATTGTTGCATTAGCAAGAATTTTTTTATCTTTTTTTTTAATTTAGTCATTAGCAAAACCACTTTTCTTTTTGGATAAAAAATAATTCATGAAGTGTGGCGATTACCTGTGGCTGAGAGTTTGTCTTTAAAATATAACAGAATGTAGTCTCGTGTCACATGATTAATGTATATGTTACTATGACCATCATACCCTTCTATGTTCTCAATTTACTTGTGATCATCTTGCATTTAGAACTACCACAATTATTCATTCTTAGCAATAAGGAGAAATCCAAATTTGTCGTTGTTTATGAACCTATATTCACTTATTACCTGTCAAAGTCATCTGTCAGCTTGCATGATTACTTTCAGTGACCCGACTAGAAACCATAACACTCACACCACCACTATTTATTTCCTCTCTTGACCCCATGCCTCTATATGCTAGCTCTCAATCTACTTTATCTCTCTTATTGGACAGCACCAGAAGAGCCCAACTAGCATTCTGAGCTTTATGACTCATTCTTACCCTTCCAACCCCTCATTTCCAAACCCTCCCTTAACCATTACCTGTCAATAAATCAACACTATAAATGGGCCAACTACGACTGGATCTGACCAAACCGAGTAGCTCCACATATCTTACCACTATAGCCCTCGACCCTTCAAAGACTTCAAATCCTCATTCTTTCTCCAATTTATTCTCCCTGCCTTTGTCTTTGGCATCATTGTATTTTTTATTGAAAATTCTAATTTATGTGATGTATCCTCGTTCATCTATAGCTAAAACTTCTCTTCTTGGATAAGACAATGTCCTTTGTTTTGTCCTCTTCTGATCACTGTTGTGTTTTTTCTTTTTTTCCCTCCCACACTCAATCTTTGACTGCGAATGATCATTAATGGGGGCAAATGTTAATCAATTGTAGGGGCTTGATCTAATTATGAACGCGTGATTCGCAGTGGTAGGGTGAAGCTCATGGTTGGGGGATGGTCTACCGAGAGTGAAATTAGATTAGTTATGCAAAAAGTTTGTGATATATGTTGATGGATCCCTTGAAAATGTCTTCAATGTAGTGTTTTATGGTCATGGTCAACTGGTGTTTTATGTGCAAGAGGGACAGTGAGTCAGCTGGCCACCTCTTTTTCATTGCCTGTATGCTTTTTATTGTTGGGTTCTGTTGCTCAGTCTGTTTGGGGTTCAACGGGTCATGCCTGCCTCTACGAGAGGTGTGATGGACGCTTGGAGAGGGTGCTTTGTGGGTTCTCACGCCCGTTTTTTTGAAGGGCGGCTCCTCTTTGTCTTTGGTGGTGCCTTTGTAAGGAGCGTAATTGACTATGTTTTGATGGGGTTGAATTTTTTTTATGGTCATATATTGTATATCTGCAAATGAAAAAGTTGATTTTTTTGGGTTCTCCTTGCTCATTAGTGCCTTGTTTGTATCCTTGTTCTGGATGCACTCCCCTCTTGAGCGCTCTATAAGATACTTTGTATTTATCAATAAAATTAAATAAGAAGAGGGTGTTTATTGTTAAGTGATAGATGAGCCATTGAGCCGTTTACTTAGGTCATCAATAAAGATTTTGTTTCCCTCTACCACTTATTTTCTCCTGCTCCCCAATTTGCTACCCCTTACATGTTGGATTATCTTAATGTCTTCACTGATTTTAATTTTGAAATGGGATAAATATCTGTTAATTTCCCTCATCAGCAAAGATCCGAGACGTACCCTTATCGTATCTATGGTAGTTACTCAAATTCTTGTGGATACATGTACAATGACTCCTAAACTTATCCATTGATAATTTGTTTTAAAAATTTTCCTTAAAACAAATATTTGAAAGTTCTCAGATTTACAGATTCAATACTGTTGTGATACTTCTTGACACATGCTTAACAACTCTTAAACATTAAAAATGCAACTTTTTCAACTATAGGATAACTCTAGATTTTTTGGAAAGCTTAAAAATTTCAAGTAAACAAGCATACAATTGCTAATACGTTAGGACTAACTTAGTCCAACATATATGTCTATGTAATATTATTCTGAGTTTGCTGTCATTACTTTTATGAAGGAATGTTAACAATAGTAATTGTAAACATATATAGTTATACATATAACTTGCAAACAATTTCTATATTACATCTATACATATACATGGATATGCATGACTTTAATCTATATAGGCACAATAATATGATGTAATGTACATATATTTACTGTTGTGTCGTTGCTGTAGTAATATACTACTTTCGAAGAATTTTCATGTAGCTTTATCTTTATTGTCTTCCTTTGTAAGTGATTTATAAATGAGGGTTTAGAGGAAAGAGTAAAAGTTGGTCTGATGTCAGGGACAATAGACCTAATAGTTTGGTGTGGTGTATGTATTAGCTAATAGCTAAGGTTCTTGCTTTGAAATCGAGGGAACTCTTGGAAATGGTATTATCTTAGAGTCCCAAAATGCCTTCATTGTGAGTCGTCAGATTCTAGATTCAGTTCTCATTGTCAGGGAGTGTGTCGATGTGATATTTGAGTAGTGGAGTTCCAGAAGTTCCCTGTAAGCTTGATATTGAGAAAGCTTAGGATCCATGTTAATGGAGTTCTTTTGCTGGATTTCATTAGAGAGGATGGATTTGAGGGAGAGATGGAGGAGTTGGATTGAGGCCTCTATTTCATTTGTGAGATTTTTCAATTCTAGTAAATGTCTTTGTGGCTTGATTCTTTGGCAGCTCTCGAGGTTTGACAGGTTGACCCCTCTCTCCCTTTTTGTTTATCATGGTCATGAAGACCCTTAGTAGTAGATTGATGAGGAGGGCCCTCAATCTGGTTTTATTAGGGGCATCACGGTGGGCAGAGATGTGGCTCATCGGTTGGAAATTTCCGATCTATTGTTTGCAGATTACTTTGGTTTTATGTGGTGTTGTTGTGTCCCAATGGAGATACTTCAGGTGTGTCCTGTTTGTTTTTAGGCAGTCTTTGGCCTGAAAGTAAAAGGGAGAAGAGTGCGCTTATCCTGTTAGGGAGGTTCATGACTTTACATATATGCACATTAGTAGACATTTTGTTGTATTCATATCATACTTTTGAAGACTTGTCATATAGCTTTATTACTTTTGGAGACTTGTCACATAGCTTTATTTTTGTTGTCCCTCTTTATAAGTGATTTATGGATGGTGGTTTAGAGATAGAAGGGTAATAGATTTGTTTAGCAATGTATCAAGGCAATTTAACCTCAATGAAATGATGAAACGATAAGCTAGCAATCAAATTCACTCCTCAATCACTACCAAGATTTCGCGAAGTTCGGGAACCTGCTGCTACGGCTCAAGATCCCTTTTGAGAGTTTCCCAAATTCACTACAGCACCTCCTATCATATGGAGTGCAAACATTTATAGATTAAGCTCACAGGCTTCTGCTTCTTATAGTGCTTTGACATGTTTGTCAAGCGTGTTGCTACATCTTTGCTTATTAGAGCATCTAGCTCTAACACTTACATTTGGCATTAGTACTGAACACTCTTGATAGTTTGTTGTCATGAAAATACTAGATTGCCCTTAGGTCAAAACCTCTAGACCAACAATAGAGATAGTGAAGCTGGCCTTAAGCGTTTTAATGCCAAATACTTCCCTTCTTGTTCATTTTTGGAGGCTTGGTTAGGCGCTAAACCGTCATGGGTGTGGTGATGTAGTATGCACCACCTTGCCAAACCTCTTGCCATTTTCTCCCTTTGATCAGGAATTGCTGGAGCATTGCCACAAATCAAAGTACATTATTTTCTGATTATGGTATTTCATCAGTTACTCCATATATTAGTTTATCTATTTTTGTTAATTGGTCTTGTTCTCTTACCCTTACGTGCCATATTATTGCGCTGCACTGACTCATTGCATTTTTTCTGATCATTATGGTTCATGAATTAATTTTTGTTACATTGCATTTTTCTATTTTGTGGATGTTATATGGTTTCTTTTTTTATTTTTTTATTTTTTTTTATGTGGAATTCAGAAACAAGCTGCCAAGAAGGATGTATTCCAGTTGTTTGCTGAGAAAGTCAGAGACCATAAGGATTTGGGATCTAGGTGGGCTGTTTTACAGGAGACACGCGTGGAATATTTCAGAGGAAAGGATTTCGTTAGCTTCTTGAGAAATCATCCAGAACTTAAAGACATACTAGAATCGGACAGAAACCTAGAAATAGAAGATATTGCCAATGTTCTGCTGGGAAAGAATCTTTTAGTGCGCTGTGATCGTGTGGTAAAAACCGTTCGTCCTGGGAAGAAAAAATTGTCTACTTGGCCAGCACATTTAGAGATATTCCCTGTAAGTCTTAATTTAATATCAACCGAGTACACTCGTGATGATAGTGTTTTAATTAGGATTCTTGTATTTGACTTTTGGTCCTTCAGTAAGGGTTCTGAGCTACATGGACTTCTGATTTGCAGATCATGTTGGTTGAAGTGCCTTTATAGCACCGTTTTCTTTCCTATTCCAAATTGTTGGAGAAACATGTTATATATAATAGTCAAATCTACCAAAAAAAGGGTTTGCACCTATGTACGCCCAGTGTACATAAGCGAAAACATGACTCTAATCATAATTTGGAATCTGTTTTGTAATCCAAAATTTGCATACTTAAAAGCATATGCTTCGGAGAATTCTGTCTATTCCTCTTTGTTCGTATGACAGTGCGGCCAATTTTTCATGCACAATTCCCTCTCTAATATTCCCCAAATCCAAGGATCTAGAGTGAATTTTCACCCAACTAACCCAAAAGAGGAGTAACATTCTCCACAGATCTCCAATGATCAGCTGTTTCCTCCGCACCATTCTATGTAGAAGACCAGTTAAAAAAGATCTCTTCCTCTCCTCAAATTCTTGATGGTCGGTAGTGCTTAGGGCTGCATCTTAAGAGAAGAAGGAAATCTTTTAAGGTATGCCCTTCTTGCCAAATGCTCTGTCCAAGCCCCAAAAGTGTTAATATCTCCATTGCTGAATTTGCACCATGTTCTTGAATGAAATATTACTGGGTTTGGTATGGAGTAATGGAATAAAATGTAATGCCTATGTAAATCATTTCTTTGTTTGGTACGACATTTAAAGTGGGAATAACCCATTCCCTTGGAATGGAAATTCATTCACGAATGACAGTCATTCCACCATTAAACCTCTGAAATGGCCATTTCCCAATTATTTTTTTCGTAGAAAAATTAGTTCACCAAAAAATGCCACATTCCAACTTGAGAAAGCCACCGTCACCACCATTCACCATCACAACCTCATCGCCACACTGCTGCTGCCATCACAGCCACCTGCAGCACCACTAGCATTACTGCCTTCTGTCGCCAACACTGTTGCAAGTTCCACTTTCCATCACTTCCACCACCACCTCCAATTTCCAGCACTGGTCCAGATATTGAAGTCATAATCATAGCTAACGACGTGCAGCCCATTTGCATCATCATGTCTCTCACCTCGGGTCTGCCCTCCCCCAAACTGACACTCGCTATGGGTTCCTTCAATGAATTCAGAGCCTCTACGTGCTTGTTGTCAGTTCATATCATTCCATGTAGTTATTTTAGGAAAAGATGTCAAACGTAGCCCCTGAACTTGCAGTCCTATCAGTAAACTACCCTTCTTATTTTCTTTTTTGGTGGCTAGTCTCGGAAGAATAACCTGTCCACATCCGCCCCCTTTTATTTCTTTGCCGTCAACTCCAATTCCCACCAGCTTCAAGATTTGACTTCTCATGCCCCTCATGAATGGTAAGCGGTTTTTTGATTCAGCTTTGCCCCCCACTGACCATATCTCCTCCCTTCTTTATATCTGATGGAATGTAAGACCTCTATTCCAGCGGCTCATCTCGTTCGTCAATCTATGCCAGCCTGTTTGCCGAACGTGGCCGAACCACGTTCGTGACGAGAAGGAAGACTTAATCTCTGGGTTTACTGTCATGTTTAGGGAAGGTCACATCACCACCCATCTTTTGTTGGCCTTTAAGTTAGCTTACTTAATTTCTAGTGGACATTGTTCAATTGTGACCTTAAGGTTTCAGGGCTCGGATTTTCTACCATGGTTTGAGGATGCAAACGTGGCTACCTAAGGGGTAATTTAGTAATTGACAGAAGCACGGGCCCATATTGAGTGTAACGTTTTGAAATCAATTTAGTCTTGAATTTTTTCAAGCTTGCCCAAAAGGTACCGAAAAACAACTTTCTACAAATGATTTTTTAGATTTAAAATATTACAAGGGCTTTACCATTATAATTTAAAATATATTTTTTTAGATTTGAATTTAAATAAATAAGTAAAATTAAATAAAAAAATCATTTGTAATTTATTCAAAAATCTTGATTTAGTTACCAATTTATTTTTTTGGATAAAATGTATGTTTAGACTTTAACAAATCAACTCAATTCCATTTAGGGGTATTTTAGGCATAAAATATCAATTTAAATGGCATGTGACCACTGTCTAATGTCAAGGGGGTGTTTTTTAACGGAATAGTAACAGAATGGGGGTTGTGTGTAAGGTGGAAAAAGTGCAGGGGGCTAGATGACATCTCAGGGGAGTGTTTGTTAAAAATTTGAAACCACAGGGGTTTTTATGTTAATAGCCCTAAATTTAATCATGAAATAAATAAAATATTTTCACATATAGTGCTAGTTCCGTTTGTGTGGTGTACTTGAAGGGAAGGCTACATATAGACTCAACCTTTTGAACTATTTTCACAAAGTAGTTGCTCAACTTGCTCTCAAAATTGAACCCATGCCATCATGTTTGTTAGTCCAAGCTTTTGCCCAAGCAATCGCTGACATCTTGTTCTTTCTATAATGAAAAGATTCTGTGTCAACTATGCTTGTGATTTCTTGATAAATATGTATTTTCCTATTTATAGTCTAAGTGGGAAAATGTGCATCTGGATTGTTATCTAAATATATAGTTTTACTGATGCTTCACTTACTTTTTTTAGTTTCCTAAGTGGTTTTGAGGTTGCCCAACTCTAGTAGTAACCCTAATTGCACATCCCATCCCTCCCCCCCGCCCCAAAAAAAGAGACAGAAAAGAAAAAGGAGATTGTGACCTTTGTTTTTTTTACTTGGGTCAATTCTACATTAATCTTTTCTTCATCTATTATTATAATAATTTGCGTTGCTTTGAGGGGGTTGAGTCCCCGGTAGCTGCTATTAAAGAGTTTTTATTTTTTATTTTTTTCTCTTTTCTATTGGGTGGAAGATAGATTTTGTAAATCTATAGATGAAAACATACCTTGCTGGGATGCTATGTGTAACACCCGCTACAACACTTGGTACAATATTGTCCGCTTTGGGACCCACACAGTTTTGTTCTTGGGCTCCTGCCCAAAAAGCCTCATACCAATTGGAGACAATACTGCACATATAAGCACATCCCCAAACCTCTACCCGGGCGATGTGGGACATCACACTATGGTTGATCGAGTTGCTAAGAGATTAGTAGGTTGGAAACGTCAGTACCTCTCCAAAGGAGGCATGCTTACTTTGGGGAAGTTTACGTTGTCCAATCGCCCCACTTATTTTCTATCTATGTATCAGATACCCAGCAGTGTGAGAGACTTCAGCGGTAGTTTCTTTGTGGAGGGGATTGTGAGCACTCTTCTATTGCTCTGATTAGGTGGGAGTCAGTCTGCCGCCCGTTACAGGAAGGGGGGTTGGGGATTCGACGCTTGGTGCCCTTCAATAAAGCTTTGTTGGGGAAGTGGCTTTGAATGTTTGGGATTGAGAGGGACCGTTTGTGGAGGAAGGTGATTGTTTGCCGCTACGGAGAGGATCATAGGGGTTGGTGCTCGCGTCAGGTACGCTGCCGTAGAGGTTTGGGGGTTTGGAAGGATATTAGTCGGGGATGGACTGCTTTTTATTCTCAAATCCGTTTTAGCATTGGTTCAGGTAGCTTGGTTTGTTTTTGGTCTGACATCTGGTGTGTTGACTTTACCCTAGCTTCCTCATTTCCTATGCTCTTTCGTATTGCTCGCGATCAACATGTTTGCGTTGCTGACTGTTATCGGCTTGATAACGGTAGGATCGTTTGGGATGTTTGGTTTGTGAGACCCTTTCAGGATTGAGAGATAGAGGAGGTGTCTGGCCTTTTGGGTTTGCTGTATAGTTTGCCCACCCCAAGAGACGGGTCTGATCGGATGGTGTGGTGTCCTTCTCCTGTTGAAGGCTTTTCGACGTCTTCTTTCTTCACGATGTCTTCTCAGTTGCCGCACTTAGTACGGCTTGGCGTTCTGGTGCTCCCCCTAGAGTCGCCTTTTTTGTATGGTCGGCGGTTTGGGGAAGAATTCTAACCCTTGACAACCTTCAGCGCCGTAATTTCGTTGTGGTTAATAAGTGTTTCATGTGTAAAAAGGATGCGGAATCCGTTGACCATCTTCTTCTCCACTGCCTAGTAGCGTATGATTGTTGGTGTTTAGTTCTTGGCTTGTTGGGCATTTCTTGGGTGATGCCGGCATCGGTACGCGAGCTCATTGATGGTTGGTGGTATTGTTTCGCAGGGTTGCTGGCCCGATACTTTTGGAAAGAAGTGATTTGTGTCTTTGGTGGGTAATTTGGCTCGAACGTAACAAAAGGTGTTTCGAGGGGGTGGAGTCCCTGGTTGGTTTCTTTAAGGATTCTTTCATTTCTTTCTTGTTTTATTGGGTGGAGGGTAGATTTTGTTCATCTATAGAAGAAAAGATTGTCTTTTTGGGCTCGCTTAGTTCTTAGAGCGGTTCCCTGTAATCTTGGGATGCACTCCCCTTTTGAGTGCCTTTTATAATATACTTACTTATAAAAATAAAATATATATGAAAACATTGAGTTCTTGGGTTCACTCCGCTTTTAGGACAACCTTTTTGTTCTAAGGGTTGCATTCCCCTTTGAGTGCTTTTATACAACTCTTTCTTACCAAAAATAAAATAAAATCTGTCGACTGCATTTTGCAGACAAGTTTTTCTGCAATTCTAACCGTTGTTTGTTGACTGTGCTTTGCAGGATCAAGTTTTTACTGAAAATGATGCCTTCTTTGCTTGGACATTTGTCAAGCGACATCCACTCTGGCAAACACTTCTCTCATTTTTCTGGCCTGTGTTGACACTTGCAATCTGCTTGTTTCCTGTATATCCCCATCGATGCAAGCTACTCATACTATATTCGTGTGCAGGGGTCCTTGTACTTATACTTTCTCTGCTTTTAGGTAAGCTACTTTTACTCCATTAGTTTAGTTTTTCTTTTAATTTTATCGCATTTTATTTCTTATATCCTATATCCATATTATATTGTTGTTACCTAGTCAATAGGAATACAGCTTTCTTAAACCGACGTCCTAGATCTTATGTTAAAACGCTCTTCCACGGGGAACCTCATAATCAAGTTGACAACTCTCACCAATGGTATTGGTCTTAACCATTCACAGTTGGAAATACCGCGGTCCATATTGGAATCCAAACACAATGGATCCTGGTAACTGAGTTCGGAGTTGAAGAAATATATGACAATACTAAAAAAATAACGGGAGAGAGTATGCTTTGTAATCTATTTTGTATAGCTTCACAGATATGTATGCAAAACTTGCCATACAAATAAATTCAATATGACTTTAAATCTACATAGATTCAAGTTGGACTGGATTTGGACTGAACTCCATTGTTTAAAATCACTCCGGGTCAGATTTTATTTGGGTTGCAATTGGATCTTGTTTTGACGCAGTTGAAACCCCAACTACACTGACATCTCACGTTGTCATTGGTACTGAGTGAGGAGTATATAAAAATGCACCCCTGTTAAGCTTTCTATGTCTTGCATCATCTTCTGTTCTCTCCTTTTCTATATTTAAATCAGTTGTGTTAACAACCACTCACAGGCTTTTAGAGAAAATTTAACTAAAATTTTGACTATTGTATCAATTCAGTTAATGAAGTATGTTCTCTATTTTTGTAAGAATAATGCACATATGCCTCATTATTTGGCTGTTCTCTTTATTTCCTGGTTTTCTGTTTTACTGCTTCATGTATTTTTGGTTTGGTGAGAATGTGCGTTATTGTTATTGTTACTTCTATCTGGATTTACTGACAATGTAATCAGACTGTTATTGCTTTTAGCATATTGCATTTACTGAGGATGTGTATTTTTTTGCAGTTAGGGCTGCAATCTTTGGTGTGACATGGATACTTCTTGGAAAGCGAGTTTGGTTTTTCCCTAATATCCTTGCAGAGGAAGCAACACTCAGAGAATTATTCCGTTTTTGGCCCAAGAAAGATGAGGAGGAGCGGCCAAAATGGACAGCAAGGCTTTTCTATGCATTAGCTGCTGTGCTGGTCATATTACTTCTGAGGCACCATGCCCCTGATGAGGCTGCTAGAGCCAGGTCATTTCTAACTTCCATCCTTTTTAAGCCTGATTGACTTAAGTAAAAGGCTTATTTCTCTATTCTATTTGCACAAGGTTGAATTCTCCTGAATAAAATTGGAAAATCCTATGGGTTGAGATTTACAGGTTGACGAAGTTTAAAAGTTCCCTTCTTTTGTAAATTTTGGTTGCTAGTAGAAGCTCTGGACCTGAGATAATTGGTCTTCCCACTATATCCTAAGAAATATACTTTCCTGAAAATATTGGGGTGTAGTTTTGCTTGAAGCATATTTGACTGGTCTTGCAGCATTTTTTTAAGAGTTGGATGGAATCATTTGATTTTGTTAGTAGCTGTGGGTCTTATGTGTCTATTCAAAGCAAGATCTCTTAATGGTTGAAGACCTATCCCCAAGGACGGATTCAGAAAATTTTGTGAAGGGGGGCAATCGGGGCAATACAATTTATTATTTTTTTGATAATTTCATAGGGGGCAATTTCATTTTTTCTCTATACATTATTATTTTTTTAATATATGCCAGACACGTGTTGAACACGCGCCATACACACACCATGACACGTGTTGGACACCAAAAAACGCATCTGATTTTTTTTTTTTGTTATTCCGAAGATTTGGACCAGCAAAGATACGCTGTGGACATAACACACCATGATACACTTCTGACTCGTGTGTCGTAATATTAGGGATCATTATTGACCTTTTGTTATTTTTACCTTGAGAATTGCATATTTGGGGATTTTTAAGGAAGTCTTGGAAAGAAAGTTGAGTTGGAGTTTAAATAGTAGTTGTTTAATAACTTTCACTAATATAGTTACGAATTTTAGTTAAAAGTTGTTTTATAATGAAATGAATTAATAATATTCCAAGCTTTTAGTTCATAGGTTCAAACTCTTGCAAGATTTGCTTTGACTCTCTCTTGTTCTCCCAAGGACCCAATTTCGCTGCCAGTTAATGGTCGCTCTCCCTCTCTCCTATTTTTTCTTCTTCTTCTTCTTCTTCCTCCTCTTCCCGTGGTTGAACAAAATTTAGTTATATGCCCATATTAAGGACTTGGTAAGAGTTAAAACCTACAAAGGATTTGACACAGGAAATTTATAATGACGACTTTTTTCCATGTGGGGCCTTGGGCAATTGCCTTCATTTCCTGTATAGAGCCGACCCTGCCTCCTGGGTTGGTCACTTGGGCTATATCAACAGCTCACTGTAGCGGGCAGAGATTATCATGCACTACCGAGTTTCATCAATGGATACCAATAGTTTGGAAGGCGGATTTGTGTCAGGAAGTCATCCATATATTGTGATGGTGGTTTTCAAGCCAATTCATGTATTAAATGTGCAATTGATGCCATTTAA
This sequence comes from Cornus suecica, assembly GCA_963922005.1. Classification (NCBI taxonomy): domain Eukaryota; kingdom Viridiplantae; phylum Streptophyta; class Magnoliopsida; order Cornales; family Cornaceae; genus Cornus; species Cornus suecica. The sequence goes on from OY998244.1 coordinate 17,862,937, forward strand.
CGTATATATAAGCCCAAAGGCATGCCTTTTTTCTTCTTGAACTGCCTTCCTAGAATCTATCATGCGGGGTGTAAAGTAGCCACTCTTCTTTTTGCAGGTATCAAAAGCGGGTTTCCAACATTATTGATGATGTTCTCGAGTGGTCTCCAAGATTAGCTCTGTCCGGGATGATGCAGCAACCTGTCAACACCACCGAGGCCAGCAATTTCACAGATGGGGACCAAGCAAGTTCAGAAAAGGTGGTTCCGTCAGATAACATAGACGGAGAAACCTCCTCAGAGCAACGTGATGAAGAAATATTTGATCACATGGATACTGATCATGATCATTAACATCATAACATGGATACTGGTCAGGATCATTAACATCATACTCATATATGATTTCAGAACAAGAAATTCCAAACAAATGATAGATTACAGTTTTCTCTTTTTTCTTTCTCTTCCTATAATAATTATTAATATTTTGGTTTTGAATATCCGAGTGTATTAAGTTTATCCATGACAATTAATTGTTTCTCAAGTCTACTTCCTTGGATGTCCATGGAAATGATGGTTGCTACCTCTCGGGTGGTTTTGCTGGCGATAAGTCCAGATAATTTTATTACATACTTGGCATGCTTTATGCTTTGTCGATCCTGTTCTGTTTGTATGCTCAAGTTATTAGAACTTCGAGTGTCATTTCATTAGGTAAAGAGGTTCAGGAACCGGCTTTTGAGATTGTTCATTTGATGAACAACTGATTAGGCACATACCAGGCTTGTTCATTTGAACTTGAAAACCTTGAACTATTGTGTGCGCGTGTGTGAACTACTGTGTTTGTGCACGCCTTCAGAATATAGTGATCTAGACTTTTTATATCTGATCACCTTGTGAACAGAAGAAGCGGATTGTTGCCTACCAACAGAACAGTTGGAGCAGATTTTCTTTATACTGTTGGCTGCCCATAAACAATAAACACTATTTTGTCAACGTTTCTTCACTCTCCTTGGACATTTATGTTCTGTACATATGTATATAAATATACAGACGCAGTATAACTTATCTGTAGTGAATTCTTTTCTTTTTCATCTTATATATACATCTAGTCTTCAATGGTTCATTTTGTTACTATTTTTCTCAATTTTGTTTACCATATACACATGCATACAAATCACCTGCCATTATCGTCACAGGGTCACAAAGATTTAGAAGAAATGTATAATTGATGAAATCATGTAAAACAATAATTCAGAAAACTACTTTTAATCCATCCAACATTTCAAACAATACCTTAATAACTCACATCTCAAATCCTGTTGTAAACATAGTACACAACAAAAGAGCAGAAACTTATCAAACCTTCTATCAACTTTACATGGTTCCTAAATTCCTTGCAAACTTTTTACCCTAAACCTACATGAGTATCATTCTATATACAAAACATAAGAAGAAAGATGAAAGCTTATAGAAGCAACAAAAAGCATTCGTCATCTCTCCTCTCCTGTCCCACCCAAAGCAAAAAAACAAAGCCAAGAATGATTTGCCGCCAAGCTTTAACAAGCCAAGAATGGTTTCGACATGCGAAAATGAAAGCTCACGAGTGATATCACCTTTGGATGAGACAGAATTTTCAATCTTCGGACCACCCGCATACTAGATGGCAAGGGCCTTCTGTGAGGCCTTGCTAGATGGGATGCTTCCCCATTGCTGGCCCGAAGACTCGCCTTCGCCTCCTCCGCCCTTGCCCTTGCCCAAGTGTGAATTATACGATGTATGGAAGCCGCTGTTGATCTGGTGCTGATCATTGCCGTTGGTGTATCTGTGTGCTTCGGAACTTCCATGCTCGTTGGGTCCTCTCGATTCATGATGACTATTCAAGGTCTCGGCAGAGTCGCAGGGTAAAGGTCCGGAACCTGAGGAACTGGCAGACTGCGATGAGACAACAGAACTTGAACCTGTTCCCCTTTCTTTCGATGTGGACTTCACTGCATCAGTTTCAGACTTCTTTGCGAAACGGCCTCCAGAACCTCTGGCCCTTCTTATAGCATGCTGGTGCCGGGATTCATGAAGATATGGCTGTAGGAAAAGGAAGAGAACAAGACCACAATTAATTGAAGTTTTGAACCCTAAGAGAATGATATATCGAAGTGATAACAGGTATAGCAATATTCACATCAAGCATGCCACACAAATAAATGTTTCGTGCAGCCTGGACAAGAAGCTTGGGCAAACAGTTATCAACATATAATCCAATCTCCTCTCTATGGTTTCAAGGGAGAACAAGTGGAGAAAGTGGCAATTAAAATAAAATCAAGTTAATACATTTATTGAGGTCCCTAGATTCTAGGTTTTGCTTACCCAGTCAATGGAAAACAAAAGAAAAACTACGTAAAGGATTTCCGTACTTGAGAATATCAAACCCATCTAGACTCTTTACAAAAGAAAAGCCAAGTGGACGTGTGAACAACTGCAAAAGATTACCTTATACGATCATGTGTTTTTTTCTTTTTAAATAACTGGTTCTGCTATAAAGTTAGCAAAATTCCCCTTTAATCTATCTCAAACGATTCCAACTATACCTACTGTGAAACAAATTGCAGTTACCATTTTGTTAAAAAATGCCCATTGTTACCTTTTGACTAAAACCCAGCATCATTACCTCTCTCTCCCTGACACCCACTTCTCTACTACAAACCCATCCCCCCACCCAAGCCACAAATATATATATATATATATAAGAAAAGGTACACTTTTAATAGAACCACAACCAAAAACCTCCTCTATCCTCCTTAGCACAATTGAATAAACAAAGGGTTAGCATACCAATAGCTTAATCAGATTGGTAACCATTATGTACCAATCCTACACTCCCATCTAATCAAGCAGTCAAATTAGTAAGAAGCCCATCAACTCAGAACACCGAAATTCCATGGGGAGAGTAAATTTGTAGACTATTTTGGTTTTGAAAAAGGAATTCTTTTCCCTCCATTTGATACGTACCGTCCATTTAAAAGAAGGCCACCTTTCGCTGTGCATTGGTGTGCTACACAGTCTCCCAAGGGAAAGAAGGCCCTCTAGAGTCCACCAAGCTCCTAAAGAAATATCGCACCTCAAAGACCCTATGACTAGACTTCACCATGAGCTACAAAGACCCTCCCACCTTCTGGCAATACAGCAGAGACAGAACTTGTTAATGTCTCCAAACTCTCGGTCTGACAGATTGGACATCTCAAAAGAGCCTTCCATTATCAAGGCAATAACAATCAGCCGCCAATACCTCCTTGTCCACAACAATCTGATCCGACACCAAACATCTGGCCGGAGCCTCCCCTCACCCTAAATCTGTCTTGAGAAATCTTCCCACCCTTTTCTAATAGCCTTCCAAACACCAACTCCAGTCAGTTTCCTCCTTGTCCACAGCAATGTGACAAAGAGACGAAAAGATGGACTGTAGCGAAGAATCCCAACACCAAACATCTGTCCGGTTCCCACCCTTTTTGATATCCATCCAAACACCCACTCCAGTCGGTTGCCTCACTGCAAAGCAACACCACACAACCCTGCACGCGTTGACTATGAACCTTCTTCACAACTTGGATTGGAACTACCCACCACAAACCTCCGAAGTCACTACTCCCCAAAGCCTTGTTGAACAACTCCAACATCATAATGCCCAACCCGCCAAGCTGTATATGCCTACAAAGTTGCATGGTACTTGAGCACATCACCGAAACCACCCTATAAAAAGTTACACTGCAGCTTCTCAAACCTCTGAAGTCACTTGCCCACAATACCTTGTTGAACACCTCCAACATCCTAATGCCAAACCCGTCAAGCTGAATAATCCCACAAACTTCCTCCAAATTCATGAAATTGGATTTGGTACTTGAACACACCACCTGAACAACCCCATAAAGAGATAGGCTGCAGCGTCTCAATTCTCATTAACAATGCAGATGGGAATCTCAAATAGTGACAGGTAATTGCGTCGTTGGACTGTACTCCCTATAAGAGTTCTCTGCTCCCCTTTCAAAAGATTTTGCTGTTTCCAAGCCACTAACCTCCTCTTCAACCAGTCCACCCTCGAGGAAGGGTACAAAAACTCCGAGTACCCCATAGGAAATGAACCAACACTGCACACCAATAGATTAGCCAACAGCCACCTCCCCTACCGGAACAATCACTTTTTTCCTGAGATTGATCTTCAAGCTAGAAAAAGCCTGAAATCATACCAACACATCTTAAAAACCTTAATTGCATCTCATCCGCATCAGAGAAAATAAGGGAATCATCCATTAATAAGACATGAGAGATCTTTAACTAATGAAGAGAGTCCTTACCCCCCTAAATCCTCTAATGTGACCCAACTCCACTGCACTACCCTCTGCATCAGCCTACTGAAAGTCTCCCTCACAAGGATAAATTGAAATGGGGAGAGACGTACCCCTTGTTGTACACCACTAGAGGTGTCATAGAATCCACATGTTGATCCATAGATTAGCACCGAAGATCTGATGGTGGAAATGCAAAACCAACTCCATCGCATCCAGGTTTATATAACCTCACCCTCTCCATTACATACATCAGGAAGTTCTAGCTACCATGGTTGGAAGTCTTCTCTATGTCCACACTATGAGAAGAAAAATCACAATGAGTACATGTCCATGATTCCCTCCTCCCTGTGATCACAAACACCATGCATGGAGTGTCCCCCACAACCTCGACAACCACCATGACAAGCATTAGGTTCACCCTACGAAACTATGAAGCTGAATGTTCACCACTCTCCTCACCATACATATCTAAGGAGCCACTAGACAATGTGGCTCACTGAAACCGCGAGAGCAGATCACAAGGAAAAAAGTTCGGACTGCCCATGGTCACTGCAGGTATAGGATCACACACGAAGGACAAACTGGTAAGAAATCAAACATGAAAGTTTGTGAATTGTTACTTAATTCTTTGAACATCAGAACTACTGGGCTGATACATATTCAACGCCTAAAAGACTTCAATATCTTTCAAAAAGAACTCTTTACAAACTTTAATTACCCAATCCATGAGTAGCATATATACACGGGTGATATTACCATCCGAGAATACAGTTGCTTCAACTGCTCCATATTTTATTAGAAGTATCACAGTAAAGTAACGTTGAACTGAATCTAGTTCAATAGAATATACGTCAAAGAGATGATCAGAGAATCTTACTTTTGCAGTGAATCAAAAGCAGCATCATCTCCCTTTGATTTAGCTTTAGTCAGATGACTACCTTTGTCTCTGGCCGAAGACTGATTGGCCAGAAGCTTACTGGTCGGACTGACTAGGTACTGAAGAAAGAATCTAAAACCTAAGGGTGCGTTTGGAAACTAGTGTTTTCGTTTTCGTTTTTTATCTCTTGAGAACAAAAAATTTTCTTGTTCTTATCCTAAGGGTAATCCAAAAACAAAAACACGTTTGGTTGGAAATTTTGTCTAAAAAATTTTCGGAAACAAAAAAAAAAAAAATTTTTGGAGGTTAGGGTTTGGAGGTTGAAGATGGAAGTTAGGGTTTGAAGGTTGAAGATGAAGGTTAGGGAATCTGCAACAATTAATTTTTTTTTTTTGCTAAGAACAAATAGTGCCGAAAACAAAAAAACACCATTTTGGTGTTCTCAAATTTTGAACTAAGGGTGAGAAAACGCTTTTTTTACTGTTCACGAAAACAAAAACCATCAAAGGCTCCCAAACGCATTTTTGTTCCCGTGGACAGTGGAAAAAACAAGAACAAAAACGAAAACACCCCTATCCAAACGCACCCTAAATGTTTTAACCTGAAATCGACGCAATCCAAAACAGGTCATTGGAATTGGATCGAAATGCATTCCAGATGGATCCAGTCAGGTCGAAACAGCTGGGTCGATTCGGTCAAGGGCTAGTTGCCTGGTTGAACAAAATGGGTCAAGTCTGGTTAAGCCAAAAGGGTAGAAGACAATGTCGGAATTTGTTTAGGATCAGAGCTTGTCGTCTGCCATATTAGGAGATTTAGACAACAAAAGTCTCATGATGATGGCTACCATGGGTCCCCGACTTGAACAACATGGCGACAATCAACAACTCATCGAATTTTTGATGGCAACCACATGACGAGGATGATGAGTTTGCTGTACGATGAGGATAAATTGTGAGTATATTGGTCAAGATGATGATGACGAGTTGTAAAGGTCATTGAACAGAAACCTGGCTTTTGATTCCATGTCAAGTCCCTCTGAATCAAACTTTTCCGTGCCATAATGGTTCAGTTCCTATTAGTATCTATGATACAAGTCGGGGATTGTGATATGAAGAGAAAAGAAGAACATAAGGTTTTCAGGAATATTCTTGAGGGGGGAAATCGGCCTCTGTAAATGTTATATATAACTATTCCCTATTGCCATAAAATTGCTAATATACCTTAACAAGAATTACTCCATAATACAACTGTATATATAATACATACTGACAGCAACAAGATAAAAACCCACAATGAGATGTATTTGCAAAGTTCAAAACGGAAATCATAACAAATTATTGCTTCCTTGTATCACAAAACTCTCCATATGGAAACATGATGGATTTCTCTCTTAATGGAGAAGTGGAAACCAAGAGGTGTGCCAAGAATCTGAACATTAGAAGAAAGAATATCGAGACATCTACCTTTCGAACCTTTATCAGCTTCTTTTCAAGCTCAGCTTTGGCACGTGACTCTCTTCGCCTCAGAATCCCCTTGTATTGCTTGGCATTCACATAAACTGGTTCTTGTGTCATTTCAAGGGGCAAAGGCATTCTAGTGTGATGCATATCAAACAAATGTGGATGAACCTGCTAATTATATTTGCTTGTCAAACATAAATATTTCAAGTTGTATTTGACACACACACACACAAAAAAAAAAAAAAAAAAAAAAAGAAAAAAAAAAGAAATATCTTAAGTTGTCATACATATCATGAAAACAGACGGCATACAACTGAAATATGTTAGGAAAATAGGTTAAGTCTTCCGGTTCTCAATCCAACCAAATATATCAACAATATCAAAAGGTTAAGTGCAACTAGTAATAATAATACTAATAAAAAAAAATTAAAAATAAAAACTGACCAGGTATAAGAGAAGAAGACATGCCAAAGAAATATGTTAGGAAAATAGGGTTCTCAATCCATCTAAAACAACTAAAAGAAAGCTACTGCGAAGGTCAAATACTGCAGCAAAAGATTCCAAAACCATCTAGAGATGACATTATATATATATATATACACACACACACGTATACATATCATGAAAACAGACGGCATACAACTGAAAGTCAAATTAAAAGGAGAGATATAAGTAACATGAATAATAATGCCACAAAAAACAAAGAAGGTGACAGGTGAAAGAACACAGACGGTAAATTTCTAATCATATGTTTGCCCAAGAGATAATATATACATACAACAGGCTGAGGCCCATAAGCTCCCATCATTCCTCCAAAGTATGGATCTGCATATGGATTCGATGCACAAGCCTGCAAAAGAAAACATGTCTACAAATTATTTTTGTTTCAAGAGCTTTGTTGCTTATATGTTCACTGATTATTTATGTTAACAATAGCGCACATCCAGATGCAAATAAATTATCAACAAAATTTCACACTAGGATAGTGAAGAAAAATTGGTAAACAATACTAACAATCGAGTGACCAACAAGTTCCAGCTGTGGAGGCAGTGTGAGGCTTTCATCATTCCTTGGAGGTATGGTTGATGCAACATGAGGTAAATTCTGGTGCTCTTGTCCATAATTTCCATCTACATTTGGAAATAAGAGCTTCATAAATATTAGGTTGGAGAAACTAATATCATCCCAAGCAAAAGGTAATACACTAATTGTAAAGTTTCAATTATGTAAAATTTAATTACAAGAGAAACTAAAATGAAGAAATAATCAGGTATACTAAAAAACTTCCCCCCTTAAAGAAGTTATTTGTGGCACTTAGATATGTGGCCTAGCAGCATTAGCTAGTACAAATCGAGTCATGTTTGAATTCCCAGTGAAACTCGAGTCCTAATTGATTTCTTCTATGTAATACTAATGCCTACATTCTGATGGGGTAGCAGGCTACAGCCACCATCAGGAATGCTAGTCAGCAAGTACTAAAAATAATATATATATTTATAAAACTGCAATAGATCATTGAATTCTAAAAATAGTCCATGAGTATCAATTGCAATCAATCGAGTTCTTCAATGGTTGCATTTAAGATTGTTGAAGGATATAATATTTAAGTTACACCCTCTCTAATAGCTTAAGCTATTAGAGCAGTTGAGTAGTTAACATGGTATCAGAGCCAAAGGTCTCGTGTTCAAACCCCACCCCCACCCTGTGTTGACAAATTGTTGTTTCTCGTGTTGGACCCAAAGAATGCCACACGTGAGAGGGCGTGTTGAAGGATATAATATTTAAGTTACACCATCTCTAATAACTTAAGCTTTTAGAGCAGTTGGGTAGTTAATATGGTATCACAACCAAATGTCTCATATTCAAACCCCACCGTCACCCTTTGTTGAAAAATTATTGTTTCTCGTGTTGAACCCAAAGAAGGCCATACGTGAGGGGGTGTGTTGAATGATATAATATTTAAGTTACACCCTCTCTAATAACTTAAGTTTTTAGAGCAGTTGGGTAGTTAACAAAGATGACGAAAGTATCTCTTGAAAACAAATATTGAGGATAACGGGTTCATTCAATTCCCAAGGGACGTCCAATTGGGCCCTTAATAGGAATAATAGATGCCCATGATGGGAGAGTTTTTTTTCCTCAGCAAAGTATTACAAAATCTGAAGAATAAGATAGACAACAAGAAGGGAGTACCTCTAAATCACAAGATAACCACGAGAATGAGATACACAACAAGAAGGGCATACCTCTAATAGACAAAGAACACCCACTTGCAGAAACCACCAGCAAAAAAGAAGAAACAATGAAGAAAAATACAAGTAAATGCTAGGACACCAAACAAATCCACGTCACCTCTCTGCTTTCTACACTCTTAGAGAAAATTCAGCCGGCCATAGTTTAAAAGCTCTCGAGGAAACCAGATGGGCCTCAATGGAATGGCTTCTCTTTAATTCATATCTTCAAACTGTTAGCCTGGCCCTACCTGTGGATGCAAGGTGTTTTGGTCCATCCTAACCTGGAAATACTAATGTCCCATCTAATTTTGACAGATCAGAATTTTAAACCCTGGAAAGCCAATCTCGTTAGATCTCATTTACGTCACCTCCACCGGAGCAAGCTTCTCAGAGCTCATCATTGGGGGTGGAAAGTGGAAACATCTGAGCAGTCTCCTATTACCTTCCTCTGTCCCTTTCACCTGTCACAGGAGCGCCTAATTGGTTGTTGGGTTGATCGGTGACAGAAAAGTAGAGATGACAGAGAAACATTGCTGGTCCAAGAGTTGCTCCAGACTAAAGTAGTTCAGCTCGCCAACAGCAGCCTTGACATTCCAAAGAGGAAAACCCACCAACACAACCCACTCATACAACCAGGCCTTCCCAATAAGTTGTAATTAGAATCCCAGAATCTCAGAGACTTCCCTAATAATTTCTCTGGCTATCTGAGCAGCAATAAGACCTACTTTGGTAGGGAAGAATGGAAAGGAATGAAATGGTATTCCCACCTTTTCATTCCTTTTCTCTTGTTTGTATACGATATTGAAAGTGGGATGGGCATGATTCTTTGCCCCTTCTACCTTCTCCAAAAGTAGAGGCGGAACACGTGCAGCTCATCCGTGAAGATCATAGCTTGTCCTACATCAATTTGTCCCCTATTACTTGTCTTCTCAGTACGAACATTACTTTAAGAATCCTGGTTCATATTGTTTCGCCCCTATTACTTTTCTCAGTATTACCCGGCCTTCTCGGATCGAATTTATCCATTCTCAGCTTGAATAGGTATTACATTCATTCAAATGCATACATACATACCACACATCATCTATATAGGTATTACATTCATTCAAATGCATACATATATACCACACATTATCTAAGTGTGTTCATTAATTTAGCGTAGTTTAATGTAATAGGAAGATTACAATCCATTTTGCCATTTAATTTTTTGTTTCTTTCAAAGGATTCAATCATCATTTGAATTCACTTATTAATCCAAGTGTAACTACAAAGAGTTCACTAAAGGAAGGCAGATTGAATCCTTATGCCCCAGCCTTGTTGAATATATAACATATGAAACCGTCAACAAGTTTCTTAGATCACTAAATAACGCTTAATATATCAACTAAAGGAATTAAAAACTAATCCTTAGCATGTAAGCCAGTGAGAGATCTTTCAGGATAGGCAAGTCTTGTTGGAACCATGTGATACATAATCCTACTTCCACAGTCGATCATTAGAGATAAACGTTGCAGAAGTTGCCGCTATAGTAATTTGAAGAAATACCTGAACCTATACGTGAAGTAGCACGTGATTCTTCGACAGCATTATCTTCCTTCTCATTTAACCCAACATCAGATTTTGATTGGCCATCCTTAGATTGTTCCGGTGAATATGAATTGGATGCATTACTTGCTATCGCAGCAGAGGGGATGGAGTTATGGCCAGAACTGTGCCACCAACGTTCAGAATACATTGCGGTAGATGAAATTTTATGTGAATCAACTCCTGTATGTTTTGCACTCTCAGTGTTCGACCGCATGCTTCAAGACTTCTTCTTAAAAAATCAATTCACACTGCACCTACAACATATACAAGCAAGTCCAAGTTCGTAAATAAAGTCCAGAGAAACTTATCAAAAGAAGAAAAACTCCAAATTCCTTCAAACCCTCATCACTGCCTTATAAGGATACCCAGTTCCTGAGTTTGAATGCAATTTTTTAAATTCCTCGTTAGCAACTAAAAGGAGAATCAATCTCTTAATACCCTAACCTACAACATACACAAGAAAATTGTAGATTGGAGAAGGAAGTTCAGAAAAAAATCTTCAACGAAAAAAGAGGCACCTTATTCTATCTTCAGATAGTAGAAAATTGAGAATCGTCATCACCACCCCCTCCTTCTTATGACGATCAGAACAAAGGAAAGAAAGGAAAGAAAGGAAAGAGCAAAAAGTAGAATGTGCTTCAAAGGGCTTCTTCTCATAGATAAGCAGATTCCATGTTAGTAGTAATTCTAGCTAGACATTAGCAGCACGAGACGGAATCTATCTAAAGAAGGTACAGACCCTTCCCATAGTTGGGTACAATGCATCTGAAAAAGTTAACCCCTCACACAGGTTGGGCAAATAGGAGAAAACGAAAAAATTCATTCACAAATTCTTGGACAGGCGTAAAAGGCTTTTGGATTAAGGCCTTCTGGATAATCTGGTAAGAAATTTCAAGAAAGTGTATTCAAGGAAGAACTTGAGGCTTAAGTTGCTTAGACCTTGTACTTGAAGGTGGAAGGTTCACATGTGATATTCATCTCAGAGACCCAACTCGAATGCAAACTATGTGTTCTCTCAGACAAATTGAGAGCTGGGTGTGGCTTTCCGTATGAAAAGGGAGCTTTGAATTCATTAAATTTCTGTGAGCAACTTAGTTTTCAAGGTTACAATAGGAGATTTAAATTGTTTGGAACAGCCAGAAGAAAAATGTAGAGATAAGTTATATTGAAAACTCACACTTTCAATTGAATCTTTTGCCCATTGATACACTTCATAATTGCAGTTGGCATAGTTTTAGTGCTTTCAGATTTTATATATATCTAAGTTTAGTTCATCTATTTTACCAAGTAAATCATGAAAATTGAGGACTGTGTTACCAATAATATGGTTGATCAAAGTTCGTGCAATTTGTAAGTTATTTATCTTTTCTTCTTATGTACAGAACCACAAATGTAAAAGACCGTGTCACACATCAAACAAAGGCTCTAAAACACGTAACTCGTTGAATCGAATATGAAAATAACCAGACAATGTTATGTGACTCTCTAAAGTATGCGGCATCAGTGCGTTATTCAATTTCCATGATCTACATATATTGAAAGTAATAGATATATATGCACATCTATAAAAACAGATACATCTAACCCTACCCAAGTATATAGATATGTATCCAAAAATTGGAACATATTAACTTAAACCCTACAATCCATCTACTTGAATGCTGCACACTCCATTCTTTTATCTAAATCATACCCTAAAAAACCCAAAAATTCATTGAACTTACCATTCAGTACGAACCCATAAAAGAAATTAAACTAAAATAAACCAAAATAGTTCAAGACCCATTTTTTACAGAATCAAGAATTGACCTTTTCATAGAAAATTCATCAAATAACAGAATAAAATAAAATAAAATAAAAAAACACAGAAAATGACAATAATACCAGTCCATCTAAAACAAACATAAAAAACAAATCTTTATACATGCAATCAAAAATTCTTCAAAACACAAATATCACAAACACAACACATGCATATCAATACAAACACACACACACACACACACATATATATATATATATATTATATAACCATATGCCAGAATTGAAAGAAAAGCCAATAACCGAATAAACGAATCAAAATAGAGAGAATCTTGAAGAAAAGACTTACCGGTACAGAGAGTGAAAGGACATAAACCCTAGAATTTGGGTTCCTTCAATCTCAGAGAATCCAGCAGTGAATAGATATGTGTGTGACTACAATAACTGCAAAGAAGAGTAGACTCGGCTTTAAAAACGTGACCTGTCACTTTTGTACTGGCACGTGTAAGCCAAACAAATGCCTCTATTTTATTTGTTTTTCTTTTTCTTTTGTTTTCTTTATGTATTTTTTTCTTAATTAGTAAGTCATAATGTCACGTATACGTTAGACTGTCAATTTTTAAGAAATTAATTAATTTGGAAGATATTTGATAAGTCCAATAGTTAGGCGAATAGGAATACTAAAAAGATCACAACAGCTATTAAATGGATAAAGATAAATATAATTATATCTCACATTTGCATCAATATTATCTTGTGGTCAAGCAATATCACGCGGTCTCCATAAAATTGGAGGTTTTGGACAAAAAATAAATATAAAAGAATCCTTTTGTATGTAATATATATTATTTTTTTTAGTAACATTTATTTAAAAATTATTCTTCTCACTTTTTTAGATACAAAATTACTAATCAGATTCTTGTATTCAATTGTTGATAAAATTTCTTTTTCAATAAATAATATATCTAATACATTTAATCATTAGATTATGAATTAAGTTTTTTTTCTATTCGTATCATCTCTACTTATTTTAAATGACTTGTTTGTTCATATATTAATTTTTTTATTATATTTTGATCATTACTTGTAACAAATTTATCAATAGTACATTTTTCTTTTTAAGTTTTTCATATCCGGTTTAGTATTTCCTAGTCGACATAATCAAGCATGTGAATAAAATTAATCACAAATAAAAAATAAAACAAAGAACTTTAGAATAAAAAAATTTAAAAACTAAAAAATAAATTGAAGTATAAAACAATAAATCGTGAATTCGTATTACAATGTCCAAAGCCTCCCAATTGCATTTAAGATAGTTGGATAGAGTGAAGTTGATAATTTTATTGAATAGTGATTTCAATGAAGAAGCAAGATTGTAAACCAAAAATAAGAGAACAAATACGTTTAAGAAAAGTTAAAGATAATTAATAAAAAGTAATAATATTGAATTAGGATATAAATCTTTTTTAATCTCTAATTTTATTATTGGATGGAATCTTATAAAAGAGTAAATATATATAATATATTAAGATAAATAATTATATATATATATATATATATATATATATATATAACAGATATTTTGGGGCCTTCCTATTAGGAAGGGAATTGGGCGACTACTTAAATTGCCTTTACTATTGAGATAACCTTGAGCAATATATCAGTTTGTCACTCTCTCTAACTTTACACTATTTCGATACGAATTTTAAATTTTTGTCTATATTTTTAATAATTTCGGGGTTAATGTGAAAAATCAGTTATTATTTCTCTTCGTAGAATTCTTCAAATTTACAAATTCTTTCTTAAAAATATTGATTTGTTATTAGGAACAAACGCAATCTTAAACATTATTTTATTCTTCAAAATTCTTCTTTCTAAAATTCAATTACAACAATAAAAAAATAGAGTTCTAACTACCAAAATTTTAAAATAGTTAACTTACTGTCAAAACTTTACTTTTAAAACAAAACATACTATAATCATTTTAAACTCTTTTATCGAAAAAAATCAATTCCTTCTTTTTCATAAAATATTCATATACAAAATAAATAAATAAATAGAAGAAAAACAACTTATTTTCCATGAAATATATTCCTGAAAATTAAGAAATTACTTATGTGGTTTTAAACTTGTTTTAATAATAAAATTATTCAAACAACTACTCTTTTTTATCGAGAAAAGAAGTTGTAAGTTTAATGCAAATATAGTTAAGAGAATATATCATTGAAATATTATAAATTATTCTGATCAATTTATTTCAGTAAGAAACAGAATATGAGTCAGGATCATTTGCATTTCGTCTCTCTAGTTTGGGGGCCACGGCCTCCCCCAATTTTAAAAAAAAACTCTTCTACTGCCATTAGAAAATTATAGATTTTATGAATAAGCTTATAAAAATTGCATATGGATCCTCCTAAAATTTTACAAAAATTTCTTTATTATCCTTCAAAAATATATATCTACAGATAAACTCATTAAAAATGCATATGACCCCCCTAAAAAATTCAAAATTTCTGTAATAATCCACAAAACTACATATATACAAATAAATTAATAAAAAATGCAAATGGCTCCTCCTAACTAGGGTTGCACATAAAACCGAACCGGACTGAACCGAAACCGGAGGTTCGGTTTGGTTTTAAGATGATTCGGTTCGGTTACGGTTTTCAAATATGAAAACCCAATTTTTTCGGTTCGGTTACGGTTTTAGTTGGTAAAAAATCGAAAAAAACCGAACCGAACCGGTTTTAAATAAATCATAATATTTTATATTATATATATATGTATTTAATAATACAATATATCCTATTGGTACAATCATATTTAGCCATCAGGTAGTTTGAACTTTGTTATTGATATAAGGGTATATTTCGTAATAATTGATGAAACATCAACCTCCTTTAGTACATTTACCACACCATTGACTAGGTATAAAAGCAAACAATTAACCTAGATGGCTACACAAAGCAGCTGTCCTTCTCACACTCTCTCAGGTCTCAATCTGCCCTAACTCCATTTCAGTAAAGTAACTCAAAGGGGATCGATCTCATTTCTCAGATTGGCGATTTGCTTTGCTTTTCTGGTACCTCTCTCTCTCTCTCTCTCTATATATATATATATATATATATATATATCTCAACTCAAGTATGGCTTCATGGGGTTCATCATCTTCTTCAATCAAGGTATTTGATGGAATCTGGGGGGAAAATAATATTTGGTGGTTATAACTATAGAGCCTAATAATACCTCTATTTGTGTTTGTGTTGGTCTTTTACTTGCAAACTATTAATAATGTCTCAACATCAAAGGATTTTCCATGTGGTCTTGATAGAGCCTAATAATATTCTCAGTTTATCTTGATTGACTGTTCATTCAGAACATTTGTTGATCTTGAACTAGTGTTTGCTTTGCTTTTGAACTCCAGATTTTTACTGTCTACATGAGTTATATTCGTTGATTCTATAGTGTTTCTTGTATTGATTTTAATTTTACTGATTTAATTTACTTCTACAAACAGTATAACTGCAATCCTTTGAAAGATTGGGCTATAGTAATCCCTCATTTCTACCTTTGGAATGACACTTCCCATTCTAAGCAATTGATAGAGGGTATTGATGCCACTAGCAGTTTTAGCTTCCTTTTTTTGAAATTTACTTATTGAGGTCACTACTAAATTACTAATAGATATAAAATGGAATTTTACCATATGATCACTTTATGCATATTTTCCAATTTGTCTAGATTGTCTTCCTTAAACAGAATGAGATTCCACATATCATCCCACAATACAATCTTTACTTTATATTTTACAAATCAGTTGGTATAAAAATATTTATTTTATACTTTTAATTCAATACTTAATTATATTCATTGTAAAAAAAGTTTAACAGTTGGAGTAAGAGTAGTATTACTTTAATTACACATGAAAGGATACCTAGGAGAGCTTTACAGTATATGCGTGTGTGTGTGTCTCCCCTGTTATTATTTCTTTTGATCATATTATTTTATTTGATATAGCTAAAACTCAAATATGTCTCCCCTGTTATATTATATTGATATAATTATTTCTCTAATTTCAGATGGAAAGTGAACCAAGTCGCAGAGAATATCATAATGAAATTCTTTTAAGTAAGTTTCCTAAAGAACCTATTGTTACTGCCATAGCTTCTGATACTGAATCTGAAAAGGACCACAATGTAGCCACTACTAAACAAAAGTCCCGTTCTCTAGTGTGGCATCATTTCACTAAACTTTTTGTTGATGGGAAACCAAAAGGGGCAAAATGCAATTACTGCAAAGAAAATTTTAAATACAAATGTGTGAATGTGACTTCTATCTTGAGAAATCATATTAAAAAATGTTTGAAATGCCCAGAAAATAAAGACAAGAAACAAAAAGTTTTACTTTTTCAATCGGGGTCACAAGAAGATAGCAGTAGCCTTGGTGTTTGGAGTTTTTAACCAAGAATGTTGTAGAGATGCCCTTAATAGAATGATAATTATCGATGAACAACCTTTTAGAATTGTGGAGCTTGAAGGTTCTGACAACTTTTGTAGTGTTTTGCAACCTAAATTTAAACTTATGTCACGTAGTACAGTGGCAAGGGATTGTTATGCCTTGTATCTTAGGGAGAAAATGAAGTTGAAAATTTTGTTAAGGAAACCGAATCAAAGAGTTTGCCTCACTACAGATTGTTGGACCTCGTTATAAAATTTGTCTTACTGCTCACTTTATCGATAGTGATTGGAAATTGCACAAAAGAATTATAAACTTTTGTACAATTACTAGTCACAAAGGTGAGACAATTGCTCGAGGTGTGGAAGATTGTTTGATTGAATGGGGGATAGAGAAACTAGGCACCCTTACCGTGGATAATGCAAGTTGTAATGATGTTGCTATTGGGCATTTAAAGAGAAGGCTTTTGAATAACGGTGACACTTTCATATTAAGTGGGAGTTTTTTCATGTAAGGTGTTGTGCACATATATTAAATTTGGTTGTGAGAGATGGATTAACTAAATTAAAAAATAAAGTAATTCGGAGAGCTGTGAAATATGTTAAGAGTTCCCCACAAAGAGAGCAATCTTTTAAGGCATGTGCGGAAAAAGTAAAGATTTCAAGTAAAAGTTTTCTGAGTTTAGATGTTACAACTAAGTGGAACTCCACTTATTTAATGCTAGATGCAGCAATAAAGTTTCAGAAAGCATTGGAGAGATTAGAAGATGATGATGATAACTTCACGTTAGAACTTTGTGATATTGAGGAAGGGGATATCAAGGGACCTCCTATGGTTGTTGATTGGGATAATGCTCGATATTTTACTCATATCTTGAAAAAGTTCTATGATGCCACTATTCGCTTGTCAGGTTCTTTATATGTCACTTCTAATATGTTCTTTCATGAAATATGTGGCATTCAAAGTAGCTTAATTGAATGGGCAAATAGTTATGATCTGTGTTTATGTGCCATGGCAAGAAAAAAGAGATAACTAAGTTTGATAAATATTGGGGAAATATTGAAAAGTTGAATATACTTGTTTATGTTGCGGTTGTGTTAGATCCTCGTTATAAAGTGAAATATGTCAAGTTTTGTTTGGCCAAAATTCACAGTGTTGAGAAGGTAAAAATGATCATAGAAAAGCTAATAGAGGCATTGAGACGTCTTTTTGAAGAATATGAAAGTGTTGGGTTGGTTGGTTCATCATCAAGTCAAACTCGGATTATGGAAGTTGATGATGAACAATCGGGTGAATCTAGTGATTTTGCATCACTATTAGAGTTTGAAAGGCATATGGAGCAAGAAGAAAATAATGGAAGTAAATTGGAAGTTGATGAATATTTAGAAGAACCATGTGAGAAAAACAATCCAAAATTTGATGTTTTGAATTGGTGGAAGATAAATGGTGTGAAGTATAAGGTTATTTCTCAAGTTACAAGGGATGTGTTGGCCATTCCCGTCTCTACTGTTGCTTTCGAATCTGCTTTTAGTACGGGAGGTCATGTTCTTGATCAATTTCGTAGCAATCTTTCTCCCAAATTTGTGGAATGCTTAATTTGTGCACAAGATTGGTTGCGTGATTTGACACTTCCAATTCAAGTGGAAGAGAAGATGGATGAAATTGCTGCACTTGAACCGACAACAATATGAGAAAACATGTAAGTGATTACAAATATACAAGCTGATATGTCCACTTAAAGTATTTGATATACAAGCTGATATGTTCACTTAAAGCATTTGATCATTTTGTATTTGATATGTTCACTGGTGTGCAGGGGACCAGTGGACTAGCTGATTATACAAGCTGATTATTTGTTTTCAGCAATGCTTTGGACCGTGAGATAGCAGGGGACCAGTGGTGTGCAACACAACAGACATAGAAAACATATTTTGAAAGTCACTGTGTAACTAGTGTTGAAACATGGATTTGATTTTGTGTTGAGAACATATTTTGTGTTTGTAATAGTTAAAACAGGAACTATTTTATGTAATTCAGTTTATGTTTTTATTTATATTATCTTTTGAATTATGTTGTTATTTGTTTTTGTAAGGCAATTATAAAGATCGAAACCGAATCGAAAAAAATGGTTTGGTTTGGTACGGTTTCTTTTACTAACGGTTTGGTTACGGTTTTCATTTTTAGAAAACCGAAAATAACGGTTAGGTTACGGTTTCGATCAAAACCGAAACCGAACCGGTTCTGAACAACCCTACTCCTAACTACATTCCCTGGCTCCGCCCCTACCATCCAAGCTAAAAAAGATAAATAATTAAGTTTATCTCAGTAATAAAGAAAAAAAAACAAAGACATTATGTTCACTTTTTTTAAAAAAAGAGTCAATACATGGTTTATAGGTATTAGTGGTTGACATGGTCCAAGTATCAGTCTAACACACTCGAGTAAGTGTCATTGTTACATAGCAATATCAGTTATTGCAGATATAAATGATTTTAAACCGCACACATAGTGATCAAAATGCACCACTACTTGACGTTTTATAACATATGTCGCGCCCACGCTTTTCCCTGAAACACGATAGGCTAGGTTGAGCCTCTCTGCCGTTCCCCGAAAAGAGCGGGGGAAGGTCGCCTCGGGAGTCGGGAGTCAACTCCCTCGACCTGATTAGGTTGGAGAAGAAGCGCAAGCCCCGTGCAACAGGATTGAAAGGTGTGCTAATGGAATAGGGTTGATTAAAACAGAGTCGCCACCTAACATTGAGTTGTGGTGTGCTTGGTCACCTAAGGGATCTCAGTTGGGTAAATATCTATAGTTGTGCGTTTGATCATAGAATAACTCACTGATCTACATGAACTAAATCAATGTGCGATGGGATTGAAAGGTGCACTAATGGAATATAGTTGATTAAAACAAAGTCACCACCTAACATTGAGTTGTGGTGTGCTAGGTCACCTAAGGGAGCTCAGTTAGGTAAATATCTATTGTTGTGCGTTTGATCCTAGAATGACTCACTGATCTGCATGAACCAAAGCAACTGCGTTCGGGAGCTTGGTTACATCCGGGGAGGTGTTAAACACCCCGTTAGCTCGTACTCGGTACAGTCACTTACTTTATCCTAACATGTGCTGGAGTGTATGCGTTCATATCATTTTGCTTCCATAGACATGATCTAGTCGATGAGAGTGAGGAGATCGACGTCCGAGTGAGCTTGTGCCATTCTTCTAGTTATTTTTCATTTTTTTGTTATTCATGCATCGTGAAAAGGGTGTAAAAGAAGAAAAAAAAAGCTAGCATGCATGCAGTGCGAGAAAGTAAGATAGAGTGCCATTGACGAAGTGAAATGCGAATGGCGGGATGACCGAACTCGATGCAAAGCCCAAGTTGCCGATGTATCTCTGAGGTAGAGAATCAGGTCAAAACGTAGTTTAAGAATTGAAAGTTTGCCTCTAAAAGAGGGCTTTATGAAAGGGACACACACAAGGACCGGTGGGGTACCCCGGGTAAGAAAATAAAAATAGCAACGCACAAGGATCGGTGGAGGACCTCAGGTAGGTAAATAACTGCGAGCTCTTTGATGTGGAGGCCCGATAAAGGGTAAATGATAATAGGGTGATGACTTACGAATTGCCTCGGAGCATAACAATTGCAAGCATCCTATCCATAGAAGTCTGAGAAAGATCTATTGATTGAAAGCGATGACTTATCGGGTGTCTCGAAGTTTGATAACTGCAAGCATCCTATTAGTAGGAGGCTGAGGGGATGATTGGTTTATAAAAGGTGTTACGAGTGTCTCGCTACTCAAATTGCATGATTGAGGTGCTACAAGTGTGTCAATACACTAGTATCACAAGGGGTGTGCTACAAGTGCGGTGGGCACAAGTAGCACGACGACCGAACCTAGGAAGAGTTCCCAAGTTGCCTACGTATCCCATGGAAGGGAATCAGGTCAAACGTAGTTCAACCTAATGAAGGTCGAACTCTGAATAGGGATACGCAAGAGATCCAATGTGGACTTCAAATAGAAAATGCCATATCCTAGTCATAAGGAAGGGCGACGAAACACGTACAAGATCCGTCAATGGATCTCGGGTAAAGGGGCAACGACATTTCCTAGTCATGAGGAGGCGAACAAGTATTGGAGAAAGGAACGCTTCCCGATGGGAGAGAGCGGCGATGACGTTAGATTAAGGACGTGGTTCCTACGGGAAGGAAATAATGTCCATGAAAATTTGCCTCTCAAAAGAGGGTTTGTGTATGAATGCAATCAAGGGAAATTTTTATCAACTAATGCATGTATGAATGCAAAAGGAAAATTTTGAACAATAAATGTGCAAACGGCGCAAAAGAAAGGGAAGGGACAATTTTGGTGCCCAAAAGTGTTTAGTTTTTGAAAAAGCCTTTGTTTTGAGGGATGTCCACGAAGGGGACTTGTTTTGAAAAAGGCATCCTCGAAAAGGTAAAACTCACCGATAAAGTGCTTCTCGAGGATGAAAAATATTTTGAAAAATAGATTCCCCCACCCTCTCGGGGGAAATCTTTTTGAACATTTTTTTGAAGCAAGCATATGTAAATAATGAACAAATAAACAACTAATGTATGTACAAATACAAAAGAAAAGGAACTCTTGGGTGAGTAAAGCGTACCGTAAACTTTGAGGTGGCTTTTGAGAATAAAATAAAATTTGATAAAGAGCTTCCCCCACCCGCCCGGGGGAAACTTAGCAAGCATTTGTAAATAGTTTGTTTGTGACAATGGCCTCAAATGGGCGCTTGCTTTGAGAAAAGGGTGTTGTCGGTCGAGTAAGATGTATCAGAAAACGCACGGTAGTCTTCGAGAATAGGTTGTTTTGAAAAAAGTTTTCCCCCACCCGTCCAGGGGAAGACTTAGCAAAGCATTTTTAGAAAGCTTGTACTAAAGCGTGCAACAATATCAACTATGCAACTAGGTGTAAAGAAATAAACAACTATGCAAACAAGTACAAAGAGGGCTCATCGGGAGGGTATGACTTGTTATAATCACGATAACGGTCCTCGACGAGCGGAACAAATAGAAAAGACTTTCCCCCATCCTCCTGGGGGACAACATGTGTAAAGTATTTTGAAATCATTTTGAAAAAGTACATCTCTGTTGGAGGGTTTTGGAAAAAGTGTCTCTAATCGAGGGCTTACTTGAAAATTGATTTTGTGAAAAAGGGTCCAAAAATGGACGAATAATCTAAGAACAACATGAAAAATGAAAAAGTCCCAAATCGCACATCGTTTGAAAGTGGTTTTTGAAAATATACTTCAAAGAGGGTTTGAAATGAGCAAAGAGATGCGAAGACACATATTATTTGGAAAGTGACATCGAAAGAGGGTTTTACATCATGTAATAAAAATAAAAAGTGTGCGAAAATCATGTACAAGTGAATTTAAGCAAAAGTGTATGTATTATAGACAATCATATATAAATGAAGGGTAACATGTTATAGACAAAAAGTGGGGGTGAGTGTATGTGAGTGTATAGATATCGTCTCTCATAGAGAGATAACTCGTATATTCCTTCTCCGTGCGTCGATACCCAAAAACAATATTTATTGATCAGACCAAAATATTTGGTATTTTGGGCATTAATAAACCTTTAGTTAGTCTCTTTATTTTATTAATAATATATTCTTATTTGAGTTACGTGTTTAAGCATGTTTTAGGGGTCTTAACGTAAATCTGAGTTAATTTTGGGTTTTTAGCAAATGCGTCTGATCCGGAATAATACTTGGAGGATAAATACACTCAATTCAGAGCAAGGTACAAGTCAGCAAAGTAGAGTATAAATGGTTGAAGCACAAAATCACAAAATAAAGAAATATTAAAATTCAGGAGCCACGGATCGATCGGTGGAAACTCCCACTCGATAGGCCAACGCCGACATTGAGCGACTAGTGGGTATCTAGGATTTCCAACGAAATCCTGGTCAAGTAATGTAGCCTTTTAATTGATTTTATGGCAAAGAGGGGAAGTTGAAGGTCACTTATATGATGATTATGTAGTGAGAGACCGAACAAATTACCTAAATAAGATTTATTTATTAATTCTCTTCTTAAGCTTAGATTGAATTAATGATTTATCTTGAACAACTATATTTTTACAAAGGGTAAGAAATCCAAGGTTTAAATAATGGTTTCTACATAATGGTACTTAACGGTATGAAAAGGTTTTAGGTGCATACGGTTCATACTAAGAAGGGATGATCATTAATGTGTTTTTAATTTCATGTTGTAGGAGTAGTTATAGTATATATGCATACAATGGTCATATCGTTCAAAGATAAAATTGTAGTAAACTAACCTTTGATTACATCTCTTTTGGGATTAGGAAACTGCTTGTAGTGTTACTAATCTGATTCGTATAAGTTGTATCACCCTCTTATAATAATAATATTAAATGACTATATTATGAGACTGGTGGTGTAGTTGGAGCAAAACCCTAGACTTGTTTGTTTATCTTGATTCACAAACACAAAAACTATCTTTTTATTTCATGTCTATTAGTTTATAAAAACCAATCAAAACAACGTTTATAATATAATTCAATTTTCTACTTTACAATTATTTGAAATACGACAATGATCTCTGTGGTTCGATAGACTCTCTACCCAACTATACTACATACTACTCCCGTACTTGTGACTGAGAAGTAAAATTAGATCGTGTTAATTCTTCATTTTAAAACTTTTATTTATATACGACTAGAACCAATCATTTATACAAGGTAATATGGACAAATTAAATTGTTTAGATGAAAGAATTTGTGGCTATCATCAATACACGTGTGAGTGTATCGGCATCACTGAAAGAAGAGGGTGAATGTCTATTCCTCTTCGCATGCCATCCCCGAAAGGGTCATTTGTTGATGATTCACTTAGCCAACATGTGTATGAACATGAAATGAATCAAATAATGAATGAAACAATTTTATTTGATAAGAAGTATGCACAAAAGAGACAAAAAAATGCATAAATACCACATACACGAGAAAATCACCCAATATTGATTTTGGATATACAAGAATGGAATTGATTGTTAAAAACCCAAACTACGGTTGAAATGGGGAGGAAGGGACCAAAATATGTAGAGATTTATATGTGAAAGTGTCCATTTAAAGTGTGTGAGATTAGTGTACAAATATATTGAATAGTCTAAAAACAATAAATACATACATAAATAGCCTTCCATAGCTTCAAAATCATAAGCAATATGTACAAGGGCCTTCCATAGTCATAAAATCATCAAGCATATATAAAAAGGTCATCCATAGCCACAACAATCATCAATAATGGCCCAACAATATTCATTCATGCATTTAGCTTCCACTCCTTGCCATACATATAAATAGATACAAATAAAATTAAAATATACAAGACCTGTTGCTAATGTCCTCTAAAAGAGGTCCTAAAGAAGGAGAAGAATTTGCACATGCATGCTAAGAAAGATTGAAAAACTAACATTCTTCGGGGATTCTTGAATCTGTAGATTTTGAAAGTGCTCAATTTGGGGCTATTTTTAAGGCCTTACTATACTCCGAAACTTTTACTTTTACATCTTCTAATAATGCTTTACAACTTTCATGTTTTGGCCGATATCTATATCTGCGTTGTTTTGCCTCCAAAAATTTGATAATGTTGGGCGGCAGTGCTGAAATTCTGCTTCAAAATCTGGACAACTTTGCTTTTCTGGGCAACTTTGCTTTTCTGGGCAACATGAGCTTATAAATCATCAAATAAAAACATATGGGGATGATTTGGGAGATGTTAGAGCTTTATGGACGAAAACTAGGCCTCTTTTGGAGTTGGGAAGCCCACGTTACAAAAAATAACCAAATCACCTTGCAGATTTGAGTTTTTGCTATGTACTATTATGTATATGCTTGTATTTGCTATGTACTATTACGTATATGTTTTCATAATTTTTATGGGTGTTGTTTCTTCCCACTTGGTATGATCCTTGGTATATGCGTTTCTTGGAGATCTTAACAGGATTGTCTAATTCAAGTTTAGGGGAGCAACCGAGAATGACAACGCAATTTCCGTAATAATGCGTCAAGTCGGTTGATATGTGCCGAATGTTGTCCATTTTAGACTCATATCTTGCTATTGTTACGACTTTACATTCCATTATTTGGTATTTTTATGCAGTTTCTGTGTCTAAGCATGTTTCAAGAGCTTAATGAAGAAAACGAGTTAACTTTGGTGAATTAACCAAGGAAGTGCTTGTATTTATCCAAAGAGATAGCAAAAAAGGTGTTTTCAAGCAAAAAGTGTCTCCCGGAGGGCAAAATTGTTATTTTTCGGAGCCGCAACTTCAAGAATCATACCAATGGAGTCGAGGGAGTTAAAATGGACCAACTATGAAGAAAAGTGATTTTCAAGGATTTTGTTACGCTTGACCTACGCTTACAGTAGCTAAAAGTGGTTAGAAAGTGCTAAAACTACGCTTGGTGAATTTTGACCTACGCTTGGTGCTACACTCCAAGCATAGCCTAGGCCTATGCTCCAAGCACAGCACCCCTACACTTCCAGCATAGCTACAGTGATTTCAATAAAAATTTCAGCCAACTTCAGACGGCCATATCTCGGTCAAAACATGTTCAAATGGAGTGATTCTTGATCCTAACATCAAGATCTTGATGTCAGATTTCCAAAAAGCTATAACATGCCTCCATCAAATACGTGTAGCTCCAGTTATGATCAAAAGAGTGAGACGTGTCTGCAAAAAAAGTTAAAAATTTCAGATTCGGGCAGAAATCCTAGTTTGACCCAAGTTGATCCATTTTCACTTGGATGACTTTGTGTTCAACCCCACCACCTCTAAGCACATGTTTTAAAAATATTATACATCATATTGAAGGGTTTGACTCAATTTTTAAGGAAAGGTACATAAAAGGGGAATCCTACTCCAAACGGGACAAGTCTAACGCAATTAGGATTTCCCTCAGCTTTATCTATAAATACCAAGGTCTGGACCAGACCTAAGGAGCTTCAAAATTCCATAATTTCCAAAGCACTATCTTTGAAGATTTACATCTTTCAAAGAAGGGAGTCATTCAAGACCTAGAGATCTGGAGAAGAAGATCATGGAGGGTGTTTCTACATCAATGATGCAGTCTCCTTCTACCATAAGTAACTAATTCGGTATCTAAGTTTTTCTAGCAAAACCCTAGCCAAGTAATGTAGTTCTTTTATTTGTTTCAATTGTAACGAGGCGAAACTGTGACCACACTGTGATGATTGTATAGATTAGTGATCAAAATTATTCTTGACACAATGTTTTATATTTATTCTAAATTATTGTCTTAGATTGAATGAATATATTATCTTAACCAATCATGTTATCATAAACATAGAGTGATTTTTTACACAATGGCGCTTGACGTCTGTCTAAAGGGGGTAAAAATAGTGGTTAAAAACAGCCTCTTATGACAACCTAGGTTTTACCTATTCACAAACGCACAAGTCAATTGTAGTATAAAAACGGCTTTTGATAGGGAATGTCGAACCCACAGAGACTTGATTATTCACTTTAGCAGTTCAAAAATATTGAATTATGTTTTGGAAAAGTGTTTGGTTTGAGTTTTGAAAATTAAAACTATATTAACTAAGAACAGAATTTAAATGATAGTTGTGATTCAAGAGAGAGAGAAAAATAGGGTTTTCATCGCTCTACCACTAACCGCATAACATAGCTTTCAATTTGCACAATTGTAAAAAGGGTGATCTATTCCTATGAATCAGAACGTACCGCAAATAGTGGAATACGTTCCCAAAAAAGATATCGTCAACTGGGTTTGCTACAACCCATCTCCAGACAGAGTGCATCTAGTGCATGCTATTTATTTTACTCTAATCTACTCCTAAAACATAAAATTAAACCTAAGGTTCAAGTGTTAAGAACCATTATTGTAGAAAATCAAAATTTGTTTAGAATAATTATGATTGTGTAAGAAAATATACTCATTCAATCTAAGACAATAATTTCTGAATAAATATATAATCTCGTGTCAAGAATAAAACCGTTCACTCATCTACAACAGTCATCATGGCATAATCTCAGCTTCCCTCTCATTACAATTGAAAACAAATATTAAAAACTACATTACTTGGCTAGTCTTTTGCTAGAAAACCCTAGATATTGGTTTAGCTGCTCATAGTTGAAGGAGACTACATTGTTGATGCAGAATCAGCCTCCATGGTAGTCCTTTCTGGCTCTCTAGGTCTTGTATAGCTTCTCCTCTTCAAAAGATATTTAACTCTAGAGGCTGCTCTGAAATCTCAACGTGTGAAAAAGCATTCACAAACTGATGTAAAGCTTGGTATTTTTAAGCAAAGGCCGAGGGAAACCTTAATGGTTGTCCGTTTTGGTCATTTTACACAAAAACTCATTAAAACCCTATATTTTGATATATATATATATATGCGTGTGTATATTCACGTGCATTGAGGTATCAAGTCACAACCGCTACATAGAAAATAAGTTGAGGCATTTTTATCCTTTTTGCAAATTTTTCTCTGCCAAGCGTAGGAGTTATTACGCTTGAAGCGTAGCCTGGCCTACGCTTGATGCGTAATTTATTTGGGATACGTAGAAATAGCACTTTCCAATCACTTTTAGCTACTAGATGCGTAGGGCATGCGTAACAAAATCCTTGAAACCAACTTTTCTTGGGAATAACACCATTTGAACCCCCTCGACTCGCTTGTTATGATTCTTGAAATTGCGGCTCGAAAAAATGACGTTTATACCTTTTGGGAGACATTTCTCTCTCCAAAACACCTCTTTAGCTCTCTTTTTTAGTAGACACATACACTTCTCTAGTTAATTCACTAAAGTTAGCTCGTAATCTTCATTAAGCTCCTGAAACACGTTTAAACACACAAACGGCATAAAAATACCAAATAACAGAATGAAAAGATGTAACAAATGCAAGATAGGGGCTTAAAATGGACAATATTGAGCACCTATTAGTGTTTAACACTTGAAACCCTAGGTTTACACAGGTCATGCCTCGGCGAGGTTATATAGACATGTTTTAGTTTAATTTTATGTTGTAGGAGTAGATTAGAGTAAAGTAGATGGCATGTACTAGTCACACTCCATCCGAAGATGGGTTGTAGCGAATCCCGTGGATAATATCTGTTGGCTTTGAAATTTACTTTCGGCAAACAATTCCAAAATTGATGATAACAAACCATTGAAGAGTGTTTGATACTAATGAATTATCGAGTTTATATTTTCAGCAAAAGACAGGTGAACGACTCAGAAATCAAACTCGAAAAGGAAACTACTCGAAAAACAAGCTCGGAAAGAAAGCTTGATTTAAAGCAAAAAGCTGTGAAAGAAATTGAAGCGCAAATGGAAAATCAATTTATTCAACGGCATAAGCGAAAGTCGAAGACTCAAGACTCGGGGTAGATAGGTCGGGGAGCGATCACTGTAACAAGGTAATTTTATGTGTCGATTTTATCGTATAAGCTCAAGTATAAAATGAACCGAACTCAAATGGAATGGAAAACCCTTTACCAAACTTAAATGGAAAGAAAAATATTTTTTAAATATTTTTCATGTTGTAGTCGACTAGAATAGACCTGTGTATTTTCTAGTAGTCGACTAGAACAATCAGTAGCTATTGGTTTTTCATCCACATCAAAAGAGTCGACTGAATGACCATTGAGTCGACTAGACTACAAGAAGTAGTCGACTAGAACTCATTCTAGTCGACTAGATTAACCATTGTAGTCGACTAGAACTCAATCTAGTCGACTAGATGAAGCAATGTAGTCGACTCAAATGCAAAGGAGTCGACTAGTTCATCCTTAAAATCTGCAGATTTTTCAGAAAACATTTCCCCTGTTTTGTGGATTGTTTGTAATGGTGTTCAAACGGCTCTTGTCTTTCAATTACAATATTCACTCTTCAAAACCCTAATACAATGCTATATATAGAATGAGATGTGTATTGTGAAGACTAAGAGATTGAAATACAAAGAGAAAGAAAGCTAGCAAAAATTCTGCATAAATTTTCTCTACAAAAGCCATTGAAACCAAGCTTTGAAAATCTGATTTTCTTCAAGTTTCTTTGAAAATCAAAACCTCTAGTATCTCTTCTTATTCTCCAAATATCATTCATTGATTATATCCTTTGAGAATACATTTCTAGAGCTATTGTAAAATCACCAAAAACACTTGAGCTTATATTGATTTATCTTCCATAAAAACCTTTGGGTTTTGAGTGTTTTTGTTCTTGAGTGATTTTATTGATTACATACGAATTTGTAATCTCGGACAAGTGAAGTCCACCGATTGTTCAAGAGAGGGTTGTTCTCTTGATTGAGAGACAAGCTCGAGAGGCTTGTATTGTAAAGGTTTGCCATTCCACCTGTGAAGGAAGGGCCATAGTGAAAGGATCGGGAAAAGTCTCAAGAAGGGGTTCTTGAGCCGAGGAGTAGGAGTTACCGAACCTCGAAAAAATCACGGTGTCAATCTCTCTATCTCTTTCTCTTTACTTGATTTATTTGCATGCTATAATTGCTTAAATATCTTGTATGCTATCTTGTCTTGAAATTAATAGTTAGAAAAGTTTAAATTGAATCATCCACTTGATTTTTGAGAAATTGATTTTTGTTTAAAGTGAATTCAAATTTCGAAAAGAATTAGAATTATTTTTGAACACCCTATTCACCCCCCCCCCCCCCCCCTCTAGGGTTAATTAGTGACTAACAATATCTGTTTTGGGACGTATTCGACTATTTGCGGTACATCTGATTCACAGTGATGGATCACCCTCTTGTAATTGAGCAAGTGGAGAATTATATTATGCGGTTAGTGGTAGAGTATTGAAACCCTAGATTTTGTTTATATTATTCTTGTTTTAATCTATCTTTACTTGTTTTATTAGTTAACTAGTTCAGAAATCAAAACCAACAAACTATACTTTTATCGCAATTTAAGAGTATTATTTTACTAGAATTCAGAATACGACTTAGTCTATGTGGGATCGATAACCTTTCTCAAGTCGAACTGTACTACAATACGATTCGTGCACTTGCGATAGATAAAATCTAAGCTGTCATAAAGCGTTGTTTTTAAATATTATTTTTATCACCCCTAGACAAACACCAAGTTTTCGCGCCATTGCCTGGGACTTGTCATTAATCTTAGCTTTAGTAGTTTATTAGTATTGCGTTATTGTAGTATTCTTAAAGTTAGAATTTTTGTGTGCTTGACAGGTACTCTGAAAAACATAAAAGGGAATCAGCGGAGTAGTGAAAGTTGCGTCATTGGACCTCTTGTGAGTTTTAGTTTAGCTTAATTTCGTGCATAATTTTAGCTTTATTTTATGTTAATAGTTAGAATAGTTAGAAGTAGATAGTTTTATTTTTCATAAAAAAAAATCTCTGCAATTTTTGTGTAAACTGTCAGAAAGTCTGAATTTAGCAAAATAAGAGAGGTTTTTGAGTGGAAAAGGGTCATTGAACAAAAACTGTCCAGTTGATTTTAGGTCAAAACACGTCGTTTAGGACCTCAAAACAATGATTTTATGATTGTTGAGAAGGAAAAAAAAAGGTTTTCACCTTATGCATGAGTGATCGACATTCCCCTTTTGATCCTAACGCTGAAGCTGGATTTCGAGACGATGGTCAATCGTAATGCAACAGCATGATGAGCCCCAGCTACGTCCTTGAATGGGTACTATGCACCTTCAGCTTATGAATCATATGCTGAATTTTCAGAAGATGAGGGGGTCAAACACTATGAGATCAAATCTAGTGTCATCAACATGTTTCCCAAGTTCTATGGCCTCAGGAATGAGGATCCATATCAACATATTGATGAGTTCATAGAGATGGCCTCGACCGTTAGAATCGAGAATCTGAGCACTCAGATGTTGCGTGCACGATTATTCCATTTTTCCTTGAGAGAAAAAGTTAAAATATGGTATATTAATTTGGATAGGGATATAAAAATTAATTGGGAAACCTTAAAAGCTGAATTTTCCAATAGGTAGAAACCATGAAGTGCAACACTCAATTACCAACTTTAGAGAGTTGCCCGGTGAATAATTCCATGATACATGGGATAGATTCAATGAAATTTTGTGGAACTTCCCCCATCATAAATTTGTTGAGCAGGATATAATGCGTAACTTCTATCTTGCACTATGTGAGACTCACAAAAATTTGATAGATGCAGTAGTGGGAGGTCAGTTTACACTGAAGCCAGTAGACGAAGTCTTGGAGTTGTTTGATAATGTGAGCTATAACTCAATCCAACATGAGTCTGAAATGCGAGCTAGAGAAAGAGTCAGTAGGACATTTGAAGGTCTTTTCGAAGTGGAAAGAGGTGATGACGTGAGGTCACAAGTAGTCGTGTTAGGACAAAAGCTCGATAAATTCATTAATCTGAATCAGTCAACCTCTAGAGAAGTCTTAGCAATAGGACCTGACCCTTCCCAATATGAGTATCTGGGTAATAGGATAGTTGTCGTTGGTGCAAATGCAGCCCGGACCAACCCGAACAATAATCCTTTTTCCAATTCATACAATTTGGGTTGGCATAATCACCCACATATGTCCTATCATTCTCAGAACACTGAAAATCCTCAATCATGTTTTAGTAGAAGTCAACAACAATCATTCACTACTCAAAATTTTCAGTCCAATAATACCCAATATATCCGACCTTTCAACCAAAATCAACCCTAGTTTCAAAATCAAAACCCACCGTCTAGACCACATAGTTTTGAGGACAAGATGATGAGCGCCTTGAGAGAGTTTAGAAATCAATCTAATGAATTTAAAAATCAATCCAATCATCTTCAGGAAGCCGTCCAATTGCTGAATTCTCATGTCCAATTGCTGAACTCTCATTCTCAATCCATTGCTAAGGTAGAAACCCAAATAAGGCAACTAGCTAGTGCGATGAATAGGCTTGAAGAATGAAGATTACCTAGTCAACAAGTGGCTAATCCAAAGAGTCAACAAGTAGTGGAGCGTGGTTCATTTGCTGAACAAAATTATGAGACAATCCAAGCCATTACGACTCTAAGGGGTGGAAATGAGGTGAAGAATAGAGTTGAGTATCAGTTTGAGGATATGGCGAACAAGCGAAAGGCGACTGAAGAGGTTCAAAAAGATCAACCACAAGAGGAGTAAGAAATTGATTAGACATTATAAGGAGAGCCGGATTGGGCAAAGTATGAGGAGGCAGCACCTTTCCCTCAACGTTTTTGAGAGTCGACTTCATATGGAAATCATAAGGAGAAGGACATGTTGGAAACATTTTGACAAGTCAAGATCAATATACCTCTATTAGACATTATCGCCCAAATTCCACCCTATGCTAAATTTTTGAAGGACCTCTGTACGCAGAAAAGGAAAAGTAGAACTAAGGTCTCGAAGAAGATTTTATTGACTGAACAAGTAACCTCAATCTTACTAAGTGGTACTCAATCCAAGAGGAAAGATCCCAGTGCTCCCATTATTTCTTATGTCATTGATGACCAAAAGATTGGTAGAACTCTTCTTGACCTCGGTGCAAGTGTTCATTTATAACCTTACTTAGTCTATCAACAGTTAGGATTGGGATGACTCAATCCTACCTCGATGGTGCTCTGATGTACTGTCAGGGGTGCTAAAAATAGTTGTTAAAAATAGCCTCTTATGAGAGCGCTAGGTTTTAGCCTACGCAAACGCACATATAAATTGTAAAACAACAACGATTTGAGTAAGGAATATCGATCCCACAGAGACTAAGATTGTTCACTTTAGCAATTCATAAATACTTAGTTATATTTTCTGAAAAGTGGTTTGTTTGGGTGGTCAAAGAACAAATTATTTATTTTAACTAAAATTATCTAGAAAGCAAAGTAAATTGGTTATGATTTAGATGAGAGAGAAAACTAGGATTTTCATCGCTCCACCACTAATCGCATAATATAGTTCCTCACTGTATCAACTGGAAGAGAGCGATCTATAACTGTGTATCAGGTTGTACCGCAAATAGCTAAATACGACCCCAAAAAGGAGTACCATCAACCGGATTGCGACAACCCATCTCATGACTGACCTAACTAGTGCATGCCAATTATATTACTCTAATCTACTCCTAATGCATGAAAATAAACTAAAGCATGTCTATATTAAATAGCCAAGGCATGATCTGTGTCAACCTAGGGTTTCAAGTTTCACTACCACCATTGTGTAGAAAACCATAATTAAGCATCCAAGTTCTAGCCCATAGTGAATAATCATAGTTGTGAAAAATAATACATTCATTCCATCTAAGATAAGAATTTATAACAAATATATAATTTTAAATTGCAAATCAGAACAGTCTCTTAGCTACTACAATCATCACAGTATGGTCAACAGTTTCCCCTCGTTATAATTGAAAACAATGAAAGAACTACATTACATGGCTAGAGTTTTGCTAGAAAACTATAGATACCTAGTTAGTTGGCTATTGTGGAAGGTGACTGCATCGGTGATATAGAAATGATCTTCGTGGTCTTCTTCTCCGGATCTCTAGGTTGAAATATGGCTCTCAACAGCAGCAAGTCTGAATATGAACGTAAGAGAAATCAATGCATGAACCAACCAACCCTACATGATGAACCACCCTTTACACTAATATATGATCGTGTATATATAGGCAATGGTATAGAGAGGTCCTTTACAGTCTTTTCACTATAAGCCTCATGCAAACCCTAAAATCTGATATATACATAAGTGTATATACATGTATGATGCGACATCAGGTGTATAAAAATATGTGGTTAAAAACAACACCTTAACGACTCTAGGTTTTACCCTACATAAGCGCACATATCAATTATAGAATAGCAAACGGCTTGAGTAAGGGATATCGATCCCACAGAGACTAAGATTGTTCACTTTAATAATTTAAAAACATTGAGTTATATTTTTGAAAAGTTATTTGTTTGGGTGGTCAAAGACCAAATTATCTATTTTAACTAAAATTATATAGAAAGCAAATTAAATTGGTTGTGATTCAGATGAGAGAGAAAACTAGGGTTTTCATTTCTCCACCACTAACCGTATAATATAGTTCCTCACTGTATCAACTGTAAGAGGGCGATCCATAACTGTGAATCAGGTCGTATCGTAGATAGTTAAATACGAACCCAAAAAGGAGTACCATCAACTGGATCGCAATAACCCGTCTCATGACTGACCTAACTAGTACATGTCAATTACGTTACTCTAATCTATTCCTAATGCATGAAAATAAACTAAAGCATCTTTATATTAAATCGCTAAGGCACGACCTGTGTCAACCTAGGATTTCAAGTTTCATTACCACCATTGTGTAGAAAACCATAATTAAGCATCCGAGTTTCAGCCCATATTGAATAATCATAATTATGCAAAATAATATATTTATTTCATATAAGACAAGAATTTAGAACAAACATAAAATTTTATATTGTAAATCAGTACGGTCTTTTAACTACTACAATCATCACAGTATGGTCACAGTTTTTCCTCGTTTACAGTTAAGAACAATAAAAGAACTACATTACTTGGCTAGGGTTTTGCTAGAAAATCCTAGATACCGAATTAGTTGCTCATGGTAGAAGGAGACTGCATCGTTGATGTATAATCGCCCTTCATAGTCTTCTTCTTCGAATATCTAGGTTTGAATATGGCTCTCAACAGTAATAAGTCTGAGTGAATGAACCTCTTGAATGAACGTCTCATAGAACCCTCCAACTCCACAACACCTATCAGCATCAGAATATCTTTTTTCATGTCTAATGTATGGTCTTGTATATATAGGCAATGGCATAAAGAGGCATTTTTCACTCTCAAAATCCTAAATACAAGTGTATATACATGTATACAGAAGTTTGGAGTTATGGGCACGTCTTTCAATTAAGCCCGATGTGAAATAGGAAAAATCACGCAGAAATCCTCAAAGTTGCTGCACTTACGCTTGGAGGCTATGCCTCAAGCGTAGGTCCAAGCGTAGATTTTGCAATTCTAGCCACTTTTTGGTACTGGAAGCGTAGGCACAAGTGTATGGTTTATATGGAAAACCACTTTTCTCCGTGAGTGCGCCGAAATGTCCCTCTCGAACCCACGATAATTTTTGTTGAAGATGACGGCTTCTGAAAATGCCATTTTTGCCCTCTGGGAACCATTTTTGTCTCGAACTGCCTTTTTTACTCTCCTCTTGGATAGAAAGAATACATTCTTCAGTTAATTCATCGAAGTTAGCTCCATTTCTTCATTAAGCTCCTGAAACATGCTTTAACACACAGACAACATAAAAATACCAAATAATGGAATGAAAGAACGTAACAATAGTGAGTTAAGGGGCCATAATGACTAATATTTGACACCTATCAATGTATACGGAGGTTTGGAGTCATAGACACGTCTTCGAATCGAACCGGGGGTAGAACAGGAAAAACCATCGAAACTCACAAAAACTTGCCGCATATACGCTTCAAGCGTAGCTGGCCTACGCTTTAAGCATAGGTCCAAGCGTACATCCCAAACATAGGTTCAAGCGTAAAAATGTGATTTCCAACCACGTTTTAAAACTGAAAGCGTAGGCACAAGCGTAAGTGTTTTCTTCAAAACCACTTTTCTTCGTAAATGCACCAAAACGATCGCCTTGAACCCATGATACTTTTTGCTAAAGATAACGGATTCTGGAAAGGCCATTTTTGCCCTCCGGGAGCCATTTTTGTCTCGAACTACCTCTTTGACTCTCTTCTTTGAATAGAAAGAACATGCACTTTAGTTAATTCACCGAAGTTAGCTCTATTTATTCGTTAAGCTCCTGAAACATACTTCAACACACAAACAATATAAAAATACCAAATAATGGAATGAAAGAACGTAACAATAGTGAGTTAAGGGGTCAAAATGTCTAATATTTGACACCTATCACACCCCCAAACTTACATATTGCTAGTCCCGTAGCAATAAACTTAAGGAACTTTCTTGTGATGATTTTTATTCTAACTATTCTAACTAATCTAACATAATTCTTTGCTTTCGTGAGGGTCGACGATTACACTTAGCACGTGTAACAAGCCTTTTAAACCCCTAGGTTACCCCTAGTAGACAAGTGAAGTCTCGTGAATGTTTCCAGTGATGGTACCTACAAACATCTCAGTTCTCTATAATCACGTAGTCATGAGTCCACACACCAGTTCAATTAAGTTATGATATAATGCAAAAGACAACATGGATGCAAATACTCCCACTCACTACCGAACAATAATTATATCAAGCTTCGTATCATGAACGGTTCCCACTAAAGTGAATGATTTCGCAACTTTCTACACTCAATCAAGACAACCTTCCGTGATCTTGTGAACACTGGACTATAAGATTTCAATTTCTCTTCTCCTATTTCATTGATCAAATTTTTGCCATTTTTGATAAAAACATATATTTCTATCTTTCCACTTTTATCCATTTTTGTCGTTCTAAGTCTCCAGACTTTCCAGCAGGGATTTTTTATCACACCCCGAATTTTAAGACTCCAAACCCGAGGTGTGAACTGTGGGGTTAAGGTTTAAAAAATAGTAAATAGGTTATTTTGAAAAAAATATATTTGTTATTCGAAA
The DNA here is from genome assembly GCA_963922005.1 of Cornus suecica. Taxonomy (NCBI): domain Eukaryota; kingdom Viridiplantae; phylum Streptophyta; class Magnoliopsida; order Cornales; family Cornaceae; genus Cornus; species Cornus suecica. The sequence continues at coordinate 17,899,262 of OY998244.1, forward strand.
ATTCATTCATTTCAATTAAAATTAAAATGAAAAAGTCTGTTTATTTATAAATACCTTTAGTAAAAATTTTGTAACATGCTTTTTAAAATATTAACTCTCGGAAGCGATAAAACCTGTCAATATATTAAAATATGAAATAAAACCCATTTTCAAATCCATATTTCAAATCTCATTCCCAATAGGGTCCACCAACCCACCACTTGCCATACAGACTTTATTTCAAACATAAATCTCATTTAAACACCATATATTACATACGGAGTTTACAAATATAGTATTTTACATCCCCAAAAGTTTATAAACCAACAGTGAATATATACAAAAAAATATACAACAAAAATCCTTCTACTCCTAAACTAATAAGCCCAATCGTCAAGTGAGTCATCACACCACTGCTACAGCTAGCGTCCACTGGGACCTACATCTAAGGGGACATGCAAATGGGTGAGCTCTAAGCCCAGTAGGGATGGGATAATTACTAGCAAGTAACAAATATCATGTAAAACATTCATATGGCACATCAGGGTCTAATAGTATATAATAGCAACAAAATCAAACCTGTCAGAACCCATAAGGTTCTTTAAAATTTTCCCACGCCCCAAAGTTCATATCTTGAACCTTTTTAGGGACTCTTTAACCCTGGGGCCGTACCCCTCGCGCAAGTCTTCATATCCTTTTAGGGACCCTTTAACCTTGGGATCATGCCCCTCGTGTAAGTCTTTAGTCCTTTTAAGGAGTATTTAACCCTAGGATAGTGCCCATAGGAATCCCTTAATCCCTACGACAGTGCCCCCACGTACTACCCATTTTCCCCGAATTTTTAATGTTAGGTTAGACCAATTTATCACCAATATATCAAACAGAATACCGAAACATGTCACGAAACATTCAAATTGAACCAATTAAATACTGAACAAATTAATTTATCTCAATACCAATTGAAATAGAATCTTATCTCAATTTCTTTAATTAAACACATCATCTTGCATAAAATAAACACATAGGTCCTTATAGAGCATGAATAATGAAATAAATCAAATAATCAACAATTCTATTATATAAATTCGTATAAAAATAAAATATATAATAGATCCCTACCGCAAGTATATCAGCTTATTAACCTTTCATTAAGGCGGTTCAGTTTCAAGAGAACACTTTCCATATTTATTTCCCTTGTATATAAGTAATTACACGTGTGATGCTATAGGGAAAAGCAAGTTGGTGCGTTGTCAATATTACACATGGTCAAAATTTCAAATATGCACCTTAGTTGTATGTATATATACCAAGTGGGTTAAAGCTTCATTCCTTAATTGTGCCCTATATATCTATATATATCCATATAAATTTACAGAGATACATGTAAAGGCTTTAGCATGCTTAAATTATAAGACATGTTAATTACTTATAATATGTACCAACTATATACATATTAGTAATTAAAGTAATGCACAACTTACTTATGCTAGCAAAAGTACTGATGCTTTTCATGGGCACACACATCAAACACGGCCCACCCAAGTGGCTTAAAGTTTGGGTCATGCTCGCAAATTTAAGCCCATACTTAGGAATATTTGAAAAAAACCATCACCCACTTCTTTTAACATGGATTTAAAATAAATCTATATAAAATTTCTTAAGTGCCTAATGACATTGAAATATACAATATTGCATATATATATATATATATATAAATATATTTTTACCCACTCCAATAAATATTCTAATTAAAACCAACTAAGAATTAATGATATAGAATCCCATGAAAAGTATGTATATATACATTATATATATATATATACATTATATATATATATATATATATATATTTTTTCCTTTCACTAAAATATAACATTCAATTTAATCGACTAATAATGCGAAAACCAATTAAACTAGATGCTACTAAACTAAAACTATCACAATCACCAAATTAAAAGCTAGGATCTTACATTCTTCCCTCCTTAAAATAAATTTCGTCCCCGAAGTTTCAACATTTACCTTGTGAAAGGAAAAGGTCAAAATAGTTTCCTTTGATTTCAAATTCTGATTCCCATATTACTTTTTGAACCTGATGATGCCACGCTTCCCCAATTTCTTTGATATGCAAATCCCAGTTGTAATGCAACCGATATAAGAACAATATCCTCATGTATAATCCATATAGCTTGAATTCTCTATCAAAGTAAATGTTGAACCATGTGCTTCGAAGTATGTTTTCTTGGTCAGTCCATCCACAATTACTCCTATATGATCATTTCCCTGTGGTTTCTCGGTAACATTGAAACATAATTCGTAAAAATGAAATCCATTTCCACATAAGCATTGGTAATAGATTAATAATTCGTAACAGATTAATTCATAACAATATCCTCATGTACTCTTTTTTTTTTTTTAAATGAAATAAATAATGATTTGGCCTTAAGGGCCTACAATCTCTAAAAATTGAAATTACAAAAATTAAATGACATCATATTCTATAAACCTAGGCTAGAAACTAACTTTCACAGCCTATGACTAATGTTTAACATCGTCGGCACGATAGGGTCACTCAAAGGGTTATCCAATACCCTTCCTCTGTGCAACTTTTCCCCTAATCATATAACAAAATATATGAGGTGACTCTTTCAGTGCTCTCACCTGTGGACAAGTAGTACTATCCATAACATCAAATATAGAACAATAATCACCATATAAAATACCTCATCTGTCACATTCTAACTACACTCCATGTATAGGCAATGTGTCCAACAGATCATTCTTCAACACCTTATATAATGTTCCCTCCACCAATTCATCACTCTCAATTAAACTGACAGATGCCATAAATTCCGATCCCGGATCAATCTCCTCATAAATCTTCAACCGCTGACCATGCCTCTTTAACCTCTCATTTCCAAAACCTACCTCTCCGCGGGGGTAAACCGATTTAACTCTAAATAGTCCGTCCCTTCTTAACCGGATCTTACCTAGAAACAATTAAACTTTTGAATTACACCACCGTCCCTTTCGGCAGAGCTCAAGGAACTTAAGACAAACATGCTTAACATGATGTGCTCTTATCCGAGCTATATAAATTTGAACATCCTCATACACACGATTCTATATCCCCTCACACTCATCTATTAATTGTGAATCTTCCCAAGCATACAACTTGTCTACCATGTCTATACTCAGCACTCGCTCATCTAGAGAGGGGTGGCATCCTTGATAGGCTCTATGACAATTCGTGGCAAATGATTAACTCTAAAATTCTTCACACCCTTTTTATCTTTCAATACGTCATCCTCCCTATGCAACACCATCTTAGGAAGCATACTTTCAGACACCAACTTATGTGCAAAAATAAGTTGAGGTCCAAGCGACTCTCTTGATGCTCTCTCTGACGGCGAATATAACGTAGCTCCCAACGCAGCAATAACTTTCAAACTAGATCATTGTTGGTCCTCCCAATTTTTAAAATTCACCTCCGATCTTTTCATCATAAAGCTCTTCTCTTGATCTTTAGTGCCATCGTACAACCTAATCTTATAAGTGAGTTGTCGGCCACCAATGCTGCTGGTGACTCAAATGGAGATTCAGGTGACTCTTTTGGCTCATCGCATTTGACCTTTCAATTTAAGCATCCAGGTCATTTCCTGCATAACTCTGAAGTACTGGTCTTTTACAAGTCTTATTGATTTCTTTTACATTAAATCACTTGACCGGTGTATTGCTTTGCTGACCTGTATAAAAAACATTCATCCTTACCTTCAAATTCCCAAAGGATAGATCCATTGCCCCAGTCCTGCAATCAATATGCGTATTGGCTGTGGCCAAGAACAGTCTTCCTAATATCACTGGGATATGTTCCTTCAAGTCTTGAACAAGTTCTGTATCAAGAATTATGAAATTCACGGGGAAGTAGAACTTGTCCACTTAAATGATGACATCTTCCAGAATTCCCCTCATTTGCTTGATTGAACTGTCTGCAAATTGGAGCTCCAGTGAGGTAGGACTGAGCTCTTCCAACCCTAGTTGTTGGTAGACTGAATATGGTAGTAAGTTAATAATCGCACCCAGATCAAAAAGAGCTCTACAAATATCCTAGTCACTAATGACACATGAAATAATGGGAGCACCAAGATCTTTCCTCTTAGGCGATATATTACTTAAAAGTAATGAACTCACTTGTTTAGTCAATATGATTTTCTTTGGAGTCTTCGCTCTATTTTTCCGTTTTTGCGTACAGAGGCCCTTGAAAATTTTAGCATAGGGTGGTATCTGGTCTATAATGTCTAAGAGAGGCAGATTAATCTTGAATTGTCAAAATGTTTCTAACATGTCTGACTCTTTATTCTTACCATCTTTGGTCGACTCTCTAAGACGTTGAGGAAATGGCATTTCCTCCTCATATGGTGCCCTTTCTGGCTCTTCATCTTCGTTCACTTGAGATTGATCTTTTTGGACTCTATTAGTTTCCTTTTTTTGCTCTTCTTCAACTTCCTTTATTTGCGCTCATTCCGCCTCCTTTCTTTTCTACAACCTCTCTTCATGTTCCTCCTCAACTCTACTATCCATTTCCCTTACACTTCTAAGAGTCGTAATGGCTTGGATTGTTTTATAATTATGCTCAGCAAATTAACCACGATCCACTACTTGTTGACACTTTGGATTAACCACTGGTTGCCTTGAGGCTGAGTTTGATAGTTATATGGTTGGACAACCTGATTATTATTGAATGGCTGGTGACGTTGAGAATTATTGGATGATTGTTTGGATTGGTAATTTGACTGAGGATTTTGAGCCATGATTGTTGGTTGGGAGTTGAATGATTGTTGACTCTATTGGAACCTTGGTTGTAGATTCTCCATATTTGTGGATCCATAGGTAATTTCTGGCATTTGAGCTGTATGAATTAGTGAAAGGAGCATTATTTGAATAGTTCCATAATGCCTTGGCATCGGTAGCCATTATGTCTTGACACTCAGTTTGAGAATACTTAGCTTTTACTTTTAACCTCTCTCTCGTAGGAGAATGACTTCGCCGAAAAAACTTGTCAATTTTTTCTAATTTCTCTCCTATCAATGCCACTGACTTTCTAACATCCTGACCTTGTGTTGATGCATCTATTAAATTTTTATGTGCATCTCCAAGTCCCATGTAAAAATACTTAGCAACATCCTATTCAGAGAACCTATGGTGGGGACACTTATACAATATCTCACTATATCTCTCCCAAGCATCATGAAACTTCTCACCAGGTAACTCTCTAAAAGTTTTGATCACATCTTGGGCTTCTGAGGTCTTTCCTATGGGATAATGTTTTTCTATAAATTCTCTTTTAAGGGCTTCCCAATTAATTTTAATCGCTTTAGCCAATTTGATATACAATCTTTTGGATCTCTCCTTCAACGACCAAGAAAACAATTGCACTCTCAAGTCATTTTTGGACAGATTATCATACCTAACAGTAGAGGCTACCTCCAAGAAATCATTTATGTGTTGGTATGGGTCCTAAATTTTAAGTTCAGAAAATTTAGGAAGCATATTAATAATGCTTGACTTGATCTCGAAGTGCTTCGCGCCTTCTTTCTCTGGGAACTTAGGATAGGAATTATATACATCGGGTGCGTAGTATCCTTTCAAGGACGTCTCCGGTGCCCTCGGTAGGTTCGCTCTTTGGTTACCTATCGTTTCTTGTTCTGATTGATGATGACGTTCTTCATTAGCTCGACGATTTCAATAAAAATTATGTTCGATCTCAGGATCAAAATGTTTTAATTAAACTTTGGGATCAAAACGGGATTTTCCATCGGTTATACACCAAACAAATTGTTTTTCTATACTCTTTTTTTCTGTTTTTTACTTTTAAACTATTTTAAATATTAACAGAAAATAAAGCTAAAATTATGCACGAAATTAAGATAAACTAAAACTCACCAGAGGTCCAACAACGTAACTTCTGCTCTACCAAATCCCTTTATGCTTTTCAGAGTACCTATCAATCACACAAAAATTCCAACTTTCAGTACACTACAATAACACAATGTAAATAAACTACTAAAGCTAATGAACAATGCTTAGTCCTCGGCAACTGCGCCAAAAACTTTATGTACTGTCAAGGGTGCTAAAAATAGTTGTTAAAAATAGCTTCTTATGACAGCGCTAGGTTTTACCCTACGCAAGCGCACATATCAATTGTAGAACAACAACGGCTTGAGTAAGGGATATCGATCCCATAGAGACTAAGAATGTTCACTTTAGCAATTCATAAACAATGAGTTATATTTTCTGAAAAGTGGTTTGTTTGGGTGGTCAAAGACCAAATTATCTATTTTAACTAAAATTATCTAGAAAGCAAACTAAATTGGTTGTGATTCAGATGAGAAAGAAAATTATCTAGAGGTCTGGAGTCATAGGCACGTATTCGAATCAAACCAGGGGTAGAACAGGCAAAAACCATTGAAACTCACAAAAACCTGCCACAGATATGCTTCAAGCGTACCTGGCCTACGCTTCAAGCGTAGGTCCAAGCGTAGGTTCAAGTGTAAAAATGTGATTTCCAGCCACTTTTTAAAACTGAAAGTGTAGGCACAAGCGTATGTGTTTTCTTCAAAACCACTTTTCTTCGTGAATGCACCGAAACGATCGCCTTGAACCCACGATACTTTTTGCTGAAGATGACGGCTTCTGGAAATGCCATTTTTGCCCTCCGGGAGCCATTTTTGTCTCAAACTACCTCTTTGACTCTCTTCTTTGAATAGAAAGAACATGCACTTCAGTTAATTCACCGAAGTTAGCTCTATTTCTTTGTTAAGCTCCTGAAACACGCTTTAACACATAAACAACATAAAAATACCAAATAATGGAATGAAATGACGTAACAATAGTGAGTTAAGGGGTCAAAATGTCTAATATTTGATACCTATCATGCTTCAATTGGTAGACAGATTAACTAAACAACCGAGAGGAATTCTGGAGGATGTCATTGTTCAAGTGGGTAAGTTCTACTATCCTATAGATTTTGTGGTATTAGATATGGAACTTCACCACATATCAAGGAGACATATCCTTGTTATCTTAGGAAGACCGTTTTCGGCTATGACAAATGCATGTGTTAATTGCAAAACAGGGGCTATGGATCTATTTTTTGGGAATGTAAATATGAGGATGAATATTTTTTATATCAACCATCAACTACCTGAACCAGCTGAGTGTTTTAACGTAGATAAGATTGATGAGATGGTTGAAGAAGTCGTACCTTAGTGTAGTGCAAGAGATGATTTGGAGGTTGTGATGAAAAGGTCAGAGGCGAATTTTAAAAATTGGGAGGATCAACAACGATCTAATTTGGAAGTTATCGCCGCATTGGAAGCAGTTTTGTACTCGCCGCCAAAGAGAGCTTCAAGAGAGTCGCTTGGACCTCCATTTATTCCTCCACAGGAATTAGTGCCTGAAAATACGCTTCTTGAGATTGTGTTGTATGGTTTAATGGAGGATCAAGAGGAGAGTGTATTCAAAGAGAAAAAGGGTGTGAAGATGACTAGAGTTGATCATTTACCACGAACTATCTTAGAGCCTACCAAGGATTACACCCCTCTTAAGGATCCTTTTCCGGATGAGCGAGTGTTGATTATAAACTTTGTAGATAAGTTGTATGCCTGGGAAGATCCGTGATTAAAAACTGAGTGTGGGGGGGATACAGAATTGTACATATAAGGATGTTCGAATCTACATAGCTTGAATAAGAGTGTGTCATGCTAAACATGTTCATCTTAAGTTCTTTGATCTCAGCCGAAAAGGACGGCAGTGTAGTTCGAGACTGAATTTGTTTCCAGGTAAAATCAGATTAAGATGGGACAAACTATTTAAAGTTAAATCAGTTTACCCCCACGAAGAGGTAGGTTTCAGAAATGAGAGATTAAAGAGGCGTGGTCATCGACTGAAGATTCACGAGGAGATTGATCCAGGATCGGAATTTATGGCATCTATCAGTTTAGTGGGTTAGGTGTATGATACAGGGTAATAGTGAGTGGCCACGTCGTACCAAATACGCTAAACATTGGTCCTAGGCTGTGAAAGCTAGTTTCTAGCCTCGTTTTTTTTAATGTTAAGAAATGCACACACCCCCACATGAGCTCCATCACTAGCCTTGGTTTGTAAAATAGAATACCATTTAATGTTTGCAATTTCAATTCGTAGGATTGTAGGCCCTTAAGGCCAAATCATTGTTTATTTTATTAAAAAAAAAATCATTCCTTGTGCTATATTGAGTAAGAATTTTCGAAAGGCGGTGATTGTATTTCTTCTTCTCTTGCTATGATATTGGGTATTTGTGCTTTGTTGAATATTTCTACAGGTAGCTCGATGCAAGTGGGGGGGAACATGAAGAGAGAATTCTGAAACTGCGCTTCAAGGGTAACTATATTCTTTCTCATAAGTATGATTGTAAACTATGAGGACATGGTTTAATTTAAGTTTGGGGGGGAGGTATAGTTAGTATAAGGAATAATTGAAAAACAATTTGAAATTTTTTGAGAAGTTCTTTATTTTCAAGCATAAGTGTTTTGCATTACAAGTTGATTGAGGTTTTGTTTATGATGCATGAATAGTATGTGATGCGATATTATCATTCATCAGAGTAATGATTGGATTGAGTTAATGAAGTGATATGCTTTTACATAGGTGAATGAATTAGTGAAATTGAAACTGAGAAGGACGATGTGGAGCTATAAGCACATGCACACATTTACTATGGGAAAATTAATTGATCTTTAACTATGTAGATGAAAAATTAGTTTTATCACAATAAAAGGGGAGAAGGGGAGTTGAAATTGATGAATCTATTTTTTTTTTAAATATATCAAGAAAATGCAAAAAGTAATTCTTCAATCTGAGTAATCAGGCCTCCTACCATAAAGTAGCAGAGTGTTCGCATCAAAATGGGAGAAAAATAATGAGCATAAATCCTATGAAATAAGCTCAGGCCCAGTTGGTCGGGACTAAAAATCTTCGCTAGAAAGTCCGGAGCTTAGAAACATAAAAAGTGATCATGTGGAAAGATGGAAATGAGGAGTTTTATCTACAAAATGCCAAAGTTTGATCAATGAAGTAGAAGAAGAAATATTGATTTACCATAGTAGAATATTCACAAAAACACGGAAGGTTTTCCGGATTGGGAGTAGAGATTAACGAAATCATTTACATTGGTGGGGACCATTCTCAACATTAGGTCAAGATAGTTATTATTAGGAAGTGAGTGGGAATGTTTGCATCCATATTATATTATACATTATAGCATGACTTGGTTAATGAATGTGTGAATGCATGATCGCGTGAGAATGAAGAATGGAGAAGTTATGGGTAGTATATCTAACTCTCACGAGACTTAACTCATTCCCTCGGTGTTGTCGAGGGGTTTAAAATGCTTGTTACACATGTTAAGTGTAATCGCCAACCCTCATGAAAGTAAGGGATTAGTGTAGATTAGTATAGAGTATTTAGAATAAAAACAATCATCACAAGGTAGGTTTAAAAAGTTTTTCTTAGTTTATTGCTAAGGGACTAGTAATATATAAGTTTAAGGATGTGATAGGTGCCTAATATTGTCCATTTTAGGCCCCGATCTTACTATCGTTAGGTTTATTACGTATTACGTATATGCTTGGGGTTTTTGCTATGTATTATTACGTATATGTTTTCAAAAAATTTATGGGCGTTGTTTCTTCCCACTTGGTATGATCCTTGGTATATGCGTTTCTTGGAGATCTTAATGAGATTGTCTAATTCAAGTTTGGGGTAGCAACCGAGAATGACAACTCAATTTTCGGAATAACGTGTCAAGTCGGTTGATAGGTGTCGAATGTTGTCCATTTTAGGCCCAAATCTTGCAATTGGTATGTCTTTACATTCCATTATTTGGTATTTTTATGCGTTTTGTGCGTCTAAGGATGTTTCAAGAGCTTAATGAATAAAATGAGTTAATTTTGGTGAAATAACTAATAAAGTGCTTGTGTTTATCCAAAGAGAGAGCAAAAGAGACGTTTCCAAGCAAAAAGTGTCTCTTGGAGGGCATAAACGTCATTTTTCGGAGTCGCAACTTCAAGAATCATACCAATGGGGTCGAGGGGGTTCAAACGGAGCAACTATGAAGAAAAGTGATTTTCAAGGATTTTGTTATGCTTGACTTACGTTTACAGTAGCTAAAAGTGGCTAGAAAGTGTTAAAACTACGTTTGGTGAATTTTGACAGCATAGCCTAGGCCTATATTCCAAGCGTAGCACCCCTACACTTCAAGCGTAGCTACTGTGATTTTAGCAAAACTTTCAGCCAACTTTGGACAGCTATATCTCGGTCAAAATAGGTCCAAATGTAGTGATTCTTGATCCTAACATTAAGAGCTTGAAGTCATATTTCTAAAAAAACTATAGCATGCCTCCATCCAATATGTGTAGCTCTAGTAATGATCAAAAGAGGTAGACCTGTCTGCAGAAAAAGCTAAAAAATTTAGATTCGAGTAGAAATCCTAGTTTGAACCGAATTGATCCGTTTTCACTTGGATGATTCTGTATTCGACTCCACCACCTCTAAGTACATGTTTTAGACATATTATACATCAAATTAAAGGGTTTGACTCAGTTTTTAAGGAAAGGTACATAAAAGGGGAATCCTACACCAAGCGGGACAAGTTTAACGCAACTAGGATTTCCTTCAGCGTTGTCTATAAATACCAAGGTCTGGATCAAACCTAAGGAGCTTTAAAATTCCATGATTTCCATAGCACTATCTATGAAGATTTATATCTTTCAAAGAAGGGAGCCATTCAAGACCTAGAGATCCGGAGAAGAAGAGCATGAAGGGCGTTTCTACATCAACGATGCAGTCTCCTTCCATCATGAGAAACTAATTCAGTATCTAGGGTTTTCTAGCAAAATCCTAGCCAAGTAATGTAGTTCTTTTATTTGTTTCAATTGTAATGAGGCAAAACTGTGACCACACTGTGATGATTGTGTAGTTTAGTGATCGAACTTATTCTTGACACAAGGTTTTATATTTATTCTAAATTCTTGTCTTAGATTGAATGAATATATTATCTTAACCAATCATATTATCATAAACATAACGTGATTTTCTACACAATGGTGTTTTACACTTAAAACTTGATGAGACCATAATATTTGGTTTTATGGGTGTTAATAAACCCCTAGTTAGTCTCTTTATTTTATTAATAAGATATTCTTATTTGAGTTGCGTGTTTAAGCATGTTTTAGATGTCTTAACGCAAATCTGAGTTAATTTCAAGTTTTTAGCAAATGCGTCTGATCTGGAACTTTACTTGGAGGATAAATGTATTCAGTTCAGAGCAAGGTATAAGTCAACAAAGAAGGGTATAAATGGCTGAAGTACAAAATCACAGATTAAATAAATATTAAAAATCAGGGACCACCGATCAATCGGTAGAGTCTCTCGATCGATCGGTCACAGCCGACTTTGGGATTTGTGCGAAGTTATATTGCAAAATTTTGACTTTCTGTACAAATATATCAAGAGGCAGATTCGTCCATTCATCGTTAATACTTAGTCATCACACCAAGTATTCTTGGAATATAATCAAAGACATGTCATATCTGCACCAACTTTTGTCTATAAATATATAAAGATTTCATGAAAAGAAGATATTATTTTATATCTTTGATATTGATATATCATCGTTTATATACAAAGTCTCTCTCTAGGAGAGAGAGGCTCCCTTCAAGAACTCAAGAACCGTGAACCAATCATGAAGATGGTGTCTACATCAACGATGCAATCTTCATTCTCCATGAGCGGCTAATCAGTATCTAGGGTTTCCAATGACCAATGAAACCCTAGTCGAGTAATGTAGAACTTTAATTGATTTTATTGCAAATAGGTGAAGCTAAAGAGCACTAGTATGATTATTATGTAATGAGAGACCGAACAAATTACCTAAATAAGATTGATTTGTTAATTCTCTTCTTAAGTTGAGATTGAATTAAGGATTTATCTTGAACAACCATGTTTTTACTAAGGGCAAGAAATTCAAGGTTTAAATAATGGTTTTTACATAATGGTTCTTAACGGCATGATACGTTTTATGTTTGCACAGTTCATACTAAGAGAAGATGATCATTAGTGTGCTTTTAATTTCATGTTTTAGGAGTAGTTATAGTATAGATGCATACAATGATCATGTCAATCAAGGATGAATTATAGTGAACTAGACTTGATTGCATCTCTTTGGGGATTAGGCAACTGCTTGTAGCGTTACTAATCTAATTCATATAAGTTGTATCTCCCTCTTACAATAATAAGATTAAAGGATTACATTATGAGACTAATGGTGTAGTTGGAGCAAAACCCTAGACTTATTTATCTTGATTTAAAACACAAAAATTATATCTTTTACTTTATGTTTATTAGTTTATAAAACCAACCAATCAAAACAACGTTATTAATATAATTCAATTTTCTGTTTTACAATTATTTGAAATACAACTCTAATCTCTATGGTTCGATACCCTGCCTACCCAACTATACTATATACTACTCGCGTACTTGCGACTGAGAGGTAAAACTAGATTGTGATAATTCTTTATTTTAAACACTCTTATTTTCATACGACTAGAACCGATCAAAACCCTAGGTTTACACAGGTCATACATCGGCTAGGCGATATAGACATGCTTTAGTTTAATTTTATGTTATAGGAGTAGATTAGAGTAAAGTAAATGGCATGTACTAGTCACACTCTGTCCGGAGATGGGTTGTAGTGAATCCGGTGGATAATAGCTGTTTTGGGACGTATTCGACTATTTGCGGTACGTTTGATTCACAGTGATGGATCGCCCTCTTGCAATTGAGCAAGTAGAGAATTATATTATGTTGTTAGTCGTAGAGTATAAAAATCCTATATTTTGTTTCTATTGTTCTTGTCTTAATCTATCTTTACTTGTTTTATTAGTTAACTAGTTTAGAAATCAAAACCAAGAAACTATACTTTTATCGCAATTTAATAGTATTATTTTACGAGAATTTAGAATACGATTTAGTCTATGTGGGTCAATAACCTTTCTCAAGCCGAGCTATATTATAATATGATTCATGCACTTGCGATAGGTAAAACCTAAGTTGTTTTAAATGGCTGTTTTTAACCATTATTTTTATCACCCCTAGACAGACATCATCTGTCACGCCCCTAATTTCTTAGGACTCCAAAACCCAAGCCTAAGAGCTAAGGGAGTGAATGCGGAAGAAATAAAAATGAAATAAAATCCATTTCAGTCATAAAATACCCATAAAAGGGTAAAATAGACATAAAACATCTCAAATATTTCAAAAAGATCACACGGGATCGAAAAGGAGGCAAACCGAAACACTCGGTACCTTGATCGAATCATTCTGACCCACCATGTTCACCCAAGGGTAAAATGGTCAAATCAGGGTTAAAATAATAATTTCCAACTACAACTACAAAATTTGTACCTAAAACTAGCAATACGAACAAACGGGACCTAATTTGAAGCCACGAGGAAGGAGATATGAATTTTCAAAAGTGGCGTCAGACAACACCGACTTAAAACTAAAGTTGAAGTACCCCTCTTTCACTAAGGGTAAAACAGTCATTTCAGGGTTAAACTGGTCCTTTCAAATTTTATATCGATAATTTGGACGTAGGACAACCCATAGAAACAAACAGGGGTCCATTCCGACGTTCGAGGAGGAAAATACGGATTTTCAAACATCGGACGTCGTAAGCCGCTGCAGCAGGCCTGCACTACCAATTTCGAAAATGCTGAATTTTTTCTAAGTATGGATTAGTGAAGCTACTGCCCAAATCTGCAATTTCCTTAAAGTTTGAATATGCAAAAACGCGAGATTTTGCGATATGGCTTATTTTTTCGCGCCGTCGGTCCCGAAAAATCATAAATATTGGAAAAGTGAGTTTTTCCTTGGCGGAACCCAAAAATAGTTTTCGAGACCTCGGGAAATGAAAAAGACGTAAACTTAGCAAAAAATGATTTTTTTGTAAGTTTTCATAAAATCTTCCGTCTTGCCCCCGGTATCCGTTTTAACTACCGCCGGTTTCTAAAGTTTAAAATATCTAAGAAAACGAATTTAATTAAATCCGTTTCTAAAAGCAAGGAAATTTACCGGGGCTACAGGGGTAGGCGAAAACGGGTTTTTCCATTCGAATCGAAAAGGGTTAGTTTGAAAACCTAGAAAAAAACGCCGTTTTCGGCCAAACACCTAATACTCGCAATTCATGGCAATTCATCCAATTCACATTCATAACTCCAAGGGAAAATATTCAATAATGATATTAAAGCGCTCTAAGGCGAAACATGCTAGAATTTGTCCAAAATTACATATTTCCACAATTCGGCACCGAAGTACCCCAAAATAATATAATCCCCGCGCATAGCGCTCCAAGGGATGTACATTGAGAATAACGCCTCGGCTAACATGCTAGCCGGGTTAAAATAAAATAGTTTTTCAAATTCAACTTACATGGACAAAATGAACATTTAAATACATATTTATCAACTAAATGTCCAACAAAATAAGTGTGGTCCGTCTCATGCACAAAAGGACGGACATACAACCACACGTCCTCGGAGAGACTACGGAACTCTCCCAACAGGATCATCACCTGAAAAAAATGTATATAACGTGGGGTGAGCTCACTAGCCCAGTAGAGGAAGCGTCATTGCCTCCATCTCGGTAGTCCGAGCGGTTCAACCCAACCAAGGTTCATGCCACTAACCCTAGGTCGGTCTCTTGTCCCACATGGCTCTCACGCCAATCCGGAACCCCTTCGAACCCCACAAATAAGTTTCCCCAACATGCTCACAACATAATTTTCTATAATTATAGCATGTTTCCACAATAACATCATATTCACATATATATGATAGTCTAAATGCACCATGACTCGACACAACCCCCGAGACACACGGCGCCCAACTCAGGTTAACGGATACATACTCTGTCCAATTACTTGTAGAGTACCGCACCGACTCTTCCCAAGTGATTTTTCTCTCTATCACTTCAACAAGGAAGACGGTTGTACGAGAGCCCAACATGCAACTCCGTACGCCATGACTACAAAAGTCAAGAACATGAGCCTCTACCCGGACTCCTAACTCACATTTGGTCGGCTTTTTAGTTCCGTAGGCGTGATACCTCCTGGCCAGTTGTTGCTTTGATCCGAACCCGACTACCAACACATCACTACACCACCCATATATTCCAACATCATGAATTTGACACTACATGAGTACTCAATATGCACATATGATTTTTCATCAACCATACTCCATCATAATATATGCTTTTTCTCTTTAGGCAATATATCATGTCAAAACTTTCCACATGCTCATAATATTACATTTATGATCACTAAACCACAACATCAATTCATATCACATTTATGATCAATAAACAACAACATGAATTCATATCACATAATCATATTATCAAGGGCCTAAATCATAGTCTAAGTTGCCCAAAACCAACTCGTATATATATATACGGCATATATACACTTAGACGCACACACCCTCTTACAAAGACAAAGACAAGTCATTTTCCCCTACCTCAATTCCAATCAAGCTAGCTCAAGAGTGTCCAAGAGAGGTCCAAGTAAGCTACCAACTCAAATGTTCAAGGAAAGAGCTTCCAAGCTTGCAATTACACCATTCAATGAATAACAATTAATATGGTGTTTCTATAAACCAAAATTATTAAAGTGGCTTCAACCACAAAACAAAATCATCCCTAACAATAGCAACTTAGGGTTCTAAGAAAACACAATTCAAGAGACGGAATTCTTGAACTTACCACAACTCTTCCACAATAGGGTCAAGAATCACAAGATGAGCTCCAAGCTTTTAATAACCGAAATAATTGGTGAAAAGGTTCAACTCATGTCCCTTAACAAGATTCAAGAGAAAAAGGGAACCAATTATCAATAATTGAACACAAAGCTTCAAGGAAATAAATTCTAGGGTTTGAAATCAAGAACCCTAAAGAAGTGAAGAACACTTACCAATTTTTTTATCAAAGGGAAGATAAGACCATCCTCTACAACTCTTATGTTCAAAGGTTCTTCAAACTCCAAGCCAATGATGATGTTCTTGAAGAAGAACCAAGGAAGAAGAAAAAATAAAATGGACGTGAGAAGAAGAGAGGTTTGTGGTGAATGAGAGAAGTCTTGCACTTTAGAAGACTAAAATCAATACATAATGGTGTATATGTATAACCCTAAATGAGTGTTCTAATCCAAGGGTTCATAACAAAGATGGGGAAAAAGGAAATGAATCCAAGGGCTAGAAATGAGTCTTGCCAAGTGGAAGACTTATTACACAACTCACCAAAACTTATTATTTTGCCAAACAAGGCCTTATCATCCAAGGGCTTAGAATAAAGATGGGAATTAACAAACCATCCAATGGTTGAGAAAAGGTCTTGTCAAGTGGAAGACCAAGAATAATGGATTATTCCATTTAAGTGCCAACCAAACAAGGCCTTATGATCCAAGGGCTTAAAACAAAGATGGGAGAATGAGATCAAGGGTTAGGAATGAGACAACACATGAAAGGTGGAAATGACCAAATTCATCCAAAGTTGGGGTTAATTACAAGAGTGCCATCAAGACTCTTTATTACCCTTTTACCCCTTGTCATCCTCCCTAATTACTAAAATGCCATTCTTGCCCTAATTTCTACATTTTCCACTAATTGTTCCAAATGTGAAATTACTCCTTTACCCCTCGGTCATTTCTTTCCCGAAATCGTTCTCAATAATTTTCATTAATTTCAAAATGAAAATAAAACATGCTACGTACAATTTTTATAACACGTACAACATGTAAGGCATGCTAAAACAATTAAACACATTAAGCACATAAACACATAATTGTTTAAATAAAAATTTTAAATTAACCCGTAAAAATACCGGACGTTACATCATCGGTAACTAATTTTAATTATTTCTTTGTTTTATGTACCATGAGAACATGGTCCGATTTAAGTTTGAGGGGATGAAATGGTTATTTATATATCATACATGTAATTAGGGTTTTGTATAAAAAAAATTAAAATTTTAAAAATTGATTTGTTTTTGAAAATTTATTCATGATCATATATGATTAGTTTGCATTATGATTTGATTGAGTATATGTGTATGATGTATGAGTTGTATGTGATGCAATATTCCCGCTCATGAGAGTAATGGTTAGATGGAATTGATGAAAATATGTGATTTTACATAGATGAATAAATTAGTAAAATTGAAGCCGAAAAGAATGATTTTGACCTATAACCACAAACAAATGATCTCTATTGTTAGATTGATTTACTTTTGAGTATTCTATTAAAAAAACTTGTTATGAAATGATAGAAAAATAAAAAATCATGATAAATGTATATATATTTATCTCAATCCAAGTAACCGGCCTCTTACCACAAAGTAGTGAGTGTTCGCGTTAAAAGGGGAGGCAAATAGGAAATTATAAGAAAAAAACAAGCTTAAATGGTTTAGATTATTAAGCTAGAGGGATGCTTTATCACCTAATGCCTTAAAGGTATCTGACTTGAGAGCCATTGGCCCAACGTCCGCTAAGAACCACTAGAAAGTTCGGAAAAGAAAAGAAATATAAACAAATTAAAGAGAGAGAGTATGAGAGGAGAATTGATTTACCATAGAGAAAGTTCACTTGAACACGAAAAATTGTCCAAATTAGGTATAGACATTAGCTAGTTTGTTTATATTAGTGGAGACCATTCTTGACATTGATTTGAGAGTAATTATTATTTGGTAGTGAGTGACAATTATTGTGGTCATATTTACTTGTGCGTTGTATCATTACTTTATTGATGAGTATATGGATTCATGATTGTATGAGAATGAAGAATAAAAGAATTTGTGGGTAGTATATTTAATCCTCACGAGACTCCACTCGTCCACCAGGGAGACCTAGGGTTTTAAAAGGCTTGTTGCATGTGCTAAATGTAATCGTATATCCTCACGAAAGAAAGGGAGTAGGTTAGGGTAGTTTAGATTAATAAAATCATTATATTGTGTTTCTAGTTTTCTTATTAAGCTGATTGTTAAGGGACTAGCAATGTGTAAATTTAGTGGTATGTTAGGTGCCAAATATCATGCATTTTAGGCCCCTAACTTGACATTGTTAATATAATTATTCCATTACATGGCTGCAAATACGGTTTGTCTTGTTTAATGTGTTTCAGGTACATTATAAGGAAAACGAGTGAATTTCAGTGAATTAACCAGAATAATAATTTGAGATGATTCAAGAGACGAAACCGCTAAATAATGGAGTAAATCTAAGCCATAAAATGTAATAAAATTTCCAAAAGTGGAGCGAAATTGAAGAAAATGACTGAATAAGCAAAAGATTGCATGCAGATAGACCAAGACTGCAGTTTTCGCATAAACTATTAGAATGTCCAATTTTAGCATGTGAGGATAACTTTTTGAGTGGAAACGGGCCAATAAACAAAACTCATTGTAAAATAAGAAGCTCAGATGATTATGGGCCAAAACACGTCATTTAAGGGGTCAAATCCGCGTTTTTATTACTATTAGGAAGCGAGTTGAAGATTTGGTGATTTTTCTTTGTGGTGAAGATAAACTCTGATTTGGATGATATTTTAGGAATAATATTCTTTATTAATATTTTTTCTTCTATAATTTATTCGGAATTTTTAGAGAAATTTTATTTTTTAGGTTAGTTTTGGTAATTAGTTTTCTTTTGAAAGTAAATCTCCTAAATTATTTAGGATTGTGATTTCCTTCTCTATAAAAGGCCACACACATTATAATTAAAGGGGTCTTTTTTCGGAGTTCTTTTTAGAAAGGAGGCCAAGAAAAGAAATAAGAAGATGGTTTCTCTATCAACGATGCAAAAGTCTTCTACTATGAGCAGCTGAATTGGTATCTAGGGTTTTCGACAAAACCCTAGCCAAGTCATGTAGATTTTATTTATTTCAATTGTAAAAGAGGAAACTAAAGAACACATATGTGATGATTATATAGATTAGAGACCGAAGTTCATATTACATAAGGTTCTATTATTTATTCTATTTTTGTCTTAGATTGAATGAATGTTTTATATTATACAATCATGTCTAATCACTACGAGCTGGTACTCCGAAGGTTAGGTTATGATTTTCTACACAATGGTACTTAACACATGAAATCCATATTTAGACAGGCCATGCTAAGGAGAGTGACATAGACATGTTTTTAATTTCTTGCACTTATGAATAGAATAAAGTAGTTGTATGCACTAATCATACCCATTCCGAAGATGGGTTGTGGCTGAATCTGATAGAATGTATCTTTTTGGGGATTAGGATATTGCTTGTAGCAGTACTAATCTGATTCACATATGTTGTATCTCCCTTTTGCAATTACATGAATAAATATTTATATTATAAGGTTAATGGTGAGTTAATGTACTCTAGAATTTATCTCTAGTGTTTGTCTCAATCTATCTTTACTTGCTTTATTTAATTTATTTTTTTTATTTAATTAGTTAAATATTGAAACCCAAATCAAATTATCGTAGCAATTCAAGAGTGTTAATTTGCTAGAGTTTAGAGTACAACTTAATTAATTCTTTGGGTTCAATAACCTGTCTCAAGTTATACTATTCTACAATACAATTCGTGCACTTGCGATAGGTAAAAACTATGTCAACATAGTCTTATTCTTAATCATTATTTTAACCGACCTAAGACACCGATCAAGTGTTTGATTCGTGATATGAAGAAAATGAAATCTGAACCGTAGCAAAACCATACGGTGTGGTTTAATTCTGAACTGGAAGCTTGTTTGGTGCTAATGGTTTTGGTCTGAGAAAAATGAAAGCTGAAGAAAGTAGATCATGTTCGATGGAGTTGGTGCTTCCACAAATTTTAAAAGCAAAGCATGTTTGGTGACTTCAAATAGTCTGATTTTGTTTTTTGGTAAAACATTGTAAGAACATTTGTTGGTATTGTTTATTAATGACATGTTCTAGACAATAACCATGTTAAGTTATCATGTTGAGTGAATTATGGAATCGGGAAGATTTGATCGGCATTAACAAGCTTCGTAAAATTCAAATCAAGCTTAAAGAAATAGGAAAATACAAGAGGAATGAAGAAGAGGCAAATTTGAGTAAGTTTGAGTGAAAAATGCATTCCGGAGAGCTTAAACGACATTTTTGAAACCGAAACTTCAAGAAACATTCCAAGGAGTCGAGGGGGTTCAAACGGTGTTATTCTTAAGAAAAGTGGTTTCCATGAAAAATGTTACGCACCACCTACGGACCCAGTAGCTAAAAGTGGATAGAAAGTGTTATTTCTATGCACCATCTACGAACCACCCAAATAAGCCTATGCACCGCCTGTAGGAAGGCCTACGCACCGCGCATAGGGCATCTACGGGCCACGCGTAGTTAGGGCTGCGAACTAAGTTGTGAAATCTCGATTTTGACCCCGATTTGATTTTTCTTGATGCGGTTGCGACTCTGAACATTGATATATGCGATATATATATATTGAAGACCATATCAAAATATTTTGGTCAGTTTGATGTGAAATTACGAGAAAGGGTAAACCTAGGGTTTCTCTCAGTCCTCTCTATAAATAAGAGGAATCTCTATAGATTTTGTGAGAGCTTTTAGTGAGAGAATTCTGCAATTCTTCTACATATCATATTCTTCTGTAGAGATAGAGATAGAAAAAGAGAAAATCATTGAGTGATCATACATATTTTAGTTTTCTCTAGTTTTTGGATGATATCTAATTGTGCTTCTACATCGAAGATCCTTATGCACAATTGGATGATCCGTTGATGAAAAATCAACACACCACCTCGTACAACGTTGTTGCTTAGATCCATTTAAAAAATGGAGCCGTCTAAGTGCAGAGATCGGAGTAGGAGGCTTCATGTTTCATTGATCCGTTGAGAAACGGAGACGTCATAGTACGGAGTGGAGCGAGGTAGATCTTGAGGGATTTGTAAGTCTAAAACTTCATAGAGTCTGTATATCTCTTGATTCATAGTACATCTATACCCAAGTGTATTCGTGGTTTTACTTGAAGTATTTCCAAGGTTTTCCACGTAAAAATATTGTGTCTCTATTGCTTTATTTTCTGCACTTAGATTAATCTTTGCATGATATATCTTATGAGAGAATTAGATTAAAATTAACTTTTCCGCAACTAATATTAATTTGTTAATAAGTCCACAAAAGCCTATTCACCCCCTTCTAGGCTATTTTCATTGATCGTCTAGGTAATTTCAATTGGTATCATAGCATGGTTGCCCCATTTTAGGTTAACTACCTAGGGTTAGATCTTGAATTTAGACGATAGACGTACCTCGTGAAGGAGGTTCTGTATCTAGGTCCCCGTTGTTTGATGGCTCTAATTACACGTATTGGAAAGCAAGAATGAGAGCATTTTTTAAATAGCTAGATGAGAGAGCTAGGTTTGCCATAGAGGTAGGATATTCACCTTCCACTATGAAAGATGTTGTTACTAATGAATCTAAGGTAAAACCGTTGAGTGAGTGGACTACTGCTAAGATAAATAGTACTAATTAGAACTCCAAAGCATTGAATGCTTTATACATTGCTGTGACTGGGAGTGAGTTTAAGAGAATTGTCACGTGCAAAATTGCCAAAGAAGCTTGAGATATTCTCCAAGTAACTCATGAAGGAACTTCAAAAGTTAAACAATCGAAACTCCAAATTCTAAATTCTAAATTTGAGCAGCTTAGGATGGAGGAGGATGAAGTTTTTGGTGACTTTGAGGCTAGATTAACTGATATAGTAACCAGTTGTCACAATCGAGGAGAGCTCATTCCCGAGACTACCATAGTGAAGAAAATTCTTAGGTCTCTGCCTGAACGTTTTCTGTTAAGGTTACCATCATATCTGAAATCATGAGTTTCAAGGAAATTAAAGCAGGAAACTTAAAATCCTATAAGATGGAGATGTGTGCTCAATCCTCTAAGAAGTATAGTGGAACAAAAGAGAAAAACATGGCTTTTAAAACCACTAGGGAGGATCCTAGTGAATCTGATGAGGAGGATGAGAGTGGACCAATACAGATTGACATGATCATGAAGCAGTTTCATAAGTTTTTAAAATCTTCTCATGGTCAAGAATTGATTAAAGGCCAAAAAATTGGAGATAAATCTTATGATTTTAAAAATAAAAAGGTCCAAAAACGGAATGAGAAGATTGATCCTAAAAAGAAGAAACCTCAATATTTTGAGTGTCAAGGGTTCGGTCACATAGCTGCTGAGTGTGCCAATAAAAAGAAAAGGACAAAAGGTCTAGCTGTTACTTGGAGTGATGGATCAGATAATGGAACAACTAGTGATTCTGTTGAGTATGACATGGTTGAGTCTAAGGATTTCACCGTATTTGCAGCACATAGTAAGGAAGTTGAGGAAATTGCTGCGAGTTGGGTAATGTCACGAATGATGATTCTAAGAATAATGAAGATCGTGAGGACTCGTATGAATATGCATACAATAAACTTTATGAAAAGTTTGTTCATATGAGCAAAATCTTCTCAAAATATATAGTTTAATTCAAAAATGTTGATAAGGAAAGATAGTCCTTAAGAGAAGAGGTGACCAACTTTGAACAAGAAATGAATCAGGCATTGAAAAGTGTAGATGATCTCAATGAGGAATTAAGCACTTTAAAATTGGAATTGAGTGAGAAATCTATAAGGATTGAGGAATTGGAAAAATATTTGAAGGATGCTAACTCAACTATTCATAGATAGTCTAGTGGAACTCTTAAGTTTGATCATATGTTGATTGTAGAAAAATCTGTAGGAAATACAAAGGGGTTGGAGTTCAAAGGAATGAGTAATTCTAATATTGTTTCCAAAACAACCTTTGTTAAGGCTTCCCAAGTAGCATATAGTTCTTCTTAAGGTAAATCTAATAGGAATTTTAATGCTCAATCTTATGTCAGAAATCCGATTGAGAGTAAACCTCCCTTTACCTCTAGATTCCATAAGGGTTCAAACAATGGTTCTCAAAGGTTTATCCCAGTATGTCATCACTAAGGAGTGAACGGTCATATTTAACCCGTGTGTTCAAAGTTAAGAGGAGAAACATTGAAATCAGAGTGGAAGTGTAGAACTCAAAAAGGACCCAATGTTGAAAATCAAATTCGGATGTTGAGTGAAGAGGTTGTCGAGGCTAGCAAATCGAGCACCGAAAATTTGTAACATCCGGTATTTTTACGTGCTAATTAAAAATTTTAATTAATGATTAAATGCATACGTGATTATGTGTTTAATGTGATTTTGTGCTTACTATGTTTATATGTTTAGCATGACTTACATGTTTTATGTGAGATTAAATTTGTAAGTTGCATGTTGTATTTTCATTTTGAGAATAATGAAAAATATTGAGAACGATTTCGGAAAATAAATGGCTGAAAGGTAAATTGGTATTTTCATATTAAGAAGACTTAGTGGAAATTGTAGAAATTTGGCTCAGTGTTGGTGTATAAGTGGCATGGTGGTAAATAGAGATGATGACAAGGGGTAAAGGGGTAATTGAGAGTCTTGATGACACTCTTGTAATTAACCCTAAGTTGGGAAAATTTTGGGTCATTTCTCACTTTTATGTGTTGTCTTAATTACAGTTATTGATATTCTTCTCCCATCTTTAATCTCAACCCTTGGATCATAGGGCCTTGTTTGGATGACACATAAATGCAAGAATGCATTATTCTTGGTCATTCATTTTGCAAGACTTCATTTCAACCTTGCATCCTTTATTCATTTTCCTTGTTTTATTCTCAAACCTTAGATGCTAAGGCCTTGTTTGGCATTGAGTTAGCTTTATGGGTTTTGAGTTTTAGGCTTCTTGCAAGACCACTTTGTGGCCCTTGGATCCTATCCCTTTTCTTTCCCATTTATTGTAGGTCATTGGATGAGTGTAAGAGATATGGGAAATCTCTACAACTTCATAAGTCTTTCATTGCAAGACTTTTCCATTTCCCTACAAACTCATTTCTCTCTACACTTCTATTTTCCCTCTTCTGCTTTATCACTTCTTCATTGATTTCATCTCCTTCCACTTGGAGTTTGAAGAAGTGTTTAACATGTGAATTATTTGGATTGCTCTCCTATTTAATTTGCTCTAAGTATTGGGGTAAGTTTCTAGCTCTCTTGAGTTGTTGAACTTCAAACCCTAGATTTTCCATTCTTAAAGTATTATGTTCAACTATTGATTTTTGGTTTACTTTTCTCTTGAATCTTGTTAAGGACCATAAGTTGAACCTTTTCACCAATTTTCGATTATTGGAAGCTTGGAGTTCATCTTGTGTTTTGAGATCACTTTTGGGTTGGAAATTGTGGTGAGTGTCATATCTTTCCTTTTGGGTATTCCATTCATAGAACCCTAGTTTAGTTATCCTTAAGGTTTGGTTTGTTTCATGTGGTTCGAGCCACTTTTGATAATTGTAGACTTGTTATTAACACCATAGTAATCTTATTTCCATTATATGGTGTATTGAATAGAATTGTGAAGGTTGTGCAACCAACTTATTCTTGGAGGCGCACTTGACATTGGTGACCTTGCTTGGACCTCTTTAGCATCCTTATGTAGGCTTGCTTGGATTGAGATAGGGGAAAATGAGTTGTTTTAGTTTTTGTACGAGGATGTGTGTGTCTAAGTGTATATATGTCGTATATATATATATATATATATATACGAGTTGAGTCTTGACAAATTAAACGATGAATTAGGCCCTTGAAAGCATGATTGTGTGATATAAATGCTTGTAGTGGTTTATTGTTTATAAATGTGAATTGTAAGCATTGTGATTTAAGGAGTACAATATATTGCATAATGAGAAAAACATGTATTGTGATGGAGCATGTTGTGAACTATTGCTTATAAGTGTGAAATTGTAAGCATGATGGTTTTATTGAGTACAATATATTGTAAATGAGAAAAACATATATTGTGATGGAACATGATTGTTATTGAAAACCTTGATGCATATTGAGTACATCGTGTAGTGTCAAAATCATGGTGTTGGTATATGCGGGTCGTGTAATCATGTGTGGGTAGTCTTGTGTCAGATCGTCGCAACAACTAGCCAAGAGGTGTTTCACCTCTATGGAACTAGTAAGTCCGAAAACGTGATAATGGTTTGGGAGTCGTAAGAGGGGCTCATATTCGTGACCTTTGTGGTCTAAGGGCATGGAGTTGCAAGCTGGGCTCTTGCGCAACCGCTCTTCCTTATTGAAAGTGTGAAGTGTTAAAAGCACTTGGAAAGAATTGGTGTGGTACTCTACATTACTTGATGAGCTTGTATCCTCAAAAGTAAATGACCAGAGCATGTATCTGTTAACCTGTGTTGGGCGAAGTGTGTATCTGAAGTGTGTTGAGTCATATTGCATTTAAACTATCATATATGTGTGATTATGATTTCGATGTTGAAGCATGCTATGTTTGATTGACTATAATGTGAGCATGTTGGGAAAATTGCTTGTTGGGTTCGATGGGGTTTCAGATTGGTGTGAGAGCCATGTGGGACAAAAGACCGACCTATGATTAGTAGTATGAACCTTGGGTGGGTTGTACCACTCGGACTACTGAGATTAAGACGATGACGCTTCCTCTACTGGGCTAGTGAGCTCACCCCACGACTTATATATTTTTCAGGTGGTGATCCCTTTGTGGGGGGGTCCGTAATCTCTCGGTAGAGATACAGTGTTGATTTCGCCTTTTGTGCATATGGAGGCGGAATACTTCTTTTTGTAAAGCTTACATGATGATATACACATATGTTTATTTTACTAAGTGGTGCAAACCCTAAACTTATTCTTTTGACGGCTATTATGTTAGCCGAATAGTTTACATGGATGTATGTTCCTTGTAATGATAGGTGCGTGGACTTTATTCTTTAGGCGCACTTCGGTGCCAGAAATGTAAACTATTTCATTTTGTGGAAAACTATGACATGTATTGCCTTAGGGAATTTGAATATTAATCTACAAATGTTTCCGTTTAGTGTTGTGTAATGGATTCTCGTTATTAAATGTGGTTATTAGGTGTCTAGCTGAAAACGGCATTTTTCTAGGTTTTCAAACAAATTCTTTTTGTTTTGAATGAAAAAACCCGTTTTTGCCCACCCCCTTAGCCCCGAAAAATTATCTTGTTTTAGAAATGGTTGTAAACTCATTTTTTATAAAAATTTTGACTTTTAGAAACCGATGGTAGTTAAAACGGAGACTGGGGGCAAGACGGAAGATTTTACGAAACTTTAAAGAATCACTGTATACAAAGTTTACGTTTTACACATTTCCCGGAATCTCGGTGACTATTTTTGAGTTCCACCAATGAAAAACTCACTTTTCAAATATTTATAATTTTTCAAGACCAACAACGCGGAAAACGGAGCCGTATTGCAAAATCTTGCGTTTTTGCATTTTGAACTTTCCATTTTTCAGCAAAATTCTAAAGAGTTTGGTTCTCACAACTTGGTGGAGGGTCACCGAGTACTCGATGTACAACTTGGTGGAGTCTGATTTATGCACTTTTTTTTTTTTGTTTCCGTTATCTCCCCTGTGCTTCACCACTTCTCCTACAATGCTTGTGGCATTGATTAAGGGTCTAGGGGGATGAGAATTGTTAGGTTGAACGATTGGTTTAGATCAACATTTTGTCTTCTGCGTTTATCTTTTGTGTTTAGTGTACGGTTTACGTCACTCTTGGGTTTCTTAGGCTCCGTTTAAGAGTAAGGAAATTCGGGGCGTGACAAAATTAAACAAGTATGAGTTAGGAAAGATGAACTACATTGTTTGGTTGTTTATACTGCGCGTAGAGTGCATGACTCTAATTCTGAGAAAGATCTTGAGTATATATCCACAGATTCTCAGTCAACATACATCACTACAAAACCATTAGATTTTCAAAAGCATGTGCATCTTAGAAAATCTAGTGGCATGTTATCATTAGGATAGATGTCTTCATATGTATCATTCTTGAAATATCGTGCAATATTTTTTATCCTAGAATTGATACATTATCATGCATTTTTTATTTATGTATTTTTTATGCATGCATCATGTTTTGCTACTAGTAGGATTATTCATGCATGCATCATTATGATAAAAATTATAAAATAAAATTCTTAGCATGATGAGCTTGGCAAATGGTACAAATGGATGTCATATTTTACTCTATTCTTATGTTTAGATTTCTTATTATGCTTATGAGAATTGGAAGTGTTAATTTGACCTAAGGGTATGAGTTATTCACTTGACATGTTTAAGTACTATTTTTAGAATTCATTAACGTTGACTACTTGTTTTACTTCGGATATAACTGTAATACTTGTTGAAACTTTTAATTTTTCTCATATAATCCGAAGTGATATGTAAATTCATGAGCTATGCTAGATTGATCTATACTTTGAAATATCTTTTACATGCTTATGAATGTTGTGGTGATATTGAAAAGAGGAAAGAATGATATGTTTAAAATATAGAAATTCAAAACATAGTTCTTCGATCTAAGTAACCGGACCTCGTGCCTTAGTAAGCATTAAGTGTTCGCTTAAAAAGGGGAGAAGACTATTAAGCATAAATCCCATGGAAGAAGCTCGGGCCCAATTGGTAGAGACTAAAAATCCTCGCTGAAAAGTCCGGAGCTTAGAAAGATAAAAAGGGATATGGTAAAAAAGTGGAAAAGGTTAAATTGTGTTTCCTTTATTTAGCAATAAGGTCTGAGCTAAAGATTAGACTTCTAGCTTAGGCTTTGGACTGACGTATCATCATGGTTAGTGAAGAGATTATTAGAATTAGTAAGTATTGTTCTTATCTTAGTTAGTTGTTTGTTTGTACCTGAATATTTTTCAAATATGCAACTGCTATGTAAAGCTTGTCTTGTGATTGCTTATAGCTACAAGGTACTGTGCTGATTTTTTTCACTATCATGTGTATAATAGCTAAGTCAAAAATGCGAATATGATGTATTAATGATTAACTCATTGTCTCTACTGCCCTGTTCACATGTTTCTAAGAACAAAAATATTTTTTTTAGTTGAGCATTTTGCACTCATGCATTAGTATTAAGTTCATGCATTGTAGAGATTTTTGGTACTTGAGAATCTGGATATAATCTTATAGAGTACTTTATCTTAGTATTTAATGTTTGACGTAGATTCTCTCAAGTCTCCTCTATGATATTTTCATATGTTTACATTTTGAGGCATTTTTTTTTATATCTCATGTGCTTTGATTGGTATATCTTTGCTTGTCATTTCAGTAACAAAAAGGGGGAGAAGTATTTAGCAATAAGGAGTATAGTCTCAGGGGGAGAAGGAGAGAGTGTCTATGATGATCAGTATTAAGTAAGGGGGAGAGATTGGTTGGTTAAGAGGGAGAAGTATCTAGCAAGGGGGAGTATATTCTCAGGGGGAGAAGGAGAGAGTGTATATGATGATCATTATCCTTGCATTGTTGTTATGTTATTCTTATGATCATCATATTAGTTTATATCTGTTTTCCACACCTGTTTTTCATGGTATGTTGTTTAGTGTTGTGGTTGCAGGATTTGAAGATCGTCATGAAGACAATCTGATATTCTATGTCTATGTTTGTTGGTGTGTGTTCATAAGTATAAATATTATTTTGTTAGTTGTGAGGATATCTTTGTAAAACATGATTTTGTCTCAGAAATGCCAAGGGGGAGATTGTAAGAGCATTTGTTAATATTGTTTATTAATGGCATGTTCTAGATAATAATCATGTTGAGTGAATTGTGGAGTTAGGAAGGTTTAATCGGCATTGACAAGCTTTGTCAAATTCAAATCAAGCTTAAAGAAAGAGGAAAATATAAGGGAAATGAAAAGGAGGCAAGTTTGAGTGAAAAATGCATTCCGGAGGGATTAAACAACATTTTTCGAAGCCAAAACTTCGAGAAACATTCAAACGGAGTTGAGGGGGTTCAAATGGTGTTATTCTAAAGAAAAGTGGTTTCCATAAAAAATGTTACGCACCACCCACGAACCCAGTAGCTAAAACTGGCTAGAAAGTGTTATTTCTACGCACCATCTACATACCACCAAAAGAGGCCTACGAGCCACCCGTAGGAAGGCCTACACACCGTGCATAGGGCATCTATTGGCCGTGCGTAGTTAGGGTTGCGAACTAAGTTGTGAAATCTCGATTTTGACCCCGATTTGATTTTTCTTGATGAGACTGCAGCTCTAAACATTGATATACGTGATATATACATATTGAAGACCAAATTAAAGGGTTTTGGTCGGTTTAATGTGAAATTACGAGAGGGTAAACCTAGGGTTTCTCTCAGTCCTTTCTATAAATAGGAAGAGTCTCTATAGATTTTGTGAGAGCTTTTGGTGAGAGAATTCTACAATTTTTCTACAGATCATATTCTTCTGCAGAGATAGAGAGAGAGAGAGAGAGAGGGAAAATTATTGAGTGATCATACATATTTTAGTTCTCTCTAGTTTTTGGATGATATCTAATTGTGCTTCTACATCAAAGATCCTTATGCACAATTAGATTATTCGTTGCTGAAAAATCAACACACCACCTCGTACAACGTGGTTGCTTAGATCCGTTTAAAAAATGGAGTCGTCTGAGTGTGGAAATCGGAGCAGGAGGTTTCGTGGTTCATTGATCCGCTGAGAAGCGGAGCCGTCAGAGTACGAAGCGGAGCGAAAGCTTCGTGGAGTGCAAGTGATTCAAGGTTGTCAGACGTCGAGTGGAGAAAGGCAGATCTAGAGGGATTTGTAAGTATAAAGCTTCATAGGCTCTATATATTATTTGATTCATAGTGCATTGATACCCGAGTGTATCCGTGGTTTTTACTTGGAGTCATTCCAAGGTTTTCCACGTAAAAATATCGTGTGTTTCTATTGCTTTATTTTCTGCACTTAGATTAATCTTTGCATGATTTATCTTGTGAGAGAATTGGATTAAAATTGATTTTTTCGTAATTAATATTAATTTGTCAATAAATTTACAAAAAGCCTATTCACCCTCCCCTCCTCCTCTAGGCTATTTTCATTGACCGTCTAAGGAATTTCAAACATTGAATAGATATATATGTTCTAAAAATTCAAAAATGGAAATAAAAAGACATTTAAATATTTGTTAAATAGTTTGTTACGAAATTATGAAATGTTTGATTCCTCTTATTTAAGGGTTTAAATTTTTATTTCTGAACTATAATATTGCATAAAAATAAAATTGTATTACACAAATTATTCAATTGGTTCACATATTGAACACCGGGTATGTATTTGCACATTCTGCATGCATCAAGAGAGTTTATAGCAAATTATTTTCAAAAACAATTATTTTAAGAGAAAAATTATTCACAATGTTTTGCCCGAATTCTAATAACCTATTTTCTAATTGACAAACCAGGAGATATTTATTAGTACTTTTATAACTTTTAAATCATATAACTTGATGGCATAATGAATCTAACTACATTCAATAAATTACCGGAAAAAAACTACATTCATATTAATTCATTAAAATCTATATAATAATTTCCGTTAAAAAGAAAAAAAATTCTATATAATCACTCAATTTAGATATGGATTTAAATTTTCTCTAAGGGTCCGCTTGAGAGCATGGAATTGGAGCATTGGAATTGGAATTGGGGGCTCCAATTCCAAATCCATTGTTTGGATGTAACAAAATATATTAGAATTGGAATTGAAATGCAATTTCAAAAACATCAATTACACCATTTGAATTCCACAAGAGAAGTTATGATTTCTAATTTTACATCTTCTCCAAACCTTTACCAATTAAATACTCTCTCTAACATAAACTTTTCACAACCACAAACATACATACATATATATACACACGTCTATGTATATACACCTATATATATACGCATTTATATACACACACGCTTATATATAAAAACATATATACTAACATATATATACGTATGCATATATATATACTCATAGGTGCATATGGATATGCAAATATGAATACACATACACACAATTATATAGTTACACATATATACACATCCACATACATCCATGTATATACATACACATATGCATATACACGCATACATCCACACACACACACACACATATATATATATATATATATATATATATTCATGTTTATACTTGTATACTTATACCTATATATATTTATCTATATTGTCTAATATAATTTTAAAGTTATTATATTTCACATTCAAATTGAGTTGAGTTTAGAATTGAATTTCAATTACACTTGAATTTCAAGACACATCTAAACAATATATTTGGAATTGCATTTGTAGAATTGAAATATCACGACATTCCAATTCCAATTCAATTCCAAATATGCACAACCAAACCCTAAAAAAAATTTATTAAGGCATTGTCATGTTGACTATTAAAAACAAGTCAAGCCCTTATTTACAAAATTTAGCACTATCCTGCATCTCCTATCTAATTTTAAAATATATATAAATGATGAATTTGGGAGGCCGCATAATTGAATGTGTTTACCCTTAATTGGACTGAAAATTTTAAGGCCATGTTTGGTAGGTGGTCTTTCTGATCTGGTTTAGTCTGGTCTGGTCCGGTCCGGTTTAATCTGATCTGGAAAAGTCTGTTTGGTAAGTGGTATGGTCTTACTATTTATTTATTATTTATTATAATATTTATTTATGTATTATTTCTTTCTTTATTTATTATTTCTTCACTTTATAATATATTTTATTATTTTATTATTTATATTATTAAATTATTATTTATATTATTATTTATTAATTGATATATTAATTTATAAATATATTCTATTTATTTATTATTATTTCATTATTTAATTCAATTTATTTATAAATTATTTATTCATTTTTAATTATTTAAAATATATTTTATTAATTTATTATTATTATACTCATTTTTTATTATTATTATGAAGTATTTATTCATTATTATATTTACTTATTATTTATTATTATATCTATTTATTATTTTTTATTATATTTATTTATTATTATCATTTATTTCATTTTTTTTATTATTTATTATTTTTATTATATTTTTAAATATGTTTTATGTAATTTATTATTTATTTTATTAAATTTATTATTATTATTTATTATTTAGTCCATTTTTTATTATTATATTTATTTTTTATTATTGTATTCATTTTTTATTATTATTATTATGTTTTATTTAATTTATTATTTATATTATTAAATAGGAAAAATTACATAAACTATCCCTGAACTATGATATAATTGCACGCGGTACCCCTTACGTTTCAATAATATCATAAACTACCCTTAAAACTACCTCCGTTGTAACACTTAGCCCCTTCTATTCAAAGTCAACGCTGGAAACTTTGTGTATTGGTCAATAAAGATTGTTTTTGTGGTGAACTTCCATTTTTGCCCTCATGTCATTGGATGTTCCAATTTTGCATACAAAATTACTTAAATACCCTATTCTTTTTGAACTTATATATAATGTTCCAAAATATGAATTTTTTTTTCGAAAAATAATTCTTTTGCGAAAAAGTATATATTATGTTCCAAAATATGAATTGTTTCCGAAAAATATATATTATGTTCCAAAATATGATTTTGTTTTGCAAAAAAGTACTTATTATGTTCCAAAATATGAAAAACAAAATCGAAAAATAATTTTTTTGTGAAAAAGTATATATTATGTTCCAAAATATGAATTTTTTTCGAAAAATATATATTATGTTCCAAAATATGATTTTTTTGCAAAAAAGTACTTATTATGTTCCAAAATATGAATTTTTTCCGAAAAATATATATTATGTTCAAAAATATGATTTTTTTGCAAAAAAAGTACTTATTATGTTCCAAAATATGATTTTTTTTCCGAAAAATACTTTTTTTGCGAAAAATATATATTATATTCCAAAATATGATTTTTTTGCAAAAAAGTACTTATTATGTTCCAAAATATGAATTTTTTTCCGAAAAATATTTTTTTTTGCTAAAAATATATATTATATTCCAAAATATGATCTTGTCCGAAAAATATTTTTTTTGCAAAAAATATATACTATTATGTTCCAAAATATGATCTTTTCTAAAAAATATTTTTTTTGCGAAAAATATATACTATATTCCAAAATATAATTTTTTTCTGAAAATAATTTTTTTTCAAAAAATATATATTATTTTTTCCGAAATAATTCATATTTTTGAAAATAATATTCTCCCTCCGAAAAATAATTTTTTTGCGAAAAATATATATATATTTTTGAATTTATAATTTTTGGGGCAAAGTGGACACCGTGGGGGTTAGTTGATAAAACTGGATAGTATAGGGAGTTTCTTGAAATTAACCCTAAAATATAATATAAAACAAGGGCTTTTAAGTAAATTCACGCACAAATCTGACTGAGGCTGTTCTAAGGGGTAGTAACTGATATTATTCAAACGTAAGGAGTACTCTCTGCAATTAGATCATAATTCAAGGATAGTTTGTATAATTTTCCTTGTATTATACTAGTATTATTGAGAAATTGATTAATTCAATCTTATGTAATATTTATACGCCATAAATGACGAGAGTCAACTCTCCATCGAATTCGGTCGACAGCTAGTTCATTAAATATATCTATAATAAACTTTCTCTAGTTTTTGCATACACATCCACTAAATCATCTATGCTCCACTTGTAGTTCAAAAAAGATAATATCATTTAAATTAAGAACAATCCTACACATCATAAAAATAATTTCAAAATAATACCATAAAATTTTATACCAATTAGTTTCTATTTAAAATTTTTAATTCTAATTTTAATATCAGATAAAACACTCATCATTTTTACTTTCTTATTCATTTTTTATTTATTTATTATGATGAACATGTGTCAGTCTTGTAAGGATCCACATCGAAAATAATTTTACGATATTTAGCATTTTTTAAAAATTAATATAATTATTATTTTTTTCTTAATTTAACTTTGATTTGCTAAAACACAATAATTCTATTTTCATAATCAAAATCATGAAATATTGACAAAATTCACTTTTTACAATACTTTAGGAGAAATAAATTTCAAATAACAATCCTTTCAACTCTTTAAAAATCATTTTTATTTTACTTTTTCATCAAAGAATTTTCATAAAAATTAAGTTAAACGACAACTAGTAGAGTTTACTGGTGGACATAAATGCTCTTCCTTCAAAAGAATCAGGCATACAAATCTAACAAAATCCCAATTATTAAATTAATTTAACTTTGTAGTTTAAATTATTTTTGGTACAAAATTTAATTAATAATAATTTTCCAAAAATATATAAAATTTGTAGCAAAATTGATAGTTTGTGAGGTCATAATTGTGAATATGGTGACTAAGTGCCTCTTTGAAAGCACTCTTTTTGCTTCTATTTCTATTACTACTCACGTATCAAAGCAAAATGAGTCTGTTTGGTAGTTGCTTCTGCTCCTAAAATATGGAAGGAAGCCCAAATTTGGAAGAAAAGCTCACCTTGCTTTCAATTAGGGATGACAACGGGTCAGGTTTGGGACGGGTTTGACTAATACCATTATCACGCCATTTAAAAATTACTAATATCAAATCTGTCCCAAACCAACAAGGGGTTGTAATCGATAATACCATTACTACCCCATTGGTATAAACGGATTACATCGGGTTACCATCGGTTGTACTAAATTATTTCTAATAAATTAAAAGCACGGTTAATTTACTAAATTATTTGATGACAAATTAAGTTATAATGCATTTGATAACAAATTAAGTTATAAACCAAGTATTTATTTCTTATTCTAAGCATATATTTTATTTTACGTTATAAACCAAATATCCCACATATTTAAACAAACAAATGTATATATACGCATATTGATTGAAATTCTTCCAAAAACAATATATATATAGATGTCAACACCAAGAATCAGATTAATGAGTTATATATAGACAAAGACGCACATATATATATATATATATATAATTAAAATTAAAATTGTAAACGGGTCGGGATCGGGTTACCAACAGATTTTCCATAAAACCCAAACCCGCTTCGGGTTTTAATTATGAATACCAAACCCGTCCCAAACCCATTTATAAATTTACCAAACCCGCCCCAATCGAATTGGGACGGATCGAAACCCGATAGGTCGGACCATTTTGCCATCCCTACTTCCAATTGCTCCGGTCACTGTTTTTAGTGGGGCTTATTATAGTTGCTCCCAAATTCATTTACAACATGTGTTAGGTTTGCTCCCAAGTGAGGCATTGCCTACATTACTGATCTTTTGATGCAAGAGTCTCCAATTTTGCAAGTTCAATGACATATTTTCCCCCAGAAATTTTCATTAATGATTACGCAACATTTTTACTTATTAAATTTTTTCATATTTTCGTTCTTTTTTTTTGTCAAAAAAACCAAAGTGAAACTATATGGTATTGTAAATCATTTTTGGTAAAATTACACAAACTACCCCTGAACTATGACCTAATTGCACGCGGTACCCCTTACATTTCAATAATATCATAAACTACCCTTAAAACTACCTCCGTTGTAACACTTAGCCCCTTCTGTTCAAAGTCAACGCTGGAAACTTTGTGTATTGGTCAATAAAGGTTGTTTTTGTAGTGAACTTCCATTTTTGTCCTCATGTCATTGCATGTTCCAATTTTGCATACAAAATTACTTAAATACCCTAATTTTTTTGAATTTATATATAATGTTCCCAAATATGAATTTTTTTTTCGAAAAATAATTTTTTTGCGAAAAAGTATATATTATGTTCCAAAATATGAAATTTTTCCGAAAAATATATATTATGTTCCAAAATATGATTTTTTTGCAAAAAAGTACTTATTATGTTCCAAAATATGAATTTTTTCCGAAAAATATATATTATGTTCCAAAATATGATTTTTTTGCAAAAAAGTACTTATTATGTTCCAAAATATGATTTTTTTTCCGAAAAATACTTTTTTTGCGAAAAATATATATTATATTCCAAAATATGATTTTTTTGCAAAAAAGTACTTATTATGTTCCAAAATATGAATTTTTTTCCGAAAAATACGTTTTTTTGCGAAAAATATATATTATGTTCCAAAATATGATTTTTTTGCAAAAAAGTACTTATTATGTTCCAAAATATGAATTTTTTCCGAAAAATATATATTATGTTCCAAAATATGATTTTTTTGCAAAAAAGTACTTATTATGTTCCAAAATATGATTTTTTTTCCGAAAAATACTTTTTTTGCGAAAAATATATATTATATTCCAAAATATGATTTTTTTTGCAAAAAAGTACTTATTATGTTCCAAAATATGAATTTTTTTCCGAAAAATACGTTTTTTTGCGAAAAATATATATTATGTTCCAAAATATGATCTTGTCCGAAAATTATTTTTTTTGCAAAACATATATACTATTATGTTCCAAAATATGATTTTTTCTGAAAAATATTATTTTTTTTGCGAAAAATATATACTATATTCCAAAATATAATTTTTTTCTGAAAATAATTTTTTTTCAAAAAATATATATTATTTTTTCCGAAATAATTCATATTTTGGAAAATAATATTCTCCCTCCGAAAAATAATTTTTTTGCGAAAAACATATATATATTTTTGAATTTATAATTTTTGGGGCAAAGTGGACACCGTGGGGGTTAGTTGATAAAACTGGATAGTATAAGGGGTTTCTTGAAATTAATCCTAAAATATAATATAAAACAAGGGCTTTTAAGTAAATTCACGCACAAATTCTAAGGGGTAGTAACTGATATTATTCAAACGTTAGGGGTATTCTCTGCAATCAGGTCATAGTTCAAGGGTAGTTTGTGTAATTTTCCCTATTAATTATTCATTTTTAATTATTTATAAATATATTTTATTATTTATTCATTTATTTATTATTATATTTATTTATTATTATTATATTCATTTTTTTATTATTATTAGGTATTATTTATTTCATTTTGTTTATATTTTATTTTTAAATATGTTTTATTTAATTTATTATTATTAATTATTTTTAAATATATTTTATTAATAAGACTAGACCAGACTACCAGGAATCACCTTTTTTTTTTTGAAATGAGACCATTTTGGTCTGATTTAGTCTTACTTGATCTAACAAAAAATTTGGACAAATGCTACTAAATATGGTCTGATCCCATAAAACACAAGACCAGATCAAACCAGACCACTACCAAGTAGTTCCAAACAAGACCAAATTTGATCTGTGAACAGTTTGCTAGATCATATGAGATCACTTATTTTTGTGGTTCCATTTTATTTCAAATTATATCATTTGGTTTGGTACTTTTCAAATCAGACCTAACCCAAACCGGCCTTAATGAATTGCTAAAGTAATGGAAGAAAGAAAAAGAAAAAATTGATGATAAATTTTCTCGAGATTCTTTAATGTGACAATGATAACAATCCGCACGAGACTCTTCATTAGATTCCTTAATTGATGCCGGCTCAGCTCAGACACAAGGACCCCCGCAATCTGATACCATTATCTCAACTTACAATATAAAAAACAACACCTTGCCTTTTCTTTTCTTTTTCTTTTTTTTTTTACCACCTGACAATACAACCTTTTCATTTACTATGTTGCAAACAAAAGTTTGTAACTCTCATTTTGGAGCTCAAATTATTTACAATCACAAGTTAGCTCATCAAAATTTGGTCTCATATTCATTTAATGTTGTACATTCACCCATCACTTTGTCTAAAAATTAACATATTTTAATAAATAAATACACATCATTGGATAGGTGTAAGATCCGTCTAATCTGATTCAAGTACTTGAGAGGATTTTTGTTCCTCATTTTCAGCCATGTTTTTTTACCGCTTTCATCCAAAAATCTATCTTAGGTCTGTTTGACATAACTTTTACTTCTAGATTTACGCAAAAAAAAAGTGGCAAAATTTATTTTGGGAAGTTGGTACCCTCAACTTCTTCAAAATATTTTTTTCAAGGCCGAGAAACTCTTCTAAATTTTTTGTCAAATACCGTTCAAAATAACTTTTCCCTTCATAAAGCCAAAAATAATGTTTGACAAACCAATCCAAATAGGGCTGGGTCCGTTTGGATCCGCACAGTATTTTTCGCGTTATACTTTATGTGTTGTGAGTCAAAAACAGAAGTTCGTATGATATCATAAAATTTAGAATTTGGAAGTGTAAATCAAATATTTTATAGATATAAATATATATATATTTTACTTTTTATAGTTGTAAAACATCATAAAATACTAAAAAAATATTTCTGAAATTTGCGTTTTAGTATTTAGAAGTAGAAGCAACCCAAAGAAAGCACAAACAAGCATGGCCATAGTGTAACAAGTTCAACAGAATTTAACTGCATATATATACCAACAATCAATTCTCACCCCAGTCTAAAAGTGGAGTAAAGATATACTTTTGTGATAAGTGTTTTCTAGACCATAAAAGATGTGCGAAGAAGAGAAAATCATGACTGACTTCGATTAGTATTGGGGTGCAGAATCTGGTAAGTGGGGACACTCTACCTAAGGCTTCAATTGCAATCATAAAAATAAAAATGATTGTTTTCTATTTAAATGTTCAGAAAATTATTGATATGTATGAGTGTGTGTATATATAGTTTGAATTTTGAGGGAGTACTATATCATCATCAGTGGGATATTGGAATATACCCATATTTTGGATTAGACAGTTTGGATGGGCCTCATACATGCAAATGGTACCTTCTTGATACGATCTATATAATTTCACAGAGTATATATGCTACAATGTTTTTTTTTTTTTTTTTTCTGAGAAAAAGCACAATATGTAGTGTTTGTGAAGTAAACAATAAGTATTAAATTCGGACTCGTATATCTTTTACTATAGTTTGTTTTTATATTTTCTAATTTTGTTCAATCAATTAATTAAATTTTAAATTAGAGTCATATATTATTACTCGTGTGTGTGTGTGTGAAGCTATGTGCTTTACCTTTTATTTATACATATAATTATTATTTTAGTTAAAGATGTCAAGATATAATAGAATAAGTAGAAAATAGTCGTGAAAGAAAACACAAACAAATAATGGAAAAAACTAAATTCCTAAAAGATTTCATTCAATTATAAAAAGGTCAATTGGATCATTTGGAACACTGTGAATTCCCTTTTTTCCTATTATATGATTATTCTTGTTTCTGTATTTTCGCATTAAGAATTTGAAGAGAAAAAGATGTCAAATAAACTTTTTACTTCCTAAACAGAGCTTCCTACATATATATATATATGTATGATTTTAAAAATACTTAAGAAAATCACTTCGTTATTACTTAGAACTAATATAGTTCATTATTGAATGGATTTTTTATTTTTAAGTTCGAGCTCCTATTCCTAATGAATATATATTTATTTCTTTATATACATTAAAAAAAATGGGTGCAGATAACTTGCAGGAATGATTCAAAAGATCCAAAACAAAAAGATACAAAATAATAAAAACAATTAAGTAGAGAGCGAAATAGTGAACTACACTGCAAGATGTAAGATTACATACAATTGCTCATGATGTGGTTCTATATTAAAAGTGAAAAAAAACTACATCAATTGCACTCATATGAGATGCTCTTAAAAGTGTTTTTATTGTGATTCTCAATACATAACATTAGTTGATTGACAAGTTTTCATAAATTATTGTGCAATCACTTGTATTTGGAATGCTGGAATGAAATGAATATTTTTTAAATGAAATGAGATTTTTTATTTTTTTTCATATGAATTTTAAATTCAGAAGGGTCATTTTCTTGTAATAAATTATCCATTCCAAGAATGAAAACTATTCTTTTAGGGATCCTTAACAATCAAAAACTATTAATTTAATTTTAATCCAAAATTACAACATACAAAACCTCAAAACAAACCACCCATCAGATACATTGCACTCTTCAAAAAACTCCAAAAAAAAAAAGTCAGCAAAATACAAGAAATAAACAAAAGAAAAAGTTGGACAAGCCCAGCTAAAATCAAGCATAATGGTATACCCTACATTACATACTAGAAACCCAACTAAGATTAGCTAGCACATGAAAAAGAAAGCTAACAATAGCTAATATCACTCATAACCTCAAATGCTCACTCACTGCTATATCTCAGTTATCAAATGGAAGATCCACATAGAATAAACTAAGGACGAATATATATTTTTTGAAAGATAAGAAACTCACACGCATTGCCGTTCACTTATACTTGAACACTTGACTTCCGAGTAAGAGCATGTAGCCATTAGACATTCGAGAAGGACAAATATGTTCTTACTCTATGAATTAAATCAAGTGGAGACATCACCTAGTGCAAAGAAAAAGAAGAGCTCTATATCTGGAGAAGCAAAGAAAGCTATGGGGGCTCTTTGGAGTGAGCAATTTGGCACTAGTACTCTTCTCTTCTTTGGTGCCGGTGGGCATGTTCGGATCTCCGGTATCCGAAATCTCTGACCTTTAGGGGTAGAGCAGCCACTGGAAGGTATGTCAACACCATCGAAATCTCTTTCCATGACCTTGACTAACTCATGATTAGAGTTCTTGGTTTTGGACTTAGAAGCTTGCAAATCCACTAAATCGGTCGCCTTTTTCGATTGATCAAGCCTGGTTTTTCTTGTACTTCTTGCTCTTCTTCTTCTTCCAGAAGGACCCATTTCATCAGTAAAAGAATCAAAATATAACTTTTTTCGATAACCGGGCGTTCAGAGCTTTCACACCCTAACCTGCGTAGTAAAACCGCCCTGATCACGCAAATCGGGTAAAGCTAGGAATATGTACGCTGTGAATCAAACAAATTGTTTACACACAGTAGGAATCAAAACTACGTATACTAAAGCTTCTAGCTGATGAAGTTTGAAACTGATCAATGAATACAAATTGTAGTCAAAATTTTACTGGACTTGGCTAAAGGACTAGTACTGAAACACCAAAACACACTACTTTACGGGAACTTATAGATTTGGCTAAAAAGTGATGAAAGGAGACTGAGAATTAACCTCTTTGAACACAAACCTTTTCAAGAACATTCTTTTGCTTTTGTTGAGAACCCTAGAGACATACCTAAACTAAAACTTCTGATCAAGAAGAGATCAAAACACAAAATTGCATACCAAACAGAGAAAAGAAGCACTACAACTACTAGTACTACTACTAAGCTTTATCAGTGCCTTTTGGCAGAGCAAAATATGACTAGCCAACCGAAACTCATGAGGATCAAACGCACAACTATGATTTTCTCAGGAAAATGTTAGGGATCAAAACTAGGTAAAAAAGTAGAAAAAACCCACTTCACTATTGGGGGAAATGAAAAGCCTATTCAAACCCTAGAGAGAGAGAGATTTTACACTTTTGTGATGGGTTTTTAACGAGAAGGATTGATTCGGGCAGTCTACCCGCTGCCCTAGGGCGGTTAATGACTAAGAACTTAAATTAAAGAAGTCCCAGTATAAAAATAAAAAAAGGAGGCTGAATTGATTCAAATTTTGGTTTGACTCAATATTTGTTTAATATTTATTTTCTAAACTACATCATGCCTTTATAAAGGAAAGGGGCTACCACCCACTACATGATATATCATATGATTAATGTGAATATAGAAATAATTCAACCACTTTTTCAATGTGTGACATAAAAAAAAATTTACTCTCTCTATCTCTCGACTTTTCAACATTTTTTTTTTATTTAATGTGCGTTTGGAAAGCTTGTTTTTTGTATTTGTTTTCTATCTTCAAATATAAAAATTATTTTTGTATTTGTCTTTATTTTTTTTAGCAAAAAACTAAAAACAAAAAAGCGTTTGGATGAAGGTGTTTTCACCACTTTTATTTGGTGAAAGTTGTATTTTATGGATTTGGTGTTTTCACTGTTTTTACCACCTAAACAGTGAAAAAACTCAAAAAACAACTAAAAGTAGTATTTGGTGTTTTCACCACTTTTACACACTATTCACAGAAAACAGTTTTCTTGGGGAAAAAAAAGTAAACAGTAAACGCGTTTGCCAAACGTGTTTTTTTTTTTTTTGTCTGGTGAACAGTAAAAAAACAAAAACAGAAAACAGGGTATCCAAACGGACCCTTAGTATTTTTAATTTTATTCTTTTATAACATGGTATAATTGTAAGTTTTAGTATAATCTATTAATTTTTAAAATG
Organism: Cornus suecica; assembly: GCA_963922005.1. NCBI lineage: Eukaryota > Viridiplantae > Streptophyta > Magnoliopsida > Cornales > Cornaceae > Cornus > Cornus suecica. Next base: position 17,941,491 of record OY998244.1, read on the forward strand.
AATGAAGATAGATAGTTTGGGAAAGTATAAGATTATATTGTATTGTGATTTGAAATTGGACAAATATTTTGAAACAATGGAATAATCTAATATAAACTTAATCTAGTCAGTGTTTAGATCAATTTAATATTGAATTATTTGTATTCTCAAGTAACATTTAGTACTTACATTCAAAATTACATCTAGTTCTGGTCCTTTAATCAACTACTTAAATTATTATTATTATTTGTAATGGTAATTACAATTTTGAAACCCCTATTTTTCTATGCTACCAACATAGCTATATCAAGGGAATTGGTATTATTTTAAATATTTGATAACAAAATATTGAATTCAAATATTTATGAAGTTAGTTGACACTTATTCTCCTGATACCGTCATTATCCGTGAGCCTTCTACCTCCACGCGGCGCCACTCATTCAGACTTTTGCCCACTTAAAAAGAAAATCCACTACTACGTCTCGTAAGAAAATCCACTTCTACGTCTCGTAAGAGTGTGAGCAGGGTCTTAGTTCCAATGTGACCAGGGACGGATCTATATAGAGGCGAGTGGGAGCGGTGGCTCCTAATGGAATTATTATTTTTTACTTTTTATAACCTAAAATCTATTATATTATATTTATGTATATGTCCCTATTAAAATTCTTCTTTAGGTATATGACTCCATTAAAAGTTAGTAATATCTCTTATCTATTCCATTATAAATATTATTTTTAAATACCCCACCGGTGTAGAGTTCTAGGTGTGACTGATCATACTCTCCAACCATCTATTGATTAGTAAAGTAGAACAATTAACCATGACCTGATTAATTGTTCAATTCTTTCCTCTAATGAAACATGCATGGAGAATCTAGGATAAACTAAGGTAGGTCTGCCCAATGCCCGAGAGACAGTTAATGGTAGATTTGAGAACAGTTAATGGTTAATCTTTATTTTTTGGGTTATTTACAATGACACCCTCTGAGATTTGAGTAAATTACAAATAGATGTAATATTTGAAAAGTGCGTTTCAATCACCCCTGAGATTTGAAAAAATTGACAAAGACACCCCAATGACACATATGTCCCTTAAATTAAAGAATTGATTAAATGAGTAAAATCATTGAATAATAAAATGACGCATATACCCCTCTATGTAATAATATAAGATTTTGTTGTAGATAATTAATTTTTTAGCAAAAAACAATTTGTTGTCTGAAATTCAATTTTTAGCTTCAAACTTATATGTTTGTTGTCTAAAATTTTTTTTCAACAAAGTTTCAATTAGTTGCAAACTTTTTGAGCTTAGCGACAAAAATATAATTCGTACAAGAAAAAATAGATAAAAATTATTTGGTGCAAATTAATTAACTTTTAGTGACAAATTTTTTTTGTTTTAATAATTAGTTTTTTGTAATAAATTTTCAATTTGTTGCGTAAAATAAAAATTTTAGCAACAATTTTGAATGTTTGTTGCTTAAAATGTATTTTTTTTTATAACAAAGTTCCATTTGGTTGCAGAATATATGCATTTGGCACCTTGTGCCAAAAGGTTAAGTTTTTTATTAATTATTTTTAAGTGTGACAAATATGTAAAATTTATAAAAATCATTAGTTACTAATGATAAAATATAATGTATATATTATCATTATTGAAATTTAGTTAATTAAAATTTGTCAAACAATTCTACCAAATATAAGAAGAGATTACTATTTTAAATGGACACTATTTATTTCAAATTATTTATATAAATAAAGTCAATTAACATGTATTACAATTATATTTAAAAATAATCGTTAATAGTTAAAAAAAACTAAAATCTACACACACAAAGACAAACTGAAAAATTGTGTCAGGGGCGTATATTGAATATGATAAAAAATACTTATGATAAATAAAAAAATAAAAAAATTGTTAATTTGTGGATTAATAATGCTACAACACAAAAGTTTAAAAAGTTAAAGTGTAGGCATGGTTATTTTAGTTTATTCAACTTAAAGAAAAAATAACAAGAAAAAAAAATGTTTATATTACAAATCCAAAGTCAGGGGGTACTATGGACATTTTTTCATTGTCGGGAGTATTTTTGTCAACCTTTTCAAATTTCAGGAATAATTAAAATGTATTATTCAAATATTGCATTTACATGTAATTTATTCAAACATCAAGGTGTATCATTGGAAATAACGCTTATTTTTTCACCGTCCTCTTACCATGGGAATCACCTCCAGTCTCTCTCTCACCACAGGGCCCAGTGCGAGACAAAACAAAATATTAAAAAAATTCAATTCTCATTTGCGAATACCAATGAGCCAAATTTACAAACCATTCTTCCTGAAATAATAAAATTACATAAAGGACCCTATACTAATTCACACATTAAAAAAATATTAAACAATTTCAATTCCCATTTGGCAATACCAATGGGCCAAATTTACAAACCATTCTTCCTAAAACAATAAAATTACATAAAGGACTCCTATACAAATTCATCCAAAGTAAATACTATCATATTATTCACTGTCAATAAAAAAATTCATATGAAATAAAAAATTAAAAATATCAGAATATTATATATGGACCTACTATGACCAAATATCACAAATTATTCATTATCAATATAATAAAAAATATATATTATCATCATAAAATGCTTAATTTTTTAAAAAAAAAAACATTTTTGTGACCTAATATCACCATATCTGAATTTAATTTTTTTTCCAATTAACATATAATAAATAAAAAATCATTTCTATAGTCACCATATTTGGATGGGAAATTGTTTTTGCCCAAAATATCATACAAAAAATATATCCAAAATTCAAGTCTTTCGTTTCATATTGAATAGACTTTTTTATGAAATACGTAAAATTTCTATTGAATGATTTTATTCAATAGAAATTTTTCGTATTTCATAAAAATATATATTCAATATGAAAGGAAAGGCTTGAATTTTGTATGATGGAGTGTAACTTGTCATGAAGAAAATTAAATAATGGACCAAATCCGCAATTCAATGTATTAAAATTGATTTGAAGGTTTTTTTACCTATTCTGAAACTGTAACAGAATTGTAATTCAAATCACCAGAAATTATAACATAAGTGTAACACACACTATTGTATTACAATTTACAAATGTTCAAATAATGACCACTTCTCAATTTACAAATAATGAACACTCCAGAATGTAATGTAAAATTTTTATTTCGTAAAGTAAAATTTTTGTTTCGTAGGTAAAACTTATATTGCACCGAGATAAACTTGTATTTCATAGCGTAAACCTTTTGGCTCAATATATGTAACTTTTTGATCTGCCTAAAATTTTCAAATAATGACCACTTCTCAATTAAGTGAAATTGGGTAGATCCCCAATTCAAATTAGTGAAATTAACTTCAATTAAGTGAAATTAGATAAATCCCCAATTCAAAATATTGTAATTGACAAAATTCTCAATTTAATGTTGTTACATTGACTTTCAATGAGTGAAATTGAGACAATTACACAATTAAAAGTAGTGAAATTAAGTTAAATTGAGTACAATTGACTAGATTTTGGTAAAATTGACTAAATCCCCAATTAAAATTAGTAAAATTTAGTGAAATTGAGAAAAATCATCAATTCAAACTAATGAATTTTAGTTAAATTGAGTGCATTTGACTTCAATTCAGTAAAATGAACTAAATACCCAATTCAAATTAGTGAAATTGAGTTAAATTGACTTCAATTAAGTGAAATTGGGTAGATCCCCGATTCAAATTAGTGAGATTGACAAAATTCCCAAATTAATGTAGTTACATTGGGTTTAAATGAGTGAAATTGAGACAAATTCTCAATTCAAAGTAGTGAAATTAAGTATAATTAAGTGTAATAGACTTCAATTTAGTAAAATTGACTAAATCCTCAATTCAAATTAGTGAAATTGAGTGAAATTAAGACAAATCATCAATTCAAAGTAGCGAAATTAAGTTCAATTGAGCGCAATTGACTTCAATTTAGTAAAATTGACTAAATTCTCAATTCAAATTAGTGAAAATGAGTGAAATTGACTTCAATTAAGTGAAATTGGGTAGATCCCCAATTCAAATTAATGAAATTGACAAAATTCCCAATTAAATATAGTTACATTGACATTAAATGAGTGAAATTGAGACAAATCCTCAATTTAAAGTAGTAAAATTAAGTTAAATTGAGTGCAATTGACTTCAATTTAGTAAAATTGACTAAATCCCCAATTCAAATTAATAAATTGAGTGAAATTGAGATAAATTCTCAATACAAAGTAGTGAAATTAAGTTAAATTGAGGGCAATTGACTTCAATTTAGCAAAATTGTCTAAATCCCCAATTCAAATTAGTGAAATTGAGTTAAATTAACTTCAATTAAGTGAAATTGGGTAGATCCCCAATTGAAATTAGTGAAATTGACAAAGTTCCCAATTTAATGTAGTTACATTGAGTTGAAATAAGTGAAATTGAGACAAATTTGAATTGGGGATCTACTCAATTTCACTAATTTGAATTTGGGATTTAGTCAATTTTAATAAATTGAAGTCAATTGCACTCAATTTAACTTAATTTAACTACTTTAAATTGAGAATTTGTCTTAATTTCACTAAATTAAATTGGAGATTTAGTCAATTTTACTAAATTGAAGTCAATTGCACTCAATTTAACTTAATTTCACTACATTGAATTGAGGATTTGTCTTAATTTCACTCAATTTAACTCTATTTCACTAATTTGAATTGGTAATTTAGTCAATTTTATTACATTGAAGTCTATTGCACTCAATTTAACTTAATTTCACTACTTCGAATTGAGGATTTGTCTCAATTTTACTCATTTAAACTTAATGTAACTACATTAAATTGGGAATTTTATAAATTTCACTAATTTGAATTGGGGATCTACCCAATTTTACTCAATTGAAGTCAATTTCACTCAACTTAACTTAATTTCACTACTTTGAATTGAGGATTTATCTCAATTTATTAATTTAAATTGGGGATTTAGTCAATTTTACTAAATTAAAATCAATTGCACTAAATTTAACTTAATTTTACTACTTTGAATTGAGGATTTGTCTAAATTACACTAATTTAAAGTCAATGTAGCTACATTTAATTGGGAATATTGTCAATTTCACTAATTTGAATTGGGGATTTAGTCAATTTTAATAAATTGAAGTCCATTGCACTCAATTTAACTTAATTTCACTACTTTGAATTGAGGATTTGTCTTAATTTCACTCAATTTAACGCAATTTTACTAATTTGAATTGGAGATTTAGTCAATTTTACTAAATTGAAGTCAATTGCACTCAATTTAGCTTAATTTCACTACATTGAATTGAGAATTTTTCTTAATTTCACTCAATTTCACTAATTTGAATTGGTGATTTAGTCAATTTTACTAAATTGAAGTTTATTGCACTCAATTTAACTTAATTTCACTATTTTCAATTGAAGATTTTCTCAATTTCACTCATTTAAACCTAATGTAACTATATTAAATTGGGAATTTTTTCAATCTCACTAATTTGAATTGGGGATTTACCCAATTTCACTTAATTGAAGTCAATTTAACTCAATTTCACTAATTTGAAATGGGGATCTACCCAATTTCACTTAATTGAAGTTAATTTAACTCAATTTCACTAATTTTAATTGAGGATTTAGTCAATTTTACTAAATTGAAGTTAATTGCACTCAATTTAACTTAATTTCACTACTTTGAATTGAAAATTTGTTTTTATTTCACCCATTTAAAGTCAATGTAACTACATTAATTTTGGAAATTTATCAATTTCACTAATTTGAATTGGGGATTTAGTCAATTTTACTAAATTGAAGTCAATTGCACTCAATTTAACTTAATTTCACTACTTTGAGTTAAGGATTTTTCATAATTTCATTCAATTTAACTCAATTTCACTAATTTGAATTGGGGATCTAGTCAATTTTACTAAATTGAAGTCTATTGCACTCAATTTAACTTAATTTCACTACTTTGAATTGATGATTTATCTCAATTTCATTCATTTAAACTCAATGTAACTACATTAAATTGGGAATTTTGTAAATTTCTCTAATTTGAATTGGGGATCTACCCAATTTTACTTAATTGAAGTCAATTGCACTCAATTTAACTTAATTTCACTACTTTAAATTGATAATTTGTCTCAAGTTATTAATTTAAATTGGGGATTTAGTCAATTTTACTAAATTAAAATCAATTGCACTAAATTTAACTTAATTTTACAACTTTGAATTGAGGATTTGTCTCAATTTCACTAATTTAAAGTCAATGTAGCTACATTTAATTGGGAATATTGTCAATTTCACTAATTAGAATTGGGGATTTAGTCAATTATAATAAATTGAAGTCAATTGTACTCAATTTAAATTAATTTCACTACCTTGAATTGAGGATTTGTCTTAATTTCACTCAATTTAACACAATTTCACTAATTTGAATTGGAGATTTAGTCAATTTTACTAAATTGAAGTCAATTGCACTTAATTTCACTACTTTGAATTGATGATTTGTCTTAATTTCACTCATGTTAACTCAATTTCACTAATTTGAATTGGGAATTTTGTCAATTTTTACTAAATTGAAGTTTATTGCACTCAATTTAACTATTTTCAATTGAAGATTTGTCTCAATTTCACTCATTTAAACTCAATGTAACTACATTAAATTGGGAATTCTGTCAATTTCACTAATTTGAATTGGGGATCTACCCAATTTCACTTAATTGAAGTTAATTTAACTCAATTTCACTAATTTGAATTGAGGATTAAGTCAAATTTACTAAATTGAAGTCAATTGCACTCAATTTAATTTAATTTCATTACTTTGAATTGATGATTTGTTTTTATTTCACTCATTTTAAGTCAATGTAACTACATTAATTTTGGAAAATTTTCAATTTCACTAATTTGAATTGGGGATTTAGTCAATTTTACTAAATTGAAGTCAATTGCACTCAATTTAACTTAATTTCACACTTTGAGTTTTGGATTTGTCTTAATTTCATTCAATTTAACTCAATTTCACTAATTTGAATTGGGGATCTAGTCAATTTTACTAAATTGAAGTCTATTGCATTCAATTTAACTTAATTTCAGTACTTTGAATTGAGGATTTGTCTCAATTTCACTCATTTAAACTCAATGTAACTACATTAAATTGAGAATTTTGTCAATTTCACTAATTTGAATTGGGGATCTACCCAATTTTACTTAATTGAAGTCAATTGCACTCAATTTAACTTAATTTCACTAATTTGAATTGAGGATTTGTCTCAATTTATTAATTTGAATTGGGGATTTAGTCAATTTTACTAAATTAAAATCAACTGCACTCAATTTAACTTAATTTCACTACTTTTGATTGATGATTTGTCTCAATTTCACTAATTTAAAGTCTATGTAACTACATTTTATTGGGAATATTGTCAATTTCACTAATTTGAATTGGGTATTTAGTCGATTTTACTAAATTGAAGTCAATTGTACTCAATTTAACTTAAATTCACTACTTTGAATTGATGATTTGTTTTAATTTCACTCAATTTAACTCAATTTAACTTAATTTCACTACTTTGAATTGATGATTTGTCTTAATTTCACTCAATTTAACTTAATTTCACTAATTTGAATTGGGGATCTAGTCAATTTTACTAAATTGAAGTCTATTGCACTCAATTTAACTTAATTTCACTTCTTTTAATTGATGATTTGTCTCAATTTCACCCATTTAAAGTCAATGTAACTATATTATATTGAGAATTTTATCAATTTCACTAATTTGAATTGGGGTTCTACCCAATTTCATTTAATTGAAATCAATTTAAATCAATTTCACTAATTTGAATTGGGTATTTAGTCAATTTTACTAAATTGAAGTCAATTGCACTCAATTGAACTTAAATTTACTACTTTGAATTGATGATTTTTTTTTATCAATTTCACTCAATTTTACTAATTTGAATTAGGGATTTAGTCAATTTTACTAAATTGAAGTCAATTGCACTCAATTTAACTTAATTTCAGTACTTTGAATTGATGATTTGTCTCAGTTTCACTCATTTAAAGTCAATGTAACTACATTAAATTGGGATTTTTGTCAATTACACTATTTTGAATTGGGGATTTATCTAATTTCACTTAATTGAAGTCAAATTTACTAATTTTAATTGGGGATCTACCCAATTTCACTTAATTGAGAAGTGGTCATTACTCGGTGCAATATAAGTTTTACTTTACGAAATAAATGTTTTACATTACATTCTGGAATGTTCGTTATTTGTAAATTGAAAAGTGATCATTATTTGAACATTTGTAAATTGTAATACAGCAGTGTGCGTTACACTTATGTTACAATTTATGGTGATTTGAGTTACAATTCTGTTACAGTTTCAGAACAGGTAAAAAAACCTTCAAATCAATTTTAATACTTTGAATTGCGGATTTAGTCCATTATTTGATTTTCTTCATGACAAGCTACACTCCATCATCCAAAGAAATTTTTCGTATTTCATAAAAAAAGTCTATTCAATATGAAAGGAAATGCTTGAATTTTGGATGTATTTTTTGTATGATATTTTGGGCAAAATATTTTTTCCATCCAAATATCGTGATTATAGAAATGGTTTTTTATTTACTGTATGTTAATTGGAAAAAAATTAAATTCAAATATCGTGATATTAGGTCATAAAATTGTTCATTTTTTTTTAAAATTAAGCATTTTATGATGATAATTATTTATTTATTTATTTTATTGATAATGAATAATTTGTGATATTTGGTTATAGTAGGTCCATATATAATATTATGATATTTTTAATTTTTTATTTCATATGAATTTTTTTATTGACCGTGAATATTATGATAGTATTTATTTGGGATGAATTTGTATAGGGGTTTTTTTTATGGAATTTTATTGTTTTAGGAAGATTGGTTTGTAAATTTGGCCCATTGGTATTGACAAATGGGAATTGAAATTGTTTAATATTTTTTTAATGTGTGAATTAGTATAGGGGTTCTTTATGTAATTTTATTATTTTAGGATGAATGGTTTGTAAATTTGGCCCCATTGGTATTGGTATTCGCAAATGAAAATTAAAATTATTTAATATTTTATTTTACCCGCACGCACTGTGGCCGCTGTGGTGAGAGAGAGACCGGAGGGATTCGCATCGTATATCGTCAGCCCTAATTGAGGCCATGTCTCTGGCCTAACCTGGTCAGACATTTTCAAATTCATTGTCCGATTTTCGCATAGTCTACTAATTTTTTATTTTATGTGACAGCTTAGGTCTTTGGATACCCCACTACCCACGGATGATATAAAAGTTAGTTGTTTAAAATTCTACCACACGTGCATGTCTCTGAATTTCTTGAGCTGTGTGACTGTGTCTGGTTGAGTTTATTCAGATACATGCACTATATATATATATTACTTTGCTTTCTGTGCTTGTTGGGATAAACTCAAAATATAAGTTTCTACCATGGTTCGCAAAAATGATTTTATTGGTCTAATGATTTTGGTATTAGTGTAATAGAATCGGGTTACTATCGGGGTTACGTAATGATTTCGGTTATCGCAAGCATGAATTTTTTAAAAACTCGCACATGGTGGTAAAAATGTACTGATATGCTACTTTTGACAACATAACTAAACTTTGATAATTTTGAGTAAATTTTATTTATTTTTTAAAGATATTTAGTACCAAAAATAATTTATTAATGAATTTAAATATGTCGTCGATCTTCTTATGAGAATATTCATAATTTTAATTTTAAACAAATAAATATTCAAATCATAAAAAATATAATTTATTTTCAAATTAATACAGAATAATTAGAATAAGTACATAGTTCACCACCAAAATGAATTCCGCTGTGGATCTTGTTGCTCTGGTTCGGGTTCATGAAATGATTGCCAATTTTGAGCTATATCTTCATTTAACATTTGAAGCATCATTTTTCCATCAAATATTTAGATATTTACCATAGTGCACCATGTTCTCAACTTGTCTACTTGTGTTGACACACACAGTACCAAATCCCACTTGCACCAATTTATATCTTCTAAAACATCAATAAAAAAGTAAAGAGACTAAGAACCCAACTCTAGCTCTAAACTCGAAATTAGAAGGTTTTGGATTTCCCAAATTATTTGGGATTACATTGAAATTGAAATTAGAAGGTTTTGGATTTCCTTCTTACATAAGTTCATGAAGTCTTTTTTCATTTGACCTACACGGGCTTTTATAGGATTTTTGGGTCATAATATTAATCAAAGAAAAATTATTCCAATTGATAGAAGTATTGAATTTGCTTCTAAATATCCTGATGAAATCACAGATAAAACTCAACTTCAAAGATTTCTTGGAAGTTTGAATTAAATTTCATTATATTTCAAGCTACAAATGCAATCTCAAATACATTTTGTTAATTTGGATAAGTGTTGGAATTCAATTGTAATTGAATTTCAATCTCATATCCAATTTGAATATAAAAACTCATAAATTTAGAATTAAGTTAGATATATGTAAATATGTAAGTATGGTTATGAATATATATATATATATATATATGTGTGTGTGTGTGGATGTGTATATATGTGTGAGTTTATATATATCTATTCATGTGTGTGTATATGTATATAGGTGTGTGTATGCAGTGACGGACCTAGGGTTTGATCTCAGTAGGGGCAGAATTACACTATTCAAAATTCAAGGGCAAATAAAGTAAAAAAGAAAACTTTAGTGTGGGCTTTAAGGGTTTTTTTACAAAGAATTTAATGGGGTTGAAGTGCAAATAAGTAAAATTTAAATATAGACAAGGTAAAAAAAAAAGAGTTCAGTGGGGGTGGCCCCCACTAGGCAACACATAGGTCCATGCCCGCGTGTATGTATGTGTGGCTATATTGTCTATATATGCGTGTATGGGTATACATATATGCGTGTATATATATACATATGTATATAGAGGTCTATATATATATATATGTTTATGGTTCTGAAAATGTAGAGCTTGTTTGAGAATGCAAGCAGTGGTTGTTTGCTTACATGTTTTTGCTTATAAAATGTTGGAGCATGTCGGAGCGAGTAAAAACACAAATTTGGAAATAATTTCAGACTTTTTTTTTTGCTCTAACCACTATTTATTTGTAGGCCCACTAAAAACATGGAAGCAACTTCATCACATGCTTCGCCCATTTGCTGCCAAATATCATAAAGCCTGCTTTCTCTCTCTGTCTATATATATATGGTAGGTATATATATATATATATATGTATACTTCGAAATTGAAAAGGACATATACATATTGTGGTTGCATGATTTCGTAAAGAGAATTACCTCATTTTAGGTTAGATTTCCCTAATTTATTTGTTATATTTTTTTAAGAAACTACAAGTTACAATATTATTTGTAATATGGCAGAAAATCAAATATATATTACTTTTCCTAAGCTTGTTACATATTAATATGAAGATCAATAAGTATAAAATGTAAACGAATTTGATATTGCAATTAGCTACACTCCCAATTAGGAACATCACCACATATGCTTCATTGACAGCAATAATACTACATGAATATACATCACGCTTCATGAGTATGGAAAAAGTTATAGAAGAACCACTTTCAAAAACTTCAAGCAACAAACAACACCAGGGAAAAAAAATACAGAAGGAATAATGTCCTAGCAAACAAATACATCAGCTTAATACAGAAACAACAAACAATATCAAGCTCTCGCTCCTCGATGCTATGATTCTCGCAGTATGATCAACATCCTTCGACATTCCACCATGCCATGCTTGATGTTTATTCCACCAAATATGCCAAACAGTCGAATATATATATATATATATATATATATATATATATATATATCTATATTTGGCATTTCACTTGGTCAATACATCAAATTGCAAAGGGCAAGTTAAAAATGAACCTGTTCTGACAAACAAGAAGCTAGCATTTTTATGCTCACACCACCTTTGCGCTAAACACGGAGATTAAAAGGTTCCAAGACAGTTGTATCACCATTTTAGGCTCTATAGAGTGGGGGATTGCATTCACTGACCTCTTCAGCAGGTTCTATAGAGGTGTCCAAACCAGGACTTATGAAGGTGACAATCGTAGAGTCCCCAAATTATTTGTAAGTAGCTACAAGTACCATTATAATTGGAAGGACGTATGCTACAGGGATAATGATTAAAAGTAGTAATTCTATTCTAAAAAATAAGCTTATAGTGTAATAGATACTAAATTTACTTTCTGATTTTCAATTGACTCAAAAGTTGAAAATATAGAAAATTGTCATCAAAGTGAAAATAATTTAGGAACCATTGAGCACCTTCTAAATTCATATAATTTAATTTTGGTCAGGCTCATATGGATGTTATTTAGGTACTCTATTTCAACCAACTAAAAATACAATATTCTCTCTGTAATCAGGAAATTAAGATGAGAAGCAATAAAGCTTCAGTGAGAGTCCCTAGCTTTTGAATATGCACATTCACTGTCATGTCCTAATAACAAAGCTATCGCATTTCATAGTGTGAAAACCAAATTGAGCCAACTTAGAACTTAATATGACTACTAAATATGTAGCATAAGGAATGAAGATAGATATAGATGTATATAGATATATATATACCTGCAATTGGTAATCCATGATAACCACAAAAGCATTGGGAGGCTCAATACCGATCCATTGACCATCTCCTTGTTGAAGCCTACATACATCTCCCTGTTGGAGAATGCTTATGAGGTTGGGATCACTGCGTTAACGCAATCCTAAGGTTGAACCTGACCTCGAAGTGCTACTCAAAACAGATTGGGCTTTCATCTTCAAAGAGTGACTTATTTTTTGGATTAATAGAATTGATCGATGAAGCCAACAACTAATTGTTCGTCTCTGCCAAATTTCAAATTTTCGATATTGTAGAAAATCCGTTGAAACTAAAAGCAAATCACCTAGTTATATATACTTGAAATGAAAATTTTTGGCATACTTGTCACACTGGGTATGATTATATAGGTTTGACAGAAACTATATGAAAATTATTCTTACGATCACAATCTCTTTATTTTTTCGTGTTTTGAAAGTAGAGACATGATACCGCGGCTTGATCTCAATTTATCTCGTATTATGTATGCTACAACCATATGAGAAAATTTGGGATTTTTTAAAAAACTAATATTCATTCGCTCTTTAATTAAAAAATCTGTACAAAAATACATTGGATAGTTTTAACTTTTGTAATTTTTTTTTTAAATTTAGAAATTTATTAATAAAATATCAACATGAATAATTCATAATCCCGTACAAAATCACAGTGGATAGTTTTAACTTTTGTAATTTTTTTTTTAAATTTAGAAATTTATTAATAAAATATCAACATGAATAATTCATAAACCCGTACAAAATCACAGTGGATAGTTTTAACTTTTGTAAACTTTCAAAATAACTTCTAAATTATAATTAATTTAAGTATGTAGTAATTTTTTTTCAATCTTTTTAAATTATATTTTAAATTGTAATAAAATATCAGCATAATAATTATAATGATTTAAATGATTTTCTTACATTATATATATAATTAATGTTAAAAATAAAACGAGAGAAGAAATGCACGCAAAAGTTAAACCAAATAACAAATGGTCGTGTATGCATTAAAATGGATGCGTCAAAACCGTTTGTGGAGAAATTCATGATAAAAAAAAAGGGAATGGCAAACTCACTGAGATTAGAGCTAAGTACCAGTGGAAGCCACAAGTGTGTGCTTCATGCTTCAATTTTGGACACCTAGACACTAGTTGCCCTTCTATGGTTGGAACAAACCACAATGATAATGTATCAAAAATTCCCTCTGCCACCAATGAACATGCCCCTGATGGTTTGACAGATAAGGGCACTGACAATGGTAATGAATGGACTGTAGTAGGGAAAGGAAAGCATGAAACTCCTAACTCCGCCTCTTCTTCACCTGATTGCCCTCCAATTGGCAACCGATCCACCTTGTGTGAGCTAGGTGCTTTGCCTATTACTAATGACAATGTCATTAATGCATGTGTTTTACCTCAACCGAACGTTGCTATTAGTGTCATTAATGATACTGAAGCTACCTGCAGTGTCAATATTGAAGTTATTGAAATAGTGACTCCTTGCCCTTTGCTTTCTACAACTGAGAAAAAGGTGGTTAACAATGAACCTGAGACTGGTACTAAATCCACTCAGTCATCTGGATGCTCTACCAATTCCTCTCCCAATTGTCACTCTAACACAGTGATTGCTACTAGTGGTAAGAAAAACAAGAGGAAGAAAATGAAGAAAAAGGGTAGCTCTCGACCCATTGCTCCTGTCCTAGGATTGACTAGTTTACTCCCTCTCTTTCTTTCCCAATGATCCTAGGAACATGGAATATAAGGGGGCTCAATTCCCCTGATAAACAAATTGCAATAAGGAAGCTCATTGCTGAGCAAAATCTCCAAATCATTGATGTGTTGGAAACAAAGGTTCAAGTTGAAAATGTTGACTCCATTCATCATGCCATTGCTCCTAAGTGGAACATCATCCACAACTACACTCATTCCTATTTAGGGAGAGTTTAGATTTTGTTCAATCCTTATTGGATCAAAGTTGTGATGCACAAAGCCTCTGCTCAAGGAATTCATGTTAATGTGACAGAGGTAAATTCTCAAAACACTTATAACATCTCTTTCATTTATGCTTTTAATACTGCTGCTCAAAGAACTCACTTATGGAATGAGCTATGTACATTTGCAACCTTAACCAACCATGTCCCCTGGCTTGCCATTGGTGACTACAACACTATACCCTAGTGAAAGTTTTAGAGGGTCTGGTGTTTGGAATGTTGGTATGCAAAACTTTAGAGATTGCTTGCATCAGATTGAACTCTCTGACCTAAGATATAATGGTATTTTTCACTCTTGGGACTAACAAGTGCAAGGGAAATGCCAATATTTCTAGGAATTTAGATAGGGCTTTAGTAAATGATAGCTGGATTTTTAGCTTTGCTCTTTCCTTCCTTACGGAGTATCTGACCATACCCCCTCATTGTCAAGACTGGTACCCTTGTCCCCAAGAAGAACATTCCTTTCAAATTCTTCAATTATATTGCTGACCACCTTGATTTCATTGCCACTGACAAGAGTGTATGGGATCTAAGCATATCTGGTACCATAATGTACCAAGTTACTATGAAGCTCAGACTCCTCAAGGGTAGGGATGGCAACGGGTCGGGTTTGGCTAATACCATTATCACTCCATTTAAAAATTACTAATACCAAATCCGTCCCAAACCCGCGACGGGTTGTAATCGGTAATACCATTATCACCCCGTCGATATAAACGGGTTCCATCGGGTTACCATCGGTTGTACTAAATTAGAAACACAGTTGATTTACTAAATTATTTGAAGACAAATTAAGTTATAATGCATTTGATAACAAATTAAGTTATAAACCAAGTATCTCTTTCTTATTCTAAGCATATATTCTGCTTTACGTTATAAACCAAATATCCCATATATTTAAACAAACAAATGTATATATACGCATATTGAATGAAATTCTTCCAAAAAAAAAATATATAGATGTCAACACCAAGAATCAGATTAATGAGTTATATATAGACAAAGACACACACATATATATATATATAAAATAAAAATAAAAATCGTAAACGGGTCGGGATCGGGTTACCAACGGGTTTTCCAGAAAACCCAAATCCGACCCGAACCCGCTTCGGGTTTTAATTTGGATACCAAATCCGTCCCAAACCCGTTTATAAATTTACCAAACCCGTCCCAATCGGGTTGGGACGGGTCGGACCATTTTGCCATCCCTACTCAAGGGTAAGCTTAAGTTGCTCAACATGAAGGATTCCAGTGACTTATCTAATAGAGTTCTCATTGCTAAGGATGCCTTAGACAACTGTCAAAGGAAGCTTGATCTTTATCCTGCGGATGATAGAGTTAAAGATGAAGAGAAATGTAATACCCCGTGATTTTTGGGACAAAGAATTAAAAAAAAAATATATATATAAATTAAGTTGGATAAATTGTATTTATTTAATTAAATTATATAAGTTGGGTTTATAAGCCCAATGAATTACTATTTAATTACTTTTGGGCTATTACATATATATAAATTATTTTTGGGCCCATGGGAATTATGTAAAATAAATAAATATATTTATAAAAATAAAACCCTAAGTTAGTCCTACGTTTCTGTCAGACAAATAGAGGAGAGAACAGAATCGCAGTCGCGTAGAAGAGAGATGAGAACATCGATCGGCCTATACTTTGCGTGTGATTTAACTCAACGATCAGGCAAATAGAATGTTCTTCTCTTCTCATTTGGACCCATAATTGCATCATCTCTCTCTCTATACATATTTTTATATTCGTGTATTCATATATATAAATACCATGTTGTTTGTCGCTGTAGTATATATATATACCATGTGTAAGTCGTTGTAATATATATGTATATAATTTATATCATGTATTTCTTCTACCCAGCAAACTCGTACACATGATGGAAGTTGGGACCTTTACCAGTAAACACTGTTAATTAGATTGGGGGTTGACGTGTGTATGTATATATATGGGCATGATTATGTAATTAAGAAAACTTTGATAGATAGAACTATGATATAGTTTCATAAGGATTGACGGTATATGTATATATATTGGTATGCTTATGTAATTAGTAGGATTTTGGTAGTTAGAATTCTTATTTAATATTTTGAATGATGAAACATTGTATATGTATATTAATATGCTTATGTAAATACTAAAAATTTAGTAGTTAGAATTGTACTTTAATGATTGCAATGATTGATATTAGTGTATGTGTGTATATATATATTGACATGCTTAGGTCAGTATTATAACCTTGGTAGTTATAATTGTCATTTATTATTTACAATGACTGAACAGTGTGTATATATATTGGTGTGCTTTCATAAATAGTAGCATTTTGGTGGTTAAAATTGTAATTTAATAATTGTAATGATTTGTTAACAATGGTGATCGTTTTTTTATACCAGACAAATTATTGTAAAATAATTAATAAATTCTTTAACCTATGACATATTTAGTTATATATATATATATTTATATATGTAAACATATTATTTTCTATTATTGTGGAATGGAAGGAACCACGATGAACTAACTATTAATGCAATCTCATCTGTACCATGACATGGAGTTCGGGTACGTGGTTATGGTTCGCCATGGGTTAGTTGCCTATGAAATTGTGGTTTAGTTATTGTATTAATTTATTTTCTTTGCCTATTGATTTGTGATTTGATTTTTTGTTGCGCTTTATTTTTTTATTCTTGTTTATTAACTTATTATTTAATTATGATTGCACCTTATTTATTATGCCTATGTTCTGGAGGATATATATTTAAGTGTGGTACTTATAGGAATTATAATATTACTTTTATATTTATAATGGGTAGATGATGAGATTATTGATACTTTGTTTGGGATCATGTAGAGTCTACTCTGCTTGTGGGTCTAACCCACCGTTGTTGTTTCAGGTTCTCAGCAGTTTCAGCCACAGGGTTGAGGTCTCTTATCATTTATTCGCGATTTCTCCCATTTTGACTTCAGTTCAGTGTAAGGAGTCAATTTAGTTATATTTCTTTCATTAAGGTTTAGGGGTCCATAGATATGGATTCCCGAGTTGTACCCTTTGGGGTTTTTGATTTCTGAATTTGTTCATTCATGAGAATTAAACTTTTGACACTCTGTTATTCATTAAATATGTCTTTTGCTTCCATGCTTGTTTATTATTGAGTGTTGATGCACCTTAGTTTTCGGTATAGGCCTGGCCAACCTATGCATGAAAATTAAGGGGTGTAACAGTTGGTATCAGAGCCATCCAGGTTCAAGTGTCCTAGAATGTTTTCGCTAGGTTTTCCGCGTTGCGTATTCTGATATTTCTAGAGCTTAAATTTAGGATTCGTTGTACTCCTTTAAGTTCGTTGTTGTGGTATTAACGACTCGTATTACCGTTGTTTCAGTATGCCGCCTCGTAGGAGAAGGAATGCAAATTAGGGTCAGGGTAATGCTAAGGATGGCAATGCTGAACTTCCTCCTAATCTCATAGCTATCATTGCTCAGGATGTTGCTGCAGGGGTGGCGACTGCTCTTCAAAATCAACAGCCTCATCCTCCGCCTCCTCAGCAGGTTCCCGTTGTTGAGCAGGCAATACAACCTGTTACATGGGAAAAAGTTCGGAACACTTTCTCAAAAGGTCATCCACCAGAGTTTTCAGGGTCCACTGATGTAAAAGTATCTCACTAGTGGCAGAAGGATATTGAGTGTCATCTCCGTATGGTTGAGTGTACAGAGGTCCAGAAGTAGATGCTTGCTACTTTTAAGTTAGTTGGTGATACTTTGTAGTGGTGGGAATCAATTACCTCCTCAGAGAAGAGGGCCACCTTGACCTATGCTCAGTTCCAGGCTCACTTTGACGATAAATATTTCCCTTTTGCAGTAAGGGCATCTAAGAAAATAGAATTTCTTGATTTACAGCAGGGAGATAAGACTGTAGCGGAGTATGAGCAGGAGTTCACTAGTTTATCATTGTTTGCACCCGAGGAGGTCAACACAGAGGAGAAAAATAAGAATTGCTTTGTGCACGGTTTGACATGGCGCATTCGGCAGGTAATTATGGGTAATCCAGCTTACATCACTTATGCTCAAGTGGTGGATGCATCACTACAACATTGTCAGATTAAGATGGACTACCAGAAAACTAAGGGGGAGAAGCGCAGTGACAAGGACTCTACTAGTCAGACAGGGAATAGTCAGAGTGGCAGACACAGTGATAGGGGAAAATTTCAGGGGTATCAGCCTTGGAAAAAACAGAAGGGTTGCAATGATACTAGTAAGGAGATGTCTTCTCATCAGGGGCAGCAGGGTGGAACACCTCAGATTGGACAGGGTTAGCAATAGGGAAACTACCAGAGGAGATTTTCAGGTTCTTTCAAAGGACATTGTTATGGTTGTGGGGAGTTTGGGCACTCTGCTAAGAGATGTCCCAAGGCTACTCAAGGTCAGCATGACCAGCAGGGTCAGACTGGTCAGCAGGGGCAGAGACAGCCACCACCATTACCGACACCACATATTCCACGTATACAGGGCCTGGTGTACCCAGCTTTACCAGCACCCCCACCACCACAGGGGCAGCCACAACAACAGTTGCATTATGGCAGGGCGTACAACATCATGCCTTATGATCCTCGGGCACCTCAGGCTATTGAGGGTATGTTTCCTATTTATGGTAGACTCGGTCGAGTTCTTTTTGATCCTGGTGTATTACATTCTTTTGTATCTCGGTCGTTTGTCTCTTTATCTGGATTAATGACTCAGTCTTGTAGTCGACCCCTCAGTATTTCCACGCTAGTAGGTGTTGATACAATTTTACGGGAGAGTTGTGGACATGTCCCTATTGATATTGGCAGGCTTAGATTTTTAGCTGATTTGTTAGTACTTGATATGCACTTTTATGATGTGATACTTAGGATGGACTGGTTATCTCACTACCATGCTCAGTTGGACTATCATGGTAAGATGATAGTCTTTGCGATACCGGGTCAAGAGATGTATTTGATTGCTATGCCTCGTCCTCATGGGGGGTCTAGTACACATTTATTTTATATTGATACAGAGACCTAGGAGGAGATCACTGTATCCATGGATGGTATTCCCGTAGTGTGTGATTTTTAGGATGTGTTTCAGGAGATTCCAGGGTTACCACCGAGTCACGATATTGACTTTGTTATTGACTTAGCTTCAGGCACCAGGCCTATTGCTAAGGCACCATATAGGATGGCACCGATGGAGATGCGGGAGTTGAAGGAACATATTCAGCAGTTTCTTAGCCAGGGTTTCATTCACAGGAGTACTTCACCCTGGGGAGCACTGGTGTTGTTTGTGAAGAAGAAGGATGGTTCTCTTCGTCTTTGTATCGATTACAGGGAGCTGAATAAAGTCACAATTCGCAACAAGTATCTGTTGCCTAGGATTGATGATTTATTTGATCAGTTGAAGGGAGTCACCTACTTCTCGAAGATAGATTTGAGGTCTGGTTATCATCAACTTCGTGTTAGGGAACAGGATGTACCCAAGACAACATTTCTCACAAGATATGGGTGGTATAAGTTCCGTGTTATGCCTTTCGGGTTGACCAATGCTCCAGCTGTCTTTATGGATCTAATGAATAGAGTATTTAGGCCATTTTTAGATCAATTTGTTATTGTATTCATTGATGACATATTGGTTTACTCTCGGTCTGAGGAAGAGCATGCCAGACATCTACAGACAATACTACAGACCCTTAAAAAACACCAGTTGTATGCAAAGTTTGAGAAATGTGCATTCTGGCAGAGAGAGGTGAAGTTTTTGGGTCATGTGGTGTTAGAGAAGGGGATTGCAGTGGACCCAACGAAGGTCTCAGTGGTTCTGGAGTGGGGACAACCTACCTCACCTTCAGAAGTCTGTAGTTTTCTAGGATTAGCAGGTTATTACCGTAGATTCATATAGGGTTTCTCTAAGATCGCCAGTCCGTTCACCAACTTGACTAGAAAGGGTGTGCCATTTGTTTGGGATGATCACTGTCAGACAACTTTTGATGAACTGAAGGCAAAGTTGACTTTTGCACATGTTCTGGCCACTCCACAGAGTGGGGTTGAGTATCTTGTCTACACCGATGCATCATTACATGGTCTGGGTTGTGTGTTGATGTAGGAGGAGATACCAGTATCTTATGATTCACGTAAGCTCAAGCCACATGAGCTTAATTACCCTACCCATGATTTGGAGTTGGCAGCGGTGGTTTTTGCATTGAGGATCTGGAGGCATTACCTCTTAGGTGAGGCTTTCAGATTATTCAGTGATCACAAAAGTTTGCAGTACCTGTTTACGCAAAGGGAGTTGAATACGAGGCAGTGCAGATGGCTGGAATTTGTGAAGGACTATCATTTTTCCATTCAGTATCATCGAGGGAAGGCTAATATAGTGGCTGACGCCCTCAGTCGTCGACCCTATGCTAGTCTTTCAGCCTTGTTCGAGACTGAGTGGAATGCGTTGAGGTCCGTTGATGAGTTAGCTGACGCTTTTGCAGAATGTGTTATGGTGACACCTGTCATCATTCGAAGAGTAATTGAGGCCCAACAGGCGGACCAACAGTGTATAGATAGAGTTGCAAAGTTAACATCAGGAGAGATTCCCTTTTACTCAGTTGGTTCAGATGGGGGGTTGAGGTACAAAAGTCGATTAGTTGTTCCTCCTATCGATGACTTGAGGAGAGATGTGATGAGAGAGGCTCATAACTCTCCATTTGTAGTTCATCCTAGAGGGGATAAGATGTACCAGGATATGAAACGCCAATTTTGGTGGGCTGGTATGAAGAGAGACATAGCTATTTTTGTCTCTAAGTGTAGTACTTGTCAAATGGTTAAAATCGATCACCAGAAATCACCAGGAGCATTGCAGCCACTTCCAGTGCCTGAGTGGAAATGGGAGAGCATTTTTATGGATTTCATTGAGGGGTTAACTACCTCACATCGGAACCATGACTCCATTTGGGTGATAGTTGATAGACTTCCAAAGTCTGCCCATTTTCTACCTGTTCGCTCTGATTACACTTCAGAGTAGTTGGCAAAGCTTTACATTGTAGAGATAGTGAAGCTTCATGGGATTCCATTGTCTATTATATCAGATAGAGATTTGAATTTTGTATCTGGGTTTTGGGCGAGCTTTCAGCAGGCTTTGGGTACAGAGTTGCACCTTAGTACAACTTATCATCCACAAATAGATGGTCAAACTGAGAGGGTTAATCAGATTTTGGAGGATATGATTCGAGCCTGTGTCCTTGATTTCAAGGGCAATTGGGAGTTCTATTTGCCACTTTCAGAGTTTGCCTATAATAATAGTTATCAAAAGACTATTGGTATGGCTCCATTTGAGGCATTGTACGGTCGACCCTGTTGATCTCCGGTGTGTTGGCTTGAGGCTGGAGAGAACATATTATTTGGTCCTGAGTTCATCAAGGACACCTCATAAAAGATTCCTCTTATTCGGGACCATATGAGGACTGCCCAGAGTAGGCAGAAGAGTTATGCTGATCGGCGGACTCGAGATTTGGAGTTCAGAGTGGGGGATCATGTTTTACTCAAGGTGTCTCCTATGAAGGGAGTAATGCGGTTTGGAAAGAAGGGTAAATTATCACCTCGTTTTGTGGGTCATTTTATGATTACTAACAGGATTAGACCGGTGGCGTACCATTTAGCACTGCCAGATTTTATGCACATGGTTCATAATGTATTCCATGTGTCAATGTTGCGAAAATTCTTACGAGATGAGGATGTATATCAACATATTGATGCGGGAGAGATCATTCCTCTGGTGCGTGTTCAGTGGAGCCATCACAATGAGGTAGAGTCCACTTGGGAAAGAGAGGATGAAATTCGTGCAAAGTATTTAGAGCTATTTAATTCAGGTATGTGGTGAATTCCGGGGACGGAATTCCTTTACTAGGGGGGGAGAATGTAATACCCCGTGATTTTTGGGACAAATAAATTAAAAAAAAATATTTATATAAATTAAGTTGGATAAATTGTATTTATTTAATTAAATAATATAAGTTGGGCTTATAAGCCCAATGAATCACTATTTAATTAATTTTGGGCTATTACATATATATAAATTATTTTTGGGCCCATAGGAATTATGTAAAATAAATATATTTATAAAAAGAAAACCCTAAGTTAGTCCTACGTTTCTGTCAGACAAATAGAGGAGAGAACATAATCGCAGTCGCGTAGAAGAGAGAGGAGACATCGATCGGCCTACACTTCGCGTGTGATTTAACCCAACGATCAGGTAAGTAGAATGTTCTTCTCTTCCCCTTTGGACCCGTAATTGCATCCTCCCTCTCTCTCTATACATGTTTTTATATTCGTGTATTCATATATATAAATACCATGTTGTTTGTCACTGTAGTATATATATATATATATACCATGTGTAAGTCGTTGTAATATATATGTATATAATTTATATCATGTATTTCTTCTACCCAACAAACTCGTACACATGATGGAAGTTGAGACCTTTACCAGTAAACACTGTTAATTAGATTGGGGGTTGACGTGTGTATGTATATATATGGGTATGATTATGTAATTAAGGAAACTTTGATGGATAGAACTATGATATAGTTTCATAAGGATTGACGGTATATGTATATATATTGGTATGCTTATGTAATTAGTAGGATTTTGGTAGTTAGAATTTTTATTTAATATTTTGAATGATGAAACAGTATATATGTATATTAATATGCTTATGTAAATACTAAAAATTTAATAGTTAGAATAGTAATTTAATGATTGCAATGATTGATATTAGTGTGTGTGTGTATATATATATTGGCATGCTTAGGTCAATATTAGAACCTTGGTAGTTATAATTGTCATTTATTATTTACAATGACTGAATAGTGTGTATATATATTGGTGTGCTTTCATAAATAGTAGCATTTTGGTGGCTACAATTGTAATTTAATATTTGTAATGATTTGTTAACAGTGGTGATCGTTTTTTTATACCAGACAAATTCTTGTAAAAGAATTAATGAATTCTTTAACCTATGACATATTTAGTTATATATATATATATATATATATATTTATATATGTAAACATATCATTTTCTATTATTGTGGAATGGAGGGAACCACGGTGAACTGACTATTAATGCAGTCTCATCTGTACCATGACATGGAGTTCAGGTACGTGGTTATGGTTCAGCATGGGTTAGTTGCCTATTAACTTGTGGTTTAGTTATTGTATTAATTTATTTTCTTTGCCTATTGATTTGTGATTTTATTTTTGGTTGCGCTTTATTTTTTTATTCTTGTTTATTAACTTATTATTTAATTATGATTGCACCTTATTTATTATGCCTATGTTCTGGAGGATATATATTTAAGTGTGGTACTTATAGGAATTATAATATTACTTTTATATTTATAATGGGTAGATGATGGGATTATTGGTACTCTGTTTGGGATCATGTAAAGTCTACTCTGCTTGTGGGTCTAACCCATCGTTGTTGTTTCAGGTTCTCAGCAGTTTCAGCCACAGGGTTGAGGTCTTTTATCATTTATTCGCGAGTTCTCCCATTTTGACTTCAGTTCAGTGGAGGGAGTCAATTTAGTTATATTTCTTTCATTAAGGTTTAGGGGTCCATAGATATGGATTCCCGAGTTGTACCCTTTGGGGTTTTTGATTTCTGAATTTGTTCATCCATGAGAATTAAACTTTTGACACTCTTTTATTCATTAAATATGTCTTTTGCTTTCGTGCTTGTTTATTATTGAGTGTTTGTGCACCTTAGTTTTCGCTATAGACCTGGCCAACCTATGCATGAAAATTAGGGGGTGTCACAAGAAAGAACTCCTTCAAGTGTATAACCGAACTTGAAATTACCTAGACGATAGTGAAAACAGCCTATAGGGGGAGTGAATAGGCTTTTTATCGATTTTTTGATCAATTAAAATTATTTAGTGGAAATTCAATTTTAATTAGTCACAAACCCTAATTTTCAATTTAATTCCAAAAACAGATCTATCGAGCAATATAAAGCAAACATCAATATAGTGAAAAAAATAAAGCAAGAGACAACACAGAGAATTATATGTGAAAAAACCAAAGAAACGTTCCAAGGAAAAAACCACGGGTACACTCAGGTACCGATGCAGTATGAATCAACAATTACAGACTCTATGGGAGTTTTAGACTTACAATCACTCTTGATATGCCTTCCTCTACTCACAGTCTGAAACCCTTGAATCACTCGTACTTCATAAAGCACGCTTGCTTTTCCAGACACTATGAGAGACTCACAAATCATGCTTGATTTGCCTTTCTCTACTCGCAATCTGAAATCCTCGAATCGCTCCATACTCGAACGGATCAAAACGACCTCGTTGCAATGGATGGTCTGATTATTTTTCAGCAATCACTCATCCAATCGTGCATATAAAACTTCGATGTAGAAGCACGATTGGAGAAACTCAACACAAGAGATAACACCAATATGTATGATCACTTCATAATCACCTCTCTATGTGTATCACTCTGTAGAAGAATATGAACTATAGAATATTGTATAGCTCTCACCAAAAACCCTATTGAAAAATTGTCATAAAAAATCGTAGCCTCTTCTATTGTAGAACCTTGGTATTTATAGGCCAAGTCATAGAAACCCTAACCTTGCCCTCTTATATAATTTCACAATACCTTAATAAATCCTCTAAAATCTGATGTAAATATGTGTAATGCCTATACGTAGAGGTCTGAAGTCGTCAATCACTTAAAACTCGAAGTAGGGACCAAACTGGAAAAATCCGAAAGCACCCCGAAATAAATCATGCGTAACAAGTAATCACGTGACCGAGCATTGGGACCTATGTTTGGGACCTACGCTTGGGGGTAGGTCCAGGGCATAGGGTCCACTCCCAGCTTCAAAACCACAGCGTAGGTTAGAGTCATTCTGCCTCTTTTTGCCTATGACAACGTAGGTATGTTGCATCTTTTACAATTTTTTCATAATTGAGTTAGACTGGTCATCTCGATTTCCCAATGCTTTTGGATGAAGTCATAATGTCTGGAAATGAAATTTTTGCCCTCTGGTGAAGTGACGGTATCTGGAAATGACAAATTTTCCCTTCAACAGCTAATATTTGCTCTCACACACTCCTTGACTCCTTTCTCTAGATAGAAACGATCCTGCTAACAACTCAATTGCAAAAACACAAAACTCTCAACATGACAATTCACTCAACATGGTTATTGTCTAGAACATGCCAAACACAAATAATACTATAAATGTTCTTACAATATCCCCCTTGGCATTTCTGAGACAAAACCATGTTTTACAATATAGCCTCACAAATAACAACATAATCTCTATACCTATGAACACACACCGACAAACATAGATATAAACTGTCACCTTGCTTTCATGACGGTCTACCAATCCTGTAACCACAATACTGAACAAACCATTAAACACAAGTGTGAAAAATAGATATAAACCAACATAATGATCATCATAAAATCATAACAACAATGCACACCTATTGATCATCATTCTCCCCCTGAGAATAAAATCTCCCTTGCTAAATACTTTTCCCTCTTAATCAATCAAATAATCTTAACCAACCAATATATTTCCCCCTCACTTAATATTTCTCCCCCTTTTTGTCACTGAAATGTCAAGCAAAAAGAGTATACGCCATAGCAATAATGTAGAGAGATGGAATGAAGTACTCAATGAAAAATACCAAGATATATAACTCATATAAGATCATATTCAAATTCTCAGGATAACAGAAATCTCTATTATGCATGACCCTACTACTAATGCATGAATGCAAAATGTCATGAATAAAAATAAAATAAAATATTTTTGTTTTTAGAAATCTGTGAGCAAGGCAGTAGAGACACACAACCAATCATTAACACATCATATTCTCAGATTTAACTCGACCATTATACACTTGGTATAGAAGAAAATCAACACACATACCTTGTAAATTCAAGAATGCACAAGTCAAGTTTTACAATTATATATATATGAAAATTCTCATGTGCAAGCACTAAGGTAAGATGAAAACAATACATATTAAAGCTGATAATCTTCCCACCAACTGTGATGATAATTCAATCCAAGATCCAAACTAGAAGGCAAAAAATAAAAGATACTTTCTCTTTGTCACACAATTTCCTCATTCTCATCTTTTCAAAATTTTCACCATATTCCTTTTTGTCTTTCTAAGCTTCGGACTTTCTAGCGAGAATTTTTTAGTCTCGATCAACTGGGCTCGAGCTTCTTCCATGGGATTTATGCTCATTAGTCTTCTCCCCTTTTTACGCGAACACTCAATGCTTACTGAGGCAAGAGGTCCGGTTACTCAGATTGAAGAACTACTTTTTGCATTTTTAATATTTTAATATTTTAAGCATCTCATTTTTTTTTTCAATATCACCATAATATTCATACACATGCAAAAAATATTTCATGCATAGACCGATCTAGCATAGCTCATGAACCTTCATACCACTTCGGGTTAGATAAAAAAATTAATAGATTCAACAGACATTATAATCATACCAAAACAACTAGCACCTAAGATTAAAGTTTTGTAACATAAAATAATCATGCTAAGTGATCATCCAAAAATCTTAGGTCAGTCTGATACCTCTACTTCACATATGCATAATGAGACAAGTAAATGTGAAAATAGAGTAAAATATGACAACTTTTGTACTCTAGCCAAGCTCAACTGTCTCAAAAATTTTATTTTATGATTTTTTAAAATAAAATGCATGCATGAACAAATATAATACAAATGTATGATTACCTTTCAATTCTAGAAGAATAATATAATGTGTTCCTATAATGATAGATAAAAAGATATCCATTCTAAAGAAAGCATACCAATAGATTTCTTAAGACTAACATGCTTTTGAAAATCTAATGGTTTTGTAAAGATATCTACTAACTAAGAATCTGTGGATATGAACTTTAGAGACACTATACCATCTTCAACAAGATCACGAATGAAATGATGTCGAATATCTATATGCTTTGTCCTAGAGTGTTGAACATGATTTTTAGAAATATTTATTGCACTCGTGTTATCACAGAACACAGTTATTGTACCTTGAGAAAAACCATAATCCTACAACATCTGATGCATCCACAAAACCTGAGTACAACAACTACCAACTCCTATATACTCAGCCTTAGTGGTGGAAAGGGAAACACAATTTTGCTTCTTGCTATGCCAAGCAACTAAGAAATTTCCAACATAAAAACACCCTCCACTAGTACTTTTTCTATCATCAACATTACCGGCTCAATCAACATCAGAGAAAGATGCGATATCAATATTAGTACCCGATGGATACCACAATCCGTAATTCACTGTCCCTTTAACATACTTGATAATCCTTTTCACAACAATAATATGAGACTCCTTGCCTGGTAACATGCACACAAACCAACACTAAAATTTATGTCAGGTCGACTGACAATCAAATATAATAAACTCCCAATCATACTCCTATAAAGTATATGATCGACATCTTTGCCTTTAGTATCCAAGCTAAGCTTAACACTTGTACTCATAGGAGTGCGAGCATCCTTAGCCTTTTCTAAACCAAATTTCTTCACCAATTCCAATGCATAATAAGTTTGAGAAACAAAAATCCCATCATTTAATTGCCTAACTTGAAGCCATAAAAATAATTTCAATTCACCAATCATGCTCATCTCAAATTCATGTTTCATTTGATCTCCAAAATAATGAGCAAACTTATCAGAAGTGGATCCAAACATAATGTCATCAACATAGATTTGAGCAACAACTGTATCACTCTTAATTTTCTGAATAAACAGTGTTTTATCCACTCCCCCTCGAGTAAAACCTATTCCCAATAGGTAATCAGTCAACCTTTCATGCCAAGCTCTAAGAGCTTGCTTTAGCCCGTACAAAGCCTTTTTCAGCCTGTAAACATGATCTGGACAATAAGGATCTTCAAATCCTTTGGGCTGCTCCACATATACTTCCTCATGAAGAATACCATTAAAAAATGCAATATTCACATCCATTTGATACAACTTGAATCCAAGATGACAAGCGATAACACACAAAATCTGAATAGATTCAAGCCTAGCCACTGGAGTGAAAGTCTCATCAAAATCAATACCCTCCATCTGAGTATATCCTTGAGCAGCAAGCCTAGCCTTATTCCTAACTACTATACCATGTTCATCCTTTTTATTCTTGAATATCCATTTGGTACCAACCGTATTTATCTCCTTAAGTCTAGGCACAAGATACCACACATTATTCTTAACAAACTGTTGAAGTTCTTATTGCATAACATTTATCCACTCACTATCTTGAAGAGCTTCTTTGATATTTTTAGGTTCCAAAAAAGATGTATAACATGCATACGAAACCTCATTCCTAGCCTTTCTCCATGTCACCATCATCTAATTAACATATCCTATAACATTATCCAAATTATGGTATAACTTTACCCTTGCAGATGGTTCCTTAGACGATGTAGGTTAAACATCACCAATTGAATCATGTGATTCTGCAGGACTTGAAGTATTATTACTAACCACATTATCCTCTTTTTCAACCTTAGAAGAATCATTATCCAATATAAAAAATGGCTCACCGTATTCCTCTTCAGTAGACGTTGGGGACTCATCAATACATGAGTCATCAACCACTACATTGGCAGATTCCATCATCGTTTGAGTTCTAAGGTTAAAAACCCTATATGCTTGATTAGTTAATAAATTACCCAAAAATATTCCTTCATCACTCTTAGACTAGAACTTTCCAATAGATTCACGATCTCTAGGAATATAACATTTTGCTTCAAAAACTTTAAAATACTTTACATTGCGTTTCTTGTAATTCCACAGCTCTTAAGGAGTTTTTAAGGTGTCAGGCCTAAGATAAAACTTTATTCGAGGTGTAACACGCTGTGTTCACCGCCTCGGCCCAAAAATACCTAGGAACATTCCTACCCTGTAGCATAGTATTGACCATTTCCTGAATAACCCTATTCTTCCTCTCAACTACTCCATTTTGTTGAGGAGTTTTATGTGCTAAAAATTCATGTTTTATACCTCTCTCTTCACAAAACACTTCAAAATATGAATTTTCAAGCTCCCTTCCATGATCACTCCTTACTTTAGAAATGGAACAATTCTTCTCAGTCTGAATTTTTAAACAAATTCTCTTAAAACTTTCAGGAGCTTCAGACTTTTCACTTAGAAATCAAACCCATGCAAATCTCGAATAATCATCCACCATGACAAAAATATATTTCTTTCCTCCTTTGCTCATGGTCATAGTGGGATCCATTAAATCAATATGCAATAACTTTAAAGGTCTAGAAGTACCAATGACATTTGTCTTTTTGTGCTGACATCTGACTTGTTTACCCTTCTGACATGATCCACACACAACTCCTTTTGCATAACCAAGCTTAGAGACTCCCTTTAACAATTTCATTCTTTAGTATTTTTTGTTAATTCACATAAATTAACATGTCCCATCCACTGAAGCCAGATTTCAACTTTATCAAGTTTAACTCTATTGCATAACAATTCAGAATTAGGAATAATGCAATAACAATTATCAGTTGAACGCATACCTTCCATTACACAATTTCCAGAAGAGTCAATGATCAAACACTTATCAGGAGAAAAAGTGACATTATGATTGTTATCACATATTTGACTTATGTTTAACAAATTTGCTTTAAGACCCTCTACATAAAGCACATCTTCTAGTTTAGGTAGACCAGAAACCACAATGGTACCTTTGCCTAGAACCTTCGACTTCTTTCCATCACCAAAAGTGACTATCCCACCATGACATTCCTCGAGAAATCCAAACAATGACTTATCTCTAGTCATATGCCTCGAACATCCACTATCCAAATACCAAGAAGTAGACTTGCATGCTCTAAGTGCAATATGAACTATAAGACAGTGTAGTTCACTTTTTATTACCCAAGCCTTCTTCATATTTGAAGCTCCTTTTGCCAATCTTGAAAAATTATTCATTTATTCATTCAACATTCAAATTTGATCTTGAACACGATCTCTTTATTGAACTCTTTGTTCCTTCACCGATTGCTGAGTCTTCCCTCTCAACTTTGAACACCTTGGTCGAATGTGACCACTGACACCACAGTGATAACAAATAGGAACAAACCTCTGGACTCCATCAGTTGACTTCCTAGGATATCTAGGATTGAACCCTAGGATTCCAATTTGAATTTCCTTTTGAAGAACTCGATGCTACTTGAGAGGCTTTTACAATGGTGATTTTTGCAGCAACATTCGAATTTTGCAATACTCCAACAAAAACCTAGTCCTTTTGTATTTCCTATGGATTTTCTACACTCAACATATGATTAAGCTTAAGAGTTCCACTAGACCACTTCTGAACAGTTGAGTTAGCATCTTTTAGCTCCTTTTCCAAATTTTCAATCTTAGTAGATTTCTCAACCAATTCCTTATTGAGACCATCTATTAACTTCAATGCCTCAATTTTTTCAAGTTCAGACTTATTCAAATCCTCAATCAATTTGGCCTTTTGGGTATGTAGAAGATTTAGAGTTTGAGAACTATTGGCTAATTCATCTTTTAAAGAATGCAATTCTTTGTCCATGTTAAGAATTTTAGTCAACAGTTTCATGTGATTCTTGTGAAGTTGTGTGGTCTTATCAAGTAATTTATTATAAGACTCTTGAAGCGTTTCATCACAATCTTCATCACTCTCAAAACCTTCCTCTTCAGACATCGCCAAACTTGAAACAACTTCGTTAACCTCCTTGCTCTGTACAACAAACACAGTGAAATTCTCAGAATCATCACCTACTTCTGAGTCTGTCGCATCACTAGCTGATCCATTATCAGAGTCATCATCCCAACTGACAGCTAATCCTTTGGATTTTTTCAGAGTGTTTGCACACTCTACAGTTATATGACAATATCCTTGACATTCAAAACATTTGGGTTTCTTCTTTTTAAGATCAGACTTGTCCTTCCTAATTTGAGTCTTATTTCTATTTCTAGACTTACCCAACTTATCCCCAAATTTTTGTCCCTGGCCATTCTGTTTAGTCCTAACAAATTTGTTCAACCTTTTAGCAAACATGACAATATCATTCAAACTCAACTCACTTTCTTCATCAAGTTTAACCTGATCCTCCCTAGTGGTTTTGAAAACTATGCTCTTCTCTTTTGTGCCACTCGCCTTTTTAGGAGGATTTTTGAACATTTTCATCTCATAAGATTTTAAGTTTCCAGCAAATTCTTCAATCTTAATTTCTTTAAGATTCATGACCTTAGAGATAACAGTGACCTTAGATAAAAAACGTTTAGGAAGAGACCTAAGAATTTTCTCTACTATGGTAGTCTCATGAATATGCTCACCTAGGTTATGACAACCTGTTACAATATCAGTTAACCTAGCCTCAAAGTCTGCGAAGATCTCATCCTCATCCATTTCCAGCTGTTCAAATTGAGAATTCAAAATTTGAAGCTTTTATTGTTTCACTTTCGACGTTCCTTCATGAGTGACTTGGAGAATGTCCCAAGCTTCCTTGGTAAATATGAACGTAGCAATCCTCTTGAACTCACTCGGAGTTACAACATTGTATAACACATTTTCATCTCATAACATTGTATAACACATTCACTCTTGATATGCCTTCCTCTACTCGCAGTCTGAAATCCTTGAATCACTCATACTTCACGAAACACGCTTGCTCTGCCAGACACTATGAGAGACTCACAAATCATGCTTGATTTTGCCTTTCTCTACTCGCAGTCTGAAATCCTCGAATCGCTCCGTACTCGAACGGATCAAAACAACCTCGTTGAAATGGACGGTGTGATGATTTTTCAGCAATCACTCATCCAATCATGCATATAGAACTTCGAGGTAGAAACACGATTGGAGAAACTCAACACAAGAGATAACACTAATATGTATGATCATTCCATAATCACCTCTCTATGTGTATCACTATGTAGAAGAATAGGAAGTATAGAATATTGCAGAGCTCCCACCAAAAACCCTCTTGAAAAATCGTCGTAAAAAACCGTAGCCTCTTCTCTTGTAGAACCTTGGTATTTATAGGCCAAGTCATAGAAAACCCTAACCTTGCCATCTTATATAATTTCACAATACCTTGATAAATCTTCTAAAATATTATGTAAATATGTGTATATGCCTAACCGTAGAGGTCTAAAGTCGTCGATCACTTAAAAACTCAAAGTAGGGACCAAACTGGAAAAATCCGAAAGCACCTCGAAACAAATCCTACGTAACAAGTAATCACGTGACCGAGCATTGGGACCTACGCTTGGGTGTAGGTCTAGGGTGTAGGGTCCCCTGTCAGCTCCAAAACCACAACGTAGGTTAGAGCCATTATGCTTCTGACAACGTAGGTATTTTGCATCATTTGTAGTTTTTTCATATTTAAGCTAGACTAGTCATCTCGAATTCCCAATGCTTTTGGATGAAGTGATAATATTTGGAAATGACATTTTTGCCATTCGGTGAAGTGACCGTATTTGAAAATGATGATTTTTCCCTTCGATAGTTAATCTTTTGCTTTCACACACTCCTTGACTCCTCTCTTGAGATAGAAACGATGCTACTAACAACTCAATTGCAAAAACACAAAACTCTTAACATGACAATTCACTCAACTTGGTTATTGTCTAGAACATGCCAAACACAAATAATACTATAAATGTTCTTACAGAGCTATTCTTGCTGAGGAAACTTTGTTCATGCAGAAAACAAGGATTAGATGGATAAGTGATGGTGATATGAGTACAAATTTTTTTATGAAGTATTTTAATTCTAGATGCAATAGAATGATGATTTGCTCCCTCAAACTTAGTGATGGTACTATTACTGAGTCTTTACCTACTATCAAGAAAAAAGCTATTGACCACTTCAAAATTCTTCTTGGCACTTTTACTTTCTCTTATCCTGGCATTGATGCCATTAGAAAGGTGTATACTAAATCAATTCCTGATAGTGAATTTGCTTCCTTCATTGAAATACCTAGCACTGAAGATATTCACAAATGCTTCTCTAACCTTAACTCTTCCAGAGCTCCTGGACTTGATGGCTATAATGCTATTTTATTTAAGAGAGCGTGGCTAGTGATAGGTGGTGATGTTACAAAAGGCATTCAGGAATTCTTCTTGAATGGACAGATTCTTAAAATGATCAATTCAACCTCTTTCATTCTTGTTCCAAAATGTCCTAACCCTTCTTCAATGAATGATTTCAGACCCATTGCCTGTTGCAACACTATTTATAAAGTTATATACAAACTCATTGCTTTGAAGCTTCAAGCCCTTCTCCCCTCTTTCATTGATAAACCCCAAACAACTTTTATCAATGGTAGAAGACTCAATGATAACTTCTTAACTGCTTAAGAGTTGTTATATGGACTATGAAAATTGATTTGCACAAAGCTTATGACACTGTTAACTGGCATTTTCTCATTGATACTCTAAAAGTGGTCAAATTTCCTAGTATATTCATTACATGATTGAGGCTTGTGTTAGTAGTACAATTTTTTTCTATCTTTATTAATGGTGAGTTGGAAAGTTTCTTCAAAGGAGCAAAAGGTCTCAGACAAGGAGACCCTTTATCTTTTTTCCTGTTTGTCATAGTAATGGATGTATTATCCTCCATTCTTCAAGCTGCTACCACCAACAACCCTCATTTTGAGTTTCATTGGAGATGTCAGAAAACCAAGCTCACTCACCTCAGTTTTACAGATGATTTGATGGCGTTCTGTCATGGGGATGGCCACTTTCTTGGAATTGTTCACGAAGCTCTTTAGGTTTTTTATGCTCTTTCAGGCTTATCTCCTAACAGATCAAATAGCTTTATCTTCTTCTCTGGTGTTAATGATGAAACAAAAACATGCATGAACAATATGGTGGAATTTGAGCAAGGATATTTCCTCTTCAGATATCTTGGGTTACAATTATCTTCTTCTAGACTCAAGAGCAATGAGATCAAATGCATTGTGCAGAAGGTCACTAGTAGAATCTCTTCTTGGCCTGCTAAGTTCCTGACCTATGCATGCAGACTTCAACTTATCAAGGCCATTTTAGTTAATATCCATGCTTTCTAGAGTTCCCACATGGTTTTACCTCTTCATGCTATTAAAGCCATCAAGTCAATTTTGAGTAAATTCCGTTGGACTGGTAGTGATATGAAGCTTGGGGGTGCTAAAGTAAATTGGTCAGCTGTTTACAGGTCTAAGGAAAGTGGTGGTCTGGGTCTCCCAAATCTGGTCCATCTCAACAAAGTTGCAACATTAAAGCATATATGGCAGCTTGTGAGTGATAATGGTCAATATGTCTGGTATGATTGGGTTTAAGCCAACCTTATCAAGAAAGATTGATTCTGGAATATTAAAGCCTCCCCCTTGGGATCTTGGAACTGGAGAAGACTCCTTAAGCTTAGAAGTTTAGCTAAACTCTTTATCCACCACAAGATTGTGGATGGAAAGACCTCTTATCTTTGGTTACCTACTGGAGCTCTTTTTTCTAGTCATGATGAGTTCAATGGGATGAACCTTGCTCTTTATAGGTGGCCTATCAATACTAAAGTATCCAGACTGATAAGGAACAACCAATGGAGGATCCCTCCCTCTCTCCATGGTATTACTCCTATTAGTTGGTTTGGATATCTTCCTTACCTTCATCAAGGTGACAAGGATATTATATCTTGGACTCTTTTTGATCATGGAGGCTTCAATTTCAAGCAAACTTTCATGGCCCTCAACTCTCCTACATTGTTATGCAATTGGCAACACACTGTGTGGTTTCAACACCACATCCCAAAACATGCTTTCATTTTACTACTTGCAATGCATAGAAGACTCAACACCAAGGACAAGCCAGGAATTCCTTCCAACTTGTCTCCACTATGTTGTCTATGTAGTGTGGTGAATGAATCCCATGATCACATGTTTTTCACTTGCCCTTTCTCTCAAAAGATCTGGCTTTGGCTTTAGAATATTTGTGGTGTTTATGTGGGTGTTGTCTCTCTTGAAGATATCATGGATTGGGCATCAAAGATTTTGGAAGTGAAGACCACTGACAATAGGGGAACTGTGTTCAGACTATGCATAGTTACTGCAGTGTATTTCCTTTGGAGATAAAACAATTACAGGATTTTTGTTCGTAAGTTCTCTTCTTCAAGGAGCTTAATCTCAAGTATTAAAGCTCACATAAGATTGAAGCTTATATCTATGTCCTTCAAGAACACAAAGCTTAACAGGGAGATATTTGTAGCTTGGTCGTTACCTAGTTCTGTTATGTTGCCAATATGAGGCTCTGTTGTTTCTGAGGTTGGCTTAAGGTTGGTTTGGTGTAAGCTTGTTCTGGCTCCTATGCTAGCTTAGTGTCACGGGCCTAGAGTTTTCACGCGCAGTGGCACGGCCCGTGCGGCACCATGCCCCAAATATGAGCTTGTGAGGGCATGGTAAGCCTCGCACGATGTGCCTCACTCAGCTTGCACACTGACTGGTTTCGACCTGCCTTGGTCTCGTCAGGGGAATGGATCCAGCTCCCGACCAGTTTGTGCACGGGTGGCCCAAAGGAGGTTACCACCTTGTGTCCTGCACGCCCCTTCACTGGAACCATTCCAGTCATTTGACGTTGAAGTACATCCACCAGCCAACATGCTTATCTCTCGAAAGGTCGAGGTGTGTTGTCATGGAGGCTCAAGAATAAGTCCGTGACATTCTCCCCCACTCAATCTGTGAACGTCCTCGTCGCAGTCACAAGTGTATCTCATTGCCATATCCTCAAGCAAGGGTCGAGGTCTATGGTAGGTGTGGCCAAGAGATGAGAACAGCTCCGCCGCAGCTTCTACCCCGTCGGCCTCCAACGCTACGTTGTCACGGAGAGTCGGATGAATCGCCGTAGTTACTCTCTACGTACGATCATGATATGAACATGGCCCGGGACACCTAACTTCAGTGAGATCACCTGATCAGCTTCAGGGTGAAGCGCTTTCTTCGTAGGGGGTGGCAATGGAGGATTACCCTCCGGCATACACGTGTTGCCCCGTCTTGGCCCAAGAATCGACCTGGGGACACAATTGCATGTGCTTACTCCCAAGTCCTGCTCTGATACCATTTGTCACGGGCCTAGAGTTTTCACGCATAGCGGCACGGCCCGTGTGGCACCATGCTCCAAATATGAGCTTGTGAGGGCATGGTAAGCCTCGCACGATGTGCCTTACTCGGCTTGTACACTGACTGGTTTCAACCTGCCTTGGTCTCGTCAGGGGAACGACTCCAGCTCTCGACCAGTTTGTGCAGGGGTGGCCCAAAGGAGGTTACCACGTTGTGTCCTACACTCCCCTTCCCTGGAACCATTCCAGTCATTTGACGTTGAAGTACATCCACCAGCCAGCATGCTTGTCTCTCGAAAGGTCGAGGTTTGTTGTCACGGAGGCTCAAGAATAAGTCCGTGACATTAGGCTGGCTTTCTTCCTCTTTCTTGGCTGTTGGTTGCTAGGGTTTGTCCCTTTACATGGGCTATATTTTCCTTTGCCTTTGGTTCGATTGGGTTTACTCCCTGAACTGGGGCTTTGTTTGTATTCTTTTGTTTGTTCTTTGTTTAATAAATTTGAATTACCGAAAAAAAAGATCCCATTAACTTTTAGTATTAAGTTAAATTTAAACATAATAAATGAGTTCATTGAGTTGGAAACCACTACCTTTACTTAGTAGTTTAGACGAGATCTCATATATATATATATATATATATATATAAGGAAGGGCAACACTCAGACACTTGACACTCTAGTATGTAAATGATACTACTCTAAATTCATTTAAAAATTAATTTACAATAATTCATCTAATATTAATTAGAGTTATAAAGATATCTTAAAGAGAATAAACTCGAAGAATATTTTCTTCACATAAAAAGAATAATGTATTAAAAAATTATATTTCTCTTCATTTCTCATAAAAATTGAGGTTTTTTAACAT
Source organism: Cornus suecica (assembly GCA_963922005.1). Lineage (NCBI taxonomy): Eukaryota > Viridiplantae > Streptophyta > Magnoliopsida > Cornales > Cornaceae > Cornus > Cornus suecica. The sequence continues at coordinate 17,979,215 of OY998244.1, forward strand.
TCAAAACTAGGGATGGTAATTTGTACTGCCCCGCCCAGTTGTGCCCCTTTATTTAAGGGTTGGGAGTGTTTTTATTTCGTACGGGCAAGTTTGATATAAAAAATTGAGCCTGTCATGGGTTATGGGGGGGACGGATTTTGGTAAAGACCCGTCCTGTCCCGTTTATATTAACATTAAATTTTTTTTCTACTTATATATATATATATATAGGGCTGCACAATGAACCGAAGAATCGGACTGAACCGGAATCGATAGTTTGATCAGTTCCAAGGTGGTTCGGTTAGGTTCGGTTCCGGTTATGAAAAGTAAAGAGCCTAATTTTTAGGTTTGGTTCTGGTTCTTAACCATGTAGATCGAACCGGACCGGAACCGAATATCTTTTTATTAATTTTTATATATATTTTTAATAGTATTATATTTTTACTTTTATATAATTTAAAAGTTGCAAGTTAATATTTAAAAGGTTATAATTTTATGGGATATAATTTTGAAATAATTACTTTCATTCCACTAATTATGCATTTGATTTGAGTTTGTAATAGTTGAGATACCGTATTTAATTTATAATTATATTATGTTTTATTATTTGACCTTTTTATTTTTTTGAAAGGCGATAGTAGGAACCGGAACCGGAACCGAACTGAACCAAATAAATAAATATGCTTTGGTTATGCTCGGTTCCTTTCATTAACAGTTCGATTATGCTCGGTTCCTTTTATTTACGTTTCAATTCTATTCTTATTTTTAAGGAACCGAAAATAACGACTCGGTTCCGAAACCGAACCGTGTGCACCCCCATGTATATAAATATATATCTAAATACTTTATTAATTATTCTTTTTTCATAGGGCTCGACATCTAAAACCAAGAAGAAACAAGGACTCGAGTATAAGGAAAAAAAAAAGAAAAAGAGAGAAGTAAAGAATGAATTCCACTATTGGATGATAAGAAAGAGGTTCTTAGGTTAATGTTTTTTTAGTATTTAGGGTATTATTATTGTTTTAATTTTTATGTGCCTTGAATTCTTTTGTCGATGATGAAGATGACAACAACAAAGTGTTAGTGGGGCGGAGCGGGGCGGACACGAATATAGTGAAGTATTAATGAGACGGTTATGATTTAATAAAGAGTAACCCGTGAAGGGTATGACATTCTAAAAAAATTAAAATGGGCGGGGATGGATATAGGGGAACCCACCCCCAAAACCAATATATTGGTACAATTACAAATTTCCTTATTAATACAAAATGTTTAATATTGTTTTGCTCGTGTATAATGAATGAGTGATGCCGAAGTACATAATGTGCATGTGTATCTTTAATTAGTATGAGACATTATGGAGAAAGTCCAAAAACAAAATCGTGGCAAGAGGGAGACAATATCTTATCCTAAGTTGGAGCACTCTTATCACATTTTTAGTCTGATATTATATTCACAACAACTCAAGTATACAAGTGGATTACATAGAAGTTTGAAACTAATCTCCTCAATATGCTTACTTTTTTCCCACTAATCAATTGAGTTTTCCCACTTAAATAGTTGTCAATTTGTTGCTCTTTGTTGCATTATGTCCTCAATTAGTAGTGTAATATTGAGGTGAGATGACCCCCTTCTTCTACCGCCATGCTTGCCATTTTGCTAAGCTTTTTCGCTTTTCTCCTCCTCTTTTCTTCTTTACTTATTTGGGACAAGTAAAATATGCAAAGTTGATAACTAAATTGGGACGAAGGGAGTATTATGTATGTTATAAGGATATGAGAAAATTTGGGATTTTTAGAAAAATTAATATTCATTCACTTAATAATTCACATATCTGTACAAAAACACATTGAATAGTTTAAACTTTCATAAAAAAAAAATTAAATCTTTTTCAATTTTTTTTTTAAAATAACTTCTAAATTATAATCAAATATCAACAAATTTACTGAATAACTCATAAACCCGTACAAAACCACTAAGATAGTTTTAACTTTTTTACCTTTTTTTCTTAAATAACTTCTAAATTATAATCAAATATCAACAAATTCATGGAATAATTTATAAATCTGTACAAAACCAGATTGGATAGTTTTAACTTTGTATTTTTTAATTCCATTTTTCATTATTTTAATTTTAATTAAATATGAGCAAATAATTAAGATAATGATTATAATGACTTAAATCAATTTCTTATTTTTATTCGATAATTTTGAGAATCTAATATTTTATAAAGAGTTACTAACATCTGGAAAAGGTAAAATAAAAAAAAAATGTTAATAAAATTTGAGCAGTTATACTCAACCCGTAATAATCTTTGAACAAGATCGTATTAACTTTTACTATTAAGTTAAATTTTAACATAACAAATGAGTTGGAAACCACCTAAAAGAGATTATACCTGCAAAAATGTTTTTACCATGTCCCTATACTACTCTAAATTCATTTAAAAATTAATGTACAATAATTCATCTAAAATTTATCAGTCATAAAAGATCTTCAAGGAGAAGAAACTCGAAGAAGATTTTTGTACACAAAGAAAGAATAACGTATTAAAAAAAAATTCTCTTTCGCTTCATTTCTCATAAAAATAAATTTTTTTTAACATCCAATACCAATATATTTGTACAATTACAAATTTTCTTATTATTACAAAATATTTAAATTTCTGTTTTATGTGGTGGTATGACCTATATTTCATTGATTGAATCTAATTAATAATGTCATCTAAATTGCAACCTGTACCAATAAATATTTGTTGCTGATACAATTAACTTACCACTTATAAGTAAATCATAACTTTGATCACATTTTTAGTCTGATATTATATTCACAGCAACTCAAGTATACAAGTGGATTACATAGACGTGTCAGACACTCTCATCTCCTCAATATGCTACCTTTTTTTCCCGCTAATCAATTGAGTTTTTCCATTTAAATACTCCCTCGTCCCAATTTAAGTCTCCAATTTTATGTTTTTGTTCGTCCCAAAATAAGTATCCACATTTAAAAAATTAAAGTATTTTAATTTATCAATTTACTAATTTAACCTTCATGCATTAAAATAATAAAAGTAGTAGTCAATTTTGTTGCATTATGTCCTCAATTAGGTGTGTAATATTGATGTGAGATGATCCTCCATCTTCTATTGCTCTACTTGCCATTTCTCCAAGCCTTTTTGCTCTTCCCCTCCTCTCTTTTCCTTCTTTTTTCTTCACTCATTACTCTCTCCACAGCCTCCCTAATATCCCCCCTCTTCACCGACACCCTATGCTTGTCTTCTTCACCCAAGTGCACAACAGCCTTAGCCCCAACACCCACACCAATCTTCAATACCTCCACAACAATCTTCTCATTCAAGAATTGCTCTCCAATGAAGGGCCATCTTTTCATTGGCATGCCGGCGCTTATCCCTTCCAATGTAGAATTCCAACCGCAATGTGTTAAAAACGCGCCAATGGCAGGGTGAGAAAGGATCAGTACTTGAGGAGCCCAACCTCGGATAAAAAGCCTCGCCCTTTCATTCTCTCCTCAAACCCCTCTTTTTCAATCCACTCTTCTATCTCCTTTGTTCGGTCTCCTCCTCTCATAACCCAAATAAACGGACAATTAGACGCTTCCAATGCTAACCCGAGCTCTACTAGTTGTGGAGCTGTAGCATTACTGAGACTTCGGCTTCCATCTGTCCAACCACTTCAAGCACTCGTCCCCATCGATTGAGGCCTTGTTTCCTCTCTGAGCTTTATCCAAGTCCTCTTTGTTGCACAACGACAATTGAAAATTTGTGAGAAAGAAGAAGAAGGAAGAAGAAGAAATTTGGAGAGAAAATATTTTCTGTATTCTTTTTGTATATATAATTATGATACAAGGCTAGCATATATACAAGATTATCCCTAATGAACTAGTAAAGAAAATAATCACAGCTAATTCATCATACAATCAGGAAGCTATACATGTAAACAAAATCAATGCAATAAATCAAATAATCAGCAATGAATAATGCTGAATATTTGTTTCCTATTTTAACACTCCCCCTCAAGTTGGAGAGTGGATATCAAGAACTCCCAACTTGCCAAGCAATGTATGAAAAACGACTTGTCCCAATGGCTTAGTTAATAAATCAGCAACTTGTTTCGCGCTTTCTATAAAAATAGTTCTGAGTTCTCCTTTCTGTATTCGCTCACGAACCGTATGACAATCTATCTCAATATGTTTTGTTCTCTCATGAAAAATAGGATTGGCCGAGATGTAAATTGTTGCCTGATTATCACAGAAAAGTTGAGCTGGTTCTGGATGAGATACCTGAAAATCTCGCAATAAATACCGTAGCCAAGTTAATTCGCATGTGATCAATGCCATGGACCTATACTCAGACTCGGATGAAGATCGAGATACCGTGACTTGCTTCTTACTTTTCCATGAAATAAGTGAGTTCCCAAGAAATACGCAATAACCTGTGACAGACCGCCGTGTATCTAAACAACCTCCCCAATCTGCATCACAAAACCTGTCAATTATAGCTTGCCATGTGAAGAAAATAGGAGACCCTGACCCGGAGCATTTTTCAAGTAGCGTAGCACACGGTGAACAACTTCAAGATGTGGTTTCCTGGGTTGTTGCATGAATTGACTAAGCGTATTGACTGAGTACGTGATATCTGGTCTTGTGATGGTAAGGTAAATTAATTTTCCAATCAACCTTCGATAGTATGTCGGATCATTAAGTAACTCCCCCTCATTCAAAGCAAGTTTTAGGTTCTATTCCATGGGGAATTTTGCAGGCTTAGCATCTAATAAACCAGCTTCCTCAAGTATGTCAAGTGTATACTTTCGTTGACTGATGGAAATTCCCGCCTTAGAGCGAACTACTTCAATTCCAAGAAAATACTTCAAGAACCCAAGATCCTTAATCCGAAAACAGCTGCCCAAAAAATCCTTCACATTCTGAATTGCCTTATCATTGTTGCCTGTGATGATAATGTCATCAACATAGACAAGTATAGTAGTAAAAGAACCATCACTGACCTTGGTAAATAGGGAATAATCTGCCCGTGACTGTTGGAAACCAAACTTCTGAATTGCAGAACGAACCTTGTGAAACCAACTGCATGAAGCTTGTTTCAGTCCGTATAGAGATTTATGGAGTCGATAAACCAAGTGTTGCTCCCCCTGTCGACGAAAGCCAGGTGGAAGACTCATATATACTTTTTCTGTTAAATCTCCATGAAAAAATGCATTTTGAACGTCCATTTGATGAAGAGACCAATTACGAGTAGTAGCAATGGCTAACAGACATCAAAAATTTATTAGTTTATCCACCAGAGCAAATGTTTCAGTGTAATCAATCCCTTCTCGTTGTGTAAATCCCTTGGCCACAAGATGGGCTTTATATATTTTAACGGAGCCATTAGAATTATATTTGATCTTGTACACCCATTTACAACCAATGGGATGATGGCCAGGAGGCAACGAGACCAAGCTCCATGTGCGATTTGTTTCAAGGGAATAAATCTCATCATTCATGGCAGTAACCCATTTAGGATCTAGACAAGCCTGCTCATATGTTTCTGGTTCAACTAAGTGAAACACAGTGTGGATAAATGTCTTATGAGCAATAGAAAGATTGGAGTATGAAACATACCTTGATATTGGGTGGCGAGTGCTGGACATGACATAAGAAGATGAGCGTGAAACAAGAAGACTGGAATGGTTTACCTCATAATCCCGAAAATGAGAAGGAAGTCGGGTAATGCGATAGGATTGTCTGGGGGTGATAATGGTTTATGTTGCAGAATCATTGACAAAAGAGGTGGTGCCATGGCGTGGTAAAGTGGGTGTCGCGGCGGTCAAGTTTGTGTGGAAGTTGTAAGTGGCAGGTTGGGCAGTGCCATGGTGTGAGGTGTTAGGTGCAGCGATATCAGGGATGTTGGGTGTTTCAATGTGGGTTTCTAAGGGTAAAGGTAAAGGTTGGAATGTCATTTTGATTGTTTAGATCATTGTGGAGTATGGTGGTGTATGGAAAAATGGTTTCATTGAATACAACATCACGAGAGATAGATAATTTTTGAGAGTTCAGATCGTAAACACGATACCCTTTTTGTCCATGAGGATAGCCAAGAAAAATACATTTACGAGCTCGAGCATGGAATTTATGGTGGGGAGTAAGGTTAGTAGCATAACATAGGCAACCAAAAGTGCGAAGATGGGAATATGTGGGTGATTTGTTGTGAAGGCGATGATAAGGTGTTTGATAGGAGAAAACGGGTGCTGGTAAACGGTTTATCAAGTAGCAGACTGTTTGTACACTCCGCCCCCCAAAAGTGTAAGGGTAAGTTGGCTTGAAATCGAAATGAGTGACCCACATTTAAAAGATGCCTATGTTTATGTTCTACGACTCCATTTTGTTAGGGTGTAGATGTGCAAGAGTGTTGAAGGAAGGTACCATTTTCTTGAAAAAAAATTGTAATGATAAAAATTATTTTCCATTATCGGATCGTAAAGCCTTAATCCTACAATTAAATTGAGTTTTAGCCCATGAAAAAAATGATTTAAGCAATATTTGTGTTTCAGATTTAAAACACATAAGATGAATCCAAGTGTAACGAGAATAATCATCAACAATTGTCAAAAAATAACGAGCTCCCAAAGTAGAATTAACTCTATGAGGTCCCCAAATATCACAATGAATTAAATCAAAAGGTGAAGTAGTAGATATGGAACTAGTAGGAAAAGGTAAACGAGTCTGTTTGGCTAAAGGACAAATATCACAAAAAAATTTAGAATCAAAATAAATTTCTGGGTTGCTCTTGGAAAGTGCCTGAAGTGGTGCGGTAGATGGGTGTCCCAACCGTTGATGCCAAAGATTTGGTCTACAGTTGATGTGATGGGCGAGATGTGGATGATGGCTTGATTCGAAATAGTATAAACCATTAAGCTGCTTGCCCAGGCCAATCGTTTTCTTCGTAGCCATGTCCTGCACCACGCAAAAATCAGGATAAAAAGTCTCACTACAACCCAATGCTTGAGTAAGTTTGCCAACTGATAATAAATTAAGTCTAAATTTTGGGACATAAAGTATATCATTTAGAGTAATGCTATCAGACAACTTGGTTGACCTGACATATTCAATCTTTCCTTGACCACCATTCGGTAACTGAACAAAATCATATTTAGGAACTGTCTTATTGAATGTTGGCAAGGTGTTGGAAATATGATCTGTAGCCCCACTATCTATAATCCATTCAGCAATCGACGACGATTCAATTTTACGGCAAAAAGGTGAATGAGTACCTGTAGTGTTCGCAAAAGGTGGTGTATTACCAGTTTCTTTCCGAAGTAAAGCCATAAGTTGATTGTACTCTTTGGGAGTTAGAGTAGTGTTGATGGGTCTTTGTGCCTCGGAGTTTTCATATGTTGTTAAATTGTTGGCAGTGAGTCTTTTTCCTATAGGCTTCACATCTTTGCCATGAAGTTTATGCCCTGGCGGAAAACCGTGAATATAATAACAGCGATCAACCGTGTGGTAGTCTTTTCCACAAAAAGAACAATTCTTCTTTTTACTAGTAGTGATCGTCTGCTCATTCTCCAGCGATCGACCGGTCTCTGATGGAATAGAAGAACTTAAATACAAGCCTTGTTGATTTTTAGAGGTTTGCATCGCAGCATAACTTGTAGTCTCACGTCGTGCAACAACTTCATTTTGCCTTTCTTGTTGAAGCACTAAGGCATGTGCCTTGCGTGTATTTGGGAGATGGGTTATCATGAGAATTGAACCCCGCACGGTAGCATACGAATCATTGAGTCCTATTAAGAACTGCATGACCCTTTTTTCTCGTCACGTTCAACAAGACTTTTTAGACCTCCACAATTGCAAGAAATTGGATCATGATAAGAAGCCAACTCATCCCAAAGTGACTTCATATTTGTGTAGTAGGCGGAATTAGATTGTTGTCCTTGTCGTTGCTCTGCAATCTCTTGTCGGATTTGATAGATTCGGGAATCATTCCCTTGTGAAAACCTATCTTTTAGATCGTTCCACACGTCGCTCGCAGTTTCTGCATAGATAACACTTACTGCAATATTAGATTGAACCGAATTCAAGATCCAAGATAATACCATGTGATTACATCGTTGCCACACCGGAAATTTGGAGTCGGTTTGTGGCGGTGCTTGTATCGTCCCGTCGATGAATCCGATTTTGTTTTTGGCACTTAGAGCTATTCGCATGGCGGGACTCCATTGCCCATAGTTGTCTCCTTCAAGTGTTTTGGAAACCAAAATGAGACCCGGATGATCCGAGTGGTGTATGGTGAAGGAATCCATGTCTACAATTTTCTCTGTCATCTTCTTGGTAGAAACGATTTCCTCTTTTTCTCTCTCTAGTGTAGCGGAAGATATGTATAGAACCTAAGGCTCTGATACCATGAAAATTTGTGAGAAAGAAGAAGAAGGAAGAAGAAGAAAATTGGAGAGAAAATCTTTTCTGTATTCTTTTTGTATATATAATTCTGATACAAGGCTATCATATATACAAGATTATCCCTAATGAACTAGGAAAGAAAATAATCACAGCTAATTCATCTTACAATCAGGAAGCTATACATGTAATCAAAATCAATGAAATAAATCAAATAATCAGCAAGGAATATTGCTGAATATTTGTTTCCTATTTTAACAATAATGGTCCAATACACTATATTTTATTCACCTTTCGATATTCACCAACATACCGCGCTTCCAACTCCTCGAAACTATTAACCACCACACCACACCATACGTTTCCTTCTCAGCTTCTCTCACTCGCTCCTGAACATGTTTTAAATTAAATGAGCTTGTCCGGGCAACTGTGCTCTGGTGAGCACGATACGATTAGGCAAACCAGGCACAACGAACCGATCTTGAGGCCCGGGGACACTCTCATGAGCTTTGGAAATGTGTAAATTGTGCATCGACAAGAGAGTGAAGCAACTCATCCCATCAAAACTAATCCGTGGTATGCCAATTTTTTTAGCTGTATCAGCTGCCCAAACCATATGCTTATCGGCTATGATGCAACTCGGTTTGTGCAGCATTTCATCAAACGCTTGCTGCAGCATTTCAAGCGCAGCAAATAAGTTTTTAAACAAGTCTCGAGAGGGGACAGCGTCGGCGCTCTCACAACCCTCCGGTAACCAGGCCTCAACGTATGGAAACCTGAGTTGGAGAACCCGGATGGGAAGTCCGGATTGGATTGCTCTATCAGTGATGGGCTTGAATTTGATGGCATTGAGGGGTGTGGTGACAATAGTGACAATAGTGCTTTGTTGGGCTATCATGGGAATCGAGAGGGTTTGTGGTTTAAATAGCAATGTAGCAAAATGGGTAAACGTAAGTGCATACATAGGCAGAGGATTTTATTTATTTATCATTATTAAGTTTTTTTTTTTCCCTCTAATTGTCTGTTTCGAATCATGGAATATCACATCCCACTTGATGGATGGGAGGGGAAGCTTTCCACGCCTCTCTTTCCATTGGCATTCGGAAAATCCACACACTTGGATTTGGGACAACCTTCAAGATATGACATAGGGTAAATTACGGTTACACTCCTCGATCAGTATCCTTTTTATTTAAATAATTATAGTTAAACCCTTTTAAATTTGGAAGTTATAACAAATACCCCCTTCTGACGTGTTCAAACTCAGTCAATACTTACGTCATCACTTTTTCAAAAATGAAATGTCTAGAATACCCTTAACTAAATGTAAAGACATTTAAGCCCATGAAAATAACCATAGGTAGATAAGTTATTTCACAGCTCCGATCACTTGAATAAACGTGATGAACTAGAGAATGTGAAACTGTAATTATCCAAACAACAGAAAGTACGAGTGTAATATATCATATCTTGAAGGAGTCAAAGTATAATTTACTCAACTTTTAAATACTATATTGAGAATTAACATCATCTCATGTGATTTCATCTCTCTAACTTTATTCATATCTGAACTAATAATTACAAATATGCCACATCATTGAATCAAATTTTTTTATACAATAAAATTGATGTTGCATAAGCAAAATAATTGTCCGAGAATAAGACATTTCGGTTACGGTTCCTTCTATTATAAAAAAATATATATAAAATATCAAATATAAAAAAATAATATAATTATAAACTAAATTAAAGAGAGTATTTTAAATTTTTAATTATTACAAACTCAAAATTAATTAACATATTTTAAATTACAAAAGAGAGATAGATGGACACCGAGACTTAAAATATTTTAATTTCATGCTTAAAAAAGAAAAAAATATTTTGTCAACTTTTCGCTTGCCGCGTAATGTCCTGGATTAGTAGTGTCATGTTGAGGTGAGATGACCCGCCTTCTTCTATGGCCATATTCGCCATCTCCGCCAGCTCTTTCGCTCTCCTCCTCCTCTCTTCTCCTTCTTTTCCTTCATCCATTACTCTATCCACAGCCTTCCTAATAACCTCCCTCTTCACCAACTCCCCATACTTGTCTTCTTCACCTAGGTGTGTAACAGTCTTAGCCCCAACACCCACACCAATCTTCAATACCTCCACAACAACCTTCTCATTAAAGAACTGCTCTCCAAATAAGGGCCAAGTTATCATTGGCACGCCTGCGCTTACCCCTTCCAACGTTGAATTCCAACCGCAATGTGTCAAAAACGCGCCAATGGCAGGGTGTGAAAGGATCAGTACTTGAGGAGCCCAGCCTCGGATCAAAAGGCCTCGCCCTTTCGTTCTCTCCTCAAACCCATCTTCTTCAATCCACTTCTCTATCTCCTTCGCTTTGTCTCCTCCTCTTATAACCCAGATAAACGGACAATTGGACCCTTCCAACGCTAAACCGAGCTCTACTAGTTGTGGAGCTGTAGCATTATTGAGACTTCCGAGACATGCGTAGACTACAGACCCCGGCTTCCATGCATCGAGCCACTTCAAGCACTGGTTCCCATCAATGGATGCTTTGTTTCCTCTCTGAGCCTTATCTGACTCCTCTTTGTTGCACAATGACAATGGTCCAATACACCATAACATTTTCACCTTTCTATATTCACTGACATATAGAAAGGTGAAAACTATTAACCACCACTCCATACGCTCCCATTTCAGATTCTCTTACCTGTTGGCGGAAAACCTCCATATTCAATGAGCCTGGATTAAACTGTCCGGGCAGTTGTGCTCTGGTGAACTCGATATGATCAGGCATACCAGGCACAACAAACCGATCATGAGGCCCGGGAACACTCTCATGAGCCTTGTAAATGCTTAAATTGTGCATGCACAAGAGGGTGAAACAACTCATCCCATCAAAACTAATTCTGGGTATTTGAATTTTTTTAGCTGTATCAGCAGCCCAAACAATATGCTTATCGGCTATTATGCAACTCGGTCTGTGCTGCAACTCTTCGAGCATTTGTTCCAGTGGTCTAGAGAGGGGATTGCGTCTGCACTTTCACATCCCTCGGGCAAGCCAGCCTCCACAGATGGAAACCGGGGTTGGAGAACCCTGATGGGGAGTCCGGATTCAATGGCGCGATTGGTTATGGCACTGATTCGGATGGCATTGATGGGTGTCGTGACGATAGTAACATTCACGCCTTGCTGTGCTATTAATTTGGCCATATCTACCATGGGGATAAGGTGGCCTTGGGCCATCAAGGGTATTAAAACAAAGTGAAGCTGGTTGTTTTGTGACGCCATTGCAAGAGGGGTTGGTTATGAATGAGAATCAACTGGATATCTGATATATATAGCAATTCAACAAAAGGGTGAATTGCAAGAGGGGTTGGTTGATTGATTAAGGGAGTGACGTAAGAGCCTACATGATCAGGTTGGTTTTCAACCAAATAATTCAAAGAAAGTGTGGTTTGGCCAGTTGTCTGTTTTGGACTTTGCAGACATTTCACTCCATGGAAAAGTATCATATACAGGAGGGCAGGCTTCACACGCCTCTTTCCTTTGGAGTTCAGAATATTCAGCCTTCAAGATATACCAAAACATGTTAAGACTTTCCAATCAGTATTAACGTAGAGAGAGTAAAGTTCGTCTGATTCAATATAATTTGGACACATAGTTAAAAAAAATTCAGAAATAAAAAAATAGTAGACTTGAGATATCTGGGATTTTATTCACTACCCTTCCTCCTTTTCATATTTTTGGGCATCAAGGACTTGATTCCATTTCAATTTTCCTTCAATCACAACAAGAGGAAACCACATGAGAGCAGTGACACAGGAACCCTCAACAACCATATAATTTGACATCATTATTGTTGTGCCAAAAGATGGAGCATGTTCCATCTGACAACCTCACTGCAAGTCTCATCCAAAGATCATCTAATAGGCCATGTTTGCCAGTGAGATTTTTGCCCTTTCGTATTTTAATCGCTCCAGCACCAGATATCAGTGTACAAATTAACTTCTCCATTCATCCAAGAAAATATCAATCACTTCAATTAGTAGAAACTGGAAATATACATACATATACATATATATACATACATATACATATATATACATATAAATAACAATTTTCACTTCTGTCAAATAAAGTGCAGTTCGAATAGACCACTTGCAACTTACAACTTTACCACCATATATATATATACATACATACATATACATATATATACATATAAATAACAATTTTCACTTCTGTCAAATAAAGTGCAGTTCGAATAGACCACTTGCAACTTACAACTTTACCACCATAGCTTTAGGCTTGCAACAACATCAGTTTACAAAGCAACCTAGAATCTACACTAGACACTTAAAACACCAATTTGAAGCAACCTAGAATCTTAATTTGCCTTACAACATCAGTGTACAAAACAACCTAGAATCTAGACTAGACACTCTAAACAACAATTTGAACCAACCAAGAATCTAGATTAGGTACTGTAACACCCCATGTTATTTTCCCAATTTTCAGGAATTATTTCCGATTTATTTTCGGTTGTGACGTCACTTGTTCATGACGTCATGGTTATTCTTGGTGTTTTACGTATAAATTTTTCGTGTTTTCGTCTGAACTCAATTGGACGACGTTGCGATTTCTCTTCGATGACTTCGTGGACTTTCCTTGACGATTATATGACTTGACGTGATAGTATTGTTTCTGACTTGGTGAAACATTGACGTGAGTTCTGAATTTGACAGCACGACTCTTCAATTGTCTCTTTGATGACTTCGTGGAGTTTCTTTAGTGATTACACTACTTGAAGTAATGTTTTGTGTTTCGGACGTGGCTAGAGGTTTACGTGAGTTCTAGTGTCGATTACATAATTTCGTTTTGATGCTTGACGTTTGGTGTTCTGACTGGGTGGCGACATGCTTAGTATGTCCAACATTTAAGGCTCCAACGTTGTTGTTCGAGTTCGGCATTTAGTGCTTTAGGGTTTCGACGTTTTGTTTTCCCTTGTAATGGGATTAGTGTGTGCTTTATTTGATTGACGTACTCTGTGTTTGTACGTACGTGCCTTTATGTATTGTTTGACTTATGTGCTTAGGGGTATTTGCGTTAGCTTGTTTGTTTTCCCGTATTTGTACTTATGTGATGTGTACGTTTAGACTTATTTGGTTGACTTTAGGCATTTCCTGATTTTAGGAGCTCCGATAGGTCTTGTACGTAACCGGTGTTTTGTTGATTGAGTTTTTACCCCGAGCTAGTTATACTAGTTATAGTAATTATTGGGCGTCCCGTTTATTTTTCGGGCTCGTATGATTTTATTTGGGGGTTCCCGGTACATTCCGGGATTTATTGTTTGTATGTATATATTATTAATTGGAAATATATATATATATATGGGTATTTAATAAATGTATTTAAATACAATTATATATATGTATATGTGAACATAGATATTTCGGTGGAGAAAAAGAGAGGCGTTGACCCGATTTGTTCCTTTATTCTTGTTCTTCTCTACTCCTACGCGCAGACCACCCCATTCTTCTTCTTCATCATCACGAACCAGGCATGGCCTGGTGTTCTTATCCTCCTTCCTCTAGTCACCGATATATGCATAGAAAGGGAGGTCGGGTTGGATGGGAGAGGGAGCCGCGCACAGAGGTGACGGCTTGGCGGAGGTAGTCGGCGCGTATCGATGGTGACGCGATGTAGCAGTGATGGCGCGAGGTGGCCGCAATTACAGTTCAGATGGGATTGGGCGAGGGTTTCAGTCGCGACCTAGGGTTTCAGTCATGGGGTCTAGTGGTTCGCGACTTAGGGTTCAACCAGGGCTGGCGACGACGGCGAGGTAGAGGTCGCTGGTGGTGGCGACGCTGGTTCGCGCCGTGATGGCGCGTGACGAACAACGAAGTTTTTGGCCAAACCGAGTTGGGTCGATTCGGTACCAATTCGGGCTTCGTTTGGCGTGAAATTTTGAGGATTGCTTGCTCTCGATGTCATACACGATATATCCAAATTTGGTGCAAAACCGTTGAGCGATTTGCCAGAAATTTCAAATTATAGGTACGATTTTTCAGTTTGATTTTCGTTAAGTTTGTTCAAATTTATTAATCAATTTCTAATGGGCTTCGTATAGGTCGTCGAGACGGACGTTTTGATATATTCAAAATAATTTTCGGGCGACATTGGTCGGCGGGCTCTATATTCGGGCGCCGACACTGTTCACGGCGGGACAGTTCGGGACTGTTTGTAAGCGAATAAAATAGGTGGGAATTTACATATATATATATATATTCTTATATATATGCATATCTGACACTCACTAATAGTGCGTAGAAAACGTTAATAAACATTCGTTGCATGTTTATGGGTAAATAAAAACGTTTAATTAAATTCCTAGTGATAGACGAAAATCTAGGAATTTTATAAAATTTATCAAATACCCAGAAATGGATTAAATGATGTCAGAATTGGAAATTCTTGTGGAGAAATTAAATAAATTAATTCGCTTGAGAAATTAAATAAATTATTTCTCATAAAATTTAAAATAATTATAAACCTATTTAAATTAAATCGATATAGGCGGTTTAGTACCCCTTGAGTTCGAAATAGGTTTATAGAAGGTGTATGTGGACGTAGATCCGGTTAATTGATTTTCCCCTATTATTTATATTTTATTGGAATTAAAAATATGTTAGAGGATCCACGAGAACGAGAGACATCAAAACTTAGACCTAGTTCTAGTTCCCTTGTTATTGATTTTCTCATAAATTATAAAGAGATTAAATTGCAAATTTAAATTGTCTAATTGTCCCTGGGGTGGATTAAATTGAAAACAATTATTGAAAATTAAATTAAAAATGTGCTAGCATATAAAATCTATAAAGATTGGGTAATTGAGAACCCGAATATTTTTTTGAGATAAATGGAAGTGAATTACTGTATAATTTAAATTTTGAAGCATGCTTTGTATGAGATTGCTTGGATTTTATGCCATTTTATTGAGTATATTAAATTCATGTGGAGACATTTTGCATTCATACAACACTATGGTGTATATATTGTTTCGGTGTGAGTTGCATGCCTCATTTGCATTATATATATGTTACGAATGAACCGTTTGGATAGTCGTAACAACTGGCCAGGGGGTGGTCTAGCACCCAGGGAGCTAGTATATCTCGAATCCTTAGACATTGGGGGTGAGGGCTTGGGCCTCACTTGCCGGTTTCAGACGAACTTGTGGTCTCCGTACTCTATTTGGCGACGCTCACCCTTCCTTGTGTAGGCCTTTTAACCCCATAAGTGATCGATTTGAGATTCCTGGTTATTTATTTGACCCTCATATAGACAGGGTTGCATTTGAATTGCATTTGCATGGTCATGAACATTCGCATTGCATGGATATTGCTGTTGAGATTATCTGTTATTATTGCTTATTGATATTGAGCAGGTTATGTCTGAATTTTAATTAGAGATTTGTATTATTCTCTTGGGCGCTAGGGCATGGTGTTTGTGATTGACATTTTAACCGTGGTTAAATTATAATGAAAATTGTGAATTTCCAAGTGTAAAGGAAATCGTGAAAACTTAAAGTTAAAAGTTAAAAAGTGAAAATAAGAATATTAAGAAGCCACGTTTGACGATTATCTTTGGTAATTATGGGAAAACTAAGTGAAAGTGACCTCGGGGTGTAAGGGTTCCCCATATGTTAGGCTCTAATTGAGCTGGGTAGCAATATACTGAGACTTAGTTGAAATTGTGATCTTGGCCATATAGGCCTTTGTGATTGGTGATTAGTATCATCTCAGGATGATGGATAGACCTCTCCAGTAGTGTGGAGTATTGTTCGGGTAAGTGTCGGATAAAGCTTATTAGTTTGGCCCTGTTCCCTTAGCTTTTGTAATTTTGAACTTATCGCTCATTCTCCCACTTTGACAGTGTATGAGTTATAGACGGTTCTTTGCCGTGTTTATTGAAAATCTCTTTCCGTAAGTATTCTTGTGAAGTTAGTGAATTCAGGGCATGGTTTGTCCCGTTCTTGAATCCTCGGTTATGGTTCGGATCTTTGGAGTTAAATATTCAAAGTTTTGGAAACTTAAAGCTTGGGGATTTTTATAAAACGTGTTCTTCGTTTACCCCGAGACTTGTTAACTATTTTTGGAAAGACAGAAGTTTAAATACTTGTTTTATAAAATATGTTTTGAATTCTCAGTACCGGGAGTATCGGTAGAAATCCGTTTTTGAAAGAAATTTTAGAAAATTCCATTTGAAATTGTTTTGTAAAATCGGTGAATTAGGGCACGGGTTGCCCCCTGTTCTAGAAATCTCGATGTTATTTCCGAGATCTCGGCATCGTTAGAGGTCGATAAAATCCAGGTTTCTCCTAGCTTGTTGTTTGGGGTTCCTTCCTATGCCCGATTTTGTTTGGGCATTCTTTCAGGATTACTTTTATAAATTTTTAAATAAATGTTAAAGGTCTTAGGACCAGATTTGAAAGAAGTTTAAAAATGATTTTAAAATGGTTGTCAGTTTGAATTCTAGTAGTTCTTTTTTCTCCTATAGTTATTCCTTGGGTTTGAGCCCGGACTTACGATGTTGAGTTATGCACACCTAGTGTGATTCCTGTTGTTTCGGTTGGGTTCAGAGACGTTGGAACCAAATGAGATTTGATCGGGTCCTAACTTTTTCTTAAAAACCGGTTGAATCCTTCGGAGTTCAACATTTTTCTTTAAAAACCCGAGAACCTCGACATCCATTTGGGACTAAAGGACTCTGGTAAACCTTTCCTGTGCCTCAGTAGGCATTTTGAATTGGAGATTGTCTAGTGATTATCGAGTCTGATCTAGTAATAAGGTTTTTCTCCTTATGTTACTCTTGTGAAATAGATAGTAGCAAGGTATCTGTATCAGGTGGTCTATCTACCTCCTAGGAACCTTGAGTAGCGTGCTAGGTGCACGGTATGATAGATAATTAGTCCTTGTTGTATCTCTAGATGAGAGTGGAGTTCTGATTGGTTGTCTATAGGCCTAGGTGACAGGCTTAGTTATTTACAGGATGTTATATATATATATATATATATATATATATATATATATATATATATATATATATATATATACACACACACGTATATATGTGTTGTTTATATTTTCGTTGATTTGTAGTTCTTATGATATCCGTAGTGTACTTGAGGTTAGTGATGAGGTTATTGATGGGGTCTCGGATTGGCGGGGTGCCATATGAGACGATTGACTGGCCTAGGATAGATGCATGCACACGGGATGGTTAACCCTTTCTAGATGGCTATGAGTGTGATGTTTTGATATTATGGTGAGCGCGTGGTTTTGCTCACCCCCAGAACAGGTTGCAGGTTTGCAGGTGAATGCATCACGGCATGCTCGGCGGCGACGATACGGGTGATTTGGGGCGTACTTAATTAGTTTTATTCCTTATTCTGTAGTCATACGTGTGTATTCTTTAATTCTCTTGGGAGCCAGGCTGTTGGCAGATTCTCTTGTGTTGTATCTTCAGTCCATGTATTTATTATGTTGGGGTGCCATTGTATCTGTTCAGCACTACGATTGAGTTTTATGTATTCTTATTTGAGCTTGGTGGCTCAGTCGGTTTTAGGAAGGGTTGTGTAGAGGTTGCGATGGTTTTCTTTCCACTATCTCGACCCTAATAGGTTTCTGGAATACTGGGTTGCGTGCCATTGGTTTTATTTTTGTTATTATGGGCAGGTTGTTCTATTGTGTTGATTTTGGGTTGTCCGGATATTCCATTTACAAATGGAACTCTGTCGGATTTTTGTTAGAATTTATTATTGAGTTTCTATCACTCAGGTGACATGGAATACCTTGTTTTCATTCTTATTCCATGTATTTTCTCGTTATCGTTGATTCTATTGGTAGTTTTCTATGACGTCATACCTCGGGATTCATTGATTCTCCTGATTAGAATCTAAGGAATAACGGGGCGTGACAAGTACTCTAACAAATATTTACACATGACTTATACACTATGATCAAATACAAGGGCAATCGTATAATTTTGATACAACGGTGGTACACTTCAAACAGACGTTCCATCCGCAAAGTAATTTGGTACACAGCTGGCAAATTGACATGTACTCCCGTGTACCTTCATGTGGCTACTTTACAATACTGAATTGCAACGCACCCAGATAACATCCACAAATTTCATATTTATCTTTAAAAGTCATCATTCAATTGACCATTTTTTTCATCCTTCCCACTACTACTTCTTAATCATGGTCCCTCCGAGTTGAGTCAACACGATCAAGCCGAGCAAATCTCCACGAAGGTGAATTGGTGGATTTTAGTAGCAAGCCTAAGGCTGAAGAACATGTCGCTCTGACAATTGCATCTGGTGAACGGCTCATTTTTCCCACCAAAATACCAAACACCTAAGGATAAGAAAAGTTACTTTATTTTTATCATTTAATTTGTCTATAGAACATATATAACCGACTGTCGGTGCATCTGAGCATGACCTGATTAGAATAAAGAGCAGAGATCCGCTGATCATCCGAGAGAGAGAGCATTTGCTTGAATAACAGGCCAAGGAGCATCAAAAGCCTGCATTATTATGCATACAACCAAATTAAGTATTCATGTTTTTTAAACATAAGCCAGAACATCTGCAATTTTCCTCCCATTTCCTATGTTGTGAAGTTTGAACCTACAGTTTGCAGGATAAAGATGAGTTAAGCATAATAGATTGCAAGATTTGTAGCAGTTCAACGATGAAAATTCCGATTATAATACTGTTAGGAATTGGCCCCGCGTCCACCGACAAGCCACTAACCTTTCACTTTCAGCATTTGGTACTCCTTTTGATAGCTTCAGCATAATAAATCGCAAGCCCTCCAAACGAAAGTCATAATAAAATGAGAAGGGTAGGTCGCGATAACTGACGTTGCCCAAGGTTCTGAGGCTGACGCAACACGTTACCAGGAACCACATGGTTGCAAGGTTGAGGGGATGGTTATTAAGAAGTATTTAGAGAAGGTATTGTTGAAAGATAAACTTGACATATCTACATGCATGCATAAGAAGTACCATGCGTGAGTTAAACAAATACCATTCGTGAAGATTGTGCATGCGTAAATCTTCTAAAGTCAAAAATGACTACCATGAAGATTTCATCTGTCATTTTATGTATTTCAAATATATATATATATGTGTGTTGTGTTGTATTGTATTGAACAACAAGAAGCAAGAAATAAATAAGAGTGTGAGAGTATAGTAAAAGCTTTGTATTCGGTTCTTTGTTTTTGGAATAAAAGTGTGAGTGTTTTATACATTTGAGTGTATCCTAGGCATTACTAAATCACCTCAAGTGATTTACAACATGATATCAGAGCTTGGTGAAGCTTAAAGAAAGCCAGAAGTCAAGAACAAAAACAGAGACGACGCTTTCAAAGCCTATTTCGTGAATCATAGGTGTTCAAATCACAATTTTGATCACATATATAGCTTCCTTGTTCTAGCAGAAACACAACCGTGAAAAGAACGAAGCCATTCGCAGCCGCACGCGCCCTCACGCGCCACCACAAGCTCTGCGAGTGAATCCCACGCGCCCAGTCCTCTTAAACCTCTGGACGCGAGTGAAGCCCACGCGTTGCCACGTCATCAGTGACGTCACCCTCTACCACGTCAATTGTCACGTCACCCTCTGCCATGTCATTAGCCTTGCCACGTCAGTGTTGTGCCACGTCAGCAAATATTTCTGGATATTACCAAATTGCCCCTCATTGGTATTTTGTCCGTTCCGGGCTCATTTTAACTCCAATTTGAGCAAACGAAGAGTCATTTTGGACTAAACGGAACGCTCCAAATGCAACCGTGCAGTCGGTTTGACCAAATTCAACATCTATTTTTTGAACTAAGCATCTCAAGTGCTTAAGTAAGTCCGATGGCATCCTCCAAATTTATTTTCCAGCCCCAGCTTCCGTGCTTGGATTAAATCAATTATGAGAATTGGTCTATCCAAATGAAAGTCCTTCTTGCCTCACAAGATTTGTGGGACATTATCGAGACCGGTTATGACAAGCCAGTTTCAAAAGAAAGCGAAGATCGACTGAGCGAGACCCAAAAGGTTGTGCTCAAAGAAGCCCAAAAGAAGGACAAGAAGGCGATGTACCTGCTTTATCAAAGTGTTGATGAAACAAGTTTTGAAAAGATCTCAGTCGTCAACACAGCCAAGCAAGCATGGGAAATTCTTCGAAAAACACATCGAGGAATTGAAAAAATAGTTAAAGTTCGACTCTAAGTTCTAAAGGATGAATTTGAACTGTTGCAAATGAAAGACACGGTGTCAATTTCTGAGTACTTTACTAGAACATTGACTATTGTGAATCAAATAAGAAGATATGGCAAAACAATTGAAGATGTTCGTGTGCTTGAAAAGATTATGCGCTCCCTCAACTCAAAGTTCGAGCATGTAGTTATTGCTATTGAAGAATCAAAGGATCTCGATGCAATGACAGTAGACGAGCTGATGGCCACGCTAGAGATTCACAAATAAAGAATCAACAAGAGGAACACCTCAGGTACTCTAGAGCAAGCTCTTCAGTCAAATCTAACATTTAAAGAAAATAAAGAAGAGCGATGAGGAAATTCTCAAAGAGGCCGAGGTAGAGGTCGTGACTATCGAGGACGAGGTGTTGGATCCAGAGGCGGTGGTGGAAGAACAAATTCCAATACCGAAAGAAATAATCAAGGTGGAAGAAATCAATCTTTCAGAGGACGAGGGCGAGGACGAGGCCGTGGAAACAACTTCAATAATCGCCAGAACTATGACAAAAATAATTTTCAAGTGCTAAAACTGTAACAAGTATGGACACTACATCAACGAATGCAGAGGAAAGACAGTTGCTGAAGGAGGCGAACAAGTAAAAATTTGTCGAGAAAGAAGAAAATAAGCCGAGATCAATGCTGCTGATGGCTCAAAATGAAAATACCGATAACGAAGGTATATGGTATCTAGATTCAGGAGCCAACAATCACATGTGTGGAAACAAACACATATTTGTTGAGCTTGACGAGACGAGGCAAGGGCAAGTCTTATTTGGTGATTTCAGAAAAATCCCATTAAAATGAAAGGGTAATATTCTGATCAAGCTCAAGAATGGAGACCATGACTTCATATCTAATGTTTACTATGTTCCAAATATGAAGAATAATATTTTGAGTCTCGGACAGCTCCTGGAGAAAGGCTACGACATCAGCATGAAGGATTTATGTTTAACAATCAAAGATACAAATGAAAATCTCATTGCCCGAATAAAGATGTCAAAGAATAGGATGTTTCCTATGCACATCTAGCACGATGCAGCAAAGTGTCTAAATGCAATTGTTGAAGACAAGGACTGGCTATGGCATTTGAGATACGAACATCTCAACTTTGAAGGCCTAAAGCTGCTCTCAAGCAAGCAAATGATGAAGGGACTACCCTACATCAACCGTCCTAATGAAGTATGTGAGTGTTGTGTACTTGGGAAATATCACAGACTGAGCTTTGCTAAAGAAGTCAGATGGCGATCAACAAAACTGCTGGAACTCGTTCACACAGATGTGTGTGGTCCATTGAAGCCAATGTCATATAGACAAAGCATATATTTTCTTACTTTTATTTATGATTATAGCTGAAAGACATGGGTGTACTTCTTGCAGAAGAAATCAGAAGTATTTGACAAGTTCCAAGAGTTTAAAGATCTTGTTGAAAAGCCGAGCGACCACAATATCAAGACATTGCGGTCAGATCAAGGAGGATAATATATGTCGAATGCATTCCAGAATTACTGCAAAGAGCACGACATCCGACAACAAATAACACCAGCCTCTAAATTTCAGCTAAATGGTGTTTTCGAAAAGAAGAATCGCACGATCTTAGACATGGTCAGAAGTATGCTGAAAGGAAAGACAATGCCCAAGGAATTTTGGGCTGAAGCAGTATCTTGTGTTGTTTATCTGCTGAATAGGTGTCCAACCAGAAGACTCCAGTTCAAGACACCTGAAGAAACCTGGAGTTCATACAAGCCAAGTGTCAATCACCTCAGAATTTTTGGGTGTATTGCTTACACCAAGATTCCAGAAGCCAGAAGATCCAAGCTTGATGACAAATGACAAAAATGTATCTTTATCGGCTATGACGATAGAACAATGGGATATAAGTTGTTTAATCCTATCACCAAGGAAGTAATCATGAGCAGGGACATGATATTTGAAGAAAATGAAGCTTGGAACTGGGATCAGGATGAAGATGGAAAAACTAAGGAGCTTGTACTTGAATAAGATGAAGAAGTAGAAAAAGAAGTTGCAATGGAGCCGCAAATTCTACCACATCAATCTCCTGTACCTACAAGAAATGATCCTTCATCGTCATCATCACCAGATGAAAGATCAAGTGAAAGACCCAGAAAAGTGAGAAGCCTGAGGGAACTATACGAAGCCACTGAAAAAGATCAAGACCAGAATTTGCTATGTTTATTTCTGGATAGTGATCCTGTCAACTTCCCAGAAGCCATCCAAGAGAAGAAGTGGAAGTTAGCAATGAATGAAGAAATCAGGGCCATAGACAAGAATGACACATGGGAGCTGTGTAGTCTACCAAAAGGTCAAAACCCCATTGGAGTCAAATGGGTCTACAAGACAAAGAAGAATGAAAAATGCGAAGTTCAGAGATACAAAGCTTGCCTGGTTGCAAAAGGATACAAATAGAGACAGGGACTAGACTATGGTGAAGTATTTGCTCATGTTGCCCGATTAAGGACAATCAGGCTGATGATATCTATTGCTGCTCAGAATAGATGGAAGTTGTACCAACTTGATATGAAGTCAACATTTCTGAATGGATTTCTAGAAGAAGAAATCTATGTCGAACAACCGCTGGGATATACAAATGAAGGACATGAAGACAAGGTGTATAGGTTGAAGAAAGCTTTCTATGGACTGATGCAAGCTCCACGTGCATGGATTACAAGAATTGACAAGTATTTCCATGAGAATGGGTTCGAGAAATGTCCATACAAGCATGCATTGTACCTGAAGAAAGGTCCAGAAGGAAGTGTATTATTTGCAGGTCTATATGTTGATGATTTGATCTTCACAGGAAACAATCCAGCCATGTTTGAAGAGTTCAAGAAAACCATGATTCAAGAATTCGAGATGACAGACATAGGTCTGATGTCACACTTTCTTGGAATTGAAGTGAAGCAGAATGCTGAAGGAATCTCGATCTGCCAAAGTAGATATGCAAAGGAGATTCTCAAAAAGTTCAGAATGGAATCAACCAATCCAGTATCAACTCCGGTGGAAAGCAGCGTGGAACTCAGAAAGAATGAAGATGGAGGAAATGTTAATCCAATATATTTTAAAAGTTTAGTTGGAAGTCTTCGGTACCTGACTTGTACCATACGAGATATACTCTATGGAGTTGGATTGATCAGCAGATACATGGAGGAACTAGATCAATCACACCTAAATGCTGTAAAGAGAATACTTCGCTACATCAAAGGTACGATCAATGATAGTTTTGCTATATACCTCAACTGATGAATTAAGATTCACTAGTTATTCAGATAGTGATTGGGGTAGAGATTTGGATGAAAGAAAAAGCACAACTGGATTTGTGTTTTTCATTAGAGATATAGTATTTACATGGTCATCCAAGAAACAACAGATAATAACGCTATCATCATGCGAAGCTGAATACGTAACAGCCAGCTCAACTGTGTGTCATGCTATTTGGTTGAGAAATGTGTTGGAGCATTTGTGTTTTCCACAATAAAAGCCTACAGAGATTTTCATTGATAATCGTTCAGCAATTGCACTTGCAAAGAATCCAGTCTTCCATGAACGAAGCAAGCATATTGATACACGATATCATTCTATTAGGGAGCATGTGCTAAACAGAGAAGTGGAATTAATATCTTGCAAGACAAATGATCAAATTTATTGATATTTTTACAAAGCCATTGAAGTAAGACATGTTCAACAGACTGAAGATGATGTTAGGAATGCAGAAGTGTGGAGAATCAAGTTTAAGGGGGAATGTTGAAAGATAAACTTGACATATCTATATGCATGCATCAGAGTCAAGAAATGCTGCACAAATACCATGCATGAAGATTGTGCATGCGTAAATCTTCCAAAGTAAAAAATGAGTGCCATGAAGATTTCATCTTTCATTTTATGTATTTGAAATCTATATATATGTGTGTTGTATTGTATTGAACAACAAGAAGCAAGAAAGAAATAAGAGTGTGAGAGTAGAGTAAAAGCTTTGTATTCGGTTCTTTGTTTTTGAAATAAAAGTGTGAGTGTTTTATACATTTGAGTGTATCCTTGGCATTACTAAATCACCTCAAGTGATTTACAACAGGTATCACATTTTAAGATGAAATGATTCTTATTAAGGCGACTACTCTAGTTATAAACACCAAATAATGGTGACCAAGAAATTGTAAGCGTCCAACCTAAAGATAATATGCTCATATCAAAGAGTGACAAGACAAAGAAAGCTTAGGACTATACATGAGCCCATTCGTAGGGATTTGGAGATCAAAGCCATTTATCAGCACAAATTGGGTGAAAGTTGATCTATGGATAAAGTCCAAAGAGTGGGCAAATGAATAAGGGCACAATAACATATTGATTTGGTGTTTACAAATCACTGCGGGACAATTAAATTACACCATCTCCCTTCAGGTAGCCGTCTCGACACAACATGGCATGGGTAAGGGTATTGGGTATGTCTGACACAAACCCAAAATGGAGGAAAGACAATAACCAAGAGAATGTATTAGATGATGTAATGGTTGAAATATTTGGCCCAATTATAGATGGGCTACTGGACTGATGGGCCGACGACGGATGGGCCAGAGACCGATGGGCCGGAAGGAGGATGGGCTGAAAACAAGCAGGCCGAAAAACAACAATGGGCCCATGGAAAATTCTAGAAGCTAAAGTGTGGTCCACAAGGCAAGAAGTAATCCAATTATAGTATGAAGAGTCCAAATAAGGTTAGGGTTTATCAAATCCCTTGATTTAAGGGGTTGATAAACCTGGGTACATGGGCTTGACCCATTTATCACAACTTGTATAAATAGAGGACTTTGATTAATGAGAAAGGATCCAAAGTTTTAACCAAATATCTATTGTGTAACTTTTCTGCATTTACACAATTGGCGCCGTCTGTGGGAAACCCTATTATTGAAGTCTTTTTTTTCAATAAGCTTCCCACCCTCTACAAAAAGCTAAGATTCATACCACCAATGGCGATTACACGATCACAACAGACCGATTTGCCTCCAAACGGAGGCCAACAACCAGAAGATCCGATCAGAAGAGTCCTTGAGGAAAGAACCGCCGAGTTAGAAAGACAGAACGCCGAACTGGCTCAACTGCAGAACCTACAAGAGACCCATGATGACGAATAATCCGACCAGCACGAACGATCCGTGGCCCGCCAGACAGACAAAGAAGACCTACCCGCTAGAGCCCACGACTGTCGTGAAGAACATGCCTAGTCATCCTTACAGGTTCTTGGGGTACGCAACCCCGAGGAGGTCCTGACCATGAAAAAACTGGAAGAAATCATGTCAAGATTCCAGCGAGACGTGCTCAGGGACCTGAAAGTACAGACCCCAATCGATCTGGCATCCGAGGCATCTATAGACGCCGTTCAGACACCATTCACCGTCTCGATCACCAGCGTGCCCTATTCGGAAAGGTTCAGATTACCGAAGTTCACCCTGTTCGATGGTACAAAAGATCCAACCGAACACATCTATCACGTCCATACCAAGATGAATGTTTACAACGAAAACGAGGCCTTACTCTGCAAAGTTTTCCCCACTAGCCTGACCGAAGCAGCCCTCCTGTGGTTCAGAAAGCAACCGCCCCGATCGATCGGTAGTTGGCTCAGACTCTGCGAGTTATTTATCGCACAGTACTTTTGCAATAAAAGGCAGAAGAAGACTATCTCCAGTCTGTTCACCATGATCCAAGAAAAGGGCGAATCCCTGAAAAGTTTTGTCTCACGGTTCAATGTGGAGATGTCTTCAATTGACAACTGCGATCAACATTCAGACGTGGAAGCCTTCAGAATGGCCCTGATCCCTGGAACCAAGTTCCATCAGTCCCTAGTCAAAAGGCCGCTGACCGATATTGGAGAGCTCAACTCTAGGGCACAGGGGCACCTCCGAATAGAAGAAGAGTTGGCCATACGACAAAGAAGGACCGCCTTTGCAACAGTAGAGGCCAGAGCGTCCGAACCTTCCAGGATAAAGGATCGGGCACCAGACCGGAAGAGACCGAGCGCACCTCCTGCTCCTTCCCCGGCCCCAGAGAAACGACCAAGGTTTGAGGAGAAGGTCTACCCCCTAAAAGTAACCTTGGCAAAGCTGTACCAGGAAACAAAGAGCAAAGGAATCTACCGGTCACCACTTCCCATCAGACAGCCGATGGACCAAAGGGATATGTCGAGGCACTGCGCCTTCCATGGCGAATACGGGCACCATGCTAATGAGTGCAGAAGCCTCAGGAGACAGGTGGAAGCCATGATTGTCAAAGGAGAATTGATCGAGTATGTTGCCAATGAAGGAGCCCGATCAGATCAAGCGACGCATGCCCCTACCAAGGGGGCTTTGGGACAACCCGTGTGGGTCATTCACATGGTCCATGGAGGGCCCAGTTGGTCAGAAGCGGAAGAAACTCATAGATCACAGATGCGGCAAGCCCAGAAGTTACGAAGGGTTGGAGAAGTCACCAAGTTTCGAAGCCCGAAGGAGGATGCCCGGATTATTTTCACCTCTGCGGATATGCATAGTATTCAGACACCTCATGACGACCCCCTGGTTATCTCCCTCATGGTCT
Organism: Cornus suecica; assembly: GCA_963922005.1. Lineage (NCBI taxonomy): Eukaryota > Viridiplantae > Streptophyta > Magnoliopsida > Cornales > Cornaceae > Cornus > Cornus suecica. The sequence goes on from OY998244.1 coordinate 18,006,511, forward strand.
CCAACTGCCTGATCAAGAGGGTAATGGTCGATCCAGGAAGCAGCGCCAACATTATCACCAAATGGGCCTTTGAGAAATTGGAAATCAGCCCCCAGGAAATAGTCCCATCCAGAAGTCCGATAGCAGGATTCGATGGAAAGAGAGTGGAACCGGTAGGGGAAATCCAGCTACCAGTCTGGGCAGCAAGGCGCACACTCCGAGAGACTTTCGTGGTGGTGGATGTCAAACCTTCCTATAATCTCCTCATGGGAAGAGGATGGATCCATCGTATGCACGGAGTCCCTTCTACCATGCATCAGGTCATGCGGTGTATCGACCCGAATGGAGTTGACGTAATCGATATCAGGGGAGATCAGGTAGCAGCAAATGAGTGTTACGCAGTCACGATGAAAAGTCTAAAAAGGAGTACGGAACCGGAACAAAAGTCGCAGTCCAAGACAGTACTTGATGCCAAATAGCAATTACAGGAGGGCGGCTCGGGATCACCGGTAGCAGTTGAACCACTACTGGAGGTTCAAATTTGTCACGATCGCCCCGAAAGATTTACCTATGTTGGTTCAGGCCTCAATCCACAGGAAAAAGAGGAAATGGAATCCCTTCTTCAATCCAATGCTGACATATTTGCGTGGAGCCATATGGACATGACCGGTATTGATCCATCAGTAGCCCTGCATTCTCTCAATGTGGATCCCAGCGCAAAGCCCATTAGACAGAAACAGAGACGAATGGGGGCCCATCGAAATCAGATCATAGCTGAAGAAGTCGATCGGCTTCTGCAAGCAGGATTCATTAAGGAGGTTCAATATCCTTCCTGGTTGGCAAACGTGGTGGTGGTCCAGAAGAAAAACGGCAAGTGGAGGGTATGTGTTGACTTCACTGATCTGAATAAAGCATGCCCAAAATACTGTTTCCCTTTACCAAAGATCGACCAGATGGTAGATGCCACCGCAGGATTCGAACGCCTGAGTTTTCTGGACGCATACTCTGGCTATAACCAGATCCGAATGGATCCGGAGGACCAGGAAAAGACTGCCTTCATCACTGAGTCAGGTACATTTTGTTATACAGTTATGCCTTTCGGACTAAAGAATGCAGGAGCTACCTATCAGAGGTTGGTCAGAAGGGTGTTCCAAGGGATGATGGGATCCACCATCGAGGCCTACATCGATGACACAGTGGTCAAAAGCAAGGTAAAAGGAGACCATCTAGCCGACCTACAGCAGGTATTCAATACCCTCCGGAAGTACAATATGAAGCTCAATCCAGCCAAATGTTCCTTCGGAGTATCCTCAGGCCAGTTTTTGGGGCACATAGTTGATCGGACGGGAATACAAGCTAGCCCTGCGCAAGTCAAAGCTCTCGTAGAAACAGCTGAGCCAAAGTCCCGGAAAGAAATCCAGGTGCTAACCGGCAGAATAGCAGCCCTAAGTCGTTTCATCTCTCGGCTAACCGATCGGTGTAGGCCGTTCTTTCAGGCAATAAAAGCGGCACAAGGAGAAGTCTGGGGGCCAGAGCAAGCGGAGGCCCTACACAAACTCAAAAGTTACATGGCAAAGCCCCTGATTCTGGCAACCCCCGAAGCCGATGAGCCGCTGCACCTGTATCTGGCCATTTCAGTAACATCTACCAGCGCCGCCCTGGTCAAGGAGGGCAAAGGGTACCAGACACCAGTTTTCTACACCAGCAAATCCCTTGCTGATGCAGAAACCCGTTATTCAAAGCAGGAGAAGCTGGTATTATCGCTGATCAATGCTAAGCGACGTCTACGACATTATTTTGAAGCACACCCGATCATAGTACCTACTGTAACTCCGATCAGATCCATAATGGCGAAACCTGAGTTATCTGGGAGAATATCAAAATGGGCGATTGAACTGGGGATTTTTGACATAACCTATGTCCCCCGAACGGCCATCAAAGGACAAGCAGTAGCTGATTTCCTGTTAGAAATAGAAACTGCTGACTCCACAGAAGAAGGTGAACCTGGATTATGGTTCGTGTTCGTAGACGGATCATCCAACATCAACGGAGCAGGGGTCGGGGTAGTACTCGTAACACCGGATGGTACTAAAATCCAACAATCCGTTAGACTGGAATTTCCAGCTTCTAACAACGAAGCAGAGTATGAAGCCATCCTTGCAGGAATCGGTTAGCCCGAAGCCTTCAGGTCCAGAAAGCAGAGGTGCGAAGTGACTCCCAGTTAGTTGTGCGACAGTTACATGGGGAGTATGAAACCCGAGAGCCGAAGATGGAAGCCTACAAGAATCTAGTTCTAAGAGAGGCTGAAGAGTTCCAGCAAATAAACTTTGAACAGATTCCCAGAGGGGATAATTCTGCACCAGATCATCTGGCTAACCAAGCCTCCGCCACAAAAGAAAGTATGACTCGCACTGTACCAATGGACTTCATTGCCCGATCCAGCTTGGAACCCCCCGAAGAAGTAATGGTTATCCCATGGGAACCAAGTTCTGAGATTTGGTACATTGCCTGAATCAAAATCAGAAGCCCGGAAGATAAGAATGAGGGCAGCCATATATGCCCTATACAACGGCCAACTATACCGAAAGTCTTTTTCCGGACCATACTTAAGATGTCTGACCCCCTCAGAGGCATTGGCAGTCATGGAAGAGATCCATGCAGGAGCTTATGGCAATCACTCTGGAGGAAGGTCCCTGGCTCATAAAATCCTCACCCAGGGGTATTTCTGGCCTTACTTGGCAAGGGACGCTGAAATTTATGTCAGACACTGCAAAAAATGTCAGTTTCATGGAGATGCCATTCACCCACCGCCGGAGTTCTTAAACCCAACTATTGTTCCTCACCCTTTCGCCCGATGGGGCATGGACATCGTAGGTCCTCTCCCTCAGGCAATACGATGTACCACACATGTTCTCCTGGCCACCGATTATTTTACCAAATGGGTGGAAGCGGAGGCATACCCCACCATAACAGGCAGCCATGTTATAAAATTCATCTGGAGCCACATCATCTATAGGTTCGGCCTACCCCGAACCATAATGATGGACAATGGCACCAACCTGGACAACAGAAGGGTTCAAGCATTCTTATCAAAGCATGGGATCAATCAAAACACTTCTTCCGTCGGCTACCCGCAAGGAAATGGGCAAGCCGAAAGGACGAATAGAACAATTTTTGACACACTGAGAAAAAAACTTGAAGACGCAAAAGGGGCTTGGTTGGAGAAATTGCCAGAGGTGTTGTGGTCCTATCGGACTACTCCGAGACAGCCAACTGGAGAAACCCCTTTCGCCATGGCTTATGGGGCCGAAGCAGTTATCCCGACCGAGCTAAAAGTACCTACTTTAAGGAGTCAAGCCTGGGAAGAAGGTCCAAACAATCAACACCTAGCCTATGATCTAGATCTCCTGGAAGAAAAACGGGAAGCCGCCGGGATAAGACTGGCTGCCTATCAGCAGCAGGTCAGAGCACGTTTCAATCAGAAAGTCAAAAGAAGAGAATTCCAAGTAGGCGATATGGTGCTCAGAAGGAAGATTGGTATTGTAGGCAAATTACGAGAGACATGGGAATGACCTTACACAGTGGTTGAGGTTATCGGACGCGGTGCTTATCGGGTTCGGAAGAACGAAACAGGCCGCCTCGAGTCCAACTCTCAGAATGCTTATCGGTTAAAGAGGTATTATCCTTAGATAGTTGCTTTTCTTGTTAAGAAATAAAACTGTGTCTTTCTATGACACCTTTGTTACGAAGCATCTGTGCCCGATATCGGTACCTCTGCTTCATGATTTTCAAATTCATTTCAATAAAAATAAATTCTACTTTTGTGCAAGGCTCTAGGATTATAAAATTTCCTAAGTGTTTGTGTTCAAACCTGATTTGAACAAACCAGAGGATGAAACCAAGCCTCAGGGGCCAAATGCCCGAAGGCTTTACAATTTGCTAAAAATTTCCTAAGTGTTTGAGTTCAAACCTGATTTGAACAAACCAGAGGATGAAACCAAGCCTCAGGGGCCAAATGCCCGAAGGCTTCACAATTTGCTAAAATTTCCTAAGTGTTTGAGTTCAAACCTGATTTGAACAAACCAAAGGATGAAACCAAGCCTCAGGGGCCAAATGCCCGAAGGCTTTACAATTTGCTAAAAATTTCCTAAGTGTTTGAGTTCAAACCTGATTTGAACAAACCAGAGGATGAAACCAAGCCTCAGGGGCCAAATGCCCGAAGGCTTTACAATTTGCTAAAAATTTCCTAAGTGTTTGAGTTCAAACCTGATTTGAACTAAACCAGAGGATGAAATTCACACTAAATGTGTGAATTTAGAATAAATAATAAATAGCCTCAGGAGCCATATGTCCGAAGACTCGATTGCTTCATAAAAGCTAAGTACGAAACGATAAAAACCCACACAAAGGACGAATAATTACTGAAAAAAAGGGATAAAAGTTCTTGTTCATTAAAAATGGAGGAAGTTACAAGAAATTAGCCCATTGGGGGAAACAAAAACATATAAAATTGCCATGGCTACTGTTCGGGAGGATGGTATTCTTTCCCCTTCAGGAGGGCAGCAAAGCGCCCCTCGTTCTCAGAGGCAGGAGGGTTTTCATAAGGAAAGGGTATTCCCATATGGGCATCGAATGCCTCTGCGGTCTTGAATTCCCGGGATTCCAGAGGGATATGCTCCATTTCATGCCTACATCTCCAGGCCCTGACCGCTCGGAGGTCACAGATGACACTGTATCTTTTGAACATGTCAAGCCCTCCCAGACGGCACACCTCTACCTTTTCCCGCTCCAGGGAAAGAAGCCTTTCTGATTCTGCCAAGAGTTTATCAGATTCAGCTTTTTTAGCTGCCATCTGCCTAGCAACCTCTTTCGCTTTTTCCAGCTCGGCAGCCAGAACCAGCTTTTCGGCAATCAGGGTTTGCTTTTCCGCCTCACCGGTTTCCAGAAGAGTCTTCTGTTTAGAAACGGTCTGGCGCAGACCATCCGCCTCCTTGACTAAAGAAACCCGGTGGATCTCATTTTGCTTTATTTGGGCCTTCATACCGGCCATCTTTCTGACATCAGTCTCAAGGAGGCTGTTGTAGGCCTGAACGCCGTAGAGAAGCTGCACAATAAAAATTGGATTATTACACAAATAGCGGTCAACAAACGAAATAGAAAACACAAACTGATGATTGAAGTCTTTTACCTCCATAACCATTATCGAAGTCTTCTTAGCCAGATCAGTCCTGGTGATTTTTGACTGAGCCGCCCTATCAGCTGGTGTCCAGATCCCTTTGGCCATAGCCCGAAGAGCTTCCGGATGGTTAAAAGTGATTTGATCAGCACAAACTGGAGTTCCATCTGGCAGCAGAAACTTAGGCTCCCAAGGGATTAGAGCTTGGGATGATTCAGGGGCAGCAGGAGCCTTGCTTGAAGAAGCATTCTCGGCTTGTGCCCTGGCCTTTTTAGTACCCACTCCACCAGTTGTACTGGATCGGGTCCTCACAGTCGGAGCATTGACAGGAGGCGGAGGAGGAGCCGATGGGTTCTGCGCTAGTGGCGCTGGCGAGCTCTGAACAGGAGGAGGCACCGAAGTCGAAGGCGGTGCTGTTGACAACGGCACAACATCAACAAGCGTAATCCCTTCGGGAACTTGAGGGATTCTGGCGGACATAGGTTTATCAGGCAAGTCCATCCTGTCAACACCAGCGCCCAAGTTAGAGATCGATTTAAGATTGTCCAGGGTCAGCAGGTCAGTAGCCGATCGGGTCTTGCCCCAAACATGGGTTTTCAAGAGACCTATCCGCTGTTTTATAAAGGTAAGGGGAAGATCCTTGTCCTCATAAACTAAAAATTTGAAGGCGTAGTCCCCCCGGTGAAGGTCACAATGGTCACAGAGGCAAGAAGCCTTATGAAGGGGGCGGTAGACAGGCAGGCGAATGGGACCGAACTTGTTGGGGATCGGGAAAATACGAGAAAAAGGGTACGACCACTTGCCACTCACTACTACCATTCATTCTTTCCATCCCTTGTCCGATTTTTCAGTATCGGTACAGATGCTGCGGCCGTGAAAGGGGAAAAGGTTGTATCTACCTCTACTCGCTCTGGCATTTTGGAAAAAATAACAAAGGAGGAGGTCGGCCAGCCCTAAGTTCAGATCCATATCCCTATTGTACAACAGTAGCATGGATATGATCCTAATGCTGTTCGGGTTCAGTTGAAGAGGGTGCAACCCAAGCATGAAAAATACATAGTGAAAAAAGGGATGAAGAGGAAACCTTAGAACCCTAAGATGAGATGCCGATAGCAGAATGCTACCGGGGGCTAGGCCCTGGCTCTGGGTAAAGTCTAGGTAACCAGGATAGGGGGACACATCAATGTCCTGGGGAACATGGGTCTCAGCCCGAAGGTGTTTGACGTCCACTTCAGGTCGGGTCCTCTTAAGTGGGGCCACTACGAATGGTTCAGAAGGTTTGGATTTCGAAGGACCGGTCGCTGAGGAACCCGGAAGGTTAGTACTTTTGAGAGTGGTCTTTCTGGTTCCTTTAGAAACAGGCTGGGGAGTGTCACTGTTAGTAGAATCGGTACCTGAGGCAGAAGGTAAAGCTACTTCCTCTACCGACCGGGTATCATCACTATCGGACATAACGTTAAGAAATGTAGAAGAGACAGAAGGAGGTAAAGGTATAAATTAAAGAAAGAAGAAAGGAAGAAAACCGATCGACTTACTTAGTTGGCGAAGGAAGAGTTACAAAAGCTCTGAGTAAACAACAGGTTTCTATGGTATCTGAGATGAGCAACGGAATGAACGGCGGCAATGACAAAGAAACGAATCCCAGTAATGAAGAACTAAAGAAGGCAGAGACAAGAATATAGAGTTACAAAGTATGAAATGTGATGAGAAGTGAAGAAAAATGGGGTTTTTATAGAAGGAGAGAAGGAAGCCAAAAAGGCTGCACGAAGTCCGAAAGGCACGCCAAAGCCGTCATGGTGCGAGATTTAAGGGAGTAATGGCCTCACGTTTTGGCATATCATTAAGTAGACAATGATGACATGACAACTCATCATCTTCATTTCCCATAAAAGCTATTAGTGTATATATACATAGGTATTTACATTTATTAGGTCATGGGCTTTAGAAAGAATGTCAAGCCCATAACCTCAGGGGCCTGTGTAATGGTTGAAATATTTGGCCCAATTATAGATGGGCCACTGGACTGATGGGCCGACGACGGATGGGCCAGAGACCGATGGGCCGGAAGGAGGATGGGCTGAAAACAAGCAGGCCAAAAAATAACAATGGGCCCATGGAAAATTCTAGAAGCTAAAGTGTGGTCCACAAGGCAAGAAGTAATCCAATTATAGTATGAAGAGTCCAAATAAGGTTAGGGTTTATCAAATCCCTTGATTTAAGGGGTTGATAAACCTGGGTACATGGGCTTGACCCATTTATCACAACTTGTATAAATAGAGGACTTTGATTAATGAGAAATGATCCAAAGTTTTAACCAAATATCTATTGTGTAACTTTTCTGCATTTACAGATGACGAAATCATAAAGAGATGTAATGTTTGAGCTTAGAGACGTAACATATCAGATGACGAAATCATAAAGAGATATAAAGTTAATAATTATAGGACCGATCCGGTCATTTTGTAAGAATCACTTGAGAAAAAAACTTAAGTGACTTCAAGATCCAGGCATGGGGGTAGTGATTAACTGACATCAACTGAAATTTGGTAAATTCATCCCCAAAGTAGCCTGGTTCAAGTCCTAATCCTTCACACATCAGCTTCAAAATCCTTAATTACAACTACCTCACTTCCACTGAATATTTTCCACCCACCTCTCTGCAAAGAGAACCCAACATTATTTGTTTTTTTAAATAATATATGATTTACAAGGCAATTCAATGTTATATAGGTTTTGGATCATACCGGTATCTAGTTGGCTTTTCAGGTCACAATTGCGTGCATTCCTCCGAAGGATAATAAAGCCATGTTTGGTAGGCGGTCTTTTTGGTCTGGTCTGGTCTGGTTCGGTCTGGTCCGGTCTAATCTGATCTGGAAAAATCTGTTTGGTAAGCGGTCTGGTTTTACTATTTATTATAATATTTATTTATGTATTATTTATTTATTATTTATTCACTTTATAATATATTTTATTATTTATATTATTAAATTACTATTTATTAATTTATAAATATATTCTATTTATTTATTATTATTTCATTATTTAATTCATATTATTTATAAATTATTTATTCATTTTTAATTATTTAAAAATATATTTTATTAATTTAATATTAATTTATTAGGGAAAATTACACAAACTACCCCTGAACTATGACCTAATTGCAGAGAGTACCCTTAACGTTTGAATAATATTAGTTACTACCCCTAAGAACAGCCCCAGTCAGATTTGTGCAGATTTGTGCGTGAATTTACTTAAAAGCCCTTGTTTTATATTATATTTTAGGGTTAATTTCAAGAAACTCCCTATACTATCCAGTTTTATCAACTAACCCCCACGGTATCCACTTTGCCCCAAAAATTATAAATTCAAAAATATATATATATTTTTCGCAAAAAAATTATTTTTCGGAGGGAGAATATTATTTTCCAAAATATGAATTATTTCGGAAAAAATAATATATATTTTTTGAAAAACAATTATTTTCAGAAAAAAATCATATTTTGGAATATAGTATATATTTTTCGCAAAAAAAATATTTTTTGGAAAAGATCATATTTTGGAACATAATAGTATATATTTTTCGCAAAAAAAATATTTTTCGGAAAAGATCATATTTTGGAACATAATATATATTTTTCGCAAAAAAATTCATATTTTGGAACATAATAAGTACTTTTTTGCAAAAAAATCATATTTTGGAATATAATATATATTTTTCGGAAACAAATTATTTTTCGAAATTGTTTTTCATATTTTGGAACATAATAAGTACTTTTTTGCAAAAAAAATCATATTTTGGAACATAATATATATTTTTCGGAAAAAGTTCATATTTTGGAACATAATATATACTTTTTTGCAAAATATTATTTTTTGAAAAAAAAATTCATATTTTGGAACATTATATATAAATTCAAAAAAATTAGGGTATTTAAGTAATTTTGTATGCAAAATTGGAACATACAATGATATGAGGGCAAAAATGGAAGTTCACTACAAAAACAACCTTTATTGACCAATAAACAAAGTTTTCAGCGTTGACTTTGAATAGAAGGGGCTAAGTGTTACAACAGAGGTGGTTTTAAGGGTAGTCTATGATATTATTAAAACGTAAGGGGTACCGCATGCAATTAGGTCATAGTTCAGGGGTAGTTTGTGTAATTTTCCTAATTTATTATTATACTCATTTTTTATTATTATTATGAAGTATTTATTCATTATTATATTTACTTATTATTTATTATTATATCTATTTATTATTTTTTATTATATTTATATATATTAGTATTATTTATTTCATTTTGTTTATTATTTATATTTTATTTTTAAAATATGTTTTATTTAATTTATTATTATTATTATTATTAATTTTTTATTATTTTTTATTCATTTTTTATTATTTATAAATATATTTTATTAATTAGACCAGACCGGACCACCAGGAACCACCTCTTTTTTTTTGTCTGAAATGAGGCCATTTTGGTCTGATTTGGTCTTACTTGGTCTAACAAAAAATTTGGGACCAATGCTACCAAACACGGTCTGGTCCCATAAAACGCAAGACCAGACCAGACCACCTACCAAACATGGCCTAAGGGTGTTTCAAGTAATCTCTCCAATGGTGAACCTCTCTTCCCTGATGTAGTTCATTCTACTTGCGTAAAGCCTACAACTCTTATCATCTTCAGAGTAAACACTTGCATAATTTAATCATATTTTAGACACAATATCAATAAAGAATGGATGTTTACCTGAGAGAATCCAAACTCCTGGCTAGCATTCAAAATCTGTTGAACTAAATGGCTTTGATCATCACCACAACCTTTCCAAGATAAATCACTAGTATTCCAAGTGAGGGGCTACCAACTATTCAAAAAGTGCATAAAATTACTCAAAAAGATCAGTTTCTTATGACATTGAGACGATAATTTGAATATATTCGATCACACTTGATGGCCAGAGATTCTTCTCCCTCATTAAATATTTGCTTTGGTGAACTTCAACGAGAAGAACAACGATATTTGACACAAGCTGCGATGGAAGAAAAGATTGGTCGCTCTAATTTTTAGAGGGTCTTGTCCCACATCAGCTTTGGATGGAAAAATGATTGGGTGTATAAATGAGTGGATGTTAGCCACACCTATCCGCTTAAGCATTTGGGTCGAACCATGACGCATCCGACCATGTTACAGTTGGTATATCTGGTGCCACGCCAAACGAGTGCGTGAGATTGGAAAGGGGAGACTGTTAGTGGAGCATGTCACATATCGGATCCGGATAGAAATGTGATTGGATGTATCAATGGGTGAATGTTAGCCTCACATATCAGCTTAAGTTGTTGGGTCACTGTGAAGCGTTCAACCCATTGTTGAAGGACGTCCCGTGTTCGAACCTCATCGTCACCCTTTTAAAAAAATTGTTTCACGAGTTGCACAAAAAAAAAGGCCACTCATGAATGGGTGTGTTGAAGGATATAAGTACTTGAGTTGCACCCTTCCAACAACTTAAGCTTTTAGAGAAGTTGGGCAGTTAACACCCGTTACACTAATCCACTAGATGTAGCGTATGTAGTTCAAACTAAAGGTAGAGATAGGACCAAAAAGAAGGCCAAAGTTGGTGGCTGATTTTCCGTCTCTGCCAAAGCCGTTTCCGGTCTTGACAGAGATAGTTCGATTACATTGTGCCGGGAGTTATGCAATGATAGGAACAACTACATGAAGAAGTCGGATTATCATCCGAAGATGTGGTTCCTGGACAACATTTTGCATTCACGAATACACCCACAGGGGCACGGGTCTCAGAGATGGCAGTTGTTCTTAGTATTACTATATGCCTTTGAGTTTAGCCACTGGATCTCCATACCCCAAATTTTATGGAAGGCCTTATACTAGCATTATGTCGACACACGGAGCGCAACCAAGGTCAGCCAGAATGAATTTCAAATGAGATTCCTGACTTTGGTTATGCGACTGATGACAGATGTTAGTGTCGAGATACATGAGAAGACCCAGAAGAACAAGTATGTGTCCAGAGTTTACATAGTGGGGTTGTGGTAGAACCTGTGGTCGAGACTCGATGGTGAGGTCATCCTTCAGAGGAGGCCGATGGTAGTACCTGATGGAGATGCGCCTCATGATGTACCTACTGGACCAGAGGTTATACATGATGATGTAGTGCCACCTCAGAGAGAGGGGGTACAGGCTGCAGATTGAGAGATGCCTCAAGTGCCTGCTGATACGCCAGTCACGCTTACTCGTGCTTAGTTTAACGAGTTACTTGCGGGGCAGGCGAGGCTCAGGGATGAGCTACGGTTGAGCAGAGAGGAGACTCGCCAGGCTAGAGACAAGACTTGATAAGCCTGAGAGGAGACTCACTAGTTTAGGTATAAGTATAAGGCTAGATAGAGAATACTCAGAGCAAAGTTGTAGATGAGACATGAGGAGATTGGTCGAGTCCGGTATAGCCAATGAGAGACTCTGAGCATTGTAGGTGAGTTAGTGATTCACGCGGGACTATCCTTACCACCATCTGACGAGGATGATTAGTTTAGTTTGTAGTTTAGTTTTTGCTATTTTTTTAGTTTATTGTCACTAGAGAGGAATTGATGAGCGAATTTTTGTAGTTTGATAAATGTCACCTCTTAAACGATCGATTTCTAAGTGTTGTTTTGATTTTTTATTATATAAAACTACAGATTGTTGTATTCATGTGATAGTATTGCTCATATTTCACATTTTTGAGAATATGATGATATATGCGTTGAATGTGATATGAATTTTGGGGTTCGGTTGAGCTTCGAAGTCACACAATTTGGACATGTGTGTGTGTAAGTTTGGGGGAGTGTGGGTGCTTACTAGAGGGTGGTATTGGAGCATGGATATGAAGAATGTGTAGGTAGGGCTGTAAATGAGATGAGCTATTCGTGAACAACTCGATTTCAGGCTCGTTTAGTAAACGAGTCGAGCTTGAGTAATGGTGAGCTCGGTTCGTATATGTTCGTGAACATGAGATCATTAAAGCTCGTTTATGTTCGTGAAAAAAAGCTCGTTAATATTATACTCATTATTCATAATTACACATTTAAATTTTAACTAGGAAATTAAAAATAATAATCTTTGTTCATTAATTTTCATAAAACAAGATCTTTTTAAAAAATAAATAAATTTTGTTATCTAACTTAAAATTGTTTAAAATTTCAATAATATTATATCAATTGAATTGGGAAATTTACTTAATTTTACTAAATTAAACACAAATTGACTCAATTGAATTGATATTATCATTATTTAAACTTAATTTGACTTAATTGAATTGAAAAATTTCTTAATTTCAGTTATTTGAACACAATTTGATTCAATAGAATTGAGAATTTACTTAATTTCACTTATTTAAATACAATTTGACTCGATTTAATTGGGGATTTACCAAATCTTACTAAATTGAACTCAATTTGACTCAATTAAATTATGATTTACTAAATTGAACTAAATTCGGGTAAATTGGATTTGTATTTTACTTATTTGAACTCAATTTGACTAAATTCGAGTAAATTGGATTTGTATTTTATTTAATTTCACCAATTTGAACTCAGTTTGACCCAATTAAAATAAGGACTTACTTGAATTTCCTAAATTGAACTCATTTTGACTCAATTGAATTGTGGTTTTAGTTATTTAAACTCAATTTAACTCAATTGAATTGAGGATTTTACTTAATTTTACTAAATTGAACTGAATTTTAATCGATTGAATTGCGATTATCATTATCTAAACTCAATTTGACTTAATTGAATTGAAGATTTTACTTAATTTTACTAAATTGAACTCAAGTTGACTCAATTAAATTGAGATTATCGTAGCTAATTTGGTTTTTCTAAATTTTGGTAAGCATCAATACTTTTATTTTATTTCATATATTTATTGCCAAATTGTATATATTCAACCAACCATATATTATTTATGAAAAGAAGAGTGAATTCTCAATAAATCAAAATAAATTATATTTGAATGAATGGATAATAGATATTATCGAATCAACTAATATGAATTGATCGCTGAATGTAAGACATTTACAATCAAAGTACAATATAGTTGCAATTATTCGGTATATTGTCTAACTGATCTCCTAACTAATTAATCGAATTTCTTAATTTGACTCTATTGAATTATGGATTTTACTAACACTACAAGCAAAAAGACTATTTACGGGAGGTCAAATAAGTCATAAAAAGTTTTCTACGGGTAACATAACCTTTCCCTCTATGGAGGCCTCGTAAAAGAATTTATTTTTTTACGGGAAACATTACAATTCGTCAAAACTCAAATTTTCCTCGGATTAACGTTTTTGCGAGGTATATATACCTCGTTAATAATTTATTTATAGGAGGTATTACTTCTCGTTAATACGTTTATGTATTCACGACAAACTAATGTAAGTCGTAAAAACCATTTTTTCAAGGTATATCTTACTCGTTAATAATTTATTTACAAGAAGTGTGACTCTCGTTAATATGATTTAAACTTTTCACGACTTACTTATTTTCCTCGTGAATGCTTTTATAATAGGGTATTAGGACACCCGTAAATAATATATATATATATATACCAAAAACACTAGCAAAATATTTTTTAATAATTTAAATTACCTTACAATAACAATAACAAAAAATAAAACGAAATTCATTAATTAAATATATCATCACAATTCATCACAGTTCAATGCTCCAAAATGAAAAGGGAAAAAACAACTTTAACAATTTTCAAAACACTATTTACAAATATTAAAAAACCAACAATAATTCACTTCAAAAATATAACACCGCTATCTATAATTTGTCAATCATAATTCTTCAATTCTTGAAACCAATACGAGTTTCTTTAGGGACATTTCCTCTGCCTCACTATCTACAGTACAAAATCCAAGCAAGTACTTGCATTACACCAATGTCAATTTCATTGTCTACGTGTGTAGAGAAATTTAACTAAAAATTATACAATATGAGTAGTACATTGGCATATCCTTCCCCTAGCATTACCTACGGCGTAAAACTGAAGTATGACAAATGAGTAGTAATCAAGAAAATAAAAAAATAAAACAAATGTAATGAATTTATATGCAAAGTTACTAGGAGGATTCAATCTTGGTCTAGTAGATTTATGTCTTTCTCTGGTAGGCTTCAACTGATTTTTGCAATGGTGTTTTTTGTCCAAGTGTATTGGAGTACTATTTTCCTTTTGCCCAAAAGTATCATGAAACACATTTCCGTTATTATGAGGAAATTCCTCTGGAGTTATTATGGGTTCAACTAGAACTTATTAAGGGAAATGATTTCTGGAATCTCAAGTTTTTCTCTTGTATAACCTTTGTTTTCTCTACAAGAGAATAACGCACATAACCACAACCAACAATAACTCATTTTGTGTCATATGAGAAATATTACTTTTACAAAAGGTCCTTCACTATTTAATTGTTTAAGCCCAGGTCAGCAGTTCTATTCCTTTTCCACAAATGCTAAACACCAAAATTGGAAAAAAGAGGAAAATTATATAGCATGGTTAGGTACTTATCCATAACAGTCTCTGGAAAAAACACTGCTTGAGCATAAAAACTAATTACCTTACTTGACTATACATGTGCAACATAAAATTGAGTTTGATCCTTGATTACTTCGAAGGAAGAACCACCATTACCATCCTTATTCTAAAATATTTAAGTAAAACATTACAATATATTCATGAAGTTAAGTGACAGATAAAACTAAGGAAGACAATACATGAGAAAATTCTTGTTAAGGGATGAGTATTTTTATAGAAGAAGATGGGAAAAAGGGAGATATGTTATTCTCAATGCCCTTTTCTATGAAATTATGGATTTTGTTTTAAGAAAGGCATCAATAATAGAAAAATATAAAAGACAACCAATAAACTAACCGAATATATATACTACCTGCACTATCAATTAGACAAAGATTATGATTCTTTTCACATAGTTAAAGTTTGAATAAATTGAACTGCACCATAACTAATAAACAAGGAAGGTCATTTAGAGTTTCTACACTAACAACATGACATCAACTAAAATTACCACATCGACGGGCACATCAATAAGAACCCTCCACAATAATACTTGAGCCAATAACAGCCTAGCAACTAAAAGTGAGAAGGGATCTCAATTTTTTGGAGAAATTCAAACAAAACATAACCATTTCCTTTCGTTTGCCATATTACATATGGAAATAGTTAAGCAGATGAATGTTGTTAGTGAGGGTAGCCATTTTGTAGCATTGGTTTTTATAAGGAAAATGCTTCTCAAACCCAACACTTCAATCAAACCATGGACAACCTAACCATGGGATGTTTTCATGAGGGACCAAGCATTTGGGCAACACACTTTTCAAAATCTAAACAACGAAATCACAATATCAAAATACACACACAACACTTAATGCCTTGCCTGCTGTTTATAGAACCATCTTCATTATAATGTTGGGCACCAACTACCTTCTTCCCAACCTCTTGCATTTGTTGTCTCAAAGATACTGAGTAGACTACAATAACACAAGAATTCAAATCAAGTCATATAACCAATTCATCTTCAAAACACATTACACTAAATCCAAACAGATAAAAAAAATTTCCATCCTCATAAATTAAACAATCAAATTACAGACAATCATATATATAGATTCGCACACACACAAAGAAAGTACAAACCATAATATAGCCTACCATTTAACAATCATGAAACATGAAAATCAATCAAGAGAGAAAAAAAGATAAAATTAGATGTATTTGTATATAAACCAACAATACTCATATGCATCAAAGATGGGAAATCAATGGATGCTTTCTCTGATTAGAGCTTGAATGGAGAGAAAATACACTAAATTTCACTTCAAGAACAAATTACATTATATATAAAAAAATCAAACACCAGAACTCTATAACATATAAATGTATAAACACACACGTTTGTGTAATACGTACCAGATCTTTTATATCACTTGAACCTTAATGGAGGCCATATCAAGAAATCCTCACAAATAGGTAATGTAGAAACAACTTAAATAATGGAAAATAAAACTCAAATAGGTATTGTTAAAAAATCAATCGAGAATCGTACAAGCAAACAAACATATGAATATGTGTGTATAGATATTTGATGAAATGATTTAGATCTAGTAAGAATATTAGATTCAATGAGCGTAACATAAAAATAAAAAAACCTAAGAGGTCAAGAAAAACCTTATAATCATGAGAGAAGAAATAGGTCAACTTACCTTTAAAGAACATGATCAGGGCTAGTGTATAGGGTTTTGGTGGAGAGAAAAAAAAATTCAATGAATAGATAAATTGAGATTCTTAGCCATTTTTGTGATTAGAGGAAGTATTTGATAGGGTGGGAGCTTTAACCGGCACTAGAGAGAATATGGAGAGATAGAGCAAAGGGTTTGAAGTTGAGGTTGAATGAGAATGAAAAAGAGGGCTTTCTTTAGATTAGGAATTGTATATACAATTTGTTTTCCTCTTTATTTTAAAAGTCAATATTAGCTTAAATTTATTTTTTGAGCTTCTCTAACATAGCGTTTGAATTTCGGGCGATAGTGAAAATTTTGGAAGCGGGTTACTTCTTTACGGGATAAAATTAACCCTGTGAATATATAATTTTAATAGTTATTAACGAGCATATTTTTACTTCGTTAAAGATTGAAAAGTACCTCGTTAATATTTATGAATATTTGCGGGTGTCCTAATAGCTCGTAAAAACTTCTTTTACGAGGAATGCATAAGAATCCCGTGAAAGTTTCACCTTTTATAAAACAATCACGAGGAAACTGTCAAGAATGTCATAAAAACCACCTTTTATGAGGTAAAATAAAACATCTCGTAAATACATAGTCGTAAAAAGGCTTTTTTCTTGTAGTGTAAATTGGGATTTTAGTTATTTAAAACTAAGTGAAATACTAATGAAATGGGGTTTTAGTTATTTAAACTCAATTTGACTCAATAGAATTATGGATTTTACTAAATTGAACTCAAATTGACTTAATTGAATTGAGATTATCATAATTTAAAGTTAATTTGACTTAATTGAATTGAGAATTTTTTAATTTTCACTTAGTTGAACACAATTTGGTTCAATGGAATTGAGAATTTTTTTTATTTCATCTATTTGAATACAATTTGACTCGATTTAATTGGGGATTTACTAAATATCGAAATACTAATGGATTGAGATTTTAGTTATTTAAACTTAATTTGACTGAATTGAATTATGGATTTGACTAAATTTTACTAAGTTGAACTCAAATTGACTCAATTGAATTGATATTATCATTATAATCATCGGCAACCTCTACTACACTCACACTCACTCAATTGAACTCTTATTAACTCAATTGAATTAGGATTAGTATTTTTTTAACTTAATTTGACTTAATTAAATTGTTAATTTACTAAATTGAACTCAATTTGACTCAATTAAATTGGATTTTACTATAAGCTCTTTATTCGACTATTAAAAAGAGTTTAAAAACAATTGGAATAGTTTTCAAATATCGAAATACTAATGATATTTAATATTTTTAAATTAAAAATATAACAATAATTATAATTTAAATAGAATAATTACTTAATAATATTTAAATAGAATATTTATTTCCCAAAAAATAGAATAAATTACTCAATTTCCTTAAATTTGCAAAAGAAAAAAAACATTTATCCACCGTTGGATTTACCTCATCAACGGCTTAAAAAGAAACCCTTGGATTCCATCGCTCATCCTACAAGTTATACTTCTTGGGCTGCCTCACTCAGTCATCACACACTAGACCTAAAGTCATTTCCTTATTTGTCTCAAAGCACCACAAGACCACCAATTTGCACCATCTCCTCCCCATCGAACCACCACTCCATTACCACCGCGTTACAACCTCCACCGCCACACCACTACGTCACAACAACCACTTTTTTCCCTCATCCACTGTGAATCATCCCTCTATCAGCGAAACCTTTTTCGATCTCGCTGAATACCCTTCTCTCTCTAGTTCGACGACATCTCTCTCTCCTTCTCGCGAACTAGGAACAAAACCCTAGCTTGTTGTGTCCACCATGTCGTCGTGCCGCGAGGGTTGCTCTGCCGTCCTCTTCGACGTCTACCTTCATCACCATCACCCATTACTCTTCGGTAAAGTTTGTTTATCCCAACACCTACAGTTTTCATATCTTTTATTTGGGAATTATAAATTGCATTTCTATTTACAAAAATATGGTAATTGTTGGGTACTTGGAAATTTTCATCTCTGTCGTAGAGTCATTTTGAGAATTTTGGGGTTTCTATAATTAATTTTTTTTTTTTACTCTTTTATCTTTTGCAGAAAACAACAGAATCCATGGAGGAGATATCTTTGCCTTAGTAACACTATGATTGTTTATAGGTATATCTAATTTGATGGTGCTCTTAATTGAATTTATTTGATTGTGTAAGTATGCTTTACAGTTTGTTTAATGTAGGTTGAAGTTATTTTGGTTCAGATTTTTGGAAGCTGTCATATGATATTTTGTGGTTCAAATATGATTTTTGGGATTCTGTTATTTTTTGTTTTTATAGTCGGGAAAATGTAATCAAAGTGGAAATTTGTATCAAGACTTTATGGTTGCAGTTTATTGATTTGTTTAGTTTATGGAAATATGCAGTTTTTGGGAGCAATTTACACAGATTTTTGGGAGCAGTTTATTGATTTAGTCTAAGACTTTAATTTTTTGTAATGCTGCAGTTTGTTGATTTGTTCACTTTGATGTAAATATAATATAACAGGTTTGTTTATGTATGTGAAGTGTATGGTGGATTTTGGATTTCATAATTTACATAATGTGCCTAACGAGCTTGAACACGAGCTTGAACAAAATTTAAAAACTAGATAAAAAATATTTTTTAAATGAGCTAAGACGAGACGAGCCCGAGCAAAGCTAAAAATTAAACGAGCCGAGCCCGATCACAAGTTTTAGGGCTCATCACTAGCCCGAGCAGAGCTAAAAATCAAATGAGCCGAGCACAAATACCCCAAAGCTCGGCTCAACTCGGTTCGTTTGCAGCCCTACGTGTAAGAGAAAATAACCTGAAAAAAAAATTTAATGACCATCTGTGACCTAAGCGTAGCCCTTATGTGTAGTCAAGCTACGTTTGGCCCTACACTCAAGCGTAAGGGCCTTCGTAGCAAGTCCATAAATTTTTGAAAATTTGCCTAGATGAAAGGGTTTTTCAGATGGTTTTGTACTTGTACTGTATTAGGATTTAATTAGGATTAGTTTTTAGGAATTTTTAGGATTTAGATAGGAATTTCGAGAAAAATCCTAGTCTGAGTAGGAGATGGAATCGAAGTACATGTCAAAGATGGATTAATGTTTGATTCCACTCTAAAACTCCAGCAATAAGTCCAATTCCTTTACCTTTTCGAATATGAATTGTTCATCTATAAATACAACCCTTGAGGCTCTATAATTCTCATAATTTAACACAAGAGTTTGTGAAGGAAAGTATAGAGAAATGGTTTTTTTTTCTTCTTCTTCCCCTTTTTCGGGTGAGAGTGTGTATGAGAGAGAAAGTGAGTATGAGATCGAATCTGATCTAGAAGAAATCTTAGAAGATGATGCCGCTTCGGGTATAGTGGATACGAGAAGAAAGAACGGGTACTTGGAGGAGGAAAGCCCAAATATGCAAGCTCCGGTTGCACCACGAATGCGCACAACACCTCCTACGTTTATGGAGTGTAGGGTTCAATATGAATTCATGTTTCTTTCATAAAAAATGAAAAGTCCATTGATAGCACCATGGGGGAAAATCCTACACGAAAGAGGATTGAAGAATTTAGAGAGTCCGGTGGGATTAAGAGTGTATCCATACTTTGTTCGGCATTTTTATGAAAGAATGACTACGGAAGGGCCGGAGGGATGAGAGGTAGTGAATGTGAAGATAGATGAATAGTGACCCTATAGTGGTTGATGAAGAAGTAGTGTCGAAAATTTGGAAGATACCACTTAGGTGTCTGGATCACCTACGCAAAAAGTTCAAAACAGTCCCGAAGGCATGGCCACTCACAGTGGCGGATATGATCATGGAGATATGTGACATGCATATCCCAAAACATATGGATGTGAGTGTGGATAGGTATCGTTTAAATCCAAACTTATTATATTTGGATTGTGTGCTTACACAAGTGTGCCAAAATCATAGGATGAGTTGAAGAGGGTACACGATGATCAAACTTCTATATTGCATACTTAAGGGTTATTGGATACCGGTGCCATAGTTGATAATGGGTAACATGATATTGGTGCAAAGGATTGTGAGTGGAGAGGTGCAAGGCCGAGATATGATGAATTTATACCTTCCATATCCAATGTTGGTATTAAGGATCGTTGAGTAACAATTGGGTTATCGGTTGAAAGAGATGAATGAAAAGTGCTTATCATTCACATGTCATTACCAAGAAGCTGATTTTGAAAGGCTTAAAGTGGAGTCAACTATCAAGGCTTCTTTTGGACGTGGCTGAAGCGAAGTGAATGAGGATCCGTATGAGCCCATATGGGTAGGAGTCGTAGTTGGATTTAGATTTGTAGGGCTAGGAATTGTTTTTTCTTTCTTTTCAATTTGATAGAGTAGTTGAAATTTTAAATTATTTAGGATTGTAGGCCCTTAAGGCCAAATCATTATTTATTTCAATAAATAAAATACTCATTCCTTGTGTTATACTGAGTAATGATTATCGGAAAGAGATGATGTATTTCCTATTCCTTTGCTATGATATTGGGGGTGTGTGCTTTGTTGAATATTTCTACAGGTGGCTCGAATAATATATTTTTTTTGGGGGGGGGGGGGGGGGGGGGGGGGGAGAGAACAAGTGTGATATTCTTGAAAGTACGAAATCACGCTTCGAGGGTAACTATGTTCTTTCCCATTAGTATGATTGTGAACCATGAGAACATGGTTTAAATTTCAGCTTAGTATCCTCATTCCTGAGTCCATAAAATTTGTCGTTGATGCGAATGTAGCCTGGACTAACTCGAACAATAATCTTTTATCCAATTCATACAACTCGGGTTGGCAAAATCGCCCACACATGTCCAATCAGTCTCAGAACACTGAAAATCCTCAATCAAGTTTATAGGGAAAGATTGAATTTTTTTTTTTTGAAAAGTTTTAAGAAATTCTTTGTTTTCATGCATTGAGTGTTTTGCATTACAAGTTAATTGAGTTTGTGTTTATGATGTATGAGTAGTATGTGATGCAATATTCCCGTTCATGAGAGTAATGATTAGATTGAGTTAGTGAGGTGATGTGGTTTTACATAAGTGAATGAATTAGTGAAATTGAAATCGAGAAGCACATGCACATGACCCCTACTGTTAAATTAGTTGATCTATAAGTATTGAGTCCGAAAAATTTTAAATGCTATGAAAATATATATATATATATATATATGAAAGAAAAAAAGAAGTGAAGTAGAAAGGAAGTGAAAAAAAAAAAAGATGAAGTGAAAAAGAATAAGAAGAAGAAAGAAAGGAAGAAGGAAAAGAAAAAGAGAAGGAAAAAATGAAGTGAAAAACATAACAAAAGAAGCAAACGATGAAGAGATATGAAAAGTAGATTTATTTGGAGTAGGGGGAGTTCACTTACACCCGGAGGGTTGTCCGGATTGGGAGTAGAGATTAATGAAGTTGTCTACTCTAGTGGGGATCATTCTCAGCATTAACTCGAGATAGTTGTTATTTGGTACTGAGTGGGAATGTTTGTATCCATGTTATCTTGTATATTGTAGCATGACTTGGTTAATGAGTGTGTGACTGCATGAATGCGTGAGAATGAAAAATGGAGAAGTTATGGGTAGTATAGCTAACCTTCACGAGACTTCAGCCATCCACTCGGTGTTGCTGAGGGGTTTAAAAGGCTTGTTACACATACTAAGTGTAATCGTCGACCCTCACGAAAACAAGGGGTTAGTGTAGAATAGTTAGGATAGATAAACATCATAAGGTGTTTTCAAAAGTTCTCCAGTGTTTATTGCTAAGAGATTAGCAATATGTAAGTTTGGGGGTGTGATAGGTGACGAATGTTTTCTATTTTAGGCTCCTAATTCACTATTGTTATGTCTTATCATTCCATTATTTGGTATTTTTATGCGGTTTGCATGTCTAAGAGTGTTTCAGGAGCTTAATGAAGAAAACGAGCTAACTTTTGTGAATTAACCAAGAACGTGCTTGTGTATATCCAAGAAGAGAGCAAAAAGATGAGTTTTCAAGCAAAAAGTGTCTCCTGGAAGGCAAAAATGACATTTTTTGGAGTCGAAACTTCGGGAAACATATGATCGGAGTTGAAGGGGTTCTAACGAAGCAATAGTTAGAAAAAGTAATTTTTATGAATTTTACTACGCTTGAGCTACACATACAGTAGCTAAAAGTGGCTAGAATCATCAAAACTACGCTTGAGCTACGTTTAAAGAATTTGGCCTACACTTAGAGCTACGCTCAAGCGTAGCAACCCATACACTTAAGCGTAGGGCCATGCATAGCAAAACTGGCAGAACTTCAATCCTGATCCGATTTGACTTCCTTTGACTTATCTTCGACTTCAACACCTCTAAGCACATGTATAAGGTGTATTTTCCATCAGATTGAAGAGTTTGGCTCATAACTGAGGAGAGACACATCAAAGAAGAATCCTACTCCAAGAGGGATAAGCCTAATACGACCAGGACTCTTCTCAACTTCTTCTATAAATACCAAGGTCTGATTCAGAAATAATGAGCCTTGAATTACATAATTTCCAAAGCACTATCTCTAAAGATTTATATCTTTTAAAGAGATGAGCCATTCAGAACCTCGAGATCCGGAGCAGAAGATCATGAAGGGCATTTCTACATCAACGATGCAGTCTCCTTCCACTATGAGCAACCAAACCGGTATCTAGGATTTTCTAGCAAAACCCTAGCCAAGTAATGTAATTATTTATTTGTTTCAATTGTAACAAGGGGAAACTGAAGACCACACATGTGATGATTGTGTAGACCAGAGATCATAGTTATTTATGATAAGGGGTTTTATATTTATTCTATTCTTGTCTTAGATTGAATGAATGCATGCATTATCTCAATCAATCATGTGTATCTGGTGTTCTCCAACATACCTTGATTTTCTACACAATGGAACTTAACACCTGAAACCCTAGATTTACACAGGTCATGCCTCAACGAGGTGATATAGACATGCTTTAGTTTAAATTCATGTTGTAGGAGTAGATTAGAGTAAAGTAGATGACATGTACTAGTCACACTCTGTCTAGAGATGAGTTGAAGCGAATCCGGTGGATGATATCATTTTTGGGACGTATTCGACTATTCACGGTACGGTCTGATTCACGGTGATGGATCACCCTCTTGCAATTGAGTAAGTAGATGGCTATATTATGCGGTTAGTGATGGAGCATGAAAACCCTAGTTTTTCTCTATTCTGAATCACAATCACAATTTAAATACAATTTTTAGTTAGTTAGTTATAGATCTCAAACAAATCAAAACCTTTTTCAAAACTATAATTCAATACTTTTAGATTTGTTTTTCTCTATTCTGAATCACAATCACAATTTAAATACAATTTTTACTTAGTTAGTTATAGATCTCAAACAAATCAAAACCTTTTTCAAAACTATAATTCAATACTTTTAGATTGCTAGAGTGAATAATCCAAGTCTCTGTGGGATCGATATTCCTTTTCTCAAGCCGATTTGTACTACAATACGATTCGTGCGCTTGCGATAGGTAAAACCTTGTCGTCATAAGGGTTCGTTCTTAACCATTATTTTTAACCCCTATTTACACGCATCAAGTTTTTGTAACTTCATATGGTCCATCCCATCTCGACTGAAACTTGTTAGGAAACAACTTCAATCTCGAATTAAACAGTCACACCATCTGACCGATCTCAAAGGACTTCTTACGAATATGTCTATCGTGAAACGCCTTAGTCCGACCCTTATAAATTCGAGAATTCTCATAAGCATTATTATTCAGCTCCTTAAGCTCTGCAAGTTGAAGTTTCCGTTGAGCGCCAGATCTCACTACAACAAATCTGCCTTTTAACAATGAACTATTAGCTACGAAAATATTTTCACTACGGAATTTAAATTTCGTAGTTAATTATCTTCCGCTGAGCGCCAGATCTCACTACAACAAATCTTCTGTTGAGCACCAGAACTTCATTTTTGTAGTAAATAATTTATTTTTCACTACGGAATTTAAATTTCGTAATTAATTATCTTATAATTACTACGGTTTTATATTTCGTAGGAAATAATTTCACTTTAATTACATAAATCAACATAGTAAACCTTTTTTACATTTATTACGGAATATATTTGTAGCAAATAATAGTATTTGCTATGAAATATGAATTTTGTAGTAAATAATAGTTTTTTGTTGCGAAATTTCTTTTCGTAGTAAATTTCTTGTAGTTGCTACAGACTATTTTCGTAGCAAATAGTAGTATTTGCAAATAAATGATTTTACTATGAAAGCTTTTCGTAGCAAATTTTATTAGTTCCTATGAAATTTGATTTTCCTAGCAAAAATTATTATTCACGAATTATTTTTGGGCTGGGAATTTGTTGTCTAGAATTTACACTAGAGATGTGTAATAAATTTATAATACTTTTGTTTAACATCATTCATTTTGAATAGATGTGTAATACACGCAACCTGCAAGCAATAATTTTCCTCAAACATTATTTATTTTTTTACGAGAAATTCCATTTTGGAACAATAGAAGTGTCATTGTGGCAAAACCTTTGTAAAAATATGATTATATATATATTAAAAGTTCTGACTATATAATTTTTTATTACAAAAGTATTAGAAAATAATTTTTTTGCTAATGATTTTTTACTACGATATTGATTTTCGTAGTAAATAAATTTATTTTAACTACAAAATTTAAATTTCGTAGTTAATTATCTTGTAATTACTACGTTTTTATATTTTGTAGGAAATATTTTTGCTTTAACTATTTAAGGAATATCATAGTAAACATTTTTGTATTTACTACGAAAGCTTTTTTGTAGCAGATACTACGTAAGGAGGTTTGGTGATTGCAAAATTCGCTGTTGTTCAGACTCACTCGTTGCACTTTGGTGGACGACCGGTCGGGTAGGAGTCCGGATAAGGTCTAAGAATGGCCTTTCAATCCAAGAAAACCCCTCGGAGACTCCGAATCCAAGCTTCCCCCGTATTGCCCTTTGCTTCCTCTCAGTAACTTCCATTCCTCTCAACTTATACTTTTGTTTGTGTGTATATATATATATACTGACTGGTCTATTGTATGTTTTATTTTGGTAATGAAGCTTAATTTGGTCTCCATTTTCTTATATGAACTTATGTTTGGTTAGGGAGAAATTTATAGAAGGAAAGAGAAAGGAAAATATTCCTCACACACTTACACATTGAATTATGTGTTTCTTTGGTTCTCTGATGGTGAAACCCTCACTATCCTTCTTTTTTTTATCTTTAATTTCAGTTTTTATATGTACACATTCACTTGAATTTAATTATTTATGTATAATTGAGTCCAGTTGTTTCAATTTTGATTTAATTTTCAATTGTTTTGGAGTTCATTTCTTAGAAGGGGTTGAATTTTCATGTTCATATATTTGGGGAAAATTTGTTTTTGCTCTAAAGTAGTAAGGGTGGGGAAAATGTTTTTCAGTTTGATTATATAAAAAAAATTTCTATAAAAACTGTGATTATGTAAAAAATTTGTATAAGCCAACTCAATCAAGGGTCTTACAAGCTCAAATGGAAATGTACATTTAAAACATAAAATTATAAAAATTGTGATTATATGAAAAATAATTTTATATAATCACAATTTTTATAATTTGTTTTTTGAAAAATTGTATTCATATTAGCTACGAAAAATTTCGTAGTTAATAACATTATTAGCTACGAAATTAATTTCGTAGCTATTGTTTTAATGATTAGCAACGAAGTATATTCGTAGCAGTTCTATTTATTAACTACAAAAAAATTTCGTAGCAAGTACTATAATTAAAGAGGAAATATATCCATTGCAATTATATGAATTAGCTAAGAAAAATTTTCGTAGCTAGTTCAAGTATTAGCGATGGATTATATTCGTAGTAATTGTTTTTGCTTATTAGCGACTAAACTTAACGTTCATAGCCCTATACAATTAGAGACACGACATTTTTCAACGAACCGCACTAAGGAATTATTTCATGGCAAAAACGTTTTAGCTACGAATTTTTGAACTATTAGCTACGAAATGGTCCGTAGTTAAAAACCAATTATGTTGTAGTGTCTTTTCAGATCAAAGTTCAACCTTCGAACTGCCCAATATGCTCTGTGCTCTAGCTCAATAGGGAGGTGACATGCCTTACCGTAAACAAGACGATACGGCGTCATACCTACTAGAGTCTTATAAGCGGTCCTATAAGCCCATAGTGCGTCATTCAGCCTCTGAGGCCAATCCTTCAAAATGTTCACATGCATTATCTTCACCAAAATGTTCTTTATTTCCCTATTAGAAATCTCCACTTGTCCACTCATTTGGGGGTGATATGGCGTATCAATCTTATGAGTGACGTCGTACTTGCAACACAGACCACCAAGAAATCGGTTATCAAAGTGCTTTCCGCCATCACTGATTATTATACGTGGTATACCAAATCTTGACAAAATATTCAACTGCACAAACTCCACCACTGCCTTATGGTCGGCGTGTGAAGTAGCTACAACCCCTATGAGTATGTACTATTTATCGCCCACTTTCGAAAATGGTCCCCTGATGTCTATACCCCATACATTAAATAGTTCAAAGAACCAAAATTGGGGTTAATGGCATCATAAACAAGAAATTGATCCCAATTTCTAACATCGCATGCACGATTTACAATATTCAAATGCATCTCTAAATACGGTCGGCCAATAAAAGCCATTCCGCAGCACCTTATGACCTGTCTTTTGAGCTCCAAAATGTCCTCCACATTCTAACGTTTGGCAAAATCGCAAGATACTCTGCACTTCACTTCCAGGAACGCACTTTCTAATAATCTTATCAGAATAATATTTATATAATCGCGGATTATCTCAAATATAAAATTTAATTTGGCTGAAGAATCGGTCTCGATCACTCTTAGTCTAACTTTTTGGAATTTGACATGTGGCTTTATAATTGGCAATATCAGCATACCACTATATTTGTTCCACGACAGCCACACTGAACAGATGTTCATCTGGGAATGAATCCTTAAGAGGAACGGTTTCGTTTGTAGTTTCCACAATGATCCTTGATAAATGGCCTGCAACCACATTCTCCGAACCCTTTTTTGTCTTTTATTTCTAAATCAAATTCTTGTAACAATAAAATCCATCGAATAAGCCTGGGTTTGGAGCCTTTCTTTGTCAACAATTGTCTCAATGTTGCATGATCCGAATATACTACCACCTTGGTTCCTAATAAATATGATTTGAATTTATCCAAGACAAACACTACTGCTAACAACTCTTTCTCTGTTGTTGTGTAGTTCATCTAAGCATCACTCAGAGTCTTACTAGCATTATATACCACATATGGCAACTTCTCCTTTCTCTGCCCCAGTACCGCTCTTACGATATAATCCAAAGCGTCACACATCAACTTAAAAGGCAAAGGCCAATCTGGTGGTCGCATGATTGGGGTTGTATAGAGTTGTTTACGAAGCTCTTCAAAAGCATGAAGACACACTTGATCAAAGACAAAGGTCACATCTTTAGCTAATAAGTTGCATAGTGGTCGGGCGATCTTACTAAAATCTTTAATAAATCATTTATAGAACCCGGCATGGCCTAAAAATAAAATTATTTGCTTGACAGATGTGGGAGGAGGCAATTTTGAAATAAGCTCAACTTTCGCATTGTCTACCTCAATCCGCTTCTTTGATATTATATGACCAAGTACTATACCCTCTTGAACCATGAAATGGCTCTTCTCCCAACTTAAAATTAACTTCGTCTCCTTACATCTCTTGAGCACGAGTGTGAGATGTTTCAAACAGTCCTTAAAGGTTACCCCGAAGACTGAGAAATCATCCATGAACACCTCTAAAACTTTATCCACCATGTCAAAGAATATTGACATCATACACTTTTGGAATGTAGCTGGTGCATTACACAAACCAAAAGGCATTTTTCTATATGCAAATGTACCATATGGGCATGTAAAAGTGGTTTTCTCCTGATCGGCAGGATCAATCGCCACTTGGTTGTAATCGGAATATCCATCCAAAAAGTAATAATAGCTCTGTCCGACCAGCTTCTCTAGGATTTGATCAATAAATGGCAATGGAAAATGATCTTTCCTAGTGTGTGAGTTGAGCTTTCTATAATCAATGCAAACACGCCACCCTGTAGTGGTGCATTGTGGAATCAACTCACCTTTAAAGTTAGACACAACTGTAATACCTGATTTCTTTGGTATCACATGTGTAGGGCTCACCCATGTACTATCTTATATGGGGTAAATGATACTCGCATCTAGCAACTTCACTACCGTCTTCATCACCACCTTTTTCATGTTCGGGTTCAATCTCCGTTGCATTTCCCCGACGACGGCGCTAAAAACTTGATGGTTTTGAAGTCTCCTCTAAATGAATGCGATGCATGCAAATTGAGGGATATATACCTTCAAGATCATCAATGCTCCATCCTATTGCCTCTTTATTCTCACTTAAGACCTCAACTAGACTCAATTCATGTTCTTTTGTCAACTTTGATGATATAATTATAGGAAGAGTCTCATCCGGTCCTAAAAAGACATATTTTAGTTGTTAAGGCAATTTGAGTTCCAAGGTAGGAGGAGTTATTAGAGATGAAATTGGTGAGGTACTCGAGAGCGTCGGAAGCGGCTCAATCGACACTTTCCATGATTGGGCGTATAACGCAGCTCCAATCATAGCAACATCTTCATTATTCAGCCTTATCTGCTGATCCCAGTCATCTGGTTCAGTCTCTAACCTTACTCTAGTCATTAATGACTCTAACTCGTCCTTCTCCAAGATTCGAGTTGCAAACTCCTTTACTATTTCATCAATCTCATCAATATGAAAACATTCTACTGACTTCGGGAGTTGATGATTGATATCTAAAACATTCATTCTCAACTTTAAGTTTCTGAACTATAGATCCATAGCCCCTGTTCTGCAATTGATACACACATTGGCAGTGGCCAAAAATTGTCTTCTTAATATGACAGGGATATGTTTCTTTGAATTCTAGATAGGTTTCGTATCGATAATTATAAAATCCACCAAAAAGTAGAACTTGTCCACTTGAACGATGACATCTTCCAGAATCCCTCTTGCCTGCTTGATCGATTTGTCCACAAGTTAAAGCACTACTGAGGTTGGACTAAGCCTCTCCCAACCCTAGCTGCTGATAGACTTAATATGGAAGTAAGTTAACACTCGTACCCAGGTCAAGAAGAGCTCTACCAATCTCCTGGTCATCAATGACACAAGGAATAATGGGAGCACCGGGATCTTTCCTCTTAAGCGATGTGTTACTTAATAGCAATGAACTCACTTGTTCAGTCAACAAAATTTTCTACTTCTTTTATGAGTACAGAGGTCCTTCAGAAACATAGCATAGGCAGGTATTTGGGCGATAATGTCTAAGAGCGATAATGTCTAAGAGAGGTAAATTGATCTTGACTTGCTGAAATGTTTCCAACATTTCTTTCTCCTTATGCTTGCCATACCTAGTCGACTCTTGAAGACATTGAGGAAAATGTGCTATAGTTCACCTTATCCGGTTCTTCTAGTAATGTCTGATCGAAGTCTTCTTTCTCTTGGGGTTGATCTTTTTGAACTTCCCCGGTTGTCTTTCGCTTGTTTGTCCCTTCTTCATATTGCTGCTCCACCCTATTCTCCACCTCCTTCCCACTTCTTAAAGTCGTAATGGCTTGGACTGTCTCATGAGTATTTTCAGCGAATGATCCAAGCTCCATTACTTATCTATTATTTGGATTATCCACTGGCTGGTTAGGTAATATTCCCTCATCTCGTCTATTTAACGTGTTAGCTAGTTGCCCTATTTGGGTTCTAGCTTCGCAATGGATTGGGAATGAGAGCCCATCAAATTCTACAGGTCTCTCAAGGTATGTGTCAAATCATCATCAAAGCCAGGTAGTCTAGGTGGTGGGGTTTGACTTCTTTGGGATTACATTTGGTAGTTGAAAGGTCGAATTGCTTAAGAATTAAGCAGAAAATTCCGAGTATTATATGATTGTTGAGAATTGAATGATTGCTGGTTCTGAGTGAAATTTAGCTGAGGATTATCCACATTCTGTGAACGATATGATAAATGTGAACGATTGGACCAACTCAAATTTTATGAATTAGAGTATGGATTATTGTTCGAGTTAGTCCAGGTTGCATTCACATCAGCGACAACTATTTTATTGCCTTGATACTCACTTTGGGAAAGTCAGGTCCTATTGCTAAGACTTCTCTAGGGGCTGACTGACTCAGATTAATGACTTTATCGAACTTTTGTCCTAATGCGGCTACTTATTCTTTAACATCGTCGTCTCTTCCTACACTGAAGAGACTGTCAAATTTCCTACCAACTCCATCCCTAGCATTCATTTCAGACTCGTGTTGGAGCGAGTTGTCCCTCATATTATCAAATAGTTTCAAGACTTTGTCTACTAGCTTCAGTGTAAATTGACCTCCCACTACTGCATCTATCAAATTTTTGTGAGTCTCACCTAGTCCAAGATAAAAATTATGCACTATATCATGCTCAACAAATTTGTGATGGGGACACTTCCGCAAAATCTTATTGAATCTATCACATGCATCGTGAAATTACTCACCGGGCAACTCTCTAAAATGGGTAATTGTGTGTTGCGCCTCGTAGGTTCTACCTATCGGAAAGTATTTTTGTAGAAAACAGCTTTTAGGTTTTCCCAATTGATCTTTATCTCCCTATCCAAGTTAATATACCATCTCTCAAAGAAAAATGAAATACTCGTGCACGCAACGCATGAGTGCCTAGATTCTCGATTTTCGCAGTCAAAGTCATCTCTATGAATTCATCAACATGTTGATATGGATCCTCATTCCTGAGTCTATAAAATTTGGGCAACATGTTAATAACACTAGATTTGATCTCATAATGTTTGACCCTCTCATCTTCTGGAAATTCGGCATATGATTCATGAGCGGCAGGTGCATAGTACCCCTTCAAGGACGTAGCTAGGGCTCGTTGCACAGCTGCATTGCGGTTAGCTATTCCTCTTGAAATCAAACTTCCTTCGAAGTTCTTCTAATCTCTTAAATCTATGATTCTTACAAAAAGTTCTTTTAATCTCAGGATCAAAAGGTGCTAATTTAGTGTCGGGATCGAAAGGGTTTTGCCAATCGCTTGTACACAAGGCTAATTTTTCTTTTATGAATATAAAACTACTACTTCTAAACTATTCTAATTATTAAATAAAGCTAAAATTATGCGCAAAATTAAGCTAAACTAAACTCACAAGAAGTCCAACGACGCAATCTTCACTGCTCCGTTAATTCCCTTTGCGCTTTTCAGTGTACCTATCAATCACACAAAAATTCCAACTTTAAGTACACTACCATAACTCAATTCTACTAAACTACTAAAGTTAAGAATATTTCCAAGTCCCCGGCAATGACGCCAAAAACTTGATTCACGTCAATAGGGGTTAAAAATAATGGTTAAGAATGAGACCTTATAACGATAAGGTTTTACCAATCGTAAGCGCATGAATCGTATTGTAGTATAAATCGGCTTGAGAAAGGGAATATCGATCCCACAGAGACTTGGATTATTCACTCTAACAATCTAAAAGTATTGAATTATAGTTTTGAAAAAGGTTTTGATTTGTTTGAGATCTATAACTAACTAACTAAAAATAGTATTTAAATTATGATTGTGATTTAGAGTAAAGAAAAACTAGGTTTTTCATGCTCCACCACTAACCGAATAATATAGCCATCTATTTGTTCAATTCCAAGAGGGCGATCCATCACCGTGAATTAGACCACATCGCAAATAGTTGAATACTTCCTAGAAAGGATACCATCCACCAGATTCGCTACAACTCATCTCCGAATAGAGTGTGATTAGTACATGTTATCTACTTTACTCTAATATACTACTACAATATGAAATTAAACTAAAGCATGTCTATATGACCTCTGTTGGCCTTGAAATTTATTCTCGGACAATAAATCCTATTTTGATATTAACAAAACATTTAAAGCGTGTTTAATACTAATGAATTATCAAGTTCATCTTTTCAGCAAAAGACAGGTGAACGACTCGGAAAACAAACACGGAAAGAAAACAACTCGGAAAGAAAGATTGAATAAAAGCGAAAAGCCGTGAAAGAAATTGAAGCGCGAAAATGGAAAATCAAATAATTCAACGGCGAAGGTGAAAGTTGAAGACTCAAGACTTGGGGTAGATAGGTCGGGGAGCGATCATTGTAACAATGTAATTTTATGCGTCGATTTTATCGTATAAGCTCAAGTATAAAATGAACCGAACTCAAATGGAATGAAAAACGCTTTATCGAACTTAAACGGAAAGAAAAATATTTTTATTAAATGTTTTTCAAGTTATAGTCGACTAGAAGAATCCCTTATATTCTCTAGTAGTCGACTAAAACAATCAGTAGCATCAAGTTTTCATCCATTTTTTGAAGTAGTCGACTAAAGCTCCAAAGTAGTCAACTAGAACCACCCATCTAGTCGACTAAAACCATTTGAGTCGACTAGACTACATGAAATAGTCGACTATAACCAATCTAGTCAACTAGAAGTTCAAAGTAGTCGACTATAACCAATCTAGTCGACTAGAACATCAAAGTAGTCGACTAAAAGCTTCTCAAAACCTGCAGATTTTTCCGGAAACATTTTCCATGTTTTGTGGGTTGTGCTTAATGGTGTTCAAACGGCTTTTGTCTTTCAATTACAATATTCATTCTTCAAAACCCTAATGTATTGATATATATAGAATGATATGTGTTCATTGAAGACTAAGAGATTGAAAAACAAAAGAGAAAGAAAAGGAAGAAAAGCTCTCAAAATTCTGCAGAAATTTTCTCTACAAAAGCCATTGAAACCAAGCTTTGAAAATCTGATTTGCTTCAAGTTTCTTTGAAAATCAAAACCTCTAGTATCTCTTCTTATTCTCCAAATATCATTCATTGATTATATCCTTTGAGAATACATTTCTAGAGCTATTATAAAATCACCAAAAACACTTGAGCTTATATTGATTTATCTTCCATAAAAACCTTTGGGTTTTGAGTGTTTTTGTTCATGAGTGATTTTATTGATTACATACGAATTTGTAATCTCGGACAAGTGAAGTCCACCGATTGTTCAAGAGAGGGTTGTTCTCTTGATTGAGAGACAAGCTCGAGAGGCTTGTGTTGTAAAGGTTTGCCATTCCACCTGTGAAGGAAGGGCCATAGTGAAAGGATCGGGAAAAGTCTCAAGAAGGGGTTCTTGAGCCGAGGAGTAGGAGTTACCGAACCTCGATAAATCACGGTGTCAATCTCTCTATCTCTCTCTCCTTATTTCATTAACTTGCATGATATATTTACTTGAATATCTTGTATGCTAATTAGTCTTGTGATTAGTTGTTAGATAAATTGAATTGAATTTATTCATTTGACTATTGAAGAAATTGAGTATTGATTATATATTGTTCCAATTTCGAAAAGGAGTAGAAATATTTTGAACACCCTATTCACCCCCCCCCCCCCCTCTAGGGTTATTTAGTGACTAACAATTGGTATCAGAGCCTAATCTCTATTTTTTGGACTTAACCGTCTTAGAGAACGATCATGGCCTCACATTTAGTCACTCACATTGAAGGACAATCTATTATTAGACCCCCTTGGTTTGATGGTTCAAACTATAGCTATTGGAAGACTAGAATGGTAGACTTTCTTCAAGCTATTGATTTTCATATTTGGCAAGTTATTGTTGATGGACCTTTCACTATAACAAAAATAGTAAATGGAGAAACTATCCCCAAATTGCCCAACGAATGGGATAATGATGAACGTAGGCTTATGTCATTTAATGCTAAAGCTAAGGTGAATATAAATTGTGCCTTAAGTCCAAACGAATTTAATCATGTCTCTACTTGTTCCACTGCAAAAGAAATGTGGGATAAACTTGAAGTAACTTATGAAGGTACTACTCAAGTTAGAGAATCTAAAATTGATATACTTATGCATGAATATGAATTATTTGCCATGAAGGAAGATGAAAATATTAATTCTATGATGTCTCGTTTCACTAACATTTTGAATGGACTAAAGCATCTTGGTAGAATTGTTCCTAGATCCGATGCGTCACGCAAAGTGCTTAGAAGTCTTCCGGCTAAATGGGATGCAAAGGTAACGGCAATCAAAGAAGCTCATGATCTCAACAACATGAGTCTTGATGAGATTTTCGGCTCTCTACTCACTTGGGAAATCACATTGAAATCTCGTGAAGACGACATCAAGCCAAGAAAAGGTATAGCTTTGCAAGCCTCTACCAAAAATGAAGCCATTGAGCCGAATGAAGAAGAAGTGGATGAGGACATTGCTTTGCTCACTCAAGAATTCAAGAAATATCTTCAAAGAAAGAAAGCCAATGGTGGAAAATTCATGAGGAGAATCGAATCAAAAGGCGAGCCTAAGAAAAGGGAACCTCCAACGTGTTTCAATTGTGGAAAGCCGGGACACTACAAAAGTGATTGCTTCAAGCTCGAAAAGGAGAACGAGAAAAGACCAAGCAAGATGGCTATGAATGCCACATGGGATGACTACGACTCATGTAACTCGGACGAGGAGGAAAATGGTGAAGAAATGGCAAACCCTTGTTTCACGGCAAATGAAGAAGAGGTACATTTAAATTCACATTCATTAGATAAAGATAAATTGTCATATGATGAACTTCTCTCTTCTTATGATGAATTACAAGATGCATTTGAAGAATTGCATGATGGATTTGAAAAGTTAGCTAGAAAATATATTCTTCTTAAGAAAGCTAAATCTTCATGTAGCTCTATTACTTCAAACTTAGAAGTTTCAAGCAATGACAAAAGCATAGAACTAGAAAAGGAAAACAATCGGTTAAAAAATACTATAGATGATCAAATAA
This sequence comes from Cornus suecica, assembly GCA_963922005.1. Classification (NCBI taxonomy): domain Eukaryota; kingdom Viridiplantae; phylum Streptophyta; class Magnoliopsida; order Cornales; family Cornaceae; genus Cornus; species Cornus suecica. The sequence continues at coordinate 18,041,906 of OY998244.1, forward strand.
ATGTCTTAGCTAAATTTACAAAAGGAAAGGAAAACCTTAGCATTATGTTGGGAAGACAAAGAGGATCATTTGATAAATGTGGTCTAGGGTATGATGCTTTTGACAAAGATGCAATTATCTTGAAAAAGAGGAAATCATTAAGGCATACATTTACAAGACAATCATCTCATGCATCCTCAAATGATTATAAGCATGTTACATGTTATTATTGCAAGAAAAAGGGACATAAAGCAAATGCATGTTTACTTAGGAAGAAGAAAATGATAACAAAAATGATTTGGGTTCCAAAAGGAACCATTGCATCTGTCTCTAACCCTAGTGGACCCAAGATAAATTGGGTACCAACAAATGTTACTTAAATTTGTTTTGTAGGTATGCTTGAAGTCTGCCTTAAAGGAAATAGCTTATTGGTAGTGGATGCTCAAGGCATATGATGGGAGACTAATCAAAATACATTTCTCTAAAAACTTATGAAGTAGGAAACGTAACTTTTGGAGACAACTCTAAAGGCAAAATTATAAGGATTGACTCAATTGGTATATCTTCCACTCTTTATAGATAGCGTGTTTTTGGTTGATGGTTTGAAGCATAACTTATTTAGCATTAGTCAAATTGTGTGACAATGACTATGATGTTATTTTTAGGACCAATGCATGCTTAGTTAAGAAAGATGGGAATCAATTGTCAAATGCTAAAAGAAACGAAAATTTATACTATGTTGCTTTGAGAATGTTTTCATTGATTGATAAATGATCATTATTCATGTATCACATTCTTTTGTTTCTTGAAATTGCATGAGAAAAATGTCACATTGATTTAGAGTGAAATTATTTCAAAAGGGTGACTCTTATGGAAATATCTTTTCATTGTACTTTCATATGTTCAAAGAATTTTGAAATGAAATGAATCTTCCTATGTGCTATAGCTTTACAAATCTTGAAAAAGGGCATATAATTTATTTTTGCTAATCAAGGGAAGTTATATTGGTTTTCTTGTCAATTCTTGATGATTGAACATGAATAATGCATATGGTTGTTTACTATGATTCATATATGAAATGGAGTCTCATTCCATTACTAATTTCATATTTGGTTCATTGACTTGATAATTAACCATGATCATATCTTACCATTTTGAATTGACAAATGCACTTCATGATAATGTTCTTAAATGATAAATTCAATTGAAGCATAATGGTTGTTGAAGATCATTCATTTTGTGTTAATATGCTAATAATGAATTATGACTAAAAATGTGCTAACACAAATGGACCCTAGAGCAAAAAGGGTACCAAAGAAAACCACTTGAGTGTGTCTTGTAGGTGTGGATTGATTCCTTACTCAAGATCAATTGATTCTTCAATTGTGATGTTATAACTCAAAAGGGGAGATGAAATTAAGGTTTCTCACAAAATGAGTGGACATTACAAATCATCTACAAGCAACTCTATGTAAAATGGGTAAAGCTAGCATCATGGTACACATTTTCTATCCTCAATTACTAATGTGCTTTCATTGATGTGATTATACATGACATACATATGCTCATTCAAGTATGTTGAATCGTTATTGATATGTCATGGAATAAACTTGATGATTTGTAATAAGAGTGATTGGCTACTTGGTGCATACAATTGACTATGCTTTTGATGAATACTTGATAGTAGCTTGCTTTGAATTGACTTGGATATATGAAAGAAAGTCTTGATCATGCATGATTTCTAAAGAATATAGTCATGACCATCTCTAGACCATCAAAGTTATTTCACTTGATTTTGGTTGATTAATTGAGTAGCTATGTCTTATTTTTGTTCATGGGCCTTCATGATTTTAGTGCTTTATCTAAATTCTCTTGACATGACATATTGCACATTTATTTGAGGTGTTTAATTTTGAAGAGAAATTTGGACGGACTTGGAATATATGTTTAATCAAATATATCCTCACTAGTAAACCTCAAGAGAACATAATTTCTTTGAATGATCTATCTAATGCAAATGAGGATAAGGAATATGTGATGAAATTCTATGCGATTAAATGATTCATCATCCTCTATTATATATCTTCTTGGTAATCATCCTAGAGGGATTTGCATAAAGATTTTCATAAAAATGATTTTCATGATAATTAGCCTTTGTTGTTTCAAATTGAAATCTTGGTTGAAGCTATTTAATATATGCTTGGATCTTTATTATGTAAAGGAACTATAGGTTTCTCTTTGAAGGAAGCATGTTGAAAAGATGGAGATTTTGTGCTCAAATGTTGCTATCTTGAATGTTTATTGGAAAAACATGATTCATGAGTTTTATGTGCACATATCATGAAAGACATACGTTTTTATTGTTCTTACATTATTATGATTTTCTCAATGATATATAATATTTTCTATATCTTAAACTTTGATATCATTATCATACATGCATACTCTTGTATATCTTATAATGTATATTAATGTTGCATTCTATGTCTAATAATGGTGACCCAAGGTTTTGACCGTTATTATTCCAAGATCTTAACCAAGAAGGATATAGATTTTTCTTTGCACATATGAATGAAATTAAAATTCTAAAAATGCCACATGCCTCTTTGCATGAAATGTTTTTATCTAATGCATTCCTATATGAAAAATTTTCATGAAGTGATTCACAATGCTTTGAAATGTATTAGTTCTAGAAAATGGGTTTAAAACTATCATAAGCCGTATTTTTTTTGAAAAATGATCCAAGAGGGTGTTTTGAATGGCTTTAAGTTATTTTCTTATGGATGAAGGATATTTTAGAACCTATTGATAAACATTCTTTTTGTTGTTTATCATTTACAACTTGTCACAAATTTGGTTATAAGATTCATTGGAGTATTATGTTTACCAATTTTTGATGTGTTGTGTAAAGACGTTTATCACAAACATGGAATCTATTTCAAAATGAGCATGATAGATAAATTTATTTTCCTCTTGGGAAAAATACATTTAAGTGTCATGACATAATTTCAAATTCTTTTTGACACTTCGGTTTTGGGATTATATGGTTTCCTTGGTTGACTACTCTTGGACTTAGATGTTTAGTAACATAATTAAGCCTAAATTATATGTTATCTTGGTTCATCTCTTATTACTTTAGATAAACATTTTTACCATATATATAAGAGATATATCTTGTGTTTCTAGCACTTGTGAAGATTACATATCTTTGCCATTACATTAAAAGTTTTCAAAGACATGCACTTATGAGAAATGAGATCACCTTCATGATTATAATTTTCTTCGTCAATATTCTCACAAAGTTTATCCAAAAGAACTCATTGTGTAAAATTTCATAAAGATATGGAAATGCCTTTGAACATTAGTGTGTTAGCATTTGTCTTGTGTATTTTTCACTTGCTTATTTTAGAATATTCTTTTCTTAGTCATCATCATGATTTTTACTCTATTCACATTACATGTTATGATTAGATGTTGCATATGTGTTTATTTATTTTCACGTGATTAAGATGAAGGTGTTGTTGACTTATTCTTAATTGCTCATATATGATTTTAAGTGAATTTTCATACATGACTATGTGAGTTTAAATGATCTAGTGTTTGAGTGCTCTTTGTTTACATATAGTATGTTGAATACTTATGGTTTGAGCTTTAATTCAAACACACATACTTGAACATTAAGTCACTTTTCATTTGAGTCATCAACTTGATATTTGTATTTGATTTATGAAAATCTATGTTGACCATATATCCTATTTGTCTATGAAAATCAAGCAAATGGTTTAGTCATCATTGATGACATGTGCTATCATGTCCTCGTTGCCTTCATGAATGCAAAGTTATGTTTGTAATTTGATAATCATCTTAAGCATATTCATGAAATGTGTGGACATTATGAGATTGTATTACTTCGAATGATATATTATATGATCACAATTCATTTATGCAACTTGATTCTCTTCTTGTACTTGATTGTATTTACTCTTTTTAATGATGTCAAAGAAGGAGAAAATTAGTTGATGAGTATATGTTGTATGCACATTCTTAGGGGGAGCTTTGCTCCTTGGTGATAGGGGAAGAAATACCAAACTTTATACATATGACTATGTGCTTATTTTCAATCATGTGCCCTTTGCATGCGTTTTTACAAGCGTTATTTGTATGTCAAAGAATCCTTGTCATCATTCACGAACTAAGCATATCGAGATTAGGCATCATTTCTTATGTGATCAAATTGCAAAAATAGACGTTGTATTGGTTTTTATTAACACGAAAAATCAATTAGCGGACATTTTCACAAAGCCTTTTTCCGGAGGATTCCCTTTCAAAATTCGTAGAGAAATTGGGTTGGCTTTGGGCGTTGATGTATTAGCATGATAAATTCTTTATTCAAACGTCATTTCCCACCTTTTTATGTTGCTAAAGGGGGAGAAGTAAGTTGTTTTCATGTATCTTGTTTTCATGTATCATGCTTTCGTGTATGTAAGTCATGTTTATGTGTGCCTGTATGTAAGTCATGTTTATGTGTGCCTCCATGCTAGTGTATGAAATTGCCAAAATATATTTACTAAGGGGGAGCATGTAATGCACACATCGAGGGGGAGGATCACTTGATACTTCACCATTTACACGTAAACACGAAATGTTTTGTCAACATCAAAAAGGGGGAGATTGTTGGCCTTGAAATTTATTCTCGGACAATAAATCCTATTTTGATATTAACAAAACATTTAAAGCGTGTTTAATACTAATGAATTATCAAGTTCATCTTTTCAGCAAAAGACAGGTGAACGACTCGGAAAACAAACACGGAAAGAAAACAACTCGGAAAGAAAGATTGAATAAAAGCGAAAAGCCGTGAAAGAAATTGAAGCGCGAAAATGGAAAATCAAATAATTCAACGGCGAAGGTGAAAGTTGAAGACTCAAGACTTGGGGTAGATAGGTCGGGGAGCGATCATTGTAACAATGTAATTTTATGCGTCGATTTTATCGTATAAGCTCAAGTATAAAATGAACCGAACTCAAATGGAATGAAAAACGCTTTATCGAACTTAAACGGAAAGAAAAATATTTTTATTAAATGTTTTTCAAGTTATAGTCGACTAGAAGAATCCCTTATATTCTCTAGTAGTCGACTAAAACAATCAGTAGCATCAAGTTTTCATCCATTTTTTGAAGTAGTCGACTAAAGCTCCAAAGTAGTCAACTAGAACCACCCATCTAGTCGACTAAAACCATTTGAGTCGACTAGACTACATGAAATAGTCGACTATAACCAATCTAGTCAACTAGAAGTTCAAAGTAGTCGACTATAACCAATCTAGTCGACTAGAACATCAAAGTAGTCGACTAAAAGCTTCTCAAAACCTGCAGATTTTTCCGGAAACATTTTCCATGTTTTGTGGGTTGTGCTTAATGGTGTTCAAACGGCTTTTGTCTTTCAATTACAATATTCATTCTTCAAAACCCTAATGTATTGATATATATAGAATGATATGTGTTCATTGAAGACTAAGAGATTGAAAAACAAAAGAGAAAGAAAAGGAAGAAAAGCTCTCAAAATTCTGCAGAAATTTTCTCTACAAAAGCCATTGAAACCAAGCTTTGAAAATCTGATTTGCTTCAAGTTTCTTTGAAAATCAAAACCTCTAGTATCTCTTCTTATTCTCCAAATATCATTCATTGATTATATCCTTTGAGAATACATTTCTAGAGCTATTATAAAATCACCAAAAACACTTGAGCTTATATTGATTTATCTTCCATAAAAACCTTTGGGTTTTGAGTGTTTTTGTTCATGAGTGATTTTATTGATTACATACGAATTTGTAATCTCGGACAAGTGAAGTCCACCGATTGTTCAAGAGAGGGTTGTTCTCTTGATTGAGAGACAAGCTCGAGAGGCTTGTGTTGTAAAGGTTTGCCATTCCACCTGTGAAGGAAGGGCCATAGTGAAAGGATCGGGAAAAGTCTCAAGAAGGGGTTCTTGAGCCGAGGAGTAGGAGTTACCGAACCTCGATAAATCACGGTGTCAATCTCTCTATCTCTCTCTCCTTATTTCATTAACTTGCATGATATATTTACTTGAATATCTTGTATGCTAATTAGTCTTGTGATTAGTTGTTAGATAAATTGAATTGAATTTATTCATTTGACTATTGAAGAAATTGAGTATTGATTATATATTGTTCCAATTTCGAAAAGGAGTAGAAATATTTTGAACACCCTATTCACCCCCCCCCCCCCCTCTAGGGTTATTTAGTGACTAACAACCTCAACGAGGCATGGCCTATGTAAATCTAGTGTTTCAGGTGTTAAGCACCATTGTGTAGAAAATCAAGGTATGTTGGAGAACACTAGATATACATGATTGATTGAGATAATACATTCATTCAATCTAAGATAAGAATAGAATAAATATAAAACCCCTTATCATAAATAACTACAGCTTCTGTTCTACATAATCATCACAGGTGTGGTCTTTAGTTTCCCCTCGTTACAATTGAAACAAATAAATAACTACATTACTTAGCTAGGGTTTTGCTAGAAACCCTAGATACCGGTTTAGTTGCTCATGGTGGAAGGAGACTGCATCATTGATGTAGAAATGCCCTCCATGATCTTCTACTATAGATATCTAGGTTATGAATGGATCCTGTCTTCAAAAGATGTAAATCTCCAGAGATAGTGCTTTGGAAATTATGTAATTAGAAGTTCCTTAGATATGAATCAGACCTTGGTATTTATAGAAGAAGTTGAGAAAAGTCCTGTTTGTATTAGACTTGTCCCTCTTGTAGTAGGATTCCTCTTTGATATGTCTCTCCTCAATTCTGAGTCAAACCCTTCAATTTGATGTAAAATACACCTTATACACGTGCTTAGAGGTGTTAAAGTCGAAGATAGGTCAAAAGAAGTCGAATCGGATATGGATTCAAATTCTGGCAGCTTTCCTATGCATGGCCCCTACGCTCAAGCATAGGGTTTGCTACACTTGAGCGTAGCTCCGAGCGTAGACCAAATTCCTTAAACACAGCTCAAGCGTAGTTTTGATGATTCAATCCACTTTTAGTTATTGTATGCGTAGCTCAAGTGTAGTAAAATTCATGGAAACCACTTTTTCTAATTATTGTTTCGTTAAAACCCCCTCGACTCCGATGGTATGTTTTCTGAAGTTTCAGCTCCGTAAAATATCATTTTTGTCCTCTGAGAGACACTTTTTGATTGAAAACTCCTCTTTTGCTCTCTTCTTGGATGTCAAAGCACATCCTTGGTTAATTTACCAAAGTTAGCTCATTTTTTTTATTAAGCTCCTGAAACATGTTTAGGCATGCAAACTGCATAAAAATACCAAATAATGGAATGATAAGACATAACAATAGTATGTTAGGAGCCTAAAATGGACAACATTCGACACCTATCACTACTCTCACTTGTTATCTAATTAGGCCTCTATATATGCCATTGTTGCTCAGACGGGTCCATCTACTGTTTTTCTTTCAGCTTCTCCTCGGGCGTGGATTATTGATTCTGGATCTTCAGACCATATGACTAGCACCATAGTTATATTGAGTGCATATTCTCCTACATCATCTCTTCCCAATGTTCGGGTGGCGAACGAATCATATATTGTTGTTTAAGGGATTGGGAAAGCACATCCTATACCTAATTTATAGTTGTCATTCATTTTATATTTGTCTGATCTTCCTTTTAATCTGATATTTATCAATGCACTAACCAGCGGACTTAATTATTGTGTAATTTTCTATGGTGAATATTGTAAATTTCAGGATCGTTCGACGAAGAGGACGATTAGTAGGGGTCGTCGCACTTCAGGAGGGCTCTACATGCTAGATGAGAAACCAAAATCCATGGAGTGTTTCAATGTGTCATCTACTCCTTTTGAACTTCACTGTCGCCTTGGTCATCCCGCTCTCCCCAATTTCAAGCGTCTATATCCAGTTTTTCAGTCTTTACTAGAGTTATTTTCTGAGTCATGTTAGTTCGCGAAGCATCATTGCATCTCATATATGTCTAGGATAAATAAATGAGCATGTGTTCCATTTGATCTAGTTCATTATGAAGTTTGGGGTCTGTGTCCAGTTCAGCTTAAGTCTAGGTTCTGTTATTTTGTTACATTTATGGATGACTATTCCCGTATTACTTGATTATATTTAATAAAACAACATTCTGAGATATATTATGTCTTTTGTGCTTTCTATTATGAAGTTCGTAATTAGTTTTCTAAGTCTATTCGCATGTTGCGTAGTGACAACACACTTGAATGTTTTTCTTCTCCCTTTACATCATTCATGACCCAAGAGGGTATTATTCATCAGTCTTCATGTTCAGATACCCCCCAGCAAAATGGAGTTGTTGAACTTAAAAATCAAAATATATAGAAGTTGCTCGGGGAGCTATGTTTCATATGAGAGTCCCTAAAATATTCTGGAGCGATACAATATTGACTGCAAACATATTTGATCAATCTAATGCCATTGTCTATTCTTAAGGGGGATATTCCACATAAAGTATTATTTCCTAACCAGCCTATTCATTGTCTCCCATTATATGATGGTGCAAGTTTTGCCCTTTTTGAGATGGGGATTGGTTGCCAGGATTGCTTTTTCTAGTGCTATTAAAGCCTATGTTTGGTGAAGCCTCTACAATCATTTGTCTTTTTGTATTTTGGTTTATTGACTGGTTTCTTCTTCTTTGGTGGTTATGGGGGTTTCTTGTATCCTTGGGGTATGCCCCAATGTAAGTCGTAATACCTTTAGGCCGTTTTGTTGAATACATATATCTCAGCTTATCTTTCAAAAAAAATTTTGAATAAAGACTACGAAGTGAAACAACGTCAAAAATGAAAAAAGAAAAAAGAATTGGAAGTTATGAATACGAGTATAAAGTATAGTAAGTTATTAAAATTATTTACAGAAAAAAAGATAAAACATATAAGTTTCGAAGAGGATGTAAAAGATGAGTCTTGAAGAGATGTTAAGAAGATCAAATTTTAAGAGGCTTTCTGATAGATGATTTTGGAAAGGATTATATTTGCAAACTTTCGAAGGGTAGCAAAAAAAGATGAGTTTTGAAGAGGATCGGAGACAAATGATGTTCAAGATAATGCAAAACAACGAGTTTTGAAGAGGAGGTCAAATGTACGTTTTAAGAGGATGTTAAAATAAAAAATGCTACAGGATCATTTTGAAGAAGATTTTAAAAAAATTATTTTGAAGAGGTTAAAAGCATGAGATTTTGAATAGGATGTAAAATAAGTTGTTATGAATAGAATGCAAGACAAATATTTTTGAAGAGGGTGTCGAAAAGATGACTTTTTTCAAAAGAGATGATTACTTTGGAAGAGATATTCAAGAAGAGCCTAGACCGTAAGAGAAGGAAAGATGTCAAGAGATGATTTTGGATATTAAAAGAATAGAACTATGAAGTATAGGAAGTTAAAACAAGGATTTTCGAGAATGTATCTAAAGTGAGTTTGGATAAACTAGTAAGGTCTACCAATATACTAAAGTGTTGATTTTCAAGATACCAAGAGGTGGTTTTAAGGGAAATTGAGGAGTTATTTGTTGTTGTGGAAGTGCCTCTTTTCATGAGTTTTTATGAGGGTATTGAGGTTCACAAAATATTTTTATTGGGACATTTTGAATCGACATGTAAGGTCTATTAATCTCTGTAAGTATTGATTTTCAAGATAAACTAGTAAGGTCTACCAATATACTAAAGTGTTGATTTTCAAGATACCAGGAGGTGGTTTTAAGGGAAATTGAGGAGTTATTTGTTGTTGTGGAAGTGCCTCTTTTCATGAGTTTTTATGAGGGTATTGAGGTTCACAAAATATTTTTATTGGAACATTTTGAATCGACATGTAAGGTCTATTAATCTCTGTAAGTATTGATTTTCAAGATACCCAGAGGAGCGATTTTTGGGAGTTGTCGCGGCTTGATACAGGGTGACCCATTGTCCCCGTTTCTCTTTTTTATGGTGATGGAGGCTTTCAGTAGGATGATGACTCGGGCGACGGAGCTGGGTATTCTTCATGGTTTCAGAGTTGGTGATGTTGCCTCTCAGTTTGTGGATGTATTGCACTTGCTCTTCGCCGATGATACTCTTGTGTTTTATGATGAGGATGAGGCTCAGATGCAGCACTTTCGGTGTATTTTGATATATTTTCAGGCAATTTCTAGATTGAAGATCAACACTGACAAGAGTTCTTTGATCTCGGTGGGGGAGGTGGGTAATTTGTCGGTGTTGGCCTCTACTCTTAGATGCAGGATTGGTCAGCTTTCAGGCAATTTCTAGATTGAAGATCAACACTGACAAAAGATCTTTGATCTCGTTGGGGGAGGTGGGTAATTTTCCGGTGTTGGCCTCTACTCTCAGATGCAGGATTGGTCAGCTTCCTTCTGAGTATTTGGGTTTACCTTTGGGTTCATCTGGCCAGAGACAGTCTTGTTGGGATTCTGTGGTTAAGCGTATGGAGAGGCGGTTGGAAGCAGCAATATCTTTCCAAGGGTGTGAGACTTACCTTGGTGAAGAGCACATTATCCAATCTTCCTACTTAAGTTTTATCCCTTTATCGGATCCCCTGTGGTTTTCTATAGGGGAATTGAGGTTCACAAAATAATTTTAAAAGGACAGTTTGGATATGTTTTCAGGCAATTCTGGATTGAAGATCAACATTGGAAAGAGTTCTTTGATACCGGTGGGGGAGGTGGGTAATTTGTCGGTGTTCACCTCTACTCTCAGATACAGGATTAGTCAGCTTCCCTCTAAGTATTTGGGTTTGCCTTTGGGTTCATCTGGCTAGAGACAGTCTTGTTGGGATTTTGTGGTTGAGCATGTGGGAGAGGTGGTTGGCAGATTTGAAGCGGTAATATGTTTCCAAGGGTGTGAGACTTACCTTGGTGAAGAACATGGTATCCAATCTTCCTACTTATGTTTCATCCCTTTACCGGATCCCGTGTAGAAAACTACAGGGGAATTGAGGTTAACAAAATAATTTTAAAAGGACAGTTTGGATCGACTGTAAGAGAATTTTGAATAGGATGTAAAATAAATTATTATGATTAGAATGCAAGACAAAATATTTCTGAAGAGGGTGTCGAAAAGATGATATTTTTCAAAATATATGATTATTTTGGAAGAGAGATTCAAGAAGAGCCCAGACAGTAAGGACATTAAGGAAAAGATGTCGAGAGATGATTTTGGATGTTAAAATAAAGATTTTCGAGAATGTATCTGAACTAAATTTGGATCAACTGGTAAGGTCTACCAATATACTGAACTGTTGATTTTCCAGATACCAAGATTTGGTTTTAAGGGAAATTTAGGAGTTATTTGTTGTTGTGGAAGTGCCTCTTTTCATGAGTTTTTATAAGGGTATTGTGGTTCATAAAATATTTTTATTAGGACATTTTGAATCAAATGTAATGTCTATTAATCTCTGTAAGTATAGATTTTCAAGATACCCAGAGGCGATTCTATGCTGATTATAACTTTATTAGAATAGAGAGCTAACTACTAGACATGAAAACAGTACCTTCTAGGACAGAGATGCGAATCATGACTTCCTACCTCAGGACATTCTAAATGAACCTTTTGGAGGTTCTTTGATGTTGTGGAAAGGGCTTTTTTTGTGATTTTCTATGAGGGAATTGAAGTTCACAAAATAATTTTAAAGGGAACCTTTTGGAGGTTCTTTGATGTTGTTGAAGGGGATCTTTTTGTGGTTTTCTATGAGGTAATTGAGGTTCACAAAGTAATTTTAAAGGGACAGTTTGGAACGATTGTAAGAGAATTTTGAATAAGATGCAAAATAAATTATTATGAATAGAATACAAGACAATATATTTTTGAAGAGGTGTCGAAAAGATGATTTTTTTCAAAAGAAATGATTACTTTGGAAGAAAGATTCAAGAAGAGCCCAGACCGTAAGAGAAGAACGTCAAGAGATGATTTTGGATGTTAAAAAAATAGAACTTTTATTTTCGAGAATGTATCTAAAGTGACTTTGGATCAACTGGTACCAAGAGTTGGTTTTAAGGGAAATTTAGGAGTTCTTTGTTGTTGTGGAAGTGCCTCTTTTCATGAGTTTTTATGAGGGTATTGAGGTTCACAAAATGCTTTTATTGGGACATTTTGAATCAATATATAAGGTCTATTAAGCTCTTTAAGTATTGATTTTCAAGATACCCATAGGCGATTTTATGCCGATTACAACATTGTTAGAATAGAGAGCTAACTACTAGACATGAGAACAATACCTTTTAGGACAGAGATACGAATCATAACCTCCAGCCTCATGACATTCTAAAGGAAGCTTTTAGAGGTTCTTTGAGCTCTTTTTGTGGTTTTCTATGACGGAATGAAGGATCACAAAATAATTTTAAAGGGAACCTATTGGAGGGTCTTTGATGTTGTGGAATGGGATCTATTCATTGTTTTCTATGAGGGAATTCAGGTTCGAAAAATAATTTTATAGGGACAGTTTGGATCAACTGTAAGAGAATTTTGAATAGGATGTAAAATAAATTCTTATGAATAGAATACAAGACAAAATATTTTTGAAGACGGTGTTGAAAATATGTTTTTTTTTCAAAAGAGATGAATATTTTGGAAGAGGAATTCAAGAAGAGCCCAAACCGTAAGCGAAGGACGTCAAGAGATAATTTTGGATGTTAAAAAAATAGAACTTTGAGGTATAGGAAGTTAAAATAAGGATTTTCGAGAATGTATCTAAAGTGAGTTTGGATCAACAAGTAAGGTCTACCAATATAATGAAGTGTTGATATTCGAGATACCAAGAGTTGGTTTTAAAGGAAATTTAGGAGTTATTTCTTGTTGTGGAAGTGCCTATTTTCATGAGATTTTATGAGGGTATTGATGTTCACAAAATATTTTTATTGGGACATTTTGAATCGACATGTAAGGTCGATTAATTTCTTTGTAAGTACTGATTTTCAAGATACCCAGAGGCGATTTTATGCCAATTACAGCTTTGTTAAAATAGAGAGCTAACTACTAGACATGATAAAAGTACCTTCTAAGACAGAGATTTGAATCATGACCTCTTGCCTCGGGACATTGATGTCGTGAAAGGGGCTCTTTTCGTGGTTTTCAATAAGGGAATTGTGGGTCACAAAATAATTTTAAGAGGTTCTTTGATGTTGTGGAAGGTGCACTTTTCGTGATTTTATATGAGGGAATTAAGGTTCACAAAATAATTTTAAAGGGAACCTTTTGGAGGTTCTTTGATGTTGTGGAAGGGGCTCTTTTTGTGGTTTTCTATGAGGGAACTGAGGTTCACAAAATAAATTAAAAGGGACAATTTGGATCGATTGTAAGAGAATTTTGAGTAGGATGTAAAATAAATTATTATGAATAGAATGCAAGACAAAGCATTCTTGAATAGGGTGTCGAAAACATGATTTTTTTCAAAAGAGATGATTACTTTGGAAGAGAGATTCAAGAAGAACCCATGCCGTAAGAAAAGGACGTCAAGAGATGATTTTGGATGTTAAAAAAATAGAACTATGATGTAAGGTCAATTAATCTCTGTAAGTATTGATTTTCAAGATACCTAGAGGCGATTTTATGCCGATTACAACTTTGTTAGATTAGAGAGCTAACTACTAGACCTGAGAACAGTACCTTCTAGGACAGAGATTCGAATCATGACCTTCTACCTCGGGACATTCAAAATGAACCTTTTGGAGGTTTTTTGATGTTGTGGAAGGGGCTCTTTTTGTGGTTTTCTATGAACGAATTGAGGTTCAGAAATAATTTTAAAGTGAACCTTTTGGAGGTTCTTTGATGTTGTGCAAAGGGCCCTTTTCGTGGTTTTCTATGAGGGAATTAAGGTTCACAAAATAATTTTAAAGGGACAGTTTAGATCGACTGTAAGAGAATTTTGAATAGGATGTAAAATGGATTATTATGAATAGAATGCAAGACAAAATATTTTTGAAGAGGGTATCGAAAAGATGATTTTTTTCAAAAGAGATGATTACTTTGTAAGAGAGATTCAAGAAAATCCCAGGCCATAAGAAAAGGACGTCAAGAGATGATTTTGGATGTTAAAATAATAGAACTATGATGTATAGGAAGGTAAAGTAAGGATTTTCGAGAATGTATCAAAAGTAAGTTTGGATCATCTAGTAAAGTCTACCAATATAATGAAGTGTTGATTTTTGAGATAACAAGAGTTTATTTTAAAGGAAATTTAGGAGTTATTTGTTATTGTGGAAGTGCCTCTTTTCATGAGTTTTTATAAGGGTATTGAGGTTTACAAATGTTTTTATTGGGACATTTTGAATCGACATGCAAGGTTTTTTAATCTCTCTAAGTGTTGATTTTCAAGATACCCAAAGGAGATTTTATGCTGATTATAACTTTGTTAGAATAGAGAGCTAACTACTAGACATGAGAACAATACCTTATAGGACAGAGATGCGAATCGTGACCTTTTACCTCGAGACATTCTAAAGGAACCTTTTGGAGGTTCTTTAATGATGTGGAAGGGGCTCTTTTCATGGTGTTTCATGAGGGAATTGATGTTCACAAAATAATTTTAAGGTGAACCTTTTGGAGGTTCTTTGATGTTGTGAAATGGGCTCTTTACATGATTTTCTATGAGGGAATTGTGTGTGGTTCACAAAATAATTTTAAAGGGACAGTTTTGATCGACTGTAAGAGAATTTTGAATTGGATGTAAAATAAATTATTATGAATATAATTGCAAGACAAAATATTTTTGAAAAGGGTGTCGAAAAGATGATTTTTTTCAAAAGAGATGATTACTTTGGAAGAAAGATTCAAGAAGAACCTAGGCCGTAAGGGAAGGACGTCAAGAGATGATTTTGGTAAGGTCTACCGATATACTAAAGTGTTGATTTTCGAGATACCAAGAGTTGGTTTTAAGGGAAATTTAGAAGTGCCTCTTTTCATAAGTTTTTGTGAGGGTATTGTGGTTAACAAAATGTTTCTATTTGGACATTTTGAATCGACATGTATGGTCTATTAATCTTTGTAAGTCTGGATTTTCAAGATACCCAAAGAGGATTTTAAGCCAAATACAACTTTGTTAGAATAGAGACCTAACTATTAGACATGAAATCAGTACCTTCTAGGATAGAGATGTTAATCATGATGTCCTATGCAAGGGGCTCTTTTCGTGATTTTCTATCAGGGAATTGAGGTTCACAAAATAATTTTAAAGGGAACCTTTTGGAGGTTCTTTGATGTTGTGGAAGGGGCTTTTTTCGAGATTTCCTTTGAGGGAATTGAGGTTCACAAAATAATTTTAAAGGGATAGTTTGGATTGATTGTAAGAGAATTTTGAATAGGATATAAAACAAATTATTATGAGTAGAATGCAAGACAAAATATTTTTGAAGAGGATGTCGAAAAGATAATTTTTTTCAAAAGAGATGATTTGGAAGAGAGATTCAAGAAGAGGCCGTAAGAGAAGGACGTCAAGAGATGATTTTGGATGTTAAAAAAATAGAACTATAATGTATAGGAAGTTAAAATAAGGATTTTTTAGAATGTATCTAAAGTGAGTTTGGATCAAGTGGTTATGTCTACCACTGAAGTGTTGATTTTCGAGAATATACTGAAGTGTTGATTTTCGAGATACCAAGAATAGGTTTTAAGGGAAATTTAGGAGTTATTTGTTGTTGTGGAAGTGTCTCTTTTCATGAGTTTTTATGAAGGTATTGAGGTTCACAAAAATGTTTTTATTTGGACATTTTGAATCGATATGTAAGATCTATTAATCTCTGTAAGTATTGATTTTCAAGATACCCAGAGGCGATTTTATGTCGATTACAACTTTGTTAGAATAAAGAGCAAACTACTAGACATGAGAACAATACCTTCTTAGACAGAGATGTGAATCATCACCTCTTGCCTCGGGACATTCTAAATGAACCTTTTGGAGGTTCTTTGATGTTGTGGAAGGGGCGCTCTTTTTGTGATTTTCTATGAGGGAATTGAGGTTCACAAAATAATTTTAAAGGGAACCTTTTGGACGTTCTTTGATGTTATGGATTGGGCTCTTTACGTGGTATTCTATGAGGAAATTGAGGTTTACAAAATAATTTTAAAGGGACAGTTTTCATCGACTATAAGAAAGTGTAAGAGAATTTTGAATAGGATGTAAAATAAATTATTATGAATACAATGCAAGACAAAATATTTTTGAAGAGGGTGTCGAAAAGTTGATTTTTTTAATAGAGATGATTACTTTGCAAGAGAGATTTAAAAAGAGCCCAGGTCATAAGAGAATGACGTCAAGAGATGATTTTGGATGTTAAAAAAATAGAATTATGAAGTATAGGAAGTTAAAATAAGGACATTCGAGAATGTATCTAAAGTGAGTTTGGATCAACTAGTAAGGTCTACCAATATACTAATGTGTTGATTTTCGAGATACAAATAGTTCGTTTTAAGGGAAATTTAGGAGTTATTTGTTGTTGTGGAAGTGCCTCTTTTTATGAGTTTTTATGAGGGTATTGAGGTTCACAAAATGTTTTTATTGGGACATTTTGAATTGACATGTAAGGTTTATTAATCTCTATAAGTATTGATTTTCAAGATACTCAGAGGTGATTTTATGTTGATTACAACTTTGTTAGAATAGAGAGCAAACAGCTAGACATGAGAACAGTACCTTTTAGGACAGAGATGCAAATCATGACCTCCTGTCTCAGGACATTCTAAAGGAACCTTGTGGAATGGGCTCTTTTCGTTGTTTTCTATGAGGGAATTAAGGTTCACAAAATAATTTTAGAGGACAGTTTGGATCGACTGGTAAGATTGATGCAATTAGTATTGATTTTTAATATACAAAGAGACGGCGCATTCAATGTGTTAGTTTTTGTTTACTCAGGAAAACAAGGAAGATGAAAGGTGGCGACTGTTTGAAGAGACATGTTTATCAGCTCCAAGATTGCAATCATTGCAGCTTTTCATATCCTAGCCTGAAGTGTTGTTACTGTTATTGTCAAAATATTTTAGAATTCTTTATTGATCAAGTCAATGTATTACAACCACCTATATATAGGAGAGAATGAGTGGTAAACAAGTCAAAATAAAATAGGTAATTACTAGAAAAGAATTACAAATCATATCCCACTAATTATGTTATCAATCAATCAATTAAGTTAAGTAATGATTTTAGGCTTCAATCACTCCTTAGTAATATTTTTTAATAGCCCCCCTCAAGTTAGTACACGGAGATTTTAGTGTGTCCAATTTGAAACTGAAAATGAAGTTAATTACTGATGACAACCATAAGTTGATCGCCGGAAAAGGTGATCGAAGATGGCAACAAAATCAGAGATACGTTGCGCGAGTGGTCGCGTGGCTAGAATAAGGGATAGGTTGTGCGAGTGGTCGCGTGATCAGATAAAATATAGGTTGTGGGAGTAGTCGTGCGGCCAAAATAAGAGATAGGTTGCGCGAATGGTCGCGTGGCCAGAATAAGAGGTAGGTTGAATGGATTTTGGTGGTAAAATATAAACACCAACAAGAATATTATAATTAAATGTCGTCGTCGGGGATGGGAGATGAGGTACCATCCCCAACAGAGACGACGATACACGGAAGGAACTACCAAGAATTGGTAGGTTCTGATACCATGTCAAAATATATGAGAATTCTTTATTGATCAAGTCTAACAATAGAACCACCAACTATATATAGAAAACAAACAGTGGTAAACAAGTTAAAATAAAATAGGTAATTACTAGAAAGGAATTACAAATCATATCCCATTAATTATGTTATCAATCAATCAATCAAGTTAAGTAATGATTTTAGGCTTCAATCACTCCTTAGTAATATTTTTCAATAGCCCCTCAAGTTGGTACACGAAGATTTTAGTGTGTCCAATTTGAAACTGAAAATGAAGTTAATTACTGATGACAACCATAAGTTGATCGCCGGAAAGGGTGATCGGAGATGGCAGCAAAATCAGAGATACGTTGTGCGAGTGGTCGCGTGGCCAGAATAAGGGATAGGTTGTGCGAGTGGTCGCGTGATCAGATAAGAGATAAGAGATAGGTTGCGCGAGTAGTCGTGAGGCCAAAATAAGAGATAGGTTGCGCGAATGGTCGCGTGGCTAGAATAAGAGGTAGGTTGAATGGATTTTGGTGGTAAAATATAAACACCAACAAGAATATTATAATTAAATGTCATCGCCGGGGATGGGAGATGAAGTACCATCCCCGACAGAGACGACGATAAACGGAAGGAACCACCAAGAATCAGTAGGTTCTGATACCATGTCAAAATATATGAGAATTATTTATTGATCAAGTCTTTATAGTACAATAGAACCACCAATTATGTTATCAATCAATCAAGTTATCAACCAATTATTATGCTTCAATCACTCCATTCTTCAATAGTTAGATGACAAACAGAGGTGGAATGAAGGCGAGTGCAACATATGTAATGAGTTGGTTGAAAAAATTACCAAAAGAATCTTATCCCTTGTTGGGAGGCATTCCAATTGATTACTTTTGTCCTTTTTTCTGTTCAATTAATTATATTGATCCTCCATGTTTATTCTTCCTAAAGCTATTATGAAGCAGGTTAATGAACATAAAAAAATCGTGCATTGAAATCAAGCTGATATTGGGAAACAGTTGTGGTACTACTTCAACTAGATCTTACTACTTTGTGGAGAGTCACTGAAAGGTAGAAAATTCTAGCAGTTAAAGACTCCTTCAAATTGCTTTTGGTCTTGGAGAAACATCCTTGGGCTGAAGGATAAATTCAAAAGGATGTTTAAGTTTAAGGTGGGTACTAGGGGCTGCACAGAAGAACCGCGAAACCAGAACCGAAAAAGTAACCGAACCAGAACAGGCGGTTCGGTTCAGTTCTTAGGGATTTCGGTTTGGTTCTGGTTCTTGGCTCTCAAGAACCGAACCGAACTAGAACCGGAACCGAACCGGGAATCAATATAATATATATATTATATTGACATAGGATTAGACCAATAAACTAGCCAGTTTAACACTTTAACACTTTAACTTAATTCTTAAACATTGGACCGTATATATATATACACTATATAAGGTTATAAGACTCTTATAAACTTTTAAGGTTAACAAAACAAAAGAGTCGTTCTCACTCTCAACCTCTCATCATGAACCCTAGATCTGAACTTCCTCTTTCTCACTTGTGGTCTCACATCACATGAATCCTAGATATGAACTCTAATCAACTTCATCTCTCTTGTAGGACTCCTCAGGATCTCAACAACCCTCTCATCGGTATATATATTCTCTCTCTAGTCTCTATATCTCTGTTTGTGTTTGAAATCAACTATGGCCTCATCGGAGGAATCATCATCTTAATATGTGAAGGTAATTGCATGTTCGTTTAAAGTTAGATATGTTCATTCCATACATGCATATCTATTTTTTTATTTCTATCTATTTTTATGTGAATGAGAGTTTGATCTGTTCGAATTTTGCTAATTTCAATCTTATTATCCTGTTGCTAATTGTGTTCTAGTTTAATGAGTTTTCTATTGAATTTTTAAAAATTATTTCAGTTTTATACTTTAATGATTGCAAATGACTTCTGTTATTCTTTGAAATTGATTTTGCTTGTATTGTTTTGGACAATGTTCTAGACTTTTAGACTCTAGTGAATGTTACCAGTGAAATATACTTGAGAATTGAACATGACTTAAAAAAAACAATTCATGGCAAATGCAAAAGGTAACATATTTACTTTCTTCTAATTCTGAAGAAGATGACAAGGTTTGACAACATTTTTCCAAAGTGATAAAAAAATGGTAAAGAGACAGGGGCATGGTGTAACTATTGTAAGAAGCCGTTAAAGTGGAAGTGTAAGAATGGGAAGCAAGCATCTTAAGTCATGCCCAAAGTTCAGAAAAAACAAAGATAAACACCAAAAGATTCTAGCATTTCAAAATGATTCTAGTAGCCTTGGTGTTTAGAGTTTCAACCAAAAACTAGCTAGAGAAACCTTGAATAAAATGTTAATCATTGATGAGCTGCCTTTTGCCTTTATAGAACATGAAGGTTTTCGAGCCTTTTGTGTTATTTTGCAACCTGAATTTAACATTTTTTCCCACACTAAAACAGCTAGGGATTGTTATGCCATATATATGAGTGAGAAAGCGAAGTTAAATTATTTTTTGTTGAAACCAAATCAAAGAATATGCCTCACTACTGATTGTTGGACCTCATTGCAGAATTTGTTGTACATGTGTTTAACTGCTCACTTTGATAGTGATTGGAAATTGCACAAAAGAATTATAAACTTTCGTACAATTTACAGGGGAGTCAATTGGTAAAGTTGTGGAAGAGTGTTCGTTTGTGGGATAGAGAAGCTAGGCACTATTACTGTTGATAATGCAAGTACGAATGATGTTGTTATTGGTGTTTTGAAGAGGAGATTGTCTAACAAGGGTATTGTTATGCCTATGTTAGGTGGTGAATATTTTCATGTTAGATATATTGAATTTGGTTGTGAGGGATGGTTTAACTGAATTAACAAATGCAATCTTTTAAATTCGTAGGGTTATCAAATATGTTAAGAGTTCGCCACAAAGAGAGCAATTTTTCAAGACATGTGTTGAAAAAGTAAAGATAACCTCTAAACGTTTTTTGACTTTAGATGTTACAACTAGGTGGAATTAAACCTAAAAATATTTTTATTCCATGCTTTTCAAGTTGTAGTCGACTAGAATAACCCTGTGTATTTTTTAGTAGTCGACTAAAACAATCAGTAGCTATAGGTTTTTCATCCATATCAAAGTAGTCGACTAAAAAGACCTTTGAGACGACTAGACTACATGAAGTAGTCGACTAGATCACAACCTGCAGTTTTATCAGAAAACATTTTCTATGTTTTGTGGATTGTGTTTAATGGATTTCAAACGGCTCTTGACTCAAATAATTCATCACTCATTCACTTAAGCCTAATGCAATGCTATATATAGAATGAGATGAGTATATTGAAGACCAAGAGATTGAAATACAAAGAGAAAGTAAAGCTATCAAATTTTGCAAAAAATTTCTCTACAAAAGCCATTGAAACCTAGTTTTGAAAAGTTGATTTTCTTCAAGTTTCTTTGAAAATCAAAACCTCTAGTATCTCTTCTTATTCTCCAAACATCATTCATTGATTATATCCTTTGAGAATATATTTCTAGAGCTATTCAAAAATCACCAAAAACACTTGAGCTTATATTGATTTATCTTCCATAAAAACCTTTAGATTTTGAGTGTTTTTTATTTTGAGTGATTTTATTGATTACATACGAATTTGTAATCTCGGACAAGTGAAGTCCACCAATTGTTCAAGAGAGGGTTGTTCTCTTGATTGAGAGACAAGCTCGAGAGGCTTGTGTTGTAAAGGTTTGCCATTCCACCTGTGAAGGAAGGGCCATAGTGAAAGGATCGGGAAAAGTCTCAAGAAGGGGTTCGTGAGCCGAGGAGTAGGAGTTACCGAAACTCGAAAAAATCACGGTGTCAATCTCTCTATCTCTTTCTCTTTACTTGATTAATTTGCATGCTATCTTATCTTGAAATTAATGATTAGAAAAGTTTAAATTGAATCATCCACTTGTTTATTGAGAAATTGATTTTTGATTAGAGTGTGTTCCATTTTCGAAAAGAATTAGAATTATTTTTGAACACCCTATTCATCCCCCCCCCCCCTCTAGGGTTAATTAGTGACTAACAATTGGTATCAGAGCCTAATCTCTATAAATTGTAGACTTAACCATCTTAGAGAACGATCATGTCATCTAATTTAGTCACTCACGTTAAAGGACAATCGAATAATAGGCCCCCATGGTTTGATGGATCAAACTATAGCTATTGGAAAACTAGGATGATAGATTTTCTTCAAGCTATTGACTACCAAATATGGCAAGTTGTTCTTGAAGGACCATTTGTATTGACCAAAATCGTTGATGGAAAAACCGTCCCCAAATTACCAAATGAATGGGATAATGATGACCGAAAGCTTATGTCCTACAATGCTAAAGCCAAAGTAAATTTGAATTGTGCATTGAGCCCAAATGAATTTAATCGTGTATCTACATGTTCTACGGCAAAAGAAATGTGGGATAAACTTGAAGTAACTTATGAAGGTACATCTCAAGTTCGAGAATCAAAAATTGACATACTCATGCATGAATATGAATTATTTGCTATGAAAGATGATGAAAATGTGAATTATATGATGTCTCGTTTTACAAATAATTTGAATGGACTAAAGCATCTTGGTAGAATTGTTCCTAGATCCGATGCGTCACGAAAGGTGCTTAGAAGTCTTCCGGCCAAATGGGATGCAAAAGTAACGGCAATCAAAGAAGCTCATGACATCAACACCATGAGTCTTGATGAGATTTTTGGCTCTCTACTCACTTGGGAAATCACATTAAAATCTCGTGAGGATGACATCAAGCCAAGAAAGGGGATAGGTTTGAAAGCCTCCACCAATAATGAAATCAATGAGCCGAGTGAAGAAGAAGAGGATGAAGACATTGCCTTGTTCACCTAAAAATTCAAGAGATACCTTCAAAGGAAGAAAGCCAATGGTGGAAGATTCATGAAGAGAATAGAACCAAAAGGCGAGCCTAGCAAAAGAGAACCCCCAACGTGTTTTAATTGTGGAAAGTCGGGACACTACAAAAGTGATTGCTTCAAGCTCAAAAAGAAAAATGAGAAAAGACCAAGCAAGACGGCAATGAATGTCACATGGGATGACTATGACTCATGCGACTCGGATGAGGATAAAAATGGCAAGGAAACAACAAACATTTGTCTCATGGCAAATGAAGAAGAGGTACATTTAAATTCATATGTTGTAGATAAATCAAAACTATCATATGATGAACTTCTCCTTTATTATAATGATTTGCAAGATGCGTTTGAAGAATTACATGATGAATTTGAAAAATTAGCTAGAAAATATATTCTTCTCAAGAAAGCTAAAACCCCATGTAACTTCACTAGTTCAAACTTAGAAATTTCTTGTAATGACAAAAGCATTGAGCTAGAAAAGGAAAATAATGGGTTGAAAAATACTATAGATGATCAAATAAATGTCTTAGCTAAATTCACAAAAGGAAAAGAGAACCTTAGTATTATGTTAGGAAGACAAAAAGGATCATTTGATAAATGTGGTCTAGGATATGATGCCTTTGACAAAGATGCTATCATTTTGAAAAAGAGAAAATCACTTAGCTCTACATTTACTAGACAATCATTTCATGCATCTTCAAATAATTATAAACATGTTACTTGCTACTATTGCAATAGACACAAAGCAAATGTATGCTTTCATAGAAAGAATAAAATTATGTCAAAAATGGTTTGGATTCCAAAAGGGAATACAGCATGCTCACATAGAAAAGAGAATGTTGTAACGAAACAAATTTGGGTTCCAAAAGGAACTATTGCTTCTCTATCTAACCAAAATGGACTCAAAACAGATTGGGTACCAATAAAAGTTACTTGAACTTGTTTTGTAGGTATGCTTGAAGTCCGCATCAAAAGAAAAGTGGTTTCTTGATAGCGGATGCTCAAGGCATATGACGGGAGATAAATCAAAGTTTATCTTACTAAAATCATATGAAGGAGGAAATGTAACTTTTGGAGACAACTCTAAAGGCAAAATTATAGGAATTGGCTCAATCGGTATTTCCTCTTCTCTCTCTATTGATGATGTGTTTTTAGTTGATGGTTTGAAGCATAATTTGTTTAGTATTAGTCAACTATGTGACAAGGGCTATGATGTTATCTTTAGGACAAATGCATGCATAATCGAGAAAGACGGGAAGCAAATGTTCAATGCCAAACGAAATGGAAATTTGTATACTTTGTTGCTATGTGAATTGCATGAACAAGATGTTAAATGTTTTGTCACATCTAGCGAAAATAGTTGGTTATGGCATAGACGTCTAGGACATGCTAGTATGGATCTCATTCATCATTTATCCAAAAATGATTTAGTCAAGGGCCTCCCAAAGACTAAATTTTTGAAAGACAAAATATGTAGCGTATGTCAAGTAGGCAAGCAAGTAAAGTCCTCTTTCAAGAGAAAGAAAGACATTACCACTTCTAGACCTTTAGAGTTACTTCACATGGATCTTTTTGGTCCGGAGAGAACGGCTAGCTTAGCCGGGAAACTCTATGTACTTGTTATAGTTGATGACTACTCTAGATATACTTGGGTTCACTTTCTTGCTCATAAAAATGAAACTCACTCCATTCTTGAAAGATTTTATAAAGTCATTCAAAATGAAAAAGATTTGAAAATCAAGAAAATTAGAAGTGATAGAGGTAGGGAGTTTGAAAATCAATACTTAGAAAAATTATGTGATGACCTCGGTGTTTCTCATGATCTCTCGGCCCCTAGAACCCCTCAACAAAACGGTGTAGTTGAAAGAAAGAATCGATCTCTACAAGAGATGGCTACAACCATGTTAAATGAGCACAACCTTCCCCGAAGCCTTTCGGCGAAAGCGGTAAACACTGTTTGCCATATAATTAATCGTGTTATTATTCGGATGAAGTTGGGGAAAACGCCTTATGAGTTGTGGAATGGTCGAAAGCCCAATATTGGGTATTTCAAAGTTTTCGGGTGCAAATGTTTTGTGTTAAATGATAAAGATAACCTTGGAAAATTCGACTCCAAATCGGATGAAGCAATTTTTCTAGTATATTCTACAAGGAGTAAAGCGTTTCGTGTTTTTAATAAATGGACTTTAACTATGGTTGAGTCTATTCATGTTGTCTTTGATGAATCACCCTCATCACCATCACCTAGAAGACGATGAGGTTGTTGGGATTGAGGATAATTTAAATACTCTCAATATCTCCAATTTATCAAGTTGCCAAAAGGAAATGAGAGAAGTTGAGCATCAATCCAATGATGACTTGACCAACTCAATGCCTAAAGCATGGAGGAGGATTGTTCACAATCATCCTCTTGATCAAGTCATAGGTAATCCATCAAAAGGGGTTAGTACTAGATCTCAACTTAAAGATTTTTGCAACCACATGGCTTTTGTATCGCAAATCGAACCTATCAACTTCCACGAAGCTCAATGTAATGATTCTTGGATCCTAGCAATGCAAGAGGAACTAAATCAATTTGAACGCAATCAAGTTTAACGTTTAGTTCCTAGACCCGAAAATCAAACTATAATTGGCACAAAATGGATTTTTCGAAACAAAAAGGATGAGAATGGAGTAATTATTCGAAATAAAGCAAGATTGGTAGCTCAATGATATAATCAAGAGGAAGGCATCGACTACGATGAGACCTTTGCACCGGTAGCTAGGTTGGAAGCAATTAGAATGCTTCTTGCATTTGCATCATATAGAAATTTTACTCTTTACCAAATGGATGTGAAAAGTGTTTTCTTAAATGGTGTCATAGAAGAAGAAGTCTTTGTGAAGCAACCACCCGGTTTTGAAAATAATCTTTTTCCAAATCATGTTTTCAAATTAGCTAAAGCTCTATATGGTTTAAAGCGAGCTCCTCGAGCTTGGTATGAGAGACTTAGCAGATTTTTGACTAAAAATGGTTTTACAAGAGGAAGAGTTGACAACACACTTTTTACAAAAACCATTAAGAATAATTTGTTGATTATCCAAATTTATGTTGACGACATCATATTCGGCTCAACAAATAATTCTTTATGTAGGGAATTTGCTACAAGCATGCAAAATGAATTTGAAATGAGCATGATGGGTGAGTTGAATTTCTTTTTAGGGTTACAAATCAAGCAAAGCTCGGATGGCTTATTCATTAGCCAATCCAAGTATACTAAAGATTTGTTAAAGCGATTTGGTATGGAGGCTACCAAACATGCCATAACTCCTATGAGTTCCTCTATTAAAATTGATAAAGATGAAAATGGTAAATGTGTTGATATTACAAATTATAAAGGAATGATCGGTAGTTTGCTTTATTTAACCGCTAGTAGACCGGATATAATGTTTAGTGTATGCTTATGTGCCCGGTTTCAATCATGTCCTAAGGAATCTCATTTGTTTGCGGTAAAACGTATTTTTCGCTACCTAAGTGGTACAATTAACTTAGGGCTTTGGTATCCACGTGGAACTTTAATTGATCTTATTAGTTATTCGGATGTCGATTTTGCGGGATGTAGAATTGATCGAAAAAGCACAAGCGGCACTTGTCATTTTCTAGGACACTCACTAGTATCTTGGTTAAGTAAAAAGCAAAATTCCGTTGCATTATCTACGGCCGAAGCCGAATATGTGGTAGCCGGTAGTAGTTGCGCTCAAACTCTTTATATTAAGCAACAACTACTTGATTTCGGTCTTACTTTCTCTCACGTGCCTATTAAATGCGATAATACGAGTGCGATTTGTATTTCAAAGAATCCTATTCATCACTCACGCACCAAGCATATAGAGATTAGGCATCATTTTTTACGTGATCATGTTGCTAAGGGTGACGTTAAATTGATTTGTATCGACACTAAAAATCAATTGGCGGATATTTTTACAAAACCACTTGCGGATCAATCATTTTCTAAGATTCGTCGAGAAATCGGAATGGCCATGGATTTTGATGTTTTCTCTTAAATTCTTTCATAATTTTAAATTTTTCATATTTTTTTTCTATTTTCATGTATTTATTTCAAAAACAAAATCACCTATTTTTTCATTTTTCTTGTTTTAGTCGACTACTTCACCTAGTGTTATTCATTATAGTCGACTACTTTGGTCAGTAGCTTCACTATTGACACTTCTTCACCTTCTAGTCGACTACTTTGCCATTGTAGTCGACTCAATTGCCTTTTAGTCGACAACTTTCCCCTCCTAGTCGACTCAAACCTAGCCTAGTCGACTCAAACCCCTTTCTAACCGACTCAACCCTAGACCTAGTCGACTCAACCCACTATAAAACCTAAACCCCCTTCATCTTCTTCATCCGCCTCTTTCACCCTTCACCCACCTTCAAACCCACTCCTCTCAATACCTCTCCTACTACCATTTCTACCTTCAAATCATCACCTATCTCTCATTTATTTTGCATTTCTATCATCTTCCACCCATTTCCTTCAATTAATTTCTTCATTTTCATTATCTTTCTCACATTTATATCTTCTATATATTTGTGCATCATCATCTACAATGCCACCAAATACTCGTGGTCTATTACGGAAACGTTCACGCATTGATGGAGGTCAAAGCTCCAACCATTCACACATTCCTACGGCTGTAGAGGAAGAGGATTCGAATGAACCTCTGCTTCTTGAAATGCTTCTTCTTGATGATGATGATAGAAATCAATTCATTACGCTTTTTGATCATCGTGCTCCTACACCTTGCCGAATTGTCACACAAGCTTTGTGCACTGAAATTAGGGCTCGAACATTCGAGTTGTTCCGTGCAATTGGTTGGGATTTTTTCATTTCTCTTGACATTCCGGTACTTCTGCGAATTGTCAAAGTTTTCTACGTTTCTCTTGAAAATCACAAGGAGAAATTCCTCCATCATCTTCATTTCAATTTGTGTGGTAATGATGTATCTGTTGATGACGGCGATATCCAGCGCATTTTCTCACTTCCGACTGACGGTATCCGCCATTACTCTAAGGATTGGTATAAGGCTGATGGGTTCGACTGTATTGAAATAGTTCGAACTATTTGCGTCGACAAGGAAATTTCGCAGAACGCCGGTATTCTCTCTTCTATGCTACTACCCGGGGCTAGATTAATTCATAATGTCATTACTTACTCTATTTTGCCTAAAACTGATAGTCGTAGTAGTGTATCTCGTATGGAGGCATTTTTAGTTTACTGCGTCATGACAGGAACCCGAGTTGATTTAGCTTGTATTTTCCGTTCCGTCATCCTTACCTGTCAGCGCAATCCATCCGACCCGCTTTTCTTTCCCGCGCACATTACATATCTACTGCAGCGAAAAGGTTTTTCATTTCCGAATGAAGTGTCTGAGCATCACCCTATTTTTCTTCTGATGCGGAAGGAAATTTCATTTCTGAAAGTGCACCTGCTCCTCGTTCGCGCCCAGCTCCTAGCGGTTCTGCACTGCGCCAATAAGCCTCTTCCTCTGCTCCTCAGTTGGACAGTGCGTCGGCTTCTCAAACTGCTCTTCTCAACCAAATTTTTGGGGGTTGTTCAGAATAATGCGGAGACTCTTCAGTGCCTTGATGCAACTGTGAACAAAAATACAAAGCAATTCGAATGATCAATGAGCGCCTTGTTCTTTTTAATGAGGAAATGTCTAGCCATATAAATGGTCTTGCCGGGTCACTTGATAATCTTACTCTTGGACTCACGCACCCCTCGACGCTGACAAAAAGGGGAAGAAATTATGCTATCGTATTGTCATGTATCTCATTATCCGACAATAGCAATTTATGTTTTTGTGTGGCTTGTTATGGTTATTTGCGACTTGCTTGTTATTTCATTGTTTTCATTAGCTTAAACGGCTTGTATTAAATCGAACCATCTATGAAATGTTATTTCTTTTTGTTATCTCAAATGTGCGCGTCTATTTATATATTGTATCAAAATGCCCATTAAACTGCAAATTTCATTTACTAAGGGGGGGCATTTGAACAAAATATTATGCACATGTTGAGGGGGAGCATCACTTGATGTTTTGCCAATTACCAAGCAAACACAAAATGTTTTGTCATCGTCAAGGGGGAGATTGTTGGCTTTGAAATTTACGTTCGGCAAACAATTCCAAAATTGATGATAACAAACCACTAAAGAGTGTTTGATACTAATGAATTATCGAGTTTATGTTTTCAGCAAAAGACAAATGAACGACTCGGAAAGGAAACGACTCAGAATGCAAGCTCGGAAAGAAAGCTTGATTTAAAGCGAAAAGCTGTGAAACAATTGAAGCGCAAATGGAAAATCAATTAATTCAACGGCAAAGGCGAAAGTTGAAGACTCAAGACTTGGGGTAGATAGGTCGGGGAGCGATCATTGTAACAAGGTAATTTTATGTGTCGATTTTATCGTATAAGCTCAAGTATAAAATGAACCGAACTCAAATGGAATGAAAAATGCTTTACCGAACTTAAACGGAAAGAAAAATATTTTAATTCAATGTTTTTCAAGTTGTAGTCGACTAGAATAACCCTGTGTATTTTCTAGTAGTCGACTAAAACAATTAGTAGCTATAGGTTTTATATCCACATCAAAGTAGTCGACTAAAAGGACCTTTAAGTCGACTAGACTACATGAAGTAGTCGACTACAACAAGGAACTAGTCGACTAGAAGTTCCTTAAAACCTGCAGTTTTATCAGAAAACATTTTCTATGTTTTGTGGATTGTGTTTAATGGATTTCAAACGGCTCTTGACTCAAATAATTCATCACTCATTCACTTAAACCTAATGCAATGCTATATATAGAATGAGATGAGTATATTGAAGACCAAGAGATTAAAATACAAAGAGAAACTAAAGTTATCAAATTCTGCAGAAATTTTCTCTACAAAAGCCATTGAAACCTAGTTTTGAAAAGTTACTTTTCTTCAAGTTTATTTGAAAATCAAAACCTCTACTATCTCTTTTTATTCTCCAAAGATCATTCATTGATTATATCCTTTGAGAATATATTTCTAGAGCTATTCAAAAATCACCAAAAACATTTGAGCTTATATTGATTTATCTTCCATAAAAACCTTTGGGTTTTGAGTGTTTTTTATTTTGAGTGATTTTATTGATTACATACGAATTTGTAATCTCGGACAAGTGAAGTCCACCAATTGTTCAAGAGAGAGTTGTTCTCTTGATTGAGAGACAAGCTCGAGAGGCTTGCGTTGTAAAGGTTTGCCATTCCACCTGTGAAGGAAGGGCCATAGTGAAAGGATCAAGAAAAGTCTCAAGAAGGGGTTCTTGAGCCGAGGAGTAGGAGTTACCGAACCTCGAAAAAATCACGGTGACAATCTCTATATCTCTTTCTCTTTACTTGATTAATTTGCATGCTATAATTGCTTGAATATCTTGTATGCTATCTTATCTTGAAATTAATGATTAGAAAAGTTTAAATTGAATCATCGACTTGCTTATTGAGAAATTGATTTTTGATTAGAGTGTGTTCCATTTTCGAAAAGAATTAGAATTATTTTTGAACACCCTATTCACCCCCTCCCCCCCTCTAGGGTTAATTAGTGACTAACAGCAATCTTTTAAATTCGTAGGGCTGTCAAATATGTTAAGAGTTCGCCACAAAGAGAGCAATTTTTCAAGGCATGTGTTGAAAAAGTAAAGATAACCTCTAAAAGTTTTTTGACTTTAGATGTTACAACTAGGTGGAATTAATCCTATTTAATGTTAGAGGCCGCATGTAAGTTTGAGAAAGCATTTGAGAAACTAGGATGAGAATTTCAGTAAAGAACTTGATGATATTGAGGAAGAGGATTTGAAAGCGCCTCCTACTTCAACTGACTAGGAAAATGCTTGTTATTTTACTCGAATCTTGCAAAAAAAATTATTATGCCACTTGTCGATTGTCGAGTTCTTTGTATGTCATTTCTAATAATTTCTTTCAAGAAATTTGTGGCATTCAAGGTAACTTAAATCAATGGGCAAAGAGTGATGATCTAGTTTTATGTTCTATGGCAAGAAAAATGAGGAGTAAATTTGACAAGTATTGGGGAGATATTGGGGAGTAACACATCCTTTGCCACTCTCATCGTTCCACCCCCGTGATTCTTGTTACTGCTTGTCGTCGCTCTACCCCCCTCTTGGCCAATTTTCAAACTAAAGCTTCCTCATAAATCATTGACCTTGATGATGGCGATAATCTTTCTGGTGACTCGTCTAGCCAATGTTCAAAAGCTTTTCCCATTACACCTCTTAAGGTAAAAATAAAACCCCTCCAGTCCCATTTCCTTTATTTTTATGCTTCAAAACTTAATTTTCACAATTTGACATTTATTTTAGCCAAAAAATAAAAATCCCAGAACTCCAAAGCCGACACAAAAAAATCCCGGGGTGCCACTCCCACAAGCTCTCGAACACTCGGAAGCTCTTCAAAAATGGTTCAAACTCATGAGGTAAATTTATCATTAAGCATTCTCATTTCTTTATCTATCGTACTTACACAAATATTTTCTTTTTCAGGCCTCAGTGGATTTAGCATCATCTTCTGACCCTTTTCTTGAGTATTCCGATATGTTCACCATTAAAGCAAAAAATGAATCTTTTCAATCATCCCCTTCTAGAGTCGGCTTTGACCCAATACCCACGCCTGACTCTGTTGAAGATTTTTCTATCACTTCGAGCAACCTCAGAACAAAAATTCTTTCTCCTTCTAAATTGGTCACGATTACTGAGACTTACATCCTTCCAGTAATTTCCACTATTTAGATTTTTACTTCTCCTAAAGTTTGTCCAACTAAATTGTGATTCTCAAATTATGAACTTACCAAGATGCCATTGCTCCATCTTCTAAATTGTCAATTAATCTTACTGCAACAGCTGGTTTGTCAAATCCAAGCTCCTCTGCAACCCCTGTTATCGCTTCAGATAATTACTTCCTTCTCATTTCAACAAACTTCGGCCATTTCTACTTTAGGAACCACAATTTTGGCCTTCATTACTTTGATGGCCGAAATTGCGTGATTTCAACTTTAGTCTAAATCTGAAAGAAAAAATCTTTTAGCGTTTGTCCTTTTGAGAAGGCTAAACTAATTCATCTGAACTAAAAATTGCTTCCTTTTTAGACTTCACTTTCACCTACCCCTATTCCAATCTCAGCTTTCAAAAGCTTTTTTGATAACCTAGGCCACAGTAGTACTCCTATTCCAATCTCAGCTTTCAAAAGCTTTTTTGATAACCTAGGCCACAGTAGTACTGCCCCCATTTCAAGTGTTGCTGCAACTTCAAGTTCAAGCTCGGGTTTGTGCTTCGCTGCTCTCAAACCACGCATCACAGAGATTTTTGGCACTGACCTCCTTGATTTTCCAAATATCCTTGATGATTTATTAAAGCTTTTTGCCGACCTCCAAAGCTGCTCTGATCTTGGACCAGGTTTGACGACTTTGATTCCTACCATTCGCTCCAACCTCATCGAAATGGCCAGTTTAATTCCCTTGTGTACCAAAGTCATTCGTGATACTGACCAACTTTGTGAGCAAAGGGATTTAAACGACCGAGAGGTCTCTCTAGTACGAGCAGAATATGAAACAATCGAACCCAAATTGATCACTTTGGAAGAAAAAGAAACTCGTCTCCTTCAAGCTCTCCTTAACACTCAAGCTGAAAAGAAACTTTATACTGACAAGGTCACCAAGCTGCAAAGTCACTAATCTGGCTCTCCAAACTTTTGAGCTGAAAAAAGTTCAAGTCGCTGCTGAACTTGATCGACTTCAATCCCTGTGGACCAAGCTCAAAAGCAATTTTCAAAACAACATTTAAAATGTCAATACTTTATCAGTGATGTATGAAAAAAAATCTCAGAACCACCTTCTTTTATTTGTTTCGAAGAAATTATTTACTTTGAACTGCAATCTATCATATGATGCTTTATTAGAAAAAACAAATCAGAATCCTTATTCCTATCTAAAACTACAACTAGTGATCAACTTAAAGAAACCTCCCTATCCTATACCTAGATAAAAATAAAAATAAAAATAAACTAAAGTAGAAAAAGAAATAAAGAAATAAAAACCCTTCTGAGTTGTTTTATTTTTCGATTTCTGGTTCAAAGGCCAATTTCCACTGCTCATGTAATGACAGTTGATAGGACTTCAAAAATTTCCCATTAATCGGCCTCGGATGCTCTTTTCCAGCAATATCATTTAGTTTATATGCACCACCTTTCAACACTTCATGGACTTCAAACAGGCCTTCCCAATTCGGCAACCATTTTCCGTTTTCCGTACTAGTTCTCCTTTTGAAAAATGTTTTGAACGAACCCATTTATTATAAGCCCGAGCGACCTTCTTTTTATGTGCCATCAAGTGATCCAGTGCCTACAACCTTTCTTCACCCACATCTTCTAGCTCGGCGAGTGCTTCAAAGTAGTCGGTTGGAGATAAACCATGTTGAAACGCCAATCAAGCCGACCACACATTCATCTCTACCAGCAAAACAGCATCATGCTCAAACACTAAACAAAAACGGAGTTGTTCTTGTGCTTGTTAGCCTCGAATTTTGGTACGCCCATAATGCCACTGTCTTGGATTTTCTTGAATCATTTTTTCTATGATCTCAATAATGACTTTATTTGAAGCCTCGGCCTGCCCATTCCCTTGTGTATGATATGGCATTGAAGCCATCATTTTCACTCTCACATTGTTGCAATATTTCATCACTTTTTCCCCTCTAAAAACTGATCCGTTATCAGCTACTATTGTTACTGGCAAACCGAACCGATGAAAAATATGTTGCTCAATAAAATCTACGACCTTATCTTGATTTATAGATTTATACGCTGCGACTTAAACCCACTTTATAAAATAATCAGTAGCTACTAAAATCCAATGATGCCTCTTGGACAAAGGTTAATGAATGTTTCCAATTATATCCATCGTTCATCCTCTGAATGGCCATGGTTTTACAATCACTTGTAATTCAACAACCGGAACCCATTGGATCGGCCCATGGTTCTGGAAGCCGAAACCGTACGGATACGAATAATATTATCGACCATATTATTCGACCGATGATTATTATTATTCAGAATCCTACGAAAATCATGATTATTATCGGCTCTACTATTTGGCCTATGAATATTATATTTTTTCGGAACGAACATATTTTGGCCTGCTCGGTGGGACCCCACTAAGTAGCCGAGAAATTTGAGACATGCAACCGTCTGGATTGAATCTATGCAATAGCGGCAACAAGAGTTGCAAGCTGAAATGGCTAAATTAAAGCAGTGGTTTCAAAATTCTATTGATATGGTAAAGAAAAGACCCACGAATCCTTCGAGACTCGGGGGGCAGCTGTCGGCCAGTTCACAAAAACCACCATCGTTTGAGGAAAAAATTAATGTTGTCGAAATTGGCGTTTCGGCAGAAACAAAGGTTCTAGCCAAAACCTCTTTTGTTGATGCAAAAATTTATGATAAGGGAAAAAACAAGTCAGTTGATATCAATCTATCCGAAAACGTATTGGCCGAAACTCAGCCAATTGGAAGGGTTTCGGCCAGCGAAGATAAACTGGCCAGAACTATAGTGATTAAAACTCTGGTCAAAATTGCAGTGGCCGAAATTGCAGAGGCTGATATCACAAGTGCATGGGTTGATATCAGATCTACAGTGACCGAAATTGGCTTTAAATCGACTGAAAATAGTTGGGTTTCAGCCTATGAGAAAAATCTGATTGAAGGCGAAACTTCGTATTGTGCCGTTCTTCGAATGGAACCGGCAATAAGATCGGTTAACATGACTTTGCACAGTTGTTTAATTCCGGTCGATCGTATTTTCTCCCTACTTCAAGAGTTTAAAGTTTTAAGTGTTGGGATCTTGTATGGGTTCATTGATCCACTGACGATGAACATTAAATAACTTTTTACTTAGTTAGAATTAGGATTAGGGAAATAAATATCACTTTATTGTTGGTCCTAAATAATTAAGCACTGAGCCAACTGAATTTTAATTTTCTTTCCAAGTGGCAAACTCGGGGGGGCAAGGAATGTTGATACAAGAATGTGTTGGCATCATTTTGGCTAAAGAAAAATTCCAACAACCATATTTTTGAAGCAATATGGTGTTGGAATTGGAGGGCATTGTTGACACCCTAAATGAGCCAACACATGGTAACGAAAATTGACTAATCTGGGCTGTTTTTGGGTTGCGATTTGGGCCTGAACTGGGCTGATTTTGGGCTGCGAGTTGAGCTGCGAAAATGAGCTAGAAGTTGGGTTGAAAATGGGTCAGATCATGAAGTAACCTTGTTGTCAATAAAAGGGAATCTTCAGCATATCATGTCAAAAGCCTTTTATCACATTCAGCATGTAGTTTCTGAATTCTTCTCCAAATACAAAAATAAAGACAAATTTTTTAACCTCTCATATAATTGTAAACTGTTGGGTCGAAAGCAAGCTTAAATGCAAACACACACACACAATGGACACCAGATATATAGTGGTTCCCCAAAATTATGGGTACGTCCACTTTGAGAGGCTTCACTAACTTCGGTTTGAATCAAAACCGGGTATGAGGGAGGAGATACAATTGTTTCTCTCGACTCTACCTCTTACAAACTCTTTCTCTCAACCTCACAGACACTCTCTGTGGTTTTCTCTCTTACAACACTCGTGTATCTTTACACTTCTCTTACAGTTGTAGCTTGTAGCTTCACAAAACCATACACAGATATATATAGCCGATCATCCACAATATAAGACAAAGCACTACTTGCATGCATGGCAAGAAGTCTTCACGCGTGGGCGGCGCCGGTTTGCTTGACTCTTGGTGAAGGCGTGCTTGTGGATGGTTGATGCTTGTCTTCATTCGGCTATCTTTGTTGTATACGGCATGCACAGGTGGGTGATGACATGCACAGGTATGGAAACCAACAATTCTCCCCCTTCCATACCAATCAGAGGAGAACGTCTTCACCTGATCTCCCCCTCACTGCCAATTTGGGGCTGGTGTTAAACCAGTTTCTTCTTTGCAAACTTCTAGCTTTTCTCTGGACAGGCTCTTAGTCAGCATATCTGATCCATTATCATCTGTGTGAATCTTCTCTAGCTGTAGAAGTTTGTCTTCGAGCACGTCACGGATCCAATGATACCTGACGTCGATGTGCTTGGACCTTGAGTGGAAGGTGGAATTTTTGCTAAGATGAATAGCACTCTGACTGTCACAGTATATGACATACTTTTCCTGCTCTTGTCCCAGTTCTTGAAGAAACTTCTTCATCCACAAGAGCTCTTTGCATCCTTCTGTTACTGCAATGTATTCAGCTTCTGTGGTGGATAAAGCAACACACTTTTGTAATCGGGATTGCCATGAAACTGCTCCCCCTGCAAAAGTGATTAGGTATCCCGATGTGGATTTTCTGGAGTCACTGTCTCCGGCCATGTCTGCGTCTGTGAAACCTTCTAATAAAGGTTCGCCACTACCAAAGCATAAACAAATATTGGTAGTTCCTCTAAGATACCTGAGGATCCATTTTACGCTGCCCAATGGTCCTTTCCAGGATTTGACAGATACCGACTGACAACTCCAACTGCATGAGAAATATCAGGCCTCGTGCATACCATGGCGTACATCAAACTGCCAACTGCTGAAGCATAAGGCACTTTATTCATGTCTGCTTTTTCTGTCTCACTTGAAGGACACTGCTTCATATTCAACTTGAAGTGGCTTGCAAGTGGAGCACTGACTGGTTTTGCTTTGCTCATGTTGAATCTTTCAAGAACTTTGCCGATATACCTTTCTTGAGATAACCAGAGCTTGTGTTTCAGTCTGTCTCGAGAGATCTGCATTCCCAAGATTTGTTTTGCCGGTCCCAACTCCTTCATAGCAAATGACTTGCTCAGCTCCTTCTTCAATTTGTTGATCTTGCTGCTGTCATGGCCAACGATCAACATATCATCGACATATAGCAAGAGGATGATAAAATCTCCATCAGGAAATTTCTTGACAAATACACAATGATCTGCAGTGGTTCTGTTGTACCCATTCTGGTCCATGAATGAATCGAACTTTTTGTACTACTGTCTTGGTGCTTGTTTGAGCCCATAGAGACTCTTCTTCAATCTGCACACAAGATTTTCTTTTCCTCTGGTTCTGAATCCTTCAGGTTGCTCCATGTAGATTTCTTCATCCAGATCACCATGTAAAAATGCGGTCTTTACATCCAATTGTTCGATCTCTAGGTTCAAGCTGGCTGCCAAGCCAAGAACAACTCGGATGGAGGACATTTTCACTACAGGTGAAAATATTTCTTCAAAATCAATGCCCTTCTTCTGACCGAATCCCTTCACAACCAGTTTTGCCTTGTACCTTGGTTGTGGATTGTTTTCTTCAGACTTCAGTTTGAATACCCATTTGTTCCTGAGAGCTTTCCTTCCCTGCGGTAACTTGACCAAGTCATATGTGTGGTTCTCATGCAGCGATTTCATCTCTTCCTGCATGGCTTTCATCCACTCCGCATTTTTACTGTCTTCAACAGCTTCCTGATAGCTCTCTGGTTCTCCCCCGTCACTAAGCATCACGTACTCTGCGGAGGAATATTTGCGATTCGGTTGTCGCTCTCTGGAAGATCTCCTTGTTTGAGGATCAACCGGATTTTCTTCTGCAACTGGTTCTGGTTCTGCACCGTCATCAGCTGGATCTCCTTGAATAGCTCCCCCATCATTTTGTGCTCTCGGTGAGGGAACCGGGTCTAGATTAGCTGGTAACTCTTCAGGTGAGTCTGATTTCTTCTATTTTTCAAGATCTTCAATGGTCTGATCTTCGAAAAATATCACATCTCTGCTTCTGATGACCTTCTTGTTGATAGGATCCCAGAGTCTGTAACCAAACTCTTCATGGGCATATCCCAGGAAGATGCACTGTTTGGCCTTTCTGTCAAGCTTGGATCTTTCATCTCTGGGAATGTGGACAAATGCTCTGCAGCCAAACACCTTCAAGTGTTTGTAGGAAACATCTTTCCCTCTCCATACTTTCTCTGGAACATCACAGTTTAATGGAACGGAGGGAGATAGGTTGATTAAGTCAACCGCTGTTCTCATTGCTTCACCCCAGAACGGAGTTGACAACTTGGCATTAGATAACATGCACCGGATCCTTTCGCAGATGGTTCTGTTCATTCTTTCTGCAAGGCCGTTATGTTGAGGAGTTTTCGGTACTGATTTTTCGAGTCTAATGCCGAAGCGTCTGCAATACTCCTCGAATGGTCCTCTGTACTCGCCACCATTGTCTGCACGTACGCACTTCAGCCTTTTTCCAGTTTCTCTTTCCACCTTTACATGAAACTCCTTGAACACTTCCAGCACCTGGTCTTTAGTTTTCAAGGCAAAGGTCCATAATTTCCTGGAATGATCATCAATGAATGTGACAAAATAGAGGGCACCTCCATGAGTTCTGGTTTGCATGGTGCAAACATCCGTGTGTACAAGATCTAGAATGTTTGGTCTTCTAGATGGAGGGGAACTGCGGAATGCAACTCTGTGTTGTTTCCCCGTGATGCAGTCGACACAGGTGTGCAATGGAGTATCTTTCATTCCAGGTAAGAGTTCTTTTCTGGCAAGGACCTTGAGTCCTTTCTCACTCATATGACCGAGTCTTTTGTGCCATAACTCGGTGGGGATTTCTTTTTCCATTGTATTCACCTCGACTCTGCACAATTTTGCTTGCGTTGTGTAGAGTGAGCTGGTCTTCTTTCCTCTGGCCACCACAAGATTGCATTTGGTGAGCTTCCACTTGCCATCACCAAAATGACTATTGTAGCCTTCATCATCGAGCTTGCCGGTGGAGATCAGGTTGAGACGAATATCTGGAACATGTCTCACATCTTTGAGGAGTAGTTTGCATCCATTGCTGCTTTCCAAAAGAATATCGCCTCTGCCGGTAATTTTGGATGCTCCTTGGTTTCCCATATTCATAAGTCCGAAGTCACCACTGGTGTAGGATGTGAACATATCCTTCCTCGAAGTGATGTGACAGGAAGCACCTGAGTCAATAACCCAGGTAGAATCTTCGGATGTGAAGTTGACACACTCATCATCTTGAACGATGACGAGCCCTTCTCCGGCTGTTGCTGCTGCTTCTGAGGTACTTTCTTCACCTCTATTTCTGGTCTGTTGTCCAGACTGTTCGGCTTTAAGCTTCATGCATTCTCTGATAAAATGGCCTGGCTTCCCGCAGTGATGACAGGTTTTGTCTCTTCTGAAAGTGGACTTTGATCGCCCACGATGCTGTGGCTGATTGCGATGGTTTCTGCTTTTGCTTCTACCGCGCCATTCTTTTCTTTCTCGTCTTTCAGTGACAAGAGCTTCTGACTCCGGATGATATCCTTCTTCCTTTCTTCTTGCTTCCTCGTTCAGCATTCTGTCTTTCGCCATTTCCATATTGATTACTCCGTCTGGAGCTGAGTTGCTTACAGAGACAACTAGCGTATCCCAGCTTTTCGGAAGGGAGTGTAATAGAAATACTACTTGCATCTCATCTTCTATAGTCATTTTCATCGAGTTGAATTGATCCAACAGCCCCTGGAATTCGCTCATGTGTTCTGACACACTTTTGCCGTCTTTGTATTTAAGATTCACCATACGGCTCAAAAGATTTACCTTGTTCTGAGATGTCTTCCGTGCGTACATCTTCTCCAATTTTTGCCAAAGAGCATAAGCATCATTGTCGTTGGCAAAATTTTGGTAAATGTTTTTGTCGATCCATTGTCTGATTTGGGCGGCACATTTTCGGTTGAGTACCGTCCAGTCTACATCGGTCATGTCCTTCGGTTTGCCATCAGGTGCATCATCGGTCCTTTTGATCGGCTTCCACATATCTTTAATATACAAAAGATCCTCCATCTTTGACTTCCACAATGAATAGTTGGCTGCGGTCAATCTGATCATCGTTCTGGATCCTGAATCTTCCATCGAAACGGTTCAACTATAAGCCCTCCTGGCTTGTTTGATATATTCGGAGTGGAATCTCGCGAAAAGGAGTGCACCGTTACGTCCGGAACGGTCGAAAACCTTAAGATCGCCTTTGACTGGGCTCAATTCCGAGTTACGATGAGTCCGGAATAGTAAAAACAATGTCGAGGGGCAAAACTGTAATTTTGCAAACTCGGTGATGACGTGGCAGCAGCAGAAGGCGACACGTGGCAGTACACGTGGCAAGGTGTCAGTGGTGACATGTGGCAGGTGACGTGGCTGCTTGTTGGTTAACACGTGGCAGTGTCTGAGGGTGACACGTGGCACTGTTGACGTCAGCAGTGACGTGTCAGTGACGATGACGTCATGGATGACGTGTCAGCGCGTGAGGCGCGCGTGGTCCTCACGCGCGGCGGCTGCTGGAGGCGCGTCGAGCGCGTGATGCGCGTGGGACTCACGCGCGCTGGAGGTAGACGACGCGTGAGGCGCGTGACACCGAGGATGGTGATGCGCCGATCTTCAGGCGGCGCGTGGAGGTGCGGCGGCGGTTGACAGGAAAATCTTCCTTGGGTGATGGGTCGTCCGAAAACAGGTGTGGTGTGGTGATTTGATCACTGGACTGGTGCGAAATAGAGCTTGAAGTTTCGACTGTGTTTGAGCTTTAATGGCTCTGATACCACTTTGTTGGGTCGAAAGTAAGCTTAAATGCAAACACACACACACAATGTACACCAGATATATAGTGGTTCCCCAAAATTATGGGTACGTCCACTTTGAGAGGCTTCACTAACTTCGGTTTGAATCAAAACCGGGTATGAGGGAGGAGATACAATTGTTTCTCTCGACTCTACCTCTTACAAACTCTCTCTCTCAACCTCACAGACACTCTATGTGGTTTTCTCTCTTACAACACTCGTGTATCTTTACACTTCTCTTACAGTTGTAGCTTGTAGCTTCACAAAACCATACACAGATATATATAGCCGATCATCCACAATACAAGACAAAGCACTACTTGCATGCATGGCAAGAAGTCTTCACGCGTGGGCGGCGCCGGTTTGCTTGACTCTTGGTGAAGGCGTGCTTGTGGATGGTTGATGCTTGTCTTCATTCGGCTATCTTTGTTGTATACGGCATGCACAGGTGGGTGATGACATGCATAGGTATGGAAACCAACATAAACAGATATAAAACTCAACACTGTAGCGCTATTTCAGATATATGAAATCACCTTGGGAAAATTGGATCCAAGCAGAAGAACAACTTGCTTAGTTCCTTTTGCAGCCAAGCCAGGTTGCCTTTGACGATCAGCTGATGAGGAAGTAAAACTGGCCTGCATATGTATTTTGAAGGCGGGAAAAGATATTCAGTATACCATACCGCCAGTTATGAGAGTTATTCAACTGCTATTTACAAGGTAATTTATTGGCCAGACTGGGTAAGCTAGTATTGACAAAAACATATTATAGCATCATGGGCTTCGCTAAGAAGAAATAATCATTAAAGTAGAACATAGTATTAACAAATTGTTGTACATTGGAAACAAAGGCAAAATAAAGTACAACATAGGATCAACAAGTTGTTGTACATTGAAAACAAAGGCATCCTAAACTAGAACAGAGGATTTCAAATAGTTGTAAAAAAGGAACAATAATTTTTAAAGTTAGAACAGAGATTTAAAATTTGTTATAATTGAAAACAAAGGCAAAATTAAGTAGAACAGAAGATTAACAAGTTGTAGTACATTGAAAACAAAGCCAACCTAAATTAGAACAGAGGATTTCAAATTGTTGTGCATTGAAAACAAAGGCAAAATAAAGTAGAACAGAAAATTAACAAATTGTTAAAAACAAAGGCAAACTAAATTAGAACAGAGATTTAAACAATTATTGTAATAGGAAACAAAGGCAAAATAAAGTAGAACAGAAAATTAACAAATTGTGGTAGATTGAAAACAAAGGCAATCTAAATTAGAACAGAGGATTTCAAATTGTTGTACATTGAAACAAAGGCAAACTCAATTAGAACAGAGACTTACAAAATTGCTGTAATTGAAACGAAGGCAAAATAAAAACAACCCATCCCACCTCTCATGAAAAAACAGATAGCATAAAAAGAACTTCAAAAAGGCATTAAGATACTAAAAAAATGGAACATCTATACAAAAACAACCTTATGAATAAAAACAAGAAAAATAAAAACCCTAATTGAAATACATAAACTAATATATATATATATATATATATATATAGAGAGAGAGAGAGAGAGAGAGAGAGAGAGAGATCAACTTCTTGTTGAATAGAGTAGGAAGGGGCTTTGGATTTAACAAACACATGTGACATGAAGACGAAGAAGAATCAAAATTACCGGCTCCACCCGAAAGCACCGGAAAACAGCCTCTTCGTCTCTGGTAACGCTATCTCCTTCCCAAACAAACCCTGGGCATCCCTCCATCTCCCAAATAAAGTGTGTTTGTGTTTGTGTGTGTGTGTTTTGTGTGTGTGTTTGTGTGAGAGAGAGAGAGAGAGATTGGGACTGATTCAGGGGATTTACATAGAGAGAGAGGAAGAAATTAATTTGTTATGCTAGGCCTCAGCGTAGGTATTAAGCTAATACAATCAATTTCAAATTACAGAGTAACGGTCGGAAATTGCTAACGTTAAGAAATTTTGAATGGATTGGTGGAATTGTGAGAGAGAGTGTGGTTTGGTTCGTGGGGGAATGTGCACGGTTAGTTCTTTTTTTGGAGATCACAATTTATTATTTTTCTTTTTAAATTTTGAATATTATTTAATTTAACATATCTCTAGTTTTATTAAAATAACGCATAGTTTTTGCCTCTTTTTTCCAAATTTTATAAAGGTATTACTTTTTTTTTTCATTTAACAGTATTT
Source organism: Cornus suecica (assembly GCA_963922005.1). Lineage (NCBI taxonomy): Eukaryota > Viridiplantae > Streptophyta > Magnoliopsida > Cornales > Cornaceae > Cornus > Cornus suecica. The sequence continues at coordinate 18,084,388 of OY998244.1, forward strand.
CTGATCTTTCTTGATTTTATTGGTCTCTATTATTATAGTAAAGTCTCTTACTTATTTTTAAAAATGACAAAAAAAAAATCAAAAGTTAAATTTGATGCACGTTTAAACCCTCTAGAAAATTGTATAATTCTAAGTAATTCTTGATATTATAATAAAATAATAAATAAATAAAGGCATGATGCATGACATATTTTGAAGAAAGGAGGCACTCATCTCACTAATTCATGCATCATTCCATATATATATATATATATATATCTCACTAACGGAAAATGTTTGACCAAAAACCAAGCAACCCATCAAAACACACTACAATTCAATCACCAAAAGAAACTTGAGCAAATAAGCATCAACTGTCCAAAATTTTGATTTGAAGAACTTAACAGCAAAATAGCCTTAAAAGATCAAATCTCACCATGTGAGAACTGTCTCTATGCAGAACCCAAATAAACATAGCTAGTTCCAGGTCCAAAATGGAACATAAAATGTAGAACGTGATTTTAGGGCTTTCAAAGTGATATCAGCCATTCGACGTATTGAACTCGTATGCAAGAGGTTGGAGAACTTCGATTCCCCTACTTGTGCAGATTGAAAAGCGATAACAACAGCACAACACAGCAGGCAAGAAAGAGTTTCAGTGGTTGCTCTGAGAAAATGGCACCAACCAAAACCCTAGTCTGTTATAGCTGCTATAACATGCAATTTCCTCCCCTATTACGCGCCCAAAGAAGGCTCACCTATTTATGCGAGCCACTATTTGTACACAAGTCATGGCATTAGAAACATAAGGAGAAAGCAGAACTTCAGATTGAAAGACCTGAAATTTAAACAAGATGATGCAGAGGCCCAGCTAAATAAATTTGCTCCTTTCAACTACTATTTGCTATTAAACAGCAAACATAAAGCTTTATATATTCAGAAGAAAATAGATTACAGTTTCAAGATCTCAACCAGTTTATATGAAATTGAAAACATCATTCAAGTACAGAACAGCAAGAGGAAAAAGATAAATAAATAAATACCTTTTCAATAAAAAAAGACATAAATATCACCGTCCCCTTGCAAGTGCTTCATTCAACTCCTCGAGTGATGATGGGAAGAGCTCTATGTAACGATTCCCGAGAGTCATCCTATCCTTAGCCAATGCCGCTTTTGAATCCTCTGAACTAGCAAACTCGACAAATGCTTCGCCAGTTGGCCTACCCTCCGAATTAAATGTCAAATGAATTGACTCGTCTGACAACTCAAATCCTTTGAAAAATTCCTCAATATCATCCTTGTTAGCTGAAAATGGCAATCCCCTCATTCGCAATACCCCTGTATCTTCAGTCGAATCCTTCCCCTCAGTGGAAGATTTTGACCTATACGAATAATTGGATCTGATTTAAAAAATAAAAAAATTTAAAAGCTAAATAGCTAAGCATTATGGTTCTTAATCCCTTTCTTCTCATTGAAAAATCCTTGCAGAATAAACATAAATACTCTATACATCCCCTGCATACTAAAACAAAAAGATTCAAAACATGCCCTAATAAAAAATAAAAAACAAAAATAAAATAAAAATTTAACACAACCCAAAAGATGCCAGAATCACATCATATGGATTCATAGTGCAATTTTCAAGCAATTCATGAACTATTGATGGCATGTTGATACTAATTGGTATATAGATTACCTGACATAACAAAATGGTCTTTGACGGCAATCATTAATATACCTAAGAAAGTTGACCAAAATTGAGGACCAATTGGGACAAAGACGCCAACATTGCACAAGGGGATGCAATATCATAAGTATATTTTTATGCAATTCCTGGAATTGTCATGTCATAGTCACATCTCATAAACAACAAAAGAAGAACTAGATACATCTATACTACTAGAAACATATATTTCCAAAATGTTAAGGTACATGAACATCTACGGACAGACATACCCAAGAAAAGAACACAAATCGCACGCATTTCAATAGCAATACCCTGACTTTCATTAGAGTAGCAAGGTAATATCATTGAGCGCACTCCTTTCCCTCTTATAAGAGGAAAAATATTCAGATTAAAATTATTTCACATTAAAGAATAATTTCCATCCAACACTCAATTTAGGGATTCCTCTACCACGAAAATGGACCAATCCTTACTCTGTAAGTAAATCTATATTACAAAAAGTTCAAAAGGGAAACGCGTCCAAAAAGACAATAAAAGTGTCAACAAGGACTCTGAAGGGCACAAGGAGCCCAAAAACTCTATTCTCTCCTCTGTAGATGTACCAAATCTACCCATGGCCCCCCAAAAAGAGAGAGAGAGAGAACTAAAAAATAAATCTTTCAGAATCCCAGTAGATTATTCAACCTCATTGAATGACCTAATATAGCGTTGCTTCTAAATGTACCACCAAAGACAAAAAGGCGTCACCCTCTGGAAACACCACAGGTGTGGGAACCCAGATAACACTCTCTAAATATCCACCAAACCCCTCGTAGCGTTAGGCATAACCCATTGAATTCCAAACAATCCGAACAACATGCACTATTAGTCATAAGCGAAAGGATAATTTAGTAGAAGATAATCAACTGACTCTCCAATCCTATTACACATGCACCACCAATTAACCGTAATCAAATTTCTCTGCCTCAAATAATAAAGAGTGAGAATTTTATTTTTTTTGACAAGTAATTAAAGTAAAAAAGAGCACTCAAACGGGGAGTGCGTCCCATGTACAAAAAACCCCTAAGGGCCAAGAGAACCCAAAAACTCTATCTTCTCATCAATGAATATACAATTTCGACCCTCCACCCAACTAAACAAACTAGAAATAAAAAAATCTTTGATTACCCCCAAAGGAGACTCCACACCCTCAAAACAATGCATATTGCGTTCCAACCAGATACACCACCAAAGGCACAAAGGAGCCGCCCTCCAAAAAAGCCAAGCGCAAGCACAAATCGACACACTCCTCTAAGAAACCAAAACATCGCGAGCCGAGGAAGGCATAACCCACGTGATACCGAAAAGACAAAAGAGAAAGCACCACATGTCATAAGCAAACGGGCAATGCAACAGGAGGTGATCAATAGATTAATCCTCCTTCTTGCATAGAAAACACCGATTGACCAAACACATGCCCCGCTGTCTCAAAATATCCAAAGTGAGAATGCGACCCCAAGCCACCAACCATGCGAAGAAAGCTACCTTGAGAGGGGCCTTAGAGTGTCAGACCGCCTTCCAAGTAAAAGACACTTCCGCCCCAAGCGAAAGGCAACCAAAAAAGGAAGAGACCGAAAAGCACCGAGGAAAACGGTTTCCAAATCAAAGAGTCCAATCTACCACCAATAGTCTGAGAATAAAGGAGCTCCAACAAATCAGACACCTCCTCCAACTCCCAATCCTAAAAATGTCGCATAAACCTGACATCCCACACTAGTTTCCCGGTATCAAGGCGATAACAGTCAGTTACTAAGACATGACGATCCCAAGCGATCCTAAACAACTGAGGAAAGGAAAAAGCAAGGATGCCCTCCCCACACCACCGATCAGTCCAAAAATCCACACATCGGCCATTGCTTACCCTGAAACTGATAAAAGAAGTGAAAGAATTTCATCCCTGCCAGATGTCCTTCCAAACCCCCACACCACGACGACCTCGGACCTCATCAGAACACCAACCGCCTCTAGCCTCACCATAACGTCATGCAATCACCCTCCGCCATAGACGGTTCCTCTCGGTCCCAAATCGCCACAACCACTTGCCCAATAGAGCCTCATTAAAAGGCAACAGCCGACGGATACCTAGACCACATGCTGAAAAGGGCGACAAACCGCCTCCCAACGCACCAAAGGGATAGAATGACTCTCCTTACAGCCACCCCACAAGAACTACCTCTGAATCCTCTTAATCCGTTGCGCCACACCTCGAGGAATCCTGTACAAAGATAACATATACGTAGGAAGATTAGACAACGTGCTATTTACCGCTAAACGCCGCTCCACACGCTCAATCACTGGATCCCAACAAACCTGTCTCTGACCAGACGACCCCAGAGGCAACCCCAAATACACCGAAGGGAGCAAATCAGCCTAGCAACCAAGAGCACGTGCGAGAACCGGCACATTATCCACATTACCCATCGGAAAAAGAGAACTCTTACAAGTGTTAATCTTCAGACCAAAAACTGCTTGAAAACATATCAAAATACATCGAAAATACCGCAACTGAGCCTCATCTGCATCACAAAACACAAGGGTATCATTGGCAAAAAGCATATGCGAAATATCCACGAACTGAGCCGCATCACCCACCCGAAACCCGCGAACATGACCCAACTCCGTGGCTCGAGTCATCATCCGACTAAAAGCCTCCATCACAACAAGGAAGAGAAGCAGAGAAAGAGGATCACCCTGTCTCAACCCGCGAGAACTCCCAAAAAAGCCCGAAGGGGAACCATTCACAATAACAGAGAAGCGAACCGAAGAAATGCAGAACTGAATCCATCGACGCCATCACTCACTAAAGCCCAATCTCTCCAACATATACAATAGGAAACCTCAATGCACATGGTCATACGCCTTCTCCACATCCAATTTCACCAACACCCCCGAAATACCACTCTGAATCCTGGCATCCACAACCTCGCTAGCTATGATAGCAGAGTCCAAAATCTGACACCCCCAAACAAAAGCATTTTGCGAATCAGAAATAACCCCATCCAGGACACCACGCATTCTAGAAGAAAGAACCTTCGCAATCAGCTTATACACACATCCAACGAGGCTAATGGGTCTGAAATCCTTAATGTCTTTCACCTCCCCCTTATTCTTTAGGAAGAGAGAGATGAAAGTAGCATCAAGGGATTTCACAAAACAACCCTCTTCATGAAAGGTGTGAAACCACTGTTCAGGCAAAGAAATGCCACCTTAAGAGGCACTTTAGGATGCCAAACCGCCTTCGAAGGGAAGCAATGCATAACAGGACCCGAGATGCAACAAAATAGAGAGAAGACCTCAAACCTCCCATGAAAAGTGGGCACCCACACAAAAGGAACCCAAACCTCCTCCATCAAAACTCTAATTATACAATAGCTCAAAAAGGCATAACAAATCCTTTATCTCCCAATCTCGAAAATGTTTTACCAATGAACATCCCAAGAAAACCTCCTTCTATCAAAGTCGGCAACAGGCGTGCCCATTACCAGTGATACACATAGTTGGAAAAGAGATGGCCAAAGGCTGCTACCGACACCAAGAATCCTCCCAAAACCGAACACGCCTACCATCCCGAACTTTAAATTTAAAAAACTCATTCCAGCCCTTCCGAATACATTTATAAACCCAAGCACCTCACCTAAGCTGACAAGACAAGAGCTCCACCCTCCACTCTCCTCCCCAAAGAGGGAGAAAATGACACTCCTCCAAAGACTAAAATATGCTTCATGAAAGAAATCATACCAAGCCATTTAGTCCTTTTCTTCATTTGCTTTATTACAGCACTTATATCCTCTTAGCTTTACAAAGACACCCTCGTGTAAGAGATTAGGAAACCTGCTCCTAGAAAACTTAACCTACATCTTGAAAATTAGAGGAACAGAAACTATATGTAACAGTTAATGGCTGCAAGCAAGCAATTTGATTATAAATAAGGATTCGTTTCTATGTAAATGTCGACCCATTGAGGCTCAACAAGAGTCCGTGGTGGGGAAAATTGAAGAAAAGCACCCTCATAAGGATGGTGGGGAAATTTGTAGAAAATCACCCTTGGTTTACTAAGTATTGCTCGAAGAACCAATATTGAATGTCACGAAAACCAACATAGAATTTTGATATCCCTTCTGCAATCTCTCACGTACACAAAAGAATTTTGAAAACAGAAAGAGGACCTTATGGAAAATAGTCCGTTGAACAACTTTCAAAACTTTGGATTTGAAGAATGCTCTAATGGCTTTTATAATGCTCACCACAAAAACTATCTTCTTAGGTATATGACACAGGAACCAATGCATAACTACAGGGTGAAATGCACCAGGTTTACAAGCGGGCTGATCCTCCTAGTAACATGCATATTAAATCATACCATTAAAATTAGAGTAACCAACACTACTACTTTTGATATTTGCCAGATCTACCACATTGGTCTCAAAATTATTGTCCACTTTAAGACATGTATGTATGCATATATTTATGACTTATCAAAAAAAATGTATGCATATATTTATAAATTTAAAAGCACACTAAATCCACTCAAAACTACTGAATATATTCAGTATTCCAATCTGGTCCTTATGTGGCTTGGCACTTGCTGTCGCGAAGTAATTAGTTTTGAGAAAGAAAAGGTGGGAAATTTAGGAAAAAATACTGGTGACCATTGACCACAATCAATAATTTCCAGCCCTAGAAAAGGTATACGTCTATTACATTTTTTAGATGGAAGGAGTAATGTTTTCTTATAGTTAATTTGTTGATACACACCGGGTTTTAAACTCCTATATAAATTCTTCATATTTTACACATATCATACTATTACTGGTTAAATTACACATAGTATCCCTGTGGTGCAATGTAAGGGAAGCATGTGTCATCCACCCTTGCCGCCCCAATCCTCTCCTCGTCACTAGTATCGATGGTATCTAGCGACGGGGTGGAGTGGCAGCGGACTTGCTTCACTTGGGAGATTCTTGAATCTGAGTAGAGGATGATTTTAAGTTTGATAATAAGGTTCAAGTAAACACACTTCTGGATACTAACATTTATCGAATATGCTTCATTTGCTCCCACCAGGTTCTTCTCCTCCTCATCGCACTGTCTTTGGCTAGTAGCCTCAAATTTTGAACCAGTGAGAGGCATTCACCATCTCCGTCAGACAACCACAAGATCGTCTACAAGCCCCAGGGTTCTTCTCGCCTCTGCCCGATATTGTTGTGGAGCTAAGAAACTGTGGAGTTCATGGAAAGAAAGTTTGTCCCAAAGATGATTCTCCTAAAGAAAATTCATTGAATGGGATGACGATGTCATGGATTATGAGGTGAGAAGAAACAAATTTATGGTTTTCTCTCTCTGGAAAATGTGATCACTAGTTTAATCACTTTTGGGAAGAAGAAGGGTCCTGTGAGATGAGCAGAGGTAGAGATTTGAATGGGATGATGATGCCGTGGATTATGAGATAAAAATTAGGGTTTACTCACTAGAAAATGAGATCACTACTTCGCTCAAGTTTTGGAAGAAGAGGGGCAGTTTGTGTAATCGTTATAAAAAGGCTCAAGAGTCACAAAAGCGCCAGAGGTCCTCTGGGGATAAGGCGCATGAGTGAAGTGAGAACATAATAAAAGTACTATTAAAGCACTCATAATTCATGATAAAGGTGCAAATGATATCAAGGATCACCTGGGCACACAACATTCAAAAGTCTTGCGCCTTTTTGACCTCGGAGCCTAGACATGCCTTCAACAACACGGGCTTGGGCATTCTGTATTTAAGATAGTCGTGTGAGGTGCACATGACCAAATTGAGGACATTTTGATTTGCACAAAATTCTCAAATGCCTAGGACTTGTATACACTATTGGATCTAGAGGAATATTATACAGATTACAACTATACTACGGCTGTGTTTGGCGTGACCGTCTTGGGGCTTCTTTTTTTCCTTGTAACTAGTTTAGTCCACCCACCAAAGCAAGAACTCCTAGGTTTCCCCTGCTTACAAAAGTAAAATGCCTTTCCTCCCATTAATGAATATGGCAACAGTGTTGAAATCTGCAAAATGCTAAAACCAAACTTTCAAGGTATGAAGCACGGACAGTAACAGGCCAGACAGGAGATGACAAATCTTTAAAACGGATGGGCATGCGACAAGAATAAGACAAAAGAGAAATAGATTTCTATATATGACCAATAGTGTATATGCTAATCTGAAACTGTAACACCCCATCCCCCCCGCACCGCAATGTATATATACATATATATGTGTGTAAGTAGCATATGCAACAATTATTAATCGAAGTATCCAAATATTTATATGAGAAAATTGAGTTTCTGAGTTCTCTTGGCCCATAGGGGTCTTTGTATATGGGATGCATTCCCCTTTTGAATGGGTTTCGTTTATAAAATACTTATCAAAAAAAAAAGTATCCAAATATTTATTTAAGTGTTCATCTGCCTAATACTTTGTTTACCCAAATAGTCATCATAACTCCTCTCCTTTAGTGCCCACATATTTGATGAAGCAAATTTATACACGGTTAAACTTCTCATAATGTCCACACAAACCTATAATTTGATTTATTCCTTATTGCATGTTTTCCATTCTAAAAGAAAGTTACATCCAACATCCATAAATCAGAAGTCACATATTGACTAGTACAGCAATGTGTCAGCCACATGCCTAAAATAAATAAATAAATCTAATGTTCATCTATGTACATGATGAAGATGTGCCAAATACAAGTCCCAAGCGTGTGTAGGTAGTTTAGTCTCTAACAAACAGAAACATCACTCCTTAATGCCTCATATTTTCCATGCAAGTGTTTCAATGCCCCAACAAGTGTGGGATAAAACCCTAATCTGTTTCACTAAAATTTCTGTACTTATAAAACGATTAACCATGTCAAAATTTTATTAAGTTGATACATAAGCAGATAGTAACTTGGGTTAAATTTAAATAATTCCAAGATCATCAAACCAGCAATTTGTCTTTATGCCAGTTAAGTAAAAAATATACATCCAAATTCCATATAAATTAATGGAACATTAAATAAAGACAACAAATTAAAGTTGAACAAAGACAAGACGGAAAACAAGTAATTTGTCTTTGTGCCAGGAGACAAAACCTCCATTAAATAAAGACAAAAATTAAAGTTGAATTAAGACATGACGTAATGCAAAAAATTGTCTTTCTGCTGGGAGACAACACATGTTGCTTATTAGCGAATATTACTTCGGGCAAACAAATTAATCAAATATACTGATGGCAATGCATCTTTAGCAAGAAGCAGCATGCTTCAAGCGAAAATCACTACAAGGACAGGATGATGGTAAAAAAAACACATGTAGAGGTTAATAGAAAATATGATAGCCTACATCAACTATGGATATGGCCTAAGAAGAGCTGAATGACCGAATAGAACAAGTATAGCTGGGCTTATTATTGGACAAATAACAATTATCAACCTTATCTTTCCACATATCATTTCCTTACTCTCCGGTAATCAAAACCCGCATTTTATTTGGTCACTTCTGATTTCAACAAGGCCATGTTGTAATGGTATTTGACTTATCAAAAAGGTTGTAATTGTATTTTGTATGACCCTGATGGTACATTTGGATTCAATGATGAATTTGAGATGAAGGGATTTGAGTTTGAATAAAAGATTGGTTATTATAGTTGGATTTAGAGGCAAAGGGACTGTTATTTATTAGAGGTATGAGTGACATATTTTACAAGAATTTAAGGCTACCAGAATCCTTACGAGTATGGTTTGAAAACGTAAGTTTTACCTATTATCAAAATTCCACATACATAAAGCTATCAAAACAATCTATGCATCATGTTTAAACCTAATTAAAAATTAAAAGTCAAATTTGGAGGCAAAGGTGTATCCCCCTCCAACAAGAGGGAAAGAATATGGAAATTATTTTGAATGTTTCTTTACCATTCAAGGGTATCTTCCCAACATTTCCTTCAGAAAATTCATATACAAATCATTGACTCTGGAACCACCAGATTGTGAACCACTACATTCCATGAGTTGGGAAATATTTTACGTTCTAAAAACGCTATTTACAAATTTTATAAATGGGTAAGGCCGTATTTGGGAGCTCATGCCCGTTATTTTGGAGGGTTGCGCCCCTTTGTCTTTAGTGGTGCCTTTGGTTGGAACGCAATGCCGTTGCTTCGACGGGACTGAGTCCCCCAGCATAATCAAGGACACTTTCATTTCTTTTCTTTTTTATTGGGTCATGGGTAAATTTCGTACATCCATAGAAGAAATATTAGATGTTTTGGGCTCTCTTGGTTCATAGGGTTGTCTCTTTCTATCTCTTGTAATTGGGCAGTGCTCCCCTCTTGAGTGCCTTTCTATATTTATATTATTATTATCAAAAAAATAAAAAGGCCATTACCTGTGCTACCACTGTTGTTCTGAGTCAATTGAGAGGGTTAAATTAGTGCAAACCTAAAATTTCTCCTTCCTTTGCATGGAGTGGCTGGCTATAATCTTGGGCCTGCATTATTACTACTGAAACCTCAAAATTTATTATCACTTTCTATGTTTCCATTTATAAAAAGTAAATCTAAAATTGTGGTAGGCACCGTAGGCTGTTAATTAATCTAATCTAATCAAAGAGTGAATTTTACTGGACGCTACAAATTTATATGTTTTTATGGTCCTATAACCGAAGAATTCATAAAGCAATGAATGGAAATGGAGAAATTCATCAAACATGGAAGAGAAGAACAAACTATATCTTCGTCAACTTCATAATAAACCAACAAGCTTTCAAATATCTTTACGATGGTGACATAAAATGAAAATTTTAAGAAAATTCAAAGGACAACTCAGGAGAAAGTTAACAATTAACTTGAAATTGAAGCCAAAATTTAGACAATTATCATAGAGCTATTATTCCTTTGTTTCCAAAAATCATCGCCAGATGGGTATTTTACAGAGGACCTTTTGTCAGTTCAGACAATCATCAAGGCCTGAGCTAACCACTCAAAAAATAGAATTGTGAAATCCTAATATATGTACTTATAAGGAAAGAGAATTTTCACATTTAATGGGTCATGACCACACTAAATTTAATAAAGTAGAAACAAGAAACTTAGCTTTAGCCTGCATTCTTGAAGTAGTTGATTGGGCAAAGAAATGTACATTAGAAATAGGATGATACTAAATACTTTGTGCAAAAAATAAAGAATTTAAACTTATTTATTAACTAGTGCGAAGAAACAAGGTAACAGAAATGTTAAGACATGCATGACATCCTATAGGAGAGAAAGAAATGAGTGGAAGTCAACACCTACAATTCAATCTGTGTGGAGCTGCTGTTACTAAAAACAATTTATCCAAATCAATATACACACGCGATAGCCTATTAAATCACTATTCGCTACAACCTAATATATCTTGAAATGAAAACAGAATATAAGAAAGTTTGTTACATCAAATTACAGTTCAAACTACCAAAACAGAATCCAATAAAGGTAAACAAATAACAAAAGGGAAAGCAAATAAAATAGTCACCTGCCCCTTGAAACTGCTTCATCCAACTCCTGAAGTGATGACGGGAACAGCTCTATATAGCGACTGCCAAGTGTCATCCTATCCTTTGCCATTGCAGCTTTTGAATCTTCTACACTCAAAAACTCCACAAATGCTTCCCCAGTTGGTCTCCCGCCTGAATTAACCATAATATGAATCAACTCTTCTGACAGTACAAAGTCCTTAAAGAACTTCATGATATCATCCTTGTCAGCTGAGAAAGGCAAACCCCTCAATCGCAATATCCCTGTATGTTCTGCCGAGTCCTTTCCCTCATCTGAAGATTTTGCTTTCGGGATGCTACGATGAGGCGAACCCCCACGAGCATCTGAAACTTCATTTGCTATCGCCCTATAGTACTCCTGCCTCTTGCTTCTATAAACTTCAACATATCTCCTCCCAATATTCTGCTTATTCCTCTGAAGGGCAAAATCAATTTGAAGAGGATACCCCAAAACACAATAAGCTTCCCCAGTGAATTTGCCATTCTTATGAACAAACAGTACATCAACAATGTCGAGACCATGGAAGAACTCAGCAATATCAGATTCTGAGCAATCAAAGGGAAGCCCCCGAAGTCGGACAACAGGGAACGGTGATGGTTGGTCAATATGTGATGAATACGGAGGTGGAGGATTGTACATGAAACTTGAACCCGGGGAAGTCCCATAAAATGGAGAACCCTGCTCGATCACCCGCTGCCGTTTTGGAGCCATTTGATAACCATCCCCGCCATCCAGGTATCGACTTCAATCCACAATCAAAGAAAGATACGATGAGCATCACATTGGTAATATACCACAGAATCAGATATCACTTCATTTTGAGAATAAACACAGAATATTTCCTTCATTAATATATAATGTCACAGATCATGTTGGAGCTTATAATTTCTACTTGTTTCAAAATTGAATCAGTTAATTGCTGCCATTAATTTGATCCACTAAACATCAACAACTGATCATAAAATAGCCACACCTCAAGGCAAACTTTAATTTTTCCCCCTTAATTGTATATTAATAAACAAAAACCCATACCTGAATGGTTCAGTTCACTTACATGTAAACAATATATATGCATATGTGTGTATATTATTAGTACTCGGTATCTTAGTTAAACTTGAATTTAGGAGTCCAAATACTTTTTTATAAAAAAATGGTTAACTTATTTCAAACCCATACAATAAACACTATAAGCAATTCAATTCAAACATGTGAAGCAATTCAATTGACATATTCCTTCTCAACCCTAGAAGCAATTACAATTCAAGCGTGTTAAGCAACAAACGCAAAGACAAAAAGTGTCTCTTCTAGGATCCTCTTTCTTGTACAACTCAAATAGAAGCAACCTAAAACCTCCCAAAAAAAACCAAAATCAAAGAGAACAAAATTAGCTTCTCGGTGCCTCAGATATACTCATAATTCATAATTCCCGCTAGAGAATGTGCGCTACATATGCGTAAAGACATGGACACACACACATATATATGTATATATATGTGCAACTAAATAAATATATATATATAGGCGATCTGAAAATTTTGAACCTAGAGAATCAGGGGAAAGAAGGTAAACCAAAAAAATATGAGATTGTGGGAGACAAAGAAGCAATCTTACCCTCTATAGAACATTTTGGTTGCACAGTGTGTCTGATCTTTTCTCGGCTCTTCCAACCCTGCCCTAGATACAGAATGAATTTCAGAAACTGGATACGTAGAGAGACCTAAGGTATCACCGTATCAGCGTCTAATGGTCTATTTATGCCTGGGCTGCAAACGAGCCGATCTTTGGAATGTTCAAGCTCGGTTCATTTACTAAACGAGCTTAGAAAATGTGTTCAAGCTCGGCTCATTTGCTTAACGAACGAGCCTGAGCTGAACGCTAGATTTAACGAGCCGAGCCCGAGCTTGTTCACGAACAACTCATTTCAGTGCAACATATATTAATCTTCCTAATAGTTGTTTGGATTGAGTTGTTGCATATTCTTTTTAATATATTTTCACTAGTATAATTTTTATGAATGAATTTTATGTTATGACCGCCTAATTTCTATAATCTTTTCACAATAATCTTCATAATTTGTTCAATTTGAACACTTTCTTTTGTTAAATATAATATAATTTTACTATTTAATTTAGACGAGCCTGTTCACGAGCTTGGCGAGCCGAGCTTAGTAATGTTCAAGCTCGGCTCGTTTACTAAACGAGCCTAAAAATTGTGCTCAGGCTCGGCTCGTTTACTAAACGAACGAGCACGAGCCGAGCTCTTAACGAGCCGAACCCGAACCTGCTCACGAAAGGCTCGGTTCATTTGCAGCCCTATTTATGCCTACATATGTAGATATATAATATAGGGTCACACCTTAGGTTTGGAAAAATTAGAGTTAGAAGATTGTGTCTCAATCGCATTTGAAAAAGTTGATTAATAACCTCTTAACGGCATGAAACGTCAAGAATACCCTAGAATATAAGGGATAATTTCATTTACACATGAGGTTTGTCTTATTTTCATTTGGATTCTCTCAAGTTTGCATATCTTTATTTACACCTTCTACTTTTCAATATTCTCATTACTTAGATCCCCTGAACGATGACATCAGCCTGAATTTTTTTTAAAATTCTTAAACTACCCTCAATGTCTTATCCTTATTCTGTTTGGAAACAAGGATAATGTTTTTATCAATTAGACCCCCTCCCATCATTTAATAATTTAATTTGTATTAAAATTTCAAAATATATATAAAATTTGAAAAAATATATATTAAAATTTGAAAAATATTATAAATTCGAAAATAAATATAAAATTAAAATATATATATATTTTTTGAAATTATTTTTTTTTCAAAAAAAACATATTAAATTTCAAAAATAAATATAAAAATCACAAAAAACATAAAAAATTTGAAACAAATATATAAAATTTTAAAAAAAAACATATAAAATTCAAAAAAATATATTAAATTTCAAAAAAAATTATAAAATCGAAAATAAATATAAAATAAAATATATATATAAATTTTGAATTTTTTTTTAAAAACATATTAAATTCAAGACAAATATATAAAATTAAAAAAAATCATATAAAATTCTAATAATATATATTAAATTTCGAAAATAATTATAAATTTCAAAAAAAATATAAAATTTGAAAATAAATATAAAATTCTAATAATATATATTAAATTTCGAAAATAATTATAAATTTCAAAAAAAATATAAAATTTGAAAATAAATATAAAATTCAAATATATATATATTAAATTTCAAAAAAAAAACTAAATTCGAAAATAAATATAAAATTAAAAAAAAAATTAATTCTCTCTCTCTCTTTCTCTCTCAAACGCACACACCACACACACACACACACACATACACACACACACACACATATATATACACACGTATATATATATATATCTATATATATATACACACACAGATATATATATATATATAAGTCGCCGCCCCCTCCCACCACCGCCTCCCCCCTCCCCAGATGGGTCTATATATATATATATATATGTGTGTGTATGTATAGATCTATATGTGTGTATATATATATGTGCGTGTGTGTGTGTGTCTGAGAGTTAGAGAGAGAGAGAATAAATATTGAATAGATATTGGGGTGTTTGGTTTGAGGGTTAGATTGATTCTAAGGGGGTGTTTGGTTTAGGGTTTAAATTGATTTAGGGATTAAATTGATTTAAGGGGTGTTTGGTATAAGGGTATTTTAGACATTTCACACCATGAGGGGTGTAAATGAAGATATGCAAACCTGAGAGGGTCAAAATAATGATAGGACAAACCTCAAGGGATGTAAATAAAATTATCCCTAAAATTAATGAAAGAACTATCAAAAGTATCAGGTGAGTTACATGTCTATAATATTCATTCTCTATTATATCATTTTTCATTACATAATTCATAGACCTTAATTGGTACACTGTTACTTTTCAAATTAATAATTTATTTTTTTAGGAGTTAATTAAAAGAATTTCACTCGATTAAGATTAGCATGTTCCATCTTTTTATTAAGTTACAGTTAATACATGAAATTTTGTCATATATATTATTTTTTGTTTGGGAATTATTAATGTAATCTTACTTATTTGAAAAAGACGGATATTGAAAATTTTATTTAAGAATAATTAATTATTTTTTTATCCACCTAGGGTTGATAGCTTGAAATTACTTATTTAATTGCATTGGATGAAATTTGATCTTATCTAATATTTTAAAAAAAAAATTATCTTATTTTATTTCAATTAGGGTTAAAATAGATCGTCTAATTAGTGTTGACAAATTAAGATTTTTTATTTAATTAATGAACTAATAAATAAAATTTGACCATATGTACTTGTTTTATATTAATTTTTTTAATTTTATTACACATAAATTTATTGTCTTAATGAAATTTGACCATATTAGATTTGATAGCTTGAAAGTTTTTATTTAATTATAATAAATTTTTGAAATTTAACACAAATAGATATTATTAAATTGAGAACTTTTGTTTAGTTGCATGTAACTGATATAATTTAACATTATGTGTTATTTTTATATTTGAATTATTTTTTCTTAATTGCGTGATTAAATTGGCATTATTATGTATTTGGCCCAATAAAGGTTGAAAAATTAAGAATTTGTATTTAATTATTTAATCATTAAATTAATATTATTGTTCGTTTGCACAGACAAATATAACAATAGGTCCAAGCGATTAATTTTATTGAAGGATTGTTTTAATTCATCAAAGTAACGACCAAGGGTAAAAAAAACAATATATAGATGGTATGGTTGAAGAAAAAATCTAAAGGGTAAAAATGACTTTTCATTGTATGTCAAATGGGAGATTGAGTAGTTAGGGGGAGATTGGGTAGTTAGGGGGCGATTGAAACACACTCTCCAAATATTACATTTAGCTATAATTTTTTCAAATCTTAGAGGGTGGGTGAAGTCGAAAGGGAAAGCGAACAAGGGCCCAACATATAGGGGTGTTTGTTTAGTGGTTTTTGGGCAATTTGGTTTGGTCTTATCTTTATTTCTCATACCAGACCATATTTGGTGGACTTGATTTCTATTATTGAAACCATACCAAACGAAACCAACGGACCCAAAATATCCAAAAATTAAGACCATCTAATTTATGATTTTTGAGGTCTCTAAGCCGTCATTTTTTACTTTCCTCTCTCTCCTATATATATATATATATATATGAGCCGCCATTTTTACTCTCTCTCAACTATATATATATATATATATATATATATATAATTCATGCATTGAAAAAACATAAAAATTTGAAAAAAATATATAAAATTCAAAAATAATATAAAATTTGAACAAATATATAAATTTTGAAAATATATATAAAATTCGAAAACAATATATATATAATTCAAAATTATATATAAAATTCGAAAATAATATATATATCAAATTCAAAAATATATATATAATTCGAAAATAATATATAACATTTAAAATTATATATATAAAGTTCAAGTTTTCTCAATTTTGCAATTCAAAGTTATATATATATATATATAGTTCCAGTTTTCTCAATTCAAAGTTATATATACATAGTGCGAACCCGGTCTTGCAATTTTGGATTCCTACTTTGAGATTGAATTGCAATTTTATTTGAAATTATAATTTTATAATAATATTTTAATTATACTAATCTAATTTAAATCCTTTTATTTTTTAAGATTAATTTTATTTACATCTCCTCATATTTATACATATTTCAATCAAACTCCTTTAGGTTTGCATAAATTCATTAAAACCCCTTTATATTATTTTTCACACATCATTTGCACCTCTCGCCACTTTCATAGTATTTCGGACATAACATTACTCAAAATTTTAATTAAATATTCAAAGTGCCCCTCAATTGTAATTATCCCTATCCAACAATTATTATTAATAGTTGTTGAAGCAAAAAGTTTTATTGTATAAGTATATAAAAAAAATTAAAATGACAAAATAAATGTTCTGATAATGTCAAGAATAGTTTGTAATTTTTTCAACCAAGTGAATTTTCAAACTAAAAAAACTGGAAAATCTTTTTTGTTCTGATTCACTGAAAATCGTTTTTTGATAATAGTTTTTGGAAACACATTCCAAACAAGGTCAGGTTTTGTGGTTTCTCTTTGGATTGAAAATAATGAATGAATGAAACTGTTTGGGTATAGAGATTAAAATGTTTGGTTACAGGGTTATGTTATTCATGCTAAAACGGATTTGGATATTGTTATAATAATTAAAAGCTTCTTTAGGCTAGGGTAATGTAGACATTTCACAAAAAGTTGACCCAAGTCAATCGATATTTACTGACAAAGAGTTTGAATGAATTTTTGCAAATTTAATGGGACATGATTAAAATATTTACAAACCTTAAGAATGTAAATGTAATTAACCCATCCTTTCATAAATTTGAAAATACAAATGTATGAAACGTTAGTCTGAGACTCTCAATGTTACGTTGGTCTAAAGAATATGAAATTTCAAATGTGGTGCATGTTATTTATGATCTAAGTTAAATGTTAGTTTGAGTTAAATTTATGGATAAATATCATAAATTACAATTACTCAAACTAAAGTTTGAACAAATCACGTAAAGATATAGGGTTTGACATATACTCCTTTCATCTAAAAATAAGTGTCAATTTTTATTCTTTTTTCCGTTCTAAAATAAGTGTCTTATTTGAAAAGTCAAAGCACTTTATCATACCATTTTACTAATTTACTCTTCATGCATTGAAATTATAAAGCATCTACACAATAAACCATCAGAGCAATCGGTATGCAAGGGATTTTAGCCAGCTCGAAGCCTTTGTGGCGAGTGAGGCAGTTCGGTGTGTGGCTGGCCAAAAACAGCCCCCACACGCTAGTTGGCCATGAGACTCGCCATATTTAGCGAGTCCTTTAGCGAGACAAACTTGGAGGGAAGCGGTTTGGAGGAAGAGGGAAGCGGTTGAGATACACATACACACACATATCAATATATATATATATATATATATACACACACATATACACAAACAATCACAAAATCCAAAGAATTATAATATAGATAGACAAATACATATTAATATATATACAAACCCACATATAAATCAGACAATCACAAAATCCAAAGAATTATAATATAGATAGACAAATACATATTAATATATATACAAACCCACATATAAATCAGACAAAATTGAAAAAAAATTGAAAATCAAAGAAGTTGAAAAACAAATCTCAAATATATATACACATCAATATATATATATACACACACGAAATTGATGACTAATCCATTATTTTTCTTCACCAGAGCTTTCTTTACATGGTTTCTCTGATCTAATCAATTTTCTCCCTCTCTCTGATCGCCTCTCTTTTTGCCCGAGTTTTCTAGGGTTTAGTCTGAGCCTCTCTTTTTTATGCGCCTATGTTTGTTTGTATATAGATAAGAATGAAATTTGGGTTTGGTCTTCTCTCTCTACACGATAGGTTCTGGGTATGTGTATATAAAATATATATTTAAAAAATATCCGCATGTATAACTTAGTTATTCAAAAAAGAAAAAGAAAAGAAAACACTAGTTGTTGGGTCGTACCATACCAGGGACTAACTAGCTAAATTGTTTAGCTAGTATCAATTGCTGAGGTGGCTGGCTAAAGGTCCAATATAGCCAGCACCAGTCCAGATGTCTTCACATCATTACCAATACAACATCTTAAAAAGTTGGATTCCCCAAAAGGGCCTTATAAATTGGGACAAAGGGAGTAGTATTTTAACCTCTATTTATATTTATATCTATTTATATATATCATATGTAATGTCTTTTGTACCCTTGATATTTGTCTAATTTAATATTTAAAAAATATGAAATGGTATCTTTTATTATTGAATTTTCATATAATGGTGAGGTAATTTGATCTATTTTAAAAATTTGTTTAGAGGGAGGGGAGTTGTTGAACACAATCACCAAACTTTAAGGCTCCATTACATGTGATCCGTTCAAACGTCATGGGTAGTTAGTGTATTTTACCCTAAATTTATCCATACCTAGCAGTTCGTCCACTTACTTGAGTGCATATATCGTTCCAAGATGAAAACTTTCTAGGAGTTGCACCACCACTTGAAAAGCTGCTCAGTTGTGATAATCAGGTTGCTATCTTTATTACTAATAATCCTTTTTTTCATAAGCGCACCAAGCATATATATTCAAAGTATCGATAAAAAGATAATGATATTATTATATTGAGGTAAATCTCTAGCTCGTCTGATACTGATTATCTTTTTCGCAAGAAAAGGACTTTGAATTGTTGATTAATCGCCAGAGATAGTTTAGAACCAATAATTCATTATCTAATGGATCTTTCCATTCTAATACTCTATTTGAGATAATGCAGTGCAATAGTTTGTATTTCTTTCTATCTCAATGAAAGTATGATTCTTAGTCAGATCATTAATGTAGATATTTTCCTTTCTTTATATTTTCACCAAACAATTTTAATTTCGTGAAAATGGGCCTCTGGGGTTTGAAAGTCTGTTTAGATGCTAAAGAAAACACATTCCGAACATGCACTAAAGATTCGACCCCTTACCACTAGAGCGCATGAATGCATGACACACCTTTATCATCATAGTTTTTAAGTGGTTTTATTCTTTAAGTTTATAAAGTAAATTATTTTGTATTTTTTGTGATTGTTTAATTATTTTAGTTAGTAACATAAGAAATATTTATTTATAAGAAAATATTTCAATTTAAGATTAATCGAGAAACCTGAACGAGTGTGGTATGGTATCGATTCAAAACTTGTGTTTGGTATGAATGAATGTTTTATAATCTTGGTGTAAGGGCCATAAATTTAGGCCCAATATATGGTTAGGCCCAACGTCAGATATAGGAGTTATGAAATACCAAAGTCCAGCCCAATATAAGAAAATTCTAGAATTACTAAGGGCTCAAGCCAAAATCCTGTTAAGATAAGGATAATTGTAATTGATTTGTAAAGGAAATCAAATCCCTACAATAAAGGGATTTGATCCTAACCATAATGTGTCAAGGAACCCATCATACTTTGGTATAAACATGGCCATGAGAGCCTTAATAAGTGTAAGGGCCATAATTCCCGACCCATCAAAGAACATGCCCAGTATTAATTACCCAAAGACCAACATGTTTGGGCTTGGTAAAGAAGAGTGGTAGGCCTATCAGAAGTGTGCCAAGCCAATCAAGATTTGGGTCCAATTTGAAAAGCCCAGAATCATTCCAACTTATGGCACAAGGCTAAAATAGACGAGATTGATTTGTAAAAAGAAAATCAAATCCCTATTATAAAGGGATTTGATCCTATACGTAAGGAGCCAAAGGAGCCCATCTTTTTGTATAAATAAGACCTTAGAGCCTCAATAAAGGGGATTCGAGTGTTTGAGCAAAAAAAAGAGCACTTACATTTTGGCATCGTCTATGGGAAATGAAGGTTTTTATTGATCTTTTTTCTCACTTTTTCGATTCTTTTCTTTTACAAAAACTTTGTGAGAGTAGCCATGGCGGATACTAGATCCTCCATAGCAGCAGCGGCGACCTAGGCCAGCACAACCCAAACCGCTTAGATCCAAACAATCATGCAAAGATTAATGGTGGAGGAAATAAATAACAGAGAACTCGAGTGACAGAACGTCGATCTCCTCTAGAGGCTCGGTTAGATACTTGATCCAACCAACGCCACCAACCCAAGCAACGGAGTCAACAACGAAGGCATAGTGCCAGATCCACCTAGGCACGAAAAGGGTGAAAACAATTGACGGGATGGGACTAGAAGCAGAACGACTAATGATTAAGAAGAGATCTCTATTCCAGCACTTGGGGGCCTGTCACTTCAGCAACCTCCAAGCATGAAAGACTCGGAAGACATGGCTATCAAGATCCAGAGGCAAGTGTTGGAAAACTTGAAGGTCCAAACCCCTTCCATGAAGGACTTAGCAGCCCATGCTGCCATTGACATGATCAAATCGTCCTTCACAAATGAAATAGACTAGACAGAGTATCTGAAAAAGTTCTGTCTGTCAACTTTCACCCTTTATGATGGGACGAAGGACCCGTCAGATCATATTTACCAATATCAAACAAAGATGACCACCTGGAAGAAAGACGAGGCCCTCATGTGCAATGTATTCCCCACCAGCCTGATTGAGGCACCTCTCCTCTAGTTCAGGAAACAGCCGCTTATGTCAATTGGAAGTTGGAGCAAATTGTGCAAACTTTTCATAGCACAGTTCTATCATAACCAGAGGCAAAAGAAAACTATCTCCAGCTCACAATGACCCAGGAGAAAGAATAAAGCCTCCAGAGCTTCATATACAGGTTCACAAGGGAGATGTTTTCCATTGACTAATGTGATCAGCTATCAGCGGTTGAGGCATGTGGAATGGCCCTGATTTCCAGCACTAGGTTTCATGCATCCCTGATAAAGAAGCCCCCCAGTAACATAGGGGAGATAAATTCCAGAGCCCAGGGGTACCTCATAATTGAGGAGGAGGAAACATTCCGACGGAAAAGGGCGGCCATGGTAACTATTGAGGCCCGTACGAAAGACCGCATCAAGGATTAGAAGTCAGCCCATCCAGCACCCGCCTCCACATCAAATAAGCTAGCCGATAAAAAGCAGAGGGTAGAAGAGAAGATAACCCACCTCGAAACCAACCTTGGTTAACTCTATCAGGAGAAGAAAATGAAATGGAATATTCAGACCCCCTCTGCCAATGAGACAACCTATGGAGCAGAGGGACATGACCAAACATTGTGCCTTCCATAATGAGTACAACCATCATACCAACGACTGCAGGAACCTGCGCAGGCAAGTGGAGGTGATGATTGTAAATGGAGAGCTAGCTGAGTGTATGGCAAAAGATCATACTCGTACGGAACGTCAAGGTGGTGCCCCTCAATACTGGCCCGACAGGACAGCCAGTACGGGTGATTCATATGGTTCAGGGCGGACATACTATAGAAGAGACGAAAGGGGTCAGGAGATCCCAAATGTGTCAGACACAAAAGCTTAGAAGAATTGGAGAGGTGTGTTAGACATCTAACAAGAAGAAAGAGTCCCAGATAAGTTTCACCGAGTCTGACCTTAGGAACGTACAAATACCTCACGAAGATCCACTGGTCATTTCACTCTTGGTGGCCAACTGTCTGGTCAAAAGAGTCATAGTGGACCCTAACAGCAGCACGAACATCATGACTAAATGAACATTTGACAAACTCGAGGTAAACACAAACCAGATACATCCAGCTAGAGTCCCCCTCGCCAAATTTGATGGATAATGGGTAGAACTGATTAGGGTCATTTAGCTATCTGTATTAGCCACCAGAAGAACCCTCAAAGAAAGCTTTGTAGTGGTAGACGTCAAGCCATCATATAACCTCCTGATGGGTATGAGCTGGATTCACAAGATGTAGGGAGTCCCCTCAACTTTCCATTAAGTCATGAGATGTTTTGACCCAAATGGAGTTGATGTGATTGATATTCCAAGGGACCAGGTGGGTGCAAAAGAATGTTATGCAGTCACCATAAAGAATTTAAATAAATGGACCAAACTAGAGGATGAGAGGTAAGAAGGTCCTAAGTACAAAGAGGAATAGTAATTACAGATTGACCCATTCGAATAGGGTCGGGCGAGTCAGGTCACAACAAAGTCACTCAAAGAAGTAGACATCAACCCCTTTGGAGATGGCAGAACCACATTTATTGGCTCCACCCTCTCAACTGTTGAGAAAGTGGATCTAATCAAATTGCTACAAGATAACATGGACATATTCGTCCAGTCGCACTTAGATATACCATGCATAAACTCCACAATTGCATAACATAATCTCAACGTTGACCTAGAGGCCAGACTAATAAAGTAGAAGCATAGGTGATTTGGGGTAGAAAGGAACTAGATCATAGCTGAATAGGTCAAAAAATTGCTAGAAACAGGATTCATTAGAGAAGTCATGTACGCAACCTGACTCTCCAATGATTAGGAAGAAGAATGGAAAATAAAGGTTTTCATTGAATTCACTAATTTAAATAAAGCATGCCCAAATGAATGCTTCCATCTGCCAAATATTGACTAAATGGTGGATGCTACAACGGGATATGAACGAATGTCATTCCTAGACGCCTATTCTAGATACAATCAGATCCCTATGAATCCTACCGATGAGGAGAAAATGTCATTCATCATAGAGGAAGGTACATTTTTTTTATAAAGTAATGCCTTTTGGACTGAAAAATGCAGGTTCCACCTACCAGAGCCTGGTAAAAAGAGTCTTTGGGAACCTGATGGGCCACACAGTAGTGGCATACATCGATGATACAGTGGTTAAAACAAGAGGAATGAGGACCACCTCCAACACCTAAAATAAGTATTCCAAACAATTAGAAGCTATAGGATGAGGCTCAATCCTTCCAAATGCTCATTCGGGGTCTCGTCTAGTCAGTTCCTGGGCCACATAATGAATCAGATAGGGATCGAAGCCAGTCCGACATAAGTTAAAGCACTCATGCAAACAGAAGAGCCCAGAACTCAGAAAGAAGTCCAGACTCTAACAAGGCGGGTGACTGTTCTGAGTGGGTTTGTTTCCAGACTCATAGATAAGTGCAAGCCATTCTTTCATGCCATTAGGGCAGGAAAAAACAATATTTGGGGATCAGAACAAACTCAGGCACTGCAGAGATTAAATGAGTATCTAATAAGCCCTCTGGTACTAATTTCACCAGAGCCAGGTGAAACACTACATTTGTACTTAGCAGTGTCAATTTCTTCCACAAGCATCGTGCTAGTGAAAGAGGAGAAAACCTGCCAGATATCAGTCTTCTATACTAGCGAGTCATAATCAGACCCTAAAACTAGGTACACCACTGCAAAGTGATTCATCCTATCACTAGTCAATGTTAAGAAGATGCACAGATACTACTTCGAAACACACCCAATTATTATCCTAACAACATTACCCATTAGGGCAATCATGTCCAAGCAAAACCTGACGGGGATAATCACAAAGTGTGCAATCAAGTTGGGTGCCTTTGACATTACGTACGTGCCAAGAACAACCATCAAAGGGCATACACTTGTAGATTTTATTCTAGAAGCAAAACCAGAGTTAGACTGCCTAGAGTCAGAAGACCCAGAATGGAGTTTGTTCATTGATGGGTCTGTTAGAGCATTAGGAGCTGGAATAGGACTAGAGGTTATAATTCCTGACGGTACCAAAATACAACATTCAGTCCGTCTGAAATTCCCAGTCTCCAATAATGAAACAGAATATGAGGCATTATTAGTAGGAATCAAGTTATGTCAGAGGCTCCAGGTCAAACGGCTAAGGATATACATTGACTCTCAGCTCGTTGTCAGACAAGTCAATGGAGAGTATGAGACTGGAGAAAAGATGGAACCATACAGAACCCTAGCTCTGGCAGAACTCATCCATTTTGACCAGTTTAGCCTTAAACAAGTACCAAAGGGGCAGAATGAAAATGTAGACAGCTTGGCCAACATGGCATCATCCAATACTCAGGACTTGACAAGGGTGGCCCCAATAGACTACCTAGAGATCCCGAGTATTCAATAGCCATCCAGGGTCTGCATAATACCATAGGAGCCAAGCTGGATGAACCTAATCGTATCCTACCTCAAGGATGGAGTCTTTCCAAAAGCCAAGGCCGAGGCCCGAAAAATCCGTATGAAATCTGTTAAATACTCCCTAATAAACGGGAAATTGTACTGAAAGTCCTTTGGAGGACCCTACCTTAGGTGTCTTACCCCATCTAAAGCCACAACAATCATGAAGGAAGTACATGAAGGAGCGTGTTGGAACCACTCAAGAGGGAGGTCCCTTGCTCATAAGGTGCTAAGTCAGGGTTACTTCTGGCCCTACCTTTCTCAAGATACTGAGGCTTTTGTTAGAAGATGCCACAAATTCCAGATCCATGGAGACAACATCCATCCTCCACCAGAGCTCCTGAATCCCACACTCAATCCCTATTCTTTCGCCCAAAGGGGGATTGACATTGTGGGGCCTCTTCCCTAAGCCTTAAGGGAAATGAAGCGGACACTTATTGCTGCAGATTACTTCACCAAATGGGTAGAAACATAGCCATACTCTGTAATCACACACATGCACATCATTAAGTTCATCTGGTCAAATATTATATGTTTTTTTGGGACTCCAGGGTAATTATGATATACAATGGGTTAAATCTGGATAACAAATGGACCAGAGCCTTTTGTGAGCAACATGGTATACAACTCAAAATATATTCTATAGGTTACCCATAGGGTAACGATCAGGCAGAAAGGTCTAACAGAACCATTATGAACACTCTCAAGAAGAAATTGGAATATGCTAAAGGACTTTGGTCAGAAAAACTACCTGAGGTTCTATGGGCATACAGGACAACCCCAAGGCTTCCAACTGGTGAAACTTCATTCTCCATGACATATAGAGCGGAAGTTGTAATCCCAACAGAGAATATAGTCCCAACCATGAGAACTGAGGCCTATCAGGAAGATCAGAACAACCTGAACTTATTACATGCACTTGATACTCTGGAATAAAAATAAGACAAAGCAGCCACCAAACTAGCTGAATACCATCAGAGAATTAGGAGAAATTATAACCAGAAGGTAAAAAGGCATGAGTTCCAGGTCAGGAAGAAGATTGGCATCATTGGCAACCTTCGTGAAAATTGGAAAGGACCCTACATTGTGATTGAAGTAATTGGAAAAGGGGTATATCGGTTGAAGAAGTCCAATGGCCGCATGAAACCCAATTCCCAGAATGCCTCCAGACTAAAGAGGTACTATCCTTAGATAGATTTTCATTTCACAAGTTTGACAGAGGTAATTAATTAGTCAGACGTCTAATATCTTTGTTACCTATTCAAATGCAATCAATAAAAAGAGGTCAAGAGTCTAATTCTAGATTTGAACGATCCAATTTTTACATTTATCATTCTTACAATAATTCAAAAAAAAGAATTTATTCCTAAGTTATAAAAATGGTAGAGACATATGCCTGAGCCATCAAAAGGAGAAATTTATTTCTAAGTTATAAAATGGTAGAGGCATATGCCTGAGCCATCAAAAAGATGAACTTATTCCTAAGTTATAAAATTTCAATATTAGTCTTAAAAGCTAAATGCCTAAGGCATACACTGGTATATCCAATGATAGTAAAAGTATATAGCTTTGGCATATTAAATTGTTTTGTTAAAAACTCATGAAGGAAAGTAAAATTTCATTAAAGATAATATGAATTCTTACAAAGTTACCCAAAAGGCTACAAAATGCCCAAAGGCAAAATAAAAAAAAGAAATAAAACAAAAAGGGAAGGGGCCCTGGGTATTAGACTTAGCCCTGAAATCAGGACCAAATGAGTCCACCACTTCTGTTGGAGCAAAGTGTAGAACCTCTGGGTTCTGAGGGTCAGTAGGGGAACTGCAAGAAATGAGTTTCAGTATGAGTAGCCTCTGGACTCTTGTATGGAGGAGCCACCTTCATATATGCATCCATAGCATCAGGGTCCTTGGGCTCCTTTAGAGCAGTAAGAAAACCACTGCATTAGAATTGACCAACAACATTATTGTTGATGTCTTTGTATCAAGCATGCATATCCAGCCCCCCTTTCTTGCAGACCTCCAGTTGGGAATAGGCAAGGGTCAACCGATAATTGAGATCCTTAATTTCAGCATTCGCCTTAGCCCTATTTTCCTTTAAGGCTGCATTATCTTCCTTCAGAGCTGCAACTTCTTGGGCCAACAAGGTCACCCTTCCATCAGCCAGGGCCAGGGAAACCTTGAGACGAGCCATTTCGTCAGTGTGGGTTTCGCGCATATAGCACAGAGCACCCACAATGTAAAACGCCTGCAAAAAAACACAAGGCAAAAATGGTCAGAGGTCAAAAATGATACTTAAGTAAAAAGGAAACACATGAGAAAAGGCAAGAAAAACGTACCCTCAACATCATGCCCATGACCCTGTCTGGCAGTTCAGGACCATCAAGGGCCTCAAAAGCAGTCAAGTTCTCTCGGCTCTAGAGGGACTTGGCCCTATCATTCATAGCCTCTATGGAGGCGGGGATGGGGGCGCTCCCACCCTCTTCTCCAGCCTTCCCCTTTTATTTATGCTTTTTCGATGCCCTCTCCTCTGTAGTAGGGTGGACGTGGGCAGGAAGGGGCTGAGGCAAGGAAATGGGGGTAGCCTGGACCATGGCAGACCCTGGGGATGCTGGAGGGATAGAGGAAAAAGTTGTTTGTGTGGCAAGGTCTGGGATGATCACCAACTCATCATCCATAAGCTTTTGTCGGCTCAGGCGAAACATATCTGCGGAGGCTCCTAGCTTCGATATATCCTGCAAATTGGCATGAGTCAAAAGGTTAGAAGACGCCAGGCGCTCAGACCAAAGCTTACTCCTTAACAACCTAACCCTTTTATGAACTTTGTTGGAGTAAAACCCTTTACTACTAACACCAAAAGATTCATAAATATATCCAGCCCTATGGAGGTCACAGTCACTGCACAGACAAAAGACTGTGTGATCATGAAAAAACTTGTAAGGATTAAATTTTCCAGAACCAAAAGTGCTGGGGATGGGAAAGGAAGAAGATTGGGGGTAAAACCAATGACCCGTGATTAGAACCATCATCTCTTTCCACCCCTTCTCGTATTTGTCAGTGTCTGAACAAATACCTCCGTCCTTAAAGGGGTAAAACATAAATCTCCCTACGCCATTTGAAATCTCCAGGATCTGGTAGCATAAGAGGAAGTCATCAAATCCGAGATGCAAACCATGATTACGGTTTGCCAGAATGAGCATGGAAATGATGCGAAAGAAATTGGGGTTAACTTGGAGTGGGGCTAACCCCATAATGAAAAAGATATGAAAAAGGGGATGGAGAGGGAACCTAACCAACTTAACCTGGTTGTAAGACATGAGGAGGTCATGGGGGCCAACGTCCTCCCCCTGGGTAAAATCAGGCTCAGGATCATAGGCCATAAACTCCACCGCCATTTCTTAAGTGATTTGATACTTGGGGTTTTTCGTTGGCTAGCAAGAATCCTATCAGGGTTATATGGAGGGGGTTCCTCGATGTCATCAGCACTCTCATATTCCTGAGGAAGAGCAGGAAGTTCCTTAGTGCGACTCTCAACAGATTCCTCACGGGAGAGAGGGGCTAATTCCCCATTCGCGGTACTGGAATTTGACTAAGACATGGCGAAGAAGAAGAGTTTGAAAACACTTACAAAAATGAAAAGAGGTGTCACCGGAGCTGATCACCGGAAAGGATAACAGAACCTAGAGAACAACAAGAGTGCATAAAGCACAAACAAGTGCAAAAGAGGATTTATTGCTGAAGAACAAAGAAAACAAGAGAGCAAAATATTATAAAAAAAGATTTCTGAAAATGAAGAAATTCAAAGTGTTAGATAAACAGGGTATTTATAGAAGTGAAAAGGTGTGTTCAAACGGTGCATTAAATGAGGCTGGAGGGGTTGCAACTTTTCAAGAGGGACAGACGCGACGTTTAAAGGAATCCATCCGTCGTTTTGAATTTGAAACCCACACGGAAGCCATGTCATTATTGCTGTGACATCAGCCCACTATACATGCGTATATGTATATTTGTTAAAATTACAAGCCGCCTCATGACCAAATGTTTGGGTCAGGCCCATGGGACATTGGGTCAGACCCAAATAGGCTAATGTAAGGGCCATCAAAGAACATGCCCAATATTAAGTACCCAAAGACTAATAAGTTTGGGCTTGGTAAAGAATGGTGGAAGGCCCATCAGAAGTGTGTCAAGCCAATCAAGATTTGGGTCCAATTTGAAAAGCCCATAAATCATTCCAACTTGTGGCACAAGGCTAAAATAGACGAGATTTATTTGTAAAAGGAAAATCAAATCCCTATAATAAAGGGATTGATCCTAAACATAAGGGGCCAAAGGAATCCATCTTTTTGTATAAATAAGGCCTTAGAGCCTCAATAAAGGGGATTCGAGTGTTTGAGCAAAAAATAACACTTACTATAAGATATTCGAGAATAGAGCAAAAAACTGTATCTACACTTGGGTTTGACATTGGTGAATTCCTTGTCCCACCCATGTCCTACTCTTAGGGTGTGTTTGGATAGGTAGTTTTTGTTTTTGTTTTTGCTTTTTGTCCCCAAAATCAGAACAAAAACGTGTTTGGTTGATTTTTAGACCCACACCATCTCCTAGCACAGTAAAAAAACACGGAGTTAAAAACGCCCAATATTGAGAACATCAAAATGATGTTCTTTGAGTTTTTTGTACTGTAGCTGGTACAAAGCAAAGTCTGTGTTCTGAAAATCATTTCTCAAAAATAAGAAACTCCTCTCAAAAACTCTTCTCTCGTTGCCTCTCTCTCCATGAACCCATCGATTTCCAGGAAGCTCATTGCCTCTCCACAAACCCTAGCTCGATTCCACTCGTCTGCTCGTACAAGTAGAGGAACCCTCACTCTCCAGACTCGCCTTCGCTCTACAACAAGCATTCAAGGTTCGATCTCTCTCTTCGATTTCTAGATTTCATCTCTTTACTTACTGTGCTGGATTTCGAATTTAGGTGGAAATATATATGTATATATGTATATATGTATAGCTACGTAATAGATCTATTCTTCAAAGCTCATTTGTGTAGTTTTAATTTTGGGTTCGAATTTAGGGTTTTCTTGTTGAAACATTAGGGATTTTCTATCACTATTCAATTCAACAGAGAGCTATAAATGCGAGTTTGTTTATGTGCCTTCTTTTCACCTTCTCTTAATGACTAAGCATACATTTCATACATCCTCAACTTCAGTTTTGCTGTTTCTGCGATTATTGGGAACGTAGTCTCTGCAATCTTCACCTTCTTCTTTGCATTGGGTATGTATTGTTACCATTTTGTTTGTCTAATTCCTTTAGTTTCTGCTTCAATTTGATATTTTTTTTGTCATTTAATTGTTGGGTTTTCTTGATTATTGATCTAGGCTATGTTTCTGACATGGGTTTGCAAAAATTGGAGTTTGGTTTTTTTTTTTCATTTGACTCATTTATTTGTGTTTGGGCTCTGTAATTCATATTGTTGCCCAATTTTGGACATTATATCTAGAGTTTTGGGAAGTAAAAAAAAAAGATTTTGATTGAGGTTGAGTATATGAGGATTGGGTAAATTTGAGTTTTAGTGGATTTGGGTGAGAGAGAAAGTTGTGCATATGAGCAAATTGGGGTTGTTATTGTCATTTTGTTGTTACAAGCATGCATTTATCTGGGGAGATTTTTTTGATATTTAGATTTTAAATTCTTGAGCAGCTGCTTATGAAACAAATTTTGTGGTGCATATTGGCAGTTTGTTGTTACAAGTACACATTTATGAGGGGATATATTTATTTTATATATATATTTTTTTGGAATTTAAAGTTCACGATGTAGCTGCATATGAACAAATTGGGGGATGTTGTCATTTTCTTGTTACAAGCATGCATTTATCAGGGGAGATTTTTTTTTTTAATATTTAGATACTATTAAATTCTGAAATATCTGCATATGACTAAATTTGGGGTTGGCTATTGGCATTTTGTTGCTACAAATACACATTTATTATGAGGATACACAATTTTGTAGATCCTTATAATTTGATATTCATGAAATAGCTGCATATGAACAAAATTGATGTTGTAATTGTCATTTTATTGTTACAAGTATACGTTTATCAAGGGAGGTATTATTTTGATTCTTAGAATTTGAAATTATGATATAGCTGCATATGAATAAATTGGGGGTGGTTATTACATTTTGTTATTACAAGTACACATTTATTAAGAGAGATATATATTTGATCCTTGGAAATTCATGAAGTAGCTGCATATTAACAAATTGGGGGTTGTTATTGTCATTTGTTGGTAGATATTTTTCATTCTTAGAACTTTAAATTCATGAAGTAGCTGCATTTCCATGGAATTGTTCTTTTTTTTTTTCTCTCTTCTGGTTGAAGTTAATGATAGAATTGGCCTTGTTTTCTGCAGTGGGTACTTTATTAGGGTCCTTGACTGGGGCTTTGATAGGCCAAGAGACAGAGAGTGGCTTCATTAGAGGAGCTGTTGTAGGCGCCATCTCCGGTGCTGTTTTTTCTATCGAGGTCTTCGAATCTTCCCTTGTTCTCTGACAATCGGATGAATCCGGAATTGGGTGTCTCCTTTACCTGGTGAGCATTTTAGCTTTTTTAGAACTCATTTACCATTTGTTTATAAGCTCAGTAATTCCTTATTCTAGAGAAAGTGGGAAAAAAAATTCAGTTTAATCTTTGAATTTTTAACCTAGTAAATCATATCTTCACGCTCCAAATCCTGCTACAAATTTTTAGCTCATTAAATGATATATTTTCTATTGTGCAGATTGATGTAATTGCAAGTCTTCTAGGTGGTAGACTTGTTTGTGAATAGCTTATACCATTTTCCTGGATACCTTTCAGTTTGAAGAATATTTTTGCGATAATATAATCCGAAATTGGTCCCACATATTATATTTCTGGATCTGCATTGCTGCTGAAGATTAAGATGGTTATGAAGTTCAATTAACATTGGCCATGCCTTTAAGTCACAGAACACTTGTTCTCTAAAACTTTTTGTGATATAACCATTTAAACTTCATTCTATAGTGTCCTTTCTTTAATGCCAGCCTTTGAATCTCAGTCATTGAATCATCATTATAGGGAGTCACATGTTATAAGTACTATGGCCATAGTGGTCACCTAGGATTCTAAATTTGTACTTTTTTTCCCTCCTCATCTCATAGAAATTATTTACTTTTATCTGCAGAAAATTTAGAGCTTCTGCTTAATAGAACTGAAATACCTAGTTTTTTTTTTTGTTTTTTTTTGCATTTTTGCTGAATCTATATATTTGTTGTTTGTTGTGTTCTTAGTATTGAATCAGGATCACCTCTAGTGATGAAGAATCCAAGTTTGCAACAGTTGACAATGGTGGTTCCGAAGAAGATGGTTCAATCCCTAGAGGAAAAGGAAAATCACCTGATGGTCGGTTATCGCCACAATGTATCGTGAGCCAGCTTGAGACAGAAAATGGTATGGTAGTCGATGAAACAATGGAATATCAGGGCGTTGAAGGCTATGATAAGAGGGATGGGGACTCTGATTACGAGCAGGTTGATGGGGAAGATTTCAATCTAGAGGAAGGTGAACACGTAGACCAGGAAGATGAATATGGGGACGACGATGATGATGGTGGGGATGATTTTGCAAAGAAGATAGGTGTCATGTTCTCAAAAAAAATAAAGAGAGAAAGGAGGGTTTGGTTAATTATAAGTATTAGTATTTGCAAATGACCTAGATATCTCTATAGTATTCAGCTCTGAATAAGAAAGTTTAGCAGTTGTGGGTTCTTGTGCTTAGAGTCAGTCTTCTTGTGTTTATGTTTTTTCCCTTGTATTATTAGAATCTATATTAGTTGTATTTAAACTCTTGATTGAATGAGAAATTTGATTCAGAGGCATGACTGCAAAATTTAGAAAGTTTTCATGAAAAACTCAATTCTATTCTTTATTTAAGTTTCTGGTTGTTGTTGTCATTTACAATTTCCTTCTTTTGGTTGATTTGATTTATGTGTTTTTCTTAGGCATAATATTGTTTGCAATTATATTGTTCTATTTAAGATTAATGAGCATATTTATTACATACCCTTTGAATGTTGGGTTCACTTCACATATGAATGTTGGGGTAAGACTAGATGTGGAATTGGTGTGATAAAAAGATCATTTTGTTAGATACACAAACAACATTTTCCTTTTTTTCCTTTCTTTTGCATTTAAAGATATTATGCTAATTAATGTCTTCATATCCATTTGATTATTCATTTACTTAATTCATTAAAAGTTGAATACTTGTCTAAATTAAGTGGATTAATGGAATTAAATCTCATTTAAATAGACATAATATCAAATTAATGACATTAAACTAATCATTGAACAAAAAAAAAATCTAAAAAAACATATTAAAACCAAAATTTCAGTAAAATCTTTTAAAAACAATTCAACTCTGCCAAACATATTTTTCTGTTTCTGTTCTCAGAAATCCATGGAACACAGACACTGCCAAACATGTTTTCCTGTTTCTGTTCTCAGATATTGGGAAAAAACAAGGTCTGCCAAACGTGTTTTTTTGTTTTCTGTTCCCGAAAATTTTTTAGGCAAAATTTTCAACCAAACATGTTTTTGTTTCCGGATTACCCTTAGGACAAGAACAAGAAAGTTTTTTGTTCTCGAGAGAAAAAAAACAAAAACAAAACACACTAGTTTCCAAACGCACCCTTAGGTTTTGTTTGAACGAAGTGATGAAAATATATATGAAAGGGATAAGGAAAAGAATGGATATTTGGTTGAACATACATGGTGGATTTGTAAATAATATTTTGTTGTTTAGTTAAAAAAAGAGAAATATAAGTATTATATTGTTTTTACTAATATACTAAAATCTTAGGGTTATGAGGTCATTTATCTATTTGTATTGTATTGAAACATCACGTATGATTCAAATTAATTAGATTTTGTTTGCTCACAGCAAACAAACAATCAAAGGTTAGTCTAATAATGATTTTACCTAAAAAAACATTTACATATTAACAAGATAAAAATGGATATATGGAATTAACAAGATAACAAAAAAAAGATATATGGGATTACACTACTATTTCTAATAATATATCATCTAAAATAGATATAAACAATTGCCTTTAAAGATTATTCTTATGAAGATAGTTTTGTTAAATATGACATATTTGTACACAAATATTTACTCCAAACTAACATAAACATGTAATAACAATTTTGTAATTTTTATTTGAGAGAATATTAAAACCTTAATTTCGTTACTTTCACTCTAGCTAGCCAATCCGACCGTCTATTATTATTGTATTACCTTTTTGTTTCTTGGTCATAGTTGTTTTTAGCAATTTAAGATTTACTTAGTTATATTTACAACAAAAAATAAAATCAAAAAAAAAAAAACTCAAAGATAAATTTCTTTTAATACACAATTAAATTCAATTAAATTAAATTCTAATAACAATATTTTCACAATTAAATTGTGTAGAAATGAACCAAATATAATTTTTGTGCAATTTTGTTGTTGTTTAGATAATCACGCAACTCTTCTAGTGTCGGCTTGATTTTGTTCTCTTAAAATAGTTTTTAAACATTCTGAAATAGAGAATAATTTCCAAAAATAATAAAAGGCAGTTCTCGGAAAATTTGCCTTTCTATAAATGTGTTTTTTAAAAAAATAATTTTCTTTTTATAATTTTCAAAAAAACTAAAAAAAAAAAAGGTTTCAAAATCCTTGCGTGTGGCCAACCAGCCTCCAAATTGGAATAACCGTCCAGGTGGGTGGGCGAACCTTGTAGAAAGAGAATCAGCTAAACCTTTGATTCAAAACTCTGTGGTTGGACAGTTTTCCACCTCATAAATTTTTCTGGTGATTGTTTCCCACAACCCTCCAAAATCACCCATTTTCCCTCAATCACACTTTTATTTTCCTTCTCCCCAAACAGATTCATTTCTTCAAACTTCCAATCTGAATCTAGACACCCACGAAACTTTGACCACACTTGTCAATCTCCAATTTTCTTGGATACCCACCTCCTCTTTCTTCATTTCCTCTTGTGGGTATCTCTTATTCCCTCCAAATTTGTTTCGAACTCTTAGTATTTAGCTACATCTGATTTTATTATCAAATTGCTTTTTGGTGTTTTATTATATATATATTTTGTGTGTGTGTGAGAGAGAGGATGGTGGGAGGATTACATGTAGTGGGTTCATCTGTGGTGGATTCACATACCAGTCCATGTTTGTGTTTGGATGCTTTGCCCACATGTAATGTTATGAATATGAATCAGAAGAGCAGTGGGGACTTGGTTTTAAAGAGGACTAGTCCTTTTGGTAAAAAGCATTTGCCAATTAAGCCACTGGCTCTGGAGTTGAGCAGTTCTTTTGTGGATTCGCGCCAACAATGGCGTCTGGCAATGAAAGCTCTCTCCGGCAATAGCAGCAAGACTTACCGGAAGCAGCAGCGAAAGGCGCGGAGTTTGATGATTGTTAGTGAATTGGCTGGGCAGTATGAAGATAGCTTTGAAGATGTTAAGACAGTAAGAAAAATTCTACTTTTTTTATTTGATTTTGCAATTTTTGGATCTGATGATATGTCCTTAGTTATTGTGTGTTTGTTCATATTATGATTAATTTGGTCACATACTACAATGTTTTATCAGTGATGCATTTTCTTTTTTTCTTTTTTTCCCAAAGAGGATGCTTCAGTTTTTCAATTTTTGTTTGTGATTTGTTTATTTATTTCAACAAAGAATCAGTGAGAAGTGAATTTTCAGTATTGATATGTGCAGAAATTACCTGTTTTTGAAGCTCACAAGAGATTGAAAATTTGACAACCATTTTTCTCTTTTTTGTTCATTAATTTATCTACTTTTGTGTCTTTTAGTACTATGAATTGCATTCTATCGAGCTGATAGCTTCACAATTTTGAACAAAACTAATACCAACAATCAAAGACTTGTATGTTTTATGAAGAAATAATCATACACTAAGAAATGCTTACATTTTAGCTAGGGGTTGGCCCTTCCATTTTTGTAATTTTGTTAGATTTTCCCCGGCTGGCTTGTAAAGGGTTGGTTCATCACAACCGTTGATTATTATGCATCCTAGCCGTCCAATATGTGAATCTCAAAAGGAAAAAGAAAAGGAATAAAAAAAAGAAAAAAGAAAGGAAAAGATAGTATGATTTTTCACCATTATATATGTGAATCTTGCAGTTTCGAAAACCGAAATATTTGTGCAAAACCATTCTTCACCCTTTTCAGAAATGTGTACTTAAATATGAACCGACCATTTTAAGTAAATTGAATTGGTACCATTTAACATTTGAGACATTTATAATTGAGTATACGTTTGGAACAACCTTGTCCCCAAGTAGCACAGGAAGGTACCTTCAGTTTTCTTGGAACAATTTTTTAACTTACAGGGGAGTATTTTGAGCATCAATGTTTTTTCCTGTGTGTGCGTGTGTCGGCATATCCTCTTCAATATAGTGTCTGTATCAGAAAATACGTTTAAAGCATGTTTGTTCACTTAATCAGCATGCTGTTTTTAATTTATTAACATCATTTTAACTCCAATCTGTTGACAAAATCTTTCTTATTGTTGTATCTGAGCAATGGTATAATGTTTGCAGCAAATTATTAATTATTTCACGTACAAAGCCGTTCGGACTGTTCTAAACCAGCTTTATGAGATGAACCCACCCCAATATAGGTGGTTTTATGAGTACGTATCATCTTCTTGCTAAAATGCTCCTAAATATTTGTCAATGTATCCTGATAATCAGTTCTTTTCAGTTTACTGTGCTGATTTTGGTGATTTGGATGATTTGTTTGTATTGATTACCGTCAAATGATTCGACTTTGTATCTAAATTTTCTGCCATTCCTGTCTGGCAGTTTTGTTGTAAACAACAAGCCTGGTGATGGGAAGCGTTTTATGCGCATTCTTGTAAAGGTAATTTTTCATGTAAACTTTATGATCAAGTACAAAAACTTACAATTGTCCATGACGTTGTGTAAAATAATGTCGTCATAACAAACAGGAGAAGCAAGATCTTGCTGAAAGAGTGATGGTAACGCGCCTTCACCTATATGGAAAATGGGTTAAGGTATTGAATTGAGTAATTTTCTCGAGCATTTCTTCTAAAACTAAATCACACAACTAATCAGAACGGATAAAGAAGAAGAAAAAACCGTAAACTGAATTGTTTTCTTGTTGGGTTTTGTGTTGAAGAAATGTGATCATGCTGAAATGTATAAAGAGATCTCTGATCAGAACTTGGAGTTGATGCGTGAGCGGCTCATTGAAACTGTGATATGGCCATCCGATGACACAAACACAGAGAAGATTGGATGAAAGGTTGCGAATCAAATCCTGGGTTGGTTTTTCTTTTTCTTCTTTCAGTCACTCTTGTTGTCTAGGTAGATACTTGCTTAAATATTAGCTGGTTTAGTCTCAAATTATCATTTATATTATTTTGCCAAAAAAGTAATAAGTATTGTCATGTACTGTATATATGTAATATCATCCCTCATTTTAGATTAGTTCGAAGGGAGTAGATACAAAGCTGGGATATCTCCAATCTGATTATGATTGGAAATTCTATAATATTGTATCGTCTCTGTTGATTTCTGAATTGATTTAAAAAATTGAGGCATTTAAAAGTGTGAGACTGCTATTTGGTTATGCTAATGAAAAAACCATGGCCAAGATAGTGAAATTGCTATCCTTGAGGCTCTAAAATAATTGTTGGTTTTCTTGTCAATGAGGTTCGGATTTGCTTGCTTGAAACCTTATTGAAGTTGTTCTAGCATCAAGATTACGAAAGAACATACTTATCCGTCCCATATTAGTTGTCCACTTTTTACTTTCTTACTTTCTAAGGGATTGAATATGATTATATTTATTGTGTTACGCGTGCCCCAATTTCCATATTTACCCTTCTGTCTTATCTTTAATGGGTCCATTAAAGAGTACATTTTTTAATGCAAGAAGGGTAATTTGGGGAGTTAAAAATTATTTTGCATCAGGATTCGGTTCTGGACAATTATTTTGGGGCAACTAAGTTGAGAAAGTGGACTATTAATATGGACGAGAAATTAACCCATAACACACGCCAAGTCTAATTTTGATAGACGGTATGAGCTTTGAATCATCAGTTGCCAACTTTTGATTACCTTTACATAGAATATAGGGGCAACAACAT
Organism: Cornus suecica; assembly: GCA_963922005.1. Taxonomy (NCBI): domain Eukaryota; kingdom Viridiplantae; phylum Streptophyta; class Magnoliopsida; order Cornales; family Cornaceae; genus Cornus; species Cornus suecica. The sequence goes on from OY998244.1 coordinate 18,122,513, forward strand.
GAACTTGTGAGGATTATTTGGAGCACCAGCTTGAAATTTTTTGTATGGGTGTAAATCCTTTGCATAGAAACTAGAGATATATTCTTGGTGTTTAAGTACTTTGAAGTCTCAATGTTTGGTTGCCTGAATGTGTGTTCAAAAAGTGTCATCTACATACAAGTTCACACTCCTCTTCTCTTTCTTGTCTGCAACAATATTATTTGTATCTATATCAAGTGGTTGGCTCTTGAAAGCAGTTTTTGCCTGATATGGTCTCCAAAGAAGTAATACATCAAGATTGTTGAGACAGTACAACAAAACCAACATTGACTCTGAAACTTTGGTGTTGTTGAAGATGATCAAATATATCCCAAAATGACTATCCAAAACTTTTGGGATTATTGAAGATTGCATTAGAAAAGTAAAATATTGTAAATTTTGGGGTGTACAGTCCCTTTGCTTAAAGTGTTATTTGCTTATTTGCCTCTAGTGTATTAGAGTTTGCTAATGGTTTGAAAAGAAAACACAACTCGCCTCATAGAACGATACAAGGAAGATCGAAATTCTGAAAATAGCAATAATGGAAAAAATGTATTAAACATGAATTGAAACTATATAATAATGACCCAGCATAAAGTAGGAAGAAAAAATGTAGGGATTGAACAACTACAAAATCTGAGACAGCAGAAAGACGAGCAATGAGTTGAAGTATGTTAAAAGTTCATATAATGTTGTTTTACAGTTCCAAAATGTGCAGAACACAATAGTCACCACATGTGAGCAATAGCAATCAGTTGTCTGTCTTTGTTAAACTACCATGGTGACTTTTTACTATGCATCTACCACCTGAACAGTTGCAACTACTCCAAGGCCCTGTTTAGCATATCTTCTATTTTTGTTTTTACGCAGAAAAAAAATAAGCAAAAGTTGTTTTAAGAAACTAGTACCCCAGCTTCATCAAAACGCTCTTCCAAGGTCCGGGAGCTCTTTTAAATTTTTTATCACACTATTCAAAAAAGCTTCCTGAAACCAAAAACAGCGTTTGAAAAGCCAATTCAAACAAACCCTAAATCTTATATCCTGAAAGCTTGATATTTATTACCCGTGACATTGTGGCATTAATTTTGGCCCGACCCGGTTGGCTCAAAGAGTGAATTTTATGTGGGCCCAAGCCCACCCAAAATTTTGGGGTTCCCAATGAATTTGTTTAGTAGGTGACCTTGCCTCCTCGCTCCGCCCTCTGGATCTTGAAATTATTAGGGCTAAGTACCTCATTCCTAATTCCGTCCATCTTCAATGTCCTACCATAAAGGAATGAGCAAACACAATTTATTCAGATGAAGTTTGCTTCTACGAGTTTGCCTTCGCAGCTGGTCTACACTTTCCCCTGCCCAAGCTGGTTAGGGAAATTTTTGATTTCTTTGAACTTTCCCTTTCTCAACTTATCCCCAATCGATGGAAAATAATACTGGTTGCACCCCTTGTATGGCGTCTTTGCGGGAATGGGGAGATGAGTCTTCATGACTTCGTCATTCTGTATCACATGAAGAGATTCCCACAGACGGTGCCAACTGTTGAAACAGAAATCAGCCGCGTCCGAAGTTGGTCTGAAAAGGAAGAAAAAGAAACCGAAGGGGCACTGGTGTGGTACCGACCTTAAAGGCTCCAACGGTCAAGTCAGTATTCGGTGACCAATATGGAGAGTATGGAAGGACATAGGAATTTGTGTGTACCTCAGAAAAATGATTGTCTTGTTTATTTATAGGCGCATAGGATAGTGTTGTAGTCTTTTCCATTACTTTACAAGCTTCATATTCTGTTAGGATAGGGATTACCTCATCATCTTCACCTTCTATTAGTATAGGGATTACCCCATCATCTTCACCTTCTGTTAGGATAGGGATGAAGGGTAAGGTAATTGGATCTTGTGAATATTCTAGATGGATAGGGACTCCTCTATCAGATGCCCCCTATTTCCAAGCGTGACTTGTCACGTGCAGTGAACGAGTTTGTAAGTCGTCATTTATATTTTCCTCAACTCATTTGTTAATACAAGGATATATGAAATCCATACTTCTCGACATAATCCTTACCCCTAGGGATATGAATCTTTCTATACCCCTTACCCTTAAAAGGAAAAGACACGTGTAAAACTTATTTCTCTACCTATGGGGCAAGGGGTAAGAAAATATTTTTACCCCTAAGGGGTAAGGATTATGCATTTCCTTCCCTTTTAAGGGAAGGACATGTGTAAAAATTCCTTCTCCTACCTAAGGGTTAAGGAGTAAAGAATGATTCGTACCCCTAAAGGGTAAGGATTATGCCTCTGGAAGGACACGTGTAAAACTCATTTCTTAACATAGGGTTAAGGGGTAATGATTTTGTCTTTCCTTCCCTTAAAAGAGAAGGACACGTGTAAAAATTCCTTCCCCTACTTAGGGGGTAAGGAGTAAGGAAATATTCATATCCCTAAAGGATAAGGGACATGTGTAAAAATTTCTTCCCCTACCTTGGGGTAAGGGTAAAAAATGATTACCACCCCTAGGGGGTAAGGGGTGAAAAAAGACTTCTTCCCCTAAGGGGTAAGGATTATATCGAGAAGTGTGGATATCATATATCCTTGTATTAACAAATGAGTAAAGTAAAATATAAATGATGACTTATAAACTTGTTCACTGCACTTGAAAAGTCACGCTTGGAAACGGGGGACATTTGATAGAGGAGTTTTTATCCATATAGAATCTTCACAAGATTCAATTACCTTACCCTTCATCCCTATCCTAACAGAAGGTGAAGATGATGGGGTAATCGTTATCCTAACAGAAGGTAAAGATGATGAGGTAATCCCTAAGGGGTAAGGATTATGCAAATGACACGTGTAAAACTCCTTTCTCTACTTAGGGGGTAAGGGGTAAGAAAGATTCTTACCCCTAAATGGTAAGTATTATGCCTTTCCTTCCCCTTAAAACGGAATGACACATGTAAAAATTCCTTCCCCTACCTAAGTGGTAAGGAGTAAAGAATGATTCGTACCCATAAGGGGTAAAGATTATGTCTTTCCTTCCACGTGTAAAACTCATTTCTTATCCTAGGATTAAGGGGTAAGGATTATGCATTTCCTTCCTTTAAAAGAGAAGGACACGTGTAAAAATTTCTTCCCCTACCTAGGGGGCAAGGAGTAAAGAATGATTCGTATCCCTAAGGGGTAAGGATTATGTCTTTCCTTCTCTTAAAAGGGAAGGACACGTGTAAAACTCCTTTCTTAACCTAGGGTTAAGGGGTAAGGATTATGCATTTCATTCCCTTAAAAGAAAATGACACGTGTAAAACTCCTTTCTTAACCTAGGTTTAAGGGGTAAAGATTATGCATTTCCTTCCCTAAAAAGAAAAGGACACGTGTACAAATTCCTTCCCCTACCTAGGGGGCAATGAGTAAGGAAAGATTCCTACACCTAAAAGGTAAGGGACACGTGTAAAAATTCCTTCCCCTACCTAAGGTTAAGGGTAAAAAACTGATTCTTACCCCTATGGGATAAGGGGTAAAGAAAGATTCCTCCCCCTAAGGGGTAAGGATTATGCATTTCTTTCCCTTAAAAAGGAAGGACACGTTGTATAATTCTTTTCCCTACCTAGGGGGTAAGGGGTATAAAAAGATTCCTACCCCTTGGGGTAAGGATTATGTCGAGAAATGTGGATTTCATATATCTTTGTATTAACAAATAAGTAGAGGAAAATATAAATGACGACTTACAAACTCATTCACTGCACGTGACAAGTCACGCTTGGAAATGGGGGACATTTGATAGAGGAGTTTCTATCCATCTAGAATCTTCACAAGATTCAATTAACTTACCCTTCATCCCTATCCTAACAGAAGGTGAAGATGACGAGGTAATTCCTAAGGGGTAAGGATTATGCAAAGGATACGTGTAAAATTCCTTTCTCCACCTAGGGGGTAAGGGGTAAGAAAGATTCCTATCCTTAAGGGGTAAGGATTATATCTTTCCTTCCCCTTAAAACGGAATGACACGTGTAAAAATTCATTCCCCTACCTAGGCCGTAAGGAGTAAAGAATGATTCGTACCCCTAAGGGATAAGGATTATGCCTTTCATTCCCTTTTAAAGGAAAGACACGTGTAAAACTCCTTTCTTAATCTAGGGTTAAGGGGTAAGGATTATACCTTTCATTCCTTTAAAAGAGAAGGACACGTGTATAAATTCCTTCCCCTACCTAGGTATCAAGGAGTAAGGAAAGATTCCTACACCTAAAGGGTAAGGGACACGTGTAAAAATTCATTCCCCTACTTAAGGTTAAGGGTAAAAAATGATTCCTACCCCTAGGGGGTAAGGGGTCAAAAAATATTCCTCCCCCCTAAGGGGTAAGGATTATGCCTTTCTTTCCCTTAGAAGGGAAGGACATGTTGCATAATTCTTTTCCCTACCTAGGGGGTAAGGGGTATAGAAAGATTTATATCCCTAGGGGTAATGATTATGTCGAGAAGTGTGGATTTCATATATCTTTGTATTAATAAATAAGTAGAGGAAAATATAAATGACGACTTACAAACTCGTTTACTGCACATGATAAGTCACGCTTGGAAACAGGGGGCATCTAATAGAGGAGTTCCTATCCATCTAGATACTTCACAAGATTCAATTACCTTACCTTTCATCCCTATCCTAATAGAAGGTGAAGATAATGGAGTAATCCTTATCCTAACAGAAGGTGAAGATGACAAGGTAATCCCTATCATAACAGAATATGAGATGGTGAGTTATCTTATCATAACAGAAGATGAAGCTTGTAAAGTAATGGAAAAGACTACGACACTATCCTATACGCCTATAAATAAACAAGACATTCGTCTTTCTGAGGTACACACAAATTCCTAAGTCCTTCCATACTTTCCATATTGGTCACCGAATACTAACTTGACCATCGGAGCCTTTAAGGCCGGTACCACACTGGTGCCCCTTCGGTTTATTTTTCTTCCTTTTCAGGCCAACTTCGGACGCGGCTAATTTTTGCTTCAACAGTTGGCGCCGTATGTGGGAGTCTATTCAATACTCTTTTATAACATCTTTAAGTTTGGAGTGGCTTAGAGATTGAAATGCTAAAATTGCAAAGAGGAAGAGAGCGCTAAATTTTAAGGCTGGAATTTATAATATATATTTTTTAATATAGTGAATTTTTTCCCAAATATTCACCGAGAACTTATAATGATTTTGGGTTGAATCTCGTAAATCGTTATGTTTTTGTGTGTGGCATGTTTAATTTGTTGACACGATTCGTGATTTTTTATTGATTTGGTGCGCTTCTCGTAACAAACCAATATTTCGAACCTAAGATGACAACCAAGTGTATGGAATTTGAGAAGTTCAACATCAGAAATGATTTCAACCTGTGGCGGGTTATGATACATGCTATATTGGTTCAACATTGGTCATCTAAGGCCCCAAAGGGAATGGATGCAAGGAGAGAAAAGATCAAGGACGAATATGAAATTATTAGAAAACAAACAATATGATTATGTTGTACTTGAGCAATGAAGATTCACAGGATGACATGGTTCAATCTGTAAGGGCCAAAAATCAAGGCCCAGCTTGATTTAGAGAATGATAAGAAGGATAGGCCTAGCCCATCGTGAAGAGAATTCTAGTATAACTTAGCCAACAAGTCCAAATCCCAAATAAATATGGGATAATTGAGTCCAAAATGGAATGTAAATAAAATCCCTGAAATCAAAGGATTTGATCGTGATCTTATTAGGCCAAAAACCCCATCAAATCTTGTATAAATAAAGGCCAAGAGCCTCAATAAAGGGGATTCGAGAGTTGAGCAAAAAACTACATCTACACTTTGGCGCCGTTTGTGGGAACACGACAATTTTTCTTTGATTTCTCTTCCAAATTCTAACCCTTTCCTTTTCACCAAAAAGCCTTGCACAAGCATCCATGGCGATAACTAGGTCTTCATCACCAGTAGGGGAAAACGCTGCCCAAAATGCTCAGATCATACAGATCATGCAACGACTGGAGGCGGTGGAGAAAAGGAATGAAGACCTTGAGCAACATAATGCAAATCTACGCCAACAGATAGCCCAGATGCCAGCACTAGCAGGCGTGGCCAATGGAGGCATTCCAGATCCTCCGAGGCACGAGGAGGGGACCGGAAGCAGAGCGACAGATGATCAAGAGGAGATCTCTATTCCAGCCCCCAGGGGTCTACATCCTTAGCAACCTCCGACTATGAAAGATTTGGAGGACATGGCTGAAAGGATCCAGAGGCAGGTGCTCGAGAGCATGAAGAGTCAAACTCCCTCCATGAAAGACCTAGCAACCCACGCTGCCGTTGATATGATTAAATCGCCCTTCACGGATGAAATAGATTAGGTAGAATACCCGAAGAAGTTTCGCTTGCCAACTTTCACCTTGTATGATGGGATCAAGGACCCATCAGACCATATTTATCAGTACCAGACGAAGGTGACCGCCTGAAAGAAGGATAAGGCCCTCATGTGTAACATATTTCCTACCAACCTGACAGAGGCACCTCTCATATGGTTGAGGAAGCAACCACCTGGATCCATTGGGAATTGGGGCAAGCTATGTGAACTTTTCATAGCACAATACTACGGTAACCAGAGGCAAAAGAAGCCTATCTTCAGCCTGTTTACGATGACCTAGGAGAAAGAGGAAAGCCTCTAGAGCTTCTTATCAAGGTTTATGAGGGAGATGTCTTCCACGACCAGTGTGACCAATTATCAGCAATAGAGGCTTGCATAATGGCTCTAATTCCAGGCACCAAGTTTCACGCGTTTCTGGTAAAAAGACCCCCCCAGCAACATTGGAGAGTTAAATTCCAGGGCCCAGGGTTACCTCAGAATCGAAGAGGAGGAAGTGGTCCGGCGAAGAAGAGCAACTATGATTACTATTGAAGCCCGCACAAAGGATCGTATCAAGGGTAAGAAGCCAGCTCGCCCAACACCTCCCTCCTGATCAAACAAATAGCTGATAAGAAGCAAAGGGTGAAGGATAAAGTAACTCCCCTCAAAACAAGTCTCAACAAGCTCTACCAAGATAATAAAGGAAATGGAATATTCAAACCCCATCTGCCAATGAGGCAACCTATGGTGCAAAGGGACATGACCAAGCATTGTGCATTCCACAGTGAGTATGACCATCATACCAATGATTGTCAGAACCTGCACAGACAGGTAAAGACGATGATTGCAAAGGGAGAATTAGATGAGTATGTGGCAAAAGACCAGATCCGTGCAGAGCGTCAAATGAATGCTCCTTAAAACAACACCCAGGCAGGGCAACCAGTACGGGTGATCCATATGGTACAGGGTGGACACACCAAAGAAGAGACTGAAGGGGTCAGAAGATCCCAGATGCACCAGGCACACAAGCTCAGTAAAATTAGCGAGATATGCCAGACTAATAACAGGATGGAGGACTCCCAGATTAGCTTCAATAAGAACAACCTGAGGAATGTGCAAGTGCCTTATGAGGACCCTCTGGTTATTTCACTTCCAGTGGCTAACTGCTTGGTCAAAAGAGTCATGTTAGACCCTGGTAGCAACAAAAATATCATGACTAAATGGGCCTTTGATAAGCTCAGGGTTGATACCGATCAGATGCATCCCGCTAGAGTCCCTCTCGCCAGTTTTGATGGATGACAGGTGGAGCTGATTGGGGTCATTCAGTTATCTGTATCAGCCGCCAAAAGGACATTAAAAGAGAACTTTGTAATAGTGGATGTCAAACCATCATACAATCTCCTGATGGGCGAAGGCTAGATCCACAGGATGCAGGGGGTTCCCTTAACCCTTCATCAAGTAATGAGATGTGTCGACCCCAACAGGGTTGACATAATAGATTTCCCAGGGGATCAGGTGGCAGCAAAGAAGTGCTACGCAATAACCATCAAAAACTTGAATATGTGGACTAAGCTAGAGGAGGAAGGGCAGGAAAGCTCCAAGCAGAGAGAGAAATAACAATTACAGATTGACCCTTTTAAGGAGGGTCGGGAGGGTCAGATAACGATAGAACCTTTCCAGGAGGTGAATATCAGTCCCTCTGGATATAGCAGAACCGCATTCATTGGGTCTACTCTTTCAACTATTGAAAAAGTAGATTTGATCAAATTACTACAGGATAACATGGACATATTCGCTTGGTCACATCTGGACATACCAGGTTTAGATCCCTCCGTCGCACAACATAACCTCAAAGTCGACCATGAAGCCAGACCGATAAAGCAGAAGCATATGCGGTTTTGAGTGGAAAGAAACCAAATCATAACTGAGGAAGTCAGCAAATTACCGGAAGCTGGGTTCATTAGGGAGGTCAGGTACCCCACCTGGCTCTCTAATGTGGTTGTCGTCAGAAAAAATAATAGGAAGTGGAGGGTCTGTATTGACTTTACCAACCTAAACAAGGCCTACCCAAAAGACTGCTTCCCTCTGCCAAAAATTGACCAGATGGTGGACGCTACAACAGGGTACGAGTGACTTATTCTGGATACAACCAGATCCCCATAAATTCAACCAATGAGGAGAAAACTTCATTTATCATAAAGGAAGATACGTTTTGTTATAAAGTAGTGCCTTTTGGATTGAAAAATATAGGTGCTACCTACTAGAGATTGATAAAAAAGTATTTGGCCACCTGATGGGCCACACAGTAGAGGCGTACATTGACGACATTGTGGTTAAAAGCAAGAAGAAAGAGGACCACCTCCAGCACTTGAAGGAGGTATTTTAAGTAGTCAGACTCTATGGGATGAGGCTTAACCCCTCAAAGTGTTCATTTGGGGTCTCATCTAGGCAGTTCTTGGGCCATATCGTGAATAGAACGGGGAGAGAGGCCAGTCTGGCTCAGTTAAAAGCCCTAATACACACAGAAGAGCCCAAAACCCAGAAGGAAATCCAGATCCTTATAGGAAAGGTAGTTGCGCTAAACAAATTCATCTCCAAACTCACAGACAAGTGCAGACCTTTCTTCCAGGCCATCAGAGCAGGAAAATGCAACGTTTGGGGACCGAAGCAAACCTAGGCACTCCAAAAGTTGAAGGAGTTTCTTGTGATCCCTCTAGTGTTAATTTCTCTAGAGCCAGGAAAAACGCTACACCTCTATCTGACAGTTTTAATTTCCTCAACAAGTGTTGCATTGGTCAAGGAGGAAAAAACATGTCAAACTCCAGTCTTCTACACCATCAAGTCCCTATCAGATCCCGAAACCATGTACACTACCACCGAACGAGTTATCTTATCACCAGTTAACGCCAAGAGAAGGCTCAGAGACTACTTCGAGACACACCCCATTATTGTCCCTACATAATTCCCCATCAGGGCAATAATTTCCAAACCTGACCTGATCGGGAGAATTACCAGATGGGCAATTAAATTGGGGGCCTTCGACATCACTTATATACCTATGACAACTATCAAGGGTCAGACCCTAGCGGACTTTCTTTTGGAAGCAGAACTAGATTTGGAGCATCAAGAACCAGGGGAGCCAGAATGGAGTATGTTTATCGATGGATCAATCGGAGCATCGGGGGCTGGAATAGGTCTGGAAGTCATAACGCCTGGTGGTACCAAAATCCAGCAGTTAGTCCGTCTGGAATTTCCAACCTCCAACAATGAAACTGAGTATGAGGCACTACTATCGGGACTCAAACTGTGCCAGAGTCTTCAGATCAGGCGCCTTAAAATATACAATGACTCTCAGCTCGTTATTAGACAAGTTAATGGAAAGTATGAAGCTGGTGAAAATATGGAACCTTATAGGGCCCTAGCTTTGGCAGAGCTGAGCCACTTTGATCAGTTCAGCCTTGAACAAATACCAAAGGAGCAGAATGAAAGTGTAGACAGATTGACCAACATGGCATCATCTAATACTTAAGATCTGACTAGGGTGGCTCTAATAGATTACCTTGAGATCCCAAGTATTGAGCTGCCAGTTAGTGTTTGCATAATACCTTGGGAACCCAGCTGGATGGATCCCATCGTATCTTACATAAGGGATGGGACCCTGCCTGATAATAAACCTGAATCTAGAAAAGTTAGAATGAAATCTTATAGTTATTCCCTGATCAACGGGAAGTTATATCGAAAGTCCTTTGGAGGACCTTACCTCAAGTGTCTTACCCCCTTTGAAGCTAGAGCCATCATGAATGAGATACATGAGGGGATGTGTGGAAATCATTCAGGAGGGAAGTCCCTCGCTCATAAAGTGATGAATCAGGGCTATTTCTGGTCATACCTGTCTCAAGACACATAAACTTTTGTCAGAAGATGCCACAAATATCAAATCCATGGAGATAGTATTCATCCTCCACCAGAGCTTCTCAATCCCATGCTCAATCCACATCTCTTTGCCCAATGGGAGATTGATATCGTGGGACCACTCCCTAAAGATTTAAGGGAGGTTAAACTAGCACTAATAGCCACATATTACTTCACCAAGTGGGTGGAGGCAGAATCCTACTCGGTAATCACACACATGCATGTAATCAAGTTCATCTAGACAAATATCATATGTCATTTTGGAGCCCCCGGGATAATTATGATCGATAATGGGTTGAACTTGGACAACAAATGGACCAGAGCCTTCTGTGAGCAGCACGACATCCAATTAAAGACATCCTCAGTTGGGTACCCGCAAGGCAATGGTCAAGCAGAAAAGTCCAACAGATCAATTTTGAACATCCTGAAAAAGAAGATAGAGGATGCTAAAGGACTCTGGCCAGACAAATTGCCAGAGGTGTTATGGGCATACAGGACTACTCCAAGGTTTCCCACTGGAGAAACTCCATTCTCTATGACATATGGGGTAGAAACTGTGATACCTACGAAAAATGTAATGTCGACCATAAGAACTGAAGCCTTCCAGGAAGATCAAAACAATCAGAATCTAATAGATGTTCTTGATACTCTGGAAGAAAAATGCAACAAGGCAGCTACCAGACTAGTTGAGTACCACCAGAGGATCCAAAGGAGCTATAACCAGAAAGTGAAAAGGCGAGAGTTCCAAGTTGGGGACATGGTCCTCATTGGAATCATCGGTAAGCTTCATGAAAATTGGGAAGGACCTTACACTGTGACCGAAGTCATTGGCAAAGGGGCTTACCAGTTGAGGAAATCTAACGGGCGCATGAAGCCCTACTCACAAAATGCCTCAAGAATAAAGAGGTACTATCCCTAGTTAGATTTTGGTTTTCTCAAGCCAGACAAAGGCAATTTACATTTACATTCTTTGTTACTTATTTCATTACAATGAATAAAAGAGGTTGATGCCTAATTTCATTCTTTTCGTACCACACTTTAGCAATGAATTGTCAGTATATTTTTTCATAAATCAACAAAGAGGAATTTATTCCTAAGTTATAAAATGGCAGAGGCATATGCCTGAGCCATTAGAAAGAGGAATTTTTTCCTAAAATTATAAAATGGCAGAGGCATATGCCTGAGCCATTAGAAAGATGAATTTATCCTTAAATTATAAAATGGTAGAGACATATGCTTGAGTCATCACTAAGATGAATTTATTCCTAAATTGTAAAATGACAGAGACATATTCTTGAGTCATCACAAAGATGAATTTATTCCTAAATTATAAGATGGCATAGGCATATGCCTTAGCCAATAGAAAGAGAAATTTATTCTTAAAATTATAAAATGGAAGAGGCATATGCATGAGTCATTAGAAAGAGGAATTTATTCCTAAGTTATAAAATGACAGAGGCATATACCTGAGCCATTAGAAAGAGGAATTTATTCCTAAGTTATAAAATGACAGAGACATATGCCTGAGCCATTAGAAAGAGGAATTTATTCCTAAATTATAAAATGACAGAAACATATGTCTGAGCCATTAGAAAGATGAATTTATTCCTAAGTTATAAAATGGCAGAGACATATGTCTGAGTCATCACAAAGAGGAATTTATTGCTAAATTAAAAAATGGCAGAGGCATATGCCTTAACCATCACAAAGAGGAATTTATTCCTAAGGTATAAAATGGCAGAGGCATATGCCTAAACCATGAAAAAGAGGAATTTATTCCTAAGTTCACCCCTACTTAAATTTGCAATCAAACCACAAATTATATACCTGAGGCATACACTGGTGAAATAAATATCAGTTGAAGGCATACAAATTTTGGTAAGATTCAAATTAATCAAACATGAAATCATTCATGAATAAAAGAAAGTCTTCATTGAAATAAAACTTGTATTACAAAAATTTACCCAAGGGACTACAAATGTCTAGAGGTAAAAAGAAAAAATGATGAGAGGGTCAAGATGGTAATATTGTAGAGATGATAGTGCCACATATGAGATATATTAAAGTTAAAGCAAAAACAAGATCCGTATTATGGCTCTATCAGTATCCCTTGCAAATGCCAAGGGCCCCTAAGTTTTAGACTTAGCACTGAAATCTGCCCCAAAGGAATTCACAATCTCTGTGGGATGAGGGACTGGAGCCTTAGAAGGCTCAGCAGCAGAGTTCCCTAAAAGGAACTTTAAGAAGAGCTCCTCAGCTGGACTAAGGTTAGGAGTCCTGTAAAGATGTTGAACCCCAAGATGAGCATCCATATCATAAGGATCCTTTGGGTTCCTCTTCTCTGGTTCCTTCAGAGCATTGACAAAACCACTACTCCAAAACTCACCAGCAACACTGTTGTTGAAGATTTCATAGCGAGAGTGCATGTACAACCCTCATTTCTTGCACATCTCCAACTCAAGAGTAGGCAAGGGTCAGGCGATACTTAAGATCTTCATTCTCAGCATTTACCTGAGCCCTGCTCTCTTTCAATGCTGCAATCTCCTCCTTCAGAGTGGCAGCCTCTTGGACCTGCAGAGTTTCCCTCCCGTTTGCCAATGTCAGGGCAACTTTGAGGCGTGCCACCTCATCAGCTTGATAAGCCAACTCATTGGTATGGGTCTGGCGCGTGTAGCACAGAGCCCCCACACTGTAATGCCTACAAGAAATACAAGGCAAATATTGTCAGGGGTTAATAATGATACTTAAAGGAAAAGAAAAACGAAACATAAAGGGGAAACATACCTTCATCAACATGCCCATCACCCTGTCTAGCAGTTCTGGACCATCGAGGGCCTTGAAAGCATCCAATTATTCCTTGCTCCAGATGGACTTGGCCCTATCAGTCATGGCCTCCATGGTGATAGGGTTTGGGGCACCCCCATCTTCTTCTCTAGCTTTCCCTTTCAACTTTTGCCTCTTCGAAGACCTATCTTCAGCAGAAGGATGAGGACGAGATGGAAGAGACAGAGGCAATGAAGGGGTCGCAGTCTGGCCTACAGCAGAATCACCTCCTATAGTAGACCCACCTGCTGCAGCAGACCCAGATGTTGGGGCTGCAGTTGTGACTCGGGTAGAAGTTCCTTGAGTGGCAGGGTCTGAAACAGTCTCTGGGTCAGCATCCATAAGCTTGGGGCGGCTCAGGTGAAACATGTATGTTGTGGCTCCTAGCTGGGATATACCCTGCAATTTGGCAGGAGTCAGAAGATCAGTACACAACGGACGATCATACCAAAGCTTTCTCATCAGCACTTTAACCCTTTTGTAGACCCTACTGGAGTATGAGTCTTTATAATCAACACCAAAAGACTCATATATATTCTGCACTATGTAGGTCTCACTCATGGCACAAACAAGAAATTGTGTGGCCATGAAGGATATTGTAAAGTTTTAATTTTTCAGGGCCAACGACCCTGGGGATTGGGAAAATAGAGGAATGGGGTAAAACTAGGGACCCTTAATCAGAACCATTCTCTCTTTCCACCCCTTCTCATAGTCGCTAGTCCCCGCACAAATGTCTCTGCCTTTGAAAGGGTAGAGCATGAGCCTTCCCACATTACCAAAAATTTCCAAGAACTGGTAGCATAATAAAAGGTCATCAAAACCCAAGTGCAATCCATGGTCACGGTTCGCTAGGACTAGCATGGAAATAATTCAAAAGAAATTGGGAGTAACCTGCAAATGGGCTACTCCCAGAATGAAGAAAATGAAATAGAAGAGGGGATGAAGGGGGAATCTGACCAATTTGACTTGATTATAAGACAAAAGGAGGTCATGGGGGCCAACCCCCTCCCCTTGGGTAAAATCTAGCTCAGGGGCGTAGGCCTCAAACTTTACTCCCTCAAAAGGTTTACTAATTTCTTAAGAGACTTGACACTAAGGGTGCGTTTGGAAATGACTTTTTTGCTTTTGTTTTTATTTTTTCCTCTCAAGTTGGGGTCAAAAATGAGTTTGGTGAACAAAAGGCCAATTTCATTCCTAAGCACAGTAAAAAAAAATGTCCATGAAATGGCTCCAAAATAAGAACATAATTTTGATGTTCTTTGTATTTTTAAACTGAACCTAAGCAACACATTCTCAGAAAATGAAATCAATTCCCAAATTTTTTTCCAAAAACACTCTTCTCTCATCTGCCGACAACCCTTATCCTAGGGTTTAGAGGCAATTTTTCATAGCACTGAACAATCGTCCATGAAATGGTGATCTAGGGTACCCTCATCCTCACTCTCGCCCGATCTAGGGTTTCGATTAAGAGATGCGTTCCTCCATTAACGTTCCCGATTTCAAATTTCCCAGAGACGATGTGAAGATTCTTCCCCTTGGTAGCAGTTTCTATGATTTTCCAGGCAACCAAACGGGGTTTTAACTTTCAAAACAGTACGAACATCATTTCATACAATCATCCAATTTGGGCTTTTAAGGATTTGAAGAAGTAAGTTCTGATTTATTTATTTTCTTCCTTTTCTTTTTCTTCATGTTCTTTGAGTGACTCTATATATATACATATATATATATATGTGTGTGTGTATATGTAGATGTTTTAGAACTTCAATGTATTGATAATTTGTCAGTATATGTAGATGTTTGGTTAAGAGATTTTACCCACAACCACAAAGTGCTTCTCTACTCACTATCCTGGTCTCTCTCTGTCGGACAAGCTCTCTCTCTTAACAGGTTATGCCTCTCTCCTCTCAATATTTTTTGAATTATATAGATTTTGGGGGTAATTGATATGTGTGTATATCTGGTAGTTTTTAGAGTATCTTGATGTCTAGTTTTTTTCTATTTTGTGTTTCCAATGTGTAAACTATTTGTACATAGAATTCTTACAAGTCACGATATGACCTGTACCTGGTATTATTATGTCCTTTCTTTAAATTAAACCCAGAAGCTTAACTAAAAAGATTTCTCTAAATCAAATTATAGAAACCAAAACCCCCTTCACTACATGGTTATTTTGAGTTTTTTTTTTTATTTAAAAAACCCACTAAGTTGTCAGAAAAAATAAAGAAAATGAGAGAGAGGCTGAACAAAGAGGGCATCTTGGAAATGCTAGAGAATCAAGGGAGACATGTTGTGCTCATGTGTATGTACTTTTGAAAGAAATAGAATTGTTGTTCCGTAAAAAGTACTGAATAATGTAGACTACATAGTAGGAGCTATGGTTCAATAATGGTTACCCAAGTTGTCATGTTGTGTGGCGTTTGTTGCTCTAAACCTTCAACTACCATGGTTACTGATTTAATACCAAGTGTAGTGTCAGAACCTTATGTGTGTAGTTCCAACCTTACGTGTGTCAATTCTGACCCTGAACCTAGGGAGATCGCTAAGTGCGTGGAACTAATTGATAAAGTCTTTTTGAATTCTGGTTTACATGTGCAAACCATAGTTTCCCATATTGGCTGAGATTCTGTGAATTGCCCTAGTCCAAAGCTCTTATCCTACCTAATATATCCGCGAAAATCAGATCACCCAGGAATGGACCGAGTCCCTAGGGAATATGCAAACTCTCATTTAAGTCCCTAGGAAGTGGAGTCAACATATTTCAGTGTGTATGTGTATGTGTGTATGTTTCTGAGTGTGTATGTGCGTGTGTTTTTATGTATGTGTGTGTATGTGCGTGTGTTTTTGTGTATGTGTGTGTATGTTTCTGAGTGTGTCGTAATTTTTTAGGGTTATTTTTGTGTAAAACCCTCAAATTTGTGCTTGTGTGTTTGTCTTTTAGTGTGTGTTTATGTGTGTGATTATGTATGTGTGTGTGTAAGACCCCCTAATTTTGATGCGTGTGTTTCTCTGTGTGTTCGTGCCTCTGTGTGTGTGTGTTCGTGTTTTGAGAAAATAAAGTGCTTAGAATGATTAAGAGTAAATAATTCCTTTTTATAAGATTTAGGGGCATATTTACTATCATTAAAAATAGCATACAAGTTTAAAATGAAGAAAATGTCAACTAGATAAAGCTGCCCCCATTATCTTGATCTTAATACTGACATATATTTTCTAAATTTCTAATTCGATTATTTTTCAAATCTGAATCTTGTTCCGTAAAGCCTTTAGCTCAAGTGGTATATCCCCATCTCCCCATGTAAGAGTTTGTGGGTTCTTGTTGCCAAAGGGGAATTCTTCAAAATTTTATGATATCACAGGAGAAAAATCATGATTATAAACATATCGTTACATATAGTCTACCCTTGTAGTACGTAAATATCTTCCGGATTACATAA
This sequence comes from Cornus suecica, assembly GCA_963922005.1. Taxonomy (NCBI): domain Eukaryota; kingdom Viridiplantae; phylum Streptophyta; class Magnoliopsida; order Cornales; family Cornaceae; genus Cornus; species Cornus suecica. The sequence continues at coordinate 18,139,050 of OY998244.1, forward strand.
ATAACAGTCTGAAACCAAATATCAATCTAATGACCATATGCCAATGACTTATATTAACCATGTTTTAGTATTTGACTGTTCCTTTTTGTATTTTCCTTTCATTCCTTTTCAGTTTATGGAATATTTTTTTCGGGTCTTGTAATGCTACCTTATTTTTTTAATTTTTTTCCCCCATCACATTATTGATGAATGTAGACTGAAATCTAGCTATTGTCAATACATGAAAACATGTTCTTCGTGTTGCACGTTGTCCTAGTTTTATTTATTGTAGTGAATCTAGTGATCCTACATCGATTATTTTTGGGTGATTAGGGAGTGTCATGAGATGCATAACAATCTGAGTATTTGAATATATCGTCTTGGTTCACTAGTTTAATTATGACATAGGATTTAAATCTAAAATAAGTCTTAGCACTCTGACCTTAATTAAAATGGAAATTTTGCTACCTACTCTTCTTGTATTCCAATTCACTTGGCCACCGCGTCATCTAAAGATGGTTAGGACCACCTTGCCATTGGTATCAAATGGTGGAATCTTTCTTGCGTTGTTAGTTAAGTATGGTAATTACTAGAAATCATCTTACTAGTTAGATGAATAGATGATGGTTTGAACCATCCTTTTTCTTTCCAATCACACACTCTGTATCATTTTTCTCTCTCCTTGTTTACATTTCAATTGGTGTTGCGTGGCGTGTGCTCATGGTCTTCATTTCGCTTCCATTTTCTCTCTTGAAATTCATTTTACACTCCAAACTTAAAATATTATTTTTTTCAATACAACACTGGGTTATTTTACTGTGGTCCTGTTAAGTCATGCATGGTTTACCGAAACAGTTTATATTTGGTTTAGATGCAACCTGCTCTTAATGGTCCTTGGAGGCTTGGACAAAACCTGCTTTGTGCACAATATTTTGTTGCCCCTACCATTTGTGCATCTCACCAGGATAAACCCTACTTTGTGAATCTTACCATGAGAAATTATTACAAAGCAACTCACTAACAAAAAGCTGATTGATGTTAACATAAAGTTGGCGTATCGCATTGTCATGGGCCTACCTGATAATTTCACCTCTCACCATACTTGGTTCTGCACACATATTTCTTTTCACCAGCCCCCTTGCCAACTTGTGGCCTGTCGTTTTTGGTAGCTGGGGTGAAGGAGAGGGGAAGATGGAGGATTCAAGGGTTATCTATATGTTAGTGTGCATTTGTAACTTGTTGGATTCAGTTATGTCTCTGAGGTAGTGATAATTTCAGTAATATTTTGAAAGTGAAGAGCTCAACTCGCTTCTCTGATACATTTGAATTTATGCAGAATTGTATTGTTAATTTTCTTCTACAAATGTCTCTCTTATTTTTGGAGTTACTTGTTTTAAACTTATGGTAGGATTTTCATTAGGAAAACTGTTAACAGATGGCCCTTTCACGAGTGATTTTGATGCACCACTAATTGGTAAACTTCTTATAGGCGGAAAAGAGGAAAAAGTGGATGAAGCAAAGAATTTAGTAAATATGGTTGCTCCTTTTTAAAAATTTCTCTACCATGTTATATCTGATTAGTAAATTACATGCGTATATATTTGTATGTGGATTAGCTTGCTCTACTCCTCTGGTTTAAGGTAACCATAGTCACATTCCATATAATTTTCTTGACATTTGTATAAAACAACCCCCGCCACTATCATATAGTCACATTTCATATAATTTTCTTTCTGTGTTTAATCAAAAAAAATTTCATACATCACTCATGATGTCTTTGAAGTTAATGTAGAAAGTTTGCAATTTTTGGTTTTCCATTTGAGAAATAATAATGGTACTCAACTGGGTTCTTCATCATTTTGCTTCAATCAGTACTTAATAGAACTTGAATAGCTTATACATCTTTAATAACTACATCCAATGTTAAATTAAAGTTCATCATTTGTGTAACTGTAAATGGATACTAATGTAGAGGAAGGTACTGCGAGTGAAAATCAGACTGGAGTGTTAGATGATAGTAAACTTTGGGGTAAGGCGCAATATGAGAAGTTGTTGAATCTAATGGAAGAGCAAGTACACCTTGGTAACGGGATTGGCAAGGGAGCATTTAACAAAACTGGTTGGGAAAATATTGTCAATAGCCTTCAAGCTAGTTTTGGAAAAGATTACGTACTGAAAAAAGTTAGGGCCAAATGGAATAAGGAAAGATCAATTTTGAGGAAGTTCAAAAGAGTCAAGGAACACACAGGAGTTGGTTTTGACCCTACTACTGGGTTGGTGACCATGCCCATGAACTATGGGAGACTATGGACAAGGTAATTAGTAATATTAAATTTTCTATAATTTACACCAACTTTAAATTTATTTGATTCGTAATGACTGTATAGTTAAATATCTTATGTTTTGGTTTTTAGGAAATCACTAGGTCCAAAGGCAAATTTATGGGTAAACCGTTCGTGTACCATAGACAATGGAGTGTTATAGACGCATACGGGGAAGCTACGGGTGAACATGCCATACCTTCAACACAAATACCGGAATCCTTCCCAGAGTCCTCCACCCGCCCAGTTCCAGTAGTTATCCGAGATGATGATATTGATTTTGACGAGCTCATGGGGAGTCCCGGCCCAAAACGTAAGAAAAAGAGGGAAGAATGTATGATGAAAGTAATGTATGATTTCATGAGGGTGATTGAGAAGAGACAAGAGATGAGAAATTTGAGAAATCATCCCAGAGTGTGGTAAGTGCCTTTAAGGAAGCCAGTTCAAAGTCAACTCCCCGAATGAAGTCCCCTGAGAGTCATAGTGATGAGGCCACCTCCCCCTCTAAGAAGTCGTACAATGAGTTTCTAGTGTGTATTGAAATCTTAGTCACTATAGAGTGAGTAGATAGTGTGCATTATTCTAGGGCTGTGATGGCGTTGGAGAAGTCTGTGGCACTCCGAAAATTCTTTCTCAAAGTTTCAAATGATAGGAAGCGAGATTGGGTGATGGGTCTTTCTTAGAGGGGGAGTCTTTCGTACTTTATTTGGATTACTGTATCGTTTAGTACTATTTTGGTAATTGGATGATTTTTATTTTCTTTTATTTGGAAGACTATAGTTTATTTTTATTTGGATTGTTGTTTGTTTTTTTATTTGGATGACTGTAGTATCTATGTAATTTGGATTATTTTTATGTTTTTATTTGAAAGACTGTAGTATAAACCTTCTTAAATGTCAAACTAATTTGGATGTTTCGTTTTAAGTCTTATATTTCTTTGATTTTATTCTATTTTTAGTGTTTACTCCAATTTTATTTTTAGTTTTAAACGTATTATGAATGCTTGGTATGTTGTTAATTTTTGTATATTTGTCATTAGTAGGTAAATCAAGACCATTATGAGCTTCCCAGAACGCTACCTATTGAATTCGTTTAATAATGAGCTAGCACCTTATTGTCTTGATAACTCCCTGCGAGATCATATAGTTCGCGGGGTTTGCATGATGTTGGAAGTCTATTATATGGAGATGGAGAATGAGTGAATGCCATGTATGAATTCGATTTTGAGGGATTCTACATATGTCATTGAGATACTAAATAGGCATCCGGATAGATGTCATCAAAGTCTCCGGATGCAACCCAACGCCTTTCGGAGATTATGTGACAAGTTAAAGTTTTTAGGGTTGACTGACTCTGGAGGCGTAGAAGTAATCGAACAAGTTGCAATTTTCTTAATAGTCATAAGCCAAAGTCTCACGAATCGGATGGTTGCCGAAAGATTTCAGCATTCAACTGAAACCATATACCGGCACATACACAGGGTACTTCCTATGGTTGGACTTCTTGGGAATGAAATCATTGTCCCTCCTAACATGAGCCAAACTCCACAACATATTCTAAACAAAGGGTCGGGATTCCACCCATTTCGAGATTGCGCGGGCGCAATAGACGACACCCATGTGCCTGCCCATTTAGATGCCGACAAGGTACATCCATATAGAGGTAGGAAAGGTTTTCCAACGCAGAATGTTATGGCAGTTTGTTCGTTTGACATGTTATTCACATATGTCGTAACAGGCTGGGAATGGTCAACTAATGATTCAAAAATATTAAATGAATGCATTCGAAGACCGACTTGGAGGTTTCCCAAAGCGTCACAGGGTAAATATACACCTCCGATGATAATATTTCGTGAAGTATATTATTTAATTAATTGTTGATTTATTTTAATTGTGGATATGTTAGAAAAATATTATATGGTCGATTCCAGATATGCCAATCAACCGAGATTTCTTGCCCCCTACCGAGGAGTAAGATATCACTTGCCTGAATTTCGAGCAGTTAACAATAGATGGCATGGCAAGGAAGAATTGTTTAATTATAGACATTCCTCACTACGGAATGTCATTAAGAGGTGTTTTGGCATGGTTAAGCAACGGTTTCCAATACTAAGGTTAATGCGTCCATACAAGTTCCCGACCCAAGTTAGATTTGTCATGGCTAGTTGTGTTATGCACAACTTCATAAGGTTGCTTGGAGAACCGGATAACATATTTGATGGTACAGAGGAGCAGAACGCAGATGATGGGGATGGGGATGTGGCTGATGATGATCATGATGAGGTCTTACAAGGTCAGCAGGACACCCAATTTATGCAGGAGTTTCGCAATAATATAGCTAATGAGATTTGGCAACATAGACAGTAGTGTACCACTTTGTATTTTGATGAACAATTGGATGACTGTAACATATTTGTATGCGTAGTAACTTTTGTAGATTGTGGTTCTATGTATTAACTTTCCTTGCTTTACTACTATTGGATGACTCTAATATATATTTTTTGATGGATTGTGGAAAAAGAAAAAAATAGGCATGTATGGAGTTATGGGCCACGGGCCACCTTGTAGGTGTGGCAAGGGTCCTATGGTTCTTTATCAGGCCCACACGAAGGAAAACTATGGACGGTATTTCTATCGATGTCCACATTGGGAGGTATGATTTAAGGTTACCGTATATAATATTCTAAAATATATATTTTGAAGTCTATAATTGATTATATTTCCTTTGCAATTATAGGATCACTATCGTAGTTTTCTGTGGTTGAATAGACTAAATGCGGAAGACCAAGCACTACAAGAAATTGGCCTTTTAGTCACGGTCCATTAGGGACGGTCCAAAATCTGTCACTAAAAAGTGCATTTTTGGGCACAGTCCTTTAAGACCGTCCCTAAAAATACTACTTTTTAGGCACCATCAAACCATACTGTGCCAAATACGCATATTTGTGGGTACATGTAGTTTAGACCGTGGCAAAAAAATTTTTTTTTGGGGACGACGCCAAATTCAGCGCCCTTAATTTTGGGTTTCGCGGGCAAGAAGAGAAGAAATTTTAACAAATATTTTAATAATAATTTATCTAGCAAAACTACGTCGTTTTAAGTGTATAAGATGCCTCTATAATATAACATCTTACACTTAGGTTTTTTATCAGTTCGATCGTTCATTCTTTCAGAGAGACCCACAAACCCATCGCCATGGAGACACTCCAGAACAAAGGTGGATCTATCCAAGCGCATTCTCTTTCTTAGTTTTTCCTATATAGGGTTTCAGATCTTCTATTTGCCAACTGTAAGTATATTTTTCATCACACACGCATATATATATATATATATATATATACACACAAACGTATATCAATTATGTATAATCCGACTGATCGATCATATGCTTCCTTCCTGCAATTGCTAGAGAGAAACGTTTGATCTTTGCTTGAAAGGAGTTTCAAGATTGTTGCCAAGGTTTTTTCTAACCTTTCTTCAATGTTATTTTTTTCTTTCCTTTTTATTTTCCTCTATATAATATGGTTAAGAATCTTGTAAAAGTTAAGAAATACACCAAAACAAGCTTCTTATTCCATTGGAGCTCTCATTGATATTTAGATATACAGATTATCAAAATCCCCTTATAATAATCCCTAATGGGTGGCGAGCTATAGAAATTGAGAAGATTCAAGTTTTTAAATTTAAAGAGCCGTACTATGAAATTCGTATCAGTGATTGAGTATTAAATTTTAGTTAATGTAGGCCTATTTTGTGAATTTGCATTATGTAATTGTTCAGTATAAGTATGTGGAATTATTTATACTCTGAAAGACAAAACAAGATTCGAAGTCAACCTTAAACTTGAAATTTGGTAGTACAATGAGGTCATCTTAATGGTTAAATTTCAAACACTATAATGTGAATAATCTAGTGTTCTCCTACAATTTAAAGAGAGAAACTCTTGATTTTCGCTGGAAACAAAGTTGCGAGATTGTGGAACCCTAGGTTTTTCCCCCTAAATTCTCTTCATTGTAATTTTTTCTTTCCTTTTTAATTTTCTCCATCCATATAGTTTAATTCAAAATCTTGAACAATTAATTTAACTTTTTATGTTTGGATTTAATTTCTTATTGGGGAAATTAACAAGCAGTACTTGGTTCACAAAATTGAAGAAACTTCCAATTAACAAGGATTTAACTAAAACTTGGTTACAATCATCCCTATTCATGACTTTTGTTAAGATATTGCCATTATACCATCTAAATTTCCAAGTTATTGCATATGAACGATTTGCTAAGAATTCAGAACTTCAGTCTTTGAGTTTTGAAGGTCATTTATAAGGTGTTTGCTTTTGAGAAGATCTGTGAAGCTTTGAAGGGTCATAAAGTATTTTGTTATTGAGTAGATTATTGTGATAACAACATCTTGTTCAGTTTCCAAAAAAATAAAAAATAAAAATTGTAGGCAAAATGACATAGAAGGGTATCAAACCTTGAGCTATCTTTATGACCTTGTTATCAAAGCAGAGCTGTCTGTGCAAAAAAAGAAAATTTACATTTTGGAAGCGAAGCAGTTCGGTTATGATATTTTTTTGGTTTTGAAATTATTGAGCTTGATTTTGAACTTCTTCATGTTAATTGTTAATAATTACGCCTGCAGTACCTTAACAAAGACATAACATATTTGTTTTTAATGCCAATACTTCGAAGCCATTGGCAATCTGCTGGGTCATGCTGATTCTGAGCTAAGGGATACTTATCATGTTCCTATTTTTTAATGCACCTTCAGTTTCATCCAAGTGTCATATGTGTTGACAAATGACATATTTGTTTTTGCAGCTGCTGCTTGTACTCAGAGGACCAGGGAATTGTTCAAGCAATGCAGTTTTGCAATTATATGTAAAAAAATTGAAGAACTACTGAAATTGCAATTGATCCCAGCATAAGGTAAATTCCTTACCAAAACAGAGATTATTCAATTTAACATGGCTATATCTATTTTCTTTTTGGGTTCTCTATCAGGAGTAAATCTATGTACAAAGATAATATAATACCAGCATTTTGAGATAGTTAATACATGAAACAAGCCTTTTGAAATGAACTAGCCTATAAATCATCCCCACCACATGCCTCTAAAAATTTCTATATTTATCATATCATAAAGCTGTAGCTTTGCAGACGGGGCAAACTTTCCTTTGAAGGAGCCATGTCTTCATGCAGTCTTTATGATAATCGTGTCCGCATGCAAGTCCCACAATAACCTCATTATTTTCGTACTCAACCTACAAAATTTTATGGCATTTGTTATCAGTTGTCACATAAACTAATTTATGTTCTCAATAAACTAATGTATGTTTCACACTGCCCTGTTATCTTTAATGTAGGTGCTCAATCACCCTTAGATATTATGCAAAATGGATCTTATTCTATCCTTGATCAGAGATTTCGTTGCCTTTGTAGTTTCTTGATCCCAATGGGTTCTATTGATTCTCAAGCCCATTGTTTAATATAATTTTTATTTGATATATGGCAGTATTTATATATTATTTTCTCTTGATTCTCAAGCCCTTAGTTAATAATTACGCCTGCAGTACCTTAACAAAGACATAGCATATTTGTTTTTAATGCCAATACTTCGAAGCCATTGGCAATCTGCTGGGTCATGCTGATTCTGAGCTAAGGGATGCTTATCATGTTCCTATTTTTTAATGCACCTTCAGTTTCATCCAAGTGTCATCTGTGTTGACAAATGACATATTTGTTTTTGCAGCTGCTGCTTGTACTCAGAGGACCAGGGAATTGTTCAAGCAATGCAGTTTTGCAATTATATGTAAAAAAATTGAAGAACTACTGAAATTGCAATTGATCCCAGCAGAAGGTAAATTCCTTACCAAAACAGAGAATATTCATTTTTGCCATCATTGTCTTAAAATTGTCATAAATTCTACATCTTTAAATTACAAGTTCGTGGATTCTCAGCAACCACCATCTTTCCTTCTCTCTAAAAATTCCAAATGTACAATACATTCTAAATGTACCTGACAACCTCAGGATTTCAAGTGGAAGGTGACAAGTGGCACCCGATAGAGTCGGCCAATACCCTATAGTAAGGACCTGAACATGAAGTGTGGGGACTCTGTCATCACAGAACCCATTCTTTAGTAGAAACCCTGTATTTGTGTCCTCAGATGTCCTCATATTAGTGAACATACCTTCTAACTTTGATGTATATTGATGCCCACATTTTGTTTTGAGCTTAACTATCAAACTCCTCTCTGCTTCTTCAGAGACACATCTACCTGACAGAAGCCTCTTTGCCAAATGTTGCTTGTAATACTTTTCAAACACATCTTTATCTTGGAGGTAATGGAAAAGAACCATCACCTTGTCTAGTATCAACTCCAGCCGCTGCACAAAATCTACTGGATCTTTTAACCTTTCTGTATCAGTAACTAGCTGCTTACCTGTATCTCTAATGTGAGAAGTCATAACAGTTCTCATTATCGTTAGTCCATTACTCACCCTGCGGAACAAGCTGTACATCCTCCCTTAGTCCTCATACTTGTCATTCAATAGCATATTAACTAAGCCTGAGTTCTACATGTGCACTAATTGACACATACAACTCCCGGTCATCTTCTTCTCCACCACGTTAGTGATCTTAGCTTCACTTTTTGCAATTCCAAGATCGAAAGTTGTGCGCCATTGTAATTTCTTTTATCTTGTTACCTTTAGAGGTCGTATTACGTCAGATGATAAATACCAAATTTAATTCACACACTAGGCCAATCTCATTGTTCTTGGGTCATCTTCCCTGCTATACCAAATTTAATTTCATATTTATTATGTATATCAATACATGTATTTTTTTTTCAAGTCATTTTTCGCCTATGCTTTTACTCATGCCACTAAATGCCATTTTCTGCTTCCATTCCTAATTGCAATCACATAGTCTTGTAATGAGGGCATCTATCTAACTCTGAGTGAGAGAGATCTTCAAGATCGACGGCAGGAACAAATTATTCTTACATTTTAGAAGGTTACATTCTTTTCTTTATTTTATAAAAAATATTAATTATCATTATTATGATTGTATGAAATAAATTATCATTCAAGATAGAGTTGATATCCATATGGTCTGAAAGTTATAATTACATACAGATAACTTTAATATTTTTTTTGAGGCAGTTCAAACTATATTAAAGAAGAGAAAAGCCAACAAAACAAAAATGGAGGCCTAAGATAAAGACACACATGCGAGAGACCTGGGAGCAGTCTGCACTAGATGCACAATCAACACACCTTGCCATAAGCTACAAATGTTATCAAACATGTTTAAGAGAATATATTTCTATATGTACAAATTCATTAACAAGTTAATATCAAACCAGAGGAAGAAAAACTAGAATGTAAGATCAAGCTCACACCCCTTGAAACATGTTATTTAAATTAACTATCCTAAGTTTTCCCCAGTTTGTCCTAAGTATAGAACTACTTATGAGTAATTTTGTTTCCCTCTTCTTAAAATGATTAATGCACTAATTTGTTTCTTTGTAACTATATGTAGTTGATTATATAGTTATTTAAATATTTTACTAGATATAATTTATATATATAAATATGTATAAATATGTTATTTCGTAGCATGATTTTTTTTATTTTATAGCTATTTAACCTCACTTGTTTTCACATTGAAGCATGCATCTAACCTTTAGACCCGTTTGAGTATTGTTGTTTGTGATGTGTAACTCACTGCATATATTGGTTGCAATGTGAAGAGCATGTCGAAACAACGATACTTGAATTGTCCCATTTGGACAGTTTGAGAATGCATTAGTATCTCATTAAAATCATTAGTTAGATCTTCCATGTGCTTTATTTCTTGTTAAATTTGGTAATTTCCCCCAAAATTCTCTGGATACACATTTAGATTTAGTTTCATGCACGATTGAATTACGTTAGTGCATGTTACTAAATTTTTCTAGTGTATTTGGAGAATCAAGGGGAGATGCTGCCGAAATTTATCAAGATTTATTAGTCATGGCAGTATAACTAGTGATAATAATGTGGATTTTGCATTCTTGAATGGGATAGGATCACCTACCATTACTTGGAAATGTTCAAAGTGTCATTCTTTTTAAAGATTTAAAACATGCATCTAACTTATTTCATTTTTAATAATAGTTTTTTTATTTTTATATCCAGTTACATGGATAAGTCTTGGATTCTTCATCGCAGTAGGTGCAGTAATGAGTACTTTAGTGGCATAGAACAATTCATTGAGGTGGCTAGTCATCACACGGACAGTGTTGGTCGGTGTCGATGTCCATGTCGTCGTTGTAACAATACAATGTACTATCCACTTAAAGAGGTTGAGAGGCATCTATTTAATAATGGGATGGACAAAAGCTATACCGAATGGATATATCACGGGGAGGTTCGTGACCAACGAAGGAGTAATGTTAATGTCAATGCTAATGTTAGTGGGGATAATGTCAATGATGACGATCAAATGGTGGATAATGTATTTGAGTTGTTGGAAAATGTACAAATGGGAAACTTCACTGCTCCAGAACAACCAGAGAATGTTCCTAATGTTGATGTTGGTGGAAAAACCTTTGATAGATTGTTAAGAGATGCACAATGTGAATTGTGGCCAGGTTGTCAGAAGTACTCTAAGTTGTCGGCTATATTAAAGTTGTTTCATGTGAAGGTTATGAATAAAATCAGTAACAAAGCTTTTGAGATGATGCTCGAGTCGTTTAAGGATATGCTTCCTGACAACAACGAGTTACTAACGTCCCATTACGAGACTAAAAGCTTGTTGCATGAGTTAGGTCTCGGATATGAGTGTATCCATGCATGTAAAAATGATTGTGCCCTATTTTGGAAGGAGAATAGTGGAAAAGAGAGTTGTCCAAAGTGTGGTGAGTCAAGGTATAAACCTCATGAAAGTAAAGCTAAGAAAGTTCCTCAAAAAGTCCTTAGGCATTTTCCTTTGAAGCCAAGACTTCAACGATTATTTTTGTCAAAGGAAACAGCTATAGACATGTGTTGGCATAACGAGAAACGGGTAAAGTTGACGAATGAATTGAGACATCGGGCTGATTCAAAACTTTGGGAGGATTTTGACAATAAGCATAGTTGGTTTGCCACTGATCCTCGTAATGTTCGTCTTGGATTAGCAACCGATGGATTTAATCCATTTGGTAATATGAGTAATGCCTACAGTATGTGGCCTGTGATGATTGTGCCTTATAATTTGCCACCTTGGATGTGTATGAAGGAACCGTATATTTTTATGTCTTTGCTTATTCCTGGTCCAAAATCCCCTGGCAATGACATTGATGTGTATCTACGACCATTGGTTGATGAGTTAAAGGAATTGTGGACGGATGGTGTGATGACTTATGACGCACATGCATGCGGCAATGCTTTGGAGCATAACTGACTTTCCCGCTTATGCGATGGCTTCTGGGTGGATGACAAAGGGTTATTTGGCATGCCCAAATTGTAACAAAGAATCATGTTCATGTTATTTGAGTCATGGGAAAAAGATATGTTATATGGGAAGTCGTATATTTTTGCCAGCAGATCACACTTATAGAAAGCGTCACAAGCAATTTAATGGTAAAAAAGAAGATAGAGTGCCACCGAAGCATTTGTCAGGTGAAGATATTTTGGAACAACTTGACCTCATACCTGAGGTTAATTTTGGAAAAGGGCCAAATAACAAGAAGAAAGCTCGTGAGGAATTTGAACTTAATTGGACAAAGAAGAGTATTTTCTTTGAACTTCCTTATTGGCAGACACTTTTGCTACGACACAATTTGGATGTTATGCATATAGAGAAAAACATATGTGATAATGTGTTGGGGACAATAGTTGGCATCGAAGGGAAAACGAAGGACACTTTTAAGAGTTGGTTGGATTTAGAAGCAATGGGGATCAGAAAAGAACTCCACCTTATGCGCAATGGTGAAAAATTTAAGATGCCACATGCTCTTTACACATTGTCAAGGAATGATAAAAGGAAATTGTGTGAGTGGCTTAAATCGGTCAAGTTTCCAGATGGCTATGCTTCAAATATAAATCGTTGTGTGAACATTCAAACTTGTAAGAAATCTGGATTGAAAAGTCATGATTCACACGTCCTTTTACAACGTCTCCTTCCCATAGCTATACGAGAATTCTTAGATCCGGATATTTGTAACACAATAGCAGAGCTTGGTTTATTCTTCAAAGAGTTGTGTCGTCGAACCGTCAAAGTGGATCTCTTAGAGGCAATGGAAAAGGACATAGTTGTTATACTATGTAAGTTGGAGATGATATTTCCTCCATCTTTTTTTGATATAATGGTGCACTTAGCTTTACATTTGCCTCGTGAAGCCATCATTGCTGGTCCAGTAAAATATCGGTGGATGTACTCCATTGAAAGGTGATTGTTATTTGTAGTAAATCAAATAATTACTCTCAATAGCTATTATAATTTTAAATTAATACTAATTTATTATGATAATGTCTATGTAGATTTTTACACACACTCAAAATGTATGTGCGCAACAAAGCACGTCCGGAAGGGTCAATTGCCGAAGCTTATGTGGATAATGAATATCTCACTTTTTGTTCAAAGTTTCTTCGAGGAATTGAGACACGGTTCAATCGAGAAGAACGAAATAGTGAGGGAGACTGCACCAATAATTAGTCCACTTTTACAGATGTAATACAAGTTATTCGGCCAATAGGTGCACACAGTTTTGAGATATGGGACCATAAGGACATGGAGGTGGCTCGTTCTTATGTGTTAAATAATTGTGAACAAGTCAGAGAATGGGAATGGTAAGAAATTCATTACATGTATTTGACATTATGTTTTCTAGTTTATAACTTATTACGATTTACATACAAAAATTGGATCTAAACATTATGTACTTGCTGAACTAGTAAACACAAGGTTGTACTTAAGACAGAAAATCAACGTAATGCTTCTCAAAGACATAAAGGAGAATTTATAAGATGGTTCGAGAAGAAGGTAAGTCATTCACTTATATATTAGGCTTAATATAATATAATATAATTGTGATATAATTATGCAATTATTTAATACTTTATTTTCTGAACATATATAGATAAAGGAAATGCGTCATCATCATAAGGAAACAACTAGTGATGATCTTTATAATTTAGCTTGTGGACCGGATTCCCGAGTAAATCGATATTATGCTTGTATCATAAATGGGATTAGGGACACAAAGGAAAGAGAGAAAAATAGGCGGACACAGAATAGCGGTGTTTTGGTAAAAGGAAAAGGTGAAGATTACTATGGTGTCTTAACAGATATCATCGAGTTACAATATCCTTTACGCAGAAAAATATTTATTTTCAAATGTGATTGGTTTGATGTTAGAACTGGTACATCTAGAGATATTTATTTCACAAGTGTAAATGTAGCAAGCAGAGCATACCCAAATGAGCCATTTATATTAGCAAATCAAGTAAACCAATGTTTCTATGTCAAGGACAACCAATTAGAAGGGACATGGGATTTTGTTCAAGAAATAACAACTAGAAGCTCATTCGATCTACCTGAAGCAGAAGTCGAAGTGGGAGTAGAAGAGGAAGTTGGTTTAAACAATACCGCATATCAAGAGAATGAACCAAGCATTGTGGAGAGGGTTGTTGAGGCAGACTGCAACATAGATCCACATCCTTTAAATAGGGATGACTTGGAGGGTGAAAATCTTGATGGTGAAATGGTCGAAAAAAGTAGGACTGATATGGCAATTAATGACGACTTTTGGCTTGTTGAGAATGAAGATGAAGAAGATATCGAAAATAGTTCCAGTGAGGAAGTAGATTCTCCAAGTGAAGATGATGACATGGATTTAGATGATATGTGAAGCTTTGTATTTTGTTAAACATGTACTTTGATATCAACTTATCCCCACAAAAGGATGAATGCACTGATTTTGAATTCGTGTCATGCTTTTTATGTAATTTATTCTCTTTAAAAACTGGAGTTCTAACAATTTTCTTATGGTTCAAATAGATTTTTATTTTCAGTAAGTAGTATATTTATTGTTTTATATTAATATATGCATGCAGGGTGAAAACTGTTTAGTGCAGTTGTTTGGTTGTTCTTTATTCATGGATACCACTGAGCCACAAACGCGTAGATTATTGAGGCCTCGCATGGTGCAATCTAAGCCACATTCTACAACACCACCGATACCTGAATCAATCGGAGAATGCGAGGGTATTGCTTCACAAATAAACCCACAGGGGAGTGAAGAAAGTGATGGAAATGCTTTAAATGTAAACCCACAGCATAGTGGTGAAGGTGATTGTAGTGCTTCAAATGTGAACACACAACATAGTGATGAAGGTAAACTTTTTTTTCAATCAAAGCTATTTGCTTTATAAGATATCTGTATTTTTATAAAATTGTTCAACTTTCTTTTTCAGGCTCAAATCTAAAACCGAAAGGGCGTGGAAAAGCTAAGAATAAAGCTTTAAGGAAACTTCAGTCAAGCAATGGTGACATCACTGGATTCCGAAAGTGATTGAATGTCCTAGCATATTTTCTGCTTAAAGTGATTGAATGTCCTAGCATTCACTGGATTCCGAAAGTTTCCTCTCTAACTTATTGTGGCAATCTTTCCTTCACAATTCTGTTAAACAAAAGCAGAATTACTTTTAAACAATTTTTCATGTGGTTTAGCTCCCAAACATCCATTTATTAACGCTTCGAAATGACATTGATTTTTCTTGCTCCATATGGATTGATTTGTTTAAAATCTTGCCTATTTTTCTCCTAATTGATTTTTAGTTGAATAGGTTTGTAAAAATCCCTACTATTTCAATGACTCGTGCAATTCCTTCTCTCTTTTCTTCTTTTTGTGAATTCTGTATAGGTTGTCATGCTTTCTGCGGGCATTCTTCACTTAATGCAATGAATTAATTGATCTCCATTCAGTTTTTATTTATTTTCTTATTTTTCATTTGATTCTTTTGCTATCTTTATGACCTTGATCTCTCAATGCAGTGGACTAACATCCATGTTGCGATTGAGGTGGAGTCTTTTTAGAATTCCTGCTGGAATATTACGATTTATATCTGTTTCTGCCATTTAGCTTGTTGTGGATTAAGGCATGGACCAACCCTTCAATTTATTCTTATGTTCCTATATTTTCCTCCCAGTTAGTTACAACATAGAAATGCAGGCAAATGATTAAGCCTGATACCATCAAACTTATATTTATTGAGAATTTCTTTTATGTTGATATGTGGGGAAACTTCGTAATTCAGTTCAATCAGTATAAATTCTATTCCTTTGTGCTATTTTGAGTATAAATTTATTTTATGTTGATGTCGGCTTGCGATGATGTTGTTGGGCTCTTGGGACTACTAGTGGTTGTGGTGTGTCTTTTTGTTAGGCCACTGAAAGCTCTGTAGAGTGTGAGCCCGCGCTTGATGCCTTTGGGTGCTTTGTTTCTTTGTTTGAAAAGTTGGATTTCTTTCAGGAGGGTTTTTAGGTAGTCATAATCCATGTATGCTTCCTGCCATTCTGGCACCATTTGCGACAGAAATTCCTTCCCAAACTTCATTTTAATGGAAATCTATCTATATCTATATATGTATATATCGTGTGTCTATCTATAGAATGGTATAAATAGATTTTCTTGAGGTTTCTGAGACCTCAAGATTTTCATGGACTTGGTCTTTTTCAAGGTAATTTAATTTATATAATTCGATTAGATTGTGTTAATGTGTATTAATTATTCATTATTAAGGGCACCTTTGGAGTTGACGTATATGCAAATGAAACGGACTTTAAGCGGGTGAATAAGGGACTGTCCGAAGCTTTGAGAAAATATAGATGTAAATTGAAAAAATATTTTGATGAGCATCTTCCGATTGAGAATGCACGCCGCCATCCTTTTATTGATATACCACTTACTGTTTGGCAAGCTTTGTGTGATAAGTGGAGCACACATAAGTTCCAGGTTTATGTTTAAACCTCTGATTTGTATTATTTATTTTTTGAGTAGCAATTGGATGTTTTAACTTGATTTCTTAATAATTTTTGAACACCACACAGGATCTAAGCGAACAAAATAAATTAAATCGTTCGAAGAATAATGTTCCATAAATTTCTGGCTCCATGTCCTATGTCCAACATTTATCTATATATGTACGTAAAACATCAAACAATAAGTATCAAACTTTAATATTCTTATTTATCTAAATCATGTCTAAGACTTGCCTTTAATATTATATTGTAGCGCAACAAAAGACAAAGCCAAGAAGAAGAAGGGGTTGAGGTTGATGAGGATAGTCCTGCAATTCAAATGTACAAAGACACACATTATAGAAAATATTTTGGATGGGTAAATGAGAAAGCTAAGCAAACCTATGTGAGTTTATTTTTTTATGTTGCAATTCCTAGTTGTTTAGCTTTCATTTGTTCTAAACAATTACAGTGCTGACTATTTTTTGCATGATTAAAATTGACTTTAGACATGGCTGTAATGTAACGTCCGGTATTTTTACGGGTTAATTTAAAATTTTTATTTAAACAATTATGTGTTTATGTGCTTAATGTGTTTAATTGTTTTAGCATGCCTTACATGTTGTACGTGTTATAAAAATTGTACGTAGCATGTTTTATTTTCATTTTGAAATTAATGAAAATTATTGAGAACGATTTCGGGAAAGAAATGACCGAGGGGTAAAGGAGTAATTTCACATTTGGAACAATTAGTGGAAAATGTAGAAATTAGGGCAAGAATGGCATTTTAGTAATTAGGGAGGATGACAAGGGGTAAAAGGGTAATAAAGAGTCTTGATGGCACTCTTGTAATTAACCCCAACTTTGGATGAATTTGGTCATTTCCACCTTTCATGTGTTGTCTCATTCCTAGCCCTTGATCTCATTCTCCCATCTTTGTTTTAAGCCCTTGGATCATAAGGCCTTGTTTGGTTGGCACTTAAATGGAATAATCCATTATTCTTGGTCTTCCACTTGACAAGACTTTTTCTCAACCATTGGATGGTTTGTTAATTCCCATCTTTATTCTAAGCCCTTGGATGATAAGGCCTTGTTTGGCAAAATAATAAGTTTTGGTGAGTTGTGTAATAAGTCTTCCACTTGGCAAGACTCATTTCTAGCCCTTGGATTCATTTCCTTTTTCCCCATCTTTGTTAT
Organism: Cornus suecica; assembly: GCA_963922005.1. Taxonomy (NCBI): domain Eukaryota; kingdom Viridiplantae; phylum Streptophyta; class Magnoliopsida; order Cornales; family Cornaceae; genus Cornus; species Cornus suecica. Next base: position 18,156,538 of record OY998244.1, read on the forward strand.
GAACCCTTGGATTAGAACACTCATTTAGGGTTATACATATACACCATTATGTATTGATTTTTGTCTTCTAAAGTGCAAGACTTCTCTCATTCACCACAAACCTCTCTTCTTCTCACGTCCATTTTATTTTTTCTTCTTCCTTGGTTCTTCTTCAAGAACATCATCATTGGCTTGGAGTTTGAAGAACCTTTGAACATAAGAGTTGTAGAGGATGGCCTTATCTTCCCTTTGATAAAAAAATTGGTAAGTGTTCTTCACTTCTTTAGGGTTCTTGATTTCAAACCCTAGAATTTATTTCCTTGAAGCTTTGTGTTCAATTATTGATAATTGGTTCCCTTTTTCTCTTGAATCTTGTTAAGGGACATGAGTTGAACCTTTTCACCAATTATTTCGGTTATTAAAAGCTTGGAGCTCATCTTGTGATTCTTGACCCTATTGTGGAAGAGTTGTGGTAAGTTCAAGAATTCCTTCTCTTGAATTGTGTTTTCTTAGAACCCTAAGTTGCTATTGTTAGGGATGATTTTGTTTTGTGGTTGAAGCCACTTTAATAATTTTGGTTTATAGAAACACCATATTAATAGTTATTCATTGAATGGTGTAATTGCAAGCTTGGAAGCTCTTTCCTTGAACATTTGAGTTGGTAGCTTACTTGGACCTCTCTTGGACACTCTTGAGCTAGCTTGATTGGAATTGAGGTAGGGGAAAATGACTTGTCTTTGTCTTTGTAAGAGGGTGTGTGCGTCTAAGTGTATATATGCCGTATATATATATACGAGTTGGTTTTGGGCAACTTAGACTATGATTTAGGCCCTTGATAATATGATTATGTGATATGAATTCATGTTGTTGTTTATTGATCATAAATGTGATATGAATTGATGTTGTGGTTTAGTGATCATAAATGTAATATTATGAGCATGTGGAAAGTTTTGACATGATATATTGCCTAAAGAGAAAAATCATATATTATGATGGAGTATGGTTGATGAAAAATCATATGTGCATATTGAGTACTCATGTAGTGTCAAATTCATGATGTTGGAATATATGGGTGGTGTAGTGATGTGTTGGTAGTCGGGTTCGGATCAAAGCAACAACTGGCCAGGAGGTATCACGCCTACGGAACTAAAAAGCCGACCAAATGTGAGTTAGGAGTCCGGGTAGAGGCTCATGTTCTTGACTTTTGTAGTCATGGCGTACGGAGTTGCATGTTGGGCTCTCGTACAACCGTCTTCCTTGTTGAAGTGATAGAGAGAAAAATCACTTGGGAAGAGTCGGTGCGGTACTCTACAAGTAATTGGACAGAGTATGTATCCGTTAACCTGAGTTGGGCGCCGTGTGTCTCGGGGGGTGTGTCGAGTCATGGTGCATTTAGACTATCATATATATGTGAATATGATGTTATTGTGGAAGCATGCTATAATTATAGAAAATTATGTTGTGAGCATGTTGGGGAAACTTATTTGTGGGGTTCGAAGGGGTTCCGGATTGGCGTGAGAGCCATGTGGGACAAGAGACCGACCTAGGGTTAGTGGCATGAACCTTGGTTGGGTTGAACCGCTCGGACTACCGAGATGGAGGCAATGACGCTTCCTCTACTGGGCTAGTGAGCTCACCCCACGTTATATACATTTTTTTCAGGTGATGATCCTGTTGGGAGAGTTCCGTAGTCTCTCCGAGGACGTGTGGTTGTATGTCCGTCCTTTTGTGCATGAGACGGACCACACTTATTTTGTTGGACATTTAGTTGATAAATATGTATTTAAATGTTCATTTTGTCCATGTAAGTTGAATTTGAAAAACTATTTTATTTTAACCCGGCTAGCATGTTAGCCGAGGCGTTATTCTCAATGTACATCCCTTGGAGCGCTATGCGCGGGGATTATATTATTTTGGGGTACTTCGGTGCCGAATTGTGGAAATATGTAATTTTGGACAAATTCTAGCATGTTTCGCCTTAGAGCGCTTTAATATCATTATTGAATATTTTCCCTTGGAGTTATGAATGTGAATTGGATGAATTGCCATGAATTGCGAGTATTAGGTGTTTGGCCGAAAACGGCGTTTTTTTCTAGGTTTTCAAACTAACCCTTTTCGATTCGAATGGAAAAACCCGTTTTCGCCTACCCCCGTAGCCCCGGTAAATTTCCTTGCTTTTAGAAACGGATTTAATTAAATTCGTTTTCTTAGATATTTTAAACTTTAGAAACCGGCGGTAGTTAAAACGGATACCGGGGGCAAGACGGAAGATTTTATGAAAACTTACAAAAAAATCATTTTTTGCTAAGTTTACGTTTTTCGCATTTCCCGAGGTCTCGAAAAATATTTTTGGGTTCCGCCAAGGAAAAACTCACTTTTCCAATATTTATGATTTTTCGGGACCGACGGCGCGAAAAACAAAGCCATATCGCAAAATCTCGCGTTTTTGCATATTCAAACTTTAAGGAAATTGCAGATTTGGGCAGTAGCTTCACTAATCCATACTTAGAAAAAATTCAGCATTTTCGAAATTGGTAGTGCAGGCCTGCTGCAGCGGCTTACGACGTCCGATGTTTGAAAATCCGTATTTTCCTCCTCGAACGTCGGAATGGACCCCCGTTTGTTTCTATGGGTTGTCCTACGTCCAAATTATCGGTATAAAATTTGAAAGGACCAGTTTAACCCTGAAATGACTGTTTTACCCTTAGTGAAAGAGGGGTACTTCAACTTTAGTTTTAAGTCGGTGTTGTCTGACGCCACTTTTGAAAATTCATATCTCCTTCCTCGTGGCTTCAAATTAGGTCCCGTTTGTTCGTATTGCTAGTTTTAGGTACAAATTTTGTAGTTGTAGTTGGAAATTATTATTTTAACCCTGATTTGACCATTTTACCCTTGGGTGAACATGGTGGGTCAGAATGATTCGATCAAGGTACCGAGTGTTTCGGTTTGCCTCCTTTTCGATCCCGTGTGATCTTTTTGAAATATATGAGATGTTTTATGTCTATTTTACCCTTTTATGGGTATTTTATGACTGAAATGGATTTTATTTCATTTTTATTTCTTCCGCATTCACTCCCTTAGCTCTTAGGCTTGGGTTTTGGAGTCCTAGGAAATTAGGGGCGTGACATGTAATCCCTAATTCTCAAACAAATTATAATGACTTGGAGCATGAAATGTTGTTAAAGTAATTTATATTAAAAGACTAGGGAGAGTTATGGTACAGGAAGTTTCTAAACTGCATATTGTTAGCTATAACTCCTATTGTGATCATTACCTTATGGTTTATGTATCATAGTTACTTTAATGAGGCTGCCCCCCATAGGAAATTTATTTTCCTTTGAATTTTTATTTTTTTGAAAGAAAATGATAAGATAGTAATAAATATTAGTATTCCCCCTTTAAAACTATCAAAAATTCTTTAGATTGCCCCCTCTTTAAATGTTTTATGGCAAACAGCTTGTCCTTATGGTGTGGCCAAGTGTGATGTTCCATTTGTCAGGTGTCTCCGGAAGAATTTGAGTGACAATTTATATTTTTGCTCAAGATTATTATCATCTATATTCAATTCTAAGGTCGTTGCATTAACATTTTTTTTAAGGTCATTGTTTAGAAGACTTACTTATTGGTATATTGTGTTGCTGTAGTATTAAAAGTGGTGATTTTTTTTATGCATCAATGCTCATGTATTTGGAAAAGCAAATGATTTGAACATTTGGACTATTACTGGGAACTTCAGCTGATGAAATAAAAAATTCACCACTGGAGCAGCTCAACTCTAGCAATCTTTTATTGTATAATTCTGGTGTGTAGTGATTCCATATTAAAGTTCTCCTGTTTAATTCAGAAGTTCACACCTACTTATCCTTCAACAACTTGATGTGCATTCATCTTTATTATGGCATGGACATCGTTGTACACTCAGCATAACATGCATGTTAGATTCACCAAATCTAGATACGTACAGAAAAATGAATTATTAGTTACACGGATCTAGTATAATTATATTTTACTACAATATATGTAACACCTATGGATTCTTCCAATTGTCCTGCATGACCCATAGCTTAGCATTTCTATGTTTTTTTACTAGTTTGGTTCTTTCGTTAAGAAAAACATATAACTCCCACATGCGCCCGTTTGTTCCATGTGGACTTGAACCCTAAACCTTCTATATGGAATGGAAACTTGGAGTGTGACCCTATCGGACAACCGTAATAACATTTCTTCTAATATTTTGGTTTCATAACAGCAAATGTTCGATTATGACACATTTTCTGCTGATGACACAATGGGAGATGTTGAGATCGATATCCAGCCAATTATAAGCTCTGCAGTTTCCACCACTACTAATATACATTCAACACTGACATATATATATATATATATATATACTGTACTCCAGTTCAGAACCGATAATACGATATTCATTAATATGTTAGAATGAGCAAAGCTGCAGTAAATTTCTGCTCGCCATCAGAATGATGTAGATAGCAACGTATGCTTGTTTTTAACACAGTTTCTAGGTATCAATATGTAGTGATAACATTCATAGTGAACTAAAAATGAAAGATGTCAAGTAACTGTGTTTTTAATTTCAAAGCTTTGAATGTAATGCTTTGTCTTTGAATGGGAAAGATGTTTAGCTATATACAAATAGTTGTGGTGTGATGACTTATTAATCTTTAATGAAACCTTCACTGATGTGATATATACATTTCAGTATTGTACTTTTAATTAGAGTATGTGTATTGTGCAGTAATTATGTTTGTCAAATACATCTAATATGTTTTTTATTGTAGGATGAAATGAAGGAGAAAGTTGCCCAAGTTTCAAATAATTCTGATGCTACCAATTCAAGCCCGGATGATGTGGAGATAATGCTTGAACACATGGGAGTTAGGAAAGGTTATCCTCGAGGGCTTGGATATGGTTACATTGTTCCTAGTCGAAAACGTGCATCATCATCTTATGATGAGGCAGCTCGGAAAAGGGCAGAGAGAGCGGAGGAAAGAAATGAGAAATTGGCAGAAAAAAAATGAGAAATTGGAGGAGGAAGTAGCAAACATTCGGCTGCAATTGGAAAAAACAAACAAAGTGTTGGAGACATTGGTTGCACAAAACCAACAGCCACCGCCATGGCTCAACAGTTATCAGCAGCCACCACCGTGGTAGTATCAACAATCTTCAGCCCCACCATGGTTTCAATACTCTCACCACCAGCAGCCGCCACCGACAGCACCACCACCACAAGTCACAACTGACACAACCACCACCCCCACTACCACAACCTGATGGCCAAATGATTAGAGTGGGAGTGATCACTTTTGTTGGAAGTTTTAAGTAATTTATAGAATATTTTTCTTCCATTTTTTGGTAATGAAACTCTCTTAATGCTTTAGTGGTGGGAAGCCATTAGGGTAGTTTTTAAGTTCTTTTTGCATATTTTGCTCTTTTGCAAGTGTTGGATGGAGCTTACTTCCTTATTTCTTTTGGACATGTCCGTACTTAATTTATAGGTGTTGCTCTAATGTAAATATCTAAAGATTTATATATGGCAGTTTAATTTCTTTTGTTATTTATTTGAAGTTTAATTTTGTCATTTGATTTATAGATCTTGTATTCTTAATTTCATTATCCAGATTGGACATTTGGTAGCTAGGAAAAAAAAAAGAATTATTTAGTATTACAAATAGTCAACAAAATTATTAGAGACAGTTTAAGATTGTGGCGAATAAACATTTGTCACAGAAGGGACCGTTACCAATGATATAATTAATAGTGACACACAATTTGGACCGTCCCAAAAAGTATCTTATTAGGGACGGTTATTTACCGTCGCTAATAAAATAATTAGGGACAGTATAAAGCGACCGTCCCGAAAAGTACCTTATTAGGGACGGTTATTTACCGTCGCTAATAAAATAATTAGGGACGGTATAAAGCGTCCCTAATAGTCAAAGTAATAGCGACGCTCCATACTGTGACTAAAAACTCATCATTAGCAACGCTCCAACTTTACCGTGACAAAAGACTATTTAAGACGCTTTTTTCAGGCACGGTCCAATTTGACTTTTAGTGACAGTTTTCGAAGTTTTAGAGACAGTTTGGACCGTCTCAAAAACTATGTTTTCTTGTAGTGAAGGAATTAATGAAGCAGAGGATAGTAACAATATTTTGGGCAATGTTGTTGCTGATGTTCAACAAGAACAACATCAGCAAAAGTACATGCTATATATGGGTTGTATCTGCCTCAGTTCCTTGTTGGTTCTTATGTTCATTCTCATATTAATTGTATTTCTTGTTATTGTACTGAAATGAATAGATCCTAGTGGTATGAGACGATGTTGTAAAATATTATTGACATTTATGGAGTAGTATATATGTAGAATATGTTGGGCATTCAAATAATTGTGTTATTTTTTTTTTTCTCTTTCATATATTTATTGCTACTTATTTTATAAAGAAAAAATTTACTTATAATTTTAATAAAAAAAAAATATTATTAATCAATTTTAAGGGAATGTGTTGTATGAATTTTTTTCAATTTCAACACTTCTATGCAAAAATTTCAGTAAAATCTTGAAAAAAAACAATTCAACTGCCAAACATGTTTTTCTGTTTTTGTTCTCAGAAATCCAGGGAACACAGACGCTGCCAAACATGTTTTTTTGTTTCTGTTCTCAAATTTTCTGGTCTACCAAACGTGTTTTTTGTTCCCGAAAATTTTTTAGACAAAATTTTCAACCAAACATGTTTTTGTTTCTGGATTACCTTTAGGACAAGAACAAGAAAATTTTTTGTTCTCAAGAGAAAAAAAACGAAAACGAAAACACTATTTTCCAAACGCACCCTAAGGGTTTTGCGTTGCCCCAACATAAAGTTTATCAGGTTTGTATGGGGGGAGCTCTTCGATTTCATCGGCATGCTCATCTTCCTAAGGGAGGACATGTAGTTCCTCAGTATGGCTCTCAATGGATTCCCCAAGGGAGAAATGAGCCAATGCATCACTGGCACTGTTGGAACTGGCATGAGATTCAGACATGGTGTAGAAAGAGACAAAGTTTTGAAACACTTACTAAAATAAAAGAGAGTTCGCCGAAGAAGAACACCAGAGAAGGCTATAAAGCGCAAAAGGAGAGGTCTCAAGCTAGTACCAAAAGAAGAGTTATGGTCAAAGAGCAAAGATAACAAATGATACAAGCAGAGATTTCTGTGAATGGAGAGATTCTAAGTGTTAGGTAAAACAGGGTATATATAAGAGATGAGGAGGTGCGTCCAAAGGGTGCATTAAATGGGGCTGAGGCGTTGCAGCTTTTCAAGATGAACAGACGCGTCAATTGAGGGAATTAAGCCGTCAAGTTCACTTTGAAATTCACACGTAATCCGAGTAATGATTAACGTGATGTCAGCCCACTTGCACATATACATATGTGTCATCAAACATACATAAATACATATGTACCAGTTGAAGTCAAAGAGACACCGAGTCAAACATTTGGGTCAGACCCATGAGACATTAGATCTAACCCAAAGGGGCTAGTGTAAGGGCCAAAAATCGAGGCTCAGCAAATTAAAGGCTCAACTTGATTTAGAGAATGATCCTGACTCATCGTGAAGAGAATTCTAGTATAACAAGTCTAAATCCCAAATAAATATGGGATAATTGAGTCCAAAATGGAATGTAAATCAAATCCCTGAAATTAAGGAATTTGATCGTGATCTTGATAGGCCAAAAAATCCATCAAATCTTGTATAAATAAAGGTCAGGAGCCTCAATAAAGGGGATTCGAGAGTAGAACAAAAAACTGCATTTACAATGCACATGTCCGAACCCACCATTTTTCCGGGGGCTATAAAGAGCCATCACCAAATTGCAACGCCTTGCCTAAGGCAAGGGTGACGCCCATGGGTCCATAAGCACATGGTTTGACAAGCCATGCATGTTGTATGCGTTCGACCTCACAGCCCATGTGGTCATCTCATAACCTTGCTAAAAAGACAAGTTAAACACCTAAGAACACATGTCTTGGGGCAGTGCACACAATATATACAACCTACCCAGGGATCTCACTGAGTCATTGTGTGCCACTAACTTCAACCACCAACTTAGGGTCAGGGTGGTGAAAGCTCCCTATTTATGCAGAATAATATGTTGTGGCATATGACCATAAGAAATATCGCATCCCTCTGAAAATATACAAAATCCCAATATTACCAAACTGCTATTGTGCCAGTAGTGACAGTACTCCGAGGACCCTTAGAGATGACCTTCAACGAAACTATCCCGTTTTTCTTCAACTCGAAAAGAGACTATGCTCACTCGAAAAGAGACTATGCTCCGATATCAACTATCTTTTATGAAAAGAGACGATGCTCCGATATCAACTGTCTTTTATGAAAGGAGTAGTCTGCCAATCCACTCAACCTTCAATTCATGCCGCCAATTTGGCACCAACCTGAGAATGCCACCCATTTCCTCCCGGAAAAAGCTCTGCTAGAGATTCGACAATTCAGCAGCTGAGCTTTCTACAAGTTACATTAGTCAATCCAAAGTGTATGGTAGCAAACTTTTACAAGCTCTTGAACGTACATTTTGAGTAGATGGATAATGCATTAGGTATACGCCTTTCTCTTTTGTCTAGTTAATATTCTTTTTAGCTTTGTCAGTACCTTTTATGATATTCATATTGACATCTCCTACCCTTGATATATATTAATTCCTACTAAAATCCCTCATCCTGAGGGTACGATAGAACCCATCACTATTGTGATGGGTCAGCTGAGGCACATCTGGAAAATAGTAATTTAAAGTTGCAGTTCCCAAAATGTGTCATGTTTGTTAACAGATCACCACAGATTCTAGCCACTGAGAAAACCATCTCTGATTGTTAACCCAATGTAAATAAAACCACCATTTCTTTATTTACGGAAAGCAGAAAGAGGGTCTCAAATGGATACCACCCCAAGTTGAACAAGATACTAAAGACTTGTAACCGTATATACGGTACTTGGCTCTATGGTCATTTGAGGTTTTGATTAGGTTCGACCCACAAACAAGGCAAGTTTAGTTTCTGAAGAGCAAAATGTACATCAATGGGCCAAGGTCCAACCATCATCACTCTTCAGCCAAGGAGAAATCATATACTACTACCACCAGTGCAAAGCCAATGTTGCCAGACACCGAAGAGAACCACCCAAGTGATCCACTCAGACAAATTCAATTAGCGAAACTGCAAATCTGAGTTGAGCTGGAGCGTTGTTGCAGGCTTGTCTGACCTTGAACTCTGCTGATACATACCCAGAGAGGGGTCTCATGTAAACCTAATTGGACCTTCGCCATTTTGTTAGCATCATGCTCAAAGCTTATCAGATTAGAGCTTCGTCAGTGCCACCAGGTTTACACAAGCCAGGGAACTAACCTCGAGATAAAATATGTTGAGCAACCAAACTGCAACTGGAAACAAGTTATAAAACTTAAACAAAACTCTTTATTCGACATACACACAAGTTACATGAATGATGTAGAACCAATAGAAAGAAATAGAAGAGAGAGATAGAGACGAACAGAAGAGAGAGATAGAGAAGAGATAGAACTTGGGGTGAGAAGAGAAAGAAGAAGAGAAACCAAGAAAGACGATTTAATCAATATTCTTCAAAACTAAGGACGCGTGTTACATCAAAGCCTTTTATAGGCATCACAAACCCTAAATAAAATAATAACCTATATAATTAAAATAACAAATAAATACTAAAAGTAAAAGTACTAAAATAACCATAAAGTAATAAAATATCTCTAAAGTCTAAAATATCCCCAAGTCATCTCTCTTTCCCCCGTCTCCAATAATAAAGGTGGACCATGTGGGCTTTAAGTTCACGGATCTTGTCCGGTTCTCTATCAATGAAACAATCACTTGCGCCTCCAAAAATGTAAAACAAATGGGTTTTTGATAATAATATCATCTGATGGAAAGAACAAAAACCATTCAATGAAATTGAATGGTATGGACAGATGCACCGACAGGGGGCTTGTGGTACCTGCTGCCCACCCTTCCTCCTCTGCTTTGAGAACCATGTGAACGCTTAGTAGGCATTAGGAAAGGAGGTCCTCATATGCGAACCGGTCTTCCGTGCACACTTAATTTGGCAGCGCGGGAGACTAGGGAATGGATCAAATGGGTATAAGATTCTTATATCATATTCCTGTCTGGTATAGCCTCGAGACAAAAACCAAAAGGTAGCAGTAAACAACGTGTTTTTACTCTGTAAATGCTACATGCATTATACCTTTGGAAGCAACTCTGGGGCAAAAATGAAAAAATGAGGGCAACAGCAAAAGGGAAAATGCCCGGTGAAAGGAAAAAAGAAAAATAAAATAAAAACTGGCTTAGGCATATAAGGAAACAACAATACTTCAAAATACATAGTTGAAGATGATAGATTGACAAACAGTTCTATGAAAATTCACGCAAAAAATAATTACAAGTTTTCTTGAACTTGCCCCACTCATATGATATCATCAGATTACTACTTTTCTCACTGAAGTAATATGAATGGAACTCATTTCAACGAGCACATAAGTACAAAACAAATGCCACACATGGTATGACCATAAAAATGTCAATATAAACCTAGAAATTATGCATACCATGTCGTAGGCTGTTGGTGGAAGTGAAAATGATATTTTACAAATTGTGGTGAGCCCCAAGTACCAACCTGCATCAAAATTTCTTGCTTTGGCTTTGAGTTCAACAAAATGGCAAACATTCATGTCAAGCCCTCAACCAAACTTGTGGACTGTGCAAGAGCTGTCCCTACATGAAGCTGCACCACAAGAATAATTCAATATAGTCTTAGCTAGCAAAACAATAAACAAATTAGACCATCTAAATTTAGATTACTTGCTAATGACCTGTACATCCACGCAGGGATCGTTGACCATATTCTTTAACTGAGAAACAATGCCTGCATTTCGTAATTTTAAATTCCGACCAAAGGCACCAGGAGTGCTTGGAAAGGTGAGATTTACCACAGCCCAGACAGCAGCTGTACGTAAACGGCTGTCATTACTCTGCAAGAACTTTATCAACATTGATTGAGTGTAGTTTCCGGCATGTGGAAGAAGTTGATCCATAACTGCTTCCTTGTGAAACTCGTTCCCAGATGCCAAATTGCTGAGCACGTACATTCCCTGTACAAAGGCGCTTGTCAGTATGTATCACAAGGGACAGAATTAATATAGCCAACTCCCCTCACTTTCCTTATTATGTGACTACCTCAGATTGTAATAATAAAAGGATTGTCATGTGTGTTTAACTTCTCAAAAAAATTTCAAGAATGTTTTCAATATGTAATTTATTTTAGATTTGCTTCCAAACTTGCTTCCACACTTGGATGTCCTTTCTATTGCAAATACACTATACACATTCAGATGTCATTTTTATTGCAAATTACAGATAATGTAGACTAGAATATACCAGCATTGACCGCATGAAACCCATGCAATTACTCACAATACAAACATACATAAATATATATGATTACTGTTTGATGAGTGATGTGTCTGAATCAGAATACCCAATTTTGGTATGCTTCCTAGCATGCTGTTTAAACCCTGTTTGAAACTGAAAATATATGATCACTGGACACACTCTCCACCCAGCACCCGTATCAGATCTTTGTACCCATGGGTTACGAAAGAGGTCTATCTCCAGCTTCCGGGCACGCCTTCTTATTCTTAGGGATGGAATGTATAGGATGAAATTTTGTAAATGTTTCAAAAAAACATCTGATGACAATCTGGAATATGTAACTATATCCAATTGGTACTCCATAAGATGAGTTGAGGATAAGATGAGTTGAGGATAAATGCCTCTAGTCTATAAGGGCACTGCACATATAAACTTCAGGAGGTTCAGAGGTTAGAGCTTTCAAAAGAAGTCTACAATACACAGACAAACACTCAGACTAATAGGGTCCTTCAGAGGTTTGCAGTACAACAAAAATACTAATCAGACTTTTAGCAAAGTATCCATCAAGACCAAATTCGAAAGCCATGATGAAAATATGTTTTTTCTTGGGCTATTATGAGACAACATGTTACCATATTGTAATGAACATTATCATTTATTATAGATCATTTTGACAACAAGTGTTTAAGACCATGCGTCACCACACTTCATAGTTAAATTATTATGGCATTGCACGTAATTAATCTCCATGATAAAGAGGCTGTCAAATGCTTACTAATTAAGGGTCTTTCGACACACAAAAAAATAAATTAGACTTCTAACCTGAATCAAAACATCGGCGTTTGAAGCATTCTGCAATTGCCTTCCAACTGCACGTAATATAAGACCATCTGCAGCAAAGACATACTCGACAGTGTCTATACATCCATCAACAAGATTCCGAACAAGAGCCAGAGCTTGCTCTTGGACAGAAGGCTCAGGGTCTGCAGTATAAATACAATCAGGAAATTGTTAGTGTTAGATAAGTATATTACAACAACACTCCTGATCATTACCAATCATCAGAAACACTGAACAGAAGGATTACCACAGATGAGGCTTGTTAATGTAGATACCGTGAGTTCCAAAAATATTTCCTCTTTACACCTATTATCCTTAAGGAACGTCAAATTCCTCAAAGCCCAAACAGCATTTACCCTAACCATCGGGTCCATTGATTTTGATAGGTGAACAAGCTGCTTGACACCTCCACATTGTATGAATGCGGACATCTGGATCGTAAAATCAACCACTATGTTGCTAATAGCACCAAGAGCAGCAACCTGGAAAACAGAGGATTGGAGGAAAATCAACAAACATCAGAAGCATCATTTACATATATTACTAGAAGCAAAATCTCTTCAAGTATGCTGCAATTGGTAAGTATTTATTCTTTCTAAAGAGTGTAATGATAACAGGGAACAAGCATGTTTTGTAGGCTGTCAACCGGTCCAACTTTTCAGGGCCACAACGGGTAGACTAGTGTGTTGATGTCTCCATCAGATGATAACCTTCTACAGTATTGACAGAAGGGAAGACAGCTCATTTCTCTCACGTGTTACGAAAAAGTGAACTCTGTTAATTCTGTTAGACGCATGTTGGGGCGATTCAATTTTCAAAGATGCGATTCAATAATATACAATATCAAACAGCAACAATAACAGACATCACCTTAAACACACATGTTGTACAGCTCATCAAGGAAACATACTCGGGACAGGAACTTATGAAGGAAATGACAGCATAATTGCAAGAAGTCCTCCTGTAATAACTCTATATCGGTTCTTTGCAAAGGAAGATTCAGGTATGTGGATCAGTTGAGAATGGAGATTGGAAGCTACTTCAGCAAGTCATTCAAATGCTCCATGATATTCAATCACTTAGGGTAAGGTAAGTGAACATTAGAAAACATAGAAAGTAGGTTGATGAAGGCTTAGATAGTTTCGACCACTCTATGAATAAAATATGGGGCTTGAATCAATGATTTAAACAAATATTGGAGACACACCCTTTTGAGCATATTTTACACAATTGTTACTAAATTAAATAATGAAATTGGAAAGGACTGGACAGACTATACAATGCATCGGTGCATTATTCCAATGCAACGGTACAAAGAATCATCTGGCTTAATACACCGATACATCCACTTAAGTACACGTGTACATCCAGTCCAGAGAAATTAATGCACCATTATATTCCAATCAATGATCTGGTAGATCTGAGACAGTAAGCAAAATGTAGTGGTACGTACGTCTAATCTATGCACCGATACATTAAGTGCAATTGTAGTTCAACTTGGAAAAATGTAGTGGTACGTACGTCTAATCTATGCACCGATACATTAAGTGCAATTGTAGTTCAACTTGGATTTCTAATTCCATTGAACTCTAATTGGATCGCATGACATATGTACATCTAATCTATGCATCAATACATTAAGTGCAATCGTAGTTCAACTTGGATTTCTAATTCCATTCAACTCTAATTCATCATGGAATCAGTTTCAATGTCAACATCCAGCAGCCCAAACGTCTTCCTGCTGCTCTAAACTAACAGCCATCGCTCATGACTCACTTTGCAGCCTATATGGCCCTACTTCTCACATATAATAATACACCCATCACCTAGAGAACTATTAACATGGAGAAGCATCGATCACCTAGTTATGATACCATGCTAAGTCAGACATGAAACTTGATTGCAGAACTCCACTAAAAGACAAATTAACACAAACTTCCTTCCCTTCAGATTTTCTTTGTCATGGGCTAATCCGTAATTGGTGGCAATGGGAGGAGTGAGAGTATAAATGCTCATGGCCAAGAAAGGAGAAGCAATTAGAACTTCTCTTGAACTGCTTTCATTCTAAGCACATGCACACAGTAGTGCCAGTTACCAAGTAAAATTGTCAGGAGTAAGATAGATAAGAGCAACATACCAAAAAATACAAATAAATAGTGAATACGTACCTGGACATGGGTAGATGTGTCACATAAAAGATGAACCAAGGGAGAGACAATGCTTTCCTTCGTGAAGTGACCTGCACTCAGATTCTGTATGAAACCTCGTCAGCAAAAAATTACTACGGCTAAAATGAGATGTATATATCAACAATTATTAGTCCCCTTAGTCCGAACCTTGACTGACCGAGAGACACTTCTTAAACAAATGCAAGCCGCAGCACGTACATCAGCATTATCATGAGCTAGAGCATCAGTTAACAAGTTCAAGACCTACATTCCAAAGAGAGGTTGCATGTAAAAGATTCTACCATGAAACAATTTCAAACTACAAAGAACTGTTTAAATAAATCAATTGATCAGCAAGTATTCACTAGAGCTAGTCCTATTTTGCCTTTACAAAACACAATAAAAAAATACTATGAGTTGCAAGTTATCACTGAGAGCATCTGAGCATACATTCAAAATATAATGAGATTGCCTCCACAAGGTCTTTTTTTTCCCTTTTTTTAGGGTGTGTATTTGGCAAGTCCCTCTACCGGTCATTTCTATGTTACACAAACCATTACTAGCAAATCCTGCTTAGTGCGCTCACATATATCCAGGAGACAAATTACAGATTCCAGTCCCAACTTCTCAAATAGATAATACAAATATATGGGATAAGCCACCAGAGCCTTGAAAAATCAGTCATTTGCAACCAATGATGAAGGATTCCTTGAAAAGTTAGGATCAGTAATCTCTTTTTTTAGTATTCATGGATTAAATCTTTTTTTTTTCTTTTTGGATTTTTTGATAAATAAGAAAAATATATAGAAAGGCGCTCAAAAGGGCGGGTCCGAAATACAAACAAGGCGCAACAAAAGCCCTAGGAAGGTAAAGATCCCAGCTAGGTTTATCCTTGTTTCATATTTATTTATTCATAAAAAAGTTTATTTTACCCAGGGGAACAAAACAACGGCACAATCCCCCTCGTATTTAAAATCGCGCCCCTTAACCCAAAAGAATGAAAAGCTCAGTATCAAATATCTGAGAGACCAAATAGGAGCCTCCACCTAAGGACCTTCTATTTCTCTCATCCCACAGTCCCCACCCACAATATACAAAGGGACCCTGCCTTCCAGCAATAGCATGACCCAGGTGTAGCTGTCGATGGGAAGATGTGGGAGCCTAGCAGTCTCCAGAAAACCAAGGAATCACAACAAGCTAATCTTTTTGTGGCGAAAAAAAGTCGGCCTCCCTACTGAGACCAATATTGATCCTAGTCTCCAGATATTGGTGCAATAAACTAAACCTTTTAGTTACTGCATGGGTGACATGACACCTATCATAAACAATTACATAAAAAATGATGAGAAGCATTCTGACAAAATGATTTATAATTCGATCATTAGCTAAACTTCCTGTTATCATCATATATCATGATATTAAACCTGCATTGGCAATTTGTTTTTTTGATAAGTAAACCTGCATTGGCAATTTGGCATTGATTGAGGAGAAAAGAAGACCTGGAGTGAACTGTGAATATTCAATGTCCATCAACAAAGGGCTGAAATAAGTAAATAAGCAGCATTAAGTTTTCCAGATAAATTAAGCATGTGATTAACTATTAGTGGTATATTATCCTAGATTTAATGTTATCTAGAAAGATAAATAGTTTCCTTTTCTTTTTAATAAGTGAACCGGAAGAATGATTTGATAAAGGAGTTCAATTAGGCCCTTCGTTAATAGCTATGTCTTTAATTAATGGCGCGGTGTAGTTTGTAATTTGTTGTTTATAAATAGATAAACTTCAGAAAATAGAATGACTTATCTTCACTTATTAAACCAAAACAAGGGTCGAGAAATGGTTGAACTGCGGCATTCATCATCACTGAAAAATATTCCTCATTGTTTTTTTTTTTGATAAGTAAGAAATATATAAAGAGAAAAGCGTTGTAGCAGGGAACATGTCCCATATACAAGGAAAGCATAAAAAATATTCCTCAATTAAAACCTATTACTTTTTAAATCCCAATTTGTGGGTCTGAAGCTGAGATATCTAACAGATGATTCATAAATTTAGGCCTTTTGTACTGCCGACTCATAGAACATTACTTAAAAGAGGAAAGAAGAAACAGTATTTAAGAATTATGGCAGAACTAAAAAGTTATTCAAAAGAAAACTCTCGAGGAACTAGTAGTACCCATATGAAACTTAATTCATTCTACGAAATAACATACCTGCAATGAAAGGAGCCTAGACCTGCAGCTCTCCAACTTGGAGCATAGATCAGCCAATGCTAGCAATATTCCTTGATACCGTTTGGCCTGTAATGGACCTTTCTGCAAATGGTTGCAGAGTTTATCCACAACATGTGCCTCAAATGCTAACTTTTGCATATCCTCCTTTTCCACAATCAAACTAGATAAAGCAAAGGCAGTTTCATCTCCAACTTGACCAGGATCATCAAGAAGCTCAAATAAAGTTAGTATCAATTTGGTTTTAATTCCCACATCTTGCAGATAGCAAGGAGAAGTGTTCCTTATAATAATCAGGCAAATGCACGAAAGCAATCTTGTCCGAGGATTCCTATCTTTTATTAACTCAGTTACAGCACTCAATCCTCTTCCAAATTCAGGTCCCACAAACTTTGAAACGATTTCAGGATTATCCTTCATAATTGTCGCTAGAGACTCTAAACTAGCATCTCTCTGGCTTAGAGAACCTCCAAGAAGACTAATTAGCTTCTTTATTACTCCAGCTTCACTCAATGCCTGCTGCTCTATGCTTGTCCCACAGGAATGTGTTATGATACTAGCACCAAGTCCAGTAACATTTTCATTTGTGCTATTCAAAAGCGAAAGAAAGAATTCCATGTTTTTCTCCTGAAGAAAATCATACTTTGGAGCCAGTTTTGATTGATAAATCATTCTAAGGGAGCGTGCAGCAGCATCTACAACCTATACAATAGCCAAAGCCATCAAAGTGAATTAAGGTGAATAACGCTAAAGGGGTAAGGAATTAAGGTGAAATTTCTGTTACAGATCCATCTGGGTTGACATCAATATAGGTCTCAAAATGGAAGTTCACTGAGCTCAATGGTTCAAGTTTTGACGTACTAAGCATAAATAGACAAAAATAAATGAAAGGCCAGAAAAACTATTTACAGCAATACAACATGATGTAGAATTATATTGAAGAACATTGAGACAAAATAAATGCTTTGAAGACAGCTTTAGATCCTATTAACACATTAACAAATGTGAGATAACTTGAAATATCAATCAAGTGTACAGAATATTATAGGGCAGTTCAAAACATTCACTACTAATAAAATTTTATATCTAAATCCATGTTATAACTTCAACAAAACCCACCACCATCATCATCGGCCTTCCCTTTTTCCAAAATTAATGGAATTGGCCACATGGATTCTCTTTCTCTATTGTATTCTATTAGATACCACGTCTGCTCTAATATATATTGGTAATGTCACATCTCTTGTAATGTTTGATGCTTTAAAGTCATTCTAATTATTTCATTCTATGTTAATTTCCGCCATCCTCACTTTTTCTTACCTTAAATTTGAAAAAAAAAAAAAACCATATTATTTGTAATTTTCACCTTATGAACAAATCAATTGTAGGGGTTCTTTAAAATAGGATGATATCACACAACAAATATGATTGAATCAGATACAGTCCTAGCCTCCTAGGATAAGAGAGGAGAAGTGAATAAATCAAAAGAAGTTGATGAAAGTAGGTTTGCACTATATCATATCTCGATTTCCACCTTTTATGTGTTGATGTTCCACTTCGAGGGAAGTCCCTATTCATAGAAGGACTAGAACCGATCATGACGCTTTGCTCTTGCCCTATGAACTCCTTGATTTGTGCCTACCTTTGTACATTATGATTATAAATGATTATAAATGATTATAAATCGAAGTAGCATGAGACGGTCCTTTTTGTCACAGTCCCCATCATAGTCGGACTCAGCCATCAATGCGCAAGTTGCACATATGGCGGCAGTAGGCCAGAAGCATTAAATGTGATTTGAGGTGCGGGTGCTCTAGACGTGTGCTTCATCATTTCCTTTGACCAGGCTTGACGGGGACAGGCTAGATTCGCCCTCTCTCCCTCTAATCCTTAGTGACTCGATAAACCCACAAGGGAAGACGTGTGACCTTGAGGCTACCTACTTAACCCTTGAGAAGCTTAAAACGTTATATGCCGAGGATAGAAAAGGGGGACCTGAGTCAAGGTTAGCAAGTCTTTGTTATTGCCACATGTCAATGCATCGTCCCCTCCAATAATAGGACATAAAGGTGCACAATGAATGAAATGATGATATCCAAAGTGAAGATAATGAAGTTGATTGGAATTCTGAAGATGGTGCTTAACAGGAGATTATAATGTTACAGATTATGAAAATTATAACAAGACTCGCGCCCGTATCGAATATGAGAGCCATTTTGTTATTCTCAAACTTCTTCTCTCTTTTTGGGGTGTCACTCTTATTTATCTAATTTTTTTTTCTAACTATGGTGCATCTAAGGCCCTTACATCAGCAATTGCAATGTCAACACACATCTCGAATGTTGTTCCTATAGTTTGTCTTATTTCTTCTCCATGTTTAGCAGCAAATTTTAATAAACTAAGTAAAATTCCTTGTAATTCAATTTTATGTTTTCAATTTCAGAGAATTTAGGGAATTGACAAGGAAAGAAGAAAAACCCAAACATGACCAACCTATCTCTATTTGTCTTGCTTAACGAATCACATATTGAAGCTACTCCACACAAAGGCGTTGCAGCTATGCTTCACAATCAATCAAGTAAAATAACCTATAAATATGAACAACCAATCCACTCAGATAAACATAGGCATAAATGTAAATATTTGTTCCATTTGCTACACTACTGTTTGACTACTGAGAAAATTGAGTTCGTCAAAAACAAAAAGATTCCATCATAATTTCAAGCTTTAATCGCAACCTAAGAAAGGATGTGACCTAAAACAATCAATTCGCCAAGCTCACTCAGCTTGATGAAATTCGTCTTGACCGAAATTACCTTGTCGTTGGGATGGGAGATGAGACAAAAGAGGTGAGGGAAAGCTCCGGCGTCCAGAACGGCCTCGACTCCGGCATCGACGCCGCAGGCGAAGCTTCCGAGGGCGGCGACGGACTGGAGAAGGAGCGGAATGGAGTCACCGCCATGAGAGGCGGCGGAGGAGAGGATGGGGACGATGGCTGGAACAGCGCCGAGCTTGATGTAAGCGAGCTTCTTGGTGCGGTTGCCGATGATCTGGTTCTTGATCTCTCTCAACGCCTTGAGCTTCGAGTCGCTGCCGTCGGCGGCGAAGGAGCTCAGCCGCGCGATCAGGTCCTCCGGCCGGTGAGGCGACGCGGTGGTCGGCATGGTCGCCCCTTCAACAGGTCATGGTAATTGTCATGCGAGCAAGCTACACCAACGCGTGTGCATCTATTGTGTGTTTGTGCGTGAGAGAGAGGGAAAGATAGGTGTCTGTGTGTAAATTTACCGTGGGGAGTATTCGGATGTGGGTCCCGTAGTTACCGTATGATGCGTTTTCTCAGCAACTGAAGCCGCAGTTCAAGCACTGGCATTCATGGACGCGTTTGCATCGGTGTAAAAGATTCATTTTATTGAATGATATGAGACGCTAGTCTTAAATATTTATTTATTTATGGGTTAGTTTCAAGAAACCCTATAATATCCAGTTTAATCAAGTAACCTCCATTTTGTTCATTTTGCCCCATATACTATTCAATTTCATCATTAAGTCCATTCACCTCACAGTTTGAGTCATAATGCCTAAACTACCTTCAATAATAGTATAAGGGGTTTAGTGAAATCAACCATTTAAAAAAATTATTTTTCGAAAATTAATTATATTTTTCGCAAAAATTATAAATTCAAAAAAATATATATTTTTCGGAGGGAGTATATTATTTTCCAAAATATGAATTATTTCGGAAAAATAATATATATATTTTGCAAAACTATTATTTTTCGGGAAAAAAATCTTATTTTGGAACATAGTAGTATATATTTTTCGCAAAAAAAATATTTTTCGGAAAAGATCATATTTTGGAACATAATATATATTTTTCGGAAAAAAATATATTTTCCGGAAAAACAAATTCATATTTTGAAACATAATAAATACTTTTTCGCAAAAAATATTATTTTTCAGAAAAAAATCATATTTTGAAACATAATATATAGTTTTAGAAAAAAGTTATTTTACGGAAAAAATTATTTTTCGGAAAAAAATCATATTTTGGAACATAATATATATTTTTCGCAAAAAAATATTTTTCAGAAAAAATTCATATTTTGGAACATAATATATACTTTTTTGCAAAAAAATTATTTTTCGGAAAAAAAAAAATCATATTTTGAAACATAACATATATTTTTCGCAAAAAAAATTATTTTTTGAAAAAAATTCATATTTTGGAACATAATATATACTTTTTCGCAAAAAAAATATTTTTCAGAAAAAGAATCATATTTTGAAACATAATATATATTTTTCGGAAAAAATTCATATTTTGGAGCATAATATATACTTTTTCACAAAAAAAAAAAAATCATATTTTGGAACATAATATATATTTTTCACAAAAAGAATATTTTTCGTAAAAAAATCATATTTTAGAACATAATATATATTTTTCGCAAAAAAATTATTTTTCAGAAAAAATCATATTTTCGGAAATATATATATATATTGAAATTTATAGTTTTTACGAAAAATATAATTTATTTTCAAAAAATAATTGTTTTAAAAGTTGATTTCACTAAACCCCCTTATACTATTAAGGGAGGGTAATTTAGACATTTTGACTCAAAATGTGAGGAGGAGGGGGCATAGTGATGAAATTGGATAGTATAAGGGGCAAAGTGAACATAGTGAAGGTTAATTGATTAAATTGAATAGCATAGGGGGTTTCTTGAAGTTAACCCTTTATTTATTTATTTATTGGGGTTAGGACTTTGTTTTTGTAAAAATGTTTTTTTTGTTCAATAATTCTCAGTCATTATTAGTAATAATTTTTTTGGGTAATTTGCAATAACACCCCTAAAGTTTCGGTCAATTGCAAGTAGATATTGGTCAACGCACTATTTTACATAGACACATGTTTATAAAGTGTTGCAATGACACCCCCTTGGAGGTATAAAATAACTTTAGTGTCCTTAATTATTCACATTTTCATGTGAAATCTCTAGAATACCCCATGTCTAAATCCTACACTTTACTTAGGGTTGCACAAAAGAACCGGTAGAACCGGAACCAGCGGTTCAGTCCGGTTCCAAGGGCAAACGGTTTGGTTCCGGTTCCCAATTTTCAAGTACCGTAAATTTCAGTTCAGTTCCGGTTCTTGCCTCTCTGGAACCGGACCAAACCGAAACCGATTTTTATAATATATATAAATACACTAATACAGTATTAGTATATAGTACTATATATAAACAAGGCATGTTGGTACCCAAAAGTTGTACGTCACGTGGCAATGCAAAGATGGGCCACATGGCACAAGAGAAAGAACGCTCAGACGGTTCAGGCCACATGGCAGAGTGGGGAAAGACCATGTGGCATAAGAGAGGAAAGGTGTAAGCACGTGCATTATCAACAACAAGATGGAAGAGAAGAGTTTGAGTTAAAGAATGATTGGATCAGTAGTAGAAAGCTAAAACTTAGGAGTTATGTCCTTGATTTTGGAAACTTCAAGTTTTGAAAAGGGAACGAACATGGCCCACATAAAGGCCAGATTCATACAAGGAGTACCAGCTTCATACCATTACGAGAGAGGAACTGAACGTGGGGTAAATGGAGTTGCAGTAATGGAAAACATGGATGAAGAAGCATGCAGGTCATAGGACACGTGTAAGACAACTAAACAACAAGAGTGACAAATGAAAAACTTAAGAAGGGCGGTTAAAAGTCAGTTATTGGATTCAAAGTGTGGTATTATAAAAACAACACTTAGAGTAATTTACAATCTCTCCAACAACACACAAATCTACACGATACATTGCAATTTCATAGTTATAATTCTATCTTTCATTGAGCAATTTCATTATCTTGTAATTTCATTTTCAAGTAATGTTGTTTCAATTCCATTTCCTTACAAGCAATTAGATTTCATTTCAATTATAGTCATTGTCTATCAATTACAGTCCTTAATAATTACTTTGTTTAGTTCATTTATTTTTCTCAAATACTTCAACATTCAAGTCCTTTTGACTAAGGCAAAACGAACTCATTCACAATCGCTTGATAATCATCATCTTCTAAGGGAATAGTCTTCAGTTTTTTAGGAAATTCACTTTGATTCAATTTGAATCTGGCACGCCCGCACTCACTGAATTTGGAGAAGATTTATCCAAACATTGAGTGTGATAGGTGTCAAATATTAGACATTTTGACCCCTTAACTCACTATTGTTACATCATTTCATTTCATTATTTGGTATTTTTATGGAGCTAACTTCAGTGAATTAACTGAAGAGTGTGTTCTTTCTATCCAAGAGGAGAGTCAAAGAGGCAGTTCGAGACAAAAATGGCTCCCAGAGGGCAAAAATGGCATTTCCAGAAGCCGTCATCTTCAGCAAAAAGTATCGTGGGTTTAAGACAGTCATTTTGGTGCATTCACGGAGAAAAGTCATTTTCCATATAATACCTACGTTTTTACCTACCCTTTCAGTTTCAAAAAGTGACTAGAAATTACATTTTTATGCTTGGACCTACGCTTAGGACCTACGCTTGAAGCGTAGGCCTGCTACACTTGAAGCGTAAGTGCGGCAACTTTTTATGGTTTTTCGATGGATTTTGCATGTTTCACCCTTGGCTCGATTGGAAGATGTGCCTACGACTTCAGACCTCTATATACATGTATATACACTTCTATATATGAAAAGTTAGGGTTTGTATGAAGTGTAGACTGAAAAGGGTCTCTCTATACCATTGCCTATATATACACGATCATATATCAGACACGGTGTGTTGAGTTCTAGTTCTAATCCTGGTACACGTTGGGGTTGGTTTCGATGAGACGTTCATTCAGAGAGGTTCATTCAGACTTGTTGCTGCTGAGAGCCATATTCAAACCTAGAGATCCGGAGAAGAAAATCATAGAGAACATTTCTACATTAACGATGCAGTCATCTTCTTCCATGGCTAATTAACTCGGTATCTAGCAAAACCCTACCCAAGTAATGTAGTTCTTTCATTGTTTTCAATTGTAAAGAAGGGAAACTATTGACCATACTGTGATGATTATAGTAGCTAAGAGACCGTACTGATTTGCAATATAAAATTATATGTTTGTTCTAAATTCTTGTCTTAGATGGAATGAATATATTATTTTGCACAACTATGATTATTCAATATGAATAGGAACTCGAATGTTTAATTATGATTTTCTACACAATGGTAGTAATGAAACTTAAAATCCTAGGTTGACACAGGTCATGCCTTGGCGATTTAATATAGACATGTTTTAGTTTATTTTCATGGAGTAGGAGTAGATTAGAGTAATATAATTGGCATGTACTAGTTAGGTCAGTCATGAGACTGATTGTCGCAATCCGGTTGATGATACTTCTTTTTGGGGTCGTATTTAGCTATTTGCGGTACGACTTGATTCACAGTTATGGATCACCCTCGTATAATTGATACAGTGAGGAATTATATTATGCGGTTAGTGGTGGAGTGATGAAAACCCTAGTTTTCTCTCTCATCTGAATCATAACCAATTTAATTTGATTTCTAGATAATTGTTAGTTAAAATATATAATTTGGTCTTTGACCACCCAAACAAACCATTTTTCAGAAAATATAATTCAGTAGTTTTGAACTATTAAAGTGAATAATTTCAGTCTTTGTGGGATCGATATCCTTTACTCAAGCCATTTGTTATTCTACAATTGATACGTGCGCTTGTGTAGGGTAAAACCTAGAGTCGTTAAGGTGTCGTTTTTACCACATATTTTTATACACCTGACGTCGCATCAAGTTTTTGGCGCCATTACCGAAGACTAAACATTGTTCAATAGCTTTAGTAGTTTATTTGCATTGCGTTATTGTAGCTGTAGCTAAAGTTAAATTTTTTGTGATTGACAAGTACTCTGAAAGCAGAAAAGGAAAAAATAACGGAGCTTCTAAAGTTTTGTCTAGAACTTTTGTGAGTTTTAGTGACCTAGATTTTTGCATATTAATTCTTGCTTTATTTTCTGTAATTTAGAAGTATTAGTTTAGATTAGATTTTGTTGGCTTTGAAATTTACTCTCGGCAAACAATTCCAAAATTGATGATAACAAACCATTGAAGAGTGTTTGATACTAATGAATTATCGAGTTTATATTTTCAGCAAAAGACAGGTGAACGACTAAGAAATTAAACTCGGAAAGGAAATGACTCGAAAAGCAAGCTCGGAAAGAAAGCTTGATTTAAAGCGAAAAGATGTGAAAGAAATTGAAGCGCAAAATGGAAAATCATTTAATTCAACGGCAAAGGCGGAAGTCGAAGACTCAAGACTTGGGGTAGATAGGTCGGGGAGCGATCATTGTAACAAGGTAATTTTATGCGTCGATATTATCGTATAAGCTCAAGTATAAAATGAACCGAACTCAAATGGAATGAAAAACGCTTTACCGAACTTAAACGGAAAGAAAAATATTTTTATTAAATGTTTTTTTTATAGTCGACTAGAATCAACATGTGTATTTCAATATAGTCGACTAAAACAATCAGTAGATGCAGACTTTTCATCCACATCAAAGTAGTCGACTGAAAGCACTTTGAGTCGACTAGACTACAAGAAGTAGTCGACTGGAACATATTCTAGTCGACTAGATGTATCATTGTAGTCGACTAGAACTCAATCTAGTCGACTAGATGAAACCATGTAGTTGACTAAAATGAAAAGTAGTCGATTAGTTGATCCTCAAAATCTGCAGATTCTTCAGAAAACATTTCCCATGTTTTGTGGATTGTTTTTAATGGTGTTCAAACGGCTCTTGTCTTTCAAATACTAAAATCATTCTTCAAAACCCTAATACAATGCTATATATAGAATGAGATGTGTATATTGAATGTAGAGAGATTGAAACACAAAAAGAGAAAGAAAGCTATCAAAAATTATGCAGAAATTTTCTACAAAAACCATTGAAACCAAGCTTTGAAAATCTGATTTTCTCCAAGTTTCTTCGAAAATCAAAACCTCTAGTATCTCATCTTATTCTCCAAATATCATTCATTGATCATATCCTTTGAGAATACATTTCTAGAGCTATTGTAAAATCACCAAAAACACTTGAGCTTATATTGATTTATCTTCCACAAAAGCCTTTGGGTTTTGAGTGTTTTTTTTTTATTTTTGAGTGATTTTATTGATTACATACGAATTTGTAATCTCGGACAAGTGAAGTCCACCGATTGTTCAAGAGAGGGTTGTTCTCTTGATTGAGAGACAAGCTCGAGAGGCTTGTGTTGTAAAGGTTTGCCATTCCACCTGTGAATGAAGGGCCATTGTGAAAGGATCGGGAAAAGTCTCAAGAAGGGGTTCTTGAGCCGAGGAGTAGGAGTTACCGAACCTCGAAAAAATCACGGTGTCAATCTCTCTATCTCTTTCTCTTTACTTGAGTAACTTGCATGCTATAATCACTTGAATATCTTGTATGCTACAATTTGTCTTGAGATTAATTGTTAGAGAATTGAAATTGAATCATTCACTTGTTCATTGAAAAATTGTCTTTTTGATTATAGCTTGTTCCAATTTTGAAAAGAATTAGAAATATTTTTGAACACCCTATTCACCCCTCCTCTAGGGTTAATTAGTGACTAACATATTTTATTTCATGAAATTTTGAAAAAGAAAAAAATAGTTGTTTGAGAAGCGTATGACCGATAAATCGACCCGTTCTAATTTTAGCACTGCGTTAGTCAAGTATGATCCTGAGATCGAAAAGAATCTCCGTCGTTTACGTCGATCTATTGAGAGCATCATCGTCTGCAAAAAGAAGTGATGGCTGACCAAAGAGCCTACCAACAAAAGGCACCAGAGACATCACTAAAAGGATATTACGCGCCCGATGCGTATGACTCCTATGCTGATTTTCCGAAAGAAGAAGGAGCAAAACAGTTCGAGATTAAGACAAACATGATTAATATGCTTCCAAAATTTTCAGGCCTTAGAATAGAGGACCCATACCAGCACATCAATGATTTCCTAGAGGTAGCCTCTACTATTAGGTATGATAATTTGCCCAAAAATGACTTGCGAGTGAGATTATTCCCTTGGTCATTGAAAGAGATAATTAAAAGATGGTACATTAAATTAGAAAAAGATATTAAAATTGATTGGGAATCCCTTAAGAGAGGATTCATAGAAAAACATTATCCCATAGGAAAGACCTCAGAAGCACAAGATGCAATCAAAAGCTTTAGACAGTTACCTGGTGAACATTTTCATGATACTTGGGAAAGATATAATGAAATTTTATATAAATGTCCCCATCATAGGTTTTCTGAACAAGATATTGCTAAAATTTCTTCATGGGACTTGGAGAGGCGTATAAGACTTTGATAGATGTGACAACACAATGTTAGTTTATCTTGAAGCCAACTAAAGAACTTTTGGAGATATTTGATAATATTAGTGAAAACACAATTTAATATCAATATGAGTTGAGGTCTAAAGGTGGACAACATGATATGAGATCTGAGAAATCTTATGTTGTAGAGCATGATGATGTGAGAGATACCATGACATTATTTGGAGAGAAATTAGAGAGAATTGAAAAGTTTATGTAGCGAAGTCATTCCCCTCCTAGAGAGACGTTTGAAGTCGAAGTTGAGTATTCCCAACATTAGTGTCAGGAGATAATGGTCGCTGATGCCAACGCGTCGTGGAACTATTCGAATAATGCTCCTTTCACCAATTCATACACCTCCAATGCCAGAAATCATCCACTCCTATCTTACAAATCTACCAATGTAGAGAATCCACAACCAAAGTTCCAACAAGAGCAATCATCCAATCAACAACCAAGATTCATAAACAGACATCAGTCATATAACCCACAACCAAGGTTCACTGAGAGACAACAATCATATAACTAACAACCAAGGTTCCAACAGAGTCAACAATCATTCGGCTCACAACCAACAATCATGGCTAGAAATTCTTAGTCTAACTACCAACCTAGAACATCCAATAATTCTCAAGCTCTCCAATCATTCAATAATTCCCAAGATCTTCAGCCATTCAATAACAATCAAGTTGTGCGGCCATATAATTACCAAACCCAGCCTCCAAGAAGTCAAAGTCCTCCACCCGGTTTCCAGACTAATAGGTTAAAACAAGTTATACTGGACATCCATAACAAGCTAGGTATTCATACCCAATCATTGGCACAACTACATATGCAAATGGGCCAAATGGCTAATGAGAGGAATATAAGAGAGCTGGGAAGATTACCTAGTCATCCGGTCGTTAACCCAATGCCACAACAAGTACTGGATCTCGGGTCATTTGTCAATGAACCTAATGAAATGGTTCAAGCAATCACAACTCTGAGAAGTGGAAGGGAAGTGGAGAGTCGAGTTGAGGTGGAGCATGAAGAAAGGATGTAAAGAAGAAATGAGGCAGAAGAAGAGCAGAGGAAGGAAGTTGAAGAAAAACAGAGAAATGAGACTATAAGGAAATAGGCTGAAAGAGTGCAAAAAGATCAACCATCAGTAGAAGATAATGTCGATCAGACATTACTTGAAGAGCCAGAAAGGGCAAGTTACGAGGATACAACACCATTTCCTCAGCATCTTAGAGAGCCGGCAAAGTATGGAAAGTTGAAAGAATTTGATATGTTGGAAACATTCCGACAAATCAATATCAATTTACCTCTCTTAGATGTAATCGCCCAAATACCGCCTTACACTAAGTTTTTCAAGGATCTTTGCACCCAGAAGCGAAAGAGCAGAGCGAAGAATCAAACAAAAATACTATTGACTGAGCAAGTGAGTTCATTGTTTTTAAGTGATACTCCACCTAAGATGAAAGATTCTGGTGCTCCCACTATTCCATGTGTCATCGGTGACCAGGAAATTGGTAGAGCTATTCTTGATCTAGGTGTGAATATTAACTTGATTCCTTATTCAGTCTACCAACAGCTAGGGTTGGGTGAGCTCAGCCCCACTAAGGTTGTACTGTAATTCGCCGATCGATCGATCAAACAAGCAAGAGAAGTGCTTGAAGATGTCATTGTTCAAATGAGCAAGTTTTATTTTCCGGTTGATTTTGTAGTCCTGGATATAGAACACATCCCTGACTCGAAGAAGTACATTCCAGTAATACTAGGAAGACCATTCTTAGCTATGGCAAACACATGCATCAATTGCAGAACCAGAGCCATGGATCTGACCTTTGGAAATATGAAGGTCAGGATGAATGTGTTTGAAAGAATCTACCAATTGCTTGAATCTGGGGAATGTTTCCAAATTAATGAGTGCAATGAACTGGATGATATCATAGTAGATTTTTCAACTCAAATCCTGGATAAAGATGAGCTAGAGTCATTTATGACTAGAGAATGGCCAAATGAGGAGGTTGCTGATTGGGAGACATACTTGAAGCTACAAAATGAAAAGCCGAATGTGATGGAGACTGTTTTAAATACTCAACCATGGCAGGAGCAGTTAGTTTCAAATATTCCACTAATTCCCTCCTTAACTACTCCTCCTACCTTGGAACTCAATGAACTACCTGAAAAACTGAAATATGTTTTCTTAGCACCCGTTGAGACTCTTCCTGTGATTATATCTTCAAAATTGACAGAAAAATAGGAATCAAGTCTAGTCGCGGTTCTGAGTGAGAACAAAGATGCAATAGGATGGAGCGTTGCTGATTTGAAAGACATAGACCCCTCAGTTTGCATGCAACACATACATCTTGAGGAAGATGTAAAGCCATCAAAAGAAATGCAACGAAAGCTGAATCCAAATATGAAAGAGGTGGTGATGAAAGAAGTGGTAAAATTGCTAGGTGCAGGTATCATATACCCCATTTCTGATAGCACATGGGTAAGTCCAACTCAGGTGGTGCCGAAGAAGTCGGGCGTCACAGTGGTGCCAAACTCGAAAGGTGAGCTAATTCCACAACGCATGACCACAGGTGGCGTGTGTATTGATTACAGAAAGCTCAATCTGAACACCAAGAAGGATCATTTCCCGTTACCATTTATTGATCAAATCCTGGAGAGGTTAGCCGGGCAGAGGTATTACTGCTTTCTAGATGGGTATTCCGATTACAATCAGGTGACGAATGATCATTTTGAGCAGGAGAAAACCACTTTAACTTGTCCATATGGAATGTTTGCTTACAGACGGATCTCGTTTGGTTTGTGTAATGCTCCAGCAACATTCCAACGGTGTATGATGTTTATCTTCTCTAATATAGTAGAGAAATTTTTTGAAGTGTTCAAGGATGACTTCTCAATTTTTGGGGAAACCTTTGAAAACTATTTAAAACATCTAGAACTGGTACTTAAGAGATGGAAGGAGACGAATCTGATCCAATGTTAGGAAAAGAGCCATTTTATAGTTCAAGATGGGATAGTATTGGGCCATATTGTATCTAAGCGAGGGATAGAGGTAGATAAAGCAAAATTTGAATTAATTTCAAAACTGCCTCTTCCCACATCTGTTAAGCAGATATGCTCTTTTCTGGGTCATGCCGGGTTTTACTGAAGGTTTATTAAATATTTTAGCAAAATTGTCTAGCAATTATGCAACTTATTGGCTAAGGACGCAACTTTTGTCTTTGACGAATAGTGCATTCATGCCTTTGAGGAGCTACGTAGTCAACTTTCATCAACCCCGATTATTCGTCCGCTAGATTGGTCTCGACCATTTGAGCTCAGAGAAAAGATAAGTTGTCGTATGTCATTTACTATATCAGTAGGACTCTGAATGAAGCTCAGATGAACTACACAACTATCGAGAAAGAGTTGCTGGCAGTTGTCTTCACCTTGGATAAATTCCGATCATGTCTATTAGGCGCAAAGGTTATTGTTTACTCGGATCATGCCGCTCTGAGGCATTTGCTGACGAAGAAAGACTCTAAGCCCCGACTGATTTGGTGGATTCTGTTGCTACAAGAATTCGACCTGGAAATCAAAGATAAAAAGGGTTCAGAGAATGTTGTTGCGGATCATTTATTGAGAATCATTTGTTGAGAATCATTGTCAAATCCACAAAGGAAACTACTCCTCTTAAGGATTCTTTCCTGGATGAACATCTGCTCAATGTGGTTGTGGTGGAACAAATACCGTGGTATGCTGACATTGTCAATTATAAAACCACAGGTCAAATCCCAAAAGGATGGTCTAAGAATGAGAAAGACTGATTCTTCAGCCAAGTCAAATTTTATATCAGGGATAATCCACGTTTATATAAGTATTGCTCTGATCAGATTATCAGAAAATGCATCCCTGAGAGTGAGATGCAAAGCATACTAACATTTTGTCACACGTTGAAGTGTGGAGGGCATTTCGGAGCTCAGAAGACAACCCACAAGGTACTGCTTAGTGGATTTTACTAGCCTTCCATATTCAAAGATGCTTTCAAGTTTTGCAAGGCATGTCTGCGATGTCAAAAGTTTGGATCCATATCTCGACGAGACATGATGCCTTTAACCTCGATTCTGATTGTAGAATTATTTGATGTATGGGGTATTGATTTTATGGGACCATTTCCGAAAGCAGATAAGAATGAGTATATACTTGTGGGGGTTGATTATGTTTTGAAATGGGTAAAAACGATAGCCACCAAACGTGTTGACCATAACATGGTGGAATAATTTATAAAATTGAACATTTTCTCACGATTTGGTATGCCAAGAGTTTTGATCAGTGATGGTGGAAGTTATTTTGACAACCAGTTTCTTCCTGCTTTGTGTAAGAAATATGGTGTCACTTATAAAAATTTTACGCCATATCACCCCTAATCACAAGGACAAGTAGAGGTTTCTAATAGGGAGATTAAAAATATTTTGGAAAATACTGTGTCCGAATTTGAAGGATTGACCTCGAAGGCTAAATGATGCACTTTGGGCATACATGACTGACCTTAAGACACCGATTAGTATGTCACGATATCATCTTGTGTATGGTAAAGCGTGTCATTTCCCTGTAAAGCTGGAACACCGAGCATATTGGGTTATTCGAAGACTGAATTTCGATATAAAGAAAGTCGGTGCGCAGTGAAAACTCCAACTTCAAAAGCTTGAGGAGTTGAGAAATCATGCGTATGAAAACTCTTGAATTTACAAGGCCCGAACAAAAGTGTTTCGTGATAAACATATTAGAAATAAAAATTTTAAGCCCAGCCAAAAGGTTTGGTGGTTTAATTCGATACTCATGTTGTTTCCTAGCAAACTCCAATCGAGATAGGATGGACCATACAAGATTACGAAGGTTTTACCCCATGGAGCCGTGGAGCTCGATGATCCTGACATTGGAAAAAGTTTGTCGTAAATGGACAAAGATTGAAGCATTATGTAGAGGTGCAACCAGCTGAGTGTGTGGTAGAAACATTCGATCTAACTGAACCACCACCCGAGCTGGATAATCTTGATTCGGAGTATTGAGAAGCAGCAATGTCGTACCAATGACGTTAAATATTGGTACTAGGTGAAGAAGATTAGCTTTTAAGCCTAGTTTGTACTTGTATAATGTAATTTATTCATTTCGGTATTTAAGATACAGTCTGTAAAAACGAGTCGCGAGGCCATCATTATTTGAGTAGGAAGTGTAAATTGAGCCTAGGAAACATTGAGAGTGGATGGGGATGAAGACAGAATTTGAAGAAAAAAAAATTTTGGGCCATGGGGACCTACACTAGAAGTGTAGCTATGGGCTTGTTATAAAACAGACCCGTCAGGCAGTATCCCCCCCAATTTCATTCAAACTTCTCTCTCTCCCTCGATTCTCCACCAATTCTTACGAGGTTTGTTTATACCATTTATTCATCCAATTCATCATCATTCATTGCCAACGATTGTCAAATTAGTTGGTGATTCATCAGATTATATCCATCTGCGTAAGGAGACCAAGGTTGGTCAGCGTCTATTTCTCATTCGATTCCCGTGCTTGGTGATGAAGCTTATGATGGATGCCGGGATTCAGATGGATACGGGTAAGTAGAATAGATTCAGATAGAGTACCCTGTATGACAGAGGGATGTGGACTGGTGTCTGGACCCGATTGCATGGAGATGTTATTATGAGGCGGAGACCAGGTTTCGACATATTACCAGCCCCAGATGCACAGGCCCAATAGCAAGTTGATGACACTGGTCAGGCTAATGTAGGTATGGCTCAGGATGCTAAGATGCCACAGATGCCGACTGTTGAGGAGGAGGTTGTGTTGCCAGAAGCACTTGCAGGTGGTACTGTTACTCTATCTTAGGCACAGTTTGATGCTCTTATTGCATGGATGCAGGGGTTAGAGCAGACATTGGCTAAAGAGAGACAGGGTCGGCAGTGTGAGACAGTGCGCAGTCGGCGTGATTAGAGGCGGTTATTTCATAGGATTGATCGTATAAGTCAACATATGGGTTTGCAGATTCTACCTACACCACTGACCTTTGATGATGAGGCTTAATTTAGTTTTAGTTAGGTTTTTGTTTTATTTTTATTTCATTATTTTTTTTATATACATTGGAGATAAATTGTCGAGCAAATAGTTTTGTATAGGGCTTTATGTGACCGCTTGGACGATTATTTTCTAAATGTTTTTATTATTTTCTTAGTTTATAAAATAAAAGTTTTATGATCAATCGAATTGAGATTGAATATATCCCCGGATTTTTACGTTTATTTTACATGTGCGGATAGTTTGAATTCTTTTAAAATGTTATATCGCACTATGCAGACATTTTTGCATTTAAGTTTGGGGGTGTATATGTGTTGGATTGATCAGAAGAGTGTATTTAAAAATAAAAATAAATTTTTTAATTGCGGGGTGTTTTGGCCAAGCCTACGCTTGAAGCGTAGAGTATCACGAGGTAATATTTTGAATTTTGAAAATTTGACCAGTTTGCGGAGTGTTTTGGCCTGGTTTGTATCTATACTTGTATTAGGATTTATTTAAGTTATTTTTAGAATTTTTTGTAGACTTTTTAAAATAATCATAATCTGACAAGAAAAATGAATGCAAATACAAGTTAAAGTTGGATTAGTCATTGGTTCCACTTTTCTAGTCAGCCAAAGGTTTTAAATCCCTTTTCTTTTCTGATTCTACATCATCTATCTATATTTCGGCTCAACTTCAGCCCAATAATCGGACTAGTGCAAGGGATCACACTATGCTTAGAACTTTGTTTGCCCTAACTCATGGGTATGAAGTGTGTGGTCCAACATTGATCGTGGCTGAGATGTCGATTGGCCGAGCAATTGTGAGTAGAGAATGGGCGGGTGCTGATAAATTTGAACATTATCTTCTATACCCGTTTTTGTTATCGAAGATCATTGCTGAGCAATTAGGTGATAGGATGAAGGAACTGGATAAGATGCGGGGGACGATTATGAAGATAGATCCGGAGAAAGATTTGGAAAAGTTGAAAGAGACTACAAACTGCCAGATATGGTTGAAAAAGGTCGTGTCAAGTGATTAGGGTTTAGATTTAGGTTTAGGATTTTTGTTTGTGTTTTATTTTGTTTTTAGGGATGGTAGATCCTTAAGGCCAGGTCTTTGTTTATTTTATTTTATTTTAGGATTGTAGGCCTTTAAGGCCAAATCATATAAATATTTTTTATTTTTTATTATTATTATTTTTGAAAAAAATATATATACTAATAAAAAAAAAGAATCTTTAATTCCTTGAAAACATGTATTGATTTCTGGATATTTATGATGAAATTTCTTTTTTATTTCTATGATTGGGTGTTTGTGCTTTGTTGATGATATTTACAAGTGATCCAAATCAAGTTTGGGGGAGGGGATTCATGTTTTGCATTGGATTCCATAATTAAGCTTCAAGGGGAACTGTATATGTTCTCCTATATTATTTTTGACCATGAGGACATGGTCTGATTTAAGTTTGGGGTGAGGGTATAGTATTACAAAGAATGAAAATTTTTGGAAAAATTTAAAATTTAAAATTTTTTGGAGCAGTTCTTTGTTTTCACGCATGGATGTTTTGCATTACAATTCAATCGAGTTTGTGTATATGATTCATGAGTAGTATGTAATGTGATATTCACATTCATGATAGTAATGATTAGATTGAATTAGTGAAGTGATGTGGTTTTACAAGGGTGAGTGAATAAGTGAAATTGAAATTAAGAAAGACAACTTTGACATATAAGCACAAACACACATTCACTATGAGAAATATGTTGATTTTTTACTATGTAGTTGAAAAATAATTTTGCCACAATAAAATGGGAGATGAGGAGATGTTATGGTTGAAATGGAGAAAATTTAAAAAATTATTTTGAGAAAATAAAATGCAAAAAGTAGTTATTCAATCTGAGTACCCGGGCCTTGGTATCACCAATATCACTGTTCGCATTTAAAGAGGAGAAAACTAATGAGTATAAATCCCATGGAAGAAGCTCGGGCCCAGTTGGTCGGGGCTAAAAATCCTCGTTGGAAAGTCCGGTGACTTAGAAAGACAAAAAGGGATGAAAAGTGGAAAGATGGGAAGAGTACTTTTTTTTATTAAAATGGCAAAGTTTGATAAATGAAGTAGGAGAAAAGAAACTGAAATATCGTAGTTGAGTGTTCACAAAAATACGGAAGGTTGTCTTGATTAAGAGAATAAAGTAGCAAAAAATCATTCACTTTAGTGGGAACCATTCATAACACGAAACTCGATATAATTGTTGTTCGGTAGTGAGTGGGAGTATTTGCATCCATGCTATCTTTTACATTATATCATGACTTAATTGAATTTGTGTGTGAACTTATGATTGCGTGACTATAGAGAAATGAGATGTTTGTAGGTACCATTACTGAAAACCTTCACCAGACTTCACTCGTCCACTAGGGATAACCTAGGGGTTTAAAAGGCTTGTTACATGTGTTAAGTCTAATCGTTGACCCTCACGAAAGGAAGGGTTTAGGTTAGATTAGTTAGATTAAAAAGATCATCACAAGAAAGTTCCCTGAGTTTATTGCTAAAGGACTAGCAATATGTAAGTTTA
This sequence comes from Cornus suecica, assembly GCA_963922005.1. NCBI lineage: Eukaryota > Viridiplantae > Streptophyta > Magnoliopsida > Cornales > Cornaceae > Cornus > Cornus suecica. The sequence continues at coordinate 18,192,202 of OY998244.1, forward strand.
GGGGTGTGATAGGTGTTAAATATTAGACATTTTGACCCCTTAACTCACTATTGTTACGTCCTTTCATTTCATTATTTGGTATTTTTATGGCATTTGTGTGTTAAAGCATGTTTCAGGAGCTTAGTGAAGAAATGAAATTAACTTCCGTGAATTATCTGAAGAGTGTGTTCTTTCTATACAAGAGGAGAGTGAAAGAGGCAGTCCAAGACAAAAATGGCTCCTGGAGGGCAAAAACAGCATTTCCAGGAATCGTCATCTTCAGCAAAAGTATCATGGGTTCAAGACGGTCGTTTTGGTGCATTCAAGGAGAAAAGTAGTTTTCCATAAAATACCTACGCTTTTGCCTTCGCTTCAGTTTTAAAAGTGACTGGAAATCACATTTCTACGCTTGGACCTACGCTTGGAGGTACGCTTGGGACCTACGCTTGAAACGTAGGCTTGCTACACTTGAAGCGTAACCCATCTGCACTTGAAGTGTAAGTGCGACAACTTTTTGTGGTCTTTCGATGGATTTTTCCTGTTTCACCCTTGGTTCGATTGGAAGACGTCTTTGTGACTCCAGACCAATACATACATATATATACACTTATATATATGAGAAGTTAGGGTTTGCATGAAGTGTAGAGTGAAAAGACTGGAAAGGGCCTATCTATACCATTGCCTATATATACACGATTATATATCAGAGACGGTGTGTTGAGTTCTAGTTCTGATCGTGGTACACGTTGGGGTTGGTTTTGGTGAGTTGTTCATTCAGAGAGGTTCATTCAGACTTGCTGCTGTTAAGAGACATATTCAAACCTAGAGATCCGGAGAAGAAAATCATAGAGAGCGTTTCTACATTAAGGATGTAGTCACCTTCTTCCATGGCTAACTAACTTGATATCTAGCAAAACCCTAGCCAAGTAATGTAGTTCTTTCATTGTTTTCAATTGTAAATAGGGAAAAATGTTGATCATACTGTGATGATTGTAGTAGTTAAGAGATCGTACTGATTTGTAATATAAAATTATATGTTTGTTCTAAATTTTTGTCTTAGATGGAATGAATATATTATTTTACACAACTATGATTATTCAATATAAGTAGGAACTCGGATGCTTAATTATGGTTTTCTACACTATGGTGGTAATGAAACTTGAAACCCTAGGTTGACACAGGTCGTGCCTTGGCGATTTAATATAGACATGTTTTAGTTTATTTTCATGCAGTAGGAGTATATTAGAGTAGTATAATTGACATGCACTAGTTAGGTCAGTCATGAGATGGGTTGTCGCAATCCGATTGATGATACTTCTTTTTGAGGTCGTATTTAGCTATTTGCGGTACGACCTAATTCACAGTTATGGATCACCCTCGTATAATTGATACAGTGAGGAACTATATTATGCGATTAGTGGTGGAGTGATGAAAACCCTAGTTTTTTCTCTCATCTGAATCACAGCCAATTTAATTTGCTTTCTAGATAATTGTTAGTTAAAATATATAATTTGGTCTTTGACCACCCAAACAAATCATTTTTTAGAAAATATAATTCAGTATTTTTGAACTATTAAAGTGAACAATTTCAGTATGTGTGGGATCGATATCCTTTACTCAAGCCATTTGTTATTCTACAATTGATACATGTGCTTGCGTAGGGTAAAAGCTAGAGTCGTTAAGATGTCATTTTTAACTACATATTTTTATACACCTGACGTTGCATCAAGGCCCTTACCATGTTCAAATGTGCAGAGTTATTTGGAAGGCTCTACCAGATATGAAGTCTCGTTACCACCAGATGAGTCATTTGCATGGATGCAAATGTCATCATTGGCAGAGTTATTTAGAGGGCTCTACGCAAGGTTCGATGCTATGGAAGAATCTATTGCTGAACTTTTAGCATCGTCTAATACCATGGGGTCAGTTTCAAGGCCCTCACTCTTTTCAAATGTGTGGGCTTCTGTTACGTTACCACCATTGGCCGCCTCTGTTGTGGTGGCCACGGCCAGTCAGATTATTCCACAAACCATCTACTTATCTACGTCTCCATGTGTGAACATTCCAGCCAGCATGTCGGCTCCATGGCCGGAGATGCGTCCACAACCAAATATTTCACCAATATTCCTAAATAATCCACAACCTTTACCTTATTTACCATCAAACCATACACCCCAACCATTTCAACCTCATCGCTAGCCATTTTTCCCTTCAAATATTCCAGGACGTGATGCTCCAGACCCAGGGGCAATAATCATCATTGGCGTCCAAATCCTTTATTTTTTCCTGAGGCGCATCTTCTAGCAGCACCTAGGTGGCAGAATACTAACCATCTTCCATTTCCAGCAAATCAACCGGCCCAACTAATAATTTTAGACATGGGCTAGTTAGCCGATCTAATTACTCAGGAATATGGTCTTGCAGGAAGAAGACTGAGTAGGCTTGCTTATAGAAAGCCTTACCCAGAAGTGGTTGATGAAATTGAATTTCCCAGAGGACACAAAGTTCCAGACTTTGTGACCTTTGGAGGGGAAGGAAACCAGTCCACTGTTGAGCATGTTGGAAGATTTATTGTCCAATGTGGTGAAGTAAAAGCAAATCCTTGGTTAAAGTTGAAGCTTTTTCCCAATTCCTTGATTGGGCCAGCTTTCAGTTGGTATATCCATCTTCCAACAAATTCTGTTTAGAATTGGTAACAAATGGATGAGCTCTTTCACACACAGTTTTACAGGTTAGAGCCAGAGGCAACATTGGCAGATTTATCCAGGCTCTCTCAACTATCATCCGAGTCTGTGGAAAAGTTTATTTCCAGGTTTAGAAGGGCAAGATTGAAATGCAGAGTGGATCTTCCAGTGTCCGAATATGTAAAACTTGCTCTTAATGGTTTGAAGTTTGAATTAAGGAAGAGGCTCGAAGGTATGGAGTTTAGGGATCTCTTTGAATTGGCATATTGTGCAACCAAATATGAGATTATCCTGAAAGAAGAAAGGGACAAGAAGAATGCTTCCAAAGGAAATTATTATAGAGATCCAAACAATGAAGTCTTCGTGGCCGATGCAGAGGAAGAATTTGAGGCTAATCTGGCAGACTTAGCAATAAAAAGCCTAATGTTTGTGAAATTTTATCCAAGCCGAAACCTTCCAGTAGTAGTTCTCAAGCATCTTCTAATTCGGCCAAGAAAGGTATGGCCAATTTTGGGAAGACGTACACCTTTGACTCCACCAAAACATAACAGATCTTTGATCACCTCATAGCTGACAAGATGATCATTCTTCCAAAAGGGCACACAATTCCTTCAGTTGATGAAATGAAGGGCAAGGAGTACTGTAAATATCACAATTCTTTGAATCATATAACTAACAATTGCTTTGTTTTTAGGAATGCATTACAGAAAGCCATAGACAAAGGGAAGTTGGAGTTTCCAGAAAAGAAGAAGGAAGTCATGGGCGTGGATGAAAATCCATTCCCTTCCATAGCTAGAAGCAATGTGATTATGTTGGTAGGTGGTGGCAATGAACAAGCAGAACAAAAACAACCAATAAGTATTTTGGATGTCAAGGTTCCAATTGTGAAGAACATGGTGGAAGAACTTGAAAGAAAGCTAAGGGAAGCTCAAATCGCCCTCATAAACCATGGTTGTTATCCAAGTTGCAAAGAGCTTAAGGATAAAAGTAAGATACCCATAGAACATCCACATTATCACCAAACTTCCAAACCCAGTGTCCATGAAAGGGTAACTTTCCAACATAAAATAAGGGACTTTCGGCCTAGTTTTAATGAATATAAGTCGAGAGGAGTTATAGTTATTCGGTCAAGGGAAATTCATCATGAAAGAGATAGGACAAGTTGGCAGAGTAGGCCTATCTTCCATAGGAGGCTAGTCAGTTCAGTCATGAGATGGGTTGTCGCAATCCGATTGACAATATCCTTTTTGGGGTTGTATTCGACTATTTGCGGTATGACCTGATTCACAGTTATGGATCGCCCTCTTGCAATTGAGCAAATAGATAACTATATTATACGGATAATGGTGGAGTATGGAAACCCTAGATTTTATTTCTATTGTTCTAGTCTTAATCTATCTTTATTTATTTTATTAGTTAGTTAGTTAATCAATCACAAAACAATAAACTATATTTTTCTAGCAATTCAAAAGTATTATTTTACGAGAATTCAAAATATGACTTAGTCTCTGTGGGATCGATAACCTTTCACAAGCTGTTTCTATACTATAATTGACTCGTGCGCTTGCGATAGGTAAAACCTAGACCATCATAAGGGTGCATTCTTAACACATATTTTTAGCACACCCCGACAGACATTAGAGGCTTCCTTTGCAATCAGAAGTTTGGGTCCAGAAGGGATAAACCTCTTATATAATTAGGATGGTTAAACCCCCTCCAGTTCCACCAAATGTCTGGTAGAGATTGAGTCATCCAAAATTCCCAAGTGGAGAGAAGCCTCTGCAAGGAAAAATTTCTAAGTCAACTAAGAGAAGGCTTCAAAGGAAGAGAGCTGAACGGCGGAAGATAGAAGTTGGAAGTATCCAGAGTATGAAAATCATAGGAGATGGTGAACAAAGAAAGTCAACTCCTGTGGGATAGGTAGAAGTTACCAGTATGGAAGAGAGTGACTTGGAAGATGTAAATCCAAGACATGCTCCAAGAAGAAGGATCTAGTTTGGTTCTTTTCCAGTGGAGGTTGCTTGTAATGATGCCTTCATGTTACCAACTATCTTCCAGGCACCAGACAATTAGGAGGAAGAAGAACCAATTGGAAGTGTTGAGGGTGCAATGGTGGAGTGGGCTACTCAAGACATAAAGATCAAATCTGGAGGAGTTTCTACCAACAGAAATCCAGCTTCTTCCAGCAAGGAATGTGTCTCTAACAAGATAATATTCGAGAAACCTTCTATTATTATGACTCAACAATTGAGACCCTTGTATGTGAAGGTGTGGATAAAGGGTCATCCTGTAAATAGGGTTTTAGTTGACAATGGGTTTGTTCTTAATGTAATTCCTACCAAAACAGTAAAGAGTCTAGGAAAATCCATGGTAGATGTTATCCCTATTCAAATATGTATAAGTGGAGTAGGAAGAGGGAGAGTTATCACGAAAGGAGTCTTACCTTTAGAGGTGACCATTGGAGGAAAAATAAAATAAGTAGGCTTTTTCATTATTGACACATCTTCCACTTATAACCTTTTACTTGGGATAGACTGGATTCACCTAAACATGTGTATACATTCCTCACTTCATCAAATGTTAATCTTCTGGGATAGAGATGAGGTCAAAATTGTGGAAGTAGATAATAAGCCTTTTGTAGCTAAAGTGTGTTCAGCCAAGGCTGCTTTATATGAGGAAGATTGTGTGCCAAACAGATTTACTAAGGTGAATGAATTTGGAAGGCCAGTTACAACTACAATGAGAAGAAGATTGATAGGGATTGAGACAAAGGAATTGCTTTTAGAAACCACTAGGCCAAAGGTAAAACTTCAGGCCCTTCCTGACAAATCAGTTTCCCATGATTATTGAAGAATTCAATGAGGAAGTGGAGCAAAGGCTCTGAGAGCAGGCTTATGCAGCTTCCTATATTCGATTAAAGTCTTCCTTAGCTAAGAAGATGATGTACTTGGAAAGTTAGGAAGAAATTGAGTTTTTGGCCAATTTAGACGAAGCTCAAGATGAAATTTTGGAAGAGACTTGAGGAAGAATGGATGTTATACAATTGGAAGATTTAGAACAAGCACCTCAGGGAATGGATGATGGGTAGGGTGAAGTGCAAGATCCTTTATTCGAAGTGAATTTGGGAACTGAGGATGATCCAAGTCCAACCTATGTAAGTGGTTTATTGGAACCAAACTTCCTGGCAGAAATAGTTGTTTTACTTAAACAATTTAAGGACTAGTTTGCCTGAAGTTATGAAGAGATGCCAAGACTGTCAAGGGAATTGGTGGAGCATAAGCTACCCATAAAGGAAGATTTTTGGCTATTCAAGCAAGCCCCAAGAAGGATGTTTCAAGAAGTTATCATACAGGTAAAGGAAGAGATAGAAAGGTTGTTCAAGGCTGGATTCATAAGAACAACAAGATATGTAGAATTGCTATCAAATGTGGTTCTAGTGGTTAAGAAGAATGGGAAGATAAGGGTTTGTGTGGATTTCAGAAACCTCAATTTGGCCACCCCAAATGATGAATATCCAATGCTAGTGGCCGATCAGTTGGTAGATGCAGCTTCTAAACATGAGATCTTATCTTTCATGGATGGCCATTCATGGTACAATCAGATCTACATAGTTGAGGAAGATATTCCAATGACTGCATTCAAATGTCCAGGATCAATTGGAACTTTTGAATGGGTGGTCATGCCCTTTGGATTGAAAAATGCTGGAACAACCTATCAAAGAGCCATGAATGCCATCTTCTATGATATGATTGGCAAATTCATGGAATTCTATATTGATGATGTAGTTGTGAAGTCAGCCACAAGAAACAAGTATTTGAGAGATCTAAGGTTGGCATTCACCAGGATGAGGAATCACAAGCGGAAGATGAACCCAAATAAATGTGCCTTTGAAGTGTCAGCTAGAAACTTCCTTGGTTTTGTAGTTCACCAAAGAGGCATAGAAATGGATAAAAATAAGGCCAAGGCGATCATGGAAACAACACCTTCCAGAAATAAAGAAGGAGCTAAGGCAATTCATTAGACAAGTGAGTTTCCTTAGAAGATTTATTACTAACTGTGCAGGAAAACTCCACAAGTTCTTTCCCTTGTTGAAACTAAAAGAAGGAGAAGAATTCGTCAGGGAAGAGCAACATTAGAAAACGTTTGATAAAATCAAGGAATATCTAACAAAGCCTCCAGTACTTATGCCTCCTAGGAAGAAATACACACTGAAGTTATACAAATTGCCCGCAGATGAATCTATTGGCAGCATGTTGGCCTAAAACAAATGAAGCTAGAAGAGAGCAGACCATTTATTACTTGAGTAGAGTATTATCTCCAGTAGAGTGTAGATATTCTTCCATAGAAAAGTTGTGGTCAACTCTGTACTATGCTTCCATGAAATTAAGAGTTTATATGCTCCCTGTAGGTTTATATGACTTATCCAACTAATGTGATTAAATATATGCTATCAAGGCCTTTAGTCACTAGTAGAATTGTCAAGTGGACTTTGGCCTTGATGAAATTTAATTTAACTTATATTCCTAAAAAATCAGTGAAATGAAGGGCTTTGGCTAAATTTTTGGCTGCCCATCTGTCCTCTAATGTGGAGCCATAAGTGTTTGATGAATTGGATGCAGATCTAATAAGTATAACCCCATGGACCTTTATGTTTGATGGTTCAAGTACAACAGATGGTTCTGGAGCTGATATATTGATATTGTCACCTCATGGAAAAAAAACTTCATTTTCTTTCTTCTTGGATTTTGAATGTTCCAACAATCAGGCCGAATATAAGGCCTTGATAATAGGCCTTGAAATCCTATTGGAAATGGGAGTCAGAAATGTTCACATTATGGGAGATTCCAATCTGATGATCAGTCAAGTATCAGAAGATTTCAGGTTCTTAAGTTGGAAGCTAAGACCATTTCATTCCTTGGCTACTCAACTCATCCAACAATTTGATGAAGTCAACATAGAACTTAGGCCAAGGAGTTTTATAAGGAAGCAAACAATTTGGCCCAAATTGCATTTGGTATTAGAGTCACTTAGAGTCACTGAAGGCATGGAAGAAATATTTATGAAAGTCACAAGAAGAGCTCTTCCAACAGACAAAATAAGGAATGAAGTGATGGCAAAATATTTTGCCATTGATATTTTTGAAGCTGGAATGGATTGGAGGAGTTCTATAGTGAATTATCTGGCAGATCCAAGTTTCCCAACTACTAGAAGGATAAGACTGATGGCAGTGAACTATGTGTTGTAGGATGGGGAGTTGTAAAAGAAAAGCAAGGAAGATGGACTATTTTTATAGTGCATATCCAAGGAACAAGCTATGAAGGTATGGAATATGTACATAAAGGATTATGTGGAGCACATCAAGCTGGAAGGAAGATGAGATAGTTGATCAGAAGATATGGTTATTATTGGCCTGGAATCTTAAAGGATTGCATCATCTATGCTAAAGGATGTAAACCTTGTCAATTATATGGTCCAATTCAAAGAGTTTCAGCTATAGAAATGTAATTCATTATCAAACCTTGTTGTTTAGAGGATGGACAATTTATATGATTGGAGTGATCAAGCCTCCATCTTCTGAAGGTCATCAATGGATAATTGTGGCCTCAGACTATTTCACTAAGTGGGTAGAAGCAGAGGCCTATAAATCAGTAACTCAAAGTGTGGCCATCAAGTTTGTAAATGAGAAAATCTTCCACAGGTTTGGAATTCCAGAATCAATAACTTCTGATAATGGAGGAGTCTTTACTGGGGATGCCATGATAGAATTTGCAAGCTTATATGGAGTAAATACACTTTGTTCAACTCCATATTATGCACAGTCAAATGGCTAAGTGGAAGCTGTTAATAATGTTATTATTGGCATAATAGAGAAGATGATAGAGGATAACCCAAGGAATTGGCACAATTATTTTTTAGAAGCTTTGTGGGCATATAGAAATTCCAAGAGAGTTAGTACTGGGAGTACTCCATACATGCTTACATATGGCCATGATGCAGTTCTTCCAATGGAAGTGGTGGTCAAATCTTCCAGGATTATATATCAAAATAATCTAACTCCAGTAAATTATTCAGAGGCTATGTTGATGGAGCTGTAAGAGTTGGATGAAACAAGGTTGGGAGCATTGGACCACCTGATAGCCCATAAGAAGAAAGTGATGAAAACTTATAACAAAATGGTGAAAACTAAGTCTTTTGCAGAGGAAGATTTGGTTTGGAAAGTTTGTCTTCCAATTAAGAAGAAAGATCCTAAGTTTGGGAAGTGAAGCCCAAGCTGGGAAGGTCCATACCAAATTTACAAAGTGTTTGGAAATGGAGCTTATCATTTGAAAGACTTAAATGGTGAAATCCATCCCAATTCGATTAATGGCCGATATTTGAAAAGGTATCGGCCAAGTTACTTTGAGATTTTACATAAAGAAGACTCCCAAGGCTAGCATATTGGCAACCTTAGGGAATGTAAATAGTTAGTTTATTTTCCTTTCTTTGTTCATTTTGAAAATGTTTTTGTAAATATTGCAATGAAGAGAATTCAACAATGAAAGAATTTCAAACAAAAGAAAGCACATAGTCTCAAATAGGCTAATCACTGTCATCTTCCTATCAAATGTAAAGGAGATAGAGTTCACAAAAATTATAGAAAGAAAAATAGGTTTGGCCCGCTAGGGAAATTCCAAACTCAAAACATGAGACATGCAAATAGATTGTCCAAAATATTACAAACTTTATAAGAATAATTTAGAGATCTTCCACTTGATTTTTAAACTTTTCCCAAGAGAGTTTGCTTTGCGGATGGTCTCCTCAGCTTGAGTTCTCTCTGCTGCCATCTTCTTTGCTTCTTCAAGAAGTGATATCATGTGGATTTTGAGCTCTTTAGTGGTACCGCAGAGTTGTCTGGATTCTTCCAACATTTGTGGCTTCTCTTCCCAAAGTTGGAGCAAGGCAGCCTCCATATCTTCTTCTTGTTTCTTCAAAGCCTGGAATTTTTTAGCTGTATATTTAAAGGCATTTGTGCTGCTCTTAACTCTTTAAACTACCACATCCCTCTGGGCTACTTTCCTGGGAGATATTTTTGGATGGATTGCGAAGTCTTGAAAGGTTGAACAAAATTATCAAGATGGGTTTTAAAAGTCAGAAAAACAATCTTGGAAAAGTCTGAAAAGCCCGAATGGTTGCCTACATGAAGAAGGGCCATTGATAGCTCATTCTCAATAGACAGAAGGTCATCAGGGTTATGCTTCATGAGGCTGCAAATGTTTCTCTTCAATTCAATCAAATCAGTATCAGGCTGGGAATGTTGGTTTGAACATTGCTTGAGGAGGTGATGAGATCTTCCAGAGTAGTTTCTAGGTCTTGGAAATAACTGGCAACATCTGAAAATTCAGGTTCAGTAGAGGGAGCTGAAAAAGGAAAAACCTGAAGGATAATATGGAATTTAGAGAGGAAGGCTAAATAAGTATTCATGAAAGTGAAAGTGAAAGGAAGAGTGATAAAAAAAACTTACATTTCCTTCAGTGTTTATTTTGGCCTGAGGAGGATCACTCTGCATCTTCTTTTCTATGGAGGAAGGGGCTTTCATCACTGGAGGGTCAGGAATCTGAGTATCTTCCATGGGAGAAGAGTCCTAAAATTCAGAAAATATCAAGAAGAATTGAGAAAAGAGAAATGAGAAAAGAGAGAAGGATGATAAAGATCTTACTTCAGCAGAAGATTCTTTATCTTCCACTTTTTTACTCATTCATTTCTTCATGCCTTTAGTAGACTTTTCTTCCTCATCATGCTGGTCCTCATCCTTTCCTTCACTATCTCTCATTTCTTGAGGGTTGTCTTCCTGGGTTTCTTCATTATCATCTTTGGTCTTAATCATTTTTCCTTTATTCTTGTCCTTCTTGCTGATGGTTAACTTTGCTGATAGTTTTATCTTTGGGTCATCAAATAGTTCTTCAATCTTCTGGCTTAATTTAGAATTCGGGGTACTGGTCTTACTCCCTTTAGTGGCACTAACTTTATTGATTGGAGTAGAGAGAAAAGGTTTGGAACTTTGACCATGGGCTTCTTCCAAGTGTTTATGTTTCTTCTTTTTTAAAAGTGGAGATTGGGGAACATTAGAGTCACTGTCAATTTCAATTCTTTGGGCAGAGGTAGTCTGAGAAATTGTTTTTTCAAGTTGGCACTTGCCCTGTTAGGAAGAAAGGGGCTGTTAGGAAAACAAACAGTTGGTAAAAGTAAATTAAGGAAAGATGAAAGTGGAAAGGATGTACTCTAGTTTTTCTTGCCACTACCTCTTGCTTGATTTTCTCAACAACTTTTACAGCCTTCATAACTGCTTCAACTGATAAAGCACCAGTTGCTATAAATTGGTCAACTTGTTGGGATATGTCAGAAGAGTCTAAAACAAGGAAGATGAGCGTTATAGTAAAGTTGTAGAAGAGTGAAAGAGATATAAATCATAAGAGATATTTACCAGTGTGGGAGGTAGAGCTCTTCTTAGCCATCTTTTTTTCAAGGGAGGTTGCTCTGGAAGATGGTCTCTTTGCTTTCTTTGATACATAAACAGATGGTAGGGAGACCTGACCTCGGAAAGTGAAGATACAAATTTGAATGAACTTAGTTGCTTTAAAAACAAGGTAGATCCTTCCATGTGTTAGATCTTCCCAACATAGGCCTCCCACAAAATATTGAAAGAGTTGTTGGTATTTGGATGGTACACAAAAGGTTGAAGGATGAAAGTTTCAGCCAATTGATGGAACTTCTGGCTAACATCTTGAACTGAGTCATCATCAATAAACCTCACCCGCCTACAGAAGTTGTGATTATATGATCGGAATGGTGGAATGGGAATCATTTGTCTCAATCTAAACTACCTAGAAAATTGGGTTGGGTTGTAAAATTCAACATCACATCTATGGTTATGAGAAGTTATGGAACCCATGCCATAGTGTAGGTCCCTGCAAGTCAGGAAGTTGGCCATGATGGGGGTGAGTTCTTCTAAAACTTGATCAGAAGGGTTATCAGGAATTAATAGCCACTCAGGGGTTTGAGGGTGCTCAGAGAAAGGAAGAAATTGTGTTGGAGTTCTGGATTGGCAATCATCATAAAAGAAGTAGAAACAATCCTTAAATGAGTGGGCTTTAGGAGTGGAAGACAGATAGCTGGAAGTAACTAGAGAGTCATGCAATGGAACTTCAACTTTTAGGCTCAACTCTGGAAAATACAATTGAAGCCAAACTTGAAATAACCACCAAGGGCCCCCAGTCCTAGAAAGGTCAAAAAGGACCATGTCATTAAGGCTTCTATAAAGGTAAGATAAGATGAAGGATGCCATATCTAATTGTTTAACTTTGGCCAGTGTCATGGTCAGGTTAGTCAATTCCTTGGTGACATGGGCCGATTGCACACATAGTAAGAACATATTGAGCCAAAATAAGAGAAAAACAATATGTTCCCTATCATAAACTGGGTCCGAGTCACCTATGTAGGAAGACATGAAAGAACTATAAGCTGTAACATAAGGTTTGGAACCAGAGGAGTTGGGAGGAAATCAAATTCTTCCTCAGGAAGCAGGTAATTAACTTCCAAACCTAAGGGTTTGAGTCTAGTCAAATGAAAAATATCTTTCACTGTCGGGGAAATCATACCAAAGTTCAAATTAAAGGAGTCGGTGGTTGGGCTCCAGAAAAATAGAGATGAAAATATTAAAGATTTGTCAAGGGAAGAAACAATCTTACTTAAATGGATGGGCTTAAAGATGCCTTGAGTTTTCTAGACCTCACCTTTAGTCTAGGAAACCCTATCTACCCAGTCATACCAGCCTTCCAAGAGTGTAGGCCAGGCCTTGAAGTAGAACTATGGAAGATCGTTATTTGCTTCTGGGGGGATTTGCCTTAAGTATAAAAGATTTTTCTCCGCCATTGAGTAAAATTGATCTAAAGCAGAAGGGGGAGGATCCACAAAAGCTAGACCTAGGGCTTTATGGGTTCCAGAGACGGAGATGAATGAGGCATGTGAAATGATACCTTCAGATTTTGAGATGATAGCTTTTACTTGTCGTCCCATGGAATTAAGGGAAATCGAATGAGCTATGAATTCGCAGGCAGGATTAATTTTTCTAACCTTGGGGGCCATGATTAGAGGGTAAGGAAAGATTAAGGGTTCTGGGTTTGAAAAAGATAAATATATAGTGAATGTATTGATCAGTGTGGAAAGAATGCGAATCAAAGTGGGAGTTATATATATGGTATATGTGTGTGTGTATATATATATATAACTTTAATAAGGAGTTTGGATTGGAGTAAAAATATATTTTGAAAATGTGGAGTTTATTCAGGGCCGTTCAAAATGGGGTTTAAAGAGTGTCTAAATTCCAAGAAACGGTTGGAGCAGATAAGTCATCATCATAAGCCTAGGAAATTGTCAAAGTTAATGGCGCCAGTTGCAATCTTGCAAAAGGAAGGAGGGACATGTGGCTGGAAGAGGTTGGGTATAATTTAAATTCAAATGGTTAAATGATTAGGTTTGATTTAAGTATAATTTTTTTTCTATATATATATACATATATATACATGAAATGATAAGTTTCCAAAGCCTTGTTTGGAAGAGGTTACAAGGCTAAAGAAACTTGGGGGGTAAATGTTGGTACCCAAAAGTTGTACACCATGTGGCAATGCAAAGATGGGCCACATGGCGCAAGAGAAAGAACGCTCAGATAGTTCAGGCCACATAGCTGAGTGGGGAAAGACCACGTGGCATAAGAGAGGAAATGTGCAACATGTTCATTATCAGCAACAAAATGGAAGATAACAGTTTAAGTTAAAGAAGGATTGGATCAGTAGTAAAAAGCTAAAACTTAGGAGTTATGTTCTTGATTTTAGGAACTTCAAGATTTGAAAAGGGAACAAACCTGACCCACATAAAGGCCAGATTCATACAAGAAGTACCAGTTTCAAACCATTACGAGAGAGGAACTGAACGTGGGGTAAATGGAGTTGTAGTAATGGAGAACATGGATGAAGCAGCATAGAGGTCATGGGACATGTGGAAGACAACTAAACAACAAGAGTGACAAATGACAAACTTAGGAAGAGCGGTTAAGAGTTAGTTATTGGATTCAAAGTGTGGTATTATAAAAACAACACTTAGAGTAATTTGCAATCTCTCCAGCAGCACACAAATCTACACAATACATTACAATTTCATAGTTATAATTCCATCTTTCATTGAGCAATTTCATTATCTTGTAATTTCCTTTTCATTATCTTGTAATTTCCTTTTCAAGTAATGTTGTTTCAATTCCATTTTCTTACAAGCAATTAAATTTCATTTCAATTCTAGTCATTGTCTTTCAATTACAGTCCTCAATAATTACTTTGTTTAGTTCATTTATCTCTCAAATACTTCAATATTCAAGTCCTTTTGACTAAGGCAAAACGAACTCATTCATAATCGCTTGATAATCATCATCTTCCAAGGGAATAGTCTCCAGTTCCTTAGGAAATTCAATTTGAATTTGGCACGCCCACACTCACTGAATTTGGAAAAGATTTGTGCAAACAGGGCAAACTTAACTTAACTTAAGTTTTGATATAATATGTATATTTACACTATTGTAGTAATACTATAGTTAGGTTTATTCCAATTGCAGTAAACTTAACTTAAGTTAGGTTTTTTTTTTTTTTGAAAAGATAAGTTAGGTTTTTCCTCTTCCAGTAAATTACTTAACTTAAGCTATGTCATTACCTCTTTCAACACCAGGATTGAAATTGAAATTTTTTGTAGCCCATTGAAATTGAAATGGAATTTCATATATTTTTTACAAGTCAACACCAGGATTGAAATTGTGAAGCTAAATTAGCATCCTTTGGACAATTTACAACTCATGTTGTCTTGTGACATATCCAATTTCATATATAAGTTTATACAATTTTTTGTCACTATTAGTATAGGATTAATTTTTTGCCACTGTTAGTATAGGATTAATATTTTGCCAATGTCCAATTTTTTTGCCAAGTCAAGTCATGCTATATTAGTGACTTAAGGATGTTTTTGTTTTGTAACTTTAAATGCAAATCTTTTATTAGGGGATGTAATATTGAAATAGTACTATTTCACTATTATGCATTTATTTTGGGTTTGTAATAGTCAAAAAATTGAAATACCCTATAATTTTTATTTTTATTTTTTATATTTGGTATTTTTTATTTTCTTAAAATGAGAATCGGAACCGAACCGAATTCGGTACGGTTCCTTACCCGTTCGGTTCGGTTCCGGTTCCTGTTTTTAAGGAACCGAACCGTACCGTGTACAACCCTAACTTTACCCATTACACCAACTACCTTTATCATCACACTCTTATTATTAAAATTTTTATAATAAATAAATAAGATATACAATATATATAATTTTATTTTAAATATAAAAAATCAAAAATATTTTGAAAAATATATATAAAGGTAAATTCTACCACTAAAAATATTTCATCAATAATAATACTAAGAAAATCCCATTATTTAATTACTGCTCTTAATTTTTAATATATTACTATATAAACATTAAATATTAAAGGATTATATCTAATAATCATTATAGGTATTACATATCTAATAAAATATATATGAATTTATATATACGAATGGAAAAAAATTATATTTTTTTATACTATTATCAATCAATAATTTTAATAAAATTTGATAATATAACTAAACCACTAAAGTGGACGATTGTTAAAATGCTAAGCATAAGGCCTCAACTGCTTAGACAAATTGTTTGATCAGGTGAACACTTTTTCTAAATTATTTTATTAGTTTCTGGTTTGGAAGGTGAGACTAGAATTTAAATTTAGAAACCTACAAAAAATTTAATTATTTACCGTGCACTACTTCATCCTATTGTGAGACTTTAAATTATACATTAGTGCTTGTTTGACAACCGGTGCGGTGTTGGTTTGGGTTGGGTTGGATTTGGTGTGATTTTATTTTGAACTGAAATCATATTTGGTGCAGATGGTTTTGGTGTGAGAAAAAGTGAAGCTGAAAAACTAAACCATGTTTGGTAGAATTGATATATGCTGAAATTCTGAAATCAAACCATGTTTGGTAACTTGGAATGAATTGATATTTTATTTATTTATAATAACATTTTCTAAATATATATGTTTTAAAAAATAAAAATACATTAAGGATGATTTTTTTTTTTTACAAAAATTTTTATATTGTATAATAATATTTCACCATATTGTAAGAATTATTCAATTGGTTTGTATATGTAGTTTGAAAATTTATAATCTTTTTTCCATTTGAAATTTCAATGTTCTTTTACCAATTTATTATTTTTTTATTACTCAATTTTTATTAATTATTTATTCATATTATTTTTGTTTATTATTTATTTGGTTTTACAATATTTATTATTCCATTAATTAAATTAAATTTTTAATTAAATAAATATATATATATATATTTAACTATTTATTATTATTTATTTATTTATTCATTTTATTTTTGTTTATTATTTATTTGGTTTTAATTTATTTATTATTTAAAAATATTTATTACTCAATTGTTTTTATTTATTTGTTATTAATTAATTATTAATGCTATTCTATTTATCATTTTTATTTATTTATTATTTTTAAATATTTATTACTCAATATTTATTTATTTATTATTTATTGTTAATTGTTAATTATTTCTATATTATTTATTTAATATTTTACTCAATTTTTATTTATTTATTATTAATTACTAAAAATTATTAATTATTAATTTTGTTCATTATTTATTTAATTTTACTTAATTCTATTTTATTTATTTAATAAAATAACAAGCATGACAATGTTGAATTTTGTTGATAATGGAATGGACAAGCATGACAATGTTGAATTTTGTTGATAATGGAATGGTACACCAATGATGAATTTGGAGTTGTGAGTTGATTTTAATTTGATTGTTATAGGTTGTGAATAGTAACCGCACCATCTAAAACCATGTCTTCAAATGATTCCTAATTTGCTTTATTTGGTGCCAATGGGTTGACAATGTTGCACTAGAACCAAAGTTACCAAATATGGGTTGGATTAACTTTTTTACCCAAAATCAAAAATTTGGCTGCAAACCCTTCTGTCAAACAGACACTAATTCTATGCAACTGAGCCCAAATTTCCCCGTAATATTTTTTTCTCTATTTCAAAGGTTTCACTTTGAGGAAACAGTATCATTCATTAAAATTCAATCACTTCAACTTCTGTGGTGAGGAAAGTGACAAGGACTATCTAGATATGTATATTACATGCGAAAGTGAAACTAATAGAATAAAGAAGAAGTACATTTCATATGGAGGAGTAAATAATATTACTATTGTTGTGCCAATGGGCCATGATTCAATGGAATATTATTGAGTAGATATGTAATATGGAATATCTTATTTAGATATATAATATCAAAGAAAATCTTATTTTATTAATGGTAGAATTTTTTATATATGTAATACTTACAATAGGTAAAGCATAAGATATTTTAAATAAGATATTTTATTATATTATCAAATTTTATTAAAAAATTTGATTGGCAATAATATAAAAAATATATATTTTTTATTCGTACATAAATTTATATATATATATATATATTATTAGATATGTAATACCTATAATGATTATTAGATATAATCCTTTAATATTTTTTGAGAAATATTTATATAGTATTATATTAAAAATTAAGAGCATTAATTAAATAATGGAATTTTCTTAGTATTATTATTGATGAATTTTTTTTAATGGTAGAATTTTCCTTTAAATATATATTTTTAAATTTTTTTGATGTTTTTGAATTTTTATATTTAAAATAAAATTATATATATTGTATATCTTATTTATTTATTGTAAATTGTTTAATAATAAGAGTGTGATGATAAAGGTGGTTGATGTAATGGGTAAAATGTAGGGTTTAGGCATGGGGATAGTTTAGAGATTTCACATCAAAATATGAATAATCAAGGGCACTAAAGTCATTTTATGCCTCTAGGGATGTCATTGCAACATTTTACAAACTTCAGGGGGTGTTTCTGTAAAATAGTGCGTTGACCAACATCTACTTGCAATTGACCGAAACCTCGAGAGTGTCATTGCAAATTACCCTAACGTTTTTGTTATCATTAATTTTTTCTTATTAATATGTTGTTGTTTTTTGGTAACCGGAAAATATTTCATGTTTTTATGTGACGGCCATAAGCAAAAATAAACACAATAATAATATATTTTTTATATTTGTTTTGTTTTTATAATGAAAAAAGATTGTGAGGGCAAAATTACCTCAACATAAAGTATCGCGCTATCAGCAACCAAGTCATTAAGGAATTGTTTGGATTGAGTTGCGTTTTGGTTGTTAGGATCACGATCCTACGATCCTACCACCCGAAACGATTCTGATCCTTCAAAAATCGCTTATGGGGTAGGATAGTCATAGGATCGCGATCTTATGGGGTAGGATCTTACAACCCTACCACCCGAAACGATCTTGATCCCACAAAAATCGCTTATGGGGTAGGATTGCGATCTTATGGGATAGGATCTACCAAAAACAATCCTAATCTCACCCAAAACGATCCTACTATTTACATGCAATTTAGGGTTTTTAGGTAAAAAAATTAATTTTAGGTTTGGCTATCCATATAAAAGGATCAATTTTTTTTAAAGAGAACCAAAAAAATGCTTTTAAAGCCCAAATTCAACCCAATCTATTTCTATGTCTACCTATTATATTATAAAGTACAATGCCTTTAGAATATTCTTATACATTATTTAATTATTTTAGAATAAAAAATATTGAATTATTAATTAATTAACAATTATTGTTATATTAATCATTGAAAAACTCTTTTGATCTTTCCATTAAATGTATATAACTATCCATAGTTACTACTTATCTATACTCATTATCTAATAAAAACTAATAAACGGTTTAAACTTATTTTGATTTATACTCATCTATACTTTTTGTATTTATTTATTATCTCTAATCTATATCTATACTTACTTGAGTTATAAAAGTGTAACTGTAATTGGTATTTCAATAAACATAGACAAAAGAATATAGAGTAATATTATATAATAGGCCAAACTTATGTAAATTCTAAAAAGGGAAAAATGAAACTTAATTATTCTTATACAATTAGTTATTATGTTTAAAATGATTATAATAATAATAATAATTAAAGTCTATCAATAATTCTTTAATCCAAAAAATTTAAAAATCTAAGCCTTTATATTAATTATATAATAATACACAAAATCTATTTAAAAAGGATAATGCAATAGAAAATTTAAGCTTCTATATTATTTATGTAATGCTTCACAAAATCTACTTTAAAAGTTGTAACTCAAATTATCTTTGAATATTTGTATACATTAATTAATACTTTTAAGATTAATAAGAGAATGCAATTAAGACCATATGTATATAGTCTTTGTAATATTTTTAAAATCGACTTTAGGATTATGTTTTTTTTATTATATTTGATGTTTTGAGTATTGTAGGGGTTTGAATTAACTGATTTGGAAATAGTTTCCGCACAAGTTCATCAATAAAATAATGGCGCTAATGTTTTTATTGCTTTTGATTGCTTTACAGAGAAATGGAAGAGAAAATAGCAGTTACAAGTGATTGCGAAATACTTTCTCTCTCTAGGAAGTTCTCTCCCTTTGTCTCCAAAAAGTCCCCTTTAAGTGAGCCATCGCACCTCTATTTATAGGCGTGAGTGTCCAGTAGATCCTCGCGGATTGTTATTGCCACGTCAGCAACTGTTTCATGACATGGATCCTGCCATACCAATCCGTGCCATAAATACCCTGTACAATATCATTTCGCGCCCTCCATTGCGCGATACTGAATCGCGTAATCCCTTGCGCGGATTATACTGTACCTCGTGCCCTGTGATCCGCGCCTGTTTCATCGCGGATCTGATTTTTCCTTAGCCAAGGAACCATGTTGTTATAGCTTTCCTGGGTCATGACCTTTTGCATGCATAGCTTTTTCATGTCCCTGAATACTATCGGCCTCTTTAAGGTACTCTTGCTTAGAACGGTGTAAATAGGGTCGGGACCCACTATTTACCTATCCCAAGCATTTCCCCTAGATTCCGAATAGTACTCCCTACGCGAGCAGCATATAGGGTTATGAGTTCAAATGCGAGCTATAAACATATCAGTCCCTCATATCTCCCTCTGTATAATGCAAGCTCTCGCGTATAAACCTTATTTGGGCCAGTTTCCCAAATAAACCAAACCTTGGGCCAATCTCCCAAATAAATAAATCTTTGGGCCAATCTCCCAAAATAAGCCAATCCTCGCGGATTAACCTTTTCACGAGTCACCCCCTTTACATTTTCCCCTATTGTGCTTTGATACTTGGCCAAGTATTAAAGTGCAATAACGTGTGCCTCACGAATCAGTGTACCTTGTATCATCATTTGTGAGCTGTTTTCCCCCATGCCAGTTTTCTGCTTCTTGGCCAATCTTGTTCATGCACTTTTTTTGACTTTCCCCGTATCCTTCTTGTTTTTTCCAAACTGTCCATATCCTTGAATCCGCGACTTTTTCCATGCGCTTGGCTATGTGACTTTTCGCCTTCCTCCCGCATTTAATGCGCCGTTTCGGTTTTTGCACCCAACACTTAAATATTTTTCTCATGTCATTTTCACCACTCATAAATTATATTTTCCTCAGAGCTCCATTTCTCAAGCCTCTTGTTTTGCACCCACTTCCTCACATCCTATTTCCTTTCGTGCATACCCTCCTATTTCAAAAATCTTTTCGCAGGTTGTCTCATCATGACAAAAACCTCCACACCCAAACTTCTTGCACCTTCTTTTGGGGTTACTCCTGTTAGTCACTAAAATACCCTAGAGGGGGGGGGGGGGGGTGAATAGGGTTTTAAAATAATTTCTAACTCCTTTTTATTCTTACTAAAACATGCAACAAGGTTCAATATTAATTTACAAGGTAAAATATGCAATGAATGATTTCAGTTAAATTCAATAAGCTATTTACCACAATATAAATTAAGCATGCATGAACATAAAGTAAAGAGATAGAGATAGAGATATTGACACCGTGATTTTTACGAGGTTCGGTAACTCCTATTCCTCGGCTCAAATAATCCCCTTCCTTGAGACTTTCCCAATCCTCACAATATGGCTCTTCCTTCAATAGGTGGAATAGCAAAACCTTTACAAAAGAGCTAACTAGCTCTTCACACAATCAAGAGAACAATCCTCCCTTGATACAATGGGTTTCACTCACCCAAGATCACAAATTTGTGTATGTAATCAATCTATCACTCAAGAAACAAAAACACTCAAAACCCTAAGGTTTTTATGGATGATAGATCAAGATAAGCTCAAGTGTTTTTAGGTGATATTTCAAGAACTCAAGATATATATATATTCTCACAATATATTTTCAATAAGAGAATAGGCTCAAGGCTTGAGTTTAAATCTTCAAAATGATAAGAGTGAAAAACGAGATTTTGCTATCAAAAGATTTTTCAGAAGATGCTTGAGAGAAAATTAGAGATGAACAATATTTGGAAAATTTCTCACACAAGAACCTTAGTATTGTTAATCCATATCTCTTTCTTTATATAGTGAACACTAGGGTTTGGAGAGTGTGTCTCACCCTAGACAATATGGAGAGTAGGACCTGAAAATCTGCAAGCAAAATCATTTCTTTTTGGGCAAAAATATTGTTTAGAAATACTTTTCCTTAAAATCCTGAAGCACCCAGTCGACTGCCTACCGGCACCCAGTCGACTGCCTCCATGCTTAGATTTAAAATATTTTTCCCAACGGCTAGGGTCAGTCGACTGCCTCAAGAAGGCCAGTCGACTGCCTCATGAGTCAGTCGACTGCCTTGGACAGGCCAGTCGACTGCCTCAGGCAATCAAAAATGTTCAAAACTCTCTGGTCCAGTCAGTCGGCTGGGTCTTTAACTGCCAGTCGACTGGTCACAGTCAGTCGACTGCCTTGGACAGGCCAGTCGACTGCCTCATGCAGTTAGAATGTTTTATAACTCACTGGTTCATCCAGTCGGCTAGGTCCTTAAGGGCCAGTCGACTGGGTCACAGTCAGTCGACTGCCTTGGACAGGCCAGTCGACTGGGTGACTCCAAAAATTGTTTTCAAGGTCCGTTTTTGATCCGTTTGAGTTCGTTTGATTAATTACTTGAGCTTATAAGATCAATCAATGCATAAGATACCTTGTTACAATATTCTCACCCCGACCTATCTACCCCAGGTCTTGAGTCCAGCTTTTGTTCTTTCTTTGATCTTTTTGTCCTTCTTCGAGTTTGCACTTGAGTTTCCTTATCGCTTGTTGCTTTAGCGATCTTCCCGAAACATTTACCTGTACTTGCTGAAACACTTAGCTCAAGGCCATATTAGTACCAAACATGGTTTTGAATGTTTTGTTAATATCAAAATAAGATTTATTGCTTGAAATGGAATTTCAAAGCCAACAACTCCATCTGTTCTAGATGCCTTAGAGTGGAAGAAAACACCATTTCTTGATTCTCAAGATTCATTATGGGAAATTGTGCGAGCCCTTCCCTCTCCCCTTATCGCAAGCCAACCCCTTACTCTTGACCCAGATAATGAAGCAGAGCCTGCTTTTGTCCCTCCTCTTTCTGTTCCTCGCTTCGCTATCGAAAGAGGTGATGCACCATTTTCTTTCATCGAATACGAGGGACATGCAGCCCCAATCATAAACTGGAAGATGTGGTCTAGCCATATTCTCAGTCAAGACCGTCATCGCGCCACTCTTGCGGAGGCTGGCATTCTTGGTCCATTGAGCTCTTCTCAGATTTCTATGTTCGTACCAATGTAAAGGCGTTGAATACTTTGGTCTCGCGATGGAGCACATTCTCCCACACATTTATTGCTTCCTGGGGGGAGTTCACACCCACCTTAGAAGATGTGGTGGTTCTATTTCGGCTTCCTGTCCTTGACTCGCTCCCCATCAAGGCGCCCTTAGTTGAGCAAGAGGATAAGAAGATCCTTAACCAACTTCGCAACTGTGGCAAGTACGCTTGCAAGCGAGGCAGTTGTTTTGAAAAAGGCGTACTTCTTCCTGAACAGGCCAAATCCAGTCGCCCGAAGTTGTCCTACTCAACTTGGTGCCACCACTTCTTTCGCGAGTACTCTTCGCGAAAGCTAGCTCCTGGTCAGGTTCGCGAATCTGCTCCTGGGCCTCAATTCAATGGCCCCTTAGAACTGGCAGGCTTCCTCGCGTATTGGCTTGACCGTTACATTTTCCAAGGCAAGCCAGAGGATGGTCCCAGCCGTATGGTGTTTCTGTTAGCCGGGATGCTGTCGCGAGGAGTACACATTGCCTTGGATCCCCTCTTCCTTGATACTTTGTACTCCCAGCTGGACATGCTTGCGAATGACTTCGCCCGCTCCTTGGCTAGGTATGAAATAAGTACTCATATTTCATGTACCTTCCTCACCTTATTTCTTTTTTAGCATTTCCCCAATTATGCTCCCATTCCTGCTTCATTTTCTTCTCAAACCTTAGAAACCAACGCCTCTACCTATTTGAAATCACGGGCTATCCGCTGGACTTCTCTCTCATCTTCACAAGCCATTTCTTCTTTCATTGACACTTTTTATGAATTTTCTTGGCGTCCATACGCCACTCCCCTTGAGGGTTTTTATTCTCCCGATTTTTATCCAAGGGAAGAAATAATCTCTTATGACATAGCCATAGATGACCATCTCATTTTCTCTGCATCACTCACATGTGTTATCTCCCCATTTTTAGTGAGACATTCGATACTGTTGTATCCTACAACCCCTCGCGAGTCACCAGGTAGTTAGGCTTTGATCAGGTCATTCTCCCTCTTCTTCCTCTATATCGTGAGGACAACTTTGATAGGTGTTTTTATTACTTTTCGCGAGTCCATTGAGATGAGTGTTTGCGTATTTTCTACTGTCATCTTCATATAGCCCGACACTAGCAGAGGTGGAGTGACCACGACTTATAGTGAAATCTGAAATGAGCAATTAGTGAGATTCCAAAGTTTCATGGTTGAAACTCCACCTGTTCCCATTCCAGTTCCAGTATATATTGCAGATCCTTCATTGAAGCTTCGCAAGGTCAGGGGCAAGTCTACACCCAAACAGCATGCTCAGCCCTCACAATCTCAGAAGCCTAAGCAAGCGACTCGCAAGCGGTCTCTCCACGAGGAAGTTCCTCTCGCGAGGTCACCTATTTGCGAGGAGCCTACCCGCGAAGAGCCCATCGTGAGGCGTCTGGTAAATTTTCTAACTCCTTTTTCCTTTGCTGTGTTATGTATTTTCATGTGTCAATACTAACTCTTCTGCTCTTCTACAACGTTCTAGTGCCCAGGCTACAAGTACTTCCAGTGCTTCTACTAATTTGCTGGAGCATGTTCCCTTGTCTATTCATCTGAAAAATCTTTCTATTGCAGCAGTACTAAATGATGTGCCTCTTGCGAAGAGGAAAAAAAAACTTTCCAAGGCTTCCCAGACTCACGTAACAGGAGATACTCCTAGCTCAGAGGAGGCCCATTTGATGCAAAAACACAATTCTTCCCATGACATTTCACTTCTGGGTGCTTCGATCCTTATCTCGGAAGAGGCTTCCCTGGCTGCAAGGCGCAAGCTTGCTTTGGCCAAGCTAAAGAACAAAAAGAAGGTTGATGCAACCTCCACTTTGTTGGATACTGTTGCTCGCGTGGTTGAGGAGCTGAGGGCTGGAGATGATGCGGAGGAGACGGAGGTTGCTAGCATCCTCTCTGATTTACTCAGGACAACTCTTTCCCAGAGTGAGTTTCTAACTTGACTTTTATTTTTCTGTTTTAGATTTCGTGATTCTAACACTTCGCATTTATCCTCTGTTTAGGCTCTCGCGAGACATTATCTCCTCGCGCTCCAACTTCTCCTCGGGGTGGTCTTCATTCTATCCCCTCTGATGCAGCTTCAACTGATGATGATGAGGACCACCTCACTATCAACTCCTTACTCAACAAGTCTCCTCAGCCTACTCACGCAGATGATGATGATGATGACCTTTCTTCTTCATTTCGCGATAGTGTTATTTCCGCGACCTCTACTCCTGAAGCAGATCACGAGGTATCCTCAGGTTGTGATAATGAGGAGTCTGCAGTATCTCGCGAGACTTCTTCCAAACTACCTTCAGTTCCTGTTTCCCCAAAGGTTATTGCTACTGATGATAGAACAGAGGATCCCAACATTGATGGCAGACATTTGCAGCCTCTTGGTGGTGACATTGCATTCGAGGTTGCTGCAACCCTCGCAGACCATCCCAGCATTGAGAGATCTATCTTTGGCACCCCTATCCCAGATGTTGAGGAAGGTAATCCATTTTACCACTTCATCCTTCCATTTGTTTTTGAATGCCCAAATATGATTTTCTTTAACATGTTTATTTTCCTTCTTTTAAGTGTAAACTCTGAAGACCAAGAGATGATCGATGAGCTACTACGTAATGCTCATAGGATTTATGAGGGTCAGACAATGTTTTCTTCAGACACATTTACTGAGCTGCGCATAGAGGTACCTCCAACCCCTATTCGTGCCTCTGTCACAGATCCTCCCGAGCCTACTCACGCCTCTGTCACAGATATTCCCGAGCCTACTCGCGCCTCTGTCTCCGATCTTCGCGAGCTTGTCTCTCGTGACCATGCTTCCACTTCTCGCATGCCTGCCATAGCTCATGTCTATGATGCTGCTTCCTCAGTGCCAATACCTTGGCATCAGTGGTTCTGTTATCCTCGTGATATCCCAATGCTAGATCTGATAGAGGCAGCTCATCCAGAGACTTTTGCTCGCATGGAAGTTCATGAGCCACTCTTGCAAACGGTCCACCTCCAGTTTGTTGCAGATGTGTTCAGGACCCTTTCTGAGACTTCCATTCAGGATCTCGTTCCTGACATCCTTCCGAGATGTCATGCTCGCATAAAGGACTGGAAGAAGGTTGGGATGGATGTGTCCTGGTAGGAGACCCGGCTGGCTGTTATTCAGAGGCTTTATGATCATTATCTTGTCGAGTTGAAGGGTTGTGATGCTCATCAAAGAAAACAGGCAGAGATTGCAGAAAATCGTATGCAGTTAGCACTTCTCGAGGAGGATGAGAAGAAACTTCAAGATGCAGCTGATCATCTTGAGCGGGCCCGTCTGTACTTGGAGGAGCATGAGGGTTTTAAGCTATCAGATCCCATCACCCAAAACCTTTTTTAACCCATTTTTGTTTTCGATGTATGTACTGTCCTCTAATTATAACCACATTTTTGTTGTATAACCTTGTACCGTGATAGTAACTCTGACGTGCTTTATACATATGGGATGATTTGTTTGATCCTATATGTCTTTTTTGAAGAACATTTTTTATAACACCATAATCAGCAATGCCTTCATGCTTGATACAATTTAATCCATTTCACGTTCAGAGGTCCAGCCCTCTCGCGAGTGACTTCATGCTCCATCTTGTAATACCCACTGCTGCCTTCACTTACAATCACATACGGACCTTCCCACTTAGCTTCAAATTTTCTTACCCTTTGTCCCCTCATGATTGTCGGTACCACTTTCAACACTTTGTCCCCCTTCTTGAACCATCTGTACCGTACCCTTTTGTTGTAGCTCTTTGCTTGTTTCTTGTTGTATTCTTTTTGATTTGCAAAGGCTTCTGCTCTTGCTTTCTCTATCTTCAGTAGCATGTCTTCCAAATTGCTTTTTCCTGCCAGCATTTTAGCAGCCACCTCCAGCTCCGTAGGTAGTACAACATCTACTCAATAAACCAGTGCATATGGAATCATGTTTGTCGCACTCCGGTATGCGGTTTGATGCGCCCACAATGCTATTGGAAGCTCTTCCACCCATTTCTTCTGATTATCATGCACCAACCTAGATAGGATTCAAATTAACACTTTATTAGAGGCTTCAGCCTGTCCATTTCCTTTTGGATAGTAAGGCGTGGACTTGTGATGTATTACTGAGTATCTCCCCAACAAATCCGTGACTTTACTATTGACAAAAGGAGTCCCATTGTCTGACAGTATCACCTTCGGTATCCCAAATCGACAGATAATGTTTTCCTTTATGAATCGAACCACATTGTCTGCTGTCGTTCGTCGTAGCGGAATAGCCTCCACCCACTTTATGAACAATTCTGTTGCCACTAAAATCCACACATGTCCCTGAGCCTGTGGTGTGATTGGTCCAATTATATCCAGTGCCCAAGTGTGGAAAGGCCATGGTGTAGCCAAACTGTACAATTCAGCTCCTGGAGCATGAATGAGATCACCGTGCACCTGACACACATGACATTTCTTGACAAAATCACTGCAGTCCCTTTCCATTGTTGGCCAGTAATACCCGGATGATAGCAACTGTTGAAACATTTCTCTAGGGCCTTGGTGACCAAACTCGTGGACTTGTTTCAATACTTCCCATGCCTCTTCTTCGCTTACACACTTCATCAGCTTTCCTTTAAAGCTCTTACGGAACAATTTTCCCTCCTGTAAGATAAATCGCGAGGCCAATTTTCTGAATCGCAAGTGATCCTTTTCAGGCAAAACCCCTTCTTTCAGATAATGCACATATTTTGTCCCGCCAGTCTATCATGTCTACCACATTACCTTCGCTCGCGGAGGGATATGCATTACAGTTCTGACAACTGCTTTGTAACTTCACTGCATCATCCTTCATACTTGGCCAAAAGAAACCTTCTCGCTGCAAGACTCGATAGAGACTGACATTTGCTTAACCACATATTTTCTTGTGAGCTTTCTGTAGTAGTTCTTCTATCTCGTTTATTGCCACGCATCTAGCTAGAATCCCTCCAACCACTCTATAATATATCACGCCTTTTATGATATGGTATTCTCGTCTCAAGGCATTGTTATCATTTTTTAGTAGAGCTTGTACTATTTGCTCTTTCCAATCATCTTCTTCATACACCTCTGATTCCTTTCTGCTACTGATGACAGAGTTGGTTCTTCGCACTACTTGCACAGAAGACTCTATTCCTTGGAAATGTAGTCGCGAACCCAATGTCGCCAGTGCATCGGATTGTCGGTTGCCCTCTCGCGACTCGTGCTGAAAACTCACAGTCTAAAATATTTCTATCATCCGTCGGATGACAGTTCTGTAAGACACCAGATGGGGTTCTTTGACAGCATACACCCCTTTAACCTGCTTAATGACCAGTTTGGAGTCTCCTCTTACATGAAGTATTTTTATATTCAACTGCTGGGCCATCATCAATTCCAGCGCCAACCCTTCATACTCCGCAATTTTGTTAGTAAAAGGAAAATCAAGTTTGTAAGCCATGACCAATTCGTCATTTGTTTCCTCATTCCCTAGTACGAAACCAGCCCCGCCTCCCTTTTCTGTGGATGATCCATCGAATTCCAAAGTAAATTCCGTGCTTTGTTCCTTACTCGCTACTCCCACCTCCTCCACTTTAGGCTCAGCTCCCCCAGGAAATAAAGCTAGCAAATCTGACAAGGCTTGACTTTTTACTGCTTTCGGTCTCGAGCATGTGATCTCATATTCAGATAGTGCTAACAACCATCGAGCAGTTCTTCCACTGAGTATAGGCTTTGTTAGTAGATACCGTATAGGGTCACTTTTGGTGATTAGCTCCAACGGATGTGCCAGTAAATAATGTCTGAATTTCTGAGCCGCGAATACTAAAGTGAGACAATGTTTTTCCAATGATGTGTATCGCGACTCTGGTCCCTTGATTTTCTTAAAGGCCTCTTGTTGTTCTTTTCCCCAGCTATATACAGACTTTTCTTTTAACAAAGGCATGAGTGGGTGGGTTACCTTTGCCAGTGCTGGGATAAACCTCCTCAGATAAGATATCTTCCCCATAAAAGTTTTCAACATTTTGCGAGTTGTGGGTGGAACCACTTCCAATACTGCCTTAGCCTTTATTGGATCCATATCAATTCCTTGCTGATGTACGACACACCCCAAGAAATTTTCTTCTGGTACTCCAAAAGCGCATTTCAGGGGATTCATCTTCAAATTATACTCGCGACACCGTTGCAGTACTTTTCTCAAATCACCCACATGATTCTCTATGGCTCT
The DNA here is from genome assembly GCA_963922005.1 of Cornus suecica. Lineage (NCBI taxonomy): Eukaryota > Viridiplantae > Streptophyta > Magnoliopsida > Cornales > Cornaceae > Cornus > Cornus suecica. Next base: position 18,220,991 of record OY998244.1, read on the forward strand.
GAATTTTACCACCAAATCATCCACATAGTCCTCCACAGTTTTATGCATCAAGTCATGAAATATAGCTGTCATGGCACGTTGATATGTAGCCCCGACATTTTTAAGTCCAAATGGCATGACCGTATGATGGAAATTCTCCATTGGGATGTGAAAAACAGTTTTCTCAGCATCCTTTGGTGCCATCTTAATCTGGTTATACCCGCTGAATCCATCCATCAATGAGAAAATTTTGTGTCCTTAGGTTGCATCCACCATGGTGTTAATGTTGGGTAGAGGGAAGTCATCTTTTGGGTAGGCCTTATTGAGATCGCGATAGTCTACACATACGCAGATCTGCCCAGTCTTCTTTTTCACAGGCACAATGTTTGCGAGCCATGTCGGATGTTGGGTTGGCTTGATGAACCCTGCTTTCAGTAACTTTTCCACCTCTGCCTTACTCTGTACTTCCAGATCCGGATGAAATATTTGTTGCTTTTGCTTCTTTGGCTCTGATACGGGATGTATATGGAGATGATGGCTTACCAATCCAACATTGAGTCACAACATTTGACTATAGTCCCAAGCAAAGACATCTCGAAACTCCTTGAGCAATTCTACCAAAGCATTCTTAGTTTCGTCGGGCAGCGTACTGCTTATGAAGGTAGGTCGTGGATCTGTGCCATCGCCTATGTCCACTTCACATAAACCATGCTCCGGTCGCGGATTTGTGTTTGAGTGCTTCAGGATCAGTGACCAACTTTATTTGTACACCTGCCTTATCTATCCCGCGGTCAGTGTCAACTGTGCAAGCTTCTGACCCCCAATCCCGTCATAATTTGTATATTACTCGCCCATCGGGCATTTTGACTCGCGACCAGCTCACCGCTTTGAGCTTCTGCTTAGTTGAACTTCCATCCTCCAGTTCATTCCATTTTGGTAATGGTGAAGCAAAAACGTCGGGTCCATCTTCCTCACTGTACTCTAAGAAATAGACTGCATCTGCGAAATGGGCCTCAAATGCGCAGAAGGGGCTCTTAGATGCCTTTACAGTCATTATTACTTCTCCCCAATTGGCTTTTATCACTTGATGATAGGATGATGGTACTACGCCATATGCATGCAGCTACGGTCTTCCCAACAACAACTGATATGAGGGTTCCCCTTTGATGACATGAAACTTGGCGGGCCCCTTGATCTTCCCAATTTTAAAATCCAATGTCGCGAATCCCATGGTGGCATGCTGCTCTCCATTGAAATCGGTAACTGCAATGGTATGGTTTACGATCTTGCTTTCAGGAAAATTGATCATCCGCAAAGTGGCTAGAGGGATTAAATTAACTGACGCTCCTCCATCCAAAAAAGCTCGTTTCATCTCCCGACCGTTCACAGTAGCTGGTATATACAGAGGCCGATTGTGGAAGAATGGTACTTGTCTGTCTGCTTCAGAGAGATTGTGATCTTACTGGAGTTTTTCTCATGATGTGGGATCACAATGGTCTGATTAAGAGCGGCAACTGTTTGTTCTTTCAAGAACTCCTTCACATGTTCCTGTATTAGGAACTCGTTGAAGAAAACATCTATCTTAGCATTCTCTTTTGCTTCACGCGCTGGTGGGCATTCATTCTTGATGGCATTGGTCGTATCCTCAGTATTGTCTCTAGCGGTTACTATAGCCACATGTGCAGGGAAAGGCTCATGAACTACATTCTTTGCCACTTCCAAGTCACCTGTTGCGAAATCTCTTGACATAAATTGCCGCCTCTTCCCCAAAGCGTTGCCTTTGCCTTGTAAGTGAAATCATTGAGACCTCTTCGTCTGCCTGGAAGAACTTGGTGTAGAATTTGAGCACCATATCCGTCCAACTGGACACTGAAACCGGAGCGAGACCAGTATACCATGTGTATGTAGTTCCAGTTAGAGACTTGGAGAATTCTCTAAGTTTTAAATATTCATTGTTTTTGTTGGGTCCCAGAGCATCCGCGAACCTGGATATGTGCTATCTCGCATTTCCCTTTTTGCCATCAAATTGATAGAAGCTTGGTGTTCCATAGTCTTCCAGATAAGGCAAAGCCATAATACTGGGATAGTACGGTGGGGCAATTTTCACTTCCTCTATTTCAGATTTCTCGTTCAAGATAGCCCGCAGCTGCTCCTTGGTGATATATGACTCTTTCTCCAGTGGCTCAGTTCTCGCTTGGGGTGCCTCCCGAAAAAGCTCTTGTGCTGACATTTCTGGCATGGTTTGATTATCCATCCATGGTGATTCAAGATTTGGTACTGAAATGCGCGAGGCCTCCATGAAGTGAAGTATGGCCTTTTGCGTTTCTTGAATGCTGAGAAGAGTTTGCAGTAGAGCTGATGGCAATTCTGCTGAATTTTGTACTCGTTCTGCCATCAGAGGTGTTTCTGCCTGATCCACATCAGCATTCGCGCGACGACGCTGTCTTCGCGCTGGTGGGACTGGTTCACCTCCTTGCGTCCGTGCTACTGTTTCCTTTTCAACTTGCTCGGTGTGCCGGGTCGGTGGACGACCTCTCCGATGAGTCTGGCGAGGCTCAACTTGTGCAGAAGACATCTCCTCCCCAGCAGAGTCGCTTTTAATGTAGGGGTTCAAATTAATTGATTTGGAAATAATTTCCGCACAAGTTCGTCAATAAAATAATGGTGCTAATGCTTTTATTGCTTTTGATTGCTTTACAAAGAAATGAAATAGAAATGGAAGAGAAAATAGCAATTACAAGTGATTGCGAAATACTTTCTCTCTAGGAATTTCTCTCCATTGGTCTCCAAAAAGTCCCCTTTAAGTGAGCCCTCACACCTCTATTTATAAGCGTGAGTGTCCAGTAGATCCTCGCGGATTGTTATTGCCACGTCAGCAACTGTTTCGCGACATGGATCCTGCCATACCAATCTGCGCCATAAATACCCTGTACAGTATTATCTCGCGCCCTCGATTGCGCGATACTGAATCGCGTAATCCCTTGCACGGATTATATTGTACCCCGTTCCCTGTGATCTGCGCCTGTTTCATCGCGGATCTGATTTTTCCTTAGTCATGGAACCATGTTGTTATAGCTTTCCTAGGTCATGACCTTTTGCATGCATACCTTTTTCATGACCCTGAATAATATCGGCCTCTCTAAGGTACTCTTGCTTAGAACGGTGTAAATAGGGTCGCGACCCACTATTTACCTATCCCAAGCATTTTCCCTAGATTATGAATAGTACTCCCTACGCGAGTAGCATATAGGGTTATGAGTTCAGATGCGAGCTATAAACACATCAGTCCCTCATATCTCCCTCTGTATAATGCAAGCTCTCATGTACAAACCTTATTTGGGTCATTTTCCCAAATAAACCAAACCTTGGGCCAATCTCCCAAATAAATAAATCTTTGGGTCAATCTCCCAAAATAAGTCAATCCTCGCAGATTAACCTTTTCGCGAGTCACCCTCTTTACAAGTATATTTTTTATTTTATTATAGAGATACCATTGATTAAAAAATTAATTTGAACTTTTTTTATATAAATATGATAGAATTTTACGATTCTACGATTCCGATCCTACAGACACCCTAACAACCCTACCTACTATCACGATACTAACAACCTTTTCCGCATTTTGTTTTTTCTATAAGTAAAAGTAATATTTTTATTTAGTAAATGGTTGGGAAAAAAAGTTTGAAGCCCGAATTAAAAACCATAAAGCATCAATTTGGAGCATCCCTTTATCGGCCCAATTTTCAACACTTGTACCCATCCCAAACAAACTTTGGGCCAAAAGTTGCTACAGTCTTCTGTCTAAAACATAAAACTCAAAAGTAGAAGCCCATACCAAACAGCCCCTAAGCGAGCCCAAGTGATTTAGAATGCTGAGGTCAAGTAGACCTCAAGCCCACACGACCGAAGGGCCCAATCCAAGTCTAAAGAAGGCAGATGAAAAATAAAAATAGTCTCAAGATCCACGTAGAAAAGTCTAAGATTAAGGTGATGAATTAATTCATGTTTTGTATTTTTGCTTCCTGAAATAAAGAACTATAATTAAAATTTTGTTTCCCAATTTATTTTTACTTTTGCCCTTAAGAAAATATTTCCTCTAGTTGTAAAGAAAAGATGAAACAAAAAAAGGGTATTTCTAGGGGTGTTTAGGAACTGGAACCAGTGGTTCGGTTCGGTTCTATACGGGTTCGGTTTATGTTCCGAAATTCCAAGAATAGAAAATTTCCATTCGGTTCCGGTTCTTACCCCGCATAACTGGAACCGATTTTTTTTATTTATTTTTAAGTTAGAGATCATAGACAGGGACGGAGCTAGGATTTGAAGAAAGGGGGCCGAACTTTTAATGAATTTACGGATATAATGAAATAATACTTAAAATTTTTGTTTGAAAAAGTATTGGATTATTAATTAGATCTACACACACATAAATATATATTATATTGAACTTTTATACTAGCACCAAGACGTCGAGAGGAAGATCCAGAGAAGTTTTGACTCGAAAAAATTGATTTGGAGATATGATTAACTAGGAATTTTCAAGTTGTATTTTTTATTTGGACTTTTAAAAAAAGTATTTTTTGAACTTTTAAAATTTAATTCATGTAAACTTTGTTATTCATGTGTTTATTAAAATTATTTATTTAACATACATACATATTTTATTCATTTGATCTTTACAAAACTCTTTTGAATTTTACGCTACATACAATAATCCTTACTAAATCACGCTAATAAAATAAAAAATAATTATAGTACTTATTTTTTTAATAATAAGTATTCTATAACAAAATTCTACTAAACTAACTTATAAAACTCAAAGTATTTTGCATTTTCTTTCTATACTATTTTATTTACTTTTCTTATTCATTTAAATAATTATAGCAACTTATTTATTGGGTAATTTGCAGCGACACCCACTGAGATTTGCATCTATTCCACCTAGATGCAGATTCTCGGAATTTTGACACAAACACCCCCTGAGGTTTGGTTTTGCTTGTCATGACACCTCAAATGACGAAAATACCCTTCACAAAATTCCTAAATATTAAGGGTAATGTGAAATGACCTTTATGCCCCAACCCCAAATATATAAAATTTCGAAAAACATATATATAAATTCAAAAATATATATAAAATTCGAAACAATGTATAAAATTCGAAAACAAATATTTAAAGTTTGAAAAAAAAATATAAAATTAGAATAAAATATATAAATTTCGAAAAATATATATAAAATAAAAATATATATATAAAATTCAAAAATATATATATATATTTTGAAAAATATTTAAATTCGAATATATATATTTCAAAATATATATATATAAAATTCAAAAAATTATATAATTTTGATAAACATATATAAATTTAAAAATATATATAAAAAATTCTAAAAAATATATAAAATTTGAAATATATATAATTTGAAAATATATATATAAAATTTGAAAAATATATAAACTCGAATATATATATATTTCAAAAAAAATAAAATTAAAAATATATATTTTCTAAAACAAAATTCAAAAAATTATATAATTTCGAAAAACATATATAAATTTCAAAATATATATATAAAATTCAAAACAATATAGAAAATTTGAAATATATATATAATTCGAAAATATATATATAAAATTTGAAAAATATATAAATTTGAATATATATATATATATTTCAAAAAAAATAAAAAAAATAAAAATATATATATTTTCAAAAACAAAATTCGAAAAATTATATAATTTCGGAAAACATATATAAATTTCAAAAAATATGTATATATTATTTTGATATATATAAATTTTAAAATTATATATACATATTTTCGAATTATATATATATTTCAAATTTTATATATTTTTTGAAATTTATATATGTTTTTCGAAATTATATAATGTTTTGAATTTTGGTTTTGAAAATATATATATTTTGATTTTTTTATTTGTTTTTGAAATATATATATTCGAATTTATATATTTTTCAAATTATATATATAATTTTTCAAATTATATATATAATTTCAATTTTATATATTTTTTGAAATTTATATATGTTTTTCGAAATTATATAATTTTTTGAATTTTGGTTTTGAAAATATATATATTTTGAAATTTTTTTTTTGTGAAATATATATATTCGAATTTATATATTTTTCAAATTTTATATATATATTTTCAAATTATATATATATTTCAAATTTTATATATTTTTTGAAATTATATATGTTTTTCGAAATTATATAATTTTTTGAATTTTGGTTTTGAAAATATATATATTTTGAATTTTTTATTTTTGTTTTGAAATATATATATTCGAATTTATATAATTTTCAAAAATATATATATATATTTTCGAATTATATAGATTTCAAATGTTAAATATTTTTTGAAATTTATATATGTTTTTTGAAATTATATAATTTTCTGAATTTTGGTTTTGAAAATATATATATTTTGAATTTTTTATTTTTTTTGAAATATATACATATATATTCGAATTTATATATTTTTTGAATTATATATATATATATTTTCGAATTATATATATTTCAAATTTTATATATTGTTTTGAATTGTTTATATATATATTGAAATTTATATATGTTTTTCGAAATTATATAATTTTTTTAATTTTGGTTTATTTTTTATTTTTTTTGAAATATATATATATATATTCGAATTTATATATTTTTCAAATTATATATATATATTTTTGAATTATATATATATTTCAAATTTTATATATTTTTTTGAATTTTTTATATATATTTTGAAATTTATATATGTTTTCGAAATTATATAATTTTTTGAATTTTATATATATATTTTTCGTAATTTATATATTTTATTCTAATTTTATATATTTTTTTCAAATTTTAAATATTTGTTTTCGAATTTTATACATTTTTTCAAATTTTATATATATTTTTGAATTTATATATATGTTTTTCGAAATTTTATATATTTGGGGTTAGGGCATAAAGGTCATTTCACATTACCCTAAATATTTTGGAATTTTGTGAATGGTATTTTCGTCATTTGGGGTGTCATGGCAAATAAAATCAAACCTCAGGGGGTGTTTGTGTCAAAATTCCGAGAATCTGCATCTAGGTAGAATAGATGCAAACTTCAGGGGGTGTGGCTGCAAATTACCCTTATTTATTTAACATTTACACGTATATTTATTTAATTAAACATTATAAAACTCTTTTGAGCTCCCCATTAAATGTTTTAATTTTTCCTAAAACTTCGAAAGTTTTAATTTTGTAAAGTTGTTGGGCCTTGTAAATAGTTTTTTAGAGGGGCCAATTAGACTTATTAATAGTATTTATTTCTATATATACAAAGGATATTTTAAAAAATTGAAAATCTTGGGGGGCCTTGCCCCTTTCCCTCCACCCTGATCATAGACTATATGTTCACTAGCCTACACAGTTACTGAATGTGGATATCTATATTTGTAAAGTTAGTCCATTGAATGTGTAGATCAGTATTTGTAAAGTTAGTTTATTAAACAACATAAGATCACATAAATAATATAAATATATATATAAGGCATGCAGTTCAATTATATAGACTCGGATATATATAAATGATAAAAATGTTAATCTATTAATGAGTAATAGTTGTCTACTAATTTTCTTTTACTGATGCGGATTTTTTTTTGTAACTTTCAAATGCAAATGTTTGTTTGATTATTAAAAGACAATTGTAATTTGTAACTTTAGGGATGTAATATTTTAATATAGTTATTTTCATTCCACTAATTATATACGGAGTATTTGATTTTGGGTTTGTAATAATTCAAATACTCTAGTTTATTGATTACATTATCTTATAATATTAAGCCTTTTTTATAAAAAAATAAAAAATAGAAGGAACCGGAACCAAACTGGAACGAACCAATTTTAACCGAACTAAAATCAGTTCATTCCGGTTTGGTTCCTTGCACTTTCGGTTTCGGTTTTTAAGTAACCGAAAAAATCTGTTCCGGTTCCGGTCGGAACCGAACCAGTTTTGAACATCCCTAGTGTTACCGTGTGAAGTCTTGAAGTAGGCTATGGCATGCCTGTGTGACATGAGAGATGGCACAATGACAGTTTTGGTAAATAAGTCCAACTTTGGAAATCGGGCTTAGGAGTGTTGGAAAATTATGGGGATTTAATTGGAGATGCTCTATATCATAAGAAGATGACATGTCAAAGAAAATCCGGATTTGGAATTCGGGAACTTTGAAAAAGGCCATTATGACTCCTCAAGCATGGTTAATATTTGTTATGGTCAGAGTTGTATTTGTGAATTCTGTATATATAAGGAGGGGTGGGTCTCTGACCCAAGTGGGCATTCAACCACTTAGCAAGGCCATGGGCAAGCCTTGGCTAAGGCATGTATAGGAAGGCTTGTTGGCATGTTTACACATGGTTCGGTGGCACGGTTGGTGAGATGGCTCGGTGAAAACACGGTGGGCTGAGCTGAAACACGCATGACTTGGCCAGCTATGTGTGTATGCCCACGAGTGTGCTAACTTGCCTTTGGTAAGGTGATGCCTTAGCTTGACATGCATTGGTGTGCATGCAATGCACTTGGCTCGGCAAGCCATGTGCACACCAAGCTTTGGCTAGGCTAACTTACCCTTGGGGCAAGGTTGTGACACTAAGACAAGCAATGGTTGGCGCAAGATGGTTCAAGACATAGGCATGACGCGATATAACCTATGTTCCAAGACATTTACTGAACCAAGACATGGGCGTGGCTAGGTGTAAGCTCGATGGTGAAGGCATTGGTTCAAACTTGGCAATGCTCTCAAGTGCGCGTATGCTTGAGATGAGCTGAGACATTGACATTGGCTCAGTAGATGCAAGCATTGTGCACTGATGGCACATGTTTGACATAGAGTTGGCTCATGATGGTGTTGCATGGCTCAGACTTGGGCAAGGCCGGTCAAGGTCAAGGTGACTCAAACAAGCAGTTGGGTAGTTTGGTGACACTCAACTGACTCAAACCATCAAGAGACAAGGTGACATTGCAGGAGCATGCCATAACATCCTGACAGTTGGTAGTGCAACTGTGTGACAAGTGTTGGCAGCCTCTGAATGGTGCCAACACTTAGCCTAGGTGGATGGGGCTATCATCCACACAGATAGACAGTTTTGTGTATTTGCCTATATAGGCACATATGTATAATATTTGTATAGGCAGCGAGTTTCAGAGAGAAATAATGCGTGTGTGAATGCTGTAGTGTGGCCTAAGAGAGAATCCTTTGTACTATTTGAGTTTTAGTAAAAATGTTGGAAAACCATTGTTATGGTTTTCTGTAAATTATGGGTATTTCTATATTTACTTTGCATATATACATTGTGTGTGTGTTGAGTGTTTATCTTGGTGTATTCTCAAGGGAATCAAGTGTGAGTGGCTGACCTGGTGTGCAACCAAGGCCATCATAGGGCAAGGTTTTTGGTGTTAAAAATTGATCCCTGTGACACCTAGGTACTTCCTCTTTTTTATTTTCTCTCACTTTCAAAATGATCAAATGTCAAAGTTGTAAATTTAGGACTTTCATGTGCTTTGCATGAATAAATTAAAATACTATAAATAAATAATAATGAATAAATAAAAAATAATAATAATAAAAAATAATAGATTAAATAAAATATATTTATAAACTTAAATAAAAATAAATAATAAATAATAAATTAAATTAAATATATTCATAAATTAAATTAAATATATTCATAAATTAAATCAAAATAAATGAATAAATAATAAATTAAATAAAAATAAATGAATAAACAATAATATAAACACTGAATAATAAAAAAAATAAATTAAATAATACATAAAAATAAAAATAAATAAATAATAATAAATAAAATATTTTTATTTTTCTTACAACAAAAATATCAGTACTAAACAGGCTTCCAGTTCAGACAAAAAACATAGCATATGTGTAAAAAACATAGCACATGTGTTTGTTATGCTTCAGCTTACATTTTTTCCACAGTTTCTATACTTTTTTAACTTGCAATTTTTATCTAAATATACTTCTAGTTGATAGTTCAGATAGTTGATTTCATTAAAAAAATAAAAAAGTAAAAACAAAATTTTTTTAGTAAACATACTTTCTGTTTTTTATTTTTGTTTCTGAAAAAAAATCAAAATTTTAGTAAACATTATTTTACTTTATGTTTCTCTTACAAAAATTAAAATCATGATTCTACTTCTTCAGGAAACGGAAACAGAAAACGTTTCCTGTTAGTAAACAAACATGCCCTAAACCAAGTCTTCTCTTAAAAGGAAGGGAAATCCCAAGATTGATATGACTTATATTACAAGTCAAATTATAGACCCATCTGATCATGTATTAATAAGACAGTTAAGTCTCATAATAATCATTTAACTAAGTGTGTAAAAAAGTTTTGCACTTAAACTTTTGTGTCGTATATGGAAACTTGAAATATAAAAGTAACGATATTTGTTAATATAAAGGGGCATACAAGGGAAGACTGACATGAAAGCTAATCAATTTTTTTGATCACTCATGTTGATTAAAAAATGATCGCCCATGTTGATGTCAAATGTTCGGTCACCCGTGCTAGCCGAATGTGAATCACTCGTATTGACCGGATGAATGATTACTCATGTCGATCACCCTTGTTAATCAAAAGACCAATCAACCTGGCTGATGCCAAAGGCCGATCACCCCTACTTATCCAGAGACTAATCACCCATGATTATCCCTAAGACCAATCATGTGTGTTGATCCGAAAGTCGATCGAACATGTTGTTCCTGAAGGCTTGTTGATGCGAGGCCAATCACCTTTGATGATGAGAAGGTCAATCACCCATCCTTATCCAGAGGTCGATCACACATGCTTATCCAGAAAGTCAATCATCCTTGTTGATTCAAAAACCGATCAACCATGTTGATCCAAAATCCATCACCTTTGTTGATGTCGAATGTCGATCACCTATGCTGATCCCAAAAGCCAATCACCCGTGCTATCCGAAGGCCAATCTCCGTATTGATTTGATGGACGATTATTGTTGATTAGAAGGCTGATCACATTTACTAGTGTCAAAGGTTGATCACCCTAGTTGATGCGAAGGTCGATCACCCTTAATTATTCAAAGATCGATCACCCATGATTATCCCTAAGGCCAACCATCTATGTTGATCTTAAAGTTGATTGGCTATGTTGATCCTGAAGGCTTTGTGATGTGAAGGCGGATTACCCTTACTGATGCAAAGGCCAATAACCCTATTCTTATCAAAAGGTTGATTGCCTATGCTTATCCCGAAGGCCGATCATCCCTCTTCATTCGAAAGTCGATTATACATGCTGACCCCGAAGGCCGATCACCCGTGATAATATAAAATTAGATTGCTCAATTTGATTATCAAGAAAAATTTCATTTGAAATCTTGTATTAATTAATAAGTATTTTTATTAATTTGGTGGACCCTGAGGTTTAATATTCAATATTTTGGGTAATTATGAACTAGTAGACTAGAAATATGCTCGAAATAATTGCATCAATAATGTAATACATTTTGACTTGATTAGTTTGATCACACGAAAATTTTTTTTTGCTCCTTGTGCTTGGACTTGTAAACATATTGGATTTGTTCTGATTCGAATCCAAATCCGATAAACATAATCCGACGAATTTTTGCTTCCTTAATCCATATATGAATCTTTGATATTCGGATCTCCGATTCGATAATCCGACGAATTTTTGCTTCCTTAATCCATATATGAATCTTTGATATTCGGATCTCCGATTCGATAATCCGACGAATTTTTGCTTCCTTAATCCATATTTGAATCTTTGATATTCGAATCTCTAGCAGACCTTGGTATATATAGACAAAGTTTAGGGAAACCCTAAGGTTGCCCTTTTTCATAATTTCACATTGAACCAAACAAAACCCTATAATCTGATATATAATATATCTAAAACATATTCTTAGAGGTGTTAAGGTCAAACTCCAAGTCATCCGAGTCAAAGTGGATCAATCCAAGTCAAAATAGGATTTTGGCCCAAATATGAAATTTCCATCTTTTTCTACATGATACCTCTCACTCTTTTGATTATATTTGGAGCTACACATATTAGATGGAGGCATGTAATAGCCTTTTGGAAATCTGACTTCAAGCCCTTGATGTTAGGCTCAAGAATCACCCCATTTGGACCTTTTTTGACTGAGATATGGCCTCCCGAAATTGACTGAAAATTTATGCTGAAAACACTGTTCCTACGCACTGCGCGTAGGGAGCTACGCGCCGAACGTAGATGGGGCGTAGAAATGAAACTTTCTAGCAACGTTTAGCTACTGGGTCTATAGGTGGAGCGTAGCAAAATTATTGGAAACATTTTTCTTGATAATTGCTCCGTTTGAACCTCCGCGACCCCCTTATGATTCTTGAAATTGCAGCTAAAAAAAATAACATTTTCGCCATCTGGGAGACACTTTTCTCTTAAAAACCACCTCTTTAGCTCTCCTCTTGAATAGAAATGAGCACTTCTCTAATTGATTTACCAAAGTTAGTTCTTTTTCTTCATTAAGCTCCTGAAACACGCTTAAACACATAAACGACATAAAAATACCAAATAACCGAATAAAAAGACATACAAATAGCAAGATAAGGGCTTAAAATGGACAATATTAAGCACCTATCACCAGTCAATGAAAAATGAATCTCTGACTCATCTGAAACATGGTTAGCTAGTCGGTGTAATAAATGATCTGTTCAAAATGATCCACCAATCAATGATTATAAAACATGTGTGGCAATGACCCTTGATATGGGTTAGGTATCGAATGAGAATAATACCATCAAGGAGGGGCATGCCCTTGGTGAAAATTCGTACCTATCAATAAAGAGTATGTATCGCAATAATGTTGCTGCAGACAACTGTGAATGCTCATGGAATATATGATGAGGATTTCAGCCTCTCAGCGTCGAATAATGTCGATGTGAATGATTGGTCTAAATTAATATTGTGATACAAAGCCCTACTGGTAACTCACGATTTTTAACAGAAGACTGGTAACTCGCGGTTTTTAACAGAAAACTGGAAGCTCACGATTTCTAACAGAAAAATGGTATTGTATATAATAAAATTTATTCTTATATAATATATGAAATAATATTTGTTTTTTAACAAGTTTTACAGTTGCAGTAAATCTGGACATGCATCTAATGGGCGTGGTTATATTTACATGAATCACTTGATAGTGATATTTATATTCAAAGATAATTTGAGTTTCCAGAAACAACTCATTCTACACCATGTACCATTTATTCAATCTAATTACAACAATCGTTGTACAAAGTTGCCTCAACGACTATTCATTATATGAGGATTATGGGAATAATTCTATTTCTATGTGACACAGTTGCCTCAAAGACTATATATTACAGGAGGACTATGAGGATAATTATATTTCTCTATGCATAGGAGCATCAAGAAAGTCAAACTATGTGTATGGCAACATCATTATCGCATGGAGATCTATCACTGTCACTTCTTCAATTCATTCATTCATTCATGAAGCAAACTGAGAATGTTTCTAACTTGGATATATCTTGCAACATTTATAGTCAAATATATCAAAGTCCTGCTCAAAGGTGTTTTCCAATCACTAAGTTAACATGGTATCATAACAGAAAGCCTTACTGAGGTCTGAGCCTTGAGCTTTAATATCAAAGTAGATAATACGCATGCATCATCTCAAGAAGCTGTCATACTTATCAACTACTCAGACTTATATTAATGAGGGGGAGAAAATATTTTGTAAAGTAGATTCGTTCAAGTGATAATGTGGCAGATTTATTCACTAAGACATTGCTAACTACTACATTCAAAAAACTGGTGCAGAATATTGAAATACGTCAACTCAAAGATATCCCATCATGAAGTAATGCAGTTATACAGAGATGAGGGGGAACAATTATGTGGAAAAGGTATCTGCATGTTGTACTCTTTTTCCTTCGACCATATTTTTTCCCACTAGGTTTTCTTGACAAGGTTTTAATGAGTCAACTACAATGCAATACCATCTTCATCCACATCAGCATACTGTACTCTTTTCCTTTCGACCAGGTTTTTTTCCTATTGGGTTTTTCTGGCAAAGGTTTTAACGAGGCATATATGATACACCATTTTCAGCTAAATCAGATGACTGTACCCTTTTTCCTTCATCATGATTTTTTTTCCACTGGGTTTTCCAGAAAAAGGTTTTAATGAGACAGGTTTTATCCCATGCAGCAACACAAGGATACTGTACTCTTTTTATTTCGATCAGATTTTTTTCCTCTGGGTTTTTCTGGCAAGGTTTTAATAAGGCATATTCTTAATAATGTGGATCCCAAGGGAAAGTGTTATAAATATATGGACGCATATATAAGATGGGAATCACACATAATGGATTGTCTACCACATGCACTATGAATTATTTGTGCATTTACACAAGGCACATTATATGTAGTGGATGCAATGTGTCAAACCCATGAGATTTCAAGTCTCATATAAATAGCAAGTCAAAACTCTGTAAATGGTGCACTAAACAGAAGATAAATAATGCAATAAATTCCTTATTCTCTCTTATTTCATCTATCTTTCATACAATCTGTTTTGTAATTTTACTATATGTTTATGTATATACATCCCTTATATATATGTTTTTTAACAATTTTATAACAAACTTGAACTAGTAGGTTAGTGGCTAGAACTATGCAAAAATATATTGAAAGGATTAATTGATATGTTTGAGGTATTGTTGGCTATGAGTAGAGAATCCTAAAAAGCTACTCAATAAAAATTCATAGTTTTACCCTCTAAAGACTTCGAAAATTTGAAATATTCTATTTAATTTAGTTTATAATTATAGTTTCTTTTGATATTTGGTATTTTTTATTTTTTTGAAATGGGATAGTAGGAACTGGAACCGAACCAAAATTTAGGTTCCGGTTCGGTTCGGTCCCGGTTCCTATTTTTAAGGAACCGAAAAAATGGTTCGGTTTCGGTTCCAGTCAGAATCGAAATCAAACCGTACTATGTGCAGAACTGGAACCGAACCGTTCCGTGTGCATCCATAATATTAAGTATACAAAATTTACTAGTCAACATTTATATATTAATAAATAGTAATATAGTTGATCAATCAATATTAATAAATAATTAAATAATTAATTTTATATATAGTTATAATACTAAATATATACACATAAAAATATTAAATATATATTGATATATATTATATGATTCAGATGGGATAATTATCGGATCGGATTAGCATAAATCCAAATCCAATTTGTTAAGAAATCGGATTATCGGATTATCGGATTTTATTTTAAATCCATATTCGACTAATCAGATCGGATTCAGATAAAAATCCGATCCATTGACAGGTCTACTTGTGCTCTTGGATAAGATTTTTTATTTAAATATATTTGTGAAATGATTCATATCAAATAAAAAATAATCAAGAAGTCAAAATAGATATATTAATTAAGTAGTTGAATTGATGCATTTATATATTTTATATCTAAATAAGCATAAAAGTTCATTACATAAATTGACTTAGCGATTAACTAGTTTCGGGTTGGAGTTCAAGTTATTTAGTGAAATTATAAATATTAATAAGCTAATTGAATTAGGTAAATAAAGATTGGTTGGATCAATTGTTCAGTCACTAGATCTAAAAAGAACATTTAAAATTAATTGATGTTTAGGTTTAAGAAGCAAGAGGTGGGTTGTGCAAAGTATGGAGTTTAATGTAACACCCCGTGTTATTTTCCTTTTTCCTGAAATTATTTCTGATTTAATTTCGGTTATGACGTCACTTGTTCATGACGTTCATGTTATCCTTGGTATTTCGCATGTAAATTTTTCGCGTTTAGTTTTAAAGTCGACTGGACGACACTATGCGAGTTCTTGTTATCGACTACGCGGTTTCGTTTCGACGTTTAACATTAGTGCTTCGACATCATGGCGACACGTTTACTGGATCGGG
Source organism: Cornus suecica (assembly GCA_963922005.1). Classification (NCBI taxonomy): domain Eukaryota; kingdom Viridiplantae; phylum Streptophyta; class Magnoliopsida; order Cornales; family Cornaceae; genus Cornus; species Cornus suecica. Next base: position 18,236,989 of record OY998244.1, read on the forward strand.
CTTGTTAGGTGTTCCAACGTTTGGGTTCCTAACCCGGTGTATTTCTTCCGGACTATTTTAGTTATATGGCCTCCTATGAACTTACGGGGTCGCGCGATATTATTTGGAGGCTCCCGGTATTTATTGAGATTTATTATATATATATATTATTTTGGGGTTATTTTGTAATTTTAGATGAAAAAGGGCCACTTTCACAATATAGAGATATATGTATATAAGGTGTCACATTTAAATTCATTTGGTCATATCATTAGGTCATATGGACCTATTGAATTGAAGTGTACAAAATTTCTTAAGTAAATTAAACCTAATATAGATATATGTATATGTTGTATCTGTTTATAGAGTCGAAAGAGAGAATGAGTTGGGTCTACATCTTCCTCTCCTTTTGTACACGACAAGCTTCCTCTCTTCCTCCTCTCCTTCACACGACGACACACTGCTCCATCTCCTTCTTCATTGTTGATCATGGAGAGAAAGAGGTCGGCTGAGAGAGAGAGATGAGCTGCGTGAGGGAGAGGAGTGGCCAGGAGGTGGTCGCTGGTTGGGACGACAGCGGGGATGGCTCACGGCATTGCGTGGTGGCTGTTGGTCGGCGGCGCAGGGGCAGAGGCGCAAGTGGTGGCGTATTGCAGCAGCGACGGTCAGCGCAGTTTGCGCGGCAGTGCGGTTTCGGCCAGGAACTTTGGCTAATTGTTCGGTCAATTTACCGAGCTCGGATAGTTGCAATTTTCGGAGGGTAGCTTCACCTAGATGTCAGGTACGACGTGTATAAATTTTGTATTTTTCCGTTGAGTGGTTTGCCGGGAAATTGCGTTTATAGGTTATGATTTTTGTTTGGGTTATTTTAGATTTAACCAAATTGATTAACCTATTGCTAATGGGCTTCGTATATATCGTATAGGTTGTCGAAGCGGACGTTTCGGTATATTCAAAATATTATTTGGGTGACTTTTGTCGGCGGGATCTATATTCGGGCGCCGGTACTGTTCACGGTGGGTCGTTCGGGTTGTTCTATAAGTGTAAGTTAAGGTGGGAAATTTTATTCTCACTTCCGTATCGTTAACATGATTTGGGTGTGTAAACCCATATTTATTTAAATATAGATATATTAAATTATGAATTTAAATATCTATATTTGAATTATAATTGAAGCAGGACTTAGAAATTAATTTGATAAATTAATTAAATTATTTTCCTGTAAAATTAAATAAATTCCTATTTGAATTGGAAAAAAAAAAAAGAATAGGTGGCTTAGTTCTTTTTTTTTAATGTGCTAAGGAATACGTGAACGGGAGGGACTTGAAAACTTAGACGTTATGTTAGGTTCCCCTTATAATACGTGGACTATTTGCTTTAAGGGAATTAAAAACATGTTTAAATGAATGAACTTGTATACTTGTGAATTGAAGTATAAGTTGATGAATTGCAAGCATGATTAAGTGATATAATTGTTTGTCGTGGTTTATTGCTTTATTGTTTTAAAAACATGTGAAAGAGATTATGAGATTCATGTAGTAACACGTGGATATTTTCATAAATATGATGCATTACATATTTATGTCGAGACATGATAATTATTGATGCCCTGGATGCATATAGAGAACATTGTGTAGTGTCAATTCATGGTGTGGTATATGCGGGTAGTGTAATCATGTATGGGAGTCTTTGTGTCGAATCGTCGCAACAACTGGCCAGGGGGTGTTTCCCTACCTGTGGAACTAAAAAGCCAAAAATGTGGTATAGGGTGAGTCGTCTCATTCTCGAAGTCGCGGGTCGTCTCGTGCATCCATTATTCGGATCTTTTATCGCGGGTCATCTCGTGCATTCGTTTTTACAAATATTTTGTCACGGGTCGTCTCGTGCAAACCGCCTTCCTTGTTGAAAGTGAAAGGGAAAGATCACTTGGGAAGGATCGGTGCAGTACTCTGTTAACTCATGGTATGAGTGAGTGCGTATTCGTTAACCTATGATAGGGCAAAGGGTGTTGTTGAGTCACATTGCATTGTATAACATTATGTGATTTCATTTGACATGTATATGTGATATTATTACATGTGATGTTAGAACAGGTTTATATGTGTTATTATTATCTGTGGATTGTGGAGCATATTAATTATGTATTTTATTAAAATGCTCAACTGAAAGTGAATAATGTGAAAACATGAATTAAATGCAGTAATTGTTCAAGTATAATAAAATGTATATTTTTATACTTGTGATTATATACTTTTGTACCCTTGGGGGAGGTTAAGTATATTGCCATAGCAACCTCTGTGGTTAGTGGAGGTTAGTGATGGACTGCATGGTTGATTTTTGAGTTGATGCCTTTGAGAAGGCGGGGTTAATAGTTTTGTGATTGTGATTAGTTGTGTGACATCTTTGGAGATTTGAGGTCAGTGATTGATTTTAGTATCAATTGAGATTTAAGGCCTTAGATAAGGTAGGTGATGAGATTGTGAACTTAGTGGATGTCGTTATATAGGCCTTTAGGTGCCTTTCATCTTTTGAGGAATATGTTATCAACTGCATTTGAGATTTGGATTGGGTTATAAGAGGTTATAGTTGAGGTGATTTTATTTAAGTATTCGAGGTACTGTAGCTTTGCAGTCTTGGTTCTCGTGCTTAGTTCATTCTCCTAAACATCCTTGTACTATCCTTTGTATACTAGAGGATATGTTTTTGATTTGTATGTCATTCCTTGAGTCGTCGTTTACGGCGTGGTGCCGAACCTCTTCCACGTGTTGTCATTTGATTTCGTGGGGTTGGAAACGGATAGTTGTGTTCTGTGAACCCAATGTAATACTCTTCCTTCCTTGTCCTCTTGGACATTATAGGAATCTGTGGAGTTGTATTCACTTTTGTTTGGCTGTCTTTCGGAAACGGTGTTTTCTAAGTCTTGAAAATAAACTCTTGTTATTTAAAAGGAAAAACCCGTTTTCACCTACCCCCGTAGCAACTAAAAGTTTTAGCATTTTATAAAATGAATATTAGGATCTTCTTTAAAAGAATTTTTAACTTCTAAAAGCCAGTGATGACGACTGACGGAGACCGCGGGCAAGACGGTCATTTTTACTATGTGGTTTTTTAAAGGAAAACTATTTTATTACTTTTCTCGAGATTCTGAGATTTCGAGACTTCTTTCTCAAGATCTTGTCATGTAGAGTTTGGAAAGGTGGTTTCTTGTTTCATCATTGATTCTAAGTCTCGGGCATGAGGCTTGGTGTTATTTAGTGCACACATATAGTGTTGCCTTTTACTTCTTCTTGGTTGTTGACGTCACCACCTAGGTGATTTGAGTTGTTACAAGTGTTAGGGGCATGGATGCCGAGTGGATTGGTTTCTTTGGTCCGGGTGTTCTCCCTAAACATTTGTGGTGTTTTAACCTTGACGTTGTTGTCTCGGTTATCCGTTGGTTTAGCATTGGGACTTCTTTTTCCTTGTTTTGGTTCCTTGACTCTTATGTGGTTGTCATGAGAGTAGTGTTCGGGTACTCTTCGGGATTCGACTGTTTAGCATTCCTTATCTATAGTGAGTGTATTGGTGATTTATTGACCTTGTTGGAGATGGTATTTTAAGATTTTCGTATGGTGATATGATGAGGTGATTCAATCCTTGAGGTATAGATTTTCTCTAGGAATGAGATGATGTTTCTTATATATATATTATATATATATATATATATATAGATGATGATTGTGTTAGTACGCAAGGATGTGAGTGATTCTCCTCCTGTGTTCTCAGGGAGTGAGTTATGATTATTCCTTGGTACTAGTGATGGATTTTGATCTTTGTGGATATTAGAGGTGAGTGTGTTTTCCCTCTGTTGGATTTTATGGTTAGCGTCGTGAGCACTTGATGACTTATTAGATTGGACCTTAGTGTGTGTACCTGGTGTACGTTGGTGAGAGTAGTGTAGACTACCGGTGTTGGTACTTGGAGTACGAGTCTTAGTTGTACCTTATAGACTCATGTGGTGTACTTATATATATACATATACATATACATATATATATATATATATATTCCCGATATGTATACTTATTTACGATAGTATACACGTACGTGCCTTGGGTTTTCGTGGCTGGGTTACGTTATGGGCTATATATCTTGCTAGATAGTTTAGCATTACCTAAACTGCCAGAGGATGTGGTAGTTAGGATATCCTTTCCCATTGAGCTTATTTCCTCACAGGGGTATTTCATTTGTCCCTTGGTATTCCCGCGACAGGTTGCAAGAAATGTTGCGGCTACGGACAGCATGCGGTGCAACGATAACTTTATTTTGTTTTCCTTGTTACAGGTTTTGGAGTTGCGCAGAGTGATGCGATTACGGATGCAGCGCGACTGGTTTGGGAACGATAGTTATCTGTTGTCAGTTTCTTTACCCATTTTGTATGGGATTGTCATATATTTCTCTTGGGAGCCAGTCTGTTGGCATATCCCTGTTGGTCTATCTTTTATTTTCCTGTATTTATTATTTTAGGATGTTATTGTATATATTCGGCACTGCTATGTGCATTTTTGTATTCTTATTCGAGCATTTGTGGCTCTGTTGATTATAGAGGGTTGTGTAGGGGTTTTGGTTTCTTTCCACTACCTTGGCCCTAGTAGGATTGATGAATGTTGGGCTTGTGAGCCATTGTTATTATCGAATTGTTATTGGCAGGTTATTCTGTCTTGGTTGGGTGTCCGGATGTTCCATTTACAAACGGAACTCTGCCGGATTTTTGTTAGATTCTACTGCTTTGTTTTATCATTCATTTGGGTATGAAATATACCATCTTTATCATTATTCCATACGTTTTGATGGTTAATGATATCTTAGTTGGTCGTTCTTATTAAGGATCACATCCTGGATTCCGTAAACGTCCCAGTTCGGGAGTCCTAGGAATTTAGGGACGTGTTTGTTGGTATCAGAGGATACTATTGAGTTTCTAGTATTCATTTAGGCATGGAGTATATTTTTCATTGTTATTCCGTGTATTTCTTTGTTATTGTTGACTCTAGTGGTTGCTTGACTTACGTCACCCTTTGGAAATTCGCTGATTCTCCGGTTTGGAGTTTCGGGAATTTTAGAGGCGTGATAACATGGTATCAGAGCATTTTTACCCTTTTGTGGGTGTTTGATGATTGAATGTCATTTGTTCTCGTTTATTTTTACTTCCACATTCACTCCCTTAGCTCTTAGGCTCGAGTTTCGGAGTCCTAGGAATTTTGGGGCTTGACATTTAATCTATATATATATATATATATATATATCATCCAATACATATTTTTAGATCTAGTCTTACGCATTCAAATAGGATGAGAAAAACTCATCCAACAAATGAAATGACAAACATATCTCTTAATGATTAATAGTGTTGGTTTTTTTCACTTTAGTAAATCATATTGTCACTTGAAAAACTAATTAATTTTGTAGAGTTCTTTTAGATATATTATTGAGTTTCTTTTATTAATAAATCAACTTATTTTTCAATCACTATATTAGTCATCTCATTTTTCATTTAATTTTTGTTTGTGATGATACATAAAAATGGAAGAACTACCATCCATGCATTCAACGCCAAATTCAAGAAATAAGTTTTTGACGCCACATTTGAGCCAATACATTATGAAGCAAAGAGATGATGACGTAGCATACGATTAGGCCGAAAGCTGGGCTAAGAAATGGAGTAGAGCTTGGGCCGAGAATATGAATTATTTTTAAGAGGTTCGGCCCGATGATTGAAGCTCAAGCTGTCAAAATAATCTTGCTGCTCAAGTATCATATTGATCAAGACAAATAATTTGTGGAGTATTGGAGACTATTGATTGAATTGTATTTCAGTTTTTGTTAGTGTTTTGATAGGATTAGAATTAGGAATATTTATCTTTTTATTCTTTAAGTACATCATTTTATTTGTTATTTAGTATAAATAAAGAACAAGACTTCTGTTTTAGAGGTCCAGCACCAAACGCAAAAATACGTTTCTCAACTTTTTCTTCCAATCACACTACTCCTGTAGTGCCTATCTCTCACTCAATTCTCTCGTTCTTCCTTAACTCTCTCTGTCATCTTCATATTCTCTTCTCATCCTTTTTTCCAATCCATCTATTTTCTCCCTCCTTTCTACCTCCCTTCTTCTACAATTTCTTTTGGTTACCCAAAGTCCTCTTAATTGAAGCAATCTAAACCTTTCGCACGAGTTTTCGATCTCTCTTGTGCAAATCGTTTGATTTCGTTACTTTGTTCAAAAGAGACGATTTATTCATTTTCCTAGAACCGTTTGAGCCACGACACCGACTTTGGCACGCCTATGATTTACAGAAAAATATATTTCGGCTTAATTCTTCGATCGATTTATTTTTGGAGCGAACATAAATTGGAACGCCCGGTGGGACACACTATGTAGCCGAGAAAATCACTGGTAAAGATGCCGTCAAAAACCAGAAGTTCCCGACACAACATATCGGGTGGTGATGATTTAGAAGGAGATCTGCAGATTAACAATGGAATTAACATAGAACAAGAAAATCCAGCCATGGCTGACCAAGCCATGTGGCAAAAGCAAATGGAAGTATTAGTTCAAGTTGTGCAATGAATGGAATCCAGGTCACAGGAAGCTCTTGAAAGAGAGGCTAGATCACAAGAAAGAATGATCCGATCGGAAGGAGTATTACAAGATATGAGGGTACGACTTATGGTCATCGAAAAGGAAGTGACTTTGAATCCGCAATCCAGCACTTCAATACCCAAAATCATTCCAAATACAGGGAATATTGGGTCATCTTCTTATCCGGGTATACTGAGAATTCCAGAAAATGGTAAGGCATCGATACTCGGAGCGGTTTCGCAAATAGTGATTGATGGCAGTCCCCATAAAGAAGTATTGACATTGGGGTGCAACAATGGTAAAAAATCACATATTTTTAGCCATACTAAAGGTGCAAAGGTGGCATCATTCCCCATGTATCCGGACACTTTCAAAACAGGACCGGTTAGAAATATTTTGAATGGGGATGATGTTAGAGCAATGGTGGACCATGGGCAAATAATTGATTTAATACAATAGGAGATCGGGCAAGGGTATCGCCGCACACAACGACTAGTGTACATGAAGCCATACCCGGAACAAATTGATTTAATTGAGTACCCAAAGGGCTTTAAATTTCCAGATTTTGCAACCTTCAGTGAAGAAGGTACTCATTCTACTATTGAGCATATTGGGCGATTTACGGTACAATGCGACAAGGCAAGTAGTAACCCTTCTCTTAAATTACGTTTGTTTCCCAATTCTTTGACCGAACCGGCATTTTTGTGGTATATAAAGCTACCACCAAATTCTATATTTACATGGGAACAAATGGAAGAGCAATCTCATACTCAATTTTATCGCACCGAAATTGAAGTGACTTTGGCCGATATCTCACCGCTGTATCAATTGCCAAGTGAATCGGTGGAGACTTTTATTGCATGATTTAGAAAAGCTCGGATGCGTTGTAGGGTGGCTTTACCGGAAACCGAATATGTTCGTTTGACATTAAATGGTTTAGAACTGGAGATGAGAAAAAGATTTGAGGGAGTGGAATTTCAAGATTTATTCGAGTTGGCCGACCGGGCCACGCGATATGAATTTTTGCTCAAAGAGGAAAATGGGAGAAATTCTTCTTTGAAGGGATCCTATTATCAATACCCGAATTATGAAGTGTTTATGGAAGAACCTTTCGAAGATTTTGAAGTTGAAGTTGCTAAAGTTTCGTTTAATAAATCTTACATATGTGATGCTTTGGCCAAGCCAAAACCCACTACATATTCGCAAATAGTGGCAACGACCAATAAAAAAGGGATAGCAGAAACAAGGGAAGTTTACAGTTTTGATATTGCCAAAACAGAACAGATTTTTGATTACTTGGTGGCTGATAAACAAATCATATTTCCAAAAGGACACATAGTTCCTAATGCAAGTGAAATAAAAGGGAAGGAGTTCTGTAAGTATCATAACTCTTGGGGTCATACTACAAATAATTGTATTGTTTTCCGTAACGTTTTACATAAAGCAATAAAAGAAGGAACTTTAAAATTCCCGGAGAAGCATCTAAAGCAACCAGAGAAGACGGGGGTTGATGGGGATTCGTTCCCAGCCGTAGTTAGTTCAAACATGATCACTTTGGCGGAAGTCAATTCATGACCATCACAAACAGAGCTTGATGTCATTCGGGAAGAGTTGGCTATATTAAGGCAACAGTTGAAAGAAGTCAAAGAACAGGTTAGCAAGAAACAGTTTTCTTCAAGCCAAGAGAAGAGCATGGTATCGGCCAAGGATATGGCCGTTATTACTGTACAGTGGCGCAGTGTTCACGAAGGGGTTGGAGAAAAAAGAATTTTGCCTCACAATTCGGAGAAGAAATCTTTAGATGTAGCTTTGGACCAGAGAGTTAAGGTCGGCCAACAATTTAAGCAAGCTTCAATGGCTCATTCATAGATATGGGTACAAAAGAGACCTGATTCACACCGCATTAGGATGGTGCGACCACCGGTGGTGCCTCTTGGAAGGTGGATAAGGATGGTGCATCCAAAATTTCCCGCTTATCCACTAAAGGGGCAGATAGAAAATCGGGAGACTCGTTCGCAGAAACGGCGGAGGCAAAGAAGGGCGTCGAAAGCTAGACGAAGAAAAGCACAAAAAAATCCACAAAAAGGAGTAGTTGATAAGATTCCTGATATGGATGTTTCAATTTGGAAAGGTGCACGTAAAGGTCAAGAAAATGCGAATAATGATTTGAATAAAGAGCTTAGACATGGCGCACAATATAGAATTAGATTTGGGAGTTTTCCAGAGGTGGCAATTTACAACACGGAGTTTGTATTGCCAACCACGTTTCAGGCCCCTAGAGAACAATTTGAGCGAAAAGAGGTAGAGCTGAACATATCAGACTCGAGGGGCAAGGAAGATCAGTGGGTATCGGCTACCCCAAGGTGGGAGGCCGAGAAATTAAGATTTGAAGATGAATCAGAAGTATCGGCCAATATGAAGGGTGACACCGATACCACAGGAATTGAAGCCGTAAAGGTAGTTGTTGATAAGCCTCCACTAACAATGATACAACAGTTGAGGCCTTTAAAGGCATGGATCGAGGGGCAGGCTATTGATCGAATATTGATAGATAATGGGTCGTTGCTAAACGTGATTGCATCGACTACATTAAATTCATTGGGAGATGATTTAGTTGATGCAATTCTAATCAATGTAGCCATTGGTGGTTTTAATGAGGGGTCAACCGTTACCAACAGAATTTTGCCATTAGAGGTAACTCTTGGATGCTGAACATTATTCACCATTTTATTTATCATGGAAACTATGACGACCTATAGGTTACTGCTTGGTCGGGATTGGATACCATCCTCTTTGCGTCAAATGCTTATTCTTTTGAGTGAGAATTAAGTGAAAATTATAAAGGCTGATAACAAACCTTTTATACCTAAGGTTTACTCAGCCAAAATAATTTTGTACGAGGAAAGTTACGTTTCAATTCAGTTTAGTGGAACTGATAAGAATGGTTGGACGGCTATGACCACTATGAAATGCTATGTTATAGAGTCTGAGGTCAAGGAACTTATGTTTAAGGTAGCAAGGCCGGTGGTTAAATTGTACGGCCTGAAGATGAAAGAATTTTGTGATGAATAGAAGAGAAAACAAAATTGCTAAGTAGCAGGCCATTGGGGCCACATGCATGCGATTCAAGACTTATTTAGCCGAGAAATGCTTGGCTAAGGAAGTGATGCTTCATGCAACTTTCTCAGCTTGTATAGCAGAGATAGAAAATCACTTAAATTTGATTAACGAAAAGTATTTAAAAGCGTATCGCCTGATATTACATGAACAATGGGAATTGGCTTCTGAACCGGCAATTGGAAAATAAAGCATCTCGAATGAGTACTTTTTTTTTCCTTCCTTTTAGGTTTGATTTTTATTTGATTTATTAGTTTGAGTTCACGTAACTTTAAGTTTTAATTCTGTTGGTAGTTTAGATAGGAATAAAGATAGTGATATAGTTTCATTTGTCAAAAAACACCAAACATAGCTAGATCGTAATTCAAAATTCAGTTTGTTTTCCATATAACTTTGAGTAGAATGCAAATATGCTAAACACTGTAGTGAGCCAATTTTGTCAAGAAGGAGTTTCTTTTCGACTTGAACAACTAGCAAGGCATCGAAGAGACATTTTTCCTCTTGCTCCAAGAAGACCAACTTTGGTTCATGCTCTTCGAATTCGGCTTTAATGGAAAGGGTTTCTTGGTAGGACAAATCTCTTTGTGCCCAAAGGTGATCATTATCTCGAACGACCTCTAAGCACTGGGAATTTAAGTTTGTTATCTTTGGATTGTTGGTTCGAACAATTGGAATTAATATGCCCTCAAACCCGGTCCTAGTGAAGGACAATTCAAAAGTTAATCAGAAGCAGCAACAATTTATCAATGATGTTTGGAAGATCAAACAGGTTCGTGCTAATAATTTTCTGAATGCGGGGCATGAAATCGGCAAAACATGGGCTTGAAGAAGTTGATGGTGCAATAGAGTTCTTTGAGATGTTGGCAGCAACGGTTTGACATAGAGTTTTGAAGAAGCTTCTGAAGGTGGAAATTGGGGCCGATACTGGAGTAATTGAAACCTAAAAAAGGGAAAAGAAAAGAGTTGTAACTCGAATGAAAATTTAACTAGGTTTTGTTTGGAAGAGCTAGTGTTTAAGGAAAAAACTGTATTGGCAACATTTTAGGCGCGGAAAAAAAATATAATTCCAACTGCCCATGCTTTAAAAGCATGGTGTTGAAATTAGGGGCAATTGTTGACGCCACATTTGAGCCAATACATTATGAAGCAAAGAGATGATGACGTAATATACGATTAGGCCGAAAGGTGGGCCAAGAAATGGAATAGAGCTTGGGCCGAGAATATGAATTATTTTTAAGAGGTTCGGCCCGAGGATTGAAGCCCAAGCTGTAAAAATAATCTTGTTGATCAAGTATCCTATTGATCAAGACAAAGAATTTGTGGAGTATTGGAGACTATTGATTGAATTATATTTCAGTTTATGTTAGTGTTTTGATAGGATTAGAATTAGGAATATTTATCTTTTTATTCTTTAAGTAAATCAGTTTATTTGTTATTTAGTATAAATAAAGAACAAGACCTCTGTTTTAGAGGTCCAGCACCAAACACAAAAATACGTTTCTCAACTTTTTTTTCCAATCACACTACTCCGGTAGTGCCTATATCTCACTCAATTCTCTCGTTCTTCCTTAACTCTCTCTGTCATCTTCATATTCTCTTCTCATCCTTTTTTCCAATCCGTCTATTTTCTCCCTCCTTTCTACCTCCCTTATTCTATAATTTCTTTCGGTTACCCAAAGTCCTCTTAATTGAGGCAATCTGAACCTTTCGCACGAGTTTTCGTTCTCTCTCGTGCAAATCGCTTTATTTCTTTACTTTGTTTAAAAGAGACGATTTATTTGTTTTTCTTGAACCGTTTGAGCCACGACACCGGCTTTGGCACGCCCCGCGATTTACGAAAAAATATATTTCGGCCAAATTCTTCGATCGATTTATTTTTGGAGTGAACATAAGTATGTTTAAATTTCTCTCAAATTTTCAACCATTTTTAGTCATTATAACCTAATACTAATCATGATGTTGTTCTACATTCTTATTATATATCTATTTCAAATTTTAAAAAATGGAAATTCTTTTGATGACTATTTACATGTTAACGGAGGATTAAATCAAATAAAAACAAGGGAAAGAAACCTACTACATTATACAATATAATATTTCATGTGTTTGTCACTTTGTATTTTGATTTTTTTTATTTGATCACTCTTGTTGATTGGAAGACTTTCACCAATTGTGATGTCAAATGTCAATCATTTATGTTGATCCCGAAGGGGGATCACTCGTGTTATCCAAATGCCAATCACTCGTATTGCCCAATTGGCGATTACCCCTGTTGATTAGAAGGCTAATCACCCCTGTCGATCAGAATACCAATCACCCTACCTAATGCCTAAGGCCAATCATCTATCTTGATTCGAAATTCGATCGTCTATGTTGATCCTAAAGACTTGTTGATGCGAAGGTCAATCACCCTCTTCTTTTTTTTAAAGGTAAACTTGGGGCATACCCCAAGGGTGGAACCCCAAACCCACCAAAGAGTTAAACTTAACTCTTTAAAGAGGGTATAATAGAAGAAAGGCAAACTAATCCTAACAATATACAAGCAAAAAGAACTATATAGAATAATGTTTGACCTTACACTAAAACACCTCAACTCAAGCATGAAGCACATAATCTTCATTAGATCAAAGCAAAACAAAGCATCCAGCACAAGGAAAATCTTCAACACATATAAATCCAAAAGGACCTCATCATCCAACTAAAAATTCTTCATCAGAACACAAGGAGAAAACTCAAAAACACTCTGAATACCAAACGTATATGGATGAACCCATGGGTACCCAACTGAATATAACCATCTTGATAATCCCAACTTTCCTGAACACAAACATAGTGTAAACCCGTTCGTTATCGCCAAATGAATTAACAACTTTTATAAATTTAACAGAATAACAGTGCTAAGAAAAATGACAAGAAAATAATGAAACTTGAAGAGCTAGAGAAAATAGATCGAATTGGAATGGTTTCTTTGATCTTTCCAAACTTTTTTATACATGATCCGGTTCTACCATTATGAAAAAGTGATTAATGGAAATTAAATACATTTAAAAAAGGGTATGAATGCATATAGAAACTGACTTGCTGTTTTAATTATATTTATTGCCTGATTTGAAACTGTCAACCGTTGTGACCTTTGACTTGATCTGGGCTTTATTTTTTACTCTGGGCTTCATTCTTTTATTGGGTTCAATTTTTGCTATTTTGGGTTTGGATCAAATTGGCATCTAATCATTGTCTCATGGACCATGCAAAAATATGGACTTACATTTTGCCCCCAATTCCCAAGCCCATTTCATTTTGAAATAGGGTGGGAATTTGAAGCATTTTCTAACTGCTTTTAATTTTTATCATTTTGCTTCATCTTCTTGATGCAAACTTCAACTACAAGGGCAAAATTCCATTATCTGAAGCTTTGAAGATTTCGGAAAAATTCCCGAGGTTAGTTCCGTTTTCTCTTCCTTCTTGTTTTTCTTCTATAATTTGCTACCATGAGTGACGGTAGTAGTCGTACTCCATCTTCGGATAAGGTTGTGAATGAAACTCCCACCGTTTCCTCTTTTTGTGTTGCTCCCAATTCCAGCAAACTAAAATCGAAGAAGCTTACTCATAAACAATTGTTTAAACTTTCTTTAGTAGATAGGTGTAAGATAGAATTCGAAATTCCTGATGAAGTTTCGATTTCTGAGTATTCTACCAGTTTGAATTTCAAGTCATATGAAGAAGTTAGTGCAAATGAAGCCTTTTTCTCTGCAAATCATCTAGTGGTTCTTAGATTTCCCCTTCACCCTTTTTATCATTATGTTTTATTCAATTTAGGGCTCACACCTTTGCAAGTGAACCCTAATTTTTTTAGAATTCTGTCTGTAATGCTTGTTCTAAATCGTGAACGAGACTTGAATCTAGGTTTGGCCGATTTCTTGCTTTGCTATAAAGTTGATCAGATCAGAAAAAATCCTGGTCGGTACCATCTGCACCCTCGTTGAACTCTAAAAATTTGTGATGGAAATCCATCTTTTGAAAAAGAATGGAACGACAAGGTGGTAAAAATTGGGAGAAATTGGAAGGTGGATGCGTCCGGCTCCTACCCTTTGCCAAGGTCTTTCGGCCTTTGTAAAAAATACAAATGTGGATTCCAAAATCTTGGCAAGTGGACCCCTTTTTATTTTTTGTGTTTTTTCTTAATTTTTTCAAACTGCACACTAATTTGTTTTTGATCGTTCGTTCGTTCTTTTTGTAGCCCTTCATCTTGAGTACTTGAACGAGAAGGTTTTTTCTGCTCTCCCTTCAAGTAAAACTCTTTTAACTAAACAAAATTTGAATTATATTGCTGCGAGTGCAAAAGAAACCATCATAATGGAGATTCCACCACCAACCTCTAAACGTTATGTGGCGCAAAAATCACCTGCCCCAGTCATTTCTACTGCTATAAAGGAAAGAAAAAGGTGATCGATATAACCGAATACCCAAAGACGACAAAGGGTCTTCTGATAAGGACGAACACAGATGATGGTTCTCCTCTTCAGAAAAAATTAAACTTGGCCCTCTTTCAGAGCATGTCAAGAAAAATGACACTGAATATAATGAAAAAATGTTGAAGATGGCTAAGTCTGTGAGCGGCTATACTATCCCTGATTGTTACTTTCCTCCGAAGTTTGATTCTGAAGGAAGTTGGATCCCTAATTTCGTGAAAAGCGATGGAAGCGTTCTAAATCGGCGTTCGCTGGCTATGTCTGATCCAGATTCATTGCCGGCATTGGCTCGTGGGATGTGGCCACCAAAAGATGAGTTTTTTCAACAGCATGTCGATCAGAACGAGCTTCTGGCCAGGGCCCTTGTTTCTATTTTGGAGGTAACTTACAAGTTTTTCAAAGTAATTTTAACATTTTGAACTACTTATCGATCCTTTTTACCTCTTTCCAGTATGTTTTTGATGTTTTGGCTCTCTGTAAAGCCGTTGAGGCGGGGAGTATAAAAGAAAGAGTAGTGATGCTGCTTACCTAAGGGCTAAGAAGTGTGCCAATCTTGCTGAAAAATAGAAGAATGTTGTAGAAATTGAATTGGAAAGTCTGAGAAAGATCCATAAAACTAATGTTGATCGGATTGCTAAACTGGAAAAACAAGTCCATAATCTTGAAACCTCAAATGCTGTGTTGAAATCTGGTTTGGAGTTTTACCGAAGAGGTGATATGTACATGCACCGATGTTATGTAAATATTTTTTATGTTAAGTTTTGCGATGGATTCAGGTTCTGTCATGGCCAGATGTTGCTGGAGCCTTCTGAGCGTTCATATAATGATCCGAAGGCTCATGACGCTGCTTGTGGCGTCGTTCATCCTTACACAGAGCCTGAACCGAGTAGAGATGAGAAGGACTTCGCCCAATTTCTGTTTCATGGGACCTTTCCAGTTGAACGTCCTGATCCTATTTCTGCAATTTCCCCTAATGCAAATGTCACCAGTGAAGTGTCTAATGATCCCACAGTTCCTTCCTCAAACACCAAGAAGTTTAATGTTGAAGGAAGAGCTCCGAATGATGCCCCCTCGTCCTTTTAAGATTTTAGAGGTTTTGTTTTGAACAATTCTAGCCTATGGTCTGTAAATAATATTATTTTTTATTGCTCATGTGGTGAGCATTTTGAAGAGGTTTGTGATGACACAAACGTACTAAATTTTTTAACAGGTTACCGTGTCCTGAAGCACAGATTTTTGGAATGCACCTTTGTGCGTACTTTTTTTAACAGGAACTATGGTAGTGCCATCTTTGAGATGGTCTTTTATTTTACCTTGATGACTTATATATTTAGCCAAGTGATTTTTACTCGGGCTTGATATTTCATTTGTTTTGAATTATCATATGTGATCGTAAGGTATAAGTAGGATTTCATAATAAGATCGAATGAGGAATCTGAATGCATATTCTTTATTGATTTGATATAGATCTTCTAAAAAACAAAATGCAACTGAAAAAATGATTTAAAAGATGTTGAACAAATTTAGAGCTATAACTTTGTTAGAGTAAATCTTATTGAAAATACCTCTTAAGATGAATAACATTTCATGCTCGTTCAATATGATTTCTGTGTCGATCAGCCAATCTTTAAGCCCCTTTTCCGATCACTTCAGTTATTGTGTACGGCCCATCCCATGTTGGATCTAGTTTGTTTGATCTTCTAGCCAGTACCCTAAGTACTTGATCCCCTACTTGGAAGGATATTGACTTCACTCTTCTGTTATAACTCCTCATTAGCCTTTGCTGATATTTTGCTAATCTTATTGAAGCCATTTCCCTTTTTTTCATCTATTAAATCGCCTTCGATTCTAAGAACC
Source organism: Cornus suecica (assembly GCA_963922005.1). Taxonomy (NCBI): domain Eukaryota; kingdom Viridiplantae; phylum Streptophyta; class Magnoliopsida; order Cornales; family Cornaceae; genus Cornus; species Cornus suecica. The sequence goes on from OY998244.1 coordinate 18,253,030, forward strand.
GCTTCATTCTGTCCAGGATCAAATAGTTGTGTTCTAGTCGTTGGAACTTCAAGTTCAATTGGAATAACTGCCTCGACGTCGTATGCCATCACAAATGGTGTTAAACCGGTTGGCTTTCAGGGGGTCATTCGGTAGCTCCAAAGCACTCTAGGTAGTTCTTCCAACCAGCGCCCCTTCTCTTGAATCCCTTCCAATTTTATTTTTATCCCAGCGAAGATTGTTTAGTTTGTTATCTCAGCTTGACTGCTCGCTTGCGGGTAACTGACCGATGACAAGTTCTGGTTAATGTCGTACTCGTCTAGCACCTTTTGAATGTGCTGGTTGTCAATCATTATGTACTTTGGTACTCCAAACCTATAGATTATATGATTTAAAATGAAATCAATCACCTAAGTGTGCGTTATTCTTACATACGTCTTCGCCTCAACCCACTTAATGAAATAATATGTGGCTAGAAGCACATGTTTCTGATTTGATGTTGCCCTTGTCAATGGTCTGACCGCATCCATCCCCCATCTGGCGAACGGAACGGGGGCAACCATCACTGTTAGGAGTTATGTTGGCTGATGAATTATGTGTGAATGCCTTTGACACTTATCGCACCTTCTCGCGTACTCTTCCGCATCTCGGATCATGTACGACCAAAAGTAATCTTGTGTTATTGCTCTGTGCGACAACGATCTGCCCCTGATATGTTCACCACATGTTCCATCATGCAGCTGCTTGAGAACCTCCCTTACCTCGGCCGGGGTCAAACATCACAAATAAGGTCCGGTCATTGATCTGTGATATAAGAACCCATCGATCACCGAGTATTTGGCATAAGCTAATCTTATTTTCTTCGATTCTCTTCGATCTTCCTGTAGAACCCCAGCATGTAAATACTGAAGTATCGAGTCAATCCAGCTTGGTTCATACGGAATTATGTGCACTTCTTCCTTTTTACCGATTGATGGAGTGTGTAATTCGTCCACTGGAATTACCCTAATCAAATCATCTCTAGCTGATGATGCTTGATTCGCTATATGATCTGTTATATGATTGTCTGTCCTTGGAATTTGTTTGAACGTTAAGACTTGAAAACTTTGTACTTCCTTCTGAATAGCCCGTTTGTATTCCTGCATCCTTTCTTCTTTGGCATTGTAATTTCCCGTAACTTGATTTATGATCAGCTGTGAGTCACTGAACACTATTAGTTTACGGATTTGGAGCTCTTTTGTCAACCTTAAGCCTGCCAACAATGCTTCGTATTCAGCCTCGTTGTTCAAACTTTTGAAACACAACCTAATTGACTGTTGCAATTTGGTGCCTTCTGGGGATATTAATTCGATCCCCACGTCTGCCCCTAGATTATTCACAGATCCATCCATATAAATCATCCATCTCGGATCTTCATCTTCAGCTTCATCTTCGATCACTTCTTATTCAAGGAGAAAATCTACCACCGCTTACCCTTTTACTGACGTTCATGGCTCATAGTTGAGATCGAACGTGCTCAGCTTTATTGCCCATTTCGTCATTAGTCCAAAAAATCTGGTTTTGCCAAAATAGTTTTGATCGGAAATGTTGTAGGGACCCTGATCGGATGGGACTCAAAATAATGTCGTAACTTCCGTTTAGCCTGGATCAAGGCCAAAATTATTTTCTCCGTTCTTGAATATCTTTTTTCTACATCGAGCAACGTCTTGCTTGCATAGTAAATGGGGTGCTGTCGACTTCCATTGTCTCTTACCAAGGCTGAACTCACAGCATTCGGTGAGACTGCTAGATATAAAGTTAGGATATCATGATCCCTGGGAGCCGTTAGGATCGGTGGTTTGGCCATATAAAGCTTCAGTTGATCAAAAGCTTGTTGCTTCTCTCCCCAAATCATTTTCTTCCTAGACTTCAGTACGTCAAAGAACGGCTTGCATCTATCTGATAACTTTAATATGAACCTGCTTAGAGCTGCTACACGTCCTGTAAGAACCTAAATTTCTTTTGGTGTTTCTGGTGCCTTCATCTTGATCAGCGTCTGGACTTGTGCTGGACTAACCTTGATTCCTTCTTTGTTAACTATGTTGTTGGCCACGTATTGACACCTAGAGGGGGGGTGAATAGGGTCAATGACAAACTTTAATATTTTTTCGGTTTGACTTTATTTTATCAAATTACACTTCATTAAGCTATTGTCAAACACCTAGTGATTTAGATAATCTCTTTGAGTGACATTCACATTTCATACTTGTAATCATTCAATAGTAATTTACACAATTAAATACATGTTCGATTCAAGTATGATGGGAAATAATTCGTGCACCCAAGTATGCAATTTAATTAAACATGTAATTGCACTTTTCTCATTTAGAGACATAATAGAAAATACAATTTACCATGAAGAACGTTTTGTAGAGTTTATGAAAAATGATCAAACAGTGAGTTGACACATAAACTCTCAAATATAAACTTATATTGAATAAGCATATAGTGAAACACTTGGGGTGCATATAATCATTTTATTCTAAGGTGTGTTGAAGATAAATTCTAGCAAACACTTGGTATGCATTTAGATTATAGATAAATAAGGAAATGGATAATTTATAATCTACAACATATTTATCCAAAAACACAATTCAATTTCCTTCAACTATGCATTTTCATAACCTCTTCACTAATACACAAACACAAGCAATTTCATAGCATGACATCAATATGAAGTTCAAGATTGTAAATGACAATTGCTTATAAGGTAGAGAGATTAAGGGATAGAGAAAATGCAAGTCAAGACACCAATATTTTATATGGTTCAACCAAGCATTCTATGTTATGGTGTGATGAAGATAAGTTCTATCAATTCACTTAAACTTATTCATTTTCCTAATCTCTTCATTTATACATAAACACAAGCAATTTCATAGCATTGATATATAAAGCTCAAGATTGAAAATGACAATTGCTTTTAAAGTAAAGAGATAAGGGTTAGAGAAAATGCACACCATAGACACCGAGATTTTTACATGGTTCAACCAAATCTTGGTCTACTCCATGCCTTGAGATAACCTCTCAAGGATTCCACTATCGTGCTTCTCTTTCCGGGGATAAGCAAACCCTTACATGCCTCATTCTTCCGGGTGAATAGCAAACCCTTACACGCTCCTTCTTTCGGGTAAAGAGCCAACCTTGCTCACTCTTGCGGATGGAGAGCCAACCTTCGAACACTCTTGCTTCCGGGTGAAGAGCCGACCTTTGCTCACTCTTGCGGGTGGAGAGCCAACCTAATCCTCTCTTTTCAAGGTAGAGAAAAACCTTTACATAGCTTCAACAAGCCCAACCCATGCCAAGACAACTTCTTGGTCTTTCACTCACAAAGAATATGAATTGAATTTGAGTGTATACAGCATATCTCTCAATAGATGGATATAGAAATTCAAAGCTCACTTCCTCACATACTTAGAGTCATAAATGAAATACTCAATTGAAAAGCTCAACTCAAGTATGAAGAATGAATCACAAGAAGAAAATATGAATGATGCTCATGTGGTGATTCATGTAGGAGTTTTCTACCCAAAAATTATTTCAATATTGAAGCACAAATGATAGATCTTTCATACTCCTATCTCTCTCTCTTTTCTCAACCATTTTTGGCTCATATAAGGCATATATATAGTGTAGGAACACAATATAGCCGTTTGGGGGTGTTTGAGGAAGTTTTGGAACACTTTGGATCCGAAACTAGCCGTTAGAAGTCAAATTCCGGATGAGGCAGTCGACTGGGGGTTTTGGGGCAGTCGGCTGGGTCTTCAAAAATTCATTCCGAAATTTATTTGTAACTCTCTGGTTCAGCCAGTCGACTGGCCTTCTTGGCCCAGTCGACTGGGTCAACAGGCAGTCGACTGGGTGGTTACCCAGTCGACTGGGCTGTTCAGCCCAGTTTCGATACAGTTTACTCTTTTGGTCATAACTAGAGTTACGTAACTCGGATAAAGGCTTTCTTTAGATTTTTGGAAAGAAGACTTCAAGCTCTTGATTTTAGACTTTTGAATCACTCTATTTGACCCATTTTTGAGTGCGATATGGTCGTTTGAATGTGACGCTTCATTTCGAACTTTTAGCCCACTTGATGGTTTTTCGTGAAATCTTTTGGGATTTTTCCGAAATGACTTAGACACACTCCTAGGATGTCTTAGAAACTTATTAAGGTCCTTGACATGCCTAAAGTCAATATTGAGATCATAAAATATTTTTCCAATTTAAACAAATTCTCAATATTAGACAAAAGCTTTTCATGTTTTAACAATTTTATTCAAAGCTTTAACATGCATCTAGAATCCATTTCAAGTGATATGAGTTAAGTTAATGGTTCTAGGACGACATCTTTGTTGAGTTCTTCCATAGCTTATGAAAGCTTGAACTAACTCAACTTTAGCAAAGACTAAATGATGTTCATAGTCTAATGCTAATGATGAAAGGACTTATGAATGATATACATGATCCTATATGCTATATGATCAAGAGTTGAGCTTTCAAATAAGTTATTTCAAAAATAACTTTACATTTAATCTAGCACTCACCCAAGACTATTTTACCCATTTCTTTGATCTTCAATTCCTTTAAGCTTTGGGTTGATGTCTCCATCCTTGTCTCCAATGTCTTTTGAGCTCTAAACACCTTGCTTGATCTTCTCATGGATCCACTAGCTCTCTTGAGTTTATCTTGAATCAATAACCTATTAAGCATAACTCAAGTAGACATTAAATTCACCACATTCAATGGTTTGTTATCATCAAAATGTCATGTTTACCCATGGTGGAAAACCTTGGGTCAACAATCTCCCCCTTTTTGATGATGACAAACATTGATGTGTGCCAATAAAAAATTGAGGGCATTTTATAAATGCTCCCCCTATCAATATGCAATCAATGAATATAACAATAGCACATATGCATAAACTTTGGGATTTCTTCCCTTATCACCATGTTCTAAATGATGTTAACACCTAAATATGTAGCATGTGATCATTTAAAAGAGCAATGCTCCCTCTAATAATGTGCATACAACATATACACATCAACTAATCTTTCTCCCCCTTTGACATCATCAAAAAGAATAGATACAATAAAGTACAAGGAGAGGATCATCATATCAAGTTGCATATATGAATTGTGATCATAGAATATATCATTTGAAGTAATACAATCTCATATTGTCCATACATTTCATGAATATGCTTAAGATGATACCTGTTGGCCACGTATTGACACCTAGAGGGGGGGTGAATAGGGTCAATGACAAACTTTAATACTTTTTCGGTTTGACTTTATTTTATCAAATTACACTTCATTAAGCTATTGTCAAACACCTAGTGATTTAGATAATCTCTTTGAGTGACATTCACATTTCATACTTGTAATCATTCAATAGTAATTTACACAATTAAATACATGTTCGATTCAAGTATGATGGGAAATAATTCGTGCACCCAAGTATGCAATTTAATTAAACATGTAATTGCACTTTTCTCATTTAGAGACATAATAGAAAATACAATTTACCATGAAGAACGTTTTGTAGAGTTTATGAAAAATGATCAAACAGTGAGTTGACACATAAACTCTCAAATATAAACTTATATTGAATAAGCATATAGTGAAACACTTGGGGTGCATATAATCATTTTATTCTAAGGTGTGTTGAAGATAAATTCTAGCAAACACTTGGTATGCATTTAGATTATAGATAAATAAGGAAATGGATAATTTATAATCTACAACATATTTATCCAAAAACACAATTCAATTTCCTTCAACTATGCATTTTCATAACCTCTTCACTAATACACAAACACAAGCAATTTCATAGCATGACATCAATATGAAGTTCAAGATTGTAAATGACAATTGCTTATAAGGTAGAGAGATTAAGGGATAGAGAAAATGCAAGTCAAGACACCAATATTTTATATGGTTCAACCAAGCATTCTATGTTATGGTGTGATGAAGATAAGTTCTATCAATTCACTTAAACTTATTCATTTTCCTAATCTCTTCATTTATACATAAACACAAGCAATTTCATAGCATTGAGATATAAAGCTCAAGATTGAAAATGACAATTGCTTTTAAAGTAAAGAGATAAGGGTTAGAGAAAATGCACACCATAGACACCGAGATTTTTACATGGTTCAACCAAGTCTTGGTCTACTCCATGCCTTGAGATAACCTCTCAAGGATTCCACTATCGTGCTTCTCTTTCCGGGGATAAGCAAACCCTTACATGCCTCATTCTTCCGGGTGAATAGCAAACCCTTACACGCTCCTTCTTTCGGGTAAAGAGCCAACCTTGCTCACTCTTGCGGATGGAGAGCCAACCTTCGAACACTCTTGCTTCCAGGTGAAGAGCCGACCTTTGCTCACTCTTGCGGGTGGAGAGCCAACCTAATCCTCTCTTTTCAAGGTAGAGAAAAACCTTTACATAGCTTCAACAAGCCCAACCCATGCCAAGACAACTTCTTGGTCTTTCACTCACAAAGAATATGAATTGAATTTGAGTGTATACAACATATCTCTCAATAGATGGATATAGAAATTCAAAGCTCACTTCCTCACATACTTAGAGTCATAAATGAAATACTCAATTGAAAAGCTCAACTCAAGTATGAAGAATGAATCACAAGAAGAAAATATGAATGATGCTCATGTGGTGATTCATGTAGGAGTTTTCTACCCAAAAATTATTTCAATATTGAAGCACAAATGATAGATCTTTCATACTCCTATCTCTCTCTCTTCTCTCAACCATTTTTGGCTCATATAAGGCATATATATAGTGTAGGAACACAATATAGCCGTTTGGGGGTGTTTGGGGAAGTTTTGGAACACTTTGGATCCGAAACTAGCCGTTAGAAGTCAAATTCCGGATGAGGCAGTCGACTGGGAGTTTTGGGGCAGTCGGCTGGGTCTTCAAAAATTCATTCTGAAATTTATTTGTAACTCTCTGGTTCAGCCAGTCGACTGGCCTTCTTGGCCCAGTCGACTGGGTCAACAGGCAGTCGACTGGGTGGTTACCCAGTCGACTGGGCTGTTCAGCCCAGTTTCGACACAGTTCACTCATTTGGTCATAACTAGAGTTACGTAATTCGGATAAAGGCTTTCTTTAGCTTTTTGGAAAGAAGACTTCAAGCTCTTGATTTTAGACTTTTGAATTACTCTATTTGACCCATTTTTGAGTGCGATATGGTCGTTTGAATGTGACGCTTCATTTCGAACTTTTAGCCCACTTGATGGTTTTTCGTGAAATCTTTTGGGATTTTTCCAAAATGACTTAGACACACTCCTAGGATGTCTTAGAAACTTATTAAGGTCCTTGACATTCCTAAAGTCAATATTGAGATCATAAAATATTTTTCCAATTTAAACAAATTCTCAATATTAGACAAAAGTTTTTCATGTTTTAACAATTTTATTCAAAGCTTTAACATGCATCTAGAATCCATTTCAAGTGATATGAGTTAAGTTAATGGTTCTAGGACGACATCTTTGTTGAGTTCTTCCATAGCTTATGAATGCTTGAACTAACTCAACTTTAGCAAAGACTAAATGATGTTCATAGTCTAATGCTAATGATGAAAGGACTTATGAATGATATACATGATCCTATATGCTATATGATCAAGAGTTGAGCTTTCAAATAAGTTATTTCAAAAATAACTTTACATTTAATCTAGCACTCACCCAAGACTATTTTACCCATTTCTTTGATCTTCAATTCTTTTAAGCTTTGGGTTGATGTCTCCATCCTTGTCTCTAATGTCTTTTGAGCTCTAAGCACCTTGCTTGATCTTCTCATGGATCCACTAGCTCTCTTGAGTTTATCTTGAATCAATAACCTATTAAGCATAACTCAAGTAGACATTAAATTCACCACATTCAATGGTTTGTTATCATCAAAATGTCATGTTTACCCATGGTGGAAAACCTTGGGTCAACAATACCAAATTGCAAACATAGTTTTGCATTCATGATGGCAACAAGGACATGCTAGCACGTGTAATCAATGATGACTAAATCATTTGCTTGCTTTTCATAGACAAATAGGATACATGATCAAAATAGATTTTCATACATGAAGCACATGTACCAAGTGAATGACTCAAACGGAGAGTGACTTAATGTTCAAGTGTGTGTGTTTGAATGAAAGCTCAAATCATAAGTATTCAACATACTATATGCAAACAAGGAACACTCAATCACTAGATTATTTAAAATCACATAGTCATGTATGAGGATTCACTTAACATCACATATGAGTATTTAAGAAATGAGTCAACACCACCTCCATCTTTACCATTTGAAATTCAATAAACACATATGCAATATCTAATCATAGAATGTAATGTGAATAAATTAAAAATCATAATGATGACTAAGAGATGAGTATCCTAAAATAAGCAAGTGAAAGATACACGAGACATATGCTAACACATTAATATTCAAAGACATTTTCATTTCTCTATGAATTTTACAAAATAAGTTCTTTTGGAGAAAAATGGTGAGAATATTGATGAAGAATTTTATAATCATGAAAGTGAGCTCAATATTTCTCATAAATACATGTCTTTGTAATGTAATGTAATGGCAATGTATGCATTCTTCTCAAGTGCTAGAAGATAATTAACACAAAAGATATCTCTTATATATTTGGTAAAAGTACTTATCTAAAATAATATGAGATGAACAAGATAATGAATGTATATATATATATATAAATAAATAACACATAATATATACTTTTATTTATGTTAAAATAATCATCTAAGTCCAAGGGTAGTCAACCAAGGAAACCATAGAGTCCCAAAACCAAAGTGTCAAAAAGTATTTGAAATTATGTTCATGACACTTAAATGGATTTTACCCAAAAAAGAAATAAGTTCATCTATCATGCTCATTTTGAAATAGTTTGCATATTGGTGATAAACTTATTTGCACAACACATTAAAAATTGGTAAACATAATACTCCAATGTGAATCTTATAACCAAATTTGATAAGTTATAAATGATAAACAACAAAAAGAATGTTTATCAATATAGGTTCTAAAATAACCTTCATCCATAAGAAAATCACTTAAAGCCATTCAAAACATCCTCTTGGAGCATATTTCAAGTTAAGCACGGCTTATGATAGTTTTAAAACCTATTGTCTAAAACTTATACATTTCAAAGCATTGTGATTCTCTACATGAAAATTTTTCATTTTAAAATCATATGAGAATGCATTAGATAAAAACATTTCATGCAAAGAGGCATGTGGCATTCTTAGAAATTTAATTCCATTCACATGTGCAAAGAATAATCTATATCCTTCTTGGTTAAGATCTTGGGATAATAATGGTCAAAACCTTAGGTCATCACACTTAGTAATTGATAACAAGAAATAATGCATTATAGAATATACACGAATATGCATGTACGATAAATATATAAAAATATAAAATATCGGAGATTAAAAACATTATATATATATATCATTGAAAAACTTATATAAAGATAATAATTATATAAGATACGAACACAATAAAAATGTATGTCTTTCATGATATATGCACATAAGACTCATGATTCATGCTTATCAATACACATTCAAGATATCCACATATAAGCACAATATTTCCTCTTATCAACATGCTTCCTTCAATGACGGACTCTTGGTCCCTTTTGCATCATAGTGATCCAAGCATGACAAATTTAGCATCAATAAATATTTCAATTTGAAACACAAATGCTAAACATTATATTGATAAGACATCAAGAGGATCACATACAAGCATCTTTAGAATGTTCACCAAAATAAATTTCGAAAATAATGGTGGTGCAATATTCTACAAGTCTTAGGAGCCTAATAGGTAATTCTTATTTTCATTTTCATGAATTGGATTTTCCAAAAAGAATTAATCTATCTTGAGGTTTACTAGTGTGGACTTATTTTATTACTCATTTATTTCAAGCCCATCTTCATTTCACTTCAAGTTCAAACACCTCAATTTAATGTGCAATATATGATATCAAGAAGATTTAGATAAAGCACAAAACTCATGGAAGGACATAGACAAATATCAAGAAATAACTACTCAAGAAATCAATCAAATTCAAGTAAAATAGCTTTGATGGTCTAGAGGTGGTCATGACTATATTCTTTAAATTTCATGCATGATCAAGACTTTCAATCATAAAACTAGTCTTTGAAAAATATTGTCTCAAATGTACTTGAAAGGACAAAAGACTAATATTATGACATCATATATCCAAATCTCATTTCAAAGCAAGCTACTATCAAGAGATCATCAAAACAAATATTCAATTTCATGTACCAACTAGCCAATTACTCTCATTACCAATCATCAAATTTGTTCCATGATATATCAATAAAGGTTCAACATACTTTAATGAACATATGTATGTCATGCTTGATTTCATCCAAGAAAGCACATTAGTAATTGAGATTAGAAAGTATGTACCACGGTGCTAGCTCTACACATTTTTACTTGGAGTTGCTTGTGGATGATTTACATTCTCCACTCATCTTGTGAGAGACCTTGATTTCATCTTCCCTTTTGAGTTAACACATTACTATTGAGGAACCAATAGTTCTTGAGTAAGGAATCAATCCAAACCTACAATACACTCAAATAGTTTCTTTGGTGCCCATTTGCTATTGGGTCCATTTGTGTTAGCACAATTATGGGCATAATTCATTATAAGCTCATTAGCACAAAATGAATGATCTTCTACAACCACTATGCTTCAATTGAATTTATCAATCAAGAACATTATCATGAAGTGCATTTGTCAATTCAAATAGTAAGATATGCTCATAGTTATTTCACAAAAAAAATGAACCAATATGAAATTAATAATATGAATGAAACTCTATTTCATATATGGATCATAGTAAATAACCATATGCATCATTCATGTTCAATTTTCAAAAATTGACAAGAAAATCAATGTAGCTTCCCTTGATTAGCAAAAATAAATTATATGCCCCTTTTCAAGATTTGTAAAGCTTTAGCACATAGGAAGATTCATTTCTTTTTCATTTCAAAATTCTTTGAACATTTGAAAGCACAATGAAAATATATTTTCATAAGAGTCACCCTTTTGAAATAATTTCTCTCTAAATCAATGTGTCATCCTTCTCATGCAATATAAGATAATCAAAATAATGTAATGCATGAACAACGAGTATTCATCAATCAATGAATACCCTTATAAAACACATTTATATATTAATGAATAAATGAATACAAGTATCAAGTCAATACAATGTATAAATTTTCCAATTGCACATAGATGTCTCAATCATTGCATATCATCATCAAAATACTCTTTTTATGACATGTGTATATTCAATGGTCATTGGGCACTATAGATCATCTAAAAACACTTCCCCTTATAAGAACATTCTCCTTTAGCCTTTAAATGCATATAACTAACTTGTAAACATCATTGGAGAATAAAAAGGCCAAATAACCTTACGTAAGGGAAAAACATTCAAAGTTTGTCATGGATCAACTCTAAGCCGGTTAAGGCAAAAATAGAGCCGAGGCTCTGATACCAATTGTTGGCCACGTATTGACACCTAGAGGGGGGTGAATAGGGTCAATGACAAACTTTAATACTTTTTCGGTTTGACTTTATTTTATCAAATTACACTTCATTAAGCTATTGTCAAACACCTAGTGATTTAGATAATCTCTTTGAGTGACATTCACATTTCATACTTGTAATCATTCAATAGTAATTTACACAATTAAATACATGTTCGATTCAAGTATGATGGGAAATAATTCGTGCACCCAAGTATGCAATTTAATTAAACATGTAATTGCACTTTTCTCATTTAGAGACATAATAGAAAATACAATTTACCATGAAGAACGTTTTGTAGAGTTTATGAAAAATGATCAAACAGTGAGTTGACACATAAACTCTCAAATATAAACTTATATTGAATAAGCATATAGTGAAACACTTGGGGTGCATATAATCATTTTATTCTAAGGTGTGTTGAAGATAAATTCTAGCAAACACTTGGTATGCATTTAGATTATAGATAAATAAGGAAATGGATAATTTATAATCTACAACATATTTATCCAAAAACACAATTCAATTTCCTTCAACTATGCATTTTCATAACCTCTTCACTAATACACAAACACAAGCAATTTCATAGCATGACATCAATATGAAGTTCAAGATTGTAAATGACAATTGCTTATAAGGTAGAGAGATTAAGGGATAGAGAAAATGCAAGTCAAGACACCAATATTTTATATGGTTCAACCAAGCATTCTATGTTATGGTGTGATGAAGATAAGTTCTATCAATTCACTTAAACTTATTCATTTTCCTAATCTCTTCATTTATACATAAACACAAGCAATTTCATAGCATTGAGATATAAAGCTCAAGATTGAAAATGACAATTGCTTTTAAAGTAAAGAGATAAGGGTTAGAGAAAATGCACACCATAGACACCGAGATTTTTACATGGTTCAACCAAGTCTTGGTCTACTCCATGCCTTGAGATAACCTCTCAAGGATTCCACTATCGTGCTTCTCTTTCCGGGGATAAGCAAACCCTTACATGCCTCATTCTTCCGGGTGAATAGCAAACCCTTACACGCTCCTTCTTTCGGGTAAAGAGCCAACCTTGCTCACTCTTGCGGATGGAGAGCCAACCTTCGAACACTCTTGCTTCCAGGTGAAGAGCCGACCTTTGCTCACTCTTGCGGGTGGAGAGCCAACCTAATCCTCTCTTTTCAAGGTAGAGAAAAACCTTTACATAGCTTCAACAAGCCCAACCCATGCCAAGACAACTTCTTGGTCTTTCACTCACAAAGAATATGAATTGAATTTGAGTGTATACAACATATCTCTCAATAGATGGATATAGAAATTCAAAGCTCACTTCCTCACATACTTAGAGTCATAAATGAAATACTCAATTGAAAAGCTCAACTCAAGTATGAAGAATGAATCACAAGAAGAAAATATGAATGATGCTCATGTGGTGATTCATGTAGGAGTTTTCTACCCAAAAATTATTTCAATATTGAAGCACAAATGATAGATCTTTCATACTCCTATCTCTCTCTCTTCTCTCAACCATTTTTGGCTCATATAAGGCATATATATAGTGTAGGAACACAATATAGCCGTTTGGGGGTGTTTGGGGAAGTTTTGGAACACTTTGGATCCGAAACTAGCCGTTAGAAGTCAAATTCCGGATGAGGCAGTCGACTGGGGGTTTTGGGGCAGTCGGCTGGGTCTTCAAAAATTCATTCCGAAATTTATTTGTAACTCTCTGGTTCAGCCAGTCGACTGGCCTTCTTGGCCCAGTCGACTGGGTCAACAGGCAGTCGACTGGGTGGTTACCCAGTCGACTGGGCTGTTCAGCCCAGTTTCGACACAGTTCACTCATTTGGTCATAACTAGAGTTACGTAACTCGGATAAAGGCTTTCTTTATATTTTTGGAAAGAAGACTTCAAGCTCTTGATTTTAGACTTTTGAATTACTCTATTTGACCCATTTTTGAGTGCGATATGGTCGTTTGAATGTGACGCTTCATTTCGAACTTTTAGCCCACTTGATGGTTTTTCGTGAAATCTTTTGGGATTTTTCCAAAATGACTTAGACACACTCCTAGGATGTCTTAGAAACTTATTAAGGTCCTTGACATGCCTAAAGTCAATATTGAGATCATAAAATATTTTTCCAATTTAAACAAATTCTCAATATTAGACAAAAGCTTTTCATGTTTTAACAATTTTATTCAAAGATTTAACATGCATCTAGAATTCATTTCAAGTGATATGAGTTAAGTTAATGGTTCTAGGACGACATCTTTGTTGAGTTCTTCCATAGCTTATGAAAGCTTGAACTAACTCAACTTTAGCAAAGACTAAATGATGTTCATAGTCTAATGCTAATGATGAAAGGACTTATGAATGATATACATGATCCTATATGCTATATGATCAAGAGTTGAGCTTTCAAATAAGTTATTTCAAAAATAACTTTACATTTAATCTAGCACTCACCCAAGACTATTTTACCCATTTCTTTGATCTTCAATTCCTTTAAGCTTTGGGTTGATGTCTCTATCTTTGTCTCCAATGTCTTTTGAGCTCTAAGCACCTTGCTTGATCTTCTCATGGATCCACTAGCTCTCTTGAGTTTATCTTGAATCAATAACCTATTAAGCATAACTCAAGTAGACATTAAATTCACCACATTCAATGGTTTGTTATCATCAAAATGTCATGTTTACCCATGGTGGAAAACCTTGGGTCAACAAATGTGCCCCATGAACTGCCCTGAAGAGACACCGAAGGTACATTTTTTCGGATTTAGCTTCATCTTATGCAATCGCAATGAGGCGAATACATCCACTAAATGCTTCAGGTGATCAGTTTTGCATCTGCTTTTGACAACCATATCATCTATATAATCCTCAATTGTGTTTCTTATCTGGGTTTTAAAGATCTTGTTGATCAGCCGCTGATAGGTTGCACCCACATTTTTGAGTCCGAACGGCATGACCTTATAGCAATAAGTTCATTTTTTAGTTATGAATGTCGTTTTGTCTTCATCCTTTGGGTTCATTGGGATTTGATTGTATAATGAATAAGCATCAAGGAAGGTGAGCCGATCGAACCCGATAGTCGCATCAATCATGCAATTTATCTTCCATAGCGGAAAGCTATCATTTGGGTAAGCTTTGTTTAAATTAGTGAATTCCACACATATTCGAAACTTTCCGTTCTTCTTCTGAATGACAACAATGTTGGACACCAAATCTAGATAGTGAACTTCTCTTATAAAACCAACTTCTAACAACCGATCAACCTCTTCGGCTATGAATTCACTTCGTTCTGTTCCAATTATTCTCGGTTGTTGCCATACTGGATGTGCTCCAGGATGAACACTCGGAGTGTGCATAATGGTTTGTGGATCAATCCTTAGCATGTCGTTGTGCTCCCAAGTGAAAACATCTGCATTCGATCTCAGCATGGTGACCAGGTCGTTCCTTTCCCCCAAAATGAGATTTACTTCAATCCTAATTGTCCTTCCCTTTTTCCCAACGATCAAATCAGCTGCCACAATATCTTCCTCCGTCTTTTCCTCATCATTAGACCGATCAATGGCCTTCGGTAATTACTATAAGGGGGGCTAGTCCCTCTCGCCTTTCAAGTTTTTGGTGACGATAGCATAACACTCATTTGTCACCACCTGATCTCCTTGGATATCAACAAAACTATTGCCTGAAAGATCAATGCATCACATCACTTTATGAAGTGTTGAGGGAACTCTTTGCATTCGGTGAATTCAGCCTCTTCCCATGATTAAGTTATAAGAGGGTTGCACGTCCACCAACACAAATTTTTTTATCAAGGTTCACTTTGCAGCTGTTACTGATAGAGTCAGTATTCTAATTGGACAGATCCTCCTCCCATCAAAGACTGCTAATGGATTTGCAGTCAGCCTAATCAATTTCATGTTTATGCCGATGTTTTTGAAGGCTGACTTGGTCAAGACGTTCGTGTTACTCCTTGAATCAACAAGTACCCGCTTAACTAAACAATTTGAAATTATGATCGAGATTACCAGTGGATCCTCATGTAGTAGTTGCACCCGCTTCAAATTCTCTTAGGTGAATGATATAGTTGGCATTGAATGGCTATGAATTACATTCACCTCTCCAACCCTTCGGATTTTGTTAGCATTCCGCATTCGAGAACGCTGAACGGAAAGGCTTTCTTCGTGTTCTTCAGGTTTTCGGGGATTATGTCTATGATCTTCACCGACTGCCCATCCACAACCTTATTGTTTTTCGGGCGATCGAAGGATCGCGTTCCCCTATCGACCTACTCCTTCAAATATCCCCTGGCTATTAAAGTTTCAACTTGCTTCCGTAAATTCCTGCATTCATTAGTTAAATGGCCGAAATCATTATGGAATGCACAATGCTTCGAACGTTCTTGCTGTTCTGATGGTGTTCTCATCGGCAATGGTGGTCGGAAGATGCCTTTTGATTTATTCTCATTGTACAGCTTTGCTAAGGTTGTTCTTAGCGGAGTTTCTGGTCCTTCATACCTTGGCATATTCTCCTGTTGTCTGACCGGTGTCCTTTGGGAGCTACTTTTACCATCAGTTTTCTTGGTTATCCGTTCTTTTGACTTGCCTTCCACATTGACAAAGGTTGAACGATGACCCCTTACCTGTTCATCTTCTTCCAATCTTAAATATCCCTACGTTCGTGAATTCAACTGACCCATATTGAGGGGTGTTGACTTCACCAGGAACCTATGAAAACTGGTCACTTGCTCGATAGCCACCTTGAAAGCTTCCACTGTTGCTGGTTGATCGCAACCTAGTATTATTCCCATTTCTAAATTGAATCTTGACAGGAAATTCTTTAAAGTTTCACCCTTCGCTTGTCTCATCGTGAAAACACTGGATATAGTCCGCTTCTGTTTCTGATTGCCAAAGTATTGAGCTAAAAACCTCTTCATCAAAGTTTGGAAGCAATAGACCGAACCACCCGACAATTGTCTGAACCACAATAGGGTTGGACCAATTAAACTCATGGAAAAATCTTTGCACATCAGTGCGTCATCTGTCATGTCAAGCATCATCATCTGTTCTACATGAAAAAGATGTTCAATGGGATCCTGTGTCCCATCAAACATGATAAATTTTGGCATCCGGAATTTATCTGGTTTTTTTGCTTATTGGATTTCAACGCTGAATGGTGATTTTATCATTCTTGTTGTTATCTCGACTACTAGATCCGCCGCTGATTGCGTTATGAGATCCTTCACCTGCTCATCCACGATCTTCTAAAGCTTGGCCACTATGTCGAGCGGTACCGCATGAATTTTTGCATTCGGATTGACCTTATCTCCCATCTGCTGGGCTCGATCGTGGATCGCTGAACTCTCCTCCTGCTGGTTATCTTCCTCTTCATCATCGGGGCTATTCTGTCGTCCTCCTGCTGGTGGCTCTCGACATTCTGATTGATTTAGCCTTTCCCTTAATTCTTGATTTTCTTTTTCGAGAGCTTCCAACCGTTGAAGGATGGAATCTGCATCTCTTTGTTGCGTCGTGGATTCTCTTGCCATTGATCTGATAGCTTTTGATTGGAACTTTCGTTCCCACAGACGGCGCCAAAAAGTATAAACCCATTCGTTATCGCCGAACGAATTGACAACTTTTATAAATTTAACAGAATAATAGTGCTAAGAAAAATGACAGGAAAATAATGAAACTTGAAGAGCTATAGAAAATATATCGAATTGGAATGTTTTCTTTGATCTTTCCAAGCTTTTTTATACATGAACCGATTCTACTATTATGAAAAAGTGATAAATGAAAATTAAATACATTTAAAAAAGGGCATGAATGCATATAGAAACTGATCTACTGTTTTAATTATATTTATTGCCTGATTTGAAACTATCAACCGTTGTGACCTTTGACCTGATCTGGGCTTTATTCTTTACTTTGGGTTTCGTTCTTTTATTGGGTTCAATTTTTGCTATTTTGGGTTTGGATCAAATTGGTCTCTTAATCATTGTCTGGTGGGCCATGCAAAAATATGGGCTTACACATAGCCTCCTAGTTTGAAAGATTTGTTAGTCACTAATTAACCCTAGAGGGGGTGAATAGGGTTTAAAAGTAATATTAAGTTCTTTTTAACACTTACTAGCAATAACCACAATTCTCTATATTTGTTTACAAAGTAAGTTTGCAATGAATGACTTAATTTAATTTATCAATCTATTTACCACAATATAAATTAAGCATGCAAGATAACAAAATAAGGAGATAGAGATAGAGAGATTGACACCGTGATTTTTATGAGGTTCGGTAACTCCTAGTCCTCGGCTCAAAGAATCCCCTTCCTTGAGACTTTCCCAATCCTCACACTATGGCTTTTCCTTCAATAGGTGGAATAGCAAAACCTTTACACAAGAGCTAACTAGCTCGTCACAGAATCAAGAAAACAATCCTCCCTTGATACAATGGGCTTCACTTACCCAAGATCACAAATTTATGTATGCAATCAATATATCACTCAAGAATAATAAACACTCGAAAACCCTAAGATTTTTATGGAAGATAGATCAATATAAGCTCAAGTATTTTTAGGTGATATTTTAATAAATCTAGATATATATTCTCAAAAGATATTTTCAAGGAAAGAATAAGCTAAGAGCTAGAGTTTAAATCTTCAAAAGATTTGAGTGAAAAATGAGATTTATTTCTTCTTGCTTTCAAAAGACTTTTCAAATAGTGCTTTAGAGAAAATAGGAGATGAAGATTTTTCAGAAAATTTCTCACACAAGAACCTTGTCTTTCAATCCCATATCTCATTCTATATATAGTGAAGCATTAGGGTTTGGAGAGTGAATCTCACCCTAGGAAGTTTGGAGAGTGAAATTTGAAAAGTAGCAAGAATAATCACAAAGTAATGGGCAAAAATATTTTTTAGATATACTTTTTCTTAAAATCCTGAAGCACCCAGTCGACTGCCTCCAAGCTGTATTTTAAAATATTTTCCCCAACGGCTATGGCCAGTCGGCTGGGCCCTTCGCCAGTCGACTGGGTCACAGCGAGTCGGCTGCCATTGTTTGGCCAATCGACTGGGTGACTCCAAGAAATTGTTTCAAGGTTCGTTTTTGTCCCGTTTTGAGTTCGGTTCTTTAATCACTTGAGCTTATAAGACCAATCAACACATAGAATTACTTGTTACAATATTCTCACCCCGACCTATCTACCCTGGGTCTTGATTCTTCAGCTTTCACCTTTCATTGACCATTTTGTCCTTTTCCAATTTTGCGCTTGAGTTACTTTATCGCTTATCGCTTTTTGTGTTGGTGTTCTTTCCGAATCATTCTTTTGTCCTTGCTGAAACACTTAGCTCAAAGTTATATTAATACGAAACACATTTTTAAATGTTTTGTTAATATCAAAATAAGAATTATTGTCCGAAATAGAATTTCAAGGCCAACAATCTCCTTTTTTTTTATGTTGACAAAACATTCCGTGTTTACACATAATTGGTGAAGTATCAAGTGATACTCCTCCTTAATGTGTGCATCTTTCATTTTTATTTCGATGTTCCCCCTTAGGAAATAAATTTTGCAATTCGATAGTCATTGAGGTAATGCATTGAAAGATAATAGAAACAACATTTTCATTTAATTTTGTAATTTTCGGTACTTATTGTTTTACTACTACAATGACCCACAAGATAATAAAACATAGAATAAAAATAGAAACAACACAAACTAAGCTAGGCAACACCCTATGCTACACAAAATATAGGCTACGGCCAAACACCTAAAATACACAAAAATTCTCCCCCTTTGGCGACATCAAAAAGGCGAAGGATCACGGCGAAGAGCTTCCATAGTAGTAGTGATGCGGTCGACTTTCTCCTCAAAGCGCTTCATGTCCTCGGCCATCTTTCTTGTGGGCTTCCTCATTGCGCTTAACGACTTCCAGAATTTGAGTAAGGGTTTCGGGATTTCCACCGAACCCAAAATCAGGAATGTCAAAGGAGCTGCCCAGAGAAGGGAAAGAAGAAGTCGGAGCTTCGAGATGAGGAACGGATGGACCGGCTTGGTCCACAGGAGGAGCATCCTTTAGAGAGACCAACACCCCATTGGCATTCTTTCCAATGTCCATATGCTTGAGATGAGTGCGATCAAGAAAAATCGGATTGTGCTCTGAAGATTCTTCATGGAGCAGAACATTGCACTGAGCAAGAAGATAAGAAATATGGGTGGGAAAGATGAGAGCGCCATTCTTCTTATGGAACTCAAGGATAACATAAGTGAAAATGAAGGCAAGATTTACCTTTTGACCCGTTACAACGCAGAAGACTATGAAGGCTCCCATTATCGACACAAGACTCCGGCTTCCCGACTTGGGCAATATGGAATATGTGATAATATTGTGCACAAGTCGAGCCTCGGGAGAAAGCGAGGAATATAGAAATTCGGCAGTTGCGGTAGTGGCTTTGTTTACCGAAATGGCCCGAACAACTTCGAGAGGATCAAAATCACTTGAAGAATACCAAATAGACGGACAATAATAAGAAATGCCGCCAGGAGGGAGCCAAAATGCACCATTGATTACGACTTTGGTGAGGTTAAGGGATTTTCCCGCAACATCGGAGCGGAGAGTAGTGGCAGGAGGACTCAGTTGAGGCGGATTCCGCAGATTTGTATAGAAAGCCTTGACGGCACGCGGGTAATGACGAACATTGAGATAAACAAAGAAACCCCAACCCATATTTTGGAAGAGATTGAACGTATTTTCACCAATCTCTTCGCATAGAGTTTGAGTCACAATGCGACACCGAGCGATTTTTCGATGGATGAATTTCGCCTCGAAAAGACGAATACTGTCTTCGTCATTGTCGGGAAGAGCAGAGATGGACATGGGACCAGATTCATCCTCAGAATTAGTTTCTTCTTGAACAGGGGATGTAGGATGATAAGTGCACAAATTAGAGTAATTTACTTAACATAATGTCCTCATATGTATATATTTTTATTTCATGCAGGGGTTGATTTGCAAAAGAAAAGAAAAAGAAAGCAAGAATGATGAAAATGAAGAAAAAGAAAGAATTGGAGGGGGAGAATGTAATAAATGCATATATATATCTCTGTGTGTGTGTAAGTGTGTAGGTGTGAAAGTGTATGATAAATTAAAGAAAGAAAGAGAGAAAGTGACGTGTTAGGTGAGAGAAATGGTTGAGAGTTAGGTAGAATTCAATGCATCATTAAATGCATAGATCTGCATTTTGCCTATATATAGTGTCCAGGTAGAAGCTGCAAGGGAGGTCGAGCTTAGAGTAATTTTGTATCATTTTCATATTTTTTGTAACTTTTTCTCTATCAATGGAATTTTATTCTATTACTTTGTTTTATTTTTTTATCAACATGCTAGCTTAAAGCTCTTCTCAAGGGGGTGATGAAGCCACCATGGGTAAGATATAAATAATTTTTATTTTATTTCGTATTGTTTAATTCTCGTCCCAAGAGTATTCATTTTATGAATCTCAATGAACAAAAACCTTACAATAGAGGTTGGAAGCTAAAAAATAAAAGGAGGATTTTCCGTGATTACCAATTAATGGAAATACGGGGAATACCTACTAGTATTTACATTTTATTTAAACCAAAACATTAGAGGGAGGATTCTTCGTGATTACCAATTAATGGAAATACAGGGAATACCTACTAATATTTATGTTTATGTTTAATAGGTTGGAGGAGAATTTGCAATAGAAATATATAATATTATTTGTATTGACCCGGATGGTGGATTCTTTTCTCTTGAGATTTTTTTCACCATTTTATAATTTTATCTACTTATTTTAGTTTACTATTAAAAAATTCAAGAATTGTTTTAAGTGATTTCTTTTTATCTCGAAAAGTAAAGTTTTGGATCATTGTCTCAAAACGAGTTCCAAGTTGAGAGTGGTTCGACCCTACTTATTGCTATACTATTTTAAGTAAAGTATTAGTAGATATAAATTCTTGTTGATCGGGGTGTGGTGAAACAATGACACAATATCATCAAATCATGACCCGTCATAGGACGTGGTGGTGCAACTGTCGAGCTTCCACCCCCACGGGTCCGCTTGCGTGTAGGCACGGGCTTGGGTGCCATGAGAGAGATGAGAACTAAGAAAAAGGGAAACATTTTGAGAGAATGAAAGGAAGAATTGGTGGATAGAAGAGGAGATGGGTTGTAGATATATATATATATGTATGTATATGTGTATAGGTGAGATGGAAGTGAAGAGAATGAAGAAGAGGGTTGTGGAGTAGTAGGGAAGTGAATGAGATGTGAAATAGGGAAGAGATGGGAGAAAACGTGGAGAGAGTGGAGAGAAGACGAAGAGAAAAGAGGTTTTGAAACAGAGGTCATGCAGAGGCAGTCGACTGCCCAAATGGAGGCAGTCGACTGGCTCATGACCCAGTCGGTTGGCTAAAGGGAGGTAGTTGACTGGCTGAAGTAGATTAAAAACACAAAAACTTTCTGGTTCACCTAGTCGGCTGGCCTTTTATGAGGCAGTCGACTGGCTGAAGTAGATTAAAAACACAAAAACTCTCTGGTTCACCTAGTCGGCTGGCCTTTATGAGGCAGTCGACTGGCCTAAAAACAATTTTGTGAAATTTTGAAATTTTTTAAAGGCCGAGATAGTAGACGAGGTTAATGTAAAAAGTTTGAGCGCAACTACTATCGGCCGCAACGTACTCAGTTTCAGCCGTAGACAGGGCAACGGAATTTTGTTTTTTACTTGACCATGATACTAGGGAGTGTCCTAGAAAGTGACATGTACCGCTTGTGCTTTTCCTATCCACCTTACATCCCGCAAAATCGGCGTCCGAATAACTAGTGAGATCAAGTGTAGTGCCACGTGGATACCACATACCTAAATTAATAGTCCCACTAAAATAGCGAAAAATACGTTTTACGGCTAGCAAGTGAGATTCTTTAGGACAAGATTGAAAATGAGCACATAAGCATACGCTAAACATTATATCAGGTCTACTAGCGGTTAAGTAAAACAAACTTCCTATCATGCCTCTATATTTAGTGATGTCAACACATTTTCCATTTTCGTCTTTGTCTAGCTTAATAGAGGTACTCATAGGAGTTATGGCATGTTTGACTTCCTCCATACCAAATCGCTTTAGCAAATCTTTAGTGTACTTGGATTGGCTAACAAATAAGTCATCCATGCTTTGCTTGATTTGCAACCCTAAGAAGAAGTTCAACTCACCCATCATACTTATTTCAAATTCATTTTGCATACTAGTTGCGAATTCTTTGCAAAGAGAAAAATTTGTTGATCCGAATATATTTGAATAAGCAACAAATTATTCTTGATAGATTTTGTAAAGAGAGTATTATCAACCTTTCCTTTTGAAAACCCATTTTAAATTAAGAAATCACTAAGCCTCTCATACCAAGCTCTAGGAGCTTGCTTTAAACCGTACAAGGCTTTAGATAATTTGTACACATGATTTGAAAAAAGTTCATTTTCAAAATGGGGTGGTTGTTTTACAAACACTTCTTCATCTATAGTTCCGTTTAAAAAAGCACTTTTGACATCCATTTGATAAAGAGTAAAATTTCTAGATTATGTAAATGTAAGAAGCATTCTAATTGCTTCTAATCTAGCTACGGGTGCAAAGGTTTCATCATAGTCAATGCCTTCCTCTTAATTGTAACATTGAGCTACCAATCTTGTTTTGTTTCGAATAATCACACCATTTTCATCCTTTTTATTTCGAAAAATCCATTTTGTGCCTATTATAGTTTGATGTGTGGGTTGAGGAACTAAATGCCAAACTTGATTGCATAAGTCTCTAAGTTAAGATCTTATGCTAACACCTTGTGAATGATTTCCTATGACTTGGTCAAGAGGGTTGTTGTGTACAACCCTCTAAGATTTGGGAATTGAGCTTGTCAAGTCATCATTAGATTGATTCCCAACTTCACTCTTGTCCATTTCCCTACCTGATAAGTTGGAGATATTAAGGTTATTTAAGTTATCCTCAATCCCTACAACTTCATCATCATCTAGGTCAACCTTAGGTAATGGCAGTGGTAGTGATTCATCAAAGACAACATGGATAGACTCAACCATGGTTAAAGTCCTTTTGTTAAAGACTCTAAAGGCTCTACTTATTGAGGAATAACCTAAGAAAATTGCTTCATCCGATTTGGAGTCGAATTTTCCCAAGTTATCTTTGTCATTTAGCACAAAACATTTATAACCGAACACCTTTAAATACCCAATATTGGGCTTTCGACCGTTCCATAACTCATAAGGTGTTTTACCCAATTTCATTCGAATGATAACTCTATTTATGACATGACAAGCGGTATTTACCACTTCCGCCCAAAGGCTTCGGGGAAGGTTGTGTTAATTTAACATGGTTCTAGCCATTTCTTGTAAAGATCTATTCTTTCTTTCAACTACACCATTTTGTTGAGGAGATCTTGGAGCCGAGAGATCATGAGATACACCAAGTTCATCACATAATTTCTCTAGATCTTGATTATCAAATTCTCTACCCCTATCACTTCTACTTTTCTTGATTTTCAAATATTTTTCATTTTGGATGACTCTATAAAATTTACCAAAAATGGAGTGAGTTTCATTTTATGAGCAAGAAAGTGAACCCAAGTAGATCTAGAGTAGTCATCGACTATAACAAGTACATAGAGTTTCCCGGTTAAGCTAACCGTTCTCTCCGGACCAAAAAGGTCCATGTGTAGTAGCTCTAATGGTCTAGAAGTGATAATGTATTTCTTTATTTTGAAAGAGGATTTCACTTGTTTATCTATTTGACACGCACTACATATTTTATCTCTTGAAAAATTAGTCTTTGGGAGACTTTTGACTAACTCATTTTTAGATAAACGATGAATGATGTCCATACTAGCATGTCCTAAGCGTCTATGCCATAACCAACTATTTTCGCTAGATGTGAAGAAGCACTTAACATCTTGTTCATTCAATTCACAAAGCAACATAATATATAAATTTCCGTTTCTTTTGGCATTGAACAGTTGTTTTCCATCTTTCTCAACTATGCATGCATTTTACCTAAAAGTAACATCATAACCTTTGTCACATAATTGACTAATGCTAAAGAAGTTATGCTTCAAACCATCAACTAAAAACACATTATCTATAGATAGAGAAGAAGATATACTGATAAATCCAATTCCAATAATTTTTTCTTTAGAGTTGTCTCCAAAAGTAACGTTCCCTCCTTCATATGATCTTAAGGACATGAATTTTTATTTATCTCCCATCATATGCCTTGAGCATCCGCTATCAAGAAACCATCTTTCTTTTTAGGCGGACTTCAAGCATACCTACAAAACAAATTTAAGTAACGTTCATTGATACCCAATCTGTTTTGGGTACACTATAGTTAGAGAGAGATGCAATAGTTCCTTTTGGAACCCAAAAAGTTTTAGTTACCACATTTTATTTTGTACGTAGACATGTCATGGTTCCTTTTGGAACCCAAAACATTTTTGAGACAACTTTCTTCTTCCTTAGAAAATATGCATTTGCCTTATAACCCTTTTTCTTGCAATAATAACATGTAACATGGTTGTGATCAATTGAGGTTGAGTGAGATGATTGTTTTGAAAAAGTATGCCTTAATGGTTTTATCTTCTTCAATAAAAGTGCATCTTTGTTAAAAGTATCATACCCTAAGCCACTTTTCTCAAATGATCTCATTTGTCTTCCTAACATAATGCTCAAATTTTATTTTCCTTTTGTGAATTTTGCTAATATGTTTATTTGATCATCTATAGTCTTTTTCAATAACACATTTTCATTTTCTATCTTAATACTTTTGTCATTCGTTATATTTGAATATACTGCGGTGAAGCAAGTAGGACTACATGAAGATTTAGTCTTCTTAAGTAAAATGTGTTTACTAGCTAATCTTTCAAATTCATCATGCAATTCTTCAAATGCATCTTGCAATTCATTATAGGAGAATAGATGCTCATCATATGACAAAATGGATTTATCTAATACTTGTGAATTTAAATGTACATCATCTTCATTTGCCATGAGGCAAAGATTTGTTATTTCCTCGCCATTTTCTTCCTCATCCGAATCACA
Source organism: Cornus suecica (assembly GCA_963922005.1). Lineage (NCBI taxonomy): Eukaryota > Viridiplantae > Streptophyta > Magnoliopsida > Cornales > Cornaceae > Cornus > Cornus suecica. Next base: position 18,278,763 of record OY998244.1, read on the forward strand.
AGAATCATAGTCATCCCATGTTGCATTCATGGCCATCTTGTTTGGCCTTTTCTTGTTCTCCTTTTTGGGCTTGAAACACTCACTTCTATAATGCCCCGGTTTTCCACAATTGAAGCAAGTTATAAGCTCCCTCTTACTAGTCTCACCTCTTGGATCATTTCTCTTTATGAATCTCCCACCGTTAGCTTTTTTTCTTTGAAGAAATCTCTTAAATCTTTGGGTGATCAAAGCAATGTCTTCATCTAACTCTTCTTCAATTTGCTCATTTGCTTCACTTTTAGTGGAGGCTTGCAAGGCTATACCTTTTCCAGGCTTGGTGTCTTCTTCACGAGATTTTAAGGTGATTTCCCAAGTGAGAAGGGACCCAAAGATCTCATCGAGGCTCATTGTGCTAAGATCATGTGCTTCTTTAATTCCCGTCACTTTTGCATCCCATTTGATCGGAAGGCTTCTAAGGACTTTGCGTGTCGCATCGCATCTAGGAACAATTATACCAAGATGCTTTAGTCCATTCAAAATATTAGTGAAACGAGACATCATAGAATTGATATTTTCATCTTCTTTCATGGCAAATAATTCATATTCATGCATAAGTATATCAATTTTAGATTCTCGAACTTGAGTAGTACCTTCATAAGTTACTTCGACTTTATCCCACATTTCTTTGGCCGTGGAGCAAGTAGAGACACGATTAAATTCATTTGGACATAAGGCACAATTTAGATTCACCTTAGCTTTAGCATTAAATGACATAAGTCTATGCTCATCAGTATCCCATTCATTTGGTAATTTAGGGATAGTTTTTCCATCTACTACTTTGGTTATACTAAAAGGTCCATCAACAATAATTTGCCAAATTTGATAATCAATAACTTAAAGAAAGTCTACCATTCTAGTCTTCCAATAACTATAGTTTGAACCATCAAAACATGGGGGCCTATTATTGGATTGTCCTTCTATGTGAGTGATTACATTTGAGGCCATGATCGTTCTCTAAGACGATTAAGTCTAAAATAAGTAGAGATTAGGCTCTGATACCAATTATTAGTCACTAATTAACCCTAGAGGGGGTGAATAGGGTTTAAAAGTAATATTAAGTTCTTTTTAACACTTACTAGCAATAACCACAATTCTCTATATTTGTTTACAAAGTAAGTTTGCAATGAATGACTTAATTTAATTTATCAAACTATTTACCACAATATAAATTAAGCATGCAAGATAACAAAATAAGGAGATAGAGATAGAGAGATTGACACCATGATTTTTACTAGGTTCGGTAACTCCTAGTCCTCGGCTCAAAGAATCTCCTTCCTTGAGACTTTCCCAATCCTCATACTATGGTCCTTCCTTAAATAGGTGGAATAACAAAACATTTACACAAGAGCTAACTGGCTCGTCACACAATCAAGAGAACAATCCTCCCTTGATACAATGGGATTTACTTACCCAAAATCACAAATTTATGTATGCAATCAATATATCACTCAAGAATAAAAAACACTCGAAAACCCTAAGATTTTTATGGAAGATAGATCAATATAAGCTTAAGTGTTTTTAGGTGATATTTCAAGAACTCTAGATATATATTCTCAAAATATATTTTCAAGGAAAGAATAAGCTAAGAGCTAGAGTTTAAATCTTCAAAAGATTTGAGTGAAAAACGAGATTTATTTCTTCTTGCTTTCAAAAGACTTTTCAAAGTGTGCTTGAGAGAAAATAGGAGATGAAGATTTTTCAGAAAATTTCTCACACAAGAACCTTGTCTTCCAATCCCATATCTCATTCTATATATAGTGAAGCATTAGGGTTTGGAGAGTGAATCTCACCCTAGGAAGTTTGGAGAGTGAGATTTGAAAAGTAGCAAGAATAATCACAAAGTAATGGGCAAAAATATTTTTTAGATATACTTTTTCTTAAAATCCTGAAGCACCCAGTCGACTGCCTCCAAGCTGTATTTTAAAATATTTTTCTCAACGGCTATGGCCAGTCGACTGCCTCAAGAGAGCCAGTCGACTGCCTTGGCCAGGCCAGTCGACTGCCTCAGACAATCAAATGTGTTTATAACTCTCTATTTCATCCAGTCGACTGGGTCACAGCCAGTCGGATGCCATTGCTTGGCCAGTCGACTGGGTGACTCCAAGAAATTGTTTCAAGGTTCGTTTTTGTCCCATTTTGAGTTCGGTTATTTAATCACTTGAGCTTATAAGACCAATCAACACATACAATACATTGTTACAATATTCTCACCCTGACCTATCTACCATAGGTCTTGAGTCTTCAGCTTTTGCCTTTCGTTGACCATTTTGTCATTTTCCAATTTTGCGCTTAAGTTACTTTATCGCTTATCACTTTTTGTGTTGGTGTTCTTTCCGAATCATTCTTTTGTCCTTGCTGAAATACTTAGCTCAAAGTTATATTAGTACCAAACATGTTTTTAAATATTTTGTTAATATCAAAATAAGAATTATTGTCCGAAATAGAATTTCAAGACCAACAAGATTCATCCATGAACCAGTAAACCACATATGAATAGCCCAAGAGTAAGCACCACAAATGTAGAGACTAATCATTAACTTCATGCAGTAGTAAAATAAAACAATCTAAAGTTAACAGATGTTTGAATTTTAACCAACTGATCCTCATTTCTATTTTCCCCAGCGAACAGACTGAGATTTCATTCTCTCCATAACATATAAACTGCAGCTGCAAAGAGAAGTCTTGCTCTAAAAGAATGAAGGTTTTTCTGATGGCAATTTACATCACACCAACTCAAAACTTCATCCCATGTATAACCTGCATTCTCCAAATCTGAACCTGTAATGACATTGCTCCAAACTTTACTAGAATATCTGCAATTAAAAAATAAATGATCTCTGTTTTCACAAGGATCCAAGCATAACACACATTTTTGGCTTTGAATCATTCCATATTTCATAAGTTTATCTTGAGTTTGAAGTCGGTTAATGATAAAGGCTAGTCACCCTTGTTGATGCAAAGGCTGATCACCCATTCTTATTCAAAGGTTGATCACTAATACTTATCCTGATGGCCGATCAACCGTGTTGATTCGCTGATCTCGAAGGCCGATCACCCATGGTAATTTGTAATTTGATTGCCGATTTTGATTATCAAGTAGAATTGATACTTTTATTTATTTGGTGGACCCTAAGGTATAATTGTCACAACCCTTCAAATTGTAACACAAGAAATCTATGCCTTATACTATTTGGTAATTAACAAATAATTAAACTCCATTAATAATAAGTTTAATTATTCCATAAGAGACTAGTCCAATATATAAATGACAACCAAGTACAAATGTCACAATGAAACATCATTTCTTATTACAATAGTCTCAATAGAGACAATATTAAAAATAATTAAATAATAGCCCCATGCGTTGAACCTTGTATCCTTCGTGTCTCTGTGCTAATCAATGGTTATTTGAAAATATTAAATAGTTGAGCTTACAAGCTCAACAAGAATGCTAAACATAATCATTCACCAAACTAATCACATTTTATATATCCATATATAAAGACAATTCAGGCATGTCACAATTAAAGTTTCATAAATTAATTAAATAATTCAATTATGGTATGTCAACTGATCTCATTTGAACCTCAGGCTTCCCTCTACTAATTGACTATCTCTTTAAGCTACGAGCATAGGATCAAGTTTCCCATGCTCCAATAAAATGATGTGCAACAAAGAGTCATAGACAACCAATCACACAGTTAGACATCTACACACCCGGATGGTCCCGAACCATGTCCACATACTAAGGGCATAATAAACTCGATGGCCATAATAAAAGGGAGTGCACTCCTCAAAGGCCGGTTCCTGACCATGCCTAACAACCTATTGCACCAACACCAAACATTCATATAATACCTTTTCAAATTTAAATAACAAATAAGGGAAGAATCTAAAAATAAACTAATATATTTTAAAAGATATTTACGGAAACAAGTTAGCAATATTCCTTTGTTTTACAAATATTTTTCCACAACATTAAACATTTCAAAATAATTTATTAGATTGCTCTAAATCATTCTAAACAAATTACGTTTGTTTGTTTTTTATCCGTTTCACGCTATATATACTCTGCCTTTAGCATTGAGAAACCACTAATATAATTTCTATTAAATTTAGATATGAATCATAACTAATGCGTTTGATGATATAATTTATAAATTATTCACGTACGAATGCCAAAGTTAATCTTCAACATACAAATTAAATTGCGAATTAAACTATGATATAAGGTAAGGATGTAGATTAACAACCAACATACACATATGGCTTAATATCATTTAAATATAATTTAGAGAGTACATATATACAATTATTGATAATAAATTCTCAAATATGGTTAACCACTAACATATCTTACTGTTCACAAAAGGTACGGACAAAAACAGATAATATTTAATAGGATTAATAGCAAAAAACCCTCTCAACTATACTCTCTCTAACTAAACCCTTCTAATTATTTTTCGAGCTAAAAATCCCCTAAACTATCCATTTGTTGCATTTAACCCCCTGACGTTAGTGCACAGTTAGAGTTCCGTCAATAATTGGCAAGTACAGCTCACGTTTTGGTTATTTTTTTTAAAATACCGAATATACCCTTTATGAAGGTTACCAAACGCGTCCTTAATTTTTCTTCAAACACTCCACCCTCGCCTTCCTCTGCGTCCGCGTCTTCTCCCTAGTGGAACCCATCTCCCTTTCCCGCCATGTCTGCCTCACCTCCGTCGTCCCCATCGGCGCCCTCTACTCCCTCAGCCTCTGGCTTTCCAATTCCGCCTACATCTTCCTCTCTGTCTCCTTCATCCAGATGCTCAAAGCCCTCGTGCCCGTGGCCGTCTACACCATCGGAATCGTATTCAAGAAGGAGAGCTTCAAATCGGACACCATGGCGAACATGCTCTCAATCTCGATTGGGGTGGCCATCGCCGCCTACGGCGAGGCCAAATTTGACTCCTGGGGGGTGTTTTTCCAATTGGGCGCGGTGGCATTTGAGGCCAACAGGCTTGTGATGATCCAGATCTTGCTCTACTATGTTGCCCCTTGTTGCTTGGTCTTCCTGTTTGTGCCATGGATTTTTGTTGAATACCCTGTTTTGAAACAGAGTTCTGGGTTTCATTTCGATTTTGTGATATTTGGGACCAATTCGCTTTGTGCATTTGCTCTGAATTTGGCTGTGTTTTTGCTTGTTGGGAAGACCTCTGCTTTGACTATGAATGTGGCTGGGGTTGTGAAGGATTGGCTGTTGATTGCGTTTTCGTGGTCGGTGATTAAGGACACTGTGACCCCTATCAATTTGGTTGGGTATGGGTTGGCATTTTTGGGTGTTGGGTACTATAATCATTCCAAGTTGCAGGCGTTGAAGGCCAAGGAGGGGCAGAAGAAGGCTAAGCAGGACGAGGAGGCGGCTGGGCGGTTGTTGGAGGAGAGGGAAGGAGGAGGGGATGGGAGTGGGAGGAAGAGCGATTCGCAGTCGAATTGATTTACAAAAGAATGTAATAAAGGGAACGAAAGGAATGTGGATTGAATTGGTGGTGCTCAAAGGGAAATTGGGTGGCTCTGTTTTTGTGCTCATCTTTGGAGGAATTTTCTATGATGCTAGGTTATGGCTGTTTCAATGCTGATGATAGGGGATGGATTCCAGGAATTTTCTATGATACTCAAAGTTGGTTTTTCGTTCAATGTGTATGGCCAAACAAGGCCTTGTTTCAGCAAGGGTATTACTGTCCATCAATTTTGGCTTAACAGTGTTAGAACCCAGTTTGTTAAACTGCACAGAAAGCCTAGTTTAAGGTGGTAAATTGCACACAGGAGTTTAGTTAAAGAGAGGATATAATTGAGGAGTTTTTTTGCTATTAACCCTATTTAATAACAAAAGTGATCCAATGCACATTACAACTAGCAGACTTTCATAACAAATCGTTTCACGTAATTTGATTATCAAATTTTACCTAATTTAATTAGGGTTACTATTAGATAAAAAGAAAAACGAATAAGATTAATGATGAGGTTTATAAATTAACCATTAACATACTAGTATAACCTACCATTCTGATACAATACAAATAAGAGTTAATTTCACTTTCACCCATTAGGTTTATCCCTAATTTAATTTGATCTTCTCGAATTTCAAATATCTTCGTTACACCTATTGAGATTAACAAATACTTTACTAATGGGTAGTTTCAATAATATAAAATTAGAATTATTCTCACTTTCTTCCATTGAGGTTTGCCCTAATCCCACTTCGACCCCTTAAAGTTGAATATTCACCCCCTTAAATTTGAATTTTGTTCCAGTTCGATTCTCTCTCCCTAGGGGTGCACAAAGAACCGAAAGTACTGAAGAACCGGACCGAACCAAACCGGTTCGAAAAATTAAATAACCGAATTTTTAGGTTTAGTTATAGTTTTTAACCATGTAGAATTGAACGGAACATAAACCGATTATTTTTATTTTTTATTAGTATTATATTTTTACTTATATATAATTTAAAAGTTATAAGTAAATAGTTATAAGGTTATAATTTTAGTAGATGTAATTTTAAAATAATTACTTCCATTTCACTAATTATATAATTGATTTTGGATTTGTAATAGTTGATATGCTTTATTTAATTTAGTTTATAATTATATTATATTTCAATACTTAACGTTTTTAATTTTTTTGAAAGGCGATAGTAAGAACCGAAACCGAACCGAAAAAAATGATTTGGTTCGGTTTGGTTCCTTATATTAACGGTTCAGTTTCGATTCTCATTTTTAAGGAACCAAAAATAACGGTTTGGTTATGATTTCGGTCGAAACCGAACCAAACCGGACCATGTGCACCCCTACGTCACCCTACTTATCACTATATAAAATGTCTAATTTGCTCTTACAAAACAATTTTTTTTATCCAAAATATAATATTTAAGGACAATGAGGTAATTTCACAAATCCAAGAGGGTGAAAGTGGGAATATTCAACTTTAAGAGGTAAAAATGGGATTAGGACAAATATCATAGGGTGAAAGTGAGAATAATCCTAAAAACTAAGATTAATGTCATACAAGGCTATAATTTAATTTTTAGTTTTTCGAGAGAATAGCCATTTCAAAATGTAGTATGTTTTATCTGTTCTTTTGTGGTAAATAACTAAATACTGTTGTAAAATTTTACGATGCTTGTTGTAGTGGGCCATTTTTACTTCGATTTGACTCAAAATCCCAAGTCTTCACACTATTGTACAGTCCCTTTAATTGGCGGACACCACTCCACATTCCAATCCACTTTAATCTCCTCCCCCGGGTCCACCGCTTTATCCGGTAACCAAACCCTCCCCTTCCCCACCTACTCCCACTCCCATTCTCCACCGCCACAGCCGGTCGCCGGTCACCAAAAACTATTTAAATTTACACACATTTTTATCCTATCAAATAAATACACAAATTCATCTCGGCCTAGAACGTTACATTCTTTTTATTTTCCCCCACTTTCTCTCTCTACATTAGCACACTTTTTGTATATATACAAAAATGGCTACGCTCTCTGTATCGTCACTGCGCTCCGGTGGTTCTGGTCTTCGCCGGATTTTTCAGGCCTCACCCGCTCTCTGCTCTTGCTTCCGCTGATCGGTCAATGTCTGCTTTTAAGCTTCGTTTTCGATGAGGATGTTATTGTTCAGCTTACTTACCCATTCATACAAGGAAATCAGTAAGTATATATATATACATACATACATATATATATATATGTGTGTGTATTAATGAAGTATATTATGTTGGTATTGCGCTTCAATTTCAAGCATTTTTTATGAATGCTTGTACGAATTTGACTCTTCTTTCTTTTTTTTTTTCCTGATTAACAAGCGAAAATATGTGATTTGATTCCCAGTTGTTAAGATTCGATGGAGTCGCGGTCTTTTAGTTTGTTGAAGCTGTTAAATTTTACTGTGTTTTCTTTTCATGAGTTTTGGAGCTAGACAGGAGTTTTAATAATATAGCTCGTGTATATGTGTGTGTATATATATGTATGTGTGCGTGTGCGTGGCTGCTCTGTAATTTTTTCCCAAAATGAGAATCTGCAGAGACTCGATCCGAAAAGAGAATTTGTTTTTTTACTCTATTTTTTGTTGCCTTATTTGTGTAGCAGATTTACCATGTCATGTTAATTATTGCAGATATGGAAAATATGGATTTATTTACTTATTAATTTTTTTGGGATGTTTTAGTTTAGTTTTTTCTTTCCCTTTTTGTGGATTTTGATTTTTTGTATAAATAATACCCCCTAAAGGGGATAAACTATAAATTAGTCATAGGTTCTACAATCCCGTCTTCCTTGTCGTATCATTTTCACTTTCCGATGCTGTTGGAAGCGTTTCTTGCAATTTTATTGGTGAGATTCTTCTACTCTCATCCAGTGTTCAGTTGTTCCTCATGTTTTTTTCTAATTATTTTATTTATGTTAAATATTATATCAGTTTGTTATGAACAGGTAATTATATAGATTGTATTTAATTTTTTTCCTTTTCTTTTTTATTTACTATAGTTTATAATATTCATTTGTTACAGATCATGATTTGAGATGTCTGTACTCTCTATCATTGTATTATTTTGTTTCATTTCATTATTTGATATGGGTTTGTTTTATTTTATAAAATTTCAACCAATGATACCAATCTGTTTCAGTGTCATTATTGATATGGGTTTGTTCTATTTTAAAAAAATTCAAACAATGATACAATTTTGTCACAGTTCATGATTACAGATTGTTGTTTGTTTATCTTATTTTTTGGGTGGAGAATTGATGCAGGAAAACAGTTGTTTTGTATCTTTATTCTGTCCGAGAAACAATGATTCTTTCCAATAAGAATATATAGGTGCTTGACAGAAATGAATGAGAATTAAGGATAACTTTGTGTTAGAAAAGAGTTCTAACTAATTTATTTGTATATTTTCAGATTCATTTCCAGATAATTAAAGCATGTGTAGTGGTCCGGAACAGTTAACTTCTGAGACTCTGGCTCCATCATTTTCCCCTCGAAACTCAAGTTTAATTAAGGATATGAATAACTTGACCGGAGATGCCAAGTTGGAATTTTCTTCCTCTGGTCTGCTTGAGCATGCAGCTAACAATGATGTCGAGCATTTCAAGCAATCTATTCTGCATATTGCTTCCACAATCAATGAGGTGGGACTCTGGTATGGTCGCCGGAGGGGCTCAAAGAGGATGGTACTTGAGCATGCAACTCCGCTAATGGTTGCCGCTACATATGGTAGCATTGATGTTGTAAAACTAATACTCTCCCTACCCGAGGTGGATGTGAATCGCTTCTGTGGCCAGGATAAGAGCACTGCCCTTCACTGTGCTGCTTCTAGTGGATCTGTCGATGCTGTTGATGTGGTTAATCTGCTGTTAGATGCTGGTGGAGATCCAAATTCCGTTGATGCCAACGGCAATCGCCCTTTTGATGTTATTGTTGCTCCTCCAAAGTTGCCGGACTTAAAGGATGCCCTTGAAGAGCTTCTTCAGGATAGTGTCTCTGTTGATCAAGAGGACTTGCAGGTTTCATATCAGGCTGTAAAATATAGTTCTTTGCCAGCCCTTTCATCATCCCCCGAGAATGGTTCGTTTTCTCCGAGTCATTCGAAGTCCAATGAAATCCACGTCTCTTCCACATCAGAGAAGAAAGAATACCCAGTTGATCCTTCTTTTCCTGACATCAAGAACAGCTTATATTCCACTGATGAATTTCGAATGTTCTCATTTAAGATCCGACCTTGCTCCCGGGCATATTCCCATGACTGGACTGAGTGTCCCTTTGTTCATCCAGGTGAGAATGCTCGTAGAAGAGACCCAAGAAAGTTCCATTACAGTTGTGTGCCTTGTCCAGAGTTCCGGAAGGGGCAATGCAAACGTGGGGACTTGTGTGAATATGCACATGGGGTTTTTGAGTGCTGGCTACACCCAGCACAATATAGGACTCGACTTTGCAAAGATGGGATAAGTTGCTCCCGCCGGGTCTGTTTCTTTGCCCACAGATCAGAGGAACTCCGACCACTCTATGTGTCAACTGGTTCTGCTGTCCCCTCTCCACGATCAGCCACTTCCACTGCTTCTGCATTGGATATGGCTGCTGCTGCCATGAGCCTCTTGCCTTGCTCACCCTCAGCAGTTTCTGCCATGTCACCTTCTCCATTTACTCCGCCCATGTCTCCTTCTGGCAATGCTATGACGCACCTATCGATGGCTTGGCCACAACCAAACATTCCAACGCTGCATCTCCCAGGAAGCAATCTCCAGACGAGCCGCCTGAGATCATCTCTTAATGCAAGGGACCTTCCTTCCGAGGAGCTCAATATGTTGCTGGATTTTGAGGCTCAGCAACAGCTGCTCCCAAATACTTTGTCACAGAGACATCTGAATTCTCCCTCCACAAATATCCCTATTCATTCAAAGACCCTAGCCCCTTCAAATCTTGATGATCTTTTCAATGCAGAGGTCTCATCCCCTCGATTTTCTGATCAGGTTTTTGCCCCATCGCACAAAAACATGGTTTTTAATCAATTCCAGCAGCAACAAAACATGTTATCTCCACCCAACACAAATGTATATTCTCCAAGGAATGTAGATCACACACTCTTGCAGGGGCCATTTGGTGTTCCATCGCCAGGGAGGATGTCACCTCGAGGATTCGAACCTCAATCCCCCTTTAGTTCTAGGCCATCCAATCTTTCTCACCGGGAGATGCACCATCAACAGCTACGCAGCCTCAGTTCTCGGGATCTTGGAGCCAATATTCCCCATGATCTTGCAGGAATTGTTGGTTCCCCTGTGAATTCTATGCTGAATTGGGAGTCCTCGAATGTAGATTGGTCCGTTAATGGAGATGAATTGGCACGATATCGTCGATCATTTTCAGTTGGGCGGAAAGAGGAAGAGCCTGATCTAAACTGGGTTCAATCACTGGTGAAGGAATCACCAACCGAGAATAAAGAGATGCCGGCTGTACAGGCTTCGGATGCTGCCTCATCTGGTGAGAGTTCAGATTTGAACTCTCAGACTGAGAAAATTGATCATGCTGTTTTGGGTGCATGGATTGAGCAGATGCAGCTTGACCAGATAGTTGCTTAGAAAAATGAATTTGTTTTACTAAGCAAGTTTGTGAAAATTAAAGCAGTCTATTTATTTAAATTTTATTGGTTGGTGCTGTGGAAGTGAAGAAGTGGAAGAGGAAGGACAAAGTTCAGAAGGAAAAGGATATTCATTTTAGCTATTTATTATTGATATTCATAAGAAATCAAGAAAAGGATCAGAAGACCTTCTTTGGGTTAATTTGGGTTAATTTGCAGATACCCATCTCAGGTTAGGCATTTTTACTGTCATAATATGGAGTTTTGTTCTGAAGTTTTTTCAATTGTAGTTTTTAGGTTCTTAAATTGGCCTACATTGGCTCTAGGTCTGCTGTTCTTATTCAACTTTCAAGTTATCCAAAAATTTCCACTTAATTGGGGGTGGATACGTGTGTTGAAGGGGATGTTATTTCCTCATTGGAATAGTTCTTGTGTCAATGTTTCTGGTCCCTTGACCAGTTCCTTGTGGCAGAAAGAAAAGTCATTCAATTAAGAAGGTGGATCAGTTGTGGGGTTGCTGATGTGTCCCATTTGTGGATGAATTATTGTTCGGCCAGAAAGTGACAGTTGTGGGGCATATGGTTCTTTGTTGATGTAACTTTGAATTGAAGTTTATTACATTATTTTGAATAAGAAATATGTCAATACCCTTTTTTTTTTCCTCATGTTTGGCTGTCTCAACTTTTTCTTTGATGATGTAACTTTGAATTGAAGTTTATTACATTATTTTGAATAAGAAATATGTCAATACCCTTTTTTTTTTCTCATGTTTGGCTGTCTCAACTTTTTCTTTTTCCCTTTGTTTTTTTTTTTTTCCTACCGTATCATTGTTTCAATAAGACATGGGAATGTGTGATGAGTTGGATTCCAGTATTAAAGCTATGTGATCCTAAAGTACTGCTAAATGAAAGAATTTAAAGTGCTGTTAAATGAAAGAATCTTATCAACGTCCGTGGGAGGTTTCGGATGTGAAAGAATCTTATCAACGTCCGTGGGAGGTTTTGGATGGGAAGGTGGAAAAAGATTGTATGTGGATTCTTTTCAATCTTTAATGAAAAGATGAGATACGGCCCTATGGGTATGGGGAATATGTTTCTTCACTATATGATAGAGATGAGGAATTTACTTTTTAGTGATGGAGCTTTAAGGAATCATTTAGGCCCTGTTTGGTTCGCGGTCCGGTCTTATAATGGTTTTTTTGGAATCGGACACTGTTTGGCGTTCCAAAAAAATAAGAACTACTTGGGACCAAAATGGGTAATTTGAGACAACTAAAAATGATGGTCTCAAGTGGTCTTATATACAATTGTCTTAACACATGATACTATAAAATTTGAAATATATATATAAAATTAAAAAATATATATAATTTGAAAATAATATAAAAAATTAAAAAAATAATATAAAAAATTTGAAATAATGTATAAAATTCAAAATTAATATATAAAATGCAAAAAATATATTTAAAATTTGGGAAAATAAAAAAATTCCAAAATAATAGAAAAAATAAAAAATAATGTATAAAATTCGAAAATAATATATAAAAGTTGAAAAATAATATAATTTTTTTAAAATAATGTATTAAATTCAAAATATATATATATAAATCAAAATTAATATATAAAATTTTAAATATATATATAATTTAAAAATTTTGAAATAATGTATAAAATTTGAAAAAAATATAAAATTCAAAAATAATATACAAAATTAGATATATATATTTGAGAAAATATAAAAAATTTGAAAATAATATAAAAAATAAAAAATAATATATATAATTCAAAAAATAATATATATAATCCAAACCGGATCAGATAAGATCAGACCAAACCAAATAAAACCAGACCGGACCGTCAACCAAACGGCCCTTACTATCATATTCTGATGCATACCCCACTATAGGGTATCATATACTATCAATTTCTGATGCATACCCACTAGTCTTTCTAGTTATTGGGTGTCTTTGTACAAGTGGATGATTCTTTATTTCAATGTATTTTGAGAGCCAGCTTATAATGATGACCAGAGGCTGAAATAATCAAACTTCAGTCACAAACCTATGGTTCCCAAGGTGGTGGGTAGAACTTTAAATGAACCGAGTCATTAATGTTCAGTTTCGGCTCGTGCTTGTTCGTTTAGTACATGAACTGAAATCGAATATAATTTTTAGGTTTGTTTATTAAATGAGCCGAGCTTGAATATTACTAAGCTCGGTTCGTCAAGCTCATGAACAGACTCGTCTAAGTTAAATACTAAAATTATCTCATATTCGATAAAAGAAAGTGTTCAAATTAAACAAATTATAAATAATATTGTGAAAAGATTATAGGACTTATGTGGCCATACTATAAAAATCAAACAAAAAAAATTATATTAGTAAAAATATGTTAAAAAAAGACATGCAACAACTCAATACAAGCGGTTATTGACAAGAGTAATATATAATGTAACTGAAACGAGTCGTTCATGAGCAAGTTATGGCTCGATTTGTTGAATCTGACGTTTGGCTCGGGCTTGTTCGTTAAGCAAATGAACAGAATTTGAACATATTTTCTAGGCTCGTTTAGTAAATGAACCGAACTTAAACATTATAAAGTTCGGCTCGTTTGCAGCATAGTGGTGAGACTGCTAGACATGTCAATGGATTGGATTTTGACCCGAATTCGATCTGAATCCGATCCGATTAGCTGGATTTTGATTGAAAAAAAAAATCCGTTAACCCGAACACAATCCGAATCCAATAATCCGATTCCTTAACAAATTGGAATTGGATTTGCCTAATCCGATCCGATAATAACCCGATCCGATTAATTTTATATATACACATATATATTATGTTATTAATATGTAAATATTAAATAATATACTTAATTATATTTCAAATTTTTTTTTCGCTTTTTCATTTTTATGTTTTTATAATCATGTATTATAAGCATTGATTATAAAATATATAATTTAGTGTTTAATATTCTTAAAAAATAATATAAAAATAAAAATAAAATAATAATTTTTTGTATTTTTTTTTTACTTAATCGGATCGGGTTATCGGATCGGATATCCGAAAATTAACAAATTCGGATTATCGGGTCGGATCGAATCGGATATAAGCTTATCGGATTCGGATCGGATCAGAACATATCCGATCCAAATCCGACCCGTTTACAGGTGTAGAGACTGCCGTGGCGAGAACAGATGTACTTCTATTAAACATCAGTTTTTTAAGGAAAAAAGTTATCATGAATTGCCTTCATTGTGAGAGGCTGTTCCTTTTAATCAAATGCCTTAGATCAGTGTGTGTGGTGTAGTGTTTTGCTATCATATTTAGTTCTTTATTTTTCACTATTTGCATGTAACTTTTTTTGTGGTTCACAGAATTGTCCGATACATTACAAGCTTGGTTTATGATGCTTTTCGAAAGGTGCCGACATTGTTACTGTTACTACGTAGCATTGATTCTCAATTTTAATACGAATATTGTCCGAATTCACAACACTCGACCGAAACGCGTTCAAGATGTTCACACTTGAAAGAAAATTGGAGATAAGTCATTATACATGGTTCATGAATGCACACCAGTAGCTGCAGAACCACCCAGACATTGATGTTTTATGTATCCAGCTAGGAACACATGTGAAAGATACAGTAAGTCCATGTTTGAAAATCAGTTTTGAAATTTAGTAGAAGAAAGACTAGAGCTGTTAAATTTACTAGATCAATGTGTGTAGTGTATTTATTTTATAATTACAATATATATTGTTTTCCCCTTGTGTGTGGGGACCTTCATTATGCATGAATAGGCACTGGTAGCTTCAAACCACCCAAGACATTGATGTTTTATGCACCCAGCTTATGAAAGAACAGAAAATCCCTCTTTCAGAGTCAATTTTGATATTTAGTAGGAAAAAGACCAAAGGTGTACAATTACTATATAATTACCATGTTAAGGAAAGCATTGTATAGGAACAACACAACATTTTTATTTTTCTCCCAAAAGTCCAAGTAATGAACAGTAGAACAATATTCAAAATACAGTATTTAGAACACTGGTTTCATTATCTTGCCATTTCCTTTAGGTACCTGAAACATTTATTGAGACCAAAATTGGTAGATGGAATTGTGTAATTACATCATAGACACTTTTTGCTGTGGTTTTTAATGAGAAAGAAAAGGACAATGTAATAGAAATTATTTTTCCTTTTTTTATTGGTCCCACAAGCATTATGTAAAAAAGAATATTTGGCAGTAGGTATAAATAGACCTGTCAATGGATCGGATTCGGATCGGATCAGTTAAATCCAAATCCAATTTGTTAAGAAATCGGATTATCGGATTCGGATCCTAATCGGGTTATCGGATTTTATTTTCAATCCATATCCGGTTAATATCGGATTCGGATCGGATTCGGATCATAATCGGATTATTGATAAGGATGACAAAAACTCCCAATCCGCGATTCGAATCCGATAATTCGACAGATTTTCACTTAATTAATTCATATTCGAATTTCTTCATTATAGAATATCTGATCCGAATATTTAATTAAAAAAATACAAAAATCAATAAATACTGAAACACTCAAATTATCCATACTTTTAATAATTGTATTTATGATCAATCATTATTAATAAATAATAAAATAATTAACAACTAACATTTATATACATGTACAATATTAAATATATACATATATATATAAATATATATATATATGTATATTTTATCGGATCGGATTATTATCGGATCGGATTAGGCTAATCCAAATCCAATTTGTTAAAGAATCGGATTATCGGATTCGGATCATATTCGGGTTATCGGATTTTTTTTGGAATCCAAATCCGACTAATCGGATCGGATTCGGATCAAAATCCAATCCATTGACAGGTCTAGGTATAAATATTGTTGCCCCCATAAGAATAGGGAGTCAAGTAGAAGGGAGAAAGAAAATAAAATAGCATGACATTTTTATTCCTTTTGCCACTCTCAAGGAACAAATATATTATGGAATCAAGGAAAAGGGGAAAAAACAAAAGGGTAACTTCATTTACAAGGTTTGTTTTAATTTTAATCACATTTTTTTAAGTTATATATTTTTAATCATACCTTCTCAGGTTTGAGATTCTCATTATTTACACATCTGATCACTTTTGAGACTAAAATACCCTTACCCAAACACTCACTATCCCTATTTCCAAACACCCACTATCCCTATTCCTAAATATATATATATATATAATTCGAAAATAATATATAAAATTCAAAAACAATTATAAAATTCAAAATATATATAAAATTCAAAAATTATATAAAATTCGAAAATAATATATAAAATTTGAAAAAAAAATATAAAATTCAAAAATAATATATAACATTCAAAAAATATATAAAAAAATTCAAAAAAAATATAAAATTTGAAAAAATATATAAAATTCAAAAAATATATATAAAATTTGAAAAATATATAAAATTCGAAAATAATATATAAAATTCAAAATATATATATATAATTCGAAAAATATATATATGAAATTATTTTTGAAAAAATAAATAGTGAGGGTATACAAGACGCAATAGAGAAAGGAAATGTGAGGCTACAACACTTAAGTTACAACCAATGGTATCAGGTACACATAAACCATGGAGACTTTGATTATTTGAAGACAAATGATGCAGTTGTTCCTCAACTACCTTTATTTCAATACAACATAAAACAAACACATAAGATATATTGACAATCTAAGTAATCTAGATTGAACTTCTCAAGTGTCACCATCATGTGTTTCCCCATGATGACTTGGAAAAATAATATATATATAAAATTATTTTCGAAAAAATAAAATTATATATATATATTTTCGAATTTTATATATATATTTCGAATTTTATATATTATTTTTGAATTTGTTTTATATATATTTGAATTAGATATATATATATATATATATATTTTGAATTATATATATATTTTTCGAATTATATATATATTTCGAATTTTATATATTATTTTTGTAGTTTATATATTTTTCGAATTTTATATATTATTTTTGAATTATATATATATTTTTAGGAATATGGATAATGGGTGTTTGGGAACAGGGATAGTGGGTGTTTGAGTAAGGGCATTTTAGTCCCAAAAGTGATCAAGGGTGTAAATGATGAGAATCTCAAATCTGAGGACTGTAATTAAAGATATTTAAATCTGAGGGGATGTGATTGAAGTTGAAGCAAACATCAAACCTCATTGGGGTGTAAATGAAGTTAACCCAAATTTTTTTTAACATACACTCCTAAAAGTCATGTAAAAAAATAAAAATAACATGACATTTTTATTCCTTTTGTCATTCTCAGTTACACTAACTCAAAATTTTTGTATATGATATTTACTTAAACAAGAGCATAGATTATCTCCTGAGAGACTCGAACCCCTCACATTTTCATTCTGAAGGAGAGAAAATACTAATGGACCATTAGGTCCTTTTGTTTGGAGAAATGTTTAAGGGTGAACTAGAACAAAGCTTAAAGTAAGATTTGAAAGAGAATATAATCAAGTCACACTTTTCAAAATAAAAGTAAAAAGAAAAAAAAAATTTGGTGTCAAAATATGAAGTCAGGGCCATCACAACTGTCTTCACAATATGATAAAAGAAAAAGAAAAGATCTTATGTTGTCTTTGATACGTAGGAATAAAATAAAATAAAGGTGAGAATGGAATGAGAATAAGAATATCTTTTATTTGGTTGACATATCACTAGGTTTAGCGACCATTCCCACTTTATAACACTTATCAAATAAGAAAATAACTGAAATGGGTATTCTATTCCATTCTTGCATACCAAAAAACAACATTAGCTTTACCCATTCCAAACTGGTTAAAGTTTGACAAGCAATACATTATGCTGAGTGCTGCTAGATATATAAATATAATGATGGTTGCTGGTAAGCCCAGCAAAAACCGTTGAGGAACAGAACTAAAGTAGTTTCACTACTCATTTAGGGCCCATTTGAGAACTTGATTTTGATCTTGGTTTTGGTCTTGATCTTGTGATTTTGGTTTTGGTGATCTTGTCTGGTCTTGGGTGATTTTCGGTAAATCTAAAATCATGTTTGGTCTTGGTGATCTTGTCTAGTCTTGGTAAGGAGTTGGTCTTGGTCCAAATATTATTATATATATATACTAATATGTATTAAAAATATATAAATTTGAAAGATATATATATATATATATAAAATTGGAAAAAAATATTAAAATGAATATATATATATAATTAAAAATATATATAAAATTCCCGAAAACAATATTTAAATTTCTATTTTTTTTTAATTCAGAAAATATATATATAATTGAAAAATATATTTTAAAATGTGAAATATATATATAAAATTCAAATAATATATATTAAATTCGAAAAAATATATATAATTCAAAACAAATATAAAAATCTGAAAAATTATATTAAATTCAAAAAATATATATTACATAAATAAATAAATAAATTTGAAAAATACAGAAAAAATAATGAATATATATAAATTTATTATCTTATATATATATATATATATAGAGAGAGAGAGAGAGAGAGGAAAAAGTCAACAATGATGGCTGGGCAAGACCTGAAAATGCATGATTTTGAATGGTTTTCGTCTTAAAATTAAAAATCAACACTAGGCAAACAAGGTTTGGTCTTCAAATTTGGAACCAAAACCAAAACCAACCCCTAAAATAATTACCCAAACAATTAGTGGAAAACAATTATTTTTTGGCATGTATAGAGAGATGGGTTTATTACTGCAGTTTATGTTAGATGCAGTCTTCAATACTGTAATTGAGCCTTTAGGTTGGACATGCACAAATTTTATTGCATTATTGGTTCCCATCAGAACAAATTGTCAATATTTAGTACACTGCTAACTAAAGACATTATTTTACTCCAAACAAGAAAATAAAAATTTAAATAATACATATATTTAGCAGTGTCCACCTCTCTTTTATTTGGAGATTTGATACATTAAGAAAACATATCATACCGAACACAAGTATCCAAGTCTATAAAACACGATCACCAAGGACTTAACCAAGATTTCTCATCCCCCATGAGATGTTGGGGGTTTAGGCTTTCGGGAGTGTAAATTTGTGCGACAAATTTACTCACCCACAAGCCTAAAAAATAAAAATAAAAAATCGCACAAACTCAGCATAAAAACACATATATTTGTTCAAAAGCGATGGGATGGACCAATTCCGATGGCATAGGATCACAAAATATGCCTTAAATAAAAAATAGGGTTAATAAATCTTTTAAATAGAAAAAGCATGTGCTAGAAGCAGCATAAAACAGAGCCTCTAACCGAAACATAAATATAAAATCTTGATATATAATTATTTCGTATTTAGTGTAAATCAAGCAAGCCTAAAAAGGAAAAATCATCATATTAAGCTTCGGTAAGACGGGAAAGAAGAAACCATAATTTAACTCTGATAAAGGAGGGAGACAAGGACTGTCAAAGGAAAGACAAACCACTCATGAGAATTTAGTTTTACACTTCTATATAGATTCTATATAGAACTGTCAATGTATTGGATTTTGATCCGAATCCGATCCAATTAGTCGAATTTGGATTGCAAAAAAAATCCGATAACCCGAATATGATCCGAATCCGATAATACGATTCCTTAACAAATTGGATTTGGATTAGCCTAATCCGATCCGATAAAATATAAATATATATATGTGTATATATTTAATATTGTACATGTATATAAATGTTAGTTGTTAATTATTTTATTATTTATTGATAATGATTGATCATAAATACAATTATTAAAAGTGTGAATAATTTTAGTGTTTCAGTATTTATTGATTTTTGTATTTTTTTAATTAAATATTCGGATCAGATATTCTATAATGAAGAAATTCGAATATAAATTAATTAAGTAAAAATCTGTCGAATTATCGGATTCGGATCGCGGATCGGGAGTTTTTGTCATCCTTATCAATAGACTTATCAATAATCCGATTATGATCCGAATCCGATCCGAATTCAATATTAACCGGATATGGATTGAAAATAAAATCCGATAACCCGATTAGGATCTGAATCCGATAATCCAATTTCTTAACAAATTGGATTTGGATTTAACTGATCCGATCCGAATCCGATCCATTGACAGATCTACTTCTATAACAACAATTTTCTAACATATAGGCATAAATTACTCAGTCCATAAGAGTAAACTACTAAACTATGTTGCTTCTACAGTCATCAGTGGATCCAGTGACGGATCTTATTGAGTGGGGGCAGAATTGTAATTTATTTAAAATTGTAAAGTAAAAAAAGAAAAAAATTCAGTGGGGGCCTTGGGGTTTTTAAAAAAGATTCAGTGAGGTAGATTTGTAAATTATCTAAAATCCAAGGGTAAATAGGCTAAAAAGAAAAAATCAACGGGACCCACCACCCCTAAAAGACCCGTGTCTGAGTGGATCATGCGTGAGCTATGTATTGGATTACTTAAATTTTCAGCGAAATTAAAATAACCAAAGGAAGCTGTTTGTCTTCATCAGACCTGAAATCATGGATGACATAGTTCTCGATTGTTAATTTACATAATTTCCCATATTATGCTTTGACATGGTCTTCAGAAAAATAAAATAATGGCAATGTTACATGATTTGCTATCAATTTGGATTCTTTTAGCCTTGAGTATACTAAAGCATGATTTCAAACCGACCAAGGTTACATCAATTCACTAATTTATTCTATAGTCTGCAAATAATAATGAGTTCAAGTATATTATTTTGAACAGTCATGCATGAGATTGTATATTGACAACAAATTTCCGCATAATATATTTGTTTTCCTTTATGACTAGACTTGGAAATACTCAGGGTAGGTTTGGTTCAATTCTCTAAATAAACAAGAACTTTGGAATAGAATACTACTTCTTTTAAGTCACTTTTAAAGATCATTTTCCAGAATTTGTCAAAGCAAACCTATTTTATAAATTATTTACGAGATCCATCTGTCTCGATACACATGTTTGCACTATATGTTGCTACAAAGAAATGCCGATGCAGCAATATGTCACTCACCTGTGTTTGCTTCCTTCATAGTGTAACTCGTTTCTTTGCCATGATTACAAAATGCCATTGCAGAAAAGTCGTATCATGTCACTAACCTGAAATGGACCAAATGACTAAAACAAGTTAAAAAAATCTATTCAGCCAACAGTGGTGCTTTGAAAACTGTAGGTGTGTGCATGCGTGTCATCTGAAATGTTTCTACACTATCGCTATTAGAAATCATGAATTATTGAAAACGTTCTCCTAAATTGGAAGATTGACAACTTGGCCAATAGGTACACTCGTCTAAACCAGGTAACTCTTGACATAAATCACATCAAGAACAAATGAAAGAGTTCATACCTAGTGTTGAAGCCATTGCACAGCCATTCTCAGATTGCCTTTTGTTTCCTGCAACACTAGAAGAACTTATTTGACCTAGTGTGAGATCAGTTAAAACGAGACCAAGCACATAGTGATATTTACAGCCGAAGAACCACATTCATAGACATAAACTATTGGAGAGATCAGAGATCAGAGAAATTCGTAGCCGATTATCTGACTGAAAAAGAAGAGAACTTTAGTGTTTCAGGACCAAAGAAATTACTTCACAGCTACATTTAAAGCTTAGTGAAACTAGTAATGCTAATGCCTCCTAGATAATACTGCCAGAGTTTAAATTGTTGACCTCAGCTACTAGTTTATGCAACAGTCGAAAGAAGAGCAATGTTGAAAAAGAAGGAAGAAAAATAGCAGCGATTAGCAGATACAGCTACAGAATGGAACATAGGACGATAAAACTGCAAATAAAACTCAAGTATCGAGTAACAATATAAGTGATTGCCTTGAATTACATGAAGTTGCAGGCCATGTATCGTATAGAGACCTATTTCTCAACCCTAAATTTTTAAAAGCGCCTTAATTGATAATCCATCTACAAAAAAGGAACTAACAACATACTAAAGATTGGTGGTACAAGTTATCTGAATAAATAAATCAAATCTTTAATTAAACTATGGAAAACTACTAGTACGATGAAAATGCCAGTATCACTCATACGAAACATTAAAATGCATCTAACTACATGAAAATGGAAGAGCCATTTAGAATGAACTAATAATAGCAGCAGCATTTTGCAGACTCAATTCCAAATACTTTTTGAACAGGAAAAAGTGGATGTGAAAGTGTTCATAACAATATTTTGAGAGTTCGAAACGTACTGAAAATT
Organism: Cornus suecica; assembly: GCA_963922005.1. NCBI lineage: Eukaryota > Viridiplantae > Streptophyta > Magnoliopsida > Cornales > Cornaceae > Cornus > Cornus suecica. The sequence goes on from OY998244.1 coordinate 18,301,197, forward strand.
CAGAAAGAAGGTTGTAAATAACCCCCCACCCCCCCCCCCCCCCAAAAAAAAAAACAAAGGAAGTTTATGATTACATTTCTGGGGATAGTCCATGCACATTATAGGAGAAGGAAACACATTACTATCCTGAAATTCTTGTGGAGTACTTCTGTGGGCACATGATGCACGCATCAGTATCCAGCTGGCATACTTCCTATCAATACATGGCAATTTTACTTCAACTTGTGGTCTATCTTCTAGGCCTCAATGGTGATAGTAGAGGTGAAGGTATTGAATAAGAGGGGTCACCTTACGGCTTTTTGCTATTGCCTCGTGATACCTTGTTCATTCCCATGTCAGTTACTTGTTTATCAAAAAGCCTAATGTCTGATTGCAAAATTTGCCTAATGAACGTCACAACATGGTCGTTTTTCATGTGCTCTTTAGAACTGCTCATGCAAGGTGAGCATTACTTTTGGTTTCACATTATGTGTCAAGACTTTTGTCCTCTAAAGTGACCCAGTTGTACACTGTTTTGACTGCAACCCACATCTCATAATCGATAGCCTCAAGCTTCTTATTTATGCAAATCCAGCTGCAGTTTTCCCAAAAGAATCTAAGCCTAAAAGGGGCTCAAGCTTTATGACAGGCATCTATCTGTGAGGACATGGTCAACCTTGTTAATATCACAGCTTAAGACCTCAATATGGAGAAGCCTCGTTATTTATTTCAGAGAAATCATTTTAGACTTGAGACAAAAGGCATCCTGATACAACTTATGTCTTGGTTACAGCACTAAGGTGCGTCTACTACTTGTGAGCGCTGCATTGAGGTATGTGGATATGGCATAACTTGGTGTTGTGCAGATACCAGCGTAGTCCACTATGGGATACAAATGGTCTTGGTGGCAGAAGTATAGGATTTGTTAAGGTGACCTCACTTCACAGCTCTACACTGGACACACACCTCAACTTCGTTGGAACAGAGAAAGATATTACTCCTAGATGGGTAGCGCAGCATCTTTTCTAGCCGAAGTTGCGTCCAAGATAGAGATAGCCCAATGCATCTGAAGATTTGGCCTTGACTTCTTCTAAGTATAGTCAACTTAAATTCTCTCCTTGCGTGTAATACGTCCTTTCACCTGATCATCTGCTAGAATCCACAACTTCAACATCCAATAACATTAATTACAAAAATTTGACATCTTGGATCTAATTAAACATGGAAAGATAGTGAACAGATGATGGTTCAAAAGTATGATTCAACAATTTCCGAACCTTTGCAGATTTGATCCAATGGGTACATAGTCAATCATATAGTTTCTATAACATGAACTTACAGTTATTAACATACATTCTCGTTGGGAGCTAGTGACTTTGGAACTTTCAGGATGATTGTTGGACTCTCTCTTCCAGTATCCCATGTGAATACTTGAGTGTCATCACAATATCTTTTTGTAAAATCACAATCTTTTCCTCATTTGGAAGCATACCAATAAATATTTGACTCTCCAAAACACTGGAATTTTCTAAGCTTTTCCTTAGTCCTCACCAATAATCCTGGCATGAGCAGAGACCATTAATAAAATGATGGTAACGGCTTCTGTCCCTGATCACTATTTCCCTTCCAGAAAATTTAGACAAACATTTACTAAATTCATGGCAGTCGCCACAAACCCTTAGGTTCTTGGTGATCAAGATTGGGTTCCCACCACTAACACTGATCAGTCCAAATGCAATAGCAAGCTTCTCACTGTGGCTCAAGAGCCTTTTAATTTTCTTGTCATCCTCTTCATCATGAAGAACACAATGAAGATCGGGAACATATCCAGTTTTTCTAATTGAAGACAACAATGAACTTAATTTTGCATAAATTTTGTCAGATTGAGGGTGTGATTTATCTCCAGCAGTAAAAGAGTGAACCTTATTTCTGACTATCATCCAACTTATTCCAGGAGGCTTTTTCAAACCCTTCTCTTCGAGCAGTATTCTTAATTTTTTGACCTCAGACCAAAGACCTGCCGCAGCATAGATGTTAGACAACAAAACATAATTCCCTGCATTTGTTGGTTCTAATTCAATAAGCTTTTCAAAGATGCTTTTAGCTACTTTAGTTTCAGAAAAAACTCGGCAAGCACCGAGCAATGCTCTCCAAACAGATACATCTGGTTCAACGGGCATCGAATCAATGAACTTCCTGGCTTCATTGATGCACCCTCCACGTCCAAGGAGATCAACAACACAAGCATAGTGCACAAGCTCAGGGGTTATGGAAAATTCCTGAACCATGGAGTGGTAAAGCTGCAAGCCCTCCTGTATCAAACCAGAATGGCTGCAAGCTGATAAAGCAGATACAAAAGTTATTCCATTTGGTTTGAAACCACCTTCTAACATTTGTGAGAAGGAAAGCATAGCATCATAACCTCGACCATGCATCCCATAGCCGGCAATCATAGCATTCCACGTGACAACATTTTTCCTCGGCAACATTTTGAAGACCTTTTCTGCATATCGCATACTACCAGATCGTGCATACATAGTTATAAAGGCATTTGCAATAGACAAATCAAAACCCCATGATGATTCCCGCCGTATGGTGTAAGCATGTAAGCATCGGCCCTGATGAAGATTGGCTAAATGAGTACAAGATGAGAGAAGATTGATGATTGTAGTGGAGTTGGGTTCTACTTCTGAGATCATACAACCAAGAAGTAACATGACTTTGTGGGATTGGCCGTTTTTAATATAACTCGTAATCAGAGAATTCCATGAAATCACATCCCTGTCAATACAACTTTCGAATAAGTTCATAGCTGTTGCTTCATCTTTACAGTTCATATACATCTCCGTGAGAGCAGTGTTTAGTAACAGATTTATTTCAATACCATGTTTTACCACATAACCATGGATGGACCTGCCAATATCAAGAGAAGTTTCATCTTCACAAGCAGCAAGAATAGCAATTATTGTATGAGTGTTAGGTTTGACATCTGATTCTTGCATCTGCCTAAAGAGTTCCCATGCTTGACCTTCTAACTTGTTACGAGCCAATGCCAAGATGAAAGTGTTCCGCGAGATTGCGTTTGGATCTCTGATCTCATTATAAACCTTTAAGGCGTCTTCAACACAATTAAACTGTGTGTACAAATTTAATAACGAATTTCCAACAGATGTGCTCCTCTCCATTCCAATTTTAATTACAAGAGCATGTAAGCTTTCACCATGTCTCAAACCATCGACTGAGTCAGCACATAAAGACACCAAACTAAGAATAGTTCTTTCATTTTCACGAGTGCCTTCCAAACACATTCTGGTAAACAAACTCATTGCTTCCTCATGGGAGCGAATTTCACCAATTATAGATATCATAGAATTCCACAAAGCAACATCTCGGGTAGGGACGGATTCAAATAGCTCAAGTGATGATTCTAAACTTCCATTCTTACCATACATATTAACCAACGAATTTACTATGTATAGATCATTGTGAAAATCAGATTTGATAACCAATTGATGGACTTGCATGCCCACTTCTAGAATTCCAAGTTCTGTACAAGCCTGTATAACAACCAACAAAGTAATGGAATCAAATTTAACTCCACCCATGATCATATTTCGAAAAAGGTCTATAGCTTTCAAGTAGTCTCCCTCATCAAAATACGCAGAAATCATTGCATTCCAACTCACAGTGTTCTTGAAACCCATCATATCAAACACAAGACAAGCAGTCCTCACATTAAACCTCATATAGAATCCAATCAAAGCAGTACCCACATGGGGATTCGAATCAAACAAACCATTCCTCAAACAAAACCCATGTATCTCCTTCCCAAGCCCCATTTCCAACAGCTCCCCACACGCCGAAAGCAACATTACCGCCGTAACAGAATTAGCTTTCAACTTCCCCTGTTGCATTTGCATAAACAACACTATTGCCTCTTCAAAAAGAGAGCAACCCACATACCCCGATATCATCGCATTCCACGACACGACATCTCTCTGACCCATTTCATCGAACACGTAACGGGCATCTTCAGGAAACCCACATTTCCAGTAGAAATCAACAAGAGCAGTCTGAACTCGGACATCACTGATCAAATCTGTATTGCATATATCATCATGTATTCTCTTTCCCTTTTCAACGGCTTGTAAGCGTCCACAGGCTTTGAGGACCAGTGGCAAAACGGTAATATCAGTTGAAATGCCCAAATTTTCCATTTGGGTATGTGTTTTGAGGATTGCATGGTCATCTTTCAGTTTTGTGTGGTGTTTGATGATTGAATTCCAGTGTTTTGAGTCTTTGTTTGGGGTTTTTCTGGGCAAGAGTGGAAGGTTTTGGAGGTTTAACGACACGGGTACCACCATCGAGAGGTCGTTAAAATTTGGCGGTTAGGCTGTTAGCTGAACAAGAGAGATATGGCGCGGGTAAAATTTTTCTGTTGTCACATTTACATGATGAATGTTTTTTTGGGCAAATTACACTGACCTCCCATGGAGTTTAGGCAAATCTCACACGGATGAAGCATATGAGATTTGAGTCATTTGACGCGTGGGCTCAATAGCTCCCGAATTAAAGATTTATAAAATAATGAAAAAGACATTACCTTATATACAAAGATAATAAGAACCTTCTGACAGATTTAATGAAATGACTAAAAGGATGAAAAAAAATTATGGACTTGAAAGCATGGGTACCAAACAGGCACGAAGCTAGGCTTAGCCTTTGGGGGGCACTTGCCCCTAAGAAATTTTTTTCCCTTTAAAATTCTACTACTGTTTTTTATAAGACATAACCCAATATAAGTAAAACATTTACATTGCCCCCTTATAAGATTATGAAAAATTCTTCATATTGCCCCCCTTTAGTTGATTTTCTGGCTCCGTCCTTGTCCTTGGTAACATATCTTCTAAAGAAATTAGGAAAAGTCATTGTAATGTGTTGACACTCTAAATGAGCCAACACATGATAAAGCAAAAAGGCCGAAAATGGACCAAAACTGGGTCAAAAAACGGACCAGAACTAAGCTAGAATTGGGCTAGAAACATAGGCTGGAATTTGGGCTAGAATTTTGGGTAAAAAAGGGGTTAATATTGGACAGAAGGATTAAACTAGTAAATTGAGTGGAATTTGGCCAGCAAGTTTAAACCTTTACTTGAAGGAGAGTACCAAAATAATCTTTTGGTTGAAAGACCAATCGTGAAGAGTTCTTGCCAACCAAGTTTGAGGAGTTTTTACTGAACAATCTCAAAAAAATTGAATTGCAATTGAGTTGGTACTTTTGTTTTTGATAGGTTTAGAATTTATTTTGGATTATCTTTTATTATTAATTATTTATCTCTAGGTTATATTTCATAAACAATCTTAGTGCTATAAATAATATACGTATACTTCTGTTACAGAGGTCCCCGACCAAATACAAAATGTCCCTATTATAATAACAGTTTTTTCATTATATTTTACTTTTTTATCGTCTATTTTCAATTCCACAGTCAACTTTATTTTCTTGTCAATCTTTACATTAAAGTCTCTTTCAATTCCTTGCAAATATTTACTTTCATGCAATTTAATTTCTCAGCATTTGTTCTTTTAATTCCTTTTGCGATTTCTTTCGGTTACCCAAAAGTTCTTTTTGTTAAGCCAATCAGAACCCTTCACGAGAGTTGAGTTTTCTCTCTCGTAAATCGCCTGATTCTATTCGACATGTTCAAAAGAGACGAAAATTCATTCCTTTTGAACCGATTGAACTCCGTCACCGGTTCTGGCACGCCCGCACCCAACAGATACGAAGAATATTATCGGCCCTATTACTCGGCCGATGACTAATTTTCTTACGGAGAAGATGATTATTATCGGCCCTGCTATTCAGCCGATGATGATTATTATTTTTTGGAGCGAACATATTTTGGCATGCCCGGTGGGACACCACTAGGTAGCCAAGAGAATTGTGACATGCCACCACAGACAGTCTATGGTGAAATCATACAACAATTGAGGATATTGGAACACAAACGTCGAGCGATTTGTGACAAATATCGCCCGTACCCAACGGATACGAAGAATATTATTGGCCCTCCTACTCGGCCGATGATTATTTTTCTTACGGAGAAGATGATTATCATCGACCTTACTATTTGGCTGATGATGATGATTATTTTTCGGAGTAAACATATTTTGGCACGTCTGGTGGGACACCACTAGGTAGCTAAGAGAATTGCAACATGTCACCACAGACAGTCTATGGTGAAATCATACAACAATTGAGGATATTAGTAGACGAACGTCGAGCAATTTATGACGAATATCGATTGATTGACGCTAAAATACAAGCACATCTTGATGAGGTCCAGGCGTTTAAGAAGGAAATACATACAAATCTCTCAAGTCAGTCAAAACATCCTCCGAGACACAGGGGGCAACCGCCGGCCAATTCACATAAACCCCCATCGGTTGAGGAAAAACTTATTGTTGCTAAAATTAAAGTTTTGGCATAAACAAAGGTTCTAGCCGAAACCTCTTTTGTTGACGCCAAAATTTCTGGGGTTGATGACGGTAAAAACGAGACAGTCGATACCAATATAGACAAAAAAGGATTGGCTGAAACTCAGCCAATTGGAAGGGTTTCGGCCAACAGTAATAATCTGGTTGAAATTGCAGTGGCCAAACCTGGTGATGCAACGGCCAAAATTGCAGAGGATGGAATCACAATTTCAGCGGCTAATATCAGACCTCCAACGGCCAAAATTTGCTTTAAATCGGCCGAAAATAGTTTTTTTTCGGCCAATGAGAAAAATCTGACAGGAGGTGAAACTTCGTATTTTATAATTTTAGCCAATACAACTGAAATTATAAAAAGATATAAACTTTCAAGAGCACTTGCTGCAAAACTTTTCCATGTGTATTGTGTCGTTCTTCGAATGGAATCGGCAATAAGATCGGCTCATATGTCTTTGCAAAATTGTTTAATTTCGGCCGATCATTTTTTTTCCCCACTACAAGAGTTTAAAGTTTTGAGTTTTGGGATCTTGCATGGGTTTATTGATCCACTATCGATAAACGCTAAATAATTTTCTACCTAGTTAGGATTAGGATTAGGGGAATAAAGACCACTTTATTGTTGGTCCTAAATGAATAAAACACTAGAGCTAACTCATTTTCTTTTTAAGTGATGATTTCAGACATTACATGAGCAACGACAAGAATTGAATAGACTTTGGGGGGCAAGGAATGTTGATACAAGAATGTGTTTGCATCATTTTGGGTTAAAGAAACATTCCAACAATCATATTTTTGAAGCAAAATGGTGTTGGAATTGGGGGGCATTGTTGACACCCTAAATGAGCCAACACATGGCAAAGCAAAAGACTCAAAAAAGGGACCAAAACTGGGCCGAAAAATGGACCAGAACTGGGCTACGAATTGGGCTAGAAACATGGGCGGGAATTTGGGCTAGAAACGGGTTAGAATTTTGGGCCAGAAGTTGGGTAAAAAAGGGGCTAATATTGGACATAAGGATTAAACTAGTAAATTGAGTGGAATTTGGCCAGCAAGTTTCGACCTTTACTTGAAGGAGGGTACCAAAAGAATCTTTTGGTTGAAATACCAATCAGTGAAGAGTTCTTGCCAACCAAGTTTGAGGAGTTTTGGAGTACTGAACAATCTCAAGAAAATTGAATTGCAATTGAGTTGGTACTTTTGTTTTTGATAGGTTTAGAATTTATTTTGGATTATCTTTTATTATTAATTATTTATCTCTAGGTTTTATTTCATAAACAATCTTAATGCTATAAATAATGTACGTATACCTCTGTTACATAAGTCCCCGATCAAATACAAAATATCCCTACTACAATAACAGTTTTTTCATTATGTCTTACTTTTTTATCGTCTCTTTTCAATTCCACAGTCAACTTTAATTTCTTGTCAATCTATACATTAAAGTCTCTTTTAATTGCTTACAAATCTTTACTTTCATGCAATTTAATTTCTCAGCATTTGTTCTTTCAATTCCTTTTGCGATTTCTTTCGGTTACCCAAAAGTCCTCTTTGTTGAGGCAATCAGAACCCTTCATGAGAGTTGAGTTTTCTCTCTTGTAAATCGCCTGATTTTATTCCACATATTCAAAAGAGACGAAAATTCGTTCCTTTTGAACCGATTGAATTCCGTCACCGATTCTGTCACGCCCGCACCCAACGGATACAAAGAATATTATCGGCCCTACTACTCGGGCGATGATTATTTTTCTTACAGAGAAGATGATTATTATCGGTCCTACTATTCGGCCGGTGACGATTATTATTTTTCGGTCGCTCCGAAAAATAATAATCGTCACCGACCGAATAGCAGGGCCGATAATATTCTTGATTTTCATAGGATTCCGAAAAATAATAATCATCGGCCAAATAGTAGGGCCGATAATATTCTTCATATTCGTAGGGTGCGGGCATGCCAGAACTGGTGACGGAGTTTAACATGTTCAAAAGGAACGAATTTTCGTCTCTTTTGAACATTTGAAATAGAATTAAGCGATTTATGCGAGAGAACTCAACTCACAAAAATGAATTATGATTGCCTCAACAAAGAGGACTTTTGGGTAACCGAAAGAATATAAAAAGGAATTGAAGAGAAATGAAAGTGCAAAAACGGGAATTGAAAGATACTGTGAATATAAATTTGGTATTGAAAGTGCAAGTGTGAGGAATATAAAAGACGATAAAAAATTAAAATATAATGAAAAATTGCTATTGTAGCAGGGACATTTTGTATTTGATCGTGGACCTCTGTAATAGAGGTATACGTATATTATTTATAGCCTAAAAGATATCCTAGATAACCCAGAGATAAATAACTAATAAAACAAAAGATAAATAACTTAAATATAATCATACATAAACACTAATACCAACTTTAATTTAAACTCTTCAAAAAGTGTCCAACAATCCAAAACTCCTTTGTCGGCAAGAAATTCTTCAAACTTGCGTTCGCTTTCCGTTGGGCAAACTCCAATTTATTATGTAGGGTATCAATTTTATTAATTTACGTGTTGACTTATGTAGGGTTTCAACAGAATGAAGTTCGAACACTCTTGTGACAGTGTGTTAAAAGTACCATTTGCAACTGTCATCGTTTCATATGAGCGAGTACATGTGAAAGGTTGCATATTAAACATACACGTCTATTTCATTAGATATATTCTTAACCTACAAACTTACAGACATGTTTGAAGAAAGTTACGTATTTTAATCATAAGAAACCATGTCGTTTTGAAAAGTGACATGCAAGATTGTGCTATTTATAAGCACGATTATTATTTAGGGTGGAAAATAATAATTTATGTATAGAATATTCTGGATTACAATATGCTAAAGCACAATATTGAATGATTTAGAATCACATGTGAATTCTAAATTACTTTTATTATTTTTTAGTATAAAAATAATGGTATGCATGAAGTTTATATGCTATATACTGTTTGAATAAATGAGTTATAACAAACTCTATAACATAGTTAGAATGTGTAGATGAACAATCACAATAGTTCATTGCATATATATCCTATAAAGGCATGACAATATGTACGTGTTTTTACGAATACATTATGGTGTGTTACGTAAGTGGTTGTTTGGAATTGGTGATTGTGTTAAGGTAATATATTTGAATTAATATACGTGAACATTCCAACATTTGATACACATAGTTGTGAGCATGCTACTGCTTTTATATGCACAAATATGTCAGAAGCAATTGATTGCATGAGTTAAATATATTTTATATTTTTGGCTTTTATGATTCTGTATATTGGTATTTTGAAAGAATCTATAGATAACCCAAGAGACATGTCTCTTGGATGATGAATTATAATGAAATATGTCATTTGGTTTAAAACCGAGAGACACGTTGTGGTTGGTTAATTATGAATGGACATGCCATATGGGTTTAAATCAAGAGATACGTCTGTTGAGATAGTGATGTATCGTCTGTTGAAATATAGTGTTTGTTTATTGACAACATCATTTCAAGACTATACTTGTGATGGGATGAATATGTGAAATCATATTATTTTATATGAGAATATTTTAGAATTATACATGTAAATTCTAAATACAAGTATTATACATTTATATGTGAAAAATAAAGAATATATACATAAAATCACATTTGTCATGATGTGGCAAATATTTATATGTGAGATGGTTGAAGTTTATTACTGTAATACCCCTATTTTATGTATTTTATTAATTTGATATTTATGATGGGTGTATGTGTGCAATTTATAACTATGATGTGTAATTTAGTATTTGTGATGTGTAATTTAATAAATGTAATGTGGGTAAGTAGATGTATAAGTATAGACCTGTATATATATATATATATGTTGGTGTGTGTATATATATATATATATATATATATATATACATATATTGGTACGTATATGTTGGTAGGTATATGTTGATGTGTGGAATTTTAAAATAAAGGTAAAAGTAAAAGAGTGAAATAATGATAAAAGTGTTTGGGTGAGGTGGAAAGAGTGAGCAAGTGGGAAAAGATGGGGACAATTACTCATGGGAAGGGCATGGTGTCCTCATATATTTTATTAAAAAAAAATTGGTGTATTGCAATGATAATTGATGGATCTCATTTTGATGGGAAAGACTTTGAGAGAGAATTGAGAGAAGGAAAACGAAAGAGAGAATAGAGAGAATAGAGAGAGAGCTCTTGGAAATGAGGTGATGATTTGGTGGGATTTGGGCTTGAAGATAAGAAATCAAAGCCGGATAATTTAAGGCAAGTTACAACTCTATTCTACCCCTTTGGATTTATAAATTCAAGACATTTGTGAAATAATATGTATAAATATATATTATCATGAAGTGTTATCATGTATATAAATGCATATATATATAGATAAATGAATGTTTAATGATTATTATGATATATTTCATATTATCTTTAAATTGTATTTTAATTATAAAATACATCTATGCTCATGAAATTTTTCATCAAATACTATTTAAGAAGCTTTATTAATATTTAAAAGGGTTAACTTCAAGAAACCCCCTTATGCTATTCAATTTAATCAACTAACCCTACTGTGTCCACTTTGCCCCTTATACTATCCAATTTCATCTCTATACCCCCCTCATCCTCACATTTAGAGTCAAAATGTCTAAACTACTATCCCTTAATAGTATAAGGGGGTTTAGTGAAATCAACCCTTAAAAAATTATTTTTCAAAAATAAATTATATTTTTCGTAAAAACTATAAATTTCAATATATTATTTCGGAAAATATGATTTTTTACGAAAAATAATTTTTTTGCGAAAAATATATTTTATATTCCAAAATATGATTTTTTTTGTGAAAAATATATATTATGTTCCAAAATATGATTTTTTTACGAAAAATATTTTTTTTGAGAAAAATATATATTATGTTCCGAAATATGATTTTTTTTCCGAAAAATATTTTTTTTGTGAAAAAGTATATATTATGTTCCAAAATATGATTTTCTTCCAAAAAATAATTTTTTTCAAAATATATATATTATGTTCCAAAATATGATTTTTTTGGCGAAAAATATATATTATGTTCCAAAATATTATCTTTTCCGAAAAATATTTTTTTTTGCGAAAAATATATACTATTATGTTCCAAAATATGATATTTTCCGAAAAATAATTTTTTTTGCAAAAAATATATATTATTTTTTCCGAAATAATTCATATTTTGGAAAATAATATACTCCCTCTGAAAAATATTTTTTTTGCCAAAAATATATATATATTTTTTTGAATTTATAATTTTTGCGAAAAATATAATTGATTTTCGAAAAATAATTTTTTTAAATGGTTGATTTCACTAAACCCCTTATACTATTGAAGGTAGTTTAGGCATTTTGACTCAAAATGTTAGGTGATGGGGCATAATGATGAAATTGAATAGTATATGAGGCAAAGTGGACACAGTGGGGGTTAGTTGATTAAACTGGATAGTATATGGAGGTTTCTTGAAATTAACCATATTTAAAATGATTTAAATATGCTTCTTGAATTTTTTAGGAATTTTTCAGAATTATTGTGGCAATTTTCGGAAATTATATATATTCTGAAATCTAGTGTGGGCGGATTTAGTTTACTATGGTACACTCACATTTCCTAACCATAGGATTTGGTGGATCTTTAATCCTAGCATTTGATTTAATTATATGTGTATGTTGAAATCTGGTGTGAATGGTTGTATGTTACTACGGTGCAATCATTTTCCTTACCATAGGATTATGTGAGCATTTAATCATATCCCTTGATTTAAATTATAATTATTTGTTATGATCTAACGCATGTATGCACACAATAAGTTCGAAGTGATCCGGTGTAGTGATGCGCACTGTAAGCATGTGTAATTCACTTAAATTATATTAAAACCCCTGAATATTGTTATAACTACGGATTTATCGCTGAATGTTACTGTAATTATAGTTTGACCCCTAAGGTTTATACTAATTACAGTATGACCCCTATAATTTATGAAAATTATAAATTAGTCCCTGAACGTTACTGAAGTTACATTGGGATCCCCGTACTGCACTGTAATTACATTTTGACCCCTATATTTTTGGTAAAAAGATATTTTGGATCCCTAAACTTTAAATAAATATTATTGTGATTTTGGATCCTATTATATATTAACCTATCATAAAATATGTGAAGGTTAAAATAGTGTTAAATATATTCATTAGAATGGTTTATCAATGATTATATTATGGAAGTTGATATTTATTGATTATTGGATATAACTGCTTAATATGTTCTTATAAATCATTATTTATGATTGTGTACATATGTGAAGCATGGGATGCGCAGTGATGTTTACTTTTATTATGCTAATAAACATATATGTATGAAGTGAGGTATAAAATACTCACTTATTATATGTTTAGTGATGCATATGATGCACTTTTAAATCATAATATTTAATTTAAATAATTATGGAATGAGGACTACTAAGGAACCACAAGGAGGCTGACTAATAAATACAGTCTCATGAGTACCACGGGACATGATTCAGTTGTCACGATATGGTTGAATTGTCGGGTACGTGGTTAAAATAGAATTGATGAATTGATAAATCTTATTATTTAATTAAATAATTTTGGTTGAGGTTTTTAAAGGAACTACAGGGAGACTGACTATTAACGCAATCTCCTGAGTACCACAGGACATGATTGAGTTGTCACGACATTATTGAATTGTCGGGTACGTGGTTAAAATATGGTTTGGAAGAGTTGTCTATTGGAATAAATAAATGATAATGAATATTAATAGATTCATTTATATGTTATTGATAATGCATGGGATGCCTTGGTTATTTATTTTAAAGGTATAATTATATATCTTTTATTCGATTATGGGATACATATTATAAAATATGTAATGCATTGGTTATGTATTTTAAAAATGTATAATTATATTTCTTTTATTTGATTATGTAATACATATTATAAAATATGATATGTATAGGAGACATTGGTAATTTATTCTAAAAATGTATATTTATATATCTCTTATTTGATTATGAAAAGAAAAAGAAATGTTCTAAAGGTTTTATGGAAAGTAAAAGATAAATCTTATTATATAGGGTCTATCTATCCATGTTGTTTCGTTCAGAGATATTGGATTTGTCGGTCTTCTGTTGGGTTGTATTAGTAGTGGAATTGCTCGTGGGTTTAACCCACCTTGTTGTTGATATTTTAGGTTCGGGACTTTTTCAACCACCGGGTTAAGGATTTGAGTCATCTCGTTTTGTTCGTGATTGTCTACTCCATTCCTACTTTCGGTTTACAGTGTATATTAGTTATACAACTGTTGTAATTTAGGCATGGTTATTAAAAATGTAATTTTTATTTAGGGGTCTTTCTTTAACAGGATTCCCAAGTTGTATCTTAAAGTCTTTTGTAAGATTTCACGTTAGTGTTGGTTCCACTATGATTTTTTTTATTTCGCAAATTTCTATTGTATTATGTGTTTTTGTATATCAATTGCATGGTATTTTCCGATGTTTGTGTGTGAGCCTGGCCAACTCACGTGCGAAAAATTAGGGGTATCACAATTACCTCCTATAAATTGACGAATATTTTGTTTGTGTGCGGTTAACTGTAGTGCCGGTAATGGTGGTGGCTGCCTCTGTCCCTACTGCCCCGAAGTAGCCTTGGGACACCTCTTGGCAGAGTGCCCATACTCCCCACACCCATAGCAATGCCCCCTAAAAGGACCCATAGGTTTCTTTTGTGCCTGTTGTTACCCCTGTGCATTCTGAGGTGCTCCCCCCAGTTGTCTTTGCTGGTCTCAGGATTACCCCTTTGTTTCTTCCAAGGCTGGTGTCCCTGGAATCTACTTCTGTCACTGTGTTTACCATTATGACCATTTTCTTTTTCCACGGTCTGGCTAGTGGATTCTTTGTTATTGCGTTTATCTCCTTTTGCTTTCTGTAGTCCCTTCTGATTTGGCAATGCTGCAAAGCTGCATCCACCACCTGAGTATAAGTGGTGTAATCTGGATTACCCACTATCAGTTGCCCAATATTCCATGCGAACCCGTTCACAAAAACATGCCTTTTTTCTCTTCTGTATTGACCTCCTCCGGTGCAAATAATGACAAATTTGTAAATTCCTGCTCATACTCAGCAACAGTTTTCTCCCCCTATTATAAACCAAGAAAATCCTTCCTCTTGGCTGCCCTGAACGCAAATGGGAAATACTTTTCATCAAATCGGACTTGAAACTGATCATATGTCATCGTGGCCCTCTCTTCAGTAGTAGTGACTGACTCCCACCACTGCAAAGCATCCCCTACAAGCTTGAATGTAGCTAATAACTGCTTTTGGATCTCAGTACATTGAATCATGCGCAAATGGCACTCAATATCCTTTTTCCACTGGTGCGTTGCTGTGACCTCAATGGATCCTGAAAACTTGGGCGGATTGCCTCTCAGAAAGCAATACGCATTCTATCCCACCCATTGTCTAGCATGATAGGCTCTGGGGCATGTGCCTGCAAATGAGGGTGTGGATGAAACTGTTGCCGCTACAGAGCAGTTGCCACTCCTACAGCTACTACCTGAGCAATTATTTCGGAGAGATTTGGAGGAAGTGGAGCATTCCCCTCTTGTACAGGGTCCGAAATCTGATTAAACCTGGATTACCCTCTTGTACAGGGAATGCTCCACTTCCTCCAAATCTCTCTGAAATAATTGCTCAGGCAGTAGCTGCAGGAGTGGCAACCGTTCTGCAGCAACAACAGTTTCATCCACAGCCTCCTGTGCAGGCACATGTCCCAGAGCCTGTCATACCAGACAATGGGTGGGATAGAATGCGTATTGCTTTCCTGAAAGGCAATCCGCCCGAGTTTTCAGGATCCACTGAGGTCACAGTAGCGCACCAGTGGAAAAAGGATATTGAACGCCATTTGCGCATGATTCAATGTACGGAGATCCAAAAGCAGTTATTAGCTACATTCAAACTGGTAGGGGATGCTTCGCAATGGTGGGAGTCAGTCACTACTACTGAAGAGAGAGCCACAATGGCGTATGATTAGTTTCAAGTCCGATTTGATGTGAAGTACTTCCCGTTTGTGGTCAGGGCAACCAAGAGGAGGGAATTTCTTGGTTTACAACAGGGGGAGAAAACTGTTACTAAGTATGAGCAGGAATTTACAAATTTGTCATTATTTGCACCGGAGGAGGTTAATACAAAAGAGAAAAAAAGGCATGCTTTTGTGAATGGGCTGGCATGGAATATTCGCCAACTGATAGTGGGTAATCCAGCTTACACCACTTATACTCAGGTGATGGATGCAACTTTGCAGCATTGCCAGATTCGAAGGGACTATAGAAAAACAAAAGGAGAGAAACGAAATAACAAGGAATCCACTAGTCAGACCGTGGAAAAAGAAAATGGTCATAATGGTAAACACAGTGATAGAAGCAGATTCCAGGGACACCATCCTTGGAAGAAACAAAGGGGTAATGCTGAGACCAGCAATGAGATGTCTACTCATTAGGGACAATTGGGGGGAACACCTCAGAATGCACAGGGACAACATCAGGCACAGAAGAAACCTATGGGTCCTTTTAGGGGGCATTGTTATGCGTGTGGGGAGTATGGGCACTCTGCCAAGAGGTGTCCCAAGGCTACTCTAGGGCAGCAGGGACAGAGGCAACCACCACCATTTCCGGCACCACAGTTTCCCCGCATTCAGGGCCCGAACTATCCAGCACTACCAGCACCTCCACTGCCTCAGGGGCAGTCTCAGCCACAACTTCATTATGACAGGGTCTACAACGTCATACCGCAGGATGTTCAGGCACCACGTGCTATCGAGGGTATGTTTCCTATTTATGGTAGACTTGGTCGAGTACTTTTTGATACTGGTGCATAACATTCTTTTGTATCGCGCTCTTTTATTGCTCTTTCTGGTATACTGACCCAGCCTAGTAGTCAACCTCTCAGCTTTTCGACACCACTAGGTGTTGATGTGGTTTTACGAGAGAGATGTGCACAAGTACCTGTTGAGATTGGCAGGATTACATTTTCTACTGATTTATTAGTTCTTGACATGCATGCTTATGATGTGATACTTGGGATGGATTGGTTGTCTCACTACCATGCATAATTATACTATCGTGGTAAGACGATAGTCTTTGCGATACCAGGACAGGAGATGTATTTGATTGTTGCACCTCGATATCATGGAGGGTTTAGTACACAGTTGTTCTATATCGATATAGAGACTCAGGACCACACGACTATATCTATTGATAGTATTCCTATAGTATGTGATTTCCAGGATGTATTTCAGGAGATTCCAGGGCTACCTCCAAGTCGTGAGATCGACTTTGTTATTGACTTAGCTCCAGGCACCCGACCTATTGCTAAGACACCATACCGGATGGCACCAGTGGGAATGCGTGAGCTAAAGGATCAAATTCAATAGCTTCTCAGTCAGGGTTTCATTCGTAGGAGTACTTCACCTTGGGGAGCACCAGTATTGTTCGTGAAGAAGAAGGATGGTTCTTTTCGTCTTTGTATTGACTACAGGGAGCTGAATAAAGTCACAATTCGTAACAAGTATCCACTGCCTAGGATTAATGATTTATTTGATCAGTTGAGGGGAGCCACCTACTTTTCCAAAATAGACTTGAAGTTGGGGTATCACCAGCTTCGTGTCAGGGAGCAGGATGTACCCAAGACAGCATTCCTCACTCGATATGGGTCATATGAATTTTGGGTCATGCCTTTTGGACTCACCAACGCTCCAGCTGTTTTCATGGATCTAATGAATAGAGTATTTCAACCATTTTTGGATCAGTTTGTCATCGTGTTCATAGATGACATCTTGGTCTATTCTAAATCAGAGGAGGTATCCACTGCCTAGGATTGATGATTTATTTGATCAGTTGAGGGGAGCCACATACTTCTCGAAAATAGAGTTGAAGTCGGGGTATCACCAGCTTTGTGTCAGGGAGCAGGATGTACCCAAGACAACATTCCTCACTCGATATGGGTCATATGAATTTCGGGTCATGCCTTTTGGACTCACCAACGCTCCAGCTGTTTTCATGGATCTAATGAATAGAGTATTTAAACCATTTTTGGATCAGTTTGTCATCGTGTTCATAAATGACATCTTGGTCTATTCTAAATCAGAGGAGGATCATGCCAGACATTTACAGATAGTGTTGCAGACACTAAGAGATCATCAACTTTATGCCAAGTTTGAAAAGTGTGCTTTCTGGCAGAAAGAAGTAAAGTTTTTGGGGCATGTAGTGTCGGAAAATGGGCTAGCGGTGGATCCAACGAAAGTCTCAGCGGTCCTGGAATGGGGACAACCTACCTCACCTACAGAGATTCGCAGCTTTCTAGGTTTGGCTGGATATTATCGCAGGTTTATTCAAGGCTTTTCGAAGATCGCCGGTCCTCTTACCCACTTGACTAACAAAGGAGTGCCGTTTATTTGGGATGATCACTGCCAGACAACCTTTGATGAATTGAAGACAAGATTGACATCCGCACCTGTTCTAGCTACACCACAGAGTGGAATTGAGTATCTTGTCTTTACAGATGCCTCATTGCAAGGTTTGGGTTGTGTATTGATGCAGGAAGAGATGCCAGTATCCTATGCTTCGCGTAAGCTCAAGCCGCATGAGCTCAACTACCCAACACATGATTTGGAGCTAGCAGCAATTGTTTTTGTACTAAGAATTTGGCGGCACTATCTGTTAGGTGAGACTTTCAGACTGTTCAGTGATCACAAAAGTCTGCAGTATTTATTCACGCAGAGGGAACTAAATATGAGGCAGCGCAGATGGCTGGAATTTGTAAAAGATTATCACTTCCCATTCAGTACCATCCAGGAAAGGCTAATGTAGTGGCAGACGCTCTCAGTCATCGTCCCTATGCTAGTCTTTAAGCGTTGTTCAAGACGGAGTGGAATGCACTGAGAACAGTGGATGATTTAGCTGACGCTTTGCGGCGTGTGTTGTGGTGACGCCTGTTATTATTCGGAGGGTAGTCAAGGCCCAACAAGTGGATCAGCAGTGCATTGCTAAAGTTATGGAATCAACATCTAGGGAGATTCCTTTCTACTCAGTTGACTCAGATGGAGGCTTAAGGTACAAGGGACGATTGGTTGTTCCTCCTACAGAGGACTTAAGAAAAGATGTGATGCGAGAGGCTCATAACTCTTCTTTTGTAGTGCATCCTGGAAGAGATAAGATGTACCAGGATATGAAGCGCCAATTTTGGTGGGCTGGTATGAAAAGAGATGTTGTTATTTTTGTCTCCACATGCAGTACTTGCCAGATGGTGAAGATTGATCACCAGAAGCCTCCAGGGTCATCACAGCCACTTCCAGTGCCTAAGTGGAAATGGGAGAGCATTTCCATGGATTTCATTCAGGGATTTCCTACTTCTCCTCAGAACCATAACTCCATATGGGTGATTGTTGATAGACTTACTAAGTCTGCTCATTTTCTACCTGTTCGTTCCGATTTTACATCAGAGCAGTTAGCAAAGCTTTACATCGCGGAGATAGTGAAGCTTCATGGGATTCCTTTATCTATTGTGTCGGATAGAGATCCGAACTTTGTATCTGGGTTTTGGGCAAGTTTTCAGCAGGCCTTGGGAATAGAGTTACATCTGAGTACAGCTTACCACCCGCAGACAGATGGTCAAACTGAGAGGGTTAACCAGATTTTGGGAGATATGCTTCGAGCTTGTGTCCTTGATTTCAAGGGAAACTGGGAGTTCTACTTGCCGCTGTCAGAGTTTTCCTACAACAATAGTTACCAGAAGACCATCGGTATGGCACCTTTTAAGGCCTTGTATGGTCGACCGTGTAGATCTCCAGTATGTTGGATAGGAGTTGGAGAAAGCAAATTCCTGGGTCCTGAGTTCATCAAGGATACTTCAGAGAAGATTACTCTTATTCGAGACCGTATGAAGACTGCTCAGAGTAGACAGAAGAGTTATGCTGATCGTCGGACCCGAGCCTTAGAGTTCAGAGTGGGAGATCAGGTTCTACTAAAGGTGTCCCCCATGAAGGGAGTGATGAGATTTGGGAAGAAAGGGAAACTATCACCTCGCTTTGTAGGTCCTTTCATGATTACCGACAGGATTGGACCAGTGGCTTATCGCTTAGCTTTACCTGATCATATGCACAGGGTGCATAACGTTTTTCATGTTTCTATGTTACGGCGATTTCTTCGTGATGATGATGTCTATCAGCATATAGATGTGGGAGAAATTAAGTTGCAACTGGATGCGACATATGTGGAACAGCCTTATCGCATTCTGGATCGTAGGGATCAGGTACTCCGCTCGAAGGTCATTCCCCTTGTACGTATTCAGTGGAGTCATAACAACGAGGCAGAGTCCAGTTGGGAAATGGAGGATGAGGTTCGTGCTAAGTATCCGGAGTTATTCATTTCAGGTATGTGCTGAATTCCGGGGACGGAATTCCATTATTAGGGGGAAATAATGTAATACCCCGTATTTAAATAATTATGTTATTTCTTTATTTATTTTGGATGGCATGGTGGGTATTTTAAATTATTGAGTAAGGGTACTCTAGTCATTTTATGACTACTAGGTAAGTTGGTTATTATGGGATCTGATAAGAGCATATTAGTCTTTAAGACGAGTGGCAGGATGGTTATTGTGGCAGATCTAGGGGCATTATGGTCATTCGCCATAACCTAGCTTCCCCTATATAACCATAAGGATATTCAGCCTATTATCTCAAGACTAAGAAGAATTCAGACTTCTCTCTTCTTAGTCACTCACCTATATACGTATACATATATATATAGATAGAGAGAGAGAGATAGCAAGTACTTGGTTCAGATCTGGATCCGTGGTGTAGTAACCTCTCCAAATCAGGCAAGACATATGTTCTACTCTTCCTCTTTGTACTAGAATTCGTAACATTTGTTTGGTACTCCTATAAACTGTTATACATTAATTTCGTATATGTATACTTATGAGTATTAGCATGTTCAAATATGTATTGATATGTAGTTATATGAACATGTATGTGTAGATCCGTAACTATATATGTATATATGTAGTTATATGAACATGTATGTGTAGATCCGTAGCTATATGTGTAGATATGTAGTTATATGAACATGTATGTGTAGATCCGTAACTATATATGTATACATGTAGTTATATGAACATGTATGCGTAGATCTGTAACTATATATGTATATATGTAGTTATATGAACATATATGTGTAGATCCGTAGCTATATGTGTAGATATGTAGTTATATGAACATGTATGTGTAGATCCGTAGCTATATGTGTAGATATGTAGTTATATGAAAATGTATGTATAAATCCGTAGCTATATGGTTATATGTATAGATCAGTAGCCATATGAGCATATATGTATAGATCCGTAATTATGTTAAAAACATATGTATAGATCTGTTATAATATGTTGGTATTTACGTATATATATGATGATATATATTCTGTTATACATATATGTATAGATCCGAAAGTATATGTATAAATCATGTGTATATGGATAGAATTGTGATATTTATAACCACTCATGTATCGATCGGTTATTGTGGGTTTTGATTCATGATTACATATGATAGTATATATTCTGTTTATGTGTATATACATTTATTTGTAGTCTTATGTACAGATCTGTTTTACCATGTTCATGTCCATGAATATATACGCAATTTATTATATTCTGTGTAGACTTGTATGAATTTATATGTTATTATGATTCACCACGAATTATACTAAAATATGTATATTCGACCGTATAAATGAATAGTTTTGACCGTATAAAATACCGTATTTCCTGGCTCTGGGGCCCTGCCCCAGACCCCGCCAGGGGGGCGCTCAGGTAATGGTCGCGCCCCCCTGGACTCCCCAGGCTCGACCTTATAAATTGTTATACGTTCCCGATTAAAGAATACAAGTGAATTAATAAAAATCGTAAAATCATAAGATTTAATTAAAAGGAATATGATCGGGAGATTTAAAAAGGAACCACAAGTGGGCTGACTAATAAATGCAGTCTCACTAGTACTGCGGGACTTGGATGAGTTGTCACGGCATGGTTGAGTTGTCGGGTACGCGGTTATGGTTGGAAATGGAAATTATGGAAATTTGACTTATGGAAGAAATTTATGGTATTTGTTTTATATCTTCACAGTGGTATCCTAGTAAATGTAAATAGAAGTTATGAAATTAATTATATTTTCATGGTGGTATTCTAGGGAATATAAAGTATAGTAAGGTATATTAATATTTTTGGGATAGGTGTCATTGGGAAAGGGGATGGTTTTTAGTACTCTGTTTGGGATCATGTAGAGATGTACTTGCTCGTGGGTTTGACCCACCTTTGTTGATATTTCAGGTCCTCAGCAATTGCATCCACAGGGTTAAGGATTTGTCTCTCCTGTATTCTCTGTCCAGCAGTTTCCTTCCACTACAGGGTAGGAATTCAGTCTTGTTGTGGGTAATATAAGTTTGTGTGGTTTAGGGGTCCATGTTATGGGATTCCCAAGTTGTATAAATTTGAGAACTGAAGTTATTTCAAAGATGTATTGGGTGTGGGATCTTTCCTGTATAAGTGGTATCATCAACTCTTATTATTTTATCTCTATTTTATGTCTTATCATCTGTGCTTATTTTTGTCAATTGAAGATACTCCTAGCTTTTGTGTATGGGCCTGGCCAACCTATGCATGAAAATTTTGGGTGTTACACTTGCCGTTTCGAACGGACTTGTGGTTTCCGTACTCTATTTGACGACACCCACCATTCCTTTTGCGGGTTTGTTACCCCCATCAGTGAATAGTTTGGGATTCCTTGTTATCTATTTGACCCTCATGTAGACAGGATTGCACTTGAGTTGCATTGACATTGCATTGGCATTTACATTGAGCATTTATTTGCCATATGGTTATTTATTAAGATTACATGCTGTTGATACTCGTGGATATTGAACATATTGTATTTGGATTTATTTTAAAGGCTTATATTATTTCCCTTGGGCGCTATGGAGCAGTGGTTACAATTGTAGTTAATGCCTGTGGTTAAATCCCGTATGAAAGTTAGAATTTCTCAATGTGAATGAAGGCATAGAGACTTAAAATTAAAAAGTAAAAAGTGTAATAATAAGAAGCAGGGTTATGGAGCCGTGATTGACAGGTATTCTGAGTGGTTTTAGGAAGTTAACCAGGACTTAGCATTGTTGTGTAACTTTTCTCCTGAGTCGGGTTTCTAGTTGAGTTGGCCTACGCCTTATCAATGTTTGATAAAGTTGTGGTTTTCGGCCATGTAGGCCTTTATTTAGGTGATTGGTGCTACCGCGGGGTTGCTGACGTACCCTTCCGGTGGTGTGAGGAGTTTAGAAATCTAAAATTCGGTCTAGGCTCGTTAGTCTTACCGTTTCTCTTTCAACTCATGTATTTTGAGCTTGTCGCTCTTCCTTTCACTTTGAAGGTGTTTTGAGAAGTAAAACGATCTTTAGCTCGTGTCCCTTGAAATCTTGGTTACATTTTGGATCTTTGGGACCAAACTAAGACTCTCTCCATGTTTTGAAAACTTAAAGCTTTTGGATTTTTGTAAAGCTGTGTCTTTCATTTAACCGGGTCCTGAGAATTATTTTGAAAAACTCTTAAAACTTGTTTTATAAACTATTTTTGAAGTCTCGGGACTGGAAGTATTAGAAGCAACCCCGTTTTGAAAAGTGTCAGGAGCTTTCATTTTAGAAACATTCTTGTGAAGTCATAGAGTTTAGGGTACTGTATGCCCCTATTTTTGAGACCTCGAGGTTGTGCCGAGATCTTGGTATCGTTGGAGTTCGAGAACTCCAGGTTCCTTCTAGTTGTTTCTAAAATTCCTTTTGAACCAGTTATGCCTTGAATGTATGTTTAGAGTTTTCTCAAATTTTTAAACAAATATTGAAGGTCTGAGGAACATTTTTAAAAGAAGTTTAAAAAAGGATTTTTAAATGGTTTCCAGTTTGAAATCTTGTGGTTGAGTTTCCTCCTCGTTGCTATTGTTTATTGGCTTTTAGCCGAACATGGAAATCTAAGGTTTCAGCCTTTGGGGCAGACCTTATATACACTTGTGTTGTTACTGTCCATGTCATATTCTCGGTTAGGAGATGTTCTGCTGATTTGCGCACACATAGTGCGATTCCTATTACTTTGGTTAGGTTTAGAGACATTGGAACCAAATAGATTTGACCGGGTCCTAAACTTTTTCTTAAAAATCGGTTGAATCCTTTGGGGTTCAGCTTTTTCTTTAAAAACCCGAGGGACTCGGCATCCGTTTGGGACTAAATGACTTCGGTACCCTTTCATGTGCCTCGATAGGCGATGTGATTTGGAAATGATTCTATTGGTTATCGAATCCGGTTTGGTGATGATGTTTTCCCGCTTATATTTCTTTGAGTGAACGGGTTAGTTCACTGGTTATTATGAATAAAATGACAGGATTGAAGTTAGAGTATGTGATAGTGAGACTTTCCAAATATGATTTGATAGTGGTATGATGTAGAAATGCGATCCAGTTGAGTTGTGGACGTGGTTAGGATGATTCCCTTCCTGTAGTCTTAAGGAGTGACTTATTTACCTTCTAGGAACTTTGAGTGGTGTGCTCGGTGCACGATATGATGGA
This sequence comes from Cornus suecica, assembly GCA_963922005.1. NCBI lineage: Eukaryota > Viridiplantae > Streptophyta > Magnoliopsida > Cornales > Cornaceae > Cornus > Cornus suecica. Next base: position 18,325,386 of record OY998244.1, read on the forward strand.
TAGTTGGTTCTTGTAGTAACTCTAGACGAGGGTGTGTATTAGACTGGTTGTATATAAGCCTATGCGGGTATGATTAGTTATCTACGGGGCTTTATGCGTGTACATGTTTATAGATATGTTGTTTTGACTTGTGTATATAGATTGTTGACACTTTTATTGCTCAGTGTTCTCTTGTGATTCTTGATATGATCTGGATTATTTGTGAGGCTGTTTTGGGGTCTCGGATTGGCATGGGTGCCAAGTGAGACAATTGATTGACCTAGGATAGATGCATGCACACGGGATAGTTAGAGGTTCCTGATGGCTAGGGGTGTGTTTGTTAGGGATATTTTTGGTGAGCCCCCGAGGTTGTGCTCACCCCCACAGAGATTACAGGTTTGCAGGTGGATGTAGCATGACATGTACAACGGTGATGGTACGGGTACTTTGGGACGCTTTTGTTTATATTCGTTCCTTTTATCAGTAGTTATTATTTTGTACTCTTATTTCTTTTGGGAGCTAGTCTGTTGGCATAATCCCTTTCGGTGTATCTCTTATTTCTGGTATTTATTATTTCGGAGTGCCATTATGTGTCTTCGGCACTGCCATGTGATTTGTTTTGGATTTGTATTCGAGCATTTGTGGCTCTATTAATTTTAGAGGGGTTGTGTAGAGGTAGCGGTGTTCTTTTCCACTACCTCGGCCCTAGTAGGTTTATGAAATATTGGGTTGCGTGCCATTGATTCTATTTCTGTTATTATGGACAGGTTATTCTATTATGTTGTTTTTGGATTGTCCGGATGTTCCATTTACAAACGGAACTCTGTCGGATTTTCGATAGAATTTATTACTGAGTTTCCATCACTCAGGTGGCATGGGATACCTTGTTTTCATTCTTATTCCATGTATGTCATTGTTGTTATTGATTCTAGTGGTCGTTTTCAGTGACGTCATACCTCGGGATTTGTTGATTCTCAGGATGAGAGTCTTAGGAAGAACGGGGCGTGACACCTAGACCACACAAAATTACATTAACTATAATAAGACTGAATTCCTACCCTGTAGTGGAAGGAAATTGCTGGACCAAGAAGACATGAGAGACAAATCCTCAACCCTGCGGATGAAATTATCGAGGACCTGAAATATCAACAAATGTGGGTCAAACCCACGAGCAAGTACATCTCTACATGATCTCAAACAAAGTACTAAAAACCATCCCCTTTCCCAGTGACACCTATCCCAAAAATATTAATATACCTTACTATACTTTATATTAACTAGAATACCACCATGAAAATATAATTAATTTCATAACTTCCATTTATATTTACTAGAATACCACTGTGAAGATATAAAACAAATACCTTAAATTCCTTCTATAAGTCTAATTCTCATCACCTCCATGTCAAACCATAACCACGTACCCGACAACTCAGCCATGCCATGAAAACTCATCCATGTCCTGTGGTACTAGCGAGATGGCGTTTATTAGTCAACTTCCTTGTGGTTCATTTTAAATCTCCCGACCATAGTAATTTTAATTAAATCTTATGATTTTAGGAAATTATTAATTCATTTTCATTCTCTACTCGGGAACGTATAACAATTTATAACGTTGAGTCTGGGGGGTCCAGGAGGTGGCGCCCCAACACAAAAAAATACAGTATATTTATACGATCGAATATATGTATTTTAGTATAATTCGTGGTGAATCATAATAACATATAAATCAATGAACAAAGAAAATAGAGGAAACCAATTACAAAACATAAGTAGTGTTTCTCTAATGACAATGTTTAAATTCATTGTTAACATTGAAACCTAAAATATTTCTATATTTAGATTTCTATACGTAGCTCAAATCATATGCACCTCAACATAAATCATAATAACAAGACATATACGTATGCTCACAGATCTATACATTTACATATAAATCCATACACGTCTATCTACACATAATATAATAAACATCGTATATATTCATGGACATGAACATGGTAAAACATATATGTACATATAACTACAAATAACGGTATATACGTATAAACATAATATATATGATCATATGTAATCATGAATCAAAACATACGATAACCGATCTATACATGAGTGATTATATATATCACAAATCTATCCATATACACATGATCTATACATATACTCTCGGATCTATACATATATGTATACCAAAATGTATATTATCATATATATACGTAAATACAAACATGTTATAACATATCTATACATATGTTTTCACATACATATGTTATACATACATGCTCATATAGCTACTGATCTATACATATAACCATATAGCTACAGATCTATATATACATGTTCATATACTACATATCAACACATATAGCTACGGATCTACACATACATGCTCATATAACATCATATCAATACATATAGCTACGGATCTACCCATACATGTTCGTATAACTACATATCAATACATATTTGAACATGCTAATACTCATAAGTATACATATACGAAATTAATGTATAACAATTTATAGGAGCACCAAACAAATGTTACGAATTTTAGTACAAAGAGGAAGAGTATAACATATGTCTTACTAGATTTGGAGAGCTTACTACACCACGGATCCATATCCGAACCAAGTACTTGCTCTCTTTAGATCTCTTTCTCTCTCTATATATACATATACGTATATAGGTGAGTGAATAAGAAAAGGAAGAACAAGGGAAAGTCTGAAATTCTACTTGTTTTTGAGAGAGAATGAGCTGAATATCATTATGCTTATATAGGGGAAGCTAGGTTATGACGAATGACCATAATGCCCCTAGATCTACCACAATAACCAACCTGCCACTCGTCTTAAAGACTAATATACCCTTATCAGATCCCATAATAATGAAAATTACGAAGTAGTCATAAAATGACTAGAGTATCCTTACTCAATAATTTAAATACCCACCATGCCATCTAAAATAAATAAGGCAATAAAATAATTATTTAAATACTGGGTATTACAATTAACTCCTTCCCATTCCTATGATGAGACAATGCATATTTTAGGGTAAACTACGCTTTTAATGATTTCTATGACTTGGACATATCCAAGTAAGGATGTATAAATATTCCTAATAAAATCACCTATGTGAGTAAAAGGGGCCGCTTCTAGGAGGATTTTTTGAAGGAGGAATTCTCTGACAAATACTCATGAAACCAAGTGGTGTCCAAGGCCAAAATGGACACAAACGTGAGAACCAACTGTGTTCAAAGGGGAACTGTGTGAATTCTATTGTTTTGGTTTATATAAACAACTAACAGTTTAAGGCATCACGTCCATTGATTAGTCAGTAAATTCGATAGTTTTTCACAAGGGATAGTTCAAGGCTTAAAGACTACTTATCCTGATACAGTAACCTTTGATTTGTACTCGAACTAGTGTCTGCATATCCATTTGCATATTGAAAAGCTAATTTCCATTCAAGTGGGGGATTGTTGGAAAAATTATGAATGAGAAATTAATTATCTAAAGGGTGTGACTGTTTGGTTGGCAGTTAGAACACCTTTAACCAAAAGGTGTGACTATTAAGTCACAACCCTTGATAGCCTATAAATATGACTGTATGCAATTCATTTTAGAGATGCTTCAGAGGACATTATCCTCTTCTTCTTTCTCTCTTTCTTTTTCTGCATACATATACATATTTTAGAATAGTGTGGTTCGAGTGCAAGACACAGATTAATTGAGTTCGCTGGTCTCTGGAGATTGGAGTGCTACTTCTCTAGAGGCGAAATCTGTTCTATCTTGGAAGACAGTTGCTCATCAACCTTGAGCACCAGAGAGGGAACAAATCTGTCTTAAGGAAACTGTGGTTGCACAGGGCTCAGATTATTTTTCATTTTGATTTTCTGCTTTCTGGACTGTACTGTGAGTTTCATTATGTTTACAATATCCATCCCATTGTGTTCATATATATATATATATATATATAAATATATATATATATATATATATTGTATTACATGTTTCTGTTCTGTTCTGTATTTTACATATATACATATTGTTCTGGTTATAGTTATATATATTATATGTACAAAACCATTATCACACTGACGTTCACGTAGTCTGTTGTTCATCATGGTAATAATCATAGGGTATTTGTACAATATATATATACACATTGTACATTGTTACACACAATATATATTTGTTATATGTGTTTTTTATCTTACAATTTATAGGCTCTTTTAGCTGATTATCGGTAACGCATTATGAAGATTAGAGAATTTTATTTTTGTCAGTAGTTTTAGCTTTCAGGATGAGCTAAAAGAAGATAACAGTTGATGATGAAGGTTTCAAGGTAGGGTTGATTTTACTCATCATGGCTTGTTCTGTCTCGTATGTATCTTAGTTGAACTAAATCACCAAAAGCTCTATTCAAATATCAAAGAAAGCGCCAATCGCAACAATGTAGAGTTTTTAAAGTGGCATGCACCAACCACAAGTAACAATGTCCCCCGAAGAACATGCTCGTGAATGTCCCCAATACTCCCTTTATTTCTAATCAACAATTCTCAACATTTAATCTAAGAGTTAAACTATTCTCAAACCATTTAGTGATTTTTAGAATTTTTTCATAATGATTATTCTATTAGGATTTGATTTAACTAAAGCCACAAAATAATTGATATATTACTAGTACTAGTATGCTTTAACTCTATCTCCCACTCAACAAATTGTAGACAACTTCATAACTACTAGTACGTTAGTCTGTTTACGCTTCCACCTTTAATTTCCCAACAAAACTTTATTGTAAGAAAATTATTGAAATGTGATGCACTATTCTAGGATAAAATTGAAAATCACTAAACATGTGATGTTTATAAGAAAATATCTAGTATCTAGAATAATCTAGACAAGATATGTCTAGAATAAGTATGTGATGAAAATGCAAATACTCTAAGAAAATTCTAGATAAAGTAAGGAGGTGGAAGAGGGCTATAAATGTTGGTGTGAAGTCAAAGAACAGCAAGAACGGCGCCGCCCATGTTCAAAGTTTGGCAGCCGCCCATGTCAAAGTTTGACACTAGCCTAACTTTGACAGTGACGCCGGACAGAATAGAGATTATTCTGTAGGCTAGCGCAACGGGTAATTTGCAAGAAAGAAAAGGGAGAAATTCGACCCAAAATTCAGAGAACACTCTGGAATTTTATATAATTATGTATAATCAAGAATGAATAAAAACAACCCACAAGCCGGGTATAAATAGCTGAAAATCGACCCCTAATGGGATTTTTGCCAAAAATAGCAAAACCCTAAAAGTCCTACCAAAACAAAACATGGAAAAAAATAAAAAGATTGCCAAAAATCTGGCCCAAATCGGGTTCAGAATCATCTCCTAATTGACAAATAAAAAATTACTATAAGTAGCAAAAAATAACTAAAAATAAAGAATCGAAAAGGAAAACAGCGGATTTGGGGCTCGAAACGATGTGCACCGAGCATAGCTCGGTGGCCACGACGTCCGCGCCGAGATTAGCTTTCCGAATTGGGGTCACGGGCGCGAATCCGACACTCGTAGCTCCAGTTATGGCCAAAAAACCGACACGTGCACGGAAACTGCCCCAATTAGGCTGGATTACGATTTCTTGCCATTCTTGCGCTGATCCTCCTGCTCCAGGTAATCCAGCGCCATTAATGAGCAATCTGACAGCTCGGCATCGTCTGACTCGGATCCCCCTGCATCAGACAGCAGATAAGTTTGGCACCGAAATTAGAGAAAATTAAGCATCACAGATTGTCTTGTTCTTCACCTCTACAACTATAAATACATGTATATTCAGTGAAAGAAAAATCACCACAACAAGAGAGAAAAACAAAGAAGGAGTGTAGAGAGTGATTTGTAATCTTTCTCCAAAATTAGTGAAGTTGTGTGTTCCGTGGACGTAGGTCATTTTTGGGCCGAACCACGTATAATTTCTTGTATTCCTTTGTGTGTGATTGTGTTGTGTGAGTAGGAAATTGGTCAATCGATCCTAACAATAAATACCAAGCAAGTTCTCCCATCAATAAAGCTATTTTATAAGGCAAAGCCTGTGAAAAAACACTTTAGGAGTTGCTTATGTTGAACTAATTTTTCTGCCATTCCAAAACATCGGGCGTGGAAAAAGTTATAGCAATTCTACTAATAAAAGCAACTGTGATCAAAGTTGCCAATAAAATAGCCTAAACCAAGAAAATAACCAAAAACATTAACAAATAGAAGTCTTACACCTTTCTTGTTCTAGGTTTTGGCTGAGAAGCTTGTTTGGCATTTATTCATGCAGCCTTCTCTTTGCATTTAAGTGCATATAAACACATGTCCATTAGCCTCACCCTGAATTTAAATATCAAATGACTCAATTTTAAAAGGTAATAGCGAATAAGAAAGAAAAAAAACTTATTTCAAACAACAACTGAATTCGATATTGGCTACCTATAATATGATACCAGTTTGTTGAAAAAGTATTCCAAACCAGTTCACGAATGCTTTTCTGCAGTTATTTCTGTGAAAGTAAACAAAGAGCAGGATCCAAAATCTGGAAAATAAAATAAAAATAAAAATAACTCACCATGTCATCATTTATGAAGTAAAAAGATTTTACTGTTTACATATTAAAATAACTGAAAGTGGCCTGTTTATGAAAACATAGGTTTGCCTGCCTAATTCATCTTATGTTGTGCAAAAACTGAAATACCACATCACATATAGACAACACAAAAGAAACTGATAAATAAATCACTTGACAGACTAGATTGCTCTTTTCTCAAGATTTCATTTTGACAAGTAAGAGTGAAAATATTGATCTCTTATTCTAAGGCAAGACCAGTAAAAATCAGAAGTTACATGAGCAGTTTCTGGAATTGTACCAGATTTCATTTACCCAAAAAAATAGCAGTTGACAGAAATTCTTGCAAAAACAGGCTATTGATTGATACCATTCGAATACAAAGGAAATTATTCATGAAATGCAAAATACATCAGAAACAAATAACAGAATGCTGGCACATTGTTAACCAGTTCCTTACATTATCGACAAAAAATATATAATTTTTAACTCATAATACCTTTCAAGCTCAGGCCTTGGCTCCAAAGCCAGCTTTGATTTTCTCAATGGTGGCAACATCAGTCTTGAAAGACTTTGCAAGTATCCCACTATCAATGCTGGTGTTGAAGACGGAACCAGGAATCGATGCAGTTCCAGCGCTTGCACTGCCAAATGCAGATACTGCTACGGCAGCATTTTTGGCATCGTTGTTGTATTGGTAGTGAATAAGTCCCTTAGGAAACACAAACAAGTCACCAGATTGGAGTGTCTGAGTAAAGAGCTTGTTAGTGGTGTCAACAAACCCCACTTCGAGGTTGCCATTGAGGAGAAACAAGAGCTCGGATGCACGAGGATGGGTGTGAGGTGGGTTGACAGTGCCTGCAGGGTACTCGAGAACTGCATAAGAAGCACTTTGACCGTTTAGAGCGGGGAATTCAGTCATGCTTGCTTTTGTGACCTTAAAAGTTGTGGGAAAATCTCCGTTAAGGAAAACTCTAAAGCCAGTATAGGTGAAAAAGTTCCCGTCAACACCATTGACGTTGGGTGGAACTATGAAATCAGAAAGAATATCTGGATCCCCAGCAACTGAAATGCGGAGTCTAACGCATACAAGTGCTAGTGTGAGAAACAACTCAAGCTTGAATGCCATGACTGATAGGAAAAAAGGTCTGATGGAAATTCTATGCAAGACCTTTTTTTTTTACTTGAACCTTCAATTAGAAAGTGTCAATTTATAAACACAACCTAAGTGGTATGAAATAACTTATGTAGCCTTGAGGTGGGAACTACAATGCCCTTGTTTTGATGTTTCTTGTTATTGTCAATGGTACTGTAGGTACAACATGTTCTTTGTGCTAAAAACAAAAAAAGGTCTATTAGTATATACTACTGATTAATTTTTAGAAATGTTGTTTAAAGTGGCTTTTAGGTGATTGACCAAGTCATTCTGAGGATTGGGAGTATTCCCTTGTCTGTAGTTTCAGGATGAGCTAATAGAAGCTTTGTGAACTCAACCTAGCTATCATCAAACCTTAAAATATCTCTTTAATAAGAAAAGAAAAAAAAAAAAAAAACTCACATACTCAACCCTACAATGTATAATATATTTGAAGAGTACACGAACCATGTCATCATACTTCCTAAACCAGTAACTCTAATCATAACATCGCGAAAGATTTCATAGGACCACGCATAATAGTTTGACCAATTAATTCCTTCACTTGAACAAATATTTTACAAGTAATTTGAAGGTTCATTGTTACCATTGACAAGTTTTACAGCGCTCTTCAATTCTGTAGAACGTTTGCGTTTGCATAGGTAGTATTGCATCAATAATAATATATGCCGGCTAGCCATTCCTACATGGGGTTTGTCATAGTCATTGGTGATAACACAGGAACAATGATCCTCAGAAGTGGCAATGCTTCTATTGAGAAGGTCAAGACAACAACCAAAGCCTAGATTGAAGCCCCTAAAAACGCGCTAAAAGTGATTTGTTGTTGCTTATGCTTGATCTTATTGGTAAGACAAACACTAGAAGTACAAGGTATAGCCAGAGGAACATTTTGATATATATATATTCTTATACATATAGGGTGCGTTTGGAAATCCTGTTTCTTGTATTTGTTTTTTGTCTTCAAATATAAAAACTGTATTTGTATTTGTTTTTGTTTTTTTTCAGCAAAAAACTAAAAACAAAAAAGCATTTGGATCAAAATTTGTATTGAAAAATAAAATGGTATTGGTGGGCGGCGGTGGTGGGCGGTGGTGGCGGGTGACTGGCGGCTGGCGGAGGCGGCGGTGGCGACCGGAGGTGGTGGGGACTGGCGGAGACGATCGGTGGCGGGTGGTGGTTGGTGACAGCGGCGATGGGGGCGTTGGCCCGGTACCCTAAACAGTGAAAAAACTCAGAAAACACCTAAAAGTTGTATTTGATGTTTTTACCACTTTTATTAACTATTCACAGAAAACAATTTTTTTGGAAAAAAAAAATGAATAGTAAACATGTTTGCCAAACATGTTTTTATTTTTGAAATGGGTAAACAGTAAAAAATGAAAATTATTTTCGAGTGAGCCAAACGACCCATAGCATAATATAGTTTCCATGCCAAAAGTAACAAGACAAAACTGGAACATTTAAAACAAATTAGTTAAGTCATGCCATGCATCGCCAAATCATAAACATGATACATGCAAGTGTGCAATAATACTAGTAGAAGAGCAAAATAAACATGCGTCCCAAGAATAATGCAACAACAGAATGAACTTCGATCAAGATTGAATCATAGAAAAACAAGAATTGAGTGGCACAACATAACACATAAACTAAGAGGAAAACTGAAAAAGCATGTCTCGATCATGTTGTGCCATAAGACCCTATACAATATGACCATCTTCCATTAGGAGTTATGTGAAGTCATATACAGTTATATCTCACGCGTACTTCAGCAGTAAGTGCTTCATTAACCAGTGTCAACGCCAACTCGAGACCTTATGAGCCTCTCCTCCATCTTTTTGTCAAAAGGACATGTTGAAGGTACCAATGGACGCTAGGGTGCGCTGCTGTTTGCTTCTAAATGAGGAAAATAGATGCATGCAGCAAGAGATTATCGAAGTAAATGTACAGTTCCAGAGTATTTTGATAACTACTATTACTGGTTATAGAGGCCATATATATATATATATATATATATACTCACTTTGATCCTTTTACAATCACATCCGCACTTCCCTCTTGATGTTCAACAGAAAATTGACATAAGTTTCCTTCCAACTGAGAGGTGATGAGCAATATATGCCACAAGTCTAAAGGCTGTTTACACACTTGAGATTTAACATGGCAAAGGGGTCTGGAACACATTCCTCAAGACGCTACCGCATCTCGTATGCAGTTTCTGGCATTGAACCAGAAAAACATTTCCCATAAAAATTGCAGTTGACAAGATAAATTTTGCTAAAAGAAAATGTCATTCATTAATACCCTTTAATTGATAAAGGTAATTATTCACAAAAGGAAGAATACATAAAAACAAAGAAACAGAATGCAAAATTTTTGTCAAACTAGTAAGGGCCATGTAAGAACATTTATGTATGTAATGACATGATTTGATAAAAAAATCATGTTGAGAGTTTTGTGTTTATAGATCGAGTTGTTAAGTGTTATATGGTAAGAAATTTATAAAATCAAGTACAAAGTGGAGAAGATACAAAGGATATCGAATGGAACAACGGCTGGAAGAGGCAGTACAAAGAACCAAAGATTTCAGATGATTTTTGTATTTTGTTCCACCGAGGACTCGGTAAGATGCAAAGTGACATAAATTTCCAGAGAGTAGTACGAGTTCTCGCACACTTGCGTGTTCACCGAGTACTCGGTAGAACAACTATTGAGTACTCGGTAAGTGGCTACGTAGATTTATTTTTGGGAGGTATTAAATTGAGATGCAATCAATTCCTAATCACTTTGAGACATGATTTGAAGTTATTATCAGTATATTGGACTATTATTGACATATTTATTTATATTTGGAAGATTTAAATAGTGGAAATACGAATCCTGATTGGAAAATGATTCTTACCATTAACTGAAGACTCCTCTCTATATATGTGAGTTAAACCTAAGAGAAAGGGATGACTTTTGGAGAGATCTCTGCAATTCTTCTACAGATTCATATTCTTCTATAAAGATATATAGAGAGAAAATTTTAAGTGATTATATAATTTCTAGTTCTCTCTTGGTTTGAGTTTTTTCAATTGTGCTTCTACATCGAAGATTGTTATGTACAATTGGATGATCTAGTTACTGAAAAATCATCACACCACCGTAATCGAAGCAAGAGGCTTAATGATTCTTTGATCCGTTGAGAAGCGGAGCCGTCAGAGTACGGAGATCGGAGCGAGAGCTTCGTGGAGAGCGAGTGATTCAATACTTTCAGACGTCGAGTGGAGAAAGGCAGATCATGAGTGATTTGTAAGTCTAAAATTTCATAGTCTTGTACTTCTTGATTCATAGTGCATCAATACCCGAGCGTATCCGTGGTTTTTTACTTGGAGTATTTCCAAGGTTTTTCCACGTAAAAATATTGGTGTCGTCTCTGATTTATTTTTTGAACTTATATTTATTATTGCGTGGTTTATATTGTGATCGAATTGAATTAAAATTGACTATTCTGCAATTAAAATTTTAATTTGACAATTAATTCATAAAAAACCTATTCAACCCCCCCTCTAGGCTTAGTTCACCGTCTTCTAGGCAATTTCAATTGGTATCATAACAAGGTTTACCCTGATTTAGGTTAACGACCTAGGGTTAAATCTTGAACTTGGACGATGAACGTACCTCGAGAAGGAGGTTCCGTTACTAGTTCCCCTTTATTTGATGGATCTAATTATGTGTATTGAAAAGCTCGGATGAGAGCATTCTTAAAAGCTTTAGATGAGAAAGCTTGGCATGCCGTAGTGGTAGGATATTCACCTCCCACTGTGACGGATGAGACTACGAATAAATCTAAATTAAAACCGTCTAACAAGTGAACCCCTGCTGAGATTAATAGTGAAAATTGGAACTAAAAAACTTTGAATGCTTTATTCACTACTGTGACCGCGAGTGAGTTTATGAGAATTGCCACGTGCGAAATTACAAAAGAAGCTTGGAATATTCTCCAAGTTACTTATGAGGGAACTTTAAAAGTTAAACAATCGAAACTTCAAATTTTAAACTCACAATTTGAACAGCTTAAGATGGTTGAGGATGAAGTTTATGCTGACTTTGAGGCTAGATTAACTGATATAGTAACAGGCCGTCATAATCTAGGAGAGCTTATTCCTGAGAGTACCATAGTAAAAAGGATTCTTAAGTCTCTCCCTAAACGTTTTCGGTCTAAGGTTACTGTAATCTCGGAAGTAATGAGTCTTAAAGAAATTAACTTAAAGATTTGGCTGGAAATCTTAAATCATATGAGATGGAGATGTTCAAAAATTCCCGTAATAAGTCTAGCAGGTTAAAAGATAAGAGCATAACTTTTAAAACTACTAAGGAGGATCCTATTGAGTCTGATGAGGAAGGTGATAGGGGTGCAAGATAGGTTGACATGATCATGAAACAGTTTTATAATTTTTAAAAATCTTCTTATGGTCAAGAAATGATTAAAGGACAAAAATTTAGAGATAAATCATATGATTTTAAAAATAAAAATAAAGTCCAAAATCAGAATGACAAGTTTGACCCTAAGAAGAAGAAACCTAAATATTTTGAGTGTCAAGGTTTTGGTCACATAGCTACGGAGTGCGCTAATAAGTTAAAAATGACGAAAGGTCTAGCTGTTACATGGGATGATAGATCAAATGATGATACAACTAGTGATTCTGTTGAGTCCAATTTGGATGATAGGTATAATAAGGATTTTATTGCACTTGCAACACAAAGTAAGGAGTTTGAAGAAGTTGCTATAAGATAGACAATGTATGAGGATGAAGATTCTAAAAATAATGAAGATCGTGGAAATTCATATGAAGATGCATACAATAAACTCTATGAAAAATCCACACATCTTAGCCAAGAATTCTCAAAATGTATAGTTAAACTTAAAAGTATTGACAATGAAAGACGATCTTTAAAAGAATATTTAACCAATACTACCTTTTCCCTAAATCAACTTCGGACACAGAGCTCAATGGTCTGAATAATTGATTAAGTCTGAAAAAGAAAGGACGCGGGCTTTGAAGAGTGTAGATGATCTAAAAAAGGAATTAGTCACTCTAAGATCTAATATGATTGAGAAATCTACGAGAATTGAGGTATTGGAAAAAGAATTGAATGATGATAACTCAATCATTTATAAATGGTCTAGTGGAATTCTTAAGCTTAATCATATATTGAGTGTAGGTAAATCTGTGGGAAACACTAAAGGATTGAGATTTGTAAGAACAACGAATAATTCAATTGTCATTTCCAAAACTACATTTGTTAGAGCTTCTCAAGTAACTTCTAGTTCTTCTCAAGGTAATTGTAATAAAAGAAACATTCCTCCTCTTAAGAAGAATTCTAATATTCAATCTTATGTCAGAAAACTTGTTGAGAGGAAATCTTCTTTTACCTCTAAGTATCATAAGAGTTCTAATAATGTTTTTCAAAGATCCGTTCCTATATGTCATCAATGTGGAGTGAAAGGTCACATTCGACTTAAATTTAAAAGGAAATATTTTTTTTTTTGAAAAAAAATAGAGAACTCAAACAAGGCCCAATGTTCATGATTAAATTCGGGTGTTAAGTGAAGAGGTAAAAAATTTGTCTAATCTGGCAAGTAGAACACATAAAATTAGATAGGTTTGGGTTAAGAAAGGTGAGCTACATTGTTTTGCTGCCAATACTGCCCTTAGAGCATTTGATTCTAGTTCATGGTGTTTTGATAGTGGATGCTCTAGGCATATGACTGGAAATAGGTCATTATTTGGTTATGTCAAGAGCAGTACTATTGGAACTGTTACTTTTGGTAATGGGAAAAAATCTAAAGTTTCAGGAAATGGCACAATTATTGCTTTTAGTCTACCTAGATTAGAAGATGTTTATTATGTTAAGAGCCTAAAGGCTAATTTCCTTAGCATTAGCCAAATATACGATAATAACCATAATGTCAATTTCACTTTTGATAAATGTTCTATTATTGATTATATCGGAAATTGTGTTATGGAAGGTGTACGTACATCTGATAATCGTTATTGCATTTTTCCTAAACTTTGTTCTGATAAAGATCTAGGATTCTCAGTTGACAGACATCTCTACAAAACCATTAGATTTTTAAAAGCATGCGAGTCTTAGGAAATTTAGTGGTATGTTCTCTTTAGAATAGATGTCTTCATATGTATCATTCTAGAAATATCTTGCATTATTCTTTATTCTAAAATTGATACATTATCATGCATTTTTTTGTGCATTTTTTTATTTTTTTATTTTTATGCATGCATCATGTTTTTCTACTATTAGGATTATTCATGCATGCATCTTTATGACAAACAAATACCATAAAAATTATAAAATGAAAATTCTGAGCATGTTGAGCTAGTCTAAGAGATCAAATGGTTGTCATATTTCACTATATTCTCATATTTACTTTTCTTATTATGTTTATGGGAATTGAAATTATTAGTCTGACCTGAGGATAAGTTATTCACTTGACATGTTTAAATATTATTTTTAGAACTCATTAAACTTGGGTGCTTGTTTTACTTTGGATACGATTGTAATATTTGCTGAAACTTTTAGTCTTTCTCATCTAACATGAAGTGTATGTTCATGAGCTATGCTAGATTGATCGATATTTTTGAATACCTTTTGTATGATTTTGAATGTTGGAGTGATGTTAAAAGAATAAATAATGAAATATATGAAAAAAAATTAAAAATATGAAAAATAGTTCTTTGATCTGAGTAATCGGGCCTTCTACCACAAAGCAGCAGAGTGTTCACGTAAAAAGGGGAGAAAACTAATGAGCATAAATTCCAAGGAAGAAGCTTGGGCCTAGTTGGTCGGGACTGTAAGTCACTAAAATACCCTAGAGGGGGGGGGGGTGAATAGGGTTTTAAAAATAATTTCTAACTCTTTTTAATTCTTACTAGAACATGCAACAAGGTTCAATAATAATTTACAAGGTAAATATGTAATGAGTAATTTTACTTAATTTCAACAAGCTATTTACCACACTATAAATTAAGTATGCATGAACATAAAGTAAGGAGATAGAGATATAGAAATTGACACCGTGAGTTTTACGAGGTTCGGTAACTCCTACTCCTCGGCTCAAAGAATCCCCTTCCTTGAGACTTTCCCGATCCTCACACTATGGCTCTTCCTTCAATAGGTGGAATAGCAAAACCTTTACAAAAGAGCTAACTAGCTCTTCACACAATCAAGAGAACAATCCTCCCTCGATACAATGGGCTTCACTCACCCAAGATCACAAATTTGTGTATGTAATCAATATATCACTCAAGAAACAAAAACACTCAAAACCCTAAGGTTTTTATGGAAGATAGATCAATATAAGCTCAAGTGTTTTTAGGTGATATTTCAAGAACTCAAGATATATATATTCTCACAATATATTTTCGATAAGAGAATAAGCACAAAGCTTGAGTTTAAATCTTCAAAATGATGGGAATGAAAAAGGAGATTTTGATCTTTCTTGCTATCAAAAATTTTCCAGAAAGTGCTTGAGAGAAAATAGTAGATGAATGAATTTTCAGAAAAATTTCTCACACAAGAACCTTGGGATTTTTAATCCATATCTCTTTCTTTATATAGTGTAACACTAGGGTTTGGAGAGTGTATCTCACCCTAGACAATATGGAGAGTAGGACCTGAAAATCTGCAAGCAAAATCATTTCTTTTTGGGCAAAAATATTGTTTAGAAATACTTTTCCTTAAAATCCTGAAGCACCCAGTCGACTGCCTCCATGCTTAGATTTAAAATATTTTTCCCAACGGCTAGGGTCAGTCGACTGCCTCAAGAAGGCCAGTCGACTGCCTCATGAGTTAGTCGACTGCCTTGGATAGGCCAGTCGACTTCCTCAGGCAATCAAAAATGTTCGAAACTCTCTGGTTCAGTCAGTCGGCTGGGTCCTTAACTGCCAGTCGACTGGTCACAGTTAGTCGACTGCCTTAGACAGGCCAGTCGACTGCCTCATGCAGTCAAAATGTTTTATAACTCACTGGTTCATCCAGTCGGCTGGGTCCTTAACGGCCAGTCGACTGGGTCACAGTCAGTCGGCTGCCATTTCATGGCCAGTCGACTGGGTGATTCCAAGAATTGTTTTCAAGGTCCGTTTGAGTTCGTTTGATTTATTACTTGAGCTTATAAGACCAATCAACACATAAGATACCCTGTTACAATATTCTCACCCCGACCTATCTACCCCAGGTCTTGGGTCCAGCTTTTGTTTTTTCTTTGATCTTTTTGTCCTTCTTCGAGTTTGCGCTTGAGTTTCCTTATCGCTTGTTGCTTTAGCGATCTTCCCGAATCATTTACCTGTACTTGCTGAAACACTTAGCTCAAAGCCATATTAGTACCAAACACGGTTTTGAATGTTTTGTTAATATCAAAATAAGATTTATTGCTTGAAATAGAATTTCAAAGCCAACAGGGACTAAAACTTTTCATTGAAAAGTGACGCCGGACATAATAGAGATTATTCTGCAGGCTAGTGCAATAGGTACTTTGCAAAGGAAAACAGGAGAATTTCGACCCAAAATTTCAGAGAACACTCTGGAATTTAATAAAATTGTTTATAATCAAGAATGAATTTAAAACAACCCACAAGCCGGGTTTAAATAGCTGAAAATCAAGGATTTTACCAAAAATAGCAAAACCCTAAAAGTCTTACCAAAACGAAATACGGAAAGAAATTAAAAGATTGCCAAAAATCTGGCCCATATCGGGTTCAGAATCAATTCCTAATTGACAAATAGAAAATACCATAAGTAGTAAAAATTAACTAAAAATAGAGATTTGAAAAAGAAAACAACAGATCACGATTTCCTGCCATCCTTGTGCTGATCCTCCTGCATCAGTCACCCTAGGTTGGAAAGAACTCGTCCTCGAGTTCACAGCAGCATCAGCAGAATCCGCAAAATAAGGACTCGGGTGTTTCACATTAAAGACATCAGATGTTTTCAAGTGACTAGGGAGACACAACCTGTATGCGTTGTCATTAATCCTCTGCAATATCTCACAGGGTCCAATCTTCTGCTCCTTAAGCTTATTATACTCGCCAACAGGGAAACAATCACGAGTTAATACAACCCAAACAAAATCACCAACATCAAAAAGTACCTGACGATGATGACTGTCCGCTCGAGTTTTGTACTTGGCATTGCTCTCGTGACTGGCCAGTTTCACTTGCTCATGGATGCCTCGAAGATGTTGGGCCAACTCACCTGCCCTAGGATGTAAACGGCCCGTGGGTAATTCTGGCGGCAGTCTAGGAGGAAGGTCTTCTGGCATCAAAACAGAGAATTCCGAAAACAGCTGCTGGACCTCCATGGGTAATTCTGAAACCTCACCTGCTGCACTATTTCCACAAGGCATAAAAACAGCTTCCTTCTTTGGACCTGCTGCTGGGATCACATTCTGCTGAGATTCAGGAGGATTGCTAAATGGGATCTCAAGATTTTCCATGTCAGTTATATCGTCCTCCAGTAAGGAGTTCAAGAAAATGTTTTCCATCTGATCAACTTCAACGAGGTTATTGACTTCATAATCCGGCCACTGGTATGGAAGCTTCCACTGAACTTCAGTCGCCGTGCTTGCATTGAACACATCCTCATCTCCTTCTTCGTCATACACTGGCTCTCCAATGAAAATATTGGTTTTCAACCAATCATCTTCGGAATCAGAATCTTCCGAAAATATTGGCCCTAATTGTGGATACGGATTTTCAAAGGTGGAATTATTGGTATTAGAATCTTCCACATCATGATTACCGATTTCCTGCGCCGCCAGGCGCTGGGTTAACTCTGTCACTTGCCTCTGCAAATCCTCAATCATAACATCCTGAACGTTACGATCACGGTGCGGGACTTCCTCAATCGGAACCTGCCCACGACGACCACGATCACCAGCCATTGAAAACTGATGAAAATACCGCCTCAGGAAGATGCTGAGCTCTGATACCAATTGACGCTGGACATAATAGAGATTATTCTGCAGGCTAGTGCAATAGGTACTTTGCAAGGGAAAACATGAGAATTTCGACCCAAAATTTCAGAGAACACTCTAGAATTTAATAAAATTGTTTATAATCAAGAATGAATTTAAAACAACCTACAAGCCGGGTTTAAATAGCTGAAAATCAAGGATTTTACCAAAAATAGCAAAACCCTAAAAGTCTTACCAAAACGAAATACGGAAAGAAATCAAAAGATTGCCAAAAATCTGGCCCAAATCGGGTTCAGAATCAATTCCTAATTGACAAATAGAAAATTACCATAAGTAGTAAAAATTAACTAAAAATAGAGATTTGAAAAGGAAAACAACAGATCACGATTTCCTGTCATCCTTGTGCTGATCCTCCTGCATCAAAAAGTCTGAGGCTTAGAAAGACAAAAAGGGATAAAGTAAAAAGGTGCAAAAGATTAAATTGTGAGACACTTAAAAAACAATAAGGTCCGAGCTAACGATTTGACTTCTAACTTAGGTTTTGGCCTGAAGTATCATCACGGTTAGTGATGAGATTATTAGAATTAGTACGTATTGTCTTCATCTTAGTTGTTTACTTGCATGAATATTTTTCATATATGCAAAAAACTATGTAAAGCTTGTCTTGTGACTGCTTTTAACTACAAGGTATGTGTGCTGACTTTCTTCACTACCGTGTATATAATGGCTAAGTCAAATCTACGACTATGATGTTTTAATGATTAGCTCATTGTCTCTAATGCTCTACTCACATGTTTTTAGTTTGAGCATTTTGCATTCATGCATTAGAATTAAGTTCATGCATTGTAAAGATTTTTATTACTCGAGAATCTGGATATATTCCTTAGAGTTCTATGACTTAATATAAGTTTTGATTAGATTATCTGGTCTTCCCGAATATTTTCTCACTATTTACACCTTGTCTGTCCTCCTTCAACTCTTTTGATTATTTTGATTGTTATTTAATTCATTGTCATTTCAGTGACAAAAAGGGGGAGAAGTATTTAATTGAGGGGGAGAATTAATTTGTTATTGATTAATGATCAGTATGCTCCATGTTGATAAATTCATTGTTTTGTTTATGATTATTTAATATTGATTATTCCTGCTATTTGTTTTCCACACTTGCTTTTCACAGTTATGTTTGTTTAAGTGTTGTGATTACAGGATTTGCAGATCGTCATAAGTTCAAAAGAAAAGTTTATGTTTATGTTTGTCGGTGTGTGTTCATAGGTATAGATTTTATTTTATTTTTATCGTGAGGATATATTTCTAAAATATGGTTTTATCTCAGAAATGCCAAAGGGGAGATTGTAAAAACATTTATGTATGTAATGGCATGATTCTGACAAAAAACCATGTTGAGAGTTTTGTATTTTTAGATCAAGTTGTTAAGTGTTATATGGTAATAAATTTATAAAATCAAGTACAAAGTGGTGAAGATACAAAGGATATCGAGTGGAACAATGGCTGGAAGCGGCAGTGCAAATAAGCAAAGATTTCAGAGGATTTTTGTATTTTGTTCCACCGAGTACTCGGTAGGGATATTACCGAGTACTCGGTAAGATGCAGTACGAGGTCCAGAGAGCAGTACGAGTTGTCACAAACTTACGTGTTCACCTAGTACTCTGTAGAATAGTTACTGAATACTCTGTAAGTGGCTACACAAATTTATTTTTAGGAGGTATTAAATTGAGATGCAATCAATTTCTAACCACTTTGGGACATGATTTGAAGCTATTATCAATATATTGGACTACTATTGACATATTTATTTATATTTGGAAGATTTAAATAGTGGAAATATGAATCCTGATTGGAAAATGATTCTTACCATTAATTGAAGACTCTTCTCTACATATGTGAGTTAAACCTAAGATAATGGGGTGACTTTTGAAGAGATCTGTGCAATTCTTCTACAGATTCATATTCTTCTACAAAGATATATAGAGAGAAAATTATTGAGTGATTATATAACTTCTAGTTCTCTCTTGGTTTGAGTTTTTCCAATTATACTTCTACATCGAAAATCGTTATGCACAATTGGATGATCTAGTTGCTGAAAAATCATCACACCACCGTGATCGAAACAGGAGGCTTCATGATTCTTTGATTTGTTGATAAACAGAGCCATCAGAGTACGGAGATCAGAGCACAAGTGATTCAAGACTTTCAGACATCGAGTGGAGAAAGACAGATCAAGAGTGATTTGTAAGTCTAAAACTTCATAGAGTCTTGTACTTCTTGATTCATAGTGCATCGATATCTGAGCATATCCGTGATTTTTTACTTGGAGTATTTCCAAGGTTTTTCTACGTAAAAATATTGGTGTCATCTCTGATTTATTTTCTACACTTATATTTATTATTGTGTGGTTTATATTGTGATTGAATTGAATTAAAATTGATTATTCTGCAATTAAAATTTTAATTTGTCAATTAATTCATAAAAAGCCTATTCACCCCCCCCCCCCTCTAGGCTTAGTTTACCGCCTTTTAGGTAATTTCAGGCCATTAAGCTCAGGCTTTGATTTTGTCAATAGTAGCAACATCAGTTTTGAAAGACTTTGCCAGTATTGTACTGTCAATGCTGGTGTTGAAGACAGAACCAGGAATCGATGTTGTTCCAGCATTTGCACTGCCAAATACAGATAATGCTACGACACCATTCTTTGCATCGCTGTTGTATTGGTAGTGGATATGTCCCTTAGGAAACACGAACAAGTCACCAGATTGGAGTGTCTGAATAAAGTGCTTGTTAGTGGTGTCGACAAAGCCCACTTCAAGGTTGCCATTGATG
This sequence comes from Cornus suecica, assembly GCA_963922005.1. Classification (NCBI taxonomy): domain Eukaryota; kingdom Viridiplantae; phylum Streptophyta; class Magnoliopsida; order Cornales; family Cornaceae; genus Cornus; species Cornus suecica. The sequence goes on from OY998244.1 coordinate 18,345,928, forward strand.
AGAAACAAAGCCCACTTCAAGGAATGCGAAAGCCAGTATAGGTGAAAAAGTTTCCATCAATGCTGGTGATGTTGGTTGGGACTATTAAATCAGAAAGAATATCTGGATCCCCAGAAACTGAAATACGGAGACTAGCACATACCAATGCTACTGTGAGTAATAGTTCAAGCTTCAATGCCATGACTGATATGAAAAAGGTCTAATGGGAATTCTGTGTAAGGCTTTTTTTACTTGTACCATCAATGAGATAGTGTCAATTTATAAGCACAACCTAAATGGTATGGAATAACATATGGTCTTGAGCAGGACATGTGAGTTGGGAACTACAATGCCCTTATTTTGATGTTCCTTGTTATTGTCAATTATCACTAATTAAGAAGAAAAAAAAGTATATTAGTATATACGACTTATTAATATTTTTAGAAATGTTGTTTAAATGGACTTGTAGGTGATTATTGAAGTCATTGTGAGGATTGGGAAGTATTCCATTGTCTGCACTTTCAGGATGAGCTAAAAGAAGCTTTGTGAACTCAACCTAGCTGCCATCAAACCCTAGATGTCTTTTTAATAAGAAACAAAGCTCACAAACTCAACCCTACCAAATATGAAGAGCATGCGAACCATGGCATCATTTTAAACCAATAATTCATCGCGAAAGATTTCATAGGACCACATGTATTAGTTTGATCAATGAATTCCTTCGCTTCAAATTTTTTTTTTACTAGTACTTCTAAGGGTCATCGTTACAATCGACAAGTTTTACATTACTCTCCAATAGTGTAGAACATTTGTGTTCGCAAACCTTAGCTGGTCTAAACCTACACATGTGTTTTAACCATTTTTAGACTGAAGAAAAACCACATCTCAACAACTGAAACCTACAAAATATGGGGTCAAGTGGCAATGTGAAACCAATTAAGCATAGCAAGATAACAAAGGAATTAACGGGGGCCTCCACAAGCGTTGGAGCATGCGGTTTAATTCGATACAACGCACAAAACCTTACCAGCTCTTTGACATATGAACAATAAATTTCTCTTCAACTGTCATCCATATTTGAAGAGAGCATGAACCACGGCTTAGTTCTTTTTAGACCAATACTTTTAATTATAACATTGTGACAAATTTCATAGGACTACAGATTGTAGGGTCATCGTGTTAGGGTTTTTACACCTGCCCAAGAACACTGTTAGAAGCCGTGTGTACCTGCAAATCAGAAAACGCAAACAAACAGACACCAAACAATGGACACAAATATTTATAATGGTTCAGCCAAAATAAGCCCATATTCATTGAGAGTACCGTTTCACTATAATCAAAGAGAGGATTACAAGGGATTGATCAGCAGATCAAACACACGCACACACACAGTGTATACTCACGCTTGTATCACCGCTTATATTATTCCTAACTCTCACCAAGAAGAATCCTAGTATGTATCTCTTCTATTCTCTCTCTATTTGTGCACCCAATATAATATGAGAGACCCTATATTTATAGGGAATGATATAGAGGTGATTTTGCCTTTTAGTCGATGTGGGACAACTTTTAATACAAAGTAGTAACCCTTTATATATAACAATCTCCCACTTGACTACTTTGCCACCATCAATCAACTCCATCAATGATCAGTGCAGTACGATGCTCTCATTCAAGTCTTCAAGCTTGAAGACCCACTGAAGTTGCGCACAACTTCAGTTTTTCTCTTGTCACCATTTTGGTCAACATGACCATGTTGATAGCTCCCACTGCACGAGAAATATCTACCTTTCTACGGAACCTGCGACCTCTATTGCGTCTAGCCACTCTGTCTTGCAACCACTATCGTTTCTGACTTTGCCTTGCAAACTTTATTGCGTATGTCTTCTTTCTCCCTTTCACAAAGAGACTTTTCGGTTGCTGCATATAACACTCCTCATCTAGGTCACCCAGTAGGAAAATATTTGCCATCTAACAGCTCTAGATGGAAAACTTCTACTTCAACAATGCTTGAATGAATGGTATTCAGTTTCACAACCGAAGAATGGAAAACTTTCTTCTCTACCGGCAGCTCAGTTAGCTTCCATGTCTTGATGAGGATAAGGGATTTCATCTCATCTTCCATCATAAGTTCCCACTGGCTCGCATCTGCTGCACTGCATGTTTCATCATCATTTGGTTCATTTCCATCTGTAAGCAACAAATTCTGCGGTGTATCAACCTATTGAGTCTTGCTATCTACAACATGTTCTTCTGGCTGAGGACTCTCACTGTCTAGAACATCTTTTATCTCAACATACACAGGATCACTCAATGCCTTATCGCTCCATACCTCTTCAGGTATTTTGTGCTACAATGGTACTGATGGACCACGATTCATAAGATACGTTGTTGTACCGACTGCTTCTGCCTAGAACTATTCTGGTAACCCTTCCTGAATGGGCATGCTTCTGGCTATCTAAGTTACTTTTCGGTTCATACATTCTGCTACGTCATTCTAATGTAATATACTTAGAACAGTATTCTCTAATCTGATATTGTTCTTATAGCAAAAAATCTTGAACTCAGAGTCTTCGTTTCCTCCACCAAAGTCGGATCTCAGTTTCTTTACCTTCAACCTTGTCTCCTTTTCTACCATGGCTCTCCATTTATTTAAGACATCGTGCACTTCACTTTTATGTTTCAAAAAGTAAACTGATATCCTCCCTGAATGGTCATCAATGAAAGTCACGAAGTAAGACTTTTCGCCAAGAGATGAGACAATTGTTGTCTCCCAGATAGCCATGTGAACTAGCTTAAGCTTCTCCACTGTGAGACTTCTATTGTTGCTCTTGAAACTAACTCTCTTTTTCTTACACTTACAGAATCGATGTCAATTGATTTCACTAGTAGTTTTTTCTTTGAGAATATAACTACGAGCTCCTTTTCACTCATGTGACTAGGCCTCTGGTGCCACAAGTTGTGATCCTCTTTGCCTTCTATAACTGCAATCACCGTGCTAAAATTTGTGGTTGTGTCAAGCGTACCTTCTTTCTTCCCTCGTGCTATAGTCATAGCCCCTCTTGAAATCATCCACTTATCTTCACTGAAAGTGGTCACATAACCTTCACTCGCCAATTGGCCTACTAAGATCAAGTTCTTCCTCAAGTCTGGAATGTGTCTGACATCCCTCAGCTTCCATATCAATCCACTAAGTCTGATATGTACTTCACCCTTGCCAACAACACTGCAGGGCTGATCATCACCTAAATAAACCTTACCAAGGTTTCCAAGTGTATAGCTATCGAATAGATCTCGACTTGAGGTGGCATGAAATGATGCTCCAGACTCCAAGACCCAAAGCTCTGTCTTGCTCTCCAAAGAGCATATCAACGCATCATCTTCTGAGACAAAATTCACTTCAGTCTTGTCATCCATTACACTTTGCGGGGATCTGCACTGGCCTCTGTAATGACCAAGTTTGCCACAATTCCAACACTCAATGGAATTTTGAGATTCCTGTCTCGACTTGGAACAACCACGTCCATTACTTCTGTCTTTCCTTCTGTTCGAGCCTCTGCCTCTGGTGTCGATATTCAATGTTGAGTCACTATTAAAAGAGTCTGATGTCTATCTTCTGATCTCTTCTGTGAGTAACATACTCACTACGGGATCATACTGTAACAGTTCTACCCTTGTACAATTACTGATTGCAACCTTTGTGGCACTCCAAATTTTTGGCAATTGGCTTATAAGAAAAACCGCTTTCATTGTTCTAGTGATTGGCATCTCAATTGATTCCAACTGCTCAACAATTTTATTAAGAAAACTGATGTGTTCACTAACCTTCCCATTCTCGAACATCTTTATATTTTCCAATATAGTGATGAGATGTTCCGCATTTGCTCTAGATGGCTTTTCGTACATGCTCGAAAGAGCATCCATGATAAACTTTGTTGGTTTCTCATTCTTGATGTTGAAGGCGACGGACTTTGACAACGTCAGTCTGATCGTACCAAGAGCCTTTCGATCTAGGATTATCCAATCCTTGTCTTTCATCAATTCTGGCTTCTTCCCTTCTAATGGCAAGAACAAATTTTTCTGGAATAACACATCCTCGACTTGTATTTTTCAATAGGCAAAGTTTGTACCATCAAACTTGTCTATCATTACTGTATTTTTTTTCCCATTAGCTCCCACTTAGCCTATTCAAGGTGTTTGGAGTGAAATCACACAGTTGCATCCGGAACATTCCAAAATCTTAAGAACGCCACTGAACGCGTCGAAAATGGGTCAAAAATGACTCCAAACGGGCCACAACAAATTTCACCACTAAAAGACAAAATAGCTGATGACGTGGCACTGTTTGCTGACATGGCAGATTGCTGACGTGGCAATGTCATGGCACTGACGTCACCTGATGACGTGGCAACCTTCTTCTCCAAAATTCCGATCGCAGAACTAGTTTTTCGGCGAATTTTTCAGCAACTTGTTCGTCCGAATCTGGACCAAAACGTACAACTTCAGGACTTTCTCCAACCTGGAGCTCTGATACCACTTGTTATGATTTTTACACCCGCCGAAGAACACTGTTAGAAGTCGTGTGTACCTGTAAATCAGAAAACACAAACAAACACACACCAAACAATAGACACAAATATTTATAATGGTTCGGCTAAAATAAGCATACGTCCACTGATATCACCGTTTCACTATAATCAAAGAGATGATTACAAGGGGTTGATTAGCAGATCAAACACACGTACACACGCTTGAATCACTGGAATAATATAACTCTTATCAAGAAGAATACTAGTCTGTATCTCTTCTATTCTCTCTCTCTATTTGTGCACCCAATAAAGTAGGAGAGACCCTATATTTATAAGGAATGATATAGAGGTGGTTTTGCCTTTTAGTCGATGTGGGACAACTTTCAATACAAAGTAGTCACCTTTTATATATAACACATCGACGAATCCTTCACCCTAAATTTTATTTTAACAGGAGTCGTACCAGTTTCAGAACATCACCATTAACAAATTTTACGGCCAAATTCTCCAATACATTGGCAGGTTTGTGTTCGTAAAGGAACTAATGCATTGTAGAAACGCCATTGGTGGTGCTATTGCAGCATTGTGCCTTTTCCTACAGGGTGGTCGTTGTAGTCCTTTTTATGATAATATGTTAACGATAATCTTCATAACTGACTATTACACTTCAATAACTCAAGAGAAGTCTAAGAACCAAGGCATAAATTATAGGCGACCCAAGCCTTACCCAGCATACCCTTCACTTGCCATCTCATTACTACTTGTTCACTAGTTGGTTTTCCAATTTTATTTGGCTTTGTACCCCTAAAGAACGTAGTAATGAAAATGATTCATTGTGGCTTATGCTTAGATTAATGTTTGCTACTAATGTCATTGCTAAGACAATCACTAAGGCCCTATTTGGATTGGTTTTTCAAATGTTGCTTTTAGCTTTCTGAAGGGAAAAATCTTGGAAGAACGTTTTAAAGAAGCTGGGGGTACCAGTTTCTCAAAATATTTTATGTTTCTCTTTCTCTTCTGCAGAAAGTCAGAAACAAAAACTATGTCAAACAGGGCCTAAAAGTCCAAATCATAACTAGAGGAACGTTCTTGTATTCTTAGAAATAACAAGACAAATCATAAACGTGAAGAGGGCGAGAACAACAAAAATAGGCATGCCACAAGCAGAAAAGCAAAAGATAAACAACTTTTCATGTACTTGTATTTTCGATAGGTCCATCACAAATCATAAACACTATAGCTGCAAATGTGCATAACACAAGTGCGAGAGCCAAATAAGCATCCCACTGACAAATGCAAGATAAAATTGAACCTAAATCAAGATCAACTTATAAACAACCCAGAGATAACTCCTAGAATTGAGTACCTCAATATAGAACAGGTAAGGCGATGCAGACCAAGAAAAAAGCCAGCTTTGATTTTGTCAATAGTAGCAACATCAATTTTGAAAGACTTTGCCAGTACTGTAATGTCAATGCTGGTGTTGAAGATAGAACCAGGAATCGATGCCATTACAGCATTGGCACTACCAAAGGCAGATATTGCTATGGCACCATTTTTTGCATCGCTGTTGTATTGGTAGTGAATAAGTCCCTTAGGAAACACAAACAAGTCACTAGATTGGAGTGTCTCAGTAAAAAGCTTGTTAGTGGTGTTGACAAACCCCACTTCAAGGTTGCCATTGATGAGAAACAAGAGCTCGGATGCACGAGCTCTTGTTTAAGGACACGGGTACCACCATTGAGAGTCCTTAAAATTTGGCAAGTGTTAAACTGAAGAGAAGGGATAACACTTATCATTTTTCTGTTTACACGTGTAGACTGAATGCTTTTTATTTTTATTTTTTATTATATACTTTATAATTATTATTCTTATTCATTTTTCTGTTATGGCATTTTTTTTTGGCTTAGGGTGTGTTTGTTTGTCATACAATTTGCTTTTGGCTTTGGGTGGCCAAATCAATAAAAATTTTCATAAGAAAAAAAAAGGATAATTAATTAAGAGTAACCCTACTATCTAAAATGATATCTATATATAGACCAAAAAAAAGTATTGAGAAGTCTCATGTGGGAGACCTCTCACCCCAAAAGCTAGCTCAAATGGTGAGGTTCCCCTTCCGCAACCGAGCCTTGGGTTCCCTCATACTTATATACTGACCACCAGCCCCTTCCGCAACCGAGCCTTGGGTTGGAGCAAAGACAATCCTGGGCCGAGACTTATTGGTAACCTGGACTCTGATACCAGTGTTGGGTGGTCTTGGACCTCACTCACCCTAAAAGCTAGCTCAAAGGGTGAGGTTTTCCCTCACAGGTATATATTGACCACCATCCCTTTTTACAACCGATGTGGGACAACCCCAACCATTGTTATTATTATTTATCTAAAAAAAATGGCACCAAATAACCGTGGAGCTACTAAAGAAAAGAATGGAATTTTGAAAAGAAATTTAACATGGTATAGAGTTACAGCTGAAGAAGTACTACGTCTCCTAAGACAAACTGCTGTTCAAAACATATTAACCACCAAAGCTCACACTTAATGCTTCTCTCTGTCTGTTTCTTTGTATACTATATGTATATATATACATGCTCTCCAATTTTATGTATAAAGAAACTCAATCTCTGGCAATTGAGCATGTACAAACAACAACACATGACAGCTAGGGGGGAAAATTGCTGAAGCTGCCTAGACAGTTTCAGCGAGACGAAAACCATCAAAAAAAAAAAAAACTCTTCAAAAACGAATGGGGGGAGCTACGCTAAGACGTCGAGAGACGTGCATTTTTAGCTCCTGAGAAATCCCCAAGGTCCCGTTGCAGTCCCTATCCTGCAAATGCAATTAAAAGGAGAAGGTTTTATAGACGAGTTGAGTGATAGTAATGTCAAGTGTGAGTGAGTGGTAAAATTGACTAGTAACTTAATTAGTTACCTCCCAAAGCCAGCAAGTGCTCTAAGACTCATGTAGATAGTTAGTGCCACCCAGATTCCAACAAAACCATTACTTGCAGAGAGAATGAACAAAAATAATATGCTGAATATAGCCACCATGACCTAATAAAAATAAAATCTCATGTGATTTTTTTTTTTAACCTACAAAACAAATGAATTTTGAATTTATGTCTTAGTTAATCCCAAGATGATGGGGTAATAAAGGGAAAAGTTGGCCTCTCCAACACAACATTTTAATTGCCACAGTAACATTTTGGAAATTTATTTCCTTACGTCTAATATATATATCACACACTACCTCCACTAAGGCTCGAACATTGAGAATAAGGATCCGGTACATGTGGACAATTAGGCCTGCAACTATTATTTTCTATAAAATATTTTAAACTTGTCCCTTTTAGAACCCAATAAGGAAATAATTTCAATAATATTAAACCCGTTATTTTCATTCTTCATGATATTGGATACGTGTTGAAGGATTTAGATATCCAAGTAACACCCTCTCTAATAACTTAAGTTTTTTGAATAATTGGGTAGCCAACATGGTATCAGAGCCGAAGGTCTTGTATTCAATAGGTGCAGGTTGAAAGATTTAGATATTCAAGTAACACACTCTCTAATAGCTTAAGTTTTTAGAGTAGTTGGATTGGCAACATGGTATTAGAGCCGAAGGTCTCGTGGTCAATAGGCGCATGTTGAATAATTTAAATATTCAACTGACAAGGGCTCTAGTAGTTTAAGATTTTGGAGTAACTTAAGATTGGGTAGTCAACATTAAGAAGTACAATTTACCATTGCATAGGCGGTATATGCGAAATCCGAAGCACCAAAGTTGACACCATCAAAAACAAAGGCCAAACAATTGATTGGTTGAGTAGCTGCAACAAACTGACATGAAGCACCAGTAGCAAAATATTAGTTTCCGGAACAGAATAAGCGAAGTAGCAGCAATGATTTCGTGCTACAAGGCGAGAAGAGATACCGGAATGCCAACGTTGATGAGGCGGAGAACATCCACATCCTGCGTAAATATTCTCGCACCAAACTTCAACCCGACTCCGAGGACAATGGCTAATGCTATCCCCAGGACTAATCCCAACTGCAGCATTGGTTAATTTCAGTATCAATTGAAGAGGAAATCATAGGAAATGAAATGACAAGAGAGAATTGTATTATCGGGAAAATTTAAGTTACTTGCAACACTCGAGAGGCAGTAGCTGTCGCCTTGTCGTGGTTCTTTTCAGCAAATGCACTTGCAAGTATTGCCTAAACGAGCGGGAAAAAAAAAATCAAAGAATGTTAGAGTGAGTTCGAAAAATGAAGATGTGACGTATCATTCTGTTCTAGCACTTGATTTGAGCAGAAGCAGTACTAACCTGGCCTGCAACAGCCAATCCATCAGCCAGAAGCGATGTTGCTAGCCACACCTGCAAGCAGACCTGAAATGCAGCCATTTGTGTCGGCCCCAATCGTGCAGCCATTGAAGCCGCCAGGGTTACACAGAATGTCACAGCTATAACCCTCATTAATAAAAGAAACCCTGAAGCCAATATAACATATATACAAATTACTTGTATGTTTAAGTTCAAATTACACTGTCCAGCATAAATTTAAAACAAAATTTAAACATGGACATTTACTACTATTGTAATAAAAATAATCCATACCATTTTTAAGAAATCGACCCAATTGTAGATGCTTGGCACTAGGAGGTATAAGATCAACTTTTTCTAATAATCTACAGAAAAGTATTACGGAAATTAGGTACCTGCAGTAGCAACCGAAAATAAGAACATCTGTGAGTAGTTCCCTGACATATTACAGTATGAAACCAACAGAATGTCACAAAAATAAATAAAGCAAACTGAAGTGTTCGGTTGGGAAAAAAATTAACTTACTGGGATATGATATGCGCGATGGCTGCACCACTGACACCCATACGAAAGACAAATATAAATATCGGGTCCAAAATTATATTCGTTGCATCTCCCGCCACTGAATTAAACACAACAAACAAATTAGCTAGAATTGGGACAACAGAGGTGACATATAGAACTAAAAAAAAATTCAAAAAATAAAGCTCTCTGTTTTAGTCTTTTCCATAGTGTTTATATGTGCACATATAAATGAGGAAATGAATATGTCATGCGTTTTTTATTACTTCATTTACCAGTGGCATACAAGGGAGTTTTTGTGTCCTTGAATCCGCGAAAGACTCCTTGCATTGCTAATGAGAGAAGAACTGCAGGAGCACCAAGTGATCTTACTGTCAAATACTGCTGAGCAGGTTGTAACATAGGCGAATCCTGTACAAGTCGAAATTATTTTGCTGTCAAATGATACACAATCGGCGTAATGAAGCTGAAGAAAGTAACAAGTTGAACAGATTTTGTAACGGAAAGTGCTTACGGATTTCACTCCCATAAAGTTCAATATAGGTTTTCCGAGGGATATTAGGAATACGGCTTGGAGGAGGCCGAGGATGCCACCAATGATCAAAGCTGATGACGCCGATGGAATTTGCCTTTTTTCATGCTTAACCTTAGCTACTAAACCTAAGCTATCATCAATTGAATCTGACTTGTACCTCTCACTAGAATCTGGAAGAGGACATAAGGACACTCGGTTGATATGGATCTCGGAAGTTATACGAATCACCATGTGTTACAGATATGAGTTCATAACTTACCATTTAGAGGTATCAACTTCTCACTTTCACTGTCTATTGGTGATTTCATTTCCAAGCTTTCGCTGTCTTGTTCTTCGGGACTTGCCTTTGCATTTGCAATGGTATCTTCCTCAGCAACAAAAGAGGTTGTGACACTGACAAGTGGGAATATTGCAATTCTTGATACTTGATTGAACACCGCAATAGAAACTCCTACAGCAGCAAGCTCTACTGGACCTGTACAAATTTACAACCAAAAACTTTATGATAAATATATATTGACAGTCTGATTGCATTTAGCTCAAGCAGACATTTTCGGAGCAGTTTCAACAAGCCTGTTTAAATTCACAGACCTCATTTCCTAATGGGATTAGTCCAATAATTGATATTCACTAGCTATGCTTGTGATAGAACCCTATAGTTAAATCCCAAGTAAACTTTAAACTGAGTAAAGGGTAGCTTCATGTATATCTACAGCTCAAAAAAGAGGCACCATAAATGTCCTCTTCGGAATCATTATCTAAGAACACATCGATATCGATCAATTAGTCCTAAATGAACATTAAAGAGGCAAAGGAAGTAGTACCTATTTGGCCAATGAATGCTGTGTCAACCAGCGACGCAATAGGGTCCGCTGTCAAGGCAAGTGCTGCTGGGAAGGCGATTCGTGCTATCTCTAGCCCAAGCTCGTCCATACGAAAAATGAATCTGTCCATACAATCGATACAACAAATGTCAGAACCGGATCAATGTAGCCGAACCCAAATAGTTGGGAAGAACTAAAAAACTTGGATATCACACAACAATGGACACAAATTGTATTATATTTTCTAGAGAACTTTTTTCAATGTGTATTGAAATGGTACCTTGCATCTTTAAAAAATATGCAGAGAGGAGATCTTTTGTAGTTTCCAAAAGAGTATGTATCATCATTCTCTTCCATAATTGAGAATGCAAAAGTGTTCTTTAATTTAAACACATAAACGGAAGAGAAAATTAGTGTCTTAGGCAGCTGGGCTTATCAAGCTTATTGTCCTGCACAAAAAATTAAAATTTCACTAGTAAGACTCCTTTTGGTGCAAATTTAAAGTTCATGTATATATACATATTATATATATATATATATATATATATGTATCAATACCCACTAAAGAAATAGCTTCAAATTTAAGTTTACAGAACCTAAGCTGAAAAAAGAAAATGTCTCTTACTTTTACATAAACAAGTTTGAACTTGAAAACCAACCTTCTAACTGATAGATAATTTATTACAGCTTTGAGACTTCAATACCCATCTAAACAAGAGCTTCTAATTCAAACAAGAATAGAAAAATCAAGTACCTCTCATTGATTTTGTGTGGTAGAAAAGCTTCAAATTCAACAAAAAATTAAAAATAAAATATAAAAAGTAAAATTGTGTCTCTTAGTTTGCACAAAGAAGTTTCAACTTGAAAACTAACCTTTTAACTGATAATAAATTCACTACAGCTAGCTTTGAATCTTCAATACCCATTAAAAACAAGAGCTTCTAATTCAAAGCACCTTAGAAAAATTAAATAACTCTCATTGATTTTGTGTGGTAAAAAAGCTTCAAATTCAAAGTCCATTAGAAAAATCATTTTAAATGTCACTTTTTCACATAAAGAAGTTACAACTTGAAAACTAACCTTCTAAGTGAAAAAAGTGTACAAGTTTTTAATTCTCAATACCCATAAAAAACAAGAGCTTCAAAATTCAAACCAAGTTAGAAAAAATCAAATACCTCTCGTTCTCATTGAATTTTTCTGGTGGAAAGTAAGAGTCTCATCCCTCTGACAACAACCCAAAATTTATAACATAGATTCTTCTAGCTCTGTACTTTTAATACTGTCTCTCATTTTCAAAATGGACCCCAAAAAGAACTATACCATTCCTTCCAAACAAGAATAGAGAGGAAGTGCACACTTTCTATGAACTTTCGTTTCTGGCCAGAAAATGAGAATATATATCTATACATATACATATATATATATATATAGGAAAATAAAAGAAGGGTCATTGTTATTGCATGGTTAACAGATGAAGAATGTGACAAGATGGGGCAACAAGATATGTGATGTGTCTTAATTGTTGGACTAATTGAGATCTTCAAACAGTGACACATGACACATGACACATGACACTGCAAAACATATGGTTGCCAAGTGTCTATCATTGTTTAGAAGCTTTTCAACCACCTTTGAAATGGTTAGAGATAACAATTATGGAATTTGATTTGGCAGTACTTTTATATATTTGCCTCTTTAAGATATAGCACCAACTCATTACAGTCGAGGCACAATTAATACATGATTACGTTATGAGTAAAAAATTTGAGTTGGTTAACCTACATACAAAGTTATCTCAAAAGTTCATTTCAATATTTTATTTTATTTTTTTTAAGAAAAAACTCGGATTATTATTTCAAAGAGTCTATTTCATCTTGTTAACTGTTTTATGTTGTCAGTAAAAATTATTCTTTCATTGTTGTCATGTTTTAAATGTTTTTTCATTAATTTTTATACAATTTTAATTGAGGAGAAATGAGAGCACGAATTTCGAATAACCTGCGTGAACACCAGTATTATATTGCATGTTTTTGGATCAACTCACACGATTTTATACTTTTTTTCTTAGGTTTCCCATAAAAAATCTCGTACTATTTGGAGGTCACAATCATTTCTTTTGAAAATCAGCGTCCTTACTAGCGTGATCCGCATGAACTTATACACACTCTTCACACTTTCGGTTAAGGTCTAACTCTGATACCATTATAACTCAATAGGACTTATAAATGCATATGATTTTCTATACAAGCATATGTCATTTGTTATTGTTAGCTAATAATGAATGGCCTAAGAGAGTACTTATTAATTAATGAATTAAACATAAATTTCATGGCAAAATTTACAAGAAAATAGAAACTAGAGATAATACAATAGGTAACAAAATAAATAAATAAATTCCTTACGAGATAGCTTGCATTAAATTCTCGAACGTGTTAAGCTTCCGCCTTATGCTTACCGGAAATCAGTAAAAAAAATTGTGGATATGCGAAAGGACTAATAATGTCCCAGTGGATGGAGTCCCCTTCTACTTCTAGTATTGTTCGAAAAAATAAAATGTTAATAACGAAAAATAAATAAATAAATATTTAATTAATGTGTTTGGGTGCTAAAATAAGAATTGGAGGGAAGTCATCATCTCTCGAGTGTTCATTTTATTTCCCTTTTCTCGGATTTTGTTTTTCAACTTATTTATTTATTTATTTTCTGCAGTTTTTCAAGGATTTGATTTCCTGAGAAACATTATAAGGAAAGTTCAGGAATTGGAAAAAGCTTTAAAATATGAAATGAAAGTTTTTTTTTTCCTCCAACCTCGATTTTTGAATACATAGTCAAAGCTCATACAGACTAAAATACATAGATAAGTATATGTTAGAGTTTAGATATATATATGTATTAGAACATGGAAATTTCAAATTCAAGAACATCAAACAGTACATGCACATATACTTGGATATCCATGTACATCTTCAAGTTACCAATAAAACCCACACACTCTAAAAGAAAATTTATTGAATATGTATTACATTAACGATCAAATGAAATAAAAAATAAATAAATTTAAAAGACACAATCCCGAAAACATTTTAAGTTCATACTTTTGTCTTTAACAAAGTCTCGTGTAAACAAATAATCCGATAAATATTAAAAATAAATAATTAACTTACTTGAATGTACAATAACGAAGTGGACGAGGAACAACATACATTCCCCGTCAAGTTTCTTTGAAAAAAAATTCAAGAAACTTTTAGGGGATTGTAATGGTGATGAACTAAAGGAAGGTGGAAAATAGGAGAGAGATTTTTATAAATTTGGTTGGTCAACCTAGTATCTGGTTAGGTCAAATTTTCTAATAAAAGAAATTAACGGTTTTATCCATTGGCTATATTGTATGGTTATTTTTTTTTTTGTAGGTATCTGGATTTATGGCTGTAAGCATCTGGCTACATTGAAAAAATATGTTTAAAATTTTTTTGGAGATACAAAGTAGATTATTGCTAAATTTGGCTCACAACATTTTTCATTGACTCTTGGGACTTATTTGTCCTAAGGATTTAGGTTTAAGCACAGTCAACAACTATGCAAACTCAATCCTCATTTTTGTAAAATTTAATTATATATAAGATTTTCAAAGATATGAGTTGGAGTTGTGCAGCCTTGACTTCACTTGCCATTCTCTTTATCATAATGATACTATACATATATACCTTTTTTTTTATACATATATAGGTATATACAGTGACGGATCCAGAAATTAGTTTGAGTGGGGGTATAATAGTATTTTTTGTGATTTCAATGGGGGCATAATGCAATTTTAGTGGGGAATTTCCATAAATATATAATTTTATACATAAAATTTACAAAGAAAAAAATTTCAGTGGGGGCATAGTAGTATTTTTCAGTGGGGGCGTATATACATGATTTTTTTTTTCCAAATCACAGCAACTGCTCCTCATTTTTTAATTTGATGCATGACTATGGTTTGTCTTATCGGACAGATATCGTTCAGTTCGTAATGTATCGATGCGTAACGTATTTGGAAGGTGTTGATACTGTTATATAATACGTTATTAATCTGATATTCAATTTTAAGATTGAAATTAAACGAATCAGCTACACCGAAACTGTAACCGCGATCGCAGAACCATGATTGGGATAGAATATGAGCTATGTAATGAAATTACCGATAAGCCAAATAAAAATTTTGAGTAGATGTAAAGATAAAAAAATCGAGGCCCACTAAGAGACAAGCTCATTGAAGAATGCCAAAGTCATTAATGCCTAAGCCCATTTCTTAAAGTCCATCCCATCAAAAGGATCATTCTAGAATTTCTTTGTGAGCAAGCTAGCATCCAAATTTATTAGGGATATATGGAGGTAAATATGTGATGTAAATCAGATCCCTACAATCAAGGGATCTAATCGTAATCTAGATGGACCAAAAAGCTCATATGAACTTTATATAAATATGGCCATGGGAGCCTCAATAAATTCATTCTGAGTGTAGGCAAAAAAGTGAACTTACACTTTGGCGCCATCTATGGGAATCGAACCCACGATTCTCTCTTTCTATATACTTTCTTTCTTTATACATATTTTTTATTGAGAAAAGCACTTTGGAAGAATTAGGAATGGTGGTAGCCAGGTCTTTCGGAGCCGCTAAAGGTAGCACCATCCCCAATTCCCAGATCAAGCAGATCATGCAGCGACTGGAAGTGGTAGAGAAAAGGAACGAGGCCTTCGAACAACAGAATGTTGATCTACGACAGTAAATAGCCTATATGCTAGTACCAGCCAATGCAACCAATGGTGCCAACAACGAAGGCGGTGAGGCAAATCCCCCAGGACAGGAAGATGTTAATTTGAATAGGCGAGAAGGAATCGAAAGTAAAATGTTTAACAATCAAGAGGAAATCTCCGTACCAGCAGTGAAGGGATTACCGAACCATCAGCCTCCAACCATGAAATATCTAGAGGAGATGGTTGTGAGGATCCAGAAACAAGTGCTCGAAAGCTTAAAAGTGCAAATTATCATGAAGGATCTGGCGGCCCATGCCGCCATAGACATGATCCGATCGTCTGTCACTGATGAAATTGATTAGGCATATTTCCCAAAGAAGTTCATCCTCCCAACCTTCACGCTATGCGACGGGATAAAGGATCCGCTCGATCAAATCTACCAATTCCAGCAAAAGATGGCCGCCTACAAGAAGAACGAAGCCTTTCTCTGTAACATATTCCCTACTAGCCTAACCGATGCACCATTACTATGGTTCAGAAAACTGCCGCTATGGTTAATCAACAACTGGAATAGGTTGTGTGAAATATTCATAGCTCAGTACTACGGCAATCAGAGGCACAAGAAAACCATTTCCAATCTATTTATAATGACACAGGAGAAAGGGGAGACTCTCCAGACCTTCTTGTCCAGGTTCAATAGGGAAATGTCTGCCATTGACCAGTGTGACCAGTTGTCAACAGTGGAAGCATGCAGAATGGCATTAATCCCAGGCATGAAGTTTCACGTCTCTCTGGTGAAATGTCCTCTTAATGATATAGGAGAACTCAACTCCCGAGCTCAGGGTTACTTAAGGATAGAGGAGGAGGAGCGGTTAGACAGAAGCGAGCTACCATGGTAACCGTTGAGGCTCGAACAAAGGACCTAATCAAATATTAGAAGGTCGTTCGATCTGCACCTTCATCCTCATCTTTCAGACAAACAGATAGAAGTAAAAGGTGGAAGACAAAGGTACCCACCTAAGAGTCAGCCTAGGAAAATTATTCCAAGAAAACAAGAATAAAAGAATTTTCAGGCCCCCCCTGCCAATGTGACGTCCGATGGAGTAGAAGGGCATGACCAAGCACTACACATTCCATAGTAAGTACGGGCATCACAACAATGACTGCAAGAACCTTCATAGACAGGTGGAGGCAATGATAGAAAAGGGTGAACTAACTAACAATATAGCAAAAGATCAGACCAGGGCAGAGCGAAAAGAGCGGGCTATTCAAATAAACGCCTCGGCAGGACAACTAGTTTGGGTGATCCATATGGTTCAGGGATGACATGTAACCAAGGAGACAGAGTAAAATAGGACATCGCAACTACGTTAGGTGCATAAACTTAGAAGAATTAGAGAGGTGTTCCAAACATCAAACAAAAAAGAGGAATCTCAGATAAGCTTCACGGAATCTGACCTGAGAAATGTACAGTTTCCCCATGAAGATCCCCTACCCCATGAGGATCCCCTGGTAATTAATTACTCTTATAGTCGTAAACTGCCTTATTAAAAGGGTTATGGTAAACCCTGGCAGCAGCACAAACATCATGACAAAATTGGCATTCGGCAAGCTCGAAGTGGACATGGAACAGGTACACCCCGCCAGAGTCCCTCTTGCCAGATTTGATGGACGTCGCGTGGAACAAATTGGAGTCATCCAGATATCCATCTCGGCTGCCCGAAGGACCTTGAAGGAGAGCTTCATAGTGGTGGACGTCAAGCCATCCTATAATTTACTAATAGGTAGATGATGGATACATCGTATGTAGGGAGTCTCATCAACTCTCCATCAGGTTATAAGGTGTCTCAATCCAAATGGGATAGACGTGATAGATATACTCAGGGATCAAGTAGTTGTCAAGGAATGCTATGCAGTCACTATAAAGAACCTAAACAAGTAGAAAAATCCAACAGAAGGGGGACAAGAGGACCCCAAGTACAATGAGAAATAGAAATTATAGTTAGTCCCACTTGAGGAGGGTTAGAAAGATCAGGTCACCACTGAGCCCCTCCAAGATATTGATATCAGCCCAACCGGAGATGGAAGGACTACATTCATTGTTCTACCCTCTCAACTGAAGAAAAGGTGGAGTTGATCAATTTTTTGAAAAATAGCCTAGATATATTCGCTTAGTCACACCTGGATATGCCAAGCATCAGTCCATTAGTTGCCCAGCATAGCCTCAATGTCAATTCCGAAGCACAACCAGTCAAATAGAGGCAAAAGCGCTTCGGAGTAGAGAGGAATTAGATTATAGCAGAAAAAATAAAGAAGTTGCTGGAGGCCGGGTTCATCAGGGAAGAAATTCATTTGGGAGGCCGGGTTCATCAGGGAATAAATTCATTTGGGATCATGTGGAAATAATTCGAGAGGCAAATCATTAGCTCACAAAGTACTGAATCAGTGTTACTTTTGGCCCTACCTCTCTCAGGATACATAAGTATATGTCAGAAGGTGTCATAAGTGTTAGATATAAGGAGACAATATCCATCCACCACCAGAGCTCCTAAACCCAATGCTTAGTCCTCATCCTTTCGCCCAATGGGGAATAGATATAGTGGGACCACTGTCTATGGCCCTCGGGAAGGCCAACCAGGCTCTCATTGCAACGGATTACTTCACCAAGTGGGTAGAAGCCGAATCTTATTCAACGATCCCTCATAAGCATGTGATCAGGTTCATCTGGACAAACATCATTTCCCGCTTCGGGGTGTTGAAAGTCATCATTATGGACAATGGGAAAAATCTGGATAACAAATGGACAAGGCCATTCTGCAATCAGCATGGTATACAACTCAAAACTTCCTCGGTTGTATACCCATAAGGCAATGGCAATGCTGAAAGGTCCAACATGACAATCTTGAATACCCTCAAGAAGAAATTGGAAGATGCATAAGGTCTCTCGCCTGAGAAATTTCCAGAGGTATTGGGATCCTACAAAACAACCCCAAGATTCCCCGCTAGGGAAACCCCCTTTTCCATGGCATATGGAATAGAGGTCGTAATCTCAACTAAGCAAGTAGTTCCAACCCTCATAACAGAGGTGTATCTAGAGGAACATAATAATCAAAATCTGATTCACAGGCTTGATACACTTGAGGAAAAACGCGAAAGAGTCACAATCAGGCTGACAGCATATCATCAAAGGGTCAGAAATAGCTTTAATCAAAAGTGAGAAGAAGGGAAATCCAAGTCGGAGACATGGTCCTCAGAGAGAAAACTGGGCTTGTCAGAAAGCTCCGGGAGAATTGGGAAGGACCTTACATGGTAACTGAAGTTATCGGGCGAGGAGCATATCGCCTGAAACACTATAAAGGCTACATGGAGCCCAACTCACAAAATGTCTCCCGACTAAAGAGGTACAACTCACAAACAATACTTATCACAAACGATAAATAGGCTTCAGCCCATTTTATTAATCTTGGCATATCATGCCTTCAGATAGCATATCTTATCGAGAAATCGTGAAAACAAAATGCTCCTAAAGAGGTACTCACAATTTCTTGATAAGATATGTTATCTGAAGGCATGATATGCCAAGATCAATAAAATGGGTTGAAGTCTATTTATCGTTTATGATAAGTATTGTTTGTTCGACACGGTGGAGATAAGGGTTGTCAACTGACTACCGGGTGGACTCCTATAAAGACTCTACTTATAAGCTATAATCCTAATCATGATAACTCCTACAGGTCACAACCTTATCAAGACAACTGTTTGGTCATCCTGTTAAGACCACCGTCTTTAAGTCCCTATAAATATAGGGTCTGGGTCAACCTAAAAGGTACGCCATAATTACCCACCTCATTAATACTACTTTATTTCCCGAGGTTCCAAGTAATAACTTGACCGTCGAAGCCTACTTGGCCAGTACCCCACTGGTACCACTCTCGATCACTATTTGTTCTTTTTGATAGGTACGACACCATTTGTTACCCGACCATTCTACGCATCAACAGTTGGCACCGTCTGTGGGAAATGATAGCTTCTTACTTCTAGATAACGATAGAATGGCCAATCTATGAAGTAAGAGTAAGGATGGTGAGGTCTCTGGACAACCTAAAGATCCTCTTCTTCCACCAGAAGACCAGCTACTCCCAGCCACCCAAGCGGCCCAAACCGGTCTACCTCCGTTACATCCTCCCCTCCCTGATGGACAATAGGAGGCGCGTGTTTCTCTGGGAGAGCATGAAGTTGGTGATGATCGTTCATCACACAACTCTGAAAATCCTTAAGATCTAGACCGACCCAAGCAACATTATCCACATGACCCAGACCCCCGATAGGGCATTGAACATATGGCAATATTAGAGTAATAGGTTCAAGCTTTGAGTTAAGGGATGGACCAGTTGATCCAGCAAAACACGGGGATCCTCCAACGACTGGTCGTTCTCATTCCTCCTGCCCCAGACATGACTGGGAAGAACAATATTGATAAGGGAGCAGAGCATAGCCATAACCAGGGTCAACACAAGACAGTATTTCAGAGCATGCGACAAGAAAAGACTCACTCAGATCCTGATGATCCAACAAAAGCCATGGGAGTAGATCAATATATTAAAAATCTAAAGGCACAGATGGAAGATATGGCACAAGCCATGAAGGGAAAAAGCCCCGCCATGGTGGATAACCTGCTACAGAAGACTAACTCCCCTTTTGATGCACCGGTGATGAGTGTTCCCCTACCCAACAAGTTTAAGATGCCTCAGTTGGAAAATTTTGATAGGTTCAAAGACCCCCTCAATCAATTGGAGACTTTTAAGGCACTTATGCATCTGCAAGTTATTCCAGATGCCAAAATGTGTCGAGCTTTTCCCATCACCCTGAAGGGGTCGGCCCGATTTTGGTTCAACAAATTGAAGACTGGCTCCATTCAATATTTTGACAAGTTAAGCAAGAAATTCATCGAGCACTTCATTGCTGGACGGAGACATAGGAAGCCTGCCACCTACTTGTTAAATGTCAAGAAAGACAAGTGTTAACCCCTTGAAGACTTAAGGGTGGGACTTTGCCTTTGTGACATGGGCAAAGTCCCCATGACAGCACCTATGTGCAATGGGGGTTGAGAATGGCACTTGAGTAGCTTGAGATGGCACTTGGAGTGGCATTGGGAAAGAAGTTAGAAAATAAACTAAGTGTTGGAGAAAAGTCAATAAGCACCCTTGTGGCAAATGGCACGAATATGCAAAAGGAGATTATTGAGAATTATTAATTAAATCAATTATTACTCCTCAGACATGGTTGATATATGTTCTGGTCACTTTGGCTTTTGTGTATTTTGCATATATATGGGGGTATATGAGCTTGATAAAACTTGGCAGCCAACAACCAAGCAAGGCCTTGGCAATCCTTGGTTAGGGTATGTGTAGGGAGGCCTAAGGACATGCGTGGGCATGGTTTGACAACACTTGGCTTGACGGCATGGGTCCATGATAGTGGTGTGGTGTTGATGATAATGTGGGCACTTATGTGTGCACTTGGCTTGGCTAGCCTTGCATGTCGTGCCCACTATTGTGCTAACTTTCCATTGGGCAAGGATTGCCTTGACTTGGCATGTGTTGGAGTACATGCAATGTGCATATCTTGGCAAGCCATGCCCATATCAAGTCTTGGCAATGCTAACTTATCTTTGACAAATATGTGACACCACTAATGGCTGAATTCGAAAGACATAGGCATAACACAACATGGCCTATGTGCCAAAGCATTGAGGAACCGAAAAATGGGCATGGATAGGTGCATGCTCGTTGGTGAAGACATGGGTTCAGACTTGACATTGCTCCCAAGTGCACGTAGACTTGAGGGGAGCTGGGACAAGGTATTTGGCTCAGCAAAGGTAAGCATTGGGCATTGTTGGCTCATGTTTAGTATGAATGGCTCGTGATGGTGAAACATGACTCAGACTTATGTAAGGCTGGTCAAGGCACGGTGTGGCTCAGACAAGGCAGTTGGGCAGTTTGGAGACACACAACCACCAAGAGGCATGCGGCACTGCAGGAGAGTGCCAAGACATCCAGCAATTGGGAGTGCAACTGCATTATTAGTGTTGACAACCTCTAAATGGTGCCAATACTTAGCCTAGGTGAATGGGGTTTTCATTTACACAATTAGGCATTTTTGTATGTATTCCTATATAGGCACAAGTATGGCATTTTGTATAGGTACGAATTCAGAGAGGAAAGTGTTTGTATTGTTCTGTTATGTAGCCTGAGTAAGGGATCCTTGTACTATTTATATGATAATAGTGAAGGGTGGAAAACCATTGTTGTGGTTTTCTGTAAATGTGTGGGTGTTGTTTATATTCTCTGCATATATACTTTATATATGTGTGTTGAGTGCATTATTGTTGTATCTCAAAGGCATCAAGTGTGTGTTGACTGAACCAGGTTGGAATAAAATGTGTTTATGTCTGATTTGGTGCCATCATAGGGTAAAGTTTTGGTGTTGAAAAATGAACCATGTGACAACAAGGGAGAGTCATTATGAGATTATATAAACCGGTTCAATACGGAGATGCTCCAGGTTGACGAGGTCAATGAAAACATGGTAGTAATGGCCTTCATGGGAGGGCTACAGTCTTATAGGTTCCTATTTTCCTTATCAAAAGAACCACCCAAGACTATGGTGAAACTGCTTGTTAAAGCCCAAAAACATATGAATGCGGAGGATGCTATGAACGCCCGTAAAGGGAAAGGGGTTAAGGAAAAAAAGGTGGAGAAAAAAAGGCCAACAAAAACCACCAAGGATGAGAGAGAGGCTAAGGGCTGAAAAACCCAACCAACCCAAGCTGACTGGTCATCTCGACCTTCAAGGAGTCAGGATAGGTTCACTAGCTTCACTCCGTTAAACAAGCCAATAAGCGAGATCCTACTTTAGATCCAAGACGACCCTTCTTTATCCTGGCCACCCAGGCTTAAATTAGATCCATCGAGAAGAGCATGTGATAGATACTGCCGCTTTTATCGTGACCATGGACATACAACAGATGAATGCATCAACCTAAAAAAATAGATCAAAAACTTTATCCAGAGAGGGCATTTGAGTCGATACACGACCAATGCCGACAAAGGAAAGGGTAGTCAGGATGCCTCACGCAGAAGTCGTACACCAGAGAAACAGTTGGTTCGGGAAATTAATGTAATTTCTAGAGGGTTCACTGGAGGCGGTGAGACAAGCTCATCCCAAAAAGCTCATGTGAAAAGGGCCAGAAGTACGATAGAGGTTCAAGGGGTAGATATTTCTACTCCGCCTTCTAAATCCCCATGACTAGAATGGCAGGTTATTACATTCTCCAACGAGGATGTGCATGGAGTTCAACACCCCCATAATGACCCACTGGTGATTATAGTGGCAGTGGACAATTTTACCATACGATGAGTTCTGGTTGACAATGGAAGTTCTGCGAATTTGTTATTCTTTGAAGCTTTTGACAAAATGGGTATATGAAGAGAGAGGTTGAAACCATCCAAATCACCTCTAGTTGGCTTCTCTGGAGAAAAGGTGTTTCCACTAGGAATAATGGCATTTCCTTTTATAGTAGGGGACACACCAAGGCAGCTCACGATCATGATATATTTCTTTATGGTGGATTGTCCTTCTACCTACAATGCCATCCTTGGAAGAGTTACTATTAATACCCTGAAAGTAGTGACCTCAACTTACCACTTGTTAATGAAGTTCCCAACCGATCATGGTGTGGGAAAGGTATGAGGAGACAAGGCCATGGCTATAGAATGTTATGCAACAGCTCTAAAGGAAATAAGGTCACGGGAGGCACTTGCTATCGAAGGCCTCGAAGTAGATGAAACCACTCCGCGACTAGAACCTGTGGAAGACCTTATAGAGGTACGCCTGGAAGAAGAAGGGAACTAAAAGAAGATAAGTACCGGGTCATTAATTCTTGATGACATTAAGGATCAACTTATTCAATTCCTAAGGCAGAACTAAAACATGTTCGCATGGACACGTGAAGACATGTCTGGCATTGATCCCCAAGTTATGCAACACCGACTAAATTTGGATCCTACTACTAAGCCCGTAAGGCAGAAGAAGAGGGCATTCGCCCCCAAGAAGAATGTAGCCATAATGTCCGAGGTCGACAAACTTCTGAAGGCGTCAGAAGGCGAACTTCATTCGAGAAGTCCATTACCCTGACTGGTTGTCAAAATATTGTCCTGGTGAAAAAGGCAAATGGAAAATGAAGGCTCTGTGTTGATTTCACGGACTTAAATAAAGCATGTCCAAAGGATAGTTTTTTTTTACCAAGAATCGACATGCTGGTAGAAGCCACTTCGGGGAATAAACTGCTTAGTTTTATGGATTCATATTCGGGATACAACCATATCCCCATACACCCTCTCGATTGTGAAAAGACATCTTTTATCACCGACCGAGGCATATACTGTTATAAAGTAATGCCCTTCGGGCTGAAGAACGCCAGAGCAACCTACCAGAGGCTGGTCAACAGTATGTTTAAAGATCAAATTGGAAGGAATATGGAGGTCTACGTAGATGACATGTTAGTGAAGAGTGTCAAGAAGGAGAACCATATGGCAGACCTTGAAGAATCTTTTGGAATGCTCAGAAAGCACCAAATGCACCTAAACCCAACCAAGTGTGCTTTCGTTGTATCATTAAAAATGTTTTTGGGGTTTATGGTCAATAAAAGGGGCATCGAGGCTAACCTGGATATGAAGTCTCCCCAATGGACCCAGAAGTACTTTGGACGTTGTTTGTCAACGGTTCATCCAACTCATAGGCAAGTGGAACAGGGTTACTATTAATCACGCTAGAGGGAGAAAGATTCCCTTATGCCCTCCGATTCAAGTTCAAGGCTACTAATAATGAGGCAGAATATGAGGCCTTGATAGCAGGACTTTGGATAATGCAAGCCTTACAGGATTTCTACTTAAAGGTCAATACGGACTCCCAACTGGTGGTTGGCCAGGTCAGTGGAGAGTATGAGGCAAAAGGAGAAAAAATTAAGGCTTACTTGCAAAGGTAAAAGAATTAATCAGCCAATTCAAGAAATGTGTGATCTGCCCAATACCAAGATAAGAGAATGGTCATGCAGATGTCCTAACCCGACTAGCTACAATTATTGATCTAGAGGATGATATATTTCCCTTGGAACACCTACATCAACCAAGCATTGCCCAGAATGAAACTACCATGATCATGCAAGTAGAACAAGGTATGGAGTGGGCACATCCCATCATCAAGTACATTCAGGATGGGGAATTACCAGAAGACCAGCTGGAAGCCCGAAAGATAAGGCTCTGTGCCACCAGATATGTTTTCCTCAACAGAGTTCTTTATAAGAGGAAGATTTATCTTCCATACTTACGTTGTGTTTCTACTACAGAGGCAAGCTATATCCTTAAGGAGATTCATAAGGGCTTATGTGGAAACCATGCAGGGGGCAGATCTTTAGCCTATAAGGCTATAAGACAAGGGTACTATTGGTCGACCATGCAAAGTGATGCATTAGAATATGTGAAGAAGTGGGATAAGTACCAACGATTTGCTAATGTCCCCAGACTTCCATCTAAGGAATTACCACCCATGACCGGACCATGGCCTTTTGCTCAGTGGGGAATGGACTTGGTTGTCCCACTACTTTGGGGTAAGGGTCAAACCAAATTTGCAATAATGGCAATCGACTACTTTGCTAAATGGGTGGAGGCACAACCACTGGTCCGAATTACAGCCAAGAATATCAAAGTCTTCACCTGAAAGTCAATCATTTGCAGATTCGGTGTCCCTCGGGTTATAGTGACAGACAATGGGAAGCAATTCGAAGGCAGTGAATTCTGAGAGTTTTGCTAAGGTTTAGGAATAAAAAACCACTACTCCTCTCCTGGACACCCGTAGGCGAACGGGTAGGCAGAGGTTGCCAACAAAATAATTCTCGGGATGATCAAAAAGCGTCTGGAAAAGGCTAAAGGGTTGTGGCCCGAATAGTTGCCCGCTATACTGTGGGCTTATAGGACCACGGCCAAGACCCCCACGGGTGAGACCCCTTTTCTCCTTGCCTTTGGCAGTGAGGCTGTGATCCCAGTTAAGATTGGGTTGGAAAGCTACAGGACAAGCCACTATGACCCAGAGCATAATCAAAAGGAATTGGCAATCAGCTTTGACCTGATTGAGGAAAGAAGGGAACAAGCCCAAATGAGGGTTTTGGTCTACCAACAAGCAATGTCACGATATTACAATACCCGGGTGAAGCAGAGAAGATTTCAGCCAAGAGACCTTGTCCTACGAGAAGTCACATCATTAACCCGTAACCGTGGAATTATGAAAATGGGAAAGATGGCTTCTAATTGGGAAGGTCCCTACAGGGTAATCTGCACGCAACGACAAGGAGCTTACTGGTTGGAGACCCTCCAAGGAAAGCAGCTACCTCGTCCCTGGAATGCTCAACACTTGAGGAAGTATTACCAGTATATGGGAAAGGTAGCATCAGGGTCAGTTTCGACTACCCTCTATTTTATTTTTATTAATATCATGTCAAGTAGTTTCATTCACTTAGGTTTAGTTTACAATAAGCCATTGAGCACTTTTTCGTTTATTTGATTTACATTAATTATCAAAGTTGTTATTCCGCTAATCATCAATAAAGGGAATACTTCTATTTTAATTTTCGAGTCTCTACTATGTTATATTTATATATTTCCACCCAAATAATGGAACCCCTATCATAACGGGGGGGGGGGGGGGTTGAGTGAAGCTTGGGGTCATAAATTGATAATATGTTCTTGAATAGGTATGGCTGAGTGAAGCCCAAACCTTACATAAAAAAAGGGGTCAAATTATGACTTTCATTTCAATAAAATCTACCTAACTGAAAGGTTAAGTTGAGTTTACACAAATCAAAATGCAAAATCCATAAAGCAGTTTTAGTGATAAAACTTCAAGTACAAACAGACGAAAAAGAAAGGGAATGCAACACTAGACAATACAACAACACTACTCTACTCCGCAGGATGGGGGTGGGATGGAATCCGAAGTAGTCATGCATCGGATAATGAATGTTTGCTACTCACGGAGATCCTCAAAACCATCGATATAGCAGTCGACCCCATGTTCCCTCTATTCTGGGGAACGTCTAAACTCCTCAGCACCATCTAGCTTTACTCCACTCAATTGCTCGGTTAGTGAAGAGACCTGATCTCTTTCTTTCTAAAGGTCAGACTCATAAGTCTGCCTCAACCTCGCAGCCTCCTCAACCCTGTTCACCTCAGCCAACTGGCTCTGGTACACCTACTGGTCGTATGAGCTTTGTAGCTTAGCCATCTCTGATTGATGCTTAGCTGCCATTTGATCCCCCGTTTTCTCCCCTCGGACGCATCTATGAAATATACTAGTAGTCCGGGTAAAATGCTAAAAAGAAGAGGAAGAAAATAAGTCGACATAAAAGGGCAAAGTAAATGGAAGTGGTGCTCGTCTCTTATGCGGAATACTAACCCAACTAAGATCAAGCAAAGACTACTGGTACAAATCCATGGTATCATCACCCCTGAGCGACTCAAGGTCCTCATCCATCAGAGCATCGGTGAGCCTCTCTTTGGCGACCTTCCAACTGTTTATCATGGTACCCCTAGTAAAGGATTGTGACTCAATAGAAAATGAGGAGTCGGGTAGTCCAAAACTAGTCATGGGTTACCCGGAGGCAAGCTGCCTACCAATCACTCCCTATTAGCTGAATCCTGGCTGAGTAAAGCTGGAACCCCTATAGCCAATCTCCAAATTCAAATCGAGATCGAGGGTCTTGATAGAATGACCCTGACCGAAAGAGGTACTCGGTTGAAGCTGGGGGAGGGGTTGGGAACCTTGGCCAGGCAACAAATAAAGAAAGTGGGGCACTGGTGAAGAACTCATGGGTATAAGAGACTTGGTTGCCTTACGCTTCTTTAGGACACGGTCAAGCTCGTTTTGGGTGAACCTGACAGACACCCCTGTGTACATAAAGAGATAAGGGTATATCACATGAAGAAGAATATATATATATATATAATATGTATATATAAATAAATATACCTACACTCTCGCCACTAGAAGGAAGCACTCAACTCCCTCTTGAAGGAGGAGAACAAAAAATTGGAGTAGGTGGCGATGTAGACATGCTCCCAGAAAAGGCGGTAGTCCTGCTCGGGGAAGGAAGAAAAGATGCTGCTATATACGGGATGCGGCCACCACGAAGGCTGAGACAGAACGTGGACAGAGCCGCTGGAGCCAGGATATCTCCCTCGTAACCAGCCAATAAGGTTTTTGTCTTCTCTAGCTTGATCTTCTCTTCTAATTATGGTTTTATGGAATGTTTTTTCTTCACTATTTTTGAAAAAATAATAATATAAATAAATATATAAAGAATATATACACACGAATATATATATGTATAAATACAGGAAAATATATTGAACTTACCAGCTTCGGCAAGGTTACCCGATATCGCGGGAACGGATGGGCCATTGTTGTTCGCGTCACTAAAAAATTCCCATCCATTTCCCATAACAAAGAAAAAATTCTCAGCCCAGATCTTCTTGTTGTCTAGCATGGGCATCAGGAGGCTCGCGTCACTAGCTGAAAAGACGGCCCAAGAGCCAACCTTCCTAATGGTGTAGTTGGAGAGAAATTCCCTAAGGGTCATTAGCTCGTTTCCACATAGATTCCAAAGGAAAATAGCTCCAAGTATCACCTTCCATGAGTTGGGGTACAGTTGAGCAGGAGTAAGACCAAAATAATTGAGAATCTCATGCAATAAGCGGGGAAGGGGAAATCACAGCCTATCCACAAATAATAAGCTGTAGAAGTCCACCTAGTGGCCTTCCTCACTTTGAGGACAGTCGTGCGCCCTCTCATCTTGGGTTGGACATCGGAGTGCGACCTCGATTGGTATCAAGAAATCACCCCTCAACTTATCAAGACGGTGTGCACTGATGCCGGATAACACCTTCTTTACATCTCTAGCAGGTGTCATAAAATATATTTTTTTCTAAAAATACTGGCAGAGTAAAAAATTCTAAACCAAAAAAGAAGGACGAAACAAGGTAGAGAAGGGAGCTGGAGAAAGGTGTAAGTAAATTAAGCTGAATCTAAATGTTGGTATATATAAAGAGAAATTCATAACCGTTGGCTCATGACCGTTGTGATAATTCATGATCGTTGGCTCATGACCGTTGTGATAATTTATGACCGTTACTGCCCCATCACCCAACTTGAGTCTGTTGTAAAGAAGGGTAAGGCAATTCATCATCAGTGCAATAAGCTGCCTTGGGGGCATATGTTAACATGCGACCCACTTAACCGCACCACTTACTCCCTTTCACAATACATATGAATATATGTATAATTTATATATTTGGACATTTATTGAGAGCTGTTGGAGAGTAAAACTCAAGCAAGCATGACCAGATGAAGGACTTGAATAGGTTGGTAATGGGGCGTGTGTCTAGCACACACCCATCTTTGTTTCAACTTGCGGTCGCGTGTCAACACGCTCCCACACTATATTATTTTCCTTTAGCCTTTTCTTTCCTCACTTTCTCTAATCTGACACTTACACTTTTCTCTCTCCTGCCACATACTACTACATGTATATATATATACACACAGTGTACAAGCATGTGAGTGGAGGGTGGTGCATATGGGACTATATATATATACCATATATATATAAATGTCTAGGATGTCCAAAATGTCATGATGCTTTTTCATTTTCTACAATCATCCCACACACTCACACGAAGTAGTTGAGATGAACATGAGTGACATAAATAATAACCTTTAGGCACTAAAGTTTTTCATAATTATAAAAGTGATCATTTAATTTTAAAAATTAAAGGAGATTGTATTTTATTTAAATTAATAAGTATGTATAAATTGAAATGCATATACCAAAAGGAATATTTTGTTCCCTATACCTGACAAGCGAATTCGGGAACGAGGGGCAACTGATAAGTATTGTTTGTTCGACACGGTGGAGATAAGGGTTGTCAACCAATTACCGGGTGGACTCCTATAAGGACTCTACTTAGAAGCTACAATCTTAATCATGATAACTCCTACAGGTCACAACCTTATCAAGACAACTATGTGGTCATCCTGTTAAGACCACCATCTTTAAGTCCCTATAAATATAGGATATGGGTCAACCTAAAAGGTACGTCATAATTACCCACCTCATTACTACTACTTCCTTTCCCAAGGTTCCAAGTACTAACTTGACCATCGAACCCTACTTGGTCGATACCCCACTTGTATGTTTGTTCTTTTTGAGAGGTACGACGTCATTTGTTGTCCAACCGTTCTACGCATCAACAGTTTGTTTTGAATTAAATCTAAAAAATAAATCAGTTCCATAAATATCGTATTGACAGAGGCATTAATGCATGAAGCACTTAAGGGGAATTCAATAGTTTCCAAAGTGAAAAATTGCCAAAGGCATTCATGCCTGAAGCACTTAAGTGGAATTCAACAATTTCCTAAGTGTAAAATCGTCAGAGACATTCATGCCTGAAGCACTTAAGCGAAATTCAATAATTTCCTAAGTGCAAAACTAAATGCAAAATTTGGATAAAAACAAGGACAAAAACTACCTTTCTCATTAAACATCGTTACATTACATTCAAAGGAAAAATTCCCACTGACTACAGAATGAGTTATGTCTTGGAGGGAGCGCTGAATTCTGCCCCGAAGAAGTCAACAATCTCAGTGGGGACAAAATGTTGTGTCCGAGCCATAGGACTGGCAGGGTCAGCCGGAAGAGAGCCCTCGAGGAATTCCAGGAAGAGCATCTCAGGTACACCGGGCTCAGGATCACTGTAAGGAGACCTAACCCAGATATGAGCATCCATGGCATCAGGGTCCCTGTAAGATCCCTTCTCTATATCTTTGAGAACACTGTTGAAGCCTCGACGCCAGAACTGACCACCAATATTTTGGTTGATCTGCTCATAGCAGATGTCCATGGCCAGCCCTCCAATCTTGCACATCTCCCCGAGAGAGTGAACAAGGGTCAGTTGGTACTTGAGGCTCTCATTCTCAGCTTCGACTATTGCCCTCATTTCATTCTCTACAGCCAACTCCTTTTCCAACTCAATCACCCTGGAAGGTAGTTCCCCTAATTGATTGGTCAAGATCTTTTCCCTTCCATCAGCAAGGGCCAGAGCAGCCTTAAGACAAGCCATATCCTCAGCATGTGACTCATGTGCCACCACAGGGCATTTACACTGAAAAGTGCCTGAACAACATAAGGAAAAAATTTCCAGACTAACACCAATAGCAAAGAAGAGAAAGGTGAACAAAAGGATGAACAAAAGGCATACATTCATCATCAAACCCGAAGTCTTGTCTACTAGGTCAGGACCATCAATAGACCTTTGCATGGCCAGATCCTTAGGGATCTAGATAGAATTCACCCTAGCAATCATGACTTCAGTGGAAGTGGGGTTGGCTTCATCCGAGTCAGCAACAGCCTTTCCCTTCTGCCTTTTGGAAGGCCCCCCCTTAGCAATAGGGCGAGTACAGCCAGTAGAGGCCTGTATCATGGAGGGCAGGGTGGTCTAAACTAAAGAAAACCCGGTACTAAGGACTGTAATAGTGATAGGAAGAGGATTTGTCTGAGGAGTAGGAGGCACTGACCCACTCGTAGAAGGATTAGGTATTTTTTCCACGTCGTTATCCTGAATCTGAGGGCGAGTAAGGCGTAACATGTTTACCGAGGCTCTCAGTCTGGATATATCCTGCAAGTTTCCAGGAGTCATAAGATTAGTACAACTCCTACAGTAAAACCAAATCTTCTCATCCAGCAACTTAATACATTGTCGAACGTCTTTGGCATGAACTATACTACTGTCAATTCCAAAAAATCTATAAATGTACTCTGCCTTATGGAGGTCACAATTAGAATACAGGAAAGTCTCTTTATGCAAAAAGATGAAAGGAGGAAGCTTGATCCAGTTGAAGGCAAATGGAATAAGAAATGGGGAGGAATGTGGATATGCCTATTTTCCCTTTTTAAGGACAATCTTCTCTTTCCAGAATTTTCAGTCTTCTCAGTATCAGTACAAGCATTTATACCCTTAAAAGGGTAGAAGATGTACCTCCCTTCAAAATCGATCAAATCCGAAATCTTATAGCATAATAGGAGATCATCTGGACCGAGGTGAAGTCCATGATCTCGATTGGCCAGAATTAGCATGGAAATAATACAAAAGAAATTTGGGTTAACCTGAAGAGGAGCCAGACCCAAAGTGAAGAAAACAAAATGAAAAAAATGGTGAATGGGAAATCTAACTATTTTGGCTTGGAGGTAAGAGAGAATGAGGTCTTGATAAGTGCACAAAAATGAATGTTTTAAATGTCAAATAAACCATTTAATTATCATTTTATTGCATTAATCTCCTTATATATGTATATATGCATGTGTATCTACGTACCCTTGCATTCATGCATACATATATATGAATATGCATATCTATATGTGTGTTTGTGTGCTAGCCTGCTAGGTGGCAAATTGCGTGGAATTTTGTCATAAAATTGGTTGAAACAAACATTGGCTAGAAGACCAACTAAAAAGTTGGTTACAAATTTAAGTTAGGTGGTGTGCTGGCAATTGCGCATTCCAAGACCAGGTTACTCATTTCAAGGCTCTCATTTCAAAAATTCAATTAAAGACATGACATAATAATTGTATCAACTGGGTTATGTAATAGCTTATATGTATATGGTGTATTAGAGTTGTGGGGAGTTAGAGAGGCTAAGGCCGAAAGGCTGTTGATACAGATAGTGTATATCACAATTGTGACAATGTGATATTTCTTTTTGTAATCCTTCTCTCAATCAATAAAAAAGTGTTTTATCATCATGTTTTATTTTCGTATTAATATGCTAGCCTAAATACTCCTCTTGAGGGGTTAATGAAACAACCATGGGTAAAGTGTAATTAAATTTATTTTATTTTTTTATTGTATAATTCTTCTTCCCAATTGTATTCTTTTACGAATCTCAATGACATAAACCTTACAATAGAGGTTGGAAGCTAAAAATAGAGGGAGGATTCTCCGTGATTGTCAATCAATGGAAATACGGGGAATGACTACCATTATTTACATTTTTTTTAAGCAAGATGATAAAGGGAGGATTCTTCGTAATTTTCAATTAATGAAAATATGGGAATTGCCTACCACTATTTATTTTTTGTTTGACAAGAGGTAGTCGTTGAGATATCACAAGAGTAGCTCAATTGGAGAAGAATTTACAATAAAAATATATAATATTTATTTATATGGACTCGGGTGGTGGATTCTCTTCCCTTGAGATTTTTCCAATCATTTGATAATTTTATTTACTTATTTTAGTTAACTATTCAAAAATCCAAAAATTATTTTAAGTTATTTAATTTTATTTCTGAAAATTAAAGTTTTGGATTCGAGACTGGAAATGAGTTACACGTTGAGAGTGATTCGACCCTGCTTATTACTATACTTATTTTAAGCTAAGTTTTTGCAGGTATTATAAATTCTTGTTGACCGAAGTGTGGTGAAACAACGACACATATACATCAAACCGTCACCCGTCAGGTCTTCAGGGCCAACTCCATCCCCCTGAGTGAAATCGAGTTTTGGGTCATAGGTTTCAAATGTAACCTCTTCTGGGGCTCCAAGTTCCCTCTTCAGAGACTTGACATTGCAAGTTTTTCTAAGACTAGCAGGGATATAGTCAAGCTTGAAGGGCTCAAGCCCTACAGAGGTTACCCTACCAGCAGAAGTACCAGCTACATCAGTTTGAGCAGGAGGATGGGAAGAGGATGGAGTGGGCTCATTTTCAAGGAACAAGATCGCTACCAGACGCAGTGGCACTTGAGTCAAACATGATGATATAAAGAAATATAAGGCTCAAAATCACTTACATAGGGAAAAGATTTGAAAATTTAGATCACCGGAGTAAAGATCAGACGAACCAAAACCCATAAATTGAAGAAGAAAGCTTAGTATTGCAAAGAACTAGAGAGATATTTGAAAGTGAAAGAAGAAATGAACAAGTGCAAATGAGGTTTTTATAGAGGCATGGAAACACACTCAACCGACGCCATTAATGCAACTGGAGGCATTGCAACTTCCAAAAGGGGACAAGTGCAGAGGACGAGGGAGGCAAGCCGTCATTTTGAAATTGAAAATCCACACATAAACCTAATCATCATTACCCTGACGTCATCCCACTAAGTTGTATACAGCTGTCACCATAATCAACAATATTCGGGTCAGGCCCATAAGGTAATGGGTCAAACCCGAAGGGGCTAGTGTAAAGACCAAAAATCTAGGCCCACTAAAAGGCAGACCCATTGAAGAATGCCAAAGTCATCAATGCCTAAGCCCATTTCTTAAAGCCCAACCCATTAAAAGGTTCATTCTAGAATTCCAATGCCTAAGCCCATTTCTTAAAGCCCAGCCCATTAAAAGGTTCATTCTAGAATTCCTTTGTGAGCAAGCTAGCATCCCAATTTATTAGGGATATATGGAGATAAATATGTGATGTAAATCAGATCCCTATAATTAAGGGATCTGATCGTAATATAGATGGGCCAAAAAGCCCATCTGAACTTTGTATAAATATGGTCATGGACCTTTAATAAATTCATTATGAGTGTAGGCAAAATAGTACGCACTTACAGTACTTCTATTCAATATATAAATATTAATGGACAATAATTAGGTCATATGCTATAATGACGAAGTTTGTTTTTCCAAATTATTGGACCCAATGATATTAAAATGTGTATCCTTCTTTTTTTTCGAGAATAATATCCCACAACACAATAAGCAGATAATAAAAGTCAAATCAAATTAATTGTTACGAGTTAAAGAGGCAAAGCAGTAGTATTAGATTTTTTCCCCCTCTTCATGATTTCCTCTCTTTCCTAACTCTTGATTGTTGAGTTGCCAAATTAAGGTAAACAAATCAAAACACAGACATTGAATCAATGGTGGAAAATGGAGAGAACTTCACAAATAGAAAACAATGCAATGCAGAGGATAATATGATATGGTTAGGATTTAGGAATAAAGGAGGTGTAGTTACTGTAGTGGTGGGGTTGGGACTGGGACTGGGCCTGGAGTGTCTCTGGCTAGCTTTGGGCCTTACACCATCTAATTTCACTATTGGCACCCTTGGATTTGGTATCCATTTTTAAAAAACTTTTTTTTTTAGAATTCTGATAACAAAAGAAATTATTTTTTAAAAACAAGAAAAATTAATTCTCTGAAAACAGGCATTTACACAATTTTTGTACAGATTTTTTATTTTTAATTTTCAGAAAACAGAACTATTTCAGAAATAAATACCAAGCACCCTATTAAGATTCAAATCCTAGCCAAATAGGCTCAAAACATCCATATCTAATGGGGTTAGATTTTACCTGTAATATCAAAGCATGGACCTAGCATATTTTGAGCAAAAATCATGATACTTCCACCCAAAAAGTTGAACTAAATCTATTATTGTCATTGATAGCCTCAACTGGGACCCAAACATTTTAGTTTCACTAAAAGCAATGAATGACCTTGACAGATTTTTTCTCATAGCTAAAAGAAAAACTTCATCACAACCTAAAAAGAAGTTCCAGAATACAGAACTGAACCTTTTTTTTTTTTTTTTTTCTTTTTTCTGGATTGATCCAACTAATCACTGTCGTAAACTGCAGGAAATTTTCATGCCTCTTGAGACAACTTCCAAGTACAAGTTCTAACTTCTGCTACAGACTTCATGTGTTTACCATCTTTCCCTAAACGGTCTCCACCAAAGCCACCAAAAATTTATTTGCAATATAAAGAATTGGGACTCAAATTTAACAGCCTGCCTCAGAAAGCAATAGAATTGCACCAGAGCTACACAATCCTAAGAGACTACTGAACTTTTGGCCGGCAAATTTACCAGAGGCCAATGAACTTCCACCAAGCTCCTCCGACTCCAAGCCAGATAACAATATTGACAACAGAGATGAGGAATCCATAGCCCCACCATTGGGCAAGTGGAACGTAGTTTGCACCATAGAAAATTGGAGCCGAGCCAATACCATAGTGGGTGAGGCCGCCCATGAGGTTGGAAAGAAAAGCGAGAACCATAGCTCCAAAATATGGTGGAGTGCCTAGAGCACTAGCAACACTCAAGAACGCCGTGAACATGGCACCAATATGAGCGGCTCCACTTGCAAAAAAGTAGTGCGAATAGAAGTAGAGAAGAACAAGGATACCAAAAGATAGCTGCCATGAAAGACCCAATGCACCAACAAACTGCAAAAGAAGAAAATGGATTAGATTATTAGTATTCAAGATTGCAATTTCTAACTAACAAAAAATCTTACAACCAAATTTTGAAGTAAGCTATATATGTCAAGGATAAATAGTGTAAGAGTGTGAATTTTTTAACAAAATATAAGTGTGTGACAGTGTCTGACACGAATTCTGTCCTTTTAGGAATGTTTCTGCTTACAGTATATACCCACTTTCTCTTTTTCTATCACTATTAAGAACCCAACAACTCTAAAAGTTTAAGCTATCACTGAGGGTGCCACTTAAATATTTAAAGCCTTCAACACCACCCTCACTTATGGCCTTCTTTAAAACACCCTTTTAAATTTGGGTAATGGGTAGGTTTGAAAACGAGACATTTGACTAATATCATATTAAGAACTCATCTACTCTAAAAGCTTAAGCTATTAGAGAGAGTAGCTTGAATAAAAATGTTTTTTTTGATAAGTTTTTTTTTTTTTTATAAGAAATAAAAATGTTAACATTGGAAAAATGAAGGTGAAGGAAGAGAATACACATGGTTCAGTCACTAGGGCCTACATCCACGGCACATAAAACCCAAATGCTACGTCAGTTTATATTAATCTCTTAAATTTGTAAATAATAATTCGTCTTCTTTTATAAATAAAAGAGTAATTGTGATAAAAACGAAAAAAAATACATTAATGGAGGAAAATTACTCCATAAACAATAATCGTCTCCTTTTATCAAATATTCTATCAAGGCATTAATCGTTGAGAAATTGTATTCTCTAACAAAAATTTGACGAGTATGGTAGCAATCAATTCATCAAAATAGGAAGAAATTACTGCCCAAATATAACAATTTCAACACTACCCCTCAAGTTAAAGCATATGCCCAACTTGTCATTGAGATGACGAGTATTTGCGACCACGATTAACGGAAAATAACTACAATTTGATAACGGATATCGGTCAACATCTCCGCCAGAAAACAAGTCGACAATAAAATTGGAAACAATTACGAATGGCACTGGTAGTGTGAGTGCATAAGATTGGAATGACAATCTGAAATCTCTAGGTGATGACGAAGGTGAGACACATGCAATAACATCCTCTTTGCCGACAACATTCACTAACGAGAGGGTCAAAAATGCAAATAATAACATCTGTTGTAGAGGCTCCCCCTAAATGATATAGTCACAAAGATTTGTCCTAAATGATTATACTATCTACATTAAAAAAGAAATGCACGGAATGATGTTCTGTGTAAAAAGACGGCAGAAATAATAACTTTTCTGCCTCTGCCTATTTGAGAGTGAAGGGAAATGCAATTAAGGTAAAAATAAGCAGAAGATAGATTTGAAGTAGGTTACTGATCACCCTGCTATGATACCATGTAATAAATTGAGGAGAATGAGAAGACACCCCCAAGAATGGAGCTCTGAAACCAGTAATAATATAGAAAGAGAAGAGAAATGACAAAATGGACAACACAAGGATATGATTACCATGCTTTGATACCCTATTAACAACACATATACTCTAAAAGCTTAAGCTATTAGAGTGATGTATGCCCTTACAAGTTTTGGCCCGCAGAAGCACTACACTGATGCATTCAATGAGGTTATAGCCTTGGCATTCAGGCGCAGGTAAGCTTTGAAGTTACATTCTTATGGGGATAGATCATTGCAACTGTTGGTCTTCAATGAGGAGTTCCGAGTAAGCAGAAGTCATCAGCTTAGGTTGACTACATCCTGCCCTTTGCACACACTGCTCGTCACTCCAAAAAGTGCTAAATCTTTAAATTTTTAGCTATTATAGAGGGTGTAACTTAAATACCTAAATCCTTCAACCATCACTAATACGCGTCATGGTTTTGTATTGTATATGACCATAACACCCAAGTATTGTCTCTAATTTTATCACAAATAAGACCCCCGCCTCCCAATCCACATACCATAAATATTTTAGCATAGTTAACCTCTAGGCAAAAATTATTACTGGTTCATGACCGTTTACCTGCAAACCCTGTCATGGTCTTAGATATGTAGTTCAAACTCATTCTATTTTCCTACGACGAATGGCAAAAAGCAAAGAACAAATTCCACAAGAAGGATGACACTCCTGTGATGGAGGTATATGCTGCAATGAGACGAAGAAGAAACTCCAAAAGGAAGACGTTTTATATTATTGAAATTCTCTGGCAGCTAAGTTTACTGTTGGGGGAAAGAAATAATTGCAAAATGAGATAGGAGTATCTAATGAGGTATGAGGAGAATTCTGATAGTAGTCACTCAAACTCTAGTTTCTGAGAAACTGAACAGCAGGAAAAGATTATAAGATGCTGATTCATACACGCCTTGCTTCACATAATAAACACAGAAAAATAGTGACACAATGGACCCAAGGAGTAATGAAGCATATTAAGGATTAGAATCTAGAGATGGCAATGAGGACAACCTAAGACTTATGCTGAGTTAAATAGTTTTATAGACAAAAAGAGGTTAAAATCCATAAACCACCGGAAAATTTGCTGCTAACACTTTACAAACAATACAATCACTTCAGAATATAATTTAAAGACCCAATCGAGAGGAAAGAAGATCGTAGGTTAAGATTTGAGACAATAGTTCAAGGTTAAAAAGACAAACCTTCACCACAGTTTGGCTAAACCAGGAGATGAGACCGTATTTGTTTAGATACCCAGCCATTGCGATGAGTGCAGCAAACCATGTGAGGGTATCCCATGCAACTGATTCAGCCAAGCATTCCTTCCATGTTACAACACCAGTCACAAGGAGGACAGATAACCCAAGAATTGCAGCAGTAACAGCATCCACATTCAGCATCCCACCAAAAACCCAGAGCCCCACCTAGAATTAATGGTGAATAGAACAGGTCAAAAACTAAAATGTATATTTCCTAAAAAACAGTGCAACCAAATTCACAACAGTACACAAGTGCAGCTTGCTGAAAGGAGTTGCAGCATTACATGTAAATTAGACAGTGTGATGTGAATATCAATTCAATGGAAAAATCAAGGAGCTACTTTCTTAACATTATTTGCAATAGACTGAAACAAATCAAGATAACAGTTGAAATAAAATGGATTCCAATTGGAAGGGGCCCTTTTTTGCCCATGTCTGCATGAAAAAACCTAGAGAACGGATCAATTATCTTGACATTTGGGTCGAGGCAACTGAACTTTCAGAAAGCAGTTCAGTAGTGAGCAAGGTTGTGCATGAGCAGGTGCACTAATCAAGGAAATGGGAGAGGTAAAGTGCATCCATTGACAGCAAATGCCATTAACACTAAATACAGAAATTCAATAAGAATCAAGGAATTTGTATTGGGGGGAAAGAAACTACAGGGCCAAAGAAAAACTATGAGATGGTTTGTAACTACCAGGTCCAACTATTATTTTTTTCTCCAAAATAAGCCCCCAAAATTCAATTCAAAATGATACTCGAGATTATGAATCTTTATAAACCATTCATCATCGTCATCATCATTAGTGCAATATATTCATATTAGTTAATATCTACCATAACACTAACGTATTTTTATGACCATCTCACCAAATATTAGGTTTCACACATGCAATGTAACAGATGGACTATGAAAACAGAATTATGTACAACATCACATTTATTAACGCAACCAAACCTAAAATAATGGCATGAAGAAAAAGAGTAAAAGGTAAGAATCACATATAAATTATACAGCATTTTGGAGTTATGAACTATGACAAAATATGCAACCTATAGGACTAATGAATATGTAGTAATCATATTTTTTTAAAAAAAGGTACATGTATATTTTCGGAATTGAGAATGAATGGTAAATTTTAAAGACTGCCTACTATTTAATTTTTCTGCGCGCACACTTAGGAGACAATGTGGATCTCTAGTAAATGAATTGTCCAGAATAAATGTGCAAGTAAAAGGCATTCAAGCTGCCGATAAAAATGCATTAAGGCGCATATATATAAGCCTAAATGTGATGTCCCGATTGCACCACTATCTAATGACACCGAACTCACAATTTGCAATAAACAAAGTCACAGAATATAGTAGTTAGGTTCGAGTTTAGACATGAAACAATGATGTCATAAAAACGGTTGGTTTATGGTATCTATGGCCAGATACCCGGCCATGAAACAGTGATGTCATAAACCTACCCTACACATCCTCAATAACAACATAAAAAATAATAAATAAATAGATATAATTTTAAAAAATATAGTTGCATTCAAATAATAACTTGCCATAGTGACAAAATTACTTTTAACTTCTTGACAAAAGTATTAAGGCTCCTTTAAAAAAAAAATTAAAAACAAATAAAAAAAAAAGTATTAAGACTTGATAAAGCCTAAATTAAGCATTAATCATCTGATAGTAGTAAACAATACAGCATCACAATCCTTCACAATATTTCATGATATTGATTATTATAAAAATGGCCTTTAAAGGGTTTCAAGGGACATCTGTGAGAAACTTCAAGGACACATTATGTTATCTTCGATGTTATCTAAATAATTTCATCTCAAATGTTGTAAAAGTTGTTGTATCATATACCAATTGCAAAATTTAAAAAATCATAGAATTTACTAAGGATATTTCAAATATATTAAAAGGAAAATTCAATGCCAAGTATAATTAAGAAATTTGCAACAGACATTCTTCATAATGTGCAATGGTCTTGGAAGCAATAGCAACACAG
The DNA here is from genome assembly GCA_963922005.1 of Cornus suecica. Classification (NCBI taxonomy): domain Eukaryota; kingdom Viridiplantae; phylum Streptophyta; class Magnoliopsida; order Cornales; family Cornaceae; genus Cornus; species Cornus suecica. The sequence continues at coordinate 18,386,411 of OY998244.1, forward strand.
TATAAAACAGAGCATCAATAGCAACAAAGAAGAGCTAAATGAAGCAGAAACTACTAAAAGTAGTAAAGACAAGCAATCATTGAGCTTAGAAAGAGTGAGAGCATTACCGTGAGGAGTAAAGTCCCTGCCATTATAATCTCATTTTTAGACATGGGTCCCATATTCTCCAATCTCTCCCTCGCAAGCTTTGGAGCATCAGGACTACTCTTCACAGACGGCGGATAAACCACATACAGAAGCAATGGCACCACAATCAACGACACCAGACCCGGCACGATCGCCGCCTTCGCCCAATCCGTCCACCCAATTGTCTGCTTAATCGTATTCAACGTCAATGTAGCACTCAAAGGGTTCGCCGCCATCGCCGTCAAGAACATCGCCGACGAAATCACCGACGTCTGAAAGCAAGTCAGCATCAACCAAGACCCCAATTTATGCTCCGTCCCGTCGCCGACATTGCTCCCGCAGGCAACACAAAGAGACTTCACCAGCGGAAGAAAAATCCCACCGGCCCTCGCTGACACGGACGGTATCGCCGGAGCCAACAATGCCTCGCTGAACACCAAACTGTACCCTAACCCTAGGGACGAGCTTCCAAAGAGGGATACGAACTGGTAGGCGATTCGGTTGCCGAGTCCGGTCTTGATGAAGCCTCTGGCGAAGAAGAAGGCGAGCGCGATGAGCCAGGGGATGGGGTCGCCGAAGGCGGAGAAGGCGGCGGCGAAGGTTAGGGTTTTGGTGAGCACGCAGGCGCCCAGTCCCATGAGCGCCACCGCGCCGAGCGGCAGCGGCTGGGTGATGATGCCGACGATGGTGGCGAGGAAGATCGACAGCAACTGCCACGCGATCCGCGAGACGCCGGCGGGTTCGGGTATGAACCAGAGAATGATTCCGGTGGCAATCGAGGCGATCAAGGGTTTCATCGCCGCCCCATTCCACGGCGGCTGTTGGGGTTTCGCCGGCGGAGCCACCGATGCGGCGGCCTGAGCCGAGACATCACGCTGGTGGTGGATTGAAGAATCTGAATCAAAACTGTTGGTACTGAATTGGGTTTTAACGAGTGGGTAAGACGAACTAGAGCAGAGTATGATTCGGTTTTGACCGTTAAATTTGGATCTGGGTTTGGAGTGGATATTGAAGGGTGGGGATGGTTTGCGGGGTCGGAGATTGGGGAGCGATCGGAATCCCAGGTTGAGAGGGGAGGTGAGAGCGAGAGACGCCATAATTGGGGTGGCGTCTAGAGAGAGAAAGTAGAGAGAGAGAGGTGAGATGTGTGTCTCAGTGGAGCAGTTCAGACAGTTGGGAGGGGTTTATATAGTTTGGAGGGGGAGGTGAATGCGGGCCGTTGGATGGGGATCGGACGGTGGGTGTGGGGTTTTGAATCTACTGCGTTTTGACGATTTGGTAGAGGGACCCAGTTTTGCAATGTAGTGCTTAGTGAAGTCCGTCACAGATTTGGAATATCCGTCTGGAATTGGTGCCGTGAGTGGAGGGATGTGGGCTAACGTGCGCCGGGTGGTACTAAGACCTTTCAGAAAACAGTTTTTACTGGTCCATTTCCGAGATGCGAAAGCTACTGAGTTCGGTGGAAAATATATCAGTTAACTTCATTTATAAATGAGTTTGTCTTATTATTATTTTGATCTTTTCAGATTTACATATCTTTATTTGTATTTTGTTTTATTAATTTTTGTTTGACTTTGATCAAAATTTCAGTAAAATATTCAAATTACCCTTGAATATTAAATCTAATATAAACTAGGGTAGGGATAACTTTATATCCAAACACCCTAATTCTCTCTTCATCCACATATTACTTTATTTCTTCATTTTTAAATTTTTAAATTTTTTTTAAAAATTAATAATTTGTTTAATTTATATATTTGAAAATAGTTAAAGAAAAATAAAAAAGATTAAGATCTTTACTTAGATAGATCCCTATGGAGGGAATAAACCCTAATCCAATTCCTTTAATTGCACACATTCGTCTTCTCTTCTCATTATTCTCCAAGTTCATCCAAATATCACCGTCTGAAACCCAAACCATGAAGCTTTCACCCACCACAACAACTCGCTCCAGATCATCTACTCCAGCACCGAGGTTAGCTCAGGGTCGGTCCTGAGAGTGCCAAAAAAATTTGGGGTCCTAAGCGAGATTGAAGGCAAAAAAATTTTTTGGGGCCCTTCATTTCACGCGATGCAAATTCCTCACGAGAAATTTTTTTTGAGCCCTTTCACTTCACGTGATGCAATTTTTTTAAAAAAATGTAAGCATTTTATATATTCAAATTTCAAACGAATAGCAAAAACACTACATAATTACTTTGTGCTTCTTTTGTATAGATTTCACATATTAAAACAAAGAAATATGAAGGATATGAAAGGAATGATTAGTACAAGATACATTTGAAATAAAATTTGAATTTGAACTTATTTGTAAATGCTTGTCAAAAGTCGGACTTATATGTCCTAGTAAAAAAAATTTAGAGAGCAAAAATATTATTCTAAAAGAACTTTCCCTATTGTAAGTGTAATATTGGGTTGAGTTCTAATTTATATTGGATTATAACTTAAAAAATCATATTTGGGACTATACTAATACAAAGGGAAAAAAAATTTGGGCCTCTTTTATATGCATTCAAAGTCCTTATATTAGTTTTAAGTTCTCTTTGGGTTGGGTTTGTTTTAATTTAATTATTAAAAGAATGTGCTGGATTTTATTAGTTTAACATATGAATTGGTATTGGATTGGATAAGAAGTCTTTTATGTTTGAGTCTATACTAACATATATATATATATATAATTTTGGGTCTAATACTAATATAAAATAAATAAATTTTGAAACCCCTTGGCCCTGGGCGGCCGTCTGGGCCTAGGCCCAGGGCCGGTCCTGTCAGCTTCGCCTTAATTCCCACCAACAAGAATGACATCGGGCACACCAAGCGCATGTCAGCCAAGTTCACCATCGATTCGTTTCTTTTGAGGTCGCCGATGAGCAAGTGACTATGACAGCGATCGGGGAGGGAGGAGACGAAGATGAGGTGATGGGTATGGGCATGTATTAGGGTTTTCTTGTTTATAATTGTAAACAGTTATATATATATGGATGGATGTATATGTTGCTGAATTGGATTTTGATTTGAGATTGAATGATGAAATTGGGTTTGAGAAATTGCTGATGGTATAGGTGTGTTAGGGTTTGATTGTTGTGGTGCTAAATTAAATTTTGATTTGAGATCAAAGAATGAAATTGAGTTTAAAAAATTGTTGTTGGGTACGGGTGTATTAGGGTTTCATTGTTGAGTAAACAGACATATATATATAAATATATATACACCCCCCCCATGTAACCTGTTAGGTTTTATAACTTAAACTACTGGCAAAAACTGCAAATTGGCCCGTATTTTACTTTTTTGTCCCAAATTCTCTCCTAATGTGGTATTTCGCACAACACTGCACAGTGCAACTAATTGCAACAATTGAACTGACAGTATGCAGGCTAATTGCTAATTGATTATTAGCTTACCCCAGATAATTTTGTTTTTGTTTTTCAAAGGGATATTAAAGACCTAAAAGTGTATATATATAAATACTTTATTAGATGTAACAACAAATTTCACTGCTTTATTATCCTAACAAATTAATTATTTACTTTTGAATAATGTTTATTAACTTTATTTTTTAATCTATGAAGGAAATTCTTAATAAATTCACTATTTAAAATTGTAAGTAATAAAATGTAAAATTAAATCCAAATTTTATGTAGATATATCATTTAGATGAATTTATAAATTAATTTTTTTTCTAATTTTAAAATTAAGTCAAAAGTATATATATTATTTAGTTTAAATTTAAAATTTTAGAAGTATTAAAAAGTTTCCTTGATAAAAGCTTTGAAAATAATAAATATAGGAGAGGGGGTCAAATTGATAAAAATAGTATCCTTGTTTCCAAACAGCACCTTGAGGGGGTAGAATAGGAATTATTGTAAGAGGTCAAACTGATAAATTAAAATAGGGGGTTTAAATGAGGTGTGTCAGATAAAGTAAGGAGTGTAAATGAAAATATGCAAATCTGATAAAGTGTAAGTGATGATAGGATATATCTCAAGGTGTGTAAATGAAGTTAACCCAAAATATATTAGTGGATAAACTAGTAGTTGCATGTATGTGTTTTTTTTTTTGGATTATTTACATGTAGCATCTAAGTTTAAATATTTGCAACATTAGAGTTTAATAGAGTGAATTCATGGAATATAGAAATTTGTTTTATCTATTTTGTTAGGTAAATCTATTATTAACAACTTATTCTTATTTTACCGCATTGTAAACAATACTTGTCTCTTACCCGCAATGAAAAAGTTCATTCTCTTTCTCTCCGCTGATATGACCCAATGCCATGCATGCACATGGTTGAAATTTTTTATAGGATAAATTATAGCTAGATTCTTTGTTGTTTGGTAAATTACAACTAGATTCATTCAAGTTGATTGGTGTATATTTTCGGTGACTGGTGATGTGTAATTACATCTTTACCCATGCTTATATTTTATTTAAATACATCTACTCGAGGGTATTTAAGACAGTTCACCTCTGAAAAAGTGATAACGTCATTGACCAAGTTTAACCACGCCGGTAGGAAGACATCTATTATAACTTATAAACTTGAGAAAATCTAACTGTAATTTACCAAACAATAAGGAATCTAGCTATAATTTATCATATCTCGAGGGAATTTAGATGTAATTAACCTTTTTTTTTAAAAAAAAGAATTGAGTCTAATTCCTCTTTTATGAATTTTATGTTTAAACAATTCTTGTCTTTGAAATGGTTTAAAAACATAATAAATAAATAAAAACCTTTGCGTTCTAGTGCAAAATAACATAATACTATGTTTGTCGTATACTTGGAGAACTAGGGCCAATTGTGAGCCTAGATGGTTCATGTGATCACCTGAAACAGCTAATACATTCTTATCTCTCCTAGTGATCTACAATAACCCCCATAGTAGGAATGAAAACCTTTATTTAGGGATCGGATCTACCAAAGTCCATTTGCTTAGCAAGAGGAAGAGCAAGACCAGAGAGAAAGAATTAGTTAGAATCTATCCTAGCGTACTCTAAACCTACAGTTATCTCCCGAAAGAAGCATGCCCATTACTATTAGGGTTATTTGCGAAAAAACCCATGTGGTTTCATACTAGGTGCGAAAAACCCCAAATAGTTACAAAATGTGTGTATAAATTCTTATGTTTCAAAAATGTGCAACTTACCCCCAAAACGATATGAAATTCCTAAAATACCCCTTCTAACCTAATAAAAATAATAAGTATTGAATTAATAAGAAATAATAAATAAATTAAACTAATAGATAAAAATAAATAAAAATGATTAAATTTTTTTAAAAAAAATTCTAACATATTTTTGAAAGTAAAATTGTAATATTTTTTTTGATAATTTTATTAAATATAATTTTTATAAACATATATTCAGTTTTTTGTTTTTGTTTTTGTTTTTGTAATTTTATTATATCTTTTTTTAAAAAAAATAAACTGGATTAATTTTTTTAATCAAAATATTTTATACTTATAAATAAATAAAATTTAAAAAATAGTCTTATTTGTTTTTCAAAATAATTTTAATATTTTTGAAAAAAATGAAATTATTTTTTTTGATTATTTTCTTAAATATATTTTTTATAAATATATTTTCTATTTTTTTTTTGTTTTTGTAATTTTATTTTATTTTATTTTTTAAAATAATTTATTCTAAGGGTATTTCAGACAATTTATGCCACAATGGAGGCAAAACGCACATATTTTTTAAGAATATGATGTTTAAAGAACCACATGGGTTTATACGCACTATATGCATACTACAGGGGTTTTTTCGCACGTGACCTTTATTATTATTATTATTTTAGGGTAAATTATTATTTCACCCCCTCTTGTTTAGACATATTAAACTTTCCCCCCTCATGTTTGGATAATTACAATTTCCCCTCTCTTAGTCATTTCAGGTGACTGGTAATTGAAAATTACTGAGATGCCCATTAAATTAGATTATAAATTTAATTCAAAATATCTGAAATATTATTTTACCCATTTACCCTTCAATAAATCTAATATAACCAAACTTCAACTAATCTAACCTAAAATAAACCTAACCCAATATATATATATATACACACATCTTTCATATATTTTGGCAAACCTAACCCAAACTTCTTCGGCTATGATTTTTTTATCGCTGGAGTCGGTGGCGAAGGGGGTTGAGTTGGCCAAGCATGTCGTGTTTGAGGGGACTAAGGGGATGACGAAGTTCACAAGCTCTTGAATGTTAGGGTTATGGTTTGGTTGTGGTATGGTGTTGGATTAGGGTTTTTGATGTAAAGCTTTTGCTTTTTTGGGTATGGTTATGTAACTTGCTGATTATCAGTAATGGAATTAAATTTTAATTTCAGTAATTATATGTTATTGTGTGTTGCTTTGATTTGATGATTTAGAATGGTTAAATTCAAAATTGGTGAAAAAAGTGACTACATTAATGTAATATTTTAGCAAATTCTGAAATTGCAAAAATCACATATGCAAATAATTATGTATATGTATATATATATATATATATATGTAAATTTTTGGGCGATTTTAGAATGGTTAGGTTCAAAATTAGGAAAAAGGTGAATACATTAGTGAAGCATGTTAGCAAGATTTGAAAATCACCAAAAAATACATATATCAATATGTATCTATATATATGGGTATGAAAGTATGTATGCATGATATATTTTGGCAATATTAAACTCAAGCTTTCTGTTTTTATTTATTTGCCAAGTTAAACCTAACCCAATATATATATATATATATACAAGGGTATTTTTGTCCATTATAAAATTTAAATTGAGGGATAAAAGGGTCTTTTCATTAGTTGAAGGGTAATATAGTTATTTTCTCTCTAAAAATGGCTTTGACCGGCGTTGACTACGTCGGAAGTCTTACGGAGGGGGAAAGTGTAACCAATAACCAAACTAGAGGGGGTTAAACTGTAATTATCCAAATAATAGGGGGGAAAGTGTAATGTGTCTAAACAAAAGGGAATGAAAATATAATTTACCCTTTTTTTTAAACGTTAGACTTGAATTAAAAAATTAAATAATTCAAATTATATTTAATCCCAATAAAAACTTGACTTTTAATTAAACATTTAAACCCAAAAAAAAATTCCCTATGAGCATGCCACACATCTCACTAGACCTCTCAATGGATCGGATTCGGATTGGATCAGTTAAATTCAAATCCAATTTGTTAAGAAATCGGATTATCGGATTCGGATCCTAATCGGGTTATCGGATTTTATTTTCAATCCTTATCCGGTTAATATCGGATTCGGATCATAATCGGATTATTGACAGATCTATTGATAAGGATGACAAAAACTCCCGATCAGTGATCCGAATCCGATAATTCGACGAATTTTTACTTATTTAATTTATATTCAATTTTTTTCATTATAGGATATTTGATCCGATTATCTAATTAAAAAAATATAAAAATACAAAAAGTTCGATTGAAAACTTTTGATTCATCAATCATTATAGGCGGAACTAACAAAGATAAAGTGACAAACATACAAAAATTAATAAATACTGAAAACTAAAATTATTCACACTTTTAATAATTGTATTTATGATCAATCATTTTTAATAAATAATAAAATAATTAACAACTAACATTTATATACATATACAGTATTAAATATATACACATAAAAATATCAAATATATATTTATATATATATATAAATATATTATATATCGAATCGGGTTATTATCAGATCAGATTAACATAAATCCAAATCTAATTTGTTAAGAAATCGGATTATCGAATTCGGATCCTAATCGGGTTATTGAATTTTATTTTCAATCCATATCCGGCTAATCGGATCGGATTCGGATCAAAATCTGATCCATTGATAGGTCTACATCTCACTATTAGCCTAAATTGCAAGAATTGAACGCTATGTTTTGTTGAAGAGAAGGATTCAAGAAGTATGAATTAGAATGAGGTTAATGTAATTATTTTGTGTTTGATTGGAGCGAATGGAAGAGGATAGAAAAAATAAATAACTACTCTTCCAATTATAAGCAATAATATTTTTAACCATCCTAACAAATGAATTATAAAATATACTATCATTGATCATTTTTATTATTCATTCTGTTCAACCAGAGAGACGCGATCTTATTCATCCCTCTCACTCTCTCTTCTATAACAAGCAAAGTCGGTCATGCAAGAACCGAGGACCAATGTGATAATAGATGGAGGACACGTGGAAGATTGTGATTGGCAATGAACTTAGCTTATAAGATAGTGAGGTATATCGTATTGTATTGTCCACTTAATTGCATGTGTCTTGTGAGCATAGTTCGTCGTATTGTCTGAAATCGTTACGTACCGTTATTTAGCATCGTACCATTATTTAACATCGATATTTATTTTAGAAATCAATATTATCCGAGTCCGTTACACAAAAATCACAACGGCCAATCATGCTTGTGAGTGGTGAGTCGTGACGTGGCAAGAGCTTTCAGAAATGACACTTTTTCTTTTGTGGTCCTAAAATTACATCAAAGAACAAAAGTTCAATTCTTTAAGGCCTCACATGCCCTCAATTCAATTCTTTTGGTTTCAACTACATGCTCTTTTCAAATTCTAACATGATTTTTTTTCCCCTTAAGATGATAGACTTGTAATTCTACATTATATTAACTGTAAATCAAATATTAAACTTATATATAGTTAAGCTATATTGTTATGTAGTGACGGATCTATAATTTGTGATCGTGAGGGATTAAATATAAATATCTTAAATTTAAGAATAAAATTTTTTAGTAGGGACTAAATGCTAAATATTTAGAGTAAATAATGTAAAACAAAAAATTCAATTGCCCCCACTGAATATGAATTGGATTCGTGTCTACTGTTGTGATGGGAGTCCATTTAATAAGTTTAACGTATAAAGAGTTAAGTTAATAATATTATAAAATAGAGTTATAATCTCTGGATCACTTAAGAATAAGAAATTTCATACACATATATTTAGAATATATCAAATAGTCATTGTGATAGATGTGTATTAATTTATTGCTTACAAAAAAAATGAATTATTTTCGGTTCGTAGTAAATTAATTTTGTAAGTGATATATTTATTTTAGGACATCAATTAAAAAATATATGAAAAAGAAAGAAGAGTTGACATTCATTTTAGAACAAAGAGAGTGTTCAATGCCAATTTATAATTGATGGATCATGTGCAGTCATATATACTGTTAAAAATATATATATATATTTATAACCTTTAGGCCCTATTTGGTAATGTTAGAGCTTTTTTTTTTTGTCGCGATTTTAATTTTCATGAAATTGGAAGTTGTGATTTATTTTGCTGTCATTTTGATTGAAAGTAAAATATGTTTGGTTCATTTGTTGTGGAATTGTTTCAAAACAGAAAACTAAAAACGTGGAAGGAGATATGTTGGAGTGTTGGGGAAAAAGAGTAAGAGTGGGCGTGTTTAAAAAAAAAAAAAATCTAGTAAAGTTTTTTGGATGAAATCACAAAGTGGAAGATTTATTTCAAGCTTCCAAAAGTGTTAAGGAAATTGTAATTTGAAAATTATGTTCTGACTTTTTAAAAAAAACATAGTTACCAAACACGATTTTAACTTTGATTTTATTTTTAAAACAAAATTAAAATAGAAAATTGAAATCAAAATGTTACCAAACAGGCCATTGACTCATATCAACCTGTACATGCATAATTGGACGTATTCGAGCAAATTTTGGCCTTACAGAAATCAAAACGAGTTGGTATAAATATCACTTACCTCCCCTAAGGTTTGTTAATATTGTACACGGACCTCTTAATTTTTAAATATATCAATTACCTCCTTTGGAGATGTAAAATTATGAAATCACCCTCAATAAACCCCCTAGACTATTGAATTTTCACATTGCCCCCACCCTAATGGGTAAATTACAGTCTCACCCCCTAAAATTTTAAAAAATATTTAAAATTTTAAAAAATATATATAATTTAAAAAAATATATATAATTCAAAAAAATATATATATAAAATTTAAATATATATATAATTTGTAAAAAATATATAAATTTTGAAAAAAAATATAAAAATCGAAAAAAATATAACATTTGAAACACATATATAAAATTTAATATATATATAAATTCGAAATAAATAAATAAATTTAGAAAAAATATATAAAATTTGAAATATATATATAAAATTCCGAAAAAAACATATAAATTTCGAAAAACATATATAAAATTCGAAATATATATATATAAAATTCAAAAAACATATATAAATTTTGAAGTATATATATAAAATTTGAAACAAATATATAAATTCAAATATATATATATAAAATTCAGAAAAAATATATAAATTCGAAATTGGTTAATTTGCAAGTTTAAACATACATATATTTGTAGATGCTACATTATAGGAAAGTGTTCCAATGTTTGTTGTGTAGAGGGTGAGAAGTCTATGAAATCCTAAGCACTTCTTTTTCTAATAGATCTGATAGGTTCTGCTAGCTATTATGCAGTTTTTTGCTTGGACGATTAAACCATCAAAACTTTAAATTATATATATATATTTCTAAATTTTATATGCTTTGCGAAATTTATATATATTTTTTGAATATATATATTTTAATTTTATATATATATATTTCGAATTTTATATATATATTTTGAAATTTATATATGTTTTTCAAAATTTATACATTTTTTCGGAATTTTATATATATTTTCTAATTTTATATATTTATTTCAAATTATATGTATATTTTTCAAAATTTATATATATTTTTCAATTTTTATATTTTTTTCAAAATTTATATATATTTTTGAAATTTATATATTTTTAAAAATTTTAATTTTTTTTTTCGAATTTTAGAAGGTGAAACTGTAATTTACTCATTGGGGTGGGGGGCAATGTGAAATTCAATAATTTAAGGGGTGAAACTGTAATATGAATTTGAGGGGTATTTAGGGTACTTTTACCCCTTTGACCTTTGACCGCATTGACTTTGGTTGGAGGGGGTGAAAGGGATAGAAAAAGCCTGAAGGAAGGTAAATGATACATTTGAAAATTAAGGGGTACCACATGTAATATGATCAAACCTCAAGGGATGTAAATAATATTTTCCCATATATTTATAACAAGTTCAGGGTGCAGAACGGGCGAGTAGGGCCGGCATGATTTTGAGAACCTAGGCATGCTGGCCTCCAATTGGTCAATGGGCCAGACCCAAATTCCTTTTACAAAACCCAAGCCCATCCCTTGGCCTTTGGATGGAGGCTATGGACTTGAAGTTGGAACAGGCTAAAGTATGGAATTAGTCTTTATCTTGAATAAGTTTTTTCTTTATGGTGAGTACTGGTTTGCCGTATCGGTCCGTTACGTGCGTACCGTCCGGTTCATTTTGGAAACTACCATTATAGTTATTTATCACCGATAACCACCAATAACTGATATTATCTGAATTCGTTATGCCGATACCGTGACAACGACGAAACCGACATATTTATCACCGATAACCACCAATAACCGATATTATCCGAATTCGTTATGCCGATACCGTGACAACGACGAAACCGACACCGCGACTGTGAATCATGGGCTGAACTTGATTTAGAATAAAAAAACAGAAAAAAGAAGAATTTCATGAAATTTGTGAATATATACAATTTGGAGCTGCAATATTTAATTTTATTTTCTAACTTTTATGGAGTAACAAAAAAAAACGCTCATAGTAGTGAAGAATTTAGAAAAATAAAGTTTGATGAGGGAAGAAAGGAGAAGATTATCTAAAATCAGCAAATTTTAAAGAAGGGAAAAATGGAAGCAATTACAATTTTCTTTGAATCTTAATCATATGATATATCATAAAATCAACAAATTTTAAAGAAGGTCTATTACCTTTTGACTATTTTTGATCGTCAAAATACGTGAACACCTTTTCTCCTTTGACGGTGAAATACAAGAGATGTCTCAACTCCACTTAATTTGATAGAGGGTGAATGATCTCTCAACTTTACTTTATCTGGTTAATTTTAATAATTATCAGTAATTATTTTAATTGCACTCCAAGATTAAAAAATTATATCAAGGCCGTCTTACTAAATATACACACATATATATATATATATATATATACTAGTAACAAGCACGTGCGTGATAAGTAACTAACTTTTAATTTACAAAGAATTCATATGTTGAGATTCATAATTTATAATAATAATTTTAATATAATTAAGAATTAAAAGAACTCAAACTAATATAGAAAATTATAAAACATAAGATAAATAAATAATATTCCAATTAACCGATAATCATACGAATAAAATAAAACTTCCACATAGTGAGAAATGGAAAAGAGGGATATTGTAACCGTGAAAGGCAGAAGAATTTTGTTTTTCAAAATTTTGTACTATAATTATCAACTCCATTGTGAATTCAATCTTTCCAACTTAAATTAATTCATTTAGTTATAAAAAATAAGAAAAAACAAATAAACTGAAGACTAAAATATTGAGAATCCAATACAAATACATTCTTTCGAACTCAAACTACAAAATAATATATTTAGTTATAAAATATAAAATAAACAAATAAAATGAGACTATTGTATTGAAAATCAAAAGAGAAAAGAATTTAAACTTTTTAAAAAAAAATAATAATAAGAGATCAAGAAAAAGAGAGGAGACATACCTATAAATACACTTATCGGAAGTAAGACAAATACATACAATATTACAATAATTATAGAATTATTAACAAAAATAAATTACATATGCCTATATTGGCTTAAACAAAATCTATACAAAATGCATAGCTCATACGGGATTACCTTGGCTATGCATACACTAAAGAGACAAAAACACAAATTTACATCATGTGAAAACCAGAAGAGAGAAACCAATATATACCAAAATTATATAAATTGTGAGAAATTTAATGAATTATTGCAAGATAGTTATTGAAATTAAGATGGGAAGTATTGAAATTGCAATGGACACATACTTAAGTGGAAAAGAAAATAGAAAGGAAAAATAAATTAAAAGAGAAACCAATATAGAGAGACCAAACCGACAAAAAAAACTTTACCAATAATAAAAGGGAAAACAAATCTAAGAGAGACCAACACAGAATCAACAGTTACATAAACTAAACTAAGATTGAAAATATTCAAAATACAGTGGACATACATATGTGGAAAAAAAATTAGAAAGGGAAAATAACTGAAAGAGAAAGCAACATATAATCAAAATTATATGAATTGTGAGAAATTTAATGAAATTAAATTTGAAAAATTGAAAATTATAATTAATAAAAATAAAAATAATGATGTATTTATTGAATATAGAAAAAAGCGAACAAATATTTAATGACAAAAAAATTAAGAAAAATAATAAAAATTGAAAAAGAAACTATAAATAATTCAAGTGTAGATCTACGATGAGGTATTTATTAAACTAACATATGACATTTGTGTGATATATCAATCTTTTGAACTCAAACTAATACATATAATTATAAAAAAGTAAAATAAACAAATACAGTAAGACTAATATATTAAAAAATAAAGAGATAATAATTAATATTTGTTTTAAAAAATAAAATATAGAGAAGAAGAGATGAGACATACCTATAGGTTTAATCAAAATCAGATCTAGGAAAGGGAAATTTTTGTGCAGAAAGGAAAACCATGCTGAAGTTGGTGCTTGCAGTTATGTCAACATACTCTTTCTAATGTTTTAAACTCCCTAATCTCTCATTGTTAATTTGTGAAGCCAATTGAGAGTTTTCCCATGGAATAGATTTGGAATGAAGAATAAGACTAAACAAGGTAGTTAAGAGTTGAATAGCTAGTAGAATTATAAATAAGCTAAATTACATTTTATTAAATAATATTAGAGTTACTTTTTTTAATCCACGTAATCTAGTTGTTATATTTTTAGGGTTCGGAATTTAAACCAAAAAAAGAAGGCAATAATCGTTTTTTACTGATAAGTAAGATTTTCTATGAATTATAAACAAGGTACATTAGGTTTAATAAAATAAAAGTTAATACTTTTTTAAAAAAAATGCTAAAACTGTGACATTGTTTGTAGCTTTCATATTGGTATTGGTAGTATAGATAGATATAAGTATATGATAAGATTAACTTAAAGAGTTTAACTATAGTAAGTAATTTAAATCTGGTTAGATAAGAATTGATCGTGCAGTAGAATTATAAATAAAATAAAATTACATTGTAGAGGTGGATTTGATTAAAGATTAATTTAAAGAATTTAAGTGTAATAAATATTAAATCTATTTAGATAAGAATTGATAGAGATATAGATATACACACAAACTATAAAATATATAATTACACTCGTATTCCACTTAAGATTATGACAATCTATAAGTCTATTGCTATAGAAAGTTTAGTATAACTAAATGATTTTTATTATAATTATAAAAAAATTAAGATATAATTTTATTTAATCGAGAAGTTATTTATATGTCTAATATAAATATAGATTGAGGGGGTTTATTGCACTTTACCCTAAAAGTGAAAATAATTATGAATATAATAATAGAAATTAATTTTAATACAATTAGCATTACCATAAGATGTTAGTGTTACTTTTTTAAAACGTGAGATTTTTATTTGATTATTCTTCAAAAAAGATAAATATAATTAAAATTTTATTTGACTAATTAAAAGTGAAGATTAATATCCTAACTTGTGAGTATCTTTCCAATTAGGTAGTTAGATCTATATCTATATCTATACTAATATATTACTTTTATAATTTTAAATTAAATTTTGGTTCCATCTTATTGGATCTATATATTTCGTTTTAGAATTTAATCAGTTATTTCATAATATTAAGAATTCTATATCAATCACTACTGTAATTGATATATTCGATTACTTTTATAATTTAAAATTAAATTTTGGTTCCATCTTACTAGATCTATATATTAAGAGAATAAATAAGTAAAATTGTTTCAAATCATTCAATTATATTAATTTTCTCTCTTTTATAAAGCTTAATTAATTCTAAATAATTTGTTCAATAACTCTTGAATTAGTGATTGCTTAATCTGATAATTAAAATAAAGTATAATTAAAGTGGTAATAATTAAAATTTAAAATAAACACTGAAATACTAAAATGCTGAAATACTGAAACCCTTTACACTTTTAATAGTAGTATAGATATATATTAGTAAAATGTACGTGCGATGCGCGTGATAAAAAATTCAAGATTTAGTTTTATTGGAATTATTAATTATAATTTTTTTATAATTTATATTTTGACAAAAAAAATTAAATAATATATAAATAAGGAGTTAAATTAATAAGAATACTCGAAAAAAATAATATTATACAATATATATGTAATTAGTTATACCAAATTAAAATAAAAAAATTATGAAAAATACTAAATAAGCCAACTATATACATGCATGGATTTATTAGTGTAAATAGGTGATGAGAAAAACCATATTGGAATAAATCAAACTTGTTGCACGCTAGAACTTCTTATATCTTGTCATGCCCAAAAAAGGGGGAAAATAGGAGTTGTTTGACATTAGAAAATTATCCTAACAAAAAAAACAGAAAAAAAGAATATCAACTCTTTTGCAAATTCAAGCTTTCAAATTCCGACTAATACATTTAGTTATAAATTTTTTATTTATAAATAAAAATGAACCCCACCAAATATTTTGAAAACAAATAAAGATAAGAACAAATATAATTAAAAAATATAAATGAGTATGAATTATGTTGTTTATTAATTTCGTCAAACTCCAAATATAAATAAACGATATTGAGCTCAAAGTATTAAAAACTTTAAAGTCATTCTCATACTCAAACTAATTAATACTTACCAAAAATTAAATAAACAATTAAAAAAAAAATAATATATAAGAAATAAGAAAAAAAGAACATAACATATCCCAAACTAAATCCTATATAGAGAGGTTCAGAAAGGAGAAAAATAAATAAAATAAAAAACAAGAAGAAGAGCATGTAACAAAAGGAGGAATACATCTGAATAAAAATAATAATTAAAAAGAGAAGAACGATATAACCAAAAGTAATAAATTCATATAAATTAATTTGTAAACAATTATGTTGTTAATTCAATATCACAAACTCAAATTAATAAATACTTATAAATAATAAGATAAATAATTAAAAATAATAATATAGTAGGAAATAAGAAAAAGGGAATATAAACTTTAAACTAAATTCGACCTAGAGGTTCAGAAGGGAGAAAAATATATAAAATAAAAAAGGAGAAAAGAGGGAAGCATCTTAATAAAAAAAGAATTAAAACAAAAAAATACACTAATAACAAAAATACTAATAATTAAAACCATTACTAAACTCAACACTATAGTTAAAAAGTAATGTTGTTAATTTAAAAGTCTAAATCATATTAATTTTTTAATTTTTTTAATACATTTGGTCTTTAATTATTTTATCATAAATTTGGGCCATATATTGGATTAAATTATTAAAATTTTGGAGCATAATAGAATCGTAATAAAATCGTAAGCTTTTATAAGATCCTGACAACAATGCTACCAACTAACCGGTCGAAACCTATTAATCTTAGACATCGTTGCTTTGATAGTATAAAAATACAAGGTCAAAACTTGAATGTACAAACGAAATTTTGTGAATTCAATTTTAATACATATGTTCTCATGTTGATTAGTTAAATCAGAAATAAAAGAAACAAGAACAAAAAAGGAAAAAGAAAAACAATTTTAGGATGCAAAACAATTAGAATAATATGTGCTACTATCCTTTTTATAAGGCAAATTTTAGCGATGAATAATATTAAAAAGAATTTATCCATTGATAGTATACGATGAGTCTATAAATATAAAATGGTTTCTTTTAATTTTTCAAATTCTGAAAATCAAATGATATACTTATGGAAACAAGGGATTTGAAGATTTACCGGGAGAAAAAAAACAAGGGATTTAAAGGTTAATGAGATAATAAACTTTCTTTCCCCTTCTCTTTAAATTCACCATAACAAATTATACACTTTATATTTTATTAGTTGACTATTACTACTTTTTTTGAATAAAATATCACATTATTTCATTCATAGTATTTCCCCTCTTTTTTTCCCATATAATAATACATTAGAATAAATTATTTTTCTAAGCAGACAACTAAAAGAATCTAGCCAATAGTAATAACACCTCACCACTGAAAAGTCTCTTGTGGTGAAATTGAATAGAAAACCTCGTGGGTCAAAATTCAAAGCAGATTCGACGGTTACTAAAAGAGTAATATAAAATTATTTTCTTATAATTTTTTTTACCTACTAATTTGAATCTTTATTGGAAAAAAATAGAGAAAAATCTCTAATTTGGTATATGAGATCATCTTAGAGTGTATTCATCTTGCTTGACAATGGAAGTTCCGACAATAAAATTGATCTAAACACTATCATCTAGACAGTTGAAAATTCTGAATCCAAACTTGAATATATATCATAATAGAAGTTCCGACAATAAAATTGATCTAAATATAAATTGAATGCAACAATACTAAAATTAAAATTAGTTAAAGTACAAAATTAATTGAATTGACTACTCTAAAAAATCAGAAGGAACATACCTGTGAGCGTTATTCGTGATGAATGAAATGGAGTTGATAGTAGGGTCTTGTAGATTGGGAGTAACATTTCATTCCATATATAAAGGACTTTGATATAATGCGTTATTCGTGATGAATGAAATGGAGTTGATAGTAGGGTCTTGTAGATTGGGAGTAACATTTCATTCCATATATAAAAGACTTTGATATAATGATTTTTTTTTTCATATTACAATTAGGTCATTTAGGATAAGTAATTCTCTATACAAGTAGATTAGAATTATTAATTGGGTGAATGACACTAAACACCCCTATAGTTTTCAAAACGGGCGCTAAACCCCCTAAAGGTTTCTAAACACTCCTATAATTTCTAAAAGGGGCGCTAAACACCCTCCAAGCCCTTTTCCGGCGACGGAGAAGGAAAATTACTTATATGCCCTTATTTAAAAGCCTTTATATTTTTTTAATAAGTTAGCTTGAAATACAAAAAGATGATATTATCCCTTTATCAAAACTACACCGTTTTAGGCAACCACTTATACATTGTAATTAATTAACAAAAGCACACTTGGTCCCCCAAACCATCTCTCTCACCACTCTCATTTCTTAATCGCCATTTTCAACTCCATAAACTAATAACAAATCACATAAAATACAAGATTTCATACATTCACATACACAAAAACACACACTCATACACATACATATATATAATAATTCAAATGATTATCCAAGTGTAAAGCAACCTTCCTTGGATACAGAGACCAACACACACACACCCTATCTTCTTCTTCTTCAATAACAACTCATAAACCCTAAATCACCAAACAACCCCAACAATGCCTTCGAGACAACCCATCCCTCTAAACCTTAACCCTAAACCCAAAACCCTCATCCTCTTCCTCATCACCATCGCAATTGCCTCCCTCACCGTCCTCTACTACCTCTGTTTTGCAATGAGAAGAAACAAATAATACTAGTTTACGAGTACATGCCTAATCGGAGTCTCCAGGAATCTCTTTCCTTTGAAGAAAACTCGAATTCGAATCTCAATTGGGTCTGAAGATTCGAGATTGTTCAGGACATCACTCGCGTGCTTTCTTATTTGCATCTCGAATGTGACCCTTCGGTGATCCATGACGATGTGAAGCCCAGCAATGTGTTGCTCGATTCGGAGCACATAGCGAAAATTTTGGATTTCGGGTTGTCGAGATTGAAGATCGAGGATGAATTACTGGTTGATTTATTCAGCCATGACTTGGGTAAGAGTCAGAGAGAGGCTGAGGCTTCCAGATTCATTTACATATAGGTTAAAGAAGATATATGCGAAGCTTGAAGAAGATAAGTATATATATAGGTCATATATATGATATTTTAGGAGAATGGTAGATTGGTAAATGGGTAAGGGCCTTTTGGGAATTTCAGAAAAATTAATACCATGTGTTCTGCACATGACATGATCCTGGTCATAAAAGTTGCCAAAACAGTGTCACAGGGGTGCAAAGTGCACAAAATTGGAATACTATAGGGGGTTATCTGCACAAAGTGAACTTTAGGGGGGGTTTTCTGCACGTTTTGGAAATTATAAGGGTGTTTAGCGCCATTCACCCATTATTAATTACAATTGAGATGAGATTGAGTATTATAATCCATTTAGGATTAGGATGGTTAAATAGAATTATTTTAATCATATTACAATTAAGTCAATTTAGGATAAGTTATTTCCTATACAAAAGTTTCAGTATTTTCTAGAATCCTATTTGGAAATATAATCTAATTTCAACTTGAATTATAACTACAAAATTTAATTGAATTCTACAACTCCAATTCAAAGTAGAATCCTATTTGAAAACACCACTATGAATTATATATTTAAATTCTATCACTAAAATCCAATTGTTTTTTACTTGTATTAAATTTAAATTATATCACTAAAATCCAATTGTATTTTAATTGTATTAAATTTAAATTATATTGAAGATATAAATACAAATTCTGATTGAGATATAATACTAAAATTTTAAATATATTTTATATTTGATTATATTTTCTTACTATAATTTAGTTGTAATTAATAATTCTAATCCTAATTAGATAAAAACAATATTAATACTAAATCCCATCTAATCCTAATTCTAATTCTAATTTTAATTGGAATCCCATCTATTGATAATCTCAATCCTAATTGTATAGGGGATACTTACAACAAGGAAACCTAAAATCAATTTTATTTTGATTGCATTAAATTGAACGGCTATTTAAAACTGTTAGGGTTTTTACACCCGCCCAAGAACACTGTTAGAAGCCGTGTGTACCTGCAAATTAGAAAACACACACAAACACACACCAAACAATGGACACAAAGATTTATAGTGGTTTGGCCAAAATAAGCATACGTTTACTGAGAACACAGTTTCACTATAATCAAAGGGAGAATTACAAGGGGGTTGATCAGCAGATCAAACACACGCACACACACAGTGTATACTCATGCCTGTATCACCATAATAATATAAGCCTATATTATTCCTAACTCTCACCAAGAAGAATACTAGCATGTATCTCTTCTATTCTCTCTCTCTATTTATGCACACAATATAATAGGAGAGGCCCTATATTTATAGGGAATGATATAGATGCGGTTTTGCCTTTTAGTCGATGTGTGACAACTTTTAATACAAAGTAATCACCTTTTATATATAACAATCTCCCACTTGACGATTTGCCATCATCAATCAACTTCATCAATGATCAGTGCAGTACGGTGCTCTCATTTCTGTCTTCAAGCTTGAAGACCCACTGAAGTTGTGCACAACTTCAGTTTTTCTGTTGTCACCACTTTGGTCAACATGCCGGCCGGATTCTTACTTTCTTGAATCTTCTCAAGAGTCAAAACTTCATCCTCTAATAGAGATCTAATGAAGTGATAACGAAGATCTATATGCTTCGTCCTTGAATGAAATGCTGAATTCTTCGCCAGATGTATGGCATTCTGACTGTCACTGTGCAAAACACTTATCTTTTGCTCAAATCCCAACTCTGCCAACAATCCCTGTAACCAAATCATTTCTTTGCTAGCCTCTATCACGGCTACATACTCAGCCTCTGTAGTAGATAACGCTACAATTTTCTGTAATTGCAAAATCTAACTAACTGCTGTAGTACCTACTGTAAAGACATAACCAATAGTGCTTCTTTTGCGGTCTATTTCACTTACAAAATATGAATCTACATAGCCATGTAAATTCACTTCACCTTTTCCAAAACAAAGGCATTTGTCTGTGGTACCTCGTAGATATCGCAATATCCACTTCACTACTTCTTAGTGAGTTTTTCCTGGATTGGACATGAACCTGCTGACTGCTCCCACTGCATATGCAATATCTGGTCTCGTACAAACCATTGCATACATCAATCTACCAATGGCTGAAGCGTATGGAACACTGGCCATATTATTCCTCTCTGCTTCTGACTTAGGAGACTGTTCTTTGGATGCTCGGAAGTGACTAGCCAAAGGTGTGCTAACCGACTTAGCATCACTCATGTTAAACCTCTTCAAAAGCCGTTCAACATAGTCAGCCTGAGATAACTGTAAAGTACCCTTCTGTTTGTCTCTGTCGATTCTCATACCAAGAATCTGCTTCACTACGCCTAAGTCCTTCATCTCGAACTCATTTGTCAACTGCTTCTTCAACTTATTGATTTTCGCAAAATCAGACCCAGCTACTAACATGTCGTCAACATAAAGTAGGAGGATGATGCAACTCATGTCAAACCTCTTGAAGTAGCAACAATGGTCAGCGTTGCACTTGTTGTAACCATGTCTCTGCATAAATCCATCGAACTTCTTGTACCACTGTCTTAGAGCTTGTTTCAAACCATACAAGCTCTTTTCCAAATTACACAAGTTTATCTTTTCCTTTCACTGAGAAACCTTCCGGCTACTGGATATAGATCTCCTCCTTTAGGTCACCATGTAGGAAAACAGTTTTAACATCTAACTGCTCTAGGTGCAAACCCTCTGCTGCAACAATGCTAAGAACTGAACGAATGGTATTCATTTTCACAACCGAGAAAATATGTTGGTGTAGTCGATTCCTGCTTTTTGCTAAAAGCATTTTACTACGAGTCTCGCATTGTACCTCTTAGAACCATTATGTTCCTCTTTGACCCTGTAGACCCATTTGTTATGGAGAACTTTCTTTCCCACCGATAACTTGGTTAGCTTCCATGTCTTGTTGGAGATAAGTGACTTTATCTCATCTTCCATTGCAAGCTCCTATTGGCTTGCATTTGCTACACTGCATGCTTCCTCATAGTATTCTGGTTCACCTTCATCTGTGAACAACATGTAATTCATGTATCTCCTGTTCAGCACATGCTACTGTGAAGTCCTCTTAGGTACAGGAATAGGAGTCGAAGATTGCGGTGTATCATCATTGGGTAGTGTCATCTTCAATCTATTCTTCTAACTTAGTACTTTCACTGTCTTGAACATCATCTAATTCAATACGCATAGGATTACTCTGTATTGTAGGCTCTGAGGTAGTTGTGTGCCTATCCTTGTACATCATTTTTTCACTGAACATTACATCTCTGCTTCGGATCACCTTTCGGTTTTGATCATTCCACATGCGGTAGCCATACTCATCACCGTCATAGCCAATAAAAATACATTTTTGTGACTTGGGATCAAATTTATCCCTCACATTATCACTAACATGTACATATGAAACACAACCAAAAACTTTTAAATGTGAAAGTGTTACCTCTTTATCGCTCCATACATATTCTGGTATTCTGTGCTCCAATGGTACTGATAGACCTCGGTTGATTAGATACGCTGTTGTACTGACTGCTTCTGCCCAGAACTGTTTCGGTAACCCTGCCTGAATGCGCATGCTTCTGTCTCTCTCAGTTAATGTCCGGTTCATATGTTCTGCTATGCCATTCTACTGTGGTGTATGTGGAACACTCTTCTCCAATAAAATACCATTCTTATAGTAAAATTTTTTGAAACCGGTGTTTTGATATTCTCCACCATTGTCGGATTTTAACCTCTTTATCTTCAAACCCGTCTCATTCTCTATCATAGACTTCCATTTATTGAACACATCGTACACCTTAGATTTATGTTTCAAGAAGTAAACCCATACCTTCCTGGAATGGTCGTCGATGAAGGTGACGAAATAGGACTTTCCGCCAATAGATGAGACATTTGCTAGCCCCCAGACATTAGTGTGAACTAGCTCAAGCTTCTCCTTTATGAGATCTCTGCCACTTTTCTGAAAATTAACTCTCTTCTGCTTACCGAATACACAATCCTCATAGAAGTCGATATTGTTGACCCAAGGTTTTCCACCATGGGTAAACATGACATTTTGATGATAACAAACCATTGAATGTGGTGAATTTAATGTCTACTTGAGTTATGCTTAATAGGTTATTGATTCAAGATAAACTCAAGAGAGCTAGTGGATCCATGAGAAGATCAAGCAAAGGTGCTTAGAGCTCAAAATACACTGGAGACAAGGATGAAGACATCAACCCAAAGCTTAAAGAAATTGAAGATCAAAGAAATGGGTAAAATAGTCTTGGGTGAGTGCTAGATTAAATGTAAATTTATTTTTGAAATAACTTATTTGAAATCTTAACTCTTGACTATATAACATATAGGATCATGCATATCATTCATGAGTCCTTGCATCATTAGCATTAGACTATGAACACCATTTAGTCTTTGCTAAAGTTGAGTTAGTTCAAGCTATGGAAGAACTAAAAAACGATGTTATCCTAGAACCATTAACTAAAATAATATCACTTGAAATGGATTCTAGATGCATATTAAAGCTTTGAATAAAATTGTTAAACCATGAAAAGCTTTTGTTTAATATTGAGAATTTGTTTAAATTGGAAAAACATTTTATGATCTCAATATTGACTTTAGGCATGTCAAGGACTTGAATAAGTTTCTAAGACATCCTAGGAGTGTGTCTAAATCATTTCGGAAAAATCCCAAAAGATTTCACGAAAAACCATCAAGTGGGTTAGAAGTTCGAAATGAAGCGTCACATTCAAATGACCATATCACACTTAAATATGGGTCAAATGGAGTGATTCAAAAGCCTAAAATAAAGATCTTGAAGTCTTCTTTCCAAAAAGATAAAGAACACCTTTATCCGAGTTACAGAACTTTAGTTATAACCAAAAGAGTGAACTGTGTCAAAACTGGGCTGAACAACCACCCAGTCGGCTGCCTGTTGACCCAGTCGACTGGGCCAACAAGGCCAGTCGACTGACTGAGTAAGAGAGTTACAAATAAATTTCGGAATGAATTTTTGAAGACCCAGCCGACTGCCCCAAAACACCTAGTCGACTGCCTCATCCGGAATTTGAATTATAACGGCTAGTTTCGGATCCAAAGTGTTCCAAAACTTCCCCAAACACCCCCAAACGACTATATTGTGTTCCTATACTATATATATGCCTTATATGACCCAAAAATTGTTAAGAGAAGAGAGGGAGATAGGAGTATAAAAAATCTATCATTTGTGCTTCAATTTTAAAATTATTTTTGGGTAGAAAACTCCTACATGAATCACCATATGAGCATCATTCATATTTTCTTCTTGTGATTCATTATTCATACTTGAGTTGAGATTTTCAATTGAGTATTTCATTTATGACTCTAAGTATGTGAGGAAGTGAGCTTTGAATTTCTATATCCATCTATTGAGAGATATTGTTGTACACTCAAATTCAATTCTTATTCATTTGAGAGTGAAAGTCCAAGAAGTTGTCTTGGCATGGGAATGGCTTGTTGAAGCTTTGTAAAGGTTTCTCTCAACCTTAAAAATAGAGGATTTGGTTGGCTCTCCACCTGCAAGAGTGAGCAATGGTCGGCTCTTCACCCGGAAGCAAGAGTGTTCGAAGGTTGGCTCTCCACCCGCAAGAGTGAGCAAGTTTGGCTCTTCACCCGGAAGAAGGAGCGTGTAAGGGTTTGCTATTCACCCGGAAGAATGAGGCATGTAAGGGTTTGCTTATCCCCGGAAAGAAAAGCACGATAGTGGAATCCTTGAGAGGTTATCTCAAGGCATGGAGTAGACCAAAGATTTGGTTGAACCATGTAAAAATCTCGGTGTCTATGGTGTGCATTTTCTCTAACCCTTATCTCTTTACTTTAAAAGCAATTGCCATTTATAATCTTGAGATTTATATATATCAATGCTATGGAATTGCTCGTGTTTATGTATCCATGAAGAGGTTAGGAAAATGCATAGTTGAAATGAATTAAAATTGTGAACATGATTAGATTATAGCTTAGACTACCTTCTCATTTAGATAAAATCCATGTGCACACCAAGTGTTTGATAAAATTCATATTCAACACACCTTAGCATAATATGTTCATATGCACCCCAAGTGTTTAACACAATGCATATTGAATATATCATTCTTCTTAAGAGTTTATATGCATAAAATGTTTAATTAATTTTTGTAAACTCTTCAAAGTATTCTTTATGACAAATAACACTTTGCATCATTTCTATACATATGTGAGAAAAGTGCTTATACATATTAAGTTGTAATGAATGCTTGAACTAGTTCTCATTATTGAATCCATTGTGTATATATTTGGTAATGCAATTTATTGTTTATGATTCAAAGTATGAACTGAGGTAGTCACTTAAGGATCATCTATCTAACTAAGTGTTTGACTAGAGCTCTACAAAGATTACTTTTGTTAAAACAAAGTCAAACCGAAAAAGACTCAAAGTTTGTAATTGACCCTATTCACCCTCTTTAGGTGTCAATATGTGGCCAACAGATATCAATCGAATTTAGGCCTGGTAGCTTTCCCTTTGCGAGCATAACTTTGAGCTCCTTTTCACTCATGTGACCTAGTCTCTGGTGCCACAAATTGTGATTCTCCTTGCTTTCTGCAACTACTATCAACGTGCTAGCTTTGGTGGTAGTGTTCAGTGTACCGCTCTTCTTTCCTCGTGCTATAGTCATAGCCCCTCTGGAAACTTTCCACTCTCCTGCATTGAAAGTGGTCACATAACATTCACTTGCCAACTGGCCTACTGAGATCAGGTTCTTCCTCAAGTCTGGAATGTGTCTGACATCCTTCAACTTCCATATTGATCCGTTGAGTCTGATATGTATTTTACCCTTGCCAACTACACTGAATGGCTAATCATCACCTAGATAAACCTTGCCAAGGTTTCCAGATGTATAGCTCTCAACTTGAGGTGGCATGAAATGATGCTCCAGAGTCCAAGACCCAAAAATCTGCTTTGCTCTCCAAAGAGCATATCAACGCATCATCAGCTTCTTCTAAGACAATGTTTGCCTCAGTCTTATTCTCCGCTACCTTCTATGGGGATCTGCACTGGTTCTTGAGGTGACCAGTCTTGCCGTAATTCCAACACTCAATTTCTTTGGAATTTCTAGGACCTATAGATTGTGATCTTCCATGTGGTCTTCCCTGTCTCGACTTGGAATGACCACGCCTTTGGTTTCTGTATTTCTTCCTGCTCGAACCTCTGCCTCTGGTGTCGACATTCAATGCTGAGCCACTATTAGAAGAGCCTAACTCACTCTGTCTTTTGATATATTCTGTGAGTATCATACTCACTACGAAATCATACTGTAATGGTTCCACCCCTGAACAGTTACTGATTGCAGCCTTTATAACACTCCAACTCTCTAGCAATTGGCTTATAAGAAAAGCCGCTTTCATTTTGCTAGTGATTGGCATCTCAATTGATTCCAACTGCTCAATAATTTCATTAAGAACATTGATGTGTTCACTAACCTTCCCATTCTCAGATATCTTCAGATTTGCCAATTTAGTAATGAGATGTACCGCATTCGCTCTAGATGGCTATTCATACATGCTAGAAAGAGCATCCATGAGAGATTTTGTTGTCTTCTCATTCTTGATGTTGAAGGCAACGGACTTTGACAACATCAGTCTGATCGTACCGAGAGCCTTTCGATCTAGGATTGTCCAATCCTCATCTGTCATCGATTCTGGCTTCTTTCCTTCTAATGGTAAAAAGAAATTCTTCTGGAATAACACATCCTCAATTTATATATTCCAATAGGCAAAGTTTGAACCATCAAACTTGTTGATCATCGCTGCCTTTTCTTCTCCCATAGCTCCCACAGAGCCTATACGAGGTGCTCAGAGTCAAATTAAGCAAAACTGATTGCACGACTGTGTTCAGAGTGGTCTAAAATTTTAAGAATGCCTCTAACCGCATTGAAAATGGGTAAAAAATGACTCCAAATGGGCTAAAACAAATTTTTGCACTAAAAGACAAAATAGTGCTGACGTGGCAGACCTGCTGACGTGGTAGGGTTGTTGATGTGGCAGTGATGACTTGGCAGGCTAATGACATGGCTACTGACATGACACGTGTTGACGTGCCCTGATGACGTCACGTACTAAAGTGGTGTCGTCTTCTCCGATTTTCCAGTGACCGGACTGGTTCGCTGGCGGTAACTGGTTTGCCTGAAAAGATGACTAGCGCCGGAGATGGTCGCCGGAATTGGCTGAAATTTGGAGTTCGCCGGCCGTCGGTGGTCAGCGCCAAAGAGGGTGACCGGTAACTGGAAGTTTGCCGAATATGGTGATCGGCGATGGGAAGCTCATCGGAGAAGATGACCGGCGAGATCTTGTCGGCGGCGAATATTCAGGTAGTCTTCTCCAACACCGGCTAGGGTTCCGGCAAGGATCATTGAAGGTGGCACGTGGATGCGCGTGAAATCTGGGCCTCTCCTTCCAGCGGCGCATGGGGGCTCCGATCGGCTTCTGCTTTATATCGCCGGCTTCGTCTCTTCAAGCCGGTCCTCGTAGTATGGTTGGTTTATGATTTCGGGCACTTTTGAAATTCAATTCTGGACCAAAACGAATGGGCTTCTCCTCTGCTTCAACCTGAGGCTCTAATACCACTTGTTAGGGTTTTTACACCTGCCCAAGAACACTGTTAGAAGCCGTGAGTACCTGCAAATCAGAAAATGCATACAAACACACCCCAAACAATGGACACAAAGATTTATAGTGGTTTGGCCAAAATAATCCTACGTCTACTAACTACTAAGAGCACCGTTTCACTATAATCAAAGAGAGGATTATAAGGGGGCTGATCAGTAGATCAAACACACACACACACACACAGTGTATACTGACGCCTGTATCACCGGAATAATATAAACCTATATTATTCCTAACTTTGACCAAGAAGAATACTAGCATGTATCTCTTCTATTCTCTCTATCTATTTGTGCACACAATATAATAGGAGATACCCTATATTTATAGGAAATGATATAGATGTGGTTTTGCCTTTTAGTCGACGTGGGATAACTTTTAATACAAAGTTGTCACCTTTTATATATAACAAGAACATCGATTAACCCATTATTCAATTTTATGTTGCGTCATGTAATATAAACTTTACAGTTATTATAATATGTGAAAAAATATGGATATATATAATAATACTCAAAATCTAAAACCAATGGTATTTAAATTTGATCACTATTCTGATAATAAATTGATCTAAATATAAATTAAATACAACAATTCTAAAATTAAAATTAGTTAAAGTAAAAAATTAATTGAATTGACTACTCTAAAAAATCAGAAGGAACATACCATACTAAAATAAAAATTAGTTAAAGTCAAAAATTAATTGAATTGACTACTCTAAAAAAATTAGAAGGAACATACCTGTGAGCGCTATTCGTGATGAATGGAATGGAGTTGATAGTAGGGTTTTATAGAGAGGGAAAGACATTTCATTCCATATATAACAGGCTTGATATAATGAATTTTAATCATATTACAATTAGGTCAATTTAGGATAATTAATTCCCTATACAAGTAAGGATTATAATTATTAATTATAATTGAGATGAGGTTTAGTATTATAATTCATTTAAGATTAGGATCATTTAATATGATTATTTTAATCATATTACAATTAAGTCAATTTAGGATAAGTTATTCCCTATACCATTAGGATTAACATTAATATTATTAATTATAATTAAGATGAGATTGAGTATTATAGTCCATTTAGGATTATGATTTTTAAATAGGATTAGGAGTATGTAAATTATTTTCTTATAATTTTTTTACCTACGGACCTTGAAGCCAAATTTGGTTATTTATTGAAAAAAAAGGGAAACAAATCTGTATATAGGATAATATCTAATTTAATTGTGGGATTGGTGTTTCCAAATAGGATTGTAGTTAAATTCTAATTATAGATTTCAACCAAATAGGATTCTACTTAAATTTAGTTTAGTTATAGAATTCAATTAAATTATGTAATTGAAGTTATAGAATTCAATTAAAATTTGTAGTTATAAAATTACATAGAAAATTTATACTATAAATACTGAAACACCAAAATTTCTTCACACTTTTAATAGTAGTATAGATAGATAAAAGTCCCTTCACTACTAGATTTCTATGAGTAGCTTGAGAAAAATACTATATTGCCCCACTTAAAAGTTTACTTATATTTTATATTCCTTGAGTAGTTAATTTAAATATTATCATTGAATTACAATATTTTTGAAAATAAATATATTCATATTAATAAATGAAAATAATCCCGTCTTAAAGAAAAGGCTAATTATTTTTGTGGTACCACAAATTAAACCTTGATTTATATCATCCAAAAAAACAAATCTGCTATTGAGAATTATTATTATATTATTTTTTAGCTTACGCGCACCTCGACTAATTCACGAGATTATTGTATTGTTTTCACCTAGTAGGAATCGAATATGAGACATTAGTTTCTTGAAGTCCTAAATCCCAAGTCTTTTTCAACTAGGCCAACCCCGCTTGGATTATTATTACGAATTATTAAAACAATTCTTGACGCACCAAATCCCAAGTCTTTCAATTAGGCCAACCCGTTCGGATTACTCTTAAGAATTATCAAAGAAAATCTTGAACAATCAATACAAGAGATATATGTGGTTGGTATAAAATTAGTATCGGTCCCATATAACTAATTTCACTATCAATCTCTCTTACTGATGTAGGACGGTTGCCTATAACTCATTCTAGAATTTTATTTTCTTTATAATTAGACTTTTTATTTTAGTTTTCATGTATTTTTGGTTTCCTTTTAGGACTAGGTTTCCTATTATTATTAGATTTTCTAGATTTTTTTTTAAATTTTCTTGTAAAATAAGTTTTCTTGTTCACCAAGATTAGACCTATGGCCCATTAGGATTTCTTTGCCTATAAATATCATATAATTATAGAGAACTTATTCATTCATTAATAACATTCAAGAATTCTCTACAAGTATATGCAAGTTCTTTCTTGACTTTGAGAATTTCAAAGTCTTAGTTTTTTTTTGGTTCCTAACTAAACCCCTATTCGCTTTCGCTATGTCAGTTGGTATCAGATCCTTGATTTACCCTGGGCTGATGGTAATTGCTCGTCTTAGTAGCAACCACTTTGTTGATGAAGATCACAGAGTGAAGGTCCCTTGAACAACCAAACGTACTCAAGAACGGCTGTTTGATCTACGATGTAGTCATATTGCTGATTCAAGGATTGATGGCAACCAGGTTCGTGATTCAAGTTGGGATCATGCTGGAGTTTTTCCTCACAGCCAACTGAACATGAGTTGTGTTCCTGTTCATCCATGTAAGCCTCTAGTCTATGCGGATTCCGATGAAGAAGACAATGGTGAGTTTCATAGAAAACTTATTTTACTAACTTTTTATGGAAGTTTTATCATTGAAGATGTTTTAGATTGGATGGAGGAAATTGAAGAGGACAAAGTATTGTGGGTTCAAAAGGGTTATTTTGGCGCAGTTGCGAAGAAAAGTGGTTTTAACATAAATGCCTACGCTTTCAGTTTCAAAAAGTGGCTGGAAAATACAATTTTATGCTTGGACCTATACTTGGAGGTACGCTTGGACCTACGCTTGAAGCGTAGCTGTGGCAAAATTTTGGGTAAATTTTGCTACAATGTCTGATTTGTCTATGGGTTGGTTTTATGCTATTTCCATAACTTATATACATCAAAGTGCGTTCTATATACATTATATTCACCAGAATATCAGGTTTGGATGTGAAATTATGAGAAAAGGACAAACTTAGGGTTTAGATCATCATTGTCTATAAATACCCAAGTCTATAACAAGAGGAGACACGTCTTTAAGAATTCTCTACAAGTTTCCTACAACTTCATCTTCTTCTTCAGAGATATACATATGGTGAGAGAATATTATTGAGTGATTAGAGATACACAAGTTCTCTCTTGTTATTGGATGTCTTCAATCGTGCTTCTACATCGACGATTTCTATACATGATTGAATGGTTTAGTTGTTGAAAAATTCAGACACCGTTTATAGTAACGTGGTTGCGTTGATCCGTTGAAGAACGGAGCCATTTGTGTTCAGAGATTGAAGTAGGAGGCTTCGTGGTGATTTTAATCTGTTGAGAAATAGAGCCGTCAGAGTACGGAGATTGGAGCGAGAGCTTTGTGGAGCGCGGGTGAATCTAGATTTTCAGACGTCGAGTGAAGAACAACAAATTACAGTGGTTGTAAGTTCTATTTTCAAAGAATCTGTACAAATTCTCTGATTCATAGTGCATCGATACCCGAGCGTATCCGTAGTTTTTATTTGGAGTCTTTCCAAGGTTTTCCATGTAAAAATCTCTGTCTTCTCATGATTTAAATTTTTGCACTTATATTCATATTTGATTGATTGATCTGTTTTTAAGAATTGAATTGAGAATTAGGGTTTGTGACTTTTTAAAATTTAATTTTCGCTAAATAATTTTAATTGATCATAAAATTGACAAAAAAACTTATTCACCCCTCTTTAGGCTGTTTTCACTATCGTTTAGGTAATTTCAATTGGTATCAGAGCGTGGTTGCCCCGATTTAGGTTAACTACCTCGGGTTAGGTCATGAACTTAGACGATGGAGATGCCTCGTGAAGGAGGTTACATATCTAGATCCCTTTTGTTTGATGGGTCGAATTACACATATTGGAAAACGAGGATGAAAGTGTTTCTAAAATCTTTAGATGAGAGAACATGGAATGTTGTAGAAGTAGGATACTCACCTCCCACTGTGAAAGATGATGCGACTAATGAAGTGAAAGAAAAATCGTCAAGCGAGTGGACTGCTGCTGAGATGAATAGTGCGAATTAGAACTCAAAAGCGTTGAATGCGTTATACAATGTTGTTACTCCGAGTGAGTTCAAGAGGATTGCTACGTGCGTAATGGCCAAGGAAGCTTGAGACATTCTCCAAGTTACTCATGAAGGAACTTCGAAGGTTAAACAATCGAAACTTCAAATTTTAAATTCTTGATTTGAGCAGCTGAAGATGGAGGAGGATGAAGTCTACGCCAACTTTGAGGCTAGGTTAACTGATATTGTAACGGGTTGTCATAACCTAGGTGAGCCTATTCATGAGACTACCATAGTAAAGAAAATCCTTAGGGCTCTACCTGAACATTTTCGATCTAAGATTACTGTCATCTCAGAGGTCATGAGTCTTAAAGAATTGGCAGGAAATTTAAATTCTTATGAGATGGAGATGTTCAAAAACCCCCATAAGAAGGCTAGTGGCACAAAAGAGAAAAGCATAGATTTCAAAAGTACAAGGGAGGATCATGTTGAACCTAATGAAGAAAGTGAGTCGAGTCTGAATTATATAGCCATGTTTGCTAAGAGGTTGAACAAATTTGTTAGGGCTAAACAGAATGGCCAAGTACAAAAATTTGGGGACAAGTTGGGTGAGTCTAGAAGTAGAAATAAGACTCAAACTAAGAAGGACAAGTTTGATCCTAAAAAGAAGAAACTCCAATGTTTTGAATGTCAAGGATATGGTCACATAGCTGCAGAGTGTGCAAATACTTTGAAGAAATCCAAAGGATTAGCTGTCAGTTGGGATGATGACTCTGACAATGGATCAGCTAGTGATGCGACAGACTCGGATGTAGGTGATGATTCTGAGAATTTCACTGTGTTTACTGTACAAAACAAGGAGGTCAAAGAAGTTGCTACAAGTTGGGCGATGTCTAAAGAAGAAGGTTTTGAGAGTGATGAAGGTTGCGATGATACGTTTCAAGAGTCTTATTAGAAATTACTTGATAAGACCGCACAACTTCATAAAAATCATATGAAACTGTTGACTAAGAGTCTTAACATGAACAAAGAATTATATTATTTAAAAGATGAATTAGTCAATAGTTTTAAAACTCAAAATCTCCTACAGACTCAAAAGGCCAAGTTGGTTGAGGATTTGAAGAAATCTAAACTAGAAAGAACTGAGGCATTGAATTTGGTAGATGATCTCAATAAGGAAGTGGTTGAGAAATCTATTAAGATTGAGAATTTGGAAAAAGTGCTGAAAGATGCTAAATTAACTCTTTGTAAATGGTCTGAAGGAACCCTTAAGCTTGATGAGATGTTGAGTAAGGGAAAATCAGTAGGAAATACAAAGGGTTTGGGTTTTGTTGGAGTAATGCCGAATTCGAATGTTGTTGCAAAAACCACATTTGTAAAGGCCTCCCATGTAACGTCCAGTTCTTCACAAGGAAATTCAAATTGGAATCCTGGTGTTCAAGCCTATGTCAAAAGACCCATTGAAAGAAAGCCTTTTCTTACCGCTAGATATCATAGGAGATTGACTGATAGAGTTAAGAGGTTTGTTCCTGTATGTCACCACTGTGGTGTCAGAGGTCACATTCAACCTAGGTGTTCTAAGTTGCGAGGGAAGGTGTTGAAGTCAGTGAAGGAACAAAGAGTTCAACATGGAGATCATGTTCAATATCAAATTTGAATGCTGAATGAAGAAATGAAGAATTTGTCAAGATTGACGAATGGAGCTCCGAAGATGAAAAAGGCATGGATTCGCAAATGTGAGCTACACTATCTTGTAGTTCATACTGCTCTTAGAGCATGAAAATCTAATTCTTGGTATTTAGATAGTGGATGTTCGAGACATATGACTGAAGATAAGTCATTTTTTGGATTTCTCGAGGAGTGTCATGGTGGGATAATAACGTTTGGTGATGGAAAGAAGTCAAATATTAAAGGAAAAGGTACGGTTGTGATTCATGGTCTACCTAAACTTGAAAATGTGCTTTATGTAGAGGGTCTTAAAGCAAATTTGTTGAGTATAAGTCATATATGTGATAACAATCATAAGGTCACTTTTTCACCTGATAAGTGTTCGATCATTGACTCTTCTCAGAATTACGTGATGGAAGGTATGCGTTCAACTAATAATTGCTATTCCATTATTCGTAGTTCTGAATTGTTATGCAATGTAGTTAAACTTGATGAAGTTGAAATCTGGCATCAGCGGATGAGACATGTTAATTTTTGTGAATTAACAAAAATTACTAAGAATAAAATTGTTAAAGGAGTCCCTAACATTGATTATGCAAAAGGGATTGTGTGTTGATCATATTAGAAGGGTAAACAAGTCAGATGTCAGCACAAAAAGACAAATATCATTAGTACTTCTAGACCTTTAGAGCTGTTGCATATTGATTTAATGGGTCCCACTAGGACCATGAGCAAAGGAGGAAATAAGTATATTTTTGTCATGGTGGATGATTACTCAAGGTTTGCATGGGTTATATTTCAGAGTGAAAAGTCTGAAGCTCCTGAAAGTTTTAAGAAGATTTGTTTAAGAATTTAGACTGAGAAGAATTGTTCCATTTCTAGAGTGAGGAGTGATCATGGAAGGGAGTTTGAAAATTTATAAATTGAAGTGTTTGTGATGAGAGAGGAATAAAACATGAATTTTCAGCACCGAAAACTCCATAACAAAATAGAGTTGTTGAGAGGAAGAATATGGTTATTCAAGAAATGACCAATGTTATGCTATAGGGTAGGAATGTTCCTAGGTATTTTTGGGCCGAGGTAGTGAACACAACGTGTTACACATCAAATAGAGTTTATCTTATGCTTGACACTTTAAAAAGTCCCTATGAATTATGGAATTGCAAGAGACCCAATGTGAAATATTTCAAGGTTTTTGGAGAAAAATGCTATATTATTAGAGATCGGGATTCCATTGGGAAATTTGAGTCTAAGAGTGATGAAGGAATATTTCTTGGGTATTCATTGACAAGTCGGGCATATAGGATTTTTAACCTTAGAACTTAAACGATGATGAAATCTGTCAATGTAGTGGTTGATGACTCATGTGTTGATGAACATCCAACATCAGTTGAGGAGGAAGATAATGAACCGTTCTTTCAGTTAGGAAATGATTCTTATGATGTTGGTGAAGAGGACAATGTGGTTCATGATGGTAGTTCTAGTCCTATATAATTGCATGATCAAACTTGTGATGCTCAGGCTATTCCTTCTAAATAACCATTTGCAAGGGTAAAGTTGTACCATCATTTGGATAATGTTATAGGATCTGTTGATTAAATGATGGTGACACGGAGAAAGGCTAGGAATGAGGTTTCGTATGCATGCTATACATCTTCCTTGGAACCTAAAAATATCAAAGAAACTCTTCAAGATAGTGAGTGGATAAATGCTATGCAAGAAGAACTTTAACAGTTTGTTAAGAATGATGTGTGGTATCTTGTGCCTAAACCAAAAGAGATAAACGTGATTGGTACCAAGTGGATTTTCAAGAATAAAAAGGATGAAAATGGTACAGTTATTAGGAATAAGGCTAGGCTTATTGCTCAAGGATATACTCAGATGGAGGGTATTGATTTTGATGAGACTTTAGCTCTGGTTGCTAGGCTTGAATCTATTCGTATTTTGTTTGCTATTGCTTGTCATCTTGGATTCAAGTTGTATCAAATGGATGTGACTAGTGCATTTTTGAATGGTGTTCTTCATAAGGAAGTATATGTGGATCAGCCAAAGGATTTGAAGATCCTCATTGTCTGGGTCATGTTTACAGGCTGAAAAAAAGCTTTGTATGGGCTAAAGCAAGCTCCTAGAGCTTGGCATGAAAGGTTGATTGATTACCTATTGGGAACCGGTTTTGCTCGAGGGGGAGTAGACAAAACATTGTTTATTCAGAAAATTGAGAGTGATACAATTGTTGCTTAAATCTATGTTGATGATATTGTATTTGGTTCCACTTCTGATCAGCTTGTTCATTATTTTGGAGATCAAATGAAACATGAATTTGAGATGAGCATGATTGTTGAATTGAACTTCTTTCTAGGGCTTCAATTTAGGCAATTAAATGATGGGATTTTTGTTTCTCAAACTCGTTATGCCTTGGAATTAGTAAAAAAGTTTGGTTTGAAAAAGGCTAAAGATGCTTGCACTCCTATGAGTACTAGTGTCAAGCTTAACATAGATACTAAAGACAAAGATGTTGACCCTACACTTTATAGGAGTATGATTGGGAGTTTGTTGTACTTGACTGCTAGTCGACCTGACATAGCTTTTAGTGTTGATTTGTGTGCACGTTACAGGGCAAGTCCTAAGGAGTCTCATATTATTGTTATGAAAAAGATTATCAAGTATGTTAAAGGGACAATGAATTATGGTCTGTGGTATCCATTAGGTACTAATACTGATATCGCATCCTTTTCTGATGCTAATTGAGTTGGTAATGTTGATGATAGAAAAATTACTAGTGGAGGGTGTTTTTATGTTGGAAATTGCTTAGTTGCTTGGCATAGCAAGAAGAAAAATTATGTTTCCCTTTCCACTGCTAAGGCTGAGTATATAGCAGTTGGTAGTTGTTGTACTCATGTTTTGTAGATGCGTTAAATGTTGCAAGATTATGGTTTTTGTCAAGGTACAATGAGTGTGTTCTATGATAACACGAGTGCAATAAATATTTATAAAAATCCTGTTCAACACTCTAGGACAAAGCATATAGATATTCGACATCATTTCATTCGTGATCTTGTTGAAGATGGTATAGTATCTCTAGAGTTCATATCCATAAATTCTCAGTTGGTAGATATCTTTACAAAATCATTAGATTTTCAAAAGCATGTTAGTCTTAGGAAATCTTTTGGAATGCTTTATTTAGAATAGATATCTTCTTATTTATCATTCTAGGAACACATTGTATTTTTTTTTCTAGAATTGATAGGTAATCATGCATTTGTATTATTTTTATTCATGCATGAATTTTATTTTGAAATAAATGACAATAAAATTTTTGAGACTGTCGAGCTTGGCTATAGTACAAAAGTTTTCATATTTTACTCTATTTTCACATTTACTTGTCTTATTGTGCATATGTGAAGTAGAGGTATCAGTCTGACCTAAAATTTTTGGATGCTCACTTAACATGATTATTTTATGTTACAAAACTTTAATCTTAGGTGCTAGTTGCTTCGGTGATGATTATAATGCCTGCTGAATTTATTAATTTGTTTATTTAACTCGAAGTGGTATGAAGGTTCATGAGCTATGCTAGATTGGTCTATGCATGAAATATTTTTTGCATGTGTATGAATGTTGTGGTGATGTTGAAAAAAAGGAAAGAATGAAATGTTTAAAATATAAAAATGCAAAAAATAGTTATTCAATCTGAGTAACCAGGCCTCTTGCCTCAGTAAGCATTGAGTGTTCGCATAAAAAGGGGAGAAGACTAATGAGTATAAATCCCATGAAAGAAGCACGGGCCCAGTTGGTCGAGAGTAAAAATCCTCCCTTTTGGTCGAGACAAAAAGGGATATGGTGAAAAAGTTGAAAAGATGAAAAGATGAAAAGGAGGAAATTGTGTGACAAAGAGAAAATATCTTTTATTTTTGCCTTCTAGTTTGGATCTTGGATTGAATTATCATCACGGTTGGTGGGGAGATTATCAGCTTTAATATGTATTTTTTTCATCTTGCCTTAGTGCTTGCACATGAGAATCTTCATATATATATATTTATTTGCAAAACTTGTCTTGTGCATTATTGAATTTACAAGGTATGCGTGCTGATTTTCTTCTATACTGTGTGTATAATGGTCGAGTTAAAGATGAGAATATGATGTGTTACTGATTAACTTTGTGTCTCTACTGCTTTGCTCACAGATTTCTAAAAACAAAAATATTTTATTTTATTTTTATTCATTAGTAGTAGGGTCATGTATATTAGAGATTTCTGTTACCCTGAGAATTTGGATATGATCTGATAAAAGTTCTATATCTTGGTGTTTTTCATTGAGTACTTCATTGCATCTCTCTACATTGTTGCTATGACATATACTCTATTTGCTTGACATTTCAGTGACAAAAATGGGGAGATTGTTTGGTTAAGATTGTTTGATTTAGGGGGATAAGTATTTAGCAAGGGGGAGTTTATTCTCAGGGGGAGAAAGATGATCATTATGTGTGCATTGTTGATATGATTTTCTAATGATCATTATGTTGGTTTATATTTGTTTTCCATACGTGCGTTTAATGGTTTGTTTAGTGTTGTAGTTACAGGATTGGTCATCATGAAAGCAATGTGACATTTTATATCTATGTTTGTTGGTGTGTGTTCATAGATATATATGTTATGTTGTTATTTCTGAGGCTATATTGTAAAACATAGTTTTGTCTCAGAAATGCCAAAGTGGAGATTGTAAGAACGCTTTTGTGTATTGTTTATTTATGGGATGTTCTAGACAATAATCATGTTGAGTGTTAGATATGATGGTTTGGTTTCAATGACATCGATAAGCTTCATCAAAGGCAGAATCAAACATTGAAGTAATGAAGAATACAAGTGAAGCACGAAAGTGAGCATATTGAAGAAAAATGTCTCCTGAAGGGCTTTTTGTTACCCTGAGAATTTTGATATGATATGATAAAGTTTTTATATCTTGGTGTTTTTCATTGAGTACTTCATTGCATCTTTCTACATTGTTTCTATGACATATACTCTCTTTGCTTGACATTTCAGTGACAAAAATGGGGAGATTGTTTGGTTAAGATTGTTTGATTTAGGGGGATAAGTATTTAGCAAGGGGGAGTTTATTCTCAGGG
Organism: Cornus suecica; assembly: GCA_963922005.1. Lineage (NCBI taxonomy): Eukaryota > Viridiplantae > Streptophyta > Magnoliopsida > Cornales > Cornaceae > Cornus > Cornus suecica. The sequence continues at coordinate 18,425,104 of OY998244.1, forward strand.
GGAGAATGATGATCATTATGTGTGCATTGTTGATATGATTTTCTAATGATCATTATGTTGGTTTATATTTGTTTTCCACACGTGCGTTTAATGGTTTGTTCAGTGTTGTGGTTACAAGATTGGTCATCATGAAAGCAAGGTGACATTTTATATCTATGTTTGTTGGTGTGTGTTCATATGTATATATGTTATGTTGTTATTTGTGAGACAATATTGTAAAACATGGTTTTGTCTCAGAAATGCCAAGGGGGAGATTGTAAGAAAACTTTTGTGTATTATTTATTTATGGGATATTCTAGACAATAATCATGTTGAGTGTTAGATAGGTTGGTTTGGTTTCAATGACATCGATAAGCTTCATCAAAGACATAATCAAACATTGAAGTAATGAAGAATATAAGTGAAGCACGAAAGTGAGCATATTGAGGAAAAATGTCTCTTGAAGGGCTTTCTGTTACCCTGAGAATTTGGATATGATCTGATAAAGGTTCTATATCTTGGTGTTTTTCATTGAGTACTTCATTGCATCTCTCTACATTGTTGCTATGACATATACTCTCTTTGCTTGACATTAAAAGGGGGAGATTGTTTGGTTAAGATTGTTTGGTTAAGAGGGAGAAGTATTTAGCAAGGGGGAGTTTATTCTCATAGGGAGAATGATGATCATTATGTGTGCATTGTTGATATGATTTTCTGATGATCGTTATGTTGTTTTATATTTGTTTTCCACACGTGCGTTTAATGGTTTGTTCAGTGTTGTGGTTACATGATTGGTCATCATGAAAGCAAGGTGACAGTTTATATCTATGTTTGTTGGTGTGTGTTCATAGGTATATATGTTAAGTTGTTATTTGTGAGGCTATATTGTAAAACATGATTTTGCCTCAGAAATGCCAAGTGGGAGATTGTAAGAACACTTTGTGTATTGTTTATTTATGGGATGTTCTAGACAATAATCATGTTGAGTGTTAAATAGGTTGGTTTGGTTTCAATGACATCGATAAGATTCATCAAAGGCAGAATCAAACATTGAAGTAATGAAGAATATAAGTGAAGCATGAAAGTGAGCATATTGAGGAAAAATGTCTCTTGAAGGGCTTTCTGTTACCCTGAGAATTTTGATATGATCTGATAAATGTTCTATATCTTGGTGTTTTTCATTGAGTATTCATTGCATCTCTCTACATTGTTGCTATGACATATACTTTATTTGCTTGACATTTCGGTGACAAAAAATGGGAGATTGTTTGATTAAGAGGGATAAGTATTTAGCAAGGGGGAGTTTATTCTCAGGGGGATAAAAATGATCATTATGTGTGCATTGTTGATATAATTTTCTGATGATCATTATGTTGGTTTATATTTGTTTTCCACACGTGCGTTTAATGGTTTGTTCAGTGTTGTGGTTACAGGATTGGTCATCATGAAAGCAAGGTGACAGTTTATATCTATGTTTGTTGGTGTGTGTTCATAGGTATATATGTTAAGTTGTTATTTGTGAGGCTATATTGTAAAACATGATTTTGTCTCAGAAATGCCAAGGGGGAGATTGTAAGAACACTTTTGTGTATTATTTATTTATGGGATATTCTAGACAATAATCATGTTGAGTGTTAGATAGGTTGGTTTGGTTTCAATGACATCGATAAGCTTCATCAAAGGCAGAATCAAACATTGAAGTAATGAAGAATATAAGTGAAGCACGAAAGTGAGCATATTGAGGAAAAATGTCTTATGAAGGGCTTTTTGTTACCCTGAGAATTTGTATATGATCTGATAAAGGTTCTATATTTTGGTGTTTTTCATTGAGTACTTCATTGCATCTCTCTACATTGTTGCTATGACATATACTCTCTTTGCTTGACATTTCAGTGACAAAAAAAGGGAGATTGTATGGTAAAGATTGCTTGATTTAGGGGGAGAAGTATTTAGCAAGGGGGAGTTTATTCTCAGGGGGAGAATGATGATCATTATGTGTGCATTTTTGATATGATTTTCTGATGATCATTATGTTGGTTTATATTTATTTTCCACACGTGCGTTTAATGGTTTGTTCAGTGTTGTGGTTACATGATTGGTCATCATGAAAGCAAGGTGACAGTTTATATCTATGTTTGTTGGTGTGTGTTCATAGGTATATATGTTAAATTGTTATTTGTGAGGCTATAGTGTAAAATATTGTTTTGTCTCAGAAATGTTAAGGGGGAGATTGTAAGAACACTTTTGTGTATTATTTATTTATGGGATGTTCTAGATAATAGTCATGTTGAGTGTTAGATAGGTTGGTTTGGTTTTAATGACATCTTTAAGCTTCATCAAAGGCAGAATCAAACAATGAAGTAATGAAGAATATAAGTGAAGCACGAAAGTGAGCATATTGAGGAAAAATGTCTCCTGAAGGGCGAAAATGACATTTTCTGAAGCCGTCACTTCATGCAAAAATTATCTTGGGTTCAAGAGGATTATTTTGGTACAGTTGCGAAGAAAAGTGGTTTTAACATAAATGCCTACGCTTTCAGTTTCAAAAAGTGGCTGGAAAACATATTTTTATGCTTGGACTTAGGCTTAGAGGTACGCTTGGACCTACGCTTGAAGAGTTGACCATCTACGCTTGAAGCGTAGCTGTGGCAAAAGTTTGGGTAAATTTTGCTACGATGTCTTATTTGTCCATGGGTTGGTTTTATGATTTGTCCATGACATATACATCAAAGTGCGTGCTATATATATATTATATTCACCAGAATATAGGGTTTAGATATGAAATTACGAGAAAGGGCATACTTAGGGTTTGAATCATCATTGTCTATAAATACCCAAGTCTACAACAAGAGGAGGCACGTCTTTAAGAATTCTCTGTAAGTTTCTTACAGTTTCATCTTCTTCTTGAGAGATATACATATGGTGAGAGAATATTATTGAGTGATTAGAGATACACAAGTTCTCTCTTGTTATTGGACGTCTTCAATCGTTCTTCTACATTGACAATTTCTATGCACGATTAAATGGTTTAGTTGCTGAAAAATTCACAGACCGTTTATAGAAATGAGGTTGCGTTGATCCGTTGAAGAACAGAGTCGTCTGTGCGCCGAGATCGAAGCATGAGGCTTCGTGGTAATTTTGATATGTTGAGAAACAGAGCCGTCAGAGTACGGAGATCGGAGCGAGAGCTTTGTGGAGCGCGAGTGCATCTAGACTTTCAGACGTCGAGTGAAGAACAACAAATTACAGCGGTTGTAAGTTTTGTTTTCATAGAGTCTATACAAATTCTCTGATTGATAGTGCATCGATACCGTGGTTTTTACTTGGAGTCTTTCCAAGATTTTTCACGTAAAAATCTATGTCTTCTCATGATTTAAATTTATGCACTTATATTCATATTTGATTGATTGATCTGTTTTTGAGAATTGAATTGAGAATTAGGGTTTGTGACTAATTAAAATTGAATTTTCGCTAAATATTTTTAATTGATCATAAAATCGAGAAAAAACCTATTCACCCCCTTCTAGGCTGTTTTCACTATCGTTTAGGTAGTTTCAGAAACGGTTGTTGAAGGCTAAATTCTTTCCATCGAATTATGAGGAGATTGTGTATAAAAAATATCAAAAAATCAACGAATCTCTAGAAAAACTATTCAAGATAGATTGTGACATTGAGGATCATAATAGATTTATTGAAACATCAATTCATTCTTAAGAGATTGATGTGGAGAAAAATTATATTCTTTCACCTATTGCCATTGATGTTGAAGTTAGTGATACAGTTATGGATATAGTTGAAGAAGTCATGGCTGTGGCTCAAACTGAGACTCTTTCAATTGATAAGAAAGAAGATACATTGGAGGAAGAAGGGTTCAACTCTAATTTGTGTTGTGATGAAATACAACCTTTGTTTTATTCCTTGGAGAATATTGCATTCAATACCAAAAACTACGTCGATTCATATTTGAAGGAGGAGGACGAGAATTCTCACAAGTTTGAAAAATGTTATATCTCAAATAATTTCTTTTATTTTGAGATGCCAAGGAGAATTGAAATTATGTTATAGGTGGTGGTACTCTGGACTACGAAGAAACATGCATTTAAAGAATTACGGTTAAGTTCTCAATGGTATGAATTATTATTCATACTCCTATATGATCCACGCTAAACTTGAGGATGAGTTTTTTTTTAAAGTAGAGGGGTCTGATGTAGGATGGTTGCCTACAACTCGTTCTAGAATTTTATTTTCTTTATAATTAGACTTTTTATTTTAATTTTCATGTGTAAAGGGGGATTCGTGGAGACATAATCCGCGAATCCAAGGATATATTCAAAGAGAGTTGGAACAGGCCAACAGGGTGTCTCCAATGAGATTAGGTACACGAGAGAGTTCTACAAATAGGTGATTGTTGTGGATTGACAAAAGGGTGTCATAACCAAAAAGTCAGCCTCACAACCCTATGAGCTATTCATGTAGGGGGTGTTGTTTAGCTATTTTAGGGAAACATTTTGAGATGATAAATGGTGGGTTGTGACCTCATTTATCAAAATCCCTTAAAATGAAGTACTTAAGATACGTTAAGCAATACCCGGGGTCATGTAAAGGAAAATATGCATAAAAGGACATGATCCAAGGAAAACAATGACAACAAACAAAGGATCCGCGAAAGGATATGTATCTCGCGGGGTATGTCGCGAAATGGATGTCGCGACATGAGTAGTACAGGGAAAGGATACTCGCGGATAAACATGCTGACGTGGCAATAACTTATGCCTAAACCAGTGCCTATAAATAGGAGGCCATGGACTCATTTTTAAGGGGCAGACACTTAGAGAGAGAAACTTCTAGAGAGAGAAAGAGTGATTTCATAGGTGTTGTATCATGTTATTCCTCTTCTCTTAGGCTCTTTCCGTAGTTCTGTAATCAACAAAACATAAATCAATAAAGTTATCATTTTCTAGCGAGTATTAGTTTGTGTAGAAACTATTTCCATATCACTTTAAATCTGAACCCCCATACATTAAGGCGACTCCGTCGGGGAGGAAATGTCATCGACACAAGCTAATCAACCCAAAACTCGCCAAAGAGGGCGTCCGCCCACACGACATACTGAATAAAATGAAGATTATGAAGCAGAGTAAGGGGTAGAACAAAATCAGGATGCTGAGCCAGTTCCCCCAACACGAAGGCAGTGCTGTCGTGTAAACACTGATGTGGCTTAAGTAGAAACTCCTCCGGTGATAAATTTAACACCAAATTTTTCGGAATTACCACTAGTTCTGTTACAGACTCTGCTCAACATTCAGGAGACTTAGAAGGCCATTATTACCTTTATGGAAGCTACGTATGCTTCAGTATTAAGGTCAGGTTCACCACAAGCTGAAAATCAAACTCTGCCGAGAACAACAACAAAAAGCCTCCCTCAAGAATTACCACGCACACGGGCAGAATCGCTAAAAAAGGAAGCCTATATCACCAGGGAGCAACTGCGAGCTATTCTGAATGCAAATACCGATGTAGATGAAGTAGAAATAGCTCCGCCGTACCATCCAAGCATCATGGCTTTGTTATACCCTGAAGATTATGGGGTACCAAGTTTTTAGCAATTTGATGGTAGGCATGGAAACGTGAAGGAACATATCTCTAGGTTTGTGGATGCTTTGGGGCCTCACAAAAACAATGAGTACCTGAAGCTTAGAGAGTTTTCCAAGACTCTGACAGGAACCACATACACTTGGTATACTAGCCTTGTCCCAGCCTCGGTGACAAGCTGACAGACATGGTGATCAAGTTCTACACAAAGTTATTTTAAGCAGATGAGGAGGTGTCGATGCTCTCACTCACAAGGCAAAGACAACGCCTTAGAGAGGAAGTTGCTGCTTATGTCAAGAGATTCCGTAAAACTGCTCTACAATGTCATGAACCTCTCTCCGAACTATAGCTGATCAAGATCTGCATAGAAGGGATGTTACGGGAGTACAAGGTGCACTTGGTCAACCATGAATTTAGAACTTTTTCTGCACTAGTTGACAATACACGAAGTTTGGGAGACGTTCTGGCGCCTCCAATGCGACCAAGTATCGCTACAAGGTGAGTGGCAATGGTAGCAACCACACAGGATGAAAGGATAAACAAAGATTGCACTAGAAGATCTGAACCATCTCCCTTACCTTTTGGTGAAAAGAAAACGATTGCTTTGCTCAACTAGTGGACCACTGATGATGTTATATCACTGCCTCCAGTACGAAGGGCGCCAACAAGAGAGGAGAAAATGAAAAGTAACTATTGTACTTACCATAGATCTATCCGGCATTCCTTGACCGGGTGCTGGGCATTTCACGGAATAGTGCAGAACAAAATAATGGCAGGTGCTTTGGATGTCGTAAAAATGTAACCAATAATCCTTTCCCCGCACATGTGGAAGTGGTGGGAGCTTATGATGATACTGAGGAAATGGTGGGTGCCACCAATTGTGATTGTTCACCTGCTCGTGAGGTAATGGAGTCTGCCAGGTTTGAGGTTTTCTTCAATGAGCTCCCGATCCAGGATCATGTGAAAGAATTCTTAAATGAACAAACTATCGCCGCTCTCAATCATACTATAGTCATCCCACAACAAGACTTGTGATGTTTTTGTGTGAGGTTGATATAGGAGACATAACAGCACCATGACCAACTTTTATAAATAACACTATGTTTGAAAAAACCAAAACATCTATGGTAGAGTTACTTAAAGAATATTGTGATGTTTTTGCCTGGGATTAAGGTCAGATGCCAGGACTGAGTACTGGACTAGGTAGTCATCATCTCAATGTGCACCCCGGTCGGAACCAAAGTAACAAAAATAATGGGTATCTCACCCAGATTTGGAGGTACAAATTAAGGCGATGGTGGAAAAATTGTTGAAGGCTGGCTTAATCAAACCTACTCAACATCCAACATGACTTGCGAATATAGTACTTGTGAAAAAGAAGAATGGGCAAATTCCAGTCTGTGTGGATTACCATGACCTCAACAAGGCTTGCTCGAAAGATGATTTTCCTTTATCCAACATCGACACTATGGTAGATGCGACTGCGGGACATGAGATGTTTTCACTTATGGACGGATTCAGTGGCTACAATCAGATCAAAATGGCACCAGAAGATGTTGAGAAAACAACCATCGGAACCCCAATGGGAAATTTTCACTACACAGTGATGCCATTTGAGCTTAAGAATGCTGGATCTACATATCAGCGTGCCATGACAACCATTTTTCATGATCTAATGTACAAGACAATGGAGGACTATGTGGATGATTTGGTGGTCAAATCCAAAGCGGTATATGATCATGTGGGTGACTGAAAGAAGGTGTTGCAACGATACCGCGAGTACAATTTAAAAATGAATCCTTTAAAGTGCGCCTTTGGGGTTCCAGAAGGGAAGTTTTTGGGATATGTGGTGCATCGACAGGGAATAGATTTGGACCCAACAAAGGCTAAAACAATTTTGGAAATGGCACCCCCCACAACGCGCAAATTGTTGAAAACCTTTATGGGAAAGATCTCGTATCTTAGGAGATTTATTCCTGCATTAGCGGAAGTCACTCATCCCCTCATGCCACTGCTAAAAGAGAAATCTCTGTATAATTAGGGTAAAGAGCAGCAAGAAACCTTTGAAAAAATCAAGCAGATTTTGGCATCTCCAAACACAATGGCGGTACACATTCTTTGAGAAACATTGTTTGGCCTTGATATTTGTGGCTCATAAATTTTGACATTATCTGTTTGTTCGTCCTTTAGAATTGATGACTAAAAGTGACCCCATTCGATATCTATTAACAAAACCCATTTTCAGGGGGAGGACAGTGCGTTGGTTGCTAGCATTATTCAAATATGAAATTACGTGTTCAAGGACAAAAGCAGTAAAAAGTTAGGCATTATTGGATTTGTTGGCTTTATTTCTAGGAGGGTCTGAGCCCAAAGAAGAAGAAGTGGGAATAATGGATGTGACATAAAACACAAAATATACATTGGAATTTGACGGTTCTTCCACAGAACAAAGAGGTGGAGCTGGGTTTGTACTGAGAAATAAAGAAACAAAAGAAGAGGTGGTCATGACCTACAAGCTTGACTTTTCCTGCACAAATAACATAACAGAGTATGAAAGTTTGGTGTTAGGTTTGATGATTGCTCAACAGTTGAAGGTAAAAGTCCTACATATAAAAGGGGATTCCAAACTTGTCATCAAACATGTCAGAGGTGAATATGTTGTTAAAGAACCACATCTCGTGCCTTACAGAACCCTCATTAGACAGATGTTAAAAACTTTTGAATCTGTAAAATTTTAACATGAGTCGCAAGAGGGAAATCGATGTTCTGATGCTTTAGCAACAATGGGCTCGCGACTATAATTTCAAAGGAAAAAGGCTACCTTATAGATACTGCGAATGACCAGTTCTGTTATTAGGCATCAAGAGGGGGCACAGTCTTTCCAAGAGCAAGACTGGAGGGAAGACACAGTACAAGCCTTGTTAAAGAATGACAACACTACTTTAAGGCGAGGTTATCAAATCATAAAAAGGGTACTGTACCACAGAGCAGCAGAGGGGATCCTCGCTAAATGTGTGCCAATGAATGAGATATGAGAACTACTACGAAAAGCTCATGAGAACGCATGTGGACAAATGGGCGTAAGCCTCTATCAAATTTTACAACGAAAAGGTTATTTTTGGTCAAATATGAGAAATGATGCAGCTGTACTGTAAGGCAAATGCCAAAATTATAATGCTTATCCTTCAGCGAATGAGGGAAACTTTACGAAAATAATTGACTGGCGAGAAAAGTATATGTGTTATTTAAAAGAAGGAATACTGCTTGAAATAGATAGGTCGCGGTTCATGAAGTTGGCCTCACGGTTTATCCTTCAAGATGGAAAGTTGTTCCGCAAAAGTTTTGAGGGAAAATTATTGAGATGCATTGATGAGGAAGAAGCAGGGGAAGTGCTAAAATAGACACATGAATTTGGGCATCTGGACCAGAGAAAGGTGTTTCAGCAGCTTCTCTTATCTAGGTATTAGTGGCCAACAATGGAGAGGGACGCCGAAGACTTTGTCAGAAAGTGTCACATATGTCAAGTGCATGGGAATCTTATTCACGCTCCATCAACGGAATTGTATAGCCTATCTACTCCTTGGCCATTCCACACTTGGGCATTAGATATAATTGGGCCAATCATACCACAAGCTCAGGGACATGCGTGGGTGCTAGTGGCAACTGAGTTATTTATAAAATAGGTGGAGGCTATTCCACTACAGTGGATAACAACAGATAATATGGTGCGATTTATAAAAGAGAATATCATTTGCCAAATTGGAGTGCCAAAGGTCATATTATTAGATAACGGGACTCCTTTCGTCAACTATAAAGTCGCGAATTTGTTAAAGAAGTATTCAGTAATGCATCATAAATCAACACCATACTATCCTAAAGGGAACGGACAGGCTAAAGCTTCCAACAAGGCATTAATCTAAATTTTATTTAGGTTGGTGCATGATAATTAGAAAAAGTGGGTGGAAGAGCTTCCTATAGCATTATGGGCACACCGAAAATCATACCGTACTGCTAAAGGGATGGCCCCATATTCTCTAGTCTATGGAGCAGAGGCAGTGTTGCCATCAGAACTAGAAATCGCGGCTAAGACATTAGTCACGGATAACAAGTTGGAGGAAAGGATGTTATAAGTCGAAAACCTAGAACGAAAAAGGGACGACACATTTATGAATCAAAGGATCTATAACAACTAACAGGCAAACGGATATAATAAGAAAATGCAGTATCGATGGTTCAAAGAAGGGGATAGAGTGTTGAAAATAATACCATCAATAATGCGGGGGCAAAGTGTGAGAATGTTTGAAGCAAAATGGGAAGGCCCTTATGTAATCACTAGTGAAAGCAGCAGTGGGTACTATAGATTGGAGCATGAGATTACTCGCGAAAGGACAAGGCCACTAAATGTAAAATGGATAAAGCTGTATCAATCTTAAGAGTGGAAGATAGATTCATACATAATATGTACACAATAAAGGAATGAAACACATGTATTGATCAAAACACTGTCTTACATCAGTACAAAATGTGTGAAAGTTAGCAAAATATGTGTACAAATACATCAAAACACTAGTATAATCCTCTGCTAACAGGAGATGAAACATGAAGGCTTTCATGTTCTTCTTGTAGCTCACGAGAATACAATAAAAATGCTACATTTTCCTTTAGCTTTTGACTATTCTTCTCTACAACAGCCAAGAATGCCCGGGCAAGCGTGTTTCCCACCAGGACACATTCATTTTCATATTTTTCCAGTCCCTGATCAGAGCACAACAAAGGGATAAGGTATCAGAAGCAAGATCCTTTGTGTAAGTTGATACCAAGGAGGTGAAGGTATCCGTGATAATATGGAGGAAAGTGGGCTGGAGAAGCGGATCATAAAGCTCCGTGTGATCAAATGTCTCTGGAAGATGGCCGTGAACGCGGTCTAGAATGGCAATGTCTTGAGCATAGCATAAGAAGTTATGCCAATATGCAAAATCATGTTGAGAATGATTTGACATAACCGACATTGATGATGAGCCTAAAATGGATGAGGGCTGAATTAGTGGAAGTAAATTTGGGCCTTAAGGAAGGTGACTTGGAGGAATTTGTTGGAACTGTGATGTCTGGGCTAGATGAGGAGTTCGCATTTGAGCTTGTTGAGGATAGATTGGGAGGAAGAATGATTCTGAGTTTGGAAAAGAAAGATTCGGTAGGGTTTGTTGAGTTGAGGAAAAATCACTAAAAGTTTCATCGCCAAGTAGCACTGTAGGATCTTGCAACGCAGCTTCTGGAAAGGAAGGACCATGGATAATATTGGCACTCGCGACATGAGTAGGCTCATTTATAATCTTAGAAGTCTGGCCTTGAGGAATGTTGGTAGCATGCTCTGTGACAACTGGGTTTTCAACAATAGTTTCAATATCAGCAACAACACCACCAAAGACTGATCTTGGAATACGAGAACCATCATCCAATGTGGCCGTAATATCTGCAACAATATCACCTTCGAGGTGTTGCATATGTCACGTATCTGAGTCCTGGATACCCAAAACATCATATATTTGATCATTTTCTTAGGGAGGATTCTTCACTAGAAGATTTTTCATTGAAGGATCTTCACCAAGTTTTAGTATGCCATCATTAAGGTTGGTATTAGGCTCTGTATTGAGAATACTCACGGATTGAACATGCTCAGTAAGATCTTCGCGGATGATTGAGTGGGCAGTTTGAGAAACTTATGTTTGACCCACGCGAATAGAGGTATTCACATTAAGACTACTATCTGAATGATCATTGCAGTTAATCGGGTTCTCGACAACTTGGATATTATGAATTCCTCGGGCATGCTCAAAATTTTATGTCTGATCATCGCGAAGGGCAGTGTCTTCAGTAATTGGGTCATTTTGTATGTGACTATCACGGCTAGAAGAATCCTTGACAGGATGTGCAGCAGTAGGGGGATTTTTGAAAAGGGCAGAAATTGGGAGGACATTGTCTTCGTCAGAATCATCCACGAAGCCATAGAGTAGGCCTATTGAGACAACTCTTCTCGCGAAAGGATAGGGTATGTGAATTCTTTCAGGATGAACTGTTGCATGATCTGGAAAATCTGAAAGAATGTCAGCCACCTCAAGATCTGAAGCATTAGAATCTTTAAAAACCTTTTGAGTTATGGAATTGTTAGGTAAAATAGTATCCTCAATGGTTCCACTGCCTGATGCATTTTTTTTTTCAGTAAGAAGAAAATATTTTGGAAATTAAGCAAATGATAAAAGGAAGAAGAAGAAAGTAATGAATGATGTAAATAAGAGCACCTGAAACCAAGGGATATCTGAAGCGCGAATGAATTTTGATCGGAGCCAAATATCATATATTTAAGGTTCCTAATTATAGATTTTTATGTCTATGATTATTATTATATTGGTGCTTTTATACGATTTTCGTGTTTTAAGATATTTCACTAGTGATACAATATGACTGAATTAACTATGTAAAACGAGTTTAATCCGGTGAATTAACTAGAGCCGTGACTCAAGATTGTTCGAGAGCCAAAATCATGGATAAAAGACCTATGATGGACCAAAAACAAGCCAAGGATACAATATGACTGAAGAAGAATAAAGCTAAGAAGAGAAACGGAGCAAAGAAGTGGAAGTGCAAAAAGTTAAGGTGAAGAACTACCGAGTACTCGGTAGAACCTTCACCGAGTACTCGGTAAAGTTCAAAAGTCCGCGCACTTGCGCGGATGATGGAAAAAACACCCGAGAGCTTTTGCGCACTTGCGCTGGTTTTTGCGAGATGTGGAGTATACCGAGTACTCGATAGAAGCTTCACCGAGTACTCGGTAAGACCTGATGCGGCCAATAACTTTAATGATTTGTATATAACTCTGTGGGACTCGTTTCGACCCAACTCAACATGGAATGATCTCTAGGATTTTTTAGATGCAATATTGACCATATATGAAGAGATTATATATCATTTTTCAATACATATAACAAGGTACATTCTTGACTTGACCATGAAACAATCAGATTACCAAATAAAGACGCCTCTTTTTCTATAAAAGAGAGGGGTCTCCCCTACAGGGAGAATAGTTAGTTAAGGAGTTTTAAGAGGTTGATTGGATGATTCATTGGAGTTTTGTCTTGGAGTTTGGAGAAAAATGTCAACCATGGAGAGTTCGTCTACATCAACAATGAAGACGAGCACTACTATGAACAACTAAACCGGTATCTAGGGTTTTTAACAAAACCCTAGCCAAGTAATGGAGACTCTTTCTTATTTTTATTGTATAAGGGGAAACTGAAGGACACGTATGTGATGATTGGGTAGATGAGTGATTACATTTGATTTTATATAAGATTCTACGTTTATTCTATGTCTTGTCTTCGCTTGAATGAATGTTTTATCTTGCATAATCATGGTTATTCAATATGGGCTAGAAGTCGGATGCTTAACTCATGATTTTCTACAGAATAGTGGTTATTAACATGTAATCTTGATTTAGATAGACCATACTTGAAAGGGATAATTAGTGACGTGCTTTTAATTTATGTTAATAGGAGTAGTTTTGAATAGATGCACGTACTCGTTATGCTTGATTAGAGATGTTGTGCCAATGATAGATGAATTGTTCCTTTTTTGGGATTAGGGTTTGCCAATGGTTGCGACCATATATCCGATTCACATATGATGGACCGCCCTTGACAATTAAATGATTTAGAGAATATATTACATGGTTAGTGGTGGAGTTAAGAAATACCCTAGATCTTTATCTCCATTGTTTACAATCCAAACTAATTATTTCTCATATTTATTTTATGTTATTAGTTATAGAAAACAAAACAAAACAAACTATCTTTAATAATTTAGTTAGAAGTAATTAGAAGAGAGTTGAAGAATTATTAGTCTCTGTGGATTTGATATACCCTATCTCATTGGTACTATATTATAATTGATTCATGCACTTGCGATAGGTAAAACTAGGTCAACTTAAAAGAGTTTATCTGCACACATTATTATTATCATTATTATTTATCCTCCCTTCCTAGTAGGTCAAACTAATCAAGGTCTGACCACCGATCAACTTCTACCACTTGAGCAACAATATCAAGTAGAGGCCTACCTCGGTTAGGGGATAGAGAAACAACAAGTACTAATTTTCCTTTTCGCAGGAGATTCTTTTGTCGCGTGGGCTTCTCTTTTTATGGAGATGAGGTGATGTCCTCGGGAGAAGCTTGGTCAGAAACATTGTTCTGAGTAGCATGGTCGGCCTTAAAGATAGCATTTTCAAACTCAATTGAATCATTAGGAGGGTTTGAGGTATGAGTGGTCGATCTCTTTTTATGAATTAAGGGAACGTTATCTACCTCATCATTAGAGATTGATGTGTGAGTAGCAGAGGCGAGTATTTTGTCCCTTTGAATATAGTCTAATGTTTCACTTGCGAAAGCATCCCTTCGTTGAGCTAGGGGAATGTTGTCCAAATAATCATTTGGTGAAGGGATAAAAACAACGAAGGAAAACTGATGATGTGTGTTTTCATAATCCTCGCGAAAACATATCAAAGCGTTGTCATAATTATCAGGCGACCTTTTTGAATGAGTGGTGATATAAATAGGGATGGCTTGATCAAAGCCTAATTGGCGAGCAACTCACAATGGGTTGTAAACTGTAACTCGCGAGAATGATTCGTCAAAAATAGGAACTAGACACTCAAATGCTACAGCAATGAAGATTAAAGCTTCCTGAGACCCATATCCATAAGTAGAAGTATCTTCAGATGGATAGAATAGAAGAAAGTGAATACCCTCTATAGGAACTGAATAAGGCCTCCATAAAAAATGGAAACTTGTATCAATGAAGTTCTCAAGCCTTTTAGTGGAAAATAATCCAGACCAGCGAGCAACTTGTGATTTAAGAAGTGGATGATTGAGAGTCTCTGGGTCTAAGGTAGTTGGAGGGAAGAAAAGTGGTTTTGGGGCATACTTTGGAAACCTCTAAAAAAGAAATAACATTAAGAAACTGCATGGGATATGAGTACTGATATCGTATCTGCCTACTAATACGGAAAAATCATTTGCTAATGTATCCAGTTGAAAATACAGAATGCCTAAGAAGAGGGGGGTTAAGGGTAGACGAGTACCTCGCGAGATGATTGAGGCCATTAGAAAGACTAGCTTGTTTGGGCTATCCTTAGGAGGCCTCTGGAAAATATATTTGTTTAACCAGTAATCTAAAAACCCTGCTAAATCGAAGTCACCATTGAATTCTAGGCCAGACGTGAGTCTGCGATCTTGGCCGCGGAGAAGATGAAGTTTTGGTTCATACTCCACAAAGAAGTGATGACACCAACTTGAGTATTTAAGTTTGGGACTCTTGATAATGGGGGCTTCATCAAGTATGGCACCTTACTTAAAATGACTCCCTCGCTTTGCGGCATAAACAACACAAGTTTGGAGATGAAGGTGAATCCATTAATCTTCTTCATCAAACGGAGGAGCATCTTGTGGGCACGGATCAAAAAATGAAATTCTAAATATCACATAGACATCCTTTAAAGTTGGGGTAAACTTCCCCTAGGCCGCCACAAATGAATGAGAGGAAGGACTCCATCGCGACGCCAGAAGAGTGAGTGCGTCAACATCGTGGTGGATAGATAAATTAGAAAATCTCAATAGACTCCAACAAGCCATCTTGTCTTAGTGTCTCGCGGTACCTCTCCTGACCAAGGATGTGACTGGACCACATCTTCCAGTCTGTGATGGGATCCACATGACCTTCATACTTAATGAATGAAAATGAACATCTCTTTTTTCAATAAGCAGTTGCGGGAGAAAAGGTGGTGGAATGGTGACCAAAGGGGCTTCATCGTCGGTGTGGATAACCATGGGGTCTTCAGTGATGTCCCCGTATGAGGAAGATTTTTAATTGAATCCCAGAAGTGGTCATGAGCATTATCAAAGAACAAAGCTTTTCTCCATTCTGTTGGCAAAGGAACAGATGGAATGGCTCCAAAAAGAAGAGCTAAGAGTTTGGGGTAAAAGAGGAAGTTTTAGACATGATGAAGGACTTTGAATAAGGAAAAAAGAATGAGTGTAAAAAACTGGGGACAAGATGATGTTGTCGCGAGAAGGAAGAGCTAATGTATGAGCACAAATATAGGGCAAAAGGTTGGGAAAAGGTTAAAAGGAGTAAGAAAGAGGATATAAGGGAGAAGAGTGAGGAAAATAAAGAAAATGAAATAAGATGAGTTTATGTATGAGAAGGCACGGATTTCAAGGGGGTTCATTAATTGCCCGCGAAAGGAGAACTAACGCCAAGGTTGTCACAAAGAGGGATGTCGCGGATCACTATTAAAGAGAAAATTTGACAAATCAAGAGCATATTTAAAAATAGAAAAATGAGTAGGTTTAAGAAAAAGGTCCAAAATATTGAAGAAGGGAAGTTTGAAAATATGCATAGGGAGGTCCTCGCGGATTGGGTCAAAAGAAACTCCACCTGCGAATCTGAAGATGAAAGGGTTTTGGGTGGTTTATTCTTTAGTACTTGGCTAAATACTAAAGTGTAAAAGGGAAAAATGTAAAGGGGGATTCGCGGAGACATAATCCGCAAATCCAAGGATATATTCAAAGAGAGTTGGAATAGGCCAACAGGGTATCTCACAATGAGATTAGGAACACGATAGAGTTCTACAAAGAGGTGATTGTTGAGGATTGACAAAAGGGGGTCATAGCAAAAACGTCAGCCTCACAACCCTATAAGCTATTCGTGTAGGGGGCGTTGTTTAGCCATTTTAGGGAAACATTTTGAGATGATAAATGGTGGGTGGCGACCTCATTTGTCAAAATCCCTCAAAATGAAGTACCTAGGATACATTAAGCAATACCCGGGGTCATGTAAAGGAAAATATGCATAGAAGGACATGATCCTAGGAGAAGGTGGGTAATGAGATTGTAAACCTAGTTGATTGTGTAGTATTAACGGTGAGTTTAGGCCTTTGAGAAGGTGGGTAATAGTCTTGGTTGGTTGCATAGTATTAACCAAATAGAAGTTTTTTTCACACTTAGAGGAATGTATCATTTCTCATACTTTTGAGGTTATGAGTTGATTAGACGAGGTTATGATTAAACCTGTCTGGTTGCGTGGCAATGGTCTATTGATTCTGTTAGTGATTTAGAGAGATGGTATAAAATGTGAATTTTAGGTTTGAATAAATTGAAAGTGATATTGATTGAAACTAGTTAGTTCCTGGGTAGCGGTCACTAGTTTCCTCTTTTCATGAGCTTAGGGAATCGAAACATTTTTGGCTAAGTACTCGAGGTACTATAGCTTTGCACTTTGTTTCTTGTGCTTAGTTCATTCTCCTAGCATTTCTTCACTCTCCTTTGTATACTAGTATATGTTTTTGACTTATATGTCACTCCTTAAGCCGTTGGTTACGGCGTGGTTTTGAATCTTTTTCTTGTGTTGCCATTTGATTTCATGGGGTTGGAAGCGGATGGTGGTGTTTCGTGGATACAATGTGTTACTCTTCCTTCATTATCCTCTTGGACAATTTAGGAATCCTTGAGTTGTTGTTCTGGTGGGTTTGAGAGTGCATTATCTCGGTATGATTGTTTCATACATTCTTACATTTTGAGTCTTGGGTATGGGGCTTGTTGGTTAGTGCACACACGTAGTGTTGCTTTTCCTTTTCTTTTGGTTTCTTTTGTCCGGGTGGTGTTTTTAACCTTGACATTGTTGTCTCGGTTATCCGTTGGTTAACATTGGGAACTCTTTTTCCTTGCTTTGTTTCTTGACCTTTATGTGGTTGTTCATGAGAGTATTATTCATGTGCTCTCTGTGATTTGATCGGTTAACTTTCTTCACCTATAGGGAGAGTGCTCATTGTTTGATTAACCTTATTGAGGATAGTGGCATGAGATTGAGGTGGTAATATCTTTAGTGGCCTTGTTGAGGCGATATGATTGAGGTGATTATTCCTTGAGGTAATATGTTTAGTGTACAATATATATATATATATATATATATATATGGATGATGATTGTGTTAGTACGCAAGGACGTGAATGTTTTTCCTCATGTGTTTGAGGGGAGTGAGTTAGGAGCATTCCTTGGTACTATTTGTGGATTTATATTCCTTTGGATATTAGAGGTGAGTGTGATTTCCTCTATTTGGATCCTCGGGTTAGCGTTGTGAGTGCTTGGTGATTTGTTAGATTGACCTTGGGTGTCGTGTACTTGGTGTACGTTGGGAGAGTAGTGTAGAGTACTGAAATTGGTACTTGGAGTACTAGTTTTAATAGTACTTTATGGGATTCATATTGTGTACTTATATATATATATGTATGTATATATATATCCCTTATATACTTACACACGGTAGTATATGAGTGCGTGCTTTGTGATTTGGGTCCTGGATTAGTTATGGGTTACGTGTCTTGCTGGATGGTTTAGCATTACCTAAACAGTCAGAGGATATGGTGATTAGGATTTCGTTTTTCCTACTGAGCTTATTTGCTCACAGGGTGTTTCATACCCATGGTATTCCACGCCAGTTTGCAGGAAACGTTTCGGCTATGGACAACATGCGGTGCAACGACACTTTTCTTTTATTTTACTCGTTACAGGTTTCGGAGTTGTGCAGGGTGATGCGGTTGCGGTTGTAGCGGGACTGGATTGGGGGACGGTAGTTAGCTACAATATTTTCCATTGTTTAGTTTCTTTACCCTTGTTTTAGGGGATTGCCATGTATTTCTCTTGGGAGTCAGTCTGTTGGCATATCCCTATTGGTGTATCTTTTATTTCCTGTATTTATTATTTCAGGATGTTATTGTGTCTATTCGGCACTGCCACGTGCATTTCTGTATTCTTATTCGAGCATTTGTGGCTCTGTTGATTATAGAGGGTTGTGTAGGGGTTGGTGGTTTCTTTCCACTACCTCGGCTCTAGTAGGATTGATGAATGTTGGGCCGTGAGCCATTGTTATTATTGTACTTGTTATTGGCAGGTTTTTTGTTGAGTTGTGTTTCCGGGATATTTCATTTAGTTGGTTGCTCATTGTATGGATCACACTCTAGATTTCTCGGATGTCCCGATTCGAGAGTCTTAAGAATTTAGGGGCATGACAGTTTGGTATCGAGCATTCTGTTGAGTTTCTATCATTCAGTTATGCATGAAATATATTATTTTCTTTGTTATTCCATGTATTTCCTTGTTATTGTTGACTCTAGTGGTCGCTTGACTTACGTCACCCCTTGGAAATTCGCTGATTCTCCGTGTTAGAGTTTCGAGAATTTTAGGGGAGTGACAGTCTGGGCCACTAGAGGTTTACCCGGTCGTTAAATTCAGGGCCCCTGGGAGAAGTCAAGGTGCGCGTAAGCTGGCCTCGATTATAATTCTCTCTCTATTCAATTTTTATTTAAAGAATTATAAACAAGGTACATTAGGTTTAATAAAATAAAAGTTGATACTTTTTTAAAAAAAATGCTAAAACTGTGACATTGTATGTAGTTTTCATATTGGTATTGGTAGTATAGATAGATATAAGTATATGATAAGATTAACTTAAAGAGTTTAACTATAATAAGTAATTTAAATCTGGTGAGATAAGAATTGATCGTGTAGTAGAATTATAAATAAAATAAAATTACATTGTAGAGGTGGATTTGATTAAAGATTATTTTAAATAATTTAAGTGTAATAAATATTAAATCTATTTAGATAAGAATTGATATAGATATAGATATACACGTAAACTATAAAATATATAATTACACTCCTTATGATTCTCCATCTAACAATAGTATTCGACGTAAGATTATGATAATCTAGAAGTCTATTGCTGTATAACTAAATGATTTTTATTATAATTATAAAAAATTAAGATATAATTTTATTTAATCGAGAAGTTATCTATGTCTAATATAAATATAGATTGAGGGGGTTTATTACACTTTACCCTAAAAGGGAAAATAATTATGAATATAATAATAGAAATTAATTTTAATACAATTAGGGGAAAATATCCCTTACCTCCCTTGAGGTAAGGTCTAATTGTACGCGGTACCCCTTAGTTTTGAAATGTATCAGTTACCTCCCTATGGTTAGCTTTTTCTATCACTTTCAACCCCTCCATCCAAAGTCAACGCGGTCAAAGGGGTAAAGTATCCTAAATACCCCTCAAATTCATATTACAGTTTATCCATTAAATTGTTGAATTTCACATTGCCCCCCACCCCAATGGGTAAATTATAATTTCACCCCTTAAAATTCAAAAAAATATTTAAAATTTTATAAAATATATAAAATTTGAATATATATAATTTGAAAAAATATATATAAATTTTGAAAAAAATATAAAAAATCGAAAAAATATATAAATTTTGAAAAACATAAATAAAATTTGAAAAATATATATAAAATTAGAAATAAATATATAAAATAAGAAAAAATAAACAAAATTCGGAAAAAATATATAAAATTCTGAAAAAATGTATAAATTTTGAAAAACATATATAAATTTCAAAAAATATATATATAATTCGAAACAAATATATAAAATTCGGAATATATATATAAAATTAAAATATATATATTCAAAAAATATATATAAATTTCGCAAAACATATAAAATTTAGAAAAATATTTATATAATTTGAAAATTTTATGGTTCAATCTTCCAAGCAAAAAACTGCATAATAGCTAGTAGAACCCATCATATCTATTAGAAAAAGAAGTGTTTATGATTTGATAGACTTCTCACCCTCTGCACAATAAACATTGGAATACCTTCCTGTAATGTAGCCTTTTCAAATATATGCATATTTGAATTTGCAAATTAACCCATTTTGAATTTCTATACTTTTTCCGAATTTTATATATTTTTTCTAATTTTAAATATATATTTTCGAATTTATATATTTGTTTCAAATTTTATATATATATATATATATATTTCAAAATTTATATATCATTTTCGAAATTTATATATTTATTTCGAATTAGATATATATATTTCAAAATTTATATATGTTTTTCGAAATTTATATGTTTTTTCGGAATTATATATATATATTTCAAAATTTATATATCTTTTTCAAATTTTATATATTTATTTCGAATTAGATATATATTTCGAAATTTATATATGTTTTTCGAAATTTATATCTTTTTTCGGAATTTTATAAATATATTTCGAATTTTATATATGTTTTCTAATTTTATTTCGAATTTTATATATATTTGAAAATTTATATATGTGTTTCAAAATTGATATTTTTTTTCGATTTTTATGTTTTTTTCAAAATTTATATACTTTTTCCAAATTTTATATATATATTTGAATAATATATATATTTTTCGAATTATATATATATGTATTTAAATTATATATATTTTTAAATTTTAAATATTTTTTTAGAATTTTAGGGGGTGAGACTGTAATTTATCCATTAGGGTGGGGCAATGTGAAAATTCAATAGTCTAGGGGGTTTATTAAGGGTAATTTTGTAATTTTACATATCCACGGGAGGTAACTGATATATTTTAAAATTTAGGGATGCCCGTGCAATTAGACCTTACCTCAAGGGAGGTCAGTGATATTTTCCCATACAATTAGCATTACCATAAGATGTTAGTGTTACTTTTTTAAAACGTGAGATTTTTATTGGATTATTCTTCAAAAAAGATAAATATAAGTAAAATTTTATTTGACTAATTAAAAGTGAAGATTAATATCCTAACTTGTGAGTATCTTTCCAATTAGGTATTTAGATCTATATCTATATCTATACTAATATATTACTTTTATAATTTTAAATTAAAATTTGGTTCCATCTTATTGGATCTATATGTTTCGTTTTAGAATTTAATCAATTATTTCATAATATTAAGAATTCTATATCAATCACTACTGTAATTGATATATTCAATTACTTTTATAATTTTAAATTAAATTTTGGTTCCATCTTACTGGATCTATATATTAAGAGAATAAATAAGTAAAATTGTTTCAAATCATTCAGTTATATTAATTTTATCTCTTTTATAACGCTTAATTAATTCTAAATAATTTATTCAATAACTCTTGAATTAGTGATTGCTTAATCTGATAATTAAAATAAAGTAATTAAAGTGATAATAATTAAAACTTAAAATAAACACTGAAATGCTGAAATACTTAAACCCTTCACACTTTTAATAGTTGTATAAATATATACTAGTAAAATGTACGTGTAATGCACGTGATAAAAAAATTCAAGATTTAGTTTTTATTGGAATTATTAATTATAATTTTTTTATAATTTATATTTTGACAAAAAAATATTAAATAATATATAAATAAGGTGTTAAATTAATAAGAATACTCAAAAAGAATAACATTATACAATATATACGTAATTAGTTATACCAAATTAAAATAAAAAATTATGAATGAAATTACCTAGACGATAGAGTAAACAACCTAGAGGGGGGGGGGGGGGGGGGGGGGGGGGGGTGAATAAGTTTTTTGTCGATTTTATGATCAATTAAAATTATTTAGCGGAAATTCAATTTTAATCCAATCATAAACCCTAAATTTGAATTTAATTACAAAAACAGATCTATCGAGCAATATCAAGCAACATCAATATAGTGCAGAAAATAAAGCAAGAGACGACACAGAGAATTATACTTGGAAAAACCAAGGAAACGTTCCAAGGAAAAAACCACAAGTATACTCAGGTACCGATGCACTATGAATCAACAATTACAGACTCTATGAGAGATTTAGACTTACAATCACTCCGGATTTGCCTTCCTCTACTCGCAGTTTGAAACCCTTGAATCATTCGTACTTCACGAAGCACGCTTGCTCCGCTAGACACTATGAGAGACTTACAAATCACGCATGATTTGCCTTTCTCTACTCGCGGTCTGAAATCCTCGAATCGCTCCGTACTCGAACAGATCAAAATAACCTCGTTGTAATAAACAGTGTGTGAATTCTTCAGCAACTATACCATTCAATCGTGCATAGAAATCGTCAATGTAGAAACACGATTGAAAACGTCCAAAAACATGAGAGAACTTGTATATCTTTAATCACTCAATGATATTTTCTCTCTCTATATCTATATCTCTGTAGAAGAATATGAATGATAGACCACTGCAGAGATCTCTCAAAGACGTAGCCTCTTCTTTTGTAGAACCTTGGTATTTATTGACCAAGTCATAGAAAACTCTAACCTTGTCCTCTTGCATAATTTCACAATACCTTGATAAATACTCTAAAATCTGATGTAAAAATGTGTATATGCCTATACGTAGAGGTCTAAAGTCGTCAATCACTTAAAAACTCGAACTAAGGACCAAGCTGGAAAAATTCGAAAGCACCCTGAAATAAATCCTGCATCATATGTGATCACATGACCAAGCATTGGGACCTACGCTTGGGCATAGGTTTAGGGCGTAGGCCTACGGTTGGGAAAAACCATGTTTTTATAATATACCCTCACAAATAATAACATAACATCTATACCTATGAACACATACCGACAAACACAGAGATAAACTGTCACCTTGCTTTCATAATGACCAATCCTGTAACCACAATACTGAACAAACCATTAAACGAAAGTGTGGAAAATAGATATAAACCAACATAATGATCATTATAAAATCATAACAACAATGCACACATAATGATCATCATTCTCCCCCTTGCTAAATACATCACCCGCTGAATCAATCAATCAATCTTAACCAACCAATATCTCTCCCCCTCACTTAATACTTCTTCCCCTTTTTGTCACTGAAATAACAAGCAAAGAGAATATATGCCATAGCAACAATGTAGAGAGATGCAAGGAAGTACTCAATGAAAAACACCAAGATATAGAACTCTTATTAGATCATATTCAAATTCTCAAGGTAACATAAATCTTTACTATGCATGACCCTACTACTAATGCATGAATGCAAAATGTCATGAATAAAAATAAAATAAAATATTTTTAGTTTTAGAAATCTGTGAGCAAGGTAGTAGAGACAACAAACAAATCATTTATACATCATATTCTCATATTTAACTCGACCATTATACACATGGTATAGAAGAAAATCAACACACATACCTTGTAAACTCAAGAATGCACAAGTCAAGTTTTACAAATATATATATATGAAAATTCTCATGTGCAAGCACTAAGGTAAGATGAAAATAATATATACTGAAACTGATAATATTCCCACCAACCGTGATGATAATTCTATCCAAGTTCCAAACTAGAAAAAACAAAAACTAAAAGATACTTTCTCTTTGTCACACAATTTCCTCATTCTCATATTTTCAACATTTTCACCATATCTCTTTTTATCTTTCTAAGCTCCGGACTTTCCAGCGAGGATTTTTAGTCCTGACCAACTGGGCCCGGGCTTCTTCCATGAGATTTATGCTCATTAGTTTTCTCCCCTTTTTACATGAACACTTAATGCTTACTGAGGCAAGAGGCCCGGTTACTCAAATTGAAGAACTACTTTTTGCATTTTTCATATTTTAAACATCTCATTTTTTTCAACATCACCACAACATTCATACTCATGCAAAAAAAAAATATATATTTCATGCATAGGCCAATCTAGCATAGCTCATGAACCTTCATACCACTTCGGGTTAAATAAAAAAAAATTAACATATTCAGCAGGCATTATAATCATCATCGAAGTAACTAACACCTAAGATTAAAGTTTTGTAACATAAAATAATCATGCCAAGTGATCATCCAAAAATCTTAGGCCAGTCTGATACCTCTACTTCACATATGCATAATGAGGCAAATAAATGTGAAAATAGAGTAAAATATGACAACTTTTGTACTATGACCAAGCTCAACAGTCTCAAAAATTTTATTTTATGATTTTCTAAAATAAAATGCATGCATGAACAAATATAATACAAATGCATGATTACCTATCAATTCTAAGAAAATAATGCAATGTGTTCCTAAAATGATAGATAAAAAGATATCTATTATAAAGAAAGCATACCAATAGATTTCCTAAGATTAACATACTTTTGAAAATTTAATGGTTTTGTAAAGATATTTGCTAACTGAGAATCTGTGGATATGAACTCTAGAGACACTATACCATATTCAATAAGATCACGAATTAAATGATGTCGAATATCTATATGCTTTGTCCTAGAGTGTTGAACAGGATTTTTAGAAATATTTATTGCACTCGTGTTATCACAGAACACAGTTATTGTACCTTGGGAAAAACCATAATCCTTCAACATCTGACACATCCACAAAACCTGAGTACAACAACTACCAACTGTTATTTACTCAGCCTCAACAATGGAAAAAGAAACACAATTTTGCTTCTTGCTATGCCAAACAACTAAGCAATTTCCAACATAAAAACACCCTCCACTGGTGCTTTTTCTATCATCAACATTACCGGCCCAATCAACATCAGAGAAAGATGCGATATCAGTATTAGTACCTGAAGGATACCACAGTCCATAATTCACTGTCCCTTTAACATACTTGATAATCCTTTTCACAGCAGTAATATGAGACTCCTTAGGACTTGTTTGGTAACGTGCGCATAATCCAACACTAAAAGCTATGTTAGGTCGACTGGCAGTCAAGTACAACAAACTCCCAATCATACTCCTATAAAGTGTAGGATCGACATCTTTGCCTTTATTATCCAAGCTAAGCTGAACACTTGTACTCATAGGAGTGCGAGAATCCTTAGCCTTTTCCAAACCAAACTTCTTCACCAATTCCAAGGCATAACGAGTTTGAGAAACAAAAATTCCATCATTTAATTGCCTAACTTGAAGCCCTAAAAAGAAGTTCAATTCACCAATCATGCTCATCTCAAATTCATGCTTCATTTGATCTCCAAAATAATGAGCAAATTTATCAGAAGTGGATCTAAACACAATATCTTTAACATAGATTTAAGCAACAACTGTATCACTCTTAATTTTATGAATAAACAGTGTTTTGTCCACTCCCCCTCGAGTTAAACCTATTCCCAACAGGTAATCAGTCAACCTTTCATGCCAAGCTCTAGGAGCTTGGTTTAGCCCATACAACGCCTTTTTCAGCATGTAAACATGACCCGAATAATAAGGATCTTCAAATCCTTTGGACTGCTCGACATATACTTCCTCATGAAGAACACCATTCAAAAATGTCCTATTCACATTCATTTGATACAACTTGAATCCAAGATGACAAGCGATATCAAACAAGATCCGAATAGATTCAAGCCTAGCCACTGGAACAAAAGTCTTATCAAAATCAATACCCTCCATCTGAGTATATCCTTGAGCAACAAGCCTACCCTTATTCCTAACCACTGTAGCATTTTCATCTTTTTTATTCTTGAAAATCCACTTGGTACCAATAACATTTATCTCTTTCGGTCTAGGCACAAGATACCATACATCATTCTTAACAAACTGCTAAAGTTCTTCTTGCATAACATTTATCCACTCATTATCTTGAAGAGCTTCTTTGACATTTTTAGGTTCCAAAGAAGATGTATAACATGCATACGAAACCTCATTCCTAGCCTTTCTCCGTGTCAGCATCCTCTGATCAATAGATCCAATAACATTATCCAAAGGATGGTACAACTTTACCCTTGCAGATGGTTCCTTAGACGGTGTAGGCTGAACATCACCAATTGAATCATGTGATTATGCAGGACTTGAAGTATCATTACTAACCACATTGTCCTCTTTTTCAACCTCAGAAGACTCATTATCCAATATAAAGAATGGCTCACCATCTTCCTCCTCAGTAGACGTTGGGGACTCATCAATACATGAGTCATCAACCACTACATTGGCAAATTCCATCATCGTTTGAGTTCTAAGGTTAAAAACCCTATATGCTTGACTAGTCAATGAATAACCCAAAAATATTCCTTCATCACTCTTAGACTCAAACTTCCCAATAGATTCACGATCTCTAAGAATATAACATTTTGCTCCAAAAACTTTGAAATACTTTACATTGGATTTCTTGCCATTCCATAGTTCATAAGGTGTTTTTAAGGTGTCAGGCCTAAGATAAACTCTGTTCGAGGTGTAACACACTGTGTTCACCGCCTCGACCCAAAAATACCTAGGAACATTCTTATCCTATTGCATAACATTGGCCATTTCCTGAATAACCCTATTCTTTCCTCTCAACTACTCTATTTTGTTGAGGAGTTTTAGGTGTTGAAAATTCATGTTTTATACCTCTCTCTTCCCAAAACACTTCAATTTCTGAATTTTCAAACTCTCTTCCATGATCACTCCTTACTCTAGAAATGGAACAATTCTTCTCACTCTGAATTTTTAAACAAATTCTCATAAAAAAATTTAGGAGCTTCAGACTTTTAACTTAGAAATCTAACCCATGCAAATCTCGAATATTCATCCATCATGACAAAAATATACGTCTTTCCTCCTTTGCTCATGGTCCTAGTGGGACCCATTAAATCAATATGCAATAACTCTAAAGGTTTAGAAGAACTAATGGCATTTATCTTTTTGTGTTGACATCTGACTTGTTTACCCTTCTGACATGATCCACACACAACTCCTTTTGCATAACAAAGCTTAGAGACTCCCTTAACAATTTCACTCTTAGTAATTTCTGTTAATTTTAAAAAATTAACATGTCCCATCCGCTGATTAGGAACAATGTAATAACAATTATCAATTGAATGCATACCTTCCATTACGCAATTCCCAGAAGAGTCAATGATCGAACACTTATCAGGAGAAAAAGTGACATTATGATTGTTATCACATATATGACTTATGCTCAACAAATTTGCTTTAAAACCCTCTATATAAAGCACATATTCTAGTTTAGGTAGACCAGAAACCACAATGGTACATTTGCCTAGAACCTTCGACTTTTCTCCATCACCAAAAGTGACTATCCCACCATGAAATTCCTCGAGAAATCCAAACAATGACTTATCTCCAATCATATGCCTTGAACATCCACTATCCAAATACCAAGAAGTAGACTTGTGTGCTCTAAGTGCAATATGAACTACAAGACAGTATAGCTCACTTTTTCTCACCCAAGCCTTCTTCATCTTCGAAGCTCCTTTTGCTAATCTTGTCAAATTCTTCATTTTTTCATTCAGTACTAGAATTTGATCTTGAACATGATCTCCTTGTTGAACTCTTTGTTCCTTCACCGATTACAGAGTCTTCCCTCTCAACTTCGAACACCTTGGTCGAATGTGACCACTGACACCACAATGAAGACAAATAGGAACAAACCTCCGGACTCCATTAGTTGACTTCCTAGGATATCTAGGGGTAAGGAAAGGCTTGTTTTCAACATGTCTTTTGACATTGGATTGAACCCTAGGATTCCAACTTGAATTTCCTTTTTAAGAACTTGATGCTACTTGAGAGGATTTTACAAAGGTGGTTTTTGTAGCAACATTCGAATTTTGCAATACTCCTACAAAACCTAGTCCCTTTGTATTTCTAGTGGACTTTCCTACACTCAACATATGATTAAGCTTAAGAGTTCCACTAGACCACTTTGGAACAGTTGAGTTAGCATCTTTCAGCTCTTTTTCCAAATTTTCAATCTTAGTAGATTTCTCAACCAATTCCTTATTGAGACCATCTATTAACTTTAAAGCCTCAATTTTTTCAAGTTCAGACTTATTCAAATATTCAATCAACTTAGCATTTTGGGTCTATAGAAGATTCAGAGTTTGAGAACTATTGGCTAATTCGTATTTTAAAGAATGTTGTTCTTTGTCCATGTTAAGACTTTTAGTCAACAGTTTCATGTGATTCTTGTGAAGTTGTGTGGTCTTATCAAGTAATTTATTATAAAACTCTTGAAGCATTTCATCACAATCTTCATCACTCTCAGAACCTTCATCTTCAGACATCGCCAAACTTGAAACAACTTCGTTAACCTCCTTGCTCTGTACAGTAAACACAGTGAAATTCTCAGAATCATCACCTACTTCTGATTTTGAGTCTTATTTCTACTTCTAGACTCACCCAACTTATCCCCAAATTTTTGTCCCAGGCCATTCTGTTTAGCCCTAACAAATTTGTTCAACCTCTTAGCAAACATGATAATATCATTCGGACTCAACTCACTTTCTTTATCAAGTTCAACCAGATCCTCCCTAATGGTTTTGAAAGCTATGCTCTTCTCTTTTGTGCCACTCGTCTTTTTAGGGGGATTTTTGAACATCTCCATCTCATAAGATTTTAAATTTCCAGCCAATTCTTCAACCTTAATTTCTTTAAGACTTATGACCTCTGAGATGACAATGACCTTAGATCGAAAACGTTCAGGAAGATACCTAAGAATTTTCTTTACTATGGTAGTCTCATGAATAGGCTCACCTAGGTTATGACAACCTGTTACAATATCAGTTAACCTAGCCTCAAAGTCTGCAAAGACCTCATCCTCCTCCATCTTCAGCTGTTCAAATTGTGAATTCAAAATTTGAAGCTTTGATTATTTCACCTTCGACGTTCCTTCATGAGTGACTTGGAGAATGTCCCAGGCCTCCTTAGCAATTACGCACGTAGCAATCCTCTTAAACTCACTCGGAATTACAACATTGTATAACGCATTCAACACATCCGAGTTCTAATTCATGTTATTCGTCTCGGCAACAGTCCACTCGCTTGACGGTTTTGGTGTTGATTCATTAATCGTGCCGTCTTTCACAGTAGGAGGTGAATATCCTACTTCAACAGCATTCCACGCTCTTTTTTCTAAAGATTTCAAAAACGCTCTCATCTGCACTTTCCAATATGTGTAATTCAACCCATCAAACAAAGGGGATCTAGATATGGAACCTCCTTCACGAGGCATCTCCATCATTTAAATTCATGATCTAACCATAGGTAGTTAACCTAAATGGGGGCAACCTTGCTCTGATACCAATTGAAATTACCTAGACGATAGTGAAAACAGCCTAGAAGGGGGGTAAATAGGCTTTTTGTCGATTTTATGATCAATTAAAATTATTTAGCAAAAATTCAATTTTAATCCAATCACAAACCCTAATTTCAATTTAATTCCAAAAACAAATCTATCGAGCAATATCAAGCAAACATTAATATAGTGCAGAAAATAAAGCAAGAGACGACACAGAGAATTATACGTGGAAAAACTAAGGAAACGTTCCAAGGAAACAATCACGGGTACACTCAGGTACCGATGCGCTATGAATCAACAATTATAGACTCTATGAGAGATTTAGACTTACAATCACTCCTGATTTGCCTTCCTCTACTCGCGGTTTGAAACCCTTGAATCATTCGTACTTCACGAAGCATGCTTGCTCTGCCAGACACTTTGAGAGACTCACAAATCACGCCTTATTTGTCTTTCTTTACTCACGGTCTGAAATCCTCAAATCGCTTCGTACTCGAACGGATCAAAACAACCTCGTTGCAATAAACAGAGTGTGAATTTTTCAGCAACTATACCATTCAATCATGCATAGAAATCGTCGATGTAGAAGCACGATTGAAGACGTCCAAAAATAAAAGAGAACTTGTATATCTTTAATCACTCAATAATATCTTCTCTCTATATATCTATATCTCTGTAGAAGAATATCAATGATAGAATACTGCAAAGATCTTTCAAAGACGTAGCCTCCTCTCTTGTAGAACCTTGGTATTTATAAACCAAGTCATAGAAAACCCTAACCCTGTCCTCTTACGTAATTTCACAATACATTGATAAATCCTATAAAATCTGATGCTAAAATGTGTATATGCCTATACGTAGAGGTCCGAAGTCATTGATCACTTAAAAACTCTAAGTAAGGACCAAACTAGAAAAATCAGAAAGTACCCCGAAATAAATCTTGCATCACAAGTGATCACGTGACCAAGCATTGGGACCTATGCTTGGGCGTAGGTCTAAGTCATAGGCTTATGCTTAGGACCTATGCTTGGGCGTAGGGTCCATTCCCAGCTCCAAATACCAAAGCGTAGGTTAGAGCCATTCTGCCTCTTTTTGCCTCTGACAACGTAGGTATGTTGCATCTTTTGTAGTTTTTTCATATTTAAGCTAGACTTGTCATCTTGAACTTCCGATGCTTTTGGATGAAGTCATAATGTCTGGAAATGACATTTTTTCCTCCGATAAAGTGAGGATGTCTGGAAATAACGATTTTGCCCTCCGGTAGCTTTCTTTGCTTTGACACACTCATTGACTTCTTTCTCGAGATACATACTAACAACTCTATTACAAATACACAAAGCTCTCAACATGATAATTAAATCAACATGGTTATTGTCTAGAACATGTCAAACACAAATAATACTATAAATGTTCTTACAATTAAAAAAACTAAATAAGCCAACTATATACATGCATGGATTTATTAATGTAAATAGGTGATGGGAATGACCATATTGGAATAAATCAAACTTGTTGCACTCTAGAACTTCTTATATCTTATCATGCCAAAAAAGGGGGAAAAATAGGAGTTGCTTGACATTAGAAAATTATCCAAAAAAAAAAATAAAAAAATAAGAATATCAAATCTTATGTAAATTCAAGCTCTTAAATCCTGACTAATACATTTAGTTATAAATAAATTATTTAAAAATAAAAATGAACCCCACCAAATATTTTGAGAACAAATAAAGATAAGAACAAATATAATTAAAAAATATAAATGAATATGAATTATTGTAACACCCCGTGTTATTTTACCTTTTACTGAAATTCTTTCCGATTTAATTTTGGTTATGACGTCACTTGTTCATGACACATTGTTTATTTTTGGTATTTTGTGTGTAAATTTTTCGCCTATACATTTAAAGTTGACTGGACGACTTTACGATTTCTCCCTAGCGACTTCGTGGACTTCTTATGTGGAATACGCGGTTTCGTTTCAACATTTAACGTTTGGTGCTTCGACTGGGCGGCGACACATTTTGTTGTCTGACATTTAAGGTTTCGGCTCGGTGTTTCGATTGTTGGGTTTTATACCCCGGATTAATTATTTCAGGTGATATTATTTATTTGGCATTCCATGGACTTACGGGTGTACGTGTTATTAATTGGAGGCTCCCGATATATTTTTGGATTTTATTGGACATATATATTATTAATGGGGAAATATATATGTATGTGGGTGTTTATATCTATATATATCTATTTTAGATAAATATATATATGATATATAGATGTATAGATATATGTATATATATGTGTATATGATGAGAGAGAGAGTTGTGTTTCTTATTCTCTTTCACACAGCTGCGCCATCTTCGTCTCCTTCATGGATCATCGAGAGATAGAGAGAGAGAAACTCGGAGGGCGAGAAGTCGGGCTGAGACCAGAGGGGGATCGCACAACGTTACGCGAGTAGGTGTGTGTCGTTGGCTGGGTGGGCTGACGACGGCGACGACGTGGCTAGGTGATGGCGCCGATGAGCAGGATGTGTCACATGATAGCAGTGGTCCCGTGAAGCAAGGAGTGACGTCGAACAACCCAAATTCGGCGCGACGTAACTGGGAATTTCGGCCGGCTAGTTCAACCACTTTTCGATGTCGGTTTGGTCCAAAATTTTGGGGATTCGATCGTCTTGCCATCGTGTACGACATACTAATAATTGGGTTTGATTCATTGAGTTGTTCAATGGGAAATCAAAGAAATATGTACGAATTTTGTTTTGGTTTTACCCTAATTTGTTCATTTTCGTTTATTTATTGTTGATGGGCTTCGTATATATCGTATAGGTCGTCGAGCCGGATGTTTTGGTATATTCAAAATTTTATTCGGATAACTTTGGTCGGCAGGCCCTATATTCTGGGGTCGTCATTGTTCACGGTGGGTCCCATTTCAGCCAAAATTATTTTGGGGTTGAATTGAACATGCGATTTTGGCGACGTGTTGGTGTATCCGGTTCGGTTGCAGACGTGATGGTTTAACGCGTGGCATGCATTTTGAGGTAGGAAAAATATTCTCACTTCTGTATCATTTGTTGTTGTTTGGGTGTGCGAGCTATTATTTTAATTTAGATATATTTATTTGTGAATTTAAAATATGTCTATTGGTGGCTTAGAAGTGAAGTGGAGTGTAGAAATTAATTTGAGAAATTAAGTGAAGATTATTTTCCTGCAAAATTTAAAACCTATTGAAACTAAATGAGAATAGGTGGCCTAGTAACCCTTGAGATTTAAAGCGGGTTTGTAAAATTTGTAAAAGGTTGGACGTGAACTTAGAATGTTATTCTAGTTCCCTTTAGGATTGTGGATTATTGCTTTAATTAAATTAAAAGATGTTAAAAGAAATGAAAATGTTATCCTTGTGAATTAAAAGACAATTTGATGACTTAAACATGAATTGTGTATGAAAATGTATCCTAGGGATTTAAATGCTTTTATTGTAATTTAAAAGCATGTTAAAGGAATTATGATATTCATGTTGGAATTTTGAGAATATTGTTCATATATATGATGCATTACATATTTATGTTGATGCATGGTTTAGTTGAGGCCATTGATGCATATTGAGTACACTGTGTTGTGTTAAGTGTATAGTTGTTAGTCTAAGTGAGTCGTGTAACCATGTGTGAGTGGACTTAAGTCACGGGTCATCTCGTACATTCTATCTTCAGATCTCTTAAGTCGCGGGTTGTCTCGTACATTCGATCTTTAGACCTTAAAGTCGCGGGTCATCTCGTGCATTCTATCTTCAGATCTCTTAAGTCACGGGTCATCTCGTGCATTTGATCTTAGACCTAAAAGTAGCGGGTCGTCTCGTGCATTCTATCTTCAGATCTCTTAAATCGCGGGTCGTCTCATGAATTCGATCTTTAGACCTCAAAGTCACGGGTCGTCTCGTGCATTCTATCTTTAGATCTCTTAAGTCGTGGGTTGTCTTGTGCATTTGATCTTTAGACCTAAAATTCGCGGGGTCGTCTCGTGCATTCTATCTTCAGATCTCTTAAGTCGCGGGTAGTCTCGTGCATTCGATCTTTAGTGTTGAAAGTGATAGAGAGAAAAATCACTTGGGAGGAATCAGTGCGGTACTCTACATTCCTTCATAAGCTAGGAGTGAATGGTAGAGATTCTTGATCCATTGACCATTAGAGTATGGTGTGTGGTCATGTGTGTACCACGGGTGGTGTTGAGTCACATTGCATTCATGTTGCATTTATGTGATTCTATTTGACATGTAGATCATGATAGTATGACAGGTGGATTTTGGAGGAGGTTTATTATATGATATTATTACATGTGAATTTTGGAGCATATTGATTATGAATATATGAAATGAATGCATATTTTATATTAAATGCTCAACTGAAAGTGGTTACGTGAAAACATGATTTAAATGTAGTAATTTAAGTATAATGGAATTAAATTCTTATACTTGTGATTATGTACTTTTATGCCCTTGGAGGGTTTAGTATATTGGTGTAGTGACCTTTTTGGATAGTTGAGGTTAGTAATGAACTATAAAGTCGATTTTGAGTTAAGGCCTTTGAAAAGGGGAGTGATGGTTTTGTGATCGTGGTTGGTTGAGTGACCTCTTAGGAGAGTTGAGGTCAGTGGTGAAACAGATGGTTGGATTTTATGGATCCAATGCGTTGCTATTCCTTCATTGTCCACTTGGACATTATAGGAATCATTGAGTTGTAGTTTTTGGTTGGTTTGAGAGTGCGTTCTCTTGGTATGATTGTTTCATACATTCTTTCATTTTGAGTCTCGGGTATGAGGCTTGTTGTTGAGTGATCACACGTAGTGTTTCCTTTTCTCTTATTTTGGTTTCTTGGTCCAGGTGTTTTCCTTAAACACTTGTGGCATTCTTAACCTTGACATTGTTGTCTCGGTTATCCGTTCGTTAGTATTGGGAATTATTTTCCCTTGCTTTGTTTCTTGACCTTATGTGGTTGTTCATGAGAATATCGTTCATGTACTCTCCGTGATTTGATTGGTTAGCTTTCCTTATTCATAGTGAGAGTGTTATTGATTTGTTAATCATATTGGAGATAGTATTATGGGATTCAGATGGTGATATGATTAGGGTGATTCAGTCCTTGAGAGGTACATCTCCTCTAGGAATGAGATGATGCTTCTTATATATATATATATTATGCATATATATATATATTGATGATGATTGTGTTAGTACGCAAGGATGTGAGTGTTTTCCCTCCTGTGTTCTCGGGGAGTATGTGATGAGCCTTCCTTGGTACTAGATGTGAATTTTGTTTCTTTTGGATATTAGAGGTGAGTGTGATTCCCTTTGTTTGGATCTTCTGGTTAGCGTTGTGAGCGCTTGATGATATGTTAGATTGGATTTGGGTGTCCTGTATTTAGCGTACGTTGTGAGAGTAGTGTAGACTATTGAAGTTGGTACTTCATGGGACATCAGGTGTGTAAAAATATGTGGTTAAAAATAACATCTTAATGACTCTAGGTTTTACCCTATGCAAGCGCACGTATCAATTGTAGAATAACAAAGCGGCTTGAGTAAGGGATATCGATCCCACAGAGACTGAGATTGTTCACTTTAGTAATTCAAAAACACTGAATTATATTTTTGGAAATTGTTTACTTTGGGTGGTCAAAGACCAAATTATCTATTTTAACTAAATTAACTAAAAAAAAAGTAAATTTGTTTGTGATTCAAATGAGAGAGAAAACTAGGATTTTCATCACTCCACCACTAATCGCATAATATATTTCATCAATGTATCAATTGTAAGAGGGCGATCCATAACTGTGAATCAGGTCATACCGCAAATAGCTAAATACGACCCCAAAAAGGAGTACCATCAACAGGATCGCGACAACCCGTCTCATGACTGACCTAACTAGTACATGCCAATTATATTAATCTAATCTACTCCTAATGTATGAAAATAAATTAAAGCATGTCTATATTAAATCGCCAAGGCACGACCTGTGTCAACCTAGTATTTCAAGCTTCATTACCACTATTGTGTAGAAAACCATAATTAAGCATCCAAGTTCCTGCTCATATTGAATAATCATAGTTGTGCAAAATAATATATTTATTCCATCTAAGACAAGAATTTAGAACAAATATAGAATTTTATATTGCAAATCAGTACGGTCTCTTAACTACTACAATCATCATAGTATGGTCAACAGTTTCCCATATTTACAATTGAATAACAATGAAAGAACTACATTACTTGGTTAGGGTTTTGCTAGAAAATCCTAGATACCGAGTTAGTTGGCCATGGAAGATGGTGACTGACTGCATCGTTGATGTAGAAACGATCTCCATAGTCTTCTTCTCTGGATCTCTAGGTTTGAATATGGCTCTGAACAACATTAAGTCTGAATGAATGAACAACCTCCAAAAACTCACGTCTAAACTCTCCAACTCAACAGACCTAACTCTGATGTATGGTCTTGTATATATAGGCAATGGCATAGATAGACCCTTTTCAGTATTTTCACGCTAAAGCTCATGCAAACCCTAACTTCTCATATATATAAGTGTATATACTTGTATACAAAGGTCTGGAGTCACAAGCACGTCTTCCAATTAAGCCGGGGGTGAAACATGAAAAATCCACGAAAAATCACCAAAACGTTATCGCACTTACGCTTCAAGCGTAGGGGTCCTACGCTTCAAGCGTAGAAATGTGATTTCCAGCCATGTTTTGAAATTGGAAGCGTAGGCAAAAACGTAGGGTTTTTATGGAAAACCACTTTTCTCCGTGAATGCACTAAAACGTTCATATCGAACCCACAATAATTTTTGCTGAAGATAACGGCTTCTGAAAATGCCATTTTTGAGAGCCATTTTTGTCTCCAACCGCCTATTTGACTCTCCTCTTGGATAGAAAGAACACACTCTTCAGTTAATTCACCGAAGTTAGCTCCATTTCTTCATTAAGCTCCTGAAACATGTCTTAACACGCAAACGCAATAAAAATACCAAATAATGAAATGAAAGAACGTAACAACAGTGAGTTAAGAGGTCAAAATATCTAATATTTAACTATTCTAGCTAATCTAACCTAATCCCTTGCTTTCGTTGGGGTTGACGATTACACTTAGCATGTGTAACAAGCCTTTTAAACCCGTAGGTTACCCCTAGTGGACGAGTGAAGTCTAGTGGTGATGGTACCTACATCTCAGTTCTCTATAATCACGCAATCATTAATTCACACACAAATTCAATTAAGTCATGGTACAATGCAAAAGACAACATGGATGCAAATACTCCCACTCACTACCAAACAACAATTATATCAAGTTTCATGTCATGAATGGTTCCTACTAAAGTGAATGATTTCGCTACTTTCAACTTAAAATCAAGATAACCTTCCGTAATTTTGTGAACACTCAACTATGATATTTCAGTTTCTCTTCTCCTACTTCATTGATCAAACTTTGTCATTTTTAATAAAAACATCCTTCCATTTTTCCACTTTTCATCCCTTTTTGTCTTTCTAAGCTCCAGACTTTCCAGCGATGATTTTTAGTTTTGACCAACTAGGCCCGAGCTTCTTCCATGGGATTTATGCTCATCAATCTTCTCCCCTTTAAACGCGAACAGTGATATTGGTGATACCAAGGTCCGATTACTTAGATCAAAGAACTACTTTTTACATATACATTTTTTTCAATGTATATATATTTTTTAATTTTCCCCATTTCAACCATAACTCCTCATCTCCCTTTTTATTGTGGAAAAATTATTTTTCAACTAAATAGTCAAAAATCAACCTATTTCTCATAGTGAATGTGTATTTGTGCTTATAGGTCAAAGTCATCTTTCTTAATTTCAATTTCACTCATTCACTCACCCATGTAAAACCACATCACTTCACTAACTTGATCTAATCATTACTATCATAAATGAGAATAACACATTACGTACTACTCATGCATCATATACAAAAATTCAATCAAACTGTTTTGCAAAATATTCATGTGTGAAAACAAAGAACTGATCAAAAATTTAAAAATTTCAAAAATATTTCAAAATTTTTATTCCTTATAATACTATACCTTCACCCCTAAACTTAAATTAGACCATGTCCTTATGGTAAAAAATAATATAGGAGAACAAATATAGTTACCCTTGAAGCTCAATTCTGGATTCCAAAGCAAAACACGAATCCCCTCCCCCAAACTTGATTTGGATCACCTGTAGATAGCATCAACAAAGCACAAATACCCAATCATAGCAAGGGAAAATAAATTTTATCATAAATATCCAGAAATCAACACATGTTTTCAAGGAATCAAAGATTCTCTTTTATTTTTTTTTAGAATAATAAAAAAAATGATTTGGCCTTAAGGGTCTACAATCCTAAAATGAGATAAAATAAACAAATGCGTGGCCTTAAGGGTTTACCATCCCTAAAAACAAAATAAAACATAAACAAAAATCCTAAACCTAAATCTAAACCCTAATCTTCCTCATCTTCTTCATCACTTGACATGACACTTTTCAACCATATCCGGCAGTTTGCAGTCTTTTTCAACTTTTCCAAATCTTCCTCCTGATATATCTTCATAATTCTCCACCGCATCTAATCCAACTCGTCTATCCTAGCACCTAACTACTTAGCAATGATCTTCGATAGTAAAAACGGATATGGAAGATAATGTTCAAATTTATCGGCACCTGCCCATTCTCTACACACAATTGCTCGGGCAATCGACATCTTAGCTATAATCAATGTTGGAACACACTTCTTACCCATGAGTTAGGCATACAAAGTTATAAGCATAGTGTGATCTCTTGTACTAGTCCGATTATTGGACCGAAGTTGAGCCGAAAAGACACAATCCAAATAAAGCAGATCCGTCTTCAACCACGAATTATCACACGTCGTATCTCTTGGATCTAATACTACACACAATTCCCGAACCATCTCCTCATCCGTATGTGGCCATACTTGAGGATGTTCCTTCAATATTCCTTGTAAGTTCAACGGGGTACCGATTGGTATATTCCACGCATCGACAATACTTCTTCTTCTAATCACAATAGGAGCACTCCATTGAGTCACTTTGGCCTTCATCACCTCAAATCTTGGCAGTCCCGAAATTGTTATATTTTCGGACCAAGCCCGGATACACCTTTTCACCTGCCGATTTTTCTAAAATTTTCAATCCTCGTTTATTAAGGATTTTCCTTTCGGGTGAAATTAATACTCGGTTCATTCTCTCCGGACAAAACATCTCTTCAAATTGCAACCTACACTGCAGAAATAATTTCGGTGTAGTTTGGCTTCCATTTCGACTCGTAGCTCTTTCATTAGAGCTCTTCATATCCACATATGATTCTGTACCTTTTATGAATTCCTCTAGGTCAGAATAATCTTCATTAGCATTATCCATACTAATCCCCCTTGAGATAGACAGAATAGAAGAACAACAGAAGAAGAATATCTACTTTAATGTTCACTCCTTGAGAATTGTGAATTGTGTCTACTCTATGGATATATTTATAGATGGATGTAGTAGAATCAGAAGAGAAAAATGATTTAAAACCTTTAGCAGACTAGGAAAGGGGAAACAATAACTAATCCAAGTCAACCTTGTAATTGCATTTTGTCTCCTTGTCAGATTAGAATTACTCAAAAAAGTCTACAAAAATATACAAAAAATCCTAAAAATAACTTAAAAAAATTCTAATACACATACAGATA
Organism: Cornus suecica; assembly: GCA_963922005.1. Lineage (NCBI taxonomy): Eukaryota > Viridiplantae > Streptophyta > Magnoliopsida > Cornales > Cornaceae > Cornus > Cornus suecica. The sequence continues at coordinate 18,464,349 of OY998244.1, forward strand.
CAAACCAGGCCAACATATCCCGCAAACGGGTCAAATTTACAAATTTTCAAAATTTACCTCAGAGTACCCTACGCTTCAAGCGTAGGCTTGGCCCGGATAAAAAAATATATATATATTCAATACACTCATCAATCCAACACATATACACCCCCAAACTTAAACGCACAAATGTCCGCATAGTGTATTTTAAATTATTGAAAGAATTCAAACTATCAGCACATGTAAAATACGCGTAACAATTCGGGGATATATCCAACTTAATATGATTGATCAACAAAACTTTAATTTTATATACTATGAAAATATCAAAATCATTTAGAAGATAATCGTTCAAGCAGTTACATCAAGCCCTATACGAAATTATCAGCTCGACAATTTATCTCTAATGTATAAAATAAATGAAATAAAAATAAAAATAAAACAAAAACCTAACTAAAACTAAACTAATACTCATCAATAGAGGGCGGTGGCATAGGTATAATCTGCCCACCCATATGCTCACTCATATAGTCAAACCAATGAAATAACCGCCTCTGATCTCTTCGTCGGGCATGTCTTTACTCTGCCAAAGTCCGCTCTATCCCATGCACCCGTGCAATCACAACATCAAACTGTGCCTGAGACAAAGTAACAGTACCACCCGCAGGTACCTCTGGCAACACAACCTCCTCCACAGCAGCCTTAGTCTCCTGAGCAATATTTGCATCAGCATGACCAATATCATCAGCCTGCTCCTGGGCCTGTGCACTTGATATTATGTCGAACCCCAGTCTCTGCCTCATAATAACATCTCCATGTAATGGGGTCCAAACACAAGTCTACATCCCTCTAGCATACGGGGTACCCTCTCGGAATCTGTTCCACTCACCCCCATCCATCTCGATCCCGGCATTCATTATAATCTTCATCACCAAACATGGGAATCGAATATGAAATCCACGCCGGCTAACCTTGGTCTCCTTGCGCAGATGAATAATATTTGTACATAGGCCCTCCCACAAAATACGTGGGATAAAAATCCACCACCCGAACTTAAATACGTAGTGGAGGGCCGAAAATGGCGTATAACACATAGTCACGTGGCTGTGCAGAAGAATCTAAGATAGAACTATCACATCCCAGAACCATAACATAGGATGATAGTTCGTCTTCTTCGTGCAGTTCTGATGTGTATCAGCCCACTACCCCACAGTTTGAAGCGCAACAATCTCAGAAATAGATGGGAGTATCTCGGGCATAGGTGGGAACACAACAGCTAGCTCGGGTGGACACTCATCCGGAATGCCCCACGCCTCAACAATAGTCTGGGGAGTAATCTCAATCTCAGTACCTCGGACCACTGTTCGTAGTCTCAACCCCCTGTTGAAATGGCGCATGTGTAGCCAGAACTCCTGGATCATATCCTCGTAATATGCAGAGTAGCCGGGGAAAGAATAGGCAGTAGACATCGAGCCCTCAATTGACCAATCGTCCAGGCAGGTATTGGCTGTAAATCCTGAAATATCTGTAATAAGTATGTCCGCACCTGCTGATACCCCTTCTGTATCGCCCGGTCTAGTAATTCTTCTACCGATGTTGTCCGGGGCACAGGTAAATATGTAGTCAAAACTCTGGGGTCACCTTCCATAAGTGGCTCCGGTACCCTCTCACTTGCTCGGTCATCGTCCTGAGCGGCGTCCTCCTCCTACTCAACGTCATCACCCTCTGTATCCTCCTCCATCTCCTCAGCCTGCTACTCCGGCATAGGTGGCGGTGATGGTGCTTATGGAGCAACTGGCTCAACTACTAAGCGACCATGTGGCAATAGGATATCGCGTCCCTGTGTGGAATTCTCTAGCACCTCTGCCTCAACAAACGAGGAAGACGAGCATGTCGAGTCGACATACTGTGATTTCCTGGCATGTATACTCTGACGTCGAATTAGGGATGGTGCAGGAGATGATGATCTTGACCTCTGTCGCACTGGTGGATTAGTCGCAACGGCGGCCTGAGCCACTTGCCTCGCCGATAACTTTGTCCGTGCCATGCCTACAATAGGGAATTTTCAAAAAGTAAGCAATAATGAACCAGACACCGAATCAAAATCAAACTATATCTAAATATATCCAATACAATGATTAAACAAGCCTTCATCCCAAAAAATTGATATTTAATCCGATTTTGAAGTAAAAAAACTCAACTTTTTTAAAACGGATCAAACACGATTTTGATTGGGCTCATTCGTCAATACTAGTCTAGAATAGTTAAATAAGTCATGAGAAATCAAAATAATGGAACAAAACTCACCGAATTGAGAGAAACGGTGGATTTCCAAAAATTGAGTTTCAGAGACTTTCCGAGTTCTTCACGTGAATCCGGACAAATCACCAACTAATCTAACGATCCGCATGCAAAGAATGATGAGTAATCGGATGGTTAAATGGTAGGATCAAACCTCTTAAAGAATGGTGGAGAATTGAGGGAAAGATGAGAGTTTAAACAAAATGGGAGAGAACCGCTGTTGAGGGCCTATTTATAACAAGCCCGCAGCTACGCTTTAAGCGTAGCTTGATCTACGTTTGAAGCGTAGGTCCCTGGCCTAAAAAATGAATTTTTCTCTTTTCTTCATCATCTCATCCGTATGAAACTCCACACTTCCTAAAAGTTTCCTAGGCTCCATTAAAGTTCCATATTCACGTGATGATGACCTCGCGACTTAATTTTATGGACTCGATCTAAAATACCGAAATAACTAAATTACTGTCTACAGATACAAACTAGGCTTCAAAGCTACTCTTCTTTACCTATTACCAATGTTTAACGTCGTTGGTATGACATTGCCGCTTCTCAATACTCCGAATAAAGCTTATCCATCTCGGGTGGTGGTTAAGTTAGATTGATCGTTTCTACCACACACTCAACTAGTTGAACCTCTATATAATGCTTCAATCTCTACCCATTCACGATAAACTTCTTTCCGGTGTCAGAATCATCGATTTCCACTGCTCCATGGGGGAAAACCTTCGTAATCTTTTATGGCCCATCCCATCTTGATTGGAGCTTGCCAGGAAACAACTTGAGTCTCGAATTAAATAGCCAAACTTTTTAGCCAGGCTCGAAAACCTTCTTTGTAATGTGCTTATCATGGAATGCTTTTGTTCGAGCCTTATAAATGCAAGAATTTTTATACGCATTATTTCTCAACTCCTCAAGCTTTTGAAGTTGGAATTTTTGCTATGCACTGACTTTCTTTATATTGAAATTCAATCTTCCAATAACCCAATATGCTCGGTGTTCCAGCTCTACAGAGAGATGGCATGTTTTACCGTACACAAGATGATATAGGGACATTCCAATTGGTGTCTTAAACATAGTTCTGTACGCCCAAAGTGCATCATTTAGCCTTCGAGGCCAATCCTTCAAATCCGGACGCACAATTTTTTTCAAAATATTTTTAATCTTCCTATTTGAAACCTCCACTTGACCTTGTGATTGGGGGTGATATGGCGTACCAATTATATGAGTGACACCGTACTTTTCACAAAGCGCAAAAAGAAACTGGTTGATAAAATGGCTTCCACCATCACTGATTAGAACTCTAGGTATACCAAATTGTGAGAAAATGTTTGATTTTATAAATTCTTCCCCCACATCATGGTCAGCACGTTTGGTGGCTATCGCTTCTACCCATTTTGAAACATAATCAACTCCCACAAGTATATACTCTTTCTTATCTGCTTTCGGAAATGGTCCCATGAAATCAATACCCCACACATCAAATAATTCTACAATCAGAATCGGGGTTAAAAGCATAATGTCTCTTCGAGATATGGATCTAAGCTTTTGACATCGCAAACATGGCATGTAAAACTCGAAAGAATCTTTGAATATGGAAGTCCAGTAAGATCCACTCTGCAGTACCTTATGGGCTGTCTTCTGAGCTCCGAAATGCCCTCCACACTCCAACGTATGTCAAAATGTAAGTATGTTTTGCACCTCACTCTCGGGGACACATTTTCTGATAATCTGATTAGAGCAATACTTGTACAAATGCGGATTATCCCAGATATAGAATTTGATTTGGCTGAAGAATCGGTATTTCTCATTCTTAGACCATCCTTTTGGGATTCGACCTGTGGCTTTATAATTGACAATATCAGCATACCACAATATTTGTTCCACCATAACCACACTAAGCAGATGTTCATCTAGGAAAGAATCCTTAAGATGAATAATTTCCTTTGGGGATTCGACAATAATCCTTGACAAATGATCCACAACAACATTCTCTGAACCCTTATTATCCTTGATTTCCAGGTCATATTCTTACAACAACAGAATCCACTGAATCAGTTGGGGCTTAGAGTCTTTCTTTGTCAGCAAATGCCTCAGAGCGGCATGATTCGAGTAAACGACAACCTTGGTGCCTAATAAATATGATCAAAATTTATCCAAGGCAAAGACAACTGCCTACAACTCCTTCTCAGTAGTTATGTAGTTCATCTGAGCTTCATTCAGAGTCCTACTGGCATAGTAAATGACATATGGCAACTTATCTTTTCTTTGACCCATCACAACTCCTATGGCATAGTCAGAAGCATCGTACATGGGCTCAAATGGTAGACACCAGTCTGGCGGATGAATAATTGGGGTTGATGATAGTTGAGCCCGCAGCTCCTCAAAGGCATGAAGGCACTCTTCATCAAAGACGAAAGTCACATCCTTGGCCAATAAGTTGCATAGCGGCCGGTCAATTTTGTTGAAATCTTTGATAAACCTTCGGTAAAACCCGACATGGCCCAGAAAAGAGCGTATTTGCTTAACAAATGTGAGAGGAGGCAATTTTGAAATTAATTCAACTTTTGCTTTATCGACATCTATCCCTCGCTTTGATACAATATGGCCCAGTATTATCCCCTCTTGAATCATGAAATGACTATTTTCCTAACTTAGGATCAAATTCGTCTACTTGTACTTCTTAAGTACCAGTTCTAGATGTTTAAAACAGTCTTCAAAGGTTTCCCCAAAAACTGAAAAATCATCCATGAATACCTTAAGAAATTTCTCTACCATGTCAAAGAAGATAGACATCTTACACCGTTGGAATGTTGTTGGCGCATTACATAACCCAAACGACATCCGTCTATAAGCAAACATGCCATATGGACAAGTAAATGTTGTTTTCTCCTGGTCAACAGGGTTAATTGCCCCCTGATTGTAGCTGGAATACCTATCTAGAAAGTAGTAATAGCTCTGTCCGGCTAACCTCTCCAGGATTTGATCAATAAATGGTAATGGAAAATGATCATTTCTGGTGTTCAGATTGAGCTTTCTGTAATCAATACACACATGCCACCTAGTGGTCATGCGCTGTGGATTTATCTCACCTTTTAAGTTTGACACCACTATGATGCCTGACTTCTTCGACACCACCTGAGTTGGACTTACCCATGTACTATAAAAAATGGGGTAAATAATACCATCATCCAGCAATTTTACTACTTCCTTCATCACCAACTCTTTCATATTTGGATTCAGCCTTCTTTGCATTTCCCTTGATGGCTTTGTATCCTCCAAAAGATGTATGCGATGCATGCCTATCGAGTGGTTTATGCCTTTCAAATCAGCGACACTTCACCATATTACCTCTTTGTTCTCACTTAGAACTTTGACTATTTTGAAAATATAATCACAGGAAGAGTCTTATCGGGTCCTAAGAAAACATATTTCAGCTTTTCAGGCAATTCCTTGAGTTCCAAGGTAGGAGGAGTAGTTAGAGATGGAATTGGTGGGATATTTGAAACTATTGGAAATGGTTCAACCTGCTTCCGCCATGGTTGAGTGTATAATGCAGTCTCCATTGCATCCAGCTCTTCATTTTGCTGCTTCCAATATGTCTCCCAATCAACAACTTCTTCATTCGGCCATTCTCTAGTCATAAAGGACTCCAGCTCGTCCTCCTCCAAGATTTGAGTTGTAAAATCTTCTATGATATCATCCAGCTCATCGCACTCATTAATTTGAAAACATTCCCCAGATTCAGGCATTTGGTGGCTTCCTTCAAACACATTCATCTTGACCTTCATATTGCCAAATGTCATATCTATGGCTCCGATTCTGCAATTGATGCATGCATTTGCCATAGCTAAGAATGGTCTCCCAAGTATTACTAGAATGTGCTTCTTCGAGTCAGGGACAAGTTCTGTATCTAGGACTACAAAGTCAACCGAAAAATAAAACTTGTTCACTTGAATAATGATATCTTTAAGCATTCCTCTTGCCTGTTTTATTGATCGATCAGCAAATTGAAGTATGAACCTCAATGGGGCTGAGCTCACCCAACCCTAGTTGTTGGTAGACTAAATAAGGAAGCAAGTTAATACTCGCACCTAGATCAAGAAGAGCTCTACCAATTTTCTGGTCACCGATGACTCATGGAATAGTGGGAGCACCGAGATCTTTCCTCTACTTTTCTGCTTTTGAGTGCAAAGATCCTTGAAAAACTTAGCATAAGGCGTTATTTGGGCGATTACATCTAAGAGAGGCAAATTGATCTTGATTTGTTAGAATGCATTAAACATATCAGATTCTTTCATCTTTTCGTACTTGGCCGGCTCTCTAAGACGTTGTGGAAATGGCGTTGCCTCCTCGTAACTTGCCCTATCTGGCTCCTCATATAATGTCTAATCAACATCATCTCCTACTGATGGTTGGTCTTTTTGCACTCTTTCAACTTCTTTCCTCTGCTCTTCTTTAGCTTCCTTCCTTTGCTCTTATTTTGTCTCCTTTCTTCTTTGCATCCTCTCTTTATTCTCTGCCTCAACTTGACTCTCCACCTCCTTTCCACTTCTCAGAGTCATGATTGCTTGAACCATTTCATTAGGCTCATTGACAAATGACCTGAGCTCTAGTGTTTGTTGTGGTCTTGGGTTAGTGATTGGCTAACTAGGTAATCTCCCTGGTTCTCTCACATTCCTCTCATTAGCCATTTGGCCAACCTGCATGTGCAGTTGTGCCAATGATTGGGTATGAATACCTAGCTTTTATGAATATCTAGTATAACTTGCTCTAACCTATTAGTCTGGAAACCGGGTGAAAGAGGTTGGTTTGTTGGTGGCTAGGCTTGGTAATTATATGGCTCCACAACTTGATTGTTATTGAATGACTGAAGATCTTGGGAATTATTGAATGGCTGAAGAGCTTGGGAATTATTGGATGTTCTGGGTTGGTAATTGGACTGAGAATTTCTAGCCATCATTATTTGTTGTGAGTCAAATAATTGTAGACACTATTGTAACCTTGGCTATTGGTTATATGATTGTTGTCTCTCAGTGAACCTTAGTTGTGGGTTATATGACTGCTATCTTTCTGTGAATCTTGGTTATGGGTTATATGACTGTTGTTTATCAGTGAATCTTGGTTGTTGGTTATATGACTGTTATCTGTTAGTGAATCTTGGTTGTTGATTGGATGATTTCCCTTGTTGGAATTTTGGTGGTGGATTCTCTACATTGGTATATTTATAAGACATGAGTGGGTGATTTCTGGCATTGGAGGTGTATGAATTGGTGAAAGGAGCATTATTGGAATAGTTCCACAATGCGTTGCCATCAATGGCCATTATCTCCTGACACATGTGAGGAATACTCAGCTTCAACTTCAAACGTCTCTCTTGGAGGGGAATTACTTCGCTGCATAAAATTGTCAATTCTTTCTAATTTCTCTCCAAACAATGCCATGGTATCTCTCACATCACCATGCTCTCCAACATACAATTTTTCGAATCTCATATCCTGTTGTCCACCTCTAGACCTTAACTCAGATTGATATTGGATTGTATTTTCACTAATATTATCAAATATCTCTAAAAGTTCTTTAGCTGGCTTTAAGATAAACTGACCTTGTGTGGCTGCATCTATCAAAGCCTTATGCACCTCTCCAAGTCCCATGTAGAAAGTTTTAGCAATATCTTGTTCAGAAAACCTATGGTGGGACACTTATACAGAATTCCATTATACCTTTCCCATGCATCACGAAAATGCTCACCAGGTAACTCCCTAAAGCTTTTAATTGCATCTTGTGCTTCTCATGTGTTTCCTATGGGATAATGCTTTCTATGAATTCTCTCTTAAGGGCTTCCCAATCGATTTTAATTTATTTTGCTAATTTGATGTACCATCTTTTAGCTATCTCTTTTAATGACCAAGGGAATAATCTTACTCGCAAGTCATTTTTGGAAAAATTGTCAAACCTTACAGTAGAGGCTACCTCCAGGAAATCATTGATGTGCTGGTATGGGTCCTCTAACCAAAGGCCTGAAAATTTTGGAAGCATATTGATCATGCTTGTCTTGATCTCAAAGTGCTTCACTACTTCTTTTTCTGGAAAATCAGCATAGGAATCATACGCATTGGGTGCGTAATATCCTTTCAGTGATGTCTCTGGTGCCCTTTGTTGATAGGATCTTTGGTCAGCCATTACTTCTTCTTACTGACGATAACGCTCTTCAATAGATCAACATAAATGACGGAGAGTCTTTTCGATCTCAGGATCGTACTTAACTTACGCAGTGCTTAAATTAGAATGGGTCGGTCTATCGGTCATACGCAACTCAAACAACTATTTATATATATATTTATTTATTTATTTTTGAAAATTTATGAAATAAAATCTAATATAAATTAACTACTTCTAAATTACAGAAAATAAAGCAAGAATTAATATGCAAAAATCTAAGTAACTAAAACTCACAAAAGTTCTAGACCAACTTTAGAAGTTCATCTTTTCCCTTTTACGCTCTTCAGAGTACCTGTCAATCGCACAAAAATCTCACTTTGGCTACAGTTACAATAACGCAATGCAAATAAAATACTAAAGCTATTGAACAATATTTAGTCCCCGAAAATGGCACCAAAAACTTGATGGGACGTTAGGTGTATAAAAATATATGGTTAAAAATAACACCTTAACGACTCTAAGTTTTACCCTATGCAAGCGCACGTATCAATTGTAGAAGAGCAAAGTGATAGGTGCTCAATATTGGTAATTTTTCGCCCCTATCTTGCGTTTGTTATGTCTTTACATTCCATTACTTTGTATTTTTATCTCATTTGTGTGTGTAAGCATGTTTCAGGAGCTTAATGAAGAAACAAAGCTAATCTCAGTGAATTAACTGAGTTCGTGTTCATTTCTATCTCGAGAAAGGAATCAAGAGGTGCGCCAGAGCAAAGAAGAGCTACCGGAGGGCAAAATGGTCATTTCACGACATCATTATCTCACCAAAAGGGCAGAAATGTCATTTTTAGACATTATTACTTCACCGAAAAACATTGGGAGTTAAAGACGACCAGATTAGCTCAAATACAAAAAGACGGGTTTTTACATCAAAAGTGCATAGTACCAATGTCACCAGAGAAAGAAATAGGCAAATTGGACCCAACATACTCTCCTAAGCTACGCTGTGGTTTTGGACCCTATGCTCTAAACCTATGCCCAAGTGTAGGTCAGGAGCGTAGGTCCCATATGATGGTCACGTGATCCCTCGACGTGCTGAAGTTGTTTAAGAATTTTCCAGTTTTGTCCCTACTTTGATATTTCAAGTGATCGGTGATTCCATACCTATACATACAAGCTTATACACATATTTACATATGATTTTATGAGAATATTAATGTATTATAAAATTACAGAAAAAGGCAACCATTAGGGTTTCCCTCACTTGTCTATAAATATGAGAGGATTAGGGTTTAGAAGAGGATGCTATTAGGATTATTTTTAGTTATGCTTTGGAGATACACGTTCATTCATAGAGTTCTCTTCCATTGAAGAGAACCACCATTAAAGACCTAGAGATCCGGAGAAGAAGGTGATGTAAAGCGTTTCTACACCAACAATGCAGACTCCCTTAGTCATGATCAACTAATTCGGTATCTTGGGTTTTCTCGCAAAACCCTATCCAAATAATGTAGGTCTAATTTTGTTTTCAATTGTAGAGAGGGGAAGTTGTGACTATACTGTGAGGATTGTGTTAAATGAGAGACCATTTTTATTCGTGATACAAGTTTATATATTTGAATTAATTCTTGTCATAGACTTTTCGAATATATTTATCTTACACAATCACAATTATTCACTATGGGTTGGAACTCGGATGCTTAATTTGTGATTTTCTACACAATGGTGGTCATAAAACTCGAAACCCTAGGTTGACATAGGCCATGCCCTAACAAAACGATATAGACATGCCTTAGTTTATTTTCATGCTTTAATTTACTGCTTTAATTTACTTTTCTGTTAGTAGTCGGCATGCACTAATTAGTTTAGTCTTGAAATGGGTTGTCGCGATCCGGTTGAGAGTAATCCTTTTTGGGGTCAAACTGTTGGCGTTGTACGTCCTTATTCACAGTCAATGGATCGCCATCATGCTATTGAAATTAGAATTTGAACTATGTTATACGGTTAGTGGTGGAGTGAGGAAACCCTAGTTTTATATCCCTCTGAATCACGAACCAATTTACTTTGCTATTTAGATTAATTTAAGTAATATTAGATAATTTACAATTGATATTCCCCAACTCAAGCAAAACTATACACAATTGATCTGTGCGGTTGCAAAAAGGTAATACCTAAAGTGTCGTTAAGGTGTTGTTTTTAACCACATATTTTGTACACACCTGATGCCCACTATGTTTTGGCACTATTGCCGGGGACGCAACATTGTTCAATAGCTTCAGTAGTTTATTTGCATTACGTTATTGTTGATTAAAGGTAAAGTTGAAAATTTTGTGTGATTTTCAGGTACAATTGAAGAGCGTGAAAGGAAAAGACAAAGTTGCTGAAGTTGTGTTTGATCCCTCTGTGAGTTTCAATTTTGCTTGGTTTTTGCATTTAATTTCAGCTTTGCTTTTTGTTTATAGTTTAGATTTGTTTAGAAGTAGTTTAGTTAATTTTCTTTAATCATTTTAAAAAAATGTATATATATGTATAAATAATTTTTTTTTAGTATATGTCCGATAAACTGGCGTGTTCAAATTCAAATTCTGCGTTAGTAGTATACGACCCGGAGATCAAAAGAACTTTCAGGCATTTACGAAAATTTATTGAAGAGCGTCGTCAGACAGAAGAGGTCGAGATGGGTGACGAGAGAGTCAATCCACGGAGAGGACCAAACACCTCATTGAAGGGATTCTGTGCACCAGACGCATATGAATCGTATGCTGAATTTCCAGAAGAGGAAGGTGCGAAGCATTTCGAGATCAAGATGAGTGTGATCAACATGCTCCCAAAGTTCTTTGGTCTTAAGATAAAAGATCCGTACCAGCATGTCAATGAATTCGATGCAACCATTAGGTATAATTGTTTAACTAAAAATGATCTAAGAGTGTGTCTATTCCCATGGTCTTTAAAAGACAAATAAAAAAGATGGTACATTAAATTGACTCAAGCAACTAAACTTGACTGGGAAACACTTAAGCAAAAATTCTTAGAGAAACATTTTCTCGTAGGAAATACTTCAGAAGCCCAAGATGCGATTAAGCGATTCAGGCAGTTGCCAGGAACGCAATTTTATGATGCGTGGGAGAGATACAATGAGATTTTGTATAAATGTCCCCACCATAGGTTTTCTGATCAAGATGTTGCTAGAAATTTTTACATGGGTCTAGGTGAAAAACATAAAAATATGATAGATGCCTCTACACAAGGTCAGTTTACCTAGAAACCCACAAGAGAGCTTTTAGATATGTTTGATAACTTCAGTGAAAATACCCTTCAGTATGAATCTGATATGAGGTCTAAAGGTGAACTGGATAGGCGATAAAAAAAGCATTTGAGGTCAATCATGATATGAAAAATCCAGTGGCACTGATAGAGGAGAGGTTAGAGCGATTTGAAAAACTACTTACCCAAATAAGTCATTCCCCCAAAAGAGAAGTTTTTGAGGTTGAACCAGATTATTCTCAAAATGAGTGTGAGGACGTAATAACCGCTGATGTTAATGCAACATGGAATTACTCCAATAATGCCCCATTCTCTAACTCATACTCTCCACATAATAGAAATCATCCATTCCTGTCCTATAAGTCCATAAATATGGAAAATCCTCTAGAAAAAGTTCAACAAGGACAATGGTCCAATTCTCAATCCAATTTTCAACCAAGGCAGTAATTTACCTCGTAGCCAAGGTTCCAACAGAGTCAGTAATCATTCGAATCTCAGCCTAGAATAATGAATCAAAATTCCCAATCAAATTACCAACCCAGACATCCATCTAATAGTTCTCTAGCTCTTCAGCCATTCAATAACAACCAGGCTATCCAACCATTCCAATATCAATTCCAGCCTCAAAGAAATCAAGCTCCACCATCCAATTTTCAAAATAACAGGATAGAGCAGACCTTGGTGGACCTCTAAAATCAGATGGGGGTACATACTCAAGCATTGGCCCAAATCACCATATAGTTAGGAACAATGGCAAATAAGAGGAACACTAGAGAGCCAGGTCAATTGCCCAGTCAGCCTATCGCTAACCCAAAGATCCAGCAAGTGCAAGAGCTTGGATCGTTTACCAATACTAATCATGAGTCTGTTCAAGCAGTTATGACTCTGAGAAAGTGGAAGGGTAGTGGAAAGCAGAGTAGATGAAGAACATAAGGAGAAAATGCGTAGAAAAAAAGAAGCTGAGCAAGCTCAAAGGAAGGAAATGGAAGAAACATAACAGAAAAAGGTTGAGAGCGGAAAGGCTGAAGTTCAGAAAGATAGATTTCTAGTAAATAAGAGTGTGGACGAGACATTGCTTAATGAGCTAGATAGGGTGAACTACGAGGAGGCGCCGCCATTTCCTCAATGTCTTAGAGAACCGGCTAAGTATGGGAAGATGAAAGAATCTGATATGTTGGATACATTCTGACAAGTCAAGATTAATCTGCTGCTCTTTGACGTAATTGCCTAAATCCCACCTTATGCTAAATGTTTCAAGGATCTCTGTACACAGAAGAGCAAAAACATAACAAAGAATTCAAAGAAATATTCTTGACTGAGTAAGTGAGTTCACTGCTGTTAAGGAATACTCCACTAAAGAGGAAAGATCCCGGTGCTCTTACTATCTCTTGTGTTATTGGTGACTAGGAAATTGGTAGAGCCATTCTTGATGTAGGTGCGAGTATTAACTTGCTTCCTTATTCACTCTATAAACAGCTAGGGTTAGGAGAGCTTAGTCCCACAGAGGTTGTACAACAGTTTGTCGATCGATCTGTCAAGCAGGCGAAAGGTATTTTGGAAGACATCATAGTTCAACAGGGCAAGTTTTACTTTCCAGTTGATTTTGTAATCCTAGAAACGGAAACTGTCCCGGAATCAAACAAACACATCCCAGTGATCTTAGGCATACCAATTCTGGCCCCGACAAATACGTGCATAAATTGCCAAACTGGAGCCATGGATTTGACCTTTGGAAACATGAAAGTCGGGATGAATGTGTTTGAGGGAAGCCATCAATTACCTGAGTTAATGGATTATTTCCAGATAGATGAGTGCAATGGGCTAGATGATATTATATGTGATTTTACGACTCAAATTCTGGAGAAAGAGGAGCTTGAAGAATTTATGGAAAATTAAGTGCTGAATGAAGGAATCGAAGATTAGGATGCATATGTGGAAGGGCATAACAAGGAATTGGATAAAATTGAGAGTGTGTTATGCGCATAACCTTGGAAGCAAGAGTCAGTGGAACCACTCCCAATAGTTTCAAGTATTCCCCCAGTTCCATCACTTATAACTCCGCTTGTTTTAAAATTAAAGGAGTTGCCAGAAAAGTTGAAGTATGTTTTCTTAGGACTTGATGAAACTCTTCTTGTAATTATTTCATCAAAGTTGACAACAGAACAGGAATCAAGTCTGATTAAGGTCTTTACTAAGAATAAAGAAGCAATTGGGTGGAGTGTGGCTGATTTGAAAGGGATTGATCCATCAATTTGCATGCATCGGATTTATTTGGAAGATGAGGCGAAATCGTTAAGGGAGATCCAGCGAAGATTGAATCTGAACATGATGGAGGTAGTAAAAAGGAAGTAGTGAAGTTGTTGGATGCGAGAATCATTTACCCGATCTCTGATAGTAAGTGGGTAAGCCCAACTCAAGTGGTCCCGAAGAAGACGGGAATCACAGTGATGCCCAATGAAAAAGGAGAGTTAATTCCTCAACGCACGACCATAGGGTGGCGTGTGTGTATTGACTACAGAAAGCTTAACTCTAATACCTGGGAAGAATCATTTCCCATTACCATTCATTGATCAAATCCTGGAAAGATTAGCCAGACAAAGGTACTACTACTTTTTGGATGGTTATTCCAGCTATAATCAAGTGGTAATTGATCATGTGGATCAGGAGAAAACCACTTTCACTTGTCCATATGGCACATTCGTGTACAAACGGATGCCTTTTGGGTTATGTAATGCACTAGTAACATTCCAGAGGTGTATGATGTCTATCTTCTCTGATATGGTAGAAAATTTTCTGGAAGTGTTCATGGATGACTTCTCAGTCTTTGGGACAACCTTTGAAGACTGTTTGAGGCATTTAACACTAGTACTTGAAAGGTGTAAAGAGACCAACTTAATTCTTAGTTGGAAAATGAGTCATTTTATGGTTCAAGAGGGAATAGTACTTGACCACATTATATCTAAGCAGGGGATTGAGGTCGATAAAGCAAATGACGAACTGATTTCAAAATTACCTCCTCCCTCATCTGTAAAGCAGATACGCTCTTTTCTGGGTCATGCTGGGTTTTATAAAAGGTTTATCAAAGATTTTAGCAAAATCGCCCAGCTATTATGCAATTTACTGGCTAAAGATGTAGTATTTGTCTTTGATAAAGAATGTCTTCATGCCTTTGAGGAATTGTGTACTAAACTCTCATCTGCCCCAATTATCTATCCACTGAATTAGTCTGTACCGTTTGAGCTGATGTGTGATGCTTCAGATTATGCAATCGGAGTTGTGCTAGGACAGAGAAAGGACAAGTTGCCATATATGATTTACTATGCCAGTAGAACTCTGAACGAAGCTTAGATGAATTACACAACTACCGAGAAGGAGTTTCTGGTAGTGGTGTTCGCCTTGGACAAATTCAGATTGTATTTTTTAGGAACCAAAGTGGTCGTATACTTAGATCATGCCGCGCTAAGGCATTTACTAACCAAGAAAGACTCCAAGCCAAAACTGATTCGATGGATTCTATTGTTATAAGAATTCAATTTGGAGATCAAAGATAAGAAGGGTACGGAGAATGTTGTAGCTGATCATTTTCAAGAATTGTCGTTAAGTCCACAAAGGATAACACTCCTCTTAAGGATGAGTTCCCAGATGAACATCTGTTCAGTATGGCTATTATGGAACAGATACCGTGGTATGCAGATATTGTCAACTATAAAGCCACAAGTAGAATTCATAATGGATGGTCTAAGCATGAGAATGATCGTTTCTTTAACCAAATAAAATTTTATATCTGGGACAATCTGCAACTGTACAATTATTGCCCGGATCAGATAATTCATAAATGTGTTCCATAAAGTGAAGTCCAAGGAATACTGACATTCTATCATACGCTAGAGTGTGGAGGGCATTTTGGTGCTCAGAAAATAGCTCACAAAGTCCTTCAGAGCGGTTTTTATTGGCCCACCATATTCAAGGATGCGTTCGAGTTTTGAAAATCTTGTCTAAGATGTCAAAATTTGGGATCCATATCTCGACGAGACATTATGCCACTAAACCCTATTTTGGTGGTTGAGTTGTTTGATGTCTTAGGCATTGACTTCATGGGACCGTTTCCAAAAGCCGGCGATAAGCAGTATATATTAGTAGGAGTTGATTACATTTCTAAATGGGTAGAGGTTGCTGACACATCGCATGCGAATCACTTTGTGGTTGAGGAATTTGTTAAATCCAATATCTTTTCTAGATTTGGTATACCACGAGTGTTGATCAGTGACGGTGGCAACCATTTTGACAACTAGCTTCTTCCGGCTTTGTGCAAGAAGTATGGTGTCACTCATAGGATTAGAACTCCATATCACCCGTAGATGAGTGGTCAAGTGGAGGTTTCAAACAGGGAGATCAAGAACATTATTGAAAAGATAATGGATCCTGATTTGAAGAATTGGTCGAGAAGGCTAAATGATGCATTGTGGGCATACATGACTGCTTACAAGACATTGATTGGTATGTCACCAAACAATTTAGTCTATGGTAAGGCGTGTCATCTCCTTGTGGAACTCGAGCACAAAGCATATTGGGCAATCAGAAGATTGAATTTTGATATCAAAAGATCGGGTGCTCAGAGGAAACTCCAACTTGCAAAGCTTGAGGAGTTGAGAAACAACGCATATGAGAATTCTAGAATATATAAAGCCCGAACCAAAGCATTCCATGATTGACATATCAGAAAGAAAAGATTTGAGGTTGGCCAGAAAGTATGGTTGTTCAATTCAAGACTCAAATTATTTCCCGGTAAGCTCTAGTCAAGATGGGACGGGCCGTACATAATTACTAAGGTTTACCCCCATGGAGTGGTGGAACTTGATGACCCTGACAATAGAAAGTGATTTGTGGTGAATGGTCAGTGTTTAAAGCATTATATAGAAGTTGTGCCGACAGAGAGTGTCATTGAAACAGTTGATTTAACAAGACCGGCACCAGAGCCTGATGATTTTAATCCTGAATACTGAGAGGCGGCAACGTCGAGCCAACGACGTTAAACATTGGTACTAAGTGATAAAGATTAGCTTTTGATCTTAGTTTGTAGTTGTAAAATAGTAATTTAATTCAGTTTTTGAAAAAAATTTTAAGATCGAGTCCACAATAGTCGTCATCAGTTAGAGGGGTATTTTCATTCACGAAGTACCGAATTTTGATAAATTGAGGTCACTCATATCAATAGGTGTGTATAGGAAAGGTTGAAGTGTTCAAGAATCGAGAACGAGCAACAAAGTGACCGAAGCCAAAAATCTACTTTGGTATCTATGCCCAAGCGTAGGTCACGATGACTATATAAAACAGTCCCACGACTTTTCATTTTCAAATTTGCTTGTCTCCTTCTCCTTTCCACCGAATCGACTCATGTTTGTTCCTAGAGCCAAATATCGATATTTCCTATCATTCCCAAGCGGAAGATCATCACATTAGTGAGCAGTGTGTAAGAATTCGCGTGAAGAACTCGAAAAGTCTCCAGAATCCAATTTTGGAGAATTTTCCATTTCTCGTGATTCGGTAAGTTTTGATCCATTATTTTGGTTTCTATTACTTAATATAACTGTTATAAACTAGTATTGACAAACGAGATCGATCGAAATCGTGTTTTAATCTGTTTTCAAAAAGTTGGGTTTCCGACTTCAGATACGGGTTGACTATCAAATTTTTGAGATGAGGTCTTGTTTAATCATCATATTAGAGTACTTTAGATATAGTTTTGAGTTTGATTCGGTGTCCGAACAGTTTTTCGCTCATTTTTTGTAAAAATCCAAATTCTGTAAGAATGACTCGTGTAAAATGAATGAGGAAGGCGGATGAAGGAGCATCTACATCGGGGAGGGAAGTGCAGAGAGATAGATCACAGTCACCGCCCCTGGAGAGTACGTGGCCTGTACGTCATAGTACCCAGTCGCCGAGATTGTTGTATGTTGCGCCAGATTCGTTCGATGAGGAGTTTGAGAGACCGATTGCACCGATGGAGGGCATTGAGTTAGATTTGAGATTTGGCCAGATGATAGTTCCACCTGCTGCACCGAGGGCTTCATCACAACCCCATGCACATGCTCCATTCCTTGAGCCATCACCACTACCACATGAGTCGGAGTCATCCGATGAGCAGACTTCTGAGAGTGGTGATAGTGAAGATGGGGAGGCAGAGTTAGAAGATGCTGAACATGGCGAAGTTCCGTATCCCAAGCCGACAGTTGATGGTGACGAGGGTGATCTCATTTCTTACAGATGGAAGCATTCCACAGTCTCCAAGGAGACGTTGATGAGTCAGGCATTGAAGAAGGGGTTCCGACAGGAGCACACTTTTGCTATCGCACCACTTGAGCGGATAGAGCTAGTTCCACATTGAACTATAGGCATACTGAGGGAGCATAGATTATTGCCGATCCTAGCCCCAACTACACTACATATTTGCGCTGACATGATTAGCGAGTTATGGCTTCATATGAGGCATAACAGCAGAAGGACTCGACTAGTGACAGTAGTGCAGGGGCGGTTGTTTGAGATTACTCCCGAGAGTATTCCTGTTGCTTGGGGTATTCCACACAAGTGCCCTGCGGAGTTAGGGGAGCGGTTCCCATCAATGCCAGACCCACTTCCTCCACTTTATGATATGTTGTGACTGCAAACTGAGGGGCAGTGGGCCGACAATAGGCGTAATGGGACCAAAAATTCCAATTATCATCCTATGTTGTGGCTTTGGGATGTGATAGTCCGATCCTATGTATTACCACATAGCCATCAGACCATGTGTTACTCGCCATTTTCAGCATTGCACTATGCTTTCGAGTTTGGTCACTGGTACTCAATTCCACTCGCTCTTTGGCAAACATTATTCTGGCATTATATTCACTTGCGTCGGGAGAACAAGGTCGGGACTGCCAAGTTTTAGATGATTCTTCCCTGCCTTGTGATGAAGTTGATGTTTG
Organism: Cornus suecica; assembly: GCA_963922005.1. Classification (NCBI taxonomy): domain Eukaryota; kingdom Viridiplantae; phylum Streptophyta; class Magnoliopsida; order Cornales; family Cornaceae; genus Cornus; species Cornus suecica. The sequence goes on from OY998244.1 coordinate 18,483,011, forward strand.
ATCAGGGATTACAGATGGATGTTGAGGATATGTTTACATCGTTAGTTGTGTTTGGCAAGGGAACGTGGAACAAGGGGTGGCTCAAGAAGAGTCTAGAGACATTTGCTCGCCGGCGCATGTTCAAAGGGGTTTTACTGCCGGGAGCACAGGAGGATGATGTGGAGATGCCGCAGGCTGAGGATGAGATGCCTGAGGTGGAGGTGCCACAGGCTGAGGAGGTTGTTATAAGCAATGATGTACCACAGGCTCTAGTTGGGTTTTTTGTTATGATGACTCAGACTCAGTACAACCAGTTGATTGGTTGTGTTGAAGGAATAGAGCGATCATTCGCAGAGGAGAGACAGGTTCGATGGCGTGAGCACCGTGAGTTGATGTATATTTTGATGAGACATGTGGGAGTGACCGTTCCATCACCACAACCACTTCCGGATGATGCTTAGTAGTTCTAGTTTAGTTTTGATTATTTTATTTTATTTTTTTAGGATTTTCTTGTTTTAGCTATTCACAATAGAGATTAATCGTAGAGCGGAGAGTCATGTTCGATATTTTGTGACCGCTTTAACGATCATCTTTAACTGTTTGTGATATTTTTTGTTTTTATATTAAATGATAGTTTTGACCTCTTTTAAAATATGTGTGCCTTACTATGTTTATTATGTTGAGTATGTGTGATTTTATTTTCTCACTATGAGGACATGTGTGCGTTTAAGTTTGGGGGTACGTTAGTTATTAGGAAACGTGTCATGACTTGATTAAAATATATATATGCCTTACCCTACACCTAAGCGTAGGGTAGTTCGTGGTTGGGCCATCAATTTTGAAAAATTAGACCATTTTTGGGATGTTTTGGCCTGATTTGTAATTAGACTTGTATTTAGATTTGTTTAAGTTATTTTTAGAAATTTGTGTAAAAGTTTTGTATAATTTTTAGAGTAATCCTAATCTAACAAGGAAACTGCAAATAGAAGTTGTATTAGTTATTGCTTCTCCTTTCCTAGTCAATTAGGGGTTTTGAATCTTTTTTCTCTTCTAATTATACTTCATTCATCTATAAATACATCCATATGGTAGACACACTTCATAATTCTCAATTCTCAAGGAGTGAGCATTAGATTGAGTATTCTTCTTCTATTATTCTTTTATTCTTTTCTATTTCAAGGAGGGTTAGTATGGATAATGCTAATGAAGATTATTCTGACATGGAAGAGTTTCATAGAGGAGACGGAACCATATGTGGTTATGAAGAGCACAAATAACGAAGCTACGAGTCAAAAGGGAAGCCTAACCACACCAAAATTGTTTTTATATTGTTGGTTGCAATTTGAGGAGATATTTCATCCGGAGAGGATGAATCAAGTTTTAGTTTCACTCGGACGAAAAATCCTTAGGTAACGAGGATTAAAGAGTCTAAAAAAACTGGTGGGTGAAAAGTTGTATTCGGGCTTGGTCCGAAAATTCTATGAAAATATGATAGTTTTGGGACCACCTATATTTTAGGTGATAGGGGCTAAAGTGACTCAGTGGAGTGCTCTTGTTGTGATTGGAAGAAGAAGTATTGTCGATGCATGGAATCTACCAATCGGTACTCCGGTAAATTTACATGGAATTTTGAAAGAGCATCCGGTAGTATGGCCACATAAGGATGAATATATGGTGAAGGAATTGTGTGCGGTAATGTGTGAAAGTTGGTGGTTGAAGTCGGATCTAATGTATGTGGATTGTGTTGTTGCGACTCAACTCGGCCTAATAATCGAACAAGTACACGATATCACACTATGCTTCAAACTTTGTATGCCCTAACTCATGGGTATGAAGTATGTGTTCCAACCTTGATTGTGGCCGAGATGTCATATTCTCGAGAAATTGTGAGTCAAGAATGGGCGGGGGCTAATAAATATGACTATTATCTTCCATACCCGTTTTTACTATAAACAAATCATTGCTAAGCTGTTGGGTGATAAAATGAAGGAATTGGATGAGATGCGGTGGCCATTCATGAAAATATATCCGGAGGAAGGCTTAGAGAAGTTGAAAGAGACTGCAGATTGCCGGATATGGTTGAAGAGTGCCGTGTCGAGTGATGAAGAAGAAGAGGCGGACTAGGAATCAGGGTTAGGATTTTTAGGTTATTCTATTTGTAGAGACGGTAGACCCTTAAGGCCACGTCTTTGTTTTTGTTTATTGTTATTTTTATTGTAGGCCCTTAAGCCTAAATTAGTTTTTTATTATTGTCATCAATAAAAAAATAAAAAAAGTCTTGGATTCCTTAACAATATGTGTTGATGTCTGGATGTTTATGATGCAATTTCTTTTCCACTGCTATGTTTGGGTGTGTATGCTTTGTTAATGATATCTCCAGGTGATCCAATTCAAGTTTGGGGGAGAGGATTTGTGTTTTGCTTTGGAATCTAGAATTGAGCTTCAAGGGTAACTGTATATGTTCTCTTATTTTATTTTTAAACACGGGGACATGGTCTGAGTTAATTTTGGGGGTAAGGGTATAGTATTGCAAGGAATAAAGATTTTTGAGAAAAATAAATTGAAACAATTTCTTTGATTATATGCATTAGTGTATTGCATTATGAGTTAATTGAGTTTATGTTTATAATGTATAAGTAGTATGTGATGTGATGTTCCCGCTCATGAGAATAATGATTAAATCAAGTTAGTAAAGTGATGTGGTTTACATGGATGAGTGAATGAATGAAATTGAAATTAAGAAAGACGACTTTGACCTATAAACACAAGCACACGTTTTACTATGAGAAATATGTTGATTTTTTACTATGAAGTTGAAAATTATTTTGCTACGATTAAAAGGGGAGAAGGGGAGTTGTTTTGGTTGAAATAGAGAAATTGAAAATAAAATGCAAAAAGTTGTTCTTTGATCTAAGTAACTGGGCTTTGGTATCACCAATATCACTGTTTGTGTTTAAAGGGGAGAAGACTGATGAGCATAAATCCCATGGAAGAAGCTCAAGCCCAGTTGGTTGGGATTGAAAAGCTTCGTTGGAAAGTCCGGAACTTAGAAAGACAAAAAGGGATGAATAGTGGAAAGTTGAAAAGTTATGTTTTAATGAAAAATGGCAAAATTTGATCAATGAAATAGGAGAAAAGAAACTGAAATATTGTAGTTGAATGCTCACAAAATCATGGAAGGTTTTCTGGATTTTAAGTAAAAAGTAGCAAAATCATTCACGTAAGTGGGGACCATTCATAACTCGAAGCTTGATATAATTGTTGTTTGATAGTAAGTGGGAATATTTGCATTCATATTATCTTGTGGGTTGTATCATAGCTTATTTGACTTGTATGTGTGAATTCATGAATGCATAATTACAAAAGAATTGAGATGTTTGTAGGTACCATCACTGGAAACCTTCACGAGATTTCATTCGTCCACTAGGGGTAACCTAGGGGTTTAAAAGGCTTGTTACCCGTGCTAAGTGTAATCATTGACCCTCACGAAAGCAAGGGATTAGGTTTAAATAGATTAGGTTAGATACAATAAGAATCATCACAGTCAATTTTCTCTGAATTTATTTCTAAGGGACTAGCAATATCTAAGTTTGGGGGTGTGATAGGTGCTCAATATTGGTCATTTTTCGCCCCTATCTTGCGTTTGTTATGTTTTTACATTCCATTACATGGTATTTTTATCTCGTTTGTGTGTGTAAGCATGTTTCAGGAGCTTAATGAAGAAACAGAGTTAATCCGGTGATTTAACTGAGTTTGTGTTCATTTCTATCTCAAGAAAGGAATCAAGAGGTGCGCCAGAGCGAAGAAGAGTTAACGGAGGGCAAAATGGTCATTTCACGACATCATTATCTCACCGGAAGGACAAAAATTTCATTTTCAGACATTATTACTTCACCGAAAAGCATCGGGAGTCAAAGGCGACTAGTTTAGCTCAAATACAAAAAAACGGGTTTTTACATCAAAAGTGCATAATACCTATGTCACCAAAGAGAAAAATGGGCAAATTGGACCCAACATACGCTCCTAAGCTACGCTATGGTTTTGGACCCTACGCTCTAGACCTATGCCCAAGAGAAGGTCAGGAGCGTAGCCCTACGCTCTAGACCTATGCCCAAGCGTAGGTCCCGTATGATGGTCACGTGATCCCTCGACGTGCTGAAGTTGTTTCGATGTTGTTTCAGAATTTTTCAGTTTTGTCTTTACTTCGATATTTCAAGTGATCGGTGATTCCAAACCTATATGTACAAGCTTATACACACATTTACATATGATTGTATGAGAATATTAATGTATTATGAAATTACATAAAGGGTAACCATTAGGGTTTCCCTCACTTATCTATAAATATGAGAAGATTAGGGTTTAGAATTGGATGTTTTTAGGATTATTTTTAGTTCTGTTTTAAAGTTACACGTTCATTCATAGAGTTTTCTTCCATTGAAGAGAACCACCATTAAAGACCTAGAAATCTGGAGAAGAAGGCCATTGAGAGCGTTTCTACACCAACAATGCAAACTCCCTCAGCTATGATCAACTAATTCGGTATCTAGGATTTTCTCGCAAATCCTTAGCCAAGTAATGTAGTTCTGATTTTGTTTTCAATTATAGAGAGGGGAAGCTGTGACTATACTGTGATGATTGTGTTAGATGAGAGACCGTTTTTATTCGTGATACAAGTTTATATATTTAAATTGATTCTTGTCTTAGACTTTTCGAATATATTTATCTTACAGAATCACAAGTATTCACTATGGGCTGGAACTCGGATGCTTAATATGTGATTTTCTACACAATAGTGGTCATAAAACTCGAAACCCTAGGTTGACACATGCTATGCCCTGACAAACTGATATAGACATGCCTTGTTTTATTTTCATGCTTTAAGTTACTGCTTTAATTTACTTTTTCGTTAGTAGTCGGTATGCACTAATCAGTTTAGTCTTGAGATGGATTGTTGCAATCCGGTTGAGCGTAATCCTTTTTGGGGTCAAACTGCTGGCATGGTGCGACCTGATTCACAGTCAATGAATCGCCCTCATGCAATTGAAATTAGAATTTGAACTATGTTATGCGATTAGTGGTGGAGTGAGGAAACCCTAGTTTTCTCTCCCTCTGAATCACAAACCAATTTACTTTGCTGCTTAGATTAATTTAAGTAATATTAGATAATTTACAAAAATAAACTATTTTTGGAAAAACTATAATTCAATGTTTTTAATAAAATCGTATAGAATCGTAGTAGAATCGTAATAAAATCGTATAGAATCGTAAAATAATAAACTTTTACAAGATCCTGACATCTATGCTACCAACTATCCGGTTGAAACCCATTAATCTTTGACATTGTTGCTTTGATAGTATAGAAATACAAGGTCAAAACTTGAATGTACAAACGAAATTTTGTGAATTCAATTTTAATACATATGTTCTCATGTTGATTAGTTAAATAAGAAATAAAAAAACCAAGAACAAAAAAGGGAAAAGGAAAAAGAAAAACATTTTAGGATGCAAAACAATTAGAATAATAGGTGTTACTGTCCGTTTTATAAGGCAAATTTTAGCGATGAATAATATTAAAAAGAATTTATCCACTAATAGTATACGATGAGTATAAATATAAAATGGTTTCTTTTAATTTTTCAAATTCTGAAAATCAAATGATATACTTATGGAAACAAGGGATTTGAAGATTTATCGGAAAAAAATAAATAAATAAGGGATTTAAAGGTTAATGAGATAATAAACTTTCTTTCCCCTTCTCTTGACTTTGATTCACCATAACAAATTATACACTTTATATTTTCTTAATTGACTATTACTGTTTTTTTTTTAAATAAAATATCACACTACTTCATTCATAGTATTTCCCCTCTTTTCTTCCCATATAATACATTAGAATAAATTAATTTTCTAAGCAGACAACTAAAAGAATCTAGCCAATAGTAATAACACTTCACCACTGAAAAGTCTCTTGTGGTGAAATTGAATAGAAAACCTCGTGGGTCAAAATCCAAAGCAGATTCAACGGTTACTAAACGAGTAATGTAAAATTATTTTCTCATAAATTTTTTTACCAACTAATTTGGATCTTTATTGAGAAAAAAACAGAGAAAAATCTCTAATTTGGTATATAAGATAATCTTAGAGTGTATTCATCTTGTTTGACAATGGAAGTTCCGACAATAAAATTGATCTAAACATTATTATCTAGACACTTGAAAATTCTGAATCCAAACATGAATATATATCACAATAGAAGTTCCGACAATAAAATTGATCTAAATATAAATTGAATGCAACAATACTAAAATTAAAATTAGTTAAAGTAAAAAATTAATTGAATTGACTACTCTAAAAAATCAGAAGGAACATACCTGTGAGCGCTATTCGTGATGAATGGAATAGAGTTAATAGTAGGGTCTTGTAGAGAGGGAGTAACATTTCATTCCATATATAAAGGACTTTGATATAATGATTTTTTTGAGTATTATAATCCATTTAGGATTAGGATGGTTAAATAGAATTATTTTAATCATATTACAGTTAAGTCAATTTAGGATAAGTTATTCCCTATACAAAAGTTTCAGTATTTTCTAGAATCCTATTTGGAAATATAATCCAATTTCAATTTGAATTATAACTACAAAATTTAATTGAATTCTACAACTCCAATTCAAAGTAGAATCCTATTTGAAAACACCACTATGAATTACATATTTAAATTCTATCACTAAAATCCAATTGTTTTTTACTTGTATTAAATTTGAAGCCAAATTTGGATATTTATTGAAAACAAAAGGGAAAAAAATATGTATATAGGATAATATCTAATTTAATTGTGGGATTGGTGTTTCCAAATAGGGTTGTAGTTAAATTGTAATTATAGATATCAACCAAATAGGATTCTACTTAAATTTAGTTTAGTTATAGAATTAAATTAAATTATGTAATTGAAGTTATAGAATTCAATTAACATTTGTAGTTATAAAATTATATAAAAAATTACACTATAAATACTGAAACACCAAACTTTCTTCACACTTTTAATAGTAGTATAGATAAAAGTCCATTCACTACTAGATTTCTATGAGTAACTTGAGAAAAATACTATATTGCCCCACTTAAAAGTTTACTTTTATTTTATATTCCTTGAGTAGTTAATTTAAATCTTATCATTGAATTACAATATTTTTGAAAATAAATATATTCATATTAATAAATGAAAATAATCCCGTCTCAAAGAAAAGGCTAATTATTTTTGTGGTAGCACAAATTAAACCTTGATTTATATCATCCAAAAAAACAAATATACTATTGAGAATTATTATTATATTATTTTTTAGCTTACATGCACATTGACTAATTCACGGAATTCTTGTATTCTTTACAGCTTGTAGGAATCAAATATGAGACATCAACTTCTTGAAGCCCTAAATCCCAAGTCTTTTCAACTAGGTCAACCCGCTTGGATTACTATTACGAATTATTCAAACATTTCGTGACGCACCAAATCCCAAGTCTTTTCAATTAGGCCAACCCACTTGGATTACTCTTAAGAATTATAAAAAAAAATCTTGAACAAAAGAAAATCTTGAACAATCGATACAGGAGATATACGTGGTTGGTATAAAATTAGTATCGGTCCCATAAAACTAATTTCACTATCAATCTCTCTTACTGATGTAGGACGGTTGCCTACAACTCGTTCTAGAATTTTATTTTCTTTATAATTAGACTTTTTATTTTAGTTTCCATGTATTTTTTGTTTCCTTTTAGGATTAGGTTTCCTATTATTATTAGATTTTCTAGATTTTTGTTTTTAACTTTCTTGTGAAATAAGTTTTCTTGTTCACCAAGATTAGGCCCATAGCCCATTAGGATTATTTTTCTCTATAAATACCATATAATTGTAGAGAACTTGTTCATTCATTAATATCATTCAAGAATTCTCTGTAAGTTTTTGTAAGTTCTTTTTTGACTTTGAGAATTTCAAAGTCTTAGTTATTATTATTTTATTTTTTTTGTTCCTAGCTGAACCCCTATTCGCTTCCACTACGTCAGTTGGTATTAGAGCCTTGATTTACCCTGGGCTGATGGTAATTGCTCGTCTCGGTAGTAACCACTTTGTTAACGAATATCACAGAATGAAGGTTCCTTGGATAGCCAGACGTACTCAAGAATGGCGGTTTGATCTACGATGTAGTTAGATTGCTGATTCTAGGATTGGTGTCAACTAGGTTCGTGATTCAAGTTGGGATTGTGCTGGAGTTTTTCCTTGCAGCCAACCAAACATGAGTTGTGTTCCTGTTCATCCATGTAAGCCTCTAGCTTATGCGGATTCTGATGAAGAGGACAATGGTGAGTTTCGTAGAAAACTTGTTTTACTAAATTTTCATCGAAGTTTTATCATTGAAGATGTTTTAGATTGGATGGAGGAAGTTGAAGAATTTTTCGAGTATTTTGATATACCTAAATTCAAGCATGTTCCTCTTGTCGCCTTTAAACTTAAAGGATGTGTTTTGGCTTGGTGGGCACAAACAAAAAATAATCGAAAGAGAGAAGGAAAACAACTGGTGAGATCGTGGTACAAGATGAAACGGTTGTTGAAAGCTAAATTTCTTCCACCAAATTATGAGGAGATTATGTATAAAAAATATCAAAAAGTCAACGAATCTCCAGAAAAACTATTTAAAACAGATTGCGACATTGAGGAGCATAATAGATTTATCGAAGCATCAATTCATTCTCAAGAGATTGATGTGGAAAAAAATTATATTGTTTCACCTACTGCCATTGATGTTGAAGTTAGTGATACAGTTACGGATGTAGTTGAAGAAGTCATGGTTATGACTCAAACTGAGACTCATTCAATCGATGAAATTGATAAGAAAGAAGATGCATTGGAGGAAGAAGGGGTCGGCTCTAATTTTTGTTGTGATGAAATACAACCTTTGTTTTATTCCTTGGAGAATATTGCATTCAATACCAATAACTACGTCGATCCATATTTGAAGGAGGATCAGGACGAGAATTCTCACAAGTTTCAAAAACGTGATATCTCAAATAATTTATTTTATTTTGAGATGCCAAGGAAAATTGAAATTATGTTGCAGGTGGTGGTAATCTGGACTACGAAGAAACATGCATTTGAAGAATAATGGTCAAGTTCTCAATGGCATGAGTTATTATTCATACTCCTATATGATCTGTAAACTCGAGGATGAGTTTTTTTTTTAAAGTGGAGGGGTCTGATGTAGGACGGTTGCCTATAATTCGTTCTAAAATTTTATTTTCTTTATAAATAGACTTTTTATTTTAGTTTTCATGTATTTTTGGTTTCCTTTTAGGATTAGGTTTCCTATTATTATTAGATTTTCTAGATTTTTTTTTTTAATTTTCTTGTGAAGTAAGTTTTCTTTTTCACCAAGATTAGGCCCATGGCCTATTAGGATTTCTTTGCCTATAAATACCATGTACTTATAGAGAACTTATTCATTCATTAATATCATTCAAGAATTCTCTCAAGTTTTTGCAAATTCTTTTTTGACTTTGTGAATTTCAAAGTCTTATTACTATTCCCTTTGTCTCAATTTAAGTGTCTGCATTCACTATTCAACCCATTCCAAAATAAGAAAAGTCAATGCCACTTTATTTGATTAATTTACCAATTTACCCTTTAATAATTCAAATTATAAAATATCTAAACTACAAACATCACATCACTTGGTAGGACTAAGGGTAAAATTGATTTTTCATTCACTATCACACCAATAAAAATCATCATTTCAAAAAGTTAGATTCCCCAAAATGAACATATAATTTGGCACAGAGAGAGTATTATTTTTTTTTGTTTCTAACTGAACCCCTATTTGCTTCCGCTACATCACTTACTATCTCTCTCTTTTGGGTAGGTACCAATCACCACACTATTGAAGCACCCTTTGTCAGCATTGGCACCAAATCCCTTGAACCTGCTCAAGTTCAACTGGTCCGTTTGCAACAAGAGCAAAAAATTCATCCAGTATTTGTTACAATCGATTCGCTCCAAATCCTCTAGCGAGAAAGTGCTCGGCACTCCACCCAAAAACTCAACAATCATATATATGCATGTCACGATAGCGCAAACAAAAATTATGATAAATTATGAGGTCTTAGGTTCAAATTCTCCCAACTACGTTTTCGTCTGGGTCACTGGAGGTTTATCCGATCGTTATCTTCAGGGTCTCTGGAATTAGTCGAAGTACGCGTAAGCTGACCCGGATCACCCAGTTTACCCAAAAAAAAAAAACTCTATGACAAATTCATATATATATATATATATACACACACACATACAAAAACATGCAAGTTAGTTATGGCATGTTAAAAATCTAAAGTAGAAATGATTTATAGAGCACTCAATTTCTAATATCCGTAATACGCTTGAAATTTGTCACACATTATCTCTTTATATCTATAATGTTTGAGAGTCATTTTCTGTGCTTGCTTTATGTTTACTTTTTGGACAAATTTCTTCGCTTCCATACTCATATTTCCATTTTCACTTATTAAAATGTTGATATGGTTAAAGCGTTGATTAAAGGTCAATAAGCTAGTTATAATCACTTTTAGAATCCCACCATTTAGGGCTAACTAACTAATATAATAATCAGAAGATCCAAATTGTAATGAGAGCAAAATGACTTTTATCATAGAAACCATGATCTTCAATGCTTGTTGGTTCATATTGCAACTTGACATTTCACCTAAAGTGATCATTGTAATCCCATTAGTAGAAACAATTATCTACCATCAAAATCTGCATTAATTCCACACTAAGCAATCTACTATTAGAAGAATGCTAGCTAAATGTGTTAAGAGAGAGAGAGATTGATTTTCTATGTAGTCATCAATGTGTTATTATACAACATGGCATATATCTCCCACTAATACCAGCTTCCAACCCCAACAATATCGTTCAATTTGTACCTCCATTATAACTAATTAAAGTGTATCCACTAATCTTGATATATATATATGTATATACACATACACATATGTGCCAATCTACTTTACATGACTATTCACATAATATTTCTTCACGAGTATGATGATTGTCTCAGCCATCCATAATGCGGCGGTAGAATGACCAAAGTACCCTCACAGCTTGATATACGTACATAAATCTGCACAGAAATTTTGTAGCCACCAGTACGTACATATATAATATTCCTGCTTTCCAATCAATTATTCCTTCCCCCTCTACATCATCTCAAGTCTGAAGTTGTTCTCAAGGGTATTTTGGTCATATAAAAAATTATTGAATGGTTTCGAGGAGAGGAAAGAGGTTTCACTTCGAAATGGAAAAGAAAGGAGGCAAAGGAAAAGAAAAAAAAATAGTAGAAAAATTTTGGAAGAAAAAAAGTTTAATCAACATGGTAATCAAAAAAGGGAAAGGAGGGAACATCTTTCATCAATGCCTCCAAGTCCCACTCATCAACCCTTACCTCATTTCCTAATTCCCAATTATTTCCATATCCACCTATGTTTTCTACTTTGTTACTGTTCATGTTATTGACAAGGTTGTAATTAGTGTCCCTATCCTCATAATTCTCCATTTTAACATTTTGTTCTATAGTACTTATACTCTCTAGAGGGGGAACAAATAGTTCCCCTTCTACCCCGATATTGTCAACCCTAACCATCCCTTGATCATCTCCGAAGAATCCATTGCCAGTCATTGAGGGACGAGCATTGAAGTATCCCGTAGCACCGGACATGCTTGTTTCGTGCTTGAACACGGGTATTGGATCGATGATGTGCCGGTTGGTAGTCATAGCTTGCATGGAAGATGATGAGAATGATGGGTCCAAATACATTGCCATTATGTTTTGTTCGGCTACGGACATGAGCCCTCCCGTGACATCTCGAGGCTCATACGATGAATCGCTTGCATTTGGTGAGGATATTGATGATGGATTCTTGAGCCTTTTCTTCACTGTCGAGTTCCAGAAATTCTTTATTTCGTTGTCAGTTCGTCCGGGCAAGCGTGCGGCGATTTGAGACCACCTTTAACATGAAATTACTAAAGTTATAATCCATGCCTCATGCATGGAATGGAAGCTTAATTAATTCTTTGAAAAGGAATCTGATGAAGTGTGTTGAAAGCAAAGGGAAAATGTAGACACTAGAGATAATAAGCAATGTCATTTTCAGATTTATATAGCATGTTAAAGAAGTATTAAGAAATAAAATAAAAATAAAATAGATAAAAAAGAAAAGAAAGAGAAAGTCTCATTTAATCTTCTCTCTCTCTATATATATATTCTATTTTAAATTATGTGGCTTAATGTACCTGTTTGGTCTATTCTCTTTTGCATCAAAGACTTGATCATGATCATTTGACTTTTTCCATGCATCTATACGTGGTTGTATGGTTATATAAAACCCTAATATAGTAGCGTGTTTTTTCTCCGATAATCCGAGTCTTCGAATTTTTATCTCAATTAATTCATGAAATTCGTAGAAAACGATCAACACAAGTTAGAAAATATGTTCACACACGGTATTAATCTTAACAAATTGCTTACAACCTGAAACCTTATGTCTTTTAAAACACCACTCTAAATCTTTTTTAGGGAAGCAATTTATTCCAATTTAATATAGTACGTACTATGTAATAATAATTATGCGAATTATTAATGAGGTTGACGCATGCATATGGTCCATTTTTTCCTTCCCAATCGGTTTTTACAAAAAAGAGAAACAAAAGGACGCATCACCAAACATCATTGACATATACAACATTGTGTGTGTGTTGAAATGTCATATTCATAAATTGGTTAGGATACCGTTATAGTGTTTACCATGACATATGTGAAACTTTTATTTTCACTCCATATTAGTTAATTAAAATCTATTCATTTCATATTTTTTATTTTATCGGAGGATATGATTGTCAGTTCAAAGGAGGCATTATATATATATATATATTAATGTAAATGAGAAACACACAAATCCTGAATAGGATCACCCGGTTACTAAAAAAAAAAAAAAAAACATGAATAGGATGCTAAGTTCGGTCTTGACAAGATTCCGTCTAGAATATTATATATATATGAATGTATATATTGGGCAAGATTTCTAACATGTAATTAAGCATGCAAGCGTGGCACCTAACCTCACCTCCTAATTGGGAAGGTGGGGTTTGAGCTTTGTAGAAAACATTCTGAATGTGTGGTGTTGTGAGTTTCTTAATATTTAAAAAAGGAAATGACCTCTCGAGAATAAGTAGTTATCTCTCTCCTAAAAGGAGATTAAAATTTCAGAATTAATAGAGTTCAAAAGAAAATTTGAGTTTTTGTGTGGTGTTAGGGACAATATTATGAGTACGTTTGACTTTACTTAACCTTTTTCAAAAAAATAATTTAGATGATAAATATATATTAAGCCAAACAACTACATAAATTTCCTAAGCCAAAATTAATTGGAAAAAAACTCGGAAGAGTATATATTCAAAAGGTACTCTCTAACACATACTCGATGACTTGAGGATTAAAAAAAGTATAGGAAGAATATTAATTCTACTTAATTAGTGATATCAGTATCTTCCAAAAATTAATCACAATATGATAAATATATATAGGGTAAATAGCTTAAACCCCCCCTCAATTTTACTCTCTTTCCCTACTATCCCCCCTCAACTATGAAATGAGCTTAAAACCCCTAAAGTTTTATAAAATGTTGCACCATGGGTTTGCCTTCAATTTTTTTTACCCTTTTACCCTCCAAACTTTTTGTATTTCCACCTTACCTTTAATTCTATCCTTACTATTATATTTCTTAATTATTTATATTACAAAAATATTATTTATTTAATTTAGAATATTAATTATGCCATTTACCTTTAATGTATTAGACTAAATATACTCTCAAATGTTAATTTTTTTTTTGTAAGTTTTAATTATTTTATTTGTAAATCAATTAACTTGTTATTAAATTTTAGTTTGATTTAAATCATAAAACTCAATCCTAATTAATATATTCATAAATAAATAACAATTTATGAATATATTTTTATCAAAAGAAAGTTTCATTTGGGCAAAAAAATTTTTTAATTAGGATAATGAGTTTTATGATTTAAATGAAATTAAGTTTTATTGGAAAATGATATATATTTTGGAATATATATATATAATTCGTCAAAAAAATATATTTTTTGAATTGTTTTAAAAAATTATGATTTTTTTCCAAAAAATAAAAATTTTGGGAAAAATATATATTATGTTCCAAAATATGATTTTTTCCGAAAAATATTTTTTTTGAGAAAAATATATATTATTTTCCAAAATATGATTTTTTTTCCGAAATATATATTTTTTATATTTTAGAAAATAATGTATATTTTTCATAAAAAAATCATATTTTTTAAAACAATTCAAAAAATATATACTTTTGACGAATCATATATATATATATTCCAAAATATACATATTTTTTCAAAAAATAATTTTTTTGAAGGTTTGATTTCACTAAACCCTCTTATACTATTGATGGTAGTTTAGGTATTATGACTCAAAATCATATTTTGGAACATAATATATATTTTTCTCAAAAAAAATATTTTTCGGAAAAAATTCATATTTTTGAAAATAATATATATTTTTCTCAATAAAATTTATTTTTCAGAAAAAATTATATTTTGGAAAATAATATATATTTTTCCCAAAAAAATTATTTTTCGGAAAAAATTCATATTTTTTAAAAGAATTCGGAAAAGATATATTTTTAACGAATTATATATATATTCCGAAATATATATCATTTTCCAATATATATATATATATATTCCGAAATATATATATTTTGTTCAAAATATATATATTGTTTTCATAAATTGGATTTATTTATGAATATATTAATTAGGATTGAGTTTTATGATTTAAATCAAACTAAAATTTAATACCAAGTTAATTGATTTACAAATAAAATAATTAGAACTTATTAAAAAAAATTACATTTGAGAGTATATTTAGTCTAATATATTAAAGGTAAATGGCATAATTAATATTGTAACTAAAAGAAATAATATTTTTGTAATTTAAAGAATTAAGAAATATAATAGTAAGGATAGGATTAAAGGTAAGGTGGAAATACAAAAAATTTGGAGGGTAAAAGGGTAAAAAATTTTGAGGGCAAACCCATGGTGCAAGAAAATGAAAGTTGAGGGGGGTATAATTAATTGAGGGGGTATAGTAGAGAAAGAGAAGAAAATTGAGGGGTATTTTTAGCTATTTACCCATATATATATATATATATATATATATATATCCAAACATATAGAGAGGGAGAGAGAGAGGACCTATTGCCAAGAAGGGAATGCAGATGGATGATGAGGTCCTCTTCCTGTGGCGAAAAAGCGCCGCGCTTGAGGTCGGGCCTCAAGTAGTTAATCCATCGGAGCCTACAGCTCTTCCCACATCTCTGCAAGCCAGCATTTCTTGCCACGTCACTCCAACACCCCTGCCCATTGGCCATCATGTATGACATCAGCTTGTCATCTTCTTCCGGTGACCACAAACCCTTCCTAAGCTTATTGTTACCACCACCACCACCGTTGTTATAATTATTGGCAGCGGCGGCGGTGGTGTTCTTCCCGGAAAAATGATCAGCTGGCTTCCTCATTGTTGTGTGATATTGAAAAACTCGTAAGCGGTTAATTTTTGATGTATATGAGTGTGTGTGTGTATTAACTGTGTTTTGGCCTTATAGAGGGAGAGAGAGTGGGAGTAGTAGTGATGATGATGATGATGGTGATGGTTGTGGGGTTTGCTTCAAATGAGGGAATGGGTTAGGGGGAGGGTGTTGGTTGGTAGGTCGAGTAGAAAACGGTTTGGAGGGGACCTGAGCTGATATATAAGATGATATACAATATATATGTATATATTGATAAAGTGGTCTTCTTGTCTTTGACTCCATTTCTTGTCTTTTCCTATACCTATATATTTCGTAATTCACAAGGTAATCATCATATATTTTTGTGGGTGTATATAGAATTAAAGAGAGAAGGAGAAAGAATGGCAAAGTTTGTTCATTTCCCAAGACATGAGATTCCAATATATTTGCTTCCACTGCAAATAATCTTCCTCTCTTATCATGTACACACACGTGTATGTGAAGCTATTATAGTAAATTAATCCACAAGATGATGATAATGCATATGCCAAATGTGATGTCCCACATCGTCCGGGTATAGGTTTGGGGATGTGTGCTTATATGTGCAGTGTTGTCTTTAATTGATATGAGATCTTTTGGGGAGGAGCCCAAGAGCAAAACCGTGCTGCCCGGAGTTAAGTGTGGGAGCATGCACAAACCCGTGGGTAACACCAGCGAGAATGCTGGGTCCCAAGAGGGGGTGATTGTGATGTCCAACATCGCCCGGATATAGGTCTGGGGATGTGCTTATATGCATGTGCAGTGTTGTCTCCAATTGGTATGAGACGTTTTGGGGAGGAGCCTAAGAGAAAAACTGTACGGGTTGGGCCGAAAGCGGACAATATCGTGCTAAGTGTTGGAGCGGAGTGTTACACCAAATATTACTCATCAAGATTGGACCTTGGACACAAATTTCAACCCTTGGGATATTTTTTTCCAAATGCAGTAGAGGGATGGCCGACTCAGGATATTAATAGGATGTTATGATCAATGGCAGAACCAGAATATTGCTTCAGAATGGGCATAATATATTTTATAAAAGGGGAGGCCATGAACTAATACAATAAATACTCTTTTTGTAAAGATAAATTCTTCTAAGAAAAATATACCCATTTAGCTTAGAGAATAGGATTAAGTCCCCTCCTGATTGTTCTCCAATATTTGACTTGAAAATGTAGCAGCACAAACAAAACATTACATCTTTAATTATGTTATTTTCAAGCCAAGTAGAAAATTCACTAAACCAAGCAGGGTTGAAATGACGTAATGTTTTACTAAAATGCTTACGGGAAAATTGATGTTACTTAAGCTGACAAGGACCCTTTATGCTCAATGAATTTCGTTCTGATTATTAGGATTGTAGTCCAAGATTTTAGTTTGTAATCCTGGATCTGTTTGAAGACCCTCAAAATTGATATCTAACCGACTTTGCTTTACAGTATGATCCTTTCTCTCTATAGGGATAGTCAACTCTAATTTTCTTTTGAAATAGCTATCGCTTCTCTCTATAACTGTTTAAAAGAAAATCATTCACATATAATATTAATACTTAAATTATATAACCTTTATTGAAGAACTAAATCAACCAAAAAACAAAAAAGGAAAAAGAATAGGCTAAATAGCCTCAAACCACATAAACACATTACACAGATGACAAAAATTAAATACTTGCACGTTTTACCTGCGAATCGAGCTATGAGTTGGTGACAAAAGGTTGATTTTCTCTTGCTATCTCTTAGGCTCCTATAGATTTTTTTGCATATAATGGAGATTCAATAACAATACCTAACCAGACAATAAAGTTTTGAACATGCCGATAGATCGAAAGATCTTTGGAGAATATTTTCTTTTACAAAATGATAATATATTGTTATTTGGGGAAATTTTTATTTTCTATTTTTTATAAATTAGTGATATTTTGTGATTGTAAAGGGGAGCCACGATGGTACACTAATCCACAACTCCACTGAATCATTAAAAGGAAGTTGAAAAAAGGCCAACAGGGGATCTCATGAGGAGATCAAGGGGGGTCCGCAGATCCAGGGAGTTATCAAAAGGGAAGTTGGAGAAAAACCAACAGGAGATCTTGTAATGAGATAAAATACACGAGAAAGTTCTACAAAGAGGTGATCGCTGGAAGTTTGACACTGGGGGTCATAGCCAAGAGTCAAGCTCTGTGACCCTATGAACTAATCGTGCAAGGATTGTTCAATTACTTTCCTGGGGAAACATTTTGAGGAGACGAATAGCGGGTAGCGACCTCATTTATCGAGATACTTAAAATAAAGTACCTCAGATATATTAAATGACGCTCAGGGGACATGTAAATGGAAATATGCATAAAAGGACATGGCCCCAGGAAACTATGACATTAGGTAACAAAATTCGTGATAAAAAGTATTTCGAAATATGAGTATTCGCGGAAAGAATCTCGCGACATGAAAGGAGCATTCGCAGGATGGACTTCGCGATATATATATATATATATATATATATATATATATGTATATTCGCGGATAACCAATCTGACGTGACACTAATTTATGTGTGAACAAAATTCTATAAATAGAGGACCAAGACTTCATTCAAAAAATATTTTTTGGAGACTTAGAGAGAGAAATTTCTAAAGAGATATAGAATGTTTTCAGGTTATTTGCATCGCTTCTATCCTGTTTCTCTTTCTCTTTCTATTCTCCTGTAAACCATTGAGAGCAATAAAATCATCGGCATTATTTTGTGTTCTTCTTGTGTGGAAACTAAATCTAAATCCAATTAAATCAGAACCCCCCCTTACATTAAAGGTGACTCTGCTAGGGAAGAGATATCTTCTACACAAGTTGAGCCTCGTCAAGATTATCGGAGAAGTCGTCCACCAACCCGTCACACTGAGCAAGTTGAAGAAGAAGAAGCATCACAGACTCAGGAGGCTAAACCAGTTCCACCAGTACGGAAATAGCGCCGTCATGCAAACGCTAGTGTGGCTCGGGCAGAGACTCCTCCGATGGTGGAGCCAACACAGAATTCACCAGAATTGCCACTAATTCTGCTTCAAACTCTTCTTAGCATTCAGGAAATGCAAAAGGCCATCATTCACTTCATGGAGGCCTCGCGTGTTTCAATACCAAACCTGGAGTCACCACGAGTTGAGAATCAAACCTTGCCCGAGATGTCAGCATAAGAGCTTTCTCGGGAGGCACCGCGAATGCGAACAGAGTCACCGGAGAAAAAGGCCTATGTCACCAAGGAGCAGCTTCGGGTTATCTTAAATGCAAAATCTGAGATAGAAGAAGTGGAAATCGCCCCACCGTACCATCCCAGTATTATGGCTTTGCCTTATCTCGAGGACTATGGGGTACCAAGTTTCTAACAGTTTAATGGCAGAAAAGGCAATGCGAGGGAACACATATCTCGATTTGTGGATGCCCTAGGACCACATAGAAATGATGAGCACTTGAAACTTATAGAATTCTCTAAATCTTTGACAGGTACTGTATATACATGGTACACCAGTCTCGCTCCGGATTCATTATCCAGTTGGATCGATATGGTGATCAGATTCTACACTAAGTTCTTTCAGGCAGATGAAAAGGTTTCGATGAGTACACTTACAAGACAAAGGCAACGTCTGGGGGAGGAAGTGGCAGCTTATGTCAGAAGATTTCGCGAAGCTGCCTTACAGTGCCATGAGCCGATTTTCGAGCTACAATTAATCAAAATTTGCATACCAGGGATGTTGTGAGAGTACAGGGTACATTTGGTCAACCATGAGTTTAAAAAATTTTCCACACTTGTTGATAACGCACGAAGATTGGGAGAAGTTTTAGCTCCTCCAACACGGCCAAATATCACTGCTAGGCGAGTTCCAATAGTGGCAGCCACACAAAATGAAAGGCCAAGGGAAGAGCATGCTAGAATATCTGAACCACCTCCTCTACTTTTTGGTGAAAAGAAAGCAGTGGCCTTGCTAAAACAGTGGATTATTGACGATGTTATGTCACTACCTTCAGTACAAAGGGTGCCAGCAAGGGAAGAAAAGATGAAATGTAATTACTGCCCTTATCATAGGTCTATTCGACACTCCTTGACTGGATGTTGGGCATTTCGCGGATTAGTGCATAGAAAGATAGCATCAGGTGCTTTGGATGTTTCAAGAATGTCATTCAGGAGCCTTTCCCTGCACATGTAGCAGTAATAACTGTTAGAGATGATACTGCCGAAATGAAAGAGGTTGCTAAATACGACTACCCACCAGCTCGCGAAGCAAAAGAGACTGTCAAGTTAGATGTTTTCTTTAAGGAACTCCCAATACAGGAGCACGTGAAATAATTTCTAAAAGAGCAAACAATTGTTGTTCTTAACCATATCATTATTATCCCACAACAAGAAGAGCCCACAAGCAAGATCACATTTTCTGAGGCAGACAAGCAAGTGTCATTCCTTCACAATCGTCCTCTGTATGTGTCAGTTACAGTGAATGGTCGCGATATGAAATGAGCCTTTGTAGATAAAGGAGCATCGATGAACTTGATCCCGCTTGCTACTTTACAGATGATTAATTTTCCCGAAAGCAAGATTATAAATCATACCATTGCGGTTACTGATTTCAATGGAGATCAATAGGCCACCATGGGTTTCGCGACCTTGGATCTTAAGTTTGGGAAGATTCGGGGTCCCACTAAGTTCCATGTCATTAAAGGAGAACCCTCATATCAGTTGTTACTCGAAAGACCATGGCTACATGCTTATGGCGTGGTACCATCATCCTATCATCAAGTAATGAAGGCTAATTAGGGAGAAGGAATAATGATGCTAAACGCATCTAAAAGCCCTTTTTGCGCGTTTGAGGCCCATCTTGCAAATGCAATTTATTTCTCAGAGTATGGTGAAGAGGATGGACACGGTGTCTACGCCACACCATTATCGAAATGGGAGGAATTGAAAGGTAAAAGTTCAACTAAACGGAAGCCCAGATAACTGAGCTGGTCATGAGTTAAAATGCCTGACGGGTGTGTGGTATTCAAATTGTGACGGGGTTGGGGGTCAGAAGCTTGTTCATTTGGCACTGACCCAGGGATATTCAAGGTTGAAGTGCAAACAAAGCTGGGCACTGATCCTGAGACATTCAAGATGAATCCGCGACCAGAGTATAGCTTGTGTGAAGTGTATATAGGTAATGGCACAATGCCGCGACCTACCTTCATAAGCAGTACTTTGCCAAATGAAACTAGGAAACCGTTGGTAGAATTACTTAAAGAATTTCGTGATGTCTTCACTTAGGACTATGATCAAATGCCAGCACTTAATATTGGTTTAGTAAGTCACCATCTCAATGTGCATTCCACTTCAGAGCCAAAGAAACAAAAGCAACGAGTATTTCATCTAGACTTTAGAAATACAAATTAAGGCAGAGGTAGAAAAATTACTAAAAGCAGGATTTATCAAACCAACATGGCTTTCGAATATTGTGCATGTGAAGAAAAATAATGGGCAAATTCGTGTGTGTGTGGACTATCACGACCTTAATAAGGCCTGCCCAAAGGATGATTTTCCTCTACTAAACATTGACACTATGGTGGATGCAACTGTAGGGCATGAAATATTTTTGTTAATGGATGGGTTCAGTGAATATAATCAAATCAAGATGGCACCAGGAGATGCTGAGAAAACAGATTTTCGTACCCCAATGAGGAATTTCCATTATACAGTCATGCCATTCAGACTTTAAAATGTTGGGGCTACGTATCAACGCACTATGATAGCTATATTTCATGACCTAATGCATAAAACTATGGAAGACTATGTGGATGATTTGGTGGTTAAATCCAGAGTTGTACAGGACCATGTGAGTGACTTGAGAAAAGTACTGCAACGGTGTTGTGAGTACAATCTGAAAATGAATCCTCTAAAGTGCGCTTTTGGAGTGCTAGAAGGAAAATTTTTGGGATATCTTGTACATCGACAGGGGATTGATATGGACTCGATAAAAGCTAGGGCAGTATTGGAAATGGCTCCGCCCACAACTCGCAAATCGTTGAAGTCTTTTATGGGTAAAATTTCTTATCTTAGGAGGTTTATCCCAACATTAGCAGAAGTAACTCACCCACTCATGCCTTTATTGAAAGAAAAATCTACATATAGCTAAGGAAAATAACAGCAAGGAGCCTTTGAGAAAGTTAAGTAGATTTTAACATCACCAAAAACAATGGTGGTGCCAGATGCAGGGAAACCATTGATAATGTATCTCACTTCCACCTATAAATCCATAGGGGCGTTATTGGCCCAGGAACATGAAAGTAGGGATGGCAACGGGTCGGGTTTGGGGCAGGTTTGGCTAATACCATTACAACCCCATTTAAAAATTACTAATACCAAATCCACCCCAAACCCGCGACGAGTTGTAATCGGTAATATCATTACCACCCCGTCGGTATAAACGGGTTCGATCGGGTTACCATTGGTTGTACTAAATTATTTCTAATAAATTAAAATCACAATTGATTTACTAAATTATTTGATGACAAATTAAGTTATAATGCGTTTGATGACAAATTAAGTTATAAACCAAGTATCTTTCTCTTATTCTAGGCATATATTCTACTTTATGTTATAAACCAATATCCCACATATTTAGACAAACAAATATATATATATACGCATATTGACTGAAATTCTTCCAAAATATATATATATATATATAGATGTCAGCACCAAGAATTAGATTAATGAGTTATATATAGACAAAGACGCACATATATATATAGAAAAAAATTAAAATCGTAAACGGGTTGGGGTCGGGTTACCAACGGGTTTTCCAGAAAACCCAAACCCGACCCGAACCCGCTTTGGGTTTTAATTTTTGATACCAAACCCGTCCCAAACCCGTTTATAAGCTCGTTGAAAAAGACGAGCTTGTTTGGACCATCTTCAGGACAACCTTAAAAGATATAACGGTCAAGCCAATAGGCTAAAAACCCTGCCAATTCATATCCGCCGTTAAATTCTGGGCCAGGGACGGTTCTTCGATCTTGACCATGGAG
Source organism: Cornus suecica (assembly GCA_963922005.1). NCBI lineage: Eukaryota > Viridiplantae > Streptophyta > Magnoliopsida > Cornales > Cornaceae > Cornus > Cornus suecica. Next base: position 18,505,720 of record OY998244.1, read on the forward strand.
TAAGGGTAGTTTGGTTTCATACTCCATATAGAAGTGATGGCACCAACTTGAATACTTCAATTTCGCACTTTTTGTAATAGGAGCCTCTGAAAGAATAACGCCTTTGCTAAAATGTCTGCCTCTCTTCGCGGCATAGGAAACACAAGCTTGAAGATGAAGATGAATCTTTTGATCCTCTTCATCAAAAGGTTGGGGATCGCGAGGGCACGAATCAAAGATAGGGAGATGAAAAAGGACATAAACATCCTCTAGGGTTGGAATAAATTCTCCCCAAGCTGCTATAAAAGTGTGAGAAACTAGACTCCATCGCGAGACTAAAAAAGTGAGAGCATCAACATCGCGACGGATGGAAAGATTGGAGAAGATTTCAATGGCATCAAGAAGACCAATGCTACTAAGAGTCACGGTGTCTGTCTTGACTCAGTATGTGGCTGGACCACATCTTCCAATCGGATATGGGAGCGACATGGCCTTCGTATTCAATAAAGGAAAAGGGGATGTCTCCTCTTTCAATGAGAAGGCGAGGAATAGATGAAGGAGGTACAGTGGCTAAAGGGGTCTCTCCATCAGTACGAAGGAGCATTGGCTCTTCAATAATATCCCCTGCAGGTGGAAGGTTCTCAATAGAATTCCAAAATTTATCATGAGAATGGTCAAAAAAGGGGGTTTTTCTCCATTATGTTGGCAAAGGAACAGAAGGAACTAAAATTTTGGGGGTAGAAGAAGAGGATTTGGCCATAGGTGAAGAGATAAGAATAAGTTGAAATGGATATAGGCTAAAAGTATGCAAGAAATGGAACAAGGATATGAAAGCAAGTATCGCATATATAGGCGAAATAATATATATATACGCGGGAACAATATATGGAAGTGAAGAAGTTGGGAGAGAGATAACAAAGGAGAGTATGGGAAGAAGATAGTAAAATGAAAAAAAGTTACAAGGAAAGAATTTATAAGAAAAGGCACGAAAATCTAGAAGGTGCATTAAAAGCAGGCGGAAGGCGAACCGACGTCAAGGCTATCGCAAAAACAATATGTCGTGGATTCCAATCCACGTCGTAATTTGGTAAACTATGAATGGTTTTGAAAAGAGAAAAATTGGCCGATACGAAAAAAAGGTCCAAAACATCAAAAAGGGGAAAGTTTGGAACATACAGGCAAGTGTCGCGGATCGTATGAAAGGGAGACTCAGCAAATCTAAAGGACAAGAGTTTTCTTTGATAGGTTTACTCTTTAGTACTTGGCTAAGTACTAAAGTGTAAAAGGGAAAAATGTAAAGGGGAGCTACGGTGGTACACTAATCCGCGACTCCACTGAATCATTAAAAGGAAATTGGAAAAAAGCCAACATGAGATCTCATGAGGAGATCAAGGGGGATCCACGGATCCAGGGAGTTATCAAAAAGGACGTTGGAGAAAAACCAACAGGAGATCTTATAATGAGATCAGGTGCACGAGAAAGTTCTACAAATAGGTGATCACTGGAAGTTTGACACTAGGGGTCATAGCCAAGAGTCAAGCTCCGCGGCCCTATGAAATAATTGTGCAGGGAGTGTTCATTTACTATCCTGGGGAAACGTTTTGAGGAGATAAATGGCGGGTCGTGACCTCATTTATCGAGAAACTCAAAATAAAGTACCTAAGATATATTAAATGACGCTCAAGGGACTTGTAAATGGAAATATGCATAAAAGGACATGGCCCTAGGAAACTATGACTTTAGGTAACAGAATCCGCAAGGAAAGTATCTCGCAACATGAGTATTCGTGGAATGAATCTCACGACATGAAAGGAGCATTCGTGGGATGGACTTCGCGATATACATATATGTATATGTGTATATATGTATATACATATATACATATGTATATACATATATACATATGTATATACATATATGTATATATGTATGTATATTCGCGGATCAAGTCTCGCGAATAACCAATCTGTCGTGACACTAATTTATGTGTGAGCAAAATTCTATAAATAGAGGACCAGGACCTCATTCATAAAAGATTTTTTGGAGACTTAAAGAGAGAAATTTCTAGAGAGATAGAATGTTTACAGGCTATTTGCATCACTTCTATCATGTTTCTCTTTCTCTTTCTATACTCCTGTAAACCATTGAAAGTAATAAAATCATCGGCATTATTTTATGTTCATCTTGTGTGAAAACTATCTCTAAATCCAATTAAATCAGAACCCCCCCCCCCCCCCCTCCCCCCTTACAGTGATTTGGATTTTTTATTTGGTCTGTAAATCTTAAACGACCAATTTAGTTTGACACACATACTATCACTAATTTTTGGAAAGAAAAATAAATTAAGGAGGGACATTTTTATAATATCAAATATATATGTATATATTAGTAAAAAACAATATTTGAGGAGGGGCAAGTGACCCCCTCCTTGCTGCAAATACGCAAAAACTTTTTGAACCGGAATGGGTTTGGAGTCACAGGCACGTCTTCGAATCGAAGCGGAAGTAGAATGGGTAAAAACCATCGAAACTCACAAAAACTTGCTGCAAATACGCTTCAAGCATACCTGGCCTACGCTTCAAGCGTAGGTTCAAGCATACATCCCAAGCATAGTTCCAAGCGTAAAAAAGTGATTTCCAGCCACTTTTTGAAACTGAAAGCATAGGTGTTTTCTTCAAAACCACTTTTCTCCATGAATGCACCGAAATGATCACCTTGAACCCACGATACTTTTTGTTGAAGATGACGGCTTTTGAAAATGTCGTTTTTGCCCTATGGGAACCATTTTTATCTTAGACTGCCTCTTTAACTCTCCTCTTTAAATAAAAAGAACATGCACTTCAGTTAATTCACCAAAGTTAGCTCAATTTCTTCGTTAAACTCTTGAAACATGTTTTAACACACAAACAACATAAAAATACCAAATAATGGAATGAAATGACGTAACAATAGTGAGTTAAGGGGTCAAAATGTCTAATATTTGACACCTATCAGTCTCTACCTGAAATATTTTATTCTAAGGTTACTGTCATCTCTGAAATAATGAGTTATAAATAAATTAAACTTGAATAATTGACTAGAAATCTAAAATCTTATAAGATGGAGATGTGTGATAATCCTCCTAAGAGATCAAGTGGCTCAAAAGAAAAGAGCATAGCTTTTAAGAGAAAAGAGTGCGCTAATAAATTAAAAGGACAAAAGGTCTAACTGTCACTTGGGATGATGAATCAGATGATGGAACTAATAGTGATTCTGCTGAGTCTGAGTGAGTAGATAGGCCTAAGAATTACACTGTGTTTGCAGCACAAACTAAGGAGCTTGAAGAAGTTGCTAAAAGATGGGAAATGTCTGAGGATGAAGATTATGACGGTGATGAAGATTGTGGGGACTCTCTTCAAGATGATTGCAATAAATTACTTGACAAGTCCACACATCTGAGCAAAGTTTTTTCAAAATATATAGTTAAATTTAATAGTGTTGACAAGAAAAGACAATCCTTAAAATAAGAATTAAGTGATACTACCCTATCCCTAAATCAACTTCAGACCCAAAGAGCTCAATGGTCTGAATAATTAATTAAGTTTGAAAAAGAAAGGAAACGGGCTTTAAAGAATCTAGACGATCTCAATAAGGAATTAACCACTCTAAAATCTGAATTAGTTGAGAAATCTACGAAGATTAGGGTTTTGGAAAAGGAATTGAAGGATGCTAACTCAACTATTCATAAATAGTCTAGTGGAATTCTTAAGCTTGATCATATGTTGAGTGTAGGAAAATCTGCATGAAATACAAAGGAGTTGGGGTTTAAAGGAACGATAAGTAATTCAAATATCATTCCCAAAACAACCTTTGTAAGGGTTTCCCAAGTTGCATACAGTTCCCCTCAAGTTAAGTCTAATATAGGAATCATTCCTCCTGTTAATAAGAATCTTAATATTCAATCTTATGTCAGAAAATCGGTTGAGCGTAAGTATCATAAGAATTCTAATAATGATTTTCAAAGGTTTGTTCATATATGTCATCACTGTGGAGTAAAAGGTCACATTCGACCCTACTGTTCAAAGTTAAAAGGAAATACTTTGAAATAAAAAAGGAAACATATAACTAAAAAATGACCCAATGTTCATGATCAAATTCGGGTGTTGAGTGAAGAGGTGAAGAATTTGTTTAATCTAGCAAATAAAATACCGAAATTAGACATGCATGGGTTAAGAAATATGAGTTACATTGTTTTACTTCCAATACTTCACTTAGAGCACGTGACTCTAGTTCCTGGTGTTTTAGTAGTGGATACTCTAGGCACATGACTGGAAATAAGTCAATGTTTGGATATTTCAAGGACAATAATGTTTGAACTGCTATTTTTGGTAATGGGAAAAAATCTAATGTTTTAGGAAAGGGCATCATTGTTGCTTCTGGTTTACCTAGATGAGAAGATGTTTATTATGTTAAGGGTCTAAAAGCTAATTTTCTTAGCATTAGCCAGATATGCGATAATAACCATAATGTTAATTTCATTTTCAATAAATATTCTATCATTAATTTATCTGGAAATTGCGTTATAGAAGGTGTACGTACATCTGATAATCGTTGTTGCATTTTTCCTAAACTTTGTTTTGAGAAAGGTTTTGAGTTTATAACCATAGATTCTCAGTTAACATATATCTCTATAAAATCATTAGATTTTCAAAAGCATATGAGTATTGGGAAATCTAATGATATGTTCTCATTAGAAGAAATGTCTTCATATGTATCATTCTAGGAATATCTTGCATAAATTTTTATCCTATAATTGATACATTGCATTGTATTTTTGTTTATTTATTTTATGCGTGCATCCTGTTTTATTATTATGAGTAGGATTGTACATGTATACATTATGACAAAAAAAAACACCATAAAAATTATAAAATAAAAATTCTTAGAATGGTGAGCTTGGCTAGAATACAAAAACTTGTCATATTTCACTATATTCTCATATTTACTTGTCTTATTATGCTTATGGGAATTGGAGATGTTAGCCTGGCCTAAGGATTTGAGTTGTTTAGTTGACATGCTTAAATATTAGTTTTAAAAATCATTAACTTTAGGTGTTTGTTTTACTTCGGAGATGATTGTAATATTTGCTAAAACTTTTGATTTTTCTCATCTAACACAAAGTGATATGTAGGTTCATAAGCTAGGCTAGATTGATCTATGTTTTTAAATACCTATTGCATGCTTATGAATATTGGGGTATTATTGGAAAAAGAGAATGAAATAAAATATATATATGATTGTCTCGTTAAGCCCCTTAGAGCAATGGTCCTTTTGTTGAGTAATCGGGTCTTAGTGCCTCAAGAAGCATTGAGTATTCGCATCAAAAGGCATATATGATTATCTCAAATTTTTAACCCGAGTAACCAGGCATCTTACCACAAAGTAGTGAGTGTTCACGTAAAAATGGGAGATATATATATATAAAGGAAAGGAAAAATGTCGAGAGAAAAAGGGAAAAAAATTTGTTGGATTTTAGAGTGAATTATCATTACGGTTGGTGAGGAGATTATTATATAATTGGTGCGTATTGCTTTTATCTTGTTTGTGTTCTTGCACCTGAATATTTTTCATAAATACAAATGTTATGTAAAGCTTGGCTTATGGCTTCTTGTGTCTATAAGGTATATGTGTTGATTTCCTTCACTACCGTGTGTATAATGGCTAAGTCAGATATGGGAAATGATGTGTTAATGATTGGCTCATTATCTCTCCGACCCTGCTCACATGTTTCTAAGAACAAAAACATTTATATTTCTGATCATTCATGATAAGTTGAGCATTTTTCATTCATGCATTAGTATTAGGCTCATGCATTGTAGAGATTTTTGTTAAATGGGAATCTGGATATATTCTTCTAGAGTCCTATATTTGGATATTTTTTAGCTTGACTTAGATTTTACTTGTCTTTCCCTATGTGTTATCTTGTGTTTATTATGTTCTATTTCTAGGCTTGGCATTTCAGTGTCAAAAAGGGGGAGAAATATTGAATAAAGGAAAGAAGTATTTAGTAAGGGGGGGAGATATATGGTTAAGGGGGAGACATTTTTTTAATTGAGGGGGAGTATATGATCATTATGTTTGTTATTGCTAATGTTATTATTATGATCTTGTTATCCTGCTATTTTGGTTTCCACACATGTTTTTCACGGTATGTTGTTTAGTGTTGTGGTTGCAAGATTGGTGGATCATCACGAGATCAATGTGATAGTCTATATCTATGTTTGTTGGTATGTGTTCATAGGTAAAGTTGTTATTTTATTTTTCGTGAGAATATCTTTGTAAAACATGATTTTGACTAGGAAATGCCAAAGCGGAGATTGTTAGAACATTTGTGTGTAATGGCATGTTCTCATCAATAACCATTATGAGCGATGTTGAGTCATGTTAAGTGTGTGTCGATTTAATTGAGTTAACAGATCAAACGAAGAAATCAAAGTGACATCGAAAAGCTTCGGGAATCAAGAATCAAGTGAAAAGAAGCTAAATATACAAGAAAAGTGAAGTAGAGTTGGGTAGAAGCGGCAATACGAATCAAGAACAAGAAAAATAGAGTTTGGAAATTTGTACTTTGACATCTTGAATTAATTCCCTAGATTTCGAGTATTGGCCGCTAGTGGCTCTACTAGCGACAAATTGTGAAAAATAGCTAGAGAGTTTTTAAAAAAATTGTAATACGAAGTCTCAACCGAAATCTCGACCAAATTCCCAAGATCTCGAACAAATTCCCGAAATCTCGTAGTACAAAATCACATAATTTTTAGAAAGTTTATTCTGATGTTATTTTGACTCCTAATCACTTATGGATCACTTGTGGACGTGTCTAAGGATTATTATGGGTATATCGGACCAATTTTTGAGGACTTTATGGTCAAAATTCAAAGACTTGAAGGAAAAGAAATACTAACTGTAATAGTCAAAATAGATCATGGTCCAATTAAGATGGGCCACAGGACTGATGGCCCGACGACTGATGGGCTGAAGACTGATGGGCCGAAGACAGATGGGCCGAAGAAATAAATTGGCCCATAGAATTCTCTAGAAGATGAGTGATCCATAAGTCAGGGAGTTGTCCTACTTATGGAAAAGAGAATCCAAAAAAGAATTAAGTTTATCAAATCCCATGATTTAAGGAATTGATAAACTTGGGTAAATGGGCTTGACCCATTGACCAAATTGCGTATAAATACATGGCCAAAGATTAAATAAAGAATCAAATTTTTAACCCAATTATTATTGTGTATTTTTCTGCATTTACACAATTGGCGTCATCTGTGGGAAACACCATTATTGAAATCTTTTTCAATAAGCTTTCCATTCTCTATGAAAAAACTGAGATTCATACCATCAATGGCGGTGATCACCCATTCACACCAAACTGACTTACCTCCGAACGGAGGCCAGCAGGCAAAGGATCCGATTAGGCGAGCCCTAGAGAAGAGGACCGCCGAATTGGAGAGGCAGAACGCTCAACTAGTTGCAAAACTGGCCCAACTTCAGAACCCTCAAGAGGTCCAGAACAATGAACAGTCTAGCCAGCAGGAGCGGTCCATAGGCCACCAGTCAGACAGGGACAACCACCAAGTAAAATCCAACAATGATGGGGAGGAACACGCGGAATCATCCCTACAGGTGATTGGGGGGCCAAATCCCGAAGAGATTCTGACCATGAGGAAGTTGGAGGAAGTTATGACCAGATTCCAAAGGGAGGTGCTGAAGGATCTGAAAGTGCAAACCCCTATCGATTTGGCCTACGAGGCATCCATCGACGCCGTGCAAACTCCATTCACCATGACGATCACCAATGTGCCCTACCCGGAGAGGTTCAGACTACCAAAGTTCACCATGTTCGATGGCACGAAAGATCCAACAGAGCACATCTACCACGTGCATACCAAAATGAATGTATACAATGAAAACGAAGCCCTACTCTGCAAAGTCTTTCCCACCAGCCTAACCGAAGCAGCCCTACTCTGGTTTAGAAAGCAACCACCCCGATCCATTGGAAGCTGGCTCAGACTCTTTGAAGAAGACCATCTCCAGCCTATTCACCATGATCTAGGAGAAAGGCGAATCCCTGAAGAGCTTTGTCTCGCGATTCAATGTCTAGATGTCCTCAATTGATAATTATGACCTGCATTCAGCGGTCGAGGCCTTCAGAATGGCCTTGATCCCTGGAACCATGTTCCATCAGTCCTTGGTCAAAAGGCCACCAGTAGACATCGGAGAACTCAATTCCAGGGCACAAGGGCACCTCCGAATATAAGAGGAGTTGTCCATACGCCAGGGAAGGACCACCTTTGCAAGTGTAGAGGCAAGGGTAACCGAAGCTTCCAGGGTAAAGGATCGGGGACCAGACCGGAAGTGACCGAGCGCTCCTCCTGGACCCTCCCCAGTCCCAGAGAAAATCAAGAGGTTTGAAGACAAAGTCACCCCGTTGAAAGTTTCACTGGCCAAGTTGTATCAAGAAACCAAGGGTAAAGGAATCTTTCGATCACCACCACCCATTAGACAACCAATGGACTAGAGGGACATGTCAAGACACTGTGCCTTCCATAGCAAGTACGGGCATCACACCAACAAGTGCAGAAGCCTTAGGAGACAGGTGGAAGCCATGATAGCGAAAGGAGAGTTGACTGAGTACGTCACCAAGGAAGAAACCTGATCAGACCAAACATCGCATACACCCACCAAAGGGGCAATGGGACAGCCCGTAAGGGTCATTCACATGGTTTATGGAGGACCCAGTCAATCAGAAGTATAAGAAGCCCGGAGGTCCCAGATGCGTCAAGCCCAGAAACTGCGTAGGGTTAGGGAAGTCAATGAGTCTAGAAGCCCGAAAGAGGATGCCCGGATAACATTCACTTCTGCAGATATGCGGATCATTCAGACACCACATGACGACCCCTTAGTTATCTCCCTCATGGTTTCGAATTGCTTAATCAAGAGGGTGATGGTTGACCCATGGAGCAGTGCCAACATTATCACCAAGTGGCCCTTTGAGAAGTTAGAGATCAATCCCCAGGAGCTAGTCCCTTCCAGAAGCCCGATAGCCGGATTTTGTGGCAGAAGAGTGGAGCTAGTGGGAGAGATCCAACTACTAGTTACAGCAGCAAGGCACACACTCAGAGAAAATTTTGTGGTGGTAGATGTGAAACCTTCCTATAATCTCCTTATGGGAAAGGGTTGGATCCATCGGATGCACAAGGTCCCTTCAACCATGCATCAAGTCATGCGGTGCATCGACCCGAATGGATTTGATGTGATTGTCATCAGGGGCGATCAGGTAGCAGCTAAGGAATGTTTCGTTGTTACCATGAAAGGTTTGAGGAAAAGGGCTGAACCGGAACGAGAATCACGATCCAAAGCGATATCCAATGACCAATAGCAATTACAGGAAGAGGGTGCGGGGTCGTCAGTAACAGCTAAACCTTTGCTTGAAGTTCAGATCTGCCCTGATCAGCCTGAAAGGTTGACTTATATTGGCTCTGGCCTCAGTGCGCAAGAAAAAGAGGAGATGGAGGCCCTCCTACGTTCCAATGCTAACGTATTTGCCTGGGGCCATATGGATATGACTGGCATCGATCCATCAGTAGCCCAGCATTCCCTTAACATGGATCCCAACGCAAAACCTGTTAGACAGAAACAAAGGCGGATGGGGGCTCACAAAAACTAGATCATAGCTAAAGAGGTTGGTCAACTCTTCCAAGCAGGATTCATTAAGGGGGTACAATATCCTTCCTCGATGGAAAACGTTGTTGTGGTTTAGAAGAAGAACGGGAAATGGAGGGTGTGCGTAGACTTCACCGACCTTAACAGAGTATGCCTGAAAGATTGTTTTCCCTTACCAAAAATTGATCAGATGGTAGATGCCACCGCAGGATTCGAGCGCTTGAGTTTTCTGGATGCATACTCTAGATATAACCAGATACAAATGAACCCCGATGATGAGGAAAATACCGCATTCATCACTGAATCAGGTACATATTGTTACACAGTTATGCCTTTCGGACTAAAAAATGCAGGTGCAACCTTTCAGAGGTTGGTAAATAAAGTTTCCAGGGCATGATGGGATCTACCATAAAAGCCTACATTGATGACACGGTGGTCAAAAGTAATGCAATAAGTGACCACCTGGCTGACCTGAAGCAGGTGTTCGACACCCTCAGAAAGTACAAGATGAAGCTAAACCCATCCAAATATTCCTTCGGAGTGTCCTCGGGACAGTTCTTGGGACACATAGTTGATCGGACGGGAATACAAGCTAGCCCAGCACAAGTCAAAGCTCTCATGGAATCAGCAAAACCAAGGTCCCAGAAGGAGATCCAGGTGTTAACCGAAAGAGTGGCTGCCCTCAGCCGTTTCATCTCTCGCTTAACCGATCAGTGCAGGGCATTCTTCCAGGCTATAAGGGCGGCAAAAGGAGAGGTCTGGGGGTCGGAGCAATCAGAAGCCCTAAGAAAGCTCAAAAACTATATGGAAAAACCTCTTATACTGGCAACCCCAGAAGCCGATGAGCCGTTATACCTGTATCTTGCCATATCTGCGACATCTACCAGCGCCGCTCTGGTCAAGGAGGGCAAGGGGTACCAGATACCAGTCTTCTACACCAGCAAAGCCCTTGCTAATGCAGAAACCCATTATTCAAGGCAGGAAAAGCTGGTACTATCACTGATCAATGCAAAGAGATGTCTTCGGCATTATTTCGAAGCACACCCGATCGTAGTGCCAACTGTAACCCCGATCAGATCCATAATGGCGAAGCCTGAGCTATCAGGGAGAGTATCCAAATGGGCAATAGAACTCGGGATTTTTGACATAACCTATGTCCCCCGAACTGCTATCAAAGGACAAGCGGTAGCTGACTTTTTATTGGAAATAGAAACTACAGACTCCTTAGAAGAAAATGAGCCTGGCTTATTGGTTGTGTTCGTGGACGGATCAGGGATCGGTGTAGAGATTGTGACACCAGATGGTACTAAAATCCAACAGTCCTTTCGACTGGAGTTTCCTGCCTCCAACAACGAAGCCAAGTATGAGGCCCTTTTAGCAGGGATTCGGTTGTCCCGAAGCCTTCAGGTACAGAAAGTAGAGGTGCGGAGCGATTCCCAGTTGGTAGTATGGTAGTTGAATAGGGAGTATGAAACCCGAGAGCCTAAAATGGAAGCTTACAGGAATTTGGTGCTAAAAGAGGCCAAGGAATTCCAACAGTTGACTTTTGAACAGATCCCCAGAGGGGATAATATCATAGCAGGTCATCTGGCGAACCAGGCCTCTGCAATAGGGGAAAGTATGACTCGAACTGTACCAATAGACTTCATCGCCCGATCAAGCTTGGAGCCCCTCGAAAACGTGATGATAATTCCATGGGAGCCAAGCTGGATGGTCCCTATAGCAGATTATTTGAGGACCGGTGCATTACCTGAGTCAAAACCTGAGGCCCGAAAGATAAGAATGAAGGCAGCCAGATATGTTCTATACAACGGCCAACTCTACCGCAAGTCCTTCTCCGGGCCATATTTGAGATGTCTCACGCCTTCCGAAGCCTCTGCGGTCATGGAAGAAATTCATGCAGGATCATGTGGCAATCATTCAGGAGGGAGGTCATTGGCCCATAAAGTTCTCACCCAGGGGTACTTCTAGCCCTATCTGTCAAGGGACGCTGAGGTCTACACCCGACGCTGTAAAAAGTGCCAATTTCATGGAGATGCCATTCATCCACCTCCGGAGTTACTGAACCCAAAAATTATCCTGCACCCCTTCGCTCGATGGGGTATGGATATTGTGGGTCCTCTCCCGCAAACTATACGATCTACCACTCATGTTCTTCTAGCTACAGATTACTTTACCAAGTGGGTAGAAGCCGAGGCATACTCTACCATCAAGAGTAGTCATGTTATAAAGTTCATCTGGAGTCACATCATTTGTAGATTCGGTCTACCCCAAACTATAATAATGGATAATGGCACTAATTTGAATAACAAGAAATTTCAAGCATTCTTGGCAAAACATGGGATCAATCAGAACACTTCTTCCGTTGGCTATCCATAGGGAAATGGGCAGGCTGAAAGAACAAATAGGACCATTTTTTATACACTCAGGAAAAAGCTTGAAGAGGCAAAAGGAGCCTGGTTGGAGAAGTTGCCCGAGGTGTTATGGTCTTATCGGACTACTCCAAGGCAACCAACGGGAGAGACCCCTTTTGCCATGGCTTATGGGGTCGAAGCCGTTATCCCGACCAAGTTGAGAGTACCTACTTTAAAAAGTCAAGCATGGGAGGAAGGACCAAATAATCAGCACCTAGCCCATGATTTGGACCTACTAGAAGAAAAAGAGGTAAGTTTCTAGGATAAGGCTGGCTGCCTATCAGCAACAAATCAGGGCACGGTTCAATCAGAAAGTCAAAAGAAGAGAATTCCAGGTAGACAATATGGTACTCAGAAGAAAGATTGGGATTGTAGGCAAATTACGAGAAACATATGAAGGACCTTACACAATTATTGAGGTCATCGGACGAGGAACTTATCGGGTGCGGAAGAATGAGACAGGCCGCATTGAGCGCAACTCACAGAATGCTTATTGGTTGAAGAGGTATTATCCTTAAGTAGTTGTTTTTTTTAAAAAAAAAAAGCAATAAAGATGTGTCTCACTTATGACACCTTCTACTGATTATACTAAAGCATCTGTGCCCGATGTTCGGCACCTCTGCTTCATGATTCTCAAGTTCATTTCAATAAAGATACATTTTATTTTATGCAAGTGCTCCAATTTTGAAATTCAAATTTTCCTAAGTGTTAAGTTCAAACCTGATTTGAACTAACTAGAGGACAAAGACAAGCCTCAGGGGCCATATACCCGAAGGCTCAATTTTAAATTAAAATTTTCCTAAGTGTTAAGTTCAAACCTGATTTGAACTAACCAGAGGACAAAGACAAGCCTCATGGGCCATATGCCCGAAGGCTCAATTTTAAATTAAAATTTTCCTAATTGTTAAGTTCAAACCTGATTTGAACTAATCAGAGGACAAAGACAAGCCTCAAGGGCCAAATTCCCAAAATCTCAATTTTAAATTAAAATTTTCCTAAGTGTTAAGTTCAAACCTGATTTGAACTAACCAGAGAACAAACACAAGCCTCAGGGGCCATACGCACGAAGGCTCAATTTTAAATTAAAAATTTCCTAAGTGTTAAAGTTCAAACCTGATTTGAATTAACAAGAGGACAAAGACAAGTATCAGGGGCCATATGACCGAACACTAAATATTGCATGAAAATAAGAACAAAGTAAACACTGAGGTGGGAAAAGTTCTTTTTCATTAATAAAGAATGAAATTACAAAAACACCCTTCTGAAAAGGGTAAGTACAGATAAACTTGGAAAAGAACCTATTCTACTTGGGAGGATGATATTCTTCTCATTTTCAGAAGCAAGAGAGGTTTTGTAAGGAAGGGACACTCCCATGAAGGCATCGAATTCCTCAGCAGTCTTGAACTCCCAATATGCCAAAGGAATATGCTCCATTTCGTGCCTTTCTCTCCAGGCTCTGACCGTTCGAATATCACAGATGGTGGTGTACCAACTGTGCATGTCCAGACCCCCCAAGCGGCACACCTCAACCTTGGACCGCTCAAGAGCCAGAAGGTTATTTGACTCCACTTTTTCAGCAGCCATTTTCTGGTTAGCTGCCTTTATCTCTTCAAGCTCAGCAACCAAGGCTAGCTTTTCTGCAGTCAGATCCCTCTTCTCCTCTTCGCCTGTCTCCAGAAGGTTTTTCTGTTCGGAGACGCTCTGGCGAAGGCCATCTGCCTCTTTGATCAGAGCGACCCGATGCTCGTTGTTTTGCTTGATCTGGGCCTTCATGTTGGCCATTTCCTTGACATCAGACTCCATAACATTGTTGTAGGCCTGAACCCCATAAAGAAGCTGCACAGAAAATACATGTTAGTACATAAAATGATAAAACTAATGATCCAAGTTACAAAAGGAAGAACAAGTATATACCTGCATGACCACTGTGGAAGTCTTCTTCAGAAGATCAGTCCTGGAGATTTTGGACTGAGTAGCCCTATCAACTGGAGTCCAAATCCCTTTTGCCATAGCCTGAAGAGCTTCTGGTTGGGTGATGGTGAGCTGATCGGTCCAGATCGGTGTCTCATCCGGTAGAAGGAACTTTAGCTCCCAGGGAATAGGAGTACGAGGGGCCTCCTGAGCTTGGGGGGTTTCGCTCGAAGAGGCATCAGCAGCTTGACTCCTGGGCCTTTTATGGGCCGCTCCACCGCCTGTACTGGATCGGGTCCTTGTGACTGGAGGATTCGCAGGAGGAGACTGAGGCGGAACTGCCGGATTCTGCGTTGGCGGAGCTACCGGACTCTGTGGTGGCGGAGGTACTGAATGCCCCAGAGGTGCTGTTGAAAGTGGCACAGCGTCGCCCAGGGTGACCCCTTCAGGAACTTGAGGGTGTCTGGCAGAAAGAGGTTTGTCAGGGATGTCCATCCTGTCAACATCAGCGCGCAAGTTAGAAATGGATTCCAGGTTTACCGGAGTCAGAAGGTCTGTAGCAGACTGAACATTGTCCCAGATTTTGGTTTTTAGGAGGGCTACACGTCTTTTTATGAGGGATAGGGGGATTTCTCTATCCTCATAGCCTAAAAACTTATATGCATACTCCCTCCGATGTAGATCACAGAAACCATAAAGATAAGAGGCCTTATAGAGGGGACGGTAGATAGGTAAGCGAATGGCACCGAACGTATTAGGGATCGGGAATGTACGAGAAAAAGGGTAAGACCAGTTACCGCTCACAACTACCATTCTCTCTTTCCACCCCTTATCAGATTTTTTGGTGCCAAAGCATATACTCCAACCATGGAAGGGGAAGAGGTTGTATCTACCCTTACTTTCTCTAGCATTCTGGAAAAAGTAACAAAGAAGTAAGTCTGCTAAACCTAGGTTAAGGTCCAGATCCCTATTGTATAATAGGAGCATGGACAGAATCATAAGGTTATTCGGGTTGAGTTGAAGGGGGTGTAAGCCCAACATGAAGAACACATAGTGGAAGAAGGGGTGAAGGGGAAACCTTAAAACTTTAAGGTGGACTGCCGATAGCAGAATGCTACCGGGCTGGAGTCCCGGACTCTTGGTGAAATCTAAGTAGCCTGGGTAAGGGTCCACATCTACATCCCCAGGTACATGGGTCTCTGCCCAAAGGTGTTTTACATCTACTTCAGGACGGACTTTCTTAAATGGGGCCACTACGAATGGTTCAGAAGACTTGGGGTCCACAGGTTCATTGGGACCCCTTGAAATGGGTATTCCCGGATTCGTTGACGAACCCGGAAGATTGGTGTTTTAGGGAACTGTTCTTGGGGCCCCTTGATGGGTAGATGGAGGGTTGTCGCTACTAGTAGGATCGGTGCCAGTAGTAGAGGACAAAATGACCTCTTCTACTGACCGGGTGTCGTCCCTATCAAACATGTTTCCGAGAAAGATAGAAGAGACAGATAGGGGGTAGAGGTGAAAATTGAAAAAATAAGATTTTTGTCCGACTTACTCAGATGATAGTGAGGAGTCAGGGGAAGCTTCGGGTATCAACAGACTTCTGCTCTGCTGGGATATCTGAACTGACCGACAGAAAGGATTGCAAGGATAAGGAATAGATGAATTCCAGAGACGAAAACTGAGAGAGAGGAGCAAGAAGGAAAAAGTTCTGAATGAAAAGAATGAAGAAATGAAATGAACTGAGGTGGGTTTTTATAGAAGAAGCATGCCAAAAGACTGCACAAAACCCGAAGGTCACACAACCCACGAGGAGCCATCATGGTGCGAGAATTGAGGGAGTAATGGCCTTGTATTTTGAAAAGCCATTAAATGCCCAATAAAGACATGACAACTCATATCCCTCATTTCCCATAAAATGTATATGTATATGTATATGTGAATGTATTCAAATTCGGTCATGGGCTATGAATTAACCCATAAGCCCATAACCTCAGGGGCCTGTGTAATACTCAAAATAAATCATGGTCCAATTAAGATAGGCCACAGGACTGATGGGCTGACGACTGATGAGCTGAAGACTGATGGGCCGAAGACATATGGGCCGAAGAAATAAATTGGCCCATAGAATTCTCTAGAGAATGAGTGATCCATAAGTCAGGGAGTTGTCCTACTTATGGAAAAGAGAGTCCAAAAAAGAATTAAGTTTATCAAATACCATGATTTAAGGAATTGATAAATTTGGGTAAATGGGCTTGACCCATTAACCAAATTATGTATAAATACATAGCCAGAGATTGAATAAAGGATCCAATTTTTAACCCAATTATTATTGTGTATTTTTCTGCATTTACACTAACCCTAATTGGAGACTCTTCTTTCTATATATATGGATTAAACTCAATAGAAGATGGGTGGTTCATATATTGTGGCATTTGTGCTCTACTATTCTTTCATGTAACAGATTCGTTTGCAGAGAATAAGAGAAAGAAATTGATTGATCATCCTATATCAAGTTTCTTTCTAGTATTTGAAGGTTATTCAATTGTGCTTTAACCGTTGAGATCTTCATGCACAATTGAATGATTTAGTTGCTGAAAAATCCTCACACCACCTTGTACAACGTGGTTGCATCGATCCGTTGAGAAGCAGAGCCGTCAGAGTACGGAGATCGGAACGGGAAGCTTTGTGATTTTTTTTATCCGTTGAGAAATGGAGCGGTCAAAGTACGGAGATCAGAGCGAGAGATTCGTGATAGCGCGAATGATTCAAGACTTTAGACGTCGAGTGATAAACGGAAAATCAGAGTGATTGTAAGTCATAACTTCATAGAGTCTGTAAACTTCTTTGATTCATAGTGCAACGATACCCGAGTGTATCCGTGGTTTTTATTTGGAGCATTTTTCCAAGGTTTTTCACGTTAAAATGTCGTGTCTCTATTGCTTTATTTTCTGCACTCATATGATTATCTGCATGATATAGCTTGTTAAAGAATTGTAATAAAATTGACTATTCCGCAATTAAAATTTTAATTTGTTAATTAATTCATAAAAAAATATATTCACCTCATCTAGGCTTGTTTTACCATCTACTAGGTAATTTGAAGACGAAATAATATTTTGTCGTTGTTGACCAATTGCCACTAACGACAAACGGGTGACAAAAACTATTTGTCACTAAATTCATTTAGAGACAAATATGTAATAATTTTTCACAAAATGTTTTGTCACTAGAATCCATGTGTTGTAGTGAGCTCTTCCACCAGTGTGTTTTCAAGATACATAGGCTGCTAATTAACTCAAGGGTACAACATAGTAACCTATGATATCGTAAAAGCCAAATCAAAAATTGTACAATTATCTATTTTCTTCTTCTTGTTTATTTTTTAAAAAGTACGTTATAAATATTTGGTTAAAACAAAAGAATATATAAAAATAAGATGATTTATATATTTATTTATGTATATCAATATGGTGTATTAATTAATTAATATTTTGTAATAAAAAAAATCGTCCCATATTACATATTTCTGCATGTAGAGATATATTGCAAAAATGAAACAAATAATATGATAAATGCTACAAATAAGTTTTTGAAATTATGTTGAGGTTAAAGAAATTCATATATATCTCACATATATACAACACAAGATTAATGTAAAATGTGGTTCATTACTCAACAAATATGGTAGAATTCGAGGTGGACTAAAAGGTGAAAATTTAGGCAAACTTTTGGGAGAGACAAGGTAGTCAGAATCCCAATTCTAGTAAAATTTTACGAATCTGTGATAATTCTGTATGATTTTACTTCCTAGAATCCCGATTTTGACTGCCTTATAGAAAGAGGGAAGAGATTAAAAGAATATTGCAGTGTGATAAGAACAACATTGAGTCCCTTGGTAAAATATGTGGGTCTTGGAGAGATTTAGATCTTTCAATGTTTAGGAGGATACCGTTCCTCCTCCTTATTCCTTGATAAAACATGTGGGTGTAAGCAATATCATTTTTAGATGCACAACACTATTATATTTATTTTCTCTTCATTAAGGTTTTATCCTAGGTTCCTCGTAATAAAGTATAAAAAAGATTGTTAAATAAAAGAAGCTTTGATACCATGTTAGATTAAAAATATAATGAAAAAAGATAAAAGAAGAAAAAAATATTAAATAATTTTGTATTGATCGGTATATGTTCTCTCTTATGTTTTTCTACAATGGAAGTTATGGAACTAATATATATATATATAGGGGAGAAATAGTGAAGAACAAGACAAAATAAAATAAATAACTGGGGTAAGATAACTAGAAACCTATAACAATATAAAATAAATATAACATAGGTGTGTCTATCTAAATGGGCCAAAACCTATAACAATATAAAATAAATATAATATCTATAACAAAGGCAATTGGCTTAGTGTTGCATAGTGACCCCAAGCAGGGCCGGCCCTGGGGCAGGCGACCCAGGCGGTGGCCTAGGGCCTCCAGCCCCAAGGGGTCCCATTTTTTTATTGTATTTTTTAAAAAATATATATTAATACTTTTTTAACCTTAAAAAATTTTAATTAGTTTCTCAAAGTA
Source organism: Cornus suecica (assembly GCA_963922005.1). Classification (NCBI taxonomy): domain Eukaryota; kingdom Viridiplantae; phylum Streptophyta; class Magnoliopsida; order Cornales; family Cornaceae; genus Cornus; species Cornus suecica. Next base: position 18,524,308 of record OY998244.1, read on the forward strand.
ATTTAAAACAAAGTTCAATATAATTACACAATTTAGGGCCTCAATTTTTTAAGATAAAAAATGTTCTACTATCGGTCCAACAAAAAAATAATTTGTTTAGCAATTTATTTCGTACTAAATCCAAACCCAATTTCACAATTTAGGGCTTCCAAAATTTTATATTTCACTTATTATTAGGGGTGTTCAGGAACTGAACAGGAACCGGAACCGAATTGGAACCGAACCGGAACCGGCGGTTCGGTTCGGTTCCATAGGGGTTCGGTTCCGGTTCCGGTTCCAAAATTCCAAGAACCGAAATTTTAGGTTCGGTTCCGGTTCTGTCCCCACGGAACCGAACCGGAACCGGAACAGGTTTTTTTTATTTTTTTATATATTTTTTATTATTAAGCAAAAAGACTAGCAATAAACCTCCACTAATTTCAATAACAATACAAATTCAAGCTACTTTTTTATTCCACTAATTATATATTTGGTTTTCGGTTTGCTTTAATTCAAATACTGTAGTTTATAATTATATTATTTTATAAAATTGAGATTTTTTAAAAAAATAAATAAATATAGAAGGAACCGGAACCGAACCGATTTTTTGATTCTGTTCCGGTTCGGTTTCTTCCCCTTTCGGTTCCGATTCCAGTTCCGGTTTTTCAAGAACCGAAAAAATCGGTTTGAACAACCCTACTTATTATAGACTAAAAAAAATACAATATCAAATTTTCAATCCAACGAAACAAAGTCTAATCCAAATCAAACTATTATTCTGATTATGGCTAAAATATTTTTATCGCACTCGCACAAGGTTTGACGACTACACTTAGGGCTTACACTCGCATAACGATATCAATTTTTCATGCAACTATACTTAATACTCTAACGACTGCCGCAATCACCCAACAACAATAATTTCTTACGAACACCAGAATGACGGTTGTTTTCAAAACAAATTAATATTTAAATATTAAATGTGTGTTTTTAATAAATAAATAAAGTGTGTGAAGCCTTATGTATAGAGGGTCTCACATTTACTCTCGCCTAGAACCTCAACTTATTTTGGGGATTTCAGGGCGTATCTGATTTGAGGGAGTTCCCAAAATTTATTTCTTCTTCAGAACCAAGAATGATGATGGAAGTTGTCTCATTGACACAAAAGTTTGAATCCGAATGAAATATAAAATATCTTTCGCAGTTATTTAAGATCATGGTCTGGTCCAGGAAAGCTATATATTTGAACTGAACCATTGGAAATTTATATTTATAAGTTTTAGTTCATGTTTCATAATATAGATATGATAATTCAAAACATTGTATTTTAGGTTAACCAGAATACAATACAAGACACATAATTTACAACAAAAACGTCTATCAGAAGGTTTCAAGCATCAGACCAAGTGATATCCAGGTCGACCCAGTCATCGAAAGGCACACAGCTTTTGAGACATCAACAATATTATTGTCGCATGAAGGCTGATAATTATGGTCTTCATCACATCGCATTGTGGATCCGCATTCTTTGACAACCATGGCGGGCGTTTACAGTGGTAATGTTGTTGAGGCACCTTCCCCCTTTGTTGTAGCAGCCAGTCGATAAAGCCACCAACTGGTGTTTCGTCAGAGTGGCACTTTGACGCCGGACAGAATAGAGATTATTCTGCAGGCTAGCGCAACGGGTAATTTGCAAGGAAAAATGGGAGAAATTCGACCCAAAATTCAGAGAACACTCTGAAGTTTATAAAAATTCTTAATATTCAAAACTAATTTAAAACAACCCACAAGCCGGGTTTAAATAGCTGAAAATCAAGGATTTTACCAAAAATAGCAAAACCCTAAAAGTCTTACCAAAACGAAACAAGGAAAGAAATCAAAAGATTACCAAAAATCTGGCCCAAATCGGGTTCAGAATCAATTCCTAATTGACAAATAGAAAATTATCCTAAATAACAAAAATTAACTAAAAATAAAGATTTGAAAAGGAAAACAGCAGATCACAATTTCCTGCCATCCTTGCGTTGATCCTCCTGCATCAGTCACCCCGGATTGGAAAGAACTCGTCCTCGAGTTCACAGCAGCATCAGCAGAATCCGCAAAACAAGGACTCAGGTGTTTTACATTAAAGATATCAGATGTTTTCAAGTGACTAGGAAGACACAACCTGTATGCGTTGTCATTAATCTTCTGCAATATCTCACAAGATCCAATATTCTGCTCCTTAAGCTTATTATACTCGCCAACAAGGAAACGATCACGAGTTAATACAACCCAAACAAAATCACCAACATCAAAAAGTACCTGACGATGATGACTGTCCGCTCGAGTTTTGTACTTGGCATTGCTCTCGTAAATGACCAATTTCACTTGCTCATGGATGCCTCGAAGATGTTGGCCATTAGACGACGGAGACATCGGCTGATTAAATGCAGAAGGAGACATCATAGAGACTGACGAGGGAGAACCCTTCTTTCAGACAACGTCTTTAGAGACTACGTTCTTGCAACTGCCACTGTCGATAATCATCTTGCAGACTTTGTCGGCCATGGTGCAGGTTGTATGGAAAACATTGGTTCTCAACCAATCATCTTTGGAATCGCTTCTGGGAGTCAGGAGGCTCTTAGGAATGACCAGAGTTTCATGGCCGTCCCCGTACAACACATCATCATCTCCTTCTGTGTCATACACTGGCTCTCCAACGAAAGTATCGGTTTTCAACCAATCATCTTCGGAATCAGAATCTTCCGAAAATATTGGCCATAACGGTGGATACGGATTTTCGAAGGTGGAATTGTCGGTATCAGAACCTTCCACATCATGATTACCGATTTCCTGCGCTGCCAGGCACTGGGTTAACTCTGCCACTTGCCTCTGCAAATCCTCAATCATAACATCCTGAACGTTACGATCACGGTGCGGGACTTCCTCAATCGGAACCTGCCCACGACGACCACCACGACCACGACCACCAGCCATTGAAAACTGATGAAAATACCGCCTCAGGAAGATGCTGAGCTCTGATACCAATTGACGCCGGACAGAATAGAGATTATTCTGCAGGCTAGCGCAACGGGTAATTTGCAAGGAAAAAGGGGAGAAATTCGACCCAAAATTCAGAGAACACTCTGAAGTTTATAAAAATTCTTAATATTCAAAACTAATTTAAAACAACCCACAAGCCGGGTTTAAATAGCTGAAAATCAAGGATTTTACCAAAAATAGCAAAACCCTAAAAGTCTTACCAAAACGAAACAAGGAAAGAAATCAAAAGATTACAAAAAATCTGGCCCAAATCGGGTTCAGAATCAATTCCTAATTGACAAATAGAAAATTATCCTAAATAACAAAAATTAACTAAAAATAAATATTTGAAAAGGAAAACAGCAGATCACAATTTCCTGCCATCCTTGCGTTGATCCTCCTGCATCACACTTGATGTCTCTGATGCCCCCTCCCCATCTCAACACTTCAGAAAAGATTTGATTAGTGTAAGTTAATCCGATTTTAATGCACCTCCTATGGGTCAAGTTTCATCTTAATAAAAATAAAAACTTCCGGACAATCTGCACTCATTGGAACTGTTCATGGAACTGGAGGCTAATTTGAAGTTGACAGGTGAATTAAATGTATGTTATTGTCATCTATGGATCACGTTGGTTTGAAGATGGGGAATATGGTAGTTTATGACTTTGCTTTGAGTAAGATGGCCACTATTAGTGATCCGTCCGTCCTAATTTAAGTGTTCACTTTTATGTTTTTGTTTGTTCCAAAATAAATATCCAACTTTAAAAAATTAAAGTACTTAATTTTGTCAATTTACCACCGCCCCGTCTCGTCCCTTTATTTAAGAGTTTAGAATTGTTTCTAATTTCGTATGGGCAGGAATGGTAAAAATATCGAACCCATCATAGGTTAAGTGGTTGGTACGAAATTTAATAGATACACATTGGAGCTCCCACTCCGCTTCACCTCATTTATATAAATTTACCTTATTTGTTTGCTAATGTATATATTAATATATATATATATATACATATAAAACTGTGTATTATGTATTGATTCGAAACAGATACTGAAAATTTTTTGCGTTAATGGGGTGGGACGGGTAAGGGTTTAGTAAAATTTTAATATAGTGGGTATGATTTAGAAAAAGATAACCCGTAACAAATCCGTAAAGGGTATGGTATTTAAGAAAAAATAATGGGACAGGGATGGATATAGGCAAACCCGTTTCGTACCTGCCCCATTGTCATCCCTACCCATTATGGATAAAATTGGCAATTCATATACTACTCATACAATAAAAAATTGGGCAAATTTCAATGACACCCCCTCAGGTTTGACACTATTTCAGCCAATGACAAGTTTTGATTCTAACTTTCACTCATACCCCATGTTTGAAAATTCAACCCAAAATAACATTTTTGCCCTCATTTTTTTAATACAAAAGTTCTCTCTCTCTCTCTCTCTCTCTCTCTCTCTCTCTCTCACTTTCACTATCTACAAATATACATATATTACAAAACTACTTTCTCTTTCTCTACCACATTCCCTCTCTATAAATATATATATAGCAAAGAAATCATCATTATAGACATCCTCGAGATATGTCAAATAACAGGTAAACCCCATTTTGTTTGGTAAATTATATTTAGACCCCCTCAAGTTTATAAATTGTAACAAATACCCCCTTACATTCAACTACCGGTCTGGTCAAAGTCGGTCAATGCCGATGTCATCGCTTTTTCAGAAGTGAAATGTCTTAAATGCCTTTGTATCTCTTTTAGCCCAATTATTTATTTTTTAAAATATTTATAATATATTGGTTAATTATTGACAACTAATGCTTAATTATTCTTAATTTCATTGTAAACTCTAATTTTTTTTCTTGGAATTTGAGAATGATTAGAAAAAAATAAATTAAAATCGTAGTCCATTGTAAACTCCATCAATTCCAAATTATAAGAATTTTCATTTTGAATTCCATATCCTTCCATTATTTTGATTTCCAAAACCCAGTTACACATACAAAAACACACACAGACTTACAATTATAATTAGAGCTGTCAAAATTGGACACGATACGGTAGTACGACACGAACACGACCCCATTAAAAAGGGTTAGGGTTGAGCATATAAGGGTCAAGGCCTAAAAAGGGTTAGGGAATCATTAAACAAAGTCCTCAACTCATTTAGGAACTTTAGAAATAAGAAAATATCAATTTATCTCGGTTTAGTTTTATCAAAAATATTTTCTTGAAAATCCGTAAAACTAACCGTCTTGCCCCTTGTCTCCGTTTTATACACCACCGACTTTCAAAAGTCAAAATATTTTATTTCATGACTTTAAAACCATTTCAAAACTCAAAGTTTTTATCAGAATCACGGGGGTAGGCGAAAACGAGTTTTTCACATAAAGACCGAATGGACTCAAATACAAGTGTTATGAAAAATCCATTTTCGGGAAAACAAACCGAAACCAACGGAAATGTAACGTCCGGTATTTTTACGAGTTAATTTAAAATTTTTATTTAAACAATTATGTGCTTATGTGCTTAATGTGTTTAGTTGTTTTAGCATGCCTTACATGTTTTATGTGTTATAAAAATTGTACGTAGCATGTTGAATTTTCATTTTGAATTTAATGAAAATTATTGAGAACGATTTTGAGAAAGAAATGACCGAGGGGTAAATGAGTAATTTCACATTTGGGACACTTAGTGGGAAGTGTAGAGATTTTGGGTGAGAAATTAGGGCAAGAATGGCATTTTAGTAATTAGGGAGGATGACAAGGGGTAAAAGGGTAATAAAGAGTCTTGATGGCACTCTTGTAATTAACCCTAACTTTGGAAGATTTTGGTCATTTCCACCTTTCATGTGTTATCTAATTCCTAGCCCTTGATCTCATTCTCCCATCTTTGTTTTGGACCCTTGGATCATAAGGCCTTGTTTGGTTGGCACTTAAATGGAATAATCCATTATTCTTGGTCATCCACTTGACAAGACTTTTTCTTAACCATTGGATGGTTTGTTGATTTCCATCTTTTTTCTAAGCCCTTGGATGATAAGGCCTTGTTTGGCAAAATAATGAGTTTTGTGAATTGTGTAAAAAGTCTTCCACTTTGCAAGACTTATTCCAAGTCATTGGATTCATTCTTTTCTTTCCTAGCTTCATTTTGGACCCTTGGATTTAAGTAGGGTTAGTGGAGAATCTCTACACTTATGAGTTTCTCCCATTTGCAAGACATTCTTTCATCCACACAAATATCTATCTTCTCTCATAAGGTTCTTGCTAAGTTCTCCCTCACTTCACTCCTTCTTCTTCAAGTTGTCAAAGTCTCTCTTCCTTGTGATGAGAATTTGAAGAAGGATTGTGCATGAAAGTGGATGTTGGTGCTCCAAGCTTCCTTTTGAGCCAAAGCTTGGTAAGTGATTCTTCCTCCTCTAGAATTTCTAGTATCAAACCCTAGTTTCTATTGTTGAATTCTTGTCTTCAATTTTTGATTTATGGAGTTGTCTATCTATAGCTCTTGCTTGAGACTCCATTGAAGCTTAGCTATCGGTTGAATAGAGCTTAGTGTTGGCTTTGGAGGGGTTGGGTTGATTCGGTTCACCTTGGAGGCTTTGCTTGTTCTTGGTGTTCTTGCTTGGAATTGAGGTTGGGGAAAAATGATTTGTCTTTGTTTTTGTATGAGGGTGTGTGCGTCTATGTGTATATATGCCGTATATATATATACAAGTTGGTCTTGATAGCTTAGACTATGATTTAGGCCCTTGAGAACATGATTTTGTGATATAAATTCATGTTGTGGTTTATTTCTTACTAAATATGAAATTGTAAGTATTGTGATGATGGTGGTGTAACATATGGCCTAATAAAAGAGCATGTTGAGAAATGTTACTATAAATGTGAACTTGCTTATTAATTGTGAAATGATGAGCCTTGTAATAATTTGGATCCAATATAATGTTATTTGATAGAAGCATGTATTGAGATAGCATGTGGTTATGATTGAGAACTTTCATGCATTTTGGGGTACATCATGTAGTGTCAAAACATGGGTGTAGGTTTATTCGTGTTGTCCACGAGTCTTTGGATTATGAAGTCGCAACCGGGTTGTCCATATGAAGTCGCAACCGGGTTGTGCATATGAAGTCACAACCGTGTTGTGCGTATGAAGTCACAACCGTGTTGTGCATTTGAAGTCGCAACGGGATTGTGCATATGAAGTCGCAACGGGATTGTGCATATGAAGTCGCAACGGGGTTGCGCATATGAAGTCGCAACGGGGTTGTGCATCCATTTCCGGATTTCAATGTCGTAACTGGGTTGTGCATTGAGTTTCACGGGTTAAGAAGGTGTACCATGGGTTAAGTCACATTGCACTCATATGTCATATATGTAATTGTGATAATCTTGTCAAGGCATGCGATAATTTTGAATAATTATGATGTGAGCATGTTGGGGGACTTGTTTGTGGGGTTTGAAGGGGTTCCGGATTGGCGTGAGAGCCATGTGGGACAAGAGACCGACTTAGGGTTAGTGGCATGAACCTTGGTTGGGTTGAACCACTCGAACTACCGAGATGGAGGCAATGACGCTTCCTCTACTGGGCTAGTGAGCTCACCCCACGCCTTATATATTTTTCAGGTGATGATCCCGTAGGGAGAGTTCCGTAGTCTATCCGTGGACGTGTGGATGTATGTCCGCCCTTTTGTGCATGGGAGGCGGACCACACTTTTATTTTTGTTGGGCGTTAGGCCGATAAATATGTTCCTTTTTCATATGTAAACCAAACTTGTAAGATTATATTATTTTGATCCGGCTAGCATGTTAGTCGAGGTGGTATGGTCCATGTATATCCCTTAGAGCGCTATGCGCGGGGATTGTATTCTTTTGGTGCACTTCGGTGCCGGATTGTGTACTTTGAACAACTATAACATGTTTCGCCTTAGAGCGTTTAAATATCACTCTTGAATATTTTACTTGGAGTTATGAATTGGATGATTGCCATGAAATGTGAGTATTAGGTGTTTAGCCGAAAACGGCATTTTTCTAGGTTTTCAAACTAACCCTTTTCGATTTGAATAGAAAAACCCGTTTTCGCCTACCCCCGTAGCCGGTAAATTTTCTTGTTTTAGAAATGGCCTTAAACTTATTTTTCAAAGATTTTGAATCTTAGAAACCGGTGATATTTAAAGCGGAGACCGGGGGCAAGACGGATAACTTTACGAACCTTAAATGGGTATTTTTGTTCAAAGTTCATGTTGTATTAGGATGACTTGAATCATAGATTAAATGTGCATCAATGAAATATAGGTTGGGAAAATATTTTTAGTTGGGAATTCAATCACTTTTTGGGTCATTTTTGAAGCTTCGTATTGAAGCAGTCGACTGCCGAAGAGCCGGCAGCCGACTGCCAGAAATATGGCATTGGAGCTCCTTTTTCCTTTAGCTTCGACTTAAAGGAGTCGACTCTCGTCTTAGGGAAGTCGACTCTCGCCATTGGAGAGTCGACTCTCGCCATTGGGAAGTCGACTCTCGTACACGGGCAGTCTACTCTCGGACATTCAGCTTTGTTCCGACCATTTTCAGAAATTCATTTCTCTCACCTCGCACCTTAGATTTAGGTCCCGTTTGTTTCTATGGGCTCTCCTATGTCCAAATTATTGGAATAAAATTCTAAATGACCAGTTTAACTCTAAAATGACTATCTTAACCTTGGTGAAAGAGGGGTACCTCAGCTTTAGTTTTGGGTCGGTGTTGTCTGGCACCACTTTCGAAAATTAATATCTCTTTGCTCGTGACTTCAAATTTAGTTCCGTTTGTTCGCACTGCTTGTGCTAGGTCCAAAGTTTGTAGGCGTAGTTGCAAATCACTATTTCATCCCTGATTTGACCATTTTACCCTTGGGTAAACATGGTGGGTCGGAATATTCAGTTCCAGGTACCGAGTGTTCGGTTTACTTCTTTTCCGATCCCGTGGGATTTTTTTGCCATCTTTGAGATGTTATAGGTCTATTTTACCTATTTATAGGTATTTTACGACTTAAATGGATTTTATTTCATTTATGTTTTCTTCCGCATTCACTCCCTTAAGTCTTAGGCTCGGGTTTAGAGTCCTAGGAAATTTGGGGCGTGACAGGAAAAACCAAAGTGTATTTGTAGACGCTCAAATGGAGCAAATGAATGAAGAGCGGGAGTTCAAAAGCAACTCGAAGGAAATGGCAAATGACTATACACAAGGCACTAACTCTAACCCAACCACACTTCGCTCAACATTTCAACTCATAAACCCTATAACGACTTAACCATGAATGATCACCTCTCCGATGACATTCCAATCCTTAAGATCGCTAATGGAACCTAGTAGCCTTTGCCACGGAACCAACTAGTTTCAACCAAGAACCTCTTCCGATTTTTTCAACCTCAATCTCACATTCGAAACCACTTCAGTTAGGTTTCTAACAATGTCATAGGGCTATCAATACCCAATCAACTCGGTTTTCTCATAACATCGCCTATCATGACCAAAACATCAATAGTATGATTGACGACACGTTGTTACACCAACGCTAACTCTACCACAAAACCATCAACCACCTTCTCAAGGCTTCAACTCACATTCAACTTAATAGCCACAACCGACTTTACTTATCACAAGAAAGTCCTTAAACCAACTCATATCACCCCCTCCCCCTTAAGGTATATAAGTACATAACAACAAGTATAAGCATTTATCTCACATTATAATTTAAACAAGGCATGCAAATCATATTTTAACATCCTTCAATTTTACTTGAGCATTTTAATAACAAATGAATTATATATCTCAAATTCACATTAAACATACTCATCAAACACATGATAATTTCATGATCCATATGTAAACATAAATCACATATTAGCAACTCAAATACAATGTGACTCACACACTTCATGATACACACTTTGCCCAAAGATCCAAGAGTGGCGCATACCACCACGATGGGGCAGCAACCAACCCTATATCCCCAATTTCCGGTTTTTCTCTTTGTTGTAGGTGGGAGTCCCCTTTTACTGCGGTATACTCAAGATCCAAGAGTGGTGCATACCACCACGATGGGACAACAACCAACCTTATATCCCCAATTTCTGATTTTTCTCTTTACCGTAGGTGGGAGTCACCTATTACTGTGTCTCCAAAGACCCATTCACCACACAAATATGTATCTCATCATATTTATAAACAGCATTCCCAAAATGTTAACATGAATGTTTTTCACCATTCAACATGCTTTCAAATTTCATTTAAAGCAATAATCAATAAGGATGTTTTCTCATGCACCATCCATGATCTCAAATCATCAAGTTATCCTTTAATATACAAAGATAACATTTTTGTTCATTTAACGTGCTTATATCTCAATTAAAGCATTTAAATCTCAAAGACACATTCTCATGCACAAAAAAAGTTCCAATTCATTTAGTTATCCTTTAATTCACAAAGAAAATAATTTCATTCATTTAAACATGTTCTTAGTTCAATTCAAGCAAGTTTATCACAATTCACATCTCAAACATGACATGAATTCACCACATACCTCAAAGGTACTAACCAAAGGAACTAGCCTAATCTTATTCCAAGGCTACATCCCTGACACCCACATACACATATATATAATTACACTTACACATATAAACCACAATACTCACATACATATCAACATATATGTAGGCACACAAACATACTTTAATATGGAAATTCTCAAGAATATCCACCCAACTAGCATGCATCATAGTCCTAGCAATTTCATTACTAAGTACTCCATACACAAGGTTAATCCACATAAACATGCACAAACCCTAACTTCACATTTCAAGGATACACTTAGCAAATTCATCTAAGTTTAGGAATCCTATAATCAAACTCATAACCACACAATCATAGAATGGCTAGTTAAGAAGTATTCCCCTACCTCTTAAAGAGCAAAGCACAACCACAAGGTAAGGCCTATGAAACCCTAGCTCTCACCTAACTGAAATCCAAGGAGCAAACCGGTGGAAAGTTTCACCATAGCCTCTTAACCATGAATCAAACTCCAACACAAGAGGAGAGCAAGAATTATCAAGAAACCCTAAACTGGGGTTTGAATGTAAAATACACAAGGAAAGAAGAACAGATACCCATCATTGGCTCAAACCAAAGAGAAGGACACCATGAACATCTTCCATGTCGATGGTCACACCAAACTCCCAACTTAGGGTGATCAAATCAACCCCTAAGTAGAGAAGAAACAAAAGAGAAAATGGAGGAGAAGAGATGAAGTCTTCCAAATGAAATACAACTACACTCATACATGTGTAGAGATTTCTCACTCACCCCTCTCACCATCCAATGGCCAATAATAAACCTAGCAAGTGAAGACCTAATCCAAGGGCCACAAAGTAGTCTTGCAATGGAAAACTAAACACACCACACCCAAAACCTATTAATTTTTCAAACAAGGCCTTATCATCCAAGGGTTGAGAATAAGGCAATGGAAATGAATTAACCATCCAAGGGTTGACATGAAGTCTTGCCAAGTGAAAGACCAAGAATAATGGATTCTTCCATTTAAGTGTCATTCAAATAAGGCCCTATGATCCAAGAGTCTAGAACAAATATGGGAGAATGAGATCAATAGTTAGGAATGAGACACCACTTCAAAAGTGGGAAATGACCAACTTATTCTCAGCTTAGGGTTAATTACAAGAGTGTCAGCAAGCCTTTTAATTACCTTTTTACCCCTTGTCATCCTCTCTAATTACCACTATGCAATTCATTCCCCAACAGTTAGCCAAATCTCTACACTTTTCACTAAGTGCTCTAAATATGAAAATACTTATTTACCCTTCGGTCATTTCTTTCCCGAAATCGTTTTTAACAATTTTCATTAATTACAAAATGAAAATATAGCAATAAATTCACCTAAGTGCTACACCGGAACGTCTACAATAAACTAGGGTAACACGTTCGGGAACACAATACGATTGCCGAAGTTCCAACGAGAAAACGTTGCACAAACCTAAGTAGTCTGATGTGAAATTTAGAGTAACCCAAAAGATAGATTAACCCAAACCAAATTTTACTCGCAAGTATACGAATCATAGTAGTAAAGAGTACAAGTATTGCGAGGTCATTCCCACGAGGATTGATTAAGACAAATTAAATCTAAAAACTACTATCTAACTAATTCAACAAATTATTGATGATTGTGAAAAAAAAAAGAATAATTGCAGAAGAGATGAAAGAACAATGATAAATAAAATACCAAAGCTTCGATTCCACCACCAATCAAGACAATTCCGATTTTCAATTGAAATTCTTAAATATCCAAATAATATTCACACATCCAATAAAAATAAGTATAATCAAATATATGGATGGTCGATCCGTGTTAAGGCATAGATTCAATCAAATATTTATTATTTTGTTCATGAATAATAAACACCTAATTGAAAGAAAGTGCAAATCCTAACTATCTATCCGTGGTCAGGCATAAACAGTTATTCATTACTTTCTTCTTCTTAAATTGCCAAATAAGATTACTAGTTCATGGTCAGACACAAGTAACTTATATGCTAGAATTCTAATACATTCGATTAGGGTCTTGATTAAAACACATAAAATCGAAAGTATAGGAAAACATCAAAATACTAGAAGAAGAATTTATTAAATGAAATATTTAATTATTCAATTAAAAATCATGGAATTGTACATGAAAAGGGCTTCATCTCAGCCTTGGCTGAGAGAATTAGCTAGACATAAAGGATAAAATAATAAAACAACAACCAAACCGAAATTGAAGATGGAAGAACGTCTTTGCTTTCTCCGTGAATTGTACCAGTCTTCTCTTCTGTTCCTTTGGCTCTTGATGATCCTTTGTGCATCCACATATGCCCTATTTATAGGGGTCCTCAAGGTTTCATCTAGGAAAGTAAATAAGAGAATACAATATTCCCATATTTCTTTTCCTAATTGGTGATATCTTGCAACCCACTTTTGACCTATTTGGAGAGTAAATTTGGAAGATATTGGTGAGATACTATTTTCTTGTTAATCAAGTCCTCTTCCCACAGCCCTTGATTTCACTCCATTCTGATCGTTCCTTCAAAATCTGTGATTATATTACCAAGTTGATGCTGATTTTCGCACAAAATAGTATGTCAGATTTAAAATATCTTTTTCGCCCTCTAAACTTCAGAATTAGGGTTTCTATGTGAAATATCAATATTCTTTAAATTGAATCAGATTTCTAGGAACACTGGGCTCACACAAATCCAAAAAACGGGCTGAAATATATGGCTAAAATACTAAGACGTGGTCTAAACAGATTTTGGGCTTGTTTAGATGGATTTAACCCATTTGTACCAGAAATCACCAATAACCTATAAAAATATAAAAACATAAATATTAATTAAAATAATTTAAAATAAATGACTAAAAAATATATTTTTGGAGGTTAATCGTGTATGAATTATGCACTTATCAAATACCCCCAAACTCATATTTTACTTGTCCTCGAGCAAAACAAAAAATAAAAACAAAAAAAACCTAACTATACCACTTTCGCTGGAACTCTCGATTGCATTTAGCATATGCAATAAGCCTTTGAACCCCTAGGTTACCCCTAGTGGACGAGTTATAGTCTCGTGAGGGTTTCCAGTGATGATACCCACAAACATCCAAAAAATAAGTTTCAAAGTAATATACAATCACATATGTAACCTTGAATAGTAAATTGTCATCAACTTGAGATTTTCGAATCATTAATTTATTTGAGATGTCAAACCCATATTCTCCGACTAAATTAAATTTAAGCTAAGTCTAATTCACTTATCAAAATTTAGTTGAAGACCCAAATTGTCCATCCTTGTTGTAAAGTGCAACAACTAAACACTAATTCAGAATTGGTCAAAACCTCATGACATAACTCCAAAATCTCAAAAATCATCGGGTTTCCAGAATAAGAACAATTTTACATTGGTAACTCAAGTGATTTTTTTTTCTTTGATGATGGTAGAATGAATGTATCCAATTTTTATTTTATTTTGACATACTTCCAGAAGGAATTGTTTACCCAAGAGGAGCTTAATTTACGCCTAACCTCAGCCAACCCTTTGGATTTTTTATTTTTTTTCATCACAAGAGTCCTGATTGAATCTCATCCTAGTCTACCGATTTTTTTCTCTAAGATAATAGAACGATATCACTAAATTTCAGACCTTTTCTAAAAAATGTAAGCTGACAGTGCTCGTGAAATATGTTTCAAGGTTTAACTATGAGGGTCATCAAGTAAATAATGATAAGTATAAAAGACTAAGGACTATCATTCATTCTGACTAGATTAAGTATTTTAGTCTCAAATATACTAATGATTTTCAAATCTCAACCAAACTGATGACAATTCAATACTCAATAGAAATACTGAACATATTGCATAGGTTTTGAAACCTCTTCTTTTTTTTTCTTCTTTTTTTGTTTTTTTTTTAATATGAAAATATATACATATATCTATATAAAAATAAAATAAAAATTCCCTTTACCCCCAAACTTAGATCAAATATTGTCCTCAATATTTAAAAATGAAAGTCACAAGGACAAGTTTGAGAATTACGTTGGATGACGTACTATCCAACTTCGAGCAAGAACAAGGAGAAAAAAATAATAAATAAATAAATAATAAATAAAAAATATATATAGATCAGAAGGAATCACAAGTATGCCACCCCCAAACTTGGATTATAAGCATCCACAAAAATCTTTCTTCTTTTTTTTTTTTTTTTTTTTTTGAAACTCAACAATTTTGATAAATAGGGTCCTCAAGACGAATACACTCCACATCTCTATCTACCAACCCATCTAAGTATGGTTTAAACCTCTGCCCATTCACTTTGAAAATACTACCATCCTTAGGGTTTTGAATCTCGACTGCCCCATGAGAAAAAACATTTGTCACAGTGAATGGACCAGTCCATCTAGAACGCAACTTTCCAGGAAAGAGACGTAATCTAGAGTTGAATAACAAAACTTTTTGATTGGGCTCGAAGGACTTCCTAAGAATAAATTTGTCATGAAACATTTTAGTCCGCTCTTTATAAATCTTGGCATTCTCATATGCATCCTTACGAATCTTTTCTAACTCATTGAGTTGGAGTTTATGATGTGACCCAGCCTTACCCATATCAAAGTTGAAGGTTTTGATAGCCCAATAAGCACGATGTTCTAATTCTACAGGCAAGTGACATGCTTTTTCAAAGACAAGTCGATAAGGGGACATTCCAATCGGGGTTTTAAATGAAGTCCGATAAGCCCAAAGAGCGTCGTTCAACCGTTGCGACCAGTCCTTACGATCGGGTCGAACCGTTTTTTTCTAAAATAGTTTTGATCTCCCGATTGGAAATTTCCACTTGTCCACTTGTCTGTGGGTGATAAGAAGTGTCAACTTTATGAGTGATGAGATACTTTTTCATGACAATTTCAAATGGTTTATTGCAAAAATGTTTACCACCATCACTTATAATTGCACGAGGCGACCCAAAACGAGAAAATATGTTATCTTTTAAGAATTGAATCACGATCCTATGATCATTTTTCCTACAAGGTACAACCTCCACCCACTTGGACACATAGTCAACAGCTACAAGTATGTATAGGTAACCAAATGAGGGAGGAAATGGACCCATGAAATCAATACCCCAAACATCAAAAATTTCTACGATAAGGATGTTAGTGAGGGGCATCATGTTCCTACGAGAAATACTACCCATACGTTGGCACCGATCACAAGTGGAACAAAATGCATGTGTATCACGAAAGAGTGTTGGCCAATAGAATCCACATTGTAAAATCTTTGCAGCTGTTTTCTTAGAACCAAAATGACCACCACATGCATGGTCATGACAAAAGGAGATAATACTATGAAACTCATTTTCAGGAACACATCTCCTAATGATTTGATCAGGGTAGTACTTGAACAAATAAGGATCATCCCAGAAAAAATGTTTAACCTCAGCAAGGAACCTAGATCTATCCTGTTTTGTCCAGTGTTCAAGGAGTTGACCAGTAACAAGATAATTGACAATGTCAGCATACCAAGGTAACTGGGAGACAACTATTCATTCAAGGGTGATAAATCCTTAGTGCATTCTGAGACAATCCTAGACAAGTGATCAACTACGACATTCTCAAAACCTTTCTTATCACGAACCTCAATATCAAACTCTTGTAATAGTAAGACCCAACGAATCAAACGAGGTTTAGCATCTTTCTTTGAGAAAAGGTATCTCAAAGCAGCATGGTCAGAGAACACAATAACCTTGGACCCTAAGAGGTATGATCTAAACTTATCTACAGCAAATACAATGGCCAGTAGCTCTTTTTCTGTGGTGGAGTAATTGAGTTGGGTATCATTCAGAGTCCTACTAGCATAATAGATGACATGGGGCATCTTATCTACTCGTTTCCCTGAGACAGCTCCAACAGCATAGTCAGATGCATCACACATAAGCTCGAAAGGTAGAGACCAATTGGGGGGTTGTATGATGGGAACAGAAGTCAATAAGAGTTTGAGCTTTCCAAATGCTTGTGAACATTCATCATTAAAGACAAAAGTGGTTTCCTTAGCAAGTAGGTTGCATAAGGGACGAGAGATTTTGCTAAAGTCTTTAATGAATCTCCTATAAAATCCAGCATGACCAAGGAAATATCGAATTTCCTTCACTATCCGTGGTGGAGGAAGGTGTGAAATCAGATCAATTTTAGCCTTATCGACTTCTATTCCCCTATAAGAAATGAGGGGCCCAAGTACAATGCCTTGTTGTACCATAAAATGACACTTCTCCCAATTTAACACGAGATTTATTTCTTGACATCTTTCCAACACAAGGGATAGGTGGTGTAAACACTCATCGAAAGAAGACCCAAATATTGAGAAATCATCCATGAATACCTCAAGAAAGCGCTCAACCATATCAGAAAAGATGCTCAACATACACCGCTGAAAGGTAGCAGGTGCATTGCATAGCCCAAAAGGCATGCGTCTATAAGCATAGGTACTGAAGGGACAGGTAAATGTAGTTTTTTCTTGATCTTCAGGAGCAATCGGAATCTGGTTGTAACCAAAATAACCATCCAAAAAGCAATAATGGCTATGTCCGACTAGTCTTTCAAGCATTTGATCTATGAAAGCGAGAGGAAAATGGTCCTTCCTTGTGACTAGATTCAGTTTACGATAATCAATGCACACACGCCACCCAGTCGTCATTCTCGTAGATATTAACTCGTCATTAATATTTTTGACAACCGTAATCCCAGACTTTTTAGGCACTACTTGGACAGGACTAACCCAAGTACTATCAGAAATAGGATAGATGATTCTCGCATCTAATAATTTGAGCACTTCGGCTCGGACAACTTCTCTCATGTTAGGGTTAAGCCTACGTTGCATTTCACGAGTTGCATTTGAGTTTTCCTCAAGATGAATACGATGCATACACCTAGTGGGGCTTATACCCTTGATATCTGTTATTGTCCACCCTAAAGCTGTTTTATGTTCTCTGAGAACATTAAACAACTTTTACTCTTGTGCACTATCAAGATTAGAGGCAATGATGACAGGTAACTTATTAGAAGGACCTAAGAATGCATACTTGAGATGCTCGGGCAAAGGTTTAAGATCAAGTTCGGGTGACTCTTCAACAGATGGGACAAGTTTAGACTTGGATGGTAAAAGAGGTTCTACCATGGATTTCCATTTAGTTGTGTCCATAACAGGGGTAGAATCAAGCAATGAATTGACTTCAGCGATGGAGCTATCTATGTCAAAATCTAAGCCAAAATGGGCTAGACAAGTCTCGAGGGGGTCATGAGAAGATAATTGTGGAAATAAGTCATGAACAAGGCTTTCAATCATGTTAATCTCAAAAGTATCCTCTAAATCTGGAGGTTGTTCTTCCACATTAAACACATTGAGTTTAACATTCATGTTGCCAAAAGATAGTTGCATAACCCCATTTCTACAATTTATGACAGCATTGGATGTGGCTAAAAATAGGCGACCTAAGATGACCGGAATGTGGTTACTGGGATTTTGGACAGGTTGGGTATCTAAGACGACAAAGTCCACTGGAAAAATAAACTTGTCAATCTTGATTAGAACATCTTCAATAACACCACGAGGAATTTTCATAAATCTATCAGCCAATTGCAGTGTTATAGGGGTCGATTTTAACTCACCAAGACCTAATTGCACATACACAGAATATGGTAATAGATTCACACTAGACCCTAAGTCGAGTAATGCCTTCTCAAACATATGATCACCAATGACACAAGAAATGGTAAGGCATCCAGGATCTTTAAACTTAGGTGGGGTATTGTGACGGATGATTGAGCTTACTTGCTCTGTGAGGAAGACTTTCTTGTGCACATTTAACTTTCGTTTCTGAGTGCAAAGATCTTTCAAAAATTTGGCATAGGCGGGAACTTGATCGACAAGAGTGAGTACGGGAATGTTTACTTGGACTCGCCTAAACAAGTCCATCATTTCACTATAATTCGTCCCTTTCTTGATTGGGGTCAAACGTTGAGGAAAAGGGGCCTTGGGTATATAAACTTCCATAGGATTGGACTCAGAAGAGGTGGATGATTTTTGACACTCTGGTGAAGCATCATTTTCTTTGAATTGCTTATTGTTCCCTTCTTCTACATCACACTCTTTGGACACAACTTTTGGTTCATGCCTAGGTATTTCTACCTTGTTATCAATTGGTTTGCCACTTCTAAGGGTAGTGATGGACTTCACTTCCTTGTATTGTTCATGCTTAGAACTAGAGCTCACCTCATGTTTACCTTTTGGATTAGTTATGGGTTGACTAGGAAACCTTCCCTTCTCTCTCTCAGTTAAGGTAGAGGCAATTTGACCCATTTGAACTTCCAATTTAGCAATGGATTGAGAATTAGAATGCAAGCTTTGTTGGGTATCTTTTTGGAATTGAAGTGAACTTTGCATGAAAAGATGGAGAGTGTCCTCAATGGATGGCTTCCTAGTTTGTGTAGGATATGGTAAAAACTGTTGAGTCGATGACTGACCAGAAGCTTGAGGATAAGAATGAGTGTTGGAATTCCCATATGGAACTCCTTGATTTGACCCTTTGGACCATGATAAATTTGGATGTTTAGCCCAACCAGAATTATAAGTCTGTGAATAAGGATCATTGTCTAGTCTCCTAAAAGCATTCAAGGCATGGGTGTCAAGGTGGTAACTCGCGACAAAACTAATCCGCAAGGTTTATTTATTTGGGATATGGCCCAAGGCTTTATTTATCTGGGATATGGCCCAGAATTGGAATATTTGGGGAAACCGGCCCAAGTAAAAGATTATTTGGGAGATTGGCCCAAATAATTGATTACTTGGGGAAATAGCCCAAATATGGTTTTACGCGAGAGCTTGCATTATACAGAGGGAGGCATGAGGGGCTGATGTGTTTTATAGCTCGCATCAGAAACTCAAAACCCTATATGCTGCTCGCGTAGGGAGTACTACTCGGAATCTAGGGGAAATGCTGGGGATGAGTAAATAGTGGGTCGCGACCTTATTTACACCATCCTAAGCAAGAGTACCTTAGAGAGGCCGATAGTATTCAGGGACATGACCAAGACATGCATGATTGGTCATGACCCAGCAAAGCTATAACGGCATCCTTGGCTAAGGATAAATCAGATCCGCGCTGAAATAGGCGCGGATCACGAGCCATGGCGCACAGCATGACCCATGCATAAGATTACGCGAATCCGTTTCGCATAGTCGAAATATGAGATAATACTGTACAAGGTATTTATGGAGCACTGTATAAATCCGCGCATGAGATTACGCGAATCCGTTTCGCGTAGGCAAAGGCGCGAGATGATACTGTGCAGGCTACTTTTATCGCGGATTGGTACACAGAAACCGTGTTGCGATACAGATGCTGACGTGGCAATACAAGTTCGCGAGGATTACTGGACACTCACGTCTATAAATAGAGGTGCGAGAGCTCATTTGAGGGGACTTTTCTAGAGACTAAGAGAGAGAAAGCACTTCTCAAATACTTGTACTCGTTATCTTTTCCTCCCTTTTCTCTGTAAAAGCAAATCAAAAGCAATAAGAACATCATTGCCTTTATTTGACTGACATACTTGTGTAGGAACTATCTTCGCATCATCAACATGGGAACCCCTACATTAAAGGCGACTCCGCTGGGGAGAAGATGTCTTATGCACAAGTGGAGCCTCGTCAGCCTCGGCGGAGAGGTCATCCACCGACCCAGCGTACTGAGCAAGTCGAAGAAGAAACAGCGGCACAAACACAAGGAGGGGAACCAGTCCAGCCAGCAGGAAGACAACGTCGTCGCGCAAATGTTGGTGAGGATCAGGCAGAAACCCCTCCGATGGCAGAGCCGATACAGAATTCAACGGAATTGCCATCGGTTCTACTACAAACCCTTCTCAACATCCAAGAAACGCAAAAGGCCATTCTTCACTTCATGGAGGCTTCGCGCATTTCAGCACCAAGCACTGAATCACCTAGGATGGACAATCAGACTTTGCCAGAGAATTCAGCACAATAACTTTTTCGCGAGTCAGTAAGAATTGAACCCCTGGAAAAAGAGCAATACATCACAAAGGAACAGCTGCGAGCTATCCTAAACGAAAAATCTGAAATAGAGGAAGTTGAAATTGCCCCGCCATAACATCCTAGTATCATGGCGTTGCCTTATCCATAAAATTATGGGGCACCAAGCTTTCATCAGTTTGATGGCAAAAAGGGGAATGCGAAAGAACACATTGCCAGGTTCGCGGATGCTCTAGGACCTCACAAAAACAATAAATACTTGAAACTTAGAGAGTTCCCCCAATCTTTAACTGGAACAGCATATACATGGTATACTGGCCTCGCTCCGGCTTCAGTAACCAGTTGGACGGATATGGTGCTCAAATTCTACACAAAATTCTTCCAAGCTGATGAGGAGGTATCAATGATTTGACTTACAAGCCAAAGACAACGCTTTGGGGAAGAGGCGGCGGCTTATGTCCGGAGATTTCGCGAGACTGCTTTACAATGTCATGAACCAATTTCTGAACTACAATTGATCAAAATTTGTATAGAAGAAATGCTGCGGGAATACAGAGTGCATTTGGTCAATAATGAGGTCAAAACTTTTTCTGCACTTGTTGATAATGCTCGAAGGTTGGGAGAAGTTTTGGCTCCCCCAACACGACCAAACATCAGTACTAGGCGGATACCGATGGTAGCAGCTACGCAGAATGAAAATTCCAGGGAAGAGCACATTGGGAGATCTGAACCGCCCCGTTTACCTTTCAGTGAAAAAGAGGCAGTTGTTTTGCTGAATCAATGGGTCGCAGATCGTGTCATAACGCTACCTCCAGTACAAAAGGTGTCGTCGAGAGAGGAAAGGATGAAGAACAACTACTGTCCTTATCACAGGAGTATTCGGCATTCGTTGATGAGCTGCTGGGCTTTTCGAAGTCTGGTACATCGAAAAATAGCATCAGGAGACTTAGAAGTAGCAAAAAATGTAGTTCATGAGCCTTTCCCTGCACATGTGGCTGTGGTGACCGCCAGAGACAGTACTGAGGATATGACCAACACCGCCAAGTATGATTGCCCGCCAGTACATGCAGCCAGGGAGAACGATAAAATAGACGTCTTTTTCAATGAGCTCCCAATACAGGAACACGTGAAAGAATTCTTGAAAGAGCAAACAGTTGCCGCACTCAATCATACCATTGTGATTCCGCAGCATGAGAGGGCCTCCAGTAAGATTACATTTTCCGAAGCAGACAGACAAGTACCTTTTCTTCACAATCGGCCTCTGTATGTACCAGCCATTATAAACGGTCGAGAGATGAAACGAGCTTTCTTGGATGGGGGAGCGTCAGTCAATTTGATCCCACTGGCCACTTTGCGAGTGATCAATTTTCCCGAAAGCAAGATCGTAAATCATACTATTTCAGTTACTGGTTTCAATGGAGACCAGCAGGCCACTATGGGATTCGCGACACTAGATCTCAAAATCGGGAAAATAAGGGGGCCTACTAAGTTTCATGTCATTCAAGGGGAGCCCTCATATCAGTTGTTGCTGGGCAAACCATGGATCCATGCACATGGCGTAGTGCCGTCATCCTATCATCAAGTGATGAAGACCAATTGGGGAGAACGGATTATGACTGTAAAAGCATCCAGGAATCCATTTTGCGCATCTGAAACACATTTTGCAGATGCAGTATATTTTTCGGAATACAGTGAAGAGGATGGACCTGGTGTTTTTGCTACACCGTTACCAAGGTGGAAAGGATCGGATGATGGAAATTCAACTAAGCGGAGGCTCGAGGAGGTGAGCTGGTCGCGGGTCAAAATGCCTGATGGGCTAATAGTGTATATATTATGACGGGTTTGGGGGTCAGAAATCTACACAGTCAGCACTGACCCCGGGAAAGAGGAGATTGAACAAGGAAAAGTAAGCACGAACCCTGAAGTAATAAAAGTGAATCCGCGACCAGAGCACGGTTTGTCTGAAGTGGACATAGGCGATGGTACAGATCCACGACCTACCTTCATAAGCAATACATTTCCAGAAGAAACTAAGAACGCTTTGCTAAAGTTGCTCAAAGAATTTCGGGATGTGTTCGCTTGGGACTATAGTCAAATGCCGGGACTTAATGCTGGATTGGTAAGCCACCATCTTCATGTAAATCCCGTATCGGAACCAAAGAAACAAAAACAACGAGTATTTCACCCCGATTTAGAAGTACAAATTAAGGTGGAAGTGGAGAAGCTGCTGAAAGCAGGGTTCATCAAACCAACCTAACATCCGACCTGGCTCGCGAACATTGTGTCTGTGAAGAAGAAGACTGGGCAGATACGCGTATGTGTAGATTATCGCAATCTCAATAAGGCTTGCCCAAAAGACGATTTCCCTCTACCCAACATTGACACTATGGTGGATGCAACCTCTGGACACGAGATTTTCTCGTTAATGGATGGATTCAGTGGGTACAATCAGATTAAGATGGCACCGGAGGATGCAAAGAAAACTGTTTTTCACACCCCAATGGGGAATTTCCACTACACGGTCATGCCATTTGGGCATAAAAATGCCGGAGCTACATATCAATGTGCCATGACAGCTATATTCCATGACTTGATGCATAAAACTGTCGAGGACTATGTCGACGATTTGGTGGTAAAATCCAGAGCCATGCAAGATCATGTGGGTGATTTGCGTAAGGTACTGCAACGATGTCACGAGTATAATTTGAAAATGAATCCCCTCAAATGTGCCTTTGGAGTACCACAAGGAAAGTTCTTGGGGTGTGTTGTACATCGGCATGGCATCGATATGGACCCGACAAAAGCTAAGGCAGTATTAGAAATGGCTCCACTCGCAACTCGTAAAATGTTGAAAACTTTTATGGGGAAGATATCTTATCTGAGAAGGTTTATCCCGGCACTAGCAGAGGTAACTCACCCACTCATGCCTTTGTTAAAATAAAAATCCGTATATAGCTGGGGAAAAGAGCAACAAGAGGCTTTTGAGAAGAACAAAATTATTTTGGCATCACCAAAAACAATGGTAGCGCCCGAGTCAGGAAAACCGTTGATAATGTATCTCACTTCCACCAATAAATCTGTGGGAGCTCTGTTGGCCCAGGAACATGAAGGGGAAGAAAAGTCTGTTTATTACATCAGTCGGGTGCTCAAAGGACCAGAGTCGCGATACACATCGTTAGAAAAGCACTGTCTCGCTTTAGTATTCGCAGCCCAGAAATTCAGACATTATCTACTGGCACATCCGTTAGAACTAATCACCAAAAGTGATCCCATTCGGTATCTCCTCACAAAGCCCATACTCAGTGGAAGAACTGCTCGATGGTTATTAGCACTGTCCGAATATGAGATCACATGCTCTAGGCCGAAAGCAGTAAAAATCCAGGCTTTGTCGGATTTGCTAGCTTTATTTCCTGTGGTAGCCGAACCCAAAGTCGAAGAGGTGCGAATGGCAAGTGCAGCTCAAAGTACAGAGTTTTCTTTAGAGTTCGATGGTTCGTCCACAGAAAAGGGAGGTGGGGCTGGTTTTGTACTGAGGAATGAGGAAACAAAGGAGGAATTAGTCATGGCTTACAAACTCGACTTTCCTTGCATCAACAATATTGCTGAATATGAAGGATTAGCGCTGGGATTAATGATGGCTCAGCAGTTGAGGGCAAAAGTACTTCATGTTAAAGGAGATTCCAAGTTGGTCATTAAGCAAATTAAAGGGGAGTATGATGTCAAGGAACCTCATCTAGTGTCTTACAGAACCCTTATCCGTCAAATGTTAGAAGGCTTTGAGACTGTGAGCTTTCAACATGAGTTACGAAAAGGTAACCAACGATCCGATGCATTGGCTACATTGGGCTCACGACAACATTTCCAAGGGTCAGAGTCTTATGTGCAAGTAGTACGAAGAACCAACTATGTGGTCAGTGTCGGGATGAGATCAGAAGTATATGAAGAGCATGATTGGAGAGCGCAAATAGTACAGGCTCTGCTAAAGAATGATAACAATGCCTTGAGACGAGAATACCAGATCATAAAAGGCGTGTTATATTACAGAGCGGCCGGAGGTATTCTAGCTAGATGCGTAGCAATAAATGAGATAAAAGAACTGCTACAGAAAGCTCACAAGAAAATATGTGGTCAAACGGATGTAAGTCTCTATCGAATTTTGCAGCGAGAAGGTTTCTTTTGGCCAAGTATGAAGGATGAGGCAGTAAGGTTACAAAGTAGTTGTCAAAAATGTAATGCATATCCATCCACGAGCGAAGGAAATATAGAAGACTTGATAGACTGGCGGGACAAATATGTGCATTATTTGAAAGATGGGATTTTGCCAGAAAAAGATCAACCGCGGTTCATAAAATTGGCCTCGCGATTTATCTTACAAGAGGAAAAATTGTTCCACAAAAGCTTTGAGGGAAAATTGATGAAGTGTGTAAGCGGAGGAAGTATTGAAACAGGTTCATGTATTTGGTCACCAGGGCCCTAGAAAAATGTTTCAACAGTTGTTGTCATTCGGGTATTACTGGCCAACAATGGAGAAGGACTGCAGCGATTTTGTGAGAAAATGTCATGTGTGCCAGGTGCATGGAGATCTTATCCACGCTCCGGGAGCTGAATTGCACAGTTTAGCTACACCTTGGCATTTCCATACTTGGGCACTAGACATAGTTGGACCAATCACGCCACAAGCTCAGGGACATGCATGGATTTTAGTGGCTACTGAATTATTCACAAAATGGGTAGAAGTTATCCCGCTGCGACGGACGATAGCAGATAATGTGGTTTGATTCATAAAGGAGAATATCATTTGTCGATTTGGGATACCAAAGGTGATATTGTTAGATAATGGGACTCCTTTTGTCAATAGTAAGGTCGCGGATTTGTTGGGGAGATACTCAGTTATTCATCACAAGTCCACGGCTTACTATCCAAAAGGGAATGGGCAGGCTGAAGCTTCAAATAAAGCGTTAATTCGAATCTTGTCCAGGCTGGTGCATGATAATCAGAAAAAATGGGTGGAAGAGCTCCCAATAGTACTGTGGGAACATCGGACCGCATACCGGAGTGCAACAGGCATGACCCCTTATGCATTAGTCTACGGAGCAGAGGTTGTACTACCTGCGGAAATAGAAGTGGCTGCTAAAAGGTTGGCATGCAAAAGTAGTTCAGAGGACAGGCTATTAGAGATAGAAGAATTGGATGAAATAAGGGCCGAAGCCTTTGCAAATCAGAAATAATACAATAAGATGCAAGCAAAAAACTACAACAAAAGGGTACGGTACAGATGGTTCAAAGAAGGAGACAGAGTGTTGAAAGTGGTACCGGCAATCATGAGGGGACAAAGGGTAAGAAAATTTGAGGCTAAGTGGGAAGGTCCGTATGTTATTTTAAGTGAGAGCAGCAGTGGATATTACAGGATGGAGCATGAAATCACTCGCGAGAAAGCTGGACCTCTGAATGTGAAATGGATTAAATTGTATCAGACATAAAGGCGTTGCGGATTATGTTGTTATGAAAATATGTTTCAAATAGAAACAGTATCAAACAAAGAATCCCATGTATATAAGTATATCAAAAATGTTATCATAATACAACGATATACAGCAAAAATGTGGTTACGAGTAGAGGATAACCTAATAATAATACAAGGAATGAGCTAGAAGAGGTTTCGAGTAATAGGATCTGACAACTTGAAACCCTCATGCTCCTCTCAATAAAGACGGGCCTGCTCGAGATGCTCAGCTGAATCCTGAAGTTTCTTCTCATCCTCCTCGAGCAGTGCTAACTGTCTACGAGACTCTGCGATCTCTGCCTGTTTTCTCTGAAGAGCCTCACGCCCCCTCAGCTCGACAAGATAGTGATCATAGAGTCTCTGAATAATAGCCAGACGGGTCTCCCACCAGGACACATCCATCCCAACCTTCTTCCAGTCCTTTATACGAGCATGACATCTCGAAAGAGTATCAGGGACGAGGTCCTGAATAGCAGTCTCTGAAAGGGTCCTAAACACATCTGCAATGAGCTGAAGATGGACCGTCTGCAAAAGTGGCTCATGAACTTCCATACGAGCAAAGGTCTCTGGATGAGCTGCCTCTATCAAATCTAGCACAGGAATATCTCGCGGATAACAAAACCATTGACGCCGAGGTATTGGCACTGAAGAAGTAGCATCATAGGCAGGTGCAACAGCAGGCATGCGAGAAGTAGATACATGGTCACGAGCAGACTCGGGAGAATCAGAGGAAGAGGCGCGAACAGGCTCACCGGAATCAGGCACGATGATGCGAGATGGGGATGGAAGTGTCTCTGTATGCTCCTCAGCAGGAGTATCATGGAGTAGCTCATTAATCATCTCCTGAGTTTCGGAGTTTGTACCTAAAAACATAAGGGGGACATGATAAAATCACAATTTGGCATTAAAAGTTCAAATGAAAGAAGAAAGAGATAAAAGAAAGGTTATCTCCCTCAACCTCTGGGATAGGGGTGCCAAAAAGGGATCTCTCAATGTTAAGATGGTCTGTGAATGTTGCGGCAACCTCGGATGCAAGATCACCATCAAGAGGCTGCAAATTCCTATCATCAAAGTCCGGATCCTTTGCAATATCATCAACGGCCTTTGGGGAAGCAGGGATGGGAGACAGGTTGGGCAACGTCTCGCGAGACACTATGGTCTCCTCAACCTCGCGATTTGAGGATGCCTCGCGATCCCCTTCTGGAGTAGAGGTCGCGGAGATGACGCTATCGCGAGAAGAGGAGGAGGATGAGTCATCTTCTGCCTCCTCAAGGATAGGCTGAGAGGACTTGCTGAGTAGCGAATCGATGGTGAGATTGTCCTCGTTATCTGATGAAGCCGCAGTAGAGTGAAGGCCACCTCTTGGAGAGGTTGGAGCACGCGGAGATAAAATCTCGTGGGGACCTAAAACAAGGATAGATACGAATTATTAAAGGTAAAGAATCAGTAAAAATGAAAATAAGTATCTAGAATCAGAGTTGACAACTTACTCTGGGAAAGAGCCGTCCTGGGTAAATCAGAAAGTATATTGGCAACTTCTGTCTCCTCTGCCTCATCTCCAGTCCTCATCTCCTCGACCACGCGAGCAACAACAGTATCAAGCAATGATGAAGTCGCATCAGCCTTCTTTTTATTCTTTAGCTTTTCCAAAGCAAGCCTGCGTCTTTCGGCCAGGGAAGCCTCTTCTGAGGTAGGGTCTGAAACACCAAGAGGTGGAATGACAGATGAGGATTTATGTTTTCTCACCAAAGGGGCCTCATCTGAGCTAGGAGCATCTTCCGCTACAATAGGCTGCAAAATCTTGGAAAGCTTCCTTTTCCTCCTCGCAAGAGGAACATTATCCAGTACTACTGCGACGGAAAGATTTTTAAGTCTAATGGATAAGGGAACATGGTCCAATGAATCAGTAAAAACGCTAGTAGTACCTGTAGCTTGGGCGCTGGAACGCTGTAGAAAGAACGAATGAGTTACTAATAGCATATGAAAGTACATAATAAATCGAAGAAAAAAGAGAAGACAGGAATTTACCAGACGCCTCGCGATAGGCTCCTCGCGGAAGGCCTTCTCGCGAACAAGCTCCTCGCGGGTAGGCTGTCTCGCGAGAGGAATCTCCTCGCGGAGAGATCGTTTGCGGGTAGTTGCCTTGGGTTTTTTAGGCTGAGAAGCCTGAGCATGATGTTTTGGCGTGGTCTTGGCCCTTACCTTGTGAAGCTTCAAGGATGAATCTGCAATGAAGACTGAAACTGGAATAGGAATAGGGGGAGCTTCAGCCATGAAACATTGAAATCTCACGAGTTGTTCCCTCCAGAACTCATGATATGCCTCAGTCACTCCACCTCTCCGAGTGCCAGGCTGGATAAAAATAACAGTAGAAAATATGCGGACACTCCTCTCAATAGACTCACGATATGCAATGAAGCACCTGTCAAAATTATCCTCGCGGTATCGAGGAAGTGGAGGGGGAATGGCCTGATCAAAGCCTAATTGTCTTGCTACACGTGAAGGGTTATAAGGAGTGATGGTATCAAAAGTCTCGCTGAAAATAGGGAGGTGACACTTGTGAGTAATTGCCACAAAGATGAGGTGATCATCTACCGCTATGTCATACGATACTATCTCCTCTTTTGGGTAAAAATCAGGAGAGTAGAAACCCTCCAGAGAGGTGGCGTATGGACGCCAAGGAAATTCAGAAAATGTATCAATAAATGAGGAAAGGGCTTGTGAGGATGAGAGAGAAGTCCAGCGGGTAGCCCGCGACTTCAATGGAACAGGGACAGTGGTTTCTAAGGATTGAGGAGAAAGGGAAGAAGGAATGGGAGCGTAATTAGGGAAACGCTCGAAAAGAAACAGGGTAAGGAATGTACCTGAAACATGGGTACTAATTTCATACCTACCCAGTGAACGTGCGAAATCATTCGCAAGAGTGTCCAGTTACGAGTACAGGGTGCCAAGGAAAAGTGGGGCTAAGGCAATACGTACACCTCGCGAAAGCATGCCTGCTAGAAGGAACACCATACGGCTGGGACCGTCCTCTGGCTTGCCTTGAAATATGTAACGGTCCAGCCAATATGCAAGGAAGCCTGCGAGTTCCAAAGGCCCATTGAATTGAGGACCGGGGACTGATTCGCGATCTTCACCAGGAGCTGGCTTTCGCGGAGAATACTCGCGAAAGAAGTGGTGACACCAGGCAGCATAGGACAACTTCGGACGACTGGATATGGCCTGTTCAGAAAGAAGTACGCCTTTATCAAACCAGCTTCCTCGCTTGCAAGCATACTTACCACAATCGCGAAGTTGATTGAGAATCTTCTTGTCTTAATCCTCAACTAGAGGCGCCTTGATGAGGCGCGAATCAAGGACAGGCAGCCGAAATAAAACCACCACATCTTCAATGGTGGGAGTGAACTCCCCCCAGGAAGCAACGAAGGTGTGGGAAAATGTGCTCCAACGCGAGATCAAGGTAGTCAGTGCATCCACATCACGACGGACATAGAAATCCGAAAACAGCTCTATGGACTCAAGAATGCCAACCTTGGCCAAGGTGGCGCGATGACGGTCTTGAGTAAGAATGTGACTGGACCACATCTTCCAGTCACTGATGGGGGCAACATGTCCTTCATACTCAATAAAGGAAAATGGAGTGTCACCCCTCTCCACAAGAAAGCGTGGAATAGAAAGTGGGGAAATGAAGGCCGTTTCTACTTCATTATCAGGATCAAGGGTGAGAGATGGGCTCAAAATAGAAGGGGAAGTTAGATCTCTCGTGGATACCCAGAATGTGTCTTGAGAGTCTAAGAAAGGTGTTTTCTTCCACTCTGAAATATTAGGAACAGAGGGAGCAACCCCGGAAGGAGGTGCAAGAAGTTTTGGTGTAGTTGTTTTTCTCATGGTGGAACAAACTTGCGAATAGCTTTTATGAAGTAAAGGGGTATGTGCGAAAAGGATTGGGATGTAGGAAAAGGGGTGCAGAAAGGCCAGAAAAATGATGCTCTGAGGAAAAATAAGGTGGTGAAAGGAAAATGACATGAGAGTATATATATATGTGTTGGGCACGGAAATCGAAACGAAGCATTAAATGCGCGAGGAAGGCGAAAAGTCGCATGGCCAGGCGCTTAGAAAAAAGTCGCGGATTCGAAAACATGGACAGATGTGGAAAAACAGGAAGAATATGGGGAAAAGCGAAATCTGTACATACATAAAGTTGGTCGAAAAACAGAAAAAAAAAATAAAAATAAAAAAAAAATAAAAAAAAATAAAAAACTGAAAAAGGAAGGTCGCGGATTTCATCAAACGTTCATGAGATATAGTAAATATACATCATCCGCCAAGGAAAAGACCAAAAATCGCATGGGGAAAGGTGGTTTTCAAAACAACAGTATAAAGTACTATCAATCGCGAGCCAAATGTTATTGCACTTTGATACTTGGCTAAGTATCAAAGCGCAATGGGGAAAAAATGTAAAGGTGGTAACTCGCAACAAAACTAATCCGCAAGGTTTATTTATTTGGGATATGGCCCAAGGCTTTATTTATCTGGGATATGGCCCAGAATTGGAATATTTAGGGAAACCGGCCCAAGTAAAAGATTATTTGGGAGATTGGCCCAAATAATTGATTACTTGGGGAAATAGCTCAAATATGGTTTTACGCGAGAGCTTGCATTATACAGAGGGAGGCATGAGGGGCTGATGTGTTTTATAGCTCGCATCAGAAACTCATAACCCTATATGCTGCTCGCGTAGGGAGTACTACTCGGAATCTAGGGGAAATGCTGGGGATGAGTAAATAGTGGGTCGCGACCTTATTTACACCATCCTAAGCAAGAGTACCTTAGAGAGGCCGATAGTATTCAGGGACATGACCAAGACATGCATGATTGGTCATGACCCAGCAAAGCTATAACGACATCATTGGCTAAGGATAAATCAGATCCGTGATGAAATAGGCGCGGATCACGGGGCATGGCGCACAGCATGACCCATGCATAAGATTACGCGAATCCGTTTCGCATAGTCGAAATGTGAGATAACACTGTACAAGGTATTTATGGAGCACTGTATAAATCCGCGCATGAGATTACGCGAATCTGTTTCGCGTAGGCAAAGGCGCGAGATGATACTGTGCAGGGTACTTTTATCGCGGATTGGTGCACAGAAACCGTGTCGCGAGACAGATGCTGACGTGGCAATACAAGTTCACGAGGATTACTGGACACTCACGTCTATAAATAGAGGTGCGAGAGCTCATTTGAGGGGGACTTTTCCAGAGACTAAGAGAGAGAAAACACTTCTCAAATACTTGTACTCGTTATCTTTTCCTCCCTTTTCTCTGTAAAAGCAAATCAAAAGCAATAAGAACACCATTGCCTTTATTTGACTGACATACTTGTGTAGGAACTATCTTCGCATCATCAACTTGCGAACCCCTACAATGGGCTTGCTCAGATGCATGTTCAGAAAATGTCATATTAGATGGACAAGACATTGTGAGGTGACTTGGGCTTGAACAGATGGAACACACCTCAGATTTAGGTGTCAATGGGGGCGCACTAGCTAACATCAAAGCATCGACTTTTCGAGCCAAGGAATCAATTTTTGCATTAAGGTCTACAGTACTTCCTATCTCATATATGCCACCCTTCTATTGAAGATGAGTATTCCTTTCCACCCCAGTTGAATAATCCCATTGTTGGGAATTTTCACACAAAGTTTCAAAGAAGTCCTAAGCTTCGATGTTACTTTTATCCATAAATGTTCCTCCACTAGTGGCATCAACCATGCGACGGTTTTGGGGTGTTAAACCATCGTAGAAATATTGAACTAGTCGCCACTTCTCATATCCATGGTGGGGACACTTAAGAAGTAAATCTTTCCATCTCTCCCAACATTCATAAAATTGTTCAACCTCTTTTTGTGTAAAATTTGAAATTTCTCTCCGAAGGGAATTGGTTTTATGAACAGGAAAGAACTTGTTCAAGAATTTTTTTGATAAAACATCCCAAGTAGAGATAGATCCTGATTCTAAAGAATTCAACCATGCCTTCGCCTTATCTTTTAAAGAAAAGGGAAAGAGACGTAGACGAATGGACTCATCAGAGAAGTTTTGGAACTTGAATGTGGAACAAATGTCTAGAAATTACTTGACATGATAATATGGATCCTCGCTATTTAGACCATGGAATGTGGGCAGAAGTTGGATGACACTTGGTTTAAGCTCAAAGTGTGTGGCCGTTGTGGCTGGCAACACTATACATGAATGTGTACTACATTGGACAGGGGCAGAGTATTCCCTAAGTGTTTTAGGCGCAACCTCTTCTCCCATCTCAATTAAAGGTTTATCCAATTTATTTTTACCTTTAGATATTTCCTAAATGTTCTTTCAATTTCTGGATCAAAGGATACTAATTTTGGATTTTGAGATCGACAACCTTGCATATACTATACACACACTCAAGAAAGTTAACAAGGATATACCTAGCAACCAAACAAGCCAAACAAGTATTTTTTTATTATTATTATTTATTTTTTTTCTAATTTTCTTTGTGAGAATTAATTCAAGGGCAATGTTAATGTTTATTTTCTAATCTTGTAGAGAATTATTAGGAATAGCCACAATAATTCTCTCCTAATTAGAGCTCATACTCTCTTCCAAAGTAAATCAAAGGATGACCAGTTAAGGCCCACCAACTAAACAACCAAGTAGGTTCCCAGGTAGGTGGAGAGGCACTAGGCCTGGTTAATGACAGTACGTCCACACAACCTTAAGCAACAGAGTCGCCGTTTGACAGAACATTTCTAGACATTGTTAAGTTGGAAGGTGCTCACTAGAGTTACCAAAGATTATCTTTTTCCAAGAGGGTCCTATGAGCTATATGAAAATCATAGGGCCAACGTCTACTTGATTTTAGATTAAAAAATTTAGGCTTGGGTTTGACAAATGCAAGGAGTTTTTAACCTAGGTGGGCAAGGAATTGGTGATGAAATCCAATCCTTATTTTGTTAGGGGTTAGTGCCCTTACTAAAATTTTATGCAAAATGCTAAATTAAAATGCACCAATAAAACAAGTAAGAAATAAAGGAGAGAGAAAAAAAAATACAAAACAATAAATACAAAGGAGTGAGTGTGTGAACTTTCTTCTTCTTTTTTTTTTTTTCAAAAATAACTGTACTAACAATAATAAAAGAAAAGAAGAGAAAAACAAAATTAAAAATAAATATGAATGAAGAAAGTGTGCTCCAAGAAAAAAAAAAATCCTATGTTATTCTAACCTAAAAAAAAAATAAATAATAATAAAATAAAAAATAAGGTTAGAGTCACTTACCTGAATTGCAAAATTATGCAATAGTGCGATTTTTTTTTTTTCTATTCTCTTCTTTTTTTTTTTTTTTTTACTTTACGCCTTTTTTCTGTACCAAGCGTCCTGCAGTTGAGGAAGCAGCAATATCTAACATATAAAAGGATGACAATGACTTGGATGTTGCTTGGAATTAAAGGAATCACATAAATTTGGAATGAAAAAAAATAAATAAATAAATAAAAATAAAATAAACCTAAACTAAGAAATATGATAAATAATAATCTTCAAATTTAATTGTATCAAATACAATCCCCGGCAGCGGCGCCAAAAACTTGATGTGAAATTTAGAGTAACCCAAAAGATAGATTAACCCAAACCAAATTTTACTTGCAAGTATACGAATCATAGTAGTAAAGAGTACAAGTATTGCGAGGTCATTCCCACGAGGATTGATTTAGACAAATTAAATCTAAAAACTACTATCTAACTAATTCAACAAATTATTGATGATTGTGAAAAAAAAAAAGAATAATTTCAAAAGAGATGAAAGAACAATGATAAAGAAAATACCAAAGCTTCGATTCCACCACCAATCAAGACAGTTCCGATTTTCAATTGAAATTCTTAAATATCCAAATAATATTCACACATCCAATAAAAATAAGTATAATCAAATATATGGATGGCCGATCCGTGTTAAGGCATAGATTAATCAAATATTTATTATTTTGTTCATGAATAATAAACACCTAATTGAAAGAAAGTGCAAATCCTAACTATCTATCCGTGGTCAGGCATAAACAGTTATTCATTACTTTCTTCTTCTTAAATTGCCAAATAAGATTACTAGTTCATGGTCAGACACAAGTAACTTATATGCTAGAATTCTAATACATTCGATTAGGGTCTTGATTAAAACACATAAAATCGAAAGTATAGGAAAACATCAAAATACTAGAAGAAGAATTTATTAAATGAAATATTCAATTATTCAATTAAAAATCATGGAATTGTACATGAAAAGGGCTTCATCTCAGCCTTGGCTGAGAGAATTAGCTAGACATAAAGGATAAAATAATAAAACAACAACCAAACCGAAATTGAAGATGGAAGAACGTTTTTGCTTTCTCCGTGAATTGTACCAGTCTTCTCTTCTGTTCCTTTGGCTCTTAATGATCCTTTGTGCATCCACATATGCCCTATTTATAGGGGTCCTCAAGGTTTCATCTAGGAAAGTAAATAAGAGAATACAATATTCTCATATTTCTTTTCCTAATTGGTGATATCTTGCAGCCCACTTTTGACCAATTTGGGGACTAAATTTGGAAGATATTGGTGAGATACTCTTTTCTTGTTAATCAAGTCCTCTTCCCACAGCCCTTGATTTCACTTCATTCTGATCGTTCCTTCAAAATATGTGATTATATTATCAAGTTGATGCTGATTTTCGCACAAAATAGTATGTCATATTTAAAATGTCTTTTTCGCCCTCTAAACTTCAGAATTAGGGTTTCTATGTTAAATACCAATATTCTTTAAATTGAATCAGATTTCTAGGAACACCGGGTTCACACAAATCCAAAAAACGGGATGAAATATATGGCCCAAATACTAAGACGTGGTCTAAATAGATTTTGGGCTTGTTTAGATGGATTTAACTCATTTGTACCAGAAATCACCAATAACCTATACAAATATAAAAACACAAATATTAATTAAAATAATTTAAAATAAATGACTAAAAAATATATTTTTGGAGGCTAAACTTGTATGAATTATGCACTTATCATAGTCACCAACGAACAATAAATCACGAAGCCAGAAACGAAAGTTCACGAAGTCGTCCCGCTAAATACGAAACTCAAACGCAAAACATTTACATATACCGAGAATACACAAGATGTCATGAATAAGTGACGTCACAAAACGTTAATACCTGGAAAAGAATTCCAGAAAGAGAAAGGAAAACGCGGGGCATTATAGGTGGGACCCGTTTCAACCAGAATCAGCAAAGAATGATCTCTAGGCTATTTTGGATACAATATTGACTATATTTGATGAGATTATATACCATTCTTCATGATATATCACGATACACATTCCTGACTTAACAGTGAAGCAATCAGATTAATTACCAAACAAAGTTGCCTCTTTTTCTATAAAAGATAGGGGTCTCCCTTACAGTGAAAAGTTTTTTGTTGAGAGATAGTTTTGATATTTTGGAGCAAAGATATTGAAGAAGAAGAGATCGATAGAAGAACAACCATGGAGGGCGTGTCTACATCAATGATGCAGGAAGCCACTACCATGAACAACTAAACCGGTATATAGGATTTTTAACAAAACCTTAGTCAAGTAATGTAGACTCTTTCTTATTTTCAATTATATAAGGGCAAACTGAAGGGCACGTATATGATGATTGTGTAGATGAGTGATTACGTTTGATTTTATATAAGATTCTATGTTTATTCTATGTTTTGTCTTAGCTTTAATAAATGTTTTATCTTACACAATCATGATTATTCAATACGGGCTAGAACTCGGATGCTTAACTCATGATTTTTTACACAATAGTGGTTATTAACATGTAATCTTGATTTAAACAGACCATGCTTGAAAGGGATAACTAGTGACGTGCTTTTAATTTATGATAGTAGGAGTAGTTTAGAGTAAATGCATGTACTAGTTATGCTTGATTAAAGATGGATTGTGTCAATGATGGATGAATTATTCCTTTTTGGGGATTAGGATTTTGTCGATGTTTGCGACCCTATATATGATTCACATATGATGGACTG
The DNA here is from genome assembly GCA_963922005.1 of Cornus suecica. Taxonomy (NCBI): domain Eukaryota; kingdom Viridiplantae; phylum Streptophyta; class Magnoliopsida; order Cornales; family Cornaceae; genus Cornus; species Cornus suecica. The sequence continues at coordinate 18,560,523 of OY998244.1, forward strand.
CCCTTTACAATTGAATGAATTAGAAGATATGTTATATGGTTAGTGGTGGAGTTAGAAATACCCTAGATCTTTATCTCCATTGTTCACAATCAAGACCAATTATCTATCATATTTATTTTATGTTCATTAGTTATAAAAAACCAAACAAACAAACTCTTCTTAATAATTTAGTTAGAATAATTATAAAAGAGTTGAAGAATCAATAGTCTATATGGATTCGATATACTCTATCTCTTTGGTATTATACTATAAATTGATTCGTGCACTTACGATAGGTAAAACTATGTCAACCTTAAGGGCTTATTTGCACACACTATTATCATTATTATTATCTATTACCCAAGCCTAGTAGGTTAAACTAATCAAGGTTTGACCACCGATCACTTATCTTAAAACCAATTCCAAAACAAGATAGGAAAATAAAAAGTTAAAACACGCTACCCAAAACAAGACCCCAAATGGTTTGTTCAAAGTTCAAACACATTCATAAAACAATAAAAACTCCTCTTAAAACTACAAATTAGGTTACCAATGAAACAAAAAAAGGGGGGGCAAGAAACACAAACGTCTCATATCCTTCTCTTTCATTCCATCTTCTCTGAATCTCTCCCAATCTCATACATATATATTATGCACACACACCCCTTAAAACATACAAACTATATATGTATATTGTAACGCCCCCAAAATCCGTAACACCTCCCGTACTGGAGCCTAGGATCACTGGAGTACTACCCTGTCGAATCTAACGAAAATCGGCAAGAGCTCCGTCTGTACGGGAGCCCTCCGGTGGATAAGGTCCACTCCAAGCACACCCTGTTTATACATAATGACATTTACACAATAGACATCCAGTCCACAATGATAACAAGGGACTGGGATCAATGGCATGTCATGCCGCCACCCCTCCGAGCCCCACAACATATCCACTATCCAATAAAATAAATACAGTGCCGACAAAAAGTAAAGTACATGCCAGCCTGGCGATAGATACAGACCACCACACCCGTAGGCATGGCCATCCCTGAGGCAAGGCGGTCACCTAGGGCTTCCGAGTTCGAGGAGGCCCAAAAAAAAAAATTTCTAAAAAAATATTAGTTTTTTTTATAGTTTTTAAAAAAAAATTAATTAGTTTCTCGGCCCAATTCAAGGACTTTTTTTTTTGAATAAAAATTATTTTACTATAGATAAAAAAAAAGTAATAATTTGTTTAACAGTCCATTTGTACTAAATTCAAACTCAATTTCACAATTTTGGGCCTAAAAGTTTTATATTTCAGTTACTATAAACAAAAACAAAACAAAAAAAAAACAATCTCAATTTTTAAACTTAGTGAAACTAAAATCTAATTAAAATCAAATTATTATCCTGATTAGATTTAGAAGATTTTTCTCACAATTGTACAATGTTCGGTGACTACACTTAAGATTCTCGTAACTGCCGAGCGACTGTTGCACTCTCCCAACAAAAATAAATTTTCACGACAACACCAAGATGGAAGTTGTTTTTAATTTTTTAAGTATTAATAAATTTAATATGTTTTTTAGTAATTTTTTAAGCACGTGAAACCTTTCATCTAAAGGACCTCACATTTGCTCTCACCTAAGGCCCCAATTTATTTTCGGGATTTTAAGGCCGGCCCTGACCCGAAGGGGATATATTATTTGAATGTAGGGTTAAGTCGTATTTTCAAAATATATACATAATGCTTCTCTAAATTACTATATAGTCTTGTCTTTTATATTTACAACAGTAATGACCTTGATCAAGAAATCCAACCAAGAGGTTGAACTAATGAAGTGGTCTCCACTTACTCATTCAAAAAATCTGTATCATCCTATATATGGATGGTCCCTATGGGCACAATATTATGTTGCCGACACGTCGTGCCATAAGTACCATATAGATATATGATAATTTTTTGTAGTTATGAGTAATTATGTGTACTCACAAAAACAGTACAATTAACAATGGGATGGATTGCAACTTAAGGAAGAGTGTTTTGTATGGCTTAAAAGAGTATATGGCTCTCATTGAGCCTTTATATATATTTATGAAAGATATAAGCACGAGGGAAATGAGTCTTCATATATGCCTGCATGGTGCATGGTGCATGGTGCAATCGATAATTGACTATAATATGGGTTGTCCTCTATTTTCTCAGCACCCGAATGACGCAAGAAAATGTAAAGGAAATATGGTTTCAATTAGTAGTCCCATTCCTAACAGAAATTTAGGATATGTAAATCCTGTTTGGATTGACTTTTCAAACCTTGTATTTAGTTTTCTTAAGGGAAAAGTTATTTTGAACCGTGTTTTGGCAAATTTTTTAGAAGAATTTCTGGGCATTGAAATAGCGTTTTAAAGAAGATGAGGAATACCAGTTTTTCAAAACAGCTTATGCTTCTCTTTTTCTTCTTCGTAAAGCAGAAGCATAAGCTATATATGCCAGACAGGGTCGTAGATTGTTTTCCAAAAATAGTATTCTATTTTTGAGAAATGGAAATATCATAAAACAATGTAAATTATAAGTTGTTTAATTGACATTTTCAATTAGGAAAATTATTGGGTCCTCACCGGGAATTCCTCCTTCCTGCTGATATGGTCCAATAGTATTTGGACACATGACTAAGTATTTTTGAAAAAAGAAGTCGGACATAAATCTATAAAACGATTACGTGTTAAAATATTATTGGACCGCATAAGAGGAGAAGACGAAGTTCATCATTCCCAGAAAAGACCCAAGTATTGTCCTTTCAATTTAAAGGATGTCTAGAACAAACTTTTACTTTAAACAAAAATGAAGAAAAAGGCTTTTTTGAGCGTTCGGTAATACAATTTGATGAGACCAAAATATTTGATATTCTAGGTGTTAATTAAACTTTTGTTAGTCTCTTTATTTTATCAATAAGATATTTTTATCCGAGTTGTGTGTTTCAGGGCCTTAACGCAAATTTGAATTAATTTTGGATTTTTAGCAAATATACCTAATCTGGAATAACACTTGGAAGATAAAAGCACTCATATCAGAATAAAGTACACGTCAGGGAAGCAGAGTACAAGTGGCTGAAGCATAAATTCGCAGAATAAATAAATATCAAAATTCAGGAATCACTGATCGATCGGAGGAACCTGCAATCAATAGGTAGCAGCCGATATTGGGATCTGTGCGAACATATACTGCAGAATTCTAAATTTGTGTACAAGTATATTGAGGGACAGAATCGTCCATTCACCGCTAATACTTGGTCCCCACACCAAGTCCTCTTGGAGTGAAGCAAAGACATATCATATCTACACCAACTTTTATGTATAAATATGTGAAGACTTTATGAAGAAAAAATATCTTCCATTCTCCTACAAAAATATATAGAAGAACATACAAACTCTCTCTCTCTAAAGAGAGGGAGACTCCTCTCCTCAAGAACTTAAGAACCAATCAACTGATCATGAAGAGGATTGTCATATCAACGATGCAGTCTTCCCCTTCCATGAGCGGCTAGTCGGAATCTAGGGTTTCCAACGAAACCCTAGTCGAGTAATGTAGAACTTTAATTTATTTTATTGCAAAGAGGGGAAGCTAAAGAGCACTTATATGATGATTATGTAGTGAGAGATCGAACGAATTACCTAAATAAGATTTCTTGTTAATTCTCTTCTTAAACTGAGATTGAATTAATAATTTATCTTGAACAACTATGTTTTATCATTAGGAGCAAGAACCTCCGAAGATTTAATAATGGTTTCTACATAATGGTTCTTAATTGGCATGATAAAGTATTAGGTTTACACAGTCCATGCTAAGAGAATATGATATAGACATGCTTTTAATTTCATGTTTTAGGAGTAGTTGTAGTATAGATGCATGCACTAGTCATACTTTAATCGAAGATGGATTGTAGTAAATCAGACCGACTGCATCTCTTTGGGGATTAGGCAACTGCTTGTAGCGTTACTTGTCACACCCCAAATTTCCTAGGACTCCGAAACCCGAGCCTAAGAGTTAAGGGAGTGAATGCGGAAGTAAAAAGAAATGAGAACAAATGATCTTCAATCATTTAACGCCCACAAAAGGGCAAGTTGGTCATCACATGGATAAGGTAGTGATTCCAAGGTATAAATACAAGGTTTGGACCTAAAAGAAGTTATAGGAACAAACGGAACCGAATTTGAAGGTACGAAATGGAAACTACAACATTTTGAAATCGGCATTCCTACGTTTAGAGTTAGAAATCTCTTGTCAACTTCAATCGACCATTCCACCCTCAAAATCAACTCAAATGAGGTGATTCAAAATCCTAACATCAATATCTTTAAGTCATATTTCTAAAAACCTAAAGAACACCTCCATCCGACACTCATAGCTCGAGATATGAGCGAAATAGTGGAACAGGTCAGAGCAGGGCTGAACCACCCAGTCGACAGGCTAGTGACCCAGCCGACTGGCTGACCCAGTCGACTGGATGAACTAGAGAGCTCAAGATTTTGAAGAAAAATTTCCTCCGTTTCACCCAATCGACTTACCGAAAGGGCCAGTCGACTGCCTGGACCAGAAAACCTTAAATTTAGCTCCCATACAGCCCCAAACCCTTAGAAACTATCAAGAAAGATCTCAACTGGTCCTTGGGACTTTATAAATGAGTAAAAATCCCCCTAACTTGGAATAAGAAGAGAAATGGTTATTTTTATCAAGGATGCTTCTCAAAAATCCGTAAAAATAACCGTTTTGCCCCCGGTCTCCGTTTTAACGACCACCGGATTATGAAGATCAAAATCTTCTTAAAATGAGTTTGAAATCATTTCTAAAACAAGAAATTTTACTGGGGCTACGGGGGTAGGTGAAAACGGGTTTTTCCATTCAAATAGAAAAGGGTTGGTTTGAAAACCTAGAAAAACGCCGTTTTCGGCTAAACACCTAATATTTGCAATTCGTGGAAAATCATCCAATTTAAATTCATAACTCCAAGTAATAATATTCAAGAATGACATTTAAATGCTCTAAGACGAACATGTTATAATTTGATCAAAATACACAATCCGGCACCGAAGTGCACCAAAAGGACACAATCCCCGCGCATAGCGCTCCAAATGATATACATAATCAATAACACCTCGGCTAACATGCTAGCCGGGTCCAAATAACATGGTTTTAAAAGTTTAGTTTACATGTGAAAAATGAACATATTTATCGGCCTAATGCCCAACAAAATAAAGTGTGGTCCGCCTCCCATGCACAAAAGGGCGGACATACATCCACACGTCCACGGGTAGACTATGGAACTATCCCAACGGGATCATCACCTGAAAAATATAAAAGGCGTGGGGTGAGCTCACTAGCCCAGTAGAGGAAGTGTCATTGCCTCCATCTCGGTAGTCCGAGCGGTTCAACCCAACCAAGGTTCATGCCACTAACCCTAGGTCGGTCTCTTGTCCCACATGGCTCTCACGCCAATCCGGAACCCCATCGAACCCAACACATATGTTTCCCCAACATGTTCACAACATAATTTATCACAATTATAGCATGCTTCAACATCAATAACATAATCATACATATGGGATAGTTCAAGTGCAATATGACTCAACACACCCCATAATATGCGCTTACCCATTATGGGTTAACGAATACATACCCTACTCATTTATAACGAGAAAGAGTACCTCACCGATTCTTCCCAAGTGTTTTTGACACTTCACTTTCAACAAGGAAGACGGTTGCACGAGAGCCTTACTCACGACTCCCATGCTGAGAGTGGCGCATACCACCACGATGGGGCAACAACCAACCCTATTCTAAAGATCCGAGAGTGGCGCATACCACCACGATGGGGCAGCAACCAACTCTATTCACCTTTTGGCTTTTTAGTTCCATAGGTGGGAGACACCTCTTGGCCAATTGTTGCGACGATTCGACACAAGACTACGTACACATACGAATACATAATCCGTATAAACCCTACACCCATGCTTTTTACACTACATGGTGTACCCCAAAATGCATAAAGGTTCTTATCATAACCACATGCCATCACAATATATGCTTCCATCAAATAACATTATATTGTATTCAATTTCTTACAAGGCTTACAATTTAACATTTGTTAAGCAATAAATCACAACATAATTTATAGCACAAATCATATTCTCAAAGGCATATTTCATAGTCTAAACTACCAAGACCAAATCGTATATATATATACAACATATATATACATAGACGCACACACCCTCATACAAAGACGAACACAAATCGTTTTTCCCCTACCTCAATTCCAAGCAAGAACACCAAGAACAAGCAAAGCCTCCAAGGTGAACCGAATCAACCCAACCTCCTCCAAACCCAACAATAAGCTCAATTCAACCGATAGCTAAGCTTTAATGGAGTCCTAAGCAAGAGCTATAGATAGACAACTCCATAAATCAAAAATTGAAGACAAGAATTCAATAATATAAACTAGGGTTTGATACTAGAAATTCTAGAGGAGGAAGAATCACTTACCAAGCTTTGGCTCAAAAGGAAGCTTGGAGCACCAACATCCACTTTCATGCACAAACCTTCTTCAAATTCTCATCACAAGGAAGAGAGAATTTGACAACTTGAGGAAGAAGGAGTGAAATGAGGGAGAACTTAGCAAGAACCTTATGAGAGAAGATAGATATTTTTTGTGTGGATGAGAGAATGTCTTGCAAATGAGAGAAACTCATAAGTGTAGAGATTCTCCACTAACTCTTCTCAAATCCAAGGGTTCAAAATAAAGCTAGGAAAAAGGAAATGAATCCAAGGGCTAGAAATGAGTCTTGTCAAGTGGAAGACTTATGACACAACTCACAAAACTCATTAATTTGCCAAACGGGGCCTTATCATCCAAGGACTTAGAATAAATATGGAAATCAAATAACCATCCAATGGTTGAGAAAAAGTCTTGTCAAGTGGATGACCAACAATAAGGGATTATTCCATTTAAGTGCCAACCAAACAAGGCCTTATGATCCAAGGGTCTAAAACAAAGATGGGAGAATGAGATCAAGGGCTAGGAATGAGACAACACATGAAAAGTGGAAATGACCAAATTCTTCCAAAGTTGGGGTTAATTACAAAAGTGTCATCAAAACTATTAAATACTCTTTTACCCCTTGTCATCCTCTCTAATTACCAAAATGCCACTCAAGCCCTAATTCTTACCCAAAATCTCTACACTTTCCACCAATTGCTCCAAATGTGAAATTACTCATTTACCCCTCGGTCATTTCTTTCCCGAAATCGTTTTCAATAATTTTTATTAATTTCAAAATAAAAATACAACATGCTACCTACAATTTTTATATCACGTACAACATGTAAGGCATGCTAAAACAATTAAACACATTAAGCATATAAGCACATAATTGTTTAAATAAAAAAATTTAAATTAACCCGTAAAAATACCGGACGTTACATTACTAATCTGATTTGTATAAGCTGCATCTCTATCTTACAATAATAGGATTAAAGGACTATATTACAAGACTAGTGATGGAGTTGGATCAAAACCCTAGACTTGTTTATCTTGAGTGAAAACTAAAACAATTATCTTTTTATTTTATTTTATGTTTAGTAGTTTTATCAAACAAACCAATCAAACAACTTTTATAAATATAATTCAATTTGATATTTTATAATTATTTGAAATACAACTTTGAACTATGTGGTTCGATACCCTCTCTACCCAACTATACTATATATTACTCGCATACTTGCAACTGAGAGGTTAAAACTAGATCGTGTTAATTCTTTATTTTAAACACTTTTATTTTCACATGACTGGAACCGATCACAAGTTTTTGGCGTCATTGTCGGGGATCAAACGGATATTTCAGATTATTGTATTGAAGTTCTTTGAATTATTGTACCAATTTTAGTTTATTTTTATTATTTCTTATTTTTCTTGCAGGTCAGAACCAACATTGTTCGAACTTGTAGTTTTTTCAGAAATTCACGAATATCATCCACCGATCGAGTGGCAGCATCAGCGATTGATCGATAAGCATCAATTATCGTTCGGTAAGTTCTCTGATCAATCGATAATTATTCGATCGTTTGGGTTGACTGGTGATCGATCGGAATAGCTTCTGTTCGTGCGAAAACCAAAACAAACAGAAAGCGTACATGTTTATTCACAATATTTACACAGTGTCAAAAAAAAATATGCATTGATTTAAATAAATTTATTAAATCCAAAATATCATAATAGTACAAATATAGAGAGAAAAACAAATATGCAGTTTTCATGTAAACTGTCAGAAAGTCCGATTTTAGTAAAAGATGACTGTTTTTGAGTGGATAAGGGTCAATAAACAAGACTCACTACAATAGTGAGGCCAGACTAATTTAGGCCAAAACACGTCGTTTAGGACCTCAAAACCACGATTTTATGACTATTAGGAAGAATTAAATAATAATTCGAGTGGAGAGAATCTACCGATATGAGACTTGACTGATCGTAATAATTCATACAATTCAGCGAGTGTTTCATATTATAATTCATACAACCCGGATTGGAGAAATTATCCCAATTTCCAATACCAACAATCAGGTATAGGAAATTCATACCAAAACTTTAATGAGGATCTACAATATTTCGATCACGGATTAGGTTATCGATCGTATAGTCAAAGATTATTATCCCCAACCATCTAATCAATTCCAATTTGAAGATTCAAATACATATTCATGTCCGGAGCCACTGTCTTTTGAAGATGAATTCTGAGCAACTTTGATAAGAATCAGAGCAATCACCCATCCGGAGTTATTGTCTTCAGATGAAAAATTCTTAGCATCTTTGAGCAAAATTGAAATAACCCCTCAAAATTGTGATGAGATCACATACAATAGAGACACTTCATATTTTCCGAACACTGAAAATTCTGAACCAAGTTTCAATTAGAAGTTAACAACCATTCAGTACTCAGGATTTTCAGTACAATAATACCCAATTGTTCCAACTCTCCAACCAAAATCCACTCCAGTTTCAAAATCAAAATTTGTTGCCTAGACCAATTGGTGTGGAGGATGAACTGATGAGTGCCTTGAGATAGTTTAAAACAATTATCCAATTGAATTCTCAAGCCTTATCTAGCTTAGAAACTTAAATGCGGCGACTAGCTGATACTTCCAATGGGAGAATGGAGGAATTGTCAAATCAAGTGGTAGATAATTTTAAAAATAAGGAGGACGGGGACAGTGAAACAGAGAAAAGCTTTGAAACTGAGAGCGACATTTCACAAGACGAGTGTGCACAAACCATTCATTTACTACAAGAGCCAAAAGAGACCCCATATGAACCTAAAGCGATATTTACCCAATGTCTCGATGAGTAGCGTCTTGAAGATAAACAAGGTGGGGATGAGCACTATGTAATTGATGGGATTGAAAAGGTGGTGAAGGATTCATTACCTTATTCGTTAACAAAAGAATCGTTGGACATAAGTACTAAACATGGGATAAATGGAGAGCATGACAAAGGAGAGAAAGTATGTGACGATTATTATGTGATTGGTGTCTTGCTCATTACTGAATGTTCACAATGGACACCGTGGAACGATTTGCTTCCCACAATTGCTCCGTCATGTGGTGGAAGTGTGGAAGAGAGAAAGGGTGTTGGATAGCCCTTTACAGAGCGGTAATGCCAAAGACGTTAAACATTGGTCCTAAGTTGTGAAAGTTAATTTCTAGCATCGGTTTATAGAATGGTAGGTCACTTAATTTTTAAGATTTCAATTCATAAGATTTTAGGCCTTTAAGACCAAATCATTGTTTGTCTTAAAAATATATATATATATATATATATATATATATATATATATATATAACATATATATATATATATTAATAGTTAACATAAGTATATTTAGGGCCCAATTTTTTTAAAGTAAAAAATTGTTTTCCTATAGGTCATAAAAAAAAATTATTTTGTTTAACAGCCCAATTCGTACTAAATCCAAATCCAATTTCACAATTTATGGCCCCAAAATTTTATATTTCACTTACTATTATTATAAATTCAAAAGAAGAAAAAAAAACAATCTTAAATTGTTAACTTAATGAAAGTAAAATCTAATCCAAATTAAACCATTATTCTAATTAGGGCTAAAAGATTTTTATCGCACTACGTTTGGCGACTACACTTAGGGTTCTCATGACTGTCGGACTCTCACAAGGGCAACAATGTTTCACTCAACTACACTTAAGGCTCTAACGACTGCCGCATTCATTCAAGAATAACATTTTTTTACGACATCATCAAGATGAAGGTTGTTTTCAATATTAATATAGTAATATGTTTAATGCATATTTTAAAAAAAATTCTTACATTTATAATTGTTTAAGAGTCGCCTCACATATGCTCTCACCTAGAACCTCTACTTATTTTCGGGATTTCAGGACCGGCCTTGCTCGAGACCACCGCTTAGTACCTTGAGAATGGTCTCAAGTAGCTACATTCGCGTGTACCACTATCCCCTACATACTGAAAGTATGTAAATCCATTAAGCTTACATATGCTAAGGCCCCGTTTGGTAATCGGTCTAGTCCGGTTACCTCTGGTCCGGTTTGGTCTGAGTGATGTTCTGAAATTCTGTTTGGTAAGCGGTCTGGTCTAATGGTCTTGGTATGAGGAAACTAGAACCAGACCATGTTTGACAAACTGTCTGGTTCCAAACTTTTTTAAACCAGACCATGTTTGGCAAACTGGTCTTGTCTTAAATTTTGTTTATTATTCATTTTTTTATAAATATAATTCATTTAATTTATTATTTATATTATCATTTATTCATTTATTTTAATTAATTTATAAATATATTTTATTCATTTATTATTTATATTATTATTTATTATTATATTTATTCATTTATTATTATTTTTATGTATTATTTAATTCATTTTGCTTATTATTTATTTATTTATTATTATTTTTATGTATTATTTAATTCATTTTTATTATTATTTATTTATTTATTCTTATTTTTATATATTATTTAATTCATTTTTTTATTATTTATTACTATTTATTCATTTATTTTTATTTCTCTCTAAAATTATTTTTATTAATTTATTATTTATATTATTATTTACTATTATATTTATTTATTTTATATTATTATTATGTATTATTTAATTCATTTTATATTATTTATTTTGTTCATTATTTAATTTATTAATTATTATTATGTATTATTTATTATTTATTTCATTTTGTTTATTATTCATTTTTTTATAAATATAATTCATTTAATTCATTATTTATATTATTATTTATTCATTTATTTTAATTAATTTATAAATATATTTTTTTCATTTATTATTTATATTATTATTATTTTTTTATTATTATATTTAATCATTTATTATTATTTTTTAATTTTTTAATTCATTTTTCTTATGATTTATTTATTTATTATTTTTTCATTTCATTTTATTTATTATTAATTATTTTTATTTTATTTATAAATATGATTTATTTAATTTATTATTCATATTATTAATTTATCATTTATTATTATTTATTTATTTGTTTAATTAATTTATTAATATATTTTATTAATTTATTATTTATATTATTATTTATTATTATATAGATTTATTATAAATATATTTTATTATTCATTATTTTGTTTATTTTTTATTCATTTATTTATATTAATTTTTAAATATATTTTATTTAATTTATCATTTATATTATTATTTTATTCATAAATATATTTTATTTTTATTTATTTATTCATTTATTTTTATTAATTTAGAAATATATTTTATTAATTTATTATTTATTTATTAATTTTTATTTTTATGTATTATTTAATTCATTTTATTTATTATTTATTATTTTATTTTTGTGTTTTGGTTATATATTGGTTAGATGTGGTTCAATTATTGGAGGACATTTTGGTTAGATTTTGGATAGATTTTATAACCAGACCAGATAGAACCACCAAAAATTGTGGTCCTAAAAAAGGTCATTTTGGTTCAATTTGGTCCAACTTAGTCTGGTTATAATTTTTGAAACCAAGGCAAAAGAAACATGGTCTGGTCTCAAAAAACCATGACAAGACCGAAAATATGAGACCATAACCGATAAACAAACATGGCATTTGGGCCATCTTTGGTTGGCGGTCTTTCTAGTCTGGTTTGGTCCAGTCTGGTCTGGTCTAATCTGATCTGGAAAAGTCTGTTTGGTAAGCGGTCTGGTCTTACTATTTATTTATTATTTATTATAATATTTATTTATGTATTAATTCCTTCTTTCTTTATTATTTATTCACTTTATAATATATTTTATTATTTTATTATTTATATTATTATTTATTTATTTATATATTAATTTATAAATATATTCTATTTATTTATTATTATTTCATTATTTAATTCATTTTATTTATAAATTATTTATTCATTTTTAATTATTTAAAAATATATTTTATTAATTTATTATTATTATACTCATTTTTTATTATTATTATGAAGTATTTATTCATTATTATATTTACTTATTATTTATTATTATATCTATTTATTATTTTTTATTATATTTATTTATTTCATTTTGTTTATTATTTATTATTTTTATTATATTTTTAAATATATTTAATTTAATTTATTAATTTATTATTATTTATTTATTATTTAGTCCATTTTTTATTATTATATTTATTTATTCTTATTGTATTCATTTTTTATTATTATTATGTTTTATTTAATTTATTATTTATATTATTAATTATTCATTTTTAATTATTTATAAATATATTTTATTATTTATTCATTTATTCATTTATTTATTATTATATTCATTTATTATTTTTATATTCATTTTTTATTATTATTAGGAATTATTTATTTCATTTTGTTTATTATTTATTATTTATATTTTATTTTTAAAGTATGTTTTATTTAATTTATTATTATTATTATTAATTTTTTATTATTATTATTATTTCATTTTTAATTATTTATAAATATATTTTATTAATAAGACCAGACTAGACCACCTGGAACCACTTTTTTTTTTTGTCTGAAATGAGGTCATTTTGGTTTGATTTGATCTTACTTGATCTAACCAAAAATTTGGGACCAATGCTATCAAATATGGTCTGGTTCCATAAAACACTAGACCAGACCTGCTGGAACCGAACCACCTACCAAACAGGGCCTTGCTGAATTCTTGCTCAACCCTTGGCGATTTGGAGTCTCTCCGCATGCAGCTAACTTTTGCCATTGCATGGAGGTTTGGTGATCTAAACAAGGCACTCCAATATTTCAAAGGTATTAATAACGCGAGGCATTACAAAGGTTTTTTTTTTTTTTTCGTCCAGGTTAATATTTGTATTTTGTTTTCTAAATTTATGTATTTATTTGAATTTGAGAGATTGAATTCACAAGTAAATTAATATGAGTACCAGGTATGAAGAATTTTCCTTTTATGTCTGTTAAAATCATTTTCGAACTTTGTTATATATATATCATGTATCTATATCTATTTGGTTATTAATTAATTTATTTTTATTAACTATTATTTTTAGTATTGTAAACTTCATCATCAATTAGTAATTGTGTACTGCAATATTTATGGTTTTGAAAATGCATTATCTTATTTTTTTTATTATGTTTTTTAATAAAACATTGTGTCTCATTAATTAATTTATATTTATTAATCATTTATTTCATATACACCATTATTTGTCTTTTAAGTACTCCTGCTACAAATTTCCACCGTTATTTTTTAATTTTTAATTATATTTTATTTTAATTGTAATGGATAGTTTTAAATTTATTTCACTTATTCATTAGTTCATTTTTTGATATATTTTGCTTTTTGGGTATGAGGGTTTCTTTTATATTCTTGAGTTTTTCATATATTAATTTGAATTTTGTCGATTTATTTTTATGTTATTTCTTATAATACACCGGAGTTTGAGGAATTTTTTATTCACCATAAAATCAGATATATTAATCCTTTAGATTACATCTTTTTCTCCGTTCTCATATATTGTAGTGGATATTTATTTTTTTTATTTTATAGTTTTTAACAATATTAGTCTTAGTTTGAGGAGTTTTCACATTTTTATTTTTAGTTTATTTATTTATTTTACTTTTTATTACTATATATTAGTTTGAGTTCGAGGATTGCTTTTTTATTTGGGTTTTTGATATATTAATTTGCTTTTATTTTTATATTTTATCTTTTTATAGCTATATGTATTAATTTGTTCTTCTCCTTTTTATTTTATTTATTTTCCCCCCTTTGAACCTCTAGGTCAGATTTAGTGCAAAGATATTTATTATATTTCCTAAAATTATTTTTATTTAAAAGTTTCAATAAAAAATATATCTTAAATTTTTATAACGTGCATTGCACATACACTTTACAAGTATACAGGCATGGATCCAGCTTGGGCCCTGTGGGGGCCACCGCCCCCACTGAATTTTTTTCTTTTTACCTTAATTTCTCTTAAATTTAAGATTTTTGCAATTCTACCCCCACGAAATTTGTAAAAAAATAGCTTAAAACCCCCACTGGAATTTTAATGTTTTAATTATGCCCCCACCCACTCACCTAAACTTCTAGGTCTGTCCCTGCTAGTGTATATATATATATATATATATATATATATAAATAAAGTCTTTTTCTTATTTCAAATTGGAATTTGTACAAGGATTTGGCCAATGCATGGCAATGCGCAACAAAGTACCTGTTAAAGATGCCACAACTATATCCACTTCACTTATTATTATTATTTACTTTCCAAAATATATGTGTGTATATATATATATATATCATTGTCCTCTTCATTGTAAATCATGTACCAGCTTCCTACGTAGTAGATGTTATGACTAATTAACAGGTTGTAAGAGACTGAAAGCACCAGTAAAGCAAAGACGCATGCAGGTCAGATGTTACATGGGACCTCCAATATTGGGCCCAAGGACTCGATTTGTTCATCAAGCTATATACACTGAACATGCAAATAATTAAGAAGATAAGAAGCGTGCCAATTAAGCAATAAAGTTTCCATTAAAGTCTCTTAAAACCTTTCCAACACTGGTTACTTCAACCACTTTGTGCCCTATGAAGTTTCTTTTGGACAATACTTGGATTCGTGGCTCCCATAGTATGAACGGACCTTCTAAACTTTGGATCAATCATATCCAAATTTTAGAGCTTGAGTTCGAATCCTAACTGTTGTGTACTGTGAATTAAATGTAAGGCCGGTTCGTGTAATACCCTCAAAATTAAAACGATCTCTTTAGAATCTAGGTTACAAATCCATTTTTACATGGATTCGCTATAGAGAGGATCAATCTTATTCTCTTTGCTGAAGAGGTCCAATGGCTAAATACTTAAAATATGAAATTGAGGTCAATTGTAATTTTTTTAAATGACGAACTCCTCATGGGCAACCCAATTAAGTATTGTCCTTAACAAAATTCTCCTTAATAAACTAAAAAATCCTTTCCTCCATATGTTATAAAAGATTGATTTATTAAAACAAGTCTCGTCTTTATTATTTAGCCAAGTATATCCGTTATAGGGACGAAAATTATTAAAGATGGAGACTTGTTTTAATAAATCAATCTTTTATAACCTATGGAGGAAACGATTATTTAGTTTATTAAGGAGAATTTTGTTAAGGACAATACTTGGGTTGCCCCATGAGAATCAAGTTAGTCATTCTCCGCTGATGTGATCCAATACAATTTGGATACGTGGTCAAAATCATTTTGAAAAAAAAAATCGACACTATTTAATTTCCTGTTTTATGAATTTATGTTCATCTTCCTTTTATAAAATTTTGAAACAATTACAAAAATAATCATTATTAGTTATATCTTTATAAATTTTTAAAAAGTGTATAAACATGTTATTATATGGACAATATTTAGGTCATGTCCTATGAGGGCCAAGTTGGTATAAAAGGAATTATATGGACAATATTTAGGTCATGTTCCACGAGGCTAAAAATTTTTATAAAAGGAAGATGACATAAGATCCATAATACTAATCAGAATTAATGTTAATTTTTTAAAAAAAGTATTTGACCACGTGTTCAAATTGTATTGGACCACATTTGTGAGGAGGACAAACTTTGTCCTCTCCGGATGAAGGTAAAAAAGCATATGAATTAATAAAAAATACAAGAGAGTGAGGAGTAGACATGTCAATGGATCAGATTTTGATTCGAATCTGATTCGAATCCAATCCGATTAGCCGGATTTGGATTGGAAAAAAAATCCGATAACCCGAATACGATCCAAATCCGATAATCCGATTCCTTAACAAATTGGATTTGGATTTATCTAATCTGATCTGATATAGATATAGTACCAAATATATACACATAAAATATAATATTTATATTGATATATATAAATATTTATTATTTATTATTTATTAATAATATATAATTGATCATCTATATGACTACTAAAGGTGAATAATTTTAGTAGTTATACTTTCAATTTATACAATATTTATAAATATATAAAATATATTTTAAGTATAAATTCAATTCTAATTACAATTCAATAGCAATAAACTTAATTGATTCAAATTCTATCACAAAACTCAATTTATAAATTATGTTTAAATTCAAACATAACTGTAGTTGAAATCTATAACACCAGTTCAATGGTATAACACAAATCAGAATAAATTTGAATTGAGAATTTTATCAATTTTACTCAATTGAATTCAATTAAACTACTTTAAATTAAGGATTTACTAAATTTCACTCAATTGAAGTCAATTGAACTCAATTGAAGTTAATTTCACTACTTTATATATATGTATAAGTGTATTGACGTAATTTCACTACTTTATATTATCTTATTCAAGATATTAATTATTTAATTTTATTTATTTTATTACAATAAATAAATCCTCAAATAAAAGATATAATCCTCTATTTGAGAGTTCAGAACTCTGTAACAACATTTCAATGGTATAACGCAAATCGTAATAAATTTGATCCCGAAATTAATCTTCATAACTATTATCAATTCCATAGAAGTTAATAATGTTTATTATCTTTTTGTATTCTTTCCATGCATTTATTCTCATATTATAATAAATTTAGTATTAAACTTATAATTAAAATTTAATTATTATTAAATTTGTAATTAATTATAATGTAATTAAAGATTAATTCCATAGATTATTTGTATTTATTCAATTCCAAGTTGCAACACATCATTTTTTCTTTTAAAATAAATGTGAAATAAATGAAAGAGCTACTAACATCACAACTGTCTATTTTCTTCATCTAATGGTTATAAAGAAAACCCTAAATGAGGGCCTCGTTAATAACAAGAGAGGCTTTCTTGCCCTCTCACTTTCTCGTTGTCTATGAACTATCTCTCCTCTACGCAATTCATCATCTACCAAGGTCTACTCTCTCTCTCTCTCTCTATCCATCTATCTAAGGGAGCTTTATTTCGTACTAAGAGTGTGTTGGGGATAATTGGTTAGGAAGAAAACCCTAGAATTTTTTTTCGAATTTTCTTCTACCAAGGTCTCCTCTGCTCGAATTTTTTTATTTTTTTTTTAGTTACCGATCTGTATACCCAAGAAATTGTTTAATAAGTTTTTATATTTTGCAGTGTAGAAGAAATACCGATTTGTATGTTCCAAAATCACATGACAACAAAACCCTGCTGCTCATTTTTGATATGATACTAAGGTAAGGATTAAAATGGGTTTTGCTCGAATTTTTTTCTTTTTTTTTAGTTACCAATCAATATACCCAAGAAATTGTTTACCGATCTAATACTAAGGTAAGGATTTGGATGGGTATTTTATGCTACTCTATTATCATCTTTCTCCTATGCTCGGTTAGGGTGGAATATAGTTGTTATTATTAAATTTGATGATATGCAGTTCTTAAATTGTAAATTTGCAGATCCAATACATTCATATATATTTCTTCTCTGAGTTCTTCCTAATCGTATTACAGGTTTCTTACTTTCTTTAGACACTCATGGGCTCTAGCATGGTCTGATTTCTTTAACGATTAAAAACATAAACAAACACTTGTTATCATAAAAAAAAAAATGTTTTGAGGACATATTTTTAGGGATTTTCCCCCCTTTGTCTTATTGTCTATTTGGAGAGTTAAGAGTCTTGATATTTTTCAGAAACAATAGACAAATTGAAGAGAAAAATGAAAGAAAGGAGACAAGAAATAAATGAGTTTCAAAATATTCAATTGCTCATAAACAGAAAGAACGAATAATCCAAATCCCCATAGTTCTTATTTTTCAGACTATTGCTTTTATTTGTGGTTTTAGAGGAGACTTGAGAATCTGAGATTGCCCTTTCCTTACAAATCCCTTGATTTAGATACCAACAAAGGTTTGGTTTATTCAAAAGTTATTTTAGAGTGTCTTTTTTGAGCTTTTTCATTCTTTCTAATCTCTTGTTTGTGTTTGTGTTAATAAAGACTAATTAGTTTAAGCCTGGCAGTTTGTTTTATGTTAGGAAAGCTGACCATAAGATTTGGTTTAGTTTTGTGCATGATCTTTGACTCACTAAGACACTGTTTTTAAGACTTAGTTTAGTTGGTTTTACAGCTCTTACTTGACCTATGACAATTGTTTTTGCTTTTGAACCCAATTGACCTCTTATTTTTAAATTTAAATTTTAAAGATGGCAATTTACACATTTTAGTTAAACAATGTAGTCGACCTCTATGTAGAGTGTGATCCTAGACAATTGTTTTCCATGTATACCTAATGAGCAAAGTTTTCCTTGTATACTTTATGAGCAAAGTTTTCTTATTGTCTATGTTCTACACTATCAAAAGAAAACTATTTCTAACACTTAAGTTTTCCTTGTATACTTTATGAGCAAAGTTTTCTAACACTTAGGTTTCTGTAGATGCAGAAAAATACACAATAATAATTGGGGTAAAAAATTGGATCCTTCATTCAATCTTTGGCCTTGTACTTGACTCATTTGCCCAAGTTTATCAATCCCTTAAATCAGGAGATTTGATAAACATTCCCCTTTTTTGGACTCTTTATTCCATAAACAGGACAACTCCCTGACTTATGGATTACTCAATTTCTAGAAAATTCCATGGGCCAATAAATTGTACGGCCCATCCGTCTTCGGCCCATCAGTCCTGTGGCCCATCCTGGTTAGGCCATGAATTATTTTGACCATTACATAGGCCCCTGAGGTTATGGGCTTTGTGATTCTCTTTCTAAAAGCCCATGACCGAAATTTGAGGTACTATACACATATATATACATACATGCACTTTATGGGAAATGATAGTTAGTGAGCTGTCAATCATTACTAAGCATTTATTGACATTTGAAATGAATGGCCATTAATTCCTCAATCTCAGCACCATGACGGTTCATCGTGGGTTGCGCGACCTTTGGGCTTCGTGCAGTCCTTTGGCCTCATTCCCTTCTCCTATAAAAACCCCCCTAAAGCTACTTCATTTTTTCATTCCTCATTTTACAACTACACTTTTTGCTCTCAACTTCCATCTCTGAAGCACGCTCCTCTCTACTCCCTGAAATCTTCTTCGTTTGGTCAGTTTTAGACCCTTCAGTAGTACGGTAGTCTGCTTCCGCCCGAAGCCTTCCCTGACGCATCACTATTATCTCAGTAAGTCGGACGGTCTCTTCCTTTTTCTTTATTTTCACCCCTGCCTCCCTTCTGTCTCTTCTACCTTTCTCGGCACTATGTCTGACAGCGACGATACCCGATTCGTAGAAGAGGTCGTCCTGTCCTCTAATACCGGTACCGATCCCACTAGTAATGGCAGTCCCCAATCTACTCACCAAAAAGCCCCACAAACATCTCCCCAAAACATTGATCTTCCGGGTTCGTCAACGAATTCGGAAACACCCATTTCAGGGGGTCCCACCGAATCCGTAGACCCTAAGTCCTCTGAACCGTTTGTACTGGCCCCTCTTAAGAGAGTCCGTCCCGAAGTAGATGTTAAACATCTTCGGGCTGAAACCCAAGTACCCAGGGATGTTGATGTGGCCCCTTACCCTGGTTACCTTGATTTCACCAGAAGTTAGGGACTAGCACCCGATAGCATTCTGTTATCGGCATCTCACCTTAGGGTTTTAAGGTTTCCCCTTCACCCCTTTCTTTCCCTATGTGTTTTTTATGCTAGGCTTACATCCCCTTCAACTGAACCCGAACAGCCTCAGGATCATGTTCATGCTCTTGTTGTACAATAGGGATATGGACCTAAATTTAGGTTTAGACGACCTGCTCCTTTGTTATTTTTTCTAAAATGCCAGAGCGAGTAAGGGCAGATACAATCTCTTTCCATTCCATGGTCGGAGTATATGTACTGACACCGAAAAATCTGATAAGGGATGGAAAGAAAGAATGGTAGTTATGAGTGGCAACTGGTCTTACTCGTTTTCCCGTATATTCCCGATCCCAAGTAATTTCGGTGCCATCCGTCTGCCCATCTTCCGCCCCCTTCATAAAGTCTCTTGCCTTTGCAAACACTGTGACCTTCATCAGGGGGATTATACCTACAAATTTCTGGGTTATGAGGATAGGGACATTCCCCTTACTTTCGTAAAACAACGTATAGGCCTCTTGAAAACCCATGTCTGGGGCAAAGCCCGATCTGTTACTGACCTGCTGACTTTGGAAAATCTGGAGTCAATTTCTAATTTGGGCGATATTGTTGACAGGATGGACTTGCCTGACGTTTACTCTTTCTACCATACGCCCTCAAGTTCCCGAAGGGGTCACCCTGTTGATGTTATACCACTCTCAACAGCACCGTCGGCGGCTTCGGTACCTCCTCTTGCTCAGAGTCGGGTAGCGTCACCAGCCCAGAATCCAGTAGCTCCACCCCAGCCTCCAGTAAATCCATCAGTTATCAGGACCCGATCCACTACAGGTGGTGGATTGGCCAATAAAAGAGCCAGAACTCAAGCTGATAACACTTCTACAAGCAATAATCCCTAAGCTCCGGAGGCATCCCATTCTTCAATTCCCTGGGAACCGAAGTTCCTTTTACCAGATGGGACTCCGGTCTGTGCTGATCATCTTACCCTTACCCAGCCAGAAGCTCTTCGGGCCATGGCAAAAGGGATATGGACTCCAGCTGACAGGGCCGCTCAGTCCAAAATCTCCAGGACTGATCTAGCGAAGAAGACTTCCATTATGGTTATGGAGGTATATACTTAGTTTTCGCTTTGAAACTTTGGTTCATTACTTATTGCCATATTTATGTACTAATGTGTCTTTTCTGTGCAGCTTATCTATGGGGTTCAGGCCTACAACAACATTGTGGAGACTGACGTGAAGGAAATGGCCAACATGAAAGCCCAAATCAAGCAAAATGATGCCCATTGGGTTACTTTGGTCAAATAGGCAAATGGCCTCCGTCAGACTGTCTCAGAACATAAAAGCCTCCTGGAGACCGGTGAGGCGGAGAAGCGGGCTTTGATTGCCGAAAAGCTGGCTTTAGTTACTGAGCTTGAAGAAGTGAAAGCAGTTAACCAGAAGATGGCATCTGAAAAAGCAAAGTTAGAGAACATTCTTGCTCTTGAGCGGGCCAAAGTAGAAGTGTGCCGCCTAGGAGGTCTCGATATGTACAACCGATACTGCGTCATCTGTGATCTTCGATAGGCTAGAGCTTGGCGACAGAGGCACGAAATAGAGCATATTCCCCTAGAAGCTCGGGAGTTCAAGACCGCAGAGGAATTTGATGCCCACATGGGAGTGCCTATGCCCTACAAAAACCCTCCTGCCTATGAAAACGAGAAGCGGTTCTCCGCTATTTTGAAGGGAGAAGAATATCATCCTCCCAACCAGTAGAATAGGCTTTAAGTTTATCTGTACTTACCCCTTCTAAAAGGGTATTTTTGTACTTTCTTCCTTTATCAATGAAAAGATCTTTTCTCACTTTAGTGTTCATTTTGTTTTTCATGCAATATTCATTGGCTAACACTTTCTCCTTGGCTGTTTCATATCCTATTTGAAATTTAACACTTAGGAAATTTTAATAATGGCACCTTTGGGCATCTGGCCCCTCAAGCTTGTCTTTGTCCTCTAGATAGTTCAAATCAAGCTTGAATTTATCACTTAGGAAAATTTTAATTAAACATGGAACCTTCGGGCATCTGTCCCCTGAGGCTTCCTGTTTATCCTCTGGTTAGTTTAAATCAGGTTTGAACTCAAACACTTAGAAAAATTTTAATTAAACATGAAGCCTTCGGGCATCTGGCCCCTGGGGCTTACTGTTTATCCTCTGGTTAGTTCAAATCAGGTTTAAACTCAAACACTTAGGAAAATTTTAATTAATCATGAAGCCTTCGGGCATCTGGCCCCTGAGGCTTACTATTTATCCTCTGATTAGTTCAAATCAGGTTTGAACTCAAACACTTAGGAAATTTTTTATTAAACATGGAACACTTGTAATAGAATGTGTATTTATTGAAATGAACATGAGAATCATGAAGCAGAGGTGCCGACATCGGGCACAAATGCTTATCACAATAGAAGTAGATATCATAAGAGAGACATAGCTTCAGCAAAAAAAAAAAAACTCCCTAAGGATAGTACCTCTTAAGCTGATAAGCGTTCTAAGAGTTGGACTCGATGTGGCCTGTTTCGTTCTTCCATACCCGATAGGCTCCGCGTCCGATGACCTCAACTACTGTGTAAAGTCCTTCCCATGTCTCTCGCAATTTTCCTACAATCCTAATCTTTCTTCTGAGTACCATATTGCCTACCTGGAATTCTCTTCTCTTGACTTTCGGATTGAATCATGCCCTGATTTGTTGCTGATAGGTAGCCAGCCTTATCCCGGCAACTTCCCTTCTTTCTTCTAGGAGGTCCAGATCATGGGCTAGGTGCTGATTGTTCGGACCTTCTTCCCATGCTTGACTCCTTAAAGTAGGTACCCTCAACTCGGTTGGGATAACGGCTTCGGCCCCATAAGCCATGGCGAAAGGTCTCTCCCGTCGGTTGCCTTGGAGTAGTCCGATAGGACCATAACACCTCGGGCAATTTCTCCAACCATGCCCCTTTTGCTTTTTCAAATTTTTTCCTCAGTGTATCAAAAATGGTTCTGTTTATCCTTTTAGCTTGCCCATTTCCTTGCGGATAGCCGACGGAAGAAGTGTTCTGATTGATCTCATGTTTCGCCAGGAATGCTTGAACCCTCATGTTATCAAGATTAGTGTCATTATCCATCATTATAGTTCGGGGTAGATCGAATCTACAGATGATGTGGCTCCAAACGAATTTTATAAAATGGCTACCCGTGATGGTGGGGTATGCCTCGGCTTCCATCCATTTGGTAAAGTAGTCTGTAGCCAGAAGAACATGAGTGGTAGAGCGTAAAGATTTCGGGAGTAGGCCCACAATATCCATACCCCATCGGGCAAACGGGTGAGGGACAATTGTTGGGTTCAGCAACTCTGAGGTGGATGAATGGCATCTCCGTGAAATTGGCATTTCTTACAATATCGAGTATAGACCTCAGCGTCCCTTGACAGATAGGGCCAGAAGTATCCTTGTGTGAGAACTTTATGGGCTAAAGATCTTCCTCCGGAATGATTGCCACAGGCTCCTGCATGAATCTCTTCCATGCCCGCCGATGCCTCGGAAGGCGTGAGACATCTCAAATATGGCCCGGAGAAGGACTTACGGTATATCTGGCCATTGTACAAAGCATATCTGGCTGCCTTCATTCTTATCTTCTGGGCTTCTGATTTTAACTCAGGCAATGCACCAGTCCTCAAATAATCTGTTATAGGGTCCATCCAACTTGGCTCTCATGGAATGACCATCACCTCTTCGGGGGGCTCCAAGCTTGATCGGATGATGAAGTCTATTGGTATAGTGCGAGTCATACTTTCTTCTGCTGCGGAGGCCTGGTTAGCTAGACGATCAGCTATAAAATTATCCCCTCTGGGAATCTGTTCAAAGGTTTACTACTAGAACCCTTCGGCCTCCTTTAGAACAAAATTCCTGTACGCTTCCATTTTTGGCTCTCGGGTTTCATACTCCCCATTGAACTACCGCATGACCAGCTGAGAGTCACTTCGAATCTCTGTTTTCTGTACTTGAAGACTTCGGGCCAACCGAATTCCTGAAAGAAGGGTTTCATATTCGGCTTCGTTGTTGGAGGCAGGAAACTCCAGTCGAACGGATTGCTGGATTTTAGTGCCATCTAGTGTCACGAGCTCCACAGCGATCCCTGCTCCATTGACATTTGAGGATTCGTCTACGAACACAACCCATAAGCTAGGTTCACTTTCTTCCAAAGAGTCTGTAGTTTTTGTTTCTAGCAAGAAATCAGCTACTGTTTGGCCTTTGATTGTAGTTCGGGGGACATAGGTTATGTCAAAAATCCCGAGTTCAATTGCCCATTTGGATACCCTCCCCGATAACTCAAGTTTTGCCATTATTGATCTGATCGGGGTTGCAGTTGGTACTATGATCGGGTGTGCTTCAAAATAATGCCGAAGACTTCGTTTTGCATTGACCAGTGATAGTACCAGCTTCTCCTGCTTCGTGTAACGAGTTTCTGCATGAGCAAGGGCTTTGCTGGTGTAGAAGACTGGTGTCTGGTACCCCTTGCCCTCCTTTACCAGAGCGGCGCTGGTAGACGTTGACGATATAGCTAGATACAGGTGTAGCGGCTCATCTGCTTCTGGGGTTGCCAGTATAGGAGGTTTTTCCATATAGCTCTTGAGTTTCCTCAGAGCCTCTGATTGCTCCAATCCCCAGACCTCTCCTTTTGCCGCCTTTATAGCTTGAAAGAACGGCCTACGCCGATCGGTTAATCGAGAAATGAAACGGCTGAGGGTCGCTACCCTTTCTGTTAGCACCTGGATCTCCTTCGGGGACCTTGGTTCTGCTGCCTCTACAAGGGCTTTGACTTGCGCTAGACTAGTTTGTATTCCCGTCTGATCGACTATGTGTCCTAATAACTGGCCCAAAGCCACTCCGAAGGAACATTTGGATGGGTTGAGCTTCATCTTGTACTTTCTGAGGGTATCGAACACCTGCTGCAGATCGGTCAGGTGATCGCCTTTTGCTTTGATTTTAACCACCGTGTCATCAATATAAGCTTCTATGGTGGATCCCATCATGCCCTGGAAAACTTTGTTCACCAACCTCTGAAAGATTGCACCTGCATTTTTTAGTCCGAAAGGCATAACTGTGTAACAATATGTACCTGATTCGGTGATGAATGTTGTTTTTTCCTCGTCATCAGGGTTCATTCGTATCTGGTTATATCCAGAGTACGCATCCAGAAAACTCAAGTGTTCGAACCCTGCAGTGGCATCTACTATCTGATCGATCTTTGGTAAGGGGAAACAGTCTTTCGGGCATGCTCTATTCAGATCGGTGAAGTCCACGCACACCCTCCACTTCTCATTCTTTTTCTAAACCACCACAACGTTTGCCAGCCAGGACAGATACTATACCTCCTTAATGAATCCTGCTTGGAGGAGCCGATCAACTTCCTCAGCTATGATCTAGTTTCTGTGAGCTCCCATCCGCCTTTGCTTCTGCCTGACGGGCTTCGCGTTGGGATCTATGTTGAGGAAGTGTTGTGTTATTGACGGATCGATTCCAGTCATATCCATATGGCTCCATGCAAATACGTCGGCGTTGGAGCGCAATAGGTCCTTCATTTCTTTTTGTTCCTGAGCGCTGAGGCCGGAACCGATATAAGTCAAACTTTCAGGATGATCGGGGCAAATATGTACTTCAAGCAAAGTTTCAGCTGCTATTGATGACCCCACGCCCTCTTCCTGTAATTATTATTTGTCTTCGGGTAACGCCTTGGATTGTGACCCTCGTTGTGGTTCCGCCTTTCCCTTTAGACGTTTCATGGTAACAACATAACACTCCTTCGCTGCTACCTGATCGCCCCTAATATCAATCACGTCAACTCCGTTCGGGTCAATACACCGCATGACTTGATGCATGGTTGAAGGGACTCCGTGCATCCGATGGATCCAACCCCTTCCCATAAGGAGATTATAGGAAGGTTTGACATCCACCACCACAAAAGTTTCTTGGAGCGTGCGTCTTGTTGTTGTCACTGGCAATTTGGATCTCTCCCACTGATTCCACTCTTCTACCATCAAATCCTGCTATCGGGCTTCTGGAAGGTATAATCTCCTAAGGGTTGATTTCTAACTTCTCAAAGGCCCATTTGGTGATAATGTTGGCGCTGCTCCCAGGGTCAACCATCACCCTCTTGATCAAGCAGTTCGAGACCATGAGGGAGATAACCAAAGGGTCATCGTGTGGTGTCTGAATGCTCCTCATATCTATAGAAGTGAAAGTTATCCGGGCGTCCTATTTCGGGCTTCTAAACTCGCTGACTTCCCCAACCCTTCGCAGTTTCTGAGCTTGCCGCATTTGGGACCTCCGAGCCTCTTCTACCTCTGACCAACTTGGTCCTCCATGAACCATGTGAATGACCCATACGGGCTATCCCATAGCCCCCTTGGCAGGTGTATGCGACATTTGATCTGGTCGGGTTCCCTCCTTGGCAACATACTCGGTCAGCTCTCCTTTTGCTATCATGGCTTCCACCTATCTCCTGAGACTTCTGCATTTGTTGGCGTGGTGCCCGTACTCGCCATGGAAGGCACAGTGCCTCGACATATCTCTTTGGTCCAACGGTTGTCTGATGGGTGGTGGTGACCGGTAGATTCCTTTACCCTTTGTCTCCTGGTATAGTTTGGCCAGGGTAACCTTTAAGGGGGTGACCTTGTCCTCAAACCTCTGGCGTTTCTCTGGGACTGGGGAGGGTGCATGAGGAGTGCTCGGTCGCTTGTGATCCGGTGCCTGATCTTTTACCCTAGAAGGTTCGGATGTCCTTGCCTCTACTGTTGCAAAGGCTGTTCTTCTTTGGCGTATAGCCAACTCCTCTTCTATTCGGAGATGCCCTTGTGCTCTAGAATTGAGTTCTACGATGTCAGCTAGTGGCTTCTTGACCAAGGATTGATGGAACTTGGTTCCAGGGATCAGGGCCATTCTGAAGGCTTCGACAGCCGAATGTTGGTCGCAGTTATCAATTGAAGACATCTCGACATTGAATCTCGAGACAAAAATTTTAAGGGACTCGCCTTTCTCCTGAATCATGGTGAATAGGCTTGAGATAGTCTTTTTTTGTCTTTTATTGCCGAAGTACTGGGCAATGAATAGTTCATAGAGTCTGAGCCAGCTTCCAATGGATCGGGGTGGTTGCTTTCTGAACCAGAACAGGGCCGCTTCGGTCAAGCTGGTGGGGAAGACTTTGCAGAGTAGGGCTTCGTTTTCGTTGTAGACATTCATCTTGGTATGCACGTGGTAGATGTGCTCCGTCGGATCTTTCGTGCCATCGAACAAGGTGAACTTCGGTAGTCTGAACCTCTCCGGGTAGGGCACACATGTGATTGCTACGGTGAACGGAGTCTGCACACTGTCAATGGATGCCTCGGATGCTAGATCGATAGGGGACTGCACCTTCAGATCCTTCAGCACCTCCTTTTGGAATCTAGTCATAATCTCCTCTAACTTCCTCATGGTCAGGATCTCTTCGGGATTGCGCCCCCCAAGCACCTGTAGGGATGATTCCGCGTTCTCCTCCCGATCGTTGCTGGAGTTTACATGGTGGTTGTCCCTTTCTGACTGGTGGCCTATGGATCGATCCTTCTGGCCGGACTGTTCATCGTTCTGGACCTCTAGAGGGTTCTGAAGTTGAGCCAGTTTTGCAACTAGCTCAACATTCTGCCTCTCCAACTCGGCAGTTCTCTCCTCTAGGGCTCGCCTGATTGGATCTTTAGGCTGCTGGCCTCCGTTCGGAGGTAAATCAGTCTGGTGCGAACGGGTGATCACCGCCATTGATAGTATGAATCTTAGCTTTTTGTAGAGGATGGGAAGCTTATTGAAAATATTTCAATAATAAAGTTTCCCACAGACGGCGCCAATTGTGTAGAATCAGAAAAATACATAATAATAATGGGGTAAAAAATTGGATCCTTCATTCAATCTTTAGCCTTGTATTTATACACAATTTTGATAAATGGGTCAAGCCCATTTACCCAAGTTTATCAATCCCTTAAATTAGGGGATTTGATAAACATTCCCTTTTTTTGGACTCTTTATTCCATAAACAGGACAACTCCCTGACTTATGGATCACTCAATTTCTAGAAAATTCCATGGGACAATAAATTGTACGGCCCATCCGTCTTCGGCCCATCAGTCTTCAGCCCATCTATCAACGGCCCATCAGCCCTATGGCCCATCCTGGTTGGGCCATGAATTATTTTGACCATTATAGTTTCTAACTGTTTTTGTTCTACTATCAGATCCATGATTTGTTTCTCTACTTCTTTATCTTGTTGTATATATGTCTGTGTGAATATATATTTTTGTACATAAACTAACATTTTATATTTTTTGCAGGACATGAAAATAACTTGAAGTGACATTGTTTTTTGGAAGAAATGGAATGGAGCAACTTTTGCACATACATCGGCTAATTATAATTTTTTGTTCTACAATCGAGCCATGCATCATATTAAGGATTTTTTTTGTTCTGGAGTTCAATCTGATTTGTCCCACTGACCATAGGTTGTTTTGTGGTATTTGATTTTTGTAATACTTGAAATGTAAGTAGTGTTAAGTGTATCACTGTTATAATAAATGTGATTAACTTTTTTTGAAAGGAATTTTATTAAATTTTAGTAGTATTAATGTTTATATGGATGTATTTTAAACTCAATTAGAGCAATTTGATCACAAATTGGTATTTGATTTTTGTATGCTATATAATTTCAGACAATTCAGTTAATAGAATATTAGAATTATAAAAAAAAATTATTGAATCGGATATCCGATAAGTGAGATAATCGGATATGGATTGGATGTAGAGAAATTCATCGAATTATCGAATCGGATCAGGTTAATTATTGGCTTATTGAATTCGGATCGAATTGACCTTGATCCGGTCCGACTTCGACCGTTGACAGGTCCAGTGAGGAGGGAAGAAAAAGGTAAGAGAATGCATTGGAAGTACTCCAAAGATTTCGACTTTTTCATGCTTTCTCTTTACTGTTATCTTACCAAAGTTTGTTTCTGTTGCGAGTTGAATATATATATATATATACCCCCACAATAAGCAAGCCCAACTCTAGGTTTGTATTGGCCCAACCGAGGAGGACCTTCAAATTAATCCACTTGAGTAAATTAGTGGTGAAAAAGTGTATTCATCAATAAGAGACAAACCATGGCCAACAGTAATTATTTAACTTTCCATATTACACCCATGAATTAAAAAGTTATTCAAAAGGAATGGTTGTGTGATTATGTTTGTTCCGGACAATATTTGAAAGCAGCATTGACTCATATGGTTTTCACTATTGGCATCCAAAGATTTTCATTTTTCATTTAGGCTTTGTTTGGATGGGTAAGAGAGAAAATAAATGAAATGATAGCATTAGTTATGAGAGAAAAGAAATGAAATAATAGCATTAGTTATGTCTCGATAAATTATGAAGGAAAATAAAATAAATGATAACATTCGTGTTTGATAAGGCTAGAGGAGAGAAAAGAAAATATAGTATTTTAACTCATTTACTTTCTTATCCTTTTAATTAATATATATTTAAATTATGTGTTTTTAAATGTTAAGGACATTTTTGGTATTTTAAAAATTATACTTAACTTACTATATTTTTTCTCCAAATCTTCTCACTTTTGGAAAGATATCAAGTGAGAGATTTGAGGGGATAAGTTATCATTTCAAATCTCTCCAAATCATTTATTTTCTCTCATAATTGACAACCCGAATACAAAATTCACTATCCTTTCCTTTATTTTCTTTCCAAATTCTTTTAAATCACTCATACAAAACAAAGCCTTAGGCTAGAAAGCATACGGAAGAGGAGGATATAAGAAGGAATAAATATCTTGGGGATGCATTAATAATGTTGGAGAGGGAGTAACATGTGATCTGTCCAAATCGTGTGAAAATAAAAGTATTAAATATAAAGAATTATCACGATCTAGCTTTAGGTTGAGAGGGTTATCGAACCACGGAAATTAAAGTCGTATTTCAAATAATCATAACTTAGTAATTTGAATTATATTAAAAATAGTTTGATTGATTTGTTGTATAAAATCTACTGAACATAAAAGAAATAAATAAATAATTGTTTTGGTGAATTCAAGATAAACAAGTCTAGGGTTTTCTTCAAAATCCACCACTAGCATAATAATATAGTCTTTTAATCATTAAATTGCAAGAGAGAGATATAGCTCACATGAATCAATTTAGTAAATGTACAAGTAATTGCCTAATCCCCAAAGAGATGCAATCAGTCCGATTCGCTACAACCCATCTTCGATTGAAGTATGATTAGTGCATGCATCTATTCTACAACTCCTAAAACATTAAATTAAAAGCATGTTTATATCATCTTCTCTTATCATGACCTATGTAAACCTAAGACTTCATCATGCCAATTAAGAACCATTATAGAAATCATTATTAAACTTTCGGAGTACCAATTCCTAGTGATAAAACATAGTTGTTCAAGATTAATCATCAATTCAATCTAAGACAAAAAGAGAATCAACGAAGAATCGTATTTAGGTATTAAGTTTGTTCTCTAATTACATAATCACCATATGAGTGCTCTTTAGTTTCCCCTCTTTGTAATAAAAATAATTAAAGTTCTACATTACTCGGCTAAGGTTTCGTTGGAAATCCTAGATACTGATTTAGTCTCTCATGATAGGAGAAGACTGCATCATAGATGTAGAAATAGTCGCTATGATTGGTTTACACCGTTCTTCTAGTTCTTGAATGGTAGAGAGAGAAATTCTTCTTGAGAGAGAAGTTGTAAAATGATCAGAAAACTGAAACAAAATTAAAAGATAGCCTCATTTGTATGTGAGAATCCATATTTATAGACAAAAGTTGATGTAATCATGGCATGGACTTTTTTGGACTCCAAGTTGACTTTGTGTGAGGACCACTCAATCTTTGGCATGTTGTATCAATTATACCCTTCCCCCATGTTGTAGAGTGGAAAATGGGTCAAAATATATCATACGTATCAGCACATGGGAAGTTTGGGCCGTCATTGGGCGATCGATCAGTGGGAATTCCCGATCGATCGAATTGTTCCCAATCGTTCACCACTACCCTGCGCGCTTGCACTGTTTCGGCAATAACGTTTTATACGGGAGTCTGTTTTCAGCGTTCTTTAGCTCGTTATGAAGTTGTTTTGAATCACTCAATTTAAAGTTGTTTTGACCGAGTTATAGTTGCTTGAAGTTGTTCCTCTATTTCTGTCTTTTGGGTTTTTCAACTATTACTTCCACTTTCTCGTAAAATCCTGAACACTTCTCCTTTTCATTTTCGGTTGCTTTCATTCACTTTTTTACTTAGATTTGCTTCATTACTCTTCGGTCTCGGCTTTTGAATGGTCTCGAGTCGGTATTCCAATTAATTCACCGAAATTAACTCACTTTTTTTATATCAAGCCTGAAATACGCTTAACAAAACAAACTGGATAAAAAATACCAAGATAATGGAATAATTAGACTAATAATACTCAGTTAGGGGGCTTTAATACTAATATTTGTCACCTAACAATATGCATGGATTTAAATGAAATATAAAAGGAAGTTGGAGAGGGAGTAACACCATAATACTCTTTCTATCCCAAAATAAGTATTCACATTTGACTTTTCAAAAAATTTGGGGTATTTTGTGTTTCCAATTTTGTCCTTTGAAAATACAGTATAGTTTTAGTTTTTAGTGGGGCTCATTATTTTTTGACGTTAATGAAGAGAGATAAATTGGGGAAGTATAAGATTATATTGTATTGGAATTTGAAACTAGACACTTATTTTGGGATGGATAAAGTTATGAAAGTGGATACACACTTATTTTGAGACGGAGGGAGTATAAAATAAAACATAGAAAAAAATTGAATATATTTCTGCATTCTCTTAAGAAAGGATAATAACATTTGTCTCGCGTTATATTTTAAAATAATATTTTCAACTTCCCTAATTCATGTCTAAGTAAAATTGGCCTCTCACGTGGTAGCTTTTAATACTATTGTCATCTCAAATTTTACATAAAATAAGAAATTTTTCTTAAAATATTTGAAAAAAGCTATGTTGTCTTCATAAATATTGAAAAGGGTTAAGTATTGAAAACACCCATATGATATAAATATCGAGTGTATCACACCCCAAGAATTAAAATGTGTGTATTGGCACCCATAAGTTTTGAAACATGGCAACTACACCCCTATCGGCCACTTTCCGGCTTGTTTTGTCCGTTAAATGGTCATGTGCAACTAACATATAAACTCTGAAATGCCCATTTTACCCTTTTACAAAATCTATTAGGGTCACGAGCTTTTAACCTCCTATAGTATGATATAGTGCGTATAACTCCCATGTGGTATGACTTCACCCTAAACCTTTATACTGTGAGCGAATTGACTCCATTTTGTATTTACCGATGACTAGACATGTTAAATGACATATTATGTGCACAATATGCATACTATATGGGATTAAAAGCTCGCGACCTTTAAAGTGTGCTCCTTCAATTAAATAAAAACAGGGATGATATATAATACCTTTTTGTAAATGTTACAGTATTTTTATTTGTGTTACCTCTTAATACTTCTTTTCTCTCCCTTTAATTTGTTGTAAATGTTAGTTTTACTTTTTGAAATCAAATGGGAAGTAACTATTGTTTGAGCTTTCTTGAGGGTAGATAAATGATAATATTCAATAGAGAAAACGACTTTAGTTGACTCATCAGTCATTACACCGCTCCTTCAATGAAAAATGTTCACTCATCCTCTCTTATAAGAATAGAAAAGGATATATAGTAATTTATATGTTTTATTCGTGAAGGGAAAGTTTATCCCCGCTTATTTTTATTTTTTTATATATATTATTCTTTGAAAAAATAGAAGATTTAAGAAAAATAATAACAAATTAAGTGGCATTGTGATAATACAAAATATAAATATATAAAAAAAAGAGACATTTGCGTCTCATTTTAATATTAAAAGATAATAATAGATTGATTACATAGTTTTGTTTCATTTCTTTCGTGTATATTTTTCAAATAAAAATGGTTATTTTTATTTTTATTTTTGTTAAAAGATGAATTTGAGGCATTATTATATTTATTGTCTCTTGTTCATCATTTCTTTAATTTTACTAATTTATGGCAAAAAGACTTGAGACTTGTGTCTCAAAAAACATTAGATCTCATGTTCCGTTTTCAAGTGGTGCCAATAACTCGCTAGCATAATATTATTCTTACCCAATTCGTGTTGTGAAACTCTTAAAGTTAATAACTTGAATTGGCATGGCATCCTACATGTCTTTTAATAAATTAAAAAAATTAAATAAAACTTTCATCAAAATCTAAACCCTAAACATATGTCCTTATGAAACCCATATTCCCTGCTAAACCTATTTTTTGTGTGAAACCCTAAGAGAATCCATGGCCTATCACCAAATCAAAATCTAGAAAGCTTAAAAAATTTCATTGTCCCTTGCTAATCAATTTTTC
This sequence comes from Cornus suecica, assembly GCA_963922005.1. Lineage (NCBI taxonomy): Eukaryota > Viridiplantae > Streptophyta > Magnoliopsida > Cornales > Cornaceae > Cornus > Cornus suecica. The sequence goes on from OY998244.1 coordinate 18,594,131, forward strand.
TTACTATTACAAGTTTTCAGGAAAAAAAAAAAGACACACTCACCCACATTCATACACACTCTGGTCTATCTTCAGAGAATCACAGTTGACCCTCACGTTCTCTCTCACACACAAAATACAAACACGCGCATATGGACACTAAGGTTCCGTTTTTTAGAGAATCGATTGCAAATCGAAAGTATTTATGAGGTTCTTTCTAGGTTGCTCCGTACGAAAGCAGTTGACATTCTTTCTAGGTTGCTCTAGGTTCTAAAGGAAATGTATGAATTAAAGTGAACAAATAATTATGCCATGTGGATTGCCATCTCATCATATCGGCCATTAAAATTAAAATCATGAACTTAAATTCATTTAATAAAAAAATTAACAAAAGCATATTCTCATTTTTTATTCCTTTCTTTCTTTGCTCTAGGTTTGCGTTAGCATTTTCTCATTTTTGATTTACTGAAAATTTAACAAAAAATAAATAAATTAAACTATTATAATATCTTTCATTGGGTAATTCCGAAAAACCCCCTTTAACACTAAATCACTTTCAATATATATAACACGTACAAAGATTTCAGTGAATTAAGAAGTGAGGGGATTATGATAGTTTAACTAATTTACATTTACTAAAAATTTTAATAAAATAAAAGTGAGGATACTTAAATAATTTTACACTAATTATTGTAAAGCTCAAGGGCGTAACGATTTAATAATTGAAATACTGATTTGTTTAAAATTATAGTTCAAAAGTTACATTGCAACAATGTATATTTAAAAGAGTTAAATGCAACAAACAAGAAATTATTGAGTGGACCAGGTTCACCACATCATTGTGCTGATGTGGTGGTCCAACCCAATGATGGTTTGCCATTTGTATAAAATGGACACATCATTTTTGTCACATCATCATCTTCAACCTCAATATTATCATCCCAAAACCCTAGCCACCACCATAAACCGCCACCACCACCACCGTCGCCGCAACCAGCACCACCCATCACCGCTTACTTGCGTATCAATATATATAGCTATATCTGTATATATATGTGTATGTATAGATTTATAGGGTATGTATGAATCTTGATATTCTTGTCAGATATTTCTGGGTCTGGTTTTTTTTTTAATGGAATTTGAAAATGTGATGAGGGAAATCGAATGAAGGACTTGTCTTGTAGCTAGTGTTTTAGAGAGAGGAGTAGATAGAGAAAAGGGTGAGATTTTTATGCGAGTGGTGGTGGCGGGGTGAGGTTGAAGAAGGTGATGGGTGGTGGTCGCGGCGGCGGTGGTGAGGTTGAATGTGGTGGTGGGTGGTACTGGTGGCGGGGTGATGTTGAAGAAGGTGGTGGTGGTAGCAGTGGGGGTGTGAGGTTGAAGATGGTGGTGGCAGCGGTAGTGGCGGTGGTGGTGAGTGGCGGTGGCGGCGACTAAGGTTTTGGATGATAATATTGGGGTTGAAGATGATGATGTGGTAAAATTGATATGTCCATTTTATACAAATGGCAAACCATCATTGGGTTGGACCACCACATCAGCACAATGATGTGGTGGACTTGGTCCACCCAATAATTTATCGCAACAAACCCCTAGATTATGATTAAATTTGTAAATAACTTTCCTAAATTATAAATTGTACAACAAACCCCTTAAACTATCACATTTATTGCAAAATGTTCCATTTTTTAAAAAATATTTTCATAAATGACCTAAACACCCTTTCTTTAATATAATTTATTTAATAAAATTTTCTTAATAATTTAGATTATGAAATAATTGATAGTAATTTGATGGCATATTCCCCATTTAAACTTGCATAAAATTACACATAATTTTTAAAATTTTATTGTGAATAATTCTTTAAGGTTGTTTAAATGAAAATTAAATAAAATTCTAAAATGTTTGGTAAATTAATAAAAAATATTTATATATAACAAGATAAAATCAAAAGGTTTTTATTGTCTTTTTAATTTGTGATTTATTTATGAAAAGAAGTTTTTATTTGACATAAAGGAAATTTTTAACTAGGATAATGAGTTTTATTATTTAAATTATATTAAATTTTAATAACAAGTTAATTAATTTAAAAATAAAATAATTACAACTTATAACTCTATTTTTTTTACATATATACTCTACTATATTTAAGTTGAATGGTAAAATAAATATTATAACTAAGAGAAATAATATTGATATAATTTAAATAATTAATAAATACAATAATGAGGGTATGACAGTCTTTTATAAAAGAATTAGGGCAAATTGCAATAAATTGAGTTTTAGTTCATGATTTTTTTTTTAGCACTTTACCCTATTTAAAAATTAAAAAAATAAAAATATGGAAAATTGTTGAAATATACAAGAGGGCCTGAGTCGCCTGACTCATGAGCGGAGAAACTTGCCCAAACATTTTTTTTTATCGGGTCGAGTATTCATTTTTCTCACAAATTGTTATGAAGAAACAATGCTAAGAGCAACAGTGACCACTCTCTCACTCTCCCTCCAAAACCCTAACATCTTCAGACACCTCCCTTCTCTCTCCCCTCGCAAAACCCTCCTGCGTCTTCTACCCTTCAGCCCTAAACTCTTTCCCGCCAGAACCCTCTCTCTCTCCTCCGCGCTGCCCCAAACATCACGCCCCGTGACCTCCGATGTTGACCTCGATTCCCATTACCTCTCTTGTTCGATGCCCAATCAGCACCTCAGAGTCGCCGTGCTTCTCAGCGGCGGTGTTGATAGCAGCGTCGCTCTTCGTCTCCTCCACGCCGCCGGCCATTCCTGCACCGCTTTCTATCTCAAAATCTGGTTCCAAGTATGTGTGTATATTTATATATATAGATAGATAGATAGATAGATTGTCACTATTGAAATTTGATGTAATTTTAGGTGTTGGGTATTGGGGTTTTTTAACACTTTAAGAGTATATTTATAGTCAAGATTGAATTTTGAAGAAATTTTAGTTGTTCGGTATTGGGTTGTAACTTTCTAAGAATATATTAATGGTCAAGATTCAATTTTGTAGAAATTCTTCTTGTTGGATATTGGGGTTTAAACGTTTCTGAGTGGCAGCTTTTCAACGACTTTATTGCAGATATTATTTCATTATGTAAATTTTGTTTACAGCCCATTTGTTTTTTCCTAAATGGTGTTTCATTAAAAGAAAGCAAAGATGTACAGAACAGGAGTGAAGGCATTCCCTCACTTAAACAAGACTGTAATGGAGTATCTCCATTTCCAGTAACTACAAATTAAAAAAAGAAAGATCTCAAATGAAAATGTTTTCTATTTTAGAGTTGTATTGTATAAGGTAATTTCTTGTTAGAGAGGTCTTCTATTTTCCAAGGAATTGTAATCCTTATCCAACAAGAAAATGGGTTTGTAACTCTATAAATAGACACATAAGGTTGGTAGTTGAGACTTATGAGAAGGAGAGAGATGTAGTCCCATGGGGATCGATGTGTTTTTAAGGGTAGAGAAAGTATACGGGTTGGGTAGGACACCGATGGTGAGAAGGAGTCTTGCGTGAAGGAGTCGCTGAACACAGGGAAAACTCAGGTGGAGTTTGTGTACGTTTACCGGTGGTGGTAATTCTCTACTGTTGTAATATCTCTATATGATTATAGTGAAATCTCTTCTCATCCGTGGACGTAGGCCAAAGTTGGGGTTGAATCACGTTAAATATTGTGTGTTATGTGTGTGATTAGAAACATGTGTGGATGATCTTGGGCGGGATTAATTCCTAAGTGTGAGATGAGAATTAACTCCTAACAAGTATATCAGAACTTGGTTGCAACTGTTTTTACTCACCGGTGAAGATGAAAAAGATAAAGATGATGATATAGATGAAGAAAATGAACTGATCGTGCAGAAGGCGCGGTGAAGATGATGATGATAAAGACAAAGCGCGCAGAGGCGCGATGGAGAGACACGCAGCAAGCTCGCGGCTTGCAACAAGATCGATGGTTCATATCGGGATATTTTGAAGAATATTCAGAAAACATAAGGAGTCTCAACCGGTGTTGTAACGGATCTCAGTTGGAGGTGGAGTCAATCGATTTTATTGTAACTTGTAACGATTATCCAGAGATCATGATGAATTCATGGTATGGAGCTGTAGTTATCAAGGTGGAGCCTTGAAGAGATGATTGACGTATGAGATTTGAGCCAATGTGGAGATTGTTAGGAAAGTGCCTCAAAGTTCTATTGTAATTAGGTTTTCTATTTTAGAGTTGTATTGTATAAGATAATTTCTTGTTAGAGAGGTGTCTTATTCTCTAAGGAATTGTAATCATTGTCCAATAAGAAATTGAGTTTGTAACTCTATAAATAGACACCTAGGGTTGATAGTTGAGACTTACGAGAATGAGAGAGATGTAGTCCCATGGGGATCAATGTGTTTTGAAGGGTGGAGAGAGTTTACGGGTTGGGTAGAGTAGACATCGATGGCGAGAAGGAGTCGCAAAGCATGCGAAGGAGTCGTGGGTACATAGGGAAACTCAGGTGAAGTTTGTGTATGTTTACCAGTGTTGGTAATTCTCTAGTGTTGTAATATCTCTACATGATTACAGTGAAATCCCTTCTCATCCGTGGACGTAGGCCAAAGTTGGGGTTGAATTACGTTAAATATTATGTGCTATGTGTGTGGGTAAAAACATGTGTGGATGATCTTGGGCGAAATTAATTCTCAATTGTGAGATGAAAATTAATTTCTAACATAAAACAACTACAATTCATGTCACTCATTAATACATATCCCAACAACCTCAAATGAATTCCAAACGACCTCTCTAGCCACAAAAGAAGGGTCAAAATATGTTCCTTGGTGAAGTCTCATGTTCCTAGTCTTCCATATACCCCAAAACTAGTCGTGAATACCATTCTATTCACCTGATTTCTCACTGTATCATTTTTCAAAGTTGTACACCCCATTGCAGTAAAATATCAAATGAATAATCAGTTGATAAATTCCATCCAATGCAGTCCTTAATGGTCCGCCAAACCTCTTGAGAAAACGGGCAAGTCCAAAAAAGATGATTTACATAATCTGAATCCTTAAGGCAATTATAGCAAACAGGCACAACAACAATTCCTCTCTTCTTCTGTAATTTACTAGGGAAGGCAGCCTATCACGGATACCAAGCAACGTGGTTATAGCAGCTCTGGGAGGACCTTTATTCCACACCAATGTAGTCCATGGAACTTTTGCGGAATGTTTACAGCCCATTTTAGTCTCTTTTTTTTTGGTTAAGTAAGAAATATATAAAGAAAGTGCTCAAATGGGGAGTGCAGCCCAAATATAAGAAAGAAAAGCCCTAAGGCCCAAGAGAGCCCAAAAAAACAACTTTTTCCTCTATGGATGTACAGGAAAAGCCCATAACCCAGAAAAATAACGAAGAAATGAACATGTCTTTGATGGTGCTAATGGGGGACTCAATCCCGTTGAAGCGGTGATGTTTAGTCCATTTACTTGTTTAAAGGACAAAATAAGCATTTCAAATTGTTTACATGCTGATGTCATCAACTTTTAATGGTCAATATGTTTACAATCATGGCTGGGGTCTTCATGATGTCTAAACATGACATTAGGGTGTGTGTGATTTTGGAAACACAAGGAACCTTATGCAATGGAAGCTTTCGTGAAGGTAAAAAAAGAAGGGGTGTGAGTGTTAGTTTTCTTAAATTTGTTAGGTTGATCTAGTCCTTGCAAGTGTTAATGGTGATTAATGATTTATTCGGTTGTTTATTTGTTTATGCATTTATTTTTGTTTTATAATTATATATAGTTTAATAACTTAGGGCCCCATCTTTTTAAATGTGATCCCGGAAAAAGTTTGGCATCTTTTTCAATTGCCGGTCTTATTGGATTGTTCATCCTATATTGATTATACAAATCTTTTGCCACTCCTTTGTATAAGATTGACTTGTATACTAATCTAGTTAAGCATTTTGGAAGCTAGAAAACACACTCAGCTTGTCTGAATTGGAATTTTTTGTAGGAGGACTTTCAAAACTTTTGGTCTGAATGTCCTTGGGAAGAAGATTTGAAGTATGCAAGAGCTGTTTGTGATCAGGTCACTTCCTATTGTATGTACAGTATTTCATATTTTCTGAAGTACAATGATTGAGTTGCATCTCAATTTGAAGTTAAGCTAGGAGCTCCATAAAAGAGAGGATGTATATATATATATATATGCATGTATTTATGCGCACCTTGGTCAAAATTAATCTTCAATCTGACAATTTGGTTGGTGCAATGGAAGGCCGTTCATCCAGCTAAATTCAAACGACATTTGGTTTCAGGTCAATGTACCACTGGAAGTTGTGCATTTGACTGATGAATATTGGAAAAATGTGGTATGTACAAGTTTTTTATTTATTTAGGTTCTGTTATACGACTTCACGCTTCTTATTAATAAAAACTATATCTCAAATTACTTTCTGTTAATAACATTTTTTAGTTTATTATTAGATACCTCAACCCATTGTTAGATGTTTTTCTCTTATCCTTTGCTTTGCTTAGTTTAGTTTCAGTTTTCTTTCTTTATTCCCTATAGGGAAAGGGGGAAGAGGTCTTAGATGAAGTCACAAAACTTTCTGGTCCATGTTTCAGGTGTCCTACATTATTGAGGAGTATCGATGTGGTCGAACTCCTAACCCAGATGTCCTTTGCAATACAAGAATAAAGTTTGGTATGTGGTTTCGGCTACTGTGGACTAACATTCGTCTTTTAGTTTGTGTTATTTACCCTTGTGCTTTCTATTTTCAGGTGCATTCATGGATGCCATCAGTGAGATGGAATTTGACTATGTTGCCTCAGGACACTATGCAAATGTTATTCACTCATTTACAGATGAAACAGACAGGCCATCTGTTCTGGAACTATCAAAAGACATGGTACCTATTCGAGATAAACCTAAGCTATTTTTTTGTTAGGTTATGTGACATTAGCCTTTTACAGGAGATTATATATATATTTTTTTCTTTTATTCTCTGGGAGAGCATTTACTTTTGCAGTCATAAATGTAACTTCCTGATCACGAGCTTCCTTAAAGTTCTATGTTACATCTTTCAGAGTAACAATTCTAAGATTCCACGCCGAAGTTTATGAAATGTATTGATTGAATCAACTTATTCTCCTCCCACTTTCCCAGCAATTTAGTCTTTAGATTTCCTATCACTCATCAGTATGATTGATTTTTTTTTTTCAAGAAAGATAAAAATATAGTGATTTAAAAATGATGAAAAAAATTTAGAAATAAATAATAACTTGATACATGACACTAGAACTATAGGTCACTTTTCGTAGGAGGATTAGCAAAAAAGGAAGATTGATGCAACAGATTTATCGTTTCATAGATAATTGCATCACAGAGGATTGAAGAATGTGTTTTCATGTTTGGCGGAAGAAAATGTCAAAAAACTCTTTCAAAAGTGATAATGCATTCATCCATCTGGATTCTGCTTTATAGATGAACATTTATGCCTGCTTCATAGATTTGCAAGAGTGTGTTTAGAGGCACCCACCCACACTCCTGAGATATGTTTAGAGGTTCCTAACAAGGTGCAGACCCATTTACATGCAACACATGCAACTCTATATGGCAATATAGATAACATATGTATTTTTGTCAAACACACACCCCGAGAAGGAAACGGCATATAGTACCACTATAATCCAAAAAAAAAGTAGGCGAAAGTCATCATTTTATATTAGTCTCGTTTGCCAACGACACCTTATTTGTTTTTTTGATTAAGTATGTATTAAAAATGCACTCAAACGAGGAGTGCATCCCAAAACAAAACAACCCCTAAGGGCCAAGAGAACCCAAAAACACTATCTTCTCCTCAATGGATTTACAATTCCGACCCATCACCCAACAAAAAAGATTACAAATAAAAAAAAATCATTAATAGCCCCTAAAGGAGATCCAATACCCTCAAAGCAACGCCTATTGCGCTCAAGCCAAAGGCTCCACTAAAGGCAAAGGGGAGCCACCCTCCAAAAAGTACGGGCATGAGGCCCAACATGCGCGCCCTTCCAAGCATCCAAAACATCACGCACCGACGCCGGCATCACCCACAAAACCCCAAATAAGCCAAGGAGGAGACACCAACAATCAAAAGCTACCGGGCAATGCAAAAGGAGGTGATCAACTGATTCCCCATCCTTTTTGCATAAAAAAACACTGGTTGATAACAATAACGCCCCTCAACCTCAACCTCAACCTATCCAAAGTAAGAATACGTCCCCATGCCGCCGACCAAGTGGAAAATGCAACCTTGAGAGGGGCCTTAGAATGCCAGACCGCCTTCCAAGGAAAAACCTCCTCCACCTTAGGCGAAAGGCAACGAAAAAAAGAAGCCACCGAGAAACACCGCGTTGGTGTGGGACACCAAATCAAATAATCCTGCCCGAAGCCGATACAACAGCTCCAACAAGCCAAAGACTTCCCATAGCTCCCAATCTTGGAAAGAACGCACGAACATGACATCCCACATTAGTCTACCAGTATCGAGGTGATAACAATCAGCTACTGAAGCATGACGCGCCCGAGCAATCCTAAATAGTTGGGGAAAAGAATAAGCAAGAGGACTCTCCCCACACCACCAATCCGTCCAGAAGCAGACAAAACGACCATCGCCTACCCTAAAACGGACGGAAGAAGCAAAAGGAGCCCATCCCCGCCAGATGTCCTTCCACACACCCAAACCTCTACGAATCCGGACCAGACCAAAGCACCGACCACCCTATCCTCCCCATAGCGGCAAATAATCACCCTCCTCCACAATCGGTTCCGCTCGGTCCCGAATCTCCAAAGTCACTTCCCCAACAGTGCTTGATTGAAGGGAATCAACCGGCGAATACCCAAACCCCCCTCCTAAACAGGCCGGCACACGACCTCCCACCGAACCAGAGGAATAGAAAGACTCTCCCTACACCCACCCCACAAAAACTGCTTTTGAATCCTTTCAATCCGCTGAGCCACACTACAAGGGATCCGATAAAGGGATAAGACATACATGGGAAGATTGGAAATCATGCTCTTTACCAAGGTAAGTCTCCCACCTTTGGAAAGATACTGTCGTTTCCAACCTACCAACCTCTTCTCAACACGCTCCACCACCGAGTCCCAACATGTCACGGGTTGCCTGGTCGACCCCAAAGCTAAACCCAAATACTCGGTAGGAAGCAAACCAACCCTGCAACCAAGAGTCGTTGCCAAAGCAGAAACATTGCCTACCACACCCACTGGGATCAACGAACTCTTGCACGTGTTTATCTTCAATCCCAACACAACCTGAAAAGACGTCAAAATACACCGAATGTACTGTAACTGAACCTCATCCGCATCACAGAAAACCAAGGTGTCATCCGCGAAGAGCAAATGCGATATATCCACATACCGAGTCGCGGCGTCACCCACACGGAATCCACGAAGGAAACCCAACTTGGACGCTCGAGACATCATCCGGCTAAAAGCCTCCATCACCACAAGAAAAAGAAGCGAGGAAAGGGGGTCCCCCTGCCTCAACCCCCGAGAGCTCCCAAAAAAACCGGAGGGAGAACCATTAACCAAGATTGACATCGTCCGGCCAACGACACCTTATTAGCGAAAGAGGATTGACACCTCTCACCTTCTTTAGTCTCTAGCTCTGCCAACGCTCACTCCTTCAACCCTCCAACACTCACCCCTTCAACATCTGTTGTTTTTGTAATCTAATGCCCCCAATGTTCCAGTCCTCCATGCCCCCATTGAAGGCCATGTTGTTTCTTTCATCAAATGCCTCTATTAGCACAAAGCTGTAGCATTTGTAACTTCTGCATTGCCAAAAACTGCTCCAATCCTTTTTTTCGATTTCATCCTTCAACATTTAACGCCATTTCTTTGCCACCAATCAATCCCTCACCATCTTGGTAAATCCTCCTCCTCAAGCTGATTTCAACTTGAATGGACACTTTCCTTTGGAAACAGTCAAGCATAAATGAAACATGGTGCAAGATTTGTCTTGGCAAACAAGCATGAGAGACTCAGAACTACTCATGCCACCTTTGAAACACCAAAAACTTGTCTAACTGAGACCGCTGGAGTCATCCTCCCATTTGACCAGGTACGGCATCGCTTTTTTTTTTGACAAGTTTGAGTATTGAAAGAACACTCAAACGGGGAGTGCATCCCATGTACAAAAAAAATGTGTTGGGATAAGGGGGTTAAAGGGTCCGGCATCGCTTTTCAAAAGTAAATAAAGCTAATGTACATATATATATATATTATATATTTTTGAAGTTTGAGAATTTTGCATACTGTTAAGGACCTTTTTACCCAGTTTATTGGAAGGGAATTGCACAAGCTTAAGTCACCTTAAAGCACAGTGGCTACATTATCTCCCTTTCAGTTCCCTTAGCTCGCCCCATAAGTGCCTCGTACCATTCTTAAACAGAGCAAAAGCCCATGAGAACATCGGATTATTTCCACACCACAATTCTTAGAAATAAAAAGAAACAGTCTTTGGCTTCTTCGTTCATTGAATGTCAGTAAGTTTTAACTTCCTAACCACCTTAACCTTATGCAACACCCATTGGGGCACTTTCTTCAATCTCCCCTCTTCCCCATATAAATCCTCCAAACCCTCCCCCAAAACAACCTTCAATTGTATACCATACTTCCTTCCATCCTGGAGAAGTTTAACCATACATTTACCTTCCTTCTGTGCTCAATTACTTGGCTTCCTGTTCAAATTGAGACAACTATAACCCTAGTTTTTCCTCCTCCAAACCTTCCACTCTCCGGTCACTACCTTTATCAATTTTTAGTTAAAAGGGCGTGCATACAGTAACACTTTTATGACTTCTACCATGAGTATTATCCTCCTGGGGCCCTCCTCTCCCCTCTACGGAATAAGTTGATAAAAGCCACGGGGTAGTCACTTTTGGTCAGCAGTTTGCCATCAATTTCATGCTTTTGCTGAAGTTGCATATAACATATCCTGTTTACTCTGAAACCCATGGATTGAAAAGGGTGTATCTTCCATTCTTATTACGAATTCTATTTCTTGGGGTCATTGACTAAATTTATACTGTAAACAGAATTTACCATGATACATTTTTTTTTTGTGGTACTGCTCGATTGTAAGGTGCCCAATTTGGATTCTTGGAAAGTCTACCTTCTGTCCTCTCAATGTGTGTTATATATGTTATTGCTCCTCTTAGAGGCGTTTATAGGCGCTTAAATGGACACTGTCATTTGCATATCACTTGCTTTCTTATGGTTGTACTTTTTTATGTTTCAGATCAAGGATCAAACCTACTTCCTTTCACATCTGTCACAGACCCAGCTTAAACATCTTATTTTCCCACTCGGATGTATGGCAAAGGTATAGTGGGACTAGTTCTATTACTGTGGAAGCATTTTACCTTATTGTCTTGTATAGATATACATATATGTATATGTACATGTGAATGAAGGAATGAAGGTATCTATCTATATACATGTGCATATATCTGAATCTATGCCATGTGTATCTGTGGTAATCTTTTAGCTGTTTACACATAATCTAGTCAAGGTACTTGGGAAGAATATACTGAATGTCCAAAGGTTCTTAAACAGTTGATATTTGTTTAACAGTGTATGGTGGGAAGAAGTTGCATGCTGTTGTAGTCAAAGAGGCTTGCTTTATGGACTTGCTTGTATAATCATGATGAAAACGATGAAAATTTTAACTCACGGAGCTTAAGAATTACTACTATTTGTCTGTGATGCCTTTGCTCGTTGTTTAGCAGTTGCTAGAACTTCCATATTATGCAATTTGCAGAAACATAGACTTGTCAACTTGCAAAAACCTTTTCTTCTGAAGAAACTAGAAATCGATCACGCTGAATGTGCGTGGGCATGGCTCATGTAAAGGAAGAGAAAAGGCAGGTAGAGAATTGTGGGAGTAGGAATACTGAAAGATGAGAGATGATGTGCCAACTCATCATTATCATCATCATCATCATCATCATCATCATCATATGGATGGGGTCGGCCACATGAATTATCTTTTCCCACTCATTCCTATTATAAATCATGTCTCTTACAATATTTAGTTTTTGAAATCATTTATAACTACTTCATCCCTTGTAAGTTTTGATTGGCCTCTATGGCACTGAGTTTATAGGCAAACAACCCCTTCCTCTCCCAATCAGTGTGTCTTTTGCTCTATAACAATGTATAGGAATTACATAAGCTTATACTTTAGAGATATGCAGTCTTGCTCTTCATCATTTTCATCTCTTCAAGAGCAAGTCTCAACTTACATACTCGAACACATCTTCCATTCTGATATTTGTAGTTTCTCTGTCAACCATCTGCAGGATGAAGTCCGCAAACTTGCCAAAAAGTTTGATTTACCGAACAAGGATAGGAAGGATTCCCAAGGAATCTGCTTTCTTGGAAAGGTATGTCATGACCACACATTGCTCTAGAGAAAACCTTCGTAACAACTAATTACATTTATTAAGACTGTTCTAGTATATAATACTGGAAAGAGTATTATCCCTCGAAGTCCGCTTGAAGTACTATTCTATTCACTCCTATTACTAATTCAGCCTTTAAATGGTGATATTAATTTCATGTTTTAGCTTAGAAGGATTTAGAAAAAATTCTGTACCCTGCTCCATGTTAAATTTGTTATATTACCATTAAATATAGACTTTTTCATTCTAGTATTGTTTTTTATTGAAAGATTGATTTATCATATGTTACCTCTATTGTCATGTTCATTTTTATTGTTATATTGTTCTCTTTGACAAATTGTAAGTTGGAGTTCTTCTGTCAATAGAACTGGTTCTTGTCTGTAGATAAAGTTCAGTGAATTTGTTGGAAGACACATTGGGGAGATGGAAGGTGTTATATTGGAAGCTGAGACAGGAGATTTCCTTGGAAAACACCGGGGCTTTTGGTTCTACACCATTGGTCAACGGCAAGGTCTACGACTTCCTGGAGGCCCCTGGTATACTATCCTTCTCTTGTGCTCTCGCAATTGTATCAATGGCTTCTTTTTATAAAGTAGTCTAGTACTTTATTTTTTATTTTTCATTTTTCATTTTTTTTGTGGATCTATAATGACATTGGCTTTGGTCATAATGAAACAAAAGTGATTGTATTAGTTACATCAAATTCACAACAGGATAATATCAGCATATTTCAAGTCATAATAAGTTTAGTGTTGGTTTTACTGCCATTATGTTTGATGAACTGGCCAATATTGTTGTAAAGGTAGACAACAATCACTAATTGCGTACCATTAAGATAATGTCATTATGGTCAATCCTTTAAACTTCAATTAGTTTAACATTCTTATAATTTATTGTTTGGTAATTGTATTGAACCTTCTTTCTGTGAGCAGCAAGAATTCTAACCCTTGAGACGCCTACTGTATAGATGCCTTGGAGGCATTTATAACACTGCTATGGCGACTTTGGCCAATAGTTATTGCAACCTTAAATTACCTTCCACTTTTTATATTAAGAAAGGCACCTAGGTGTCTATACTGCTGAAGGTATTTTGAGTACTTGCAATGCATCTTATGTAGGTATGTTGTGGAGAAGGATGTTAAGAACAATGTCGTCTTTGTTTCCAGAAATTATTTCTCATTTGATAAAAGAAGGCGCTTATTCCGCGTTGGATCTTTGAAATGGCTTAGTGGTTCACCTTCGAGCCAGATCAATGAGCTCCAGTGCAAGGTAGAAGGTTCTCTTTCAATTCTCACCTTTTTCTTCTCTTTAAGTTTTAAGAAGGAAGTCATTTTCTATCATTGACAATGCATACTGTGTGATTTCTTATAGTGATTAGACAAATATTGGTATGAAGAAATAAAATTTGTACCTCGGCTAACTATTCATTAGTCCTTGAGACTTACTGGGATCCCTGAATTGGAGTGTGTGCCTACATATTTATAAATTATTGAATACCTCTAAGGTAAAGTATCTCGTGTTTTGTTTTACTTTAGACTGCTTGATATTCTTACAAGTGATTAGACAAAAATGTTCCTAAGAAATCTATACTTGAAATCAAGGTGGGGATTTTTTAGGTTCAGTACGTTTGGCTTTCTATGTCCCTGAATTTATGGTGTCTGCCTAAAGGAGCTGGACACCAAATAACCAGCTATATCCTGAAAGATCTCACCTTTTTCTGTTATACCCATCATAGGAATAGAAGGAAACAAACATGCATTTGTTGTGGGGTTGAGTTGAGTGAGGTTAGTTTGATGAATGCTCAGGGGAAACATGGAAAAGACTTGCTGGTTTAGTCATAGCAAAAGCTACTGCTGGATTAATCACTTTTTTCTCAATCTGAGTGTTAGAACTTCTGATTTTGTTAAGATTGAGATTGCATCTCACAACCACAGTAACCACCAGTACAGTGATCTAAATAATTTTTGGTTGATGAGATGATCTGTTTCGTCTCGTCTCTTTGCACAAAAACACGTTAAGAGGTTGGCCCGGTATTATCCAGTTGTACTGTTCTCTATCACTGAGTTGGGGTTTATCTTGGGATGATTTTGCAACACCAGACATGCTATGAGCGTTGTTGTGCTGTTTTTAAATGGTTTGAAATTTTGTTTTTGATGGAGCACTCTAATCTTTTTCAGGTTCGACATGGCCCTGATTTTTACAATTGCAGTTTGACAATGGAAGTTGGTGAAGATGGCAATGATGTTGCAGTTGTCCACTTATCTGAAGACGATCAGGGCCTGGCAGCTGGGCAATTTGCAGCCTTCTACCAGGGAAGGACCTGCATTGGCTCTGGCATAATCTTGGAGTCCTGGGATGATCAGGGTTTTCCAGTTTGTCCAAAGGCTCTTCAAATAGCAAGATTGGAGGATAAATCAAAACTTGGCAAACCAGTTAAGATAAAGGTTAAACCAGAGTCTAGTCTGATGGAATCCGAGCGTATAAAATTGACCAGTTCTCAAGAACAATTAGTACCATCTCAAAATGAAGCGGTTTCTAGATCTCCATCTCCACTAAATTTGCTGCTTAGCTGAGGAAAAAGTGGTTTGAACTGTCATAATGCTCATAGATTCCGAGTACCAGAATTGATGAGAGAAATATTGTGGGAACAGAATGCCGAGATGCTCTGATTTTTCAGTCTAGACATGTAATGGTTTTGCAAATCTGAAGAGCTTGAAATGGTTTCGAGTATCAGGGAGGAAACTGTGTTAGAACTCTTAAGGTCTTTTCCTTTCTCCTTACATCCACGAATTTGTCTGGGGGGAAGTTTGTTGGGAGTGATCAGCTGCATTTTTTATTTATTTTGTTGGGTATTTGTTATATATATTGTATCAAAATAGTTAACTCGATATATAGATTCAAAATTTGTGTTTCTCATGAAAGGTACGACTCTATTAAGAAATTGTTTTATTTTTTACTCTTGAGAATCCAAAATCGACGGTAGTATTCTTTAATATTGGAAAATTTTGTTGCAACTGCCATGTATTGTAAACGTATTGAACATAGGAGGTTTCAAGGACCTCTTTCTGGAGTAGGACTCACAGAAAATATGTCTCAACATTGTATTACTCCTAGGGGAGTCTCCGGTGTTCATTCCCATGAATTTTCCCAAAAGGGTTCATTCTATGACACTCTGGACTTTCATATAACAAAGAAACCGAGGACCGGCTTCCTTTACTCGCACTGAATTCCATGAAGAATACTCTCAGTACCCGAACTATCTTCATACTGAAAAATGCTTATGTTTGCAGTCTCTCTTGTTCCAGCTGTGACATATGCTAATTATTTGTTTCTTCTTCCTCCAGAGTTCCAAGAGGAAGTACTGAAAGTAGCGGGAAACCGAGGACAAAGTGATGCTGGATCTCTTGCTCTTTGCATATGCTTCCTTAATGGTACCAAACTGAAGAGGATGTTGGCGCTGGGAATGATGTAGCCCCATCAAAAAATACATATACATCATACCCAGTCCCACCATCATCATCTTCAGGAATATATATATATATATATATATATATGTGTGTGTGTGTGCAAAGAGCATAGGAAATACTTTAAGGGTTCATTTGGAGCATGAAATTGGAGCCTTGGAATTGGAATTGCCCCCAATTCCAATTCCATTGTTTGGATGTAACAAAACACTTTGGAATTGGAATTAAAATGCAATTCCAAAGATATCTATTCCACAACTTGAATTTTACAAGGAAAAGTTGTGATTTCCAATTCCACATCTTCTTCAAACTTTAACCCACTAAATATTCTTTCTAAGAACAAATTTTTCACAACCACAAACATACATATGTTTATATATATATATATACCTATCAAAAAAAAAAATTCATACGCCTATATATTTACATATGCTTATATATAAAAATATATATACACATATATATATATGCATATATATATACTAAGAGACGCGCATATATATAGCCACACACATGTATACATAAACACATACATATAAATTCATACATATATACACACCCACGTACATACATCTATATACACACGTATATATATTCATACCTATGTTTTTATACTTATACCTATATATATTTATATATATTGTCTAAATTTAATTTTAAAGTTGTGATCTTTTACATTCAAATTGTGTTGGGTTGGGGATTGAATTTCAATTACACTTGAATTCCAATAGATATCCAAACAATGTATTTGGAATTGCATTTGTGAAATTGAAATACTATGACATTCCCATTCCAATTCAATTCTAAATCCACGCAACTAAACGGACCGAAATGTCGCAATTGGTGGCTGCTGTCCAACAAAGGAGAGGGACCTAACCAGCAATAGCTAGGTGAGACTAGAATTAGGGCAACAAAAAAGTGTTATTATTGCTCAAAAATGTAATACATTAATTATGGCGAGACTGCTTACAATTACAAGGTGCTTTTGTCAATCATCAAGCAGTTTAGTTTTGGTACTGGTTCTTTGTTTGATTTTCCTTTTTGAAATGTGCATTTAGGGTCCGTTTGGTTGCGTGGATTTGGAATTACATTGGAATTGGAATTTTATGGTATTTCTATTCCACAAATGCAATTTCAAATACATTGTTTGGATAAATCTTGGAATTAAAGTGTAATTGAATTTCAATTCCAAACCCAATTTGAATGTAAAAGATCATAAATTTAGAATTAAATTAGACAATAAGAATATATATATATATATATATATATATATATATATATAATTGTTATACTTACTACACCAACAGAAGGTATCACATGAAAAGAAAAAAATAAAAAAATTTACTTATATATATATATATATATATATATATATATATATAATTGTTATACTTACTACACCAACAGAAGGTATCACATGAAAAGAAAAAAATAAAAATAATTTACTTTTCCTTGATAATCACTTTAATCCTTAGTCTTACGGCCTTTAGGGAAATAACATAAAGAATGAATTCTTGCAACTTTTTTCTAGATAAAGGAATCTTTATGTTGCTTTGTAGTGTTGATCCTTCTCGTAATGAATGTTTTGAAAAAGAAACACCTTGTACAAGGAAAGAAAGAAGGAAAAGAACTTTATCCTTGCTTGTTTAAGCTTTTTATAGATCACCTAATAGAAATAAATTGAATAAATTGCCTAAATTTTAAATGTAAAATTTAGTGTTTGATGCAGTTTAGAGGAAAAGTTTATACTACAAATGATGGACTTTTATATATATATATATGTAAGTGCGCAAATTTAGCTGCCAGGAAAAAATCAAGGAATAAAATCAACAAAGAGGATGAAAATGTTTAATTTATACAAATTGAAATTGAGTGGTGCTATAGTGATGAGTCACCAATCTCTAAATATATTCCATTTCTGTGGTTCACCTGGGTTTTATGCTAGTGGGTACACCACTATCTTAGTGCTACAAGTTGCACTAATAACAATTGAAATGAACATATTGGAGGAGCCTAAGCAATCTGATTAAAATTATTTACACTCTTTTTTTAAAAAAAATTATTTACACTTCCATGCTGACAAAACTACCTACTTTATATTATATTTTTATTGGAGCAGATGCAAGTTCAAAGCACTGTTTGGACAATGGATAGAAGAAGTAAAGTGGTAACCTATTAATTATAGGCAATTAAGATCATTATTTGCTTCCTTTAATTTGGTATCCAATCAAGAAACAATAGATTCCATTTTTATTTACCTCTTAATCAACTCGAACTATACTGAAGTCGCTGTTTCAGACTAAATATATATATATATACATATATAGGGATTAAAAAGAAAGACTGATGACACCATTTCATACAAGGTTGTATCAAAAGACAAAAGTTATAAACTCAACAGCAGATGTGTTGATCATAAGACTCCTAATAATAAAATGCAAATACAGGTATTTAAAAGAGTTGAAAACTGAATCCAATCAGCTGTTACAATGACAAGAAAATACCCAACACAAATATCCATCTTCGCCTCTTAATTACAACTAAGCCATATCACCATAGTTCTGCTCATTTGCATTTAAATAAAATAAAAGTAAATTGTCTCACACCGAACCTATACTTTTTACAAGTGACAACAAAAACACGACTAGGACGAGCATTTGTCAAATTACAGATGAATACAACCTTATAACAGTGCAAAAGTTCAGATAGAGGATCAAACCTACAATATAAATGATAAAAACACAAAAAAAAAAAATTACAGGGAAGAAAGATACAGAACACCTAAAGAGAGCATGTGACAGAGCGAAGATATGAAATCTCGTAAAAAGAATATGTATTATACATACACCTAACCTAACTATGAAGTGATAAAAGAAGATGGATTCAGAGGGATAACAGAATCTGGAAAA
The DNA here is from genome assembly GCA_963922005.1 of Cornus suecica. Classification (NCBI taxonomy): domain Eukaryota; kingdom Viridiplantae; phylum Streptophyta; class Magnoliopsida; order Cornales; family Cornaceae; genus Cornus; species Cornus suecica. The sequence continues at coordinate 18,612,940 of OY998244.1, forward strand.
TCCGTTCTTTGTCCAGCAAGGGAGTAATATGCAAGTATATGGGGTGGATGTTCTACAACTACGGCTTCCCCAGCCGGATTAGAAGCAACAACTTTTCTCGAAGGAATCAACTCTATATTCCAGAATGGGCGAGCCATTGCCAAAAGATCACGACCTGTTTCAGATGCTCTATATGCGTGCACCCACAAATACCTCAGAGAACGAAGCTGCAACGCAGCAATTGCCATTGCGCCTTCACTGAAGTAACAGCCCCTCATTTCTAGCTTTTGCAGTCTAGGACAGCCTTTGGAGAACTCGACAAGCCCTGCATCAGACTCCCCGATATTACCAAGAAGCATCCATTTTACATTTTGGCTGTACTGCCCGATATAAGAGAGGCCCACATCAGTCAGGGCCCCTGGCCGAAGGTACAGAGCAAACCTTTTAAGCTTATGCAAACCCCTTAATAAAGCTCGAACTCCATTATCAAGTGGTAAATCTGGTATCCTTTCTTCTAGGTCCAGCAAAACGAGGCGAAAATCATCCAGGTTTTTTAAGGATGCGCCAATACATTCCAAAGATTCATTTGTTATATCAGTTACATGTACAGCCATATACTCGAGTTCAAAGCAGCCCTGTGCCAAAGCAATTAGTCCTCTGTGTGATACTGCACCTTCTGCATCTTCCAATCCCTGTTCATCATCACCATGCTCAATCCTAAGCCGCCTCAATTTCTTGCAACACCGAGCAAGAACTTCCAATCCTCTATCTCCAATAACATCCCTTGTCTGTTTATCAGAAAACAAATATCTTAACACGTATTATTCAATTCATTCTTTCAAATTCTCAACTAAATACATGCCTTATTGGAATATTTTAATATCTATTTGTTTTTAAGGTAACATGACCTATGCGCTTTTTCCATATACCTTCATAATTCCATGCAAATCAGTCTTTTATATAGTATGGTGTTATCACCATTTACCCATATAATTAATGAATACTACTCAAGGATGGTTGTACTTGGCATTATTACAAATTTTATTTAAAGTGAGAAAGGTCAGATACTTAATGTTGATGTTTTTTAAACTAAATCTTTAAGTTAAGTTTACAACTATCACAGGTGCAATGCAGCAACAGCATTCAAGTAGCATGTCAAATTTATTTACACCAAGAATGAATTTTGTAGCAGTTCTAGAGAAGAGAATGCCTAGGCATATAAAGTTTAAATAGAACAAGTAGTGGACATCACCAAAACGATATAGAAACGGTTTCATAATGTTACCTCAAGAATTTCCAAGTTATGGCACCTCTGAATCAAAAGACAATGAGCCTCTGTATCCATAAGAACATAAAGAAGATCCAATTGTTTCAGTGTGGAAGCAAGAGGGAATACAATGGGTATTTCATCCCTTCCCAAGTATGATAGACCCAAATGACATAATCTTGGGGGAAACGATATACCAGAATACATTTCTGGTTGCTCATTGATGGAACCTCCACTAAACTCCTCCAATACAGCCGCAGTGCGAAAGAGATCAACAAGGTTCAAGATTTCACACTCACTTATTTTCATTGAGACTAAGAAGTGACAATTCTTGGCTATGAGTCCGAGGTCTTGGACACTGACTTTGACGAGATCTGTCATGTAAAAGTTCAAAATTTTGAGAACTGTGTTGTTCAAAGCAAGCTGATGGAGCCATTCCCCATCTTTCTCGACAATTGTGCTCTCTTCGAGAAACAAGGTTCTTAAACTCCTGATGATGAATAGACAAGGTTAGATACAGAAATAGGAGATGTATCAACACTGTATGTCTAAGAAGGCACCAGCTTAAGCACATGTAAATCATTTCAACCGCAACAACCATCTCTCTAAAACATAAACAAGAAGATAGGAATGGGCAATTCCGCCAGTTCTGGAGATAAAACTTTTTTATAGATTAAGAGGTGAGTAAGAGGGGCAGAGCTTTAGGCTTCTCAGCCGCAGGAACAAGGAACGAATCAGCCAAAAATGGAATGCATTCATAATTACTGGTAACAAAAACACTTAAAAGGCTATAATACAATAAAACAATATAACACAGATATTCTAAACCTCCCTCAACACCGACATTCACACACACACAAAAAAAAAAAAAAAAAAAGAGAGAGAGAGAAAGATGTTAGGTACACTATGAGAGTGTAAACCTATGTTTGGATAATACACAAATGAAGTAGAATAAAAAAGACAACCAAATATTGCAGCGCAATCACTCATGCGCATAAATATTACTAGATGGTAGTTTCTAAAATTATTACTTATTGCAGAACCACATATAGAAACTACTCTAACAACTGGAATGAACAGAACTTGCAAATCACCGGACCTACAATAGTGGCAGTGAGAGAAATCACATAATCTGTTAAAATGAACAACATGCAACTCAACTCAAAAACCTTGAACATAATTCATGGAAAAGAATCTCCTTGAGCCCATTTTGCAAATCTTGTCAATATAAGGCTATACTTTCTGCCAAATAACAGTAAAATGTTCCTATCCTTCTTTTTCTATTTTCCCCACAATCCTCAACAAAATGTTTTGGCATTTGTCACATATTTGAAGATATTAAAATTTTAGCAATATGTTAATTTAAAAGCTCTAGAAACTCCATCTGTGTTTCTTTATACAGCCAGATCCAAGCCTGGATTTAAGGATGAGGGTCGTGTTAGGTATTGCTGCATAGCCATTAAATAAAGGGGAGGAGCAAGCTAGTCAGAATCAATAGTTATTCCCGAAAATACTATTGATGAATAGCCATCAAGATACGGGCAGAAGGGAGGACATGACCAGAACATATTCAGCCAGAAAAATACTTAAAACAGAATATCCTCTAGGTTGTTTCTTTTGCTGTACAAACATTTCTATTTGACAAGTTATTTGCAATATCATTTTAAAGAAGTAATTTGCTTACCCAAAGCAATTAACCCAGAAATTCCTTTACAAGAAATAACTTGTACTGTGCAAGTTGCCCACACTGCAACATCAGTAGCAATTTTCTTGCAAGTACAAGGAACTGCTCGGGAGAGGAGGGGCATGAAGCTCGTGGAAGAAGTATGGTAAAAGATGTGCAATTCATAAAATCAGTAAGAAAAAAACCTCAAACAACACGTTACCGTTATAAGTTAGCAATATCACTACTCTGGTCTTGTATTTGAGTACAACTTTACAACAGTATGGTATTGGATATGACTAGAAATTTCATCACTGCTCTGGCCTTGAATTTGCCAAGAAAGATTGAATTTCTCTTTTCAGGGTTCATGACAAGATGGTTGGGGACAAAAATTGTTTGGTATGCATCATTTAGAAGAAAGTTCAAATATATATATATCTATGTTACATGGACTCTTCTAAAGTAGGTGAAGTACCCGTGTCCGACACTTATAAGTCGGATATGGGTATGGATACGTGTCCGACACTTATGGTAGGTCATTTACCTAAATTTAGCTCCAAATGATTCTATGTTGCTATCTTATTACTTCAAAGGAGTAAAATGTTTAGTTTGAACACTATATTTGATAAAAACATTATTGTACACTTGAGAATAAAATAAATATTTAGCCGTGTCTATGTGTCCTTCTATTAGATATTTGAAAAGTCCGACACATGAATACATACCCATATCCGATAAAAACATTATTGTACACTTGAGAATAAAATAAATATTTAGCCGAATCTATGTGTCCTTCTATTAGATATTTGAAAAGTCCGACACATGGATACATACCCGTATCCGACACTCAGACCCGAGTCCATGTAACATAGATATATATATAAATGAGATGCACATTACACCGGACAACCAGCCTTAAATACTAACAATTATGCAAGATACCCCTTTCAGTCAAGTTATATCCAAAAGTAAATAAACGGTCAAAGTATTGGGACTTTTTTGAAAACCCAATTAATTCGTAAAACCCCCAGAACTATAAAAAAATGTTTTGCATATTGCCCCCTTTTTCAGAGTAACATGCAAGTCTATGGGTTTCGTGCCACTCCACTGAAGGGAAATTTAGTAATTTTTGAGACACATTTAACGACCACCCAACGGGATTGGATTGTTGGTCTTATTTGCTAACTTTCGATACTACAGGGGGAGTTAAATTTATTCCAAGAGCAACATGCAACATGTTTACCGATAGGGTTCTTTGCAATTAGTTTAGAATAATTAGAAAGTTGCCTCCATAAAATTATTCTCTATCTTTATTATGGAATTAGCCACTTCTCTCTGTGGAGCACCTCCGCATACATGCCAATACAACAACCCTCCAACTGTGCGAGTGATCCTGGTTATGTCACTGCGGCGATGAATGGCAAGTTAACTTTCTTGTATGTTGGGAACATACAACAGGGAAATACAACAGCATGAACTGGCCATGGTAGTATAATTTTCACTTTCCTTATCAGAACTTTAGGTTGGTTTGTTACCTCGCCCTCAACCCAATCAAATTGTAATAATTTGGTTGGCAACTTTACATAAAATGATAAAATAAGGCATTATTTACCGAAAGAAAACCTATTTCAACAACAAACAACATACTCTACACATGTACCCTTAAATTCAAGCAACTTGAAGCTGGCTAAAGCCGGTGAACAAAATTTTCTTCACTATCAAAGGAGACACCCGTAGTAATATTTTTCTGGTGCGGGTGCGGCACATGTACAATCATTCCTAGCTCTACCTAGATACGCAGTAGGCCACCCATAACCTAAAAGAGAGGAAATAATGAATAAGCTTTATGTGAACAATGCTTTGAAGCTTATTTCTTCCTCATTGGATGCCTTCATGCACTTTACAGTTTAACCACAGATGTCTTTAACAGTAATATATAACCATTTGAAACTTTGTTAAAATTATAATCTAGACCCATAATATATCATCTCATTAGGTACCCAGCCTTATGCACTGCTTCAATTTTAAATGACCATTCCATTCCCTGAGAACCTTCACATCAGACCATCTAAAGAAGGAAAAATATAAGAGTTTACTGATCCTCCTGTTTCATTCTTTAGCAACTTCTATATTAATACTTCCAGAAGCGTTTTCATGACATAGGCCAAAGCTTTACACCCACAAATCACCATAGTAACTTGAATATTTACATTAGACTAGATGTAGATATTTCTACGTTTTCCTACAATCATCAGGCCTTTTAGTCAGGCTTTCAAATTTTATCAACAATAATCAACTAAAATAAGGCATAATGCCGAACACACTTCAGAAACTCCTATTGGCATGGCAATCAGTAATAAGATGCCCTCAACTTTTTGAACTTCAAAGATAGCTATTGGACTTACTGCCAGGTAATTCTTATCCAAATCCGGCTATTGGAATTAATCAATAACCTAAGCACCAGTTCAAAATTACTCTAGGTGGTGATTACAAATTGCAAAGGTAATCAAAGCTGCAGTTCAATATCAGTATGTGTTTATGGACATTGAAAAAGATGCTTTATTGAACTTTTATGTGTATAACATGTTACCAGTGTAATCAAAGGCGCGCCTAGGCGCAACCACTGTTGTAATTTGTTATCTCTATGCAGATTTACGGCTATACCTAGAGAATACGAAGGGTTTGTTGACTTTTAAAAGGATAGAATTTAATTTGTGGGGCCCATTTAAATCTACAGTTTTATAACAATGAATAATAAAGGTTATTTTGTATAGGTTAACTTGTATATGTAAATTAGTGGGCCCAAAAAGATTTACTCTCTTTATAATATATTAGATACAATATAAAATAAAGATATTATGATATATCATTACATGATCTGATTGGAAATTCAAAAGTCAAATAAAAAAACATAACAAGTAACAAATTGAAAAGGAGAGAGAGAGGCGACACAAACACATATATATATATATATATATATTTTGTTTTCTTTTGTTTTTCTTTTATTCTGTTTTTATTTTATTCTGAGTTTTTTTTTCTATTCTTAGCTCTCTCTTTTATTTATTTTTCATAACAATAGTAGGGTATTTATTTTTTTTAATGGAAGGCTTAATTTTAAATAGAAATAATCTTTTTTACATTTTATTTTCACCTAGAGAGTAAAGAGTATACTCATGTTCTAATTAAGCTATGGTCTTGCATCCTTTTTTTTTATTAGTTTTAATGTCTTTTATATCATGTTTTATTAGAACTTGTATATTTATTTAAATGTGATACATTTGTGTTAAATTTTTAATTGTGCGCCTCACTTCACTCAGGTGCGCACCTCACCGTGCGCCTAAGCTCCAAAGGACCTTTAGCGCCTTGGTGCGCCTAACGCCTTTGATAACACTGCATGTTACGCGGCATTTTCTGTCATAAAGAAGTGATAAGCAATAAATAATTAGATTTTATTTCTAATTAATGGACTCTACGTTAAAACATCAATAGTTGTGTGTGTGTTGGGGGGGGGGTCATAAATAAATAACTAAGAGTGCATTATGTTTTGAATGAAGTTAGTGCATTATGTTTTGAATGAAGTTATTATGGTGTCGTGTTTCAATTCCAACCACCTTGGTGGTTGAATCATAATCCTTTAACCCCATTAATTAATACTAGCTGAACACGTCCTATAGGGATTGTTGAATCAATAGCAATAAGCTGGGGCTATTGTTATGTATCATTATAGAAGAAGATCTGGGTAAGATGTGCATTTCCTTGGGACCAAAAAAATCCTTCCTTTTATTTGAACTCATTTATTAAAAAAATTCTATTTATCAAAGGAGAATAGAAAAAAAGATATCATACTTTTATACAATATCATAATTAAATTATATAAAATGATCAATAAATTCTAAGGAATTCATTAATTCGACCGAAGAAGCAATGTATGTTGAGATAAATGAACCACCAAGAACTTTGTATGAGAGTTGGTTTGAATGCACTAGCTACGGCAGTGCTAATAAAAACTTCTGATCCCAAGGGAGGAAGATAGAAAAGGGTACCCGCTACAAACAAACAAACCGCAAAATGATCATTGAAGGCACTTCCGAAAAATAAAATAAAAGCTAAGTTCATAGATCCAACAGGTCTCTAATGTCCTAAAGTGCAAAATATGCAGCTTCTTGAGGGGGAAAAAAAAGGTATATGCAGCCTCTTCAAACAGCAAGATAGTTAAATCAATGGCAATTCTATGTGCTTTTCCTTTTTTTCGTTCTCTCCTTTTTATTTTTACAAAAGACAACTCTAATTAACGAAGGTAAAAATTAAAAAGAAGTATATGATTGCATGCAAATTGACTGAGACTATGACCTACACCAGAGCGGAATCAAAACATGAGATTCCTGTAGCGCATCCCAAGTAACTGGGAAACGGTTTGGTTATTGCTGTTGTTTATAGAAGGCAATTTCATAAGTTGTACAGAAATTATCAAATTTGCAATAAATATATGATCTTGTCATTAAACAAAATCATCCACCAAATTGATGAAAGAACTAAACAAAACACAATCATGTTGGTAACTAGCAAACACCCATATTTCCTCCATAAGAAGATATCCCTTAGTCAGAGAGTAGTTTTCTTCTGCAACTTGATTAAGCAATTCATTAGCTCCAATAATAGAATAATGCCTTCAAGTTCAAGAAACCCCCAGTGCAAACTATTCAGCAATTTCACGGACACATTCAAAATCATCTTCGTCGTACTTGACTTCCTCTCATAATCATCATAATCCATCTTAAGAAACATAATTCAAAGTAAAGTCCATAGCAGGAATGAAGACATCCAAGTTAAAAACCGTGCCAACCCAATATTGCTTACACCTAGTGGCTCTGTATCTCATGAATAACACACACTCTATCACAAACACATAGACACCTATCAGGTGTAAGAATGACAACGCGATTAAGTCGTTTCATGAAAAACAACAAAATTACTATAACATCAAAAGACACCTAAAATCCAAGAGGAATAACAAGAGTAACGCAAATAAAGTAAAATTTCGCTCTGAACATTGAAAACAAATCCATAAGAAGAAACATCTGGTGGAAAATTTCTACTAGCTTCCAATATTTACCAAATCTCTTCAAGTCGAAAAATCTCTCTTTGTAATAGAAAAGCCAACACAACAACCCGATTCAAGTCAAATAACACAACAGAAAAAGTCCCAGATTTCCTAACTATCAAAAAAAATAATTTAATATCTTCTTAGCAAAGACCTAATCTTCTTAAGTCAATCAACAGTTCTTAGAATATTCATAAGGGCTATATAATAATATCTAATCAAATTCCCCAAGAAAACATTTAAATCCTCTCAAATTAATATCTAAGATCATACCAAAAACAAATCACATAAATTAAATCAAATCTCTCAAAACCATTCAAATCAGCAGAAAATATACCTGCAGAGGCGGCCGATATGCACAAGACCGTCAGTGGAAAACCCGGAGCACTTATCAAGCTTGAGCACATGAAGAGCGTGACCACGAGACTGAGCTAGCCGCTGAAGATCCGAGTCCCTCACAATCATCCTCCGAAAATGAAGCTCCTTCAGAGAACCAAACGACGTCGTAATCTCCTCCACCCAAGGAGCCACATAGCCTCCCCAATCCTCCGGTATGAGGTTGAACATGGCGGCCCTCGGCTTCCCCTTGATCTTGAGGGACTCCAGGTGGGGGAAGCGGCGGCAGAGCTGGCTGGGAGTGGCGGCGTAGCAGAGAGCCACCGTGATGTGCTTCCGCGACGACGCATCGATCCGGTACCAGCTCCGGCACACCAGCGACACCGCCTCGCGGTCGCGTGGGTCCTGGATGTACTGAATCACGCACTCGAAGACCAAATCGGACATTGACCTGTTCCGATCCTGCATAGTAGCCGAAACTCTCTCTCTCTGCGAATTGAAAGTTTGACTGCTTACTTCAAATGATAAATTCACACAACACAGATTTATGGATTTGGAAGAATAATAAAACTAGTGATGAGGGATTTGAGATAGTATTGTAATGGAGTAACCCTAGACAAGGAGGGGAACAGCGAGGTGTGCGGCTGCAATTCAAGAGAGAGAGAGAGAGCAAGTTGGGGTGTGGAGTGGAGGTACCAAAAGACTAAGGGACGTCACTGTAGAAGACTGAGGACGTCAAATGGGGGAGTGATATTACTGAATTACCCCTGGAGTTTTGGAGGAATGAGGGGCCGTGATTGGAGACTTTTTTGTTTAAGGTAAATTTCAGTTTCACCCCTCTTGTTTGAATTTATTACATTTTAACTCCTCTATTTTACTAATACTCTTTTTTACTGTTCGTATTTTGATTTTACTTTTTCCTTTCTTCAAACTTACTTTTGGCACAGTTAACACTGACATTATGTTATTTTTATAGATGAAATGACTATATTATACATAAATTCTTGTAAAGACCTGTTTACTATTTTTAAAAATAAAATAAATATAGATACTGTAAATTCATTTTGTGGTTATCGGAATTAAATGTGAATGATTATTAGGGGATGAAGTTATGAATATTTAAAATATGAGGGGTCAAATTATAATAAATTTTAATAAGAAGGAGTGAAATTGTAATTTGAGTTTCTCGAAATGTGTGATGTGATATGATGTTGTTTGTGTATTGGGGCTAGGGTTAATGTCTTAGTTACTGTTGTTGATGGTGAAGCCAGCATTATTTGGATTCGGATGAAATAAAATTGGGTTAATTTCATATACCCTTAAACTATGTTCAATATACATTTTGACCCTTTTAACTTTACATAATTTCACTCAGATCTCTTAATTAGTTAAACTTTTATCATTTGGACCCCTGGCTACTTTTAGCATATTTTCAAACCTTATAGCGTGTGAAATATCTAAACTACCCATGGTCCTATTCCTACTTTAATATATCAATTTGACACCCTCAATTTAGGGGGTGTAAATGAAATTAATTAAAAAAATTATTTACATATTTAACTAACACAAGTACTTACTAAATTATTTGTATTTTTTAAAAAAAACTACTAAATTGCACACATAAATTGCCATCTTTAGTCCAAAAATAAATTTAATTTTACTGTTTATGTAAATGAAAAATATTTAATTTATCCATTATAATATTCAAATATACAAATTTCAATTTTAAATTAGGAAATAAAATATAAAAAATACTTTATTTGTATATAAATAATAATAAATTTATATTTTTAATACATTATTCAATTAAATTAATATAATTTTCTCTCTCCACCACCACCACCACCTCCTCCAAAAAATAAAAAATATATATTATATTTTAAATCGAAATAAAAATATAAAATATTTTCATTTTCAAAAAAATATTAAATTACACACATAAATAGCAATTTTTGGTCCAAAATAAATTTAATTTTTCTATTTATGTAAATGAAATATTTAATTTGTCCATTGTAATATTCAAACATACAAATTTCTATTTTAATATGGAAATAAAATATAAAAACACTTTATTCATATAAAATTAAGGGTCAGGTGTGTTTAACCCCTTGTAGTATGTATATAATGTGTATAACACCCATACGGTTCTTTGAGACCCTATTATTCAAAATTATGTGCGTTTTACCCCTATTATGACATGAATTGTCTGAAATATCCTTAGAATAAGTTTTTTAAAAAAATAAATTACAAAAACAAAATCAAAAATAGAAAATATGTTTATAAAAAAAATATTATAGAAAAATATTAACAAAACAATTATATATTTTTTTCAAAAATTTTAAAATTATTTTGAAGAAAAAAATAAGCCTATTTTTTAAAACATTTTTATTTTTATTTATTTAACATTTGATTAAACAAATTAATCAAGTTTAGTTTTTATTAAAAAAATTACAAGAAACTACAAAACAAAAAAAAAACTGAAATTATATTTATAAAAAATATATTTAAGAAAAAAATTAAAAAGAATTGTAATTTTATTTTCAAAAATATTAAAAAAAAAATTGAAAAGAAAAAGGCATAATCTTTAAAACCTTTTTATTTTTATTTATTTATGATTAAAAAAATTAAGTTGGTTTCTTTCAAAGTTTTTATTTCTATTTAATTATTTTATTTCTTTATCATTTTATTATAGATTATTTATTATTAATTCAATATTTATTATTTTTATTAGGTTAGAAGGGGTATTTTAGGGATTTCATATTATTTTAAAGTAGAATGGGGTAAGTTGCAACATTTTGGAAAATGAATGGATTTATACACACATTTTATAACAAATGGGGATTTTGCGCACCTAGTATGAAACTATAGGAGTTTTTTCGCAAATAACCCTAAAATTAATAATAAATTTATATTTTTAATACATTATTCAATTCAGTTAATATATTTTTTTTCTCACCACCACCACCACCCGATCTGTTAGATTACCCTTTTTATTGCATATACCCAATTCCAATTTCATGTGTATACATATATATATGTATATGTATATGTGTGTGTGTGTGTGTGTGTGTATATATATAGAGAGAGAGAGGGGCAATCATGGCTGCGTGTGTGTGTGTGTGTATAGGTGGGAGTTACGCGCAGCGGGGAGGAGGTAGGTGGTGATGGTAGAGGCGCTTCAACTGGTGGTGGTGGTAGCGGTGGTGAGTGTGTGAAAATTAGGGCAAGGGTTAGGATTTGGTTTGGAAGAGGGGTGTTTGGGGATGGGTTTTAACTAAACCCGAAATTAGAATAAGGATATCTTTATTCCTACAAATGGATAGATTTAAACTTAAAATAAAGTTGTTTGGCAAAGGGCATGTATTTTCCTTCTAAGTCAACGCCCAAAAGTGGTCAAGGGGTCCAAATGATGAAAGTTTGTCTAATTAGGGGGTCTAAATTCAATTATGCATAGTGAGGGGGGTCAAAATATTTTTTGAACATAGTTCAAGGGTAGGGTTAATTTCATTTACAGGCCCTTAGATTTATTTAAATTTTGATTCGGTAGAAACCATAATTTTGGGTTTTAATGTGATTCGAATCGTTGAAATCTAAGTTCACTCATACCCCCAAATGTAACATCCCTAATTTTTTAATTTATTTTGAGTTGAAAAAAAAAACTTGTATAAGAGTATTATATAATGAGACTTAAATTATATACACTATATGACCAGAACTTATACGTTAGACCTATCCACCAAAACAAGTCTGTAGGGTCACGTTCAGAAAACCCATGGGCCCCGTTTAGAAATGGGTGTTTTTGTATTTGTTCTTGTTTTTTTTTATTGTTGTTTTTTTTTTAACCTGGAAAACAAATTTATATTAAAATAAAAATCAATGAATACATTCGGAGTTTACAAATTCATTCCACCTAAAAGCACATATGTCATCACTGTTACAATTAAACACACCAAACTTTTGGTGGAGAAGATAAAATTTTCCCAACTCATGCGTCGCTCTATTAGTGGTCCTTCGGGAAAACGAAATGCGAAAGCCATCATGTGTGTATAAAATTTTCTTAATATCCTCAAGAGGAGCAACAAAAACAAGATGAGCAGAAATGATGTTGTAAATTGCATAAACAACTGTCTGGGCATCAGTCTCAAAAATCACATTATGGAAGCCTTCTGCCACAGCTAGTTTCAATGCTTCAAGAAGGACCAGTGACTCCGCTACCATAGCATTACGGACTTGAGGCCAAAAGCATGTTGAAGCCAATCTATCCTTCCCATCAGATCCTCGGACCACAATTCCACCTCCACATGATGAAGAGTGAAGAGAAAATGTGGCATATGTATTTATCTTTAGCCAGCTTTGATCTGGAGGCACCCAACGAGAAGGCAAAGAAGGTGCAACGTGTCTAGATTGCAAGGTTCGAGTTGGTTGAAGGGCCTATGCAAATTTTGAAAATGCTAACCAAGCTTTGTTTGTTATGTACTGTGTTGAGCGGGCTACACCATTAAAGATAAATTCATTCATCACTTTCCAAATTTGCCAATGAAAGAAAGTTGCCATAACCATAGAATCCTCCATTTCTCCGACATCTTTCCAAATTCCGCAAAGTTCCCACCACCAACTTAGCCAATTATTTGACCTCATCGGACAAATATCCAACCCAAATAGAGATATTTTCCAAACTTCTTGCGCGATAAAACATTGCAAGAAAATGTGCTCTATGGTTTCCTCCTCCTTGAGACATAAAGTGCAATAAGGATTTATTTGCATACCTTTTGCTGCTAATTAGGAGTTGACTGGCAATCAATTTCGGGCGCATTTCTATAACAAATGTTTCACTTTTTCTGGAGTTTTAATATTCCACAAAGATTTCCAGAAGCTCGGTGTTGAAGATGATGCTCTGCTGGAGTGCTACATGTCATATGCCAGATGGTAAGCGGATTTGACTGAAAATCTTCCATTTTTGGAAAATCCCCAAAATATTTTATCTTCTATTGTAGATTGGGCCAGAGGAATATTGATAATGCAATGATAGTCGGAAAGGTCAAAAATAGACCGAAGAAGATCATCTTTCCATCACCTCTAAATTGGGTCAATAAGATCAGCGACTTTTGTCGGTTGAGAGTGAATTGGATCTGCTGTGTGGACACTGAAATCACCTCTTTCTGGAATCCAATTATCGCACCAAACTTGTATATGTTTCCCATTCCCAATCTGCCAACAATACCCTTTCAAAACTATGTCTTTGACACTCAGTAAACTTTTTCATGCCCAAGAAGATGAATTCTTTAGATGGGCTTGAAAGAAAGAGCAATTGGGGAAATACTTTCCTTTAAGAACTCATACCATTAAGTTGTTTTCTTCCAATAATAGGCGTCATGCTTGTTTTGCCAACATTGCCTTGTTAAAAATCTCTAAATCCCGAAAGCTAAGACCTCCAGTAGCTTTAGAAGCACACAAATCTGCCCAATTAAGCCATGAAATTTTACATGCATCAACATCACCTGGCCACCAAAATTTTCGAAGTAGAGAGTTTAATTTGGAGCAGATCTTATTCGGAATCTTGAAGCATGCCATTTTATAAGTTGGGATGGCGATGAGAAACGATTTTAAGAGCACTTCTCGGCCTGCCGATGAAAGAAAATAATTCTTCCAATTTCGAATTTTGTGCTCGATCTTGTCTTTTAGATACTAAAAAACTTGTTTCTTAGATCTCCCTATCTTTGGAGGAAGACCTAGATATTTTTTATTTAGGCCTATTGAAGAGATTCCCATCAATGTTGCCAATTGGGTTCGTTCCTTTTATGGTGTGTTTCGGCTGAAAAAAATTGATGACTTCTCAAAATTTATACTTTGACCTGAGCATTCTTCATAGTCTTTCAAAATTCTGCGGAGTCGATGCAACTCAGAATCAATTGTCTTGCAAAATAAAAGACAATTGTTGGCAAACATCAGATAAGATAGAGGTGGAGCGTGACTACCGATTTTTACACCTGAAGATAATTGTTTGATGTAACATTGTGGAGTTTCTTGCAAAAGCCTTTTGTACAAAAAAGAAACAAGTATGGAGACAAATGGCATCTTTGTCGAAGCCCACTGGAAGGGGAAAAAGGGAGGAGAAGGGTCACCATTTATAACCACTGAAAACATCACCGTTGATAGACATTCGTATATGAGAGAGGTCCATTGTTCTGAAAATCACAACCTTAACATTACAGAGATGATAAAATTCCATTTCACTCAGATCATATGCTTTGCTCATATCTAACTTCAATGCTAGAAATTGTTTTCCTCCATGCTTGCTTTTGAGATGATGTATTACCTCATGGGCAATAAGAATGTTATCTGAAACTAGATGATTCTGAACAAAAGCACTTTGTGATTCAGAGATTAGGTTGGCTAGAAGTGGTTTCAGTCTGTTGGCAAATGTCTTTGCAAAGATTTTATAAATGACATTACACAACGAGATGGGTCGAAATTGGGACAAGTTTATTGGGTGATTTACCTTTGGAATGAGGACAAGGTTTATATGATTTAAATTGTGGAGTAGCTTATCGGATGTGAGGAATCCATTAAAAGCATTAGTAATATCATTTTTCACTACATCCCAATATCTTTGAAAAAATAATGGTGTTAAGCCAACCGATCCCAGCGCCTTAATGGCGTTCATTGAAAAAAAAAACTTATTTTATCTCCATCTCTGTAGCTGGCCTCAATAAGTTAGCATTCATTTCATTGGAGATAACAGGAAACAAATCCACTAAAAATTGTTAGCAGAGTTTGGAGCAGATGAGTTGAAGATACCTGAGAAGTAGTCAGTGCAAAGTTTTTTCACTTCCTCCATGTTATCAGTCCAACAACCATTTGGCTTCGTCAAACCCGAGATCATGTTTTTCTTCATTCATTGTGACACTTTTGTATGAAAAAACTATATATTGCGATCCCCAAATTTTAGCCAAGATACTTGTGATTTTTTTTATACCAAAAGGCCTTTTCATCTTGCCATGCTTTGTGAAGATGTTGCTTAATAAGATTATAAGCAGTGGCATCATAAGAGTCAGATGACTCATGGGTTTTTTGAAGCTTCGACTCTAATTCGTCAATTATGTGTCTTGAATTACCATAATTATTCCGGGCCCATTTTTTCAAGCTTTCCTTGCATGCTCGCAACTTTTATTTGAGAGAAAATTGGTGAGTGTCATGGTAAATCTACTCCCATTCATTCTCTACAATAGTTCTACATTGTTGATCAGCCACCCACCTCGAATCGAAACGGAATTTTCGTCGTCGTCGTACCACCACCTCTTTGGACTCAGAGAATGTTGTAGTGGTCAGAAGTAAAACAAAACATATATTTAACTATAGCCTTTGGATATGCCGCTCTATAATTTGTTGAGCAAAGAACACGATCCAATCGCTCCTGAATATTATGAATCACATTTCTCTTATTATTCCATGTAAATGGGTATCCTAAAAATCCCAAATCCACCAATTTGCAATCTAAAATTAGTTGATTAAAGGGTTAATTTCATTTACACCCCCTGAGATTTATTTTAACTTCAATCACACCCCTTCAGGTTTGAATATCCTCAATTCCACCCCCTCATATTTGATATTCTCATCACTTACACCCCCTTAACGATGACATCATCCTAACCTTTTTTGTAAATGCCTAAATTACCCTAAATGTAAATCTTAGAGTTGTTTGGAAACAAGGATATGTAATTTTATCAATTTGACCCCCTCCAATAATTTAATAATTTAATTTGTATTAAATTTTCAATATATATATATATATATTAAAATTTGAAAAATATTATAAATTCGAAAATAAATATAAAATATATAAATATATAAATTTCGATTTTTTTTTTAAAAAAACATATTAAATTCAAGACAAATATATAAAATTAAAAAAAAAACAATATAAAATTCAAATAATATATATTAAATTTCAAAAATAAATATAAAATTCCCAAAAAACATAATATTTTTTGAAACAAATATATAAAATTAAAAATAAAACATATAAATTAAAAAATATATATATTAAATTTTGAAAAAAATTATAAAATTTGAAAATAAATATAAAATTCAAAAAATATATATATTAAATTTCAAAATAAATTATTAAATTCAAAAATATATATAAAATTCAAAACCCCCAACACTAACCCCAAATATTCACAAACAAATATTTAATTTTTTTGGAAACTAAATTTTTTAATTTGTGAATAAAAATTAAACCCTAAAACCCTCAAAGTAACCCTAAATATTTAATTCTTACAACCCAACCCCAAAATTAAATCTCTCTCTCTCTTACACACGCACACACACACCTTTGCACATAGGCACACACACACACACATATATATATAGATCTATACATATATATATATTGATCTACACCATCAATAGCCGCCGCCACCCGCCTCCCCCACCGGCGCCGCCCCCTCCCACCACCACCCCTCATATTTTTGACAAAATGTTTTAAAAAATTTGACCCATTTTCACTCGCGGCTGTTGGTGGTGGTGGCGGATGATGGTGGTAGTGGTAGTGGTGGTGGCGGCGGCGGATGGTGGTGGTGGTGGTGGTTGGGGTTGGGGTGTTTAGTTTTAGGGTTAAATTGATTCTAAGGGGGTGTTTGGTTTAGGGATTAAATTGATTCCAATGGGTGTTTGGTTTAGGGGTTAAATTGATTTAGGGATTAAATTGATTTAAGGGGTGTTTGGTATAAGGGTATTTTAGACATTTCATACCATGAGGGGGTGTGATTGAAGATTTGCAAACCTGAGGGGGTGTGATTGAAGATTTGCAAACCTGAGGGGATGTAATTGAAGTAAAAGCAAACCTGATAGGGTGTAAATGAATATAACCCTTGATTAAATGATTTGAGACTCCATTGAGATCTAGTGCGACCTCTTTTCTTTTCCGAGACATGTAGAAGGTCATTGAAATCACCCATCAAAATCCATTCGCCATTGTGGGAGGACTGAATATTTTTTAGGTAGCTCCATTAAATAACTCTTGTTTTTATCATCAGGACTTGTATGAATCCCAGTGAAGAACCAACTCACACCATTCTCGTCATCACGCACCTCTACTGTAATTTGAAAACTAGAGGAGTTCACTAGTGATATCTTGAGAGAATTGCGCCAAAATAATGCCAATCCACCATAAATTATATGATTATAGAAACCAATCTGTCTCTTGCACCAGATGACATATTTCTCATCTTTCTTTGTTTCCATTAGAAATAGTAAATCTGGAGAATAAAGTTGGACTAGCTTCTTAAGTTGTAGAACTGTTGGGAGTTTTCCCCAAACCCTGACAGTTCCAGGCCATGAGCTTCATTTGGATGGTTGGGGGCATTTTGGGCTGGCCACCTCCACCTTGTGTTTATCTTTAGAAACAATCGATGATGAAGAATTTAGAGTTTGTTGAATCTGCGTATCCACATTGGTGATTTGGGTAAAACTCTCTAGGACTTTATCCATGATTTTTGACTTCGAGGCTTTCTGAGTTGATTCCGGAGACACCAATGTCAGAGGAAGTTTTCTTCTTCTTTTTTTCCGGTCGGATTTGAGACAAGTTCATCAACTTTGAAATTATTCCTTGCTCTCCGTTTCCACAAAGTTTGGGGGGACATATCATCTTGTTGATGATGAGAAGTTGATTGAAATGAAGGGGAGTCTAACCATTGAAGGAGACCAACCTTTATTGCATTTGAATCTTCTTTTGATGCCCTTATAGCAAGCTCAACAAGATAGGCCTGAGAAGGAATGAGAGGAGTCTTGGTGTTAATAAGAGAGGGTTTAATTGGGATTGGGTTTAGGTGTTTCTCTAGGCTTGTGTTGTTACCTGCAAAAATAAAGATTAGGCTAGAGGTGTTGTTACCAAGTTGGGGATAAGGCCCATTAGAGTTAAAAGATAGCCCAACTGAAAAGGGGCATTTTAGGGTAACTTGGTCTAACTTTGGTTTAAAAGACAAAAAAAGTTTTAATCGGCTCACTAATTCTAGAAGGATCCGCTTAAGTGGCGTGTGGGTCATTTTGAACCATCAGTGTATCTAAGATATAAGAACATGCGTTGACAGATTGAGATATGTTGTTAGATTTTATTGACTCTTACACGTCTAGGGTTTTTGAGACTGGAGTCGTAGTTATAGCCGGAGAATCCGAGGAAATGAGATCAGGTGGAGCATCTTGGGAGGATGAAGCGGAGGCAATTTTCTGACCGATCGGCTCGTCGGCTCTCATCCAAGGTCTAAATCCATGTGTTTTTTCTACTGTTCACGGGACAAATCCATGTTTGGCAAGAACAAAAACAAATTTGGCCCAAAATCAAAGAACACTAATTTGGTGTTTTTTTGGGTCTTCTCTCTCACACACACACATACAAAACCCACCGCCACCATTGCAAATACACACACACGTGCGTATATACACACACACACACACACCACCACCCCCACCACCATCACTGCAAATACACACATACATGCGCGTATATATATACACACACCACCACCACCACCGGAACCCTAACCCCCAATTCGAAATCCCAACCATAAATTTGCAACCCACCACCACCACCACTGGAACCCTAACTCCCAATTTGAAACCCCAACCACCAATTCAACCCACCACCACCACCGCCACCGCCTTCGGAACTGACCACCACCACCACTGACTCTCTCTATCGAAACCCCAAACCGCCAATTCGTGTGTGTGTGACAGAGACAAAAATAATTTTTTCCCCAAACAACATTTTTGTTTTTTGTTTTTAGGGTGAGAAATAAGAACAAATACAAAGTCTATTTTTGTATTTTAGGGTGTGAAACAAATACAAAAATAGTGGGTTTCCAAACGGGCCCATGACCGGCTATGGGGATGGACGGTTTTTAATATAATACTTACCTCATCCCATTTATATTAATTTTAATTTTTTTATTTATTTGTTTTATATATAGATATATGTTTTTATGAAATTCTAGATAATAATTTATTAATTATTACTCATTCTTTTTTTTTTTGTGGGAATCGACATCTCAGACCAAGAACGAGAAGAAATGAATAGATGAATTTATACAAAGAAAAATAGGGAGAAAGTTCAATTGTTGGATGATTTGAAAGAAGTTCATATATTATATATTTTTGAAGTGTATTTAGAATTTTATTATTTTTTATAATTTTCTATGTACCAAACTCTTCTGTCGATGATGAAGATTACACTTATAATCAAGTGTTCATGGGACGGGACAAGGCGAACACATGTATGGTAAAGTGTTAATTGGAAGATATGCTTTATGAAAAAAAAATTATGACAAACCCGTAAAGGGTATAGTATTAACAAAAATAAAACGAAACTAAAATGGATATACCTATCTCTCGTACATGCCCTGTTGCCATCATGCACTTGCAATGAGAAAACTCTTCTAATAACAACCATATTTACAACTATAATAAATTTGAAATACAATTAGGGTTTGTTCGGTTGCGTCGTTTTGGAATTACATTCTGCAATTCCACCAATGCAATTTCAAATACATTGTTCGGATAATGATTGGAATTAAAGTGTAATTGAATTTTAAACCAAACCCAATTTGATGTGAATTTCAATTCTAAACCCAATTTAACTGTAAAATATCATGACAAAAGTGAAAAATACCCCCCTAAATTATCCCAAGTGAGCAAAATACCCTCCTATATTATAAAAATGAGCAAATTAGTCCTTCAAGTTCTCAAAATTGAGCAAATTGCCCCCATGAACTCACTTTTTGAATGTCAAATTGCTATTGTACCCATATATTAACATTTTGTAAAAATAGGAAAATAAGGGTTAACTTTATTTAAAAATTCTGAGATTTATTTTATCTTCAATCAGACCCCCTCAAGTTTGACAAACTTCATTTACACCCCCTAATACCACTTAATACCTAAACCCTGGATTAATTTTTTTAAAATAAAATTATAATAAAATATGATGGGAAATTATGTAATTTTAATTTTTTGGTCACCGGAAATAACTTTGAAGCGGTCAAACTGTAATTATCCAAACAAGAGAGGGGAAATTATAATTTATCCAAACAAGAGGGGTGAAAGTATAATTTATCCGAAAAAAACTTTAATCATATGTCCAACACCTCAATCAGCAAACAATCTAGTACTTTTTGTTGGCTTCTAAAAAACTAAAATATCCGTAGCTTTAAACCCTCTCCACTTGGGGTTAGGATCGTCTGCCCTGAGTGCAGCTGCGATCAAAAAAATGCAGCAAAATTATAACCAGTTGCAACATCTTTTGTAGGAAAATCAGCAAAACATCCTTGCTGCATTTAATTTAAATGCAGCAAATGAAAAATGCAGCAAAAATGTTTTGCTGATTTTCCTACGAAGAATGCTGCAACTGGTTATTATTTTGCTGCATTTTTTGATCGATGCAGCACTCAGGGCAGACGATCCAAACCCCTCCACTTGGGGCATGGATCGTCTGCGATGCAATAATCGAAAAACGCTCCCGTTTTGGGGTCACAAATTTAACTCCTTTAGTTTTAGCCACGGCTAACAGCCGCCTACAAGCTACTAAGCCCAAATTTTTCTTTGTTGCTCTGAGTCTTCCAATAGTAACCGGCTCACTTTTTATCTTCTCTTTGGGCCTGTTTACTAACATGAAATATTTCCTGTTTTCGTTTTTTGAAGAAGTAGAAATATATTTTTGATTCCTTAAAAAAAATAGAAAGTAAAATCTTGTTTACCAAATTTTATTTTTTTTCAGAAACAAAAATAAAAAACAGAAATTATGTTTACTAAAATATTTTTGTTCTTACTTTTTATTTATTTATTATATGTATTTCTTATTATTTTTTATTTATATTTATTATTTATCATAAGTTTTATTTATTTATTATTAATTTTGTATATTATTTAATTATTTTTATTTAATTTATAAATATATTTAATTTATTATTTTTATTATTATTAATTCATTATTTTTATTTAATTTATAAATATATTTTGTTTAATTTATTATTTATTATATTTTTATTTAATTTATAAAAATATTTAATTTATTTATTATTTGTATTTCTTATTATTTGTATTTTTTATTTATCATAATTATTATTTATTTATTATTATTATTTTGTATTATTTAATCTATTTTATTATTGTTTATTATTATTTATTCATTTATTTTTATTTTATTTATAAATATTTATTATTTATTATATTTTTTTAATTTATAAATTTTTTTAATTTTTTTAATTTATTTATTATTTATATATAATATTTAAATTTATTAGTGCAAAAGACATGAAAGTCCCAATTTTACAATTTTGAAATTTGGTAATTTTGAAGGCGAGAGGAAACAAAAAGAGGAAGTACCATTTTTCTTGTTTCCTCTTTTCTTTACAATTAGAGGAAACATTTTCTTAAGGGAAAAGTAAAAATAAATTGATAAACAAAATTTTATTTTTACTTTTTTATTTCAGGAAATGAAAATAGGAAACAGTAAATATTTTCTGTTTGTAAACCCATAAAAGTCCAAAATATCTCATCCTCTCTTCTCTCTCTAAAAACCCTAGAAATCCGAACTTCCAGAGAACCCACCTTTTTGTCAAAACCTCATCTTTTTGGCAATCCATTTCTCTTTTCCCTTTGTTTGGAATACCCACAATTCACTGCAAGAAAATTGTTTAATTGCGACCCTTCTTTTTTCCTAATTTTTTTCGTCACTAATGGTAGGTTTTTTCGACCCATAAAAAAGGGTGTCGATAATAGGTCTGTAATTGCGACACCACCATTTTCGTTTTCTCTCTAAAACTTCGGAACAATACTCTCTCAAACCAAACACTGTTTCATCTCTCCTCCCCTGCATTCTCTTTAAAGTTGAAGCATCTGTACACGGTAAGCATCTCGATTTGTGCTTTGACTGCGATTGACACACACACGCATATATATATATATATATATAATTGTATTTTCATCTTCTGTATTTTTTGAATGCATGCATATCAATTTGTTATATTGTGTATATTTGGTGTCTTCATTTTGGGTACATAGTTTTTGTTGTCTAAGGTAATAAATGATTGGGAAACAAATATAATTAGTATGAGTTTAGTTTTGATCAAGGTTATGTTTATAGAATTTTGATGTTTATGGAATTGATGTTGTGTTGATTCATTGTAATTGTAAACACATGTTGATATAAATACTTGAATCAGTTGTATACATGCCCGTATAAATTGTGTTGTTGTATTTGTTTTGTTAGGTCTATGTTTGTATGAATGAAATTTCCATTGATGCAATGCTATTCCTCATACCTATATCCCTATGAACCTGAATTTATGGGTATCTATTTACTGCTATATATATTCTTTACACAGATTCAAAGGCATCAATGTGTGTGTACTTAGTTTATAAGGACAATATATCCTCGAAAAAATTGATGTCATACTCACTATGTCTGCTCTCATAGTAATAGAAATTGATTTATTTTTTTTAGTTATTTGTTACTATTATAATTTACTATAGGACATTTGAGCTTTTATCCTTGTATTTTATTTAAAATTTGTGGGGAAAAAAATGAAAGAAAATGTTCAATTTAGAAGCTTGAGTAGTAAATTAAGTGGGTTGTCTTATAAATTTTATTTTATTCATTTTGCAAGTGACTAGGCATTATTACATTTAGTGGTCTATTTAATTTCATATTCTTTTTGTAGTTAGAATTCAATTGAAAGGAAGTGGGGTTGTGGATCTCCATATAGTTAGGTTTTAAATATAAGAGCATGGGAAAATAAATTGGCTTTTGTGCTTGGTAGGCAACATTCTTACTTAGAAGTGAAGTGAACTTGTTATACCTGTGATATTAGGGATTTCAGTGAACATATGGGGTTAATTGCATGAATTGTAATAATATACAGTTTCAGTTGGAATTGGGATGAATTGAAATGTTCCATGTTTAATTGGTTCAATTTGAATGTTTTGTGACATATTTGATTATTCAGTTTGATATATTGGGGATAAATTGGTTTAATCAAACTAGGAAAATGGATGGTATGTAGACTTTTTTTGTAATATATTGTGGTTAAATACGGGAGTATGTTTAAAATAGTATCTGGATGGCGTGTGATCTAGTCGGTGGACCTTGTTGGGATTGAGATTTGAAATATGGACTGGAAATGGGTTTTATTTCGTATTTTGATACATTGACAGGTTTTTATCACTTCCAGGAGTGAATACTTTAGGGGACATGTTGACGAAATTTTTATTAAATGCAATTATAAATAAACAGATTTTTCCAATAATTGAAAGGAATAAATTGTAATTTTCTATGGTTCAAGGATGGTGATGATGCATGATAATTGTTCTTCTAAGAAGAGGTGACTTGAATTGGGTGATTAAATTGTAATTTTATTTACCTTAGTTATATTCTTTGATGCAGTTGGGTGATTAAATTGTAATGGCAACCATTTACTAAAGCTAGTAATATAATTTTTGCTACACTTTTCCATCAGAGGTTTGGACTGTGGAAATTATGCAAACGTCGTGAAGAGAAGTCTAGGCTGATATTATCAAGTTGGTTTGGTGGGAGACTTTAAACCTATCTAACATGTTGAAGTCCACTTGAATTCCGTATTTTATATTAATTTCGATGTGGGTGGTTGTGTCCAATGGTATTGAATTGTGGACGTTGTATTGATTGAGTTGTGTAATAATGAATCCGGTTTTTACATTCGTATTGTATTATTTCTTTGTAATTGAATTTCATTACATGAACTTACATTTTTTCTAAAGATTTATGTTAGTATGGTTAAGTCATTTCATCATTCAAGTTCTAAAGATGTATGTTAGTATGGTTAAGTCATTTCATCACTCAAGTTTTGAAACACAAATCAGTCGATTGATAGACATGGCAGTGGACTGATACCATATATCAATCGACTGATTCAACACAAACTGCAAAAAAAAAAAAAGAAGTTGATTGATAAACCTTTCCTGATTGGTGACAAAAAATTTTAAAAAAAATTCCCTAATATAATATTTTTACATACACGTTGTTGAAATATTACCTTTATGAAAAATTCAAGTTGATTTGATCAAGTAGGAAGAAAGGATAATTGAATAATTTATTGATGTAATAAAATTAATTAATTTAAAATGAAGTGTAAAATAAATGAAAAATAATTTAAAACAGTTTTGAAAAAAATATATATTAGTTTGACTATTATAATTTAACAGTCCCACTAAAATATTTTGTTGTATGAACGACATCAGCTTTTTTACCTAAGGTAGTATTTTTAGCACCAAAGGCAGCACTATTATTACTAAAGAAAAGTATACTACGAATTTGAGTTTTTTGGAAATTTTATTGAAATACATGTCCAAATAACATTAAAAATGTGTCCAAACAAGTTTAGAGATAAGTTAGGGTAACCCTAGCAATACCCGAAACTAACTATAAAACAAACTTATTAAAATGTAGCAGCATATTTTCTACCAAAAGTAGCATAAAAACTACCAAAATGTAGCAACATTAATACTAGAAGCGACGAATAGATTATTTCAAAAAATTTAAAATATGATGTATTATAATAAATAAATTCTAAAAATGAATTATTAATTATTTATACTGTATATATTTATTTTATTTATTTATAATTTATATTTCATTTATTATATATATTTTAATTAATAATTTGTTTTTAGGATTCCTTAATTTTTAGTAGCTATTAGATTAATTTAAATCATTTAAAATTTAAGGGATATGTTATCGTGGATTATCCTTTTCTTCCCGCCCCATCAAGGCAACTTGAACTTTAAAACTCTATTTCCTACTCAAACACATGACACATAGATGTTTGTTTGCCCTATTACAAAAAGTGTAGTTTTTGGTAGTATATTTGCTTCCGTTAGTATTAATGTTGTTGCCGTTGGTACCAAATTTGAGAACACCTTATAATTACTAATTTATATGGTTAAAATTTCAACTTAATTACATAATATGACTTCCCAATAATATCTTTACCAATTGGGATTCATTTACATCTATTTTTTTAACAAAAATAAAATTATCTATTTGCTGCATCTAGTAGTAAATTTGCTGCATTTGAGAATATTGATGTTGCCTTTGGTAGAAAATATGCTGCAACATTTTGAATGAGTTCGTTTTATAGTTAATTTAGGTATTGAAAGGATTACCCTAACTAATCTCCAAACTTGTGGTTTCTTCAATTGTAACTTTTATAATTTTTTAAAATATTTATTCATAATTTCTTATTTTATGGACACATTTTTAATGTTATTTGGTCATGTAATTCAACACATTTGTTTTTTAAAAAGAAAAAGAAAAAAATAAATTTATAAGGTACTTTCTTTAATAAAAATTGTGATGCATTTGGTACTAAAACTACTGCATATGGTACCAAAACTGCTGCTGTTCAGACCAAAGAAACTAACAGTTGACTATTAACCTCCACCAGTCAGCTGATTTTTTTTTATTTCTTTTTTCTGAAAACAGTTTTAAAATATTTTTTTAATATTAATTTCACAATGTGTTTTATATTCTAGGTATTTATTTTATTTATTATTCATTTATTATATTGACAATACTTTGAATTGTAGATTTTCTGAATTTCACTTAACTAGATTGAAAATTTACTCAATTTTACTTAATTGAACCCAATTTCACTACTTTGAATTGGGAATTGACGCAATTTCACTTAATTGAACTCAATTTCACTCAATTGAATTGGGAATTCACTCAATTTCACTTATATAAATGGGGATTTACTCAATTCCACTTAATTAAACTCAATTTGACTTAATTTAAATTGTGGATTTACTCAATTTGACATAATTGAACCCAATTTCACTGAATTGAATTTGGAATTTACTTAATTTCACTTATATGAATTGGGGATTCACTCAATTTCACTTAGTTAAACTCAATTTGACTTAATATAAATTGAGGATTTACTCGATTTAACTTAATTGAACCCAATTTCAATACTTTGAATTAGGGATTTTCTCAAATTTACTTAATTGAACTCAATTTCACTTAATTGCTAGTAAGAGAGGGTAACCCACTCAATAGAGTCAATATCCTAAACCATCCATTTCCCAAATACTAATTTATAATTACTAATAATAAATAATCAAATCCCAAATTCATATATTCTTCATTAACTAATAAAAATAATAAATTTCAAAGGATTCAAATTAAAAATAGATATAAAATATTTCTTCTTTTTGAAATCTCCAAATATATCAGTCGGCTGCTATATTCCACTAGTTGACCGGTAGTAATTTAGGGTAGGAATTGCATCATTTCTCCTTCTAGATACAACATTGTACGAAAGACTCGTAACAATATTTTAACCAAGTAAAAGTAAATCATGATTTAGAGATTTTTAACCAAATGAATTGGAGGTTTTCTTAATTTAACTTAATTGGACCTAATTTTATTAGTAATTATTACTTAGTATTTAGTAATTATTAATTTATTAGATTATTTGAAATCGTATTTTTGTTATTTTACTTCTTTGTAATTTGTGATTTATTTATTGTATATTAGTTATTTAAAAAATTAAATTTGGAATTTTATTTTTTACTATTAGTAATTACAAATTAATTTTTAGTACTTAATAAATAAATTTAAATATTTAATTATTTATTTTATTATGATATTCTGGAGTTCTCTATTCTTCCCGCCCAATCACATCATATAGTATGTGTTTGACTTCCCAATGTTTTAATATTTATATTTGGGCAAAAGGTGTTAAACACCTCTATGGTTACAAAAGTGTGCGGAAAAATCCCTTTCATGATTTCTAAATACCCATATACTTTGCAAAGAGTGCAAATAACCCCCCTCCAATAAAAACTAATAGTCACTACAAGAACTTTAGATATATATTAATCATATTCAACAATAAAAAAAAACTGCAACAAACCTATTACGAACGACAACAAAAATAATACAGTCAGCAACATTGTTATTACTATTTGCAGCAAAACTCTATGTGTTATGTGATTGGCGGGAAGTGGAGTTTTTAAAATTCAAGTTCATGTGATTGGGAGGGAATGAAGGAATATCAAAAATTCATATTGATTTCCTTAGGCGGGAAGAAAAGGATAATTGAATAAAAAATTCATTTAATAAAAATAAATTAATAATTATTTAAATTGATTTAATAATTACTAAGAAATTAATTAATAATTATTAAAAATAAAATAAATCCAGAAATAAAATTAATAATTAATAATTATTTAAATTGATTTAATAATTATGGAAATATTTTTAATAGTATTTGGATATTTATTAAAATTATTTTTAATTCATTATTAATTAAATATAATTATAATAAATCAATAATACATTATAAATTAAATAATAAATATTTTAAATATTAAATTAAGTGAAATTGAGTAAATCCCTAATTCAATTGAGTTCAATTAAGTGAAATTGAGAAAATTCCCAATTCAAAGTATTGAAATTGGGTTCAATTAAGTGAAATCGAGAAAATCCTCAATTCAATTAAATGAAATTGAGAAAATCCCAATTTTAATTGAGTGAAATTGAAAAAATCCCTAATTCAAAGCATTGAAATTAGGTTCAATTAAGTAAAATCGAGAAAATTCTGAAATCAATTAAGTGAAATTGAGTAAATCCCCAATTCGTAATTAAGTTCAATTAAGTGAAATTTAGAAATCCCAATTCAATTGAGAAAATCTCTAATTCAAAGTATTGAAATTGAGTTCAATTAAGTCAAATTGAGTTCAATTAAGTGAAATGGAGAAAATCCCCAATTCAATTAAGTGAAATTGAGAAAATCTCTAATTCAATTGAGTTAATTTGAGAAAATCACAATTCAAAGTATTGAAATTGGGTTCAATTATGTTAAATCGAGTAAATTCCCAATTTAAATTAAGTTAAATTGAGTTTAATTGAGAAAATTCCAATTCAAAGAATTGAAATTGGGTTCAATTAAGTTTGAATCCCCAATTTAAATTAAGTCAAATTGAATTTAATTAAGTTAAATCGAGTAAATCCACAATTCGTAATTTCGTAGTATACTTTTCTTTAATAATAATTGTGCTGCCTTTGATCCTAAAAATGCTGCCTTTGGTACAAAAACTGTTGCCGTTCATATCCCAAAATATTTTTGTTGCCTGTTGAATTATAACAGTCAACTGATATATATATTTTTTCAAAACTGTTTTAAATTGTTTTTTTTTCATTTATTTTACACTTTATTTAAATTAATTTATTTTACTAAATCAATATATTATTCAATTCTCCTTTCTTCCTGCCTAATCAAATCAACTTAAATTTTTCATACAGTTTTTATATTATGTATCGTGTTTTGAAGTTATGAAATGTAATTATCCTCATGCCTTTTAGTTGACTAATATATTATGTTTCAACATGTGTATGTAAAAGCATAATGTTAGGGAGTTTTTTTCTTAAGTTTTAGTTAACAATCAGGAAAGGTTTATGAGTCGAGTTTTTTTTTTGTTGTTGTTGAATCAATTGACTAATATATGGTATTAGTCTATTGATATGTCTATCAATCGATTGATAGACATATCAATAAACCACTATTTGACACGTGACATGCAACTAAATGAAGAAATGACTCTTTAAACATACATCTTTAGAGAAAATATAAGTTTTTGTCATAAAATTCAATTACGAAGAAATAATTTCAAACATAGAGTACTTTTTCATAGGGGTATTGAATAGTTACATGTAAATGATTTATTTGGTTAAAATATTATGGTGTACTTTTACTTGGTTAAAATAATTTTGAACATAAAGTACTAAATCATGATGTACTTTTACTTGGTTAAAATAATTTCAAACATAAAGTAATAAATCATGGTGTGCTTTTACTTAGTTAAAATATTATTGCATGTCTTTCATACAATGTTGTATCTAGATGGAGAAATATTGCAATTCATACCCTAAATTATTACCTGTCAACGGGTGGAATGTAGTAACCTATTAATATAAATTTGACCAATAATTTCAACTTAAGTTTTGTTGTTTTATGTACTATTCATTTTGCAACCTGTACAAATCATGTTGCTTGTCATACCCTAAATTATTCCAGTCAACTGTTAGCATTAACAATATTAATTGGTCGACTACTTTGTTATTCCACCGGCTACTTTGTCCATTCCACCTATATTTTGCCAACATAAACTAATAGTCACTACAAAAACTTTAAATATATATTAATCATATTCAATAATGAAAAAATGCTTAAAAATTCAATGCAAATACAAAAATATTCAAAGAACTTTAGATGTATATTAATCATATTCAAGAATGATAAAGTGAATACATACCACCATATAACATGAAAAAATCAGGACATTTCTTTGAGAGAGTGAAATTCTTCATATACAAGAATAATAGAATAATTGTAGCAACATCTAAAATGAAAAAAAATAAAAACTACAAAAGAAAAAACGGAACTAACAAAATCTTCAACATTGTAGGAGCGGGTACAATTGGAATAGAGAGAAACATGTAAAGACTTCTTTATAATTTCTTCCTGAAATACAAATAAAGATTTATTAGGGACAACAAAGTTTAGATAAACGTATTTGAATCTAGTATAAGTGGAGAACAAAAAAAATATTATTTATATGTTTGCACTTATGACAATAAAATTGTATGAACATACAAATATACCTTCATTCATCTCATACAAGTAAACGACATACATTTAATTTAATTCATAATCATATCAAATTAGGCAGATTGGGAACAAGGGAGAGAGAAATTATTGAACTACAAGTAGCCATCATACATTCTAAACTGCTTCTCAAGTAAAATCTAGATTCTATGGTTAGGTTTCAAATTTCTACTTATTCACGGTTCATCCCATATCTAACTATTGGAGACTCCACTATTGCAATTAAAGAGGCGTATTCGTGAATAATATCTATATCATTTCAGAACACAAATATACGTATACAAAATAGATATACAAATATACCTGAACTAATTTAACCTCACAAAAGCAAAACATAGATACAACTTATAAGAAAAATCAGAAACAAAAAAAAAATTACGAGGAAATGGCAAGATGACTCAAGCAAATAAGTTATACAATTCAAATTAGTTCAAATGAAAGTAACATTTTCTTAAATTGTGGACTCATCATATATTGACATCTATAAACAGAAAAAAGAAATACCAATAGGATACGGACCATAGGTGGCAGCCTCCCAAATTCCTACCCTAAATTTGGATGGAGAAATGATGCAATTCCTACCCTAAATTGCTACCGGTCAATTGGTGAAATGTAGCAGCCGACTAATATATTTGGAGATTTCAGAAAAGAAGAAATATTTTATATATGTTTTAATTTGAATCCTTTGAAATTTATTATTTTTATTAGTTAATGAAAAATATGTGAATTTGGGATTTGATTATTTATTATTAGTAATTACAAATTAGTATTTGGGAAATGGATGGTTTAGGATATTGAGTGGGTTCTACTCTCTTACTAGCAAACTTGTGCAATAAGACAACGTACCTATTTGCACGATGAAGCAAAAGCCAACAGAACCTTATAATTCAGAAGAACACTATCTAAAGCTGAAACTTATCAGTAAGATCAATGGTTATAGATCTATAGCTGTCATTGGAGTACTACGGTAATTTTATCGAACCCAAAAAACAATCTAAAATCATTTACTAGCCTTAGAAAAATTAGAGCTTTAATTCGATATACATCTCTATAGATCGATATACGTGTATATATATATATATAAAAAAAAAAAAAATTAGCCATCTTCTACTAGCATTAGCCTCTGGCTTCCATAGATAATCAAATAAAAAAAAACATAAATGAAAATTCGAATATAGCTAAAACTATCGCTGGTGATCGAGCAAACAATTTGTAGAATCGAAGTTCCAAATCCCCTTGAGTGTTACAGACTTATATATACACGTCTATACCCTGATCATATGTCAAGAAGAATAGATAATTGAATGAAATCAAGCTTCAAATATAAATGAAATGAAATGAAAAGCAATGAGCGAAAAATGACAAGATTCTCCAGAAAACAAGCTTCAGACCAATTACATACCAATTTGAGGAAATTAATAGTAACAAGTGAGCAATGAAAGATTTATCAAGAGAAAACAAACTTACTTGAACGAACAGAGACAGTGATACAAGTCTTCTTTTTGAGGCCTTAAAACAAAAAGTTGAAGGACTGTTATTTTAAACCACTGATGACAATCTGACTCACAAAAACCAAAAAATCATTCTTTTTTTTTTTTTTTCCACCAAATATGAAAAGCAAAGAATCATTTCTATGCCTATCTAAACCACTATGACAGAAAATTAAGCTGATATTTTGATGAAATTAGAACCAATGAGTGAACCATGACAAGTATTACCAGAAATCAAGCTTCCGTCCATTCCAATTTTATGAAATTAAAAGAAACGATATGACCAATGACAAGTTTTACCACCAAAAAACAAAAAACAAAAATCTACCCAAAAGAAAGAAAAAAAGAAGAAGCTAATTTGAACAAAACAGACTAAAGAACTGATCAATACTTCAATTAGCAATGTTCTGCCCTGAGTTAAAAACAAAATAGTCTTCAAGATCATGAAAAGGTACACAAAATTAGACTAAAGACCTCACCCCAGTTAGCAATGTGTTGCCCTGAGTTAATGATTCAATCGTCTCCAACAATTCCTCTTTCGTGTGCAAAATAGTCCATAACAAGAAATATTCAATTAAACCCCAAAATTTCTATGCATATACATATACATACATATAAACCCAAAACATGGGTCAATTGAAGACGAAAACAAGACGAGGAAACTAAAAGATAAACAAAACCCAGTGGTCAAAAATCGAAGAAAACCAAAACCCATAAACAAAAACACATCAATTTAAGCATTTATTCAAAGAATTGAAAAGAAAACACCGAACAAGAAAGATAAATATGAACTACGAAAATACCCTTTTTTTTTGAAGACTTTATTGTGCGAGTGCTTGTGCTTTATCCACCAACCAGAACCTCTTGCTTGCCAAAACCCTAGACGACATCACCCAATTCACCGGAATGGCCAACCCCAAAACCCTAATTTCCTTGGGGAAGCTGAAAGAAACTTATGATTTGTCTTGAAAGAAACCACATTAATTTTGTAAGGTAATAAGTGTCCAAACAATGTCCACCACCAATAATGTTTTATCTTTATTTCAATAGCTTTTGATCTTAACTTTTATAATGGGAATACAATTCTTTTTAATTAGACGACTTGATTAATTATTATCATTTTTATCTCGACTTGTAGAGAATAATGCTTATAAAACAAGTTATTATTATTATTTGCCTATAAAAATTTTCAATTTAATTATAAACATACGTGTATAGTAAACAAAATATAAAGAGAAATAGTATAAAAATGATGTAAAGAGACATAGTATATATTCTTGTGTTTTTCCATCTTCTGAAAAGAAAATAAAGGGTCAATAAAAAAACAGAAAAATAAAAGAACATGGATTGACAGGTGAAAATGAAATCTACCCACAGAAAAATAAAAGAATGCTCTTATGCTTAGTAATATATGGAATTGAGGTCTGGACCACAACCTGGTCATTTAGCTTTCTGCACAGAGCAGAGCACTGAGACTGCTAGCTAGATTCCACCACCAGCAAAATTGATTTGGCATGATTTTTTGCTAGCTCAGCTAGTGGCAATTTTGGATGCCGACAAAGCATTCATTGCAAGTTTTTTACTTAATTGGAGTGCGTGAATACAATGTGTGTGTGTGTGTGTAAAATGTAATTCATGTCTTGGTTGGCTTAAAGTTTTAATGGCTTCCTTTATTCAGTGTCTTTTCATGGGGGAACCATGAGAGGAAAAAGGAGAAATGGATGTTTAAACTTCTTAATTCATTAATACTTACTAAAAGGCACTTTATTGCATGGTAGGTTTAATCTTGACGCACTTTGTAATTCCTCTTTTTATGTTAGAGAAAAAACTTATACCTATACTACTATTAAAAATGTGAAGTGTTTAAATAGTTCACCATTATTTTCATATTTTAAAGGATAAAGTGGATTAAACTCACCTGGACTAATTTCTCACATTCAACTAATCCCTGAATTACATTTTTTACACAAAACCCTCTAAACTATCCGAACTTTTACAATTCACTCCATTCCGTTATAACACCGTTAGTTAAATTAGGATAATTTACACTCAGATCCCCTGAGATTTTGGTCAATTGCACTCGCTCCCTGAAATTTCATTTTTCTTACAATGACACCCCCTGAAGGGTGAAGACACCCATGAAATGACTCTTGTGCCCTTACTTTAGTGTAAAACACAAGTTGGCTAAATTAATAGACCAAACAACCCTTGTGTCTTAAGCTCAATTTGGAAAACTTTTCAAGTACTTTGGATACAACGATTTTTGAAATATTATCACATTTCTTTCAAAAAAATTTAAATTGTCATTTTTGTAATATAGGGCCCAAAAGTTATCATTTTTTAATTTTTTCCTAAAACTAATATTGTGACATTTTACATTAAATAATAATAATACACTTTATTTATGATTATATTTTTTTTTGTATTTTAGAATGTGATACATGTATAAAATATTTGTGAGCTCATATAATTTAATTTATTTTGTAAATAAATAATATACAACTCCTACAATTTAAACAACTAGTAATACATTTTAATTATAGTTTTTGTTGTATTATAAGATGTGATAAATGTATAAAAATATTACAAATGGTTTATAATTTATTATTCTTTGTGTAAAATTAATTTAAGCCCTTACACTGTAAAATAATAACAAACTTTACTTATTGTAATTTTTTATATTTTTTAAAAAATATGACAAATGGTTTATTATTTATTAATTTTTTTGTAGAGTTAATTTAAACCCTTACACTTTAAATAATGTCAAACTTTACTTATTATAATTTTTTATATTGTAAAAGGTGATAATGAATCAAAATATTAGATAGTCCTTGTGTTTTTATTAGTAGTATATAGATAGATAAATAAATATACAGATTTCTGTATTTTAAGTTATATCATTTTTCCTTACCGAAATATATTTGTCTTATATCTTTACTCTATATCTTATGAAATATCCATTAGAGTTATATTTCAATTAATGTATATTAATTAATTAATTTTTTTAAAAATATATATAAAAATATTTATAACCCATTGTCGTATATCTTTACTCTATATCTTTTGAAATATTCATTAGAGTTACACTTCAAGTAATACATATAATTATTATTATTTTTTAAAAGTATTGAAATATTTCCAACCCCTTTTCTTTTACTTTATATCGTTTTGACATACTCTTTAGAGTTGCACTTCAACTAATACATATTAATTCATTAATTTTTATTTTGAAGAAAATGTTTGAAAATATTCTCAACCTCTCACATTTTAGAATAGTTATTATAGATATATATTATAGGGTTTTTATCTTGGGGCATGGAGGTAATTTTACCACCTAGATATTTGTCTCATGAACTAAGGGAGACAACACAAGGGCATTCGGGTCATTTCTCCCCTTTAGGGGGTGTCATTGCAAGGAAAATGAAATCTCAGGGGGCGAGTGCAATTGACCGAAACCTCGGGAGATCTGAGTGCAAATTATCCTAACTTAACTAACGGTGTTATAACGGAATGGAGTGAATTGTAAGTTTTTGATAGTTCAAGGGGCCATTAGTTAGTTCAGGGGAGTTAGTTGAAAGAGAGAAAATAGTCCAGGGGGGTTTAATGCACTTTACCCTATTTTAAATTATAACTTATTTTCTTATTTTAAATTATAACAAATTTTAAATATTAATTTTTGTTAAAGTTTATCTTTAAAAAACTTATTGAAGTAGGATTCTATTTGCACCAATTAAATTGTATTTTAAATCTAAGCATAATTATAAATAAACTTTACCTCTACTATAAGTATATATGTATCTATTATATTTATCTTTAATTTAATACATAAGTAACAATTTTGTTATGTTTAAAACACTACCATACCTATGCTAAATGCAGTTGTTTTTGTTACTATTTAATCGATTACATGTTGATTTATCATTTAAATGCCCAAGTTCCTATCTTTCCGATATTATTACAATATTTATTTTTTACTTTTTTAATTAGAATCAAATTGTTATTAAATTGTTCAACCACTAACACTTAGAGCCCTACAAACATTGATGTTTAAAAGTTTTGAGGATTCTAATGTGTATATCCAGGGGGCGGAGCCAGGATTTGAAACGAGGGTAAATTTTAGCTAGTTATATATTTACAATAAATATATTAATTGTTTAATAATTTAAATTTAATATACATTTATTTTACATAAAAAATAACTAGCTAATACTACTATCAAATTTGAATTCGAAGGCTTTTCGAGAATCAAATTATCTATTATAAAATCTGAACATAAATTTGAACAATTTTTTTTTTTATTAATAATAAAATAGCTTGCAAGTGAAACTCATCTTCCATACTTAACGAAGTTATGTTTTGACAAGTTTAAGCCTAATTTTTTTTTCTAAAATTTACAAGTACAATTTGATTAGCCCCTCTATTAATCTCAAGTTCATCTAGAGCTATCAAATGAGCAATTTTAATAACTTAAACATATTATAATTTATGATAATTGATATTTTTTAATTAAAAAATGCTAATTTTTATTAAACTAATGCCAATAAATAATCATGAATGATGGGATGAATATATGACCTGGCGTATTTTCAAAATAAAACAAATAAAAAAAATAGAATAGAAAAGTAAGAGTTTAGTTTTTGGTAATAAAATTGTATTGATGTTAAATTTGGAACTTAATTAATTAACAAAGTTAAAATGAAAATAAATCAATGTAAAAATCTTACCCTTTCTTGATTCGTAATATATGTTTAGCATGAATTATTTTATTTTTATTTAGGCTATGAAAAGTTTTTAAAAATTTATTATTATTGTTTTTTTCAAATTATTGGGCCTTTAACTTTTGTTGGAGAGGCCAATAGTATATGCAATTTATTTTAATCTTCAAATTTATATATAGTAGTAAAACAAAATTGAAATTAAAGAGTTTCAGCTCCTATTTTTATATTTTAAATTATTTTTTAATCATAACTAACTCTATTTTTACAATTTTAATTTTAATTAACTACTTAAACTAAACACCTAATTAGATGATTCTCTTAAATTGTAACAAAATATTTATATAACCTAAACTCATAAAACATATATTTACTCTTAAAACATATCTCTCTATCATATTCGAAATTCTAGCAAAATATTTATATAACCTAAACTCCTAAAACATATCTTTATCATCTATATTCTAATTATATACCCGAAAGATGGTGAACTATGCCTGAGCGGGGCGAAGCCATTAAATCAGTTATAGTTTGTTTGATGGTATTTGCTACTCGGATAACCGTAGTAATTCTAAAGCTAATATGTGGACGAAACTCTGACTTCTGGAAGGGCCGCACAAGTACCGCGAGGGAAAGATGAAAAGGACTTTGAAAAGAAAGTCAAAGAGCGATTGAAATTGTAGGGAGGGAAACGGATGGGGCTGGCGATGCGTCCCAGTCGTATGTGGAACGGTGTCAAGCCGGTCCGCCGAGCCTAACATCAAGAGCTTGAAGTCAGCTTTCCAACAAGCTATAGCACGTCTCCATCCAATATGTGTAACTCCAG
Source organism: Cornus suecica (assembly GCA_963922005.1). NCBI lineage: Eukaryota > Viridiplantae > Streptophyta > Magnoliopsida > Cornales > Cornaceae > Cornus > Cornus suecica. Next base: position 18,650,018 of record OY998244.1, read on the forward strand.
TTATGATCAAAAGAGTGAGACGCGTCTGTAGAAAAAGCTGAAAAGATAACTCTTCCCGAGGCCCCCGTCGACGTCTCCGGACTCCCTAACATTGCTATCAGCTGCCACGTCCCTGATGACTCGCGCTTACTAGGAATTCCTCGTTGAAGACCAACAATTGGAATGATCTATCCCCATCACGATGAAATTTCAAAGATTACCCGGGCCTGTCGGCTAAGGCTATAGACTCGTTGAATACATCAGTGTAGCACACTCATAATTAGTACGATCTTTCTTTCTTGGGACATATGCTTGGGCGTGTCCGAGGCGTATAGATAAAAGTTGTCCGATTGAAATTCTGCTCGGACCGAAATGATCGCCTTGCCGTCCTATTCAACATAGTCAAAGTCTGTTAACGATCGATAAACAAATTTGAACAAATCTGAAGTCCTTGCTCCATTGAGCATCTATAATTTCGCTTTGGTTTTTTGGTTTGTTTCCCCGAAAACAAAATTTTCAAGCATACTTTTTATATCAAACTCTCAAGAACTATAATTTAACTAGCATACATCATAGTCCATTGCTGCCACGATCCTGCTTCGATTTAGCCCTTCGTCGCTTCGATTCATCCCCCTCCCCTCCCCCAACATCACTCATTTGACCGAAGGACACAGAGGTTAGCTGTTGTATAGCCGGGAATAAATAATAGAGACAAAGTTCGGATGATGCAATTTCTCTCAACTACAAGTATGGAACAAGTTTTCCAACTCTCAAAGTGGAAATGATGAAGGGGAGGCAAAACATGTGAACGTGTGCTTTAGTCATTGCAAAACACAGGGCAACGCATACATGCTCATGCATGGCAAAACATGCATGATGCAACGACCATGAGAATGTGCCTTGATGAATGCATGCATACCCGCGTGACCAAGAAATGGCAATGCAAAGATGACATGGCATGCGTGGGCACAACCAAGATATGGTCGAGCTCAAAGACCTTCTTTTGAATATGCTTATCGTGAAACGCTTTCGTCCGAGCTTTATAAATCCGAGAATTCTCACTATCTGGTTTACCAAAAAACAAGCATTAGTGGGAGGTATATAAAATCATGGTTATTGCAAGTGGGTACTTTGAAAATAATCTCTATTCAAATTTGGTAAATTAATACATAATTTTTATAATTAATAAAAAAATAATTATTTTAGTTATTTATAAAAAGTTTGAGTATAAATATCCAAAAACATATAGGATTAAAGATGATAATAAACAAATAAAATATAAATTGCACATTATTATCCATTTCACTTTGTGTAAATATATCTTTATTTCACATGGGTTTATTTTATTTTTAAGGGAATGGTCTTCAACTAGGTGAAAGAATGTGTGTTTGGAAATACTTTTTTTGTCTATCCAGTGGAATGAGATTTCAAGAATTTGATGATCAATATGGTACTAGTTAGTTGTTGTTGTTACAATTTTTTCTCCTTTAAGTGATCAACGTTCATATTTAACCGTAAAAAATATGAAATCACACTTTGACCCATGTGATTTTTGCATGAGCATAAATATATTTACAAATAAATAAGGGTGTTATAGTCATTTCACCACCAGCCCGGCTGAGGTCCTCTTCTTGAAGTTCCTTTCGGGGGACCCTTCTGTTGATCCTCAAAATACAAAGGCTCCACCCCTTTCTCCTACAAAAATTGTGGATACTTTTGGTACAATATGCAATTAGGCTTAAGTACATGGAAGATTAGTGATATTATTCCTTTTTTTTTTCCAGAGCGAGTATATCAAGACTTTATCCTGACTAATCCCAATCATTTTTTAAAAAAATGAAAAAATAAAGGTGCGAATTGCCCCTATTATGGGGGCAACTACTATGTAAAGCTTGTTTGGTGACTGTTTATGTCTATAAGGTATGTGTGCTGAATAAGATACAGACTACCACACTTGTAGGTGCCAAAAGAATAATACATTAATTCGAAAAGGCGAGATAAACATAAACTAGCCCTAACCATAAATATGAAATCATTTTCAACAATGGAAAATTAAGCATTAAAGCTAGTTACATTTTCAGAAATTTCCAATTCAATGATTTCTATTACAGATTTCTGTCATAATACAACCATTCTTCTCTTAGAAGGGACTTGGATTTAGGTCTATAAAGATAGGGCATTCTCTATTCATTCTTTCACAATTCACTTTCCCGAGACTCCCATCCGGAGAATCAGCGAATCCCGATGTATGACGTTAGTGAAAGAATCAACAATGACAAGAAAAACACATGTAATAAAGATGAAAATAATATATTCCATGCACATATGAGTGATGGAAACTCAACAGCAGAATCTAACGAAAATCCGGCCATTTTATGGGTTGCTTCTAGGGTGTACTAGTGGCTAGAGGTGTTAAGCAATCCCAATACTTCCTTTGGGACCCATAACCGCCCTAAACCGTCACCCCCGTCCCCCAGGCGCGGCTCAACGGAGCAACCGCGCCATCCTACCTATTTAAAGTTTGAGAATACCCATCAACTTCCAATTCTCATTGAGTCCCAAACCGTGCAGTCTAACTTTTCAAAGCCCATTTTTCACATGGGTTTGCAACTTTAGAGATCAAGTCAACAACAACATTTACGAAGTTCCTTCTATCTGAAGAGTTCGATTCATCCCAACGCAGCCGCACCAAATGCTATAGAAGCCCTGATAAAAGATCAGTTAGGATCGAAGTTCGAAATTCCCTCCAAAACGAGAATTTTTGTTATCAAATAATATGTGTGTGTATGTGTGCGCGCATGCCTCAGTGTGTGCAAATCATGTATTGGAACTACAAGTGACTATTTTACCTATACCAAATCATGTTGTTAAGCTCAGAGGAGTATGTTAGCGTTTTAACGATATGTACACTGTGAATACATATATATTACATATGCGAAATCAAATATATATATAGATGCAGAAGTCTGGGAAATTGGGAATTCTTGATCATTAACGATTCATTTATACAGAGACATTCAAGAATTTTATGAGACTTGAGAGCGATTTAATGAAATTTTATGAAAATGCCCTTATCACAGATTTCTGCCGTTTGGACCATTGGCTTTGTTTCGACGAGACGAACACAATGGAATGCTCAAAAATTAATTTTGAGCAATTTCAAAATTCCATAATTTTTAGCGGGAACTTAAATGGGCTATACAAACCCTTCATATCTATGCTCTAACATCATTATAATTTACGCACGCACACTCCCCCCAAACTTAAACACACACATGTCCTCATTGTGTGACTCCAAAGCTCAATTGAACCTTAAAAATCACATCACATTCAACGCATGTTTAAAAATTACAATTCCTGTAATATTTTTAATTGAGGACACATGTAAGGAAAAACTCCTTCTTACCACATGAAGTCGTACATATGGGTCATCAAAAGTGATAAAGAGGTTGAGTTGGTGGGGTACTTTAGGATTTTCCCCCATTAACGAACTTAAAAATTCAATTTGATGGAAAATATTTAAGAGGCTTTAGCATGACATTTTTAAAATATTCTACTCTAGTATGGCATTAATTTTTGGGTTGTGTATGTATTAGAAGGTTGTATCTTATATAGCATGGGTGTTCTACAGAAGCATCAGGTTTTATATTCAATTCACGTAAATAATTAGTTGAGTTTGATTTTGTAAAATTTTCTGTTACTCATGAATTGTGTTTGATTATTAGTATGATGTGTGCTGGATTATTTGTACGAATTTTGTTGGAATATTAGTGTGAAACAGATTCGTAAAGAATAGAGATAAACATAGCTAATGGAGTCACTCAATCTGATATTTTTCATTATATTATCTCTTATAATCTCAACCTGATACAATAGACTTATACATGCATATTTTCATCTTAGTAGTCTCCATTCAAATTTTTTTTCTAGTAATCGGGGTGATCCGAGTCAGCTTACGTGCACTTCGATAAATCCCTAGGGCCCTAAACTTAACGACGGGTTTCTTCTATTCAATGTATTAACCAAAAAAACAGAATCCCAGATCATTTGAAGTCACCAAACATGTTTTGCTTTCGAGTTTTGAGTGGTGAGGATTCCCCTACTGAGCTAGTGTAGTAAAGAAAGATTTGATCCCTGGCCCCGATACGCCTTGAACATGCCTAGACACGTGTTCGATACTCCGTAGGAGTATCCAATTTTTTTGAATTTCGGACACGGTTAGAGTTGTTGTGATTGGATCATGAGAAGGTATTTGTTGGCTATTGAAACAGTCATTGGCTTCAGAAAGACTAGTTATATCAGTGACGTGCAGTCTGTTTAGTTACAACATTATTTTGTTTCATAAAAAAGATAAACCATATCCATGTTTTATTGGTTGTATAATTTATTTATTTTTAAAAACGAGGTTAATTTGTTTTTTTAAAAAACACTTATTTTCTAAAGGTATTTTAGATAATTCATGTTATAATAGGGGCAAAACGCACATATTTTTGAATACTAGTATCTCAAAGAACCACAAGGGTGTTATACGCACTATATGCATACTATAGGGGGTGGTAGAAAAGCTAAACAAGCTAGTAGTTGAACTATTGAAAAGGGTAATTGAAATGAAGGTGAAACTCTCTCATTACCCAGACTACTGCGGGTAAGTCTTGCGCCGCTATTGCTACTCCTTTCACTAACCCTAGAATGAAACTTGTTTTTTTCCCACTATCTGTGTGGATGACAGCCCCATCCACGTAAGCTAAGTGTTGGTATCATTCAGAGGCTGTCAACATTAACAATGTAGTTGCACTCCCAACTATCTTGGTATTCTCCTAATATTTTATTTTCTATAGTATGAAAACATAAAACAAATAGTGTCATTTTTAGGAAGTACCACAAAACCTTTACTTCCCAAGTGTATATATATGTTTTTGGACTAGTCTTGATCACAACGTTTCGTAAGGGCAAATAGTAGGAAAAACCCCACATGCCCACAATGTGTTATGCACTCGAAAATACAAGTGCGCACCCGTGGGCCATGAGACGCCACAACATGTGTTGGGGACACATGGAACCCATGTGGCACTTTGACGCTCATCATGTGCCACTTGATATCACATGACGGTCAAATAGTCATCTAGACCCCATTGATTTTGCTCTCACACAAACAAATGCCCCAACTTTCGAAGTTCTGGGAATTACTGCACAACTACAAAATTCTAGATCAATTTTATATGTGAAAAAAATGGAGATAGTTTGTTCCGTTTGGTTGCTAAGAAAACTCATATAAAAGAAACGTGTATAATGTATATTTACATCAGATTAAAGGGTTTTCGCTCAGAATTGAGGAGAAAACACATCAAAAAGGTCCTAATTTCTGAGTCCATAAAACTTAGGCAACATATTAATGACACTCGATTTGATCTCATAGTGTTTGACTCCATCCTCTTCTGGAAATTCAGCATATGATTCATGAACCAAGGGTGCATAATACCCTTTCAAGGACGTAGTTTCCTTTCGCACATCGGTATAATAACAAGACCCCCATGACTTCTACTAGAGATGTCATTAACACCATTATAATTGGCTCAACTATAAGAACAATTGTGTGGTATCGTACACCTGATTTACCAAACTGATAGATGCCAAAATCAATTATTATTTAAATTTGTAATATACTATTTTTCGTAACTAAAACTTATTAAAAAAATAAACTATGTATGAATTAATGAATAAATGCAGGAGCCTCAGAAGACAGGTAGAAACGATGATTGCAAAAGGAGAATTAACCAATTATATGGCTAAGGAAATGATCTGATTAGACCAATCCTCAATCACCCTAGCCGATCCCTTAGTAACCCAACCACCAAGTAAATTCAAATCCTTCTAAATAATCCAGACACATGTGGTACACTAGCCTTGGACAGTGAAGAAACAACCCTGAATGGTCTGATTCTGTCTCTGGTGTGCAAGCTGCTGATAACATGGTGCAGAACTCGCGGCACGCGAACCCTGAGCTGGCTAAGGCGGCTGAGGAGCCCTGAAACTTGACTGAACCACTGAAGAAGGTGCTACCTGCATCAATGGAATGGATCCACTTTGAATAATAACATTGTTCCTCTGGGGACAATCCCCGCGGTAATGACCCTGCTAGCCACAAACATGATCGTCCGGGCTCTAACTATCCTGAGGGAAACTTCAGAGGGAATATTTTATTTAAACAACAAGATAGTACTACTAACTAATGACCAACAAACTAAAGAAAATAAATTTTAAAAAGAAAGGTTATAAAAAAAAATACTTCATTATGCACAACAAGTTATAATGAATTGAAATCACAACCCAATGCGTCATATACTACTAGCAGAAGTAAGCACTCAGTTCCATTGAAAATTCTCTTTGATTATTGAGAATAAGAAGCAACTTAAAGGTGAGGTGGAATGTTTGTTCTTTTTGTTTTTGTTTCGATTTATTTGTGATGGTGTATATGATTTAATGATTTTTGGTTTATAAGGATTTGAATGGCTTAAGGTTAAGGCCACAATGCTAGATATTATCTCATTCTGCTATTTTTTTTTTCTAATTACTGTCTTATACCTGTTTGGACTTTTTGGACTATTTTTTTTTTTTGAAATATTGATTTTTATACAAGGGGTGTTATTATTCAATGATGGGGTTCGATTACATAATTCAATTTCGATGATCATATTTTGTTTAATTATATATTAATTTTTCTTTTATTATTTTGTTTATATTATAATATTTAGGGCCTTTTTGAGACACGATATATTACTATAATTTCCTACATCTTATACATTGTATTTTCAAACTATATTATGACTATAAATTGAATCTAAGTAATAATTACATTTGATTTCTTTTTATTTATTTACATTTATTTCTGATTTATGTAACTAAAGCACCTTGAGTTTGAGGTTTATTTATTTATTTATAGTTTTTAATAAATTAATATAATTTTTTTTTATATCTTATGTGGTATATACATATGTATTGATTCAACTTTGAATTTATATTTGTTAATTCTTTTTGATTATATTCTCTTTCTCCGTTTTGGTATATCAGATTGGATTAATATTTATTTATTTGATTTCTTTTTTTTAATAATATTAGTATTAGTTTGAGTAGTTTTTGTTATTTTTAATTTTTTGTTTTTGATATATTAATTACATATTATGTTTTATATCTATTTTTGTTGTGTAGTAGTTTGATTTTGAGGAATTAAATCAACAACATAAATTATATCTTTTCTATTTTTTATTATCTTCTCTTTTGATTTTCAATATAGTTAATTTATTATTTTATATTTTTACTTTTTTAAATTATGGTATTGAGTTTGGGAGATTGATTTCCTAATTGAATTGATATTTGTACTAGGAATTGATTGAATCAACAACATAATTTATATTTTTTCTCCCTTTTTATTATATTCCCTTTTGATTTTCAACATAGTTAAGTAATTTTTTTTTTCCTAAAAACCAAATTATGGTGTTTGAGTTTGGGAGATTGAATTCATGATATATTTAGGATATATTTTCTCTGTTTTCCGATTTGATTACACATGGATACATATATTTATTGTTTTTTGCCCTCTCTATTTATTTATATTAATTTTTAATTTATCTATTTTACTATTCATACCTATATATTAGTTTGAGATTCATTTTTTTTTATCTGTTTTAGGTTTTCAATGTATTAATTTATATTATTTATATATTTTTTCTTTATAACTAACTGTACTAGGCGTACTTTTGGTCATATTTCTGTTTTTCTTTGGTTTCACACGTCTTTCTCTTTTTGTTACACATACTCTTCTTTTTGTTGACTTTTGTTTTTATTCTATTTTATTTAACTTTTCCCCTTGGATTTATTTTAAGGATATCATTTATAATCCTTTTTTATTATATTTTGTGAGCTTTTATGATTGTGTGTTCTTTTTTTTTTTTTTTTTTTGTCATAATATATTTTATTATTGATTTTAATTGTCTATATTAGTTGTAATTTTAAGATTTATTTTGTAAAATATTTTATACTTTAGTTTCAATATTTTTGAGTTTGAGGAACTGAATCAATAATATGACTTATATTCTTTTATCTTTTTTACTACAATATTCTATTTTTTTTTATTTGTTTCAAAATATACCCATATTATTTATTTTAATATTTGATAACTTGTTCATTTGCATTATGCTTTTTACATTAATAAATCTATGTATATATATAATTGGTTTAATTAACATTTTGTTATAATATTTTATAATATTAGTTTTGTGATATTAATTATGTATTTAATGTATAATTATATTATTCTTTTACATTCTTATTAAATTAACTCCTAATTTAGTGTTAAAAATAATATTCATTAAAAATCAAATTATAGAATTATTTTTATTTATGAACACTAAGAAAAATTATATCATAAATTTTTATCACGTGCATTTTACTAGTATATATATATATATATTCCAAACCAATGATTCACTTCTTTTAATAGCAAAATGTACTACTAGTTTTTAGCTAATGAGCATGATATGTGACCATGTTAAGATTTTTTTTATTTTTTATGTACTTAATGCATGAATTGAGCTCCTAGTATGTGTATGCTGGTATAAGCAAACATACGCATGTTGGTGCTCCTCACTGACTTATTTGTATTCCTTTTTTTTTTTTTCCTTTCTTTTCTTTAATTCTTTCCTTTTATCTCCGCATACGTATACTTTTTTTTTTACTTTCTAAAAGGAAGTAACTCTAGATTTATGTTTTTGGGATGTGCCTCACATAAACCCTAGTATTCCTTCTATACTTACTGTTAAGAATGATGTTGTTCGAATCTATTACTGGGACCGAAGACATTAGACAATAACCAGGGGCTAGACTACAACATTTCAGTCCTACCTTACCTATCAAAAAATTGAAATATTAGGCCCATCCTCATGGTTGAGACCCACCTTATCTCTCAATGACTTCATCCAGATCTCACCAATTTGTCTTAATGTTAAGATTTTTTAAGTGACAGTTCCAGTTTTTCCTGGTTATACTATTCTTTATACCCAGAGATCATTGGTCTCATTTCATCATTGTGGGTCAGGTCAGGTGGTACTTCTGGCTCACCTTAGGGCAAGTGTGCAACTCAAGACCCAAGCCCCCATGTGAGGGACATGGGATTGTGATGTGTGTGTGTGTTTAGGTTGCACTAAGTTAAACCACAAGGCCTTTTGAGTTGTCAATTGTGAAATTTATTGGGCCATAAAAAGGAGGAAATTTGGTAGGAGTTTTTGTGTAGGAGGCCAATAAGTGGAGTAGGTGCATAACATGCTTCCACGTCCAGTGATGGATCTAGGGATCCGTGTCAGTGGGGGTTAAAAAAAATCATTTTGAGATTTTGGGGTATAAATGACATATATTTATTTTATTGGGATTTAAAACAAATTTTCAGTGAGGGCTTAGTTGTAAAGAAATCTAAATTTTGTGGTATCTAAAGTAAAAAAAATTTAGTGGGGGCTAAATATGAAATATCCAAAATTTTAGAGTAAAAAATATTTTCTTAAAAAAAGGTTTTAGTGGGAGCCATGGCCGCCAGTGGTTCTTCATTAAATCCGTCTTTCCACGTTTGCACGTATAATGCACTTCTTTCAATGAACAACCAGATGTAACACTCACGTGGCATAACACATTATAAGAGACATTAATTTTTAAAACATGATTAAAAAACTCCATTTTTTTTGGGTTGGTTCGAAATTTAAACATGTTTAGTTCTACATGTATGCCACAATGGCTTCCAATTAATATTCAACAGCCTTTAAATCCTAAATTAAGATAATTATTAAATAAAATAAAATAAAAAAATCTAAGACCACCCATTGGCATGGGTTGTGAGTGGTTGCTGTCCAACTAGGCTTTGTTTTGTTTTTCCAAAACATTATTGTGTGAAATGTTGTTCAACAAATTTGCAACCAAAGGTTGAGTTTGAACTTTGATTGGGAGATAGACTTGTTGTGTGGTGGAGGACTTGGATAGATTCACTTGTTAATCCTATTAGAGGAGGACTTTTCTTTGAGAAAGGACACCACTCGTTGTTGTGGCATTCCACATCATGAATTGTGGCTTTAATTAGTGGCACAACACTTCATTCTCAAACTAAGAAGCCAAAAGTAATTTACAGTGGTATCATAACCTGAATTTTTTTATATGTTTGAGCAAATTGTGAAATGGTTAAATGACTATTCATAGGAAAGTGTGAACAAGAAAAACTATCACAATGGAATAGTAAAGTCGACAACCAAAGTGTTCTACATTTCCAAATCACTGGTTGGTGTGAGATTTTCACCAAAGTTTCTTTTTGGACATTTTCTTAGATAAAATAGAATAAAAGTAAAAAAAATGATAGACAGGTACCTGAATTATGCAAAAAAAAATTTCTTTTTCCCAATTATGGTGAATCATTGTATCAGAAATCAAAGTCACCTTTGAGGTCAAGTATGGTATATTTCTGAATCTTGATCAGTCTTAGGAAGTTCCATGCCAAAACCACAAGACCAAGGTTTCTGAGACTTTACCAAGCAGACTTCTTTACTCAGGTAGTGGTTCAGGCATATTATAGCAAATACACAACACAAATTTTATAGGATAAAATGTGTATATATATGCAAATATGTGTGAGATTGTTTGTATGCATGTATATTTATATTTGTATACATATATATCTATGGGTACATATATATATGTGTATATATATTTGTGTATATATAGGCATGTGTATATATGTTTGTATATATATAGGCATACATATATACTATGAATCCCATCCGAATTCAAATTGTTAAAATGACTAGTTGAAGCACTCTTTATTGGAGATGCAGAACTGCACATCTTGGCATCAGTTAGAAGAAAGACCCTCCTAAATACGTATCAACAACATGACCATGATGGTTCAGTCAACCTGTTTCAAACCAATATTCTTAATTCCCAGGTAACTACCCCAAGATACAAATTCATTTGCAGTCTAGTAACAAATTACAACTAACAAATGTGAACCCACTGCACATATAGAGACAGTTTACAAGCTGATTGCAACTCAGAAACGCCAAATCTACAGCCATATATCTACACTTGTAGAACAATAACAGAAAACATGAATCTACAATGTGGAACAAAACTACAAATACCCATTCTTCAATCGGTCCTTTCCTTCCTTAAGTTTGTGAAAATCGAAACATCATCATCTGAAAAGGGTCCACCATGCCCCCCGGATTGCTCTAAATGATCCACCAAGTTGCCTTGGTTGATGCATCTTGTCACCTGAACGCCTCCTACTGATGATCCTTCAGATCGTGTAACCAACCCCATGGCTGCAATGCTGTTCGACATAGCACCCACATCCCTGACTCCACTGTAGAGACCACGGCTTCCGGTAACAAAAATACTCTGATTCTCATTAGTACTGGTAAGAACAGACGGCAATACATCCATCAGCGGTGGGCTGGTTTGGCTAGCACCGAGGAGAAGCCTCAGCGTCTCTCTTGCACCCTTGTCAACCAAAGAATCAGTTTCTGGAATCAATGAGTTCATGAGATTTGGATGCATTGGCGATATTGCTGTTGAAATGGCAGGACCTGCACTCACCAGGTAACCTTGACCAGAGGAGCACACATCAATAACTGGAATGTGAACAATAGGGTCGCAAGCTAAAGGAGTGAAGATCGGTATATGCTGTGAAAGTGGCATAGATAATGGCAACCTGGCTAATGGTTCAGGCAGGAAAGGTGGGAAATCCAGAGATGGGAGATCGGACAAATTAAGAGATGGCATTGGCTTTAGCAAATTAGAAGACCCGGTATCCGGTAGCAACGAAGAAAGCGGTGGTAAAAATGGTGATTCAGTTGACGAGAAAGGCAGCTGTGGAGGTACTACTGTGCACTGCAGAGTCGATGCAACGGGAGGGCACCAACAATAATAGGGAGAGAGACGGGATGAACCAATGGAAGGGACTTCAGAAGCTGGCCTTAATAAGGGTGGCATAGAAGATTTGCCAAGTGACTCCAGGAAACTCAATGGAGAAAACAGGCAGGTTTCGGAAGCTCCCGCAATCATGCCTTTCTCAGAATGATTTGAACTAGATTCACCCATTATACTTGGCAAAGCAACATCAGGATTTTCGACACATGAAAGATGGATATCTCCGAGTTGCCTTAGTTTTCCGATATCCACACTTCTCAAGGATAGATTTATGGGCTGCCCTTCTTTAAAAGATATTGAGCTTGCATTTGAGCTAACCTCGGATAGAAAATTTGATTTTGCTGCTTGACTGCTGTAATGTTGAGAAAGCAGAGACGTCAATGATGCTGATGAGGATTGAGCAGTTTCACGAAGTTCAGAATAGTCAAGCGCATCAGGAGAAGAATCCAGTGAACCAACTGCACCAATATCTTGGGAAGAAGCCAGTGAAGCAACTGCACTTGCTCGAGAGTTGGTCACTGTCGACCCAACAAGGTAAGCTCGGAGATGAGTTGCAAAGCAGCAGAGCCGTGACTCACTTATTCCAGTTAGTTCAGCTAGAGAGGGCTTCCTCTTGAGAAAATCCTTGATCTATTAAGGAGAAAAATCAATGAGCACAATCTAAAATTTAGAGAAATGCAATAAGAACTAAATAAGGAAGACGTACCTTTGAAAGCAACTCAATACCCAAGAGCTTTGACTTTTCTGAGCACCAATAGTAGAACACTTCACCATTTGGGATCTTAATCAGAAAAGACCGTCCAGACTTGTCCACAGCGATTTCCTCAACCGCTACAGCAGAGCATTGGGAACCCTTATTTAAGGTTAAAAGTCTCTCTGGGCGTCCATCATCCCCAATAAATGTGAGGCACAAATCAGATGATGGCAAGAGTGTGAGATTCAAGTTTCCCCTGTTACAATGCAAAATTCCGAAGGTTAAAAAACAGCAAAAACAAAATCATCCCAAATCAACAAAAAATTATATATATATATATAGGCATAAAGTAAAGAGAATGTCCAAAATAACCACGCTGGCAGCATGCTAACTGCCAATCAAGTACAAATTAAACAGTGATATGTACCCATACATATTAATTTATATAAAAAAGCTTTATTTAGTTAGTTGAGTTGGGCAATATGAAAATGCTAATCTACACACTACACTTAAATCTTCTAACATGAATCTCAAAAGTTGAGGCTAGATAGATGAGGTGCACAGAGTTTAATACTTCTTTTAAACAGATGCATCGTCACATTGATCTCCCCAATAATCACGACAGTAACATAAAGGTGTCTAGCTTTGCTACATTGATGTTCATGTTGACAATCACTGACGTGCATTAAGGTTTAAGAGAAGCGTTTTTTTCCCAATCCCCAAGTTCTAATCTCACAGAAAAAAACGTTTTATCCAATCCCCAAACTCCAGATTTAAATGCCCTACTATTCCAATACAAGCCAGAGGTGCACAAGTCAAATTTTCAGCAAAAAGCGCTCGGTATGAACCTATCAGTGTAAATTTTCAAGGAAATTATAATACTGATATCAACAAGGCAAGAGATGTTTCCATTGTCGTAGAATATGATGATCATTAGTTGTAAAATCAATATTCTCTGTCGATTGACACAGCAGTAGAATATGCGCTGATATAAAAACTGTTGACCAGATTGCCTACATATGCTAGATTGGCCGCTGAAGGAAAGCATAAAATCAAAAGCAAGAGTAGACACTGTCTTCTAATGGAGTCATCTATATAACATTAGCACGAGTTGTTTTTGTAAAAAAGTATTACAAGCAACTAACACAAATCATTATAAGACTATCCTTTAAATAGTCATTTTAATATACTTGATATGTCAATGGTGAAAAACAACTTCATTTTATTGGGTGGTTTTGAGCTGCCACCAGAATTAAAACTCTTTTCAATAAATATGTGGTACCATACGGATATGGAAGGCAGAATGCACTAATACTAACATCAATTAATAAGAATTCCTTCTACCATCCATCATAATGGCGAAAAGGAATAAAAAATTTACAAGTAGAAAATTGATATCCAAAAGGAGAAGATAAGATAGTACAAAAAGAATAAAGGATTCAATACGAAAAACTGTTATACTGAACTTGACAATATTAAAGTCAACAATTATCGACTAAGTCACAAGGAACAGTATACGCATTACTACGAAAGCAATGGGGCAAATCTAAAACAAGAACAGATCATGCAGAGTTATGGTAGTACCAGATGACAAACATGAATAAATAATTCATACAAGATGGAAACCATATAAATAGGACCATGAAGCTACCTTTACTTCTTCTTAATTCAGAGATCATAATAGAATACGCCCACTTTACCTACAAGTAAAAAGATATATTTATATGGAAGGATGAACATTGTCACCATTAATAATCTAAAATACACAGCCCTGCAGTTTCAACTCATCATCAACTATGAGATACCACTATGGGGATATAACTTTTAGCAGTCAATGTATACTTTTAACTAATGAACAACACAAAAGTAAACCACCTACTACAGAAAATAACATCCTAAAACAAAATCAGATATATAGTTGATATCAAAGGATAATTAGGTGCAACTACTAAAGTTCCACATGCAGAAGACTGATTTAAATAACTAAAAACTTATAATAATACAAATTTCTATGCAATATGCACCAAAAACCACAGAGTAGCACCACCCGATTCATAGCTCAAGGTTTAAGAAAATAACTCACGGCATCCATAAGACAAGAGGTAATCATAAAGCCAACCTTCATGGTGTCTCCCCATGACAAAATGCACCTCCTAGCTAAGAATTCTCATATCAAGATGCAGTGGTCTAAGAACTGGCCAAACAGAGTCCGGCATGAAGTAGCAGTCAAGAGATCGTTAAGTCGAACAAATACGTCTGCAATTCATGTATAAGACACTCAAGCTCACACCCTAAACAAGTTAGGGATAAAAATGAACAGTTCCCTAGAGATATAAAATCACTCAACAGGGTACGGGTATAATCCAAACATACACTTGAAGCGATCAACAATTTTCTATTAACACACATGAAACTTAAAAGGAATATAGCATCCGGATAAGATTATGTTAGTTTCAAAACATGTTGAGTGGTAATGGAACCATAAAACACCCAATTGACCCCCATGGAATTACCACACACATATTGATACAAAATGATAGTCCACTGCTACGTAAAAGCACCAGACAACATATTGTTGTGATAATTATAAAGGTAGACAAACTAATAAATACTCTTTGGTCATTTTTTTCCGCTATTTTTCATTAGTGCAAATAATCTTGTCATTAGCAAATGTTTTATGTAATACCTCCAATGGAAGCAAATAAAAAAAAAAACTCGTGAAAGATGTTTTATTTGGATCTACTAAATGATATTGCGGTATTAAACCCAAACAAGTCTTAACAATCACCCAGTACAAAACTAAGCACCCACTCTTTGATTGTCTCAGAAAACAAAGTACAAGTCAGGTGAAGGAATCATCGTTGACCCATTTCACCACATTGAGAATTTTGTACAGGTTATACCAGTTGCACACACTTCGAAAATATTTTCATTTTTTCTATTTCAACAGGATGAAATGAAAGAAGAAAAAGGGAAAGGACACGGTAAACTTGTAACATATTAATTACAGGCAACATAACAAGCCTGTCAAAGACATTAATTTTCAGATGAATGAACCCATCTGTGTTTATAAATGTTAGAACCAAAATAAATAACAATTTTACCCCAAAAACAACATAGAACACAAAGTACATCCACAGAAAAATAGGACAGATACACACTGCACAACAAAACAAGCACCCATGTATTTTCAATTACCTTGTGCCACTTGGACGCATGAGAGTCCCTTGCTTGTCGATTTTCCCAACTCGAATGGAAACCAGAGGAATACACAAGCACCTGGCTAGCAACCCAACTTCTGATGGCTCAAAATGCTGTCAAACAAATACCCCATTTATAAGAAACCCCAAATTTAATTGAATCGACAACAAATCAAACCAAAACCAAACCCTGAAACATGAAAATTTAGATTGGTTAATTGATAATTATATTACCTGACTCAAATGAGCCAACAATCGATCTTCGGCGGCACCGCCGGAGAAATTCAGCTTCAGCAGAGGCTTCAACCTCTCATCAGTTCTACAAGCCCCCATAACCTGCAAATTCAGAGCCTGCAAAAACTGTATAACCCTATCCACACCATCGCTCTGTCGAAGCAACAGATCTCCATCATCTTCACCGCCCTCTCTCGCGCCACCTGATATCCCAGCGGTCTCGACACCGCTCGCCGACGACGAATCGTCGGAAACACCATCGTCGTATTGGTCCAATCGATCCATATCCATAGTCTTGCGTGCATCAACAGATTGATTATCGTTAACCATTCTTGAAATCAATTAATTGTATTCAAATCGCAACAGAATCGAAACCCTATACTTTTTCTGTATCAGAAATCGCAATCGAAATCGATAAAAAAATCCCAATTCGAAACCCTAGAACCAGGCCGATCAAATCAAGAGAGAGAGAGAGAGACGATGCGAAAATGAAAAGTTAACAACTACAAGGTGGTTTATATAGAGCACAGAGAGACCCTACGGATTTGAAAGGAGTTTTTGTGAATTATAGTTTTGTGTTGCGGTGAGATCCGGTTGAACACGTCAGACTAGTCCCTTGTGGGTCCCACCAAATTCCATGTGGGCCTGGCTAAGGGTTATTATTGGTGCCACGTCATCAATTTGGCTATGATGTTGTTTTATTTGGATATTATAATTGACCAATTGAAGTAGCTGTGTGTGACATGACAGATACTCTTAAATTATAAATTTAAGACCGACCTTTATATATATATACACACACACATTAATCACACATATACAAATATCTCCAATAGTGGTCCACAAACAAATTGTTATAGAAGTGATTGCATCTCCTGCGGGTAGTTTTTCAATAAGTGTTGTAAATACAGTTTTATTTTAAGAAAATACTTTTTGGAATTATTTCTATCTGTAAAAGTATATCTATCTGTAAATAATTTTTTTTTTTTTTTTTATAAACATAAGTGAGTATTATCAATTATAAATACTGTTTTATTTTATTAAAGTTTTCTTCAATTAAAATCTCCAAGTGAACAAAGATTTGGTGATGTTTGGATTGGTTTTCCAGAAGCCGCTTTTGACTTTCTGAAGGGAAAAACTGTCTTGAAGAATATTTGACAAAAAATTTAAAAGAGTTTTTGAGCCTCGGGAGAACGTTTTAAAGAAGTTAGAGGGTACCAACTTCTTAATACGGCTTTTGCTTCTTTTCTTCTTCTATAGAAAGTCGGAAGCAAAATGTATGTCAAACGTAACACAAGAATAGTAACAAATTCTCTTCCTTGGACTGCCAAATTCAACTTACATAGCCAGGAGTGCAACTTGGGCCAACCCAACCCAAATAAACCCGACTTCGGGTTGGGCCGGGTCAGGCCAGTCTTAAAGCAAATTTGGGTTGGGTTTCAACCCAAAACCGAATTAACGAGTTAGGTTGGGTCGGGTCAGGTCAGGTCAGCGGGTTGGGTAATTTTTTCTCTCTCTTTAAAATTATGTACTTAGGCCAACCTATTCGGGTATGGTTTCAACCCGAACCCGAATAAACGGGTTGGGTCGATCGTCAAATTTAAAAAAAATAAAAAAATAAACAAATATTAAACACTTATTTTGTATTTTTACAATCAAATTCTCCAATTTATTCTCTTTTATACACACATATATATATACATACATATGTGTATATATATAAACTCAGATCTGGTAAAAATTACAAACAAAATCTCATTTTTCTATATATATATATATATATATAGAGAGAGAGAGAGAGAAATGAGATTTAGTATATATATATATATATATATATATATATATTTAGTTCCAATTCATATATGTATATGAAAAAATCATATCAATATAGGTATGTGTTTATATTTGTGTATAACTATATATAGTGAAAGGGGGAGAGAGAGAGAGAGAGTGAGGGGGAAAGGTTGGGGGGGGGGGGGGATTAAGAGCCGCAAATAGGGATGACTTTGGAGTGGCGGCGAGACACGACGGTGACGACAATGGGTAGTGGCGACTAGCGGTGGTGGCAAGGGAATTATATATAAATGTGTTTATATATGTGTATATGGTAAGAGAGAAAAGTGAGATCTAGGGTTTTTTAGTTTATGATTGAATATATGTGTGTTTATATGTGTATATAGTGAGGGACTGTAAATGGCAAAAAATGCACAACACAAGAATGAAATGCTTTATTCAGATTTTTTTTTCCTTATATACATTACATTTTTGGGCTTTGAGCCCATTAGGGCAACATTCTCTTGTTTACATCATTATTTTGTCTATTGCTTACGTCACTAACTTGATCCTCAAGTTTATTCTAGAGTATTTCATGAAATGGGCCTTTGGGGTGAGCCTTTCCTTCGGGCTTCTTCCTTTATTGGGCAAGCGGGCTCTTCCCTTAGTGGGATTGACAGAATCCGCACGTACACAGGCTCACTTATTGATTATGAGATTTTTTATTGAAGGCCCATCATCGAGAAGAAAACTTGTGGAAGGGGATACATACATCACCCTTGTCGGGTGATGTGGCGGCCGCATTAAATGGGGTAGTTACTATAATTGTTTCAAATTCAAATACACAACCATTATGACTTTGATTGTCACGAAATGGGCTGGTGGGACGACTTGATGCTCCATTCTTTATGCACATGACCTTTAGCCTTCTTCGGTAACCTCTATAAGTACCCCAAGGTCCATTTGCGAAATACTTCTTGCATTTCAAAGCTCTTGGCTCTCAAAAACTCTGCAACTTGGTTTCTCCTCTTGTTATTGCCAGAATCTGCACTTCTTTCCCGAAAAATTCACGAAATCTCGCCGGAATCATCCTTAGAGTAAGTTATATCTTCCAGATCTCCTACCTTTCTGTCAATAGGTTTGATAGTGATGATACTCGGTCGGGTAGTGACCGTCTCCCTTCTTCTGTCGATCCCGATGCCTCCCTTAGTTCCCCATCGGTAGAGGTGGTTAGGAGGGTCAGATCTAGTCTTCCTGAAGTCACCCAAAACGCTGTTATGGGTGAGGATTTGGCTAAAGGAAGATTGGGAGATCAATTCTATGTAGATCCCCTTCCCCATACACATAGGGTAGATATTGTGTTGAAGAAATTAAGGGTTAAATGTAGAATACCCGATGGGGTGATAGTTAAGAATTATCCCAAGAAGTGTGATTTTAGGATGGGGGAAGGAAAAAACACCATGTTGAGGATTCTGCCACCCGTTCTTAAGAAGAAGGCCAATCAAGTATCGGGCTCTCAAACAAACCCTTCAGTGCCACGGGATGCCCAAGCCAATCCGACGTCCCAGGGTACTCCAACTCCTCCCCTCGGGGTGGTTCCTCCACCACCAACGGGAAGTCCTCCAGCTATTCCTCCTCCTTCTCCCGGGGAGGGTACTGTCGATTGACCTTTTGTCCATTTTTCTGGGGAAATTCCCATTCCTGGATCCCGATCGGTTGAGGGAGGGGTCAATCTGACGGGCGTACAACGTCCCCGGTTTGAGGAAGATGTCCCCAACCAATCAGTTCGGCCCCGTCTAACTACAGCGTCATTGCCAATCATAGTGGCTGAGTCCGAAGCTGCATCTAGGAAGGAGCAACCCGTCCCATGGGGACCAAAGATAAAACTTTCGGGCAGTGGCTTCTTAGTCGCGGGGAATGAGACCATTGATAATGATGTTGCCCTTCGGGAGTTGGGTCTCTAGATCTGGACCCCCGTAGACCGAAAGAAGCTGATATAGATCAATCGGGCAGAGTTGGCCTTGACCGATCCAGAGATTGCCATGAAGGTACATTTTTGACCTTGTTGTTTCTCCAGTCACATTTTGTATTCCTGTATTTTATTCACTGATTTGGCTAACACTTGTCTTTTTTCCTTTTTTACTTCTGGCAGATGCTCTACCTAACCCAAGCTTATAATACAAAGCTAAAGGAGGACTTGCTCAATAAATCTTCAGAGCTCCTGAGGTTAAAGGAAGACGCAAGAAAAAAGGTGGTTTCCTTACTATCGGTAGCTAATGATAAGTTGGAGGTCCAGACTACACGGGCAATCACTGCAAAGCAAAAGCTTCAGGCGGCCCAAGAAAAGATCAAGGAGATGGAGGCAGTTCGTCCGGCCCTAGCTGTTGAAGTTGAAGGCTTAAAGGCAGAGAATGAAGGCCTGGGGGCCTCCAAGGAGAAGCTTCTGGAGGAGAAGGTTGAAATTGAGAACCTCCTAGCAGTGGAGAGGTCAACAGTGGAAATGTGCCATCGGGGTGGCAATCAGATGTACAAGCGTCTCTGCGACACGACCCAGTACCGGATCGGGTTTGGTTGGAGTACTTTCTTTCTAGACATCTAGAAACCTGTTGAGGAGAGGGACTTTGCCTCAGTGGAGGAGTTGGACGAGTCTCTAGGCATTGCTCCGTTGTATGACAATCCAGTCGGAGGTCCGGATGATGTTCTTTTTTGTGAGTTCTTGACCAAACCTCTTCCGGGGCCCACTCCTAATTCTGATCCCTCAACGCAACTTGCTCCTATCCAATTTTTAGACCCGTAAATTGCTCCTGTGGACTCAAATGTGGCGAGCACTGAGGCTGACACCTAGATAGTGAACTCTCTCGGGCCTCCATTTAGGCTTCAGGGTCGTAGAATATAGGATTTTTATTTTTGTAAAACATTGTAAGCCTTGGCCATTGGGGCCCATATTTTGAATGAAAATCATGGTTCCTATGATCCTATCCATTTGACTTCTGCAATACTTAGATTATTTTTCCAAAAAGTGTTGTGTCTTTCGGGCACTTGAGGTCATGCGAGAGACATCACAACACTTGGTTTATTTTTCACAAAATTTTGATATCTTCTGGATCAGTGTTGTGTCTTTCGGCACTTGAGGCCATGCAAGAGACATGACAATACTTGGTTTATTTTTTGCAAAATTTTGATCTCTTCTGGATTAGTGTTGTGTCTTTCGGGCACTTGAGGCCATGCGAGAGACATGACAACACTTGGTTTATTTTTTGTAAAATTTTGATCTCTTCTCGATCAGTGTTGTGCCTTTCAGGCACTTGAGGCCATGCGAGAGACATGACAACACTTGGTTTATTCTTTGCAAAATTTTGATCTCTTCTGGATCAGTGTTATGTCTTTCGGGCACTTGAGGCCATGCGAGAGACATGACAACACTTGGTTTATTTTTTACAAAATTTTGATCTCTTATGGATCAGTGTTGTGTCTTTCTGGCACTTGAGGCCATGCGAGAGACATAACAACACTCAGTTTATTTTTTTCAAAATTTTGATCTCTTCTGGATCAATGTTGTGCCTTTCGGGCACTTGAGGCCATACGAGAGACATGACAACACTTGGTTTATTTTTTGTAAAATTTTAATCTCTTCTGGATCAGTGTTGTGTCTTTTGGGGCATTTGAGGCTATGCGAGAGACATGACAACACTTGATTTATTTTTTACAAAATTTTGATCTCTTCTGGGTCAGTGTTGTGTCTTTCGGGCATTTGAGGCCACGCGAGAAACATGACAACACTTGGTTTATTTTTTGCAAAATTTTGATCTCTTCTGGGTCAGTGTTGTGTCTTTCGGGCATTTGAGGCCACGCAAGAAACATGACAACACTTGGTTTATTTTTTGCAAAATTTTGATCTCTTTTAGGCACTTGAAGCCATGCGAGAGATATGACAATACTTGGTTTATGTTTGCATTAGTAGTCATTTGTAAGCTGTTTTTGCCAAGAAAAATAATTTTACTGATGCCTATTTTAATTGATCCGGCGCTGGGGCCTTTTTACAAAAGTGAACAAATTAAAAGTAAATTTAGTCTCTTACGGGTAGTACCTCTTCAGGCGAGAGGCATTTTGGGAGTTCGGTTCCATTCTACCGTCTTTGTTCCTTTGGACGCGGTATGCTCTACGCCGATGACTTCGGTAATGGTGTACGGGCCCTCCCAAGGCTCCCTGAGCTTGCCCACGAGTCTAATATTTTGCCTAAGGACCATGTCTCCGACCTGGAACTCTTTTTTTTTTTACTTTTTGGTTGAAGTGGTTCCGGACACGCTGTTGGTAGGTGGTCAGCCTGATCCCGGCTGCCTCCCTTCTTTCATCTAGTAGATTAAGGTCGTAAGCCAGGTGCTGGTTATTTAGGCCTTCCACCCAGGCCTGGCTCCAGAGGGTTAGAACCCTAACCTCCGTGGGGATCACAACCCCAACACCATACGTCATGGCAAAGGGGGTCTTCCCAGTGGGTTGGTTGGGGGTCGTTCTGTATGACCAGAGCACTTCAGGTAGCTTATCGAGCCAAGCCCCTTTGGCTTCCTAAAGTTTTTTGGCCAATGTGTCGAACATGGTTCGATTTGTCCTCTCAGCCTGTCCATTCCCTTGTGGGTACCCAACGGAGGATGTATTTTGGTTGATACCATGCTTGGCAAAGAACGTTTTCACCTATTTGTTATCAAGATTTGTTCCGTTATCCATCATAATTGTCCTTGGTAGCCCGAATCTGCATATTATGTGGCTCCAAATGAACTTGATGACGTGACTACTTTTGATGGCTGGGTAGGCTTCAGCTTCCACCCATTTAGTGAAGTGATCAGTGGCTAGGAGGATATAGGAATTTGATCGAATTGCCTTTGGGAGAGGTCCTATGATATCCATTCCCCATCGGGCGAATGGATGTGGGACTATGGTTGGGTGTAGGAACTCAGGTGGTCGATGGATATCGTCCTCGTGCATCTGGCATGGCTTGCACCTCCGGACATAATCCTCGGTATCCCGTGATAGATAGGGCCAAAAGTATCCTTGGGAGAGTATTTTATGGGCAAGGGATCTTCCACCGGAATGGTTCCCGCAAGATCCACTGTGGATATCCTGCATCACTGCTCTTGATTCTGAAGGTGTAATACACTTTAAATAAGGACCCGAGAAGGACTTCCAATAGAGTTGTCCGTTTATAACTGAATATCGGGTTGAATTCCTCCTGATCTTGTGAACTTCAGCTTTGTTCTTCAGGAGCGGCCCATTCCTCAGGTAATTCATCAGGGGATCCATCCAGCTAGGCTCCCATGGAATAAACATCACTTGTTCGGGTTCTTGAATACTTGGTCTGGTTATAAAATCCATCAACACAACCCGGGTCAGGTCCTCTCCAACTGAGGACGCCTGACCGGCTAGGTGGTCAGCTATAGAGTTTTTGTTTCTCAGGATCTGAGTGAAGGTTATTTTTTGAAAGCTCTCTGCTTCATTCAACACAAGTTCCCGGTAAGACTCTATTTTGGGATCTTTTTCCTCGTATTCTCCTTTAATTTATCGAATGACTAGCTGAGAGTCGTTGTGCAGTGCTAGGGCCTGAATCTGAAGGATTCAGGCTAATCTTAAGCCATATAAGATCGCTTCATATTTTGCCTCATTGTTAGTGGCTAGGAACTGTAGTTGCACTAACATGTGGAGGTGTGTCCCATCAGGTGTCTAGATCTCTAATCCGATTCCCTATCCGGTAGAACTGGCTAATCCGTCCACGAAAAGCTTCTAAATATCTAGCTCAGTCTGCTGGTCGGGTTCTTCAGTTTCATCTTCAAGTAAGAAATCTGCCACCGCGTGTCCCTTGATGGAAACCCGGGGTATGTAAGTTATGTCATATATGCCCAACTCGATGGCCCATTTGGAGATTCTGCCCGAAAGGTTAGGTTTCGATATAATAACCCAGATAGGCGTGGAGGTCAGGACAATGATTGGATGAGCCTCAAAGTAATACCTCAGTCGTCTTTTGGCATTTACCAGTGATAGAAGTAGTTATTCTTGTTTGTTGTATCGGGTTTCCGCTTCAGCCAAGGATTTACTGGTGTAGAAAACTAGCATCTGTAGGTTCTCATCCTCTCTGATGAGGGTTGCACTGGTTAAGACGGAGGATATTGCTAGATACATATGTAAGACTTCATCGGGACTTGGTGTGGATAGGATCGGGGGTCTGGTCATATACTCCTTTAACTTTGCTAAGGCTTCAGATAGCTCAGGACCCCAGACTTCTCCCTTTTTTGCCTTGATCGCCTGAAAGAATGGTCTGCATCAATCGGTGAGTCTTGAAATGAACCTGCTAAGGGCAACCACTTTTCCAATTAGGACTTGAACGTCTTTATGTGTCCGGGGCTCCTTTATTTCCATCAGGGCCTTGACTTATGTCAGGTTGGCTTGGATCCCGGTCCGGTCCACAACATGCCCCAAGAATTATCCGGATGACACGCCAAAGGAACATTTCTCTGAGTTGAGCTTCATGCTATGCCTCCTAAGGGTGCCAAACATTTGGTGTAGATGTTTAAGATGATCTTCATTTCCTATGCTCTTGAGCGCAGTGTCATCAATATAAGCTTCAATCACTGTACCTATCATTCCCTTAAAGATCTTGTTGACCAACCTCTGGAAAGTGGCACCTGTATTTTTCAGACCGAAAGGCATAACCTTAAAGCAGTAAGTACCTGTTTTAGTAATGAATGATGTATTTTCCTCGTCCGTCGGGTTCATTCTTATCTGATTGTATCCCGAATAAGCATCCAGGGAATTTAGACATTCGTAGTCAGGGGTAGTGTCCACTATCTGGTCAATCTTTGGCAGTGGAAAGTTGTCCTTCGGGCATGCCCTGTTCAGGTCAGTAAACTCAACATAAACCCTCCACTTACGATTCTTTTTCTAGACGACTACTACGTTGGCGAGCCATTCGGGATACTTGACTTCCCTAATAAAACCATCCTGGAGCAATCTGGACACTTCATCCGCTATGATCTGGTTTCGATGCACTCCCATGCGCCTTTATTTTTACCTGATTGGTCTCACATTTGGGTCGACGTGTAATGAGTGTTAGGCAACAATAAGATCGATACCTGTCATGTATGTATGTTCCTATGTGAAGACATCGGAGTTGTCCTGCAATAACTGTGTCAGTTCTTTTAATTCACGGTCGATGAGATTCGTACCTACAAAAGTAACTTTTTCCGGGCTATCGGGTATTATAGAGATTGGCTGTAACGGCTCGACCACGATCGGGGTACCCAAATCCCCCTCATTTGATTGCTACTTGGGGCCTGGATTTTGTTCCTTGGAATGAGACGCCACTAGGCCTTTCCCCTTCCTGATCTCCTTCAGAGTGACCACATAGAATTCCTTGGTGGCCACCTGGTCCCCCTTGATATCAATGATGTCCAAACCATTCGGGCTTATGCATCTCATCATTTGATGAAGGGTTGAAGGCACGCCCTGCATCCGGTGAATCCATCCCCTTCCCATGAGTAAATTGTACGAAGGCTTCACATCCACTACAACAAATGTCTTGGTCAAGGTCCTTTGTGCAGCAGATACTGGCAGTTGGACTTCCTCTATTGGTTCGATTTGTTTTCCATCAAACCCTGCAATAGGACACCGGGAGGCCACAATCTCGCTAGGGTTGATTTCAAGCTTTTCAAAAGCCCACTTAGTAATGACGTTTGCACTACTCCCGGGGTTGATCATGACTCTTTTAACAAGGCAGTTGGCCACCATCAATGTCACAACTAAAGGGTCATCATGTGGGGTCTGGATATTCCGAATGTGTGATACAGAGAAAATAATTTGTGTTTCTCCTGTCCTGTGGTGGACTTCATTAACTTAGTTGACTTTTCTCATTTTTTGGGCTCTTCGTAGCTGGCT
Organism: Cornus suecica; assembly: GCA_963922005.1. Taxonomy (NCBI): domain Eukaryota; kingdom Viridiplantae; phylum Streptophyta; class Magnoliopsida; order Cornales; family Cornaceae; genus Cornus; species Cornus suecica. The sequence continues at coordinate 18,675,776 of OY998244.1, forward strand.
TTGGCTGGATCCTTCGGTCTCTTTAGAGGCGGAGCCACCAAGAATCATGTTGATGATCCTGACCGGCTGTGCGACTACGGGGTTCTAAGGGGCGTTGGGAGCTTGTTGATCTGCTATCGGTCTGTCCCGTTAGATGTAGTCCCGGAGCTCGCCGCGAAGCACTAGTGCCTCCACCTGTCGTCTGAGATTACGACAGTCATTTATGGTGTACCCGAAATCGCCGTGGAAAACATAATGTTTTGACTTGTTCCTTTGATCCAGCGGCTGCTTGATGGTTGGGGGTTATTGGAAGATCCCTCTGGCCTTATTCTCTTGGTAGAGCTTGGCAAGGATGACCCTCAGGGGGGTCACCCTCTCTTCAAATCTGGAACGTTTGAAAGGGTTCGGGGTTGGACTTCTTGAAGGGACTGAAGGTCCCGATGATGTTGGACGTTTTTGATTGGTTACCTGATCCTTTGATCGGGCTTCAATGCTTACCAAGGCCGCCCTCTTCTGCCTGATGGTCTCCTCCTCTTCAATCCTTAAGTACCCTTGGGCTATGGAGTTTAACTCCCCAATACCCGATGGGGGCGTTTCACCAGAGACTGATGGAACTTGGTCACTAGAATAATGGTCATCCAGAAGGCCTCAACAACAAAGTGCTGGTCACAGTTATCAATAGAAGAAGACTTAATGTTGAATCGGGATAAGAAGTTCTTCAAGGATTCTCCTTTCTCTTGGATCATAGTGAAGAGGCAGGATATGGTCTTCTTTTGTCTCTTGTTCCCGTAGTACTAAGCAACGAAGAGCCTGGTCAACTGTTGCTAGCTGCCGATGGATCAGGGTGGTTGTTTCCTGAACCATAGTAGAGCTGCATCAGCAAGACTTGTGGAGAATACCTTGTAAAGCAAGGACTCGTTCTCAGCGTACATGGTCATCTTCTGATGAATCTGATAAATATGTTCCTCGGGGTCCTTGGTGCTATCGTATGGGGTAAACTGAGGCATAACAAACTTCTTCAGAAAAGGTTCCCGGGTTATCTCAGGGGCGAAGGCCGATTGTATCAACTCGGTTGACGCCTAGATGGCCAGATCATCGGTAGACCGGGTTCTCAAATCCCCGAGGACTTTCCTTTAAAACTTGGTCATCATTGCTTGGAGCTTTTAGGGGGGCATGGCTTCGTCGGTGACGGGAGCCTTTCCTAAGCGCTGGGAAGACTCGGTGTGCTCTTTCAGCCTGTCGCCATCTTCCTGGTTCTGAGAGTGGTTGAGCGCCGCTGCCGGAGGGGTAGGCCGTTGTAGAGCCATCCTCACCATGAGATCCGTATTTCGCTTCTCAAGAGCTTGGCTACATTCCTCAGCGGCCATCAGGCGTTGCAGGATTTGCTCAATGGTTTGAGGACCTCCTACATGGCTGTCCTCGGTGGTCGGAACATCCGCTTGCAAACGGGTGACCGGCATAGTTGTTTGGGAAGTAGTGGGTCAGTGTGAACGGAGATTTAGAAGATGGTGAAGAATAGAAACAAGCTCTCAGATCTGGGAGGCCAGGGAACCATCACAGATCTCCAGATTGAATAAAACAAACCCAGCTTAACGAGATGGGAAGAAGGAGATGATTTACAAATCCGGAAGAACATATCTGAAAAATCAAGAACTCCAAGAGCTTCCCACAGACGGCCCCAATGTGTAAATGCCAAAAAATGCACAACACAAGAATGGAATGCTTTATTCAAATTTTATTTTCCTTATATACATTTTATTTTTGGGCTTTGAGCCCATTATGACAACATTCTCTTACTTACATCATTATTTTGTTTATTGTTTACGTCACTAACTTGATCCTCAAGTTTATTCTAGAGTATTTCATGAAATGGGCCTTTGGGGTGGGCCTTTCCTTCGGGCTTCTTCCTTTATTGGGCTAGCGGGTTCTTCCCATAGTGGGCTTGATAGAATCCGCACGTACATGGACAAAACTGAGATCTAGGATTCACTCCTTAATCAACGGCTGAGATATGAAATAAAGGTAATGGCTGAGATTTTTTAAAAACATTTAATCCTGGTTTCGGGACCCAACCCGATTTATATTGAAACCCATGTTAACCCAACCCAAGTTGGGCACGATTTGCAAATTCAGTGACCCAAACCCGAAAATTCTCGGGCTGGTCCGGGTTGGGCCGGGGTCAGCCCGCCCATGTTGCAGGCCTATACATAACCAATCTTTTTTTTTTGTATCATATTAGTTTCCCCCATAAATTGGACTTCCTAATTCAAGTTCAATAACCAATATTTTTATTTAAGGTTGCCTTCAAAATGTATTCACTCATCCAAATTAACCATAAAAAACCATACGATGGTTACAATAAGATCCATAATCCATGAATATACACAACTGAAATGGGATATCAACGAATATATACATTAGATAATTCATGAACATGCACATTAAAAACTCATTAAACCATATTCAATGCATTAGATATGTTCTCCGTGTGTGTGTGATCAGATCTATCAGAAGAAGCTTTTGAGCTGCAGCTTGAAATTCATTTGAGCTTTCGACGTTCTTTGGCATAATCATTTATCAGTCCATCGACATCTTTCGAGAAAAGGTCCTCCACCAAAACTCCATCCTTGGTGAACCTGCAAGAATGTGAAATCATCAATTTAGAGAGAAATATATATATAGCACTTAAAAACCTTGAGAAGCCATACAACAGACTCGCGCACACACACACCATTTAGTGACGCTTTTGGTGAATTCTACGGATTTCTTTGCTGATACTAATTTGGGATCCGCACTTGCTATGGTATCTGTGTACATGTCGGAGCATTTTGGAAATTTGGAAGAGACCATCAAGCCAGTGCTATTGAAAGATCCCTATATGGAAAATTGACAGCTGATCAATGGAGAATTGAACCAGTGCTATTGAAAGATCCCTATAAAAAGTTCAATGTGAACCCACCAAGAAGAGAAGGCGTGATCGAAGAGCCTGTAAACCATTCATTTATATTACCATAACAATTTTTACTGCCATTTATTTGAAATTAATTGATCAAAAGTTCAGTAAACTATGGACAATTTTGGATTCTTATATGCAACAACTTAATCTATCCCATGTTGTAACATCTATAAGAATTTTGATGCGCGAGACAAGATATTTCAGCAAACACATGTCTATTCTAGATGTGAATGTGAGACAGATAATTGAGATGTGAAAGATAGCCCTTGATGTTCTCTAATGTATCTTTCCCTGGGCCTCAAGGCTTAGATGAATAAAGGGTGGAGGTCTAGTGGGTTGGGTAGCTTTAGTATCTGTTCTCAGCTCCTAAGATGTCTTTGTCTCAATTTTTATTTTGTTTTATTAACTGTCCGGCCAGTTTAGGCGCACCTCGATTAATTCATGGGATCCGTGCAAGGTGATCCCGCACGAATAAAGTAAGGCTTGAACTTGCGATAATAGGTTTTAGATTTCCAAGATTAGTGGACCATTTGGAATCAAGGTCTGCCCACTTGAGAGTTGGCAGATCATGGGGTTTTCTCTAAAGAGAGGAGATTCTTGGCATATTCCTTTCCACATTAGTGGTAGAATACAAGTCTGTTGGTCGGTGGGGCCTGCAAGTGGAAATAAATTTCCCGGAAAAGGCAGTTGAGAGTTCCCTGGCACCTTCGATTGAATAAGTAGATGGGAAAACTAGTCCCTAAGATTGGATCACTTGGGCCCGTTTGGTAGGTGGTCTGGTCCGGTTTTATCTGGTCTGGTTTGTTCTTATCTGGTTCGGTTTAGTCTGGTCTTATCTGGGTAATGTTCTGAAAGTCTGTTTGGTAAAGCTGTTTGGTCTTATGATTTTATTCAAGCTGTTTGGTCTTATGTTTGGAAAATAATACAAAAAATAAAAAAATAATATATAAAATTCAAAAAATATATTAAGTATGAAAAATATAAAAAATTTGAAAAAATATAAAAAATTTGAAAATAATATAAGAAATTCAAAAATAATATATTTTTCAAATTTTATAAATTATTTCGAATTTTTATATTATTTTTTGAATTTTATATATTATTTTTGATTTTTTTTATTATTTTCAAATTTTTTATATTTTCTCAAATATATATATATATATATATATATATATCTAATTTTGTATATTATTTTTGAATTTTATATTATTTTCAAATTTTAAACATTATTTCAAATTTTTTATATTATTTTTCAAAACTTATATATTATTTTTTAAATTATATATATATTTAAAATTTTATATATTAATTTTGATTTTTATATATTTTTTTCGAATTTAATACATTATTTATAAAAATTATATTATTTTTCAAATTTTATATATTATTTTCGAATTTTATACATTATTTTTTATTTTTTCTATTATTTTGGAATTTTTTTATTTTCCCAAATTTTAAATATATTTTTTTCATTTTATATATTAATTTTGAATTATATATATATTTTAAATTTTATACATTATTTCAAATTTTTATATTATTTTTTTAATTTTATATATTATTTTCAAATTATATATATTTTTTAATTTTATATATATTTTTCAAATTTTATGATCTCATGTGTTAAGACAATTGTATATGAGATCACTTGAGACCATCATTTTTTATTGTCTCAAATTACGTCTTTTGGTCCCAAGTGATCCTTGTTTTTTTTTAAACCGTGTTACCAAACAGTGTCCGATCACAAAAAAATTATTATAAAACCGAACACATGAGACCGAACCGTGAACCAACAGGGCCTTAATTCCAAGATACTGGGTCTCAAAACAAGTGTATGGTGATGAATACTAAAGATGATAACGCGAAACAATCCTATAGGAACAAAGATGTATACATTTTGTTGTAGAATTCCAAACCCAAGAATTCTTGAAGGCTTATACAACTAACATCATTGTCAGCATTTTGTCATTTTGTATACATGTTGACGTTTATGGGTCCTTGGGAGCCACCATTAGTTCCTACCTTTATTTCCCTTTATTCTTTTATATATTGAAGAGTTGTTACCCTTCTTACTAGTATTTTTAAAACTGCAATAATAGAACATAGGATGCCTACTTACCAAGATAGATTAACACAAGAAAAGCAGCTAAGAAGCTTTGAAATTGCAGTATACTCGGTCTTACTAGAGAACCACCCCTATGAAGGTTACATAAATTGACTGTTACTAGTGTTGGGTTGAAACACACAATTGACACCAAATATATAGTGGTTCCCAAAAAATATAGGTACGTCCACTTTGAGAGAGATTTCACTATCTTCGGTTCAAAACGAAATCGAGAATAAGAAAGTATACAGTTGTTTCTCTCAACCTCACAACTCTCTCTCTTACAACATCACAGAGTAACTCTCTGTGATTTTCTCTCAAGTGTATCACTCTCTGTGTTTCACTCACTCTACCTCTCTTTTCTTGTTTCTTTCATACAAACAATATACTAGCTATATATATATATATATAGCAGAGCATAGAATCAAGCCAAAATACTACTTGCCAAAATCACTTCACGCTTAGCAGCTTTTTTTTACTTGAGCTTCACATGTGATTTGTTTGATACGGCTGTGGTTGTTGGTTTGTCTGAGACGGCTGTGGAGGTTGTTTGCATACAGCAAACTTTGCATGCACATGTGGGTATGGAAACTTACAACTAGACATTTGGCACCACATGATATTGAAAAATTAGATTCTGAAGAGATGTCATGGTAAAATATACTTTTAACAGCAATGACTCAACACATCCTAGCTCATAGATATCACAATGTATATTACTTGCTACCTTTCCCTTTCTTCTAATTGCAACGATTAAAGCAACATAAGTATGGTAATTATATTGTAGTATTAGCACGGCAAAATATAATCCAATACATTAAAGTGAACTCGGTTATGTGATAGGAAAAGGCAAATAAAAATAAAATAAAAATTGATGTACTTCTGTCCCTAACCTCTTGTAACCTATATATGCCTCCTACTCCGAGAAAAAAGACACAAATAACCAAGCCTTTAACGAAACTACTTGGGTTGACTATATATGTGACGTCCCACATCGCCCAGTATAGAGATGATGACGCGTTTATATGTATATATGTGTCTCCAATTGGTATGATACCTTTTGGGGAAAGTCCAAAAACAAAACCGTGCGGACTGGGCCCAAAGCAGACAATATCGTACCATGAGTTGGAGCGAGGTGTTACAATTAGTATGACATCCCACATCGCCCGGATATAGAGATGATGATGTGCTTATATGTGCATGTGTGTATCCAATTGATATGAGGGGGAAGCCAAAGTAGCTCTTCCAAAAACAATTAACAAGGTAAACATAGGAATTCCAATGGTGATTAAACCCTTTTTGCAGCTCCATATACTCATTCTGATACAGTCAAAGTACCAACGCACATCTACAAAAATTCATAAGCACTTAAAAGGACCAATTTTATGACTCTTTTCTACTTAATTTTTCCATGCAATCATATACATATTGAAACCTATATAGTTTTATGCAATTAACATGGACAAAAATTTCAGGATTATCACATACTTTGAACTTATCATTAAGCAGATAATCAATATACAGGAGGAAAGTTCCAGCCAGCCTAGCTAATAGTTTATGTAGAGAAATACCAATACAAAAATGTATTTTCTAAACAAAATACAACCGTATTTTAATCCTTTGAAAGAGACAGAACAACTTACAGCAAGGGGATAGGTAAATAACAACGCATTCTTTCCTTTGGTGTAAGCAATCAGCTGTACTATCCCACCGAGCCCAATATACTTGCCCGAGTCAAGATCAAACAAATTGTAAAACATTGAATTCATTGTATGACATCAACTCATGCATACTCCATTCTCTCTTAAAATCTTCAGTTATACATTTTCAATAATCGAAAAACTCCACTCATTCGATCATAATACAGTTAATTAGTCATAGTAAAGGAAAATATTCGATTTATTTTGTATCAGAACCTCAGATAATGAAGCTATCGGCCCCTCATTCTTTATTTTCTAGGCAACCAAATAAACGCTACAATAAAATAGGAGGGAATCAAATGAGCTTCCTTACCGAGAGTTCTTCAATTCTTAACAGAAAATAAAATATACAAATAACATAGCGAGACTCTCAAAGGACCCTAACAAGATTAGTTCAGTTTTCTGAAAATATTTTTTAAAAACCTAGAAAACATATAGGGCCCGTTTGGGAACCCTTGTTTTTGTTTTTGTTTTGGGAACTAAAAAACAAGAACAAGAAATTCTTGTTCTTGTTCTTATTTTCTCACCCAAAAGAACAAGAACAAAAAATATGTTTGGGGCCAAAAAATATATTGGTTCAATTTGGTGCTAAAAGACTTCTAGAGAGAGAAACCTATTATTTTCTATAGAGAGAAAGTTTTCTACATTTACTTTGCCTCCTTTCTTTACCCATTTCGTCCCTATTTCTCATAAGGGGTCATAAATATTTTCACTTTTTTTTTTTTCAAAAAATATATGGTGGTGGTTGAGGGTGGAGGTGAAGGGGTCGTAAATATTTTCACTTTTTTTTTTTTGAGAGAGAACAAAAAAAAAGTTTTTGTTATTCCCTTGTTTTTTCTACTATTCACGAAAACATTTCCCAAATTGAGAACAGAACAAACAGTAAAAATGATTGCCAAACATTTTTTGTTCTCCTGAACAGTGCCAAAAAACAAAAACAAAAACAAGGTTTCCAAACGGGGTCATAGGGTTTGCTTGATTTACATTTCTGAAAACAGATTTTTATTTTTTGAAAACTGAAAATTAGAAAACTTGGTTCAGTTTTTTGAAAACTCATTTATAAAAAGACCTATTTTCTGAGAACAATACAATTTTAGAGAACTCATTTTTATTGTTCTCATAAAATTATTTTCTATTCTCGGAATTCTCGAGAACAGTTTTCAGAAATAATTGCTAACTTCTTTCGAGCAATTTTCATAAAAACAACAACAAAAGAAGTCCGTGTATAGTATTTGTAAAACTGAACAAAACAGGCCAAATTCATAATGCTTCAACTTTTTACAATTTTCTTGGCAGAAAGACATACTGAGACACTCAAGTCTGTTTCATTCAGACTTTCAGAAACAGTTCTCAAAAACTCAGAAAAGCAACCCAATTTTTGGCGAATTCGGAAGCATCCAATCCAAATATAAGATTTCGAATTGGAGGAAATTCAGTTAAAATTTTGACCTAAACTTCTTTCAATTCCATATTCAAAACTCCCATTAGGTGCTCTCCAGTCCCAAACATAGCATTACAATTTCTTGATATAGAGAATTGAACCAAACAGGCCAAAATTTCATAATGCTTCATGATTTTCCTACTATTTTCTCAGTAAACAAACAGAGTATAATAGAAATTAAACCAACGGATCAAAACGGAAACTATGATTCGAGAAGGATATAATGTGATGCAAACTATGAGGAAGTCCCTATTTTCAGGGAACTTCTTTTTGTAAAAATGAGCCATGAGAGCGATGATCATGATTATCACCATCATAAACAGTCTCACATTTTTCCACTTCACATCTTCAACATATCCACGACTAGCAGCAATCTACGATAGCAAAAGCCGAAAATTCACTTACGAAACTCTGTATCATATAGACATATATGCATCCATACATATAATATATACATATATATACACATTAAACGAAAAGGGCCCTGTATGGGATGTTGGGCCTGTTGGGCCCAGTATATGCTACTGGGCTCCTTGAGGTGAGACTTGCATTCTATAGCATTGTGTTTGAAATCAAATTTGTTTTGAAATTAGAATTGAAAATTTTATTTCTAAATTTTGCTTTGGATGTTATAAATTTAACGTGAATTAGATATTGGGTACACCATGATAAATACACGTGATATCTATTGTCTCACAAATTTGTGGAAGAACACGGGCGTGCCAGATTCTCGGAAGAATGAGATTGTGCCAAAGGGCAACAAATATTCTATTTTATTTGAGATCACACAATTGAACAAAAGAAAGATATCAAACTTATGGTTAGTTTCTTTTTTTGTCTTAATGAGAAGGATTTTAGTGTCAAAGTTGTTAAATTAAAGGTAATTGAAAGGGCAGTACATGAAATTAAAGTGCAAGGAAAGTAAATGAATTAAAAAACAATGACTTGTATTAAAATAACTGGAATTGAAAATACAAGAAAATATAAAGTTTGTGTTTGTGTTGCTAGAGATATTCAAATGTTGCCATAAGTGTCCTATTTATAGCCTAAGGCCATGTTTGGTAGGCGATCTGGTGTGGTCTGGTATGGTCTGGTCTGTTCTGGTTTGGTCTTATCTAGATCCTGAACTTAAAAATTTGTTTGGTAAGCGATCTGGTCTGATAGTCACAATCTCACAAATAGTGAACCAGATCATATTTGGTAAAGCATTCTGCTCTGATTTTTTGCTTTACAAAAATAAAATTATTTTATTTATTATTTATTATTTTTTAATTTCTAAATATATTTTATTATTTTATTATTTATATTATTTATATTATTAATTTTTAATTTATATATTAATTTATAAATATATTCTATTCATTTATTATTTATTCATTTATTATTATTTAACTCATTTAATTCATTTTATTTACTATTATTTAATTCATTTAATTTATTATTATTTAATTATTTGTTTATATTATTAATTTTTTATTATTATTTATTCATTTTAAATTCTTTATAAATATATTTTATTAATTTCTTATTTATTCATTTATTTATTATTATATTAATTAATTAATTAATTAAATAATTTTTATTATTATTATGTATTATTTAATTCATTTTGTTTATTATTCATTATTTTTATTTTATTTTTAAATATGTTTTACTTAATTTCTTATTTATATTATTAATTTATTATTATTATTTATTCATTTGTAATTATTTATAAATATATTTTATTAATTTATTATTTATTATATTACTTTTTATTATTATTATTATGTATTCTTTAATTCATTTTGTTTATTATTCATTATTTTTAATTATTTCAAAATATTTTCTATTAATTTATTATTTATTCATTTATTATTATTATTATGTATTATTTAATTCATTTTTTTTATTATTCATTTTTTTATTTAATTTTTAAATATTTTTATTTAATTTATTATTTATTAATTTGTAATTATTTATAAATATATTTTATTATTTATTCATTTATTCATTTATTTATTTATTATATATTATTTAATTCATTTATTATTATTTTTATGTATTATTTAATTTATTTTGTATGTTATTATTATTTTTATTCAATTTTGGTTTTTGGTGGTCTTAATCGTTGGTTTTAAAAATCTGATTTTGGTTACCAAGACCAAACGAGACCATGTGGAACCACCAAACAAACTGGTTCCAAAAATACCACATTTGATTCAATTTGGTCTCATTTGGTCTAGTTCCAAATTTTGAGACCAGTCCAAACAAATATGGTTTGGTCCCTAAAAACCAAGACCAGACCATATTTGTTTTGCATTGGTCTTAAAACATATAACCAGACCAAGTTGGACCAAATTGAACCAAAATAACCTTTTTTAGGACCATAATTTTTTGTGGTTCTATTTGGTCTGGTTACAAATTCTATCCAAAATCTAACCAAAATGTCCATCAATAATTGAATCACATCTAACCAATATATAAACTAAAACACAAAATTTTTTTAAAAAAATGAATTAAATAATACATAAAAATAATAATATAAAAAATAAATTAATAAATAAAAATAAAAATAAAAATTTTGGAACATAATATATACTTTTTCGCAAAAAACATATTTTTCGGAAAAAATTCATATTTTGGAACATAATATATACTTATTCGCAAAAAAAATATTTTTGGGAGAAAAAATCATATTTTGGAATATAATATATATTTTTCACAAAAAATATTGATTATATCATATTTTTCATAATATATAATTTATTTTCGAAAAATAAATTTTTTAAGAGTTGATTTCACTAAACCCCCTTATACTATTAAGGGAGGGTAATTTAGACATTTTGACTCAAAATGTACGGAGGATGGGGAATAATGATGAAATTGGATAGTATAGGGGGCAAAGAGGACACAATAGGAGTTAGTTGATTAAATTGAATAGCATAGGGGGATTTATTGAAACAAACCCATAAAATAATAATATAAATGATAAATTAAATAAAATATATTTAAAAATTATTACAAATAAATGAATAAAAAATAAACAAAATAATGAATAATAAACAAAATAAATTAAATAGTACATAATAATAATAATAATAAATATATATAATAAATAATAATAATATAATTAATAAATTAATAAAATATATTTATAAATTAATTTTAAAAATAAATTAATAGTAATAAATGATAAATTAATAATATAAACAATAAATTAAATAAAGCATATTTATAAATAAAATAAAAATAATGAATAATAAACAAAATGAATTAAATAATACATATATAAATAAATAATAAGCAAAATCAATTAAATAATAAAAAATAATAATAATAAATTTATAAATAATAATATAAATAATAAATGAATAAAATATATTTATAAATTAATTAAAATAAACGAATAAATAATAATATAAATAATAAATTAAATGAATTATATTTATAACAAAATGAATAATAAACAAAATGAATTAAATAATTCATAATAATAATTAATAAATTAAATGAATTAAATAGAAAACAAAATTAATGAAATTAAATGAATTAAATAATACCTATAAAAAATAAAAAATAATAATATAAATAATAAATTAATAAAATATATTTAGAGAAAAAAAATTAAATGAATAAATAGTAATAAATAAAAAAATGAATTAAATAATATATAAAAATAGGAATAAACAAATAAATAAGAAACAAAATGAATTAAATAATACATAAAAATGATAATAAATAAATAAATAATAAGCAAAATGAATTATATAATATATAAATAAATAAATAAATGAATAAATATAATAATAAAAAATGGATAAATAATAATATAAATAATCAATTAATAATATGAATATTAAATTAAATGAATTATATTTATAGAAAATGAATAATAAACAAAATGAATTAAATAATACATAATAATAATTAATAAATTAAATGAATTAAATAATAAACAAACTAAATGAAATAAAATGAATTAAATAACACATAAAAATATTAGTAAATACAATAATAAATAATAAATAATAATATAAATAATAAATTAATAAAATATATTTGTAAACAAATAAAAATAAATGAATAAATAATAAATAAAATGAATTAAATAATATATAATAATAATAAATAAATATATATTGTAATAAATAATAAGTAAATAGTAAATAGTAAATCATAAATAATAATAAATAATAAATAATTTTTTTTTTTTTAAAGCCAAAATATCATAGTGCATTATTTGCATGTTATCGACAGTTGAAATTGTTATGTAATATTAGTGTGTGACTTGTGAAATTTGTGTGATCGGAATTTTTGTATAATAAAAAATGTGGCTTGTATAAGACCTATTTGTTGTTATATTTGATAATTGGAGTGCAATAATCATACTCTAAGAAATTTTTACAAAACCAATATAACATTATTATGTAAGAAATACATAATAAAAATCAATCAAAAAGATTTTAACAAATGTTTACAAATTAAATGTGTGGGTTTAAAGGTTATTACATTTTATAAAGTATATTCAATATTTTTACAATTTACTAGAAATTTAAGATCATACCAATTTGCCAAACATGGTCTAATTCAAAGAAGTTTGAAACCAAACAGTTTGTCAAACATGGTCTGGTCCAGTTTTCTCACACCAAGACCATCAGACCAGACCCCTTATCAAATAGAATTTCAGAACATCACCCGAACCAGACCGATTACCAAACGGGGCCTAAGTATGCATATGTGTGGTCTTCAGCCTTGTTTCAGATGGTGACAAGTGTCCTTGTAGCGACCCCCTCTCTTGCCAAGTTGCCCAAATTTCTTCCACGTGTCCAGCAGTTACAACTCCTACTACCATGTGTCTTGGTGTTTCTCTCCCAAGCTGCCACGTGTCCTAACAGTTACAACTGTCAAAAACTACTTTCTTTGTAACATCTTTGATTATAGCAACTACCATATATTGGCAGTTCCTTCTTCTAGCTGATTTCCTCTACTGTGTGACCTTGTGAAAACATGTCTTTTGCCTAATGTTATGATTTCTTCCAGTCATGCCACATGTCTCATGATAATTCGTCTCTGCATTCATCAAAGACCATCAATGGTAGGTCGTCACGTGGCCAAAAATTTTGAGTGTCAACAATATCCCAAGCCAATAAGAAAGAGAGGTGTAAGACACGCATGTATTTTATCACTTGCCCATATAAAACAATACTTGTCCTAAATGATTTGGGATACCACATTAGAATTATCCCCGTGGTATCCAATAATTTCCCCCCAATAAGGTGAATTAGATTTCAAATCAACAAATAAAATTCCCGCAATATATTACTCAAAATTCTAATCTTCTCAAAACATCAATTCGAGAAATAAAACTCTCTTTTTGGATTGACTTTTCGAAACATAGTCATGTGTAAAGCCCTGTTTGGATTGATTTTTCGAAAACTATTTTTAGCTTTCTGGAAGGAAAAACTGTTATGAATGATATTTGACAAAATATTTAAAAGATTTTTTGAACCTTAAAAGAGTTTTGAAAATGCTGAGGATACCAAATTTTCAAAACGGCTCTGCCAAACAGGGTCTAATGTCATTAAAAGGCCTTAACTAAAAGATGTCACCAAAATTGATACCATACAATTAACAAGCTGCAAAAATATACAATGCTACATCCAGAAAAATGCTAACTACTTCAATGGGCAACAATCTAAAATCTTCTTTTATTGAAAACATGTTAGTAAAATTCTTTTCAATAGAAGAATAAAATGTCGAAATTCTTTTCAATAGAAGAATAAAACTGTCAATCATAATGGACCTTCATTAAATTTGGAGAATTCATTTAACCCTACATATTGCTCTCTACAGCAAAATTCTTGTTACCAAAACTACAACGGCACTTCAGAGCTCTAGTTATTCTACACCTGCAACCATATTACATACCTTCGTTCTTATCATCCTATAATTGCATAAAAAATGCTTTCAACGGAAAACGAGTATTGTTTCTTATGCATGGTGAACGATCATCGCTCAAAAACTAAAACGAGTACATAACATGAGATATCCATTGACTAGAAACACTTCATATTATTCCCAACTATTCCTACTAAATCCCATTTCACCAATAAGGGATCTGGTCATGAAGGTATTCCACTATCACCGAGCTTATGGCCCAATGACACCCCCCACGCCCCAGACATTATCGTGCACATATGAGCATGGGGTGCACACAGAGCTCTAATCATGGAGGTTATCTCACTTTATTAATGGCATCCCTTGTTAACAACCACCGAGTTTTCCTGACAAGTTCTTCCTTCACCATGAATAAAACAGCAGCTGCAAGAACACTCTGTACAATTTTTGTGCTCATCCCCTTGTAAAAGCCATAAAACCCTTCATACTGGATCATCTTCATGATTGCATCACAGGTGCCTGTATCGCAAGAAATGCAACCTCATGACATGGATGGCATTAGGTAAAAGTTGTAGTAATAATAATACGCGAATAAATAGGGTAGGAGGAAGAGGTATCAAGTAGTCTCTGGCATGTGCATCGAGCAGTTCATTTTATAGCTTATGAGATTATTCCAACAGCATGCTTCCACTGACATTATTTCCCGTCTATGTGAAAATTGGAGGTGTAAGAATCTACCCTCCCCCCAAAGCCGAAAAAGCAAACGATAAGTAGAATATTTCAAGTCAATTCTGTTAAATTTAGGATTGCATTTGATCTCATTTCTGATGCTCAGAATATTAAGTATACACCATCTTTAGTTCCTATCCTCATATGATAAGGTGAATAAAATAAAAATAAAAATAAACAAAGAAGTCGACTCCTACGATGGAAATAGGTGAAAATTTATGAAGCCTAATATTAGAAAAGACAAAACAAGAGATACCTTTATAATGATGTCTTTTGTCTCCCCCTGTAGCTTGCTTTGCTTGAAGCCTTGACTGGAGAGAAAAAAGAACTATTGAGACCAAAACCAAAAAATGACAAAAAAGAAATACAAAACTAGATTAAATAAATAGATCAGTATTGACACTGTTAAGGCTATTTTAAACACAGAAAATAAGTATAAATATTTTGTGCTGCTCAGCCTAACAAAGGGATATTCAGACATACCAGTCATTAGAGAGGTGGGTTAGTAACCAGACATCCGTCAGACTAGAAACCTTAACACACACTAGAGACCAATAAATAAAGAAGGAATAATCGCCCTTTGTTCTTCTTTGAAAAATATTAAAATTGGTCAATATTCCTATTTGTTCTCCTTCTTTCCATTCTCCTCCCACCAGCTATATATGATATACAGTTTCTACTTATCACCAACTTTGGATCCAATCCTGCACTTCCAAGACAATTATTGGTTATAAGAAATGAAATTTCTTTAGAAGGAAAATTTTCACTTTTATCCTAAAGAATTTACACATTTTTCTAACAATTAACGGCACAAGTAAAACTAGGATCCCCGGGGTCCTTTGATCGAAAGGTACGTATTAAGCTGCTGCCTTTTGGGGAAACCCAACAGTTCAATTTCCTGAGCAGGGCTTCTCCAACAACCTGTCAACATTTCTACTATCAGCTGACAGTGCTTTGGTTCACTTCTGTTAGCCTTAGATTAGAAGAGCAACAATCCATTGGAGGTGGTGGTGGAGGTGAAAGAAAATTAGTTCCATTGATAGGATAATATAAAGTTATAAAGATCAAAAGATGACCTGCCTACCTTACCTATTGAAAGGAACTCAAGAATTATGGAATTTATTCAAGTTCCCTTGAAAATTAAATAAAATTCGGAATAATCGTGCAATCCCATTAGGTGTGCTTGGTACCAAGCATGTGTCACTTGCCTTGACAACCAGAAGAGGATACGTCACAACTGTAGCTCCCAGCTTTGCCAAAGCTCCAAGAAGAAATATCTATCAAAATATCAAGACATGTACTCAGAATTTGGAACTGAATAACAAATAGGAGACTGAGGTGTGTACATGATACTTTGGAGTAAGAATAGTGATGCCAGAAATTAAGAATTAATTAGCAAATAGTTGAATACGAAACATAGACATTTGACAAAAAAAAACTAACCTCCAATGCAGTTACACCATTGTTAGTCTTCTTACTAGAGGCACGCCTTTCCTTTAGCTTCTTCAACAGAGTTTCATACAGCATGAACTGTATGGAAGGGTTGCTTACCTGTGGGCAACAGTAGATATAATCAGTTATTACATGGTAACACATATTAGAGTCGCTTCTCACTTACCATGATCAATGTTGGTAAAACGCCTTTCCAGAATCCCAGAACGCCAGCTTCACCATAAACTTCTTGAATCTGTACATGGTAAACATTCCTAATTAAAAGTATATAATATACTAAAACCCACAGGAATCATCGTTGTATTACTAGTAAGACTAACAACAACAGCAACTACAACAATAAGAACAAGAACATCATCTACAAGAAACGGAACTCCAAATAATTTATCATAGTTGTAATATATTAGAAATACCAACAACACAACAATTTTTATCAAGGTTCCAGCCAATCAAGAAAGTATGTAATTTCCGCTTCAAGGAATAATCACTTGGGCAAAATGTCTTCTTTTTGTTTCAAGTTCAGTTGGGCATAATGTAGCTTCCTCAAGAATGCCTGAACATCTAGTACACAGACTCTTCAAAATATCCAATCAAAGCGAAGATGATTTTTGAAGTAAGTTCTTATAGTACATCTTTGGTGGGAACTGAATCCTGCTGGGCAACATATG
Source organism: Cornus suecica (assembly GCA_963922005.1). Lineage (NCBI taxonomy): Eukaryota > Viridiplantae > Streptophyta > Magnoliopsida > Cornales > Cornaceae > Cornus > Cornus suecica. The sequence continues at coordinate 18,692,685 of OY998244.1, forward strand.
CCCAATAAGTCAACAATCACATCACTAAATTATATAATGACAGTAGAAGACTATCTGATTGTTGTCCATACCGCATGGCCGGTGCCAAAGTGAGGAGGTTCCACTGCTGCCAAAATGGCATCATCTGAAGCAATATATGGGGTTTGATGGGGTTGAGATTTCTTTTTGTGGGTCTGCAAAACAAACATGAATAATGAATAACAGTTAAATAAATTGGAACTTCAGAATCTCAAAGTCAGGGATAGGCACAGCCAACACCAGAAAAATAAAATTCCAGAATAAAGAAATCAAATAAAGTTGTAAAGTCAATTTCCAGCATTACTGTCACTAGTTGCAATAAAATGGACTATATTAGACGTAGAATGAAAAGAAAAACAACGTATCTCTCTTCTCTCTCCCTTTCTCTTTTCCCATTACTCCCCTTACCCACAGATCACCAATGAAAGAAATCCACAAAATCCTCATTAGACATCACCAGCTTTAAGAAGGGAAAATTTGTAAAATATACTCATTATACTTTTATAAAGCACAGAGACATGGTGATAAATATAACAAAAAGAAATACTGCGTGATCTTAAAATCAAATTTTAATCCCAGTATCTTCTTAATTACACGATTCTGCGAGCATTTTCATTGAAGGTTGCGAGTTGAAGCGAATGAAATAAAAACCCCATCATCTAAATTAATTAGTTGAAATCAATTATGGTATTTTATATCAGACTGGTACTTAATCCATTATACAGTCCTAATTAGCAGAGTCAGAAGACTCTAATCAATGACATTTTGAAAACATAAACATTTAGGGGCTGTTTGAAATCTGTTTTGTTTTGGGTGCTTTTGCTGTGGCACAATTACCGGAGGATAAAATGGACAAAGAACATGTTTGGTTACAACTACTTTGTTTTGAATAGTACTCAAACATTTTAAAAAAGAGGGCCAAAACCCAAAACAAGAAATTGATGTTTCTTGATGTTTTAACACTATCTGTTTTACAGTGTAGACCAAATCATTATCCCCAACCCATCACACCCAATCAAAACTTTTCCATCTCTAGGGTTTTCTCTCTGCAACTGTGAACAGCGAGTACAAGACAACCTCCTACAACAGTGACGGCGACTCTTCCGGCAACCATTTTTACCGGCCAACATTTCTTATGACAGTGACGGCGACACTTCCAGCCACCAGTTTTACCGGCCACCATTTCACAGTGACGGCAACACTTCCAACCACCATTTTTATCAGCCACTATGACTGTAAAACCTCTTTAGCAACTACTTTTCAATTTTTTGGTTCATATTTTCAAATCTAAAGCCTAGAAATCCTATTTTCTTCCTTGTTTTCTAATATATTGTTCTATAAACCCAACCAAAACATAACTTTATTGGAGCAATTTGAGGACTAAACAGTCGACTTGATTGATCCATTTCGCAAACTAATTTCTGGATCTACCTTTCTTAAACACACTTTTGAATTGATGTGCTTGCAAAATTGGGTATTTTCATGCTTTCTCTGCTCTACTTATTTTCTGTTAAAAAAAATTCATACAACAAATTTACCATACCAAACATAATTTGATTTTCAACTAAAAATACACTATAACAAAAACAAATGTTTTGTTGCGGTTAAAAACAAAACACATTCCAAACAGGCCCTTACAAAACGCTTAGTTTAAGGCTTTTAAGCTAATCCCCTGAATTTGTAGAACAATGCATTAGTCGCAGACTTTATGACAAATTGGGATCACAAAGTAGAAACCATTCCAAGATACCAATTTATAAAGGGACACAAGTAAAATGAAAATATTATATACTCAAAACATCAAATCAAGAGCAATTAGGAGGTTTTCTCAAGTCCCATAGCAAGTTGCTTAATCACAGAGAACCAAATTTACGGGACATGGAACCGGCAGTGAAGTCTATTGCCATCCACTGAGAATTAAAACATGGGTACCGATATTGAACTTGGCCTAATGAACTTGATCACAAAGACTTAGACTGAGAACTTTAAAAACATTCAAGTGAAAAGAACTCCTAAAAAGATTAAAATAATGAATCCCAATATCAAACCCTAGTGAAATAGTGTAAGATGTGCATAGATAAATGATTTTGCCACTTTCATGTTTCCACTTTCTTACCTGCATTCGAGTAACAACCACCCATATGGGATTAGTCAGCAGCACATTCACACACCTATATAGAGGAGAATGTCAAACAACTTTAAAGCATCACATTAAGTGCATCTGAAAAATGCTAAATATCTTTCAAACAACAAATAAGTTTCAATAAAAATATAAATAATTGTAGGTCCTCATAATTGGCCAGTAGCTAAGTTATATTTGTTATGACCATAGCAGTTATGATAATATTACAGCCTGATGGAGGTGATAGATCCTCCTAGCCATGTTGCTAGGTACTGGTTGGCGGATGGAAATTTGATAAGTAAGAGCTGCTGAGTTCAGCAAAATCCACAAAAAAAAAAAAAAGTAAAAAAGAAAAATGAAGTTTCAGATTGGCAATTGAAAATCATTTTCTTCCAGTGATGTTAGGATATTCACTACCTATTTCCCCAATCAAAAGTTGAACAGCAAAACTGAAATAAACTGAAAGAACCCACGTGAGTGCAAGAAACTTTTATCCAAGAATATCTGACTTCAAAAGCAAATCTGACACCATTGAACTAATACCCAACTCCAGGTTGTCACTAAATAGAGTTACAGATTCTTGTAACTGAAACAAACACCAATGACTGGCTGTTTAAGTAAGGTATTGTTTCCAGTAAAGTTGGAGGACATGGAAGAGGATTAAAGAACCTAAAGGACCCCTATGGATGATCTTCAGCCAAACAAAAAGGATTGTACAATTATATATTTACTACATAATTTCGCATGATCAAAGCTTGAAGGGAAACACTGTAGAGAAATGCAGCTCAATTTTGTGAGATGTAAATGTCTTATTTTGTATAAAAAATGTTCCGGACGAATCTATTGGAGCTTCCGAAGCTTGCTTGTGAAGTTTGTTTTGGGTACAAATATGGATCCTGCCGATGCTGGCTTTGACTTAGGCAGGAAAACAAGAAATAAGAAGTCTCATAATTGTATGTGGAGTTCAGTGATGGAGTTAACAAAATAAATATTCCAGAAACAAAAGTAAAGCACCCAGATAAAGCAGCCACCACAAGTGATGAGAACATCCCAACTGATCCATCACCAAACCCTTTCCTTTTACGATCCAAAGCGGTTGCTTCAGCTCTGTTCCTAAATATTTGATAGAAATAATAGTAAACACCCTGTACCATAAAAATTATGATTGTATAAGAAATCAGAAGTCTCAATAGCAAAGTGGGCCATATTTATCCTAAAATAGGTAACAGAACCTCTTCTTATGAAAGAATTTAGTGCGTGCAATATAGTGTTGTCAAGGAAGTTCATTTGACGCTAAATAATGCCCCCAGAAGCAACGTGAAAAAGAGAGCATACAAAAAACCATAAATCTTGATAAATCAAATTCCACGATTAAGATGTATAGTATTATGGGTTCGATAAACCGTCTGAAATTTTCAAATAGAGCAGCTACAGCTCAACCGCCCCATGTGTTTGGCAAATGGAAATCAGGAAAAGTACAATGAATTTATAAGCATATATGAGATCCATTTCTTCACTATCATTTGATCAAAATGAGAATGAATTTAAGCGTAAAGAAACAAGTTTCTAGGGGCAAAAGGTAAACAAAAAAAAAATGAGTTAGTGATTTTAATTAAAATTATAAACAATAATAGTTTCAATTTAACAATGATGTGGTAAGGCCACCTATGCGATTGTTGATACAACCAGATGATATTTCCAAGACATTAATCTTCCGCAGCTAATTGCCATTACAATATCCCTAACTCAACGGAGCATATACTAGCAACAGTCATGCAATCCAACGCCAAAGACATCATCTCGCCTTCTATCTCAAGATAAACCTTTGATGCACAAAACATCAACAACAACAAGCCTTTTTCCCAGCTACTTGGGGTCAGCTACATAAATCTTATGCTTCCATTCCGTTCTTCCTAAGGCCATAACCTCAATAAATAACCTAATAATGTAAACAATCACAATTTTCTCGTGGCTATATTGCTCGCTTAAATATAAAATTTTGAAGTTTCATTTTACACTTGGCTCAAGGAGATATAACTTAGTTGGAAGAGCTCCGCTCTTCCACTTAGGTTGTTGCGAATACAAGTTGGATGTCTAATTGTTCTCAACAATTGAATAGTGCCTTCATGATTTTATTAGCACCCAAGCACACATGTATAAACACCCACCCCAATTACGAATTAAAACACCTATTAGTTATAAACTAACTGGCAACTGCACGCATTTGCATTAGCTCTAGAAAGCGAAATGGTGAACACAAAGCAACAACAACCAATAAGCTAAGGGCCCGTTTGAGAAGCGTTTGCTTTTGGCGTTTTATTTTTAATCAAACAAATCAAACGTTTTTGTTGTAAGGCATGTTTAGTTAAAATTGAAATCATGTTTGGTAATGTAAATTTAGATGTCTCAAGTTTGGCCCAAAGATATCTTAGTTACAGTGGTAATAAGTTTCAACTACATCAAACATTTCCAACTCAAAAACTCCATTGGTTTCTAGCCTACAACAGAAACATGAAAAACAAAGTGCATGCCAAACGCAGCCTAAACATTAGCTCACCTGAGACGCGGCAGTACCGACCAACGATGGCGATAAGCCACTATACAACCGATCCCAACCCTCTTGCTTAACAACCTATACAATATATATCATCATTTGGCAATCCAACTCCCAAATATTGTAATTGTGTATAAATTAATGTAAATGAAATTGAAATAAATTAAACCACCACCTGACACAATTGCTCTATAGTCCCAAGCTTCGTCTTCTCTTTCTTGAGGTCTCTCTCCGTTTGTTGTCGCGTATTTACCTAGATCACCACAACCAAAATCATACATATATACATATATATGTGTATATATGAATTGAAATAGAAAAAGTACCATTTGGAGAGGATATGTGATGAGCTGAGCAATGATTCCTCCACCAGCTCCGGCGAGGCCATTGATCACAGCGTCCGACATGTGTGAGATCTAAATTTTTTAGAGAGAGAAAATGGAGATAGTTTTAGAGAGAGAAAGAGAGAGTCTATGACTATCTCTGACTTTGGCTGTAGCGTGCGAGTAATTGAATTTGTTGTATCATGTTGATCACGGTTGGTGAACGAGTCGACCGTGACGTGACGTGGGTTTTGGTTTGAGTTGGCTTCGGTTTAACCGTTTAAGAAAACGAAGCTATCACGAATTGGGTTTCACAATTAGATTTGTGAATAGATTGGATTTTGATTGGATTATATGATCATTCAATTTTTTAATAAATTGGATTTGATTCGATCTGAATAATTTTATATATATACTATTCTCACCGTTGAAAATTAATAATTTTTTGATATTATTTTCTTTTTTATTTTGTCATTATTGATATAGGATAGTTGTGTTTTTTTAGTAGGATCCATTATTTTTTGAAGTTAATGAAAATGGATAATTTGGGAAATTATATGATAATATTGTATTGGGATTCGAAACTGGACAACTAAAATTGGACAAGTAAAGTAGGCAAAGTAAATAACTAAAAATGGACAAAGAGAATATGTTATTAATATATAAATATTAAGTAGTTTACTTAAGTATGTTTTAATATTTTTTTCGCTTTTTTATATTTATTTTTTATAATCATGTATTATAAACATTGATTATAAAATACATAATTTGGTGTTTAATATTCTTAAAAAAAATACAAAAAAAATCAAAATTCCTTTAATAATTTAATAATTTTGTTTTTATCTAATTGGATCGGGTTATAGGATTGGATATCCGATAAAGAAAAAATCTGGATTGGATCAACTACATGAAAATTCATCGGATTATCGGATCAGATCGGATTGGATATGAGCTTATCGGATTCGGATCGGATTAGGACAGATCTGATCCAAATCCGATCCGTTGACAATTCTATTCACAATGACGACAAAAGCCAAAACATGGGCATTGTCGGTTCGGTTCTGATTTAGGGCTACAAATAAATTAGATACAACCAAATAAGTGAATATGGATGGCAACGGGTCGGGTTTGGCTAATATTATTACCACCCCATTTTAAAATTACTAATAACAAATCCATCACACATCTGTGACAGGTTTTAATCGGTAATACCATTACTACCCCGTTGGATTAAATGAGTTTCATCGGATTACTATCGGTTTTACTAAATTATAAATTAATTTAAAAAAAAAAACACTCGAAAAGGTGGAATAATTCAAAAACTAGTGTCTTAAAGGCTGGTTCAAAAATACTTGTTACTTTCAATGAGGATATAGTTGTTAAACACTTCAACACCAAGTCCAATTTTCTATAGATTCACAAAATTATACATGCAACATAACATGACTAGCTAAATTTTTATTTGAATTATCAAAATAATTGAGTGAAATACTCCAAAATCCTAGCTCATTTGCCCCTCTCTACATAGAGCAAAAAATTTAAATTAAAAATTAATATATATTAAAAGTGTGATTATATATTTTTGCGTCTTACATAGGCATATTTTTTTTTAGTCACGTAGACTCTAACTTAATATATATATAAATAAATAAATAAAAGTGCATAAATGGGTCGGTCAGATCGGGTTTGGGCGGGTTTTACAGAAAACCCGAACCCACTTCGAGTTTTGATTTTTGATACCAAACGCGCCCCAAACCCGTTTATAAGCTTATCAAACCCGCCTCATTCGGGTCAGAACCCCGCCGGGTCGGATTATTTTGTTATCCCTATAAGTGAATCAAATCGGTTCAGTTCTGATTTAGGTTCTCAAAATAAAAAAATCAACTACTGGTTCGGATCTCATATTTATTTTATAGAATCAAACCGATCACTATATTTTTATTTTTAATATTATATTTTACATTTTTAATATTTTATTTTTATATGCAAATCAAGTGATTGGAAATGTAAGAATTTGAAATTTTTTAAGTTTACAGGTTAAATCATATATTTGTGGTACCTAAAGCATTTCTTTTTTGTTATATTCAAATACTTTTTTTTGTTTCGTTATTAAATAAAAAATAGGGTAAAGTGCAATAAACCCCCTTAAACTATCTCAGTTTTGCAACTAACCCCCTAAACTAAAAATCACCTCCCTAAACTATCAATTTGGCGCAATAAGCCCCCATTCCCTTATAAAAGATCATCCTATCCTTTTAATAAAAAATTTCATTCTTCTAATTATACGGTATACCACTATATTTTTTATCTTTTGAAATTTTAATTTTACCATTCACCTTAATTGTTTTCGCATTAAGTATATTCTCAAAAATAATAATACAAAAGTTCATAGGAGGTAATTATTGATTTTTTAAGTAATAAACTTGATATAGAATTTTGTTTGATTTAATGTATAAAACTTCTCACCCTAAATTTAAAATTTTTAAATGCTAAAATAAAATAAAAATTCCTAATATATACAAATTACTTGAATAACAAAAAAACAAAATTTTGTGATATATATAAATAGACCCTTTTAATAAAAAAATTCATACTTATAATTATACCGTTATATTTTTTTTTTTGTTTTGAGATGTTAATTCTAATTGTATCCACATTAAGTATATTCTCAAGAATAATAAAAAAAATGTATAAGTTGTAATTATTAATTTTTAAAGTAATAAATTTGATATTAAAATTTTGTTTGATTTAATGTACAAAACTTCTCACCCTAAATTTAAATTTTTTAAATACTAAAATAAAAAACCTTTTTGTCTAAGATATACAAATTACTTGAATAACAAAAAAATAAATTTTTGTGATATATATAAATAGACCCTTTTAATAAAAAAAATAGTCATACTTCTAATTATACCATTATATTTTTTTTATCTTTTGAGATATTAATTCTAATTGTATTCGCATTAAGTATATTCTCAAGAATAATAAAAAAAATGTATAAGTTGTAATTATTAATTTTTAAAGTAATAAATTTGATATTAAAATTTTGTTTGATTTAATGTATAAAACTTCTCACCCTAAATTTAAACTTTTTCATGAAGGATATATTATCAAATTTGTATAAATTATTACATAATGTATGTTAATAAGAAAAATGCACATATAATTCAATAAGAAAGGGCATTATGGTCATTTATAAAGTAATTTGGGTAATTTGTAACTTCATGTCATAGTTAATGAATTTTTTTGCCAATTTCAAAGTTCATGGGGATTTCTTGGGAGAGAGAGTATAGTTTAAGGGAATTTAATGCATTTTATCCTAAAAAATAATCGAATTCATCTTTATGGAATGTAATATAAAAATAGTATTACCTTTATCAGTTTTACCACTCAACTTGAATTCATTTTATTTGAAATATTTGAGAATTGGCATTTTCCATTTAATGCAACTAAATTCTAAATTACTCTTTATTATCTAACCTTTAATACTTGACATGTGATGTGTTTCAATTGTTTCAAACGTGATAATAGGAACAAAGAACCGAAAAGAAATCGAACTGAGTTAAACCGTGGTTCTCTTCAGTTTGATTTTGAGAAAATAAGATTTGGAATCAAGTGTTGGTGTGAGAAAGACAATTCCGTTTGGTTCTATTCCAATTTATTCTCTTACATTTTAAAAATTAAAACACATGGAACTACTGTCAAATTTTAAATAGTCAAAGATCATATAATTCATAAACCGAGTTAAATGAGTAGCCAACGCTTACAAGCCCCAATATAAAAAAATTAAATGGCTTTGTGGAACCTAATTTCAATATTACATTCCATTTTCATTATATTCCTACCTTTATTCAATTCCATTATTACATATCACAAACGCAACCATAATTTCAAACGGTTCAAAATCTATGTGCAGCTGTCCACGCCAAACTAATAAATCAGTGATCAGTGACTCAAATTATCAAGTGATCTTTAACATTAATGAAGAGATTTAAATGGAAAGAGAAAAAGGAGATAATAATTCGATAAAAGAACTTTATATGCTAATAATGTCCATTGATAAAAAATTAATAGGGTAATTTGCATTGACACCCCTGAGGTTTGGGTCAATTGCAGCAAGATGACAGTCAATGCACAAGTTTGCAGATACACCTTTTGAGCTTTCAAAAGTCTTGCAATGACACCCTTTGGCCATGAAAATTCAGATTTGCCCTTATTTAATTTCAATAAACTCCCTTCTACTATTAAATTTAATCAATTAACCCTTCTTAGGCCATGTTTGACATAACTTATGCTTCTGGCTTCCCGCAGAAGAAGAAGAGAAGCAGAAGCTGTTTTGAGAAGCTAGTACCCCCAACTTCTTTAAAACGCTCTTTCAAGGCCTAAAAACTCTTCTAAAAAATTTATCAAACACCGTTCAAAACAGTTTTTACCTCCAGAAAGCCAAAAGCAGAGTTTGCAAAGCCAATCCAAACAGGGCCTTATATCCGGATTGTCCTTTATGCTTTCTAATTTAATCAACTAACCTCTCATATATCCAGATTGCCCCCTATACTTTTCAATTTCAATCACATTACCCCCCGCCCTCAAACAATATATATATATATATATATATATAAAATTCAAAAAATATATATCAAATTTCAGAAAAATATATAAAATTCAAAAAAATTATATAAAATTATAAATATATATATTTCGAAAATAATATATAAAATTTGAAAACAATATATAAATTTTTTAAAAAAAGTATATAAAATTCAAAACATATATAAAATTTGAAACAAATATATAAATTTCAATTTTTTTATTTATAAAATTTGAAATTATCATATAACTTTCGAAAACATCATATAAATTTTGAAAATGTCATATAAATTTCAATATATATATATATAATTCAAATATATATATATATTTTGGAAAAATATATATATAAAAAGACCACTAATTGTTGGTGGTGTAAGTAGTTTGATTCACTTCATTAGAAAAAATATGATATTTTACCTATATATATATTTTTCTTCTAAATTTATTTATTTATTCTAATTTTGTTTTTCGAAATATATATTTTTTGAAATTTATATATATATTTTCGAATTTTATATATTATTTGTAGATTTATATGTTTTTGAATTTATATATTTCTTCCGAATTATATATGTATATATATATACCAAATTTATATATATTTTTAATTTTATATATATATTTCAAAATTTATATACTTTTTTTTGAATTTTATATATTATTTTCGAAATATATATTTTTAATTTTATATAATTGTTTTAAATTTTATATATATATTTTTGAATTTTATATATTTTTTTGAAATTTGATATATATATTTAGAATTTTATAAACATATTTTGAATTATATATATATTGTTTGAGGGTAGGGGGTAATGTGATTGAAATTGAAAAGTATAGGGGATAATTCGGATATAGGAGGGGTTAATTGATTAAATTGGAAAGCATAGTGGACAATCCGGATATAAGAGGGGTTAGTTGATTAAATTCAATAGTAGATGAGAGTTTATTGAAATTAACCACATTTATAATAAGGGCAAACCTGACTTTTCATGGACCAAAGGGGTGTCATTACAAGACTTTTGAAAGCTCAGGGGGTGTCTCTGCAAACTTTTCGTTGACCGTCATCTGACTATAATTGACCCAAACCTCAAGGGGTGTCAATGCAAATTACCCAAATTAATATTATGTATATTCTGAAAAATTATACTTTTCTTATTATCGATTTATGGTAATTGTTCTTTATAGTTTAATAATTATTTTTCTATGTATATATAATATATATATATTTTTATTTATTTTGGCAAAATATGATTTAACAAGATATATCTTATTTATTTTAGCAAGTATTTTAAGAAAAAAATATTATTAACTACTTTTGCAGATGTTAGCCAAGATTTATGCAATTTCATTAAAGATTCATTAATAATCATTGATAAGGTCCATTAATTATTAATGAGATTGCATAAATCCTGGTCAAAATCTTGCAAAAAGTAATATGTTTTGTGGTTCACGACCTACAAACATGGTTCCAATCTTGCACCCGATTTATGTTAGCAGACCATTAAGGTTGCGTTTGGTAACGGTTTGATGCGGTGTTAGTTTTTGGTTTTGGCTTGGGTTGGGTTGGATTTGGTTTGGTGTAGTTTTATTTTGATTCCAAACCATATTTAATGCAGATGGTTTTGGTGTAAGAAAAAGTGATGATGAAAAACCAAACCATGTTTAGTAGAATTGGTATGTGTTAAAATTCAGAAACCAAACCATGTTTGGTAACTTTTAATATTAAAATATATTAATATACTAATATATTAATATATTTTAATTTTAATTTTAATATTAATATTAATATAATAATATATTAATATTAAAATTTATAATATTAATATTAATATATATATTAATATTAAAATTTTAATATTAAAATATAAATATTATATTCGGTGCTACAGTGCTATAGTGATTCGGGTTGCTACAGTGGGGTGCTACAGTGGATTTGCTACAGTATCCGCACCATACAAAACCATCCACAAAGATGGTTCCAAATTCCTTCACAATTTTCACACCATGGTTTGCTATAGTAACCGAACCAAATTTTCACATCATTTTACCAAACATGGTTTGGTGCCATTTTTTCGCACCAAAATCATGTTTTTGGCACCAAACCATGTTACAAAACAGGGCCTAAGTGCCGGTTTGGTAAGAGGAGTTGGTGCCAAATATATAGTTTTGGGCTAAAATTCGTGGCCCAACCCATATTTGGTAATCTTGATGTTGGTGCAACAGTGTCAAACTATTGGTACCAAATGTCCCATTTTTCACACCATCTCAATAGATGGTTTTTGTGTGGTTTGGTTTTGTTTTCTCACACCAAAACCATTCTTTAACCCAAACCAATTCAATTTGGTGTACTATTGTTTAACCCAAACCAATTCATTTATAATATTATATATATATATATATATATAAATTTGAAAAATAAAATATTTATGAAAAAATAAAATATTTCAAAAAAATCAAACGAAAAAATATATTTCATAAAAAATAAAATATTTCGGGAAAACAAATATTTCTGGAAAAAATAAAATATAATAAAAATATATTTATTATTTTTTAAAAAATATACAAATTATATGTATTTTTACTGAAATCTTTTATTTTTTCAAAATATTTTATTTTTTTGAAATATCTTATATAAAATATTTTATCTATAAATATTTCAAAAAAAATAAAAATTTATATATTTTAATTTTTAAAACATCTATAGTTACAAAATGTTATTTTAAATAAATAAAATGTCAAACTATTTCAAGTTACCAAATATGATTGGTTTCAGAATTTCAGCCCATATACCAACTTTACCAAACATGATTTGGTTTTTCAGCTTTACTTTTTCTCACATCAAAACCATTTGCACCAAACATGGTTTCAGTTTAGAATAAAACACACCAAACCCAACCCAAACCAAAACCAAAACCAAAAACCAATACCGTACCGCACCAGTTGCCAAACACGCACTAAATATTTGACTCTACATCACATTGACAAATTTAACTTGGACTTGAGCAATTGTTTTTTATTTAATTGAAAATATTAAAATATTTGCTTTTAAAAACTTAAATGAATAAATTAACAGAGAAAAAAGCCAATGTATATTAAAGAAAAATTAAAAAAATTCTTAATTATTGGGCCAAAGACATCAATGTTTACCAATAGTCCCAGTAGTCTACCAATCCACTACTTAAAATTTTTGAGAATTCTAATTCTAATTAAATTATTTAATTCTTAACTTTTGTTTTTTTACAAAATTGCGACTCCAATAAAAAATTCATTACGCGTGCTCTCTTTTTAGGGCATTTGTTCCGTACATTTTTAAGTAATATATACTAGGGAAAGTATAGAAAACACCAGTAGTATAAATACGGTGCGAATAACACCCTGTACTTTGAAAATATGTGTATTGACATCAGTATTTTTGGAAAACGTGCGAACACCTCCTGCAAGTTAAAAAAACGTGCGAATATGTCCCTGCAACGTGTGAGTATCCCCCTGCAAATTTCGAAAACGTACGAATACTTCCTTCTTTGACTTTTATACTCTCTTAAATACCCATTTTACCCTTTCTCTTAAAATTCAAATTCGAAATTTATATATATAAATTTCGAAAACATATATAAATTTTGAAAAAAATATATAAAATTCGGGAAAAATATTAAATTCAAAAAAACTATATTAAATTTTGAAAATAAAATATAGAATTCGAAAACATATATAAAATTCGGAAAAAAAAAATAAAATTCGGGGAAAATATTAAATTCGAAAAAAATATTAAATTTTGAAAATAAAATATAGAATTCGAAAACATATATAAATTTCGGAAAAAAATATAAAATTAGGGGAAAATATACTTCTATTTTCTATATATATAAAATTCGAAATATATATATATAATTCGTAAAAAAATAATTAAATTTCAAAAAATATATATAAATTTTGAAAAATAAATATTAAATTTCGAAAAATATATATATAAAATTTGAAAAAGCATATAAAATTCGAAACAAATATATAAAATTCGAAAATAAAATATAAAATTCAAATAGTTGTGCAAATAGAAGTATAAAAGAAACAAGTGACCAAAGTACAATACACCAAAACAAAATTTAAAGTCAAAGAAAGTAGAAAATAGAAGTATATTTTCCCCGAATTTTATATTTTTTTTCCAAAATTTATATATGTTTTCGAATTCTATATTTTATTTTCGAAATTTAATATATTTTTTTCGAATTTAATATTTTTTCCCGAATTTTATATATATATTTCAAAATTTATATATGTTTTCGAAATTTATAAATATTTTTTGAATTTATATAAGTTTTTTCCAATTTTATATAATTTTTTGAATTTAATATTTTTCTTTTCAAAATTTATATTTTTTCGAATTTTATATTTTTTTTGAAATTTAATATATATTTTTTGAATTATATATATATTGTTTCAAATTTTATATTTTTTTCGTATTTTATATATATATTTTTATAATCTTATATATATTTTTTGAAATTTATATATATTTTCGAATTTTATATAGTTTTTCGAATTTTATATATGTTTTTGAATTATATATATATATTTGAATTATATATATATTTGTTTCGAATTTTATATATTTTTTTCGAATTTTATATGTTTTTTTAGAAATTTATATATTTTTGAAAAAATATATATATTTTCCATTTTTTTTGAAATTTATATACTAAAGGCATATATGTCATTTTACATGAAATGAGGTCAATTCAAACCATAGGGGATTATACACACTATATTTATACTATAGGGTGTTAAAGGCTCGCGACCCTATATACTATTATTATATTGCAGCTCACTACAATTACTTACAGCAGAATTTGTTTAACTTAATCTCCCGTGTGCCTATTTAGCCACTAAAACTGCTACCTTCATCATCTTCCTTCACTTGAGTGAAATAGAAAACACACATCATCCTTCACTTGAGTGAAATAGAAAACACACATCAGCTCAGCTAATCTATAGACTACATAAATCTGCGCACCCACAACACATAGCTAATCCTCCATTGATCAATAATTTTGATTTTCGACCATGATAATCAAAACCGATAAGAGAAGATTCAAATCTTTTGAATTTATGATTTTAAGACATAATTATTCTAACAATTATCATGAGTGTATAATCAAGTATAAAGATGGATCTATTTCTTCACTATCATTTGTTCAAAAAGAGTCAAAAAAAAGTTGGAAGGAAAAAAAAGGTTTCCAACGGAGCAAAGCAAACGTAAAAGTTGGAAAATTTGCAATCAACGAATATGTTGAGTGCTTTAAACTATAATATGTCATATTGCCAACAATTAAATTACTTGTACGGTTGTACCAGAAGACCAAATTGATGGACTAAACCACACCTACAAGTTAAATTACTTGTACCAGAAGACAAAATTTGCTAAAGTAACTGTTTTGAGCTGCAATATAATCGAAACAAAAATATCAATTCAAAAGTTACTGCGGACACAAAGCTACTGTATAAAGGAAACACATGTCGAACTAGAACTAGTAATAACGTATCCTCCTGATCTCCAGGAGTAGACCTATGTGACCTGCAGCAGTGCACCCCGAGTTCACTGGCCTCACGGGTCAGTATCGCCTAAATATCGGAACGTCACCTTCCTTTGGGAGAGGGATCCGAGTTCTACCTACAAAAGCAATGCCAATGGAGGTTCTGGGTCCGGCTTCGATCCGATCCTAACCACCTCAAGTTAAAGTGCCTAGGCATGTACTTACCCAAAAGAATTTCAAATTGCATGTTCCATCTAGGGATTGGCTTCCCTTGTTTTTCTTCAGTGTAGTATTCTTCTCCGTGATCCACGGAAGCAAATACCCGATACATCCTTTTGTCACTGGCAGTATTCGGCGTTGCCCCATTAATTCCCTCAGCACGCACAATGGTTATCCATAGAGAGAACTCATGCTTCGGGCCCTTATCATCTCTACCTCTCTTCAATATGTTTGTGGAATAACTTGGAGCCATTTGGATTTAGTTGTTTTCTCTAAACCAACCCTGTAAATCAACAATACTGTAAAAATTGAAGAATACTTAGGCTTTCATAAATGGTCACAGAAGAGAAATTACAGTATATTGTATATACACATCTTAGAGGTTTTGTTTGGTTGCTTGAGAAGTTGACACAGAAGGTATTTGATGAATGAAGCACTTCGTAGCAGTATTTGTGCAACATAGAATTCATGCTCCATAGGTTTATTAGTAGTTCAAAGTGTCTCATGCTTGGGTCTGTGAAATAGTTGGGTTTGTGCTTTATAGGCTAGGGCTTAGATAGATTCTTTCAGATTTTGTGTTTTTCCATGGCAAGAAAGTTGGTGGTTAGAGCAAGGTGGTAGGAATCAGAAGTCTAAGTAGAATCTTGGGGGTCCGAACTAAATCATTAAGATTTTGGGTGTTTCATATGGAAAGAGCTCACCATCAAACCATTATTTCAGTCTAAAAAATCCTAAAACACGTGAGTAGAATCATGGTAAAATCGTATAGAATCGTGCGATTTTATGAATCGCAATTTTGACAACCATGAGTTTAAGATAAATTAGTAGAGGCACTTTACTAACTTGGATGATAGTTTCAAATCGCCAGACTGATTTTTGAACTGAAACAAAAAGGCTTATTTCGGCAAACATTCTTGTTTGTTCCATGTTTTTTTGGCAATTATACATAAAAAATACATATTCTTTATATTAATGAAATCAGCAGGTCTCAAGATGCCACCAAATAAAGGCAATATATCAATCTAAAAAAAAAACCAATAATACACCGAACCAAGCTAAAGAGAGCACTCAAAATCATAAATCTTGACACATCAAATTTCACTAGCACGGTATATAGTATTTTGGAACAATTAACATGATGAAATTTTCAAATAGAGCAACTAAAGCTCAACCAGTTGTGTGTTTTGAAAATGTTAATCAAAATCCATATCATGAGTGTATAATCAAATATAATGATGGGTCAACGTCTTCACTATCATTTGTTCAAATGTAAAAATATTGTAAGTTGATTTCTTAGAGGGAAAAGGCAAAAAAAGTGCAAGTTGGTTGACATAGTTAAAATGCTAAACAAAAATAGTTTCATTTTGACAACGATGTTGTAAGGCCACCTATTCAATTGTTGTTGCAACCAAATGATATTCCCAAGACACTAATCTCCCACAGCTAATTGCCATTAGCCTACCCTAACTCAACAGAGTATATACTAGAAACACTCACGCTAGGCAACACCAAAGACTTCATCTCGCATTCAATCTCAATATAATTAGAAACCATAACCCACAAAAGCCGTTTTCCCAACTACTTGGAGACTGTCTGCAAAAATCTTACGTTTCCATTCCGTTCCTCCTAAGGCCATAGCCTCAATCGAACATGATAATGTAAACGATCACAATTTTCTCGTGATCTATATTGCTCGCTAACATAAGAATTTTGAAGTTTCTTCTTCGACTTGGCTCAGGAGATATAGCTTGGTAAAGCTACCCCCTGCAATTGGGTTATGGGGTTATTGCAATTACAAGTTGAATGTCCAATTATTCAACATTTTGCTTGACAATCAAATAATGCTCTCAATGATTTTATTAACACCCAAACATCCATGTATAAACACCTAACCCCATTATGAACTAAAATACCTATTAGTTATTAACTAAATAAAAACACTTGTAATAGGTATAAAGGGGAAATGGTGAACACAAAGCAACAAACAACAAGCTAAACAACCTATACAATATAGATCATCATTTTGCAATTCAACTTCCAAATGTGTAATTTGTGTAGTAATTGATGTAAACGAAATTGAAATAAAGCAAACAATTAATTCACCACCTGACACAATTGTTCTATAGTTCCAAGCTTCGTCTTCTCTTTCTTGAGGTCTCTCTCCGTTTGTTGACGAGTATTTACCTAGATCACCACAACCAAAATCATACATATAAATATATATACACATATAGATTTCATATATGTATGTATATATGAATTGAAAATAGAAAAGTACCATTTGGAGAGGATATGTGATGAGCTGAGCAATGATTCCGCCACCGGCACCGGCGAGGCCATTGATCAAAGCGTCCGACATGTGTGACATCTGAATTTTTTAGAGAGAGAAAATGGAGATAGTTTTAGAGAGAGAAAGAGAGAGAGAGTCTATTAATGACTATCTCCGACTTTGGCAGTAATTGAATTTGTTGTGTTATGTTGATCTTTGTTTGCTGAACGAGTCGACCGTGACGTGACTCGGGTTTGGGTTTGGCTGGTGTTCGGTTTAATAGAACGAAGCTATCACCGAATTGGGTTCCACAATCACGACAAAACCCAAAACATGGGCTATAAGGCCATGTTTGGTAGGCGGTCTTCTCTGGTATAGTCCGGTCCGGTCTGATTTATCTAGATTATGAATTTAAAAATATGTTAGGTAATCGATCTGGTATGATAGTCACGGTCTCACAAATATTGAACTAGACCATATTTGGTAAATCGATATGATCTGATTTTTTCGCTTTAAAAAAATAAAATTATTTATTATTTATTATAATATTAATTTATTATTTTTATGTATTATTTATTATTTTTTCATTTATAAATATATTTTATTATTTTATTATTTATATTATTATTTATTCATTTATATATTAATTTATAAATATATTCTATTAATTAATTTATTATTATTTAATTCATTTAATTTACTATTATTTCATTTATTATTATTTCATTATTTCTTTATATTACTTTATTATTTATTCATTTTAAATTATTTATAAATATATTTTATTAATTTATCATTTATCATTTATTCATATATTTATTATTATATTTATTCATTTTATTATTATTATTATGTATTATTCAATTCATTTTGTTTATTATTCATTATTTTTATTTTATTTTTAAATATGTTTTATTTAATTTCTTATATATATTATTAATTCGTTAATTTATTATTATTATTATTTATTCATTTTTAATTATTTATAAATATATTTTATTAATTTATTATTTATTTATTCATTTATTGATTATTATTATATTGATTATTATTATTATTATGTATTATTTAATTCTTTTTATGTATTATTCATTATTTTATTTTATTTTTAAATATGGTTTATTTTATTTATTATTATTATTATTTATTCATTTTTAATTATTTCGAAATATATTTTATTTATTATTATTATATTCATTTATTATTATTATTTAATTTATTATTTATTATTTTTATTTTAAATATTCATTTTGCCTAAGTGAATCCAACCGACCAAACCGGTTCGTTTTCGATTTCGGTTCCCGAAATAAAAAATTGAATATTGATTCGGTTCTCGTTTTCATTTTATAGAATCGAACCAATTTTATATTTTTATTTTTAATATTTTATTTTATGTGCAAGTGAAGAGAATTTGATTTTTTTTAAAGTTTACAGTCAAATCATATATTCGTAGTGCCTAAAGCATGACTTTTTGTTATTTCACATTTTAAAAATTGAAACACATGATAAGTGTCAAATTTTAAATAGTCAAAGATAATATAAATTCATAAATTGAGTTAAATTTAGAAGCCAAGGCTTACAAGCCCAAATAAAAAAAAAATTTGAACAGCTTTGTGGAAAATAACAATATCAATATTAAATTCCATTTAATAACTTGAACTTTTATAGTATATTTTTTGATGACTTGAACTCCTGCAAAAAATATTGCTAAACTAATAATATTGGACAAATTAGTCTAAGAATGTTTTACATTCCCAATTTGTCTATACTTATAATATTTATATATTTTTTATAAAAAGTAATTTGTGAATTTACGAAAATGTTATTGAACTAAAATGACACCGTTTAATCAAAGTGCACTAAACCCATGCACTAAGGGCCTGTTTTGTAAACATGTTTGGTGCAAAAAATATGGTTTTGGTGCAAAAAAATGGTACCAAATCATATTTGGTAAAATGGTGCCAAAAAATGGTACCATTACTGTAGCAAACCATGGTGTTAAATTTGTGAAGGATTTTGGAACCATCTTTTTGATGGTTTTGGATGGTGCGGGTACTGTAGCAACCCGAATCACTGTAGTACCGAATATAATATTTATATTTTAATATTATAAATTTTAATATTAATATATATATATTAATATTAAAATTTATATTAATATTAATATTAAAATAATATTATTATAAATTTTAATATTAATATTTCAATATTAAAATTTATAAATTTTAATTTTAATATTAATATAAATTTTAATATTGATATATTAATATATTAATATTAATTTTAATTAGGTGTATTAATATATTATTATATTAATATTAATATTAATATTAAAATTAAAATATATTAATATTAATATATTAATATTAAAATATTAATATAATAAAAATATATTAATATATTTTAATATTAATATATTAGTATATTAATATATTTTAACCCATACCAACTCTACCAAACATGATTTAGTTTTTCAGCATCACTTTTTCTCACACCAAAACCATCTGCACCAAATATGGTTTGGAACCAAAATAAAACCACACCAAACCAAATCCAACCCAACCTAAACCAAAACAAAAAACTAACACCGCACCAAACCGTTACCAAACGCAACCTTACTTTGTGTTTTGGGCGAATCAATCCTTGCTTGTGGAAAAAAAATATACCCATAATAACACAAAAAACAATTTACACTATTATAATATGTTATATAGAGAGATAGTGCGTATTAGAAATAAATAAATAAAAAAGAAAAGAAAAGAAAAAAAAAAGGACATAACATCACACTAGTCACATTTTGGAAAGAGACCAAAGAAGCAAAATAGGCATCAATGGAAGAAATTGGAGGGAGTGTATATTCTGAGCCACACCAAACTAATAAATATGGTGGTCAGTCGATTTATCAAGTGATCTGTAACATGAATGAAGAGATTTAAATGGAAAGAGAAAAAGGAGATGATAATTTGATAAAAAAAAAACACTTTATATGCAAATAAGGTCAATTGATAAAAAAATAAAAAAATAATATTATCTATTCAGAAAAATATACTTATCTTATTATCAATTTATGGTAATAGTCATTTGATGTTTAACAATTATTTTTCTGAATATATATAAAATTTTATTTATTTATTTTGGCAAATATTTTAAGGGAAAAAATTAAAATTTAGTTTTGCCCTATGTTGACAAGGATTTATGCCATCTCATTAATAACCATTAATGAGATTGCATAAATCCATTAATCATTAATGAGATTGCATAAATCCATTAATCATTAATGAGATTGCATAAATTCATTAATTAGTAATGAGATTGCATAAATCTATTAATTATTAATGAGATTACATAAATCCTGGTCAATATCCGGCAAAAGTAATATATTATTTTGTGGTTCACTACCTACAAATAGTGATTCCAATCTTACACCCCATCTATGTTAGCATACTATTAAGTACCTGTTTGGTAGAACTGTGTTTGTGTTGAAATAAACAAAAAACATATATATATTTTTTTTTGTTTATTCATCCAAAAACATAAATATGTTTGGTAGGGATGTTTTTTGGGTTAAAATTAAAAAATTAAAAATTAAAAATCAATAATTAAAAATTAATAATATAAATAATAAATAAAATAAAATATAATAATAATAAAAAATGAATACAATAATAATAAATAAATATAATAATAAAAAATGGACTAAATAATAAATAATAATAAAAAATTAATAAAATAAATAATAAATTACATAAAACATATTTAAAAATATAATAAAAATAATAAATAATAAACAAGATGAAATAAAAAATAAAAAATAAATATAATAATAAATAATAAGTAAATATAATAACAAATAAATACTTCATAATAATAATAAAAAATGAGTATAATAATAATAAATTAATATTAAATTAATAAAATATATTTTTAAATAATTAAAAATGAATAAATAATTTATAAATAAAATGTATTAAATAATGAAATAATAATAAATAAATAAATAAAATATATTTATAAATTAATATATAAATTAATAAAATATAATATAATAATAATAAATGAATACAATAATAATAAATAAATATAATAATAAAAAATTGACTAAATAATAAATAATAATAATAAATTAATAAAATAAATAATAAATTACATAAAACATATTTAAACATATAATAAAAATAATAAATAATAAACAAAATGAAATAAATAATAATAAAAAATAAATATAATAACAAATAATACTTCGTAATAATAATAAAAAATGAGTATAATAATAATAAATTAATATTAAATTAATAAAATATATTTTTAAATAATTAAAAATAAATAAATAATTTATAAATAAAATGAATTAAATAATGAAATAATAATAAATAAATAAATAAATAGAATATATTTATAAATTAATATATAAATTAATAAATAATAATTTAATAATATAAATAATAAAATAATAAAATATATTATAAAGTAAAGAAAGTGTAAGTGAGAAACACCCCAATAAATATCAAATTCATGTTTATTGGAATATGCCTAAAATTTGTTTAAGTGGAAAAGTGTTTTTTAACACACATATTCCAAAAACACTAACCAAACAAGTTTATAAACATAAAACACATAAACAAACACAAAAACACTGCTACCAAACATACCCTAAATATTTGACTCTACTCACATTGACAAATTTAACTTGGACTTGAGAAACTTTTTTTATTTAATTTAAAATATTAAAATATTTGCTTTTGAAAACTTAAATGAATAAATTAATAGAGAGAAAAGCCCAATGTATATTAAAGAAAAAACAAATCTTAATTATTGGGCCAAAGACATCGATGTTTACCATTAGTCCCTATAGTCTACTAATCCACTAGTTCTTAAATATTTAAACAATTCTAATTATAACTAAATTAATTAATTCTTAACTTTTGTTCTTTACAAAATTGCCAGACCAATAAAAAATACAAAAAGAAAACATTCTCTCTTTTATTTAAAATAATATAATAACCTCAATCTTCTTATCAACAAATTTTAATGCCCTAAAATTCTCAGATTATAAAAGTAGACACTAACCCAATAAAACTACATTGTCACTAGGGCTGCAAATGAACCGAGCCGAGCCGAGCTTTAGAATGTTCAAGCTCGGTTCATTTACTAAACGAGCCTAGAAAATGTGTTCAAGCTCGGCTCATTTGCTTAACGAACGAGCCCGAGCCGAACGCCAGATTTAACGAGCCGAGCCCGAGCTTGTTCACGAACGACTCGTTTCAGTGCAACATATATTAATCTCCATAATAGTTGTTTGGATTGAGTTGTTGCATGTTTGTTTTAACATATTTTCACTAGTATAATTTTTTATGAATGAATTTTATGTTATGACCGCCTAATTTCTATAATTTTTTCACAATAATCTTCATAATTTGTTCAATTTGAACACTTTCTTTTGTCAAATATGATATAATTTTACTATTTAACTTAAACGAGCCTGTTCACGAGCTTGGCGAGCCGAGCTTAGTAATGTTCAAGCTCGGCTCGTTTACTAAACGAGCCTAAATATTGTGCTCAGGCTCGGTTCGTTTACTAAACGAACGAGCACGAGCCGAGCTCTTAACGAGCCGAACCCGAGCCTGCTCACGAACGGCTCGGTTCATTTGCAGCCCTAATTGTCACTAGAAGTCAAGAAACTTCAAAGTTCAGAGTAGTCAATCTCATATACACTCACTCCAATTTTGTCCAAGCGCCTATTTTTCGGTAGGGCTGCAAACAAACCGAGCCGAGTCGAGCTTTGGAATGTTCAAGCTCGGTTCATTTACTAAACGAGTCTAGAAAATGTGTTTAAGCTCGGCTCATTTGCTTAACGAACGAGCCCGAGCCGAACGTCAGATTTAACGAGCCGAGCCCGAACTTGCTCACGAACGACTCGTTTCAATGCAACATATATTAATCTTCCTAATAGTTGTCTGGATTGAGTTGTTGCATGTCTGTTTTAACATATATTCACTAGTATAATTTTTTATGAATGAATTTTATGTTATGACCGCCTAATTTCTATAATCTTTTCACAATAATCTTCATAATCTGTTCAATTTGAATACTTTCTTTTGTCATATATGATATAATTTTACTATTTAACTTAGACGAGCCTGTTCATGAACTTGGAGAGCCGAGCTTAGTAATGTTCAAGCTCAGCTCGTTTACTAAACGAGCCTAAAAATTGTGCTCAGGCTCGGTTCGTTTACTAAACGAACGAGCACGAACCGAGCTTTTAACGAACCGAACCCGAGCCTGCTCACGAACAGCTCGGTTCATTTGCAGCCCTATTCTTCGGTAAACTCTCACCTCTTATCCCATAAACTCTCAACCATGGGTGATTATATATCATTCTCATGATTTATAATTATTTGATAAAAAATTCATGTTCTTTATTGATATTTTGGCTTTCAAGAAAATTGGTACATTTGTTTATTTAGTGATTGCATTAATCTGCTTAAAAAATGTGTGTTCTCTTCGGTGTATTATTGTTTTTTTTTTTAGATTGATATATTGCCTTTCATTTGGTTGCATTCTTAAGACCTGCTGATTTCATTTAGAATATGTATTTTCTATGTATAATTGCCAAAAATACATGGAACAAAAATCAGTCTGATGGTCTGAAAGAAGCGCCTCACTGTTCACAATGGAGGCCACATTCGTGCCTTGCACCGTACTAACTTAATTCTAACGCATGGTTGTCAATATCATGATCCGTACGATGATTTTAACTTACGAGAAAGTAATTAAAGGCCAAAATCTTTGGGTCTGCCAGAAAACTTTTTTTTTTACAAGAAAAGGGAGTTCTCAAAAAATATACATTTTTATAATCGAATTTTCCTTTAACAGTTTTCAAAAAACTCAACCCAACAGAATATTTTTTCAATTTTCTGATTTTCAATTTTTAGAAAATAAAAAATAGTTCTCAGAAATTCATACCAAGGAGGCCTTTAAGGTTTTTGTTCATATTTTATGTTTTGAATATATTTTTGTTCTATTATAAATATATCATTTTTTAAGAAATTAAACAAAATTATTTATTAAAAATTAGGTAGAATCTTACCACTCGACTAACGTTTCTACTATTCGGATTCTACAGATCCCAAGATTCTACTTAGACTCCCACCAACTTTCGTGCCAGGGCAAAAACAGAAAATCTGAAAGAATCCATCTAAGCCCTGGCCTATAAGCACAAGTCCAACTATTTCACAAATACTAATAAACCTATAGAGCATAAAATTCTATGTTGCACAAATACTGCTACGAAATGATTCATTCATCAAATACCTTGTGTTTTGACTTCGCAAAAAACCAAACAAAACCTCTAAGACGTGTTTATACAAAATACTGTAATTTATCTTCTGTGACCATTTATGAAAGCCTTAATTATTCTTCAATTTTTACAGAATTGTTGATATACAGGGTTCGTTTAGAGAAAACAACAAGATCCAAATGGCTCCAAGTTATTCCACAAACATATTGAAGAGAGGTAGAGATGATACCGACCCGAAGCATAATTTCCTTCTAGCGATAACCATTGTGCGTGCTGAGGGAATTGATGGAACAACGCCGAATACTGCTGATGACGAAAGGATGTATCGGGTGTTTGCTTCCGTGGATCACGGAGAAGAATACTACACTGAAGAAGAACAGGGGAAGCCAGACCCTGGATGGAACATACAACATGATATTCCTTTGGGTAAGTACATACCTAGGCACTTGACCTTGGAGGTGGTCAAGACCGGATCAAAGGCGGACCCAGGAACCTCCACTGGCATTGCTTTGGTAGGTAGAACTCGGATCCTCTCCCAAAGGAAGGCGACGTTCCGATGTTTAGGCGATACGGACTCGTGAGGCCAGTGAACTTGGGGTGCATTGCTGCAGGTCACATAGGTCTACGCATGGAGATCAGGAGGATCCGTTATTACTAGTTCAACATGTGTTTCCTTTATCCAGTAGCTTTGTGTCCTCGGTAACTTTTGAATTGATATTATTGTTTTGATTATATTGCAGCTCACAACAGTTACTTTAGCAAATTTTATTCTAACTTGATCTTTCAAGTGCCTAGGTAGCCTCTAAAACTGCATCATCTTCCTGTCACCAAGTGAAATAGATAACATACATCAGCTAATCATTAGATTACATAAATCTGATGATAGTCAGACAAGCAAAAATGAAGCTTGTACAAATGATACTTAGTGTAAGCACACATCAACATGAACACCTCTTTGATTAAGATAAAACACAACATCAACATGCACACATCTCCGGTTAAAGATGAAATAAACCAAAACAAAAAGATGGAAGGGTAACTCGCATAGCTAGATAGGTCGTACGTCTGTAATTACCCATTTCTGCAATCTCTTCTATGGAACTTGTAGGTGTGGTTTAGCCCATCAGCTTGGTCTTCTGATTACAAGTAAGTTAATTGTGGGTAATGTAACATATTATAGTTTGAAGCACTCAACAAATTTGTTGATTGCAAATTTTCCACACACGAGCTAAGCCAGCTAGACTATTTACTATGTTGCATGGATGTATGACTATAAGAGTGCAGCCTATGCTCCCTCCAAGAACGAGTATGGTGTCGAGTGTAGGGTTTTTGTGAATCATGGAGAAAAATAATGCACTCAAGAAGCAGACAGATTGCCAAACCCTATATGCAAAAGGATAAAAGACATCAGTTTGGGCAAGTACATGCCTAGGTACTAGAACTTGGAGGTGGTTAAGAAAATATCCAAGTCGGACCCAGAAACCTCACTGGCACTGTTGTGGTAGGTAGAACTCGAATCTCTCTGCCAAAAGAAGGTGACTCCAAAATATAGGTGATTCGCACTAGTAAGGCCAGTGATGTCGGGGACACATTACTGAAGGATTGTAGCTATGGCGATCAAGAGGATTTGAATACTATAACTAGTTTGACACGTGTTTCCTTAATCCAGTAGCTTCATGTCCTTAGTAACTCTTCAATTAATATATTTGGTTTGATTGTATTGCAGCTCACCACAATTAGTTCAGCAAATTTTTCTTTTTGTTCCAACTTATGCTCTCAAGTGCCTATTTAGCATCTAAAACTGCATCACTTTAATTATCACAGTCACCAAGTGTATGTGCATAAAATTTGCACCTTACTAAAAAACAAAGATGGGGGTTTGAATATGGGGCGACCGAACATTGATTTCACCAGGTTGCCTACTTATCTCGGCTACTGGAGCCTTTAGAAATCAGGTCATATCGTAGTTCATAACAATTTTGGAGAATCATCTCTCTTTGGATCTCTCTAGCAATCGTATTTACCTCTCTAGGTGGATCTGACATCTCTATAGGAAATAGTCAGTTCTTAGGGCAACCCTTTCCATATATATAGAAGGTGTGGTGGGCTTTTTTGCCCATTCCCCAAAAGGATGCCCTTCATGTTTACTTAACAAGATAGTTAGGCTCTTTCCCGAAGCTTCTGATGGTCTTCGGACTTCCTTTGATGTCTTTTATAAATCACTGAAGCCCTGCCTTGGTGATTCTCTTGATATACCAGTGAAAACCGGCTTGGGGTTTTCGCTTGGGCCTAATTCACACATATGGGCTTTTAAGTTTGAATCTTTCAACCCATTCACTAAGTCACATAGAACACTTACAACAACTAATCTTTAGACTATATATATTTGCGCACATGTGCACACACAGAACACACGAGACTCAAATGATAATCTATAAGCACAAATCAACATGCATACATCTTTGGTAAGTTGGAAGGATAACTAGCAAACCTGGACAGATGGAGATCCATAGTTACTACAGCTTCTGTGATCTCTCCTATAATAACTTGCTACAATGGAGGGATGGGATAATTTCTCTTGCCCATTGTGGTTTAGTCAATAAGCATGCTCTTCTGATTACAAGTAATTTAATTATGGGCAGCGTACAATTGGTGCAATGGTATAACCTCACCTCCCAAATGGAGAGGTGAGGGGTTCGTGTCTCCTAGGAGACATTTTGGGTGGTGTGTGAGTATGTATTTACCTATTAAATTTGTTTTTTATGGGCAATATAGCATGTATGTACAACCCAAACTCCTTATCATCCTTTGAACCTCTTCACAAATTGTTTGATTGGAGATTTTCCCCACACAAGCTCAGCTTGCCAGACTAATTACTATGTTGCACAAATTTCAGTTATTTCTCTATACAAATATAAATATATATATATATATATATACATATATGAGTAGATGAGTGCAGCTTACATACATCCAAGACAAGAGTATTATTCCCTCTTTTACCCCGTCTACTTTTAAGTCATGGCCCGAACAGTATGCATAGGACTCCTAGCTTTGCAAGAATGCTGAAGAGAAAGAGAAGTGTCACTGAGCAACAGAATGAACTCCTTTCCATGATAAGCATTTTACATGTTGAGGGCAACGGTAATCCTACTGGCGATGGAAGGGTATCGTGTGTTTCGATCCGTGAATCATGGGGTAGAATTCTGCACTCAAGAAACAACAGGGTTGCCAAAACCTATTTGGGGAAAGAAATATGACATTCATTTGGGTACTTACATGCCTAGGCACTTGAACTTGGTGATTACGACCAAATCAAAGTAGGAACCCAGAAACCTCCACTAACATTGCTTTGTTAGGTAGAATTCAGATCTCTCCCACAGGAAAGTGAGACACTGAAATATAGGCGATTTTGGCTAGCGAGGCCATATCTTGCCGAAGGTCACATAGTTGTAGCTATGTTGATCAAAAGGATTTAGATATTATTACTCCTTTGAATGTGTTTCCTTAATCCATTAGCTTTGTGTCTTCCGTAACTTTTTAAGTAATATATATTTTGATTATATTGCAGCTCACAACAATTACCTACAACAGAATTTGTTCTAACTTAATCTCTCGTGTGCCTATTTAAGGCCTGTTTGATTTCTGGTCTGGTATGGTTTGGTCTGGCTGGATTGGTCTGGGCTAATTTTGTTTGGTCTTGTGTGGTCTGGTTTGGTTTTGGTACTGATTGAAATTCTGTTTAATAAATGGTATGGTCTTTCTGATTTGGTCTAAAAAACAGGCAAAGACAAGACAAGACCAGACTAGAAATCAAACAGGCCCTTAGCCACTAAAACTGCATTACCTTCATCATCTTGCTTCACTAAGTGAAATAGAAAACACACATCAGCTAATCTATAGACTATATATATCTGCGCACACCCATGCACACAAAACACATAGCTAATCCTCCATTGATCAATAATTTTGATTTTCGAAACTATGATAACCAACAAATAAGAAAAGTTTCAAATCTTTTGAATTAATGATTTAAAGACCTAATTATTCCAACAACTAATCACAGAGTTGATAGGTTGACCTTTGAATTTGAATCCATAGATCATGGAACTATTAGAGGGGATATCTGAAAATTTACAAAGGAAAAAGGAAGTGAGTGAACCAGTTACATCAACTTTGACAAGAAAAGGGGGAAAAATAAAAAGCGAGTCTTGGACGGTGTAAAAGAAAATGGCTAAAACAAATCTTTTGTTCAATAACCTCAACCGAATCAAACAATTGTTGACTAGTACACATTTGGTTAAACACTACAAGAAAAATGACTTTTCTGCTCAAAAACAAAAATGTACCTGGAAGTTCTTGCTCTTGTTGTTGTCAACTACTTCTATCTACATCCACGAGGATCCTTCTACTGCAGTTATGGTTTTGAACTTTTACCCACTATTGGAAGCAACATTGTTGCAATGGTGGTCCTTGTGAACTAACTGTTATACACTTCTTAATTCGTAAATCTTGTTACATGGATCGCGAGTGGCAACTCACACGACAGAACTGAACAAAGCAATCCTAGCACAGTGTAGAAGTCTGTGATTCCATTCAAACAAAAACAATTCAGAAAATTTCATACAATGTCTAGATGATAACAGGTTTTTGGGAGAAAGAAAATCATAATGATATTACCTCTAGTTTCAATTTTCTTTTTCTTTTTTTCTTTTGTTTTCTTTGACATATTGGAAATAAGCCATTAAAATTTCTCCTACCATGGAATTATTGTTTTATATTACTTAATACTTTTAGCTTGGTGCCTATTCTCTTAAAAAGCTCTCCATTTTCTAATGAAGCCTCTAATATATTGCAATATTAATTTTTTTACAGAAACATGTGTACCACAAAAAGATACTATTTATGAGTGAAGTATAATATAGAAGCCTATGTTACTCACATGATGTATTAACATTTTGATTGATGGTATATAAATTTACTGCTTGATTATATGTGAGCATTACAAGACTTAAAACATATACAGGCATGCAGACAAATTACTATGTCTACATAAATAAAACAACTAGTTGAAGTATTCCTTATTGTGTAAATAGAAAGGCATCACTAATAATGATACAAAAGACCACTTGATTTGAGTAATGAGAAGCAAGATGCTTGCATCTCTATGAAATGGGGCTAGGTTAGGTTATCGACCTTGCCCCTTTTCTAGTAAAAAAATCCTAGAACAAATCAATAACTAGGAAGAGTATCACAAGTAATAGCAAGAAATACTAGTTATTAGGTTGAGTGGCAAAGATGCTCCCATTTCTCCTCTTTTCTACTCTAAAAGCTTTTGAACTTTGAGTACACCGAACATGACCAGTGACGGATCTAAAAATTTATGAGTGAGGGTGGACTTAGAAAAGAAAACATTATTGTGGGGAAATATAAGAGAGATGCTAAATTCTAGTGGGGGCATAATCGTAAAAATCATATTTCAGTGGGGGCATAATAAAAAATATGATAAATTTTGTAGTAGAAAAGGCGAAAAGAAAAGTTCCAGTGGTCCCCCATTAGTCCTACCATAAGCCCATGTCTGGACAGGTCAGTGGTTATTCCACGAACAAAATATCATAGGCAGAAGCCTTTGCAAATAAAATCCCATCAGATACGGAAAACAAAATTTCATAATTTTTTATTAAACCACACAAATCCTACTAAAAATGCCTCTAAAGAAGATATGAAAGGAAAACCAAAAAGAACTGATGTAAGCATAACCATTTTCATTGCAAAATAAACGGTGCATATCTTTACTATTTAATATCAAATTAGCCTAAGAAAAAAAGAAAAAAAGAACTCTATCACAAGAGTTATATATATGCCCAAACTAATTTAACTTAATTATTAAAGGAGCTGATATCACAACAAAGATGGGTCTAAAGTTCTGATTAACTTGAGAGATTTCTAGGGAACCGAATTCTACCAATGAAACAAGATGTTGAAATATCCAATCTGTTTCGGAACTGCACAAAAAGCATTTATATTACAAATAATTAACTAAAACATTTTGTTGGAATACTTTATCTTTTTTGGTAAATATTGTCGGGATAAACTTACCCCATGAATTCTATCATATAAGGGAATGCATTTAACAAAAGTTATATAATCCATCAAGAGAGTAACACACAAGAGCCTACAAGATGCCAAGTGATGTTTTGACATGCTGAAGGACATTTATGAATCAAACATATTTTATGACACTGACAATTTTTCCCACGGCCCACCACCTGGTACTATTAGTATGTATATGATTTTTTGTTTATTACATGATCATTAGATCTTATTACGGAGCCCATCCCCACCCATTAAAAGAAAAAGAAAGGAAAAAAGGCACCACTCAATAGGAAAATAAAATGAAAACAAAAGTCCTATTAGGAAATGAACCACACCTTTGAATTTCCAAACATAGAGCTTTCAAGGAAAAATTCTGATCTCACACACATTATCCGTTACAGATAATTTGGAAATAATTTTGATGCCACTAAAGTTGACATAATTAAGCCTTCACATAATGGTTTTCAACCTAGCATGCATGGAAACTTCAAAGGAAATATTATAAATGATTGAACACATGTCGGTCATTTTGCATTTCAGATGCCGAGACTTCTCAACATTGATTTCTTGTTGTCTCCGGACCTTTGCTGTTGCCTCTAGAAAGGACAGAGAAGCCAACCCATACTGGATGCCTCAAAAAAAGAAAAAAGGTCTAATCCCAAACATAGACATTTTCAGATCCTCAAACACATGACAAAGAATATCTAAATTGCTAGTGTAACTTTCCATGATAGGGAGAAAAGATAGAAAAATCAAACTAATATATATAGAATAAGCTTCTACTGAGAAAGTGTGCATGGAAAGAGGTCAAAAGTTGATATAAATTAAAATTATAGGTACATGCATGTATAAACATAAGAAACATGCACATCCACTATTCGTGTTGTGTCACTATCTAAATAATGTAGGAGTTAGCTGATTATTTATCTTTTGAAGCTACAACTTTATGTCTCCGCCATTACATATTATATGGACTTATCATTAAGGTTGTCATTTACACTTCAATTATATATGCGAAAGGATATTTCTTCCTTGTAGGGCCCTTCACATGGTTGTGTGTAAATTATACTAGGTGAATCAAATATCATGAAATCATTATTCTCATTTTAAGAATAAAATAAAAGCATTAAAAAAAATCAATATAGCCGGGTTCATGTATCCTTCTATTTGCCGTTTGACACGTTTAATACCTGGATCAATACTTGTGTCCAACACACATAGCCGGACGAATGTAATATAGAAAGCACCTAGTTATACAATTACTTAACCTTGTCGTTGAACATACCACTTCACTATCATCATAGGACCATCTTCTTGTTCAGATTCACGAGTTCTAAGTTATACTTCTACTTATTAATTAAAGTGATTTTACATTCAAAACTTATTCACTTTATCATTATCGCTACTCACATTCATCACAAAGGCCAATCATGAAGCCCAACTAATCTGTGTATCGCTTTCTACGGGAATTTAAATAATCTATGACCAAACAATCATGCATCATGGACTCTTATTATGGTATAACCACCCCAAGTCCAGGCTGTAGCTAAAACTGTCAACGGACACGAATGCTTGATCCATATCTCCGAATGCAATCCTCCAAAAAGAAAAAACAAAGATGGAAACTTCTTCAAAATGATTAGCAATCTCAAGCAAAGGGTGTAGATCAGACTGATTGGTTAGTAGACTATGTTCATAACAACATCTATTTGTCTACAGAAATGAATTTTATTTTTATTAAATTTCAAAATATATATGCAGAACAGAAGTTTGCATTCTTCTCTCACCGATCCAACCAACATAAAACTATTGAAACACATATTTATATATAGATATATATATATATATATATAACTTTATAAAAATCTAAATTACAATCTACAAACAACCTAGAATAAGAGACCAACATAAAAAGCATTGTATATATATGAATATATCTATGTGTGTGATGTAAATCAAATAACAAAAATCTAAATTACAATCTAATATAACAACGCAGATAAGAGAAGTTGAATAAAAATACCGGAATCATAAAATAAAGATAGATAAACAATACCTGAAACATTTTCTACATCTCCCCGATCAATCGATTCCTGACAAGCATTGATCTATCTAATGGAAAATATTTTCGACATTAGCAACTTAAACGTTCATAGAAAATGGAAGTTGAAAAGTGAAGATCAATGAAAGCCCTTACATTTATAGGGTATGAAGCTTAGAATTGATAACCTGACCGGATGATTCCTCCATTTCCAATCAATTCGTGGATAAGCAGTGTGTTAGACCTATACATATATTTCACATGTGTATATATATATATATATATTTGAAGAACTAGGTTTTGGGGCAAAGAAGGTTTAGGTTTGTTTCTGTTGTGGTCATTTTATATAGATTTGACTTTGGTTAATTGGTAGGAGAGGAATTATGTTTCCGTATTTTTCATTTCCATATTGGTCAAGAGAGAATTATTTATTTATTATTATTCTTTTTTTTAGCTTTTTGGGATAAGTAAGAAATGGACCAACCAAAGAAAGCCACATATTTGGAGGAGCTTTAAGTAATCTTTTTCGGTTGGCTCGATCCCGACAGATAATGGAATCATGAAGAAACCTCAAAGCGCCCGTGATAAAAATGTATCTATAAAGTTGTGTCAGAATCCTCGAATTGCACATTCCATTTCCTATAAGAGAATAATGGCAGTAAAGAGGCCCAAGAAGCATCACAACTTCCTCAATCTCGTAATCCTGGAATTACCCGAGAAGCATCATGGCTTCCTCAATCTCGTAATTCTGGAAAGGTCTCACAAGTTGCACACTCCAGACAGACTTACTGGTCTCAAGACAATAACACTACCACAAGAACATGTCGATCACGAGCGATACCAAAGAGCTGAAGCGATACCAAAGAGCTGAGGAAAAGAACTAGTCAAGGATGACTCCCACAAGTAGTGATTTGTCCAAAACTAGGAATGGCAAAAAAAGTCGCCCTGCTGGGTCAGATTATCCTCAGTAGACAAGCTCATTATCATTTATGTTTAAAAAATTATCAATTCAAGGAAATCACTGTTTGCACAAAATTCTTCAAATGCGTAGAACGCGGGCGTGCCAGACTCAAAAGAGTCAAATGGTTTCAAAAGAATAAAGTTGAATTATTCTTTTGGAAGTGGAATTTTATCAAGCGATTGTAACCGAGTTCTTTTTACCTTAGTATAAATGACTTAGGTGCTAAAGTTGGATAGAAAGACTGAAATTGAAATAATGAAATTGACAGAAACAAGGATTGGAATGTAGTAAAGGAAATAGATTGGAATTCAACTTGCATGAAAGGAAATTGAATTGAAATACATTACTTGAAAAGGGAAAAATACAAAGTAATGAAATTGTTAGATAAATGATAAAATTACAACTATGGAATTGTAATGTATAGAGTATTTTGTGATGCTGTTGGAGAGAGAGCCAAATTATCCTAAGTATTGTATTTATACTTGCTATGCTTTAGGCAATGTAACTGTCTATCAACCGTCTTTTGTTGTCTTGCCATTTGTCCTTCCTTATCACATGATAATCCTCCACGTGTCCTAGCCCTTTCAAACTCCTTCTCCCACGTTCTCCACTATTGCCACAACAGTTTCTTCATGTGTAGAATCTTTCTTGTATGAAATCTGTAAGTTATCCTATTGCACGAATTTGGCCTTTATTTGGGGCTAGATTCATTGCAACTTAATGAGTTTTAAATTCCTATAATTAAGCCCTATATCCTCACCATTTAGCTCACCAATCTCCATCTTAATTCCAACTCCTCTAGCCTGCTATTATACCATCATGTCACTTACTCAAGCTCAATCTTTCTTTGAGGCCTTATGCTGACATGTGCTCTCTCCTCTTTACACCACGTGGCTTGCTTTCCCAACCGCCACATGGCACGTAATTTTGGGTACCAACAGTCACTCAATGATAATATAGTGCTTGAATTTGTTTTATTTTAATATATGGAGATGTATACGTATGTATATATCAATCTCTCAAATATTTCGGCAACAATTCAATATTTAATATAGCTATATAAATCCAGTCTAAGTCTAATAATTCACATTATTTTTCCATTTTATTATTTACATATTGGAGATTTTTATTTAATTTTGTTTATCTAGATTTTGTTACGATTAAATTAATTGGATATTTACTTGTTTTGTTTTTGTTTTAAAAATTATTTTAATATATTAATTGAATCATTAATTTGTTTATATAAATTTTAGCAAAATATTAATGTATTTATTTTTGTTTATTTTTAGGGAAAAAAATTGGTTTAATGGGGCAGTTATGGGGGACGGGGTGACGGTTGGGGCAATTATGGGGGTAAGTGTGAGATTTTTAAACGGTTATGGGGCGGTTATGGGGGATAATGTTTTTTGCGGTTTTGGTTATAAGGATTGAGAAAACCTCCTCATTGCCATCCCTATCCAAAACTCACACATCTACCATTGTTGTGACGTTAGGTGTGTACAAAATATGTGTTTAAAAATGACACCTTAACGACGCTGGGTTTTACCCTACGCAAACGCACGTATCAATTATAGAACAACAATGACTTGAGTAAGGGATATAGATCCCACAAAGACTGAGATTGTTCAGTTTAGCAATTTAAAAATAATGAATTATATTTTCTGAAAATTGGTTTATTTTGATGGTCAAAGACCAAATTATCTAAATTAACTAAAATTATCTAGAAAGCAAAATAAATTGGTTGTAATTCAAATGAGAGAGAAAACTAGGGTTTTCATCGCTCCACCACTAACCGCATAATATAGTTCATCAAAATAACAATTGTAAGAGGGCGATCCTTAAACTATGAATTATGTCGTACCACAAATAGCTAAATACAATCCCAAAAAGAATTACCATCAACCGGATTGAGACAACCCATCTCATGACTGACCTAACTAATACATGTCAATTATATTACTCTAATCACTCCTAATGCATGAAAATAAACTAAAGCATGTCTATATTAAATCGCCATGGCACGACCTGTGTCAACCTAGGGTTTCAAGTTTCATTACCACCATTATGTAGAAAATCATAAATTAAGCATCCGAGTTCCTCCTCATATTGAATAATTATAGTTAAGTAAAATACTACATTCATTCTATCTAAGACAAGATTTTAGAATAAACATAGAATTTTATATTGAAAATCAAAATGATCTCTTAACTATTATAATCATCACAGTATGGTTAATAGTTTCCCTTCGTTACAATTGAAAATAATGAAAAACTACATTACTTGGCTAGGATTTTGCTAGAAAATCCTAGATACCGAGTTAGCTGGTCATGGTGGGAGGTGACTGCATCGCTGATGTAGAAACACTCTCCATGGTCTCCTTCTCCGGATTTCTAGGTTTGAATATGGCTCTCCTTCGCAACAGCGACACTTCTGAATATGAACGTGAGATAACGCAAAGAATGAACCAACCAACTGAACGACCAACCTCTTTATCCAAATGAACGTCCCCCCTAACACAGATATATGATCGTGTATATATAGGCAATTGTGTAGAGATGTCATTTTCAGTCTTTTCACTCTAAAACTCACAAAACCCTAAAATCTAATATATATATATATATATATATATATGTGCGTGTGTGTGTGTATACATGTATACAAAGGTCTGGTGTCACAACCACGTCTTGGAGTCGAACCGGGGGTAGAACATGCAAAAATCATCGAAAACCTTAACAAGTTGTCGCAGATACGCTTCAAGCGTACCTGACCTACGCTTCAAGTATAGATGACATACACTTCAAACGTAGGTACAAACGTAACTTCAAGCGTAAAAATGTGATTTCCAGCCACTTTTTGAAACTGAAAGCGTAGGTACAAGCGTAGGTGTTTTCTTCAAAACCACTTTTCTCCGTGAATGCACCGAAACGACCGCCTTGAATCGACGATACTTTTTGTTGAAGATGACGGCTTCTGAAGATGCCATTTTTGTCTTCCGGGGGCCATTTTTGTCTCGAACTGCCTTTTTGACTCTCATTTTTTAATAGAAAGAACATGCACTTCAGTTAATTCATCAAAGTTAGCTCCATTTTTTCGTTAAGCTTCTAAAACTTGTTTTAACACACAAACAACATAAAAATACCAATTAATGGAATGAAAGGACATAACAATAGTGAGTTAAGGGGTCAAAATGTCTAATATTTGACACCTATCATACCCCCAAACTTACATATTGCTAGTCCCTTAGCAATAAACTCAGAGAAAACTTTCTTGTGATGATTTATTTTCTATTTACTCTAACTAATCTAACATAATCTAACCTAATCTCTTGCTTTTGTGAGGGTCGATGATTATACTTAGCACGGGTAACAAACATTTTAAACCCCTAGTGGACGAATGGAGTCTCGTGAAGGTTTCCAGTGATGGTACCTACAAACATCTCAGTTCTCTACAATCACGCAGTCATGAGTCCACACATAAGTTCAATTAAGTCATGATATAATGAAAAAGACAGCATGGATGCAAATACTCCCACTCACTACCGAACAATAATTATATCGAGCTTCGTATCATGAATGGTTTCCCACTAAAGTGAATGATTTTACTACTTTCTACTTTCAATTAAGACAACCTTCCATGATTTTGTAAACACTCGACTACGATATTTCAATTTCTTTTCTCTTACTTCATTGATCAAACTTTTCCATTTTTAATAAAAAAACGTACTCTTTCCATCTTTCCACTTTTCATCTCTTTTTGTCTTTCTAAGTCTCCAGACTTTCCAGCAGGATTTTTAGTCCCGACCAACTGGGCCCGAACTTCTTCTATGCGATTTATGCTCATTAGTTTTCTCCCCATTTTACACGAACAATGATATTGGTGATACCAATGTCCAGTTACTCAGATTAAAGAACTACTTTTCGCATTTTATTTTCTCAAAATAAATTTTTCCAATTTTCTCCATTTCAACCATAACATCTCCCATTCTCCTATTTTATTGTGGTAAAATTATTTTTTTAATAACATAGTCAAAGATTAATTATTTTTCCCATAGTGAATGTGTGTTTGTGCTTATAGGTCAAAGTCGTCCTTATTGATTTCAATTTCACTCATTCACTCACCCATGTAAAACCACATCACTCCACTAATTTGATCTAATCATTACTCTCATGAATGGGAATATCACATCACATACTACTTATACATCATAAATATGAACTCAATCAAATTATAATGCAAATCAATCATGTGTGAAAACAAAGAACTGCTCCAAAATTTTTAGAATTTCAAAAATTTCAAAAATTTTCCTTCCTCGTAATCCTATACCCTCACCCCCAAACTTAAATGAAACCATGTCCTCATGGTAAAAAAGAATACATTGGAATGGATATAGTTACCCTTGAAGTTCACTTATGGATTCCAATGCAAAGCATGAATCCCCTTCCCCAAACTTGATTTGGATCACTTATAAATATATGGAACAAAGCACTAATACCCACAATCATAGCAAGGGAAAAAGAAATTTCACAAACATCCAGAAATTCACACAAATTTTTCTAGGAATTTAAAATTCTCTTTTTATTATTATTATTATTTTTTAAATGATTTGGCCTTAAGGGCCTACAATCCTATAAAAATAAAATAAAAAATAAAAAAAATAAAAGCATAGATAAATACGTGGCTTTAAGGGTCTACCGTCTCTAAAAATTGAAATTCCAAAGACTTGTCCTTAAAGGACTATGACGAGTTCGTCAAGTGTATAAAAATATGTGGTTAAAAACAATACCTTAACGACTCTAGGTTTTACCCTACGCAAGCGCACCTATCAATTGTAGAATAACAAATGGCTTGAGTAAGGGATATCGATCCCACAGAGATTGAGATTGTTCACTTTAGCAATTCGAAAACACTGAATTATAATTTTTGAAAATTGGTTTGTTTGGGTGGTCAAAGACCAAATTAGCTAAATTAACTAA
The DNA here is from genome assembly GCA_963922005.1 of Cornus suecica. Taxonomy (NCBI): domain Eukaryota; kingdom Viridiplantae; phylum Streptophyta; class Magnoliopsida; order Cornales; family Cornaceae; genus Cornus; species Cornus suecica. The sequence goes on from OY998244.1 coordinate 18,731,679, forward strand.
AATTATCTAGAAAGCAAAATAAATTGGTTGTAATTCAAATGAGAGAGAAAACTAGGGTTTTCATCACTCCACCACTAATCGCATAATATAGTTAATTAATGTATTAATTGTAAGAGGGCGATCCATAATTGTGAATCAGGTCGTATCGCAAATAGCTAAATACGATCTCAAAAAGAAGTACCATCAACCGGATTGCGACAACTCGTCTCATGACTGACCTAACTAGTACATGTTAATTATATTACTCTAATCTACACCTAATGCATGAAAATAAACTAAAGCATGTCTATATTAAATCGCCAAGACACGACCTGTGTCAATCTAGGGTTTCAAGTTTTATTACCACCATTGTGTAGAAAACCATGATTAAGTATCTGAGTTCCTGCTCATATTGAATAATCATAGTTGTGCAAAATAATATATTCATTCCATCTAAGTCAAGAATTTAGAACAAACATAGAATTTTATATTGCAAATTAGTACGGTCTCTTAACTACTACAATCATCATAGTATGGTCAACATTTTCCCCTCTTTACAATTGAAAAACAAAAAAAGAACTATATTACTTGGCTAGGGTTTTGCTAGAAAACCCTAGATACCGAGTTAGTTGGCCATGGAAGATGGTGACTGAATCATTGATGTAGAAACGTTCTCCATAATATTATTCTTCGGATCTTTAAGTTTGAATATGGATCTCAACAACAACAAATTTGAATGAATAACCAGCCTCCAAAACTCACGTATGAACTCTCCAACCACAGACATTCTCAATTCTGATGTATGGTCTTGTATATATAGGCAATGGAATAGAGAGGCCATTTTCAGTATTTTCTCACTAAAACTCATGCAAACCCTAACTTCTCATATATATAAGTGTATATACATGTATATAGAGGTCTGGAGTCGCAGACACGTCTTCCGAATAAACCGGGGGTGAAAGAGGAAAAATCCACGAAAAATCACCAAAAAGTTGTTGCACCTACGCTTCAAGCGTAGGGGTCCTACGCTTCAATCGTAGCTCCCAAGCGTACCTCTAAGCGTAGGTCAAAGCGTAGAAATGTGTTTTCTAGCCACTTTTTGAAACTGGAAGCGTAGGTAAAAACGTAGGTATTTTGTGAAAAATCACTTTCCTCCGTAAATGCACCAAAACGTCCGTCTCGAACCCACAATACTTTTTGCTGAAGATGACGACTTCTGAAAATGTCGTTTTTGCCCTCCGAGAGCCATTTTTGTCTCGGACTACCTCTTTAACTCTCCTATTGGATAGAAAGAGTATACTCTTCAGTTAATTGACCGAAGTTAACTCCATTTCTTCATTAAGCTCATGAAACATGTCTTAACACGCAAACGCAATAAAAATACCAAATAATGGAATGAAAGAACGCAACAATAGTGAGTTAAGGGGTCAAAATGACTAATATTTGACACTTATCACACCCCAAACTTACATATTGCTAGTCCCTTGGCAATAAGCTCAGGGAACTTTTCTTGTGATGATATTCTTAATCTAACTACTCTAACTATTCTAACTAATTTAAAATAATCCCTTGCTTTCGTGAGGGTTGACGATTACACTTAACACATGTAACAAGCCTTTTAAATCCCTAGGTTTCCCCTAGTGGGTGAGTGAAGTCTCGTGAAGGGTTCCAGTGATGATACCTACAAACATCTCAGTTATCTATAATCACGTAATCATGAGTTCACACACAAATTCAATTAAGTCATGATACAATGCAAAAGACAACATGGATGCAAATACTCCCACTTACCACCGAAAAACAATTATATCAAGCTTTGTGTTATGAATGGTTCTCACTTAAGTGAATGATTTCATTACTTTATACTTAAAATCAAGACAACCTTCCGTGATTTTGTGAACACTCGACTACAATATTTCAGTTTCTTTTCTCCTACTTCATTGATCAAATTTTGCCATTTTTAATAAAAAAACACACTCTTTCCATCTTTTCACTTTTCATCCATTTTTGTCTTTCTAAAGTCTTTGGACTTTCCAGTGAGGATTTTTAGTCCCGATCAATCGGGCCCGAGCTTTTTCCATGGGATTTATGCTTATTAGTTTTATCCACTTTAAACATGAATAATGATATTGGTGATACCAATGCCCGGTTACTCAAATAGAAGAACCACTTTTTGTATTTTATTTTTAACAATAAATTTTCAACTTTCTCCATTTCAACCATAACAACTCCACATCTCCCCTTTTATTGTGACAAAATTAATTTTCAATTACCCATTAAAAAATCAGCATATTTCTCATAGTGAATGTGTGCTTGTGCTTATAGGTCAAAGTTGTCTTTCTTAATTTTAATTTCACTCATTCAATCACCCATGTAAAACCACATCACTTCACTAACTCGATCTAATCATTACTCTCATGAATGGGAATGTCACATTACATATTACTCATGCATCATATACAAAAACTCAATCGAATTGTAATGCAAAATATTTATGCGTGAAAACAAAGAACTGTTCCAAATTTATTTTTAAAATTTCAATTTTTTTTCCAAAAATTTTCATTCCTTGTAAATCTATACCCTCACCCCCAAACTTAAATTAGACTATGTCCTTATGGTAAAAAATAAAGTAGAAGAACATATACAGTTACCCTTGAAGCTCAATTCTGGATTCCAAAGCAAAACACAAATCCTCTCCCCCAAACTTGAATTGGATCACCTGTAGATATCATTAATAAATCACACATACCCAATCATAGAAATGGAAAAGAAATTCCAAAAATATCCAGAAATTCACACAATTCTTCCAAGGGATTAAAAAATATTCTTTTTTTTATTGATTTTTTTATGACAAAAATAATAATAATAAAAAAACTGATTTGACATTAAGGGCCTACAATCCTAAAATGAAATAAAATAAACAAAGACGTGGCCTTAAGGGTCTACCGTCCTTGAAAACAAAATAAATCACAAGAAAAAAAATCTTAAACCTAAACCTAAACCTTAATAATCCTCTTCTTCTTCATCAGTTGACATGACACTCTTCAACCATATCTGACAATCTGCAGTCTCTTTCAACTTCTCTAAATCTTTCTCCGGATATATTTTCATAATTGTCCACCGCATCTTATCTAAATCCTTCATCCTATCACCCAAATGCTCAACAATGATCTTTGATAGTAAAAACGAGTATGAAAGATAATATTCAAATTTATCGGCACCCGCCCATTCTCTACTCACAATTGCTCGGGAAATCGACATCTCAACCATAATCAATGTTGGAACACACACTTCATACCCATGAGTTAGGATATACAAAGTTATAAACATAATGTGATCCCTTACACTAGTTCGATTATTGGGCCGAAGTTGAGCCGCAATGACACAATCCAAATAAAGCAGATCCAACTTTAACCACCAATTATCATACGTCCTATCTCTCGGATCTGATACTGCACACAATTCCCGAACCATCTCCTCATCCTTATGTGGCCATACTATAGGATGTTCCTTCAATATTCCTTGTAAGTTTGCCGGAGTACCGATTGGTATATTCCACGCATCGGTAATACGTCTTCTTCCAATCACAACAGGAATACTCCACTGAGTCACTTTAGCCTTCATCACCTTAAATCCTGGCGGATCCAAAATTGTCATATTTTCATAGAATTTTCGGACCAACCCCGAATACACCTTTTTACCCGTCGATTTTTCTAAACTTTTCAGTCCTCGTTCTTTAAGGATTTTTCTTCCGGGCGTAATTAATACTCGATTCATCCTCTCCAGACAAAATATCTCTTCAAATTGCAACCGACACTTCAAAAACGATTTTGGTGTGGTTCGGTTTCCATTTCGACTCGTAGCTTCTTCATTTGTGCTCTTCATATCCACATATGGTTCCGTACCTTTTATAAATAATCTTCATTAGCATTATCCATACTAACCCTCCTCAAAATAGAAAGAATAAAAGAATAATATCTAATCTAATGCTCACTCCTTGAGAATTGTGAATTTTGTCTACCCTATGAATGTATTTATAGATGGATGTAGTAGAATTAGAAGAGAAAAATGATTTAAAACCGTTAAGTGAGTAGGAAATGGGAAGCAATAACTAATCCATCTCCAACTTGTATTTACATTCCGTCTCCTTGTCATATTAGTATTACTCTAAAAAGTTTACAAAAATTCTATAAAATATCCTAGAAATAACTTAAACAAATCCTAATACAAGTACAAGTACAAACCAGGCAAAAACACCCCTTAAACGGGTTAATTTTGTAAAATTTTAAAACTCATCCCGTTGTGCCCTACACTTGAAGCATATGTTGGCCTAAAGAATTTTTTTATTTTTATTTTTATATATATACTCATCAATCCAACACATAGACACCCCCAAACTTAAATGCACAAATGTCCGCATAATGCATTTTAAATTAATGAAATAATTCAAACTATCATCACATGTAAAATACGCATAAAAATTCGGGGATATATCCAACAATATGATTGATCAACAAAACTTCAAATTTATATACTATGAAAATATCAACAACATTTAGAAGATAATCATTCAAGCAGTCACATCTAGCCCTATACAAAACAATCTGCTCGACAATTTATCTCTAATGTATAAAAATAAATGAAATAAAAAAAATAAAAAAACAAAATCCTAGCTAAAACTAAACTAAGATTCATCATCAGAGGACAGTGGTGTAGGTGAAATATGCACACCCATATGCTGACTCATACAGTAATCCTATGAAATAACCGCCTCTGATATCTCTGTTGGGCCTGTCTCTCCTCTGCCATAGTTTTCTCTAACCCCTGTATCCGTGCAATTAGAGCATCAAACTGCACCTGAGATAGAGTAACAGTACCACCCATAGGTACCTCCGGCAATATAACCTCCTCCTTAGCAGCCGACATCTGTGGCATCTCCACATCATCAGTAGCCTCAACCTCCTGAGCCATACCCTCATCAGCTTGACCAGTATCAGCAGTATGCTCCTGGGCCTGTGCACCTGGCAATATGCCAAACACTGGTCGTCATCGCATAATATCATCTGCATGCAACTGGGTCCAGACACCAGTCCACATCCCTCTGGAATACGGGGTACCCTCTCGGAATCTGTTCCGCTCACCCGCATCCATCTCGATCCTGATATCCAACATAATCTTCATACCAAGCACGGGAATCGAATCTGAAATAGATGCTGACCAACCTTGGTCTCCTTGCGTAGATGAATATAATGTGTATATAGGCCCTCCCATAAAATATGTGGGATAGAAATCCACCACCCGAACTCAAATACATAATGGAGGGCTAGAAATGATGCATAACACATGGTCACGTGGCTGTGCGGAAGAATCTGAGATTGAACTATCACATCCCAGAACCATAACATAGGTTGATAGTTCACATTCTTTGTGCAGTTTCGATGATCATCGGCCAACTGCCCAACAGTCTTAAGTGCCACCAACTCAAAAATAGATGGGAGTATCTCGGGCATAAGTGGGAATACAGCAGCGAGCTCGAGTGGACACTCGTCCGGAATACCCCATGCCTTAGCAATAGTCTGGGGAGTAATCTCGATCTCTGTACCTCGGACCACTATCCATAGTCTTAACCCCCTACTGAAATGGTGCATATGCAGCCAGAACTCCCGGATCATATCCTCGCAAATGTGCGGGGTAGCTGGGGCAATAATAGGCATTAGACTTCGAGCCCTTAATCGACCGATTGTCCAGGCAAGTACTGGCTGTAAATCCTCGAATATTTGCAATAAGTATGTCCGCTCTTGCTGATACCCCTTCCGGATCACTCGGTCTAGTAAATCTTCTACTGATGTTGTCCGGGGCATAAGTAAATAAGTAGTCAAAACCCCGGGGTCACCCTCCACAAGTGGCTCCGGTACCCTCTCATCAGCTCTATCATCACCCTACGTGGCGTCCTCTTCCTACTCAATAACATCCTTTGTATCCTCTTCCGTCTCCTCAGCCTGTTGCTCTGGCATAAGTGGCGGTGATGGTGCCCATGGAACAACTAGCTCAACTACCAAGTGACTATATGGTAATAAGATACCGCGCCCCTAAGTAGAACTCTCTAACACCTCTGCCTCAACAGACGAGGAAGATGAGGATGCTGAGTCAACATACTGTGGTCTCCTGGCGCGTGTGCTACGGTGGAAAATAGGGGACGGTGCAGGGGATGATGATCTAGACCTTTGTCGCATCAGTGGATCAGCCGCAACAGCGGCCTGAGCCACTCGCCTCACCGATACCTTGGTCCGTGTTATGCCTATAATAGGAAATTTCCAAAAAATAAGCGATAATGAACCGAACACCAAATCAAACTCAAACTATATCTAAATATATCCAATATAACGATTAAACAAGCCGTCATCCAAAAAATTCAATATTTAATCCGAGTTCGAAGTAAAAAAACTTAACTTTTTAGAAAATGGATCAAAACACGATTTTAATCAGACTCGTTCGTCAATACTAGTTTAGAATAGTTAAATAAGTCATATGAAATCAAAATAATGGAACAAAACTCACTGAATCGAAAGAAATGATGGATTTCCAAAAATTGAGTTTTGAAGACTTTTCGAGTTCTTCACGTGAATCTGGATAAATCACCAATTAATTTGACAATACGGTGGCAAAGAATGATGAGGAATTTGATGGGTAAATGGTAGGATCAAACCTCTCGAAAAATGGTGGATAATTGAGAGAGAGCAAAGAGTTTGAATGGAATAAGTGGGAGGAAATTGACGACGGGCATGTTTATTAAAGGCCTCAGCTATGCTTCAAGCGTAGCTTGACCTACACTTGAAGTGTAGGTCCCTGGCCCAAAAAAGAACTTTTGCTCTTTTGCCATCATCTCGTCCCGTCTTCAACTCCACACTTCTTAAATGCTTCCTAGGCTTCATTGACATTCCATACTTGAATGATGATGGTCTCGCGACATGATTTTACGGACTCGATCTTAAATACTGAAATAACTAAATTACTGTCTACAAATACAAACTAGGGTTCAAAGATACTTTTTTTTTTACCTAGTACCAATGTTTAACATCATTGGTACGACACTGCTGTTTCTCAATACCCTCGATCAAGCTTATCCAGCTCGGGTGGTGGTTCAGTTAGATTGATCGTTTCCACCACACACTTAACTGGTCGAACCTTTATATAATGTTTCAATCGCTGTCCATTCACTACAAACTTCTTTCCAATGTCAGGATCATTGAGCTCCACTGCTCCATGGGGGAAAACCTTCGTAATCTTATATGGCGTATCCCATCTCGATTGGAGCTTGCCAGAAAATAACCTGAGTCTCGAATTAAATAGCCAGACTTTTTGGCCAGGCTCAAAAACTTTCTTTCTAATATGTTTATCATGAAATGCTTTTAAAGCCTTGTAAATCCGAGAGTTTTCATACGCATTATTTCTTAACTCCTTAAGCTCTTGAAGTTGGAGTTTCCGATGCGCACCAGCTTTCTTTATATTGAAATTCATTCTTTGAACAACCCAATATGCTCGGTTTTCCAGCTCTACAGGGAGATGACACGCTTTACCATACACAAGACGATATGACGACATACTAATTGGTGTTTTAAATACAGTTCTGTACACCCAAAGTGCATTATTTAGCCTTCGAGGCCAATCCTTCAAATCCGGACGCACAATTTTTTCCAAAATATTTTTAATCTCCCTATTAGAAACCTTTACTTGACCTTGTGATTGGGGGTGATATGGCATACCAATTCTATGAGTGACACCGTACTTTTCAAAAAGCGCAGAAAGAACCTGGTTGTCAAAATGACATATGATAGGTGCTCAATATTGGTCATTTTCGCCCCTATCTTGCGTTTGTTATGTCTTTACATTCTGTTACTTGGTATTTTTATCCTATTTGTGTGTGTAAGCATGTTTTAGGAGCTTAATGAAGAAACATAGATAATCTTGGTGAATTAACTGAGTTCGTGTTCATTTCTATCTCGAGAAATGAATCAAAAGGTGTGTCAGAACAAAGAAGAGCTACCGGAGGGAAAAAATGGTCATTTCTCGACATTGTTATCTCACTGAAGGGCAAAAATGTCATTTCCAGACATTATTACTTTACCCAAAAGTATCGGGAGTCAAAGGCGACCAGTCTAGCTCAAATATGAAAAAATGAGTTTTTACAGCAAAAGATGCATCATACCCTACGTCGTTAGAGGGAAAAAGAGGCAGACCTGAGCTACGCTTTAGTTTGTGAGCCAAAGGGGGACCCTACGCCCTAGACCTACGCCCAAGCATAGGTCAGGAGTGTAGGTCCCACCTTGTGGCCACGTGATCCCTTTACGTGCTGAAGTTGTTTCGGAGTTGTTTCAAAGTTTTCCAGTTTGTCCCTGCTTCAATATTTTAAGTGATCGGTGATTCCAGACCTCTATATACAAGTTTATACACATATTTATATTATATTTTATAGACATTATTCATGTATTATGAAATTACAGAAAATGGCAACCATTAGGGTTTCCCTCACTTGTCTATAAATATGAGAGGGTTAGGTTTAAAGTTGATGTTCTGGTTCTGATTTTCACGCACGTTCATTCATAAAGTTCTCATGTTCAAAGTTCAGACTTGCTTCCATTGAAGAGAACCATCATTGAAGACCTAGAGATCCGGAGAAGAAGGTTATGGAGAGCGTTTCTACACCAACAATGCAGACTCTCTCCACCATGATTAACTAACTCGGTATCTAGGGTTTTCTCATAAAATCCTAGCCAAGTAATGTAGTTCTAATTTTATATTCAATTGAGGGGAAACTGTGACTATACTATGATGATTGTGTTAAATGAGAGACCATTTTTAACCACATATTTTGGACACACCTAATGCCCACCAAGTTTTTGGCGCCGTCGCCGGGGACTTGGGATTGTTCAATAGCTTTAGTAGTTTATTTGCATTGCATTATTGTAGATTAATGTTAAAGCTGAATTTTTATTTTTTGTGATTTTCAGGTACAATTGAAGAGCGTGAAAGGAAAAGACAAAGCTGCTGAAGTTGCGTTTAGACCATTTGTGAGTTTCAATTTTGCTTGGTTTTTGCATTTAATTTTTAGCTTTACTTTTTGTTCATAGTTTATATAAGTTTAGAAGTAGTTTAGTTAATTTGCTTTATTTCAAAAAATAAAAAACGTTTTAGTGTATGTCTGATAGATTGACGTGTTCAAATTCAAATTCTGCGTTAGTTGTATACGACCCAGAGATTGAAAGAACTCTAAGCCGTTTACAAAAATCTATTGAAGAGTGTCGTCAGACAGAAGAAGTTGAGATGGGTGACCAAAGAGTGAATCAACAGAGGGGACCAGATACCTCATTGAAGAGATTTTACGCACCGTACGCGTATGAATCATATGCCGAATTTCCAGAAGAAGAAGGTGCAAAATATTTCGAGATCAAGACGAGTGTGATCAACATATTCCCAAAGTTCTCTGGTCGCAGGATAGAAGATCCGTACCAGCATGTCAATGAATTCTTAGAGGTTGCATCATCTGTTAGGTATGATGGTTTGACTAAAAATGATTTAAGAGTACGTCTATTCCCATGCTCTTTAAAAGACAAAACAAAAATATGGTATATTAAATTGACCAAAGCAACTAAACTTGACTGGGAAACACTTAAGCAAGAATTCTTAAAAAAATATTTTCCTATAGGAAAGACTTCAGAAGCATAAGATGCAATTAAACGATTCAGACAGTTGCCAGGAGAGCAATTTCATGATGCATGGGAGATGTACAATGAGATTTTGTATAAATGTCCCCACCATAGGTTTTCTAATCAAGATGTGGCTAGAAATTTTTACACGGGTCTAGATGAAAAGCATAAAAATCTGACAGATACCTCTACACAGGGTCAGTTTACCTTAAAACCCGCAAGAGAGCTTTTAGAGATGTTTGATAATATCAATGAAAATTCCCTCTAGTATGAATCTGATCCAAGGTCTAGAGATGGTCATGATACGCGATCTGAAAAAGCATTTGAGGTTAATCATGATATGAAAAATCCAGTAGCATTGATAGAGGAAAGGTTAGAGCGATTTGAAAAACTTCTTACCCAAAGAAGTCATTCTCCTAAAAGAGAAGTGTATGAGGTTGAACCAGATTATTCTCAAAATAAGTGTGAGGATGTAATAACCGCTGATGTCAATGCAACATGAAATTACTCAAATAATTCCCCGTTCTCCAACTCATACTCTCCAAATAATAGAAATCATCCATTCCTGTCCTACAAGTCCACAAATGTGGAGAATCCTCCAGAAAACGTTCAACAAGGATAATGGTCCAATTCTCAATCCAATTTTCAACCAAGGTAGCAATTTACCTCACAACCAAGGTTCAACAGAGCCAATAATCATTCCAATCTCAACCAACTATACTGGCTCGCAATTCTCAATCAAATTTCCAAACCAGACAACCACCTAATAATTCTCTCTCTCTTTATCCATTCAATAACAACCAGGTTATCCAACCATTCCAATATCAATCCAGCCTCAAAGAAGCCAAGCTCCCCCACCCATTTTTCAAAATAACAGGATAGAACAGACCTCGGTGGACCTCCAAAATCAGATGGGTGTTCATACTCAAGCATTGGTCCAAATCACCATGCAGTTAGGACAAATGGAAAATTAGAGAAATACTAGAGAGCTAGGTCAGTTGCCTAGTCAGCCTATCGCTAACCCAGAGATTCAGCAAGTGCAAGAGCTTGGATCATTTACCAATGATAATCATGAGTCTGCTTAAACAATTATGACTCTGAGAAGTGGAAGGGTAGTGGAGAGTAGACTGGAGGAAGAACATGAGAAGAGGCTGTGTAAAAAAGAAAAAAAGCTGAGCAAGCTTAAAGGAAGGAAGCGAAAAAAGCACAACAGAAAGAGAGTGAGAGCAGAGAGGCTGAAGTTCAAATAAATAAACTGCCAGTAGATAAGAGTGTCAACGAGACATTGCTTGACGAGTTAGATAGGGCGAACTACGAGGAGACACCGCCATTTCCTCAATGTCTTAGAGAGCAGGCTAAGTATGGGAATATGAAAGAATCTGATATGTTGGATACATTCTGACAAGTCAAGATTAATCTGCCGCTCTTAGACGTGATTGCCCAAATCCCACCTTATGCTAAATTTTTCAAGGATCTATGTACACAGAAGAGGAAAAGCAGAGCGAATAATCTTAAGAAAATACTCTTGACTGAGCAAGTGATTTCAATGCTATTAAACAATACTCCACCAAAGAGGAAGGATCCCGGTGCTCCCACTACTTCTTGTGTTATCGGTGAATAGGAAATTGGTAGAGCCCTTCTTGATCTAGGTGTAAGTATTAACTTGCTTCCTTATTCAGTCTATAAACAGCTAGGGTTGGGAAAGCTTAGTCCTACAGAGGTTGTACTGCAGTTTGCCGATCGATCTATCAAACATGCGAAAGGAATTTTGGAAGACGTCATAGTTTAAGTGGGCAAGTTTTACTTTCCAGTTGATTTTGTAATCCTGGAGACGAAACCTGTCCCAGACTCGAAAAAACACATCCTAGTGATCTTAGGCAGACCATTTTTGGCCACTGCAAATGCGTGCATTAATTGCCGAACCAAAGCCATGGATCTGACCTTTGGGAACATGAAAATTAGGATGAATGTGTTTACAGGGAGCCATCAATTACCTGATTCTATGGACTATTTCTAGATAAATGAGTGCGACGAGCTAGAAGATATTATAGATGATTTTGTGACTCAAATTATGGAGAAAGACGAGCTTGAAGAATTTCTGGCAAATGAAGTGCCAAATGAAGAAATCGAAGATTGGGATGTGTATATGGAATGGCAGAATAATGAGTTGGATAGAATTGAGACTGCGTTATACACACAACCTTGGAAATAAGAGCCAATGGAACCAATCCCGATAGTCTCAAGTATTCCCCCAGTTCCATCACTTACGACTCCGCCTATTTTAGAACATAAGGAGTTGTTAGAGAAGCTGAAGTACGTTTTCTTGGGACCCGACGAAACTTTTCCTGTAATTATTTAATCAAAGTTGATAGTAGAACATGAATCGAGTCTAATTAAGGTTTTGACTAAGAATAAAGAAGCGATTGGGTGGAATGTTACTGATTTGAAAGGTATTGATCCATCAATTTACATGCATCGGATTTATTTGGAAGATGAGGTGAAACCGTCAAGGGAGATGCAACAAAGATTGAATCCGAACATGATGAAGGTGGTAAGAAAAGAAGTAATGAAGTTGCTGGATGCGGGAATCATCTACTCGATCTCTAATAGTAAATGGGTTAGCCCAACTCAAGTGGTCCTGAAGAAATCAGGAATCACAGTGGTGCCTAATGAAAAAGGTGAGCTAATTCCTCAACGCACGACTACGGGGTGGCTTGTGTGTATCAACTATAGAAAGCTCAACTCTAACACCAGGAATAATCATTTTCCATTACTATTCATCGATCAAATCCTGGAAAGATTAGCCGGACAGAGTTATTACTGCTTTTTGGATGGATATTCCAGAGGTGTATGATGTCTATCTTCTCTGATATGGTAGAAAAGTTTGTGGAAGTGTTCATGGATGACTTCTCAGTTTTTGGGGCAACCTTTGAAGACTGTTTGAGGCATTTAACACTAGTACTTGAAAGGTGTAAATAGACCAATTTAATTCTTAGTTGGGATAAGAGCTATTTTATGGTTCAAAAGGGAATAGTACTTGGCCACATTATATCAAAGTAGGGGATTGAGGTTGATAAAGCAAAAGTTGAGCTGATTTCAAAATTACCTCCTCCTACATCTATGAAGCAGATACGCTCTTTTCTGGGCCATACCGGGTTTTACAGAAGGTTTATCAAAGATTTTAGCAAAATTGCTCGGCCATTATGCAATTTACTAGCTAAAGATGTAGTCTTTGACTTTGACGAAGAATGTCTTCATTCCTTTAAGGAATTGCGTGCTAAACTCTCATCTGCCCCAATTATCTGTCCACCAGATTTGTCTCTACCGTTCGAGCTAATGTGTGATGCTTCAGATTATACAATTGGAGTTGTGATGGGGCAGAGAAAAGACAAGTTGCCATATGTGATTTACTATGCCAGTAGAACTCTAAACGAAACTTAGATAAACTACACAACTACCGAGAAGGAGTTGCTGGCAGTGGTGTTTGCCTTAGACAAATTTAGGTCATATTTGTTGGGAACCAAGGTGGTCGTGTACTCATCATGCCGCACTAAGGAATTTACTAACCAAGAAAAACTCCAAGCCCAGATTAATTCGATGGATTCCGTTGCTACAATAATTTGATTTGGAGATCAAAGATAAGAAAAGTACGGAGAATATTGTAGCTGATCATTTGTTAAGAATTGTTTTTGAGTCCACAAAGGACGACACTCCTCTTAAGGATGAGTTCCTGAATTAACATTTATTCAGTGTGGTTGTTATGGAACAGATACCGTGGTATGCAGATATTGTTAACTATAAAACCATAGGTAGAATTCCTAATGGATGGTCTAAGCATGGAAGGTTCATTTCTCCAGCCAAGTAAAATTTTATATCTGGGATAATCCACGACTGTACAAATATTGCCCGAATAAGATAATTCGTAAATGTGTTCCAGAAAGTGAAGTTCAAGGCATACTGACATTCTGTTATACGCTAGAGTGTGGAGGGCATTTTGGTGCTTAGAAGACAGCTCACAAAGTCTTATAGAGCAGTTGTTTTTTGGCCCACCATATTCAAGGATGCGTTCGAGTTTTGCAAATCTTGTCTAAGATGTCAAAATTTGGGATCCATATCTCGACGAGACATGATGCCACTGAATCCTATATTGGTGGTTGAGTTGTTTGACGTCTGGGGCATTAACTTCATGGCACCGTTTCCAAAAGCCGACGATAAGTAATACATATTAGTGGGAGTTGATTACGTTTCTAAATGGGTAGAGGTTGTTGTCCCGTCGCATGCGAATCACATTGTGGTTAAGGAGTTTGTTAAATCCAATATCTTTTCTAGATTTGGTATGCCACGAGTGTTGATCAGTGATGGCGACAACCACTTTGACAACCAGTTTCTTCCGGCCTTGTGCAAGAAATATGGTGTCACTTATAGAATTGGAACACCATATCACCCATAGATGAGTGGTGAAGTGGAGGTTTCAAACAGGGAGATCAAGAACATTATTAAAAAGACGGTGGATCCTGACTTGAAGAATTGGCCGAGAAGATTAAATAATGCACTGTGGGCATATATGACCGCTTATAAGACACCGATTGGTATGTCACCATACAGATTGGTCTATGGTAAGGCGTGTCGTCTCCTTGTGGAACTCAAGCACAAAGCATATTAGGCGATTAGAAGATTGAATTTTGATATCAAAAGATCGGGTGCTCAGAGGAAACTCCAACTTGCAGAGCTTGAGGAGTTGAGAACAACGCATATGAGAATTCGAGAATATATAAAGCCCAAACCAAAGCATTCCATGATAGACATATCAGATAAAAAAGCTTTGAGGTCAGCTAGAAAATGTGGTTGTTCAATTCGAGACTCAAATTGTTTCCCGGTAAGTTCCAATCAAGATGGGACGGGTCGTACAAAATTACTAAGGTTTACCCCCATGGAGCGGTGGAACTTGACGACCCTGATAAAGGAAAACAATTTGTTGTGAATGGTCAGCGTTTGAAGCATTATATCAAAGTTGAGCCGACAGAGAGTGTTGTTGAGACAATTGATTTAACAGAACCGATACTGGAGCCAGATGATTTTGATCCTGAATACTGAGAGGCGGTAACATCGGGCCAACGTCATTAAATATTGGTACTAAGTGATAAAGATTAGCTTTTGATCTTAGTTTGTAGTTTTAAAATAGTAGTTTAATTTGGTTTTTGTAAACTTTTAAGACCAAGTCCAAAATAGTCGTCATCATTCGAAGGGGTACTTTTCGTCCATGAAACACCAAATGTCAACGAATCAAATTCAATCAAGGCAATAGGTGTGTATAGGGGAGGTTTGAGTGTTTGGGAATCGAGAATGAGGCAAAAATGGCTGAAGTCAAAAATTCAGCCATGGGATATACGCCCAAGCGTAGGTCACGAAACTGTATAAATACAGTCCCATGGTTTTTCATTTCAAAATTTCACTTTTCTCCCTCTCCTCTCCACCAAATTGACTCTCGTTCGTTCCTAAATCTGAATATCAATATTTCTTATCGTTCCCAAGCGGCGGATCATCATATTAGTGAGCGGTGTATACGGATTCATGTGAAGAACTCAAAAAGTCTTCGAAATCCAATTTTGGGAAATTTGCCATTTCTCGCAATTTGGTAAGTTTTAATCCATTCTTTTGGTTTCAATTACTTAATCTAACTATTCTAAACTAGTATTGACGAACGAGACCGATCGAAATCGTGTTTTAATCCGTTCTCAACAAGTTGGGTTTCCTACTTCAGATACGGGTTGAATATCGATTTTTTGAGATGAGGTCTTCTTTAATCGTCATATTATAATACTTTAGATATAGTTTTGAGTTTGATTTGGAGTCCGAAAATTTTTTGCTAATTTTTGTAGTAATCCGAATTATGTAGGCATGGCTCGCGTGAAAGGAGTAAGGAAGGCTGCCGCGGGAACATCTATGTCGGGGATGGCATTACAGAGAGACAGATCACAGTCACTGCCCCTGGAGAGTACACGGCCTGTACGCCATAGTACTCGGGCACCGAGACCGGTGTATGTTGAGTCGGATTTGTCAGATGAGGAGGAGGCTGAGAGGCTGAGTGCACCGATAGAGGGCATCGACCTAGATTTGAGATATGGCCGGATGACAGTTCCACCTGCTACACCGAGGGCATCATCACGACCCCGGGCACAGTCTCCAGTCCCCGAGCCATCACCACCGCCACATGAATCGGAGACATCCGATGAGCAGACTACCGAGAGTGGTGATAGTAAGGATGGGCAGGTAGAGCAGGAGGCAGAGCAGGAGGATGAGTTGGAAGATGTTGAGCACGACGAGGTGCCGTATCCTGAGCCAGCAGTTGATGGTGACAAAGGTGACCTCATTTCTTATAGATGGAAGCACTCCACAGTCTCCAAGGAGACACTGATGACCCAGGCTTTGAAGAAGGGGTTCCGACAGGAGCGCATTTATGCTATTGTGCCACTTGAGCATATAGAGCCAATTCCATAGTGGACTATAGGCGTACTTAGGGAGCACAAATTATTACCGATCCTAGCCCTAGCAACACCACACATTTGCGCTGACATGATTAGCGACTTCTGGCTTCATATGAGGCATTACAACAGAGGGAATCAACTAGTGATAGTGGTAAAGGGGCGAGAATTTGAGATTACTCCCTAGAGTATTGCTACTGCGTGGGGTATTCCACACGAGTGCCCTGCAGAGCTAGAGAAGCGATTCCTACCTATGCTAGACCCACTTACACCAGTTTATGATATGGTGAGACTGCAGACCGATGGGCAGTGGGTAGATAATAGGCATAATGGGACCAAGATGTCTAACTATCATATGATGTTTTGGCTCTGAGATATGATAGTCCGGTCCAATGTGCTACCACATAGCCATTAGACCATGTGTTACCCATCATTTCCGGCGCTGCACTATGCTTTCGAGTTTGGTCACTGGTATTCTATTCCACATGCCCTTTGGCAAACTTTGTTCTGGCATTATATTCACTTACGTTGGGAGAATAAGATCAGGACTGCCAAGTTTCAGATGGTTCTTCCCTACCTCGTGATGAAGTTAATGTTCGATCAGGGATTACAGATGGATGTTGAGGATAAGTATGCACCGCTGATTGCGTATGGCAAAGGAGCATGGAACAAGGGGTGGATGAAGAAGGGTCCAGTGACATATGCTCGCTGACGTAGATTCAGAGGAGTTTTACTACCAGGTGCATAGGAGGATGATGCAAAGTAGGCTATGCAGGATAAGATGCCTGAGGTGGAGGTGCCACAGGTTGATGAGGTTGCTATAGGAGGTGATGCGCCACAGGCCCCGGCTGAGGGTGCTGTTATGATGACTCATGCTCAGTATGACCAGTTGATTGGACATATTGAGGGATTAAATCGCTCATTTACAGAGGAAAGGCAGGCTCGACAACGTGAGCACCATGAGATGATGGATTTATGGGATATTATGATACGACACATGGGAGTGACAGTTCCACCACCACAGCCACATCCAGATGATGCTATGTAGTTGTAGTTGTAGTTTTGTTTATTTTATTTTGTTTTTAGGATTTCTTGTTTTAGCTTTCCACAATAGAGATCAATCGTAGAGCGGAGAGTCGGTGTTTGATCTTTTGTGACTGCTTTAACAATCATCTCTAACTGTTTGTGATATTTTTGTTTTTGTATAAAATGATAGTTTTTGACCACTTTTATTGATATGTGTCCCTTACTATGTTTATTACATTGAGTATGTGTGATTTTATTTTTGCACTATGCGGACATGTGTGCATTTAAGTTTGGGGGTGCGTCGGTTATAATGAAAATGTATGGGAATACTGTCATGAATAAAAAGAAAAAAAGAAAAAGAAAATTATTTTAAGCCTTACCCTACGCCCAAGCTTAGGGTAAGTACGTGGGTCGGCCATAAAAATTGAAAAATTTATCCATTTTTAGGATGTTTTGGCCTGGTTTGTACTTATACTTGTATTAGGATTTGTTTAAGTTATTTTTAGGAATGTTTGTAGAATTTTTAGAGTAATCCTAATTTGACAAGGAGACGGATTGCAAATAGAAATTGGATTAGTTATTGCTTCCCCTTTCCTAGTCAATTAAGGGTTTTAAATCATTTTTCATTTATAATTCTACTACATCCATCTATAAATACATCCATAGGGTAGACACAATTCACAATTCTCAAGGAGTGAGCATTAGATTAGGTATTCTTCTTCTATTCTTCTTTTATTCTTTCTATTTCGAGGAAGGTTAGTATGGATAATGTTAATGAAGATTATTCTGACCCGAAAGAATTCATGGAAGGGACGGAACCATATGTGGTCATGAAGAGCACTAATAAAGGAGCTACGAGTCAGAAGGGAAGCCGAACCACACCAAATTATTTTTTGCAGTGTTGGTTGCAATTTGAAGAGATATTTCGTCCGGATAGGATGAATCGAGTATTAGTTGCGCCCGGAAGGAAAATCCTTAGAGAATGAGGATTGAAGAGTTTAGAAAAACCGGCGGGCGAAAAAGTGTATCCGAGTTTGGTCCGAAAATTCTATAAAAATATGATAATTTCGAGACCGCCAGGATTTGAGGTGATGAAGGCTAAAGTGACTTAGTGGAGTGCTCCTGTTGTGATTGGAAGAAGAAGTATTACCTATGCATGGAATATACCAATCGGTACTACGACAAAGTTACAAGAAATATTGAAGGAAAATCATTTAGTATGGCCACATAAGGATGAGGAGATGGTTCGGGAATTATGTTCAATATCAGATCCGAGAGATAAGACGTGTGATAATTGATGGTTAAAGTCGGATCTACTTTATTTGGATTGTGTCGTTGTGGCTCAACTTCGGCCTAATAATTGAAGTAGTGCAAGAGATCACAATATGCTTAGAACTTTGTATGCCCTAACTCATGGGTATGAAGTGTGTGTTCCAACATCGATTATGACTGAGATGTCGTTTGTCCGAGCAATTGTGAGTAGAGAATGGGCGGGTGCCGATAAATTTGAATATTATTTTCCATACCCGTTTTTACTATCAAAGACCATTGCTGAGCAATTGGGTGATAGAATGAAGGAATTGGATGAGATGCGGTGGACAATTATGAAAATATATCCAGAAGAAGATTTAGAGAAGTTGAAAGAGAATGCATATTGTTGGATATGGTTGAAGAGTGTTGTCTCAATTGATGAAGAAGAAGAAGCGGACTAGGATTTAGGTTTAGGATTTTTAGGTTATTTTATTTGTAGGGACAGTAGACCTTTAAGGCCACATCTATTTATTTTTATTTTTATTTTATTTTTTGATTTTTGTTTTGAAAAAAAAATCAATAAAATCCAAAAAGAGGAATTTTAAACGTCCCATGAAAATTGTGTGTCAATTCCTGGATATTCTTTGTGTAGTTTCTTTTCCCTTGCTATGATGTTGGTATGTGTTTGTTGTCAATTTTTACAGGTAATCCAAATCAAGTTTGGGGGAGGGAATTGAGCACTTCATAGTTTCAGAACTGCGCTTCAAGGGTAACTGTATCTGTTCTCATTCTTTATTTTTTACCATGGGGACATAGTCTCATTTAAGTTTGGGGGTAAGGGTATAATGATAATTTTATTTTTTGACAATTTTGAAGAAATTATTTGTTTTTACGCATGAGTGTTTCACATGATGAGCTCATTAAGTTTATGTTTATGATACATAAGTAGTATGTGATGTGATGTTCCCGCTCATGAGAATAATGATTAGATCAAATTAGTGAAGTGATGTGGTTTACATGGGTGAGTGATTAGTGAAATTGAAATTAAGAAGGACAACTTTGACCTATAAACACAAGCACACATTCACTATGAGAAATATGTTGATTTTTTATTATGTAGTTGAAAAATAATTTTGCCGCAATAAAAGGGGAGAAAGGGAGTTGTTTTGGTTGAAATAGAAAAAATTGAAAAAATATTTAAGAAAATAAAATGCAAAAAACAGTTCTCTGATCTGAGTAACTGGACCTTGGTATCACCAATATCACTATTCGCATTTAAAGGGGAGAAGACTGATGAACATAAATCCCATGGAAGAAGCTCGGGCCCAGTTGGTTGGGACTAAAAATCCTCACTGGAAAATTCGGAGACTTAGAAAGACAAAAAGGGACGAAAAGTGGAAAGATGGAAATAATACGTTTTTACTAAAAATGACAAAGTTTGATCAATGAAGTAGGAGAAAATAAACTAAAATATTGTAGTTGAATGTTCACAAAATCATCGAAGGTTGTCTGGATTTTAAGTAGAAAGTAGCAAAATCATTCACTTAAGTGGGGACCATTCATGACACGAAGCTCGAGATAGTTATTGTTCGGTAGTGAGTGGGAATATTTGCATTCATATTATCTTGTGTGTTGTATAGTAGCTTATTTGACTTGTGTGTGTGAACTCATGAATGCGTAATTACAAAAGAATTGAGATGTTTGTAAGTACTATAATTGGAAACCTTCACGAGACTTCACTCGTCCACTAGGGGTAACCTAGGGGTTTAAAAGGCTTGTTACACGTGCTAAGTGCAATCGTTGACCCTCACGAAAGCAAGGGATTAGGTTAGAGTAGATAGGTTATGTAGAATAAGAATCATCACAGTCAGTTCTTTCTGAGTTATTGCTAAGGGACTAGCAATATGTAAGTTTGGGGGTGTGATAGGTGCTTAATATTGGTTTTTTTCGCCTCTATCTTGCGTTTGTTATGTCTTTACATTCCGTTACTTGGTATTTTTATTCCATTTGTGTGTGTAAGCATGTTTCAGGAGGTTAATGAAGAAACATAGCTAATCTTGGTGAATTAATTGAGTTTGTGTTTGTTTCTATTTCGAGAAAGGAATTAAGAGGTGTGTTAGAGCAAAGAAGAGCTACTGGAGGGCAAAATGGTCATTTTCCGACATCGTTATCTCACCGAAGGGAAAAAATGTCATTTCCAGACATTGTTATTTTACCTAAAAGCATCGGGACTCAAAGGCGACCTGTTTAGCTCAAATATGAAAATATGAGTTTTTACAGCAAAAGATGCATCATACCTTATGTCGTTAGAGGGAAAAAGAGGCAGATTGGACCTAAGCTACACTTTGGTTTGTGAGCCAAAGGGGGACCCTACGCCCTAGACCTACGCCCAAGCGTAGGTCAGAAGTATAGGTCCCACCTTATGGCCACGTGATCCCTTTACGTGCTGAAGTTGTTTCGGAGTTGTTTCAGAGTTTTCCAGTTTTGTCCCTGCTTCGATATTTTAAGTGATCGGTGATTTCAGACCTATACATACATGCTGATACACATATTTACATCAGATTTTATAGACATTAATCATGTATGATGAAATTACAGAAAAAACCAACCATTAGGGTTTCCCTCACTTGTCTATAAATATGAGAGGGTTAGGTTTAGAGTTGAAGTTCTGGTTCTGATTTTCACGCACGTTCATTCATAGAGTTCTCACGTTCAAAGTTCAGACTTGATTCCATTGAAGAGAACCACCATTGAAGACCTAGAGATTCGGAGAAGAAGGTTATGGAGAACGTTTCTGCACCGATAAGACCAAATTATCTATTTTAACTAAAATTATCTAAAAAGAAAATTAAATTGGTTGTGATTCTGATGAGAAAGAAAACTAGGGTTTTTATCACTCCACCATTAACCGCATAATATAGTTCATTAATGTATTAATTGTAAGAGGGCGATCCATAACCGTGAATCAGATCGTATCGCAAATAGCTAAATACGACCCCAAAAAGGAGTACTATCAACAGGATTACGACAACCCGTCTCATGACTGACCTAACTAGTACATGTCAATTATGTTACTCTAATATAATCCTAATGCATGAAAATAAACTAAAATATGTCTATATTAAATCACCTAGGCACGGTCTGTGTCAACCTAGGGTTTCAAGTTTCATTACCACCATTGTGTAGAAAACCATGATTAAGTATCTGAGTTTCTGCTCATATTGAATAATCATAGTTGTGCAAAATAATATATTCATTCCATCTAAGACAAGAATTTAGAACAAACATAAAATTTTATATTACAAATCAGTACGGTCTTTTAACTACTACAATCATCACAGTATGGTCAACAGTTTCCCCTCTTTACAATTGAAAATAATAAAATAACTACATTACTTGGCTAGGGTTTTGCTATAAAACCCTAGATACCGAGTTAGTTGGCCATGGAAGATGGTAACTGCATCATTGAAGTAGAAACGTTCTCCATAATATTCTTCTTCGGATCTCTAGGTTTGTATATGGATCACAATAGCAGCAAATTTGAATAAATAACCAGCCTCCAAAACTCATGTATGAACTTTCCAACCACATACCTCCTCAATTCTGATGTATGGTCTTGTATATATAGGCAATGGTATAGAGAGGCCATTTTCAATCTTTCTCACTAAAACTCATGCAAACCCTAACTTTTCATATATATAAGTGTATATACATGTATATAAAGGTCTGGAGTTGCAGACATGTTTTCCAATTAAGCCGAGAGTGAAAGAGGAAAAATCCACGAAAAATCACCAAAAAGTTGTCGCACCTACACTTCAAGCGTAGCAGGCCTAAGCTTGAAGCATAGGTCCCAAGCATACCTCCAAGCGTAGGTCAAAGCGTAGAAATGTGTTTTCTAGCCACCTTTTGAAACTGGAAGCGTAGACAAAAACGTAGGTATTTTTTGAAAAATCACTTTTCTCTGTAAATGCACCAAAACGTCTATCTTGAAACCACTATACTTTTTGTTGAAGATGACGGCTTCTGAAAGTGCCGTTTTTGCCCTCCGGGAGCCATTTTTGTCTCTGACTACTTCTTTGACTCTCCTTTTGGATAGAAAGAGCATACTCTTCAATTAATTTACCGAAGTTAGCTCCATTTCTTCATTAATCTCTTGAAACATGTTTTTTCACACAAACGCAATAAAAATACCAAATAATGGAATGAAAGAACGCAACAATAGTGCGTTAAGGGGTCAAAATGACTAATATTTGACACCTATCAGACTACAGTCTCTAAGAATTAAAATTATATAAATTAAATGATATCTTATTCTACAAACCTAGGTTAGGAACTAACTTTCACAATGTATGACTAATGTTTAACGTTGTTGGCACAACAGCTCCTCAAAAGGCTATCCAACACCCTTCCTTTATGCAACACTTTCCATAATCATAAGACAAAATATAGGGAGTAAATCTCTCAGTTCTCTCACCTGTGGATAATTAGTACTCTCCATGACATCAAATATAGAACAATAATCACCATATAAAGTATATCCTTTATCACGTTCTAACTGCACCCCATGCACTGTCAATGTGGCCAACAGATCCTCCTTCAATACCTTATGTGATGTTCCCTTCACCAATTCATCACTTTTCATTAAACTGACAAATGCCATAAATTCTGGTCCTAGATTAATCTCCTCATAATATCTCAATCTTTGCCCATGTATCCCGAACCTTTTATCAAATCTTACTTCTTTGCGGGGGTAAACCGATCGAACTCTATGTGGTCCATCCCATCTTTGTCAGAATTTACTTAGAAACACTTTCAGCTTTGGATTACATTGCCATTTTCGGCCAATCTCAAGGAACTTAAAACGAACATGCTTAGCATGATGTACTCATGTTCGAGCTATGTATCTTCGAGCATCCTTATACGCACAACTCCGTATTCCTCCACACTTATCTCTCAATCGCGGATCTTCCAAGGCATATAACTTTTCTACCATGTGTATACCTAACACTGGTTCATTTAGCAAGGTCTCCTTAAGAGGGGGGTCATCTTAGTAGGTTCTTTAAAATTTTGTGACAATTGATCATCTCTATTAGCCTCCACATCTTGCTTATTCGTCACTAAGCTCTTCTCTCGACCTTTAGTACCGTCATACAACCCAATCTTATAAAATGAATTGTCGAGCACCAATGCCACTGGTGACACAAATGGAGATTCAGGCAAATCTCTTGGCTCCTCCCACGTGTCAAACTTTTTTTCGACCTTTCAATCACAGAATCCAAGTCATTCCTTGCCCGACTCCTCTAAGTTACCACTTACTCAACCATCTTATCAATAGTAAAACACTCAGTTGGTTTCAGTAATTGATGGTTGATATCAAATACATTCATCCTCATATCTAGATTCCCAAAAGATATATCCATAGCCTCTGTTCTGTAATCAACGCATGCATTTGTCGTAGCCAAAAATGGTATTCTTAAGATAACAGGGATATGTCTCCTTGATCTGTGGTCAGGTTCCATGTCTAACACCACATAGTCCACAGGATAGTAAAATTTACCCACTTGAACAATGACATCCTCCAGAATTCCTCTCGGTTGTTTAGTTGATCTGTCTGCCAATTGAAGCACCACGAATATATGATTGAGCTCTCCTAACCCTAGCTGTTGATAGAATGAGTAAGGTAATAAATTAACACTCGCACCGAGGTCAAGAAAAGCTCTACCAATATTTTGGTCACCAATGAAACAAGAAATAATGGGAGCACTGGGATCTTTCCTCTTAGGTGGAGTATCACTCAGTAAGATCGAACTTACTTGTTCAGTCAATAAAATCTTCTTCGGGACCTTAGTTCTGCTTTTACGCTTTTGGGTACTGAGGTCCTTCAAAAACTTAGCATAGGGTGGTATTTGGTCTATAATTTCTAAGAGAGGCAGATTAATCTTGACTTGTCAGAATGTCTCCAACATGTCTGACTCTTTATTCTTATCATTTTTGGTAGGCTCTCTAAGACGTTGAGGGAATGGTGATGCCTCCTCATAGTATGCCCTATCCGACTCTCCTGGTATTGTCTCTCCGTTCTTCCTCCATCTTGAGGTTGATCTTTCTGAACTTTCTCAACCTCTTTCTTCTGAGCTTCTTCTTCTGCATTTCTTTGAACTTCTTGGGCCTTTTGCTTATTCAGCCTCTCCTCATGCTGCTCTTCAGCCCTATTTTCCATATTCTTTCCACTTCTTAAAATTGTGACCGCTTAGACTGTCTCATGACGGGTCTCAACAAAGCATTCAAGCTTCAGTGCTTGTTACGGCTTTGGGTTAGCCACTAGATGACTAGGCAATATTATCTCTAGCCTATCCACAACATTCACTAGTTGTACCATTTGGGCTCCCATTTGAGCCATGAATTGGGAATGAGAGTTTACTGTTTGGATAGTCGCCTGTTAATTATTAGATTGATCTTTTAACTCCCCCAGGGCACTCATGACCTCTTCTTCAAAGCCATGTGGTCTTGGTGGTGGATTTTGAATTGAATTTTGATGTTGGAGATGGTTTTGAGGATATGGAGGGTAAGCTTTATTTGGATTGAATCCTTGGGTTTGGTTTCCTTGAGACTGAGTTTCATAATTATATGGTTGGACAACCTGATTATTATTGAATGGTTGGAGAGCTTGAGAATTAGTGGATGAATATCTGGGTTGGTAATTTGATTGACAGTTTCGAGTCATGATTGTTGGTGGGGATTGGTATGATTGTTGACTCTGTTGAAACCTTGACTATGAATTATATGATTGTTGTTCCTGAGGGAACATTGATTCCACATTCGAAGATTAAGATGAAAGAAAGGGATAATTTTGGACATTTGATGTGTATGAATTGGTGAAATGAGCATTGTTTGAGTAGTTCCATGCTACATTAACATTGGCAGCAACAAATTCACCACCTTGGCACTCATTGTGGGAATAATCAACTTCTACTTCTGACACTTCTCTTCTAGGGGAATGATTTCTCTAGAGAATTTTTTCAAATATTTCTAATTTCTCTCCTATTAACGTCACTGAATCTCTCACATCATTGTGATTCACAACATAATCTTTCTTAGATCTTTTATTTAGTGCACCTCTAGACCTCAACTCAGATTCATATTGAATTATATTCTCACTAATACTGTCAAACAAGTCTAAGAGTTCTTTTGCTGGTTTCAGGATAAATTTCTCTTGTGTTGCCGCATCTATAAAATTCTTATGTTTATCTCCCAGTCCCATGTAAAAATTCTTAGCTATATCATGTTTAGCGAACCTATGGTGGGGACATTTATACAAGATTTCACTATATCTCTCCCAAGCATCATGAAAATTCTCACCAGGAAATTCTTTAAAACTTTTGATCACATATTGTGCCTCTAAGGTATTTCCTATGGGATAATGCTTCTCTATGAATTCAGATTTAAGGGTTTACCAGTCAATTTTAATTGCCTTATCTAATTTGACGTACCATCTTTTAGCTTTTTCTCTCAACGACTAAGGAAATAGACGCACTCACAAATCATTCTTAGACAGATTATCATACCTAACAGTCGAGGCAACCTTTAAGAAATCATTAATATGCTGGTATGAGTCCTCTATCCTAAGGCCAGAAAATTTTGGAAGCATATAGATAATGCTCATTTTTATTTCCAAGTGCTTCGCTCCTTCTTCTTCTGGAAAATCAGCATATGAATCATACACATCGGGTGCGTAATATCCTTTCAGGGACGTCTCCGGTGCCCTCTGTTGGTTGGCTTTTTGGTCACCCATCGCTTCTTCTAACTGACGATGACACTCTTAAATAACTCGACGTTTTTTATAAAAAGTCCGTTCGATCTCAGGATCAAAAGGTTATAATTCAACGTTGAGATCAAAACAGGATTTTCAATCGATCATACATCAAATAAATTTTTTTTTGTATACCTTTTTTTTTACTTCACAACAATTCTAAATATTAACAAAAAAAAAAGTTAAAATTATGCACGAAATTAAGATAAACTAAAACTTACCAGAGGTCCAACGATGCAACTTAAACTTTGCCAAATCCCTTTATGATTTTCAGAGTACTTATCAATCACACAAAAATTCTAAATTTCAGTACACTACAATAATACAATGTAATTAAACTACTAAAGCTAATGAACAATGCTTAGTCCCCAGCAGCGACACTAAAAACTTGTTGTGATGTCAGGTGTGTACAAAATATGTGATTAAAAACAACACCTTAACGATGCTAGGTTTTACCCTAAGCAAGTGCAAGTATCAATTATAAAACAACAATGGCTTGAGTAAGGGATATCGATCCCACAGAGACTGAGATTGTTCACTTTAGCAATTTAAAAATAATGAATTATATTTTCTGAAAATTGGTTTGTTTTGGTGGTCAAAGACTAAATTATCTATATTAACTAAAATTATCTAGAAAACAAAATAAATTGGCTGTGATTCAGATGAGAGAGAAAACTATAGTTTTCATCGCTCCACCACTAACCGCATAATATAGTTCATCAGAATAACAATTGTAAGAGGGCGATCCATAAACTGTGAATCAGGTTGTACTGCAAATAACTAAATACAATCGCAAAAAGAATTACCATTAACTAGATTGTGACAACCCGTCTCATGACTGACCTAACAAGTACATGCCAATTATATTACTCTAATCTACTCCTAATGTATGAAAATAAACTAAAGCATGTCTATATTAAATCGCCAAGGCACGACCTGTGTCAACCGAGGGTTTCAAGTTTCATTACCACCATTATGTAGAAAATCATAAATTAAGCATCCGAGTTCCTCCTCATATTGAATAATTATGGTTAAGTAAAATACTACATTCATTCCATCTAAGACAAGATTTTAGAACAAACATAGAATTAGAACAAACATAGAATTTTATATTGAAAATCAAAATGATCTCTTAACTATTATAATCATCACAATATGGTTAATAGTTTCCCTTCGTTACAATTGAAAATAATGAAAAACTACATTACTTGGCTAGGATTTTGCTAGAAAATCCTAGATACCGAGTTAGCTAGCCATGGTGGGAGGTGACTGCATCGCTGATGTAGAAACACTCTCCATGGTCTTCTTCTCCGGATCTCTAGGTTTGAATATGGCTCTCTTTCGCAACAACGACACTTCTGAATATGAACGTGAGATAAGGCAAAGAATGAACCAACCAACTGACCGACCAACCTCTTTATCCAAATGAACGTCCCCCCTAACACATATATATGATCGTGTATATATAGGCAACAGTGTAGAGATGTCATTTTCAGTCTTTTCACTCTAAAACTCACAAAACCCTAAAATCTAATATATATGTGTGTATATACATGTATACAAAGGTCTGGAGCGCAACCACGTCTTGGAGTTGAACCGGGGGTAGAATAGGAAAAAACCATCGAAAACCTCAACAAGTTGCCGCAAATATGCTTCAAGCGTAGGTACAAGCGTACCTTTAAGCGTAGGTTCAACCGTAAAAATGTGATTTCCAGCCACTTTTTGAAACTGAAAGCATAGGCACAAGCGTAGGTGTTTTCTTCAAAACCACTTTTCTCTATGAATGCACCGAAACGACCGCCTTGAACCCACAATACTTTTTGCTGAAGATAACGACTTCTGAAAATGCCACTTTTGCCCTCCGGGAGCTATTTTTGTCTTATACTTCCTCTTTGACTCTCCTTTTTGAATAGAAAAACATGCACTTCAGTTAATTCACCAAAGTTAGCTCCATTTCTTCGTTAAGTTTCGGAAACATGCTTTAACACACAAACAACATAAAAATACCAAATAATAGAATGAAATGACATAACAATAGTAAGTTAAGGGGTCAAAATATCTAATATTTAACACCTATCAACCATCCATAACTCCAAAACTGAGATGCTCTAAGAAATTATCCCACCCACTTTGAGTGTCCCTCCACACCTCTACCTCTCTGTTAATTCTTACCTCTCGCGAACACCACCCTCTCATATCCTCCCCCATATGACATATAATCACCCTCATCCACAGACTCTACCTCTTAGTCCTAAACCTCTTCATCCACTTACCTAACAAAGCGATGTTGAACGCAACCATCCACCTGATACCTAAACATTCCTTCCTCACAAGCCTACACACATTATCTCAAGCTATAAGATGATAACCAAACCCTTTCTCCAATCTTCTCCAAATAAAGTTAATCTTCTCAAGCCTCAAAGAAAAAGAAAGGATCCCGATAAAGAGAAAACAAATAGGTCATGAGATTGGACAATACACTCTTAACTAAGTTCAGTATGTCGGATATAAAAAGGTATGATCTTTTTCAACTTGTTAGCCTCTTCTTCACCTCCCCACAATCAAGTCCCAACAACTCCACATGTGAGATAAGGCACCCAAAGGCATACCAATGTACCTGATTAACAAGTGACAATTACAACAACCCGAACCCTAATGAGCAAAACCGTGTCTCCCACCTCCCCCACTTGCACCAGAGAACTCTTCCCCACATTGACTTTCAGACCTAAAACAACCTTAAAGCCAATGAAAACACAATGAGGGAATCTCAGTTGATCCTCTTTAGTATGACAAGACACTAGACTATCATCGATGAGAAGAAGATGTGAAAATAATGTGTGATATGTCCACCTACTGACTCTATACTTTTAAAAGAAAGATACATAAATAATAAAGTAATAATAAAAACACAAAACAACATCAACATATACAAAAATAGGTCATAGTACTTAACTTCTAGTAAATAAATATTTAAAAAAATAAATGCAATTGGTGACACCCTAAATTTTCCCGCCAAGTGGCATCTCAAGATGTTGTGACGTGGCAGCTAAGATGGAGTGAAAAATGAAGAGGATCCATTGGGAAAAGAAGATAAAGCTGCTAATGGATTTAAATTAAGATTTTTATTTATTTATCTCTTAAATAATTATTGTTAGTTATCTTTTAGATAAAAGTAGTTATGTTAGGATATATCTCTTAATTATCTTTTGAATAGTTATTTCATTAGGATTATTATCTATTTATAGATATTTATATTGAAATCAACTTCCACATTACAAATAAAGAGACAAACCTCATTGTTGGAGGTCCCCGACCTTATACATGTGTGAGGCTAAAAGTGTCGAGCCCATTAAAACTGTCAGACCCAATTCATATCCAGCCCATTTAGTGAAGAGCCTTCCCCTGGGCTGGGTGACCACATATCCAAAGAGCTCTCCTTAGATAAAGGCTAAATCCAAGTCGCATTAGGTCCGAGCAGAACAAGATCCGAAGCCACCCTTTTCAAATAGGCCTTCAGGCACCGAAGCAGCCAGCATGACCGAAGATGTTCAGCCTTATGCAAAACGTCCACGCACTTAGTGAAAGACCATAGGCTTACGCAGGAGAACCCAAAACCGGGCCTCATGTCTTTCAGATATATATTATAGCTTACTCGTTAAGCAAACCTAAAATGGCATTCTCGCCATTAGATAATGACAACTGTAATAGGAAAAAAAGGAACCCTTAGGGTATCCTTCTAGAATAATGGGCTAAAAAGAACACCTCGTCTTATATAAATAGGGAAAAGATCATCCAAATAGAGTAACTGTTGTTTAATGAAACTTTTCATAATACAAAGAAATTTTTTTAATATCACATACAATATACAAATTCCAACCACACTACTTAGGTAGTGCCAATCTTCCTCAATTCCTTTAATTCTCTACTTCTTTTATTCTCCTTACTAAACTCCCTCCTTTTCTCCCCTCTCATTTAAGTCCTTTGAATCCATATTTTCTGAAACTCCTCTTAATTGAGGCAGTCAGAATCGTTCACGTGAGTTGAGTTCTCTCTCCCATAAATTGCTTGATCTTTCTTTTAGTTCAAAAGAGACGACTACTCATTCCTTTCGGATTAGTTGAGCCATGTCACTGATTTTGCCACACCCGCGATTTAGATAAAAGGAGAATCGGCTAACAAGCTGATTAGGAGTGAACATGATCGAAGATTAAAGTGATTTAAAATTCAATTCAATATGAGTGAGGCAGTAATAAATTGAGTTTCAATTATTTCATATTTTAAATTGTATTTGATAAAACTTTCCTTCTTATAGTGAAGATGATATGCAACTTTGAGATGCCAAACAATAGCATAATATTAAAAGGTAAAACAATCATTTTTCTTTTGCATTCATTTTTCCTTTATTTTATTTAACAATGAAAAAAAAAGAAAAAAAAAGTAAAAATAAATACAAATAAAAGTAGTGAACAAAAGAAAGAAGGTATCACTGTCCAACAACATTAACTAAGTCTCTATTTGGATTGACTTTTCAAATATTATTTTTGGCTTTCTAGATGGAAAAACTGTTTTGAACGGTGTTTGACAACATTTTTACAAGAGCTTATGGACCTTGGAAGAGTGTTTTGAAGAAGCTAGGGGGTACCAATTTTTTAAAATAACTTCTATTTCCCTTTTTCTTCTGCGTAAAAGGAGAATCAAAATTTCTGCCAAACAGGGCCTAACTCAAAAGTTAAGAACATTTATTCGTAACTTGTTAAGATTCAAAAGTCAAAATCACCCACCTTGCGAACTGAGATCGACTCAATTTATGCTTTAAAAATGGCTTGAACAATAAGTTTTGGTTA
Source organism: Cornus suecica (assembly GCA_963922005.1). Classification (NCBI taxonomy): domain Eukaryota; kingdom Viridiplantae; phylum Streptophyta; class Magnoliopsida; order Cornales; family Cornaceae; genus Cornus; species Cornus suecica. The sequence goes on from OY998244.1 coordinate 18,762,772, forward strand.
ACCTCACCCGATGTTAGGATCATAGTTTTCTCTAAAGTTTGAAGTTGCAAGATTGGTTTGCAGTTACCTTCAAGATATTCGAGAGGCCCCATATCTGAAAGCTTTACAGTTTTAACCAACATAAAATATTTAGCAGTCAAAAGAAACGAAACAATCCTCTTAAACTCTAATCTCACTATAAAAAATCAAAATAAGTAAATTTTTGACTACTTTGACTAGAATGCATCATCCGCGAAATGAAAAATTTAAATTAAACTTAACCCACAATAAGTGTGGACTATCGTGAAATCTCTAGACATTTCTCTCTCTATCTTTCTTCCACTATTAGAGTTTTTCCTTTTCTTTTTTGAGTGTCTTTGGGTCTCGAACTAAATAAATGTTTTACGTGCTTAGAGTTCATATCGGGGTGACCGAACCTATTCTCGGTCAATTGAAAGTACAAGTTTTAGGTTACTTTGACTACTAAATTTATCGGTGTATGGCGATTGGGGTTTAGTAGATCAAAACTCTTGTTTTTTCTTTGGTCGAATCATGGTTTAGTCATTTGACTGGGATGGATTATGGAAAAGTTTAGCTACTGAAATTATCCGGTTGACCAATGAGGACTTTTTTGTCGATAAGAATTCACCATGTTTGACTTTTTATTATATCTTGAGCTACGGATTATATTTTGTAGTGAAACGAAGAATGTTGGAGAGGTAATTTCACAGAGTGTGAACACAGGCTCGTGTCTGACTCATTTCAATGTTAACCTTAGGGGTTGACAATTGACCACTGTTGGCTTTGAAATTCTATTGCAAACAATAAATATTATTTTGATATTAACAAAACATTCAAAACCGTGTTTGGTACTAATATGAATTTGAGCTAAGTGTTTCAGCAAGTACAAGTAAATGATTCGGAAAGATCATTAAAGCAACAAGCGATAAGGAAACTCAAGCGCAAACTCGAAGAAGGACAAAAAGATCAAAGAAAGAACAAAAGCTAGACTCAAGACCTGAGGTAGATAGGTCGGGGTGAGAATATTGTAACAAGGTATCTTATACATTGATTGATCTTATAAGCTCAAGTAATAAATCAAACGAACTCTAACGGATCAAAAACGGACCTTGAAAATATTTCTTGGAGTCACCCAGTCGACTGGCCAATAAGGACCCAACCGACGGGATGAACCAGTGAGCTATAAAACGTTTTGACTACATAAGGCAGTCGACTGGCAGTTAAGGACCCAGCCGACTGACTGAACCAGAGAGTTTTGAACATTTTTGATTGCCTGAGGCAGTCGACTGGCCTGTCCAAGGCAGTCGACTGACTCATGAGGCAGTCGACTGACTCATGAGGCAGTCGACTGACCTTCTTGAGAAAGTCGACTGACCCTAGCCGTTGGGAAAAATATTTTAAATCTAAGCATGGAGGCAGTCGACTGGGTGCTTCAGGATTTTAAGGAAAAGTATTTTAAACAATATTTTTCCCCAAAAAGAAATGGTTTTGCTTGCTGATTTTCAGGTCCTACTCTCCCTATTGTCTAGGGTGAGATACACTCTCCAAACCCTAGTGTTACACTATATAAAGAAAGAGATATGGATTGAAATTTTAAGGTTCTTGTGTGATAAATGTTCAAAATATTATTCATCTCTAATTTTCTTCAAGCATCTTCTGAAAAATCTTTTGATAGGAAGAAAGATCAAAATCTTGTTTTTCACTCTTATCATTTTGAAGATTTAAACTCAAGCTTTGTGCTTATTCTCTTATTGAAAATATATTGTGAGAATATATATATCTTGAGGTCTTGAAATATCACCTAAAAACACTTGAGCTTATATTGATCTATCTTCCATAAAAACCTTAGGGTTTTGAGTGTTTTTGTTTCTTGATTGATATATTGATTGCATACACAAATTTGTGATCTTGGGTGAGTGAAGCCCATTGTATCAAGGGAGGATTGTTTTTTTGATTGTGTGAAGAGTTAGTTAGCTCTTTTGTAAAGGTTTTGCTATTCCACCTATTGAAGGAAAAATCATAGTGTGAGGATCGAGAAAGTCTCAAGGAAGGGGATTCTTTGAGCCGAGGAGTAGGAGTTACCGAACCTCGTAAAAATCACGGTGTCAATACCTCTATCTCTATCTCCTTACTTTATGTTCATGCATGGTTAATTTATATTGTGGTAAATAGATTGTTGAATTTAAGTGAAATTATTCATTGCATATTTTACCTTGTAAATTAATATTGAACATTGTTGCATGTTCTAGTAAGAATAAAAAGAAGTTAGAAATTATTTTTAAACCCTATTCACCCCCTCTAGGGTAATTTAGTGACTTACAACCACGTTTGACCCGGGTGTTTGACACATTTCTGAAATTGGAACACGACCCACGTGTATATGTCAGACACGCCTAGAAGTGTAATTGAATCTAAATATTCTATTTCATGGGTGGACACTTTAAGTACACAATGGGGTAAATTAGAATACATTATAAATAAATTAAAAAGAAAAAACTACAAAAGAAAAAGATAAACTTTAAGATCCAAGTGAGCGTTTTTTATGATTATGAGGATAAAATTATAAACTATATATATATATATATATACTAAAATATAATATTAACATTTTTTGAAGGACTACTGGTCGGAAGAGGAGATATATTGGAAGCAGAAATCCCGGAATCAATGGCTTCAATGTGGGGACCGAAATACTAATTTTTTTCATGCCTCTACAATTAGAAGACGAGCAAAAAATTACAAATTTGGGGTCATTGATGATACAGGTATCTGACAATAGGTGGAGTCCATTGTTCAAACTATTTTTCTTGAGTATTTCAAGCAATTGCTTCAGTCTCAAAATCCATCTGGTCTAGAGCAATTTTTGAAGTATATTCCATGCAAAATTTCTTCGGAAATGAATCAAGCTCTCTTGGTCCATCCTACGGAGGCGGAAATTAAACAAGCTGTTTTTTATATGGCTCCTCTTAAGGCCCCTCGACTTGATGACATGACTCCCATCTTCTATAAAACATATTGGGGTGTGATTAAGGGGCGAGGTGAGAAGTCTCTAGCTTTTTTCACTCGGGGTATATGTTTTCTTGTCTCAATCACATTAGTATTACTCTTATTCCTAAAATTACTACGCTTACTTCCGTTTTTCATTACCGCCCCATTTCTCTTTGTAATGTTGCTTACATGATTATTGTTATAGTTATTACTAACCGACTGAAAGGGGTTTTAAATCTTCTTATTAGCGAATCCCAAAGTGCTTGTGTTGCAGGTAGGCACATTACAGAAAATATTCTTATCGCTCATGAAATTTTACACTATTTAAATAATAAGAGGAAGGGGGAAACATCCTTTATGGCTTTGAAGCATGATATGAGCAAAACTTATGATCTTATAGAGTGGCCTTTTTTGTTCCAAATGCTTGAGAAACTAGGGTTGAATGTCCACTGGGTGAAGTTAATTTTTGCATGTGTTTCTTCAGTAACCTATTCCATCATCTAAATGACAGTTTAGTGGGGTTTTTCTTCATCCTACAAGGGGATTGCCCGTTATCTCCTTATATGTTCATTATTTGTGTGGAAGCCTTGTCCTTGGCATTACAACAAGCTCAACAAGCACGAGTGCTAATTGGAGTCAAAATTGGAACGAGTGCTCCGTCTAGTTCTCATCTATTTTTTGTGGATGACTCAATTATTTTCTGCCAAGCTTCAGTTGAAAAAGTTAAAACCCTGAAAATAATTCTCTTTTCTTATGAGAAAGCTTCTGAACAACAAGTAAATTTTGCCAAGTCCATTATTTTTTCTTAAAAAATACAAGAAGGTCATTGAGAAATTCTTTAAGCAGATTGCTTTGTTTATCAGAATATGGCATGCATTCAAATATTTAGGTGTTCTAGCTTGCAGTAAGTAGATCGGCTACAAGAAAGCCGAGGTAGTCCCCGTTCCTGGTGTTTTAGTCGTTGTTCTTGTCTTCTCCTCGTCATTACCATCGATCTAAGGTGGATGTGTTTCATTTTGTCCTTGAAAAAGTGATGAACAGATTGGCCTCGTGGAAGTGTTATTTTCTCTCTGCCGATGGGAAAGAAATTCTCCTTAAGGCTGTTTTGAGTGCTCTACCCACTTATGTTATGTCTACATTTAAGCTTCCCCATTATCTCTGTATGGAACTTATGGAAATAATACAAGCTTTTTAACGGGGATAGAAGGAGTCCAAATTTGTTCATTGGATTCATTTGGAGATCTTGTGTGAATCTAAGAAAGATGGTGGACTTGGCTTTAGGGATATTGAGGCCTTTAATTTTGGCTCTTTTAGCAAAACATGCTTGGAATTTTCAAGTTTCGCAAAAAAGGTTTGTATTTCAGTTGCTTAAAGAAAAATATTTTCCAAATTTCTCTTTTCTGGAAGCAAGTTTGGGTTCGAATCCTTCTTGGGGATGGAGAACCATTTGGTCTACTCAAGAGATTATTCGGAAAGGTTTGAGATGATTGGTGGGAAATGGGAAAAATATAAGTATATGGAATGACTATTGGGTACCGAGATTGCCTGATAAGTTGGATCCTCTACAAAATGCTCTTTATTTCTTAATTGTTGTTGATCTGATTGACTTTTCAAGTAAAACATGGAAGATGGATGTGTTGCATCAATTATTTTTTCCTTGAGAAATTGTAGTGATTACACGGATTCCTATCATCTTACGGGACAAGGACGATTCTCTTTGTTGGGATTTTGAATCTAATGGGAAAATCTCTGTCAAGTCAACGTATCATATTGCTCATCATCTTGGTAAACAGAGGATCTGTTCGGATGGGCCATGGGAGCCACATGAAAGACTTAACAGTTCAGGGGCGTGGTTTTTTGTTTAGAGCTATAAAACCCTTCCAAAAGTGCAACACTTTATTTGGAAGTGCTGCCATAATGCTCTTCCCACAGGGCTGGCTTTACAACGCCGCAGGATCCGAGTTAATGCTATATGTGCTCGATGTGGGTTAGAGGAGGAGGATCTGATTCATCTTTTTTTCAAATGCCCATATTCATTACAGGTGTGCAAACTATGCCCATTGAGATTTGATTTCTTGAATACTAAATGTCCTCTTTTGGGGAGTGGTAGTTTAGCATCCAACATATTTATGGTTCCAAACAAGATAGATGCAATATGATGATTTTGGCCTTATTCTGTAGTTGGTTCATTTGAAAGGCCCAAAATAAAAAAGTGTTTTATGATGAGTTATGGTCGCCATTATCGGTGGCTAATCTTGCACTATCTCGCTTCTAGGAATTCATGGATTTCTAATTGTATTGTAACAAAATTAGAGTGAGTCCTCATTGTCGTCAGGCTTCATCTTTGTGGTGTCCTCCTGAACAGGGATATGTTAAATGCAATGTGGATGTTTTGTTTTGTCAGGCTACTCGTATGGGGGGTAGGAAAGCTGTTTTAAAAAAATTTCATGGGTCTATTGTCAAGGCATTTGTTTTCAAGCATTTTCCGACTTTTTCGGCGTTGGCGGCTGAATCAATTTGCATGAGAAATGTTATAAAGTGGGCTTTAAATCTTCAATTCGATTCCACATGGTTCGAGAGCAATGAAAAATTAGTGGTGGAGACTATAAATGGAACATACCAGTGTCCTATGGAGATTTCATCACTTCTCTTTTATATCAATCGGGCGATGGAAGGCTTTTCATGGGTGTCAGTATTGCATATCAATCGTCACGGGAATATTAAAGTTGCTCATGCTCTAGCAAATCTCTCTCGAAACTCCCAAGAATCAAATACTGTCTTGAATCCTTTCTCTTGGAATGTTATTCTTTTAGCTTATAAAGATTGTAATTTGCTTGATTAATGCATTGTATTGTTTGCCAGGAAAACAAAAACTATGATAATCAAAACCAATAAGAGAAGTTTCAAATATTTTGAATTTATGATGTTAAGACCTAATTATTCTAACAATTAATCACAAATTCGATCGGTTGACCTTTCAATTTATAGCCATAGATCATGAAACTATTAGAGGGGATATTCCGGAAATTTACAAAGGAAAAAAGAAGGGAGCGAATCAAATAATTATTGACTAGTACACATTTGGTAAAACACTATAAGAAAAATTACTTTCCTACTCAAGAAGAAAAATGAGATTGCGTCCGTTGTGTGTATTTTGGAACAATTAACTTGATGAAATTTTCAAATAGAGCAGCCAAAACTCAACCCGTTGTGTGTTTTGCAAATGTTAATCAAAATTCATATCATGAGTGTATAATCAAATATGTTGATGGATCTACGTCTTCACTATCATTTGTTCAAAAAGAGTAAAAATGTTAGAAGGAAAAAAAAAGTTTCCAATGGAGCAAACCAAGGTTGTCAGGATCGCGATCTTAGGTAGGATCGTTGAGGGGTTCGTAGGATCGGGATCGTGGAATCATTAGTAAATTCTACTACATTGTTATAAAAATAATTGAATTTAACTCCTTAACCTTTGACATCTCTATAATACAATAAAAATTAGGGCTATTATTAGAAAACCCCCTTATGATTTTTAAATTATTAAAAAAAAACCTCATGGTTTAAAAAAATCCCTATGGTTTCCAATTTAATCAAATACTCCCTGCCCTCTATAAGATTACGAAAATACCCTCCAAAACTCTAATTTAAATCCCAATTAAACTCTAATTCCTTCCATTTAAACACTAATTCATTTCACTTATCACTAACTCACTTTCTCTGACCCATCTACTCCAAAACTCTAATTCCTTTCATTTATCACAAACCCACTTTCAATTTAAATCCCAATTGAACTCTATTGTTTTTCATTTATCACAAACCCACTTTCCATTTAAATCCCAATTTCAACCTAATTTCAATTTATAATTATATATATATATATATATATATATATATATATATATATCTATATCACTATTAGAGTTTCTAATTTAGAGGGGATATTCCATAAACATACAAAAGAAAAAAGATGGGAGTTGTGACACCCCTAAATTTCCATACATAGGTTGGCCAGGCCCATACATAGAAAATTAGGAACGTCTACAATTGATAAACGTAAGCACGAATGATAAGACATAAAATAGAGATATAGTAACATAAATAAGAATCAAATATACAACTTATACATAAAAGAGACCACACCCAATACATCCTCATAATATAATGAGTTCCACACCGTACAACTTGGGAATCCCATTAATGTAGACCCCTAGAACAACTCATAAAGGAAGGGCATAAGATACCATAAATTTGATCCTACCCTGGGATAGAAAGAATAACCGTTGGATCGAAAGGGTAAGCGAGCAAGACTTCAACCTTGCGGATGGAATTGCCGAGGACCCGAAATAACAACAAAGGTGGGTCAAACCCACGAGCAAGTACAACTCTATACGATCCCAAAATGAGTACCAAGATCCATCCCCTTTCCCAGTGACACCCAAAATTATAGTATAAATAATAATAATAATATATTTAACTATAATCATAGTCACTGACATACCACCATATAATAGGTATAAAAATCTATTCCCCCATGTCAATTTTGTCCAACACTTTCATACCCAACTATAACCACATACCCGACAAATCAATTATGTCGTGACAACTTAATCATGTCTCGTGGTACTAATTAAATCTTATGATTTTACAAAATTATTAATTCACTTCTATTCCTTACTCGGAAACGTATAACAATTTATAACGTTGAGCATGTGGGTCGGGGGGGGGGGGGGGAGGGCGGCGTGATAGAAAATACAGTATTTTATACGGTCAAAACTGTTCATTTATACGGTCGAATATATATATTTTAGTATAATTCATGGGAAATCATAATAACATATAAATCAATGAACAAAGAAAATAGAGAAAAACAATTACATAATATAAGCAGTGTTTCTCTAATGACAGTGTTCAAATTTATTATTAACATTGAAACCTAAAATATTCCTATATTCAGATTTCTATGTAGTTCAAATCATATACACCTCAACATAATTCATAATAACAAGACATATACATATGCTCACAGATCTATACATTTACACATAAATCCATACACGTCTATCTACACAAAATATAATACACATCGTATATATGCATGGACATGAACATGGTAAAACAGATCTGTACATATAACTACAAATAAAGGTATATACATATAAATAGAATATATATTATCATATGTAGTCATGAATCAAAACCTACGATAACCGATCTATACATGAGTGGTTATATATGTATCTCAATTCTCTACATATACACAAGATTTATACATATACTCTCGGATCTATATATATATATATGTATAACAGAATATATATCATCATATATATACATGAGAATAAATATACTCTAACAGATCTATACATGTATGCCTATATCAAATCACCAACCTCTTCTTATGTACAAGATTTGTACCTATACTCGTGGATCTAAACATATATGCTCATATATCTACGAATCTATACCTACATGCTCACATAATTACAGATCTACACACACATGTTCATATAACTATGAATCTATACATACATGCTCACATAATTACGGATCTAAACATATATGCTCATATAACTACGGATCTATACATATGTGTATACACGAAATATATATCATTATATATAAACATGATTTTACACATACATATACATATACGAAAAATACTTCATTATAGATGCACAAAAGAAAGGGGCTACGAATTCTAGTACAAAGAGGAAGAGTAGAACATATGTCTTGCCTGAAATGTAGAGCTGAATCCACCACAAATGTAGTTCCAAACCAACATTAAGCTCTCAACCTCTCAACCCTCACAATTTCGGGTATAATTGATGAAGAAGAGGAAGTAGAAGAGAATAATGGAGTGGTGGCTAATATGATGCATAAGGATGTATATATTGTAGGAGCTAGGGTTAAGTAGAGTACTAGAATGTCCCCAGATCTACCAAAATCACGAAAGTGCCATAACCATAAATGACTACCATGCCTCTTAATAATTCATCTATTTACGAAACATACTGTAAGTCACTAAATAGCCCTAGAGGGAGGGGGGGGGGGGGGGGGGGGGGGTGAATAGGGTTATAAAAAATCTTAGCTACTATTTGCACTTAATTTGATTTTAACAATTTAAGTTTAGCTAGAAATAACCAATTAACACTTTTATCCGACAATATACTTTTGACTAATGAAAACAATAATCGAACAATACTATAAGTTAAGCTAAGGCAGACATGCAAATAATCAAATTAAATAGCAAGAGAGAAAGAGAGAGAGATGACACTGCAATTTTTACGAGGTTCGGTAACTCCTACTCCTCGGCTTATGGATCCCCCTTTAAGACTTTCCCAATCTCACACTATGGCTTTTCCTTGCAAGTGGAGTAGCAAACCTTTACACACGAGCTAATGAGCCTGTCTCGTAAACAAGAGGACAAACCCCTCTTATGAATCAATGAGCTTCACTCACTCAAAGATCTCTTCCTTTTATAATGAAAGGATACACTCAATAAACACTCAAAAAATCTTAGGGTTTATGAAGGATACACAATGTATAAGCTCAAGTGTTTAATGTGATGTGTTTGGCTCTCTCAAGATCTTACACACTCTTAGGAATCAATGATTCAAGAGTTGGAACAAAGATCTTATCTCACTAGCTTCTCACAAATAAATGATTGGAAATGAATGAGAAAAGTCTAGCTTTTAATGCTCAAGCTTGGCTTGCTATAGAATGAGAATGAAGAGCAGTTTTTCAGAGAAAAATAAGGATGAAGAACATCTTTTCTGCAGAGTAGTAAAGAGATGTCATTCTTCAATCAATATCTCTACATATATACAGCTAGGGCAAGAGTTAAGAGAGTGAGACTCACTTTAGGAGAGTGAGCTAAGAGTGGTGGTAGCTGGGGATAGTTGAGAGCCATTAATGCTCTGAATATAGCCGTTTTTAGATCCATCGGTCAACTAATTTTCAAATGTCAATCGCCTGATTCCCGTCTGTCGGTCGACGGACATTACTATGTCGATCGACTGACAAATAGCCTTAAAACTCTCTGGAGAGGTCGCTTGACTTACATGAATTTGTCGGTCGACTGGTGAAGGTCTCGATCGACTAACATTACTATGTCGGCGGACTGGTAAATAGACTGAAAACTCTCTACAGAGTTCGGTCGACTAGCTTGAACTTGTCGGTCGGTAAAGCTATCGGTCGACTGACATTGCTATGTCGGTCGACTGGCAAATAGCCTTAAAACTCTCTAGCGAGGTCAGTCGACTGACAAGTGATGGTCGGTCGACTGGCAGTACAGTGAGTCGACTTATTTGTATGGTCAGTCACCTGAAAGTGCCCTTTTTCATTTCTTTTGATTTTTAGGATGAGCTTATACTTGTGCAACCCTCACATAACCCTTTCATACAATTCACTCACCATCCTATCTACCCCAAGTCTTGATTCTTCAATCTTCTGAAGCATAATCGTGAAATGACTTTTATGTTCTTCCTTTAAGCTTTTTGCTTTTGATAGAAACCTGTTAATCTGTAATGCTCAACTGCGTAATCATATTAGTACTAAACACGTACTTAACATTTTGTTATCATCAACACGGATAATTGTTATTTGATTGACCCTGAGGTCAACACATACCTAGCCTTCGTAAAATGACTAGACTACCCTTACTCAATAATCTAAATACCCAACATGCCATCCGAAAATAAATAAGGAAATAAAATAATTAATATTTAAATACGGGGTATTACAGGAGTGAATCAAACAATTGTTGACTAGTACACATTTTGTAAAACACTATAAGAAAAATTACTTTCCTACTCAAAAACAAAAATGAGATTGCATCCGTTGTGTGTATTTTGGAACAATTAACATGATGAATTTTCAAATAGAGCAGCCAAAGCTCAACCCGTTGTGTGTTTTCAAAATGTTTATCAAAATTCATATCATGAGTGTATAACCAAATATGATGATGCATCTACATCTTCACTATCATTTGTTAAAAAAGAGTCAAAAAGTTAGAAGGAAAAAAAAGTTTCCAATGGATCAAACCAAGGTTGTCAGGATTGCGATCCTAGGTAAGATCGGGGTCCGTAGGATCAAGATCGTGGGATCATTAGTAGATTTTACTACATTGTTATAAAAATAGTTCAATTTAACTCCTTAACCAATGATATATCTATAATACAACAAAAATATATACAAAACACCAAACATAAACAAAAGAATCACCCTAAAGTTGTATCAATGTGAGAATCCTTGAATTCTCTCACATTTTCTTCCTTAAAAATTTCAAAACTAATTAACAGAATAAAGATAAAGTTAAAACACAATTTCAAAAAGTCTAAACAATTATCATTCAGCAAAGTTTCAATTTCCATCAATGTATCATCATGTTAATAAAAAATAATCCAATTACACTTGAATTTTAAGACACATCCAAACAATGTATTTGAAATTGCATTTGTGGAATTGAAATACTATGAAATTTTAATTCCAAATATGCGCAACCAAACGGACCCTAAAGGTCAATACCATCCTTTTCCCTTGGAATTGTATAAAATTATGCATATGTTTCTTAATTTTTACATATATGGTTTTCGTATGAAAAAGAAAGAGACCTGCAAGTTCAAAGCCTAATTTAGCTTCGTTTTTTTAAAAAAAAAACAAGAAAGAAAAGAAAAAATCTAATAAATATCCTAGTGTGAGAATGTAAAAAGAATATGTAAATTATTACTATACAAGTAGTTAAGTGTGATTGATTCTTATCCTAATCCGGAAAGAGAGGATTTGGGGCATATAATGTTAGTAACTCAATATCAATATTTATGACTAGATATTGTTGGCTAATGGTGATAGTATTGTGAGAGAGAGTCGAGAGACCCAATTTCTCTGATGGGTGAGAGATTTAGGATTTAGGTAATTATATTTTCAATTTTCTTTTTTTCTAAATTTTTTAATTTTTTTATATATTCGATTGGGCTTGGGCTTAAAAAGTATTTATTCATTTCTTTTTAATTTCTTTGGCCCTTTTATATGGATAGCCCAACCTAAAATTAATTTTTTCACTTAAAAAGTCCAAAATTGCATACAAATAGTAGAATCGTAATAGGATCGTACGATCCTATGGCCGATCCTACCCCATGAGCAATTTTTTTTGTGATCCGGATCGTTTTGGGTTATGTGATCCTACTATCCTAGCAACCATGGAGCAAACGTAAACATATTGTAAGTTGATTTCTAGAGGGGAAAAGGTGGAAAATTTTCAATCAACGAATTTGTTGAGTGCTTCAAACTATATAATATGTCATTTTGCCTACAATTAAATTACTTGTGGCAGAAGACCAAGCTGATGGACCAAGCTGATAATTATGGACGTCCAACGTATCTAGTAATCCTTCCATCTCTTTGTTTTGTTGTATTTCATCTTAACCAATCACGTGTGCATGTTGATGTGTGCTTACACTAAGTATCATTTGTACAAGCTTCATTTTGCTTGTTTGATTATCATCAGATTTATGTAGTCTAAAAATTAGCTGATTTATGTTTCTATTTCACTTGGTGATAGGAAGATGATGCAGTTTTAGAGGCTACCTAGGCACTTGAAAGATCAAGTTAGAACAAAATTTGCTAAAGTAACTGTTGTGAGCTGCAATATAATCAAAACAAAAATATCAATTCAAAAGTTATTGAGGACTCAAAGTTATTGGATAAAGGAAACACATGTCAGAACTAGTAATAACGTATCCTCCTCTTGATCTCCAGGAGAAGACCTATGTGACCTGCAGCAATGCACCCCGAGTTCACTGGCCTCACGAGTCCGTATCGCCTGAATATCGGAACGTCACCTTCCTTTGGGAGAGGATCCTTGTTCTACCTACCAAAGCAATGCCAGTGGACGAACTGGGTCCGACGGTCCTAACCACCTCCAAGTTCAAGTGCCTAGGTACGTACTTACCCAGAGAAATTTTATATTGCATGTTCCATCTAGGGTCTGGCAACCCTTGTTCTTCTTCAGTGTAGTATTCTTCTCGGTGATCCACGGAAGCAAACACCCAATGCATCCTTTCCTCACCGGCAGTACTCGGCGTTGTCCCATCAATACCCTTAGCACGCACAATAAACTGGAAAAATTGAAGAATAATTAGCCTTTCATAAATGCTCACAGAAGAGAAATTACAGTATTTTGTATAAACACATTTTAGAGGTTTTATTTCGTTGTTTGAGAGGTTGACACACAAGGTATTTGGTGAATGAAGCACTTCGTAGCAGTATTTGTGCAACATAGAATTCATGCTCTATAGGTTTATTAGTAGTTCAAAGTGTCTCATGCTTGGGCTTGTGAAATAGTTGGACTTGTGCTTATAAGCCAAGGCTTAAATGGCTTCTTTTCAGATTTTTCTATTTTTCCAAGGCAAGAAAGTTAGTAGTTAGAGCAATGTTTGTTGAATTGGGAATCTAAGTACTTTTGTGGGGTTTGTAGAATCGGAATCGTAAAATCGTAAGTAGAATGGTAAGATTCTACCTAATTATTATTAAATAATTCTCTTTAATTTATTAAAGAGTTGATATATTTATATTAAAACAAAAATATACTCAAAACATAAAATGAGGTATGAATTTCTAAGAACAATTTTCTATTTTCGAAAAATTGAAAATCAGAAAATGGTACAAAAATTTTGCTTGATTGAGTTTTTCGAAAACTGTTTTCGGAAAACTCACTTATAAAAATACATATTTTTTAGAGAACTACCTTTTCTTCTTCTAAAAAAAATAGTATAATAGTTTTCATAGATGAATACCAAGCAAAAACAAAGATTTTGGGCCTTTATTTATTTTCTCATAAGTTCAAACCATTATCTCAGTCTAAAAAAAATTCTAAAACACATGTAAGTAAAATCTTGGTAAAATCATATAGATTGTATGATTTTATAGATCGCGATATTGACAACATGGGTTAGGGTTGAGTTAGTAGGGTACACGACTCGAACCTGGCCTCCATTATGAACCGCGAGGCACCATACTAACTTTGACGGTAGGCATGCGCTTCTTTTAGACCATCAGACTGATTTTTGAACTGAAATAAACAGTATTTTGTTTGTTCCATGTATTTTTGGCAATTATACATAAAAATACATATTCTATATATTAATGAAATCAGCAAGTCTCAAGAATGCCACCAAATAAAGGCAATATATCAATCTAAAAATACTATCACGATAGATAGTATTTTGGAACAATTAACATGATGAAATTTTCAAATAGAGCAGCTAAAGCTCAACCCGTTGTGTGTTTTGAAAATGTTAATCAAAATCCATATCATGAGTGTACAATCTTATATAATGATGGATCTCCGTCTTCACTATGATTTGTATATAAGAGTCAAAAAGTTAGAAGGAAAAAAAAGGTTCCAATGGAGCAAACGTAAAAATATTGCAAGTTGATTTCTGAGAGGGAAAAGGCAAAAAAACTGTAAGTTGATTGATATACATAAAATGCTAAACAAAAATATAGTTTCACTTTGACAACGATGAGGTAAGATCACCTATTCAATTGTTGTTACAACCAAATGATATTTCCAAGACATTAATCTCCCACATCTAATTGCCATTAGCCTACCCTAACTCAACAGAGTATATACTACTTGGAGTCTGTCTGCAAAAATCTTATGTTTCCATTCCGTTCCTCCTAAGGCCATAGCCTCAATCGAACATGATAATGTAAATGATCACAATTTTCTCGTGATCTATATTGCTCGCTAACAGTATATGACACGCATCCATGGATACTACATCACACCAAGCATTATCGAAATATTTCTTGCCAATAGAAAAAGACACTAAGCATCGTCTATCTACTGTTACCTCACTGCCTTTATTCAGCCATGACAGTTTGTATGGCTTGGGGTGACGATCTGTCTTCAACTGCAATTTCTGGACAGCGTCTTCTGAGACTACATTCTCGCAACTGCCACTGTCAATAATGATCTTCCAGACTTTATCGGCCACGGTGCAGGTTGTGTGGAAAATATTGGTTCTCAACCAATCATCTTCGGAATCGCTTCTGGGAGTCAGGAGGCTCTTACGAATGACCAGAGTTTCATGGCCGTCTCCATACAACACATCTTCATCTCCTTCTTCGTCATACACTGGCTCTCCAACCTCCTCAGTCTCGTCTTCCACGCCTTCCTCAAGCAGTAGATTTTTGCCCGTCTGACTGGCAGGCTTCCTGCAATGGGTTGCTATATGCCCCTGTTCACCACATCGAACACACTTAATAGTAGGGTTAGGATTACCCTTTGGTGACTGCTGGGGAGGATGGGATTCTTGAGGGCGAGATGGCCCCTCGCTTTGGTCGTTTCTGATGACGGGTCTTCTATTATGTTGTTTCTCTACAACAAGGGCACGTTGGTAGGCTTCAGAAACTGTCCACAGCGAGTGAAGGCTGAGGGCATCCTGCAGAGGTTGTCGTAAACTTCCCAAATATCGTGCTACCATATATTCTTCTGTCTCAATCAGATCATTCCGAGCGATCAACTGATAGAACTCCTCCGTATAATCTTCCACCGATCTCATCCCTTGCCTCAACGAATGAAGTCGTTGAAACAGGGTTTGAGTATAGCCAAAGGGAAGGAATGGCTCTTTATCTTCTTCTTCATCTTCTCCCAATCAGTGATCTTGGCCTTGCCCTGCCTGTCTCTTGAACGTTTCAACTACTCCCACCACGCAGATGCTCTACCCTTGAGTTTGATGGCCACCAATTTCACTTTGACACGATCTGGGACCTCTTTATAATCGAAAATTCGTTATATTTCATTAAACCAATCAATAAAGCAATCGGCTTATAACGTACCAGAAAACTCGGGCAGGTCTACTCTGAAACCGAGATCTCCATAATGGTTCTCTCGACCACGGTACTCCCGGAATCGATTGTGATACGGATTTTCGAAGGTGGAATTGTCGGTATCAGAATCTTCCACATCATGATTACCGACTTCCTGCACCGCCAGGCACTGGGTTAACTCTGCCATTTGCCTCTGCAAATCCTCAATCATAACATCCTGAACGTTGCGATCACGGTGCGGGACTTCTTCATTCGGAACCTGCCCACGACGACCACCACGACCACGACCACCAGCCATCGAAAACTGATGAAAATACCGCCTCAGGAAGATGTTGAGCTCTGATACCAATTGACGCCGAACAGAATAGAGATTATTCTGCAGGCTAGTGCAATAGGTAATTTGCAAGGAAAAAATAGGATAATTCGACCCAAAATTCAGAGAACACTCTGGAATTCAATAAAATTGTTTATAATCAAGAATGACAAAAAACAACCCAGAAGCCGGGTTAAAATAGCTGAAAATCGACCCCTAATGGGATTTTTACCAAAAATAGCAAAACCCTAAAAGTCTTACCAAAATGAAATATGGAAAGAAATCAAAAGATTACCAAAAATCTGGCCCAAATCAGGCTCAAAATCATTTCTTAATTGACAAATAAAATATTACCACAAATAAGACAAATTAACTAAAAATAAAGATTTGAAAAGGAAAACAGCGGATTTAGGGATCGAAACGAGGTGCACCCAGCGTTGCTTGGTGGCCATGACGTGTGCGCCGAAATTAGCTTTTTGAATTGGGGTCACCGGCGCGAATCGGACACTTGTAGCTACAGTTATGGCCAAAAAACCGATACGTGCACGGAAACTGCAACAATTAGGCTAGATCATGATTTCTTGCCATCCTTGCGCTGATCCTCCCGCTCCAGGTAATCCAGCGCCATCAATGAGTAATCTGACAGCTCGACATCGTCTGACTCGGATCCCCCTGCATCAACTTGGCTCGAGGGATATAGCTCGGTAAAGCTACCCATTTCAATTGGGTTATGGGATTATTGCAATTACAAGTTGAATGTCCAATTATTCAACATTTTTCTTGACAATCAAATAATGCTCTCAATGATTTTATTAACACCCAAACATCCATGTATAAACACCTAACCCCATTATGAACTAAAATACCTATTAGTTATTAACTTATTAGTAAATAAAAACACTTGTAATAGGTATAAAGGGGAAATGGCGAACACAAAGCAACAAACAAGAATCTAAAAATCAGCTCACCTGAGACGCAGCAGTACCGACCAGCAACGGCGATAAGCCACTATACAACCGATCCCAACCCCTCTTGCTTAACAACTTATACAATGTAACACCCCACTCTAACACTTGCTATAATATTGTCCGTTTTGGGCCCAGCCCGCACGGTTTTGTTTTTGGGCTCCTCCCAAAAGGCCTCATACCAATTGGAGACAACACTGCACATATAAGCACATTCTCAAACCTCTACTCGGGCGATGTGGGACATCACAATCACCCCCCCTTGGGACCCAGCGTCCTCGTTGGCGACCCACGGGTGATGTGCATGCTCCCACACTTAATTCCGGCTGGGCTCTGGCTCTGATACCAATTGTAACACCCCGCTCCAACACTTGGTATGATATTGTCCGCTTTGGGCCCAGCCCGCACGGTTTTGCTCTTGGGCTCCTCCCAAAAGGCCTCATACCAATTGGAGACAACACTGCACATATAAACACATCCCCAGACCTCTATCCTGGCGATGTGGGACATCACAATTATATATAAATATATATATAAAATACTAAATATATTGTATGGTTGACCCTGTAGATCTCCGATGTGTTGGCTTGAGGCTTGAAAGAACATATTATTTGGTCATGAGTTCATCAAGGACACCTCATAAAAGATTCCTCTTATTTGGGACCGTATGAAGACTGCCCAGAGTAGGCAGAAGAGTTATGCTGATCGACGGACTCGAGCTTTGGAGTTCATAGTGGGGGATCAGGTTTTACTCAAGGTGTCACCCATGAAGGGAGTAATGCGGTTCGGAAAGAAGGGGAAATTGTCACCTCGTTTTGTGGGTCCTTTTATGATTACAGACAGGATTGGACCGGTGGCGTACCGTTTAGCACTGCCAGCTTTTATGCACAGGGTTCATAATGTATTCCATGTTTCAATGTTGCGAAAATTCTTTCGAGATGTGGATGTAAATCAGCATATTGATGTGGGGGAGATCGAGTTGGAACCCGATGTGACTTATGTGGAGCAACTTTATCGCAGTATCGATCGAAAGGAGCATTTACTTCGTAAGAAGATCATTCCTCTGGTGCGTGTTCAGTGGAGCTATCACAATGAGGCAGAGTCCACTTGGGAAAGGGAGGATGAAATTCGTGCAAAGTATCCAGAGCTATTTAGTTCAGGTATGTGGTGAATTCCGGGGACGGAATTCCTTTTCTGGGGGGGGGGGGGGCTGTGATTTTTGGGACAAAGAAATTAAAAAATAAAAATAAAAATATTTATATAAATTAAGTTGGATAAATTGTATTTATTTAATTAAATAATATAAGTTGGGCTTATAAGCCCAATGAATCACTATTTAATTACTTTTGGGCTATTACACATATATATAAATTATTTTTGGACCCATGAGAATTATGTAAAATAAATATATATATATATATATATATATATATATATATTTATAAAAAGAAAATCCTAAGTTAGTCCTACGTTTCTGTCAGACAAATAGAGGAGAGAATAAAATCGCAATCGCGTAGAAGAGAGAGGAGAACATCGATCGGCCTACACTTCGCGTGTGATTTAACCCAACGATCAAGCAAGTAGAATGTTCTTCTCTTCCCCTTTGGACCCGTAATCGCATCATCTCTCCCTTATACATGTTTTTATATTCGTGTTTTCATATATATATATATATATATATATATATATATATATATACCATGTTGTCGGTCGCTATAATATATATATATATATACCAGGTGTATGTCGTTGTAACATATATGTATATAATTTATATCATGTATTTCTCCTACCTAGCGAACTGGTACAGATGAGTCACATGATGAAATTTGGGTACCTTTACCATTAAACACTGTTAAATAGATTAGGGGTTGACGTGTGTATGTATATATATGGGCATATTATGTAATTAAGGAAGTTTGATAGTTAAAACTATAAATATAGTTTCATAAGGATTGACGGGTATATGTATATTTTGGTATGCTTACGTAATTAGTAGGATTTTGATAGTTAGAATTCTTATTTAATATTTTGAATAAAGTGTATATGTATATTGCTTATGTAAATACTAAAAATTCAATAGTTAGAATTGTAATTTAATGGTTGCAATGATTGATGTTAGTGTGTGCGTGTATATATATATTGGCATGGTCAATATTAGAATTTTGGTAATTATAATTGTCATATATTATTTACAATGATTGAAAAGTGTGTGTTTATATTGGTATGCTTTCATAAATAGTAGCATTTTGGTGGTTAGAATTGTAATTTAATATTTGTAATGTTTTGATAACAGTAGTGAGCGTTTTTTTGATTTATTTGTGCATCCATATGTATGATTTTTGAATTGTGACATGTTGAGATCAATTCACGTGGGGGGGGGGGGGCATGGGCAATACGTTGAAGGTTATATCTACACAGGGTAAATAGTATTTGGATGCCTATGATTGATTTGGTATTAGAAATTTTTTTGATATAATAAAACTTAATTATCTTCTGGGCATATTAATTAAAGAAATTTAAATGAATTTGCTATTGAAATTATGTGTAGAATTAATAAATTCTTTAACCTATGACATATTTAGTATTTTATATATATAGACATATTATTTTCTATTATTGTAGAATGGAGGGAACCACAATGGACTGACTATTAATGCAGTCTCATCTGTACCATGACATGGAGTTCGGGTACGTGGTTATGGTTCGGCATAGGTTAGTTGCCGATGGACTTGTGGTTTAGTTATTGTATTATTTTATTTGCTTTGCTTATTGATTTGTGATTTGATTTTTTGGTTGCGCTTTATTTTAATTCTTGTTATTAACTTATTATTTAATTATGATTGCACCATATTTATTATGCCTATATTCTGGAGGATATCTATTTAAGTGTGGTACTTATAGGAATTATAATATTACTCTTATATTTATAATGAGTAGATGATGGGATTATTGGTACTCTGTTTGGGATCATGTAGAGTCTACTCTGCTCGTGGGTCTGACCCACCGTTGTTGTTTCAGGTTCTCAGCAGTTTCAGCCACAGGGTTGAGGTCTCTTATCATTTATTCGCGAGTTCTCCCATTTTGACTTCAGTTTAGTGTAGGGACTCAATTTAGTTATATATATATTTTTATTAAGGTTTAGGGGTTCATAGATATGGATTCCCGAGTTGTACCCTTCGGGGTTTTTTTAATTTTTATTTCTGAATTAATTCATTCATGAGAATTACACTTTTGACACTCTGTTATTCATTAAATATGTCTTTTGCTTCCGTGCTCATTTATTATTGAGTGTTGATGCACCTTAGTTTTTGGTATAAGTCTGGCCAACCTATGCATGAAAATTAGGGGGTGTCGCAATTGGTATCAGAGCCAGAGCCCAGCCAGAATTAAGTGTGGGAGTATGCACATCACTCATGGGTCGCCAACGAGGACGCTGGGTCTCAAGGGGGGTTGATTGTGATGTCTCACATCGCCCGGGTAGAGGTCTGAGTATGTGCTTATATGTGCAGTGTTATCTCCAATTAGTATGAGGCCTTTTGGGATGAATCCAAGAGTAAAATCGTGTGGACTAGGCCCAAAGCGAACAATACCATACCAAGTGTTGGAGCGGTGTGTTACATACAATATACATCATCATTTAGCAATTCAACTTCCAAATATGTGTAATTAATGTAAATGAAATTGAAATAAAGCAAACAATTGATTCACGACCTGACACAATTGTTCTATAGTCCCAAGCTTCGTCTTCTCTTTCTTGAGGTCTCTCTCCGTTTGTTGACGAGTATTTACCTAGATCACCACAACCAAAATCATACACATAAATATACATATACACATATATATATATATATCATATATGTATGTATATATGAATTGAAAATAGAAAAGTACCATTTGGAGAGCATATGAGATGAGCTGAGCAATGATTCCGCCACGGGCACCGGCACCGGCACCGGCGAGGCCATTGATCAAAGCGTTCGACATGTGTGAGACCTGAAGTTTTTAGAGAGAGAAAATGGAGATAGTTTTAGAGAGAGAGAGTCTATTGTGACTTATCTCTATGACATTCGAGGCAATAAAGATAAAATTTTAAATTTTGAATCGGGTACAAATTTCATTTAAAAAATTGTATTAATATTAAAATGGCAAAAAAAAAAAAACAAATCATAGGGCTAGATGTGGGTCCGTTCCTACTTTATAGAAAAATCAAAGGCATGTTTGGATAGGTGGTTTTGAGTCTGGTTTTGATTTTGGTCTTTGATTTCAGGACCAAACCATGTTTGGTTGGTGGGTTTTGGACTTGGTTTTGGGCGTTTTAAAACCAACCACTAAAATCATGATTTTAGCTTATCAATTTTGACTTTTTTTTTTCTCTCTCTCTCTATATATATATGGCCGAAAATATGAATTATTTTGAAAAACATAATATATAATATTTGGAAAAAAATTATTTTTCGGAAAAAAAATTTTTTTCCCCATTTTATATCTTTTTTTTTCTAAATTTTTAAATTTTTTCTGTATATAATAAAATTATTCAGATTTTATATATTTTTTGAATTATATATATTTTTTCGAATTTAAGATATATTATTTGAATTTTATATATAATTTTCACATTTTAAAATATTTTTTTCGATTATATATATATTTTTTGGAATAAAAAAAAATAAAAATGTCAAATGTTTTCGGGAATTTTAAATATTTTTAAATTATATATATATTTTCATTTTAATATTTTTTTCCAATTATATATATATATTTTCATATTTATATATTTTTAATACATATTAGTATATATATATATAATTATACTAAGACCAATACCAAGACCAACTCCTTACTAAACATTATATATAAGTTTTAGATTTACCTAAAACCACCCAAGACCACCAAAACTAAAATTACAAGACCAAGACTAAAACCAAATTCTCAAACGGGCCCAAGTGATTGCTAATGTGAGAATTTTATATTTTATAAGTGTTCAGGTTAAATCATATACTCGGGTGACTAAAGCATGTCTTTTTGTTATTTTCAAATACTTTATTTTGTTTGGTTATTAAATAAAAATTGATTGAATTCGTGTCTTTATGTAATATAATATAGAAATAGTATTACCTTTATTACTTTGACCAAGTTTACTTGAATTTATTTTATTTGAAATATTTGAGAATAGGCATATTCCATTTAATGCAATTAAAATTCTAACTTACTCTTTATTATCTAACCTTTAATACTTGACATGTGACTGTTTCAATTTTTTTCAAATGTGATAATAAGAACTAAAGAATCGAAAACAAATCGAGCCTGAACCAAATTGTGTGCATATGGTTATGTTCTATTTGATTTGATTAAATTTGGAATAAATTGTTTTCAACGGTTTTATAAAAATAATAATTGGAATCAAAAGTGTTGGTGTAAGAAAGACAGTTCTATTCCAATTCCCAATTCATTATCTCACATTTTAAAAATTGAGACACACGAAAATACTAAGTGTCAAAATTTAAATAGTCAAAGATAATATAAATTCATAAACTGAGTTAAATTTAGTAGTCAACGCTTACAAGCCCAAATAAAGAAAATTTGAACGGCTTTATGGACAACAACAATTTCAATATTACATTCCATTTAATAACTCACTTTTTGTCTAATAACAAAACAAACTAAATTCTTGAATTAATAGTCACTGCACTTGTATTTAAAAAAAAGAAGAGAATTATATAGAAGAATTTGTTCGATTCCGCAAAATCAAAAACCAGAATCGAACATATCAATTTTTATAATGAAAACTGAAACCAGAATTGAACTAGATCAAAACCAGAACCGAAGAACTGGTTTTGTCCATTTCGGTTAAGTTCCATTAGTTATTTGTGCGGCCTTAATTGTCCTAGCATATTATTATTTTAGGGAAAGAATTGATTAAACCTTTATATTATGTTTTTTGACAACTTGAACTCCCGCGAAAAATACTCTAAATCACATTAAACTAATAAATGATGGTAATTATCAAGCGATCTGTAACATTAATGAAGAGATTTACATGGAAAGAGAAAAAGCAGATGATAATTTGATAAAAAAAAAAAAAACTTTATATACAAATAAGGTCAATTGATAAAAAAATAAAAAATAATAATATTATGTATATTGAGAAAAATATACTTACCTTATTATCACTTTATGGTAATAGCCCTTTAAATTTTAATAATTAATTTTCTGAATATATATAATATATATTTTTTATTTATTTTGGGAAAATCTAATTTAACAAGAAGTATCTTATTTATTTTGACAAGTATTTTAAGGGAAAAAAATTATAAATAAGTTTTGTCAGATGTTGACCAGGATTTATGCAATCCCATTAATAGCTCATTAATGGTTATTAATGAGATTGCATAAATTTTAAAGGTTATTAATGAGATTGCATAGATTCATTAATGAGATTGCATAAATCTATTAATCATTAATGAGATTGCATAAATCCTGGTTGACATTTGACAAAAGTAATATATTATTTTGTGGTTCACATCCTACAAACAAACCATGGTTCCAATCTTACACCCTATTTATGTTAGCAGGCCATTAAATATTTGACTCTACATCACATTGACAAATTTAACTTGGACTTGAGCAACTATTTTTTATTTAATTTAAAATATTAAAATATTTGCTTTTGAAAACTTATATGAATAAATTAATAGAGAAAAAAGCCCAATGTATATTAAAGAAAAAAGAAAAAATATTATTAATTATTGGACCAAAGACATTTACCATTACTCCCGATAGTCTACTAATCCACTAGTTCCTAAATATTTTAACAATTCTAATTATAACTAAATTAATTAATTCTTAACTTTTGTTCTTTACGAAATTGCCAGACCAATAAAAATTATAAAAAGAAAACATTCTCTCTCTTATTTAAAATAATATAATCACCTCAACTTGCTTATCCAAACATCGTAATACCCTAAATTCTCAAATTATAAAAGTAGACACTAACCCAATAAAACTATATTGTCACTACTGTTGTGCGGATAATCAATTCTACATGCAAAAACACACAGACATAACACAAGATATTATAGTGGTTCCCCAAAAAATACGGGTACGTCCACTTTGAGAGTCGTTTCAATAATTTCGGTTGAAAACAAATGGTGTTCGGGAGGAGGATACAAAACCAGTATCGACTCGACTCAACCGTACACACTCTCACTCACAGAAACTCACAAGGTTTCTTTATCTCTCGTGTATCACTCACTCATGTGTATATATCACATATATATCACAGTGTATATTTTCTCTGTTTTACTACAACTCTATATCTCACATACAGAAGCCCATATATATATAGAGCTGGGCAAAGAAGCAAACATCAAATTTACAACATGTTTGTGCTGGTAGATAAGTTAGTGATCAACTTGATCACGTATGTAGACAAAGGTGATGGAGAAAGGTGCATGCATGCAGCTGACATGCATGCTGATGTATGGAACTGTCTGTCAATTCTCCCCCTTCCATACCAATCGGAGGAGAATGTTTCCCGCTGCTCTTCAGTTGATGTCCATTCGAGCTATGTCTCTGCATAACTCCAGCTTATCTCGAGTAACAACTTTCGTCAACATATCAGCAGGGTTCTTGTTTGTATGGATCTTAACAATCTTCAGTAATTGTTGTTCCATCACTTCGCGTATCCAGTGATAGCGAATGTCAATATGCTTCGTACGGGAATGGTACATTGCATTCTTGCTCAAGTCTAGAACACTCTGACTGTCACAATGTACTCTGTATTCTTTCTGAATAATACTTAGTTCTTGGAGAAACCGCTTCACCCACAACATTTCCTTTCCAGCTTCCGCTGCAGCAATGTATTCTGCTTCTGTTGTAGATAAGGCAACACACTTCTGCAATTTGGATTGCCATGACACGGCTCCCCCTGCAAAAGTAAAGAGAAATCCCGATGTAGATTTTCTGCTGTCAATGTCGCCGGCCATATCTGAATCTGTATAGCCTTCCAAGATTGGTTCTGCTCCCCCATAGCACAAGCATAGTTTCGAAGTACTCTTCAGGTATCTCAGAATCCACTTGACTGCTTCCCAATGGTCTTTGCCTGGATTATAGAGAAATCTGCTCACAACGCCTACAGCGTGAGCTATATCTGGTTTGGTGCAGACCATTGCGTACATCAAACTTCCAACCACTGAAGAGTAAGGAATTGATTCCATCTCTTCCTTTTCTTTCGTAGAAGAGGGACACGATCTCTTGCTCAGGTTGAAGTGATTAGCCAGAGGAGTACTTACTGGCTTGGCATTTCCCATATTGAACTTGGCAATCACTCGTTCAACATACTTCTCTTATGACAACCACAGTTTCTTGGCTTTCCTGTCACGAACAATCTTCATGCCCAAAATTTGCTGAGATGGGCCTAAGTCCTTCATATCAAAGGACTTGGACAGTTCTTACTTCAGCTTGCTAATCATATTAGCGTCCTGTCCAACTATCAACATGTCGTCAACATACAACAATAGTATAACGAAATTACCATCCGGGAATTTCTGAATGTAGACGCATTGATCTGCAGAAGTTCTCTTGTACCCATGACCCACCATGAATGAGTCGAACTTGATGTACCATTGCCTCGGAGCTTGCTTGAGGCCGTAGAGACTCTTCTTCAGTTTGCAAACCATATGCTCTTTTCCTGTAACATGAAAACCTTCTGCCTGGTCCATGTAAATTTCTTCCTGTAAATCTCCATGGAGGAATGTTGTCTTGACGTCCATTTGTTCAAGCTCAAGATTCAGACTAGCTGTCAATCTGAGTATCACTCGAATTGAGGTCATTTTCACAACTGGTGAAAATATCTCGTCAAAGTCAATGCCTTTCTTCTGTTGGAATCCTTTGACGACCAATCGGGCTTTGTGCTTTATCGCCTTTCCGTTGGAGTCTTTCTTTAGCTTGAACACCCATCTGTTCTTCAATACTTTCTTGCCTTTCGGAAGTCTCACCAAATCATAAGTTTGGTTCTTCTGCAAGGAACTCATCTCTTATTGCATAGCTTCTACCCATTTATCTTTGTCTGTATGGATAGTTACTTCCTGAAAGCATTCTGGCTCTCCTTCATCAGTAAGCAAAATGTAGTCTGACTCCGGATATCTCGTCGACGGAATCAGAGGTCGGCCTCTTTTAGATCTTCTTGTCTGAGGCTCTAGAGGAACTACTTCTGGTTCTGTAGCTTCTGGTGGAGGGGTTAGTGGCTCCCCCTGCTTAACACCTTCAGGTTCCTCCTCTGCTTCTGGTATTTCATCCTGCAGTTCTTCATTGTCGGGGATGAACTGTACTGGTACAGGATCTAGGATGATACCTGTAACACTGGAATTCGCACCACTGGACTTTGTGGTTTCTTCAGTGTCTTTGTATGTCTGGTTCTCTTGGAACACAACATCCCTGTTTCTGATGACTTTCTTTGACTCTGGATCCCATAGTCTGTATCCGAATTCTTCGTCTCCATATCCGATGAAGATGCATGGAGTTGATTTCAGATCGAGCTTCTGTCTTTGCTCCTTGGATACATGTGCAAATGCCTTGCACCCAAATATTCTCAGGTGAGAATATGAGGGATCTCTTCCAGTCCATACCTTTTCTGGTACTTCGAACTGGAGCGGTACAGATGGTGATCTGTTGATCAGGTAAACGGCGGCTCTAACGGCTTCACCCCAGAATGGCTTTGACAATTTAGCCATACTGATCATGCTTCTGGCTTTGTCCATAATGGTCCGATTCATTCTTTCAGCTACACCATTATGTTGAGGGGTACGTGGGACCGTCTTCTCATGTCGGATACCGCGTTCAACTCAGTATGCTCGGAACTCATTGGAAGTGTACTCGCCTCCATTGTCTGATCGGAGGCACTTCAGCTTCTTTCCAGTTTCCCGCTCAACCATGGCGTGGAATGCTTTGAAGTAATCGAGTACCTGGACTTTTGTTTTCAGAAAATATACCCACACCTTTCGTGAAGCATCATCAATGAAGGTGAGAAAATATTTGCTACCGCCTAAAGAATCCACTTCTAAAGGACCACACACATCAGTGTGAATCAAACTCAACAACTCTGATCTTCTATTGGCAGTTGAGTTGAAAGAGACTCTATGTTGTTTTCCAAATAAACAGTGATCACAAGGGTTTAATTAAATACCTTTTGATACTGTGATTAGCTTCTTCCAAGCTAATGTAAGCAACCCTTTCTCTCCCATGTGACCGAGTCTTTTGTGCCACAAATTTGGTGAAGTCGCATCTTCAACTGCATTGAGACTGTCTGAAATCACCTTCACATGGGTAGTGTATAAAGTTCCGTGTATCTTTCCTCGGGCAACAATCATGGCTCCTTTTGTCAGCTTCCAGATGCCATTGCTGAAGTAGTTGCCGAAGCCTTCCCGGTCTAAAGTTGTACCTGAAATAAGATTGAGACGCAGATCTGGTACATGTCTCACATCTTTTAAGACCATACTGCAGCCAATACATGTCATGATCTGGATATCGCCGATACCCACGATCTTCGAGAAACTTGTATTTCCCATTCGCACTGTACCAAAGTCTCCTGCTTTGTACGTGGTGAAGTAATCACTGTGGGGAGTGGCGTGATAAGATGATGCTATGTCAATCACCCACTCGGCTTCATTGCTTCCAGTGTGAAGACATACCTCTTCATCGACTGAGCATATAGTGATATCTCCTGCAACAGTGACCAGTGTGTTGCCATCTTCATTTTGTGTCTGGTGGCTGCTTTGACCTTGCTCCCTTTGGAGTTTGCCGCAATTCTTTTTCAAATGTCCCGCAATACCACAATGATAACAAACATAGTTATTATTTTGTGGATTTTTGTCGTTGCTGGGTCGGCCGCGGTTTTGGGACCTTCCTCGACTTCTGCCTCTGCTTTTGCCTCTACCAGTTCCGTAAGATCGTCCGTGACCTTCGGTGACAAACACATGTGTTTGATTCATGCCGGTTTCCTTTCTTCGGGCTTCTTCACTGAATATGGCATCCTTGACTGTCGCCATACTGAGTTTGGGGGCTGAGTTACCGAGGGAAACCACCAGTGTCTCCCAATTGGGAGGTAAGGAACTAAGCAAAAGTAATGCCTGAGTTTCATCGCCAATATTTAACTCTACAGATGCAAACTGGTTCACCAGGCTCTGAAACTCACTGGTGTGTTCGGCTGCAGAAGCTCCGTTCTTCAGCTTCAAATTCATAAGTCGCATCATAAGAAGCGCTTTGTTTCTAGCTGTCTTGGCCTGATACATATCCTCGAGCTTCTTCCAGAGCTCGTAGGCGTTGGTCTCTCGAGCAACATGGTGAAAGACACTGTGGTCAATCCATTGTCTGATTTGGCCAATCGTCTTTCTGTGCATCTTGGTCCAATCTCTCTCTGCAATTAACGTAGGCCTTTCGCCTTCGTTTTCTAACGGGTCTGCCAAATCCTTGCAATTTAGCAGATCCTCCATACGGGGTTTCCATATGGAGTAGTTCGACGCCGATAATTTAATCATGGCACCGGATCCTGAATCTTTCATCGAACCAAATCAAATTTAAGATCTCCTTGGCTTGTTTGATATGTTCGGAGCAGAATCACACAAAACGGAATGTATCGTTGCGTCCGGAACGGTCAAAAACCTTAAGATCGCCTCTGACTGCGCTCAAATCCGAGTTCGGATGAGTCCGAAATAGTTGAAACACTGGCGAAGGGCAAAACTGTAATTTTGCAAAGCTGAGGGGCAAAACTGTAATTTTGCAAAGATGTGGGCAAAAATGTAATTTGGCAAAGATATGGGGCAAACATGTAATTTGGCAAAGCTTGCGCGCGTGAAAGCGCGTGCTGCGCGTGGGATTCACGCGCGTTGCAGGGTGGTGGTGCGTGAAGCGCGTGGTGCGCGTGTGGCTCACGCGCTCTGAAGGTTGATGACGCGTGAGGCGCGTGACACCGTGACCTTACACGTGCGGACCTTCAGGTGGTGCGTGGCGGCGCGTCTAGCGGATTTTCCGGCTGTTCTCGACGGGGATGTGATCCTCCGGAGATGGGTCAGCCAAATATGTGGGTGGTGTGATGAGTTGCGTGGAATTGTGGTTCGAAATAGAGGATGAAGAATCGACTCTGTTTTTTCGAAGAACGGCTCTGATACCACTTTGTTGTGCGGATAACCAATTCTACATGCAAAAACACACACACATAACACAAGATATTATAGTGGTTCCCCAAAAAATACGGGTACGTCCACTTTGAGAGTCGTTTCAATAATTTCGGTTGAAAACAAATGGTGTTCGGGAGGAGGATACAAAACCAGTATCGACTCGACTCAACCGTACACACTCTCACTCACAGAAACTCACAAGGTTTCTTTATCTCTCGTGTATCACTCACTCATGTGTATATCTCACATATATATCACAGTGTATATTTTCTCTGTTTTACTACAACTCTATATCTCACATACAGAAGCCCATATATATATAGAGCTGGGCAAAGAAGCAAACATCAAATTTACAACATGTTTGTGCTGGCAGATAAGTTAATGATCAACTTGATCACGTATGTAGACAAAGGTGATGGAGAAAGGTGCATGCATGCAGCTGACATGCATGCTGATGTATGGAACTGTCTGTCAACTACAAGTTTGAAGAACCTCATTGAAGAACCTAAAAAATTAAATATAAAAAGCTTCACAGTCCAGAGTAGTCAATCTCGTATACACTCATTCCTATTTCGTCCAAGCAAGTATGCCTCTTCTCTGGTAAAGTCTCAACCATGGATGATTATATATCGTTGGCATGATTTATAATTATTTGATCAAACATTCATGTTCTTTATTGATATTATGGCTTTCAAGTTTCTGCAGGGTTTTGAACAAAAGGGCTTCCCAATTGTTGATTAGTCAAATTTGTGTAACCAAAAAAATTGGTACATTTGTTTATTTAGTGATTACATTAATATGCTTAAAACTGTGTTTTCCCCCATTAGTTTAGGACCTCTTCGGTGTATTATTGTTTGTTTTTAGATTGATATATTGCCTTTAATTGGTGGCATTTCATTAATATACAGAATATGTATTTTCTATGTATAATTACCAAAAATACAAGGAACAAACAAGATTTTTTGCCGAAACAATTAAGCCTGTTTGTTTCAGATAAAAAAAAATCAGTCTGATGGTCTGAAAGAAGCACGTCCAAGTTAGTAAAAGTGCCCCACGGTTCACAATGTAGGTCATATTTGAGCTGTTCACCCTACTAACTTAACTCTAATGCATGGTTGTGAATATCGCAATCCATACGATTCTCTATAATGGTTTTAACCCAAAATCTTTGCGTAGAATACTATATTTTGAGAACAAGAAAAAAAAATGCATTTTTATAATTGAATTTTCCTTTAACACTTTTCAAAAATCTCAACCCATCAATTTTTTTTTAAAAAATAGAAAACTATTCATAGAAACTCATACGAAGCATACCCTTAATATTTTTGTTTATCTTTTATGTTTTGAATATATTTTTGTTCTATTATAAATATATCATTCTTTAAGAAATTTAAAAAAATTATTTATTAATAATTAGGTAGAATCTTACCAATTGACTTATGTTTCTACTCTCCGGATTCCCAGAACCTTGCGCTAACCACCAACTTTTGTGTCATGGAAAAACAGAAAATTTGAAAGACCTTTAAGCACAAGCCCAACTATTTCACAGGCCCAAGCATGAGACATTGAACTACTAATAAACCCATAAAGCATGAAATTCTATGCTGCACAAATACTGCTACGAAGTGCTTCATTCATCAAAAATACGCTTCATTCATCAAATACCTTGTGTGTAGACTTCTCTAACAACCAAACAAAACCTCTAAGATGTGTATATACAAAAAACTATAATTTATCTACTGTGACCATTTATGAAAGCCTAATGATTCTTCAAATTTTTATTGTTGATTTACAGGGTTCGTTTAGAGAAAACAACAAGATCCAAGTGGCTCCAAGTTATTCCATAAACATATTGAAGAGAGGTAGAGATGATACCGGCCTGAAGCACAAGTTCCTTCTAGAGATAACCATTGCGCGTGCTGAGGGAATTGATGGGACAACGCCGAATACTGCCGGTGACAAAAGGATGTATCAGGTGTTTGCTTCCGTGGATCACAGGAAAGAATACTACACTGAAGAACAACAAGGTAAGCCAGACCCTAGATGGAACACGGAATTTTACATTCCTTTGGGTAAGTACATACCTAGGCACTTGAACTTGGAGGTGGTTAAGACCGGATCGAAGTCGGACCCAGGAACCTCCATTGGCATTGCTTTGGTAGGTAGAACTCGGATCCCTCTCCCAAAGGAAGGTGACGTTCCGATATTCAGACGATACGGACACGTGAAGCCAGTGAACTCGGGGTGTATTACTGCAGGTCACATAGGTCTATGCCTGGTGATCAAGAGGAGGATACGTTATTACTAGTTCGACATGTGTTTCCTTTATCCAGTAGCTTTGTGTCCTGAGTAACTTTTGAATTGATATTTTTTTTTTGATTATATTGCAGCTCACAACAGTTACTCTAGCAAATTTTGTTCTAACTTGATCTTTCAAGTGCCTAGGTAGCCTCTAAAACTGCATCATCTTCCTGTCACCAAGTGAAATAGAAAACATACATCAGTACATAAATCTGATGATAGTCAGACAAGCAAAATGAAGCTTGTACAACTGATACTTAGTGCAAGCACACATCAACATGCACACTTCTTTGATTAAGATGAAACACAACATCAACATCTTCGGTTAAAAATGAAATGCACCAAAACAAAAAGATGAAAGGGTAACTAGCATAACAAGATAGCATAAAGATGTAATTACCAGAGCTTCTTGTTGAGAAAGTCAAAGGATTATTGTCATTTAAGATTCTTTCCTTTTACATGAATGATATAACATAGAATCAGGGATACGATTGATGGTATAGAATCAGGAATATGAGTGATTGTAGGCATTATATTGATTGGAGAATTCCTTCCTTGTAATCTCCTATATATATGTATTGTACAGAATGTAAAAGATAAGAGAAATTATTACTCCAAAACCCTTGTTTTCAACTTGGTATCAGAGCTCGGTTCGCAAGAACACCGCCTCTTTTGAAACTAATTGCAGTACTCTCGAATTGTGCAGCAGGAACCCCGAATCCAACATGAATCCTTCTGAAACTGAATCCTCTGGAACCACATCCATCCCTTCTATTATCGTCCAATCTGAGGGGTCATCTTCATTCAACGCAGGGATCATCCTCAATGAAACAAACTACGATATGTGGTCTCAAATCATGGAGATGCACATTGCTAAAAAGGAGAAACTATATTTAATTCCTGGCACATCGAAGTCACCTACTGAAACAGAAGATGGATATGAGAAGTGGTATGCTAAAAATCAGAAGGTCAAGAGGTGGTTGCTGATGTCCATGAAACCTGAGATTATGAAGCGATATATCCGCCTACCCACTGCGTAAGAAATCTGGAGGTCTCTCTCTAAAGCCTTTTATGATGGAGCAGATGAACTACAAGTTTTTTCATTACATCAGAGAGCCTTCTCTGCCAAACAAAATGGTAAAGCACTCTCTGTGTATTATGGAGATTTGACTGAAATCTTCAGTGAGTTAGATCATCGTGATAAGGTGGTCATGGAGAATGAGAAGGATGTTGAATCTTACCGGAAGTCAATTCAGCGACAAAGGGTACATATCTTTCTTGCTGGATTAGATAATGAATTCGAACAAGTTCGTGGAGAAATCTTGAGATAGGATCCTATGCCTGAATTAGAGGAGACTTATACACTTGTTCGTCGGGAAGTCCTACGCCGAACAACTATGAATGGTGAACCTGAAAACTCTGAAGCCTCAGCCATGGTAGCTCGAAACCAAGTCAGTCAGCACCGACCTGGAAACCTTCGAACCAGTGGACCGAATGCTGGTACTAATTGGCAGAATCGATCAAAGGCAGACAATCATTTAGTCTGCACTCATTGTGATCAGCCTGGTCATACTAAGACCCGTTGCTATGAACTTGTGGGATATCCTGAATGGTGGGATCATACCCGTGATCCAAGGAAGAAGAACCAAGGTGGAAAGACCTATGCAGTTGTTTGTGAGACTAAGCCGAATGAAGGAGATGATGTTGCTAATAAGGCCTCGACATCAATTGCAGCTACAGGTAATGGTGGTAAGGTTTTAAAAGTTTATGCACCTGTTTCTAATAGAACATGGATAATTGATTCTGGTGCTACCAACCATATGATTTATGATTCTAGACAGGTCTCATCCTTGGAACCATCCCCACAAAAAATTCTTTCCACTGCCAATGGTACCCCAACTCCAGTTATTAGAGAGGGATCATTGTCTCTCACTGATACATTACATATAGATTCTGTTTTAGTTGTTCCATCATTAAATTATAACCTTTTGTCGGTTGCTCAAATAACTGTTGCTTTACATTGTATTGTGATTTTTTGGCCTTACTTTTGTGTCTTTAAGGACATCCAGACGAGGCGCACGATTGGTTATGGTATTAGGTGATGGAAGTTGTACTACCTAGACTTGGTGTCCGAATGTTCAACTCAATTAACTCATGCACTAAAGGATGATAGTGTTGAGGGGGAGAAGAAGAAATCTAAGATTTGGTTATGGCATCGACGTCTGGGTCATGCATCTTTTGGTTATTTGAAGAAATTATTTCCTCAGTTTTTTTCGAAATTTGATGTTTCTAGTTTTCGTTGTGATGTCTATGAACTAGCTAAAAGCCATCGTGTTTCTTTTTCACCGACATTGAATAAAAGTCCAATTCCTTTCATGATTATTCATTCAGATGTTTGGGGTCTGTCTAAAATTGCTACTTTAAGTGGCTTCCGATGGTTTGTTACTTTTATCAATGATTGTACCAGGATGACATGGGTGTGCCTCATGAAATCTAAAAGTGAAGTAAGTTCTTTATTTCAACACACAAACAGATTAACACCCAATTTAAATCGCAGATTCAAGTTCTCCACAGTGATAATAGGAAAAAGTATATGCGTACTGAATTGCAACAATATTTGAAATTGCATGGCATGGTTCACCAAACAACGTGCTCATATACCTCACAACATAATGGCATCACCGAAAGGAAGAATTGACACTTATTGGAAGTGGTTCGTGCTTCATTAATTAACGCACACATGCCACTATCTTATTTGGGGGAAGCTCTCTCTTCTGCTGCTTATTTGATCAATCGGGTTCCCTCTAGTACAATCCAATTTCAGACACCATTTCAAGCTTTAACTGAAGCAGTTGTCTCTCCTACCGTACCCAATTTACCTCCCCGTGTCTTCGGTTGTGTCGTGTTTGTTCACTTACACAAGAATCAGCGAAGTAAGCTTGTTCCACGTGCCTTACGATGTGTTTTTCTGGGCTATGCCTCGAACCAAAAAGGGTGTTTCATGAAGAAGACATGAACTTCCATGAGTCTGAACTTCAAGGGGAGTATCATAGGGAAGTCCAGACCCTAGATTATGATGATAGTATTCAAGTTCATGCACAAGAATACAACACTGGATGTGGAAGTGGACAAAATAATACTTCACCAGTAGTGTACGAAACCAGTGGTAGTTATTTACCAATGAATGAAACCATGATCGAATCCAGTGATAATGTTTCACCAGTAAATGATGCTAACGAAGCCACTGATCGTTCTTCCCAAGACCAGCTACTATTGTCGCCATGGTCTCTCACACCTGATTCTGAGAACTCCATGCAGTTGTTGCCACAGTCTCCTACTGCAGTTTCTGAGGTCCCCATTCAATTGCCTAATATACCTAACCAATCGTCGGCTCAGGATGCTTATGAAACAATATCTCAGGTATACTCTGAATTTCCAAGGAAACAACTTCCTAACCGTGTCAATAGAGGTATCCCTAAACCTATGTATGAGCCAGATCCCTCTAGTAAGGTCAAATACCCTATGAGTCATTAGGTTTCTACTAATAGGTTGCCAGAATCAAATAAATCATTTGCGAATTAATTATCTATTGTATCTATTCCTAACAGTGTACAAGAAGCCTTAGCCGATCCAAGGTGGAAAACAACTATGAATGAAGAGATGAAATCATTGAAAAAGAATGCCACCTGGGAAGTGGTGGATTTACCCGCAGGAAAGAAACCAGTTGGGTGTAGATGGGTTTATACGGTGAAGTATAAAGGTGATGGAACCATTGAACGGTTTAAAGCGAGATTGGTAGTGAAGGGATATACTCAGACATATGGGATTGATTATTTGGAGACGTTTGCTCCTGTAGCAAAAATTAATACTATTCGAGTTTTGTTGTCTTTAGCAGCAAATCTGGATTGGCCATTGCAACAATTCAATGTGAAAAATGCTTTCCTGCATGGAGACTTGACAGAAGAAGTCTATATGGATCTTCCACCTGGATGTCCTATACCAGGAGAATATCGAAGTAAGGTGTGCAGGTTAAAAAAATCATTGTATGGATTAAAACAATCCCCGAGAGCTTGGTTTGGAAGATTTACAAAATCCATGAGGGCATTTGGCTATAAGCAAAGCAATTCTGATCACACTCTATTCTTAAAAAATAAACGGGGTAAGATCACTGCACTCATTGTGTATGTGGATGATATGGTGGTTACAGGAAATGATCCTGAAGAAAAGAAGGTGCTACAAAATTACTTGTTCAAGGAATTTGAAATGAAAGATCTTGGTCCGTTGAAGTATTTTCTTGGAATTGAAGTATCTCGATCTGCAAAAGGAATCTTTCTCTCTCAAAGAAAGTAGGCCTTAGATTTATTGCAAGAAACTGGTATGTCAGCATGCCAACTAGCTGATACACCAGTAGAAGAAGGATTGAAGTTATGTATTGAGTCTAATCAGGTACCAGTTGATAAAGGAAGATATCAAAGGCTAGTTGGAAGATTGATGTACCTAGGACACACAAGACCATACCTATCTTATGCCTTGAGTATTGTTAGTCAATTTATGCATAATCCTGGAGGGCAACATATGGATGCAGTGATGCGTATTTTGAAGTATTTGAAGTCTTTTCCTGGGAAGGGAATTTTATTCACTAAAAATGAAGATCATCGGAGCGTGGATGCATATACTGATGCTGATTGGGCTGGAGCAGTAGATGACAGGCGATCTACTTCAGGTTACTTCACTTTTGTAGGTGGTAATCTCATTACATGGAGGAGTAAGAAACAAAATGTTGTTGCACGATCAAGTGCAGAGGCTAAATATAGAGGTATGGCACATGGGGTTTGTGAAGTATTATGGCTATGTCATATTTTGAGGGATTTGGGTTGTCCACTTAAGCATCCAATTCATTTATATTGTGACAATAAAGTTGCGTGTGATATTACCCATAATCCAGTACAGCATGATCGAACAAAACATGTGGAGGTTGACAGATTCTTTATCAAGGAGAAATTGGAAGCGAAGATTATAGAATTGCCCAAAATTTGGTCAGAAGATCAGTTGGCGAATATTCTCACCAAAGCCGTATCAAATCAGGTGTTTTCAAAGTTTGTTGACAAGTTGGGCATGTGTGACATATATGCACCAACTTGAGGGGGAGTGTTGAGAAAGTCAAAGGATTATCGCGATTTAAGATTTTTTCCTTTTACATGAATGATATAACATAGAATCAGGGATACGATTGATGGTATAGAATCAGGAATATGAGTGATTGTAGGCATTATATTGATTGGAGAATTCCTTCATTGTAATCTCCTATATATATGTATTGTACAAAATGTAAAAGATAAGAGAAATTATTACTCCAAAACCCTTGTTTTCAACTCTTCTGATATCTCTTCTATGTAACTTGTAGGTGTGGTTTAGTCCATTAGCTTGGTCTTCTGATTACAAGTAATTTAATTGTGGGTAATATAACATATTATAGTTTGAAGAACTCAACAAATTCGTTGATTGTAAATTTTCCACACACGAGCTAAGCCAGCTAGGCTACTACTTATTATGTTGCATGGATGTATGTATGTATGACTATATGAGTGCAACCTATGCTCCCTCCAAGTTGAAGTCGGACCCAGAAACCTCACTGGCACTGCTGTGGTAGGTAGAACTCGAATCTCTCTGCCAAAAGAAGGTGAGACTCCAAAATATAGGCGATTTGCACTGGTAAGGCAAGTGATGTCGGGACAGATTGCGGAAGGTCACATCAAGAGGATTTGAATACTATTTCTAGTTTGACACGTGTTTCCTTAATCCAGAAGCTTCATCCCCTTAGTAACTCTTTAATTAATATATTTGTTTTGATTGTATTGCAGCTCACCACAATTACTTCAGCAAATTTTTTATTTTTTTTTCCAATTTATGCTCTCAAGTGCCTATTTAGCATCTAAAACTGCATCACTTTCATTATCTCATTCACTGAGTGTATGTGTAGAAAATTTGCACCTTGGTCCTTACTATATAACAAGATGGAGGTTTAAATATGAGGTAACCGAACATAGATTTCACCGGGTTGCCTACGTATCCCGGGTCCTGGAGCTTTTAGGAATCAAGTCATATCGTAGTTCATAACATTTTCGGAGAACTGTCTCTCTTTGGATCTCTCTAGCAATCGTATTTTCCTCTTCGTATTCTTACATCCCTTTGCCTTATTTGGACAACCCTTTCCGTATATATACAAGGTGTGGTGGGCGTTTTGGCCCATTCCCCAAAAGGATGCCCTAATGGGTCCCCTATTTTGTCTTTTTTTTAACCCCCAGCACTAATTACATGTATGCCCTTCATGTTTACTTAACGAGCAAGTTAAGGCTCTTTCCAGAAGCTTCTAATGGTGTTCGGACTTCCTTTGATGTCTCTTATGAATCACCGAAGCCCTGCCTTGGTGCTTCTATTGATATACCAGTGGAAAGTGACTTGGGCTTTTGGCTTGGCTAATTCACACATGGGCTTTTTAGTTTGAATCTTTCAACCCATACACACAGTCACATAGAACACTTACAACATCTAATCTTTAGACTATATATATTTGCTCACATGCCCACACACAACACACGAGACTCAAATGATAATCAGGTATAAGCATAAATCAACACACATACATCATGGTAAGTTGGAAGGATAATTAGCAAACCTGGACAGATGGAGATCCCTAGTTACTTGAGCTTCTGCGATCTCTTCTAGAATAACTTGCTACAATGGAGGGATGGGATAATTTCTCTTGCTCGTTGTTGTTTAGTCAATCAACATGCTCTTCCGATTATAAATAATTTTATTATGGGCAATATGTCAAGTATGTACAACCCAAACTCCTTATCATAGTTTTAACCTCTTAACAAATTGTTTGATTGGAGATTTCCCCCCCACAAGCTCAACTAGCCACGCTAATTACTATGTTGCGCGAATTTCAGTTATTTCTCTATACAAATATAAATTTATGATTTGATGAGTGCAACCTACATACATCCAAGACAAGAGTATTATTCCTTCTTTTACCCCGTCTACTTTTAAGTCATGACCTGAATAATATGCATAGGAATCCTAGCTTTACAAGAATGCTGAAGAGAAAGAGGAGTGTCGTTGAGCAACAGAATGAACTCCTTTCCATGAAAAGCATTTTACATGTCGAGGGCAACGGTAATCCTACTGGTGTCGGAAGGGTATCGTATGTTTTGATCTGTGAATCATAGGGAAGAATTCTGCACTCAAGAAACAACAGGGTTGCCAAAACCTATTTGGGGAAGGAAATATGACATTCATTTGGGTATTTACATGCCTAGGCAGTTGAACTTGGTGATTAGGACCAAATCCAAGTAGAGACCCAGAAACCTCTATTGACATTGCTTTCGTAGGTAGAACACAGATCTCTCCCGAAGGAAAGTGAGACTCTGAAATGTAGGCGATTTAGACTAGTGAGGCCATACCTTGCTGAAGGTTACGTAGTTGTAGCTATGTCAATCAAGAGAATTTAGATACTATTACTGCTTTGAATGTGTTTCATTGATCTAGTAGCTTTGTGTGTTCTGTAACTTTTTGAGTAATATATATTTTAATCATATTGCAGCTCACTACAATTACTTACGGCAAAATTTTCTAACTTAATCTCTAGTGTGCTTATTTAGCCACTAAAACTGCATTTCCTTCATCATCTTCCTTCACTATGTGAAATAGAAAACACATACCAGCTAATCTATAGACTATATATATATCTACGCACACAGAACGTGTAGCTAATCCTCCATTGATCAATAATTTTGATTTTCAAAACCTTGATAACCAACCAATAAGAGAAGTTTCAAAACTTTTGAATTAATGATTTGAAGAACTAATTATTTTAATAACTAATCACAGAGTCGACCGGTTAACCTTTGAATATACAACCATAGATCATGGAACTATTAGAAGGGATATCCGGAAATTTACAAAGGAAAAAGGAAGTGAGTGAACCAATTACATCAACTTTGACATGAAAAGAGGGAAAAAAAGAGACTTGGACGGGGTAAAAGAAAATGGCTAAAACAAATCTTTTGTTCAATAACCTCAGACAAATCAAATAAGTGTTGACTAGTATGCATTTGGTTACACACTACAAGAAAAATGACTTTTCTGCTCAAAAACAAAAATGTTTCGAATGCACTTTGAAGTTACTGCTCTTGTTGGTGTCAACTACTTCTATCTACATGCACGAGGATCCTTCAACTCTGGCTATGGGTTTGAACTTTTACCCAATATTGGAAGCAACATTGTTGCAATGGTGGTCCTTGTGAACTAAATGTTCTACACTTCATAATTAGTAAATCTTTTTTTTTTTTCTTTTTTATAAGTTCTTAATTGGTAAATCTTGTTACATGGATCGTGAGTGGCAACTCACAAGACATAACTGAACAAAGCAATCCTAGCACGGTCTAGAAGTCTGTGATTCAATTCAAAGAAAAAAATTCAAAAGATTTCATAAAATGTCTAGATGATAACAGGTTTTTGGGAGCATGCAAATTATAATGATATTACCTCTAGTTTCATTTTTTTTTTCTTCTTTGTTTGACATTTTGGAAATAAGCCATTATTATTATTTTCTCTTAAAGAAGTCATTTTGTAATGAAGCCTCAAATATATTGCAGTATTAAAATTTTTACAGAAAACATAATACCAGTCAAAAGTGAAAAGATTATAAATCATGATGAAACATGTGAATCACAAAAAGATACTATTTATGAGTGAAGTATAATATAGATTCTAGAAGCCTATGTCAAGCACATGATGTATTAACATTTTGATTGATGGTATATAAATTTACTACTCGATAATATGTGAGCATTACAAGACTTGAAAACATATACATGCATGCAGGCAAATTATTATGTCTACGTAAATAAAACAACTAGTCAAAGTATTTCTTATTGTGTAAATAGAAGGGCATCACTAATAATAATATAAAAGACCACTTGATTTAAGTAATGAGTGGCAATATGCTTGCATCTCTATGAAAAGGAGCTAGGTTCGCTTCTCAACCT
This sequence comes from Cornus suecica, assembly GCA_963922005.1. Taxonomy (NCBI): domain Eukaryota; kingdom Viridiplantae; phylum Streptophyta; class Magnoliopsida; order Cornales; family Cornaceae; genus Cornus; species Cornus suecica. The sequence goes on from OY998244.1 coordinate 18,803,402, forward strand.
TGCCCCATTTCTAGTAAAAAATCTTTGAACACATCAATAACTAAGAAGAGTATCACAAGTAATAGCACGAAAGATTAGTTATTTGGTTGAGTGGCAAAGATGCTCCTATTTCTCCTCTTTTCTACTCTAAAAGCTTTTGAACTTTGAGCACACCGAACATGCCCAATTCGTAGACATGTCCAGTGACCGATCTAAAAATTTATGAGTGGGAGCGGACTTAAACAAGAAAAGATTATTGTTGGGATATATAAAAGATATGCTAAGTTTTAGTGGGGGCATAAAAATAGGATAAATTTTGTAGTAGAAAAAGTGAAAACAAAAATTCCAGTGGGGGACCATAAGTTCATGTCTAGACATGTTAGTGGTTATTCCAAGAACAAAATATCACAGGCAGAAACCTTTGCAAATAAAATCCCATCAGATACGGAAAACAAAATTCCATAATTTATTATTAAACCACAAAAATCATATTAAAAATGTCTCTAAAGGAGATATAAAAGGAAAACCAGCAAGAACGGTTATAAGTATAACCATTTTCATTGAAAACTGAATGGTGCATAACTTACTATTAATATCAAATTAGCGGTGTGGATTACTGAAGCTTAGACACATTTCATTTTCTGATTTGTGTCATCAATAAGATGAAGAAGCCTAAGGAATAGCGAGGAAAAAGATATCTGTCACAAGAGTTATATATATGCCCAAACTAATTTAACTTAATTATTAATGGGGCTGATATCACAACAAAATATACGTTTAAAGTTCTGATCAACTTGAGAGATTTCTAGGGAACCGAGTTTACCAATGAAACAAGATGTTGAAATATCCAATTTGTTTCGGAACCGCACAAAAAACATTTATATTCCAAATAATTAACTACTCAAAATTTGTCATAATACTTCATCTTTTTTTGGTAAATATTGTGGGGATAAATTTACCCCATGAATTCTATCAAATAAGGGAATGTATTTAACAAAAGTTATAATCCATCAAGAGATAACACACAAGAGCCTACAAGATGTGTTTTGACATGCTGAAGGACATTTACGAATTGAACATATTTTATGACACTCCAACAATTATGCCCCATGGCCCCCACATGCCACTATTGGTATGTGTATGGTTTTCTGTTTATTACATGATCATCAGATCTTATTACAGATTCAAGTGGGGTTGTGCTGACTCAGGTGGTGACTAGCAGGACTGAGTCGGTAAGCGTGCCGGTTGTTTCGAATGATGACTATTTTGGTTCGAAAAGTGAGTTGATGTCGGGTTTGATTCGGAGAGCTTGTCACTTGGGATGTGGTATCGGACAGTGAGCATATGGTTTCTTTAAAGGTTGTTGATAGCAATGTTGGGGCATATGGAATTTGTGGCAGTGTGTTGGCTTTGAGTGATTGTGATGTTGATAATGAAGGGTGCTTAGGCATGGTATTGGGTGATAATGATAGTGCTGAATTGGAAGTTAATTTGGAAGGCTTGAAGTGTATGGAGGTCTTAGAAAATATGGTACTTGTGGCAGTGGATTTTCAGCAGCGAGTGTCGGAGTGGTGGGCATGTCCTATTAGGCCAGGCTCTTCGAGTTTTATGTTGGCTTTGAAATTACGTTGTTTGAAGTTATCGCTCATTTAATGGAACAAGGAGGTGTTTGGCAATCTGGAGTGGCGTAGGAATATGCTTTTGGCAGAGATTAGTGATATTGATAGAGCTGATTTGAGCGGGGGGATGAATGAGGGTATAAGATTTAGAAGGGTGCAGTGTTTAACTGACATTGAGGAGATAACTATTCAGGAAGAGATTTCATGGAGGTAGAAATCTCGGGTTAATTGGTTAAAGGAAGGGGATCGGAACACTAAATTCTTTCACCGGTCAGCAAATGCATACAGGAGGAAAATATTTATTGATAGTTTTGTTGTGGATGGTTCTTTGCTTTCTTCTGAGGAGGAGATCCGTGTGGGGGTTTCCTCATACTATCAGAGATTATTTTTCAAGAGCGAGAGTTGGAGGCCGAATCTAGATGGACTTATGTTCGCTTCTATTGATGAGGGGGATCGGGACAGGTTGGAGCTTCCGTTTTTGGAGAAGGAATTGTTGAGGGCACTGAAGTTGTATAATGGAGATAAAGCCCCTGGTCCTGGTGGATTTTCTATACATTTTCTCTTAGAGTGTTGGCCTACGGTTCGAGAGGGGGTGATGGCGACTTTTAGCACCTTTCATGAGAAGGGATGCTTTGTGAAGTTGTTTAATACTACTTTCATTTCTCTTCTCCTAAAAAAGGGGGGGGGATGAAAGATATTAAGGACTTTAGACCGATTAGCCTGGTGGGATGTGTGTATAAGTTGATTGCAAAGGTCATTTCATCTTGGATGCGTGGTGTTCTGGATGGGGTTATCTCGGATTCTCATAATGCTTTTATTGGGGGCCGTCAGATTCTGGACTTTGCCATTATTGCTAGCAAGGTTGTTGATGCCTGGATTCCAAGTGGTACTCTGGGGGTTCTGGTAAAATTGGATGTGGAAAAGGCGTATGATCATGTGCACTGGGGTTTCCTCCTTTATATGTTAGAGAGATTAGGGTTTGGCGAGTAGTGGTGTCGATGGATTCAGTTTTGTATTTCTTCCGCTTGTTTTTCGGTGATAGTCAATGGGTCCCCCATTGGTTTCTTTGGGAGTACTCGTGGGTCGAGGAAAGGGGATCCTCTGTCCCCTCTCATCTTCCTCGTAATGATGGAGGGTTTCAGTTGGATGATGACTCGAGCCACGGATTTGGGTCTTTTCCATGGTTTCAGGGTGGGCGATGCATCTTCTTAGTGTATTTGGGTTTGCCACTGGGGTCTTTAGGGTTGAGATAGGCTTGCTAGGACACGGTGGTTGAGCGTGTGGAGAGCTGTTTGGTGGGTTGGAAGTGACAATATCTTTCCAAGGGTGGGAGACTTAGCTTGGTAAAGAGCACGTTATCCAATCTTTCGACTTATATGTTGTCTCTCTATCGGATTCCCCGTGGTGTGGCGCAGCGGATAGAGAGGATTCAGTAACAATTTCTGTGGGGTGGTTGTAGAGAGAGTGTTTCTATCCCATTGGTGCGGTGGGAGGCGGTTTGTCTCCCCTTTCGTGATGAAGGGTTGGGCCTACGCCGTCTGGTGCCCTTCAATAAGGCTTTTTTAGGTAAGTGGTTGTGACGTTTCGGGACTGAGAGGGACCGTTTATGGAGAAGGGTGATTGTTTGTCGCAATGGCGAGTCTAGAGGAGGTTGGTGTTCAGATGAAGTCAGGGGTCATCAGGGTGTGGGAGTGTGGAAGGACATTCGACAGGGTTGGGTTGGGTCTCCTTTACTCCTTTCACTAGCTTTAGAGTTGGAGATGGTCGATGTATTATTTTCTGAACGGATTAGTGGTGTGGGGAGGCCCCCCTCACTTCTTTGTTCCCTCAGTTATTCAGGATCGCGCGGGATCGTCATGCCTCTGTAGCTGACTGTTATCATCTTGATACCGGGAAACTAGTGTAGGATCTCAGATTTATGCGACACTTTCAGGATTGGGAGTTGGAGGAAGTGTCCGATCTGTTAGAGTTATTATATTCTCAGACCGTGGATGGTGGCTCTGAGTCTTTATGTTGGAGACTGTCGCTTATGCGGAGCTTCTCTGTCTCTTCTTTTTTCGGTTGTGTTTCGCCCGAGATGGAGGAGTCATTTTCTTGGAAGGCGATATGACGTACAAAGGCCCTTCTCAAGGTTGCATTTTTCACATGGTCGACGGCTTGGGGTCGTATTCTCACTCTGGACATTTTGGGTCAACGAGGCATGATTTTAGTCAATCGGTGTTTCCTATGCAAAAGGGATGGGGAATCTATTGATCACCTCCTTTTGCACTGTCCGTTTGCCTATGACTGTTGGAGCCTTATTTTTTGTCTCTTTGGCGTTCAATGGGTGATGCCGGCCTCAGTCCGCGATGTTTTGCCGTCTTGGAGGTGGGTGTCGATTGGTTGTCACACTTGGCATTTTTGGAGAGCATCTCCCCTTTGTCTAAGGTGGAATATTTGGTTGGAACACAATAGACATTTTTTTTGAGAGCGTTGAGTCTCCTTTAGGGATGATTAAAGATAGGTTTATTTATAGTTTGTATTGTTAGATGGAATGGCAGAATTGTAAATCTATAGAGGAGAGAATAGAGTTTTTGGGTTCCTTGGGCCCTTAGGGCGTGTTGTACATGGGATGCACTCCTTTTTTGGGTGCCTTTCCTTTTATAAAATACTTATCAATATATATATATATATATATATTATATTACGGATTCAATCCCCACACATTTCTCATATTATAGATAAGCTAAAAGAAGAATAATAATAAAAAAATCACTCAATGGAAAAATAAAATGAAAACAAAAGTCCTATTTGGAAATGAACCACACCTATGAATTTCCAAACATAGAAATTTCAAGGAAAAATTCTGATCTCACACACATTATCTGCTATAGATAATTTGGAAATAACTCTGATGCCATTAAATTTGCCATATTTAAACCTTAACATAATGATTTTCATCCTAATATGCATTGAAACTTCAAAGAAAATATTATAAATGATCGAACACATGTCGATCATTGTTGTATTTTGGATGCCGAGAATTCTCAACATTGACTTCTTATTGTCCTTGGACCTTTGTTGTTGCCTCTAATAAAAAGAACAGAGAAACCAACCCAGAACAAGTGTTTGACCTATGCTGGATGCCTAAAAAAAAAGAGGTCTAACCCCACACGTAGACAATTTCAGATCCTCATAAACACATGACAGAAAGTACGTAAATTGCTAGAGTTTAACTTTCCATAACACGGAGAAAAGATAGGAAAATCAAACTTATATTATATAAAATAAGCTTCTGAGAAAGGGTGCGTGGAAAGAGGTCAAAAGTTTATAGAAATTATAATTCTAGGTATATGTATGTATAAACATAAGAAACATGTACATCTACTATTATACATGACATAAGTGTTGTGTCACTGTATGCCCATTTTTCTATCAGGCCCATCAGCCAATACAGTGCCTATACAGAATTTAGAATAAAAGTTAATTAGCCTAGTAAGAGAATAAGGCCCAAGAAATAAAGCCCATTTTAGATGAAAGAGTTCATAACGGTCCGACAGTTACAAAAAACACAATAAAGTCCAATTGAAAGCATTAGATTTGCTTTCATTACAATGATATTATTTTTAATGTACTTTAATTCCCATTTATGGAGGAAAAATGAGGCTTATGTATAAAAGAGAGAAAAAGAAATGATTCACACTTTTTCCATGCAAATTATTTCTTCAAAGTTATACCATTTTTTCTGTCATTTTTCTACATATTTCTTCTAATTAAATTGTTAAAGTATTAATTCGTTCGGAGTCTACGAACGGGTTTACAATTTTTGGTGTCGTCTGTGGGAACTAAAGGTTCTAGTCAGAAGCTATTAGATCAATGGCGGGAGAATCCACCACATAGTAAAGAGACACATATGCTATCCTTCAATGCCTAAAGACTCTTGAAAAAAAGAATCGGAATTGAGGGAAAGGCTTGATCAGTTAGAACATCAAGAACTGCCAGTAGAAGGATGATAGAATGATCCCAATGCTGAAGAAGAGAACAACCATCAAGAGGCCAGCTCACCAAATCATACTCGAACCCAACAAATTGGAGATGAGACAAACGCCAATAATTGGGCAGTTCTGCTCGACATGGTGACCATGCTTCAGAAGATCGTAGATGAGCAAGTAAAAGATCTCAGAACGCAATCACCTGCTGACTTAATAATCAAAATGATGGCAAAAATGATTAAATCGCCGTTTAACACTGAGATACAACAAGTAAGAAGGCCAGACAAGTTCCGGATGCCGAAATTCATCATGTTTGATGGGACGCAGGATCCAATCGAACACTTTTTTCATGTAGAGCAGATGATGTCTCTCGACATGGCGGATGGTGCACTAATGTGCAAAGCTTTTTCTATAAGTTTAACGGGTCCAGCCTTGTTATGGTTTAGATAGTTACCTGGGGGTCGATCGATTCCTTCCAAACTCTAATGGAAAAGTTTTTAGCTCAATATTTTAGCAATCGGAAGCAGAAGATGACCATTTCTAACCTATTCACGATGAGGCAAACGAAAGGGGAAACTTTGAAAAATTTCCTGTCCAGATTCAATTTGGAAATGGGAATGATACCGAGTTGTGATCAACCAGTGGCGGTGGAAGCTTTCAAAGTAGCTACCGAACAGGGAACTAGTTTTCATAGGTCCTTGGTGAAATCAACACCCCTTAATATGGGTCATTTGAATTCTCAAGCACAAGGATATCTGAGGTTGGAAGAAGATGAACAAGAAAGGGGTCACGGTTCGGCGTTGGTCAGTGTGGAAAACAAATCAGAAGAAAGAATAATCAAGAAAGTTGATAGTATGAACAACCCACCGTCAACTCCATACAGACAGCCGGAGAAGATGCCAAGGTATGTGTTGGCCTTGAAATTTATTCTCGGACAATAAATCCTATTTTGATATTAACAAAACATTTAAAGTGTGTTTAATACTAATGAATTATCGAGTTCATGTTTTCAGCAAAAGACATGTGACCGACTCGGAAAACAAGCACGGAAAGAAAACGACTCGGAAAGCAAGCTCGGAAAGAAAGATTGAATAAAAGCGAAAAGCCGAGAAAGAAATTGAAGCACGAAAATGGAAAATCAAATAATTCAACGACAAAGGCAAAATTCGAAGACTCAAGACTTGGGGTAGATAGGTCGGGGAACGATCATTGTAACAAGGTAATTTATGTGCCGATATTATCGTATAAGCTCAAGTATAAAATGAACCGAACTCAAATGGAATGAAAAACATTTTACCGAACTTAAACGGAAAGAAAAATATTTTTCATTAAATGTTTTTCAAGTTATAGTCGACTAGAAGAATCATTTGTATTCTCTAGTAGTCGACTAAAACAATCAGTAGCATCAAGTTTTCATCCATTTTTGAAGTAGTTGACTAGAAGCTCAAAGTAGTCGACTAGTTTGAACCTCAAATCCTGCAGTTTTTCAGAAAATAATTTCCATGTTTTGTGCATCATGTTTAATGGATTTCAAACGGCTCTTGACTTCTCTAATTCAATACTCACTCTCATAACCCTAATGTATTGATATATATAGAATGAGATGTGTATATTGAAGGCTAAGAGATTGAAAAACAAAAGAGAAAGAAGAGGAAGAAAAACTCTCAAAAATCTGCAGAAATTTTCTCTACAAAAGCCATTGAAACCAAGCTTTGAAAATCTGATTTTCTTCAACTTTCTTTGAAAATCAAAACCTCTAGTATCTCTTCTTATTCTCCAAATATCATTCATTGATCATATCCTTTGAGAATACATTTCTAGAGCTATTGTCAAATCACCAAAAACACTTGAGCTTATATTGATTTATCTTCCATAAAAACTTTTGGGTTTTGAGTGTTTTTATTATTGAGTGATTTTATTGATTACATACGAATTTGTAATATCGGACAAGTGAAGTCCACCGATTGTTCAAGAGAGGGTTGTTCTCTTGATTGAGAGACAAGCTCGAGATGCTTGTGTTGTAAAGGTTTGTCATTCCACCTGTGAAGGAAGGGTCATAGTGAAAGGATCGGGAAAAGTCTCAAGAAGGGGTTCTTGAGCCGAGGAGTAAGAGTTACCGAACCTCGAAAAAATCAGGGTGTTAATCTCTCTATCTCTTTCTCTTTATTTGATTAATTTGCATGCTATAATTGCTTGAATATCTTGTATGCTAATTTGTCTTGAAATTAATTGTTAGAGAAGTTTAAATTGAATCATCCACTTGCTTATTGAGAAATTGATTTTTGATTATAGTGTGTTCCAATTTCGAAAAGAGTTAGAAATATTTTTGAACACCCTATTCACCCCCCTCTAGGGTTAATTAGTGACTAACAATGACATACCTGAAACTCCGCTTCGAACGACCTTAGCAAAATTGTACAATGAGAATAAGGCAAAAGGCATCTTTCGTCCACCATTTCCGCTGAGAACGCCACCAGAATAGCAAGACCATTAGAGATACTGTGCATTCCACAATGACTTTGGCCATTTAACCAACAAATGCAGGCAGTTGAGGAGGGAAGTGGAGACCTTAATAACCAAAGGAGATTTGAAGGAGTACGTAGACAACGGAACGAAAAATTTTAATCGACCGAACAACAATTAGATTGTGAGTGGACAACCGATGAAAATCATTGACACGATCCATGGAAGACCAGAAGAGGATGAGGAGAGTCATACTGTTCAGCGCTCACGAATGCGCAATGCGAATAAAATCCGAAGAGTTGGGGAGGTGAACATAATTCAAAACTACTCATTGCCGACTATATTGTTTACCCAGGAGGACTTGAGATGCGTACAACTGCCACATGAGGATCCACTGGTAATTTCGATCATAGTTTCAAATTGTTTAGTTAAAAGGGTATTGGTTGATCCAGGTAGCAGTACAAACGTCCTTACTAAGTCAGCCTTCGAGAAAATCGACATCAGCACGGAGTTGATCAGGCCGACAGCTAGTCCATTGGCAGGGTTTGATGGGAAGAGGATCTGCCCAATTGGAGTACTGAGTTTACCAGTGACAGCGGCAAAACGGACTCTGACGGAGAATTTCATACTGGTGGACGTACAACCATCCTACAATTTGATCATGGGAAAATGATGGATTCACCTAATACAGGGGGGTCCTTCAACTCTGCATTAGGTGATGCGATGTGTTGATCCTTCAGGGAAGGGATTTGTTGGCATCCAGGGAGATCAAGTGGTGGCGAAAGAATGCTACGCCATTGTCACCAAGGGTTTAAAGGGAGAAAATGCCGAACACAACTTATACCAATTACCGAACGTTCCTGATCAGACTGACGATGATGAGAAGACGGAAGAAGACACCATCATAGTAGATCTAATCATCAGGAGCAAATGAAAGACCACTCAAATTGGAAGAAGCCTGAATTCTGACGAAATGAGCAATTTGATTTCTATGCTAAGATCAAATGCTGATGTTTTCGATTGGGAGCAGAGCGACATGCCCGGGATTAACCCATGAACCATGATGCACACTTTTAAGTGTTCATCCCGACGCACAACCCGTAGGGCAACGACCCAGAAGAATCGGAACCGAACGAGGAAAGTTTGTAGCTGAAGAAGTTGACCGGTTGTTAGAAGTTGGTTTTATCAGAGAGGTTAATTACCCTGATTGGCTGTCCAACGTTGTCGTCGTACAAAAAAAGAATGGGAAGTTCTGAATGTTTGGACTTCACCAACTTAAATAAAGCTTGCCCGAAGGGCAGTTTTCCTTTACCAAAGATCGATTGCATGATTGACGCGACTACCGGGTTCGAACGACTCACTTTCCTCGATGCTTATTCAGGATATAATCAAATCCCAATGAACCTAAAAGATGAAAACAAAATGGCGTTCATCACCGAAAGAGGGACCTATTTTACAAGGTCATGCCGTTCGGTCTAAAAAATGTAGGTGCAACTTATCAGTGGCTGATCGACAAGATTTTCAAGACCCAGATTGGAGACACGGTGGAGGCTTGCATAGATGACATGATTGTTAAAAGCCAGCGCAAGGATGATCACATGAAACACTTGGAGGATGTGTTCGCATCCCTGCGATCGCACAAAATGAAGCTGAACCCGGAGAAATGCACTTTTGGTGTGTCTTCTGGCCAATTCTTGGGGCACATAGTTAACAAAGATGGAATCAAAGCAAGTCCCGTACAAGTTCAGGCATTGATCTAGATGAAGGCACCTGAATCCCCAAAAGAAATCCAGGTGTTTACAGGAAGGTTAGCAGCTCTAAGCCGGTTCATCTCCAAATTATCAGATAGATGCAAGCCGTTCTTCGATGTGCTGAAGTCTAAGAAAATGATGGCTTGGGGAGAAAAACAGCAAGAAGCGTTCGATCAACTGAAGCTCTATATGGCGAAACTACCAATCCTGATGGCACCCAAAGATCATGAGTCTTTAACTCTATATCTAGTAGTTTCACTGAACGCAGTCAGTTCAGCGTTGGTAAGAGATGATGGGAACATGCAGTACCCAATTTATTATGGGAGCAAGACATTGCTTGACACCAAGAGAAGGTATTCAAAGACAGAAAATAATCTTGGCTTTGGTCCAGGCCAAATGGAAGCTACAACATTATTTCGAATCCCATCCGATCAGAATCCCTACCACATTTCTGATCAAAGCAATTTTATCTAAACCCGACTTCTCTGGACGAATGACTAAGTGGTCAATAGAATTAAGCATGTTCGATATTACCTATGAACCACGAATGTCCATAAAAGGTCAAGCGGTGGCATATTTTCTCCTTGAGTATGAACCAACCGAAGATGAGGTCCACGGTGAAAATCCAAGGTGGGCGGTTTATGTGGATGGATGTGTGAATAGCCTGGGGACAGGTGTGGTGATCGAATTAATATCCCCAGAAGGCACCAATTTGCAGCAGTCAATCAAACTGTGCTTCGAAAGTTCGAACAATGAGGCTGAGTACGAAGCAATTCTGGCAGGTTTAAGGTTGGCAAAGGAGCTCCAGATCCAAGAATTAATCGTGTTCAACGACTCATGATTAGTCGTGAATCAGATTGCAGGAAGCTATAACACAAATGAGGAAAGGATGTTGGAGTACAAAAAGGCTGTTCATGAAGAGGGACAAAACTTTTGGGTAGTAGCTTTCAAGTAAATTCCAAGGGTGGAAAATCATCGGGTTGATCATGTAACCAATCAAGCATCTTCGGCTGGGGATAATATTATCAGGGTAATTCCCGTGGATGGACTATTCATTCCATCAATTGGAAAAAAGAAGGAGGTGTACGTGATTCCGTACGAGCCGAGTTGGATCGACCCAATCCTTCAATATTTATTGATCGGGGTTTTACCTGAAGATCAACAGGAAGCAAAGAAAGTAAGATAAGCTTTTACCAAGTATTCAGTCATCGATGCCTTTTTATACCAGCTATCGATGTCCGGGCCTTACCTGCGGTGCTTAACCCCGTCTGAAGCACAAGAAGTACTCAAGCAATTGCACGATGGAACTTGTGGAGGTCATATTGGGGGTAGATCATTATCCCACAGAGCAATATCACAAGGATATTTTTGGCCGTACATGATCCGAGATGTAGAAGAATATGCAAAAATATGCGACAAGTGTCAAAGGCACTCACACATAATCCATCAACCAGCGGAGCTCCTCACAGCAATGGCTTCCCTTGTTCCGTTCGCACGGTGGGGAATGGATGCGGTCGGACCATTAATAAGGGCATCATCAAATCAAAAACATGTGTTGCTGGTCATAGATTATTTCACTAAATGGGTGGAGGCGAAGGCTTATGTAAGAATCACGCACACTCAAGTGATTGATTTTATTTTAAATCATATAATCTACAGGTTCGGAGTGCCAAAGTACATAATGATGGACAACGATAAAAACCTAGACGATCAAAACGTTCGGGAATTGTTGGATGAGTACGACATAAATCAAAACTTATCATCAGTAAGCTACCCACAAGATAACGGACAAGCAGAGATAACGAAAATAATGATTTTTGCCGGAATAAAGAGAAAATTAGAAGGGATTGAAGAAAAAGGGTGATGGTGAGAAGAATTGCCAAGAGTCCTCTAGTGTTATCGAATGACTCCCTGAAAGCCGACCGGGTTGACACCATTCGTTATGGCGTACGGTGTCGAGGCAGTAATCCCAATTGAATTGGAAGTTCCCACAACAAGAACACAACTCTTTGATCCTGAACAGAACGAAGAAATTCTTAGAATCGAAGGCAATTTCATGGATGAGAAAAGGGAAATGGCATCGATAAGGCTAGCAAAATATCAACAAAGGTTGATGCGGAGCTACAACAAAAAAGTGAAGCCAAGGTCTTTCCAAGTGGGGGATTCAAGTATTGAGGGTATTGGCCAAAAGATCAACTAAGTTAGATCCTACATGGGATGGGCTGTACACAATAACCGAGGTGATCGGGAAAGGACCTTACAGGCTAGCTGATCAACATGGGAAACGAATCGAACGAGCATGGAATGTAATCCATCCGAAGAGGTATTTTCAATAGAAAGTTAAATTTTGCAAACTAAGATTTATAAAAACAATCTTAAAATTTGTTCAGACATTCGTTTCAAAATTGTATGTTGATCATGAAAGTTCCGAATCAAATCAATAAAAGTATTGCATTCGTATTGCTATTCTCTAAGTATTTGTGATGAGCAATCACCAAAAATTCATAAAAAGCCCAAGTAAAAGATTTGGTCAAAATATATAAGCCATCTAGGCGAAAAAGACCATCCAAAAAGATGGCACCATTCAAGTTCCTGTTCCAAAAAAAAGTTCACAGAACTTCACAAAGACGCATGAAAATGCGCCTAAAAAATTTGTGTTTAAAAAAACATTAACCTGTTCAAAATATTTAGCACATCAGTGCCATCTCACAACCTCTTCAAAAAATGCTCACCACAGAAGCATCAAAAATATATATTGTTTTACAGACCATGAAAATTGTTCAAAATAAAACTTCTAATTAAGAAGTCGAAGGTAAAACTTCTTCGGTGATTGACTGTTGATTCTCTAGAGGAAGAACGGAAGGTGCAGCTGACACTTCATTTGTAGCAGAAGGGACTGCAGAAATAGGATCTGGTCGTTCAGCCGGTATGATCCCATGTAAAAGAAATTGAGCAAAGTCCTTCTCGTCTTTGCAAGGCTCAGGCTCAGTATACGGGTGAACGACACCGTAAATAGTGTCATGAGCTGCCGGATCTTTATATGTACGAGCAGATGGGTCCATTGACATTTGATCATGACAAAATCTGAACCCATCGAAAAATTTTATATTGAAAATGCTCACATACCTTCGGTGCATTTCCTTACCCCCTCTTCGGCAAATCTCCAAGCCGGATTTCAGAACGACATTCGAAGTCTCAAGGTTGTGGACCTGCTTATTCAGATCAACATTCTGATCGGCTTCTTTCTTATGGAGTTTCTTTTGGCTTTTCAGCTCGGTTTCCAAGATCTTCTTCTATTTTTCAGCTAATATGGCACATTTATTAGCCCTTAGGTACGCCGCACCAATACTTTTTCTCTTGTACTCCCCCACCTTTACAGCCTTGCAGAGAGCTAGGACATCAAACACAGACTGAAGAAAGAAGAAACGTTGTCATTACACACAAAAAAAATAGACAAACAAAATTTTTACCTCCAAAATAGAAACAGGAGCCCTAACCAAAAGCTCATTCTGATCAACATGCTGCTGAAAAATTTAATCTTTTGGTGGCCACATATCATGAGCAAGTGCCATCAAAGAATCCGAATCCTACATGGCCAACAAACTACGATTCAGAACACTTCCATCACTTTTTTCGAACTTAGGGGTCCAATCACCTTTATGATCAAATTTTGGAGGAAAGCAGATTTGGCCTTCCTCAATAACTTTTCATGCTTCTCAGAGTCATTCTTTTTTGTATGCTCTGAAGGGGGGCCAAGTTGCAATTTTTTTTGAACATGAGCGCCATCTTTAGTGTTCGTCCTTTTCAGAAGCCCCTTTGCTTTCTTCTGATCTTCAGTTAGATCGATCAGTTTATTCTTTCCTTTATCAACAGACGAGCTGATGGGGGCAAGAGATTTTTGTGCCACTGCGCATTTGGAGGCCGTTACAAGAATTTTCATTATGGTGGCTTCCGAGGCACTTGTAGCAATGGACTTTAAATTCTGAGGAGTTAAAAGAGTTTTATTAGAAGGGAGAGTTACGAAAACCTTCTTGTTCAGATATTTCAGACGTTCGGCTGTAAACAACGTATAAACATGTGATCAAAAGCAAGTCAATACGCAGTTCAAGAAAAACATGCAAAATTTGAAAAGTACAAAGGGGCACTTGCCAGGATTCTTGAATCCACATTTATATTTTTTACAAATACCGAAGGTCCTTGGTAGAGGGTACGGGCCAGATGGATCCACCCTCCAATTTCCCCCAATTTTCACCATTTTATCCTTCCATTCCTTTTCGGAAGAGGGATTCCCATCACAAAGTTTCAGAGTTGAGTGAGGGTGCAGATGGTACCGACCAGGGTTTTTTCTGATCTGATCAACTTTATAACAGAGTAAGAAGTCACCCAAACCTAAGTTCAAATCTCGTTCGCGGTTCAGAACGAGCATAACAGAAAGAACCCTGAAAAAATTAAGGTTCACTTGCATGGGTGTAAGCCCGAAAGAAAAAAGAATATAGTGATAGAAGGGATGAAGAGGAAATCTGAGTACGGCCAAATGATGCGTAGAAAACAGGGCTTCATTCGGTCCAACTTCTTCATACGATTTGAAGTTCAAATCGGAGGAATACTCAAAAATTGAAACGTCATTGGGAATTTCAAACTCTATTTTACATCTATCGGCTAGGGAAAGTTTTCGCAATGGTTTACGAGAAATTTTTTGTGGTTCCAATTTACTGGAACTGGGGGCAATTTCAGAAGAGGAAACAAGGGGTCATCACCCACAACCATTTCCAGAGTAGGGGTTTGGCTACTGTCGCTACTCATGGTGATAGATTAAAGAAAGAAATTGCGACAAGGAAAGAGACTAACCTTAAAAATTTGTTTGGCCGAAATCCTCAGAGTTCCAGAGAATAAGATCTTTTGTTGCCTTTGTAAGTGAGGGGTCTCGGTTGAAGAAGAGAAGGCAAAGTGGCAGTTACACAACTCTTCAAATTCCTACCCTATTTCAAAAGATGAAATGGGCTTGGAAATTGGGGGCAAAGTGTAGACACATTTTCGTATCAGGCCCATCAGTCAATACAGTGCCTATACAGAATTCAGAATAAAAGTTAATTAGCCCAGTAAGAGAATAAGGCCCAAGAAATAAAGTCCATTTCAGATGAAAGAGTTCGTAACGGTCCGACAGTTACAAAAAACACAATAAAGTCCAATTGAAAGGATTAGATTTGCTTTCATTACAATGATTTTATTTTTAATGTACTTTAATTCTCATTTATGGAGGAAAAATGAGGCTCATGTATAAAAGAGAGAAAAAGAGACAAAGAAAGGATCCCCACTTTTTCCATGCAAATTATTTCTTCAAAGTTATACCATTTTTTCTGTCATTTTTCTACATATTGCTTTTGATTAAATTGTTAAAGTATTAATTCGTTCGAAGTCTACGAACGGGTTTACAGTCACTATCTAAATAATGTAGGCGTTAGCTGATTATTTATTTATTTAATATTTTGTAAGTTACAATTTTATGTTTCCGCCATTACGTATTATATTGACTTATCAGTAAGGTTGTCATATACACTTCAATACTATCTTAGAAAGGATATTTCTTCCTTGTAGGGTCCTTAACATGATCGTGTGTAGATTATATTTAAAATTTGTTATAATCGCATTTTCATACATCATTTTCATGTCAATGCTTTTATAGCTGTCAACTATAGTTTCTAAGAAAATTGAAATTATAAATCAAACATTTTACTAAAAACATCAAACAAAATTAATATTTAATCATGTCCATATAATATTTTATTAATATTTGACACGTTCTATACCTGAATATATACCTATGTCCAACACACGTAACCCCACTCATGTAATTTAGAAAACACCTAGTTATACAATTACTTAAGACTTGTCGCTGAACATACCACCTCACTATGAGTACAGGACCATCTTCTTGTTCAAATTCGCGAGTTCTAAGTTATACTTTTACTTATTTAAAGTGATTTTATTTTACATTCAAATCTTATTCATTTTATCATTATCACTGCTCACATTCATCACTAAATAGTCAATGCGTCAAATCATCATGCCCAAATAGCCTCTGTATTGCTTTCTACGAGCATTTAAATAACGTACTACCGAACAATCATGCATCATTGACTCTTATTATGGTATAACCACCCCAAGTTTGGGCTGTAGCTAAAATTGTGAACGAACAAAATGATTGATCCATATCTCCGAATGCAATCATCCAAAAGGAAAAAAAAAAAGATGGAAACTTCTTCAAAATGATTAACAATCTCAAGCGAAGGGTGTAGATCAGACTGATTGGTTAGTAGACTATGTTCATAACAACATCTATTTGTCTACCGTTTTTTTATTTTTGAAATGAATTTTATTTTTATTAAATATCAAAATATATATGCATATGTAGAACAGAAGGTTGCATTATTCTCTCACTTATGCAAGAGATTTATCCACCGATCCAACCAACATAACAACTATAACATATATATATATATATACCGTTACAAAAATCTAGATTACAATCTACAAACAACCCAGAAAGAATATAAATAACAACGGACAATAACAACACAAATAATGTATGTATGTATATATATATATATATAATATCTGTGTGTGTTTGTGATGTAAATTACAAAAATCTAAAGTTCAATCTAAAGTAACAATGAGATAAGAGAAATTTAAATAATAATACTGAAATCGCAAAATGAAGATAGATAAACAATACCTGAAACATTTTCAACATCTCCATTCTTGACAAGCATTGATCTATCCAATGGAAAACATTTTCGACATTAACAGATAAGATGTTCATAGAAAATGGAAGTTGAAAACTGAAGATCAATGAAACCATAGAAAGCCCGTACCTTTATACGATATGAAGCTTTGAATTGATAAACATAACCAAATGATTCCTCCATTTCCAATCAATCCGTGGATAAGCAGTGTATTATACCAATACATATATTTCACACGTTGTGTATTTATATATATATATATATATGAAGAACTAGGTTTGGGGCCATAGAGGGTTAGGTTTGTTTTTGTTGTGGTCATTTTATACAGATCTTGACTTTGTTATATGTAGGAGAGAAATGATGTTTCCATATTTTTCATTTCCATATTAGTAAGCATTTACTTATTTATTTATTATTATTCTTTTTTTCCCTTTGTGGGATAAGTAAGAAACCGAACAACCAAAGAAAGCCACATTTTGGAGGAGCTTTAAAAACCCTAAAAAGTCTTTTATGTCGGCTTGAGCCCGATAGATGATGGAATCATGAAGAAATCTCAAAGTGCCTATGAAAAAAATACTCTATAAAGTAATGTCAGAACCCTGGAATTGCACATCCTATTTTCTGTAAGAGAATGCTAGCGGTAAAGAAGCTCGAGAAGCATCATGGCTTCCTCAATCTCACAGTCATGGAAAGAGTCTCATGAAATACACATTCCAAATAGGCGATTACAAACAATCTACCACAAGAACATGCGATTACGAACAATACCAAAGAACTAAGAAAAAGAAATAATCAAAGATGACTCCCACATAAGTAATGATCCGTCCAAAATGCACACACCTACCATCTCTCACTCTAAAACTGAGATGCTTTGAGAAACGATCCCACCCACTTTGAATGTCCCTCCAAACCCCTACCCTCTCCTAATCCTCCCCACCCTCCCACCTCTTCCCCGAAGCGATATACAATCACTCTCTTCCACGGACTCTATCTCTCAATCCCAAACCTCCATAACCACTTACCTAACAAAGCGTTGAATGCACCCACCCTCCTCATACCCAAACCTCCCTTCCTCACAAGCCTACACACCTCACCTAATCTACAAGATAACAATCCGACCCCTCCCCAAACCTTCCTAAAAGAAAGTTAATATTCTCAAGCCTCAATGATACATAGGAAGGGCCGGTAGAGAGAAAACAAATAGGGTGGGAAATTGGACAAAACACTCTTCACTATGTTCAGTATGCTGGATTAAGAAAAATAGTATTTTTTCAATCTACTAGCCTAGCTCCACTCGCCTCATGATTGATTCTCAATAACTCCTCATTTGAGACGGGCCGCTAAAAGGCATACCCACATACATGATTAGAAGGTATCAAATACAACAACTCGAACCTAGCAAGAAAAACTGGGTCCCCCACCTCCCGAGTAACACTAGAAAACTTTTCCCCATGTTGGCTTTTAGACATGAAACAACCTGAAAGCCAGTGAGGAATTAATCCTCCTTAGCATAACAAAACACCAAAGTAACATCAGGGAAAAGAAGGTGTGATATTGATCTCCACATGTTGACTATATACTCTTAAAAGAAAGAAAAATAAATAATAAAATAGTTGGGCTTAAAAGCTTACCATGAGTTAAGGTTCATTATCATTGATTTTGGTTTATTGTAGTAGTAGAAATTCCGGGTGATATGTATGTATATAAGCTATGTTCATTTTGGGCATATTTGGTGTATTTGCATTTTTTCTTTCTTTGACTTAATTTAAGGCAAAATGCATAATATTATGTTCTTGAAAAGTTGTAAGATACCCTAATGTGCTATTTATAGTTCCTAATCACACCCTTTCATTTGGCAAAGCTAGCAAAATACCCCCTTGATATCTTTACTCCACTTTTTCCGTTGACATCTATAAAATTGACTTAATTAATATCTCCATTGTGCGCTCTTGCCTTGTAAGAACCGATTTGTAGTATTATTTAGCGCTCTCTCTCTCAAAAGTGTAATTAATAATTTCGAACTCAATTCACATATACTTATTTTAAACCTAAAATATGGTATTAAAAATCTCTTTAAGATATTATTATTTCTTGTGCTAAACTTAAGTATTGCTAACTATATACTTTTAAACTAATCTCTTTGTTTCGTGAGGGTAACTTTTAAACCTTTAGGAAAAATTCTAGTGGACGAGTGAAGTCTCGTGAGGGTTAAATAGACTACCCATAACTTTTTTATAATCTTTATTTGCACATATTCATGAATATTCTTATTTATTAATCAGGAAATGATATACTCCATAGAATAAATGTAAGCAAATAAATCATACTTATATAAAAATAATAATCAATTCATATTAGTGTTAAGAGTGGTCTCCACTAGTGTTTAGACTTAGCTAATTTCTACTTCTGAATCCAACAATCTTCTGTGTTATTGTGAACTTTCTCTATAACACATTTACTCTCATTTTGAAGTATATCTATATATGTATATATATATATTTTGGAGAAGGCTTTCTTCTCTCTTTTTGCTTTTTCCGCTCATATATACATATATATATATATTTCTTTTTTTGGAGAAGTATTTTTTTCTCCTATTTGTTTTTTCCACTCATGTTTTTTTTTATACGCCATTCTCCACTCTCTTATATACGAGTGTTCTTTACTGGTAAGATGTCCACTCTCTTATGTACAAAGTATTATTTATTTCCAGAGACAATACTTTTATTATCATATATAAATAAAAGTATAGAGATCATGTGCATGTGCTTATAGGTCAAGATTGTCTTTTCCGGTTTCAATTTCACTAGTCCACTCACCTATGGAGAACCACATCTCTTCACTGCTCTAATTTAATCATTATTTTGATAAGTAGAAAAGATCGCATACATCTAATTTACAGACTAGTCTCATTTTCCAAATTAACTTATAAGTTTAATCAAAGATATGCTTAAATAAATATTTATAAAAATAATTTAGAAATAATATAGTATATTGTATTTATGTATTTACACATGTATATACATGATAATATATATATCAATACATTTATTATTATATATATTAATTTATTTTTTTATATTTGTTATATTATATATATATATTTGTTTCAAGTCAACCGATCGATCACTAGGTCTACTGATCGATTGGTGACTCCCATGTTCGAAATGAACAGTAGCTACTGCAGTATAATGTTTTTTAAAAACATTCCCTAGTATTTTATGTCTAACATTATTCCACCCCCCCCCCCCCCCCCCCCCCCCCCCCCAAAAAAAAAACTCTAATCAAACTATGTCCTCATGGTAATAACAATCATTAAATCATAGGGATAAAACAATGTTGATCGGTTGAAGTCGTGTAAAAATAGAAGTGTTTAAAATAAAGAATTAATACAATATAGTTTTACCTCTCAGTCACAAGTATGTGAGTAGTATATAGTATAGTTGGGTAGAGAGGGTATCAAACCACATAAATCAAATTCGTATTTCAAATAATCGTAAAGTAGAAAATTGAATTATATTATAAACATTATTTTGATTGGTTTGTTTTATAAACTACTAAATATAAAATAAATAAAAGAGATAGTTTTGTGTTTTAAATCAAGATAAATAAGTCTAGTGTTTTGATCCAACTCCACCACTAGTCTCGTAATATAGTCCATTAATCTTATTATTGCAAGAAGGAGATACATCTTATATGAATCAAATTAGTAATGCTACAAACAGTTGTTTAATCCCCAAAGAGATGTAATCGGTCATATTCACAACATTCCATCTTTGATTAGTATGATTATTGCATGCATCTATACTACAACTACTCCTAAAACATGAAATTAAAAACATGCTAATAACCATCTTCTCTTAGTATGGATTGTGAAAACCTAAGACTTTATCATGTCAATTACATTATGTAGAAACCATTATTAAATCTTCAGGGTTCCAGCCCCTAGCAATGAAACATAGTTGTTCAAGAATAATTATTAATTCAATCTAAGACAAGAAGAGAATTAACAAAGAATCTTATTTAGGTTATAAATTTAGTCTCTCACTACATAATCATCATATAAGTGAACTTTAGCTTCCCCTCTTTGTAATAAAATAAATTAAAGTTATACATTACTCGGCTAGGATTTTGTTGGAAACCCTAGATACCGACTAGCCGCTCATAGAGGGAGAAGACTGCATCACTGATGTAACAATCATCTTCATGATTGGTTACTTGGTTCTTGAGTTCTTGAAAAGAGCCTCTCTGGAGAGAGACTTTGTATTATGTATATCTCTCTATTGAAAGATGGAAAATCCTCCATTTTCTTCATAAAGTTTTCATATATTTATACACAAAATTTGGTGTAATCATGGAATGTCTTTGCTTTCACTCCAAGAAGACTTGGTGTGAGGACCAAGTAAAAGTTATGAATGGACCAATCTGCCCTTCAATATGCTTGCACAAGGATTCAGAATTCTGTAGTACAGTTTTGCATGCATTCCAATGTCGGTGCGGCTGATCGATCGAGGAATCGATCGATCGATCGGTGGTCCCTGATTCTAAATATTAATTAATTTGTGATTTTATGCTTTGGCCACTTGTACTATAAATTTACTCAAATTTGCGTTAAGGCTCCTGAAACATGCTTAAACACGTAACTCGGATAAAAATATTTTATTAATAAAATAAAGAGACTAGGAAAGATTTAATTAACGCCCAGAATATCAAATATTCTGGTTTTATCAAGCCCCCAAACTTAAATATTGCTAGTCCCTTAGCAATAAAGAAATAAGAAGACAATATGAAAAATAAATAAATAAAAATTAGTTAAGTGTATTTAAACTAATCCCTTCCTTTCGTGAAAGGAAAACGATTACACTTAGCACGTGTAACAAACCTTTTAAACCCCTAGGAAAAATCCTAGTAGACGAGTGAAGTCTCGTGAGGGTTAAATAGACTACCCACAACTTCTTTATAATCTTTATTTGTACATATTCTGTCACGCCACTAAATTTCAAAGACTCCTGAACTGGGACATCCGAGAAATCCGGGGTTGTGATCCATAAAATGAACGACCAATTAATATCCTAAATGACCATAAAACGAATGGAATATTATTATTAAAAATAATTCCATACATAAACCAACGGAAGGTAAACAAAATGATACACCAGACACATCGAAGTGCCGAAAGAATACATCACCATAACGATACAACGATACCAAATACAAGGAAATGATATGCCAACAGACTGACTCCCAAGAAGTATAACAACAGTCCCAATACAGGGGACAAGTAAAGGAAACTAAAATGGAACAACTCTACATTCGAACGTCCCAAATCCCGCAACAACATCCATGCCATGAGCCATCCTGTACTCAAAGTTGTCCGTAACCAAAACGTTACATGCAAACTGGTGTAAACCACCAAGGCATATCGCACCGGGGTGAGCTCATTGAAAACCATAGAAGAAAGGAAATCATAACCGTCACATCCCATGACCGCCCAAGTCAAGTGCGAACCAACCCGTGTATATATATCTACCCTAGGTCAGTCAATTGTCCCTCATGGCACTCACGCCAATACAAGACCCCGAAAATACAATCCCTTTAGTCCCCTATCATGTATCAATAAATATGACAACTAGCACATAGTGACACCATAACACAACAACATATAATAACGCACACCTATTTATATATGCACATATATATACATATAGAGATACACAACCAGTATAAGCCATGTTGTATAGACCCCTTCATAGATAACTACGACTCGTACCCGCCAATCCCACACTGACAACCAACACAAAACTATCACTAAAACACAAGAGTAACACTCTTATTCATAACACTTCAGGAAGATAACAATTACACTTTCTAGATCACGAGCATACTGAGCTCCAAAACCTCAAATTAGTATCAACACATACTATCAATCACCTCACATGTCACTATTGATATCCATAAACCCAACACAGGAGTAAAACAGTCACTTCAACCTAAGAAAAGTCACAAAGGTTGCCGAAAACCAAAAGAGAAGTGAAAGGAATGAAAACAAATGACCTATAGTCATTAAACATCCACACAAATGTAAAAATGTCATTTCACTTCTAAAAGACATCAACAAGATTACTCGGGATCGAAGTAGAAGTGAAACGAATCAAACGACACCTTAATAGAACCATTTAAACACTCGTGTTTACTCAATGGTAAAATAGTCATTTTAAGAGAAAACATATAATTTCAGACTTTAACCCACTTATTTGGACATAGGTCAAACCATAGGAACAAACATAACCTAATTAAAGGTCACGACGCGAAATATATGAATTTTTGAAAATGGCATCGGACAAAGCCGACCAAAATCGAAAGTTAAAGTACCCTTCTTTCATCAAGGGTAAAACAGTTATTTCAAGTGTAAAGAAATGATTTGAGTTTTTATCTCAAAAGTTTTGACATAGGGCAAGCATTAGAAACAAACGGGATCTAAATCGGAGGTGCGAGGTGAGAGAAATGAATTTTTGAAAATGGTCGAAACATGGCTGAATTTTCGAAAGTCGGCTGCCCATGGACAAGAGTCGGATGCCGAGTAGCAAGAGTCGGCTGCCTAAGTTCGAAGATAATTAAAAAATTTCAAAAATGAAGATTTAAAGGCTCAGTCAACTCCTAATGTGCTCAGTCGACTACACTGGTCCAGAAAGTTGAAAAACTTATCCGAAACCACCTTAAACCTCAAATCATATGCAATAACACATCTCCTAGATTATTATCAATCATAGCCTCATCAACCAACGTAAAACCTCAAGCCACGATTCATAAACCCAGGAATAAACTCAATACACCTCGAGCCACGATTCACATATCTATGAATCACTTATACACACCTCGAAACAATGATTCATATAACCATGAGTTGACACCACTCATATTAAATCTAAAATTCAAATATACATGAATTGACACAACGTACCTCAAATTCATAATTCACTTTACAGTGAATTGACATGATGCACCTCAAATTCATAATTCACTTTACAGTGAATTGACATGATGCACCTCAAATTCATAATTCATGTTACAATAAATTTACACAATCCACTTCAAATTCATAATTCATATTACAATGAATTTATACACATACCTCGAGTCTATAACACATTTCATGATGCAATAACTTATTTTCTCAAGACCCAAAATCCATATCTCAATGGATTGACACACCTCAATAGATTCTTAGAACTTAAGCTCGTCATCCATACTTCAAAGGATTTCTACTCACACAACTTAATCCGTAATCCACGTCAAAATGAATTACCTCAATCACACCTCAATTTCCTTAATCCACCTCTAAGTGAATTACTACAATCATACCTCAATATCACAACCCCAAAACTCGGGTTCATGCATTCTAACCTGAATTATACAACATTCCCACATTGGCATTAATACCAAGTCCGAGTTTCAAAGCTATAATCATATCTCAATGATTAAATAAGAAAACATATATATATATATATATATATGTGTGTGTGTGTGTGTGTACACAATTCATATAACAATGAATAATTATACAATAACTCAATTTCACAATTCATACATATATCAATTGCACATAATAATCTTGTGACAATTTATAATCATGCATCAAATGCCATGAATAAATGTACACAACCCATGAACACACTCAGATGCAATGAACGCAACACCCACACGTGACTCAACTCACGCACCCGAAAACTACAGACTTTCGAACATACGGCAGAAGCTCAAATATGTTATAATGTATTCATTTAATTGGAAAACTAATCCAAAGGTCCACGCGCAACCTGTAACGTTCGGTATTTTACGGGTTAATTTAAAATTTTTATTTAAACAATTAAGTGTTTATGTGTTTAATGTGTTTAATTATTTTAGCATGCCTTACATGTTGTACGTGTTATAAAAATTGTATGTAGCATGTTGTATTTTCATTTTGAAATTTATGAAAATTATCGAAAATGATTTCGGGAAAGAAATGACCGAGGGGTAAATGAGTAATTTCACATTTGGAGCAATTGGTGGAAAGTGTAGAGATTTTGGGTAAGAATTAGGGCTTGAGTGACATTTTGGTAATTAGAGAGGATGGCAAGGGGTAAAAGAGTATTTAATATTCTTGATGACATTTTTGTAATTAACCCCAACTTTGAAAGAATTTGGTCATTTCCACTTTTCATGTGTTGTCTCATTCCTAGCTCTTGGTCTCATTCTCCCATCTTTGTTTGAGACCCTTGGATCATAAGGCCTTGTTTGGTTGACACTTAAATGGAATAATCCATTATTGTTGGTCATCCACTTGGCAAGACTTTTTCTCAACCATTGGATGGTTATTTGATTTCCATCTTTATTCTAAGCCCTTGGATGATAAGGCCCCATTTGGCAAATTAATGAGTTTTGTGAGTTGTGTCATAAGTCTTCCACTTGGCAAGACTCATTTCTAGCCCTTGGATTCATTTCCTTTTTACTAGTTTCATTTTGAACCCTTGGATTTGAGAAGGGTTAGTGGATAATCTCTACACTTATGAGTTTCTCCCATTTGCAAGACATTCTCTCATCCACACAAATATCTATCTTCTCTCATAAGGTTCTTGCTAAGTTCTCCCTCACTTCACTCATTCTTCCTCAAGTTGTCAAATTCTCTCTTCCTTGTGATGAGAATTTGAAGAAGGTTTGTGCATGAAAGTGGATGTTGGTGCTCCAAGCTTCCTTTTGAGCCAAAGCATGGTAAGTGATTCTTCCTCCTCTAGAATTTATAGTATCAAACCCTAGTTTCTATTATTGAATTCCTGTCTTCAATTTTTGATTTATGGAGTTGTCTATCTATAGCCCTTGTTTAAAACTCCATTGAAGCTTAGCTATCGGTTGAATAGAGCTTAGTGTTGGCTTTGGAGGGTGTTGGGTTGATTCGATTCACCTTGGAGGCCTTTGCTTGTTCTTGGTGTTCTTGCTTGGAATTGAGGTAGGGGAAAAACGATTTGTATTCGTCTTTGTATGAGGGTGTGTGCGTCCATGTGTATATATATATGCGAGTTGGTCTTGATAGTTTAGACTATGAATTAGGCCTTTGGGAACATGATTTGTGATATAAATTATGTTTTGATATATATTGCTTAACAAATGTTAAATTGTAAGCCTTGTGAGAAATTGAACGCAATATAATGTTATTTGATAGAAACATGTATTGTGATAGCATATGGTTATGATAAGAACCTTTATGCATTTTGGGGTACACCATGTAGTGTCAAAAACATGGGTGTAGGATTTATACGGATTATGTATTCGTAAGTGTAAGTAGTCTTGTGTCGAATCGTCGTAACAACTGGCCAGGGGGTGTTCCCATGCTACGGAATAATGAGCCGTGAATGGGGTATAGGGTGAGTTGTCTCATTCTCGAAGTCGCGGGTCGTCTCGGGCATTCGTTATACGAATCTTTAGGCACGGGTCGTCTCGTGCCAACCGCATTCCTTGTTGAAAGTGAAATGTCAAAAACACTTGGGAAGAATCTGTGTGGTACTCTTTCTCGTTATAAATGAGTAGGGTATAAATTCGTTAACCTATATTGGGCAAGCGCATATTATGGGGTGTGTTGAGTTATATTGTACTTGAACTATCTCATATGTGTGATTATGATATTGTTATTGAAGCATGCTAGAATTATGGTAAATTATATTATGAGCATGTTGGGAAAAGACTTATTTGTTGGGTTCGATGGGGTTCCTGATTGGTGTGAGAGCCATGTGGAACAAGAGACCGACCTAGGGTTAGTGGCATGAACCTTGGTTAGGTCGAACCGCTCGGACTACCGAGATGGAGGCAATGACGCTTCCTTTACTGGGCTAGTGAGCTCACCCCACACCTTTTATATTTTTCAGGTGATGATCCCGTTAGGAGAGTTCCATAGTCCATTCGTGGACATGTGGATGTATGTCCGCCCTTTTGTGCAGGGGAGGCGGACCACACTTTATTTTGTTGGGCATTAGGTCGATAAATATGTTTCTTTTTCACATGTAAGCTAAACTTGTAAAACCATGTTATTTTGATCCGGCTAGCATGTTAGCCGAGGTGTTATTGATCATGTATATCCCTTGGAGCGCTATGCGCGAGGATTGTGTTCTTTTGGTGCACTTCGGTGCCAAATTGTGTATTTTGATCAAATTATAACATGTTCGCCTTAGAGCGTTTAAATGTCATTCTTGAATATTTTTACTTGGAGTTATGAATGTAAATTGGATGATTTGCCATGAATTGCGAGTATTAGGTGTTTAGCCGAAAACGGTGTTTTTCTAAGTTTTCAACTAACCCTTTTCGATTTGAATGAAAAAAAAACCCGTTTTCGCCTACCCCCGTAGCCCCGGTAAAATTTATTGTTTTAGAAATGATTTTAAATTCATTTTAAGAAGATTTTGATCTTCATAACCCGGTGGTCATTAAAACGGAGACCGGGGGCAAGACGGTTATTTTTACGGATTTTTGAGAAGCGTCCTTAATAAAAATAACCATTTCTCTTCTAATTCCGAGTTAGGGGGATGTTTCCTCATTTATAAAGTCCCAAGGACCAGTTGAGATCTTTCTTGATAGTTTCTAAGGGTTTGGGGCTGTATAGGAGCCACATTTGAGGTTTTCTGGTGCAGACAGTTGATTGGGTGAAACGGAGGAATTTTTCTTCAAAATCTTGAGCTCTCTGGTTCATCTAGTCGACTGGGTCATTAGCCAGTCGACTGGGTGGTTCAGCCCTGTTCTGACCTGTTCCACTATTTCGCTCATATCTCGAGCTACGGGTGTCAGATGGAGGTGTTCTTTAGCTTTTTAGAAAGCTGACTTAAAGATCTTGATGTTAGGCTTTTGCATCGCCTCATGTAATTCGTTTTGGAGTGCTAAATGGTCGATTGAAGTTGACAAGAGATTTCTGACTCTAAACGGAGGAATACCGATTTCAAAATGTTGTAGTTTCCATTTCGTACCTTCAAATTCGGTTCCGTTTGTTCCTATAACTTCTTTTAGGTCCAAACCTTGTATTTATACATTGGAATCACTACTTTAGCCATGCGATGACCATTTTACCCTTTTGTGGGCATTTAATGATTGAAGGTCATTTGTTCTCATCTTTTATTTCTTCCGCATTCACTCCCTTAGCTCTTAGGCTCGGATTTTGGAGTCCTAGGAAATTTGGGGCGTGACACAACCTCATGGCCATGTTTTGGGGCCTTGCACCCCAGGGCTCCGGGCCCTTCTTGTTATTGCTGTAAAAGTTTTATAAAAAGCCTTTTTGGAGGATAACTCCACACCCAACTTTTATAAACACAAACCCATGTGTAACCGGTATGCAACCCATGAAACACATGAATGCAATAATCATGCAATAATACAGAAGCAATATTCATGCTTATAAACCAAAAAGTTTCACATAAGAAATTTACCGAAATCGAACTTATCATTCAATTCACACATTTAATGTGAATTTAACAACCATGAAATCACAATCATGCTTTTAAACCAGGAAACTAACACTTAGGAAATTTACCAAAAATTATTATACCTTTCAATTTGACATACTCGATATGGAATTTAAAACCAAAATATCAAAATTATACATGTTAATCGAAAATTATACATTTAAACAAATTTATCGAAAACCCCTATATAATACAATTCACATATTTAATGTGAAACTAACAACCATAATATCACAATTATGCATTTAAACCGGAAATTAACATTTAAGCAAATAAACCTAAATTTCAATAATTTCCACAATACTACTTCACAAAATGAGTTTAATAATTCTAATTGTTCAGTTTCATGCTCAATTAAATAATTAATTTGCAAACTCACGCATCGAAACAAAAAATGATCCTACTCATATTTTTCAAGTATAGCAAATATATCCAAGGTTAGGAATCCTATAATCAAATTTTCACACCTACACAATCACAAGATGAGATAGTTAAGAAGTTTTTCCCCTACCTCAACGATTTGGAAAAAAAATCACCAAATCGGCCAAAACGAAAATGAAGCAATGAAAAACCCGAACATGAAGGAATCAAGACCATGCCCTCGGGAGTACACTTTACAACTCGTCTCGCAAAAAAACTCATAACCAAAAATCCGGTCATCGGAAAAATTACTCCGATCACCGAACCGAATGTAGATCCGGGAAGCTCTCAACCTTCTCTACAACATACTAGAATCCTACGATTCAATTCCAAGAAGAACTAGATCAAAATCTAGAAAGAAGTCAAGAAAATAAAATTTATGAAATTTTTTAAAAGAGAAAAACACATACCAATATTGGTATCAAATGGAAGATTTTCCCATGAGTAACACAAGTCTAGTTCGTCTGAAGGCACGAATCCAAACAAAGAAACAAGAAAAATCAAAACAAAAACTTGAGGAAGCTTTAATGGTGAGAGAGACAAAAGAGAGTGAATAAGATGAAGAGAAAAGATAAATGAGGAAGAAATACCAATTTTCACTCTATAAGTCAAAATGTAAAAATAATTACACTTCGACCTCTCATTAATCCAAAAATCGCAAAACGATCCACAAAACAAATACCGTGAATCCGGAATGTCACGAAATGCAAACAAGATAAAATAAATCATCATCTGGTACAACTCCATACCCAATGGCCCAACAAGTCCAAATCATACACACATAGTCGCCAACGAACAACAAATCACGAAGTCAGAAACGAAAGTCCATGAAGTCATCCCGCTAAGTCCAAAACATAAACGCGAAAAATTTACACGTATCAAGATTACACAATACGTCATGAATAAATGACGTCACAAAACCATTAATACTTGGAAAAGAATTCCATAAAGGAGAAAGGAAACGTGGGGCGTTACATATTCTTGACTATTCTCATTCATTAATCAGAAGATGATATAATCCGTAGAATAAATGCAAGCAAATAAATCATACTTACACAACAATAATTAATTCATATCAGTGTTAAAAGTGGTCTCCACTAGTGGTTAAACTTAGCTAATTTCTACTTCCAGAGCCAACAATATTCCGTATTTTTGTGAATTTTCTCTATAGCACATTTATTATGTTTTTTTTGTTTTAGTTTTTTTTTGGAGAGGGATTTCCTTTCTCTTTTTGATTTTATTTCCCACTCATAATATATAGTTTTTATATACCTTTCATTTTCTTGGAGAAGACTTTCTTCTCCTATTATGCTTTTTCCACTCACTTTTTCGATACGTCATCCTCCACTCTTTTATATGCAAGTGTTATTGTTTAGAGAAAAAATGTTTACATATATTTTTCTTTGTATTTCCAATATATATATTTTTAGAGATAATACATTATATGATCATAAATGAAACTATAGACATCATGTGCATGTGCTTATATGTCAAGATTGTCTTTTCCAGTTTCAATTTCATCAGTTCACTCACCTATGGAGAATTATATCTCTTTACTTTTCTAACTTAATCATTATTCAGATAAGCAGAAAATATCACAAACATCTAATTTATAGACTAGTCTCATATTCCTAATTAACTCACAAGTTTAATCTCAAATATATTTAAATAAAGATTGATAATTGTAGTATTATAGTAGTAATATATTTATTATTATTATTATTAATTTTTAATATACACATCTTTTCAAAATTAATTAATATATATATATATATTTTTATTTGAAGTTTTTAACTTTTATGTTGTTTTGTGCGAATTCCAATAGTAGTATGTAGTTTTCTATATTTTCTAAAACAAATTTAAATTTCCTCATATTTTGAGTCTACATTATTCTAACCCCACAAACTTTAATCAAACCATGTCCTCATGGTTCTAATAAACATTAAATCATAGTAATAGAACAATATTCTCATTTTTTGGAGCAAGATTTCAAAATGTAGTGGAAACCTCCCCCAAACTTGGTGTATTCCATAATCTGCAGTCTAGCCAAAACCAAGACCAAGATCATAGTAAAATAACAAAAAAGATAATAAATATGAGAGAATGAAATTTTATTGATAACAAAAATTGAAGATAACTTGGCCAAATGCCTACAATGAAAGTGAAATTTGCATAAAATAAAAATGACGTAGTTCTAGAACTTGAAAATTGCAATAATAAAAACTTTGAATCAAATAACAAAATTATTCCACCCCTTAGACTAAAATTCTCCTGACTTCTATTCCTCACGCCACTGATGACGCATCCCCTCATCCAACTCAGCTCCAAAGGACCTTGAACCATAATATTTAGTAAATGCATCACATTCATCCTCCTTCAAATACATGTCCTCTCCCAATTCACTTTCAAGAATTTTAAAAATGAGGAAAGGATAAAGAAGTTTCCAATCATTTACGAATGGGGCCTCATTCTCTACAATCATCTCCATATGCAAACGAATATTCTCAATTATCAAATCAGGAATTGATACCCAATAACCCATGTAAATCTTATAAATCAATTATACCATATTTTGGTAACGGGGTAGTCCATCTTTGTTATGATAAATTTGATTCATAAGAATGGAATCTAAGGCCCAATAATTTATGTCTAGATGATGTTTATCCATTAATTCTACCCTTATAGGAATTTCGTAATCATTGTAAATTTCTCCCACCATCTCAGCAAACGAAGGTATATGATTTAGCGGAAGAGGAAAAAGTTCTTGCAAATTATTAGGGAACTATTGTGGAATTTCTCACTTTTTAATCATATCAGCATCAGTCAAAATTGAGTGAAAATTATATTCTGCCCAAACAGAGAGAGCAATCCCGTGGTCGGTTTCAACTATGGACATATTACGGTAAAACTGATGGACTACCTCAGGAAAGACAACATTAGAACTAGCAATTAAAAGATAAAACACCCCACGATTTTGGAGTAATAGAAATGCAAGATGAAAACGTGGGTGATCTAATCGATTTGCCAGAAATGTAACCTCATACCCTAAATCATGGAGTTCAATAACGTCAAGGTCAGGGTTATCCAAAGGAACATAATGAGGTTCTTCTATTTCTTGAGCAGACTCGTCAACAACCAACACATGCTCGACCTAATTATCATTAATGGAGGCGTTGGAGGAAACAAATAAGAAGAAGGAGAAGAAGAGATAATAATAATCTCAACCATTGTGGTAGTAAAACTTTCTTGTGTAAGGGTGAAGTATAATGAAAACCTAACTGGTATATTTATAAAATATCATAGGCTTAATTAAGTCAATTTTTTGTTTGGTTAAAAATAAATTAATCAAATTTATATAATACCATATTATGAAAATACTACACAAAATAATATTTTTTTTACTATATCAGTCTAGATTAATATTTCTATACCGACGACCAGACTTCTAACCTAAAATGTTATACCTAATGTTCTGGCCGTAGGACTGTATACACTTGTATAATGATCGATCGAAAATTTTCAAAAATTGCAAAAAATTTAAAAATTTAAAAATTATTATATGAAAATTACATTATTTAAGTTATTTATTATAAATATATATGTATATATTATTTTTTTCCGTAAGTAAATAAAGATAAAATAAGCAAATTACGCTACTAACCAAATTTTAACGTCATTGGGCTAACGGTTTTTATTGTATTTTAGTCAGAGTCATATGTGGGATCTATTAAATCAATAGATTCCACCATACCTAAATTAATATCATGCTCGTAACAATGTTTAAGCCACTGGCCATTTACTTTGAAACGATTCCCATTCTTAGGATCTTTTAATTCTACAGCTTTGTGTGAGTACGCATTTATAACCGTATACGGTCTATCCCATCGGGACCGAAGCTTTCTAAGGAAAAGTCTTAATTTAGAATTAAATAGCCAGACTTTCTGACCAGTTTCGAAAGTTTTTCCACGAATATGTTTGTCATGGAATGCTTTTGTTTTAGCCTTATAAATTTTAGCATTTTTATACGCATCGTTACGTATTTCATCTAACTCATTCAACTAGACTTTTCTATATACACCGGCTTTCTTTAAATAAAAAATTTAACCATTTAATTGTCCAATATGCTTTGTGCTCTAGTTCAATAAGGAGATGATACGCTTTCCCATAAACTAGTTTATAAGGCATAGTCCCAATTGGTATTTTGTAAGCAGTCCTATATGCCCATAACGCGTTGTTTAGTCTATTCGCCCAATATTTTCTATCAAGACGGATTGTTTTCTCAAGGATTTGCTTAATTTCCCTATTTGAAATCTCAGCTTACCTGCTAGTTTGAGGATCATAGGTTGTACCTACTTTGTGTTACCAAATATATTTCACATAAATTTCCAAGGTACTTATTATAAAAATGTTTCCCTCCATCACTAATGATAGCTCTTGGTGTACCAAATCTTGTCAAGATGTTAGATTGTAAGAATTTAATAATAGCTTGATGATTAGATTTTTTAGTTGGTACAACATAACCCATTTAGATACATAATCTACCGCTACTAATATATATTTGTACTCTTGTGACTTCAGGAATGGCCCCATAAAATCTATTACCTATACATCAAATAATTCAATTATAAGAATCAGGGTTTGAGGCGTCTAATTTCGTCGAGATATAGCACCTAAATGTTGACACCTATCACACCTTTTACAATATTCGTACGCATCCTTAAATAATGAAGGCCAATAAAATCCTCTTTGTATTACTCTCATTGCTGTCTTCTTAGCTCCAAAATGTTCTCCACATTCAAGAGTATGACAAAACTTATGAATGCTCACTACTTCATTTTGAGGAACATATCTCCTGATCATCTAGCCAGGATAGTACTTAAATAAAAGTGGGTCTTCCTAAATATAATGTTTAACTTGCGAAAAGAAACGATCATTTTCTTGTTTAGTCCATCCCCTGGGAATCCTACCCGTGGCTAAGTAATTAACTATATCTGCATACCAAGGTATTTCTAAACTTACATGGAATAGTTGTTCATCTAGGAAATAATCTTTTATAGGAGTATCTTCTTTGGTTGATTTTACTACTAATCTTGATAAATGATCCACTACATTTTTCGTACCCTCCTTGTCCCTTATTTCCAAATCAAATTCTTGGAAAAAAAGGATTCATCTAATTAATTGGGGTTTTGAATCTTTCTTCGATAATAGGTACTTGAGTACTGAGTTGTTAGAATACACTATAACCTTGGTTTATAGCAAATAGGATATAAACTTATCTAAGACATATACTACAACTAGTAATTCTTATTCCATGGTAGTGTAATTCATTTGAGCCTCAGTAAGCGTTTTACTGCCATAATAGACCGCATGAGGAATTTTATTTTTCCTTTATCCCAGTATTGCCCCTATAGCATAATCTGATGCATCACACATTAATTCGAATGGTCATGACCAATCAAGAGGTTGCAAAATTAGTGAAGTGGACATGAGGTTTTTAAGTAACGTAAAGGTTTTTTGACACTCATCATCAAACGCAAATGGTGCATCTTTTGCTAGTAAACTACAAGTGGTCTTGCTATTTTACTAAAGTATTTAATAAAACATTGGTAAAAACCGGCATGGCCTAAGAATGACTGTATTTGTCGCACATTGGTAGAAGGAGGTAAATTAGATATTAGTTTTATCTTAGCTTTGTTTGTCTCAATTCCCCTTTTCAAAATAATATGCCCCAAAACTATGCCTTCTTGGACCATGAAATGACTCTTTTCCCAACTCAGTATGAGGTTGGTTTCCTTACATCTTTTTAACACTAATGCCAAATGTTCAAGACACTTATCAAAAGTAGTTCCAAATACGAAAAAATTATCCATAAAAACTTGTAGGAAATTTTCAACCATGTCGAAAAAAATGGACATCATACATCTTTGGAATGTGGCTGGTGCATTACATAAACTAAATGACATTCTCCTAAATGCAAAAGTACCATAAGAATAGGTAAATATTATTTTTTCCTGGTCTGCCAGATCAATCGTTACTTGATTATATCCAGAGTATCCATCTAGAAAACAATAACAACTCTATCCTCTCTAAGATTTGATGTATAAATGGTAGTGGGAAATGATCTTTCCAAGTATGAGAATTTAATTTCCAATAATCGATGTAGACACACCATCCGATGGTTGTGCGTTAGGGAATTAGTTCTCCCATCGTATTAGGGACTATCGTAATACCAAATTTCTTGGGTACTATTTGTGTTGGTGGTAGGCGTCAGATGTGTGCAAAATATGTCGTTAAAAATGACACCTTAACGACACTTTAGGTTTTACCCTTCTGCAAGCGCACAGATTAATTGTAGACAATTTTTCTTGAGTAGGGGAATATCGATCCCAAAGAGACGAGGATTGTTCACATCAATAGTCTAAAAACATTGAATTATATTTTTATGAAAAGAGTTTGGTCTTGTAAATTATCTAATACTAACGAAAATAAAACATAAAGCGATAATGAATAATGGTTGTGATTCATAGAGAGAGAAAACTAGGGTTTCCTCGCTCCACCACTAACCGCATAATATAGTTCAAATTATATATCAATGGCATGAAGGCAATCCATTGAATGTGAATCAGGGCGCATTGGGCCAGCAGTTTAACCCCAAAAAGGATTACTCTCAATCGGATCGTGACAATCCATCTCAAGACTAAACTGATTAGTGCATGCCGACTACTAATAGAAAGTAAATGCAGAAAAGTAAATTAAAGCATGAAAATAAACTAAAGCATGTCTATATCAGTTTGTCAGGGCATGACTTGTGTCAACCTAGGGTTTCAATTTTTATGACTACCATTGTGTATAAAATCACAGATTAAGCATCCGAGTTCCAACCCATAGTGAATAATTGTGATTGTGTAAGATAAATATATTTGAAAAGTCTAAGACAAGAATCAATTCAAATATATAAACTTGTATCATGAATAAAAATGGTCTCTCATCTAACACAATCATCATAGTATAGTCACAGTTTCCCCTTTCTACAATTAAATATAAAATTAGAACTACATTAATTGGCTAGGTTTTTGCGAGAAAACCCTAGATACCGAATTTGGCATAGGGTGGAATTTGGTCAACAATGTATAGAAGAGATTTATTAATCTCGACTTGCCAACATGGATCTAACATGTCCTTCTTCTTATGCTCTTTATACAAAATTGACTTTCAGAGACGTTGAGGGTAAGGTGTTACTTATTCATATTCGTCCATATCCAACTCTTCCTCTTCTTGAGGTAGATCTCTTTGAACCTCTTCAGTCACATTTCGCTTGTTCGCTCTCTTCTCAAACTGCTCCTCAGCATTACTATCCACTTATCTTCCAATGCTCAAAACTGTAACTGCTTGAATTGTCTCATGATGAGTCTCAACAAAGGATCCATGTTCTAGTGCTTGTTGTTGCTTCGGGTTATCCATTGGCTGAATAGGCAACATTCATTTTATCCTATCCATAACATTCACTAGTTGTACCATTTGGGATCCCATTTGAGTAATGAATTGAGAATGATTATCAAATTGATTTTTAACCTCCCTTAGAGCACTCATCACCTCTTTTTCAAATGCAAGTGGTCTTTATGTGAAATTTGAGTTGAATTTTCATGTTGGAGATGGTTTTGAGGATATGGAGGGTAAGCTTGATTTGGATTGAATTCTTGGGTTTAGTTTCCTTGAGGATGGGTCTGGTAGTTATATGGCTGGATAACTTGATTATTATTGAATGGCTAGAGAGCCTGATAATTATTGAATGGCTTTCTGGGTTGGTAATTTGACTGATAATTTTGAGCCATGATTGTTGGTGGAGATTGGTATGACTGTTAACTCTGTTGGACCCTTGGTTGTGGATTATATAATTGTTGTTCCAGAGGGAACCTTAATTCCACATTCGACGATTGAGATGATGTGTATGAATTGGTGAAAGGAGTATTATTTAGGCGTTCCATGCTACATTAGCATTGGTAGCAATGAATTCACCATTTTGACACTCATTGTGAGAATAATTGACTTCTACCTCTGACACTTCTCTTCTAGGGGAATGATCACTTTGAATAAGAAGCTTTTCAAATCTCTCTAATTTCTTCTCTATTAATGTCACTTGATCTTTACCTTTATCATGATTAACCTCAAAAGCATTTTCTATCTAAATTAATTATAACGGTTTTAATTTTTTCATTCTTTTACATTGACAACAAAGATTATATGTTTCGTATGAATTAATATTACTATAATATAGAATATAAGATTTACTTCTTCTAATATAGAATATATATATATATATATATATATATAATACAAGAGTTAGAAAATGAATAGATAAATTCATAGATAAAGTATAGTTAATGTAGAAGTCTATCACTTTAAAACGTTTAGCATTTCAAATATAATATATTACGTATTACACAATATTCAATAAAATATAATTTTAAATAGTACTCAAACACTTCTATCACTTTAAAACGTTTAGCATTTCAAATATAATATATTACATATTACACAATATTCAATAAAATATAATTTTAAATAGTACTGATACATTGAAATATACTGAAACACCTCAGTTTATTTGATACACTGAAATATACTGAAACACCTCAATTTATTTGAAAATAAAATTTTACTTTAATTAAAATTTTAAATATAAATACTGAAATATATTGAAGCACCTCAATTTATTTGAAACACTGAAATATACTGAAACACCTCAATTTATTTGAAACACTGAAATATACTGAAACACCTCAATTTATTTGGAAATAAAATTAATAAAACATGAAAATTAAAACTATAAATTCAACGTATGAATATTAATTGTTTTTAGTAATTTACTTATTTAATTGTATAAAATAATTTTTTTATCTAAAGAATTACAATTCTTCATTCCTCTTTTTAATTTATTACTTACGTATTTCATAAGTTCTCCTCTCTCTTTAATTTTTACAAACAGTATATACAAAAAGGAAATTATTTTAAATATTTATTGTATTCCTGCCTAATTTGCAAAGAGACAATTTAATTAGTATAACCTATGTATATGGCATAATTGTACTCACTTTTTATATCAATAATTATCTCTCCGGACAAAATAATATTTTGATGGTGAATTAATATGGAATCGGTATTTTTTAATTGGTCCAAATTAATTTTAATACTGAAATTGTAAAACCCTTCATACTTTTATAGTAGTATATAGATGTGTCCTTGTATTTTCATCTATGTATTTATTATATTATTTACAAGTCTTTCTCTCAACTTTTGCTAGTATGATTAAATACATGAAATACGATTAGGCTGTTCCTGAATGTAATGCTATACCTATTTTGTGTAAATGTTGAATTATATTTGTGCAACTATTCTATTTAAAAATATATGCAAGGCGTTGACAGTTTTCAACATATATATTGTATTATTCATTCGCCAATATATATATATATATATATATATATATATAATGAACGTAGACGGTGGGTGAGATGGAAGAGTTCGTGGGTCTTTCACCATGATGTATCAGGTTCAAATCCTCCCAATGTCGTTAACTTCAGGGTCTCGGGATTAGTCGAGGTGCGCGTAAGCTGGTCTGGATCACCCCGGTTACCAAAATATATATATATAACCTATTAGTCAAGAAAATAAAATTTGTCTAGAAAAAAGGCAGCTACCAGGGGGTGAAAATCCATTTTTTTGTAACATTTTTAGTTCTTAAAAAATGAAAATTTGTGTAGCAACGGCAACAACATTGTATTTGTATTGAATATATGTGTTCATTTTGTTATGATAGAGCGTCTGATCATACTAGAAACAAGCATAAAGAATGTAGAAAGAACCCCTCCCTTTTTTCAATCTCTTTACATGGATTGAAGGTGCTCATGTATTAATTGTTCTGATAAAGCAGCAGATCGTACTAGCAACTAGGGAAATAAAACCTAGTGGTTCTCCTATGGTAATATAAACAGCATTTGTGTGATATTTTAATCTATTAGTATTTAGTCTAAAATTAACTTTTGTATATAAATCCGTGGAGTGGTCTCAGTTGGGGATGGAATTGCATGTGTTTATGAATTAAACAAGATTCAAGCTGGGGCGTGAGGGCCCTTACGTGAGCTTTATTGAAAAGGCTCTTTACTATAGAAAAAATATCTTTATTATGTTGAAATATACAAAATATAATTATTATCTGTTCTATATCGATTTCTTATTAAACATGTTTGTATACTCAGCCTATATATATAGATCATTTATGTACAGTTATAATATACACAAAAATACAATTCATTCAATAATACATATTTATTATTAATATTCTTCTTCTTTTATTTTTCTTTGATTTTCTACTTCATATTATAGCTTTTGTTCTCTGTTTGTATCTCTTTATGATTTTCTAGTTGATATTAGAGCCTACCGATTCTTGGTAGTTCTTTCCGCTTATCTTCGTCTCTGCCTGAGATGGTGCTCCATATCCCATCTCCGGCAGTAATTTTCAATTAATATATATTAATATGATATATATATATATATTATATTTTTTATTGAATTTGTCTTTTACCCCACCAAAATTCTTGTTTCTTGCTTTTTCCTCCTTTTAGGATTTGAGAGCCTTAATCTCCCATGGGTTTGCCCTTGTTTACGGGTTCAATGATGTTGTTAGCCCTTGTTTATGGGCCCGTGTTTGTGATTCCTGTTGATTCTTCCCTCTGTTGATTCGTTGCTACTAGTCCCTTATGCTACCGATTTTTGTGTTTGTACAGGTGGAGCCCTAATCCCTTATGTTACCGATTTTGTCGGTACAGGTGGAGCCCTGTTTCTCAATTATTTTTTATTTGTTTGGAAACTTCAGTATTTCTCGGTGGTTTTCCCGAGATCTCGGAATCATTATCTCAGCATCAATATTTTTTGATTTATCTATGGTACGTGGCTATCAATTTGTTCGATAGTGTGATACGTGTCAAGTGGCAAGATACATCAGGATGTGTTCAGAGGTGACTTTTTCTCAGTTTCATATTGGATTTGCGAAAATATCAGTGTCTAACTTGCTGGAGAGTGTTGGAATATACAAAATACAATTATTGTGTGTCCCACATCAGTTTCTTATTAAACATGTTTGTATACTCAGCCTATTTATATAGGCCTTTTATGTACAGTTACAATACACACAAAAATACAATTAATTCAATAATACAAATTTATTATTGATATTCTTCTTCTTTTATTTCTCTTTGATTTTCTACTTCATATAAGAGCTTTTGTTTTCCTTTTGTATCTCTTTATGATTTTCTAGTTATTATAGAATAAGCAAGCGCGCTAGCACGAAAGCCCCTTACTCTAGATAGGGCGTTAGCAAAAAAATATTGGACCGATATATTCTCTTTTTTGAATTAGTATATACATATATATCTTCTACCCATATGTATGACAATATGAATAAATAGAATGAAGACATTTGTTTTAATTATCTTTTCATTGAAAATAAAATAATAATTATTTATTATCTAATAA
This sequence comes from Cornus suecica, assembly GCA_963922005.1. Taxonomy (NCBI): domain Eukaryota; kingdom Viridiplantae; phylum Streptophyta; class Magnoliopsida; order Cornales; family Cornaceae; genus Cornus; species Cornus suecica. The sequence goes on from OY998244.1 coordinate 18,843,357, forward strand.
AATGGGTTTGAGTTTAGTCAAATGGTCTAAATTAACTTAATAAAGTTTGAAGTAATTAATTTAATTTACGATAAAATCAAGGATGAACCTATGAAGAGCCCAGTGGGGGCCAATGCCCTCACTGAATTTTTTAAAGCTCACACATGATGATCAAAATGCACAAATATGTTACATTTTGACAACAAAATTGGGAGTTTAATGATTTTTTGGTAATTTTAAGTGATTTTTTTTAAAGACATTTAATATATATAAAAAATTATTAATGAATTTTAAGATGTGGTCGATCTTCTTACGAAACCATTCCACCGTATTAAATTTAAATAAATAAAAATTCAAATCATAAAATATGTACTTTATTTTGAAATTAATCCAAAATAATTAAAATAAATACATAGTTCACCACCAAAATGAATTTCGCGGTGGATTTTGTTATTTTGGTTGGGTTCATTCAAAAAATAAATAACCAAAACCGGTATTACGACCTCCGTAACGGCCGTTTCAGAAAATATCAGCCGATTCAAATGTGTAAATCGACATCCACCAATATATCAGGTTATAACAATAATACTAACTCAACAAACCGTTACGAAACACTGATGCATAATGATTTCGGCCGTTTTTGCGAACCATGCTATATATAACTAGACGGAAGAAATGTGGCTTTGTTTTTTTGTTTTTTCTTTGACATGTGTCCACCACTTGTTTTTTGGAAGAGTGACCTGATTGTGACAAATAATATTGACCATTGAAGTATTTTTTTAACATTGATGACCCAATTGAACCTGTGAAAATCTTCTTTTGTATGTTTGTGCTTTGAGTACCATCAGTAGTGTCTTCTTTCTCAATTGTTTTTGTTGAATGGAAATTAAATGAATTTGTGGAAGCACAAATGACTGTGTCCAATGTATTTCTTGCTGAAAAAGGGGTTTGTTTGACCATAGTTTGTTTCAATTTGAAATAATTCGTGGAAGCAGTTAATCATAGAGGCCTTTATCTACTTTTATTTTAGGGGAATTTTTGGAGGTATATATTGTTCATTTGACACTTGAGAAAAAAGGTCCTAATACATGGTAAGTGGCAATATTGCAAATGAATCTGTCTTGTTCATTCAAGAATGATTTCAATGAATTACAATCTACTACGCTACATATTAAAAAATGTGAAAGGGAAATTAAATATTTTATTCGAGCCCTACATGAAAGCATTCAATGGATAGGGATTTGATGTGTTGAGCTTGAAATTAGTGAGTGTGCATTCTTTAGTTAATACTGTGGTCCTAATTTTTTATTTTTTATTTTTTTAAAAAAAATTGAATATAATTCATTTCATACCCAAGGTTAGCTCTATTTATACTGACAAATATATATCTTGAGAAAACAATATGCATGATTCAGGAGAATCATTTCTTCAATTTAGATTCATTCGAGTGATGTAACTTTCTAACTTTAATTCACTTAGATGTTCTTTGGAATTGGGATTCATAGTGACTGTAAGTGCCAAAAATTCCAGAACACTCAAATAAATATATTTTTTTATTAACTTTTGATTTTTTTTATATACATTTTTTATTGGGCTTGAGGCCCATTACGGCAATTACACCTTGATTACATCACCATGACATCACTATTTCTATTTTCTAAAGAAATACACAAGTGAAATGGACCTAGTTATTGGACTTATAAAAGTCTTGTTGGGCCAACAGCCCGATGGATCATATGCTTGATGGACTTAAGCGGGTTTGGATATTTTCACTCTTACACATGCCTGCTTCTTTATGATAGGCCACCGCACAATCAAGCCCATTAGAGAGAAGGTAGAGTGGAGAGCAAGGTACATCACCCTTGTCGGGATGACGTGGCAGATCTAATAAATGCGATGGTTTACCATTGTTCAAATATTCAGAACCTACGGTCCGGGTGGCCTCGATTGGCGAGAAGAGAGCGCACGTGAAGCAAGGTGACGCTTCGTTTCCCAAGCGCACGACTTTTCAGGCAATTCAGAGACTTCTATAAATACCCACTACTCATGTCGAATGTCCATCCCATTTCAAAACTTACAACTTTCAGAAAACTCTTTGCACTTGAGATCTTTGTTTATCATTGCCAGAGTCCATTATCTTTTCCAAGAAAGCGTCCGAAAACTCTTCGAGATTCATCTTAGAGTAAGTTCTCTCCTTTCATCTTTGTGTCTTTCTTTTCAATATGTCCGATAGTGACGATACTCGGTCGGGTAATGACCGCCTACCTTCCTCCGTGGACCCAAATGCTTCTCTCAGTTCACCCTCAGTAGAGGTGGTTAGGGTAGTTGGGTCCAATCCACTAGAGGTCAATCAAAATATTGCAGTGGTCAGGAATCCGGCTGTAAGGACCTCGGGAGATCAATTTTATGCTGACCCCATCCCTCCTACACATAAGGTAAAAACAATATTAAAGAGGTTAAGGGTAAAATGTGGGATACCCGATGGGGTTATCATTAAGAATTACCCAAAAAATACGATTTCAGGAAAGGTGAGGGGGTCATGGATCCTCATATTATGTTGTCGGCCTTCCACCTTCAGGTTCTTAGATTCCCAATCCAACCCTACTTCATTTACACCCTAGCTACCTTGGGTCTGGCTCCGCTTCAGGTGGGGCTTAACTTCTTCAGGATCTTGGCTATGCTCCTGATAATTAATTGGGAGCTAGGTCTAGATATCAGCCTGGCCGAACTTCTATTCTGTTACAAGATACAGGACCAGAAGGACTGCAGGGGCCGGTACAATCTTTGTCCTCTAAGTAGGAGAAAGATTTGTTGTGGCACTGAAAAGTCCAACAAAGGGTGGAAAGAGAGGATGATCTTGGTAAGCGGGAACTGGAGGCTCCCTGGATCATCAGGATTCAAAGTCCCGAGTGAATTTAACTGACCCATATTCCTTTCCTTCAAACCATTTCATAGGGGGTCGTGCTATTGCGATCAGTGCAATGATAAGCTGGGCCTCCATGTGCTTGAGTTTCTGGGAGCACCTGACAACTTCAAAACTTCTACATATATCAGATCCCGGTATGAACTCCTTAAATTTAAAATTTGGGGACAACCCCTAAGGATGTGTACTAATTTCCTGACGGGTTCCAATTTGCAGGCATTGTCTACTGAAATGCTGAGAATCCCACAAGTCATGCTAAAAAAGAAGGCTAAACGGGCGGTTGGCCCTTAAGCGACACCTTCAGTACCGGGTGAGGTTTAAAGCGGTCAGGGGTCGCAAAGTATTCCAGTTCCTCCGTCTGGGCTAATTCCCCATCGCTGGTGGAAAACACTCCGGTGACTCCAGCTCCTGCGATGGGAAATGTTCAAATCGTCCCGATCAACCCTTCAGGATCCGAGGAGGTCGTTCTCCCTTCAGGAGATATTCCCATTCCTCAATCCTAACTGGTTGAGGGAGAAGCCAGTTTATCGGGGACACGATATCCCCGATCAGAGGAGGTTGTACCAGACTGATTGGTTAGGCCCCATTTGACCACAACGTCATCTCCAATCCTGGTAGAGGATATTAGGGCTTCAACAAAAGAGGAGCGACCTGTTCCATGGGCTCCAAAGATAACACTTCCTGGCGGTGGCTTTCTGGTAAGGGGGAGCGAGACCTTCGACAATGACGAAGCCCTTTGGGCAATGGGTGCCCAGATTTGGACTCCTGCTGACAGGAAGAAACTGAGATAGATCAACAGGGCAGAACTGACCTTAACCGGTCATGAGATTGCCATGAAGGTAATTTTCCAGTGTATTGCCTCATCAATCATACTTGGTATTTCTTTACTTTGTCATTTGATTATACTAACACTTGTTCTTTTGGTAGATGCTCTATCTGATGCAAGCCTATAATGCAAAGATGGAGGAGGACGCTAGATTGTTTCGCAAATCCAATGACCTTCTGAAAGTGAAGGAAGATGCGAGGAAAAAGGCTGCATCCTTACTGTTGATATCCAATGAAAAATTGGATGTTCAGACTCAAAGGGAAATTACCGCAGAGCAACAGCTTTGGGTTGCTCGTGATAAGATCCAGGAGATGGAGGCGGTACGGCGGGCCCTGTTCTTTGAAACGGAGGACCTGAAAGCGGAGAATGCAAGCCTGACGGCTGAGAATGAGGACTTGAAGGCCTCTAAGGCCAAACTGTTGGAGGAGAGGGCAGAGACCGAGAACCTCCTTGAGGTGGAAAGGTCGATGGTTGAGATGTGTCACTGGGGTGGCAATGAGATGTACAAACGTTTTTGTGACACCTCCCAGTACCAAATCGGGTTCGGATGAAGGTCATGCTTCAATGACATGCAGAAGCCTATTGAGGATAGGGATTTTGCCTCAATTGCAGAATTAGATGAGAGCTTGGGTATCGTTCCACCGTACGATGATCCGGTTGGGGGTCCTGACGACGTTCGTTTCTGTGAGTTTTTGACTAAAGCTCTCCCCGGGAAGAGTGCTACAACCGGTTATGCTCTTCCAGCTCCTGACGGGGCCATTTTTCCTACGAACTCCGATATGGCAGGCACTAGTGTTGATCTTTAGGATTTTTGCTTATAAAACATTTTGTAAGCCTTGGCCATCGGGGCCCAATTTTGAATGATAGATCATTGTTTTTGTCCATTCGACTTTTTAATGTTTATACTCTCCTGGATGGATATGTGTTTTTAAGTGAAGAGGCCCACATGGCTTATTTTTTGTCAATTTTGTGATCTCTTCAGGATCAGTGTTATGTCTTCGGGCACTTCAGGCCATGCGATAAACAATGCAACACTTGGCTTATTTTTTGCAAACTTTTGTAATCACTTCAGGATCAGTGTTATGTCTTCGGGCACTTTAGGCCATGCAATAGACAATGCAACACTTGGCTTATTTTTTGAAAATTTTTGTGATCACTTCAGGATCAGTGTTCTATCTTCGGGCACTTAAGGCCATGCGATAGACAGTGCAACACTTGGTTTATTTTTTGCAAAATTGTGTGATCACTTCAGGATCAATGTTGTGTCTTTCGGGCACTTCAGGCCATGCGATAGACAATGCAACACTTAGCTTATTTTTTGCAAATTTTTGTGATCACTTCAAGATTAATGTTGTGTCTTCGGGCACTTCAGGCCATGCGATAGACAATGCAACACTTGGTTTATTTTTTGTAAAATTTTGTGATCACTTCAGGATCAATGTTATGTCTTCGGGCACTTCAGGCCATGCGATAGACAATGCAACACTTGGATTATTTTTTGAAAATTTTTGTGATCACTTCAGGATCAGTGTTATGTCTTTCAGGCACTTTAGGCCATACGATAGACAATGCGACACTTGGTTTATGTTTTGCAAAATTTTGTGATCACTTCAGGATTAGTGTTGTGTCTTTCGGGCAATTCAGGCCATGCGATGGACAATGCAACACTTGGCTTATTTTTTGAAAATTTTTGTGATCTCTTCAGGATCAATGTTGTGTCTTTCAGGCATTTCAGGCCATGCGATAGACAATGCAACACTTGGCTTATTTTTTGCAAAATTTTGTGATCACTTCAGGATCAGTGTTGTGTCTTCAGGCATTTCAGGCCATGCGATAGACAATGAAACACTTGGTTTATTTTTGTTTCAGTAGATATTTACAAGCTATTTTGTCACAAAAATGATTTTCTATTGATCAGGTGCTCTAGCCTTTTTACAAAAAGATTAAAGTAAAAGCAGAATTTGACCCTTTAAGGGTAATACCTCTTCAGGCGAGAGGCTTTCTGGGAGTTTGGTTCCATTCCGCAATCAATATTTCTTCGAACACGGTATGCCCCGCGGACGATGACTTCGGTAATGGTGTACGGGCCCTCCCAAGGCTCCCTGAGCTTGCCTACGAGCCCGATTTTTCGCCTCAGGACCATATCTCCGACTTGGAACTCTCTTCTTTTGGCTTTTTGATTGAAGTAATTCCAGGCGTGCTGTTGGTAGGCGACTAACCTGATCCCGACGGCTTCCCTTCTTTCATCTAGTAGATTAAAGTTTTGAGCCAAGTGCTGGTTATTTGGTACTTCAATCTAGGCGAAGCTCCGGAGGGTTGGAACCCTGACTTCCGTTGGGATCACAGCCTCGGCGCCATATGCCATGGCAAAGGGGGTCTCCCCAGTGGGTTGCCTAGGAGTCGTTCTGTATGACCAGAGTACTTTAGGTAATTTCTCTAGCCAGGCCCCTTTGAATTCCTCAAGTTTTTTTGCCAGGGTGCTGAATATGGTTCGATTTATCCTTTCCGCCTACCCGTTCCCTTGCGGGTAGCCGATCGAAGATGTATTCTGGTTGATACCATGTTCGGCAAAGAATGCTCTCACTTATTTGTTGTCAAGATTCGTCCAATTATCCATCATGACAGTCCTTGGTAACCCGAATCTGCATATTATTTGGGTCCATATGAATTTGATGACGTGGCTACCTTTGACGGTGGGATAGGCTTCCACTTCCACCCATTTGGTGAAATAATCAGTGGCCAGAAGGACGTAGGCATTTAACCGGATCGCTTTCGAGAGGGGTCCCACTATATCCATTCCCCATCGGGCAAATGGGTGCGGTACTAGAGTGGGATGCAAGAACTCAGGTGGCCGATGGATAGCATCCCCGTGCATTTGACATAGCTTGCACCTTCGGACGTATTCTTTGGCATCTCATGACAGATAGAGCCAGAAGTATCCTTGGGAGAGTATCTTATAGGCAAGGGATCTATCTCCAGAGTGGTTCCCACAAGCTCCACTGTGAATCTCCTGCATTACTACTCTTGATTCTGATGGCGTAATACATTTCAAGTAAGGGTCTGAAAAGGATCTTAGATAAAGTTTCCCATTTATAATTGAGTATTGGGTTGAATTCCTCCTGATCTTGTGAGCTTCGGCTTTGTTCTCTAGGAGAGTTCCACTTCGTAGGTAACCCACCAGGGGATCCATCCAGCTGGGTTCCCATGGGATGAGCATTACTTGTTTGGGCTCCTGGATACTCGGCCTGATTATAAAGTCCACAAGTACAACACGGGTCAGGTCTTCTCCGGCTGAAGATGCCTGATTGGCGAGGTGATCAGCTACAGAATTCTCACTCCTTGGGATCTGTGTGAAGGTTACTTTTTGAAAACTTTCTATTTCTTCCAATACGAGTGCCCGGTAAGCTTCGTACTCTCCCTTGATTTGCCGAATCACCAATTGAGAGTCACTGTGTACTCTTAGGGCCTGGATCTGGAGGCTTCGGGCTAACCTCAAGCCAGATACGATGGTTTTATACTCAGCCTCGTTGTTCCTGGCAGGGAACTATAATTGTACTAACATATGAATGCGCGTTCTATCGGGTGTCAAGGCTTCCAAACCGATGCCTGATCCGGCACAGCTGGCCGATTCGTCCACAAAAAGCTTCCAGGTGTCAGGTTCAATTTTCTGGTTTGGCTCTTCAGTTTCACTTTCAAGTAAAAAGTCTGCCACTGCCTGTCCTTTAATGGAGACCCGGGGTATGTACGTCAAGTTGTATATGCCCAATTCGATGACCCATTTGGAGATCATGCCTGAGAGGTCAGGCTTCGACATAATAACCTGTATGGGCATGGCTGTCGGGACAACAATCTGGTGAGCTTCAAAGTAATGCCTTAGTCGTCTCTTGGCATTCACCAGTGACAGAACCAATTTTTCTTGCCTGCTGTATCTAGTCTTTGCCTCAGCCAAGGATTTGCTGGTGTAGAAAAATGGCATTTGAAGGTTCCCATCCTCTCTGATGAGGGTTGCACTGGTCGACACAGAGGATACTGCTAAGTACAAATGTAAGACTTCATCGGGAGTCGGCGTGGATAGGATCGGGGGCATGTTCATGTACTCTTTCAACCTTGCTAGGGCTTCAGACTGCTCAGGACCCCATACTTCTCCCTTCCTTGCTTTGATTGCCTGAAATAATCCTCTACATCGATCAGTGAGTCGTGAAATGAACCTGCTAAGGGCAACCACTCTTCCCGTTAAAACTTGAACGTCTTTATGTGTCCGGGGCTCCTTCATTTCCATCAGGGCCTTGACTTGTGTCGGGCTGGCCTGGATTCCGGTTCGGTCCATGATATGCCCCAGGAACTGCCCGGACGATACAGTAAAAGAGCATTTCTCTGGATTAAGCTTCATGCCATGTGACCTAAGGGTGTCAAATACTTGGTGCAGGTGGGTAAGATGGCCTTCCTTCTTCCTGCTCTTGACCACAGTGTCGTAGATATATCCCTCAATTACTGTACCCATCATCCCCTTAAAGATCTTGTTGACCAACCTCTGGAAAGTGGCACCTGCATTTTTCAGTCTGAAGGGCATAACTTTAAAGTAATAAGTACCTGTCTCAGTAATGAAAAAGGTATTTTCCTCGTCCATCGGGTTCATTTTTATCTGGTTGTAACCTGAATAAGCATCCAGAAAAGTCAGATGATTGTAGCCTACGATAGCATCAACCATCTGGTCGATCTTTGGCAATGGAAAGTTGTCCTTCGGGCATACCTTGTTTAGGTCAGTGAAATCAACACAAACCCTCCATTTTCCATTCTTCTTCTGGATGACCACTACGTTGGTAAGCCATTCGGGATACCAGGCCTCTCTGATGAAACTAACTTGGAGCAATCTGGATACTTCATCTGCTATAACTTGGTTCCGATATGTCCCCATGCGCCTTTGTTTTTGCCTGATGGGTCTGACATTCGGGTCGACATGCAATGAGTGTTGGGCAATATCAGGATTGATCCCCGGCATGTCCGTATTCTCCCATGCGAAGACATCGGAGTTATCCTGCAGCAATTGTGTTAGTTCTTTCAATTCATTGTCGGTAAGATTTGTACCTGCAAAAGTAACTTTTTCCGGGTTGTCGGGCACAACATTAACCGGCTGCAATGGTTCGACCACAATTGGGGTACCCATATCCCCCTCCTGTAATTGTTGTTTGGAGCCTGAAGACTGCTCCTTGGAGTGGGGCACCATTGGGACTTTCCCCTTCCGGATCTCCTTCAGGGTGATCGCATAGCATTCTTTGGTGGCCACTTCGTCTCCTCTGATGTCAAAGGTACCTAAACTGTCGGGACTCATGCATCTCATGACCCAGTGGAGAGTGGAAGGAACGCTCTGCATTCGGTGAATCCATCCTCTTCCCATGAGCAGGTTGTACGAGGGCTTCGCATCCACCACAACAAATGTCTTAGTCAGGGTCCTTTGAGCAGCAGATACCGGCAACTGGACTTCCCCGATCGGCTCGATTTTCCTTCCATCAAAACCTGCGATGGGGTACCGTGATGTCATAATTTCGATCGGGTTGATCTCGAGCTTCTTAGAAGCCCATTTGGTGATGATGTTTACGCTGCTTCCTGGATCAATCATGACTCTCTTTACGAGACAATTGGCCACCATTAACCAGAGGATCATCATGTGGGGTCTGAACACCCCAAAAGTCCAATGTTGAAAAAATGATTTGGGCTTCTCCTGCCCCGGGTGGATCTGATTGATTTCATTGATTCTTCTCATCTGGTGGGCCCTCCGCCTATGACTCCGGCATGATCCTTCCGTTTCCTTGGAGAAGGGGCCGCCATGAATCATGTTAATGATCCTGAGCGGCTGTGCCTCTGAAGAGCTACGAGGAGCGCTAGGGGTACGTTGATCGGTCCTCGATCTGTCCCGTTGGACGTAATCTCGATGTTCTCCATGAAGCAACAACGCTTCCACCTGTTGCCTGAGATTATGACACTCATTTGTGATGTGCCCAAAATCACCGTGGAAAGCACAGTGCTTTGACTTGTCCCTTTGGTCAAGTGGTTGTCTGATGGTTGGGGGTAGTTGGAAAATCCCCTTAGGTTTTTTCTCCTGGTAGAGCTTCGTAAGGCTGACTTTTAGGGGCGTCACCTTATCTTTGAATTTGGAGCGCTTGAGTGGTTTCGGGGCTGATGGTCCCGGTGGAATTGATGATCCTGATGAATTCGAATGCTTTCGATCAGCCGCTCGATCCTTTGATTGGGTTTCAATGTTGACCAAGGCTGCCCTCTTCTGCCTGACGGTCTCCTCCTTTTCAATCCTCAAGTACCCCTGAGCTCTGGAGTTTAATTCCCCAGTGCCCGAAGGTGGGCGTTTTACCAGGGATTGGTGGAACTTAGTCCCTGGTATGAGGGTCATACGGAAGGCCTCAACAACAAAGTGTTGGTCACAGTTATCAACAGAAGATGATTCGATGTTGAATCGGGATATAAAACTTTTCAGTGACTCTCCTTTCTCCTGGATCATGCTGAAGAGGCAGGATATGGTTTTTTTCTGTCTCCTATTCCCATAATACTGGGCAATGAAGAGCCTGGTCAATTGTTGCCAGCTGGCAATGGATCGGGAAGGCTGCTTCCTAAACCATAATAAAGCAGCATCAGCAAGACTGGTAGAAAACACTTTGCAGAGCAAGGAATCGCTTTCGGCGTACATGGTCATCTTTTGGAGGATCTGATAAATGTGCTTTTCAGGGTCCTTAGTGCCATCGTATGGGGTGAATTGAGGCATAACAAATTTATTTGGGAAAGACTCTAGGGTTATTTCGGGGACGAAAGGCGACTGTATCAGCTCGGCTGACGCTTGGATGGCCATGTCATCGGTGGACCGGGCCATCAAGTCCCCGAGGACTTTCCTTTGGAATTCATCCATCATTGCCTGAAGTTTTTGGGGGGTCATGGATTCGTCGGCTGCGGGAGCCTTTCCTGAGCGTTAGGAAGACTCGACGTGATCTTTCGGTTTGTCGCTATCTTGCTGGTTCAAGGAATGGTCGAGCGCCTCAGCCGGAGGGTTGGGTGTAATAACAGAGGGGCAACTGTTGATGGAGCCAGTCTCGCCATGACCTCCGCATTCTGTTTTTCCAGGACCAGGCTACGTTCCTCAGCAACTACCAAACGTTGAAGGATTTGCTCCATGGATTGGGGACCTCCCGGACGACCGTCCGTAGTGGTTGGAAGGTCTGTTTGCGAACGAGTGACTGACATCTTTGCCCAAGAAGTAATGGGTGAAGGTTTTTGAAGGTGGTGAAAAGTCTTTTAGGCTTAACAAACGAACTCAGCTCAATGAGATGGGAAGAAGGAGACGATTTTACAGATCCCGAATGGTTAATTTGAAAAATCTGGAACTCCTTGATATACCTTCCCACAGTCGGCGCCAAAGTGTAAATGTCAAAAATTGCACAACACTCAAATATATCTTTTTATTAATTTTTTACTTTCCTTATATACATTTTCTTATTGGGCTTGAGGCCCATTAGGGCAATTACACCTTGATTACATCACCATGACATCACTACTTCTATTTCTTAAATAAATACACAAGTGAAATATGTCTAGTTATTGGACTTATAAAAATCTTGTTAGGCCAACAACCCGATGAATCATATACTTTATGAATTCATGAGTTTGGATAATTTCACTCTTACACTGACAGCCTGCATTATAACATAATTGTTCACTAATTGTTAATTGGTCATTACCTATAGTAACCTTGCTGATTGATCATAAGTATCTATTGTCAATTTACACACCATTCGTAGGTAAAGCGATATATATATATATAATAGTTGGCCACTACTGACCAGAGCATAGGCATCACCATCCTTGTCAGACTCTCCCTGTATGCTAGCTACAGTTTCATCATACGCCGTACAAACACCTGCAAGCAATTTGAGTCCAGGCATTGGACCATGTACAATCATGTTATCATATATGTGTGTATATATACAGAGCTAAGGAAATCTGAGATGATAGGTGCATGTATACGAAATATGCAGGCTGACACACATAGATATAGGAAACAAAAACGCATTACGAACTCAAATATTAAAAAACGGTGGTTCATTCATGGAAGTGTTGACCCCGCAAATTTGTGAACCCGTGGCGTGGCAGAACGATGGATGGGTGATGATGTGGCAAACAAACTAGGCCGAATCAAGAAGCGGGCAAAGAAGCATGGGCTTGGAGGTCCTGACCAAACAAAAAAATTATGTTCTTTTTTTTGTGTTTAAAAGGCTTTTATCTTTATTATGCAATTTACTTTCTTAGCACTGTTTATTTTAATTCCTTTTAATATCGTTCTTTTAATTTTCTTGTCATGCACTTTCAATATCATTTATTTTTCATACATGATTTCAATTTCAAGTCTCTTTAAATTTCTTGCAATCATTTCTTTCAATTCCCTTCTCCCATTTCTCTTATTCTTCTCGGTTACCGAAAGTTTTTTTTGTTGAGACAATTAGAATCATTCACGAGAGTTGAATTATTTCTCTCGTTAATCGCCTGATTTTATCCCTTATGTTCAAAAGAGACAAAAAAATCATTCATTTTGAACCGGTTGAACTCCGTTACCGGTTCTGATACACTCGCATCTCACGAAAAAGAAAAGAATTGGCCTAATCCTTCGGCTGATTATTTTTTGGAGCGAACAGGAAGAACGAAAAGAAAGTAATACTACCAAATGCCTAATGGTCAAGTGGTATCTGCCTTTACTCCCAAATGAAAAAGTCAAAGGTTCAAGCCTTAATGGAGGCAGCGTATGTAAATTTATTACCTTTCAAAAATATTAAATGATCAGTACGTGTGAGACTTTTTTTTTTAATTCACGGACCGGTGCAAGTTGACCCCATAGAAAGTAGAAATTAGGGTATTGATTCTCTCTACCTAGAAAAAAAAAATGCATATATTTCATTAATTATACACTTTAACGAGATAACATGTCTGAGAGTTTTACCTGTGCAAAAAGATCAAAAGACAGAAATCAATTTCTAGTTTGTTATGATCATCAACATTATCGTTTTATGATTACGTTCTCGTTATATGATTGTTCTTAACAAGGTTCACAACTACTATTCTGATAATTGACGAATTGAGGTATTTACATTTATTTATGCATTTAAGAATAGGGAAAATATCACTAACCTCCTATGAGGTTTAGTGATATTACAAGCAATACCCCTACTGTTTCAAAAACGAGCAGATACCTTTCTCCAGGTTAGCTTTGGTATCACTTTCACCCCCTCCGTCCAAAGTCAAGCCGGTAAACTCTGATTTCATGTGTGATTTTACCTAATTGTCATTCATATTATATTATAATTTTATGGTTAATTTCAATAAACCCTCCTAAACAATTGAATTTCATATTGCCCACACCCTAATGGGTAAATTACAGTTTTACCCCCTAAAATTCGAAAAAAATATTTAAAATTCAAAAATATATTAAAATTGGAAATGTATATATATATAATTCAAAAATAAATATATAAAATTTGAAAAAATATAAATTTCGAAAAACATATATAAATTTCAAAATATATATATAATTTCAAATAAATATATAAAATTATAAATAAATATATAAAATTTTGAAAATATATATAAATTTTGGAAAAAATATTAAAATTGAAAAAAATATATCAATTGAAAAAAATATATATAAAATTTGAAATAAATATATAAAATTATATATAAATATATAAAATTCAAAAACAAATATAAAATTCCGAAAAAATGTTTACATTTCGAAAAACATATATAAATTTCAAAATATATATCTAATTTGAAATAAATATATAAAATTTCAAAAAATATATAAAATTTCGGAATATATAAATAATTCGAAAATACACATATATATAATTTTGAAAATATATATATAAATTTTGAAATATATATATAATTTAAAATAAATATATAAAATTATAAATAAATATATAAAATTACAAAAAATATTAGAAAAAAAGGTGCTTAGGATTTGATAGACTTCTCACCCTATGCACAACAAACATTGGAATTTGAATAAAGTATAAATTAGTCGTTCCTGTAATGTAGCCTCTACAAATATATGCATGTTTGAACTCGCAAAATCAATATTATTTTTTATCTTCAAAGTGAGTAAGTACATTTCCGAATTGAGATTATGAAGAAAAGAAGAAACTCATTTGAGATTATGAATAAAAGAAGAAACACATTTCGAATTTATATTTGTTTTTCGAATTTTATATATATTTTTAATTTTATATATTTTTTTCGAATTAGATATATATATTTTAAAATTTATATATGTTTTTCGAAATTTATACATGTTTTCAGAATTATATATATATGTTTTGAATTATATATATTTATTTATAATTTTATATATTTATTTCAAATTTTATATATATATTTCGAAATTTATATTTTTTTATATATATATTTTTTGAAATTTATATATGTTTTTCGAAATTTATATTGTTTTTTAATTTATATTTTTTTTTCAAAATTTTATATATCTTTTTGAAATTTTATATATATTTTTCGAATTATATATATATGTTTCAAATTTTATATATTTTTTAAATTTTAAATAATTTTTTAAATTTTAGGGGGTGAAATTGTAACTTACCCATTAGGGTGGGGCAATATGAAATTCAATAGTTTAGGGGGTTATTGAAATTAACCATAAAATTATAACATAATATGAAGGGCAATTAGGTAAAATCACACATAAAATCAGAGTTGATCGGCTTGACTTTAGACAGAGGTGGTGAAAGTGATACTAGAGCTAACCTGGAGGGAGGTATCTGCTTGATTTGGAAACAGTAGAGGCACCTCGTTTAATATCGCTAAACCTCAGGGGAGGTTAGTGATATTTTCCCCTAAGAATATTTGTGAGTATGATAAAGTTTTAGGGTGCGTTTGGATAGGGTGTTTCCGTTTTTGTTCTTGCTTTTTTCACTGTTCACGGGAACAAAAACGCGTTTGGGAGCCTTTGATGGTTTTTGTTTTCGTGAACAGTAAAAATAGCGTTTTCTCACCCTTAGTTCAAAATTTGAGACACTAAAATGGTGTTTTTTTGTTTTCGGCACTATTTGTTCGTAGCAAAAAAAATATATTAATTGTTGCAGATTCCCTAACCTTCATCTTCATAATCCAAACCCTAACCTCCAAAAAAAAATTTTTTTTTTTTTTCCCGAAAAGTTTTTAGGCAAAATTTCCAACCAAACGTGTTTTTGTTTTCAGATTACCCTTAGGACAAGAACAAGAAACATTTTTGCTTTTAAGAGATAAAAACGAAAACGAAAACACTAGTTTCCAAACCCGCCCTTAAATTCTTGAATTATAGATTTAATGATTTGTGCCTAATGATTTTTGCATAGATATTATTGATTTAATTTACAACCAGGCCTTTAGGATTGTTTATTATTGAAGCTGTAAAATTTTATAATATAGATTGTTCCACATATAAAACGCGAAGGATTCAAATGATTGAATTTAAGAAATATCTTATTTAAGTTATTTTAGTATTTTAATTAGGATCATATGAAGTATGAACAATGATCCTCTCTCTAGCCAAATCTCTTTCTGATTTTCGTGATCCTTAATCTAAAAGAGAGATATAGCTGGAGTGTAAGTTCCATATCCCTCATACTACATGCTAACCACAGCCGCCACATGCACACAACACCATCTACGTGAAGGATTCAAATGATTGAATTTAAGAAATATCTTATTTAAGTCATATGTGTAATTTTCATGCAATGATTTCATCTCTTCTTGCATGGCTTTCATCCACTCCGCATTTTTACTGTCTACAACAGTTTCCTGATAGCTCTCTCGTTCTCCCCCGTCACTAAGCATCATGTCCTCTGCGGAGGAATATTTGCGATTCGGTTGTCGCTCTCTAGAAGATCTCCTTGTTTGAGGATCAACCGAATTTTCTTCTGCAACTGGTTCTGGCTCTACACCATCATCAGCTACATCTCATTGAATAGCTCCCCCATCATTTTGTGCTCTCGGTTAAGGAACCAAGTCTAGATTAGCTGGTAACTCTTCAGGGGAATCTGATTTCTTCTGTTTTTCAAGATTTTCAATGGTCTGATCTTTGAAAAATACCACATCTCTGCTTCTGATGACTTTTTTATTGATAGGATCCCAGAGTCTGTAACCAAACTCTTCATGGGCATATCCCAGGAAGATGCACTATTTGGCCTTTCCGTCAAGCTTGGACTTTCATTTCTCGGGATGTGGACAAATGCTCTGCAGCCAAACACCTTCAAGTGTTTATAGGAAACATCTTTCCCTCTCCATACTTTCTCTGGAACATCACCATTTAAGGGAAATGAGGGAGATAGGTTGATTAAGTCAACCGTTGTTCTCATTGCTTCACCCAGAAAGGAGTTGACAACTTGGCATTAGATAACATGCACCTGATCCTTTCGCAAACGGTTCTGTTCATTCTTTCTGCAAGGTCGTTGTGTTGAAGAGTTTTGGGCACTGATTTTTCGAGTCTGATGCGAAGCTTCTGCAATACTCCTCGAATGGTCCTCTGTACTCGCCACCATTGTCTGCACGTACACACTTCAGCCTTTTCCAGTTTCTCTTTCAACCTTTACATGGAACTGCTTGAACACTTCCAGCACCTGGTCTTTAGTTTTCAAGGCAAAGGTCCATAATTTCCTGGAATGATCCTCAATGAATGTGACAAGATAGAGGGCACCTCCATGAGTTCTGGTTTGCATAGTGAAAACATCCGTGTATACGAGATCTAGAATGTCTGGTTTTCTAGATGGAGGGGAACTGCAGAATGCAACTCTGTGTTATTTCCCCATAATGCAGTCGACACAAGTGTGTTATGGAGTACCTTTCATTCCAGGTAAGAGTTCTTTTCTCGCAAGGATCTTGAGCCCTTTCTCACTCATATGACCGAGTCTTTTGTGCCATAACTCGGTGGGAACTTCTTTTTCCATCGTATTCACCTCAACTCTGCACAATTTTTCTTGTGTTATGTAGAGAGAGCTGGTCTTCTTTCTTCTGGCCACCACAAGATTATTTTTGGTGAGCTTCCACTTACCATCACCAAAGTGATTGTTGTAGCCTTCATCATCGAGCTTGCCGGTGGAGATCAGGTTGAGACGAATATCTGGGACATGTCTCACATCTTTGAGGAATAGTTTGCATCCATTGATGCTTTCCAAAAGAATATCACCCCTGCCGATAATTTTGGATGCTCCATGGTTCCCCATCTTCATAAGTCCGAAGTCAACATTGGTGTAGGATGTGAACATATCCTTCCTTCAAGTGACGTGACAGGAAACACCTAAGTCAATAACCCAGGTAGAATATACGGATGTGAAGTGGACACAATCATCATCTTGAATGATGACCATCACGGACCTTTGCCTTTAAAACTAAAGACCAGGTGTTGGAAGTGTTCAAGCAGTTCCATGTAAAGGTTGAAAGAGAAACTGGAAAAAGACTGAAGTGCGTACGTGCAGACAATGGTGGCGAGTACAGAGGACCATTCGAGGAGTATTTCAGAAGTTTCGGCATCAGACTCAAAAAATCAATGTCAAAAACTCCTCAACATAACGGCCTTGCAAAAAGAATGAACATAACCATATGCGAAAGAATCAGGTTCATGTTATCTAATGCCAAGTTGTCAACTCCTTTCTGGGGTGAAGCAATGAGAACAACGGTTGACTTAATCAACCTATCTCCCTTAGTTCCAATAAACGGTGATTTTCCAGAGAAAGTATGGAGAGGGAAAGATGTTTCCTACAAACACTTGAAGGTGTTTGGCTGCAGAGCATTTGTCCACATCCCCAGAGATGAAAGATCCAAGCTTGACGGAAAGGCCAAACAGTGCATCTTCTTGGGATATGCCCATGAAGAGTTTGGTTACAGACTCTGGGATCCTAGCAACAAAAAGGTCATCAAAAGTAGAGATGTGGTATTTTTTGAAGATCAGACCATTGAAGATCATGAAAAATAGAAGAAATCAGATTTAGCTAAAGAGTTTCCAACTAATCTAAACCCGGTTCCTTCACCAAGAGCACAAAATGATGGGGGAGTTATTCAAGGAGATCCAGCTGATGACTGTGCAGAACTAGTTGGAGAAGAAAATCCTATTGATCCTCCAATAAGGAGATCTTTCAGAGAGCGACAACCGAATCGCAAATATTCCTCCGTAGAATACGTGATGCTTAGTGACGGGGGAGAACCAGAGAGCTATCAGGAAGCTGTTGCAGATAGTAAAAAGGCGGAGTGGATGAAAGCCTTGCAGGAAGAGATGAAATCATTGCATGAGAACCATACATATGACTTGGTCAAGCTACCGCAGAGAAGGAAAGCTCTCAAGAATAAATGGGTATTCAAACTGAAGACTGAAAAAAATAATCCACAACCAAGGTAAAAGGCAAGACTGGTTGTGAAGGGATTCGGCCAGAGGAAGGGCATTGATTTTGAAGAAATATTTTCACCTGTGGTGAAAATGTCCTCCATCCGAGTTGTTCTTGGCTTGGCAGCCAGCTTAAACCTAGAGATCGAACAACTGGATGTAAAGACCGCATTTCTACATGGTGATATGAATGAAGAAATCTACAGGGTACAACCGGAAGGATTCAGAACTAGAGGAAAAAAAAATCTTGTGTGCATATTGAGGAAAAGTATCTATGGGCTCAAACAAGCACCAAAACAGTGGTACAAAAAGTTCGATTTATTCATGGACCAGAATGGGTACAACAGAATCACTGCAGATCACTGTGTATTTGTCAAGAAATTTCCTGATGGAGATTTTATCATCCTCTTACTATATGTCGATGATATGTTGATCGTTGGCCATGACAGTAGTAAGATTAACAAGTTGAAGAAGGAATTGAGCAAGTCATTTGCTATGAAGGATTTGGGACCGGCAAAACAAATCTTGGAAATGCAGTCTCTCGAGACAGACATAAACACAAGCTCTGGTTATCTCAAGAAAGATATATTGGCAAAGTTCTTGAAAGATTCAACATGAGCAAAGGAAAACCATTCAGTGTTCCACTTCAAGCTTAATATTAAGTAGTGTCCTTCAAGAGAGAATAAAAAAGTATAAATGAAGAAAGTGCCTTATGCTTCAACGGTTGGTAGCTTAATGTACGTTATCGTATGCACAAGGCCTGATATTGCTCATGTAGTTGGAGTTGTCAGTCGGTTTCTGTCAAATCCTGGAAAGGACCATTGGGCAGCAGTAAAATGGATTCTTAGGTATCTTAGAGGAACTACCAATATTTGTTTATGCTTTGGTAGTGCTAAACCTTTATTAGAAGGTTGCACAGATGCAGACATGGCCGGTGACAGTGACTCAAGAAAATCCACATCAGGATACCTAATCACTTTTGTAGGGGGAGCAGTCTTATGGCAATCACGATTGCAAAAGTGTGTTGCTTTATCCACCACAGAAGCTGAATACATTGCAGTAACAGAAGGATGCAAAGAGATTTTGTGGATGAAAACATTTCTTTAAGAATTAGGACAAGAGCAGGAAAAATATGTCATACATTGTGACAGTCAAAGTGTTATTCATCTTGGCAAAAATTCAACCTTCCACTCAAGGTCCAAACACATCGACTCACTCAAGGTCCAAACACATCGACGTCAGGTATCACCGGATCCGTGATGTGCTAAAAATAAACTTCTACAGTTAGAGAAGATTCACACAGATGATAATGGATCAAATATGATGACCAAGAGTCTATCCAGAGAAAACCTAGAAGTTTGCAGGGAAGAAGTTGGTTTAACAGCAACCCCAAATTGGCACTGAGGGGGAGATAAGCTGAAGACGTTCTCCTCTGATTGATATGGAAGGGGGAGAATTGTAAGTTCCATATCCCTCATACTACATGCCAACCACAGCCGTCGGATGCACATAACACCATCTACTGTGCATGAGAAGCCAAAAAAGTCCAAATCACGCATGGCTTCAAGGTCAAGAATGGTGGCCACGCTTGGAGTCTTAGCAGCTTACGATCACGTTTGAAGATGACACAAACCCACGCCTGTGCAAGTAGGGTTTTGATGTATCCTATCCTTCACCTATATATATATATGGGCAGTGTATGAAGGGTAATATATAAGTGTAGAGACAGAGAGAGATCAAGATAGAAAGAGTAAACCACAGAGTATTCTGTGATGTGAGTAAGAGTGTGAGGTTGAGTAGAGCGATTGCATCCTCCTCCCCATTATCGGTTTTTCTTCAACCGAAATATAGTGAAATCTCTCAAAGTAGACGTAGGTACCAATTGGACCGAACCACTATAAATTTGGTGTCTCAAGTGTGTGTGTGTTTGAGTTTGGTATTGGTTTAGCTTCAACATGGAGAGATATGGCATTTCAATAAGATGTGAATATTACATAAGTGTTGCATTTAATTTCAAATTAAACGTGTTAATTACATGTTGTACTGTAGTTGAAATGATATTGCATCTCTGAGTACCCATGTTTTTCTAAAGTTCAATATGTCAA
The DNA here is from genome assembly GCA_963922005.1 of Cornus suecica. Classification (NCBI taxonomy): domain Eukaryota; kingdom Viridiplantae; phylum Streptophyta; class Magnoliopsida; order Cornales; family Cornaceae; genus Cornus; species Cornus suecica. The sequence goes on from OY998244.1 coordinate 18,863,609, forward strand.
CACTGAATAGTTGTTTTTTTCTTCTTCTTCTTTTATTTCTATAGATATATAACTGGTATTAAGAGCTCCGATTCATCTAATTAATTCATAAAACTCGACTAAAGCGAGCATCACCACAAATCAGGTAAAAGCTTTGATATTTGCTATCGCATAGTTAATAAATTGTCTTAACCCAATAAAAATTGAGCATGCCAAATTAAAACGCACTATTTTTGTTAACAATATTCCAACATTGAGCCATTGATATAGAACCACATGAAAGAGAATATACATATACATATATAAAGTTATAAACAAGTTGAAAATGTTCATACCTCACACATAATGCAAGAAGAAGGAAATTTAAGATGATGTGGGGAAAATAAAAAGAAGTAGAAGAAAAAAAAAAGATTTAAGAAGGGGATTTTTAAAGAAAAACCTAATTAATATGTAATTGTGGGCCCATTTTCTGCATCGGCCCATCAGACAAAGCAACACTGGATCAACATATATTAGCAAGCCCAATAGAGAACAAGGCCCAAAAATAGAAGTCCATCTCAGAATGAAATCTCCTAAAAACCGACCGTTTCATTATACACAATAAAAGCTGATATGAGTTTTAAAATGGCAGTTTTACAAAAACAATCAATTTGTATTTAATGTAGAGAAATTGTTTTAAATATGTTTTAATACCTATTTATGAGGGTAAGACCAAGTTCTTGTATAAAAAGATTAGAAAAGAAAAATAAAAGGATCCGAAATTTCTCCCATTCTTGTTGATTCTTCAAATTTATATTGTTATCTTGCCATTTATCTATTACGTTGCTTCTCTTTAAATTATAAAAGTTAAAATTTGTTCGGCAATTACGAACGGGTTTGCACTTTTTGGCGTCGTCTGTGGGAATTTGATTTCTAGTCAGAAACTATTAGATCAATGGCGGGATAAACCACCACACAGCTAGGAGACACAGTTGTTATCCTTCAACGTCTGGAGGCCCTTGAAAAAGAAAATCAGGAACTAAGGCAAAGGTTGGATCGGTCCGAACATCCAGAATTGCCTGTAGCAGGACGCCGTAATGGCCCCGGTATTGAAGAGGAGGACAATCATCATGAGGCAAGTTCAGCAGATCATATAGCAGATCATACTCGTACCCAGCCAATCGCATATGAGGCGAATGTGAATAATAGGGCAGTTCCACTTGATATGGTGACCAGGCTTCAGAAGATCGTAGACGAGCAAGTAAAAGATCTCATAACATAATTACCAACTGATCTAGCCATCGAGATGACAGCGAAAATGATTAAGTCACCATTCAGCACTGAAATACAACAAGCAAGAAGGCCAGGCAAGTTCCGAATGCCAAAGTTCATTATGTTTGATGGGACACAGGACCCAATTAAGCACTTTTTTCATGTGGAACAAATGATGACTCTCGATATGGCTGATGATGCACTAATGTGCAAAGCTTTTTCTACGAGTTTAACGGGCCCAACCCTGTTATGGTTTAGACAGGTGCCCGGTGGTTCGATCAATTCTTTCCAAACTCTAATGGAAAATTTTCTAGCCCAGTATTTTGGCAATCGAAAGCAGAAGAGGACCATTTCTAATATGTTCACGATGAGGCAAGGGAAAGGCGAAACATTGAAGAATTTCCTATCCAGATTCAATTTGGAAATAGGAATGATACCTAGTTGTGATCAACCAGCAGTAGTGGAAGCTTTCAAGGTGGCTATCGAACAAGGGACCAACTTTCATAGATCCTTGGTGAAATCAACACCCCTCAATATGGGCCAGTTGAATTCACCGGCACAAGGATATCTAAGATTGGAAGAAGATGAACAAGAAAGAGGTCATCGTTTGGCATTAGTCAATGTGGAAAAAAAGTTAAAAGAAAGGATAATCAAGAAGACAGATAATATGAGCAACTAATGATTAGCTCCGTACAGGCAACAGGAGAGGAGGCCAAAGTATGACATACCTGAAACTCCGCTTCGAACGACCTTAGCAAAATTATACAACGAGAATAAGGCAAAAGGTATATTTCGCCCACCATTTCCGCTGAGAACACCACCAAAGCAACAGGACCGTTTGAGGCACTGTGCGTTCTACAATGACTTTGGCCATTTAACCAATGAGTGCAGACACTTAAGGAGGCAGGTTGAGACCTTGATAGCCAAAGGAGATTTGAAGGAGTACGTGGACAATGGAATGAAAAAAATTGATCGGCCGAAGCCCAATAAAATTATGGGCGGACAGCCGGTCAAAATCATTGACACGATCCATGGAAGACCAGAGGACGATGAGGATAGCCGTTTAGTTCAGCATTCACGAATGCACAATGCCAACAAGATCCGAAGGGTTGGGGAGGTGAATGTAATTCGGAACCACCCAATGCCTACAATATCATTTACCCAGGAGGACTTAAGATGTGTACAGCTACCACATGAAGATCCACTGGTAAATTCGATCATAGTTTCAAATTATTTAGTTAAAAGGGTGTTAGTTGATCCAAGTAGCAACATGAATATCCTGACCAAATCAGCCTTTGAGAAAATTGGCATCAGCACGAAGTTGATCAAGCCGACAGCCAGTTCGCTGGCTGGTTTCGACGGAAAGAAAATATGCCCGATCAGAGTATTGAATTTACCTGTAACAGCCGCAAAATGAACATTAACAGAAAATTTCATGCTGGTGGACGTACAGCCTTCCTACAATCTGATCATGGGAAGAGGTTGGATTCACCGAATGCAAGGAGTTCCTTCTACTCTGCATCAAGTGATGCGGTGTGTTGATCCTTCAGGGAAAGGATATGTTGACATTCAAGGAGATCAAGTGGTGGCGAAAGAATGCTATGCCATTGTCACCATAGGTTTGAAGGGCGAAAGTTCTGAACGAAACTTATAACAATTACCGAACCTTCATGATCAGACTGACGATGATGAGAAGGCCGAAGAAGACACCATCATAGTAGATCTAATTCTCGGGAGCAAAGTAAAGACCACCCGAATTGGAAAAGGACTGAATTCTGATGAAAGGAGCAACTTGATTTCTATGCTGAGATCAAATGTTGATGTTTTCGCTTGGGAGCATAGCGACATACCCAGGGTTGACCCAGGAACCATGATGCATAATTTAAATGTTTACCCCGACATTCAACCCGTACGGTAACGACCCAGAAGGATCGGAATCGAATGAGGAAAGTTTGTAGCTGAAGAGGTTAGCCGATTGCTAGAAGTCGGTTTTATCAGAAAGGTTCATTATCCCGATTAGCTGTCTAACATTGTCATCGTACAAAAGAAGAATGGGAAGTTCCAAATGTGTGTGGACTTCACCAACCTAAATAAAGCTTGCCCGAATGATAGTTTTCCTTTACCTAAGATTGATCGCATGATCGACGCAACTACCATGATCGAACAGTTCACCTTCCTTGATGCTTATTCAAGATACAATAAAATCCCAATGAATCCAAAAGATGAAGACAAAACGGAGTTCATCACCAAATGAGGGACCTATTGTTACAAGGTCATGTCGTTCGGTATCAAAAACGCAAGTGCGACTTATCAGCGACTGATCAACAAGATTTTTAAAACCCAGATTGGAGACACGATGGAGGCTTATATTGATGACATGGTTGTTAAAATCCAACACAAGGATGATCACCTGAAGCACTTGGAGGATGTGTTCGCATCCCTGCGATCGCACAAAATGAAACTGAACCCAGAGAAATGCACTTTTGGTGTGTCTTCCGGACAATTTTTGGGACATATAGTTAACAAAGACGGAATCAAAGCAAGTCCTGCACAAGTTCAGGCATTGATCCATATAAAGGCACTTGAGTCCCCAAAAGAAATCCAGGTGCTTACAGGGAGGTTAACAACTCTAAGCCGGTTCATCTCCAAATTATCAGATAGATGCAAACCGTTCTTTTACGTGCTGAACTCTAAGAAAATGATGGCTTGGGGAGAGAAACAACAAGAAGCGTTCGATCAACTGAAGCACTATATGACGAAACCACCAATATTGGTGGCACCAAAGGATCATGAGTCCTTAATTCTATATTTAGTTGTTTCACTGAACGCTGTCAGTTCAGCGTTAGTGAGAGATTATGGGAACAAGAAGTACCCAGTTTATTATGTAAGCAAAACATTGCTTGATGCGGAGATAATTTATTCAAAGACGGAGAAAATAATCTTAGCTTTAGTTCAGGCCAAACGAAAGCTATGACATTATTTCAAATACCATCCGATCAGAATTCCTACAACATTTTCGATCAAAACGATTTTATCCAAACCTGACTTCTCTGGGCAAACGACTAAGTGATCAATAGAATTGAGCATGTTCGACATTATCTATGAACCATGAACATCCATGAAAGGTCATGCGGTGGCGGATTTTCTCCTTAAATATAAAGCAACCGAAGATGAAATCTACAGCGAAATTCCAAGGTGGGCGCTTTACGTGGATGGATCAGTGAATAGCCTGGGGAAAGGTGTGGGGATCGAGCTAATATCCCCAGAAGGCACCAAGTTGCAGTAGTCAATTAAACTATGTTTTGAAAGTTCAAACAATGAGGCTGAGTATGAAGTCGTTCTAGCAAGATTAAGATTGGCAAAGGAACTCCAGATCAAAGAACTAACCATGTTCAGTGACTCGCAGTTAGTCGTAAATCAAATCGAAGGAAGTTATAATGAAAATGAGGAAAGGATGCTGGAGTACAAAAAAGTTGTTCAGGAAGAAGCACAAAAATTCTAGGTAATAGTCTTTAAGCAAATTCCAAGGGTAGAAAATCATGGGGCTGATCATGTAGCAAATCAAGTATCATCAGCTGGGGAAAAATGATCAGGAGAATTCCCGTGGACGAATTTCTCACTCCATCGATCGGTAAAAAGAAGGATGTGTGCCTGATTTCGTATGAGCCGAGTTGGATCAACCCAATCCTTCAAAATTTATTGATCGGTGTTTTTCCTGAGGATCGACAGGAAGCAAAGAAAATAAGATCAGCATCAACCAAGTATTCAGTGATCGACGGTTTTTTATACCGTCGATCGCTGACTGGACCTTACCTGCGATGTTTAACCCCGTCTGAAGCATAAAAGGTACTCAAGTAGTTGCACGAGGGGACTTATGGAGGCCACATTGGGGGTAGATCATTATCTTATAGAGCAATAACACAAGGTTAATTCTGGCCATACATGATTTGGGACGCGGAAGAGTACACGAGAAGATGTGACAAATGTCAAAGACATTCACATATAATCCATCAACTAGTAGAGCTTCTCACAGCAATGGCTTCTCCTGTTTTGTTCGCACGATGGAGAATGGATGTGGTCAGACCATTAACAAGGGCAACATCAAATCAAAAGCATGTGCTTTTGGCCACAGATTATTTCACTAAATGGGTGGAGGCTAAGGCTTATGTAAGAATCACTCACACTCAAGTGATTGATTTTATTTTAAACCATATAATCTACAGGCTCGGAGTGCCAAAGTATATAATGATGGACAATGGAAAAAATCTGGACAATCAATACGTTCGGGCGTTGCTGGACGAGTACGACATCAACCATAACTTGTCATCTATCAGCTATCCACAAGCAAATGGATAAGCCGAGATAACGAATAGAACGATTTTTGCCAGAATAGGAAGAAAATTATAAGGTATCGAAGGAAAAGGACGATGGTTAGATGAATTGTCAATAGTCCTTTGGAGTTATCGAACGATGCCTCGCAAGCCGACCGGAATGACTCCATTCGCAATGGCGTACGGATTTGAAGCAGTAATCCCAATTGAATTAGAAGTTCCCACAACAAGAATCCATCTCTTCGATCCTGAACAGAACGAAGAAATTCTAAAAATCGAAGGCAATTTCATGGATGAAAAAAAGGAAATGACCTCAATAAGGTTGGCAGAGTATCAACAAAGGTTGATGAGGAGTTACAACAAAAGTGAAACCAAGGTCATTTCAGGTGGGCGATCGAGTACTAAGGGTGTTGGCCAATATATCAAATAAGCTAGATCCTACATAGGATGGGTCGTACACAATTACAGACATGATCGGTAAAGGAGCTTACAGATTGGCCAATCAAAATGGAAAACAGATCGAACGAGCATGGAATGCAATACACCTGAAAAGGTATTTTCAATAAAATTTTGTTGATCTTAAATTTCATTCAAAATTTGTATGATTAGATCCGTATCAAGTCAATAAAGATATTATTCATATCTTCCAATATTTTTTCAAACTGTAACAAAAAGAAAATTATATGAAAATCCCAAGTAAAATAACTTGGCCAAAATATATAAGCCATTAAGGCAAAATTAAAAGACCATCTTAAAAGATGGCACCAAGTTCATGCTTTAACAAAGACGCATGAAGATGCGCCTCAAAAAAGTTGTGTTTTAAAAACACATTACCATGTTCAAAAAATACATAGCACATCAGTGCCATCTAAAAACCTGTTCAAAAACACTTAGCACCTCAGTGCCATCCTATTCAAAAATATTTAGTACATCAAGTGCCATTTCAAAACTTGTCCAAAGATGCCCATCATGGAAGCATCAAAAATAAATATTGTTTTACAAACCATAAAAAGTGTTCAAAGTAAAACCTCAAATCAAGAAGTTGGAGGTAAAACATCATCGGTAGTGGATTGCTGATTCTATGAATGAGGAATGGAAGACCCAACTGACATTCCAGTTCTAGCAGAAGGGACTGCAGAAATAGGCTCTGGTCGTTTAGCCGGAATAATCCCATGTAAGAGAAATTGAGCGAAGTCTTTCTCGTATCTGTAAGGCTCAGGCTCGGTATACGGATGAACGGCACCACAAACAATATCAAGAGTAGCCGGATCTTCGTACGTTCTAGCTGATGGGTCCATTGACATTTGATCATGACAGAACCTGAACCCATCGAAGAATTTTATATCAAAAATACTCACATACCTTCGGTGCATCTCAACACCTCCCCTTCGGCAAACCTCCAAACCGGTTTTCAGAACAGCATTAGAAGTCTCAAGGTTGTGGATCTGCTTCTTCAGTTCAGCATTCCGATCGGCTTCCTTCTTATGGAGGTACTTTAAACTTTCCACCTCAACTTCCAAGATCTTCTTCTATTTCTCAGCCAACATGTCGCATTTTTCAGCCATTAGATATGCAGCATCCATATTTTTTTCTCTTATATTTTCCCATCTCCACAGCCTTGCAGAGGGCTAGAACATCAAATACAGACTCAAGAAAGAAGAAATGTTATTATTACAAAAAAAAAAAAAAAAAACTTTTTACCTCTAAAATAAAAACAGGAGCCCTAGCCAAAAGTTCATTCTGATCCACGTGCTGCTGAAAAATTTCATCATTTGGTGGCCACATAACACGAGCAAGTGCCATCAGGGAGTCAGGATCCGACATGGCCAGCGAACGGCGATCCAGAACACTTCCATCACTTTTCAAACTTGGTAATCCAGTCACTTTCAGGATCAAATGATGGAGGGAAACATCAATCTGGAATAGTGTAGCCGCTCACAGATTTGGCATTTTTAACTAATTTTTCATACTTTTCAGAGTCATTTCTTTTTGCATGCTCCAAAGGGGGACCAAGTTGTAACTTTTTTCTGAACATTACCGCTGTCATCAGTGTTCGTCCTTTTCAGAAGCCCCTTCGTCTTCTTCGGATCTTCAGTTAGGTCGATCATTTTATTTTTTTCCTTTATCAGCATACGAGCTGATGGGGGCAGTAGATTTTTGTGATGCAGCACGTTTGGAGGCTGTTACCGGAATTTCCATTATAATAGCTTCTGAAGTGCTAGCAGCAATAAGTTTCAAATTATGAGAAGCCAAAAGAGTTTTGCTGGAAGGAATAATAGAAAAGACTCTCGTTCAGATATTCTAGACGTTTGGTTGTATTCAAAATAAAGACAAACGATCAAAAACAAGTACATACATAGTTCAAGAAAAATAAGCAAAATTCGAAAAGTACAAAAGGAAACTTGCCAGGATTTTTGAATCCACACTTAAATTTTTTACAACTACCGAAGGTCCTGGGTAGAGGATACGGGCCGAACGCATCCACCCTCCAATTTCCCCCAATTTTCACCATCTTATCTTTCCATTCCTTCTCAGAAGAAGGATTCCCATCACAAAATTTCAAGGTACGTTGAATGGGGGTGCAAATGGTACCGACCAAGGTTTTTTCTGATCCAATCGACTTTGTAACAGAGCAAAAAATCACACAAACCTAAGTTCAAACCTCGTTCGTGATTCAGAACAAGCATTACATATAAAACCCTGAAAAAATAGGGTTTACTTGCAAAGGTGTAAGCCCTAAAGAAAAAAGAACGTAGTGATAGAAGGGAATAGGGGAAATCTGAGTACGACCAAATGGTGCGCATAAAATAAGGCTTCATCCGGTTCAACATCTTCATACGATTTGAAGTCCAAATTGAAAGAATACTCAGAATTCGAAACATCATTGGGTATGTCAAACTTTATTCTACATCTATCAGCTAATGACAATTTACGCAATTGTTTTCGAGAAAGTTTTTGGGGTTTCGATTCAATCAGATTGGGGGCAACCTCAGAAGACGAAATAGCAGGAGCATCATTCAGAAAAGGGGTTCGGCTACTACCATTACTCATGATGTTTTGATTTATGAAAAACAGACGAAAGATGAAAAAAGTAAGACTAACCTCAAAGAGCTTCTTGCTGGAAATCGTCTTCAAATAATAAGGGTCTGCTCTTGTAAATGGAGAAAAAGTGTTGAAGAAAACGAATGAAATAAGGAAACTGGCGGTTATGCACGGCTCTTCGAATTCCTACCCTATTTCAAAAATGCGAAATGGGCTTAGGAATTGGGGGCAAAATGTGGGCCCATTTTCTGCATCAGGTCCATCAGACAAAGCAACACTGGATTAACATATATTAGCAAGCCCAAAAGAGAACAAGGCCCAAAAATAGAAGCCCATCTCATAATGAAATCTCCTAAAAACCGACCGTTTCATTATACACAATAAAAGCTGATATGAGTTTTAATATGGCAGTTTTACAAAAATAATCAATTTGTATTTAATGTACAGTTATTTTTTTAAATATGTTTTAATACCCATTTATGAGGGTAAGACAAAGTTCTTGTATAAAAAGATTGGAAAAGAAGAAGAAAAGGATCCTAAATTTCTCTCATTCTTGTTGCTTTTTCAAATTTATATTGTTATCTTGCCATTTATCTATTACATTGTTTCTGTTTAAATTATAAAAGTTGAAATTTGTTCGGCAATTGCGAATGGGTTTACAGTTTTACAAATTGATTTTTGGAAAAATTCCTTCTCAGTCCTTCCTTTTGCAAGCCAAAGACAAAATAAGTCCTAAAGCTTTTATACTAAGACAAGTAAATCCTATTTTTGAGGCATATTTCCAAATAAATTCAAATTTGAAATCTTCCCTTAATGCCCCTTTAATAATGACATATCAATAAGTAACTTTATTATTGATTTACACACTACTATTTTCTTCAAAGGGTAAAGTGCATTAAACCCCTCTGAACTATTTTATCTCTCTCAACTAACCCCCTGAACTAACTGATGGCCCATTAAACTATCAAAAACTTACAATTCACTCCATTCCGTTATAACACCGTTAGTCAAATTAGAATAATTTGCACTAAGATCCCCTGAGGTTTCGGTCAATTGCACTCGCCCCCTGAGATTTAATTTTCCTTGCAATGACACCCCCTGAAGGGGAGAAATGACCAGAATGCCCTTGTGTTGTCTCCCTTACTTTATGAGACAAATATCTAGGTGATGAACTTACCTCCATGCCACAAGATGAAAACCCTATAATATATATATATATATATATAACAACTATTTTAAAATGTGAGGGGTTGAGAAAATTTCCAAATATTTTATTCAAAATAAAAATTAATGAGTTAATATGTATTAGTTGAAGTGCAACTCTAAGGAGTATGTCAAAACGATATAGAGTAAAAGAAAAGGGGTTGAAAATATTTCAATACTTTAAAAAAATAATAATAATTAATTAATATGCATTACTTGAAGTGTAACTCTAATGAATATTTTAAAAGATATAGAGTAAATATATACGACAAGGGGTTATAAATATTTTCATATTTTTTAAAAAAATAATTAATTAATTAATAAATTAATATACATTAATTCAAATGTAACTCTAATGGACATTTCATAAGATATAGAGTAAAGATATAAACAAATATATTTCGGTAATGAAAAATAATATAACTTAAAATACAGAAATATGTATATTTTTCTATCTATTTATATACTACTAATAAAAATACAAGGACTGTCTAATATTTTGATACATTATCACCTTTTACAATATAAAAAATTATTTATATTATAATAAGTAAATTTTGACATTATTTAAAGTGTAAGGGCTTAAATTAACTTTACAAAAAAATTAATAATTAATAAACCATTTGTTATATTTTTAAAAAATATATAAAAAAATTACAATAAGTAAAGTTTGTTATTATTTTACAGTGTAAGGGTTTAAATTAATTTTACACAAAGAATAATAAATTATAAATCATTTGTAACATTTTTATACATTTATCACCTCTTATAATACAACAAAAAATATAATTAAAATGTATTACTAGTTGTTTAAATTGTAGGAGTTGTATATTATTTAATTACAAAATAAATTAAATTATATGAGTTCATAAATATTTTATACATGTATCACCTTCTAAAATATATAAAAAAATATAATCATAAATAAAGTGTATTATTATTATTTAATGTAAAATGTCACAATATTAGTTTTAGGAAAAAATTAAAACATGATAACTTTTGGGGCCTATATTACAAAAATGATAATTTTAAAAAAATAATTCAAAGAAATGTGATAATATTTCGAAAATCATTGTATCCAAAGTACTTGAAAATTTTTTCAAATTGAGCTTAAAACATAAGGGTTGTTTGGTCCATTAATTTAGCTAACTTGTCTTTTACACTAAAGCAAGGGCACAAGAGTCATTTTATGGGGTCTTCACCCCTTCAGGGGGTGTCATTGCAAGAAAAATGAAATCTCAGGGGGCGAGTGCAATTGACCAAAACCTCAGGGGATCTGAGTGGAAATTATCCGAATTTAACTAACGGTGTTATAACGGAATGGAGTGAATTGTAAAAGTTCGGATAATTTAGGGAGTTTTGTGTAAAAAGTGTAGTTTAGGGGGTTAGTTGAGAAAGAGAAAATAATCCAGAGGGGTTTAATGCATTTTACCCTTCTTCAAATTTCACACTTAAATGAACAATTCAATATCTTATTCAAAATTTTGTTTTTTCAACATTTCTTTTTTAAAAAAATTGTATATGTAAAATTAAATTTAGAATTGCTTCTAAAGAGTGCATATTTGTTTAGTTTTCTTGATATAGTCACTATTTGTAACATAGTTGTGGTCCAATAAATACTAATTATAAATTATAAATTAATAAGCTTCTTTTTATTTTAAAACATAATAATACAAGAAATCTTCAGACTTCTAGATTTGCCATGTGTCGGTCGACAAATAAAAACCTAATTAATATGTAATACAAATTTGGCTTTTTTTGAGAAGTTTTTGCTAGTGACCACATTGCAGTGGATGAAAAGGTAGTATGGTTATGATCTTTGGGAAAAGAGATCAATGAAATCCACCGGCATAAAAAATACATGGAAACCGATTAAATAGAAAAACAAAAGTGATAGGATTAATTGTTAAAATCATCTCATGAAAGGAATATTATTGATTGAGAGAACCATTATTTGTTTGCTTTTCTTAACCACGTCACTGAGAAATTAAACTTCAACTATTGTGACAAACAAATCTTATGTTTTAAACCCGAACGGGTGGTACAGTTGGGAAAAGGGAGGAATCTAGTGTCTCAAGAAATATTATGTCTCAAATTCGATTCCCGCTAGCTACATTTTGTTTGGACCACTGCAGCTTAATTTCTTGTGTCTTGTTGGTGTCTGACTTACTTCTTTTTCACAAACCGAAACAATCTTAATATTTTTTTAAAATTAATAATATTAATGAAAGGGTTGACTGGAAACGACCAAGTACAGATCATCAGGGTCATCTCGATAGTAAGATGATTTAGGCGACCACCTAAGGCCCTGCCTCAGAGGAAGGCCCCAAGATTTTTTTTTGGGGGGGGGGGTGGGATATATATATATGTGTGTAATTTTTTTAATATATTATATACATTTCCCTTTTATTATATGTAAAAAATAAACTTTTAGAATAGACTTCCTTATAATGTTGTAAAAAATAAGGTTTTAGAATGGGCATCCTTATAATGTTGTAAACAATTAACTTTTAGAATGGACCTTCTTATAATGTTGTAAAAGAAATTTTTTTGGAATGAACCTAAATAGAATGGGCATCCATATAAATTAGATTTTTAGTACACATATATTTTACAAAATGATTTTATATTTGAAACTTTTGGACAAAACGAAAAGGCATGGGCAACTAGGGTTTCTCTTTTTTTATTTTCTCCCTCATTCTCACTCTCGTTAGTCTCATCAACTCAAAGTTCTTCAATTTTCCTCTCTCTCTTAAAATATTATTGTCTTATTTTTCCTTCTCTTGTCGCATGAATATCTCCAATCTTATTATCTCATAACTGAATCAGCTCTTAATTCATCAATCGAGAGTCACAAACAATTATATTATTCGTAAATCGGTGAAACCATCCTTTTCGACTGGTTAGTTGACCTTGTTTTTGTCTCCAGATTCCAGACCACATATATATTTGGTTTTTTGTTTAATTTTAAAAAGCTAAAATCATTAAGTGACGATAATTTTTTAAAAAAATTGTCTTAATTTAGAACAATTTTTAAAACATACTGAGTCTTCTAATATTCATGGTTTTGATTTATTTTCAGAATTAAAAGTTTTGAAAGAAATTTTACAAATAGAATCACACAATCCAATTAAAATATTAAATTATATTAAAAAATTATTCTTTTCCAAATGCATGCATTGCTTACCGAATATTTTTAACAATACCGGTAAAAAATAAACTTTTAGAATGGACTTCCTTATAATGTTGTAAAAAATAAGCTTTTAGAATGGGCATCCTTATAATGTTGTAAACAATTAACTTTTAGAATGGAACTTCTTATAATGTTGTAAAAGAAATTTTTTTGGAATGAACCTAAATAGAATGGGCATCCATATAAATTAGATTTTTAGTACACATATATTTTACAAAATGATTTTATATTTGAAACTTTTGGACAAAACGAAAAAGCAGGCAACTAGGATTTCTCTTTTTTTATTTTCTCCCTCATTCTCACTCTCGTTAGTCTCATCAGCTCAAAGTTCTTCAATTTTCCCCTCTCTCTTAAAATATTATTGTCTTATTTTTCCTTCTCTTGTCGCATGAATATCTCCAATCTTATTATCTCATAACTGAATCAGCTATTAATTCATCAATCGAGAGTCACAAACAATTATATTGTTCGTAAATCGGTGAAACCATCCTTTTCGACTGGTTAGTTGACCTTGTTTCTGTCTCCAGATTCCAGACCACATATATATTTGGTTTTTTGTTTAATTTTAAAAAGCTAAAATCATTAAGTGACGATAATTTTTAAAAAAAAATTGTCTTAATTTAGAACAATTTTTAAAACATACTGAGTCTTCTAATATTCATGGTTTTGATTTATTTTCAGAATTAAAAGTTTTGAAAGAAATTTTACAAATAGAATCACACAATCCAATTAAAATATTAAATTATATTAAAAAATTATTCTTTTCCAAATGCATGCATTGCTTACCGAATATTTTTAACAATACCAGTAACCGTTGCTGTAGCAGAAATGAGTTTTTGAAAATTAAAGTTGATAAAATCATATATAAGATCAACAATGTTGCAAGAAAAAATACAAGAATTGATTAGTAATTTTGCATCTAAAAAAGCGAGAAGGATGATTTTTAAATAAGTATTACTAAAAATAATATATAATATACCAAAAATCCTTTTTATATTTTTTTTGCCTAAGATTTCAAATTTCATATTTTATATTTTTTACCTAAGACTTTCAATTTCATTGAGACAGCCACGTAGACCATGAACAAGTAACAGGAACCTTAAATTTTATTGGAGAGTTTAGAAAGGCCACCCATAACCCGATAAGCCCACGTCACTGTCTTAATCCAAACTACGTTTTGTTTCTCGTTGATATAACATATATACATAGATATAGATGTATAATAAAACCAACTGCCCTTACCTTCTTCCCCACCAAATAATTCCCATTGTTGAGCATATAGTAAACACGACTACTGCAAGGTTCTTTGGAATATTTCTCTACCAAGTGACTATAATACCCTCAACTTACCAAAATTTAGAATGAATATGCTTTATTGGTAAGGGTAATTTTGGAAATCTGATGTGTTTTCAGGATGAGTTTGATATATGGGGCTTGGCCGGCCAATGTCTAATTCAGAGAACGTCAAAGGTTGGAATATGTTGAGTTCATTGTAATGTAAGGTACATGAACGCATGCCATAAAATACTTAGTGATACTATATATATATATATATATATCGACTGACCTCTTGACTTGTATAGGAACTCAAAGCTAGCTTACGTCCGTATAAGGTATAGGTACCATGAATGTGCCTTATATTTTGTATGAAAGCTATTTTTATTTTTGAAAATAAACGAAAGCTATTTTGTCCGGATCATGTCATATGACATTACTGCATGATAACATATTGAGCAATTGTGCATGCAGTGAGGTCAAGAAAAGAGTACTATGACCTTGGCCACCCGTCTTATCTGAAAAATACTTAAAAATAAAATTAAATCACTATTATTTATCAAAGTATGTGTCAAAAAAAGGTAATTGTCAAAAACAAACAATATGTAATTGATTTGACAAAAGATTGAAGCGTTTAAACACAATTACCAAAAAATTTTGGTGAAAGATAAGTAATATTGAAACATATATGGAACCATATTGTCCAGGGTGGGTGTTTCGCTATACTCTACTTTACCCGTTCACTCTAATCCTCTAATCCGATGTGGGACAAGATTCTCTCCCACCCAAACTCGTCACGTAGGCCCGCTTTGTCTTTTGAAATGGACCACCCTAACAACAAGGAATACAGCCAACCCGAACACCTCCTGTGTGGGCGTCATGGCTTGACGTGGATCAAAATTTTGGGCCTTCTCATGCCACTTGTCTCGAATTAGGTGTTTTCATATTCAACCCAGAGACTTAAGTTGTTAGGTAGGGGCAGATCTAAAATTTGAAGATAGGGGGGCAAAGTCAAAAATATTTAGATGTTGATTAAATAGATACTAAATTTTAACTAATTAGTCTTTGGTTAATCATTGCAAAAAAAAAAAAAAAACAATTCAAAATTTCGGAGAAAGAAAGTCATTTGTAATAGAATTCGAACTGAAATTTGAGTAATTTATTTTTCAAAATTGATAGTAAATTTTGTTTGTAAGAAACGCTTGACATTACAACAATCATTATTAAATTTGAATGAATAATAGTGTGACATGTGCATCGTACAAAGGATTACTAGTGAAAATTTCACTCATTCTCACTAATAATAATTACTCATAATCCATTTCAATCACTATAGCGAAATTGTGCAATAGTATAAACAAAAATGTGGAGATATTAATTAAATACAAATATTAATTAATCCAATATTGATAATGTGATTTTGTGCAATATCATAAAATTATAGAAATTCAATAATAAATAAAATATCTAAGATATGTAATAATATAATCCAAGTCATCAACATAGAAAATTTGAATGGTAAAAACACCTCCTATACATGGTCACGCCTACACAATAGGAGCATATTTTAAATAGGAGCATCATAAAAGTTTTCTTTTCTTTAACTTTGTAAGTTATTGAGTCACTATACATGCTCAAAAATACACAACACAATAATGAATGTTTCATTAAATTTGGATTATCCTCATATACATTTTTTCTTTGGGCTTTGGGCCCATTAAGGCAATACTATCTTGATTACATCATCATGACATAGCCTTTTTACTATTCAAATAAACACAAACTAAAATGAGCTTGATTACCGAGCTTAAGAGAACCTTATTGGGCCAGCAACCTGATTCTTGAAGGACTTTGATAGGCTTGGACAATTTCAACACTTACACAGGCCCGCTTCTTTATGATGGGTCGTCGGGCGATCAGGCCCATTAGAGAGAAGATAAAGTGGAAAATGAGATACATTACCCCTGTCGGGGTGACGTGGCAGACCCAATTAATGCGTCAGCTATGCAATCATTGGAATATTTGAAACTTGTGGTCTGGATAGCCTCGATTAGCAAAAAATGGGCAAAGGAGGCGCACGTGAAACGATGTGATGCTTCGTATCCCAAGCGCACGGCCTTTCAAGCGTTTCATGGACTTCTATAAATACTCATTGTGTATGTTGGGTGTTCGTTTCACTTCGAATCTACAGCTTTCAGAAAACTCTCTGCACTTGATCTCTTCGTTTATCATTGCCAGAATATGCTCAATCTTCCAGGACTCCTCACGAACTCGGGTCGGGATTCATCCTAGAGTAAGTTATTTTCCTTTAGTTCTTCTATCTTTCTACTAGCATGTCTGATAGTGATGACATTCGGTCGGGTAGCGATCGCCTACCCTTTTCTGTGGACCCAGATGTCTCTCTTAGTTCACCCTCAGTAGAGGTGGTTAGGGTAGTCGGGTCCAGTCCACCAGAGGTCAATCAAAATGTCACAGCGGTTGGGGATCCGGCTGCAGGGAATTCTGGAGACCAATTTTATGCTGACCCCCTCCCTCCTACACATAGGGTAGATACAATACTGATGAGGTTAAGGGTCAAATGTGGGATACCCGATGGGGTTATCATTAAAAATTACCCTAAAAAATACGATTTCAGGAAAGGTGAGAGGGTCTTGGATCATCAGATTCTGTTGTCGGCCTTCCACCTTCAGGTTCTTAGATTCCCGATCCAACCTTTCTTCATCTATACCCTAACTACCTTGGGTCTGGCTTCACTTCAGGTAGGGCCTAACTTCTTTAGGATCCTGGCCATGCTCCTGATAATCAATCGGGAGCTAGGTCTCGATCTAGGTCTGACCGAACTCTTGTTTTGTTACAAGATACAGGGCCAGAAGGATTGCAGGGGCAGATACAATCTTTTTCCTTTGAGTGGGAGAAAGATTTTTGATGGCACTGAAAAATCCAACAAAGGGTGGAAGGAAAGAATGATCCTGGTGAGCGGGAACTGGATGCTTCCTGGATCATCGGGATTCAGAGTCCCTAGTGAATTCGACAAGCCATTATTTCCCTCCATCAAACCATTTCATAAGGGGTCATGTTATTGCGATCAGTACAATGATAAGTTGGGTCTTAATGTGCTTGAGTTTCTGGGAGCACCCGATAACTTTAGAACCTCAACTTACATCAGATCCCGGTTTGAACTCCTCAAGTCTAAAATATGGGGACAACCCCTAAAGATATGTAAATTTTACCTGACGGGTTCTAATTTGCAAGCCTTGTCAACATAAATGCTGAGAATCCCGTAAGCCGTACTCAAAAGAAGGCCAAGCGGGCACCCAGCCCTCAGGCGATTCATTCAGTGTCGGGTGAGGTTCAGAACAGACAGGACTTGCAAAGTACTCCAACACCCCCATCTAGGTCTGATCCTCCACCATTGGTGGAGAACGTCCCGGTAACTTCTTCCCCTTCGATGGGAAATATTCAGGTCACTCCGACCCCTTCTTCAAGATCCAGTACTGCTGGAGCGACCTTCGCTCTTCCTCCAGGGAGCATTCCCATTCCTGAATCCCGACTAATTGAGGGAGAGGTTGGTCTGTCGGGGACACGACATCCCCGCTCTGAGGAGATTCTTCCCGATCGATCAGTTAGACCCTGCATGTCTACAGCGTTGTCCCCGATCATAGTGGAGGACACTGGGGCTGCAACTAAGGAGAGACCCGTCCCCTGGGCGCTTAAGATTACACTCCCTAGTGGCGGATTTTTGGTTAGGGGGAATGAGACTATTGACAATGACACCACCCTTCGGGCAATGGGGTCTCAGATTTGGACTCCTGCGGACAGAAAGAAACTGAGACAGATCAACCGGGAAGAGATGGCCTTGACTGGTCCGGAGATTGCAATGAAGGTACCCTTTCAATACTGTCTCATCAGTCATACTTTTCCTTTTCTTAATTTTTCAGTATACTGATCAATCGACCCATCAATCTAACACTCGTTATTTTGGCAGATGTTTTATCTGACCCAGGCCTATAATGCGAATATGGAGGAGGACGATAAATTGTTCTGCAAATCCAATGAACTCCTGAAGGTGAAGAAGGATGCCAGGAAAAAGGTTGACTCCTTACTTTTAATATCCAATGAAAAATTAGATGTTCAAACACAAAGAGAAATCACTACAAAGCAACAGCTTCAGGCTGCTCGTGATCAGATCCAGGAGATGGAGGCGGTACGCCGGGCCTTGTTCTCTGAAACGGAGGCCCTGAAAGTAGATAATGCAAGCTTAAAGGCTAAGAATGAGGGCCTGAAGGCTTCTAAGGCCAAACTTTTTGAGGAGAAGACCGAGACCGAGAACCTCCTTATGGTGGAAAGGTCGATGGTGGAGATGTGTCACCGGGGTGACAATGAAATGTATAAACGCTTCTGTGACACCTCCCAGTACCGAATCGGGCTCAGATAGAGGTCATGCTTCAATGACATGCAAAAGCCCGTTGAGGAGAGGGATTTCGCCTCAGTGGAAGAACTGGATGAGAATTTGGGCATCGCTCCACTGTACGACGATCCGGTTAGAGGTCCAGATGACGTTCATTTATGTGAATTCCTGACCAGAGCTCTCCCGGGGATGAGTGCTACAACCGATTCTTATCCTCCTACTTCAGAGGGGGCCATTGTTCCTGTGAACACCGATGTGGCGGGCACTAACGTTGGGACATAGAATTTTTGTTTTTATAAAAAAATTGTAAGCCTTGGCCATCGGGGCCCATTTTTGAATGACAAATCATTGTTTTAATTCAATTGACTTTTAATGTTCATATTATTCTCTGTTTTTAAGTGTTGTGTCTTCGGGCACTTTAGGCCAAACGATGGATAATGCAACACTTGGTTTATTTTTGCGAAATTTTGTGACCACTTCAGGATCAGTGTTGTGTCTTCGGGCACTTCAGGCCATGCGATGGACAATGTAACACTTGGTTCATTTTTTGTAAATTTTGTGATCACTTCAGGATCAGTGTTGTGTCTTCGGGCACTTTAGGCCATACGATAGACAATGCAACACTTGGTTTCATTTTTGCAAACTTTTGATCTTTTCAGGATCAGTGTTGTGTCTTCGAGTACTTCCGACCATGCGATAGACAATGCAACACTTGGTTTCTTTTTTGCAAACTTTTGATCTCTTCAGGATCAGTGTTGTGTCTTCGGGCACTTCAGGCAATGTGATAGATAATGCAACACTTGGTTTCTTTTTTTACAAACTTTTGATCTCTCCAGGATCAGTGTTATGTCTTCGGGCACTTCAGGCCATGCGATAGACAATGTAACACTTGGTTTTTTTTTTTGCAAACTTTTGATCTTTTCAGGATCAGTGTTGTGTCTTCAAGCACTTCAGGCCATGCGATAGACAATGCAACACTTGGTTTATTTTTTGCAAATTTTTGATCTCTTCAGAATCAGTGTTGTGTCTTCGGGCATTTCAGGCCATGCGATAGACAAATGCAACACTTGGTTTCTTTTTTTGCAAACGTTTGATCTCTTCAGGATCAGTGTTGTGTCTTCGGGCACTTCAGGACATGCGATAGATAATGCAACACTTGGTTTCTTTTTTGCAAACTTTTGATCTCTTCAGGATCAGTGTTGTGTCTTCGGGCACTTCAGGCCATGCGATAGACAATGCAACACTTGGTTTATTTTTTGCAAACTTTTGATCCCTTCAGGATTAGTGTTGTGTCTCCGGGCACTTGAGGCCATGCGATAGACAATGCAACACTTGGTTTCTTTTTTGGCTTCAGTATATATTTATAAGCTATTTTTCTGTAAAAGTGATTTTCTACTGATCATGCGTTGTAACCTTTTTATAAAAGATCAAAGTAAAGACAAGATGTTCCTCCTTTTAAGGGTAGTACCTCTTCAGGAGAGAGGCGTTCTGGGAGTTTGGCTCCATTCCGCCATCTATGTTCCTTCGGACGCGGTACGTTCCGCGCCCGATGACTTTGGTAATGGTGTACGGGGCCTCCCAAGGCTCCCTAAGCTTTCCTATAAGCCCGATTTTTTGCCTAAGGACCATGTTGCCAACCTGAAACTCTCTTCTTTTAACTTTTTGATTGAAGTGGTTCCGGACTCGCTGCTGGTAGGTGGCCAGCCTGATCCCGGCAGCCTCTCTTCTTTCATTCAGAAGATCAAGATTTTGAGCCAGGTGATGGTTATTTGGTCCTTCAACCCAGGCCTCGCTGAGGAGGGTTGGAACCCTGACCTCCGTTGGAATCACAGCTTCAGCGCCGTATGCCATGGCAAAAGGGGTCTCCCCAGTAGGTTATCTAGGAGTCATTTTGTATGACTAGAGAACTTCAGGCAGTTTCTCTAGCCAGACCCCGTTGGCTTCCTCAAGTTTTTTAGCCAGGGTGTTGAATATAGTTCGATTTTTCCTTTCCGCCTGCCCGTTCCGTTGTGGGTAGCCGATGGAAGACGTGTTCTAGTTGATACCATGTTCGGCAAATAATGTTCTAACCTCCTTATTGTCCAGATTTGTTCCATTATCCATCATGATCGTCCTTGGTAGCCCAAATCTGCATATTATGTGGATCCATATGAATTTTATGACGTGGCCACTCTTTATGGTGGGATAGGCTTCGGCCTCCACCCATTTGGTGAAGTAATCAGTGGCCAGAAGGACATAATCATTTGACCAGATCACTTTCGGGAGGGGTCCCACTATATCCATTCCCCATCGGGCGAATGGGTGCGAGAATATGGTGGGATGTAAGAACTCAGGTGACCGATGGATAGCGTCTCCATGCATCTGACATGGCTTGCACCTTCGGACATATTCTTCAGCGTCCCGCGACAGATAGGGCCAGAAGTATCCTTAGGAGAGTATCTTATGGGAAAGGGATATACCCCCGGAGTGGTTCCCACAAGCTCTACTATGAATCTTCTACATCACTGTTCTTGATTCTGATGGTGTAATACATTTCAAGTAAGGACCTGAAAAGGATTTTTGATAGAATTGCCCCGTTTATAACTGAGTATCGGGCTGAGTTCCTCCTAATCTTGTGAGCTTCAGCTTTGTTCTCTGGGAGAATTCCACTTCGCAAGTAGTCTATCAGGGGATCCATCCAGCTGGACTCCCATGGGATAAACATCATTTGTTCGGGCTCTTGAATACTCGGCCTGATTATAAAATCCAATAGTGCAACCCGGGTCAGGTCTTCTCCGGCTGAGGATGCCTGACCGACTAGGTGATCAGCTACAGAATTCTCACTCCTCGGAATTTGTATGAAGGTTATTTTCTAAAAGCTTTCTGTTTCTTTTAACACGAGTGCCCAGTAAGACTCCATTTTCGGATCCTTTGCTTTGTACTCTCCCTTGATTTGCCGAATAACCAGTTGAGAGTCATTGTGTACTGCTAGGGCTTGGATCTGGAGGCTTCGGGCTAACCTCAAGCCAGATACAACGGCCTCATACTTAGCCTCGTTGTTCGTGGATGGGAACTGTAGTTGCACTGACATATGAAGGCGTGTCCCATCAGGTGTCAAGATTTCCAAGCCAATTCCTAATCCGGCACAGCTGGCCGATCCGTCCACAAAAAGCTTCCAGGTGCCGGGTTCAGTTTTCTGGTCTGGCTCTTCGGTTTCACTTTCAAGTAAAAAGTCTGCCATTGCTTGTCCTTTGATGGAAACCCGGGGTATGTACGTCAAGTCTTATCTGCCTAATTCGATGGCCCATTTGGAGATTATGCCTGAAAGGTCAGGCTTCGACATAATAACCCGTAGGGGTGTGGCTTTCGGCACAATAATCGGGTGAGCTTCAAAGTAATGCCTTAGTCATCTCTTGGCATTCACTAGTGATAAAACCAATTTTTCTTGCCTGTTGTATTTGTTCTCTGCTTCAGCCAGGGATTTGCTGGTGTAGAAGACTGACATTTGAAGATTTTTCATTTTCTCTGATGACAGTTGCGTTGGTCGATACAGAAGACACTGCTAGGTACAGATGCAAGACTTCATCGGGATTCGGTGTGGATAGGATTGGGTGCATGGTCATGTACGCTTTTAACCTTGCCAAGGCTTCGGACTGTTCAGGACCCTAGATTTCTCCCTTCTTTGCCATGATTGCCCGAAAGAACGGTCTGCACCGATCAGTGAGTCGTGAAATGAATCTGCTAAATGCAACTACTATTCCCATCAAGACTTGAACATCTTTACATGTCCGGGGCTCCTTCATTTCCATCAGGGCCTTAACTTGGGACGGGCTGGCTTGGATCCCCGTTCGGTCCACGATATGCCCCAGGAACTGCCCGGATGATACACCAAAAGAGCATTTCTCCGAATTGAGTTTCATGCCATGCGTCCTAAGGGTATCGAACACTTGGCGCAGGTGGGTAAGATGGTCCTCCTTCTTTCTTCTTTTTACCATCGTGTCATCGATATAGGCCTCAATTACTGTACCTATCATTCCCTTAAAGATCCTGTTGACAAACATCTCGAAAGTGGCACCTGCATTTTTTAGTCCAAAGGTCATTACTCTAAAGCAATAAGTACCTGTTTCAGTTATGAAGGAAGTTTTTTCTTCGTCTATCGGGTTCATTTTTATCTGGTTGTATCATGAATGGGCATCCAGAAAAGTTAGACAATCGTAGCCAGCGGTATCATCAACCATCTGATCGATCTTTGGTAGTGGAAAGTTGTCCTTCGGGCATGCCTTGTTCAGGTCAGTAAAATCAACACAAACCCGCCATTTGCCATTCTTCTTCTGCACGACCACTACGTTGGCAAGCCATTTGGGGTACCTGACCTCTCTTATAAAACCAGCTTGGAGCAACCTGGATACCTCATCTGCTATAATTTGGTTTTGATGTGCCCCCATGCGCCTCTGCTTCTGCCTGATAGGTCTGACATTTGGGTCAACATGCAATGAGTGCTGGGCAATGTCAGGATTTATCCCTGGCATGTCCGTATGCTCCTATGCGAAGACATCAGAGTTGTCCTGTAACAATTGTGTTAGTTCTTTCAATTCATGGTCGGTAAGATTTGTATCTGCAAAAGTAATTTTTTTCGGGCTATCGGGTACAACGTAAACCGACTGCAATGGTTCGACCACAATTGGGGTACCCGGATCCCCCTCATGTAATTGCTATTTGGAGCCTGAAGACTTTTCCTTAGAGTGGGGCACCATCGTGACCTGCCCCTTCCTGATCTCCTTCAAGGTGACCGCGTAGCATTCCTTAGCGGCCACTTGGTCACCTTTGATGTCAATGGTACCTAAACCATCAGGACTCATGCATCTCATGACTTGGTGGAGAGTGGAAGGCATGCCTTGCATTCGGTGAATCCATCATCTTCCCATGAGCAGGTTGTATAAAGGCTTGGCATCCACCACAACAAATGTCTCAGTCAGGGTCCTTTGAGCAGCAGATACCGGTAACTGGACTTCCCCGATCGGCTCGATCTGCCTTCCATCGAATCCTGCAATGGGGCATCGTGATGTCATAATTTTGGTTGGGTTGATCTCAAGTTTCTCAAAAGCCCATTTGGTGATGATGTTTGCACTGCTTCCAGGATCGATCATGACTCTCTTCACAAGACAATTAGCCACCATTAAGGTCACAACCAGAGGGTCATCGTGTGGGGTCTGAACACTCCGAAAGTCCGATGTTGAAGAAATGATATGCGCTTCTTTTATCCTGAGGTGGATCTCACTGATTTCATTGATTCTTCTCATCTTGTGGGCTCTCCGCCTGTAACTCCGGTCTGTTTCCTTGGAGGAAAGATTGCCATGAATCATGTTAATGATCCTAAGTGGATGTGCATCCGAGGAGTTACGAGAAGCAATAGGGGCACATTGATCAATCCTAGGTCTATCTCGTTAGACGTAATCCCGAAGCTCTCCACGACGCAACAATGCCTCCACATGTTGCCTGAGATTACGACATTCATTTGTGATGTGCCCAAAATCACCGTGGAAAGCACAGTGCTTTGACTTGTCTCTTTGATCAAGTGGTTATCTGATGGTTGGGGGCTGTTGGAAAATTCCCTTAGTTTTGTTCTCCTGGTAGAGCTTCGCAAGGCTGACCTTCAGGGGTGTCACCCTCTCTTCGAATCTGGAACGTTTGAATGATTTCAGGGCTGATGATCCTGGTGGAACTGATGATCCAGATGAAGTTGAACGCTTTCGATCAGTTGTTCGATCCCTAGATTGGGTTTCAACGCTGACCAAGGCCGCCCTCCTCTGCTTGACGATCTCCTCTTCTTCAATCCTCAAGTACCCCTGAGCTCTGGAGTTTAACTCCCCAATGCACGACGGAGGGCGCTTCACCAAGGATTGGTGGAACTTGGTCCCTGGAATAAGGGTCATCCGGAAGGCCTGAACAGTAGAGTGCTAGTCACAATTATCAACAGAGGAAGATTCGATGTTGAATCAGGATAGAAAGTTCTTCAGTGACTCTCCTTTCTCTTGGATCATAGTGAAGAGGAAAGATATAGTCTTTTTCTGTCTCTTGTTCTCATAATATTGGGCAGCGAAGAGCCTGGTCAATTGTTGCTAGCTAGCGATGGATCGGGATGGCTGTTTCCTGAACCATAATAGAGCAGCATCAGCAAGACTAGTGGAAAACACCTTCCAGAGCAAGGACTCATTTTCGGCATACATGATCATCTTCTGGTGGATCTGATAAATGTGCTCTTCGGGGTCCTTAGTGCCATCGTATGGGGTGAACTGAGGCATAACAAATTTCTTTGGGAAAGGCTCTTGGGTTATTTCGGGGACGAAAGGTGATTGTACCAGTTCGATGGACACTTGGATGGCCATGTCGTCGGTAGATCGGGCTCTCAAGTCCCCGAGGAATTTCCTTTGAAATTCATCCATCATCGCCTGAATCTTTTGGGGGGTCATGGACTCGTCGACTGCGGGAGCCTTTGCCGAACGCTGGGAAGACTCGGCATGTTCTTCCTATCTGTCACTATCCTGCTGGTTTAGAGAATGGTCGGACACCGCTACCGGAGGGTCGAGTGCGACTACCGGTGGGACAGCTGCTAGTGGAGCCAACCTCGCCATAAGCTCCACATTCTTTCTTTCCAGGGCCAGGCTATACTCCTTAGCAGCTGCCAAGCATTGAAGGATTTGCTCCATGGACTAGGGACCTCCCGTACAACTGTCTGCAATGTTTGGAACGTCTGTTTGCGAACGAATGACTGGCATCCTTACCCGATATGTTGTGAGTGAAGGTTTTTTGGTTCTACAAATGAACTCAGCTAAATGAGATGGGAAGAATGATGTGATTTTACAGATCCCGAAGGGTAAATCGAAAAATCAGGAATTCCTTAAACAAGACTTCCCACAGACGGTGCCAAAGTGTACATTCTCAAAAATGCACAACACAATAATGAATGTTTTATTAAATTTGGATTATCCTTATATACATTTTTTTCTTTGGGCTTTGGGCTCATTAGGGCAATACTATCTTGATTACATCATCATGACATAGCCTTTTTACCATTCAAATAGACACAAACTGAAATGGGCTTGATTACCGAGCTTAAGAGAACTTTATTGGGCCAGCAGCCTAATTCTTGAAAGACTTTGATGGGTTTGGACAATTTCCATACTTACAGTCACCTAAATATATTAGGGTTTTTTTAATTTTTTTGTGAAGTGCCAATGCACCTTCTTTTTTTCTTAAACCTTTAATATAAAAATTTAAAAAAATTTAAAATCTTGGTGGGCATGGCCCCTGCCTGCGCGCCTCCCTCCGCCCCCGTTTTTAGGAGGGCCCAGTTTTTAGGAGGGATTAAGACCTACTTCATTTATATTCAATATATTTTTCATTTGAATTCAATATAGGACAAGAATTTGTCAAAATATACATAAAACATAAATATCTCACTTTCTTATCATTAAATGTTTAATTTAAACAAAAAAAATATTTAAGTGGGAAGGAAAATATATTTAACGGACAAATTGAGTCAAATTCATCAAATTGTACAGTTGTCACTCATGCATGTACGCTAAAATATTATCGTAACATCCAAGCGTGATTATACAATAGGATTGATTATAAAAAAAAATA
The DNA here is from genome assembly GCA_963922005.1 of Cornus suecica. Classification (NCBI taxonomy): domain Eukaryota; kingdom Viridiplantae; phylum Streptophyta; class Magnoliopsida; order Cornales; family Cornaceae; genus Cornus; species Cornus suecica. The sequence continues at coordinate 18,889,914 of OY998244.1, forward strand.
AATAAATAAAAAAAAGCAGATTAGTGTAATAGGATTGTATTATCGTAACATCCAAGCGTGATTATATCGAAAATTCTTCACGGTTGGTATTGAACTGTCATACACGTGGCAACAACAGATACTAGGTTTGAAGTAGTTGGACATCGATTATACAATACTAACACATATATTTAAGGTATATAAGGAGCAATGGACCTACCAAGTCAAACAATTAATTAAGCCACATACATAGTTACTTATCATATACTTGTACATATTATTAGTATTATACAATAAAATAATACAGACACCGAGAAATCAGAATTAGCGGTTTTTGGAGATTATTTATTTGCGCTTGATTAACCGACCTTTTCAACAGGTATATATATAAATATGCCAAGTGGATAGTAATTAATTTGTATTAGAGTTGAAATTACACATAACATCAAAGATTCCGAGACCGACCTTTTCTGGGATTCGGAGAATGACAGCCAACATACAGAACTCAAATAGTCGGCGCCATTAATATGTTTGTAATTAAATTAAAATTCTACGGTAATTTAACTAAGCAAGTTGTTTGCATTAGTTCCAATTTATTCTTTATTTTTTATTTTTTTTATTTTATCTAGTCAAATAAATATTACAGATAAAAAGTTGAAATTCGTAGAGGAGCCATGATCATATAATAAAGAGTGTGAAAATTGTATACTTAAATTTTCAAATTGAATTTAATTACTGATAAATGAGACATTCATATTAAACTTATGTATTATTGTTATTATTTTTAAAACTATCTTTGATCAAATTGAACTGCCGTTTTTAACTGATTACTAGTTTAATTTTATTTTAGGACATATTGATATATGTTTCTTGACATGTTAAAATACTAACTCGTGATATGATTTATTCATGATTATTTGGTATTTAATTGTTGTGTTATTTTAAGAGATCTAGAGCTCATGGCATCTGTCACCGCGCATGCAGCTTTATTCTAGCTAGTTTATTTAAAATTATTATTTAATGGAGTTTTCGAGAACTTTTGAAATATATATATATATGTGTGTATGGTATTATCTTTGAACAAGTTGTTTAACTTGGTGCATTATTTTTCTATTGCCAAACGAGCAACACAACAACAAATATACCGTTTGTTCAACTCCTATAATTAAAAAAATATGTAATTTTTCCATATAGGTGTAACAATTTGACAACAAATACTTAAATTGAAAAGCAGTCACTTCACTGACTTTGTTATAGCTGAAAAAGATAAATTTGTGTACAATTCATCTCTAATCAATTAGGATTTTGCATTCTTGGTGCACGTGGATTTAGACAGTTTCATTCTCACTTGATATGCATATACATCATCATCCCATTGGTAAGATTTTTGGGTTATATCTCCTGCCTTTTTAATAGTAAAACAAATGTATAATAAAAAAAGGTATAATAGAGGCTAACATATAAATAAAAAATACATGATGGGTCACAATTTTTACTACTTTAGAATATAATTGCAGAAAGATTTGTGTGGTAGTAGTAAAAATTGTGTATTTTTTATTTATATGTTAGCCTCTATTATACCTTTTTTTTATTATACATTTGTTTCCACTCAAGGATTTCAATTTTTCTTTTTACTACTTTAGAACCACTCAAGGCTTTCAATTTTTACTACTTTAGAACCACTCAAGGCTTTCAATTTCTCTTTTAACCATTGAGTTCTACAAATTGGAGGTTTTAGTCAAAAAGTATAAAAAGGTGAAGTTGGAAGCCTTATGCAAAAAAATAGTATAAAATGATAAAATCTGATTTGGTAGAATAATGCTTAAAGCCTCTCAAGTATTGCTTTTTTATTATTATTTTCCGATAGTTTCAAAAGAGTAGGATAGAGACAATAATATCAACCGTCCAAATGTCTTTGTTGATTTGATAGTTGCCATTATAAATATCAGAAAGGTATGTTATGTTGGGGTAAAAAGAGAGATAGTATTATGGTTTGAACAAAATAAGGCATGGACATCAACCCATAAAAATGAACAATACTCATTCCATGTTTTGGTTAAATCAAAAATCAAAAAATTACATAAGAATTTTTTTTCTATAGACTATTGTGATTCGTGAAAAGAACTGAGAATAATAACCAAAAACTAGTTTTTGAAGACTAAAATTGAAGACAATGATTTTAAGCAAAAGAAGTTAGATATCCACCAAGTATTAGTGTGGTATGGTGTCTAGAGACAAAAACAAGGTCAGGCCAACCAGTCGAAGAGGATGGTTTCACCGATCTACGAACAATATAGTTATTTATGACTCTCGAGTAATGAATTAAAAGATGATTTAGTTTTGAGAGTCTTGAGAGAATAAGATTGAAGAGATTCATGCGACAAAGATAGGAAAATAATGCAATAATATTTTGAGATAGAGAGAAAAATTAAAGAACTCTAATCTGATGAGAGTGAGAGTGAGGGAGAAAAAAAAAAGAGAAATCATAGTCGCTCATGCCTTTTCGTTTTGCCCAAAAGTTTTAAATATAAAATCATTTTGCAGAATATATATGTACTAAAAATCTAATTTATATGGATACACATTCTATTTATGTTCATTCAAAAAAAAAATTCTTTTACAACATTATAAGAAGACACATTTTAAAAATTTATTTTTTACAACATTATAAAGAGACTCATTCTAAAAGTTTATTTTTTACAACATTATAAGGAGACTGACCCATTCTAAAATTTTAATTTTTACAATATTATATGAAGGCTTATTTTAAAAAGGAAATATATATAATATATTAAAAAAATAAATCGTCTTACTATCGAGACAACCTTGATTATAAGAAGTGTAAACTTCATTAAACCCCCTAAACTATACTCTTTCTCCCAAAAAATTCCCTTAAACTTTGAAAAGGACAGAAAATTCACCAAACTATGTAAAAAGATACAAATAACCCCCCTAAATTATTCTTGTACAATAGATCCCCCTAAACTATCACAAAAATAAAGAAAAAATCTCCATTGTCTTAAAATTATTTCATAAATGACTATATTGCCCTTTCTTATTGAATTAACTTAATAAATTTTTGTTATTAACAAAAATAATAACATAATTGATGCAAATTTAAAGACATAATCTCCATTCAAATTTCTGTAAATTAATACATGAGTTTTATAATTAATCAAAAAAATAATTATTTTATCTTTTTATAAAAAAACAATTATGTATAAATTTTAAAAGGAGTAAGTAATTATTCAACACTATTTATATATATAACATGAGGAAAAAGATCATTGTTATTGATGTAATTTGTAAATTCATTCTGAATATATATCGTGTGAAAAAATAATATATCATTCCCCTTGATTACATTAGAGAAACTATGTCTTCTATAATAATAATAAAAAGTAATATATTATAATTACTTTACTTTTAAAAATAATAAATTTATTATTAAAATTCGATTGATTTAACTTATAAAACTTATTATCCTAACTTTAAACTCTTTAACCCTAAATAAAAAGCTTCTTTTGATACAATATATATTCATAATGAATTTACTAATTACTTCATTAACAAAATCTTTTTACCATGTTATGTATATTTGAATTACCTATAAGATAGTGAATTAAGCCTGGGGGGGGGGAATAGGATTTTTATGAATTAATTGATAAATTAAAATTTTAATTATGTAAAATTCAATTCGTTTAAAGTAATAATCCACACAATAAATAATATAGGTGCAGAAAATAAAGCAAGATACAACATCAATATTTTTACGTGGAAAAACCTTGAAAAGACTCTAAGTAAAAAATCACGGATACGCTTAGGTATCGATGTATTATGAATCAAGAAGTACAAGATTCTATGAAGTTTTAGACTTACACATCACTCCTGATATGTCTTTCTCCACTCAACATCTGACAGTCTTGAATCACTCGTACTCCACGAAGCTCTCGCTCCGATCTCTGTACTCTGACAGCTCCGCTTCTCAACGGATCAAATAACCACGAAGTCTCCTACTTCGATCAATGTGGTGTGATAATTTTTTAGCAACTAGATTATCCAATTATGCATAACAATCCTCGGTGTAGAAGCACAATTGGAAAAACTCAAATTGAGAGAGAACTAGAAAATATATAATCACTCAATAATTTTCTCTCTATATATATCTCTGTAGTGATATATGAATCTTTAGAAGAATTGCAGAGATCTCTCAAAAAACACCAAGCCGCCCTTTCTCTTTGGTTTAAATCATATATATAGAGAATAGTTGATCAATTAATGCTAATAATCCTTTTCCAATCAGGATTTGTATTTCCACTATTTAAATCTTCCAAATATAAATAAATATGTCAATGATAGTCCAATATACTGATAATAGCTTCTAATCATGTCCCAAAGTGGTTATGAATCAATTACATAGCAAAATAAACCTTCCCAAAAATAATTCTGCGTACCCACTTACCGAGTACTTGGTGAACATGTATGCGTGCGCAAGTTTGCAAAACGTTCTAGTGGAATTCTCACTTTTATGCAAACGTGCGAAAGTTTTCCACTTACCGAGTACTTGATAATGCTTCCACCAAGTACTCGGTGGAACAAAAATAATCATTTCCAATATTTTTTTGAAATCTTTGCTTCTTTGCACTGCCTCTTTCAGTCGTTGTTCCACTGAATATTAGTTATATCTTCACCACTTTGTACACATATTTAACACTTAACAACCCAATCTAAAACATAAAACTCTCAATATAGATTTTGATAAGAATAATGTCATTACATAAATAAATGTTCTTACAATTTCCCCCTTGGCATTTCTGAGACAAAACCATGTTTTACAAATATATCCTTATGATAAAATAAAATCTATACCTATGAACACACACCGACAAACATAGACATACACTTTTCTCTTAATCTCATGATAATCTACGAATCCTACAATCACAACACTTAAATAAACATACCTGTAAAAAGCAAGTGTGTAAAATAAATAGCAGAAATAATCAATATTAAATGATCATAAACAAAACAATGAATTAACATGAAACATAGTGATGATTAATCGATAACAATTAGTTCTCCCCCTCAAATAAATACTTCTCTCTCTTAACTGTACATCTCTCCCCCATTCTAAAAACTTCTCCCCCTTTTTGTCACTGAAATGACAAGGAATTAAATGACAATAAAAATAATCAAGAGAAATAAAACAAAATAGACAAGTTGTAAATATTGAGAAAATATTCGGGAAAATCAGATAATCTAAGCAAAGTTTATATTAAGACATAGAACTCTAAAGAATATATTTAGATTTTCGGGTAACAAAAATCTCTACGATGCATGAACCTAAATCTAATGCATGAATGCAATATGCTCAAACTAAGAAAAATATTTTTGTTCTTAGAAACATGTGAGCAGGGCATTTAGATATAATGAGTTAATCATTAACACATCATATTCGCATATTTGACTTAGCTATTATACACACAGTAATGAAGAAAATTAACACACATACTTGCACTTATAAGCAGTCATAAGACAGGCTTACATAGTTTTTGCATATATGAAAAATATTCATGTGCAAGCAAACAACCAAGATGAAAACAATACGTACTAATTCTAATAATCTTCTCACTAACCATGATGATATTTCGGTCCAAAACCTAAACTAGAAGTCAAATCTTTAGCTCGGACCTTATTACTTTTAAATGTCTCATAATTTAATCTTTTCCACATTTTCACTTTATCCCCTTTTGTCCTTCTAAGCTCCAAACTTTCCAGCGATGATTTTTAGTCCCAACCAACTGGGACTGAGCTTCTTCCTTGAGATTTATGCTCATTAGTTTTCTCCCTTTTTTACGCGAACACTCTGCTACTTTGTGGTAGGAGGCCCGGTTACTCAGATCGAATAACTACTTTTTGCATTTCTATATTTTATACATTCATTAATTCACTCTTTCAACATCACCCCAACATTTATGAGCATGCAACAGGTATTCAAAAACATCGATCAATCTAGCAAAGCTCATGAATCTACATATAACTTCGGGTTATAAAAAAAAGACTAAAAGTTTCAGCAAGTATTACAGTCATCTCCAAAATAAAACAAGCACCCAAGATTAATGAGTTCTAAAAATAATACTTAAACATGTTTAAGCCTTCAAAGATTCGAATTTGGCCATCAGCTCCTGATACTTGGTTATGAGAACTTGTTGGGCCTCCCCTCTTTCTTTGACTTTCTGTTCAGCCTCCTGAAGATGTTGCTCTGCTTTTATGGCCCGAATGGTCTGAGCTTCCAACTTCTCATTGGTAGTCACCAGCATAGAAGTCGTCTTCTTCCTCACCTCCTCCTTCAGTCTCATATACTTTACTGACTGCGTGAGGGCTTTGTTGTCCTCCTCAAGCTTCGAATTGTAAGCTTGGGTCAGATAAAACATCTGCCACAAAAATCACAAGTGTCACACAATCAGCAAATAGGCCAAAGGAAACAAGAAAAACCATATGGGAAAATAAATTCAAGTTGCACACAAACCACCTTCATTGCCATTTCAAGACCTGTCAGAGCCAACTCTCCCCTATCCACCTTCTTGATCTTGTTCCGATCGGCCGGGGTCCAAATCTGAAGACCCATCTCCCGAAGGGCAATGTCATCATTAATGGTCTTGTTCCATGAGATCAAGAACCCGCCACCCGAAAACCTTATTCTCGGATTCCAAGGAACAGGTTTCTCAGCTGCAGCTTCAGTTTTTGCTTCTACACTAGGAAAGGCTTCCGTTGTCAATCGGGGCTGAACCGAATGGCCAAATGATTCATTCTCCGATCGGGGGGGCCTCTCCAGAGTCGAGGATGCCAATGTAGCCCCATCTCCAGCTGATACAAAAACACCATCACCAGCAGGCCGGGGTGGTTCAGCAAGATTCTCCCTTGAGGAAAGGAGAGTAGGAAGAGTGGATGAGACACCTTCCTCCCCAGAAGGATGGGGAAGAGGAATGATTGGAAGATCACTTGAAGGGGGTGGTGGCAGAACCTCACTAACAAAGGGGCATGTGGTTCCCGAAGGAGTAACAGGAGTGACTGGGTTTCCCGGTGCTCTATTTCGTTTGCTCTTGAGGCTAGGTTGAGGAATTCTCAGCATGATGTCTTCTCCTTTAGATGATAATTCTTACAAAGCATCATCAGTCAGGAAATCAGGACACATCTTTAAAGGTTTACCCCAAACTTTGGACTTTAGAAGGTCAAAATGAGATTTAATATAAAATGGGATTTTGTGGTTAGCAGGCACCTTCAAAAAACCTAAAACATGCATCCCCAACTTGTCATCACACACCCCACAGAAGCATGCCCCTGAATGATAGGGTTTGAAAGAAGGGAATAAGTGTTGGCTAAAAGCTTTGGGGATCGGGATGTTTGCATCGGGATGTCTCCAGTTCCCGCTCACCAAAATCATCATCTTCTTCCATCCCTTATTATATTTCTCGACTCCATCACACATCTTTCTCCCCTGATAGGGAAAAAGATTAAAACTCCCCTTACAGTCTTTCTGATCCTACAACTTATAAGAGAACAAGACCTCATCCAGGCCCAAATCCAGACACAGATCCCGATTAAGCAGCAAAACCATGGCTAGTATTCTAAAGAAGTTTGGCCCAACCTGAAGTGGGGCCAGACCTAAAGTAGACAAGGGGAACAAAAAGAAATGATGAATTGGAAATCAGAGGATCTGTAAATGATAAGAGGAAAGTAAGATCTGGTCATCCCTAACCCCCTCACCCAACCTAAAATCCTTATCCTTAGGGTAGTGCCTGATAATCACCCAATCGGGAACGTCAAGCTTCTTCAAAACTACGTCTACCCTTTTTTCAGATATCAAAGGATCAGCAGCAATCTGTGTTCCGGATCTTCTAACGGCTTGACCCCCAACTAGAACGGTGACAGCAGAAACCCCACCAGTACTGACACACTGGGTGACCTCTGGGGGGCTAGATCTGGCAAATCTGAGCTTTCTAATCACCTCCGGGTCAACAGAGGAAATGTGAAGATCACTAGCTGATCGGGTATCATCACTGTCAAACATTTTGGTAGAAAGGAAGAAAAAGGAACTTACACTATGATGGGTCCCGGTGGGATTCCGATGGGAATTTTTAAGTTTTCCGGGAAGAGGAGGCAGGTTCCGGCGAAAACAAACAAGAAAGCCAAGTTGTATGGAGTTTTGAGAAGCATGAAGTTTTAAAATGCAAGAAGTGTTTAGTAAATAAGCTTTGAGGTATTTATAGAGGGCATATGAGTAAACTAAGAGTCATGTGCATCAATCCTAGAGCACCGAGCCGTCTTCTCAGCCCCTATTTCCCAAATCGATGCCACATGGGCCATGAATTTGAAATTGAAATGACGGATTACAACTGGCCCATTAAATGTGACCGCTACGTCACCCGACAGGGGTGATGTATGTTATTCCCCCACACATTACCTTCTTGGTAATGGGCCTAATTGTCAAAAGGCCCACAATCAAGAAAAGGGCTTGTGTAAGAATGGAAATCTCCGGGCTCGTCAGGGGCTCATCAGGCATCAGGCCCATCAGATTGACTACCCAACAAAGCCCTCCAAGACCCAAAGATAAGGGCTTATTTCAAGCCCAATCACGAGTATATTCTAGAATGACTTGTTAATCAAGTTATTGATGTAAGAGAGAGAAAGAATGAAGAGGTAAGCGAGATAAGGGTGCCCTAATGGGCTTAAGACCCCAAAAGGGAATGTATATAAGAAAAGTCAAATCTGAATAAAAGGGATGATTCTTGTGTTGTGCATTTTTTAGCATCTATAATGCTTGTTTGGAAACCCTTTGTTTTTGTATTTATATGGGTGTGTATGTGTGGGTGTAAATTTGGGCGGGGGGTGGGGGGGGGGGGGGGGGGAATTTAAAATTGGCTAATTTTTGTTCTTTTTTATTTTACTGTTCACCAAAAATGTTTTGGCCAATTTGGGTGCCAAACATAAATTTGTTCCATGAACAGTAGGAAAAAGCAAAAATACCCCTTTCCAAACCGGCTTGAGTAATTCAATGTGGACCTGATTTTTGCAGCAAAATCTCAGAGGATTCTTCTTCTTCTTTATATGCCCAAGAATCAGAGAAGAAAATTATAAAAAATCTGTCTCAAATAATAGATAAATTGTATGCATTTAGTATGAATGACGGATTACGTAAGGGTATTTTTTATAATTTCAGTAGAAATGATCCGTAATTTTAATGAGGAATTTTGGATAAATTACAAATATGTATATATATATATATATATTTATTGCAAACCTATTACAATGTTGGACGAATTACAGTGGCACCCTTTTAAATTTAGATTAATGAAAGTCATATGTAACGTGAATCATTTTTAAGTACTTAGAATAAGTTGAGGTTTCAAAAATTAAAACACATTTCAATTTTATAGAATTACTATCCTGTTATTTTATTTATGAATTTAATACCATTTTCATTAATGAGACTACAATTTTAACCTATTAAATTCTCATTTCATTTTATTTTGTAATACAAAACCCGACTCAACAAGTATTGAACTTGGATTAGTGAAATCACTCAGTTAGCTAGAATACAAAATGTTCGGTATTTATATTAAATTAAAGCTAATCTATGTTTTAATTCAATATCATTATTTCTTAAAACTTGATAAAATATAAATATATCCAGTGAATACAACAGTTTTAAGGATTTTAGTGACGGAGTCGCAATAACCAATAAAAAGAATAAAAAGTTTAGTTATATATAAATTTTAACGACGAACGATAAATTATCACCTAAAGTTTCAAAATTAATTTTGTAAAAAATTATAGTGACAATAAAAATTATATTATATAACTTAAATTTCCTAGATATAAAACTAATTTTTCTGTGCACAGACAATTTATGTGTCACTAAATTTTGTAATCCTATATTAATGGCAAATATAGTAATCCTAAATAACCATCATGACTTCATTAAGCCACGTTAATAGGTGTGCTGGCATTATAAATCATACTGTATTTAGTTGTCACACAAAAAAGACATTGCCCTACCGTCCTGACATCTTTTGAGTAAGAATAAAATTTACACAGTCAACGCAGCTAGTGTCATCGCATCACGAGCACAAAAGAGAACTAACAACAGCAGCAACAACAACAACCACCACCTCATCAAGTTCATGAACCCAACCCACCCCCACAAATCCCCGAACCCACCCCTATATAAACCCCCTTTCCCAACTCTCTTCACTCCACACTCAGCACTCAAACAAACCCAAACCCAAAGAGACCCAGACTTGGAGGAGATCTCAAAAATGTTTTCCCAATCTCCAACTCTGGTCTCTCTCTCCACCGTCGTCCCCCACCACCCCTCCACCATCGCCGACCTCAAGCTCTCCGTCTCCGACCTCCCTATGCTCTCATGCCACTACATTCAAAAAGGCTGTCTCTTCACTCGCCCCCAAACCCCCATCCCTCAACTCATCAATTCCCTCAAATCCGCCCTCTCCCGCACTCTCACCCACTTCCCGCCTCTCGCCGGCGGCCTCAAAACCGACTCAAACGGTTACATATATATCACCTGCAACGACGCCGGCGTTGACTTCATTCACGCAACTGCCGCTCACATTTCGCTCCGGCACATTCTCTCGCCCACCCACGTGCCGGACTGTGTCAAACAGTTCTTCGCATTGGATGGAACTGTGAGCTACGAAGGCCATTTTAAGCCCATTTTGGCCGTTCAGGTCACTGAGCTTGCCGACGGGATATTCATTGGTTGTACGGTCAATCACGCCGTCACAGACGGTACATCCTTCTGGAACTTCTTCAATACATTCGCCGAGGTTTGCCGCGGAGTTGGAAGGATTTCGAGGAAGCCGGACTTCATCCGTGACTCGGTGCTGATTTCGCCGGCGGTGCTGAAGCTCCCCGAAGGTGGGCCCAAGGTCACATTCGACGTCAACGCCCCGATACGAGAGAGAATTTTTAGTTTTAGCAGAGAGTCTATTTTGAGACTCAAAGCGAAAACGAACAATCAGAGATGGAATGAGAATGGAATTGACGTTGTTGAATTAATGGGAAAACAAAGTAACGACACACTGAATGTATCTGATGGCGGGAAAGTAACGGCGATTCTCGAGAATTGGCTGAGGAATGCCGTGCAGACGGTGGCGCCGGCGAATCAGGCGGCGGAGATTTCTTCGTTCCAATCACTCTGCGCATTACTGTGGCGGGCGGTGACACGTGCGAGGAAGTTTCCGTCTTCCAAAACGACGACGTTCCGGATGGCCGTGAATTGTCGCCATCGGCTTGAGCCGAAACTCGACGCGTGTTATTTCGGGAACGCTATACAGAGCATTCCGACTTACGCTTCGGCTGGTGACGTGTTGTCACGTGACTTGCGGTGGTGCGCGGAGCAGCTGAACGAGAACGTGAAGGCGCACGGTAACAATACAGTGCGCCGCTACGTGGCGGATTGGGAGAGGGACCCACGGTGTTTTCCGTTGGGGAACTCTGACGGCACGATGATTACGATGGGGAGTTCTCCGAGGTTTCCGATGTACGAGAATGATTTCGGGTGGGGCAGACCCATGGCAGTTAGGAGCGGGCGGGCTAATAAGTTCGACGGAAAGATATCAGCGTTTCCGGGAAGGGAAGGCGGAGGAAGCGTTGATCTGGAGGTGTTGTTGGCGCCGGAGACGATGGCGGGTCTCGAGTCGGATAAGGAATTTATGCAATATGCGTCGGGTTGTTAGGCATGTCAAAATGTATTCGGGTTGTGGGCTTGTGCTTGTGGTGGAGTTTATGGGTTTGGATTTGTGGGTGGGGTTTTGTCTATTTTGTGCCATATTTCTCTCTTTTTACTCCATGACATCATGTTTCTCTGAATTTTTAATTTAATTCATGAATATTTTCTGAAAATCTCGATCTTTATATTTCCTTTTTGGGCATTAATTTGTGACATATTATTCAGGAAATGATCTAATTACATAAATAGTGGTCTCATAGTTCGGTTAGATATTTATTCGAGCTAAACGGAACCAAATTGATTCCAACAATTTCAATAAAAATAGTCCGTAACCAAATTGTTTCCAACACATTTCAGAATTGTTGGTCTTGAAACCGACAGATCCGACATTTTTTTCATTTTTGGTGTTTCTCGTACTTCTTGCAAAAAAAATGTAATCAATCAATTCCACTAAAAAACACAAAGATTTGGTTAGTTAAAAATAATACTAATTTATATAATACATAAACAACATTAAATTTCTCAATCAATAAATAAAAATGTGAAAGAAAAAAGTCAAAAAAATTATAATTTAAAAACAAAATAACTATTACCATGTTTCAAACAAATAAATACAAAATGTATAAGTAAAATTATTTGATAATACTCATATTTTTTATTGTGAACTAAGAAATATATTGTTGTATACTAGTGTTAGTGTATAGTTTCAACTTTATAAAGTAATTATGTTATTATTTATTTACATTGTAACATATTAGTATACATATACATATACTTATTTGGTTCACAGTTCGATTTGGTTCGAAACGATCTACTCAATCTAAAACTGGAATTGTAAACTAACAGTTTCAATTTTTGGAATCTGAATCAAAACCTAACCATAAAAGAACCAACTAAAATAATAGTACAGTTTGGTTTTAATGGTTTTAATGGTTTTACGATTCCAATAATTGCTTTCCGCAATCCCAATTATAAATGTCTAGTACTTATAACTGTGACAAAGCACACTAAAATTTTGTTACTTGCGAAATCATATTAGATGTGAGTCAAGAGTTTAGGATAGGGTTTCTAAAGAGTAATTATGTTTTTACAACTCGGTTGCCCACGGATTACAACTCGGTTGCCGATGGATTCCGAAGAGCATAAATGATTCGCATTTTAATTTAAATTGATGGAGCCTCTTGTAATAGCCAAATTTTGTGGCCCATCTTTATTGGGTCATAAACAAGGATCAATGGGTCTGACCCATAGTAGTTTCTAGAAAATAAGTGACCAACAAGTTAGGATTTAGTCTCAAACATAGGAAGAAAGAGCTAAAGAAATAAAGGGGTTTATCAAATCTCATTATTTAAGGGATTGATAAATTTGGGTAGATGGACCTGACCCATCTACCAAAATGTGTATAAATATATGAGTTTGTGATGAATAAAGGCATTTCATTCAACCTAATTCGTTGTGTATTTTTTCTGTATCTACACAATTGGCCCCGTCTGTGGGAAAGACTTTGAAATCTTTTTCAAAAGCTTATCACTCTCTACTAGGAGCTTAAATTGACATTATCCATGGCGGTTATCACCCGGTCACAACAGTCTGAATTACCTCCGAACGGAGGTCAACCTTCTCAAAGTGAAGATCCGATCAGGCGGGCCTTGGAGGATAGGATCGCCGAGTTGGAGAGGCAGAACGCCGAGTTGGAGAGGTCAAACACCGAGTTGGTGGCAAAACTGGCCCTGCTGCAAAACCCTCGAGAAGCCCAAAATGGCGAACATTCCAACTGACAGGAGCAATCCGCGGGCCACCAATCGAAAGGGGACAACCACCACGCAAAGTCCAACAACGATCGGGAGGAGCACGCAGAGTCATCCCTACAGGTGCTCAGGATGCACAATCCTAAGAAAACCCTAACCATGAAAGACTTGGAGGAGATTATGATCAGATTCCAAAGGGAGGTGCTCAGGGATCTGAAGATTCAGACCCCCAATGATCTGGCTTCTGAGGCATCCATCGACGCTATGCAGACACCATTCATACTGGCGATCACCAGCGTACCCAACCCAGAGAGGTTCAGGTTACCAAAGTTTTTCCTGTTTGACGGCACAAAAGATCCGACGGAACACATCTACCATGTTCATAAAAAGATGAACATCTAAAATGAAAACGAAGTCTTACTCTGCAAAGTCTTTCCCACTAGCCTGACCGAAGCAGCCCTGCTATGGTTCAGGAAGCAACCACCCTGATTAATTGGAAGCTGGCTCAGACTCTGCGAGTTGTTCATTGCCCAGTACTTCCGCAATAAAAGACAGAAAAATACCATCTCCAGTCTATTTACCATGATCCAGGAAAAAGGTGAATCCCTGAAGAGCTTTGTCTCGCGATTCAATGTCGAGATGTCCTCAATTGACAATTGTGATCAACACTCAGCCGTCGAGGCCTTCAGGATGACCTTGATTCTTGGAACCAAGTTCCACCAGTATTTGGTCAAGAGGCCAGCAGACGTCGGAGAACTCAATTCCAGGGCACAAGGGCATCTCCGGATAGAAGAAGAACTGACCATACGCCAAAGAAGGGTAGCCTCTGCAAGCGTAGATGTAAGAGCATCTGAACCTAAAGTTAAAGATTGGGGGGCAGATCTGAAGTGGCTGAGCACTCCTTCTGTACCCTCCCAAGTCCTAGAGAAACGCCAGAGGTTCGAAGACAAGATCACTCCATTGAAGGTTAGCCTGGCCAAGCTGTATCAGGAGACTAAGGGTAAAGGGATCTTCTGATCGCCACCACCTATCAAACAGCCAATGGAACTAAGGGACATGTCGAGGCACTGTGCCTTCCATGACGAGTATGGGCACCACGCCAACGAGTGCAGAAGCCTCAAGAGGCAAGTAAAAGCCATGATAGCAAAGGGAGAATTGACCAAATACGTTGCCAAGAAGGGCACCCGATAAGATCAAACCTCATATACGCTAGTCAAGGGGACAGCGGGTCAGCCCGTAAAAGTCATTCACATGGTTCACAGAGGACCAAGCCAATCAAAAGTGGAGGAAGCCCGTAGATCCCAGATGCGCCAAACCCAGAGACTGCGAAGGGTTAGGGAGATCAGCGAGTTTCGAAGCCCGAAGGAGGATGCCCGGATAATTTTCTCTTTTGCGGATTTGCGGAACATTCAATCACCACATGACTTTCCCTTAGTGGTCTCCCTCATGGTTTCAAACTGCTCGATCAAGAGAGTAATGATCGACCCAGGGAGCAGCCGCCAACATAATCACTAAGTGGGCTTTTGATAAGCTGGAGATTAACCCCCCAAGAGATACTCCCTTCCAGAAGCCCGATAGCAGGATTAGATGGTAGAAGAGTGGAACTAGTGGGAGAGATCCAACTACCAGTAACAGTAGCAAAATGCACGCTTAGAGAAACTTTTGCGGTGGTATATGTCAAACCCTCATATAATCTTCTTATGGGCAGGGGTTGGATCCATCGGATGCATGGAGTTCCTTCCACCATGCATCAAGTCAAGCGATGTGTCGATTCGAACAGAATTGATGTGATTGACATTAGGGGAGATCAGGTGGCAGCCAAAGAATGCTACGCTGTCACCCTGAAAGGCTTTAGGAAAATGACAGAACTGTAACGAGCTTCAAAATCCAAGGCAATACCCGATGATCAATAACAATTACAGGATGGGGATTTGGGGTCATCTATAGCAGCTGAACCTTTGCTGGAAGTTCAGATTTTCCCCGATCACCCTGAAAGGACGACTTACATTGGTTCTGGCCTCAGTACATAAGAAAAGGAATAATTGGAGGCCCTTCTTTGCTCCAATGCTAACGTATTTGCTTGGGGCCACATGGATATGCCCGGCATCGATCCTTCAGTGGCCCATCATTCCCTCAATGTGGACCCCGATGCGAAACCCATCAGGTAGAAGTAAAGACGCATAGGGACCCACCAAAACTAGATTATAGCTGAAGAGGTTGATCAACTTCTCCAAGCCGGATTCATTAAAAAGGTGTAGTACCTTTCTTGGATGGAAAACGTGGTTGTGGTCCAGAGGAAGAACATGAAATGGAGGGTGTACGTGGACTTCACTAATCTGAATAGAGCATGCCCGAAGGATTGTTTCCCCTTACCAAAGATCGAACAAATGGTGGATGCCACTGCAGGATTCGAGTGCTTGAGTTTTTTTGACGCATACTCTAGGTATAATCAGATACGAATGAACCCAGATGACGAGGAAAAGACGACATTCATCACTGAATCAAGTACATATTTTTTGGACTAAAAAATGCAGGTGCAACCTTTCAGAGGTTGGTTAGCAAATATTTCCAGGGCATGATGGAATCTACCATAGAATCCTACATTGATGACACGGTGGTCAAAATCAAGGCGAAAAGTGACCACCTGACTGATTTGCAGCAGGTGTTTGACACCCTCAAAAAGTACAAGATGAAGCTCAACCCATGCAAATGTTCCTTCGGAGTGTCCTCGGGCCAGTTCTTAGGACACATAGTTGATCAAACATGAATACAAGCGAGCCCAGCATAAGTCAGAGCTCTCATGGAAATGGGAGAGCCAAAGTCTCGGAAGGAGATCCAAGTAAACCGGGAGAGTGACAACCCTCATCCGTTTCATCTCTCGCTTAACTGATTAGTGTCGACCCTTTTTTCATTCTATAAAGGTAGCAAAAGGAGAGGTCTGGGGGCCGGAGCAATCGGAAGCTCTAAAAAAGCTTAAGAGCTACATGACAAAGCCTCCCATACTGGTAACCCTGGAAGCAGACGAGCCATTGCACTTATATCTAGCCATATCTACAACATCTACCAGTGCCGATCTGGTTAAGAAAGGCAAGGGGTACCAGATGCCAGTCTTCTACACCAGTAAAGCCTTTGCTGATGCAGAAACCCGCTATTCCAAACATGAAAAGCTGGTACTATCACTGATCAATGCGAAACGACGTCTTCGACATTACTTTGAAGCACACCCGATTGTGGTACCAACTACAACCTCGATCAGATCCATAATGGTGAAGCCCGAATTGTTAGGAAGAGTATCCAAATGGGCAATAAAACTAGGAATCTATGACATAATCTATGTCCCCCGAATAGCCATCAAAGGACAAGCGGTAGCTGACTTTCTGTTAGAAACAGAACCTACAGACTCTCCCGAAGAAAATGAACCAAGCTTATGAGTAATTTTTGAGGACGAGACGTCAAATGTCAATGGAGCAGGGATCAATATAGAACTCGTAACACCCGATGGCACTAAAATTCAACAGTCCGTTCGATTAAAGTTTCCAACCTCTAATAATGAAGCCGAGTACAAGGCCCTTCTAGCAGGAATTCGGTTGGCCCGAAGCCTGCAAATACAGAGAACAGAGATACAAAGTGATTCCCAATTGGTCGTATGAAAATTGAATGAGGAGTATGAAACCCGAGAGCCTAAAATGGAAGCATACAGGGATTTGGTACTAAAAAAGACCGAGGAATTCCAGCAATTAACCTTTGAACAGATCCCCAGAAAGGACAATGTCATGGCAGATCATTTGGCTAATCAGGCCTCCGCAACAGGGGAGATTATGACTCGAACAACACCAGTGGATTTCATCGTCCGATCAAGCTTGGAGCCCTCTAAGGACGTGATGGTCATTCCGTAGGAGCCAAGCTAGATGGACCCAATAGTAGATTATTTGAGGACATGTGCGTTACCTGAGTCAAAACCAGAGGCCCAGAAGATAAGAATAAAAGCTGCAAGATACGCTTTATATAATAGCCAACTTTATCGCAAGTCATTTTCTGGGCCATACTTGAGATGTCTCACACCCTCCAAAGCTTCTACAGTCATGGAAGATATGCATGCCGGTTCGTGTGACAATCAATCCGGGGGAAGGTCTTTAGCTCATAAAGTCGTCACCCAGGGTTACTTCTGGCCTTACCTGTCAAGAGATGCTGAGGTATACACCCGATGTTGTAAAAAAATGTTAATTTCATGGTGATGCCATTCATCCACCTCTTGAATTATTGAATCCAACAATTATCCCTCACCCCTTCGGCCGGTGGGGAATGGATATTGTGGGTCTTCTCCCATAAGCCATACGATCCACTACACATGTCCTTCTAGCTATGGATTACTTTACCAAATGGGTGGAAGTTGAGGCATACTCAACTATCAAAAGCAGCCATGTTATCAAGTTAATCTGGAGTCACATCATTTGTAGATTCGGTCTACCCCGAACTATAATGATGGATAATGGCACCGACCTGGACAACAAGAAAGTTCAAGCATTTCTGACAAAACATGGGATCAATTAGAACACTTCCTCCGTTGGTTACCCGCAGGGAAATGGACAAGCCGAAAGGACAAACATAATAATTTTCGATACACTTAGAAAAAAGCTCGAAACAGCAAAAGGAGCTTGGTTGGAAAAATCACCCGAGGTCTTATGGTCTTATCGGACCACCCCAAGGCAACTAACGGGAGAGACCCCATTTGCCATGGCTTATGGGGTTGAAGTTGTTATCTCGACCGAATTGAAGGTGCCAATGCTAAGAAGTCAGGTTTGGAAAGAAGGCTCGAACAATTGACACCTGACCCATGATTTGGACCTACTGGAAGAAATAAGGGTAGTCGCGGGGATAAGGTTGGCTGCCTACCAATAACAAGTCAGGGCTTGATTTAATCAGAAGGTCAAAAGAAGAGAGTTCCAAGTAGGCGATATGGTACTTAGGAGAAAAATTGGGATTGTTGACAAGTTACGGGAAACATGGGGAGGACCTTATACAATAATTAAGGTCATCGGGCGCGGTGCCTATCGGGTTCGGAAGAACGAGACGGCCGCATCGAGCCCCGCTCTCAAAATGTTTACCGACTGAAGAGGTATTATCCTTAGATAGTTTTCCATTAAATAGTAATATGAGTGTTTGTGCCTTGCATATAACACTTCTGATGATTACAATAAAGCATCTGTGCCCAAATATTTGGTACCTCTGCTACATGTTTTTAAAGTTTTGAATAAAATATCATATTCTTTATGTATGTATGTATGATCATACCTTGTGAAGAAGACCAATTTTCCTAAGTGTTGAGTTTAAACCTGATTTGAACTAGCCAGAGGACATCAACGAGTCGCAGGGGCCAGATACCCGAAGACTCCATAACTAAAATGAAAATTTTCCTAAATGTTGAGTTCAAACTTGATTTGAACTAACCAGAGGACATCAATGAATCGCAGGGGCCAGATGCCCGAAGACTCCATAACTAAAATGAAAATTTTCATAAGTGTTGAGTTCAAACTTGATTTGAACTAACCAGAGGACATCAATGAATCGCAGGGGCTAGATGCCCGAAGACTCCATAACTAAAATGAAAATTTTCCTAAGTGTTGAGTTCAAACCTGATTTGAACTAACCAGAGGACATCAACGAGTCGCAGGGGCCAGATGCCCGAAGACTCCATAATTAAAATGAAAATTTTCCTAAGTGTTAAGTTCAAACCTGATTTGAACTAACTAGAGGACATCAACGAGTCCCAGGGGCCAGATGCTCGAAGGCTTCATATTGGAACAAAATTTTCTTAAGTATTAAGTTCAAAAGTATTTATTTTGGGCTAACCAACAGCTAACCGAAGTAACAAGAATAAAAACACATAAGAAATGGCGAAGATCTTTTCATTGATATAATTAAAAGATACAAAAACCCTTCTGAAGGGTGATACAGAGTAACATTCAGAAAAACCTTAAATTCAGGGCCAAAACTAGTCTTCTCCCTTCAGAAATGCAGCAAACCGCTTCTCATTCTCAGAAGCCGATGGGTCTTGATAAGGAAAAGGCACTCCCATGAAGGCATCAAACTCCTCAATAGTCTTGAACTCCCTGTTTGCCAGGGGAATGTGCTCCATCTTGGTTCTCTCCCGCCATGCCCTAACCGATCGAACATCACAGATATTGACGTACCGTTGATGCATGTCCAGACCACCCAAGTGGCACATCTCCACTTTGGATCGCTTAAGAGCCAGAAGATTATCTAACTCTACCTTCTCTGTAACAATCTTTTAGTAGGCTGCCTTGGCCTCTGCTAGTTCAGCGGCTAGGGCTTTTTTCTTAGCCTCTCCGGTCTCCAAAAGACTTTTATGCTCGGATACACTCTGAAGAAGACCATCCGCCTCCCTGGCCAAATTGATTCGATGTTCATTATTATACTGTAGCTGAGCTTGTATCTTGGCTATTTCCCGGATATCGGCCTCCAGGACATGATTGTAGGCCTGGATTCCATAAAGGAGCTACACAAATAGAAAAAGGGTACATATTAGTACTAAACAAAACAAAAATGGATGAAAGAATAAGCAAAATACAAAAATATTAAAAGTAAGTACCTCTGTGGCCATTATAGAACCTTTTTGAAACAGATCAGTCCTGGTGATCTTCGTCTGAGCAGCCCTGTCAGTAGGAGTCCAGACTCCTCTGGCCATAGCCCGAAGAGTATCTGGCTAATAAATAGTAAGATGGTCAACACAAATAGGGGAGCCATCCGGAAGGAGTAACTTTGGCTCCTAGGGAATTACAGTGTGGGGAGTGTGTCATGAGCATGGGAAGGATCGCTCGTAGAGGCATCAGTAGTCTGGGTCCTGGGCCTTTTATTGACCGCTCCACCACCCATACCAAATCGTGATGGTGGTTGCAACATTTGGAGGAGGAGGCTGAGGAGGATCTGAAGGACTTTGTGCAGTCGGGCGTACCGGAGGTGCCGGGGGCGCTATCGAGAGTGGTATGACATCAACCAGATTAGATCCTTCGGGGACTTGAGTACGTCTGGCAGAAAGGGGCCTGAGGGGCAAATCCATCTTGTCAACAGTAGCGCCCAAATTAGAAATCATCTCCAAATTGGCTTTAGTTAGAAGTGTAGTGGCAGATCGGACGTTGCTCTAGATCTTGGCCTTCAGGAGTGAAAAACGTTCTCTTATAAAGGATAAGAGTATTTCTCTATCCTCATAGCCGAGAAATCTATACACATACTCTCCCCAATGTAAGTCACAAAAATCATAGAAACATGTAGCTTTGTGGAGGGGACGGAAGACAAGCAAACGGATAGGGCCAAAGACTCTAGGGATCGGGTATGTCAAAGAGAATGGGTAAAGCCACTTGCCATTAACAATTACCATTCTCTCCTTCCATCCTTTATCAGATTTTTCTGTATTAGAGCATATGCCCCGACCTTGGAAGGGAAAAAGGTTGTACCTACCCTTGTTTTCTCTTGCATTTTGAAAGAAATAACAGAGAAGCAAGTCAGCTAAACCTAGATTAAGGTCCAGATCCCTATTGTATAGAAGAATTATGGCTAAAATCCTGAAGCTGTTAGGGTTAAGTTGGAGAGGGTGTAACCCTAGCATGAAAAA
Organism: Cornus suecica; assembly: GCA_963922005.1. Taxonomy (NCBI): domain Eukaryota; kingdom Viridiplantae; phylum Streptophyta; class Magnoliopsida; order Cornales; family Cornaceae; genus Cornus; species Cornus suecica. The sequence goes on from OY998244.1 coordinate 18,911,023, forward strand.
AACATAATGAAAGAAAGGGTGAAGGGGGAATCTTAATATTTTAAGATGAACTGCCGATAGCAGAATACTACCTGATTGAATTCCCTCACTTTTAGAGAAGTCTAAATATCTTGGGTAAGGGGCTAAAAGAACATCACCGGGTACATTAGTTTCAGCCCGAAAGTATCTTACGTCCACCTCAGGCCTTGTTTTCTTAAGAAGAGCAACTGAGAAAGGTTCGGGAGGGTTGGGGTTCATAGGCTCATCATTATCATGGGAACCCCCTTCATCGAGTGTCTCTAGATTTGTTGATGAACCCAGAAGGTCAGTATTTGGGGGAACGACTTTGGGAACAGAGGCCTCTTAACGAAAGAAGAAGGACTATCGCTACTGATAGAATCAGGGTCGGTTCTAGAAGACAGAGCGACCTCTTCTACTAACCTGGTGTCGTCACTATCCGACATTTTTACTACAGAAAGGTAGAAGAGTGTAGAAGTACTGGAGCACATGAGAGATAAAATGAAAAATAAAGCGAAAATAGGACTTACACGAGAAAGGGAATGGAACGGAAGGGGTCTTCAGTAAAGTGAAGGGTTACTCTGGTATGATGCGCCGGTGGGATAAGTGCAAGACTCTGGTGAAGGATCCAAAGCGAAAGAAGAGTTAGGAGAAGTACAGGCTTGGGTGACAATCTGTTAAGAATGAGGATATCAAATGATTTGAGTGTGGTTTTATAGTAGGAAAGGGGCAAGCCAACAGTCTGCATGAAGCCCGGAGGTCACATGTTACACGACGAGCCGTCATGGTGCGAAGAACAAGGCAATTGTGGCCTCACATTTTGAATTCAAATAAATTCCAGCAATAAATGACTTGCCACGTCACCACAATCATTTCCCATAAATACATTGTATGTAAATATGTGTATATATTCAGTCATGGGCCATGAATTGGCCCATGAGCCCATGACCATAGGGGCCTATGTAATAGCCAAATTTCGTGGCCCACCTTTATTGGGTCATAAACAAGTACCGATGGGTCTGACCCATGATGGTTTTTAAAAAATAAGTGACTAGCAAGTTGGGGATTACTCTCAAACATGGGAAGAAAGGGCCCAAGAAAGAAAGGGGTTTATTAAATCTCATAATTTAAGGGATTGATAAACTTGAGTAGATGAACCTGACCCATCTACCAAAATATGTATAAATATATGAGTTTGTGATGAATAAAGACATTTCATTCAACCTAATTCATCATGTATTTTTTCTGCTCTTGATATTATTTTTAATTTAAATTGATGGGAATCTCCTTTGTCAATTCCCGAAAGGCCCCGATGTTTGATTTGATTGAACAAAAGAGAGAACGGTGCATAATCCATGTTTGAATCAATGCTAGGACTAAAACGATCAATATTTTAATAGTACTTGCTATGTGAACGTATTTCTAAATAAGCATTACGCTCTTATGTATTATTTTAAATTTCCTCTCATTTTTTCCAAAATAAGGTGGCTGGGGACTCCAATTTAATGGGACATTTTAGTTTTATTTTAATTTTATATTGTCCCGATTGGAAATAATTATAGGCAACGAGCACTAAAATTGTAGACCAAATAGCAGAAGAAGCAATGACTATGGTCTGCAAGTCTTTATAAACTCAAGTTGACAAATAAAAACCTTCTGCAAATAGAATTTTCCCCATATCCATATCCTTTCATGGCAGGCTTGCTCATGTGTTTCAAACCAACCCAGCTTGTGGGCCATTGCGACCGTATGGGCTGTCCTTTATAAAGTATTATAAGCCCAACTAACACAAGTATCTATATATCCTTATATATTTATATATACTAGCTTAATAGCACATGTTATGCACGTGTACCTTTAAAATGATCAATATAAAAAAAAAGTAAATAAAAGTTTCTTTTATTAATAGATTAATAGATTAACACATATTTTTATTATATTTACTTTTCTAAAATATAATGCTTTAATCCAAATATCAATCCATTTTTTATGGACTTTTCTCGGGTAATGGAAAAATTAGAATTATAGAAATAAAGGTATTGCTTGATAATATTTGTATAAACAAAATAATGATATGGAAAATTTTGGTAGATGGGGATGTTAAATTAATAGTAAATACAAAATTCAATGAGCACGGTTTCATATAAAAATAAATGTAAATAATTAATAAAACTATGATACAACAAAATCTATTAAAATGCCATTTGGAGTTACACTTTCCAATAATAATAATAATGCATATTAATTATTTTTTACTTAACTTTGTGTAAAAAATGTTTGTAAATATTCCTCACCTCTCACATTTTTAGAATAGTTATAAAATATATTATAGATTATAGATAAATATATAGATATAGATATAAAAATGAGATAATATTAATAGGCACTTAATTCCATTAATAATTGCAAAAGTGAATACGAAAAATCACCTTACATATTTCAAAACTGAATTTGTGTACAATTAATATGTAGCCATTATGCATTGAATAGTACTAATTTATGTGTACAAATAATATATAGCCACAATACATTGAATAATACTAACTTATTTATAGTATTAGTCATGAAACAACACTGTGTAATTATTACTTAAAATAACATTATTTTTATTTTTTAAAAAATAAAATAAAGTTTGGAAATATTCCAAAGGCCTCACACTTTTAGAATAGTTATAGACTAGGCAAAAGCATGTGTTCTGCACATGTGGAAAGATTTATGATCAATGAATGAAATACAAAAAAAATAAAATGAAACCATTTAATTTTATGGAGAGAAAGAAAAATTAAATAAATGATTAATCACATAAATGAAGAGATATAAACATGTTGATTTAACATATGAGTGGGAGAGTAAAGAAGAGGTATGGAGAATATATAGAGAGTTAAAATGTACGAGGGAAATAATGAAATAGTGTGTTTAATAAGGTCGAAGAAATATCATTTTTCATTCATCACTTTTAACAAAAGATATAAACTACACACATCTATTTAATTTTAATCAAGAGACACATATATTTAATTTAAATCAAGAGTTACACCTATTTAATTTAAGTTAACAGACATAACTATTCAATTTTTTATTTTATTTTTATTTAAAATATGAAAAATGTTTAGAAATAAGAGGGGGCTTATACTTTTAAAACTAGTATAGATTTTTTTATTTAAAATGTAAAAAAAAAATTGTTTGGAAATATTAGAGTGTTAGTTAAAAGATATACCTATTTAATTTTAGTTAAAAGACATACATATTCAATTTTTTATTTTAATTTTGATTTAAAATATAAAACAATGTTTGAAAATAATAATAATGCCTTGTAATTTTATATAAGTAGTATATATATATATATATATATATATATATATATATATATATATATATATATATATATATGTGTGTGTGTGTGTGATATATCTATGTGTGATGTGAACAAATTTGGTATGATTTAGGACCACATAATTTTAAATGGCTATTATTAGTAAACCCCCTATGGTTCCAAAATGGATCAACTAACCCCCCTTCATTTTAAAAAAATCCCATATCGTTATCAAACTGTATCAACTTGCTCATTCCCTCCAGTTTCAGAAAAAACGACCCTTGAAACTAGAGGGGGATTTACTGATAAACGAATATTTATTTTTTATTTATGTCGAAAAAAAATATTAATGCCAAAATAATTTTTTTTTGCACTACCAATTATGGTAAAATATATAAAAAATTAAGTTTGAAATATATAGAAATATTTTGAACTACAAATGAAAAAAAAAAATTTATATATATATTTTTAATTTTTTATATATATATTTTACTATAAATGAAAACAAATTAATTTATGACAAAAAAAATCTAATTGGTAAGTTCAAAATATATATTTTTTATTTCAGACTTCAATTATTTTATATTTTACCCTAATTGGTAATTCAAAAATAAAATATTTTGGCATTATTTTTTTTTATTTCGGCATAAACTAATATTTTATTCCTTTATAGTAAAATATTAAAAAAAATCCAAAAAACAAAAAAAAATTTAATTAGTAGTTCGAAATATATTTTGTTTATATTTTGGATTTGAATTTTTTATATTTTATTGAAATTGGTAGTTCAACAAAAATTATTGATGCATTAATGTTTTATTTCTGCATAAATTAATTTTTTTTCGTTTATAGTAAAATATAAAAAACAAAATTAAAAACGAAAAAAAGTCTAATTTGTAGTTCGAAATAATTTATATATTTCGTACTTAATTGTTTTTTTTATATATTTTACCGTAATTGGTAGTTAAAAAAAAAAAAATTATTTTGGCATTAATATTTTTTCCGGGCATAAATAAATAAAAAATATTATCAGTAAATCCTCTCTAGTTTTAGGGACAGTTTTGTTTGAAATTGGAAGGCAAAAAGATAAATTGATACAATTTGATAATAATAGGAGAATTTTTTTAAATGGTGGAGGTTAGTTGATTCATTTTGAAATCAGAAGGAGGTTTACTGATATTAGCCCAATTTTAAACAACATAATCCAAAACAATTATAATTTAACACATATGTAGATATCGGTTCTATGTGATTCTTCCGAGCCACATGGTAGATGCAATAATTTATTTTGGGTAGTGTAATCTCCTTAATGCATTTATATATTCTTTTGTTTGAGTAATTGATTTATATTTAAAAAAAAAATGCTATTTAAAACGAAATGCATTTTCAAGAATGGAGCTCAAGTGGATGCCGAATTGCCGATGCATATGAAGGATAACAGTTCAATTGGCTGACTTTTGAGTTCAACTTTATGACTTTATAAGGGCAACTTTTTTGACTTTATAAGGGCAACTGGTATGAAGGAGATAAAAGGGTAAGGCTGGTAGACAGTTTTTCTGACCTGGTTTATAATATATTTTATTTTTTATTAATTATATTATTAAATTATTATTTATTAATTTATAAATATATTCTATTTATTTATTATTATTTTATTATTTTATTTATAAATTATTTATTCATTTTTAATATTTAAAAATATATTTTATTAATTTATTATTATTATACTCATTTTTTATTATTATTATGAAGTATTTATTCATTATTATATTTACTTATTATTTATTATTATATCTATTTATTATTTTTTATTATATTTATTTATTATTATTATTTATTTCATTTTGTTTATTATTTATTATTTTTATTATAGTTTTAAATATGTTTTATGTAATTTATTATTTATTTTATTAATTTATTATTATTATTATTTAGTCCATTTTTTATTATTATATTCATTTTTTATTATTATTATGTTTTATTTAATTTATTATTTATATTATTAATTATTCATTTTTAATTATTTATAAATATATTTTATTATTTATTCATTTATTTATTATTATATTTATTTATTATTATTATATTCATTTTTATTATTATTAGGTATTATTTATTTCATTTTTTTATTATTTATTATTTATATTTTATTTTTAAAATATGTTTTATTTAATTGATTATTATTATTATTAATTTATTATTATTATTTATTCATTTTTAATTATTTATAAATATATTTTATTAATACAACCAGATCGGACTACCAGGAATCACCTTTTTTTTTTGTCTGAAATGTGGTCATTTTGGTCTGATTTTATCTTACTTGGTCTAACCAAAAATTTGGGACTAATGCTACCAAACATGGTTTGGTCTCATAAAACACAAGACCAGACCAGCTGGAACCGAACCACCTACCAAACAGGGCCTTAGTTAAATCAGAAGTGCATATACCCATGCCATTCACTTTGGTTGATTTGGCAAATTGATATATATCATTAGTTTAAGGGTTAATTCCACAAAACTCTTATATATTATTCAATTTAATCAACTAACTTTTACTGTGTCCACTTTGCCCTCTATACTATTCAATTTCATCACTATGCCCCTCTCCCCTCACATTTTAAGTCATAATACCTAAAGTACCCTCTATAGTATAGGGAGGTTTAGTGAAATCAAATATTTTAAAAAAGGATTCATTTCACAAAACCACCATATATTATCCAATTTAATTAACTAACTCTCACTGTGTTCACTTTGCCCCATATACTATTCAATTTCATCATTATGCCCCCTCCCCTCACATTTTGAGTCAAAATATCAAAAGTACCCTCAACAGTATAAAGGGCTTTTGTAAATGCCAAAAAATGCACAACACAAGAATGAATTATTTATTTAGATTTTGCTTCATTTATATACATTCCCTTTTTGGGTTTCGAGCCCATTAGGACAACATTATTTTGCTTACATCATTCCTTCTATCTCTCTTACATCACTATCTTTATTTTCAAATAATTCTAGCTTGAAATTAGGGCTGGCAATATTGGATACGACACGAAAACCCGACACGAACACGAACACGACACGACACAGTTTAAGGACTTAAATGGGTCGACACGAGAATATAAGGGTCAACCCGAACACGATACGGATAACCCGAACACGACACGTTTGACACGATTACTCTTTATATTTATCTTTATTTTTATATTTTTCTCTTCTTTAATTGGTCATGAATTGAAATATATCAATAAAATAGTATTGGATCGTGTCAAAATCAATTTAATTTTGTTGATAATAGGTTAAATAATTTATTTCGTGTTGGATTATGTAAAATTTAATTTAAAATATTATAATAAATATGCTAAATGAATTACATAATTTACATGGGTCGACCCGTGGGTCGACCCGAACACGACACGAACACGACACGTATAGCAACGACACGATTTCGACCCGACACGATATCGACCTGACACGAACACGACCCGTTGACACGAATTGCCACCCCTACTTGAAATGAACATTTATCTTCGGGCTTTTGGTGACATTGTTGGGCTATCAGCCTGATGGGCCTCTATGGCCCTGAAGATTTCCACACTTACACAAGCCCTCTTCTTGGTTGTGGGCTTTCGGGCAGTTAAACCCATTACCAAGAAGGTAAAGTGTGGGAGGGAATATATATACATCACCCCTGTTGGGGTGATGTGGCAAGTTCATTAAATAGGACAGTTGTGCCATTATTAACATTTCAAATTCATGACTTAGGTGGCCTTGATTCGCGCGATGGGGGATGAGAAGACGACTTGATGCTTCGTTTCTTGTGCGCATGACTCTTTGCATCATTCGGTGACCTCTATAAATACCCCAGGGTCCATTTGTAAAACACTTCTTTCATTTCAAAACTCTTGGCTCTCAAAAACTCCCTACAACTTGGTTTCTCCACTTGTTATTGCCAGAATCTGCACCTCTTTCTCGGAAAACTCACGAAATCTCACCGGAATCCACCTTAGAGTAAGTTCTTTATTTCCACTCTCTTACCTTTCTGTCAATATGTCTGATAGTGATGATACTCGGTCTGGTAGTGATCGTCTCCCTTCTTCTGTCGATCCTGACGCCTCCCTTAGTTCCCCATCGGTAGAGGTGGTTAGGAGGGTCAGATCTAGTCCTCCTGAAGTCACCCAGACCGCTAATGTGGGTGGGGATCTGGCTGGAGGAAGATCGAGAGATCAATTCTATGCGGATCCCCTTCCCCATACATATAGGGTAGATACTGTGTTGAAGAAATTAAGGGTTAAATGTAGGATACCCGATGGGGTGATAGTTAAGAATTATCCCAAGAAGTGTGATTTCATGATAGGGGAGTGGGTTAGGGATGACCAGATCTTACTGTCAACCTTCCATCTTCAGGTTCTTCGTTTCCCGATCCACCATTTCTTTCTCTATGTCATGTCCACCTTAGGTCTGGCTCCGTTTCAAGTGGGGCCCAATTTCTTCAAGATCGTGGCTATGGTCCTGATGATCAATCGGGAGATGAGCCTTGATCTGGGTTTTGCTGAGCTTCTTTTCTCTTATAAGATACAAGACCAGAAGGATTGTAGGGGTCGGTACAATCTTTTTCCTTTAAGTGGGAGAAAGATGTGCGATGGTAATGAGAAGTCCAATAAGGGGTGGAAAGAAAGGATGACCCTAGTGAGCGGGAATTGGAGGCTTCCCGGCTCAGCCAGATTCGCAGTCCCTAGGGTGTTTAATCAACATCTATTTCCTTTTTTCAAACCTTATCACAGAGGGTCATGCAATTGTGAACAGTGCAATGATAAGTTGGGTCATCATGTACTAGAGTTTCTGGGAGCGCCCGACCGGTTTAAAACTCCAAACTATATCTCATCCCAATTTGATATCCTTAAGTCTAAAATCTGGGGCTAGCCCCTGAGGATGTGTGGCAATGACCTGACTGGTGCTAATTTGCAGGAACTAACATCAGAAGGAGAGAACACCATGTTGAGGATCCCGCCACTCATTCTTAAGAAGAAGGCCAAACGAGTACCGGGCTCTCAAACCAACCCTTCGGTGCCACGGGATGCCCAAGTTAATCTGACGTCCTAGGGTACTCCAACTCCTCCCCTCGGGGTGGTTCATCCACCACAATTGGGAAGTCCTCCAACAATTCCTCCTCATCCTCCTTCCGGGGAGGGTACTATCGATTCGTCTTTTATCCCTTCTACGAGGGGGATTCCCATTCCTGGATCCCTATTGGTTGAGGGAGGGGTGAATCTTATAGGCGCATAATGTCCTCGGTCTGAGGAAGATGTCCTTAATCGATCGGTTCGACCCCGTCTAACCACGGTGTCATAGCCAAGCATAGTGGAGGAGTCCAGAGCTGCATCTGGGAACGAGCAACCCATCACATGGGGACCAAAGATAAAACTTCCAGGTGGTGGGTCAAAAGTATCATCGGGAGAGTATTTTATAGGCAACGGATCTTCTTCTGGAGTGGTTCCCGCAAGATCCACTGTGGATCTCCTGCATCACCACTCTTGATTCCGAAGGCGTAATACACTTTAAATAAGCACCCGAGAAGGACTTCCGATAGAGTTGCCCGTTTATAACTGAATATTGGGTTAAATTCCTCCTGATCTTTTGAGCTTCAGCTTTATTCTCCGGGAGCGTCCTATGCCTTAGGTAATTCATCAGGGGATCCATCCAGCTGGGCTACCATAGAATAAGCATCACTTGTTCGGGTTCTTGAATACTTGATCTGGTTATAAAATCCACCAACACAACCAGGGTCAGGTCCTCTCCAGCTGAGGACGCCTGACCGGCTAGGTGGTCAGCTACAGAGTTTTTCATTTCTCGGGATCCGAGTAAAGGTTATTGTTTGAAAGATCTCTGTTTCTTTCAACATAAGTGCCCAATACGACTTCATTTTGGGGTCTTTTGTCTTGTATTCTCCTTTAATTTGTCGAATGACTAGCTGAGAGTCACTGTGCACTGCTAGGGCCTGAATCTGGAGGCTTCGGGCTAATTTTAAGCCAGATACGATCGCTTCATATTTAGCCTCATTGTTAGTGGCTAGGAACTATAGTTGCACTAACATGTGGAGGTGTGTCCCATCGGGTGTCTGGATCTCCAATCCGATTCCTGATCTGGTAGAACTGGCTGATCCGTCCACGAGAAGCTTCTAAGTGTCTGGTTCAGTATGCTGGTTGGGTTCTTCAGTTTCATCTTCAAGTAAGAAATCTGCCACCACCTGTCCCTTGATGGAAACCTGGGGTATGTAAGTTATGTCATATATGCCCAACTCGATGGCCCATTTAGAGATTATGCCCGAAAGGTCAGGTTTTTACATAATAACTCGAATAGGCGTGGAAGTTGGGACAATGATTGGATGAGCCTCAAAGTAATGCCTCAGTCATCTTTTAGCATTTACCAGTGATAGAACCAGCTTTTCTTGCCTGCTGTATCGGGTTTCCGCTTTAGCCAAGGATTTACTGGTGTAGAAAACTGGCATCTGCAGGTTCCCATCCTCTCTGATGAGGGCTGCACTGGTTGAGACATAGGATATTGTTAGATAAAGATGTAAAACTTCATCGGGACTTGGTGTGGATAGGATTGGGGGTCTGGTCATGTACTCCTTTAACTTTGCTAGGGCTTCAGATTGCTCAGGACCCCAAACTTCTCCCTTTTTTACCTTGATCGCCTAAAAGAATGGTCTGTATCGATCGGTGAGTCTTGAAATGAACCTGTTAAGGGCAACCGGTCTTCCAGTTAGGACTTGAACATCTTTATGTGTCTGGGGCTCCTTTATTTCCATCAGGGCCTTGACTTGTGTCGGGCTGGCTTGGATCCCAGTCCGGTCCACGATATGTCCTAGGAATTATCCGGATGACACGCCAAATGAGCATTTCTCCGTATTGAGCTTCATGCCATGCCTCCTGAGGGTGCCAAATACTTGGTGTAGATGTGTATAATGATATTCCTTTCCTCTGCTCTTGACCACAGTGCCATCAATGTAAGCTTCAATCACTGTACCCATCATTCCCTTAAAGATCTTGTTGACCAATCTCTGGAAAGTGGCACTTGTATTTTTCAGACCGAAGGGCATAACCTTAAAGAAGTAAGTACCTATTTCAGTAATGAAGGATGTCTTTTCCTCGTCCTTCGGGTTCATTCTTATCTGATTGTATCCCGAATAAGCGTTCAAGAAAGTTAGGCGTTCGTAGCCAGTGGTAGCGTCCACCATCTGGTCAATCTTTGGAATGAAAAGCTGTCATTTGGGCATGCCCTGTTCAGGTCAGTAAAATCAACACAAACCCTCCATTTACCATTCTTTTTCTGGACAACTACTACGTTGGTGAGCCATTCGGGATACTTGACTTCCCTGATAAAACCAGCCTGGAGCAATCTGAACATTTCATCCGCTATGATCTGGTTCCGGTGTGCTCCCATACGCCTTTGTTTTTGCCTGATTGGTCTCACGTTTGGGTCGACGTGTAATGAGCGTTGGGCAACAATGGGATTAATACCTGACATGTCTGTATGTTCCCATGCGAAGACATCGGTGTTATCCTGCAATAACTGGGTTAGTTCTTTCAATTCATAGTTGCTGAGATTTGTACCTGCAAAAATAACTTTTTCGGGGCTATCGGGTATTATAGAGATTGACTGTAACGGCTCGACCACGATTGGTGTAATGACCAGGTTAATTTAAATAATTTCTTTTTCTTCGGTTAATATATATATTTTTTATCTTGTGCATTACGTGGCATTGCATGTGTTTTTGTGCATTAAGGATTTCATGATTTGAATTTTTGGGTTCATTCCTATGTTTTGTAAAATTTTCATTTTTGTCGTTGATCGGGTAATTTCGATATTTTAATTAAATGTGGGGGTTACTTTTGAGTTTGATAACGATGAGGGTAACTTTTGCAATATATTCATTATATGTAAATGTGTGACCGAATTCCACATGTTTATTTTTATTTTTATCTTCAACTTTCCAAAAGCATATTCCTCCATCATTTAAAGGTGCAATCATACATCTATTATATTGACACCACTTTATGACATTATCGATGAAATTTTTCAGCCATTATATTGATGTGTTGAGGTTAGCTTTTGCATATTCTCAACAATCAAGCAAAACCATTTTTTTCATCATTCTCTATTTTTCTCCTATCTTCTTCTCTCTACATTTTGGGCATCTTAGAGTGGGAATTCAATTTTGTGCTCAACTAGGAAGTTGTTCTACGTGTTCCGATCTTCGGTTTAATACCAATTACGGTATGTGATCTATATTATTTAATTTGATTTGATTTTTCAAAAAATTCCAGATTGCTAGTTTACATGTTTAGTGAAAATCAAGGCTTTAGATCTCTAATTTATAATATATGTACGGATCAAAATTAGTTTATGAAAATTTTACAGATCATATATAGGTATGTGATTATATGTTCCTGAAAATTTCAGAATTTATAGATAAGTAGAGAGTTAATTAAAAATCTAGGAAAAAACATGTTATTCGGATATTGTTGTTGCTGCAGACCGTTTTTTTTTACTCGGTTTGAGAAATTTATAGACCATGTTAAATTATTTATAAAGTTTTTAAAATTTTACAGTATGCTTTTGTATATGTCTATTATCATCTCTCAAAATTTCAGATCATTTCGATAAATATTAAATTTTCTAAAAATCACGGAAGTACGCTGTCCAGTGATATTTTATTGCTTGCTGATCCGATTTCGGTTTCGGTTTAGCCAATTGTTTCATATGGTTTCGTATTCTTATAAATCTTGAAACGTTTATTATAACATTTTGTATATGTCTAGGACATATGTACTGAAGATCAAGAATTTTAAGTTAATTTATACTGGTAATAAAAATTGTTGAGTAGTAACTGTTCAGTTTTAACCGTAGTTTAAAACCGGAACTTGTGTTACCGATTTGAGCTATCTATAATTCTAATTTTGTACCTATAATTTTATCACCTGATCTTGAGTATATAAGATGTAAATCTGGAGATTTCGGTAGTCATATAATTCATGGATAGGTTTGTAAAAATCTTGGAGTAAAGGGTGTTCAGTTTTCGGAACTGTTAGGAAAGATGTCTTTTATAATTATTTTGGACCACTGTCCTTTGATTAAAGCTTATGAAAATTTTACAGTAGACCTACGTAGAAATTTGGAGTGTATCCTGTAAATTTAATATTTTTATCAAACCTGTAGATTTTTCTAAAAATCATAGATTACTTGTTGTCCGTTTTACGGTAGTATTCGAAACCGAACTTTTCGATTCTTAATTAAGTAGCTAAATTTTGTCTATTAATTCCGAATATTTTTGAGTAGATATTTATATATATCAGAATGTTTATTGGAAAATATTATTATAAAAATAATTATGGTTATGTATATAAAAATTATTCAATATGTGTTAATTGGTTTCGGGCATAACAGGGTACAAATGAAGGCGTGAAGGGAGAACCGTCCGTTTATTCATTTTCTACACAACCATATTATTTTGATTGTTGGTATTTTACTGGATATTTTATCAAGTTGAGGTAGGGATTTATTGGGGTATCGTGTGAGTTTAAGAATCTTCATTTATGCATTTTAATGTTTATATATAGATTCATCATCTTATTGTGCTATGTTTGACATGAGTTGTGAAATTGCATTAATGTGTTTAAATGCATTGATTCATGCCACGATAGAATTTTATTAGGTGGATCATGGAGTGCGGATATATTTATTACTTATGTGCGCATGTGAATGACATTTATGAATTGTGAATTGTGAATGGTGGATTGGTTGTTGATTTTGGGAAATGGTCGTGTGGTGTGAGCAATGGGGGGACGAAGGAGCTCCCGGGGTGCAAGTCCTCGAATTATCGCGCGATTGGTTGACGTCACCGTAGGGTTAGTAGCCCCAAGACGACTAGGCAGATGAACAGGTAGTTCATGTCCTAGGGTTTGTTTCACGACATAATTTTCCCATTTGATGATTTTGAATTTGATGCTATTTCGGTTGTGATAGTTGGATTTGAGTTCATATTGAGAGTATTGGTTTTAATTTCGTGATTATAGAACTTTTAAATTATCTTGATGGTATTATTTAAATTATTCTACATGAGTTTATATTGTGATTCCTTATGCATTTATATCTTGACATTGGACTAGGGTAGAGACTTGACCATATACGTATTCATTAATTTACATACTTGCGGAATCTTACGCTTCATGATTTTTCTCTACTGGGCCGTTTGTGCTCACCCCTTAACATTTTTCAGGAAAAGAACCATTGGTGGATGATGCGTGAGCTATTGGAAATTTGTGGAATTTGAACATATAATAATTACATCTTTATGTAATAATGGAGATTGCGTGCTTATTATGATTTGTATTGTTTTTGGCTTTGGACTAGTGTGTTCGTGTTGTAATTTGATTTGATTTCGGAATTTGTATGTGATTTTATTATTTCTATTTCGCTTCCGCGCTAGTGAATTATAAACAATGTCGGTTGACCAGTTTGACCATTTGGTATTTTTATGAATTTTAATTAAATTTAAGTCATTATCCGGATTTTCGGATTCGGGGCGTGACAACGTGGTATCAGAGCTTTAGGTCGTTTTACCTTTGGGACGACGGGATAAGGCCTAGTTATGTGAACGTTGGTTTTATTATTGCCTTTGAGTGGAATGTATTGATATGAAGTTACAAGAGTATAAAACTGGTTATTTATCACTTAAATGTATCTAATCACTATATCTTGTGACATAGAATCATGCTTCCGAGAAGAGCGCCAGTGGATCCCCAGGTTGGTGATCAGATCGCTCGTGATATGGCCAGTACGTTTCAGCAGATTGCATGAGAGGCTATTCAGGGTGCACAAGACCTGAATGTGGGGAACGGAACAATGCGAATTTTGAAAGAGTTTAAAAAGCTAGCACCGCAGGACTTTATCGGAGGACCTGATCCATTCGTAGCAGAGCATTGGTTGGAGCGAATGGAAAGGGATTTCAGAGTTGCAGGGATTCAGGATGGCATTCTTCGTGTTTCTCTTGCTTCATACCATCTGACAGAGGATGCGGGTATGTGGTGGAAGAATGTGGGGCTCACTCATGACATCGATACTATGGACTGGGATACGTTCAAGACCTTGTTCTTAGACGAGTATTTTCCAGTGACTAAGAGGGATGCTCTAAAGGTCGAGTTCATTCACTTGATTCAGGGAAGTATGTCAGTGGGTGAATATGCTAATAAATTCACTTCATTATCAAGGTTTGGTAGGGAGATGGTGACTCTTGAAGAGGACCAGGCAAAGAAATTTGTAAGGGGTTTGAGGTTTGAGCTACGGGCCAAGATAGCAGTATTAGAAGTTCCCACTTATGCTATTGCTTTACGCAAGGCATTGGTAGCTGAAGAAGAGTTTAAGGACTTTCAGAGGATTAGAGATTCAAAGAACCATGCTAGGGATACGACTTCCTTCTCTGGAGATTACCAAAGGAAGAAACACAAGGGCATATCTTCTTTTTCTCAGGGTTCATAGTCAGTTCATTCTGCTCCGACGATTACTATGCCGACTGGGTCAGTCAAGGACCGAGTGACTTGTTTCGAGTGCCATCAGCAGGGACACTACCGGAGTGAGTGCCCTCAGAGACAGTCAAGGGGTCCGATCACTTGTTTCCAGTGTGGTCAGCTAGGACACACAAAGAGGGACTGTCCGCAGTTAGGATGGGGTTCACAGAGCAGTGCTGGGTCACAACAGAGGACAGGACAAACACAGCCAGTTCAGTCAGGATTCAGGGCTCCACAGCCAGTTCAGCCTGCACATTCTGGACAGGGATCTTGGTATTCAAAGGGAGGTAACCCTGGTATGATGAGCCAGCAGCAGTCAGGGCAAGGCAGTGCACAGTCGGGACAGAGGACTCAGGGTCGTGTGTTCGCGATCACTCCACCCGATGCCTCAGCAGGTCCAGCAGTTGTTCGAGGTATTTTTCTTGTTTCTAGTTCTTGGGCTCGAGTTCTTGTTGATTCTGGTGCTTCCCATTCTTTTATCTCTAGTTCTTTTGCATCTGCATTGGGGTTAGAGGTTGAGTTTCTTGATAGAGCCTTGTGTGTTGATACACCAACTGGTGATGAGTTGATCTTAGCCAGAGTTTGCCGAGATTGTAAGATCACGATTGCAGGCAGAGTTTTGGTGTTTGATTTTATCCTTCTAGAGATGACCAACTTTGATGTAATCTTGGGGATGGATTGGCTTTCAGCTTTCCGAGCCAACATCGATTGCTTTCGGGGAAGGGTTTCCGTCTGTACTCCTGATGGTGATTGTTTTTGTTTCGTGGGGGATCGGAGCCATTTTCTCACTTCTTCTCTTCATAGTATGGGCAGTCGAGGAGGAGATAGTTCTTTCCTAGCTAATCTTCTGGCCTATGAAGACGAGGAGCATGGTTCTTATGGTGACTTTCCGAGGGTGGTCTGTGAGTTCACAGATGTTTTTCCAGAAGATTTGACCGAGTTGCCCCCGAAACGAGAAGTGGAGTTCGGCATTGACGTCATTCCCGGTACCAATGCAATTTCCATGGCACCGTACCGTATGGCACCGGCCGAGTTGGAAGAGCTGAAAAATCAATTGGAGGATCTAAGGATGAAAGGTTTTATACGTCCTAGTGCATCGCCTTGGGGAGCTCCTGTTCTTTTTGCGAAAAAGAAAGATGGATCTCTCAGGCTTTGTATTGATTATAGGAAGCTTAATCAAGTTACGATCAAGAACAAGTATCCGTTGCCGAGGATAGACGACTTGTTTGATCAACTTAAAGGATCCAAATGCTTTTCAAAGATAGACTTGAGATCAGGTTACTACCAATTGAGGGTCAAGGATGAGGATATCTCGAAGACAGCTTTTCGCACTCGGTACGGTCATTTTGAGTTCCTTGTTATGCCATTTGGTTTGACAAATGCACCGGCAGCATTCATGGATCTAATGAACCGGGTATTCAGTGCTTACTTGGACAAGTTTGTGGTGGTCTTTGTGGATGACATTTTAGTGTATTCATCGTCCGAGAAGGAGCACGAGGAACATCTAAGGATTGTTTTACAAATCCTTAGGGATAACCAGTTGTATGCAAAGTATGAGAAGTGCGAGTTTTGGCTACCTAAGGTACAGTTCCTTGGGCATGTTGTCTCTGCGGAAGGAATCTCGGTAGATCCTTCTAAAGTTGAGGCTGTGATGAGTTGGAATCAACCACGTAATGTGTTTGAGATTAGGAGCTTTTTGGGATTGGCTGGCTATTACCGGAGATTCGTGAAGGATTTTTCGAGGTTAGCACAACCGATGACACGTCTCACTCGGAAGGGGGTGAAGTTCGTGTGGAATGAAGCTTGTGAGTTTGCCTTTAAAGAATTGAAGCACAGGTTGACATCAACACCGATCTTAGTGATTCCAGAGAGGGGATTGGGCTATGTGATTTATTGCGATGCTTCTATAGAGGGCTTGGGGTGTGTCTTAATGCAGACAGAGAGGGTAGTTGCCTATGGGTCTCGACAGCTAAAGACTCATGAAAAGAACTATCCCACTCATGACTTAGAGCTAGCAGCAGTGATCTTTGCACTGAAGAGTTGGAGACATTACCTGTACGGGGAGAAGTTTGAAATTTTCTTTGATCATAAAAGTTTAAAGTATCTTTTTTCACAAAAGGACTTGAACATGAGACAGAGAAGGTGGGTTGAGTACATGGGGGACTATGATTTCGAGTTACAATACCATCCTGGAAAGGCCAATGTTGTGGCTGATGCTTTGAGTCGGAAGTCACGGGGGTCAATTTCTAGCATTATCATTCGCGAATGGCAGATGATGAAGGATATCGTAGAGTTGGGGTTGATTTTCAGTGATGACAATGAGTCAGCTACCTTATTTAGCCTGACAATCCAACCCACTCTTATTGATGAGGTGATTGAGTCACAGAGAGGGGTAAACGAGATGGATTCCATTCGTACTCGAATTTCAGCTGGTGAGACCGTGGATGATTGGACCTTGCACTCTGATGGGGGTCTAAGGTTCAAAGGGAAGATGGTGGTGCCAAAAGCAAGCAAGGAGAAGGTGATGAAGGATTTTCACTGTTCGAGGTTTGTAGTACATCCCGGTGGTACTAAGATGTATCACAACTTGAGACGCCAGTTTTGGTGGAGGGGCATGAAGCGTGATGTTGCTCAGTTTGTTGCCAGATGTCTTACTTGTCAGCAAGTAAAGGCTGAACATCAGAAGCCTGCAGGTCTGTTGCAACCATTGCCAGTGGCAGAGTGGAAGTGGGAACACATCACTATGGATTTCGTAACAGGATTACCAATGACGCATAAGGGGCATGATGCAGTATGGGTTATTGTTGACAGGTTGACCAAGACAGCTCATTTTCTGGCCATACGAGAGATAGATGGCGCAGAGGCACTCAGTAGGGTGTATATTGACCAGATTGTCAGATTACACGGTGTTCCAGTTTCTATCGTGTCGGACAGGGATCCGAGGTTTACTTAACGATTTTGGCAGGGTTTCCAGACAGCTCTTGATTCAGAGTTGAGGTTTAGCACGGCGTTTCATCCTCAGACTGACGGTCAATCTGAAAGGACTATTCAGATATTAGAGGATATGCTACGGGCTTGCATTCTGGATTTTCAGGGTAATTGGGATGGTCATCTACCATTGGTTGAGTTTGCGTACAACAATAGTTACCAGGCCAGTATTGAGATGGCACCATTCGAGGCGTTGTATGGCAGGCCATGTAGATCTCCTGTTTGTTGGACTGAGGTTGGCGAGAAATCTATTTTGGGTCGTGACTTGAGGCGATCAGAGATTATTCATGAAACAACAGAGAAGATCAAGATGATTCGAAAACGATTTATCACAGCTCAGAGCCGACAGAAAAGCTATGCTGATCGGAGGAGGAGACCATTATCCTTTGATGTGGGGGACTATGTGTTTCTAAAGGTTTCTCCGCGAAAGGGATTGATGAGATTTCGGCGAGGTGGCAAGTTATCGCCACGGTTTATCGGACCTTTCGATATTTTGGATCGTGTTGGTGAGGTGGCTTATCGTTTGGCTTTACCACCAGAGTTGTCCAGAGTTCACAATGTTTTTCATGTATCTATGTTGAGGAAGTATGAGCCAGATCAGTCACATGTTTTGGATTGGGTCGATGTGGAGGTTGATGAGGATGTCACATATGAGGAGCGACCAGTTCAGATTTTAGACTCTAGAGATCAGGTTCTACGTGGAAAGGTGATTCCTCTAGTTAAAGTGTTGTGGCATCATCATGGCATGGAGGAGGCTACATGGGAGCGTGAGGACGAGGTCCGTGCCAACTATCCTGATCTTTTTGCCACTTAAGGTACGTCACGATTTCGGGGACGAAATCTTTTTAAGGAGGGGAGGTTGTAATGACCAGGTTAATTTAAATAATTTCTTTTTCTTCGGTTAATATATATATTTTTTATCTTGTGCATTACGTGGCATTGCATGTGTTTTTGTGCATTAAGGATTTCATGATTTGAATTTTTGGGTTCATTCCTATGTTTTGTAAAATTTTCATTTTTGTCGTTGATCGGGTAATTTCGATATTTTAATTAAATGTGGGGGTTACTTTTGAGTTTGATAACGATGAGGGTAACTTTTGCAATATATTCATTATATGTAAATGTGTGACCGAATTCCACATGTTTATTTTTATTTTTATCTTCAACTTTCCAAAAGCATATTCCTCCATCATTTAAAGGTGCAATCATACATCTATTATATTGACACCACTTTATGACATTATCGATGAAAGTTTTCAGCCATTATATTGATGTGTTGAGGTTAGCTTTTGCATATTCTCAACAATCAAGCAAAACCATTTTTTTCATCATTCTCTATTTTTCTCCTATCTTCTTCTCTCTACATTTTGGGCATCTTAGAGTGGGAATTCAATTTTGTGCTCAACTAGGAAGTTGTTCTACGTGTTCCGATCTTCGGTTTAATACCAATTACGGTATGTGATCTATATTATTTAATTTGATTTGATTTTTCAAAAAATTCCAGATTGCTAGTTTACATGTTTAGTGAAAATCAAGGCTTTAGATCTCTAATTTATAATATATGTACGGATCAAAATTAGTTTATGAAAATTTTACAGATCATATATAGGTATGTGATTATATGTTCCTGAAAATTTCAGAATTTATAGATAAGTAGAGAGTTAATTAAAAATCTAGGAAAAAACATGTTATTCGGATATTGTTGTTGCTGCAGACCGTTTTTTTTTACTCGGTTTGAGAAATTTATAGACCATGTTAAATTATTTATAAAGTTTTTAAAATTTTACAGTATGCTTTTGTATATGTCTATTATCATCTCTCAAAATTTCAGATCATTTCGATAAATATTAAATTTTCTAAAAATCACGGAAGTACGCTGTCCAGTGATATTTTATTGCTTGCTGATCCGATTTCGGTTTCGGTTTAGCCAATTGTTTCATATGGTTTCGTATTCTTATAAATCTTGAAACGTTTATTATAACATTTTGTATATGTCTAGGACATATGTACTGAAGATCAAGAATTTTAAGTTAATTTATACTGGTAATAAAAATTGTTGAGTAGTAACTGTTCAGTTTTAACCGTAGTTTAAAACCGGAACTTGTGTTACCGATTTGAGCTATCTATAATTCTAATTTTGTACCTATAATTTTATCACCTGATCTTGAGTATATAAGATGTAAATCTGGAGATTTCGGTAGTCATATAATTCATGGATAGGTTTGTAAAAATCTTGGAGTAAAGGGTGTTCAGTTTTCGGAACTGTTAGGAAAGATGTCTTTTATAATTATTTTGGACCACTGTCCTTTGATTAAAGCTTATGAAAATTTTACAGTAGACCTACGTAGAAATTTGGAGTGTATCCTGTAAATTTAATATTTTTATCAAACCTGTAGATTTTTCTAAAAATCATAGATTACTTGTTGTCCGTTTTACGGTAGTATTCGAAACCGAACTTTTCGATTCTTAATTAAGTAGCTAAATTTTGTCTATTAATTCCGAATATTTTTGAGTAGATATTTATATATATCAGAATGTTTATTGGAAAATATTATTATAAAAATAATTATGGTTATGTATATAAAAATTATTCAATATGTGTTAATTGGTTTCGGGCATAACAGGGTACAAATGAAGGCGTGAAGGGAGAACCGTCCGTTTATTCATTTTCTACACAACCATATTATTTTGATTGTTGGTATTTTACTGGATATTTTATCAAGTTGAGGTAGGGATTTATTGGGGTATCGTGTGAGTTTAAGAATCTTCATTTATGCATTTTAATGTTTATATATAGATTCATCATCTTATTGTGCTATGTTTGACATGAGTTGTGAAATTGCATTAATGTGTTTAAATGCATTGATTCATGCCACGATAGAATTTTATTAGGTGGATCATGGAGTGCGGATATATTTATTACTTATGTGCGCATGTGAATGACATTTATGAATTGTGAATTGTGAATGGTGGATTGGTTGTTGATTTTGGGAAATGGTCGTGTGGTGTGAGCAATGGGGGGACGAAGGAGCTCCCGGGGTGCAAGTCCTCGAATTATCGCGCGATTGGTTGACGTCACCGTAGGGTTAGTAGCCCCAAGACGACTAGGCAGATGAACAGGTAGTTCATGTCCTAGGGTTTGTTTCACGACATAATTTTCCCATTTGATGATTTTGAATTTGATGCTATTTCGGTTGTGATAGTTGGATTTGAGTTCATATTGAGAGTATTGGTTTTAATTTCGTGATTATAGAACTTTTAAATTATCTTGATGGTATTATTTAAATTATTCTACATGAGTTTATATTGTGATTCCTTATGCATTTATATCTTGACATTGGACTAGGGTAGAGACTTGACCATATACGTATTCATTAATTTACATACTTGCGGAATCTTACGCTTCATGATTTTTCTCTACTGGGCCGTTTGTGCTCACCCCTTAACATTTTTCAGGAAAAGAACCATTGGTGGATGATGCGTGAGCTATTGGAAATTTGTGGAATTTGAACATATAATAATTACATCTTTATGTAATAATGGAGATTGCGTGCTTATTATGATTTGTATTGTTTTTGGCTTTGGACTAGTGTGTTCGTGTTGTAATTTGATTTGATTTCGGAATTTGTATGTGATTTTATTATTTCTATTTCGCTTCCGCGCTAGTGAATTATAAACAATGTCGGTTGACCAGTTTGACCATTTGGTATTTTTATGAATTTTAATTAAATTTAAGTCATTATCCGGATTTTCGGATTCGGGGCGTGACAATCGGGGTACCCGAATCCCCCTCATTTGATTGCTATTTGGGGCCTGGACTCTGATCCTTGGTATGGGACACCTCTGGGCCTTTTCCCTTCCTGATCTCCTTCAGAGTGATCGCATAACATTCATTGGCAGCCACCTGGTCTCTTTTGATATCAATGATGTCCAAACCGTTCGGGTTTATGCATCTCATCATTTGGTGAAGGGTTGAAGGCACGCCCTGCATCCCGTGAATCCATCCCCTTCCCATGAGTAAATTGTACGAAGGATTCACATCCACTACAATAATTGTTTCGGTCTGGGTCCTTTGTGCAGCATATACTGGTAATTGGACTTCCCCAACCGGTTCAATTTGCTTTCCATCGAATCCTGCAATAGGAGACCGGGAGGCCATAATCTCGTTCGGGTTGATTTCAAGCTTTTCAAAAGCCCACTTGGTAATGACGTTTGCACTGCTCCCGGGGTCGATTATGACTCTTTTAACAAGGCAGTTGGCCACCATCAATGTCAATGTCACAACTAGAGGGTCATCATGTGGGGTCTGGATATTCCGAAGGTCTGATGCAGAGAAAATAATGTGCTTCTCCTGTCCTGTGGTGGACTTCATTGACTTCGTTGATTTTTCTCATTTTTTGGGTTCTTCAGAGCTGGCTCCGGTTGGATCATTCCGTCTCTTTGGAGGTAGAGCCACCAAGAATCATGTTGATGATCCTGACCGGCTATGCAGCTGTGGGGTTTCGAGAGGCGTTGGGAGCTTGTTGATTGGCCTTGGGTTTGCCCCATTGGATGTAGTCCCAGAGCTCACCGCAAAACACCATTGCTTCCACCTGTCGTCTGAGATTACGACACTCATTTGTGATCTGCCCGAAATCACCGTGGAAACATAATGTTTTGACTTATCCCTTTGATCCAATGGCTGTCTGATGGGTGGGGATTGTTGGAAGATCCCTCTGGCCTTATTCTCTTGGTAGAGCTTGGTAAGGTTGACCCTCAGGGGGGTCACTCTTTCTTCAGATCTAGGGCGTTTGAAAGGGTTTGAGGCTGGAGGTCCTGAAGGAACCGAAGGTCCCGATGATGTTGGACATTTTTTATTAGTTGCGTGATCCTTTAATCGGGCTTCAACGCTAACCAAGGTCGCCCTCTTCTACCTGATGGTCTCATTCTCTTCAATCCTCAAGTACCATTGGGCTCTAGAGTTTAACTCCCCAATACCCGATGGGGGGCGTTTCACCAGAGACTGATGGAATTTGGTCCCTGGAATAAGGGCCATCCAGAAGGCCTGAACAACAGAGTGTTGGCCACAGTTATCAATAAAAGAAGACTCAATGTTGAATCGGGATAGGAAGCTCTTCAGGGATTCTCCTTTCTCCTGGATCATAGTAAAGAAACAGGATATGGTCTTCTTTTGTCTCTTGTTCCTATAGTACTGGGCAACGAAGAGCCTGATAAACTGTTGCCAGCTGTAGATGGATCAGGGTGGTTGCTTCCTGAACCATAATAAAGCTGCATCAACAAGACTTGTGGAGAATACCTTGCAAAACAATAACTCATTCTCAACATACATGGTCATCTTTTGATGAATCTGATAGATATGCTCCTTGGGGTCCTTGGTGCCATCGTAGGGGGTAAATCGAGGCATGAAAAACTTCTTTGGAAAAGGTTCCCGGGTTATCTCGGGGGTGAAGGGCGATTGTATCAACTCGGTTAACGCCTGGATGGCCAAATCATTGGTAGACTGGGTTCTCAAGTCCCCAAGGACTTTCCTTTGGAACTTGCCCATCATTGCTTGGAGCTTTTGGGGGGTCATGGTTTCGTCAGTGACGGGAGCCTTGCCTAAGCGCTGGGAGGAATCGACGTGCTCTTCCAGCCTGATGCCATCTTCCTGGTTCTGAGAGTGGTTGGGCGCCGCTGCTGGAGGGGCAGGCAGTTGTAGAGCCATCCTCGCCACGAGCTCCGTCTTCCGTTTCTCAAGAGCTTGGCTACGTTCCTCAGCAGCTATCAGGCGTTGCAGGATTTGCTCAATGATTTGAGGACCTCTTACATGGCTGTCCCTGGTGGTCGGAACGTCCGCTTGCGAATAGGTGACCGACATGGTTGTTTGGGAACTAGTGGGTTAGTGTGAACGGAGATTTAGAGGATGATGAATAATAGAAACAAGCTCTTAGATCTGGAAGGCCAATGCACCACCACAGTTCTCCAGTTTGAATAAAACAAACTCAGCTTAACTAGATGGGAAGAATGAGATGATTTACAATTCCGAAAGAAAGAATTACAGATCTGAAAAATCAAGAACTCCAAGAAATTCCCACAGACGGTGCCAATGTGTAAATGCCAAAAAATGCACAACACAAGAATGAATTGTTTATTTAGATTTTGCTTCCTTTATATACATTCCCTTTTTGGGCTTCGAGCCCATTAGGGCAACATTATTTTGCTTACATCATTCATTATATCTCTCTTATATCATTATCTTTATTTTCAAGTAAATCTAGCTTGAAATGGGTCTTTATCTTCGGGCTTTCGGTGACCTCGTTGGGCTATTAGCTTGATGGGCCTGACACCTGATGGGCCTCTATGGGGCTGGAGATTTTCACACTTACAACTTTAGTGAAATAAATCCTTTAAATAAATTATTTTTCGAAAACAATATATATTTTGGAATATATATATATATATTGGGAAATATATATAATTCGGAATATATATATAATTCATCAAATCTATATATTTTCCGAATTGTTTTAAAAAAATATGAATTTTTTCCGAAAAATATATATTATGATCCGAAATATGAATTTTTTCTGAAAAATAATTTTTTTGTGAAAAATATATATTATTTTCCAAAATATGATTTTTTTAAGAAAAAATATTTTTTTTTTGCAAAAAATATATATATTTCGGGAAATATATATATATATATATATATATTGGAAAATGATATATATTTCGGAATATATATATATAATTAGTCAATAATATATATTTTCCAAATTGTTTTCAAAAAATATGAATTTTTCCGAAAAATATTTATTTTGGGAAAAATTATATATTATTTTCCAAAATATGAATATTTTTTAAATTTATAGTTTTTACGAAAAATATAATTGATTTTCAAAAAATAATTTTTTTAAAAGGTTGATTTCACTAAACCCCCCTATACTATTGAGGGTAGTTTATGTATTTTGACTCAAAATGTGAGGGGAGGGGGCATAGTAATGAAATTGAATAGTATAAGGGACAACGTGAACATAGTGGGGGTTAGTTGATTAAATTGGATAGTATAGGGTGGTTTTGTGAAAATAACCCTTAAAAAATTTATTTTTCAAAAATCAATTATATTGTTCGTAAAAACTATAAATTTAATATATATATATATATATATTTCGGAAAACATTATTTTTCAAAAACAATATATATTTTGGAAAAAATATATATATTTCGGAAAATATATATATATTGGAAAATGATATATATTTCGGAACATATATATATATATATATATATATATATATAATTCGTCAAATATATATATATATAATTCTTCAAAAATATATATTTTCCGAATTGTTTTAAAAAAATATTAATTTTTTTTGGAAAATATTTTTTTGTTAAAAATATATATTATTTTCCAAAATATTAAAAATATATATTTCGGAAAAAAATTATATTATTTTCTGAAAAAATAATATATATTTTTCTCAAAAAAAATATTTTTCGGAAAAAATTCATATTTTGGAAAATAATATATATTTTTCTCAAAAAAATATTTTTTGGAAAAAAATCATACTTTGGAACATAATATATATTTTTCCCAAACAAAATTCATATTTTTTGGAAACAATTCAGAAAATATATATTTTTGACGAATTATATATATATTCCGAAATATATATCATTTTCCAATATATACATATTTCCTGAAATTTATTTATATTTCTCAAAAAATATATATTTTCCAAAATATATATTTTTTCAAAAATATATTTTGTTTTCAAAAAATATTTTTTTGCGAAATATATAGGCCCCGTTTGGATACGGAAAAACAATTTTTGTTTTTTTACTGTTCACCGTGTTAAAAAAAAAAACACGTTTGGCAAACGCGTTTACTGTTCATTTTTTTTCCCCAAGAAAATTGTTTTATGTGAATAGTGTGTAAAAGTGGTAAAAACACAAAATATAACTTTTAATTGTTTTTTGAGTTTTTTCATTGTTTAGGGTACCACTTCTGCCACCGCCCCCACCACCACCGCCACCAACCACCACCACCCCCCGCCACCAATCGCTGCCGCCGGCCTCCACCACCTCCGGTCGCCGCCGGCCGTCGCCGGGCCCCACCGCCTCCGGCTGCCGCCAGTCACCCACCACCACCGGTCACCGCCGCCCACCAATACCATTTTATTTTTCAATACAAATTTTCATCCAAACACTTTTTTGTTTTTAGTTTTTTTCTGAAAAAAACAAAGACAAATACAAAAACAGTTTTTGTATTTTAAGACAGAAAACAAATACAAAAAACAGACTATCCAAACGCACCCATATATTTTTTTTGAAATTTTTTAGTTTTACGAAAAATATAATTTATTTTTGAAAAATAATTTTTTAAAGGGTTGATTTCACTAAATCCCCCTATACTATTGAGGGTAGTTTAAGTATTATGACTCAAAATGTGAGGGGATGGGGCAAAGTGATGAAATTGAATAGTATATGGGGCAAAATGGACAAAATGAAGATTAGTTGATTAAAATGGATAGTATAGGGGGGTTTTGGGAAATTAACCCTTAGTTTAAAGGCTAATATACTGACTAACCAATTCATTAATAAGTTATTTTAGAGGCTGGTATGAAGGATATATTCTCCCCTTTGCAGTGTTTCTTCTTCATTCTCGTTCACTACGAGACTAGAATTTAGCTAGTCTCATTGCGAGTCAAAGAGTGAGACCCACTTGTGACCAGCCCCACTCCATATCCTTTGACTGGGTATAGACACTACCAGCTAGCCAAAAGCAAGAGCACACCAGATGCTCTAACTAAATTAGAAGTTGAACTTTAATAACGAAGGTTGTAGGCCCATCAGACAAGGCAATTTGGTCCAAAACCCGAAATAGCATCAGTTAGCCCAGTAAAAGAATGAAGCCCAAAAATAAAAAGAGCCCATGTCAGGTTAAAATTCACAACGGCTGACAGTTTCAAAACATACAATAAATCTAATTAAAACAGTATATCAGTTTTATATGCATTCATGCCATTATAAATGTATTTAATCTCCATTTGATACTCTTTTATGAGGGGAGAACCAAATTCATGTATAAAAGAACTTCGAAAGATCAAAGAAAGGATCCAGTTGTATCTAATCTCTCTAGTTCTTCAAATTTCATTATTTTCCTGTCATTTTTCTTAGCATTGTAATTATGTTAAATCTATAAAAGTAGTTAATTCGTTCGGCGACAACAAAGGGGTTTACACTTTTTGGCGTCGTCTGTGGGAACGAAAGTTCCAGTCAGAAACTATCATATCAATGGCAGGAGAATCCACAGCACAATAAAGAGACGCATATGCCATCCTTCAATGATTGGAAGCTCTCGAAAGAGAAAATCAAGAATTAAGGGAAATGCTGGATCAATCAGAACGTCAAGAGCTACCAGTAGCAAGACGATGAAATGGTCCCGATGCTGAAGAAGAGGATATCCAACAGGAGGCAAGTTCAGCTAACC
Source organism: Cornus suecica (assembly GCA_963922005.1). Lineage (NCBI taxonomy): Eukaryota > Viridiplantae > Streptophyta > Magnoliopsida > Cornales > Cornaceae > Cornus > Cornus suecica. The sequence continues at coordinate 18,938,363 of OY998244.1, forward strand.
GCGTTCGCACCCAGCAGATGGGAGAGGAGGTCGAGCCAAACGCTAAAAATCAAGCGGTACTACTCGACATGGTGGCCAGGCTTTAGAAGATCGTGGATAAGCAGGTGAAGGATCTCAGAACGCAATCACCAGCTGATTTAGCAGTTGAGATGACGACAAGAATGATAAAGTCACCGTTCAAAATTGAAATCCAAAAAGCAAGAAAGCCAGATAAATTCTGGATGCCGAAATTTATCATGTTTGATGGAACACAGGATCCCATTGAACATCTTTTTCATGTAGAATAGATGATGACTCTTGACATAGCAGATGACGCACTAATGTGCAAGGCTTTTTCCACGAGTTTGACTGGTCCAGCCCTGTTGTGGTTCAAACAATTGCCCGGTGGTTCAATTGATTGCTTCCAAACCTTGATGGAATTTTTTTTAGCTCAATACTTTGGTAATCGGAAGTAGAAACGAACTATTTTTAATATGTTCACGATGAGGCAGGTGAAGGGTAAAACTTTGAAGAATTTCCTGTCAAGATTCAATTTAGAAATGAGAATGATACCAGGTTGCGATCAACTAGCAGCGGTGGAAGCTTTTAAGGTGGCAATTGAGCAAGGCACCAGTTTTCATAGGTCCCTGGTGAAGTCAACACCCCTCAATATGGGTCAGCTGAATCCACGCGCGCAGGGATATTTAAGGTTGGAAGAGGATGAACAGGTAAGGGGTCATCGTTCATCCTTGGTCAACATGGAAGGCAAATCGAAAAAAACGGATAATCAAGAAAACCGATAGCTCGAGCAGTTCACGAACAACTCCGGTCAAACAATAGGAGAAAATGCCAAGGTATGATGGACCGAAAACTCCGCTCAAAACAACCCTAGCAAAGCTGTACAACGAGAATAAATCAAAATGCATCTTTTGTTCACCATTACCGATGAGGACACCACCAGAATAGCAGGATCGTTCGAAGCATTGTGCATTCCATAATGATTTCGGTCATTTAACTAATGAATGCAGGAATTTGCAGAAGCATGTTGAGACCTTAATAGCCCGGGGAGATTTGAAGGAGTATGTGGACAGGGGAACGAGAAACTTAGATCACCCGAAAACCAACAAGGTTGTGGACGGACAATCGGTGAAAATCATAGACATAATCCATGGAAAACTTGAGGAAGACGAGGAAAGCCATTCCATTCAGTGTTCATGAATGCAGAAGGCGAACAAGATCCAAAGAATGGGGGAGGTGAATGTAATTCGTAACCGTCCAAAGCTAACCATATCATTCACCCAAGAGGACTTGAAGCGGGTGCATCTACCACATGAGGATCCATTGGTAATTTCGATTATAATTTCAAATTGTTTAGTTAAACGGGTACTTGTTGATCCAGGGAGCAGCACGAATGTCCTGACCAAGTCAGCCTTCAAAAAAATTAGCATCAACACATAATTGATCAGGCCGACTGCAAATCCGTTGGCCGGCTTTAATGGGAGAATGGTCTGTCCAATTGGAGTACTGACTCTACCAGTAACAGCCGCAAAGCGAACCTTGACGGAAAATTTCATGTTGGTGGACGTGTAACCCTCCTACAACTTGATCATGGGAAGAGGATGGATTCACCGAATATAGGGAGTTCCTTCAACTCTACATCAAGTGATGCGATGCATTGATCCTTTAGGGAATAGATTCGTTGACATCTAAGGAGATCAGGTAGTGGCAAAGGAGTGTTATGCCATCGTCACCAAAAGCTTGAAAGGCGAGAAGGACGAACGCCAATTATAGCAATTACCGAAGGCGGATGATCAGTCTGACAATGATGGGAAGACAAAGGAGGATACAACGGCAGTGGATCTGATTATTGGAAAGAAAGGAAGGACCACCAGGATTGGAAAAAATCTCAGTTCGAAGGAAATGAACGATTTGGTCACCATGCTAAGATAAAATGCAGATGTTTTCTCTTGAGAGCACAGCGACATGCCAGGGATTGATCCACGAACCATGATGCACACTTTGAGTGTTCGTCCTGGAGCACAACCAGTACGAAAACGATCAAGAAGGATTGGAACAGAACGAAGAAAATTCATAGCTGAAGAGGTTGATCGGTTGTTAGAAGCTAGCTTTATAAGAGAAGTTCATTATCCATATTGGCTGTCCAATGTTTTTTTCATTCAGAAGAAGAATGGGAAGTTCAGAATGTGTGTGGACTTCACAAATTTAAACAAAGCTTGCCTGAAAGACAATTTTCCGCTACCAAAGATAGATCACATGATTGATGCGACTACCGGGTTTGATCGGCTCATTTTCCTGGATGCTTATTCAGGGTACAATCAAATCCCAATGAACCCAAATCATGAAAACAAAATGGTGTTTATAACTGAAAGATGGACCTATTTTTACAAGGTCATGCCGTTCGGACTAAAAAATGCAGATGCAACATATTAGCGGCTGATCGACAAGATCTTCAAAACTTAGATCGGAGACACGGTTGAGGCTTATATAGATGATATGGTTGTCAAAAGCCGATGTAAAGATGATCACATGAAGCATTTAGAAGATGTGTTCGCCTCCCTGCGGTTGCATAAAATGAAGTTGAATCCGAAGAAATGTACCTTTGGTGTCTCTTCAGGACAGTTCCTGGGGCACATAGTTAACAAAGAAGGAATCAAGGCTAGTCCCACACAAGTCCAGGCATTGATTGAGATGAAGGCACCAGAAACACCAAAAGAAATTCAGGTACTTACAAGATGAGTAACAACTCTAAGCCGGTTCATCTCAAAGTTATCAAATAGATACAAGTTGTTCTCTGACGTACTGAAGTATAAGAAAACAATGACTTGGGGACAGAAGCAACAAGAAGCTTTCGATCAGCTGAAACTCTATATGGTAAAACCGCCGATCCTGACGGCCCCCAGGGATCATGAGATTCTAACTTTATATCTAGCAGTCTCACCGAACACTGTGAGTTCAGCTTTGGTAAGAAATGATAGAAACAGGCAGTACCCCATTTATTATGTAAGTAAGACGTAGCTCGATGCCGAGAAAAGGTATTCAATAATGGAGAAAATAATTTTGGCCTTGGTCCAGGCTAAACGGAAGTTGCGACATTATTTCAAATCTCATCCGATTAGGGTCCCTACAACATTTTCGATCAAAGTGATTATGGAAAAACCATATTTTTCAGGATGAACGACAAAATGGGCGATAGAATTGAGCATGTTCGCTCTCAACTATGAGCCACAAACATCAATAAAAGGACAAGCTATGGTGGATTTTCTCCTCGAATATGAAGTAATCGAAGACGAATTTGAGGGTGAAAATCCAAGGTGGATGCTTTATGTGGATGGATCTATGAATAGTCTGGGAGCAGGCATGGGGATCAAATTAATATCCCCAGAAGGCACCAAGTTACAATAATCAATCAGATTATGCTTTGAAAGTTCGAACAACGAGGCTGAATATGAAGTAGTTTTGACAGGCTTAAGGTTGGCAAAAGAACTCCAGATCCGAGAGTTAACAGTGTTCAGCAACTCACAGTTAATCATAAATCAAGTCGTGGGAAGTTACAACACAAAGGAAGAAAGGATGCAGGAGTACAAACATGTTGTCCAGGAGGAAACACAAAACTTTCAAGTCTTAACTTTCAAGCAAATTCCAATGACAGACAATCATGTGGCATATCATATAGCAAATCAAGCATCATCAGCTAGAGATGATATGATTAGGGTAATTCTTGTGGATGAACTACTCGCTCATTTGATCGGGAAAAAGGAAGAGGTGCACGTAATTCTGTATAAACCAAGCTGGATTGATCCAATGCTTCAGTATTTACAGGCGGGGGTTCTGCCGAAAGATCGAAGGGAAGCAAAGAAAGTGAGATCAAATTTTGCCAAGTATTCAGTGATCAAAGGGTTCTTATATCGTAGATCGATGACTGGGCCTTACTTGCGATATTTGACCCCGGGTGAAGCAAGGGAGGTACTCAAGCAGTTGGATGATAGAATATATGGAGGACATATTAGGGGTAGATCGTTATCCCACAGAGCAATAACACAAGGTTATTTTTGGCCGTACATGATCCGAGATGTGGAAGAGTACGCGAGAAGGTGCAATAAGTGTCAAAGGCATTCACACATAATTCATCAACCAACAGAACTCCTAACAGTGATGGCAACCCCCGTTCCGTTCGCCAGATGGGGGATGGATGCGGTCGGGCCGTTTACAAGGGCAACATCAAATCAGAAACATGTGCTTCTGGCCACAGATTATTTCACTAACTGGGTTGAGGCGAAGGCGTATGTAAGAATAACGCACACTCAGGTGATTGATTTCATTTTAAATAATATAATCTACAGGTTCGGAGTGTCAAAGTACATATTGATGGACAACGGCACAAACCTGGACAATCAGCATGTTCGGGAGTTGCTAGACGAGTACGACATTAACTAAAACTTATCATCGGTTAGTTACCCGCAAACAAACGGCCAAGCTGAGATAACAAATCGAACGATCTTTGCTGGGATAAAAAGAAAACTGAAAGGGATTCAAGAAAAGGAGCACTGGTTGGAAGAATTGCCTAGAGTGCTTTCGAGCTACCGAACGACCCCCCGAAAGCCAACTAGATTAACACCGTTTGCTATGGTGTACGGCGTCGAGGGAGTAATTCCAATTGAATTGGAAGTTCCAATGACAAGAACACAACTCTTTGATCCTAAACATAATGAAGCAGTTCTTAGAATTGAAGGTGATTTCATAGATGAGAATACGGAAATGGCTTCAATAAGGTTAGCGGAATATCAGCAAAGGCTAATGAGGAGTTACAATAGAAGAGTGAAGCCGAGATCCTTCCAAGTAGGGGATCAAGTACTTAGGGTACTGGCCAGAAGATCAAATAAACTAGATCCCACATGGGATAGGACGTACACAATTACTGAAGTGATCGAAAAAGGGGCTTACAGACTTGCTGATCGACACGGGTAACAGATTGAACGAGCATGGAATGCTATTCATCTTAAGAGGTATTTTCAATAAAGATTTAATCTTATGAAATAAACTTTATATTATAGCTCTAAATTTGTTCAAGCATTTTGTCAAGTTGTATTCCGTTTCTATAAGATCCATATCAAATCAATAAAGAATATGCATTCAGATTCCTATTTTCAATGAAATCCTACTTATACTCTACAATCACAGAAGTTAATTCATGAAAAGCCCAAGTAAGATACACTTGGCCAAATATATAAACCATCTTGGCAAAATAAAAGACCATATCAAAAGATGGCACTACCATAGTTCTTGTTTCATAAAACACACAAGGGTGTGTTCCAAAAATTTATGTTTTAAGAATATAGTAACCTGTTCAAAAATTTAGTATATATGTGCCATCACAAACCAATTCAAAAAATGCTCACTACAGGAGCAACAAAAAATAAATATTAGTTACAAACCATGAAATAAGATTGTTCAAAATAAAACCTCTAAAAACTTAAGAGGTCGGGGGGATATCGTTCGGAACTCCTCCTTCAGCACTTGTCTTCTTGATGGCTGAGGGAGGAATGGTGGGATCATTGGACACTTCGCCGGTGACATTCGTATTAGAAGAAATTGCTGAAATATGATTAGGGCGTTCAACTGGAAAGGTCCCATGCAACAGAAATTGGGCGAAGTCCTTCTCATCTCTGCTCGGTTCAGGCTCTGCATAAGGATGAACAACACCACAAGCAGTGTCATGAGCCTCCAGATCATTATATGAACGCTCAGAAGGCTCCATTGACCTTTGGCCATGGAAAAACTTGATTCCGTCACAAAATTTAACATAAAAAATGTTTACGTAACGCCGGTGCATGTCCATACCTCCTATTCGACAAAGCTCCAAACCAGATTTCAGCACAACATTTGAAGTTTCAAGATTATGGACTTGCTTTTCCAGTTCAACAATCTGATCGGCTTCACTTCTGTGGATTTTCCTCAAACTTTCCAATTCAGTCTCTACAATTTTCTTCTCTTTTCCAGCTAAAGTGGCACACCTTTCAGCCCTTAGATATGTAGCATCAATGTTTTTTCTCTTATATTCCCCCGCCTCAACGGCTTTACAGAGAGCCAAAACATCAAAAATAGATTGGAAAGAGGTAAAAAGAATCGATACATACCTCAAAACGTTAAAATTACTTCGAAAGAATTTATAAGTTACCTCCAAAATAGAAGCAGAGCCCTGGCCAAAAGCTCGTTCTGATCAACATGTTGAAAAAGCCTGTCTTTCGATGACCACATCCCGTGAGCCAATGCCAACAGCGAGTCTGGATCAAACATAGCCAACAAACGCCAATTCAGAACACTTCCATCGCTTTTTACAAATTAGGGGTCCAACTTCCTTCAGGATTAAACTTTAAAGGAAAAGAACAGTCAGGGATAGTATAGCCGCTCACAGACCTAGCCTTCCTCAACACTTTTTCATTATTTTGAGAGTCATTTTTCTTGACATGCTCTGAAGGAGGGCCAAGTTTCAATTTTTTATGAAGAGGAGAACCATCATCTGTGTTCGTCCTTATCAAGAGACCCTTTGCTGTCTTCGGATTTTCGGTTAAATCGATCACTTTACTTTTCCCTTTATCAGCAGCAGAACTGACCAGGGCAGGTGATTTTTGTGCCACAACTTGTTTAGAAGCTGGTGCTGGAATTTCCATTATGGTGGCTTCTGTGGCACTTGCAGCAATAGATTTTAAATTCTTTTGAAGTTAAAAGGGTTTTACTTGAAGGAAGGGCATAAAAGACCTTCTCGTTCAGATACTCAAGATGAACAGCTGCAAATAGAATGAACGAATGAGCGATCAAAAACAATTTAGTATACAGTTAAGGTAAAATAGGAAAAACATAAAAAATAAAAAGGGGCACTTGCCAGGATTTTGGAATCTACATTTGTATTTTTTACAAATGCGAAAGGACCTTGACAGAGGGTAAGGGCCGGACGCATCCACCCTCCATTTTCCCCCAATTTTTACCACTTTGTCTTTCCATTCCTTTTCGGAAGATGGGTTCCCATCACAAATTTTCAGAGTTGAACGAGGGTGTAGATGGTACCGACATGATTTTTCATGATCTGATCGACTTTGTAGCAAAACAACAAATCAGTCAAACCTAAATTCAAGCCTCGTTCATGATTTAGAACGAGAATTACAGACAGAACCCTAAAAAAATTAGGGTTCACTTGGAAAGGTGTGAGCCCTAAAGAGAATAAAACGTAATGATTAAAAGGATGAAGGAAAAATCTAAGTACGGCTAGATGGTTTGTATAGAAAAGGGCTTTATTTGCACCAACTTCTTCATACGATTTGAAATTCAAATCGGTTGAGTACTCAGAAATCGAAACATCATCAGGAATTTCGAATTCTATCTTACACCTATCGGCTAAAGAAAGTTTAAGCAATTGTTTACGGGAAAACTTCTTTGATTTCAATTTACTAGAGATGGGGGCAACACCAGAAGAGGAAACGGCGGGAGTCTCATTCACCACCACATCCAGAGATGGAGTCCGACTATTATCGTTACTCATGGTAGTAGATTATAGAAGGAAAACAAGAAGGAAGGAAAAACGAGACTAACCTTAGGAGTTTTTACCGAAATCGTCAGAGCTTCAGAGAATGAAGTCTTGCCCTTGTAGTTGAAGAGTTAGCTTGGGGAAGATAAAACGGAAATGATAAAGTGACAGTTAAATGGCGCTTCGAATTCCCACCCTATTTCAAAAAATGAAATGGGCTTGGGAACTGGGGGCAAAATCTAGGCCCATATTTCGTGCAAGGCCCATCAGACTAGGCAATTTGGTCCAAAACCCAAAATAGCATCAGTTAGCCCAGTAGAAGAATGAAACCCAAAAATAAAAAGAGCCCATGTCAGGTTAAAATTCATAACGACTGACAGTTTTAAAACATACAATAAATATAATTAAAACAGTAGATCAATTTTATATGCATTCATGCCATTATAAATGTATTTAATCTCCATTTGATACTCTTTTATGAGGGGAGAACCAAATTCATGTATAAAAGAACTTCAAAAGATCAAAGAAATGATTCAGTTTTATCTAATCTCTCTAGTTCTTCAAATTTCATTATTTTCCTGTCATTTTTCTTAGTATTGTAATTCTGTTAAATCTATAAAAGTAGTTAATTCGTTCGGCGACAATGAACGGGTTTACAACGGGTATGAACTTATGACATTTGAGGGAAAAAAATTCACCGATTCACAAAAATTTCACTGATTCTACTATAGTTGCATTCAAAAGATGGCTTGATCATGCATGTTGCATTTGAGTATTCATTTTAGCCTAGACTGAGGGGAAAGAACACTTTTACATTCTTGACATGGAAGTAACATTTGTAGTTTGTCAGAGTAACTAATTTAGAAATTGAGAGTTATTTACCACGTATACAGTTCACTTTTTTAGAACCAAAAGTTGGAAATATCAGAGGTAGAAAAATGATAGTATGATTTATTGCAATAATGGAAGAGGAAGAAGAATATAATTCTAATCTCTATCTAAGAAATAATTCTGAAGATACTGATAGAATTTAAGTTTGACTTTTTTTGAACCGGCCCAACCTTCAGAAAATCCCCATATACCGGCTCAATAACAAGAAAGGCTTTGCACCAGCCCAAGAAGTGAGATCTAGAGGATCACAAATTCCTTAAAAAAATAAAAATAAAATAAATAGTGATCAAATTTAAAATTTAATTTTCAATAAGTGATAATTTCAAATTTGTTGATTGATTACCAAAATGTAGTTCTTTTATTAAAATACTGTACAAGTAGACAAAATTACCACGCGCATACAACTTGTATATAAGAAATAGTAGCCGTCATATGATTGATCGTGTCTAAAACTCTCATCCAGTTACTTTTTACAATCACAACAGTGAAATTAAATTTAGTTAGAAGTTTTTGTTTTAATGGTCTAAATTCATGAAAAATTGTTCATGCTGTTTTTTTTTTTTTTTTTTTAAGAAAAATTGCTCTTTAATTTGTAAGGCTTCTCTCATGTTGTGAGATTCTTTAAACACTCTGGCTTTGCTTTGAGTTCTACAATATTTATTTATTTTCAGAAATAACACAATAAAAAAAAAGTGAAGTGCAGTCTTTAAACGTATATATGCCTTAACATTTCCAGAATCCTATATCTTTAAATTGGTGTAGAAGTTGATGATTTTAGATGGCCAAAAGACTAAAGTGGGTTGACATATTTTTTGGGTAGTTTTGGTTAGGAATGATAATAGGTGGGGGTTTGGGACGGTCTAACTAAATTTTACTTCATTTTATGAAAACAATTATTAATACCAATTATATTCTAATTACAAATTTTAATCAGTATTATAATCTTTATTTCCAAACATATTACAAGAGGTTACCATCGAAAATTGTTATACACAAAACGAAATCATAGTTACATCTAAATCAAAACCGTTAAATATCCAATACAAACACCATATAACAACAACAAAAAATAGAAAAATTAGATTGCAATATCTAAAGGTATACCTGTTTGGTTTATATAAGAACTGTTTTTTGAGAATTCTTAGAACAATAAAAGAATTTTCTGAAAACAATAAAAATGAATTATCTGAAAATAGTCATTTTTGTAACTGAATTATCATAAAACTGTTTTTAAAAAGCTGAACAAGCAAATATTTTTTCAATTTTCTGATTTTCTCAAAACACAATATCAGAAATTCAAACCAAACACGCCCAGTTTTTAAATTATTCCCTTTCCCCCAACAATACATAACCTACAAAGTACAAACTAGATAACTGCTGTTAGGCTTTTGTTATTTATGACAGGATTGTTGGATTTAAGGTTAGTAAAGCCCCAATAAAAGATATTTATTGGGCCAATTTGGGCTCTTATGAAATCCTTAAGATGGGCTATATGAATAAAATTAGTAAGCTCCAATGAATTTCACGGCTCACAAATTCCTCCATCGGTGCATCAAAATATAATCATTCCACTAACACAGCCAATTACAATTATTAACTTTAATTATATATATATAATTATTTTCAAACATTTTCAATATTTTTTTGATGATATTATCACAAATGAAACAAGTCCAAAACAAGGAAAAGAAAAAAAGATTATGAGAATTGTGTGATATAAAATTAAAATTTACTTACATAATAAAGTTCTGAATAAAATTATAATAATATATAGTTAAGTTTAAACCAATTGTAGCATTACTCAGACATATGCATTTATTATAAAAATTAATATGTTTAAACTCAATCATTGTTATTGGTAATAACATTAAGTTTATTAAGTAAGAACGTGTCTAAGCATTTATTAATGTTTTCATACATTTTTCAATTGTTTCAAATAAAAAAAAAACAGTATCCAACTGGAAGAGAATATTTGTTGTAGAATTGTTTTCCTTTAATATAAAACATAAAAGGTAAATAGAGTATTTAAGTAGAATTTGAAGAGGCCACCTTCCCAATTTTAACTTTTACTACTTAATGTTATACATTGGAACCCGAATGTTTCAAAAAATATTAGGTCTCAAGTTCGAATTCTATCAAGTTCAAACAATTCGGATATAGTCCGAACTTTACTCCAGCCGAGTGGATGTGTCGCTACCTTTTTAATTATTGTAATCATTGTGGACTCTAAAGGTATAACATTAATCAAATTCAAATCAAAGAGAGGTCTAACCATCAAACATAGGCAAACCCAGTTGAATTACTGAGGGTGAGATTCCTTTGGATTTTTGTCGAAGGCATTGGATTTTTATAATATACGGAAGAGTACTATAGACGGAAAAAAGTAGGAATTCAAGACTTAAAAGAAAAAAATCTTTAAAGTAGGACTTATTAGTTCGATCTAAAATAAATATTTATGACTTCTATCATTCTGGTACAATAAATATGAGTTTATCAAAATTCTCCCAAAAAAAAAGGGCAGAATTTGTTGAACATAAAAACACTCTCTCACAACCCAGAGATTCCAAACCCTAAAACAATCCCATACACGGGGACCAACACAAACATACATACACACCCCATGCTTCTCTCTCTCTCTGAACATATATATATACACCCAGGGAAGGAGCATAAATTTTTTTAATTGGGGGCAATCCATGACATTAGGGATAATTATGAGCAATAAGCCTAAATTTTTCAAAATTAAATGGGAGCAAATATCATTTTTTGCCTATATTTTTTTCAAAGTACTTAAATTACCATTAAATTTTTTATTTTTATTTTTATTGGGGCCGTTGCCCCCATTGGGGCTATGTGCCTCCGTGCTTGTACACACCCCCTTGCCACTCTCTCTTTACATGCACACCCCGTTGCCACTCTCTCTCTCTACATACACACCCCTTGCCTCTCTCTCTGAACATACATACACACCCCTTGCCATTCTCTCTCTATGCCACATACAGACATGCAACCACAAATAGACATACAAACACACACACAACAGGCACATATACGCACACGCATACACATATCCAAACACGTGCACCCATTAATAGACACACTCACACACAGATGCGACAGAAACGAAGCCCTCGCCGGCGGCACCACCGCCAACCGCTGCTCACTGATTCCCTCTGCTTATTGTCTATGTGCTTGGTGTTAGAATATATTAGAGTTTATGCCCATTCATTTATCTATTATAATCCTAGTCCATTTAGTATTAGTCTTACCTAGATTAGATTGACTTGTCCCATACACAAAGTTTACTTGTTCACCACACACTCTCTCCTATATATAGTAGTTATCTCTATTATAATTTACATGTTTTCTATACACTTCAATATATAAGTTCATCATCTTTATTGTCTTTGTTATATTTTCTCCATTGTTATATTACCAAAGCATTCTTTCTTCTAACATAGTATCAGAGCCAATCGGTTCTTGGTAGTTCATTCCGCTTAGTATCGTCTTTGTCAGGGATGACACTCCATCTTCTATCCTCGACGACGATCTTCAATTGAAACCCTAGTTTCTCAATCAACTCTCATCATCCTTGATTTTCAATCTCTTTCTTTTTATTTTATATGTCTACTTCGATTTCTTTACATCTATTTCAATACTCTGTTTTAATATTCTTCAATACTCTGAGATTCAAAAGTAATCTTTCACTGCCGACGCCGACCGCAACGATATTGACGAGACTTCACCACTGTAGTGTGCCTCTCTCTCAACACCACCGTCTTTGCCTCTCTCTTTCTCAACAGAGAGTTCACCATCGTTGTGTGCATTACTTCACCAACGAGCTCTACTTCATGGCGGTCATGGCTCGACGCCTCATCCACTTCCTCTTGTGTAGATGATCTATCTCCAAATAAAGCCACGGTTGCTGAAAATAGGGGCGAACTCCACCGCACGCACCGCCGGAAGATCGATGCGTCAGGATCCTCGGTATCACGCGTTGCACGCGCCATCAACCTCCAACGCGCGTGTACTTCACCGGAACCCTATCGCCGACACCCATCACCGGTCATCTTCTCCGGCGACACTATGCCGGAACCCTATCGCCGGTCATCTTCTCCGGCGATGTTCACCTTTTTTCGACGTTGGTCATCTTTTCCAGCAAAGCATGCCGGAACCCTACCGCCGACAACCATAGTCGGTCGTCTTCTTCAGTAATTTTTTCAGATTCCGGCCACTCCACGTGTCCCCTCCAAATTGTGACACGTGTTACCTCCAGATTGATCGATGTGTCACCATCACATTATGCCACATCATCAGGTTCTTGCAAAATTACAGTTTTTCCCTTATTCAATCTTTTGTGCATTCCGGATTTTTCGAGCTCATTTTAACTCCGATTTTAGCAAACAGGTAATCGATTTCAGCTAATTGGACCGCTCCGGATGCAACCATACAGTCAGTTTTTTAACCAACATCTTATTTTTCATCTCATCAATTTTAGGGAATCTGACACATTTTGGGTATTTTTATCTCATCCGTTTATGGAATCTAACCCATTTTTGAATATTTTCATTTCATCCGTTTTGGGTTTTTTCGATCTTATTTTCTCATCTCATGAGAAAATTTAATCTTGTCATAGATCAATCATCGTCTTTTCTCTCGATTGATCTTCGCCTTAGAATCAGGATCAATCACTCTCGCCAGGAATCATCGCTTCGGCTCAGTCAATCAAACTCAGAATCAGAATCAGGATCAGGAGGTGTTAGAATATATTAGGGCTTATGCCCATTCATCTATTTATTGTAATCCTAGTCCATTTAGTATTAGTCTTACCTAGATTAGATTGACTTGTCTCGTACACCAAGTTTACTTGTTCACCACACATTCTCTGCTATATATAAGAGTCATCTCTATTGTAATTTATATGTTTTCTATACACTTCAATATAGAAGTTATTCATCTTTATTATCTTTGTTATATTTTCTCCATTATTATATTATCAAAGCATTCTTTCTTCTAACACTTGGTTCTACTGAAAAGAAGCACCCAAACGCGGTCTACCTCCGGCTTCATTGCGTGCGAGAATGCCAACGAAAACTATAATCAGTACTGATCCTTCTTGAACACGCCATCAATCATGTAGTCTCGGTTCATTGGTTCTTCTGACTCCCCGCTGCAGCAATGGTGATTCACCGGATACTGCTGTTTGGTTCGTTCTGGTCACCGCTACATGTTTAACTGTGTCCCCAAATAGACCCTTCGCTTTCACCTTGCCGCGAAATGTTGTAGCAACGGCCGGGTCACCCCATCTTCTCCTTTGACTCCTCCATGAAAAAGTTTCGGCTATGGCTTGGGCATCACATATGCAACTTGAGCCTTCTGGTGCATAACCTGGACTTTTGGACCTAAAAAGAAAGAAAGAAAATATCCAGCAAGATTGCACACAGTACTGGTCCTTCTTCTGCCACCCAATGAAATCCAAGCCGCTAAGAAGATGGCCATTGCATAACTCGTGTGGCCTCGTCGTCGCCGTGGATCATGGAGCCATTCCCACCGCCTCAAGTAAGCTTCCAGTATGTTGCTTTTTTCCGGTTTTTTACCCATCTTTGCTGTATCGTGCACCCAGCTTGCCGTCCATCATGGAGCCTCCGGTGTCGCTACCAGCGTCATCTTGCCAAGTCCACCGTCACTAATGATCTACGGGTTGTGGAAGGAGACAAAAAAAAGCAAGAAAAAAAAAGGTGAGAATTAATTATTTGTTTCGCTCAAGTTGGAAGACAATGTTCCGATACTTCATTAAAAGCAAAAATAACGATTAGTATTAGCTTGTGATCTGACTCTTTATATAAGCAAGTGATTTCAATTTAAATGGGAACTCGTATTTGAGTTGGAGTTTAATTACTCCCGCTCTAAAATTAGTTATCCAAATATGATTTTTTAATATTTAATTATTTTATATTTTCAATTTTTTCGGCAGTTTTTAGTGGGACATATTGGTGAGAGATAATTTGGAATATATAAGATTATGTTGAGTTTGATTCAAAACTTTAGAATTATTTTTAAAAATTAAAGTTGAGAAAGTGGACAACTAATATGGTACGGGGAGTAACAAAATTCATTTATGACAATGAAAAGCAATCAAAATGAGATCAAGATTGTGTCACAAAATGTATACTTTAAGTCCAATCCAAAACCAAAGAGAAGCCTATTGTGTTGGGGCAATTGGTGTCATCATCCTCAAGAATTTAAAAAATAAAAAAAAAATGTTCGAGATCAAAATTCATCAGCACTCGACCATAAATAATAATAAGAAACAACGATTCAATTTCAACCCCGACAACCCTTGAATCTAACTCAACAAACCGATTCAAGATCAAATCCGAACGACCCTCGATCCATCTCTTTAAATTAAAAAGATTGTATTATCATCTCCTTAAATTAATAAAATGACTATTTAGGACAATTTTCGTTTCTAGAGTTTTGGAATTAAATTTGTGTATTATGAAACTTCTTTGTCATATGCTATAAATTTTTTACTCTAATTTAGAGTTCTATAAACAAAAATTTATCTTCTTCCTGTATAATAGATATAGTTTGAGAGAATTTTAAAACACAGTTTATATTTAAAGATATTTGTTTTCTATAAATAGGATGAAAGTTGTTCTCGCATTTTATGGGTTGATACGCGCTAGTATTTATGGCTAGACACGGACCACTTAGCATAACCTCTTCCAGATTACTGGTGATATAACCTCTATCTAAACTACTATAACTAAAACTTTCTGTGCTGATTCCCACTCTGAATTTCTCACCATATGTGACCACCCGTTATGGAAGAACCCTGACTTCTTCATTTCACTCCCTTTCAAGAAGAATGAAGACCTGAATCCCACCAAGGCCACACACCATGGGATGAATCCTGACCACTACCACCTTGTTGTGCTAAATAGCGGCGCGGAACATAATTATGGGTACTCATGAGCTAAATAGCGGTGCCACAAAACATAATTCTAAATATAATAATTAAAAAATAAAAAATCTATCATTAGATATAATACGAAAACTACTTTAATTGGATGTATTCGTATACCACCACTAATTTGATTTTATCTAACCTTTTTATATAAATATTTACGTTTGCTGCATGCATATTCATATTTTCACTACGTAAAATTGCTCATATTAGTAGTAACACATTAAAGATAATATATTATATTTTAAAAAATAATTATGAAAAGCACACAAATAACTAATAATATTTATACTAGTAGGTTTAATTTCTTATTAGTACTCTAGTAAATGATCTATCTCTCCCAAACATGGTTTGGGAATGAAATAACTTTTTTTTATGCAAAATTCTTTACTTTGTCAAAAAAAATATTAATATAGAAGGAAAATAGCACAATTGCCTCCCCTTAAATTATTTTTTGCCTTTGTTCCTGCTACTAACTACTCTAAAAGTTTAAGCGGATATTAACACCCAGCACCAAGCTACCTGTACCCATATACCGAAACACTTATCCAAAGCTGAGTTGTACCAGCTTCTTCCTAATTCTTGGGTCACATCTTATGAAAAAATTCATCAACAACCCAAACTTGTTCATTCCAGTAATCCCACTTGTATCACCAAACCCGATAGCACTGTTTCTATTACCTTTCCCAAGCCCAGTAGTTCTTCAACTGCCCTGACTATTTTCTCCTCAAAACTCCCGGAGATCAACATGTTCGATCCCTCAGATCTGAGGAACCAAATACCCATCAGTAAATTCCAATCCTCTGGGGATCCAATTTACTACTTTCAAGATCCACAAACTGGACACAAGTATTTTGATGCTTGTGATTGTGATGATTGTCTCCGCGATTTGGATGATGAAGAACCTTCAAGGCGAAAGAAGAAATCCTTCCAGTATCGGCTCCAAAAGCGATACGAGGATGGTGATCCTACCGTCGACCTCCTTGGCAAACCCTCTGGCAAATTCGACTATTATGTCGAATATGGAAAACAAAGAAACCACAACCTAAGCCTTCTCCTCCAGCTTGTAAACCCCCTTATACTCCTTGTGCTCCCAGACAAGCTCCTCCTCCAGATCTGCCTCAACCTGTCCCTTGCTATATGTTCTCTCCCGCCTCTTCATGGACAGAGGATGATTTTCCTCCCCTCTCTTACCATGATGATAATGAGCAGACTCCCCATCAGCACAAAATTCCAGATACCTCTGTTATAAACTCCGATGGATCTTCCACCTCTATCGTTGCTGCTGAAGCCGCCATAAATTGGCAGTCTGCCAATGCCTTGGCCCAGAACAAAATCTTACAAAGAATTTCCAGATCTCAACAGTCTCTCGAAAATACTGTAAACCGGAAACTCACTTCCCTGGAACTTCTTATCCATGATTTGCAGCAAAAGATCCAGAGCCTCCATACTGAACTTCTCTAGATGGCCTACACTAACCAAGCCTTCACCTCAGCCTTTGTTGCCAAAGACGCTGAAATGAAAAGCCTCAAACACCAGTTGCAATCCTTGCAAACCCAGCAAATACACCAAACTATGCAGCCTCCAGATTTATTTGGAACCTCGTTTTCTTCTCCATTTTACCCCTCTTATACTCCCCAAAATATATCTCAGCCCCTCTTTATGGCTCCTACTGGACACCATAGCCTGTTTGGTCCCTCTACTCCCGTAGCATCCATACCTCCTTCCAAGCCACCACCTTCACCACTTGTTATCACTGCAACCCGCTCCTCATCTACTTCACCTTCCCATTTTTCTGGACCCATTTCTGGATCTAAGCCTAACCCAGATCCCAAAGGAAATCTCCTGCACCTCCCCAACTCATGCTTGATTCTTTCGAACTCTCCTCCAGAAATCCTATCAGTGATATGTTATTCAAACTGGCTGCCTCTCCTTTTTCTGCTCCTGATCCAGTTGCTACCTCTGACTCTGAAAGTCAGGATCTGTATCCAGTCCTATACATGGCTGATCCTCCTCCTCCACTAGATGATTCTATAATCGATGAAGTTGAGGATCCAGAGGAAATCCCCAATCTTAATCTCAGAGCTCCTCCACCAGCATTTCATCCCGCTTCCAACCCTCATGGTTTTTCAATTGATGATCTCCCTTGAAGCAAGTGGCTTGATAAGTTTTATGAGCTCCATGCTTGGTGTTCTGTAGAAATGCTACTCCCCAATACTACCTTGCGTACTGTCCTAACCCGCTATGTTTCTAAGTTCCTTGGCCGTCTACGCCAGTGGTATGTTAGTATGGGAGAATACCGATAACTTCAACTTGTCCAAGCACCTTCCATTAATGCCTTTGTCGACGCCATTCACAATGAATTCCTTGGCTCCACTGAAGGTCTTCTCAGTGCCGCCTGCAAAGAATATTTCAGTATGTGTTGCTGCTCTTTCAAAAGAAAGGACCTCGAAGCCCATTTCCTTCGAATGTCTCAGAGATTTTACATCCTTGGTGGCATTGATGATGTAAATCTAAAACAAACATTTTTCAAGTCTCTTCCAGATCCTATCGGCGATGAGACTCTTAAGCTTCTCCAAACAAATTAAGAATATGACTCTACCCAATACTTCTCTTGGATCCATTTACCAGCATGTCCTTCAATCTCTTGAGAAGTTGTGTAACTATCAGAAATTCCTCAAGACTATGCATGAACAAGGCAAATTGCTCAGTACTGCCTGTGACAGACCTAACCTCCTCATTAAATGCAAAGGTTCTGGTTCCTGTACCTGTCCTACCTCTGTCTCAAAGAAGAAGCATTTCCGAAAATGGAAGCCTGGCAAATCCTCCTCTTTTCCTAAATCTAGGGAAAATAAATGGCGCTTCTTCAGAAAGAAATCTGTTTATGGTATCCGGAAATCTGATCGATGCTACATCTGCCGAAAGAAAGGTCACTATGCCAAACAATGTCCCAACAAAGCTGCAAGAACCAATATGATCCAGACTCTTTCCTCTGTTCTCCCTGCTAATGACGATGCTGACATCGAGTCAGTATTTTCTCTTGATGATGAAGCCTCTCCCCACACTATCATGGCCTTCTCCCTTGCTGCATCTGAGTCAGATGACTCCTCAGATGTCTCAACCTCAAGTGATGAAGATTTCACTAAAGACCTTTTCTCTTTTGAATTCTCCATCTCCCCTGCCCTCCTTGTCCAACCCTTAGCCCAAATCAAAGTCTTTCCTGAGAAATACTCTCACCCCATCTCTGTTATAGCCTTCTTTGATACCGGTGCTGCTTCAACATTATGAACCCTTCAATCCTTCCCAGATCCTATTGGCAGTCCTGCTACTTCCCATTCACTGCTGCAAATGGTGAAACATTTGTGATCACTCTACAAAGCAAACCAATCCTGATCCAGTTGTTCCCAGGAGTTCAAATTAAACATCGAGTGTTAGGTTATGACCTTCCAAACAAAGACCTTCTCATAGGCTTCGATATCCTCCAGAAGCTTTCCCATGTCTCCTGGATCCCAAAAGGACTAAAGTACAAAAACTTCTTTCTTCCTTGGACCGCCCAGCATAACCTCTTCCAGCTTACTGATGATATCACCTCTATCCAGACTGCCATCACCAAAACCTCTTGTGCTGACTCCCATTATGATTTTCTCACCAAATGCACCCATCATTTATGGAAGAATCCCGACTTCTTCATTTCTCTCACTTTCAAGAAAAATGAAGATCTAAACCCCACTAAAGCTACTCACCATGGAATGAATCCCGACCATTACCAACTTGCTATCCAAGAACTCAACCAGCTCCAAACCGAAGGACTTGTTGAACCCACTACCTCCCAGTGGGCATGCGAAGCATTCTATGTTAACAAGCGAGCAGAACAAGTTCGTGGCAAATTGAGACTTGTTATCAATTACCAGCCATTAAACCATTTCCTCCAGGATATCAAGTTTCCCCTGCCTCGTAGGGCTGTTATGTTTGCTAACCTCCCAAATGCCAAAGTCTTTTCCAAATTTGATCTTAAAGCTGTCTTTTGGCAGTTAGGCATCCATCCTGACGACCGGCCTAAAACTGGATTTTGCATCCCTGACCACCATTTCCAATGCATTGTCATGCCCTTTGGTCTTAAAACCGCTCTCTCTCTCTTTTAGCAAGCCATGATAAAGATTTTTCATCCTATCCTTCCATTTACCCTCATCTATATAGATGATATCCTTTTATTTTCTCCAGATGCTGAATCCCATACCAGCCTTCTACAAGAATTCCATCAACTTGTCCTGAAATTCGGAGTAATGCTCTCTGCCAAGAAGATGATTCTAGCACAATCAGAAATAGAGTTTCTCGGAATGAAGATATCACATGGCCAGTATGTTCTGCAGCCTCACATAGCTACCCAGCTCCTCCAATTCCCAGATGAGAACTTCCCCTGAAACCCAAATCCAGCAATTTTTTGGAATTGTAAATTACATGGCTGAATTCATCTCCAACCTTGCCCCTTATAGAAAAACCCTCTCTGACCTTCTCAAAAAGAATCCTCCTTCTTGGTCTCCTTCTTGTACAACAACCATCAAACACCTCAAGACCGTTTCCCAGACACTTCCTCCATTACAGATCCCCTCTAATGGCAAGAGAATTCTTCAAACAGATGCTTCTGACCTATATTGGGGTGTTGTCCTCCTCGAGGAGATTCCTCATAAGTCTTGATCTATTTGTTGCTACAAAAGTGGTGATTTTACTCCTGCTGAAGCTCACTACCATTCCACCTACAAAGAAATCTTGGCCATTAAAAGAGGTATTGAAAAATTTGAGTTCCATCTCCTTGGACATCATTTCCTAATAGAAACAGACCTCAGCAGTTTTCCTAATATGTTAAAATTTAAACAAAAGCATCCTCCCAAGGCCCAACTTCTTCGATGGGAAAATTGGTTTTCACAATGGTCTTTTGATGCAATTCACATTCCTGGAAAAATCAACATCCTCCCAGATTTCCTTTCTCGCCTGAAAAAAGAAATCAACCCAATTTGTTTCCCCATGATTTCCTGTTTTGAACCTTTACCATTTCCTTTCCATCTCCAGGTCATCCTTCTTGAGAAAACCCTCATTTCCCGTAGTTGTCATATGGTCAAATTCCCTTCAGTTCCTCTATGTTCACCGTTATGGTTTAGAGTCTGGCCCTATCCGAACCATGTCCTTCCATCCTGTTTATCCCTTCCTCACCCACTTCGAAATCAATCCTGCTTTTTATTTCCATTTCTCTCCAGAACTCTTTCTTCTCCTATGGTATCTTGTGGATATTTATCATATTGGGATTATTCTTGATAAATCTCAATTGCTTCAATATCTCGCCCAGTGCCTCTTCAATAACCTTTCCCCAGACCAACTCAAATTCTGTTCCTGGCTAACCCTGTTTGGTGACATCTCTTTTTGGCAAAATCAACTCCGTCGTACTCCTTTTCAAAATCCTATGTTTGTCTTCTGGAGTTCTAAGCAGTTCTTACCCTCTCCTGATAATGGTATCCATATTCAACGACATTTTCATGTTTCCTTTTTTACAGGTCATGAGAATATTTTAGTATATGAATTGCCTACCCACTTTGACATTTTCAGAACTCAAATCTGTCACCATAATGGAATTCCTCCCCGGTCCATTTCCCCTTTTCTTTTCTACCCTGACACTGCAAATTGGAGGACTTCTGACTTCTATCCATTAGACTAGCGCCACAAGCTTCTCCAGACCCTTGTAGATCATGAAGGCCAATATTCATGGGATCTTCAAGATCCAGATCATCCCATCTACAGGGTTCACCTCCATGCTTATCCCCTTGAACCAGCTCCTAGTGGTTACAAGTCAGAAGATGTTCACACAGATGATTGGAGCCCTCCTGGTGATTGGTAACAGTGCCACCGATGTATGCTATTTTGTCTGTTTATGTAATAATTTAGTCTGAGTGATGTCAGAATGATGTAGTAAGGTTTGGTTCTTTTTTTATATGTGTAACTTAAATACTATATCTTTCAACATATAGTGAGGTGCAAAGTAATAGGAAGAGCTTTAAGATGATTCCAATAACTAAATCCAAATTTGGAAATCTATATATGGTGTGATTTCAACTTTGACATCACAATTAATTGAAGGTGAAAATTTTTATTCCAGTTTCTTAGTTATATCTTGTGTTCAGTGTTCTAATAGGCATATGTAGTGTGCTAGAAAATGAGGAAAAAGTAACAGCTTTGGAACATAGTCATAAACAAACCAAACTTTTATTTATATACAGAGGAAATCATCGGAGCATTTCCAAAGTGCAAAACACTAGTACGACATATATAGTTCCACAGCTCAAACCACTGGTACAACACATAGTTCAGACTCCAAAATTCAAATCACTAGTATAACATATATAGTTCCAAAGTTCAAACCACTGGTACAACCAAACCACTATTACAACAAGGGTAATTTACACAAAACCCCCTGAAATTTCAGGATTTAATCACCAAATCCCATGTTGTTTGCCAAACTCCTGACATTTTAGATTTTAATCAAATACTCCCTTTAGCCAATTTTTATGTCAAAATGACTTAAATTCCCCTCACATAAATTATAATTTCACCCCTCATGTTTGGACATATTACACTTCCCCCTATTGTTTGGATAATTACACTTTCCCCCATCTATAAAAATATATATATATATAATTCGAAATATATATTTAAATTCGAAAATATATATTTTTAATTCGAAACAAATATATAAATTTTGAAATATATATATAATTCATAAATAATATATTAAATTTTGAAAAAAATATTTAATATTTGAAATATACATATATAAATTCAAAACAAATATATAAAATTTGAAAAAAATATATAAAATTAGAAAAAATATATAAAATTCGGAAAAAATATATAAATTCAAAGCAATATATATAAAATTCTAAAAAAATATATAAAATTCATAAATAATATATTAAATTTCGAAAAAATTATATAAAATTCAAAAATATATATTAAATTTCGAAAAAATATATAAATTTCAAACACAAATATATAAAATTCAAAACAAATATATAAAATTTGAAAAAAAATATATCTAAAATTCAGAAAATATATATAAATTTGAAAAAAAATATATATTTCAAAAAATGAAAATTATTTTTTTATGTCACTACGTGAGTGGTACGCGACAAGGTATATGGTTTAGACCAAACATGTGAGTTGAATGGGGACCCATGTCATGTTGTGTACTTAAATCTTTATTTTTTATTGTATTGATTTAAATGGACAAAACATTAAAGGAAAAAGAGATAAATGTGCGAAAGTTTTACAAGAAGAAGTGGGATAAGGTAATATGGTGGACTGATTGCTTGTCTCTTCTTGTATACTAACATCATTATTTTTTTTCTTTCCTTTCTATTTTTTATAAGGGTAAATTTATATATGTTTTTCAAAATTTATATATTTGTTCGAATTTTATATATTTGTTTTGAATTATATATATATTTCAAAATTTATATATTTTTTCGAAATTTAATATATAGTTTACGAATTATATATATATTTCAAAATTTATATATTTGTTTTGAATTATATATATATATTTGAATTATTTATATTTATTTCAAATTTTAAATATTTTTTTCTAATTTTTATATAATTTTTTTTATAGAGGGAAAAAAGTGTAATTATCTAAACAAGAGGGGGAAGTATAATATATCCTCACCCTTCCATTGAGAAGTCTACTACATGACAATGAAAGTTACATATTTGTTGTTTTGGGAATAGGTGCCTCGTGAAATATTATGTGTATTTTTTTATTTTTTAAAAAAATATTATGTGTATTGTTGGATTGCTATTTAGTGCAAATAATTTGTTGAAACCACAATCGTAGACACAATCTAAGTTTATCCGTTATGTGTAGAGGCCGAGGCCGGGTCACTTTGCACGATTCCGAGAATTAATTGGAGCAAAAGTCCATAACACCTCAGTTATCGAAAAAGAACTTATTAATAAGTTGTTCAAGCTAGTATAGATACACTACTTTGAATAATTTTAACTTGATAATCAATTCCAAACATTGCTTTAATGCCATTTGGCCAACAAATGTGGATGTGAGAATATTTTTGGCCCAAAATAAAATAGTTAGTATAGGGGATTGCTACCTTGGTGAAAGTTTCTTAGTCTCATGATCTTGTATTGAACCATTTTTATGTGCAATTCCATCAAGAAAAAAAAAAAGGTTCTGTTTTGTTTTAGGATTGAAATTTTGAATGCAGTTTATGGGGTTCTATCTGAAAATAAGGAAAATAGAGAAATTATGAGGATTGAGGATTTTAATTCAATTCCCACCCAATATGAAAACTATTAGCATGCCATATTGGTAATTTATATCAGTACAACCTCAATATGAGGCCAAAATAGGTGAAATTTCAATGAACAAGACATTAGTATCTACTTCATTAATGCAATAAGCGTAAACTAAGTACTTCAATGGTATTGGTGAATGAAAAGGTACCCAAAGGGCTCACAAGCATTTAAGGGATGCCATTAAACAGAGGGAAGATGTACATCTCCGCCACAAGTCCTCCGTTACTAAGAGAAGCTTACCTAGCTCAGTTTCGAGAAGATTTCACCGCGTTTCTGAAATGTCGCTATGCAGAGATGGTTCCTGATGGTTGTGTTGTCTTGATTCTACATGGTCGGAAATCTGCAGATTCCTTAGATAAGGAGAGCTGTTGGCAATGGGAGCTCTTAGCTGAGGCCATTTCCGAAATGGTTTCAAAGGTAACATTACCATGCAAGTTCTCATTTTCTTTGTCGATTTTTAGCCTGAAGAATGTTTGGCATCATCTGTTTTGTTTTGCACACTATCATGAAAATTGAGATGTTTCAGGAAAAAAAAACATTAAACATCAGTTCATGTATTTTGTGTTTTTTGCGCTGTTTGCTTCAAAACTCGAGCTAAAATAATTTTGGGTCAAACTTAACACAATGAAAATTTAAGTTTAAATCTAATTCCATTTTATACCTTTAAACACCCTACGTCTAATTCATTTCGGATAAAAACCGAATGCCAAAAGCAAAATGGGTTCCAAACATGAAATGTGAAGTTAGTAATCACTTCATATTTTATGTCTTTGTGCTATACTGATTTTTTTTTCCCTCTCCCAACAGGGACTGGTTGAGGAAGAGAAACTAGACTCCTTCAATGTACCATACTATACTCCATGTTTAGAGGAGGTGCAAGATATAGTGGTGAAGGAGGGATCATTTGCGATTGAGCGTTTAGAGACGTTTGCAATTGAATTTGTGGACAAGGAAGAAAAGGACACATGGACGAAGGGGGAAAGGCTAGCCAAGAATATCAGGTGCTTTACAGAACCATTGATCTCATACCACTTTGGAGACCAAATAATTGAGAATTTTTATCGGAAATTTACTCGTATAGTGGTTGAGGACATGGCCAAAGAGTCAAGAAGACTACAAGCATTATTGTTGTGTTTACCAAAGGTCTTGTAGCCTGATGGTATCATATTTCCTCCTAAAAGAGAGATTAGGGATTCGAGACTTATGGAGCTCATGTGTTAGTGTGTGTTTCTTACCATTAAAATATATATATATATTGTTGTGCTTCCAAGGATCCTTGGATAGCTTAATGTTCAAAATTGAACTTTCAAATAAATATTCTTGGATTTATATTTATTTTATATTATTAGTATGCATTAGGGGTTTGACTCATTTAGATTGACCCACTCACTTATGTTTATATTAGAATTTAGAGTTTCTAGCCATCACACCCTAGTTACCTATTTTGTATTGGCTTGTTCGCCCCTTCTTAATTACCTATTTTAGTTTGGATTGTTCTCCACTTCAATTTTCTCCTATTTATAGATGACGTGTTCTATTGTAACAAACGTAACAAGAGATCATGTCCGGCCCTGAGGCTAGGCGACCAAGGCAGTCGCCTAGGGTCTCCAGGTTCGGGGGGGCCAAATTTTTTTTTTATTTCTTAAAAAATATTAGTATTTTTATACTTTTTTAAAGAATTTAATTAGTTTCTCGGCCCAATTCAAGGGCTTTAATTTTTTTTAGAATAAAAATTATTTTACTATAGATCCAAAAAAAATAAAATTGTTTAACTGCCCATTTGTACTAAATTTTCAAACCCAAATTCATAAATTTGAGCCCCCAAATTTTATATTTCAGTTACTATAAACTAAAAAAAAACACAATCTCAATTTTTCAACTTGGTGAAACCAAAATCTAATTCAAATCAAAATATTATCCTGATTAGATCTAGAAGATTTTTCTTACAATTACACAATGATTGGTGACTATACTTAGGGTCCATTTGGATATCCTATTTTTTATTTTTGTTTTTTTACTGTTCACAAGACTAAAAAAAAAACACGTTTGGCAAACGCGTTTACTGTTCACTGTTTTTTCCCTAAGAAAACTGTTTTCTGTGAATAGTGTGTAAAAGTGATGAAAACACCAAATACAACTTTTAGTTGTTTTTTGAGTTTTTTCACTGTTTAGGTGGTAAAAAAAATGAAAACACAAAATTCATAAAATACAATTTTCACCAAATAAAAGTGGTGAAAACACCTTCATCCAAATGTTTTTTTGTTTTTAGTTTTTTCCTGAAAAAACAAAGACAAATACAAAAACAGTTTTTATATTTGAAGACAGAAAACAAATACAAAAAACAGGCTTTCCAAACGCACCCTTAGAGTTATCGTAACTGCCGCACTCGCACAATAACAACAATTTTTCACGCAATTACACTTAAGACTCTGCAACTGCTACACTCCCCTAACAACAACAAATTTTCACGACAACACCAAGATGAAAGTTGTTTTTGTTTTTTTAAATATTAATAAATTTAATGTGTTTTTTGGTAATTTTTTTTGCACTAAAAGTTTTTTAAGCTCGTGAAGCTTTATTTCGAAAGGGGCCTTACACTTGCTATCGCCTAGGGCCCCAATTTATTTTCAGGATTTCAGGGTCGACCCTGCAAGAGATTATATACTGATTAATACAAAACTATTTTATATTATTCTTTTCTTTTATCTCTCTTTTCATTATATTTTTATTTTAACATTGTATCCGTGCTTCTTTTCTTTTAACAATGTATCATCTTTTCTTTTAACAATGTATCAGAGCCTACCGATACTTAGTAGTTCTTTTCAATTAACATCATCTCTGTCGGGGATGACACTCCATCTCCATCCCCGACGACGACCTTCAATTAAAATATGTATATATATTATATATATTCTTGGTGGTATTTTTCTTTCACCCCACCAAATTTCATTTTTGTTTTTTTTGTAATAGAGTACACTCTATTATTTGCAATAACTCACTCATGGCTGATCTGGAGTTCATCCCATCCATGATGATCATGATCACGATCTTCCGCATCACCTCTTTGTCGTGATCTCAAATCTACAACTCAGCATACAAGTCAATCCAAATATCAAATCTAGTGCTTGTTTTGATATAGTCACGGAATCGTCATCATGTTGTTATGTCTTAAATTCGACTTAATAACCAGGTTGCCATTGGAAGCAGTCAATCGATTGGTTACCATGTCAATGATTTTTTTTGGCAACCTCATCATTGACTCTTTCTGCAGCCACGTCTACACTTTTCACCAAATTTAATGGCTCGAGCTGCCTTTAGGATTTTGTCTTCAAACTTAATATGCAATTTTGACTTGCGGGGAGCTGTTGTATTATTTTTTCTGTTGTATTATATTTATTTTATATTGTTATAGATTTTGACCCATTAAAATTGGCACACCTATATTTATACTAGGATTAGGGTTTCTAGCAACCATGTCCTAGTTGCCTATTTTATCTTGTCTTGTTCTCCACTCTTTTGACTTATTTTTCACTCATTATTCCCTATATATAACACACAAAAGAAAACATATACTGATCAATATAAAATTATTTTATATTCTCTTCATTAATTATATTTTTATTCTAACAAATATGAAGCTCAATAAGTTCATCAAGAGAATTCCAATTTGTTGTAGTTTGAATTTAAAGCAAAGTTGTGATACTCCAAACAGTGACGATCTAGACTTTCAACTCAGTGGGGGCGGATTTGAAAAAAAATTTAATTTAGCATGGGCAGATATGTGATATTCTAAATTTTAGTAAGGGTATTATCAAAATATTTTTATTCCAGTGGGGTATAAGCATAAATATGATAACTTTCAAGTAAAAAATATAAAAAACGTATGTATTGATATGTTTGTCTGGTTTGTCTTGTTTTGGTTTGAATGAGGCCGGATGTTGGCTTGTTTTGTGAAAAAGTTAAGCCACATTTTCTCCTTTTCTCAATTAGCCATGCATATGTTACATGTTTATTAATATAATTTTTTTTATCTATTAAAAATAATAATTACATTGGAGTTATTGGGGCATAAAAGAAATAAATTTGTTTCATTCGTCGCGCATAAGACAAATTTCAGTAGAGACGTACATGATAAAATATTTAATTTATGGGATACCTAAGGTAAAAGAAAAAATCAACGGGGGAGGCCGCCCCCACTTGTCCCTAAATGTATCCGTTCGCTGACTCCAAATCAGTTGAAAATGAATGCAATCAAGTCTTCCAGCATATATACACCTGATAATGGCTTTAAAATATTATATATATATATATATATAATGAGTATCATGGTATAGGTACCTTTTAAAAGCATTACAAACCAGGTGCTAGAGGCGCATGTAACGTATTATAGCACACCGCAAACTATATTCTATAAAAAGAATGCACCTCAACATGCGCTGACCTAAATATTACTTCTTGTCCATGTTTGATTTTTCAGCAATTTTTTTTATATTTTATATTTTTTATTTTGCCCTTTGATAATGTAGTATAATTATAGTTTTTAGTGGAGCTCATTTATTTTTGAAGTTAATGAAGAGGGATAATTTGATAAATATATGATAATATACATTTTTTAATTTTTTGAATATTAAGAAACTCACACACCACAAACCTACAATGTCTCTTAAGAGGCTTCAACCCCTCACCTCCCCAATTGGAGGTTGAGGTTATACCATTGCACCAAAGGTGCGCTGATAACTGTATGATAATATTATATTGAGATTCGAAATTAGATAATTAATTTGGAATAAGTAATGTAGGCAAACACACCACAAACCTACAATGTCTCTTAAGAGGCTTCAACCCCTCACCTCCCCAATTGGAGGTTGAGGTTATACCATTGCACCAAAGGTGCGCTGATAACTGTATGATAATATTATATTGAGATTCAAAATTAGATAATTAATTTGGAATAAGTAATGTAGGCAAATGAACAAATAAATTGGAATACAGATAGTAGTATTAATTTTGGTTGCTAAGAGCATATACAGTGCGAAATTATGTATGACATGATGTATATTGAATTCATCACTAGTTATAAAGTTGAGATGTTTGGAAATTACAGTAAATGCTAAACTGATTATGTCAGTGTCTGCTTGGATATGATTGAGAAATTCTTCCCAACCATTAGAGCACAATGGGATTATTTATTAATACTTACCATAGACCAATGGCATGGAATATAATTAATTATCATGCAGAGACCTGTTCGTTTAGGTGAGTTTTATCTTTCCAATTCAAATGATGTATTTCAACACGGTTAGCATTGTACAATGAGCCTTCTCACCGAGTCTGTCCAACTGTCTACTTGTCCAGGAAATTATATATATATATGGAAAATTATACAAACTATCTCTGAACTATGACATAATTGCACGCGGTACCTCTTATGTTTTAATAATATCATAAACTACTCTTAAAATCAGTTTTGGTGTAACACATAGCCCCTTCCGTTAAAAGTCAATGACGGATAATTTTCTTTTTGGTCAATAAAGCCTATTTTTGGAGTGAACTTCCAATTTTGCCCTTATATATGCATGTTCCAATTTAATCCTTACTTTTACATACAAAATTACTTAAATACCCTAACTTTTTTTACCAAATTGCCCTCACAATTTCATTTAAAAAAATATAAAAATTGAAATTGCTTGTTCCAAAAAACACAAACATCAATGTTTTAGCAAATTCCATTAACATCAATATTAGTTTAAACCCCAGAAGCTTAAATAAAAAGATTCTATAAATTATATTTTTCATAAAAAGTATAAATTTCAAAATATATATATTTCGGAAAATATGATTTTTTCCGAAAAATAATTTTATTGCGAAAAATATATATTATGTTCCAAAATATGATTTTTTTACGAAAAATATTTTTTTGTGAAAAATATATATTATCTTCCAAAATATGAATTTTTGTCCGAAAAATATTTTTTTTGCAAAAATTATATATTATGTTCCAAAATATGAATTTTTTGGGAAAAAAAATTAATAACAAAATTAATAAATAAACAATTAAAAATAAGTTATTTGAAGTTGTAACACTATTAATGTGGGTGTACTGTGAGTAGTTGGGACCTCAATTAATAGCGGATAAGTGTAACAAAAATTAATAGTGGTGCAAAATTCAAAAACTAGATTCACTTAAACCCCACAAGGCCCTAAAATGGCACACTGTCATCATCATCTCCCTCACAGCCAGTAATTCTAACTCTCTTCCCCACCTTCGTCGCCGGCAAGTTACTTACGTTCAAAGGCTCCACTCTCACTGTCTCCAATATATCACAGTGTATATATATAATATACATTTTTATATATATAGAAATATATCTATATATATATGTGTATATGAGCGGATTTGGAACTTGTAACAGAGATGGGGCAGTTACTCCACTCCTCATCAAAGCGAAACCCCCGGCAATGGCGTCTCCTTCACCTCCTATCCGTCGCCGTCCTCTTCTCCATACTTCTCGCCTTCACGCGCTTCAGCCGCTCGCCGTCCGTTTCCGGCCGACGCGCTCAGACGGCGGAACCGGAACAGCACCACCGCGTGGCGGCAGATGTGGAGTCCGGACGGCAGCTGAGCATCCCGTGGTGCTCCAGCGATGATGTGGACCACATGCCGTGTGAAGATCCGAAGCGAAACATAAGAAAATTTTCGTTTATTGACTTTTAACGAAAGGGATTGACTTTTAACGGAAGGGGGGTTATGTGTTACACCGGAACTGATTTTAAGAGTAGTTTATGATATTATTGAAACGTAAAAGGTACCGCGTGCAATTATGTCATAGTTCAGGGGTAGTTTGTGTAATTTTCCCTATATATATATATAGAAGATTAATCAATAAAGACTAAAATGTTCTTAAGAGTTCTTCGCATAAAGACATTGAGCTCTCATAGTTTATCAATAGATTTAACATAATTTAAGGCTGGGACCTTTATATTATTATTATTATTTTTCAATAGACCTTTATATTAATTTTTGGTGGAGAGAGGGCAACAAAATATGCCAAGGCCAAGGACAAACAAATAGGTAGCGACAAGTATTGTTTTCTTCTCCAGAGAAAGATCAAGAAAGAATGCAATGTGTATTGGGGCAGTTGAGCAAGAGAAAAAAAATATTAATCAAGAAAGACTAATGCTCTTAATAGGACTTCTTCCCGTAGTTTATCATTAGATTGACATAATTTTTTAATATAGGTGAAAATTTAAATAGATCAAATGCATCCGAAAGGCCTCTGTTACAACAAGCTTAAGATCATCCATGGATGTCAAACAAGCACTTTACATGAACAGAGGAGAAGGAGAAACCAGCTATGCTCATAACTCCAAATTCACGGTACTTCAACCTCAACACAATTAAATTTGTTCTATTTTTTTTACTAAATTGTATGTTATTTTTAATTGGACAATACTTCGCGGTCCTCCTAGAGATACTGAAGTTCGTCATCTCTAATAGCGTCTGGACAAGTTGCTAAAAATTTCAAAAAAGAATTGAGGCCAATTTGATGAATTTTAATTCCAACTTTGCTTTTTGAATAAGTTTAGCTTACACTTTCCTGAACATATTCTTTGATCAAAATAGAGAGATTAAGGAACTACATGTTTAGTTAACTGTATCGTGTTGAAAGGCTATTGGATCAAATCAAAGGGTATCCTTCACCGGACTCAAAGTATTGTCCTTTTTAATTTTTTTTGTGTGAAAAGAGAATAACAGAAAAGTGTACTAGAACTTATTTTATCGGCAATTTTTTTCATTTGTTTCAAGCATTTCCCAAATTAACAAAATTAGAATTGCTATATGCAGCAAAAAGTGAATTCCATAACCAAACCCATATTGGTAAATTC
Source organism: Cornus suecica (assembly GCA_963922005.1). Taxonomy (NCBI): domain Eukaryota; kingdom Viridiplantae; phylum Streptophyta; class Magnoliopsida; order Cornales; family Cornaceae; genus Cornus; species Cornus suecica. The sequence continues at coordinate 18,969,985 of OY998244.1, forward strand.
AGTTGAATCTCTATTCTCAAAAGGATTCCACCTACACAATCTTCTGAATGTGGCGGACTTGGGTTGCTCTGCTGGTCCAAACACATTCTCAGTGATTCGGACAGTGAAAGAGAGTGTGGAAAGGAAATGCAGGGAATTGAATTGCCAAACAGTACCCGAAATTCAATTTTATATGAATGATCTTCCTGGGAATGACTTCAATTCTCTCTTTAAGGGATTGTTTAGATCCTGTGACCAAACACAGGGTGTGTCATGCTATGCAATGGGAGTTCCTGGTTCTTTCCATTCCCGCCTTTTTCCTCGAAACAGCTTACAACTTGTTCACTCCTCTTACAGTGTCCACTGGCTCTCTCAGGTATATACAAACACCTCCCAATTAGGTTGAAGTCAATAATTCCATAATTTTTTATTTTTTTTTATTTTTATATAGTGTCATTATAGTAATTTGATTTCTTGTGGATGTGAGAATTTTTTTTTGACAGAAAATAAAATAAATGTTGAGATTAATGTGCTTTCAAACCTAGTTTTATTTTTTTAACTTAACCATGTGTTGAAAATGTATGAAGTGTTGGAAATCTCTCGAGTGGTGGTTAAGTGTGCTCGTTATTCTAGTGTTTTCGTATGTGTCATTCTTGTGTTTTCCTATGTTTGACACATACGAAAACTAGCGGAGAATATTAATTAAAAATTATGTTCAACAACTCTGATTTTGTTATGCAAAATTATGTTCAAGATCTAAAATATATAAAAGATGGATAGAACAGTTTTTGCTATCATAGTAGATTATAATGCAGCAACTGTCTTTGTTTTCCCAGTCCCGGAGGACCTCACAGAATTTTTGTGATAGCATTCTCTTGTGAAAATGCAACTCACTATAGCATCCCTTGCATTTGTTAATTGTTATAGCAACAATCTTACTCTCTTCAGATTAGTGGGCGTGTTGAAGGATTTAAATATTTAAGTATACACCCTCTCTTTGCTGTTTCTTGATTAAAATGATGGCTTTGATGGAAGGATTGAAATAATATCAAAACTATTGTACCTTGAACTAAAGCAACAAGATATGGCCCTCTAGGCCTCTTCAAATCATCCATGCATTTCGGTCTCACTTCTGTCAAGGTAAATCTCCTACCTCATTCTCAATACTTCCACCCTGATCAGGTTCATAGAATCCTTGATCATTTTCAATGTCTCTCTTTCTATTGAAAAATATGTCGTAATAGAAGTCTTTAGGAGGCTTATAATCATTAGACATTTCAACAGCCAAAATTGAGAAATGCACCATTCCTGCTATATAGTACAGTATGATATGGGAAACAAAAAAGGCTATCACCATGCCATGTTGGTATTAGTTTCTACTCTATTAATGCAATGAGCCTAATCTAAGTACTTCAATGGAATTTGTGAATGAAAAGGTACCAAAAGGGCTCACAAGCAGTGAAGGCTTGCCATTAAACAAAGGGAAGATGTACATATCAATGACAAGTCCTCCGGTGGTAACAGAAGCTTACCTAGCTCAGTTTCAAGAAGATTTCACCGCGTTTCTGAAATATCGCTACGAGGAGATGGTTCCTGATGGTAGTGTTGTCTTAATACTTCAAGGTCGGAAATCTGCTGATCCCTTGGATAAGGAGAGCTGCTGGACGTGGGAGCGCTTAGCCGAGGCCTTTACCGAAATGATTTCACAGGTAACATTACCAACTTCTCGTTTTGTTTGTGGATTGGAACTGAACAATCTTATTTGTCTTTCCTACTTGAGACTTGAGAATGTTTGGCATGTGCTTCGTTTTTTATGTTTTGGTTCTGAATCGGAAATCAAATACCTTTTTGGACAGCAGCATGTTTGGCATCGTCTGTTTTGTTTTGCATAGTAACATGAATAGTGGAAACGTTTCAAAAATATATATAAGCAATAATTCGATATTTTTTGTGTTTTTGCATTGTTTGTTTAAACACGGTAGCTAAATTATTTTTTGGGCCAAACTTAAAACAGATCCGAGGCCAAACATGATTATTATTTTAATTAAAAATACCCTACAACGAAAAAATAAAAGAAATGTGAAGCTAGTAATTACTTCAGTTTTACCTCTTTGTTCTTATTGATATATTTTTCTCCTAACAGGGACGGGTTGAGGAAGAGAAACTAGACTCTTTCAATGCACCCTATTATACTCCATGTGTAGAGGAGGTCCGAGACATAGTTGCGAAGGAGGGATCATTTGTGATTGAGCGTTTAGAGACGTTTGCTTTGGACAGGGTAGAAAAAGATATTAGTGGAGAAAAGCTAGCCAAGAATCTCAGGTGCTTTACTGAACCATTGATCTCATACCACTTCGGAGAGGAAATAATTGAGGATTTTTATGATAAATTTACTCGTATAGTAGTTGATGATGCGGCCAAAGAATCAATGCAGATTACAAGCATTATTGTTGTGCTTAGCAGAATCCTGGGATAGCTAATAAATGTTCTTATTAAGTTGAACTTTGAAGTAAGTAGTAGTTTTCGAGCAAGGTTCAAAGTAGTAGAGCTCATTTGAAGTTAACCAAATTGAAATAAATTATCTACTTCACTGTTATTGCTTAAGGTAGCTACGTTTCCTATATCTCATATTGCTTCCAAATTTGTATTCTTCATCTTTTGTATGATTATACTGAAATATCCTCATCAATGTACTTTAGGCCCAATAAAATATTACACGAGAGTAAATTTCGGAATTTGTGGATTCCATCAAAATCGGTTCATAGCGAGTCGTAATTTTCTATATCATTTTTTATATTAGTCAGAAGCCGTACAATGTGTGAGCCAATTTTGGTTTAAAAAGAACATCGAATAAGATGTGATTTTTTCATAAATTACAAGTTAACGTATATAGCTCTTGATTTCACATTTGATAATAAGAGACTGGTACTAGGCCATGAGGCATTTGGTAGAAATAGTCGATGTCGGTGTACATAAAATAAGTCTACTTCGAGATAGTTGATTATTCCAATAAAAACTTAATTTTGAATTTGCCATTCCTTCGTTCCACTATATGCATGAATTGCAAGAAAAACAGAGAGAAAATGTCAATTTCTCTACAAAAAAATCCCAATACTATTCAATTTAACCAACTACTCTCATTGTGTCTATTTTGTCCCATATACTATTCAATTTCATCACTATGCCCCATTCTTCACATTTTGAGTCAAAATATCTAAACAACCATCAATAGTATAGGGGGTTAGTAAAATCAACTCTTTAAAAAAATTATTTTTTGAAAATAAATTATATTTTTTGTAAAAACTATAAATTTCAAATATATATATATTTCAAAATAAAATATTTTTCGAAAATAATATATATATTTTTTGAAAATATATATATATATATATTGGAAAATGATATATATTTCAGAATATGTAAATATATAATTCGTCAAATATATATATATATATATAATTTGTCAAATATATATATATAATTTGTCAAAAATATATATTTTTTGAATTGTTTTAAAAAAGTATGAATTTTTTCTAAAACCATTTTTTTTTTGAAAAATATACACTATTTTAAAAAATATAAAAAATATATATTTCAGAAAAAAATTATATATATTTTTCGGAAACAATTCATATTTTGGAAAATAAGATATATTTTTCTAAAAAAAATTAGTTTTAGGAAAAAATTCATATTTTGGAAAATAATATATATTTTTCTCGAAAAAATTATTTTTCAGAAAAAATCATATTTTCGAACATAATATATATTTTTCCCAAAAAATTCATATTTTGAAACATAATATATATTTTTCCCAAAAAACTTATTTCTCAAAACAAATTCATATTTTTTTAAAACAATTCGGAAAATATATATTTTTGACGAATTATATATATATATTCCGAAATATATATCATTTTCCAATATATATATATATTTCTCGAAATATATATTTTCCGAAATATATATATATTTTCCAAAATATATATTGTTTTTCGAAAAGTATATTTTTCCGAAATATATATATATATTTTTGATATTTATAGTTTTTACGAAAAATATAATTGATTTTCGAAAAATAAATTTTTTAAAAGCTTGATTTCACTAAGCCCCGCTATGCTATTGAGGGTAGTTTAGGTATTATGACTCAAAATGTGAGGGGAAGGGGCATAGTAATGAAATTGAATAGTAGAAGGAGCAAAGTTAACACAGTAAGAGTTAGTTGATTAAATTAGATAATATAAGGGTCTTTTGTGAAATTAACCTTTTCTCTAAAACAAAGGCAAAAAAACATGTGTTATTATGACAAATATACATTACAAAGGCACACACTTATAATACAATCCAAAAGCCCATCATCTTTGGTGGGCCTCACTAACATTCTCTCTTCGACTGAACCCCAAAAGGCAAAAGCCCTTGAGAAAATGACATACACTTCCTACATAATACAAAACATATTTTAAAAAAAAACCAGAATTGTACATGTGAGTTTTTCCAGCCCATATAAAAAGCCTCATCCCGATCAGCTCGATCCAAAAAAGGCCCGAGATGATGATCCAACCACTGTGTCAACACCATAACCCGACTGACACGTCAGTCCTGTGGTCCATCCTGAGATTCGACCACCAGGCCCATCTTATGGCCCGACCCGAAGATTAGTCTAGAAGGAACTGGAAGATTCTAGAAGAAACTTGCAGCTCAAGATAATGACATAGTATAGGGACAAAATAGTTGACGTGTAAAGTAAGGATAATATTCCAAAATTGAAAATGTTGCCCTAATGGGCCAAAGGCCCATAGGGAAAATGTATATAATCCAATGAAGAATAATAAAAAAGATATTTTTTGTGTTGTGCAAATTTTGCATCGACACAATGGCTCTGTCTGTGGGAAATTAGGTCATTCTGCCGACCACCTTCCTACCTCAAAAAGCTGAGCAAAACCCAAATACCACCACTAGACCTTAAAAATCATCTTCTCCATCCAAACCTAACCATGCCGATAACCAGATCCCAGTCAGAAGTACAGATCCCTGGCGACAGACAACCAATTGCCTCACCGACGATCGAGCACCTCTTGCAGCAGCTCGTTGAAGCGGAGAGACGAAGCCAGGCCGCCGAAGCGAGAAGCCTGGCGGCGGAGAAAAGGAGCGAGGAGCTCTTGGCGAGATTGAACAAGGCGACTATCCCTCCGATAGTTCCCGGTCAATCGCAGATCCAAGAACAAGCCGAACCACGGGAGGAGAACGATAAAACCTCTCATCGACTAGCCGAGACCCCGGCCGCAGGTGAAGTTCCCATCACCAAAGAGCCTCTGACATCGCAGAAACTTCAGGAGATGATGGTGGAATTCCAAAACAAGGTCATGAAGGATCTGAGGACCCGATCTACCGATGGCCAGGCCCTTCAGGCCTCTGCCAACTCTGTTTAGTCACCGTTCACTTTAGAAATAACCCAGGAACCCTTCCCTAAGAAGTTCGTCATGCCTATATTCACTCCCAACAGCGGAACGAATGATCCCGAGGAGCACATTTACCTGATCCACCAAAAAATGACCATGTATGCCGAGAATGAGGCCTTGCTATGCCAAGTATTCTCGATCAGTCTCGTCAACGCGCCACTCCTCTGGTTCAGGAAGCAGCCGCCGAGATCCATTGGCAGCTAGCAGCAACTGTTCGTCCTCTTCGTGGCCCAGTACTTCGGGAACAAAAGGCAAAAGAAGATCATCTTGAGCCTCTTTACCATGACTCAAGAAAAATGCGAGTCCCTCAAGAGTTTCCTATCCAGATTCAATGTCAAGTCGTCTTCCATTGACAACTGCGACCAACACTCAGCCGTGGAAGCCTTCAAGATGACACTAATTCCGGGGACCAAGTTCCACCAGTCACTTGTGAAACCACCACCCTCGGGAATCGGAGAACTCAATTCTAGAGCTCAGGGTCACCTAAGGATCTAAGAGGAGGAGGCAACCCGATAGAACAGACCGAGATTAATCAATGTGGAAATCAAGTCGAAGGATAAGGTTTCGAATACATCCCAGCAGATGATTAATCGCAAGCGCTCAAATCCCCTGATCCCCGCTTCAGCTTAGTTTCCTCCACAGCCCGAGAGGCATGCCAGATTCGAAGAAAAGATCACCCCGTTGAAAGTGACCCATGCCAAGCTTTTCCAGGAAAACAAATCCAGAGGAATTTTCTAGACACCTCCCCCAATCAGGCAACCCCTCGACCAGAGGGATAGATCAAAGCACTGCGCCCTTCATAGTGATTTCGGCCATACGACAAATGATTGCAGGAACCTAAGGCGCCAGGTCGAGGCAATGATAGCTCAGGGGGAACTGAAGGACTATGTTCAGAGGGATGGTCCAAGAGCCCATCAACCCGCACAAAACAACCAACGAAATCAAGCCCCAACTCACCCGGTCAGAATCATCAATATGATCCATGGAGGTCTCGACCCAAGAGGTGGCGAAGGGTAGAGACGATCACAAATGAGAAGAGCACATCATGTCAATAGGATAGCCGGGATAAACGAAGTCCACCACCGAACGGGGCAGTCTTAGATACTTTTCTCCCAGGATGACCTCCGAGACATCCAGGTCCCACACGACGACCCATTAGTCATCACTCTAATGGTCTCGGGATGTCTTTTCCGGAGGGTCATGGTTGACGTAGGAAGCAGTGCCAATATCATGAACAAGTAGGCTTTTGATAAATTGGAGATCGACCCGAGGGACATTGTGACTTCCCAAAATCCAATTTCCGGGTTCGACGGAAAGCAAGTCGAACCCCTCGGGGAGATCAGCTTGCCCGTGTCAGCAGCCCAGAGAACTCTGTCCGAGACCTTTATAGTGGTGGACGTGAAGCCCTCTTACAATATGCTTATGGGAAGAGGATGGATTCACAGGGTGCAAGGCGTACCATCAACTCTCCATCAAATGAAGAGGTGTGTTGGGCCAAATGGTTACGACATAATTTATATCAAAGGTGATCAAGTAGCGACCAAGTAATGTTACGCCATCACTATCAAGGGAATGAAGGATAAGCCCGATCGAAAGAGGTCCCGAGAAGAGGACCAGGATCTAAACCCACAACCCAAATAACTACAGGACGGGGAGTCGGGTCCCTCGTTCGTCGCACAACCTTTGCAGCCGGTATATGTATTTCCCAACCAACCCGACAAGGTCACCTACGCAGGTACAAACCTCACCACAAGTGAATTAAATGAATTGATAACATTCTTATAGGATAATCATGATGTCTTCGCATGGGAACATACTGATATGCCCGGCATCGACCCCTCCACAGCCCGACACACATTACATGTTGATCCAAATGTAAGACCTGTCCGACAGAAACATAGGCGAATGGGAGGCCAAAGGAACCAGATCATAGCTGACGAGATGTCAAAATTACTCGAAGTCGGGTTCATCAGGGAAGTTCAGTATCCCGAGTGGTTAGCCAACATGGTGGTTGTGCAGAAAAAGAACGGGAAGTGGCGAGTCTGCGTTAACTTCACCGACTTAAACAAAGCCTGCCCGAAAGACAACTTCCCCCTACCCAAAATAGACCAAATGGTCGATGCTACCACGGGCTACGAGAGACTAACTTTCTTGGATGCCTACTTGGGATACAACCAAATCCCAATGGACTCGACGGATGAGGAAAAACCTCCTTCATTACCGAGACAGGTACTTATTGCTTTCGGATTAAAAAATGCAAGAGCCACATTTCAGAGACTGGTGAACAGGATATTTAAAGGAATGATGGGCACAGTGGTCGAGGCTTACATTGACGATACAGTGGTCAAGAGCATAAAGAAAATTGAGCACTTGGAGCATTTCCGAAAAGTATTTGATACCCTGAGGAAACATGGGATGAAACTCAATCCAGCCAAATGCTCCTTCGGGGTGTCTTCGGGGCAGTTCCTCGGGGATATTGTCATTGATCAGGCATACAGGCCAGCCCGACCCAAGTGAAGGCTCTGCTCGAAACAAAAGAGCCAATCACTCACAAAGAAGTCCAGATTCTGACCGGAAAAGTTGTAGCTTTAAGCAGATTCATCGGAAGACTGACCGATCGATCAAAGCAAAGAAGGGAGAGGTATGGGGGCCCGAACAAACCAAAGCCCTATCCCGATTGAAAGAGTACATGCTCAAGACTCCCATTCTTACAACACCCAAGCCCGATGATGTCCTACTCTTGTATCTGGTAGTATCATCAATGTCAACAAGTGTTGTACTCATCAGAGAGCACTGGAACCTCCAGATGCCCATTTTCTATACAAGTAAGGCATTAGCCGATCCCGAGACCCGGTACAGCAAACAGGGACAAGTTGGTTCTATCCCTGATCAATGCCAAACGACATCTCGGGCATTAATTTGAAGCTCACTAGATCATTGTCCCCACTATCACTCCTATTCATGTACTTATGGCGAAGCCCGATCTCTCTGGAAGGATCTCCAAATGGGCTATTGAGCTGCGGATTTATGATATAACCTACGTTCCCAAAATCTCGATTAAGGGGCAGGCTGTGACCAATTTCCTATTAGAAAGAAAAACCGAGGAATCTGATTAACCCGTTGAGTTAGAAACGTGGAAATTATTTGTGGACGGCTCGGTGAGCGCCAATGGAGCAGGCTCGGGCTAGAAATTCATACTCCCAACGGGACCAAGTTACAGGCCTCGATGCGATTACAATTCTCAGCCACTAACAATGAGGCAGAGTATGAGGCAATCATATCGGGCCTCAGATTGGCCAAGAGCCTGCAAATACAATCTTTATCCGTATACAGTGACTCCCAGCTAATAGTCAGGCAAATAATCGGAGAGTACGAAACCAGAGACCCCAAAATGGAATCTTATAGAGCACTGGTGCTCAAGGAGTCTGAAGGTTTTCAAAAGTTAAGATTCAGCCAAATGCCTCGGGAAGAAAACACCTCTGCTGACCACTTAGCTAATCAGGCGTCTGTAGCTAGTGTGGATATGACCCGAGTAGTACTGACGGATTTCATCACTATACCAAGCATTCGAGAGCCCGACGAACTGACATGTCTAGTTCCCCAAGAGCCGAGCTGGATGGATCCGATAATCGACTACCTCAGTGTCGGGACGCTACCAACTGATAAGGCAGAGGCAAGGAAAATTAGAATGAAGTCAGCAGATACTCGATCATCCAGGGACAACTCTACAGAAGATCTTTCTCGGTTCCGTATCTGAGGTGCCTAACTCCTTCCGAGGCAGAGACAGTGATGCAAGAGATACACGCTGGAGCTTGTGGAAATCACTCAGGTGCCCGGTCTCTTGCCCATAAAATCTTATCCCAGGGTTACTTTTGGCCCTACCTGTCCCAAGATACCGAGGAATATGTACGGAAATGAAAAGCCTGTCAGATACACGGTGACATTATACTCTAACCACCGGAATTCTAGAACCCGATAATCGTTCCGCATCCTTTTGCCTGATGGGGAATGGACATAGTCGGACCATTCCCAAAAGCTATCAGGTCAACTACCCATGTACTCCTGGCCACCGACTATTTCACCAAATGGGTTGAAGCCGAGGCCTATCCTTCTATAAAGGGCAGCCACGTAGTCAAGTTCATATGAAATCACATCATCTGCAGGTTCAGGGTGCCTTGGACCATCATGATGGATAACGACACAAATTTAGCCAGTGAACCGGTCAGGTCGTTTCTGGTCGAGCATGGAATCAATCAGAATACCTTCTCGGTAGGGTACCCGCAAGCCAATGGACAAGCAGAAAGGACCAATCATTCCATCTTCAACACCCTGGAAAATAAACTTGAAAAGGCCAAAGGAGCATGGTTGGACAAATTACCAGAGGTACTGTGGTCGTATAGAACCACTCGTCGACAACCAACCGGTGAAACACCCTTCGCCATGGCATATGGGGCGGATGCCGTTATCCCGATGGAGTATGTCGTCCCGACATTGAGATCACTGGTCTGGAACGAGAAACCAAATAACCAACGCTTGGCTCACGTGCTCGACTTGCTGGAAGAAAAGAGAGAAATTGCTGAGATAAGACTGGCAGCTTACCAACAACGGGTTAGGAATCACTTCAATAAGAGAGTAAAAAGAAGGGATTCCAAGTCGGGGAAATGGTTCTTAGACAAAATATTGGACACGTGGGCAAGCTCCAAGATCCATGGAAAGGACCCTACACCGTCACTGAAGTAGTAAGGCGCGGGGCTTACAGACTACTCAGGAACTCTGATAACAGAAGGGAGCCCAACACACAGAATGCATCCCGACTTAAGAGGTATTATGCCTAGAAGTATTTTGATTCGACTACTGTAAAGAAAGGCCATATGAGCCCAAAAGATTGTAATGGGAGTTCCATTCTTCCCCGATCATCTCCACGAGTATCGAGATCACCTCCATAATAATATCGGTTTGAAAACCTAAGTGTTGAATCTTCTTCGTGGGCCCAAAGTGCCTGAGAGATCTTCACAGACCCACCAGTGGTCGGGTTTTACAAAATATCAGTTTAAAAACCTAAGTGGTGAATCCTCTCCATGGGCCCAAAGTGCCCGAGAGATCTTCACAGACCCACTAGTGGTCGGGTTTTACAAAATATCAGTGTGAAAACCTAAGTGTTGAATCCTCTCCATGGGCCCAAAGTGCCCGTGAGATCTTCATAGACCCACCAATAGTCGGGTTTTACAAAATATCAGTTTGAAAACCTAAGTGTTGAATCCTCTCCATGGGCCCAAAGTGCCCGAGAGATCTTCACAGACCCACCAGTGGTTGGGTTTTACAAAATATTAGTTTGAAAACCTAAGTGTTGAATCCTCTCCATGGGCCCAAAGTGCCCGAGAGATCTTCACATACCCACCAGTGGTCGGGTTTTACAAAATATCAGTTTGAAAACCTAACTGTTGAATCCTCTCCATGGGCCCAAAGTGCCCGAGAGATCTTCACAGACCCACCAGTGGTCGGGTTTTACCAAATATCAGTTTGAAAACCCAAGTGTTGAATCCTCTCCATGGGCCCAAAGTTCCCGAGAGATGACCGCAGGCCCGACAACTGTCGTTCTTTATTTTTAATATCAATTTAAAAATCTCGACTGTTATTATCTGGTTTTATTGTTATTCTTACCAAGTCACAATTCAAAATTCCGATTTTTATTATCGTATCAAAAGAAACAAGTATGGATCATACAGATCCCCAACAAAATATGAATAAATAAATTTATTTATATTGAAAAGGCCCACGTGGCTAAGGCTGATACAATGATGCGTTGTTAAGTCATTACAAGTGCAAGATAAAAGGAAAAAGCAGAAGAAGGGGCAAAAAGCTAAAGGAAGAGCCCTATTCCACCGCGGGAGGATCTCCATTCCCGCCTGAGCCTTTGGTCCTGAGGGACTTTCCTTCTGTGGCTTCAGGCTCATCCAGGCCAGAACAAAAAGACGGAGAAGGCAAGGGATCCTGAAGGAATTTGCCAAAGGCCAGGTCCTCGGGTTCGGGCTCGGGATCATCATACGGAGGCCCCACTCCTATGTTGAGGTCAAGATCCTCAATAGTCGGGATCTCCCTTTCCTCCTCAGGCTTTTGAAGCTCCACTATACATTCCCGTCAACCCTGCTTATAACGGTATTTGCAGGTCAGCTCAAAGCGAGAGATCATCTGATTACCACCCTTGTGGAATATCTCTACCCGAGATCTCTCCACGCCTAAGACGTTCTCGACCTCGACCCTCTCCCCAAGCATCTGCCTCCTCGAAGTCTTTAACTTCTCAACTTCTTCAGTCAGGGCCTGCACTTGGAGAGTTAGGGCTTCCCGAGCCTGGGCCTCCCGATTAGCTATCTTCTCAGCCTCCCGAGCCTTGCCCTCAAGTTCTGAGATTGTTTCCTTGGCAGCTACGAGCTCTTCCTCAGCCGAAACAGTCCTATATGTCAGGGACTGAATCTTTTCATTAGCCTTTTTAGCCTACTCCAGAGCCTTGGCACACCCAGCTTTATGAACCTGAACATCCCAAGTCAGGGCATTTATGACCCGGGCATCATCCTCAAGCTTGCAATTGTACGCCTGAGTAGCATGAAACATCTGAAAGAAGAGTGTTAGCACAGAAGTTATGGGGGGACAAAATAAAAACTAAGTATGAAAAATATGAAATTACCCTCATTGCAAGCTCGGGCCCATTCAAGGCTAAGCTCATCATATCATACCGCCCCATGGCCAACCTATTGGCCGGGGTCCATACTCCCAGGGCCATCTCCCGTAGGGCTTCCGAGTTTCCAATCGTCTGATCCCCCACAGACAGATATGGGTTGCCCTTCCTAGTGTCCAGCTTGAACCAAGGCACATGGGGAGCCTCTTTCCCACTTTCAGCAGCTTTTTCAATCTCTCTATGATCTTGTTTCCTGACCATATATGAGATAGCAGTGCGCAACTTGGTAGGTCGAGATAGACCCTGACCCTCTTCATCAGAGCTTAACTCCCGAGCATCCGACGTCGAGGCAGGAACCTCCAGTGCCATACTGAGGCTAGAGTCGGGCCTGACTGAAGGATTAGCCTGAGACGGATTCTGATCCACACCTGCAGAGCTCGGGACCAGAGCATGATCATCCCCAACCTCAATCTCCCCCGATGCAGCCGTTTGTGGGTTATGAGAAGACGGAGGCAGTGGCGTGACCGGAGGATGCTCTGCCGGAGGAGGAGGGGGCGTGGCAACTCGGCCTCTAATTAGTCCCGCTGATGAACTAACTGCAGGATTCTCGGGGACTGGTGGAACATCAACCCCATAAACGAAGGATGTGGAGCCAGTGTTGGTCTTTTTAGCTTTCTTGATTGAAAGCTTGGGCATGGTAACCGCTTTCCTTTTTTGCTGCCCCCCCCCCCCCGACATATTTCTCTTGGGTTTTTTGGTTGTTGATGACTTGGACTTTAATTTCTTCAACCCAGACGTAGTCGCAGCAGAACCCGAGGCGATTGCCGGCATAGATGCTCCCGATGCAAGCTCCTGCAATACAGACCCGATCAGGAAACCTTGGCTATCCCTTAAATCCTGACTCCATACTCTGGCCTCCAAGAGTTCAAATTGGGATATTATATACCCGACCTCCATTTTTTCCTGAGGAGCCTAGAGGAAACTCATCACTAATATACCCAACTTATCATTACATAGATCGCAATGACATGAAGCTCGGGTATGGAAACTTTTAAACTCGGCAAGTCGGGTCTGTTGAAAAATGTGGCTGACAGGTATGTTTATGGCATCGGGATGCCTCCACTGACCACTCACTACTATCATCCTTTCTTTCAAACCCTTATTAGATATCGGGATGTTGTCACACAATTTCCTCTTAACATACGAGTTTAGGTTGTACCGACCCCTATTATCTTTCTGTTCCTGAAGTTTATACGAGAACAGGAGCTCGGCCAAACCTAAGTCTAGGTTCAATTCTTTATTGATCAGTAGGATCATGGCCAGGATCCTATAAAAATTGGGACCCACTTGAAGGGGGTCCAGACCCAAAGTCGCCAAGGCCAAGAGGAAGAAATGGTAAATTGGAAATTTTATTATGGCAAGGTGGAATGAGGAGAGCAGTATATCCCCGTCCTTCAGCCCCTCACCAATCCTAAAGTCTTTGTCCCGAGGATAATGTCTAACCTTCACCCTTTCGAGAACCCCGAGGCTCTTAAGTTGAGCGTCTTTCCTATACTTGGCCGGGAGAGGGTCAGTACAAAAATTCTCCTCTTCTTCAACACCCAGACCCTGATCATTTCCATCAACACCCTCTACAAATCGACCCCCGACATCCTGACTAACTTCTGGTGGGCTAGTCCTAGTGACTCGGGTAATCTCTAAGGATGGGGTGCTTACTGAATCTTCGGGACCGGTGATTGTCAAATCTGTGTCTGTCAATTGCAGGTCACTAACCGACCTAGTGTTATCAATCCCCGACATATTTGAAGAAAGGTAGAAAAATAAGAAGAATGACTTACAAAAAAGGTAAAGAAGATTCCGGAAGTCCCCCTTGTGTTTTTCCCCGGCAAATGATTTGCAGAAACCGGTAACTGTACCAACAGGCAAAGATGGGTGCGTCCGATCAAACACTTAGCAGCAGGGCTCAAAACACTCCACACAGTGAAATACTCAACCAAGATCGCTGAGATTTGCAGAAATCGATAAAACAAACTTGGAATTATGTGGATTTGAGTATGGATTTGAGGTTGCAGATAACGCTTGAATATGTTGCAGAGAAACAATGATGAAGGAGGAACAATCCGAAAATGGTGCAAGTATGGCGTATATGAATTATATAGGATTTACTGGTATGACGTTTTAGCTACTCGGGTCAGGGCATCGGATCGACATGACCCGGCCCATCTCACACAAACCTAGGCCATCTCAACCACAAGTTCAAAATTGCAATTGATTGTGACAGCTGCTGCATTAAATGCGTCTCCGCGTCATCAGGAACGCGTCCCGCGCACCAACTTCAAGGACTTTCTGATGGGCCTCACGATTCTTTCATCTAATGGCCCTGTTTAAAAGCAGGCCCATGAGTTAAAAGAGGGCCTGTGTACATGTGAGTTTTCTCGGCCCATATAAAAAGCCTCATCCCGACCAGCTCGATCCAAGAAAGGCCCGAGATGATGATTGATAAGTCCATTTTACATACATATTTTATCTCCAAATATATATTTGTTAGTAGGTAAAACTATTTATTTTAATTAATTTAGAAGTGTAATAATGATAAGTGCATAAAACTTAATTTATATAATAAAATTGTTGAATAAATCATTTTCAATGTCATTAAATTACATCTAGATTTATGTCTTTCATTTATAGGTGTAAAGTAAGAAATGAATCAAATGCACATGGATGAAAGTTGGAAGATTCAAATGCACATGGGAAAATAACAAAATGTGATGGAAAATTATGTATATTCAAAGCAAAAGAAAAGAAAAGAATATTTCATTTCTCTTTACAAGTTGTAATTTGATTCTAATATTTCTCTATAACTATGGATACATCTTGAAGAGAGATGGGGGGAAAAGAAAAGAAAGAAGTGAGGAGAAAAAGGAGGAGAGCAAGAAGGATACCAAAGAGGATAAGATTTTTTCTTCAATTCCGGGTTTTATTGTTCTTACATTGTTATTTTCTTTTTAAGCATGTGTAACTAAATCCTCAACTAAGGTTGATGATGAAACCACCATTTATGAAATAAATTCCTTTTAGTCTTTTATCAATTTCCATGTGTATAGTTTAAATGCTTATGATTTTCGCTTCATAGTATTAATTGTTTTAAATTCCTTTCACTATAAATATCATGTATTTATAGTAGTTAAGAATTCTTATCACAATTAATCAAGCTTGGATTTGATGAGTTTATAAGTAAAAATCTTTGATCTTATGTGATCCATTAAATTGCATACATAAGATGCTTAGAACTTTACACTTTAAAGCGAAGGAAAATCTATTTCTTGAAAATATATTTAATTAGTACGTTATTGTTAAATCTTGAGAAAGTAACAAGATTGATTTCTAAATTACTACTCTAAAATTGGAATTGATAAAGGAATAATTAGAAGTTTATGGATTAGTGGTGTTGGATTCCGATACCTTAGTATTTTTTTCCTATTATTCTCGCTTTAATTATTTGTATTTCGATATTGCATGTTTAGTATAAAAATCACTTCAACAAACAAACTTTGTGAAACTAAGTTAGTTTTAGATTAATTTGAGTTTAATTAAGTTCTCTTTAAAGCATTCCCTTGGGTTCGACCTCGTTCTTGCATAACCTAAATTATAATTGATTCGTGCACTAGCGAGTAATATTTTAAAACACACCAAGTTTTTGGTGCCGTTGCCGGGGAATAGCAACAAGAAATTAATTAAATTTAAGTTGATTTAATTCTTCTACTAGTTATTTAAAAAAAATAAAATTGCATAAGTTACTTCACAAGTGAAGCTACTGTTTTGTTTACAAAAAGATATAAAAAAAATCATATTCTAGTAGTTTTATTCATTCTAAGCTTTTGATTTATTTTTTTTATTACTATTTTTTTGGTCAAATCATACTCTAGTAGCTTTGCTAAACAATAGTAGTTTTTTTAAAAAAAAAAAAAAAATCGAATCTACTGTTGCATTTCTGCTACTGTAGCAAAAAAATTTTTTTTTTTTTCAAACTACTGTAGCAAAAGAAATCTTAAAAAAAAAAGGAATCGAACTACTGTAGCATTTCAGCTACTGTAAAAAAGAATTAAATTTTTTATTTTTATTTTTATTTTCTTTATTCTTAGCTTAAGTATAGAATTAGTGTTTGTTTACTTAAGTTTATAATTTTTATTATTTTTGTTTTTGTTTTTAAGTAATTGATACTTCTTGAATTTTGTAGGTAATATTTTTTTGAGATTGCATTGGATAAACAAATACTTGGATTTCTTTGTGGCATCTTCACTAGTATTCTGCGAAGTCCAGGTAAGTACCATTTTCTTTAGTAAATATAAATATTATTTTTTCTTTTAGATTAGATGAACATAGTTTTTATATAGGTGAAATTTTGCATGCTACCTTTAGGATAAAATAACACTAGAAATAACCTTTAGGTACACACTTTCTTCAAATTAATTTTTGTTATTTATTTTATTTTATTTCGTTTATTTGTTTCTTTATTTATTTATATATATAAAAAAAAGTTCACACACTCACTCCCTTTATTTTTATTTTTGTTGACTTGCTTGTATGTGCATTTTTAATTTAGCATTTTGCATAAATCTTTTAGTAAGGGCATTAACCCTCTAACAAGATAAGGATTGGATTTCATCACCAATTCCTTGCCCATTAAGTTAAAAATTTCCTTGCATTTGTATACCATTGGCTAAATTTAGCTTAATTTAAAATTAAGTAGACATTGGCCAATAGGTTTTCATATAGCTCATAGGATCCTCTTGGACATTGTTAAACTTTTGGTAAATCCAGTGAGTCACTATCACATTGATAAACGGTAGGACAGTTCTGTCTAGGAGTGTGGTTGACGCGGCATTAAGCAGGCCTAGTGTCTCGCCACACTTTCCTGGGAACTACTTCGTTGTTAGTTTGATGGTCCTTAACTGGTCATCCACTAGTTTTCTCTGAAAGGGAGTAGGAGCTGTCTAACTAGGTGAAGATTATTTTGGAATTAGTGCGAATAATCTCTCATATAGGAAATTAAAAAAAAAAAAGAAAAAAAGAAATCACTACCCTTGAATTAAATTTCAGATAAAGAAAATACTTGTTTTGGGTAGTGTATTTGTTGAGTCATGGAGTCTTCCTAGTACATGTTAGATCGACAATCTCTGAAATCAAAGTTGGCACCTTTAGATCTAGAAATTGAGAGAACTTTTAGAGAAGGTGTAAGGACTTCTAGTGTTGGAAAGATCATTGAAGTCAAGATGGAGGGAAAACATAATGAACTGAAAGCCCTTAAGGATTATTATACTCCCGCACATATCACAAATCCTTCTTGTATTGTCTTGCCTGCTACACAACATGCCCATTTGGAGATACGGACAGCAGTAATCAATTTACTGCCGACTTTTAAAGGTTCGAACTTTGAAGACCCATACCTTCATATTAAGGGATTTTTAGAGATTTGTTCCACTTTGAATTTTTAGAATATTCCCGAAGAGTCAATTAAGATGAGGTTATTCCCGTTCTCTTTGAAAGAGAAAGTCAAGTCTTGGTTATATTCATTGGAACCAGAATCAATCAAATCTTGGGATGAACTCTGTAAAAAATTCCTCACCAAATTCTTCCCTAGACATAGAACTAATTCCCTTCGCCGAAATATCATGGAATTTGCTCAAAAAGAAGGTGAACAATTTTACATGTGTTGGGAAACATTCAATGATTTGCTACTTAAGTGTCCCCACCATGGTTTTGAAAAGTGGCGTTTAGTTGAATTATTTTATGATGGATTATCAGCTCAAAATCGTCAACTAATTGAGTCACGAGGTGGGGTAGATTTCATGTCTAAGAATGAGAATGAGGCTTGAAAATTTCTAGATGCGTTAGCCGAGAGTTCCCACCATTGGGAATACTCATGGAGGGTTGAGAGAAGAAGTTTACCAATGTCTATGGATACCAAAAAGGGAGAATTCTATGAGGTTAGTGAGGGAACCGATTTGAGTACAAGGATAACTAGTCTCACCAGAAAAGTGGAGGCTATAGAGATGAAAAATGGAAAAAGTTCTCCAGTCCATGTTATTAGTGAGACATGTCAGCTTTGTGAGAGTCCATCTCATACTGCTCAGACGTATCCCTCTATAGCATCATTCCATGAGTGTATAACTGAACAAGCTAATGCACTAAACGTCTATAAGAAACCATTTGGCAGTCCCTATTCTGACACATACAACCCCAATTGGAGAAATCATCCTAATTTCTCATGGAGTCAAAATCAGTCTCAGAACAACTCGGGTATGTAACATATGGAATCTCAAGGGCAACCACCAGCATCATATCCTTCCATGTCCCAAAATTCTCATCCATATGTCCCCCAACAACCAAGGAAACCAACACTAGAAGATACGTTACAGCAGTTCATGCAGCAAACTAGTCAATTGATTTCTAAATTAGAAACACAGATTGGTCAGTTAGCTACTGTTGTAGGAAAGAGGGAAAAAGGAAAATTTCCTAGTAAGCCCATTCCCAACCCAAAGGGTCAATATGATATGAGTGAACAGTCGACATCTGGTCCAACTGATCAAGTCCAGTCAATCATAACCCTAAGGTCAGGCAAACAAGTTGACAATCAAGTCAAAATTCCAAGAAGGGAAACTGTGAAAGGTAACCATGAACAAGAAAATGAAAACAAAATGGAATCTCAAGTTGACCCAAAAGTCCAAATTCCCGATCTTGTCCCCAATTCTCTAGTAAAACCTTCAGTTAGGAACTTTGTTCCTACTACACCGTTTCCTCAAAGACTCCAAAAGCCTAAGAAGGGGCATCATTACAAAGAGATTATGGAAATATTCAAACAAGTAAAAATCAATATTCCATTTCTCGATGCAATTCAACAGGTCCCTTCCTATGCTAAGTTTTTGAAAGATTTGTGTACGGTTAAACGTGGATTGAATGTGTATAAAAAAAGCCTTCCTTACAGAGCAAGTAAGCTTAATTATCCAACACCGTACACCACCTAAATTCAAGGATCCAGGTTGTCCTACAATCTCATGTACAATAGGTAACCAGATAATTGAGCAAGCTTTGCTTGATTTGGGTGCGAGTGTAAATCTGTTGCCATACTCTGTGTATGAGCAACTTAATCTTGGTGATTTGAAGCCCACAAAGGTAGTGCTACAGTTGGCAGATCGTTCAGTCAAGGTACCTCGTGGTATCATTGAGGATGTGTTAATTCAGGTTGACAAATTCTTCTTTCCAGTAGACTTCATAGTCTTAGAAACTCAACCTGTGGCTAATCCCAATAGCCAAATTCCTGTTATCCTTGGTCGACCATTCATTGCCACTTCAAATGCTTTAATCAATTGTAGGAATGGTGTTCTAAAAATTTCATTTGGAAACATATCTGTTGAGCTTAATGTTTTTAATGTGAGCCGACAACCATTAGAATCTGAGGATATGAGTGATGTGAATCTAATAAAAAGTCTAGTACAAGAGACTTTTGAACATTCAAGTTTTGATGATCCTTTAGAGGCATGTCTAAATCACTTTGGGTGTGATTTTGATCTGGATAATGCTTGTGAAGAAGTGAATACCTTGTTAGATTTTGTCCCTTTTATGGACATTAAGAATTGGAAAGCCAAGGTAGAGCCTCTTTCATCAATTGATTCTAAACATGTCTCATCTGTTGAGTCACCTCCAAAATTAGATCTGAAAGTTTTACCTTCTAAACTGAAGTATGCCTACTTAGGTCTAGATGAGAGTCTTCTTGTCATCATTACTTCTAAGTTAAATAAAGAACATGAGGAAAAACTCTTAAATGTCCTTAGGGAGCATAAATCGGCTATTGGGTGGACTATAACAGACATTAAGGGTATATCTCCACTGTGTGCATACATCGTATCCATCTTGAGGAAAATGCTAAAACTTCGCGAGAAATGCAAAGACGGCTTAACCCTAACATGAAAGAGGTCGTTAGGGCAGAAGTCTTGAAGTTGTTAGATGTGGGGATCATAGATCCTATTTTCGATAGTTCTTGGGTAAGTCATGTTCAGGTCGTGCCTAAGAAATCAGGTATCACGGTAGTCACAAATGATGCCAATGAGTTAGTACCGACCCGAATGACTAATGGATGGCGAGTGTGCATTGATTATAGGAAGTTGAACTCTGTCACTAGGAAAGATCATTTTCCACTTCCTTTTATAGATCAGATGCTTGAGAGATTAGCCAGTCATGAGTACTACTGTTTCCTAGATGGTTATTCTGGATATAACCAAATTCCTATTGCACCTGAGGATCAGGAGAAAACCACATTCACTTGTCCTTTTGGAACATTTGCCTATAGACGTATGCCATTTAGATTATGCAATGCATCTGCTACTTTTCAGCGGTGTATGCTCAGCATATTTTCTGATATGGTAGAACGTTTTCTTGAGGTGTTTATGGATGACTTCTCCGTGTTTGGATCATCATTTGATGAATGTCTTATTCATTTGAAACTCGTGCTTACACGTTGTGAGGAGAAAAATCTGATCTTAAATTGGGAGAAATGCCATTTTATGGTGAAAAAGGGAATTGTCTTGGGGCATATTATTTCAAAGAATGGTATAGAGGTTGACAAAGCTAAGGTTGATCTGATTTCTAATCTTCCACCGCCACGTACGGTTAAAGAGATTAGGTCATTCTTAGGTCATGCGGGATTTTATCGTCGATTCATTAAAAACTTTAGCAGCATTTCGAGACCACTTTGCAATTTACTTGCTAAAGATGTTGCTTTTGTCTTTGATGACGAATGCCTGAAAGCCTTTGAGAAACTTAAAACATTGTTGACCACAACATCTATCATGAAGCCACCGAGTTGGGATGCGCCTTTTGAGATTATGTGCGATGCATCTGATTATGCAGTTGGAGTTGTGTTAGGGCAACGTGTGAATAGGCTACCCCATGTGATCTATTATGCAAGTAAGACATTAAATAAGGCACAACTGAATTACTCTACCACTGAAAAAGAATTGTTAGCAGATGTGTTTGCATTAGACAAGTTTAGGTCCTATCTGTTAGGGTCTAAAGTCCTCATTTTCTCAGATCATGTTGCACTTAGGTATCTCTTTTCTAAAAAAGATGTTAAGCCGCATTTGATTCGATGGATCTTATTGCTACAAGAGTTTGATCTAGAAATTTGAAATAAGAAGGGGTCTGAAAATGTAGTAGCTGATCATTTGTCTAGGCTCATTCTTGAGACATCCTCAGACTCCATGCCTATTCCTGAGTCTTTCCCTGATGAACAACTCTTTGTTGTATCTGAGTCACCTTGGTTTGCCGACATAGTGAACTATTTTGTCACAAGTCAAATGCCTTCACATTGGACTAAGTAAGATAAATCCAAATTCTTATCTAAGGTTCGTCACTTCTTTTGGGATGATCCGTACTTATTCAAGTATTGTCCTGATCAGATTATTCGAAGATGTGTCCCCAATTGTGACCAGACTAATGTAATCTCCTTTTGTCATGATCATGCATGTGGAGGTCATTTTAGTTCAAAAAGAACCGCTGCAAAGATATTGTAATCTGGATTTTACTAGCCCTAAATCTTTAAAGATTGTCATTCTTATTGCTTAGCATGTGAGTGATGTCAAAAGTTAGGGAGTATTTCACGTCGAAATATGATGCCTTTAAACCCAATTCTGATTATTGAAGTTTTCGATGTTTGGGGCATTGATTTCATGGGACCATTTCCTAATTCATTTTGCAATTTGTACATCCTTGTTGCAGTTGATTATGTGTCTAAATGGATTGAGGCAATTGCATGTAAAACTAATGATCAAAATGTGGTAGTCAAGTTTTTGAAAGATAATATCTTTTCACGTTTTGGTACACCCCGTGCTATTATTAGTGATGGGGGGAAACATTTTTGCAATAGGGTTTTTGAAGCATTAATGAGAAAATATTCGGTAACCCACAAAATTGCACTCGCTTATCATCCCCAGACTAACGGTCAAGTTGAGTTATCCAATAGAGAGATTAAACACATTTTGGAGAAAATGGTTAACCCAAATAGGAAAGACTGGTCCTTGAGACTTAGTGATGCACTGTGGGCATACCGTACTGCATTTAAGAACCCCATTGGAATGTCTCCTTACTTAATGGTGTATGGTAAATCTTGTCATCTCCCAATTGAGTTAGAGCATAGAGCCTTTTGGGCTATTAAACAACTCAACTTTAACCTTGACAAAGTAGGAGTCCATAGGAAACTTCAGTTGAATGAGTTGGAGGAAATTAGAAATGATGCTTACCAGAGTACAAAAATCTATAAAGAGCAAATGAAAATAAGACATGACAAAAGTATTCTTAGGAAAACTTTCACACCTGGTCAAAAAGTATTGCTTTATAATTCTCGGTTGCATTTGTTTCCAGGAAAGTTGAGATCTCGATGGTCTGGTCCGTTCATTGTTCGAATTGTTCATCCATATGGAGCCATTGAGATTGAAAATCCAAAAAATGGTGATGTGTTCAAAGTTAATGGTCAGCGTTTGAAACCATTTTTAGAGTTACTTTCTCAAGAAAATGAGGAGATCTTTCTGAGTGATCCTGTTTATCATGATTGACCTATGTGGTCTTGTTGTACATGTCTATTTTAGGATTTTTTTTTACTTTATTTTTAATTTTTGTTTTGAATTCTAACAACTCATTGTTGTTTGATAGCAAGTTTGACTAGATTAACCTACTATGAGTCAGGTGATACATTTTCACTCTTGTCTTTTTGTTTACAAAGTGTGAGTTTGTCCAATATTAGGGACAATGTTGAGTTTAGGTTTGGGGGTATGGTGTCTAATTTGTTGTTTTGTAATTTATTAATTTTTTTAAAAAATGGAAATATTTCAGAAAAAAAATAAAAATAAAATAAAAAATTTTATTTTCTCGCATGAATGTTTTGCATTACAAGTTGATTGAATTTGTGTTTATGATATGTGAGTAGTATGTGATGCGATATTCCCGTTCATGAGAGTAATGATTAGATCGAGCTAAGTGAAGTGATATGGTTTTACATGGGTGAATAGATTAGTAAAATTGAAACCGAAAAGGATGACTTTGACCGATAAGCACAAACACACATTCACTATGGGAAAAACAATTGATCTTTGATTATGTAGTTGAAAAACAGTAAATGGAAGATGGGGAGTTGATATATATGAAATGGAGAAAATTTTGAAAAATAAAATGAAAAAAGTAGTTCTTCGATCTGAGTAACTGGACCTTGGTATCACCAATATCATTGTTCGTGTAAAAAGGGGAGAAAACTAATGAGCAAAAATCCCAATAAAGAAGTTAGGGCCCAGTTGATTGGGATTAAAAATCCTCGCTGGAAAGTCCGGAGCTTAGAAAGATAAAAAGGGATGAAAAGTGGAAGGATGGTAGGAATAATTTTTTGGCAAAATTTGATCAATGAAGTAGAAAAAGATATATTGAAATACCATAGTAGAATGTTCACAAAAATACGGAAGGTTGTCTAGATTGAGAGTAAAAAGTAATGAAATCTTTTACATTTGTGGGAACCATTCATAACACGAATCTCGAGATTTGTTATTGTTCGGTAGTGAATGAGAGTATTTGCATCCATAATATCTTGTGCATTATATCATGATTTGGTTGATGAGTATGTGAATGCATGAATGCGTGATTATAAAAAATTGAGAAGTCGTGGGTAGTATATCCAACCCTCACGAGAATTGATGTTTGTGGGTATCATCACTGGAAACCCTCACGAGACTATAACTCGTCCACTAGGGGAAACCTAGGGGTTCAAAGGCTTATTGCATATGCTAAATGTAATCGAGACAACCAGCGAAAATGGTGTAGTTAGAATTTTATTTCTTTTTGTTTTGCTCGAGGACTAGCAAAATATAGGTTGGGGGGGTATTTGATAAGTCCATTTTACATACATATTTTATCCCCAAATGTATATTTGTTAGTAGGTAAAACTATTTATTTTAATTAATTTAGAAGTGTAATAATGATAAGTACACAAAACTTAATTTATATAATAAAATTGTTGAATAAATCATTTTTAATGTCATTAAATTACATCTACATTTATGTCTTTCATTTATAGGTGTAAAGTGAGAAATGAATCAAATGCACATGGATGAAAGTTGGAAGATTCAAATGCATATGGGAAAAGAACAAAATGTGATGGAAAATTATGTATATTCAAAGGAAAAGAAAAGAAAACAATATTTCATTTCTCTTTACAAGTTGTAATTTGATTTCAATATTTCTCTATAAATATGGATACATCTTGAATAGAGAGGGGGGAAAAAGAAGAGAAATAAGAGAGGAGAAGAAGGAGGAGAGTAAGATGGACACCAAAGAGGAGAAGAATTTATCTTCAATTCCAGGTTTTATTGTTCTTACTTTGTTATTTTCTTTTTAAGCATGTGTAACTAAATCCTCAACTAAGGTTGATGATGAAACCACCATTTATGAAATAAATTCCTTTTAGTCTTTTATCAATTTCCATGTGTATGGTTTAAATGCTTATGATTTTCGCTTCATAATATTAATTGTTTTAAATTCCTTTCACTATAAATATCATGTATTTATAGTAGTTAAGAATTCTTATCACAATTAATCAAGCTTGGATTTGATGAGTTTATAAGTAAAAATCTTTGATCTTATGTGATCCATTAAATTGCATACATAAGATGCTTAGAACTTTACACTTTAAAGCGAAGGAAAATCTATTTCTTGAAGATATATTTCATTAGTACGTTATTGTTAAATCTTGATAAAGTAATAAGATTTATTTCTAAATTACTAGTCTAAAATTGGAATTGATAAAGGAATAATTAGAAGTTTATGGATTGGTGGTGGTGGATTTCGATACCTTAGTATTTTTTCCCTACTATTCTCGCTTTAATTATTTGTATTTCGATATTGCATGTTTAGTAGAAAAATATCTTCAACAAATAAATTTTGAGAAACTAAGTTAGTTTTAGATTAATTAAGTTCTCTTTAAAGCATTCCCTTGGGTTCGACCTCGTTCTTGTATAACCTAAACTACAATTGATTCATGCATTTGCGAGTAATATTTTAAAACACACCAATGATCCAACCACTATGCCAACACCATAACCCGACTAACACGTCAATCCTGTTGTCCATCCTGAGATTTGACCACCAGGCCCAGTTTATGGCCCGACCCGAAGATCAGTCTAGAAGGAACTAGAAGATTCTAGAAGAAACTTGCAGCTCAAGATAATGACATAGTATAGGGATAAAATAGCTGACGTATAAAGTAAGGATAATATTCTAAAATTGAAAATGTTGCCCTAATGGGCCAAAGGCCCATAGAAAAAATGTATATAATTCAATGAAGAATAATGAAAAAAGATTTTTTTTTATGTTGTGCAAATTTTGGATAGACTAAAACTGGATGACACATCAACGACCACAAACAACAGCATCATGTGATTTGGTCAATGAATGATCACTTTGACTTGAAAGGAATGGCCCTGATCACCACCTGGTGGTACAGAGCTGCTAGTGATGCACCAATGAAGGATCCCACCCAGAAGATCCACTGTATCGCACCATATAATAAGAATTAATGTTAGCACTAATCAAGATCGTTAGTGTCTTCTGGTGGTTGGATTGTCTATTAATACCCCTTGATTTTCAAAAATAATCAACTAACTCCCTCCAATTCAGAAAATCCCATTGTGTTTTTAATTTTGATCAACTTGCCCTATTTTCTCTAATTTAAGACAAAAATGCCCCTAATAAAACCAAATAGAGTTTACTGATATGAAACTGTAGGATGATTTACTTCATTTACACCCCATGAGATTTACTTTATCTTCAATCAAATAAATTATTTTATATATATTTTACGATCAGTAACTAAGGTAAATAACGTTGAAACAACACCCATTTCTGTACCACTTGTCCCACCGGGAGGGAGGTTTTGTATCGCTGGATGTCCAATTTTATAGTATGCGACGACCGCATGCTCCCCCGAACGATGAGATTGGTGCCGTATTTGGGATTCTATGAAGACGACTAGCATGCTTGATTGCAAGCTACTTTGACCATCTTCCGAAGTTCTAAATAATCTACTGATCAAAGGCTGTACGGGCGGGCTGCTCTACATTCAGCCCCACCACAGGGATGGGAAAGCAGCACCTTAAGGTGTAATCCTTTTGGACTTAAACAATATTTTATATTTATTTATGATTAAATAAAAACTAATGCCGAAATATTCTCTCCTTACTACTAATTAGGGTAAAATAAAAATAAAATAAGTTCAAAATATAAAAAAGAAATATTTCAAACTACGAATTAGATGTTTTTTTTCATGTTAATTTTTTTTTTTATATATTTGACTATAAACGGAAAAATAATTTTGATTTATGCTGGAAAAAAAAATTAATACCGAAATATTTAATTTTGAACTTAATATCGGAAAAAAAAATTCTCCAGATTTTTTTTTAACTTAATATAAAAAAAAAATATCTTATGCTGAAATAAAATATTAATTGTTTAGCAAAAAATTAATATTTTTTGCCGAAAGTTTTTCGGTAAACTTAATATATTATACCGAATTATTTTTTTGAACTTAATATAAAATATTATTTTTTCATAATATCATTTATTATTTTATTAGTCTCGAAGTATGTTAAGCTAAACGCATAATATATGATCATTGTTTCAGAAGGCAACATTGCAAGGAGAAGAGGAAATGAAAAGAGAAAGGACCAAACTTAGGTAATTAAACAATCCCCCCCCCCCCAATCCGCGTCTAACAAAACCACCATTCCTTGTTCTTCCTCCAAGTCCTTATCCTCAGTCCAATCTCTTGCCCACATTCCTCTTCCTATTTTTTCTAATCACCTACTACTCAGCTTATGTTACATCTCAATGACAAGGTTGATGTACTTGAGGATAAAGAAGAAATGGACCATGAGGTGGCTATGGCTGTTCAATATGATTGCAAAATGAATGCTCTTTCGAGGGAGTTAAATGCACTAGGTTCAATTATGAATATTCTCTAGAGAGATAACTCCCTTTTGCACAACAAGCTATCTCAACTTCAACCTGGGATTAATCAGATAGTGGAGATAAGAAAGGTTATTAACCAGGTGGAGGAAAATAAAAGCCTAAAGAATCAGGTTTCTATGCTCCAAGGCAAAATCCTTGCTCAGGCCAAGCCTGACCTTGCAACTGATGTTTTGATCCCCTCCAAAGGTATGGTTTCTAATGGTCTTGTTGGTTCATTTCCTTGCCCTGTACCAGGCCCCAATCTCCCTAACCATATCCCCCTTACCTTTGGTGCCTGTAGTTACCCTTTCTCTTAGCTGCAATGGTGCATCTTTGCTGTCCCACGCGCCTGTAGAGAGTGGGGGTGTTGTCCCCCAGGCCAAGTCTGCACCAACCACTTTCCCTGGTCTTTTTGAAAAGGACCTTTCACTCACCAACCGTCCCCCTTGTCATGATGCTAGAATGTTTTTGATTGCTGGTCATTTCCCTCCCCTTGGGACTGTTGTTGGTCAATGAAGTCTTGTACCCATCTTTTTACCTTCTGCAGACATAGGATCCCTTGGACATGCCTCAGTCATTGGTTTTGGGCTCAAGACTTTGCCTTTGACAGCTGATGCTCCCCCGGGTCCCTTTCCCTATCTCTGATAATTCAAAAACCAGATCTTGGGCTAACCTTGCTGCCCCTTCTAAGTTTAAATTATACTTCATTGCCCATTTGTCCTCTAAGGGTATTACTATTGTATCAAGACCTGTCAATGGATTGGATTTTGATCCGAATCCGATTCGATTAGTCGGATTTGGATTGCAAAAAAAATCCGATAACCCAAATATGATCCGAATCCGATAATCCGATTCCTTAACAAATTGGATTTGGATTAGCCTAATCCGATCCGATAATAATCCGATCCGATAAAATATACATATATATGTGTATATATTTAATATTGTACATGTATATAAATGTTAGATGTTAATTATTTTATTATTTATTAATAATGATTGATCATAAATACAATTATTAAAAGTGTGAATAATTTTAGTGTTTCAGTATTTATTGATTTTTGAATTTTTTTGAATTAGATATTCGGATCAGGTATTCTATAATGAAGAAATTCGAATATGAATTAGTTAAGTGAAAATCTGTCGAATTATCGGATTCGGATCACGGATCGGGAGTTTTTGTCATTCTTATCAATAGACTTATTAATAATCCGATTATGATCTGAATCCGATATTAACCGTATATGGATTGAAAATAAAATCCGATAACCCGATTAGGATCCGAATCCGATAATCTGATTTTTAACAAATTGAATTTGGATTTAACTGATCCGATCCGAATCCGATCCAGGTCTAATTGTATCCCCTTATCCCTCTGTGATAGAAGAAGGATTAATTGAATAGAAAACATGTCTGGTTGGGTGGTTTATTTCCAATAAGCTACCTTTTAACTTGGTTTGCACTTTAGCTAGATCTTTCTAGAAAAATAAAGGCTTGATTGATATTATTGGTACTTAATCATGATTTTTCATCTTCAAATTTAAGAATGAAAATGAATGTAGGTGTGTGTTGGATGAAGGTCCTTGAATGTTCTCCAATAGACCTTTGATCCTCAAGTTATGGGAACCAAATATGCAGTTTACAAAAGATATTTGTTCATCGATGCTTGTCTGGGATACGTTTTTTAATATTCCCCCCCTAGAATATTCGAACAACAAAGGACTCAATTGAATTGCTAGTGTTGTTGGCATCCCTCTATTTGTTGATAAGGTGACCGAGTCTAGGAAGAGATTATCCTATGATAGGGTCTGTGTTGAGGTGAGTGTAATGACCCAGTTTATTTAAATTATTATTATTTGGTTATAATATTTTTTATCATTAATTTGTGGTATTATGTGGCATTACATGTGTTTACATGCACCGGGGATTATATGCCTTAAGTTATTGGATCATTCTGAATTATTTCCGTTATTATTTATATATATATATATATATTTTGGTATCATTTATTTGTGATTGGTATAGTTTCGTAATTGTTGAATTTTTCGGTGTATTATTTTTGAATTATTTTTCAATTTAGTGGGAATTGGAATGTATTTGAAATTTGATAAAGCAATCATCAAGTTATCTTTCATTACACTTATTATATGATTCCATTACAACATTTGTCAATAATACACTTGTATTAAATTGGTGTCCACATATGAAACCATTCAATTGGTCTTTGTTTTGTAACTTTACACCTAATTGTTACACTTTCTTTCCTTTCAATTTTCAATTAGTGTATAAAAGAAATGAAAAGAAAATACAAATGTGACCATTTTCTTATATTGGTCGGATAGTGCTTAGATTGTCTTATTACACACCACCTTTACTTGTTACATTGTGCACCACACAATTATTTATCAAATGTGATAAATCATGAAGAAAGGAAAATGATTTTTTGTTAGGTTTTCTATCCTTTTGTGACCTAATTGTTTTTTCCCTCCATTATCCAAGTGGCTCCACCTTATATTGCATATATATATATATATATATATATATATATATATATATTTCTTATACGTGTCTTTAAGATAGTAAATGGGAAAGGAAAAGCCAAAGGGTAAAGGAGAGGACAAGCAAAGGAGGTGTCACATGGGGTCGGCTAATAACTCTTGCACCCCACTCTAGTGTTTCATTTTCATGTCTCACCCACCGTCACACATGTACAGATGTATTGTGCCCACTTAATTCAATTAAAAATAAATCCACATACCTTATTACATTATTGTTCTGAGACACACATACCCACATATTCTTTCGGCAGAGAGAGAATTGAGTGACTAGGAGAGTTTACCTCATGGTTCTCTCTCCATCAGTTCTTCATTTTCTCCACCTTCTCTCTACAATTTGGATAGCCTGGAGTTAGATTTTGGTTCCGGATTAAACTACAAAGTTTTTCTACTTGTGTTTCGATGTTCGATTTAATACCAAATTCGGTATGTGTTATTCATTATTTGATTTTATGAAAATTTCAGAATTTTGATCTATTTGTTCTAGCAAAATGAAACCTTTCAATCTATGATTTTCAAACTGTGTTTCGTTTGTTTCAATTTTCTTAAAATTTTACATAATATTTATATGTATGTTATTATATATTCCTGAAATTTTCAGAAATTATAGATGAGTACATATGAAATTAAAAATCAAGAAGTGAATATTGTTCGGATCTATTTTTCAGTAGCAGAACTGTTTTTATTGTTTCTGTTTGAACAATTTATTACTCATGCTCTAACCTAGAAATTTTTGAAATTTTTACATGTTTCTGTATATGTCTAATATCATTTTTGAAAATTAAAAAGGATTTAGATAAGTATTTAATTTATGAAAAATCACGGAAGTAAACTGTCCAGTAAAGTTTTACTACTTGCTGATCTGTTTTTAGTTTCATTTTAGTCATTTGTTTCACATGGTTTAGTAATCTTATAATTCCTGAAAATTTTATTGTAAATTACCACATATGTCTAGTACATATGTATCAAATATCATGATTTTATCATGTATAGATATTCGTATAAAAATTCAGGAGTACTTGATGTTTTGTTTACTCCTCTATTGTAAAAACGTAACTTTGGGTACTGATTTTAGACGTTTATACTTATACTTTTGTCCTAAAAATTTTATACCATTATTATCAATATGTATGATGTAAATGTCCAGAAGTTTAGATTTATTTACATACAGATATGTTTTGAAAAATCTATGAGTGAGAGGTGTTCAGTTTACAGATCTATTATGAAAGCTATCTTTTGATATATATTTAGACCACTTTCTGTTGATATAAACTTAACTTTTACAGTAGTACCATGTATGTGTCTAAAGTAAAGTCTGTAAATTTCATGAATTTTAAAAATCTAAATATTTTTATAAAATTCTCAATTACCTGTTGTCTGATTTGCAGTAGAAATCAGAAATTAAAATTCTCTATATTAATTGAGTGGCTTATTTTCATCAATTGATTCTGAAACTTTTTGTGTAAGGGTATTAGTTGATCATTGACGAATTTTAATATAAAAATTAATGTGGTTATTTTTGTTTGAATTATTCAATGTGTTATTAAGTTTAGGGCAAAACAGGGTGCAAGCGAAGGCGTGAATGATGCAATCTTATTATTTGATCTCGGTATTTACTATATTTTCATATAGGTTTGAGGTAAGAATTTATTGGGGTATCGTGTGAGTTTAAAAATCTTCATTTATGCATTTTAATGCTTATATATAGCATGAACATGATATTTTTATTATTTTTGACATAAGTTGTGAAATTGCATTAACGTGTTAAGTGCATTGATACATGCAACGATAGACAATTTATTAGGTGGATCATAGAGTGCAAATATATAGATATTACTTACGTGCGCATGTGAATGGCATTTATGATGTGATGAATTGTGAATTGGTTGTTGATTTTGGAAAAATATCGTGTGAAGTGAGCAATGGGGGGACGAAGGAGCTCCTAGGGTGCAAGTCTTCGAATTATCGTGCGATTAGTTAACGTCACCGTAGGGTCAGTAGCCCCAAGACGATCATTTGATTAGGCAGATGGACCGTCGTTCATTTGCGATTGAGCGTTTAGAGACGTTTGCAATTGAATCTGTGGACAAGGAAGAAAATGACACATGGACGAACGGGGAAAGCCTAGCCAAGAATATCAGGTGCTTTATAGAACCATTGATCTCATACCACTTTGGAAACCAAATAATTTATCATTTTTATCGGAAATTTACTCGTATAATGGTTGAGGACATGGCCAAAGAGTCAATGAAGACTACGAGCATTATTGTGGTGCATACCAAAGATCTGTTGCATGATGGTATCACATTTCCTCCTAAAAGAAAAGTTAGGGGATTGAGACCTATGTGGCTTATGTGTGAGTATGTGCGTTTCTTATCATTAAAAAAAAAATTATTGTTCTGCTTTCAAGGATCCTGGGATAGCTTAATGTTCAAAATTAAACTTTCATATAAATGTTGTTGGATTTATTTTATCTTATTAGGGGTTTGGCTCATTTAGATTGACCCACTCACTTATGTTTATATTAGACTTAGAGTTTCTAGCCATCAGACCCTAGTTACCTATTTTGTAGTACCTTGTTCGCCCCTTCTTAATTACCTATTTTAGCTTGGCTTGTTCTCCACTTCAATTTTATCCTATTTATAGATGTCGTGTTCTATTGTAACAAACGGAACAAGAGATCATGCCCGAACCTGAGGCTAGGCGACCAAGGCGGTCGCCTAGGGTCTCCGGGTTCGGGGGGCCCTAATTTTTATTTATTTTATTTCTTAAATTTTTTTAGTATTTTTATACTTTTTTAAAGAATTTAATTAGTTTCTCGGCCCAATTCAAGGGCTTTAATTTTTTTTAGAACAAAAATTATTTTACTATAGATCTGGAAGAAAAATTTATTTTTAACTGCCCATTTGTACTAAATTTTCAAACCTAATTTCATAAAGTTGAGCCCAAAAATTTTATGTTTGATTTACTATAAACTACAAAAAAAAAAACACAATCTCAATTTTTTAACTTAGTGAAACCAAAATCTAATTTAAATCAAACTATTATCCGGATTAGATCTATAAGATTTTTTTCGCAATTGCACAATGTTTGGTGACTACACTTAGACTTATCGTAACTGTCGCACTCGCACAACGACAATAATTTTTCATGCAACTATACTTAAGACTCTGCAACTGCTACACTTCCCTAACAACAACAAATTTTCACGACAACACCAAGATGAAAGTTGTTTTTGTTTTTTTAAATATTAATAGATTTAATGTGTTTTTTGGTAACTTTGTTTGCACTAAAAAAATTTTAAGCATGTGAAGCTTTATTTCTAAAGGCCCCACCTTATTTTCAGGATTTCAGGGTCGGCCCTGCAAGAGATTATATACTGATTAATACAAAACTATTTTGTATTATCCTCTTCTTTTATCTCTATTTTCATTATATTTTTATTTTAACATTGTATCAATGCTTCTTTTCTTTTAACAATGTATCAGAGCCTACCGATACTTAGTAGTTCTTTTCGCTTAGCGTCATCTCTGTCGGGGATGACACTTTATCTCCATCCCCGATGGCGATTTTCAATTAAAGATATATATATATAAATATATTACATATTCTTGGTGGTATTTTTCTTTCACCCCACCAAATTTCATTTTGTTTTTCTGGTATAGAGTACACTCTATTATTTGCAATAACTCAGTCATGGCTAATCCGGAGCTCATCCCATCCATGACGATCATGATCACGATCTTCCGCATCATCTCTTTATCCTGATTTCAAATCTACAGCTCAGCATACAAGTTGATCCAAAGATCAAATCTAGTGCTTGTTTTGGTATAATCACGGAATCGTCATCATGTTATTATGTCTTAAATTCGACTTAATAACCAGGTTTCCATTGGAAGCAGTCAATCAATTGGTTACCATGTCAATGATTTTTTTTGGCAACCTCATCATTGACTCTTTCTACAGCCACGTCTGCACTTTTCACCAGATTTAATGACTCGAGCCGCCTTTAGGATTTTGTCTCCAAACATAATATGCAATTTTGACTTTGCAGGGGGCTGTTGTATTATATTTATTTTATATTGTTATAGATTTTGACCCATTAAAATTGGCACACCTATATTTATACTAGGATTAGGGTTTCTAGCACCCATGCCCTAGTTGCCTATTTTATTTTGACTTATTCTCCACTCTTTTGACTTATTCTCCACTCATTATTCCCTATATATATATATATATGTGTGAGAGTTCTATTGTAATATAACACACAAAAGAAAGCATATACTGATCAATATAAAATTATTTTATATTCTCTGCAGTAATTATATTTTTATTCTAACAAATATGAAGCTCAATAAGTTCATCAAGAGAATTCCGATTTGTTGCAGTTTGAATTTAAAGCAAAGTTGTGATACTCCAAACAGTGATTGATCTAGACTTTCAACTCAGTGGGGGTAGATTTGAAAAAAAAAATTACCAGGGGTAGATATGTGATATTCTAAATTTTAGTAAGGGTATTATCAAAATATTTTTATTCTAGTGCGGTATAAGCATAAATTTGATTACTTTCAAGTAAAAAATATAAAAAACGTATGTATTGATATGTTTGTCTGGTTTGTCTTGTTTTGGTTTGAATGAGGCCGGATGTTGGCTTGTTTTGTGAAAAAGTTAAGCCACATTTTCTTCTCTTCTCAATTAGCCATGCATATGTTACATGTTTATTAATATAATTTTTATTTATAATTACATTGGAGTTGTTGGGGGCATAAAAGAAATAAATTTATTTCAGTCTAAAGTAAAAAAAAAAATCAATGGGGGAGGCCGCCCCCACTTGTCCTTAAATGGAGACTCCAAATCAGTTGAAAATGAATGCAATCAAGTCTTAAGGTAATGGCTTTAAAATATTATATATATATATATATATAATAAGTATCATGCGAGTATCGATATTATATAATAATATACGTACTTTTTAAAAGCATTACAAACCAGGTGCTAATGGCACATGTAATGTATTATAGCACACCGCAAACTATATTCTATAAAAAGAATGCACCTTCACATGGGCTGACCTAAATATTATTTTTTGTTCATGTTTGATTTTTCAATAATTTTTTTGATATTTTTTATTTTTTTATTTTGTCATTTGATAATATAGTATAATTGTAATTTTTAGTGGGATCCATTCATTTTTGAAGTTAATGAAAATGAATAATTTGAAAAATATATGATAATATATATTTTTTTAAAACAAATTTTGATTTTTTTAATATTAAGAAACTCACACACCACAAACCTATAATGTCTCTTAAGAGACTCCAATCCCTCACCACCCTAATTGGGGGTGATGTTATACTGGTGCGCTGATTACTATATAATAATATTGTATTGATATTCGAAACTGAACAAATAATTTAAAATAAGTAAAGTAACCAAAGTGGATAAATAAATCCCGAGTGAGCATATGGAGTGCGAAATTATGTATGACCTGATGTATATTTGAATTCATCACTAGTTACAAAGTTCAGATGTTTGGAAATTACAGTAAATGCTAAGCTGATTATGTCAATTTTCAATATTCTCCCCCCCCCCCCCCCCCAAAAAAAATGTGCTATCCACTTGCTGAGAATAGATCCGAAAGGCCATTATCTTCGGTGGGCTTCACTAACAACCTCTTTACATTAGAGCAAGTTACAACAAGCTTAAGAGCATCCATGGATGTCAAACAAGCACTTTACATGAACAGAGGAGAAGGAGAAACCAGCTATGCTCATAACTCCAAATTCACGGTACCTCAACCTCAACACAATTAAATTTATTCTATTTTTTTTACTAAATTGTATGTTATTTTTAATTGGACAATACTTCGCGGTCCTCCTAGAGATAATGAAGTTCGTCATCTCTAATACCGTCTGGACAAGTTGCTAAAAATTTCAAAAAAGAATTGAGGCCAATTTCTTTTTGAGGAATTTTAATTCCAACTTTGCTTCTTTTTTTTTTTTTTATTAAAGTTTAGCTTACACTTATCTGAACATATTCTTTGATCAAAATAGAGAGATTAAGGAACTACATGTTTAGTTAACTGTATCGTGTTGAAAGGCTATTGGATCAAATCAAAGGGTATCCCTCACCGGACTCAAAGTATTGTCCTTTTTATTTTTTTTAGTGTGAAAACAGAATAACAGAAAAGTGTACTAAAACTTGTTTTATTGGCAATTTTTTTCATTTTTTTCAAGCATTTCCCAAATTAACAAAATTAGAATTGCTATATGCAGCAAAAGGTGAATTCCATAACCAAACCCATATTGGTAAATTCAGTTGAATCTCTATTCTCAAAAGGATTCAACCTACATAATCTTCTGAATGTGGCGGACTTGGGTTGCTCTGCTGGTCCAAACACATTCTCAGTGATTCGGACAGTGAAAGAGAGTGTGGAAAGGAAATGCAGGGAATTGAATTGCCAAACAGTACCCGAAATTCAATTTTATATGAATGATCTTCTTGGGAATGACTTCAATTCTCTCTTTAAGGGATTGTTTAGATCCTGTGACCAAACACAGGGTGTGTCATGCTATGCAATGGGAGTTCCTGGTTCTTTCCATTCCCGCCTTTTTCCTCGAAACAACTTACAACTTGTTCACTCCTCTTACAGTGTCCACTGGCTCTCTCAGGTATATACAAACACCTCCCAATTAGGTTAAAGTCAATAATTCCATAATTCTGTTTTTTTTAAAAAAAAAAATTATGTAGTGTCATTATCTGTAATTTGATTTCTTGTGGATGTGAGAATTTTTTTTGACAGAAAATAAAATAAATGTTGAGATTAATGTGCTTTTAAACCTAGTTTTATTTTTTTAACTTAACCATGTGCTGAAAATGTATAAAGTGTTGGAAATCTCTTGAGTGGTGGTTAAGTGTGCTCGTTACTCTAGTGTTTTCCTATGTTTGACACATACGAAAACTAGCGGAGAATATTAATGAAAAATTATGTTCAACAACTCTGATTTTGTTATGCAAAATTAAGTTTAAGATCTAAAATATACAAAAGATGGTTACAACAGTTTTTGCTATCATAGTAGATTATAATGCAGCAACTGTCTTCGTTTTCCCAGTCCCGGAGGACCTCATAGAATTATTGTGATAGCATTCTCTTGTGAAAATGCAACTCACTATAGGATCCCTTGCATTTGTTAATTGTTATAGCAACAATCTTACTCTCTTCAGATTGGCAATGAGTACGAGTTGTACAACCTGTCCCGGCTTTGAAAACGATTTGCAGCTCATAGTACAGTATAGAGGGCATGTTGAAGGATTTAAATATTTAAGTATACACCCTCTCTTTGCTGTTTCTTGATTAAAATGATGGCTTTGATGGAAGGATTGAAATAATATCAAAACTATTGTACCTTGAACTAAAGCAACAAGATATGGCCTTCTAGGCCTCTTCAAATCATCCATGCATTTCGGTCTCACTTCTGTCAAGGTAAATCTCCTACCTCATTCTCAATACTTCTCCCCTGATCAGGTTCATAGAATCCTTGATCATTTTCAATGTCTCTCTTTCTATTGAAAAAGATGTCGTAATAGAAGTCCTTAGGAGGCTTATAATCATTAGACATTTCAACAGCCAAAATTGAGAAATGCACCATTCCTGCTATATAGTACCGTATGATATGTGAAACAAAAAAGGCTATCACCATGCCATGCTGGTATTAGTTTCTACTCTATTAATGCAATAAGCCTAATCTAAGTACTTCAATGGAATTTGTGAATGAAAAGGTACCAAAAGGGCTCACAAGCAGTGAAGGCTTGCCATTAAACAAAGGGAAGATGTACATATCAACGACAAGTCCTCTGGTGGTAACAGAAGCTTACCTAGCTCAGTTTCAAGAAGATTTCACCGCTTTTCTGAAATATCGCTACGAGGAGATGGTTCCTGATGGTAATGTTGTCTTAATACTTCACGGTCGGAAATCTGCTGATCCTTTGGATAAGGAGAGCTGCTGGATGTGGGAGCGCTTAGCTGAGGCCTTTACTGAAATGATTTCACAGGTAACATTACCAACTTCTCGTTTTGTTTGTGGATTGGAACTGAACAATCTTATTCGTCTTTCCTTCCTACTTGAGACCTAAGAATGTTTGGCATGTGCTTCGTTTTTTATGTTTCCGTTCTGAATCGGAAATCAAATCCCTTTTTGGCCTGCAGCATGTTTGGCATGGTTTGTTTTGTTTTGGATAGTAACATGAATAGTTGAAACATTTCAAAAAAAATATAAACAACAATTTGATATTTTTTGTGTTTTTGCATTTTTTGCTTAAACACGGTAGCTAAAATATTTTTTGGGCCAAACTTAAAACAGATCCAAGGCCAAACATGATTATTATTTTAACTAAAAACACCCTACAGCGAAAAAATAAAAATGTGTTAGGGTGATTTATAGTGGTTCGGCCAAAACAAGCATACGTCAACTTAAGAGCACCGTTCCACTATAATCAAAGAGATGATTACAAGGGATTGATTAACAGATCAAACACACGCACACACACAGTGTATACTCATGCCTGTATCACCGGAATAGTGTAAGCTTATACTATTCATAACTCTCACCAAGAGGAATACTAGTCTGTATCTCTTCTATTCACTCTCTCTATTTGTGCACACAATATAAAAGGAGAGGCCTTATATTTATAGGGAAGGATATAGATGTGGTTTTGCCTTTTAGTCCATGTGGGACAACTTTCAATACAAAGTAGTCACCCTTTATATATAACATTTTTCTCCTAACAGGGACAGGTTGAGGAAGAGAAACTAGACTCTTTCAATGTACCCTACTATACTCCATGTCTAGAGGAGGTACGAGACATAGTGGCGAAGGAGGGATCCTTCGTGATTGAGCGTTTAGAGACGTTTGCAATTGAATTTATGGACCAGGAAAAAAAAGATACTAAGGGAGAAAAGCTAGCCAAGAATATCAGGTGCTTTACTGAACCATTGATCTCATACCACTTCGGAGAGGAAATAATGGATGATTTTTATCATAAATTTACTCGTATAATAGTTGATGATGCGACCAAAGAATCAATGCAGACTACAAGCATTATTGTTGTGCTTAGGAGAATCCTGGGATAACTTAATGTTCATATTAAGTTGAACTTTGAAGTAAGTAGTAGTTTTCGAGCAAGGTTCAAAGTAGTAGAGCTCATTTGAGAGAATTTGAAGTTGTTGGAGAATTAAACCAAACTTGCTAGAAACTTCATGTGTTTGAAAGATAAAGTCATGGAAAATATCTTATCTTGGAAAATAATGTTTGTGGGAAATATAATCTAGCTTGGAAGATTGGAAAGTCTTGTATTGGGACTTATATTCTATTTATTATCTTGTAATTGATGTAAATCTAAACTCTCTCTGATGCATATAAATACATGTACTTGGTTCCTATTGTACTCAAGAAGTGAGAAATGAAAATAAAATTTCAGATTTTAGAGAGATACAAAATTGTGAGTTTTTTAAACTCCTTCATTTTGAGTGCCTTGATCCTACAAATTGGTATCAGAGCCAATTTTCTCATGGCCAACATCAACAATTGTGACTCATTTATCCCTCGGTTCAATGGAGAAAATTATGATTATTGGAGCAACAATGTGAAGGTATTGATGAAATCAATGGAGTTGTGGAATATTGTTGAAGAAGGATTTGTTGAGCTTGAGAATGAAAATACTTTAACTCAGGTTCAAAAGAATATTTTGAATGAGCAATGGAAGAAAGATAACAAGGCACTTTTCCAAATTTATCAAACCATTGAGATTTCGATTTATGAAAGAATTGCAAAAGCCGGAAGTTCCAAGCAAGCATGAGAGATCATACAAGCGTCATACATGGGTAAAGAAAATGTGAAAAATGTACGCCTCCAAACTTTGAGGGCTGAATTTGAAAAATTAGAAATTAATGAGAATGAATCTATTTCGGAGTATTTTACTAGAGTTACTTCTATATCAAATCAAATGGCTTTAAATGGTGAAATTCTTGGAGATGAAAGAGTGGTTGAAAATATCCTTCGTAGTTTACCTCAAATTTTTTATTATGTTGTAGTTTCCATTGAAAAATCTAAATATCTCTCTACTCTTTCTCTAGATGATTTATTGGGAACTTTGAAAGCACATGAAATTCGTGTAAATCAAAGAAATCCTCCTCCTCTTGACCAAGCTCTAAAATCTCAACTTTCAATTACGGGAAGCCATGGTAGTACCCGTGGCCGAGGCCGTGGAAGAGGTGGAAATTTTCGAGGAAGAGGTTCTAATTTTCGTGGTAGTGGAAGGGGTTTTTCAAAAGGTGAAAATTCTTCTAACGAAGAAGAAAAAAATCCGAACTCGACATTTCCACAAAGAGGAAGAGGTCGTGACTCTTTCCAAAGAGGAAGAGGCTATGTTGAATGTTTTCATTGCCATCAACCGGGTCACAAAATTAGTGAGTGTTGGTACAAGCAAACTGAAAAAAATGAGACCGGTTTTATGCATGAAAATAAAATTAGGTCTTTTGAAAATGATTATAATGAAACTTTGTTGATTGCATATCATGGTAATAATTTTGATGATATTTGGTACTTGGATAGTGGTGCTAGCAAGCACATGACCGAAAATAAAAATCTGTTTTCTAAATTGGTTGAAGTGGATTATGGTCAAGTTACTATTGGAGATGCCAGAAGTTATAAAATTCAAGGTGTTGGTGAAGTTTCATGCAAAACAAATTTCGGCACCATTGAGAAAATTTCAGAAGATTATTTTGTGCCAGGCTTGAATAGTAATTTACTTAGCACCGGTCATCTTTTGAGAAAGGGGTATGACATTTGCTTTCATGGTAATACATGCATCATGACAAAGAAAATCAGATTGTTGCTAAAATTGGGATGGTGACTAACAATCTTTTTCCTCTCAAGGTCCAAGTTACTAATTTTTCTTGTTTTACTAGTGTTGAAAAAGAAAATTCCAAGTTGTGGCATGACAGGTTTGGGCACCTAAATTTTGGAAGCTTGAAATTATTGTATTCGAAAAAATTGGTGGAAGGTCTTCCTCGAATTGAAGGCATAGATGAAATTTGTAAATATTGCATGTTTGGAAAGCAACATAGAGATCCATTTCCCTCACCAAGTTTGTGGAGAGCCAAGCATCCATTGGAACATATTCATACGGATTTATGTAGGGTATTTCCTATTTCATCCCTTAGAGGTAACAAATACTTTCTTCTCTTTATTGATGATTACACAAGAAAAAATTGGGTGTATTTTCTTAAAGAAAAATCTAAAGTTTTCCAAGTTTTCAAAGACTTCAAAGCCCAGGTTGAAAATTTTTCTGGTTTTGAAATAAAGACTTTGAGAAGTGATCAAGGGCGTGGATATTTTTCTAATGAATTTGAGAAATGGTGTAGAAATCTTGGCATAAGGCATGAATTAACGGTTAGGCACACACCCCAACAAAATGATGTGAGTGAAAGGAAAAACCGGACTGTTATAGAGATGGCAAGGTGCATGCTTAAAAGAAAAAAAATACCTTCCAAATTTTGGCCAGAAGCGGTGTCCTGTGCGGTTTATTTGATCAATAGATCTCCCATAAAGATCTTAAAAAAATGCAGTCCTCATGAGTAGTGGTATGGAAGAAAGCCCGATGTTCATCACTTGAAGATTTTTGGAAGTGTTGCTTATTCCCATATTCCGGATGTGATAAGAAATAAGCTTGATGACAAGGCTGAAAAATGCATATTCATTAGGTATAGTGAAAGGTCCAAAGCCTATAAACTATACAATCTGGAAACAAAGAAAATTATGAATAGTAGAGATGTGAAATTTGATTAAAAATCTTATCATCGGGATTTAAAAGGAAGTTCTTTTTCAAGTGCAACCATTCTTGATGAAGAAAATGATTTTCAAGATGTTGAATTTGATGGT
Organism: Cornus suecica; assembly: GCA_963922005.1. Lineage (NCBI taxonomy): Eukaryota > Viridiplantae > Streptophyta > Magnoliopsida > Cornales > Cornaceae > Cornus > Cornus suecica. The sequence goes on from OY998244.1 coordinate 19,011,626, forward strand.
GTTGTTCCTTTCCCATCAAATGAAGGAACCTCTCAAGGCAGTCCGCCTTCTCAAGGAAGGAAGACTAGAAGGTTACAAGAGATTTATGAATCTACTAACCAAGTTGTTCAAGATGATGTTGTCTTGTTTGCTTTCTTTACAGGTGAAAATCCAATTTCTTCTGAAGAAGCATCCAAGGAGGAAAAATGGAAGAAAGTTATGAATGAAGGTATTATTCAAGTTGAATATTGCAAGATGAATGATCAATTGGCGGATGTGTTTACAAAGCCACTTGGTGGAAATATTTTCAAAAGAAACATTGCAAGATTGGGGTTGAAAAGTAAATTTGGTTTAAGGGAGACATTGTTGGAGAATTAAACCAAACTTACTAGAAGCTTCATGTGATTGAAAGATAAAGTCATATAAAATATCTTATCTTGGAAACTAAAGTGTAAGAACATTTATTTGCGTAATGACATGATTCTGATAAAAAACCATGTTGAGAGTTTTGTGTTTTAGATTGGGTTGTTAAGTGTTAAATGTATGTACAAAGTGGTGAAGATACAAAGGATATTGAGTGGAACAATAGCTGAAAGCGGCAGTACAAAGAACCAAATATTTTAGAAAAATTTGTATTTTGTTCCACCGAGTACTCGGTGGGAGTGTTACCGAATACTCGGTAAGTTGCGAACTTTCGCACGATTGCGCAAGTGATGTAAATTCCATCAGAATGTTTTGCATATTTGCACACGATTGCGCACGTTTGGGTGTTCACCGAGTACTCGGTAAGTGGCTACGCAGATTCAGTTTTGGAATGTTTTGTCTTGTCATGGAATTAACTCATAACCACTTTGGGACATGATTTGAATCTATTATTGGTATATTGGATTATCATTGGTATATTAGTCTATATTTGGAAGACTTAATGGTGGAAATACGAATCCTGATTATAAAAGAATTCTTATCATTAATTGAAGACTTCTCTTTATATATATGAGTAAAACTTAAGATAAGGGGGGGCTTGAGGCTTTTGTGAGATCTCTTCAATTATTTTATAGTTCATATACTAATGCACAGAGATATATAGAGAGAAAATTATTGAGTGATTATAGATATTTTAGTTCTCTCTTGTTATTGGGATTTCTAATTGTGCTTCTACATCGAAGATCTTTATGCACAATTGGATGATCCATTGATGAAAAATCATCGCACCACCTTGTGCAATGTAGTTGCATCGATCCGTTGAGAAGTGGAACCGTCTGAGTACGGAAATCGAAGCAGGAGACTTTGTGGTTCTTTGATCCATTGAGAAACGAAGCCATCAAAGTACGGAGATCGGAGCGAGAGTTTCGTGGAGCGCGAGTGATTCAATACTGTCAGACGTCGAGTGGAGAAAGACAGATCAATAATGGTTTGTAAGTCTAAAACTTCATAAAGTCTTATACTTCTTGATTCATAGTGCATCGATACCTTAACATATTCGTGGTTTTTTACTTGGAGTTTTTCCACGTAAAGAATATTGGTGTCGTCTTTTGCTTTATTTTTTGCACCTATATTATTTATTGCGTGGATTATTGCTTTAAACGAATTGAAATAAAATTGACTTTTCACCATCTTCTAGGTAATTTCATAAAGTTTGTGGGAAATATAATCTAGCTTGGAAGATTGAAAAGTCTTGCATTGGGACTTATATTCTATTTATTATCTTGTAATTGATGGAAGTCTAGAACTCTCTATGATGCATATAAATACATGTCTTTGGTAGAAATAAAAATAAATTTTCAGATTTGAGAGTGATATAAAATTGTGAATTTTTCAATCTCCTTCATTTTGAGTGCCTTGATCCTACCGAAGTTAACCAATTGAAATAAATTATATACTTCACTGTTATTGCTTAAGCTAGCTACGTTTCCGATATCTCATATTGCTTCCAAATTGTATTCTTCATCTTTTGTATGATTATACTGAAATATCCTCATCAATGTACTTTAGGCCCAAGAAAATATTACACAAGAGTAAATTTTGGAATTTGTGGATTCCATCAAAATTGGTTCATAGCGAGTCGTAATTTTCTATATCATTCTTGATATCATTTAGAAGCCGTACAATGAGTGAGCCTATTTTGGTTTAAAAAGAACATTGAATAAGATGTGAAGTTTTCATAAATTGCAATTTAACGTATATAGCTCTTGATTTCACATTTGATAATAATAAGAGACTGGTACCACTAGATGAGTCATTTGGTAGAAATAGTCGATGTTGGTGTAAATAAAATAACTCTGCTTCGAGATAGTTGATTATTCCAATAAAAACTTATTTTTTAATTTGCCATTCTTTGGTTCCACCATATGCATGAATTACTTATAATACAATCAAAAAGCCCATCATCTTTGGTGGGCCTCACTAACATTCTCTCTTCGACTCAATCCCAAAAAGCAAAAGCCCTTGAGAAAATGACATACACTTCCCATGTAATACAAAACACATTCAAATAAAACCAAAAATAATACCACAATGAATAATCACTTTGACTTGAAAGGGATGGCCCTGATCACCACCTGGTGGTACAGAGTACAGAGCTGTTAATGCTGCACCAATGAAGGATCCCACCCAGAAGATCCACTGCATTGCACCGGATTTTCTATTCATACTCATGTGGCTTTCAAAAATAATCAAAACACCCCCCCCCCCCCCCCCCCCCCCCTTCTCGTTCACAAAACCCTCTTCTGCTTTCAATTTTGATCAACTTGCCCTATTTTTAAAAATTTAAGACAAAAATGCCTCTAATGAAACAAAATGAGATTTACTGATATGAAATTGTAGGAATGTTTACTTCATTTACACCCCGTAAGATTTACTTTAACTCCAATCAAATGAATTATTTTATATATATTTTACGATAAACAACATTTTATATTTATTTATGACTAAATAAAAAATTAATGCCGAAATATTTTTCCCGAACTACCAATTAGGGTAAAATAAAAAAAAATAAGTTTGAAATATAAAAAAGAAATATTTCGAACTACGAATTAGATTCTTTTTTCTTTTTTAAATTTTTTTATATATTTTACTATTAACGGAAAATTTTTTGATTTATGCTAAAATAAAAAATTACTACAGAAATATTTTATTTTGAACTTCATATCGGAAAAAAAAAAATTCTCTGAAAATTTTTTTTGAACTTAATATAAAAAGAAAATTCAGTAAAAAAAAATATCTTATGCCGAAATAAAATATTAATTTTTTAGCGAAAAATAAATATTTTATGCGGAAAGTTTTTCGCTAAACTTAATATTTTATGCCAAATTTGTTTTTCATAATATCGTTTATTATTTTACTAGTCTCTAATTGTGTTAAGCTAAACACATGATATATGATCATTGTTTCATTGCAAGCAGAAGAGGAAATGAAAAGAGGAAGGACCAAACTTAGGTTAATATTTATACATGAAGTGAAAAAACAATATTTTATAAACAAGGCATAATGACAACGATCAGTCATTTATTTTGTCCGTGTTGATTCCATATTAAGATATTTTTCATGTGCCTTTGCAGTAATATTACTAAGCCCTGCAACTCCTTATCCTCAGTCCAATCTCTTGCTCATATTCCTCTTCTTGTTTTTTCTAATCACCTAACCCCTCACTCACTTGTCCCTAGGACCCCAACATCTCAAGTATCCACTGTTCAGCCTGAGTTACATATCAATGACAAGGTTGATGAACCTGAGGATAAAGAAGATATGGACCCTGAGGTGGCTATGGCTGTTCAATATGATTGCAAAATGAATGCTCTTTCGAGGGAGTTAAATGCACTAGGTTCAATTATGAATATTCTCCAGAGAGATAACTCCTTTTTGCACAGCAAGCTATCTCAACTTCAACCTGGGATTAATCAGATAGTGGAGATAAGAAAGGTTATTAACCAGGTGGAGGAGAATAAAAGCCTAAAGAATCAGGTTTTTATGCTCCAAGGCAAAATACTTGTTCAGGCCAAGCCTGACCTTGCTACTGATGTTTTGATCCCCTCCAAAGGTATGGTTTCTAATGGTCTTGTTGGTTCATTTCCTTGCTCTGTACCAGGCCCCAATCTCCCTAACCATATCCCCCTTACCTTTGGTGCCTGTAGTTACCCTTTCTCTTAGCTGCAATGGTGCATCTTTGCTGTCCCACGCGCCTGTAGAGAGTGGGGGTGTTGTCCCCCAGGCCAAGTCTGCACCAACCACTTTCCCTGGTATTTTTTAAAAGGACCTTTCACTCACCAACCGTCCCCCTTGTCATGACGCTAGAATGTTTTTGATTGCTGGTCATTTCCCCCCCCCCCCCCCTTCCTTGGGACTGTTGTTGGTCAATGAAGTCTTGTACCCATCTTTTTACCTTCTGCAGACATAGGATCCCTTGGACATGCCTCAGTCGTTGGTTTTGGGCTCAAGACTCTGCCTTTGACAGCTGGTGCTCCCCCCGGGTCCCTTTCCCTATCTCTGATAATTCAAAAACCAGATCTTGGGCTGACCTTGCTACCCCTTCTAAGTTTAAATTGGACTTCATTGCCCCTTTGTCCTCTGAGGGTATTCCTATTGTATCCCCTCATCCCTCTGTGATAGAAGAAGGTTTAATTGAATGGAAAGCCTGTCTGGTTGGGTGGTTTATTTCCAATAAGCTACATTTTAACTTGGTTTGCACTTTGGCTAGATCTTTCTGGAAAAAAAAAAAAAAAAGGCTTGATTGATATTATTGGGTATTGAATCAGGATTTTTCATCTTTAAATTTAAGAATGAAAATGAATGTAGGTGTGTGTTGGATGAAGGTCCTTGGATGTTCTCCAATAGACCTTTGATCCTCAACTTATGGGAACCTAATATGCAGTTTACAAAAGATAGTTGTTCATCGGTGGTTGTCTGGGTTACGTTTTTCAATATTCCCCTGGAATATTGGAACAACAAAGGACTCAGTTGTATTGCAATTGTTGTTGGAATTCCTCTATTTGTTGATGAGGTGACTAAGTCAAGGAAGAGATTATCCTATGCGAAGGTCTGTGTTGAGGTGAGTGTTGGTCATAAGAAAATTAAATATTTTAAGTTGATGGTAGGTGACAATGCATTTATTGACATAGGTGTTGAGTATAAGTGGTTTCCTCAGGCATGCATGAAATGTCGCCCTTTTGGCCACTCTGATGTTGTGTGTCCTAAGTCTAAAATGATGTGGATCCATAAGATTAATCCTCTGCCTGCTATAGGAGAGGAATGATGGACTCAGTTTAGGAAAGGCAAAGCTTCTATGAGTATTAGCACAGGAGGGTGTGGAACTATTACCCCTAGTGATATTCCACTGGTTACCTCATGTTTGACCCCCTCTAGTCAGGACATTAGTCCGAGACTGTAAGTGTGAAAATCTCCAGGTCCATTAAGTGTCAGGCCCATCAGGCTGATAGCCCAACAAGGTCACCGAAAGCTTAAAGATAAAAGCTCATTTCAAGCTAGAATTACTTGAAAATAAAGATAGTGATGTAAGAGAGATAGAAGTAATTATGTAAGCAAAATAATGTTGCCTTAATGGGCTCGAAACCCAAAAAGGGAATGTATATAAAGGAAGCAAAATCTAAATAAACCATTCATTCTTGTGTTGTGCATTTTTTGGCATTTACACATTGGCGCCATCTGTGGGAAACTGAGAGTTCTTGATTTTTCAAATCTATAATTCTTTTTTCCAGATTTGTAAATCATCTCTTTCTTCCCATCTCGTTAAGTTGAGTTTGTTTTATTCAATCTAGAGATCTGTGGTGGTGCCTTGGTCTTCCAGATCTGAGAGCTTGTTTCTATTCTTCACTATCCTCTAAATCCCCATTCACACTGACCCACTACTTCCCAAACAACCATGTCGGTCACCCGTTCGCAAGTGGACGTTCCGAACACCGGGGACAGTCATGCAGGAGGTCCTCAAACCATTGAGTAAATCTTGCAACGCTTGATAGTCACTGAGGAACGTAGCCAAGATCTTGAGAAGTAGAATACGGAGCTCATGGCGAGGATGGATCTACAACCGCCTGCCTCTCCGGAAGTGGCGCCCAACCACTCTCAGAACCAGAAAGATATGGCCAAGTTTGAAGAGCACACCGAGTCCTCCCAGTGCTTAAGCAAGGCTCCCGTCACTAACGAAGCCATGACCCCCCAAAAGCTCCAAGCAATGATGGCTGAGTTCCAAAGAAAAGTCCTCGAGGACTTGAGATCCCAGTCTACCGATGATCTGGCGATCTAGGCGTCAACCGAGTTGATACAATCGCCCTTCACTCCCGAGATAACCCGGGAACCTTTTCCGAAGAAGTTTTTCTTGCCTTGGTTTACCCCCTATGATGGCACCAAGGACTCCGAGGAATATATCTATCAGATTCATCAAAAGATGACCATGTATGTTGAGAACGAGTCCTTGTTTTGTAAGGTATTCTCTACAAGTCTTGTTGTTGCAGCTCTACTATGGTTTACGAAGCAATCACCCCGATCCATCAGCAGCTGGCAATAGTTGACCAAGTTCTTCACTACCCAGTACTACGGGAACAAGAGACAAAATAAGACCATATCCTACCTCTTTACTATAATCCAGGAAAAAGAAAAATCCCTGAAGAGCTTCCTATCCCGATTCAACATTGAGTCTTCTTCTATTAATAATTGTGACCAACACTCTACAATTAAGGCCTTTTGGATGGCCATTATTCCAGGGACCAAGTTCCACCATTCTCTGGTGAAACGCCCCCCATTGGGTATTGGGGAGTTAAACTCCAGAGCCCAAGGGTACTTGAGGATTGAAGAGGAGAAGACCATCAGGCAGAAGAGGGCGTCATTGGCCAACATTGAAGCTCAATCAAAGGATCAGGCAACCAATCGAAAGCGTTCAACATCATCGAGACCTTCAGTTCCTTTAGGACCTCCAGCCCCGAACCTTTTTAAACGTCCCAGATCTGAAGAGAGAGTGACCCCCCTGAGGGTCAGCCTTGCCAAGCTCTACCAAGATAATAAGGCTAGAAGGATCTTCCAGTAACCCCCACCCATCAGGCAGCCATTGGATCAAAGGGAGAAGTCAAAACATTGTGTTTTTCACTGCGATTTCAGGCACATCACAAATGAGTGTCGTAATCTCATATGACAGGTGGAAGCAATGGTATTTCACGGTGAGCTCCAGGACTACATCCAACGGGAATGACCGAGGGACGATCAACAAGCTCCCAATGCCCCTCAGAACCCCGCAGTCGCACAGCCGATCAGGATCATCAACATGATTCTTGGTGGCTTCGCCTCCAAAGAGACGGAAGAATCTAGCCAGAGCCCGAAAAATGAGAAAAATCAATAAAATCAGTGAAGTTCATCACAGGACTGGAGAAACATAAATTATTTTCTCTGCATCAGACCTTCGGAATATCCAGAGCCCACATGATGACCCTCTAGTTGTGACATTGATGGTGGTCAACTACCTTGTTAAGGGAGTCATGATCGACCCTGGGAGTAGTGAAAATGTCATTACCAAGTGGGATTTTGAAAAGCTTGAAATCAACCCAAACGAAATTGTGGCCTCCCAGTGTCCTATTGCAGGATTCGATGGAAAGCAAATCGAACTGATCGGGGAAGTCCAACTACCAATATCCGCTACACAAAGGACCCTGACGGAAATGTTTGTTGTAGTGGATGTGAAGCCTTCATACAATTTACTCATGGGAAGGGGATGGATTCACCGGATGCAGGGCGAGCCTTCAACGCTTCACCAAATGATGAGATGCATAAGTCCGAACGGTTTGGACATCATTGATATCAAGGGGGATCAGGTGGCTCCCAAGGAATGCTATGGGGTTACTCTAAAGGACATCAGGAAGGGAAAAGGCCCAAAGGTGTCTCATACCAAGGATCAGAGTCCAGGCCTCAAATAGTAATTAAATGAGGGGGATCCGGGTACCCCGATCGTGGTCGAACCGTTACAACCAATCTCTATAATACCCGATTGCCCGAAAAAAGTTACTTTTGTAGGTACGAATCTCACCAACTGTGAATTGAAATAATTGACCCAGTTATTGTAGGACAACTCCGATGTCTTCGCATGGGAACATATAGATATGCCAGGTATTGATCCCATTATTGCCCAGCATTCATTACACGTCGACCCAAATGTGAGACCAATCAGGAAAAAACAAAGGCGCATGGGAGCGCACCAGAACCAGATCATAGCGGATGAAGTGTTCAAATTGCTCCAGTCTAGTTTTATCAGGGAAGTCAAGTATCCCGAATGGCTCGCCAACGTAGTAGTCGTCCAGAAAAAGAATGGTAAGTGGAGGGTTTGTGTGGATTTTACTAACCTGAATAGGGCATGCCCGAATGATAGCTTTCCACTACCAAAGATTGAACATATGGTGGACGATACCGCTGGCTACAAACGTCTAACTTTCCTAGATGCTTATTCGGGATACAATCAGAGAAGAATGAACCCGACGGACGAGGAAAAAGGATCTTTCATTACTGAAATAGGTACTTACTGCTTTAATGTTATGCCCTTCAGTCTGAAAAATGCAGGTCCCACTTTCCAGAGATTGGTCAACAATATCTTTAAAGGAATGATGGGTACAGTGATTGAAGCTTACATTGATGACACTATGGTCAAGAATAGAGGAAAGGAAGATCATCTTATACATCTACACCAAGTATTTGGCACCTTCAGGAGGCATGGCATGAAGCTCAACCAGGAGAAATACTCAATTTATGTGTCATCCGGACAATTCCTGGGACATATCGTGGACCGGACTGAGATCCAAGTCATCCCAACACAAGTCAAGGCCCTGATGGAAATAAAGGAGTCCCGAACACATAAAGATGTTCAAGTCCTAACTGGAAGAGTGGTTGCCCTTAGCAGGTTCATTTCAAGACTCACCGATTGATGCAAACCATTCTTTCAGGCGATCAAGGCAAAAAATGGAGAAGTTTGGGGTCCTGAACAATCTGAAGCCCTAGCAAAGTTAAAGGAGTACATGACCAGGCCCTCGATCCTATCCACACCAGGTCCCGATGAAGTCTTATATCTTTATCTAGCAATATCCTCCGTCTCAACCAGTGTAACCCTCATCGGAGAGGATGGGAACCTGCAGATGTCAGTTTTCTACACCAGTAAATCCTTGACTGAGGCAGAAACCCGATATATCAGGTAATAAAAGTTGGTTCTATCACTGGTAAATGCAAAAAACTGATTGAGGCATTATTTTGAGGCTCATCCAATCATTGTCCTGACCTCCACACCTATCTGGGTTATTATGTCAAAACCTGACCTTTCGAGCAAAATCTCCAAATATACTATCAAGTTGGGCATATTTGACATAACTTACATACCCCGGGTTTCATCAAGGGACAGGCGGTGGCAGATTTCTTACCTGAAGATAAAACTAAAGAACCCGACTAGCAGACTAAACCAGATACTTGTAAGCTTTTCGTGAACGGATCAACCAGTTCTAGCGGATCGGGAATCGGATTGGAGATCCAGACACCCAATGTGACACACCTCCACATGTCAGTGCAACTACAGTTCCTAGCCACTAATAATGAGGCTGAATATGAAGCGATCATATCTGGCTTAAGATTAGCCCAAAGCCTCCAGATTCAGGCCTTAGTAGTGCACAGTGACTCTCAGATAGTCATTCGACAAATTAAAGGAGAGTACGAGGCAAAAGACCCCAAAATGGAGTTTTACTGGGCACTTGTGTTGAAGGAAATAGAGAGCTTTCAAAAAATAACCTTCACTCAGATCCTGAGAAACGAAAATTCTATAGCTGACAACCTAGCCGATCAGGCATTCTCAGTTGGAGAGGACCTGACCTAGGTTGTGTTGGTGGATTTTATAACCAGATCAAGTATTTCAAGAACCCAAACAAATGATGTTTATTCCATGGGAGCCCGGCTTAATGGATTCCTTGATGAATTACCGAAGGCATAAGACGCTCCCGGAGAACAAAGCTGAAGCTCACAAGATCCGAATGAATTCAACCCGATATTTAGTTATAAACAGGCAACTCTATCGGAAGTCCTTCTTGGGTCCTTATTTAAAGTGTATTACGCCTTCAGAATCAAGAGCAGTGATGCAGAAGATCCACAGTGGATCTTGTAGGAACCACTCGGGGGAAGATCCCATGCCCATAAAATACTCTCCCAAGGATACTTTTGGCCCTATCTGTCACAGGACGCCGAGGATTACGTCCAGAGATGAAAGCCATGCTAGATGTATGGGGAAACTATTCATCGACCACCCGAGTTCCTACACCTAACCATAGTCCCATATCCATTTGTTCGATGGGGAATGGATATTGTAGAACCTCTCCCAAAGGCAATTCGATCAAATTCTTATATCTTCCTGGCCACTGATTACTTCACTAAATGGGTGGAAGCTGAAGCCTATCCAGTCATCAAGAGTAGCCACATCATCAAGTTCATTAGGAGCCACATAATATGCAGATTCAGGCTACCAAGGATAATTATGATGGATAACGGGATAAATCTAGACAACAAGGAGGTGAGAGAGTTCTTTTCCTAACATGGTATAAACCAGAATACATCCTTCATCAGGTACCCACAAGGGAATGGATAGGCTGAGAGGATAAATCGAACCATATTCAACACCCTAGCCAAAAAACTTGAGGAAGCCAAAGGGGCCTGGCTCAAAAAGCTACCTGAAGTGGTCTGGTCCTACAGAATGATCCCCAAGCAACCCACTGGGGAGACCCCCTTTGCCATGGCGTATGGCACTAAGGTTGTGATCCCTACAGAGGTCAGGGTTCCAACCCTCTGAAGCCAGGCCTGGGTAGAAGGCCCAAATAATAAGCACCTAGCTCACAACCTTGATCTACTAGATGAAAAAATGGAGGCAGTCGGGATCAGGCTAGTCGCCTACCAACGGCGTGTCTGAAACCGTTTCAATAAAAAAATTCAAAAGAAGAGAGTTCCAGGTCGAAAACATGGTCCTTAGGCAAAAATTTGGACTCGTGGGCAAGCTCAAGGAGCCTTGGGAGGGCCCGTACACCATTACCGAAGTCATCAGGCGCAGAGCATACCGTGTCCAAAGGAATGAAAATGGTAGAATGGAGCCGAACTCCCAGAATGCCTCTCGCATGAAGAGGTACTACTCGTAACAGGCCAAGTTTACTTTTACTTTGTTCATTTTTGTAAAAAGGCCTCAGCGCCGGATCAATTAAAAATAGGCATCAGTAAAATTATTTTTCTTGGTAAAAATAGCTTACAAATGACTACTGATGCAAAAATAAACCAAGTATTGTCATGTCTCTCGCATTGCCTCAAGTGCCCGAAGACACAACACTGATCCAGAAGAGGTCAGAAATTTTATAAAAAGACAAACCAAGTGTTGTCATGTCTCTCGCATGGCCTCAAGTTCCCGAAATATACAACATTGATCCAAAAGAGATCAAAAAATTTACAAAAATACAAATCAAGTGTTGTCGTGTCTCTCGCATGGCCTTAAGTGCCTGAAAGATATAACGTTGATCCAGAAGATATCAAAATTTTGCAAAAAGATAAAACAAGTGTTATCCTATCTCTTGCATGGCCTTAAGTGCCCGAAAGACACAACACTAATCTATAAGAGATAAAAATTTTGTAAAAAATAAATCAAGTGTTATCATGTCTCTCACATGGCCTCAAGTGCCCGAAAGACATAACACTGATCCAGAAGAGATCAAAATTTTGTAAAAAATAAACCAAGTGTTGTCATGTCTCTCATATGGCCTCAAATGCCCGAAAGACATAACACTGATCCAGAAAATATAAAAAAAATTAAAAAATACAAACCAACCATTGTCTTGTCTCTCGAATGGCCTCAAGTGCTCGAAAGACATAATATTTTTTGGCAAAAATAAATTAAGTATTACAGAAATCATGAGTTTCATTCAAAATATGGGCCCCGGTGGCCAAGGCTTATAAAATGTTTTACCAAAATAAAAATCATGGCAAAAACATACCTTCATGGCAATCTCTGGATCGGTCAAGGCTAACTCTGCCCGATCGATCTGTGTCAGCTTTTTTCATTCTACCGGGGTCCAGATCTAGAAACCCATTTTCCGAAGAGCAACATCAATATCAATGGTCTCGTTCCCCGCGACCAAGAAGCCACCACCTGAAAGTTTTATCTTTGGTCCCCATGGAACGAGTTGCTCCTTCCCAGATGCAGCTCCGTAGTCCGCCATTATGCTTGGCAATGATGTCATGGTCAGATGGGACTAAACCGATCAATCAGGGACATCTTCCTCAGACCGGGAATGTTGTACGCCCATCAGATTGGCCCCTCCCTCAACTGATCGAGATCCAGGAATGGGAATCCCTCTCGAAGAAGCGATAGAAGGCAAATCGGCAGTATCCTCCCCAGAAGGAGGAGGAAGAGGAATTATTGGAGGACTTCCCGATAGTGGTGGAGGAACCACCCCGAGGGGAGGAGTTGGAGTACCCTGGGACATTGGATTGGCTTGAGCATCCCGTGGCACCGAAGGGTTGGTTTGAGAGCTCGGTACTCGCTTGGCCTTCTTCTTAAGAACGGGTGGCAGGATCCTCAACATAGTGTTCTCTCCTTCTAATGTTAGTTCCTAAAAATTTGCACCAGTCAGGTAATTTCCACACATCCTCAGGGGTTGACCCCAGATTTTAGACTTAAGGATATCAAATCTGGATGATATATAGTTTGGAGTTTTAAACCGGTTGGGCGCTCCCATAAACTCTAGCACATGATGATCCAACTTATCATTGCACTGTTCACAATAGCATGACCCTCTGTGATAATGTTTGAAAAAAGGAAATATATGTTGATTAAACACCCTAAGGACTACGAATCTGGCTGAGTCGGGAAGCCTCCAATTTCCTCTCACCGGGATCATCCTTTCTTTCCACCCCTTATTGGACTTCTCATTGCCATCGTACATCCTTCTCCCACTTAAAGGAAAAATATTATACTGACCCCTACAGTCCTTCTGGTTCTGTATCTTATAAGAGAACAAGAGCTTAGCAAGATCCAGATCAAGGCCCATCTCCCGATTGATCATCAGGACCATAGCCACGGTCCTAAAAAAATTGGGCCCCACTTGAAGCGGAGCCAGACCTAAGGTGGACAGGACATAGAGAAAGAAATGGTGGATCAGAAAATGAAGAACCTAAAGATGGAAGGCCAACAACAAGATCTGATCATCCCTAACCCCCTCCCCTATCCTGAAATCACACTTCTTGGGATAATTCTTAACTATCACCCCATCGGGTATCCTATATTTAACCCTTAATTTCTTCAACACAATATTTACCCTATGTGTATGGGGAAGGGGATCCGCATAGAATTGATCTCCCGATCTTCCTCCAGCTAAATCCCCACCTACATCAACGGTTTGGGTGACTTCAGGAGGACTAGATCTTACCATCCTAATCACCTCTACCAATGGGGAACTAAGGAGGTGTCAGGATCGATAGAAAAAGGGAGACGGTCACTACTCGACCGTGTATCATCACTATCAGACATATTGACAGAAAGGTAGGAGAGTTGGAAGAAAGAACTTATTCTAAGGTGGATTCCGGTGAGATTTTGTGGTTTTCCGGGAAAGAGGTACAGATTCTAGCAATAACAAGTGGAGAAACCAAGTTACAGAGAGTTTTTGAGAGCCAAGAGCTTTGAAATACAAGAAGTGTTTCGTAAATGGACCCTAGGGTATTTATAGAGGTCACCGAAAGATGCAAAGAGTCATGTGCACAAGAAACAAAGCATCAAGCCGTCTTCTCAACCCCCATCGCGCGAATCAAGGCCACCTAAGTCATTAATTTGAAATGTTAATGATGGTACAACTGTCCTATTTAATAAAATTGTCACATCACCCCAACAGAGGTGATGTATATATCTTCCCTCCCACACTTTTCCTTCTTGGTAATGGGTCTGACTGCCCAAAAGCCCACAACCAAGAAGAGGGCATGTGTAAGTGTGAAAATCTCCAGACCTATAGAGGCCCGTCATGCATCGGGCACATCAAGCTAATAGCCCAATAACATCACCGAAAGCCCAAAGATAAAGGCCCATTTCAAGCTAAAATTACTTTAAAATAAAGATAGTGATGTAAGAGAGATAGAAGTAATGATGTAAGCAAAATAATGTTGCCCTAATGGGCTCGAAGCCCAAAAAGGGAATGTATATAAAGGAAGCAAAATCTAAATAAACCATTCATTCTTGTATTGTGCATTTTTTGGCATTTACAGAGACCTCTGCCCATCTTGCACTCTCCCCTAGTGGGTCTTTCCCCTACTCTTTTCACTAACATGAGTGGTAGTGTGCCTGCACCATTGTCACCCTTGGAGCCTTGACTGTTGTCCCTTGTCTGGATTCCTCATCCTCTTCTTCTAATAGGTTTATTTCCCTATCATACCCTGACTTTCATGAGTGTGGCAGTAAGGTAAATCGAGTGAATGACCCACCCTCTCTAGGAAATGGATTGATGAAGGATTGTTCTAAGGGGTGTACTTACCCTTCTTTTTCTGCCTTCGAGAGAGGTGTTATCATGGGACATGCTTGCAACCCTAGGATCTCTCCTAGAGAGAGAAAGAAATAAATAAAATAGGCCAAAATATTAGCTAGGGCTAGAGTTGTTAAGGCTATGGAGGAATCTGTGAGATTCTTTGAGGATCTCAGCTCACCTAACCTTGTTTAATGTTTATGGGTGTATGGAATGTGAGGGGAATGAATAACCCCTCCAAACTCTTGGAAGTTAGGAATTTTTTTAATGAACACAGATTTGATATTGTTGGATTAGTGGAAACTAAAGTTAAGTTGAATAGTATGAATAATGTTCATCAGTATTTGTCACAATGGCCTCTGTTATCCAACATTTCTATGGCCCCTTTAGGCAAATTATGGATCCTATAGAATCCTGGAAATGTTAATGTGGAGTTTGTGTATATGTCTAGTCAAATGATTCATTGCAAAGTGACTTTTATCAACTCTGATCAGGTTTGTTTTACCACCTTCATTTATGGCCTCAACACTATTGAGGAAATAAGGGATTTATGGAGGGATTTAGTTGTTATAGGCAATGATATTCATGATCAACCTTAGATTCTTTTAGGTGATTTTAATGCTATTAAAAGTCTTGGAGAGAAATTTTGGGGCAGCACTTTGTGGACTCCTGCTATGAATGACCTCAATAACTGTTTGAGTGACATTAGTGTTGATGATCTCAGTTTCAATGGCATATTTCACACCTGGTCTAACAGAACTCGTGGGACAGGGGTGGTTGCTGAAAAACTAGATAGAGCATTGGTAAATCCTGTTTGGTTAAATGTTTTCCCTAATTCTAGTGTTAGGTTTCTTCCTCCTATGGGATTTGACCATAGTCCTGGGATTGTGTCCTTAGGCCAGTCCACTCCTAAAATGACCCCATTTAAAATTTTTAATTATTGGGTTGAGCACCCTGAGTTTTTTAAAACTATTGTTGAGGTGTGGGAAAGGGTTATTGAAGGATGCCATATGTTTAGTGTTACCTCTAAGCTCAAACTCCTCAAAACAAGGCTGAAGTTGTTAAATAGAAAGGCTTTTGGTGATATTACTAAAAGAGTTAAACATGTTAAGTCTAAGCTTGTTGATATCCAATGTGAGCTAGATATTGATCCTAGGAATAGTGTGCTAAGAGATTAGGAGAAGGTTATGGCCTTCACTTATGCAAGTCTTAGTAAGGTAGAGGAACAAATGTTTAGGCAAAAATCAAGGGTTAATTGGATTGCTATGGGTGACCAAAATACTATTTTTTTTCACAAGTGTATTAAACAAAGGCAGAATAGAAGAATGATCTCTTGTGTTCAATTGTCTGATGGGACTGTTTCTAAAGATTGCAGCAAGGTCATAAAGGATATTTTCACTTCCTTCTTCAATGATGTTATTGGCAGTAATACCTATGATACTCAGGTTCTATTCCTCTTTCCCAATTTGTACTTAAAACTATTGATGATGATGTCTCTGCTAGTTTGTGTGTTATTTCCACTGATATTGAAATCAAGGATTGCCTTTTCTCTATTAAATCAAATAAATGACCTTGATGGTTTTAATGCCTACTTTTTAAAAAAAGACTAGGCATATTATTGAGAAAGAGGTCACTTATGCTATCAAAAAAAAAATTGAAAATGGTATGATGCTTAAAAAAATCAATACCATATTTTTTGCCCTTATCCCCAATCCTAATTCACCTGCTGATTATAGGCCTATTGCATGTTGTAATGTCATTTACAAATGTATTTCTAAACTTCTTCCTAATAAGCTTAAATTTGTTTTACCTTCCCTCATTGACAAAGCACAAAATGCCTTTATCAAAGGAAGGAGGATTGGGGACAATATTTTATTGGCACAGGAACTTATGAGAGGGTATCATAGGGATGTGAACCCTCCTAGATGCACTCTCAAAGTTGATCTCCATAAGGCCTATGACTGCATTGATTGGGAGTTTATCCTAAATGTGCTACATCTAATGAATTTTCCACCCATTTTCATATCCTGGGTGAGGAATTGCATCTCAACAACCACATTTTCTATACCTGTCAATAGTGAAATTTGTGGATTTTTCAAAATTGCTAAGGGGCTGATGCAGGGTGACCCTTTGTCCCCATCCCTCTTTGTTATTTCCATGGATGTACTCTCTTCTATAACTAATGTCTTGACTTCAAATGACCCTTTATTCTCCTACCATAGGAACTCCCAGTGTCCTTTGTTGATGATATTTTGATTTTTTTTATAGCAATTTATCATCTGCTCTCACTATTAAAAAAGCCCTTGATTTATTTTCCTCTTTTATTCTGGGCTTTGTCTTAACCCTTCTAAAAGTCAGCTTTTCTTTAGTGGGATATGGAATTGGATAAAACAGCAATTTGCAATATGTTCAATTTCCCTTCTGATTCTCTCCCAATTAGATATTTAGGTCTCTCCATCATCTTTTCAAAGCTATTTGTTGTTGACTGCCAATATTTGGTTGATAGAATGTTTTCTAAGGTTGCTAGTTAGACTACCAGAGCCTTGTCATTTGCTAGCAAGCTCCAGTTGATTCAGTCCATACTGGCTAACATTCACATTTATTGGACAAGTTTATTTTTCATTCCTAGCAAGGTCCACAAATGATTAAGAGATTTTTATGGAGTGGCCATGAATTGCTGCACAACAAAGCTAAAATGGATTGGAGTAAAGTTTGCTTGCCTAAAGCTGTTGGGGGTCTGGGTATTCAAGATATAAAGTTGGGGAACAAGGCCTCATTGTTGAAGCACTTATGGACTTTATGCTCTAAAGGGAATGACAATATATGGAAGGAGTGGGTGATGAAAATTTTGATCAAAAGAAAGAGCATATGGGAAGTACAAATCAAAGGGTATAGCACTTGGTTTTGGAGAAAACTTCTACAGCTCAGACATTTGGCTCCACCAATGGTCTTTCATAAAATTGGTAATGAAAACTCAACTTTGGCTAAGTTTTAGAGAAAATCACATACCTCTAACCCCATCTAGGGTATTTAGAACAATGGTTGATGAGATTCGGATGAGAGTTTTCTCTGTAAAATTGTTGGGTTGTCCCTATGCATCCCCTATTGCCTCTGAGTGGGATTTACCTTCTACTTTTCATGATCTCACTAGCCATAATTTGTTCTTCACCTTCAATGGGACTCTAACAAATGCTCCCCAGGCCCCTTTAGCTCCCTAACCAACCACTACCAAGACCATAACCTCCATAGATGCCTACCCATCCCTTCCCCTCTATTGCCACCACTAGGGAGAGACGATTTGTTTGTTGAAGTGCCATATTTTTTCTCCTATGAGTGATGTTATACAAACAAAAAAGCAGTCCACTTGAAGTCGCTGATGAGTTTACCAATCAATACTTGGGTGATGGAGACTATGTTGTATGGATGGATGATTTGAGGAAGGATGTGTTGATCGGCGGTGTATGATCAAAGGTTGCCTTTGCCTTTTTAGGGTTTAGCGTATTTTGTGCTAGGATCTAATTTAGGGATCTAATGGCTTGTATGATTTTTTGGGTCTTGAAAGGGTATTTTGTCTTAACTACCCTTGGTGTTAATGTTGTGGGGTGTTTTAAGAACCCTAGGGCTTGCTTGGTTGATGGGTTTTGGGCTTGTTGGTCTGGTCTGGTCTTTGGTTTGAATACCATACCATGTTTGGGTTGTTTGGCTTTGATTTTTTAAAACCAGCTCATCTAAAACCAAGTTAGCCCATCTCTCACTCAAAATTAAAAAAATAAAAAATAAAAAATTCGTAAAAAATATATAAAATTCAAATATATATATATAATTCAATATATATATAATTCCAAAAATATATAAAAATAATTCATAAAAATTATATAAAATAAAAAAAACATATAAAATTCGAAAAAATATATAAAATCCATAAAAAAATATATAAATTTCATAAAAATATATATATAATTTGAAATATATATAATTTTAAAAAACATATAAAATTCGAATAAATATATAAAACTCATAAAAAATATATATATAATTCAAAAAAAACATATCAAATTCGTAAAAATATATAACAAATTTGAAAAACCCATATAAAATTCGAAAAAAAAAACATATAAAATTCGAAAAAATAAATAAAATTCGTAAACAATATATAAAATTAAAAATATATATATGAATTTTATATATTTTTTTCAAACTTTATATAGATTTTTTGAATTTTATATATTTTTTTCAAACTTTATATAGATTTTTCAAATTTTATATATTTTTTTCAAACTTTATATAGATTTTTTGAATTTTTTTTTTTTTCACATTTTATATATTTTTTACAAATTGTTTATATTTTCTTATGAATTTTATATATATTTTTGAGTTATATATATATTTTTGAATTTTATATATTTGTTTACGAAATATATATATATTTTGAATTTTCTATATTTTTTTCTAATTTAATTAAACTCTAGGCATATTTTGGTCCAAAATTATAGGGAATTGGGTAAGTTGATGTAAAATGAAACCATATGGAGGTTTTCTGATATGGAGGGAGGTAAGTTGATGCAAAATGAAATCATGGGGGGGCTTTGCTGATAATAGTCCTTTCTTGTATTTCTCAAATAGTTTTTCGCTTTTTTTCTTTATTTTTTTCCATCTCTTTTATTAATTCTCCTGATCGAATAATTTTTGGAACAATTGATTTTGTTTAAGTGTATATATATTTATATATATATTTAATAAATTTTGGAACCAAACCAAATCGTTACAAAACAGAGTTTAGATCTAGGACAAGACTAGGCAATGCCAGAATAACAAGACCAGACTAGATCAGATCATACCAGACCAGACCATACCAGTTTCCAAATAGACCCCTATTGTTATGTAATTCTCTCTTTTTCTTTGTTTATAAAATTTATTTATTTTTCAAAAAAAAAAAAACAAAGAAAGAGGTGTACATAGCCAAGCCTAAAATATACTAATTAGAAGGTTGTTCTCATGCGAGCGAAAGCTAGTGTTCCTCTGGCCGCTTACAAGCTCTAGTAGTGCCCATCTTGCTCCCATCAGGGACCAGCCTCTGCAAAACCCTAATTCTCTGAAGTGATCACTAGTTTCACATTTCTTATAGCATGTCCAGTGCGGAACGCATTTTTATTTTGGAGTTCTGTTTTTAGTTGAAATAAATCAGGAGTTTTTGTTGTAGGGTGTTTTTAGATAAAATAGGAATCAATAATTTTGGATCTGTATTAAGTTTGCCCCAAAAATATTTTAGCTACTGTGTTTAAACAAATAATGCAAAAAATACCAGAAATATCGAATTATTATTTATATTTTTGTCTTGAAACATTTTAACTATTCATATTACTATACAAAATAAAATATACCACACCAATCATGGTATAGGCCAAAATGGGAACTGATTTCCAATTCAGAACAGATTATAAAAAACAAAGCACATGCCAAACATTCTCGAGTCCCAAGTAGGAAAGACAAATAAGCTTGTTCAGTTCCAATCCACAAACAAAATAATCTGAAATATGACAAAATCAAATTATTATTTTTTTCCCTCTCCCAACCGGGACTAGTTGAGGAAGAGAAACTAGACTCCTTCAATGTACCCTACTATACACCATGTCAAGAGGAAGTGCGAGACCTAGTGTCGAAGGAGGGATCATTTGTGATTGAGAGGTTAGAGACGTTTGCAATTGAATTTTTGGACCAGGAAGAAAAAGATACTAAGGCCCCGTTTAGTAATCGGATTGGTTCGGTTACCTCTGGTCCAGTCTGGTCTTGTCTGATCTTGGTGGTGTTATAAAATTCTATTTAATAAGCGATTTGGTTTGATGTTTGACAAACTGTCTGATTCCAAACTTCTTTGAACCAGACCATGTTTGACAAACTGGTCTGATCTTAAATTTCTAGTAAACTGTGAAAATATTAAATATACTTTATATGATGTAATAACCTTAAAACCCACACATTTAATTTGTAAACATTTGTTAAAGTCTTTTGATTGACTTTTATTATGTATGTCTTACATAATAATGTTATATTGGTTTCGTAAAAATTTCTCATAGTATGATTACTGCACTCCAATTATCAAATATAACAACAAATTGGTTTATACAAGCCATATTTTTTATTATCTAAAAATTACGATAACACAAATTTCACAAGTCATACACTAATATTACATAACGACTTCAACTGTCAATAACATGTAAATAATACACTCTGATATTTTGGCTTTTAAAAAAAATTATTATTTATCATTTACTATTTACTATTTATTTATTACTTATTATAATATATATTTATTTATTATAATTTTTATATATTATTTAATTCATTTTGTTTATTATTTAGTATTTATTATTATTTATTCATCTATTTTTATTTGTTTATAAATATATTTTATTAATTTATTATTGTATTTATTTATTATTTTTATTTATTATTTAATTCATTTTATTTCATTTAGTTTTTTTTTATTTAATTAATTTAATTTATTAATTATTATTATGTATTATTTAATTAATTTTGTTTATTATTCATTTTTTATAAATATAATTAATTTAATATATTATATATTATTATTTATTCATTTATTTTAATTAATTTATAAATATATTTTATTCATTTATTATTTATATTATTATTTATTCATTTATTCATTTATTTATTATTATTATTATATTTATTCATTTTGCTTATTATTTATTATTATTGTTATGTATTATTTAATTCATTTTTCGCATTATTTATTTATTCTTATTTTTATATATTATTTAATTCATTTATTTTTATTTGTCTCTAAATATATTTTATTAATTTTTTATTATTTAATTAATTTAATTTATTAATTATTATTATGTATTATTTATTTCATTTTGTTTATTATTCATTTTTTTATAAATATAGTTCATTTAATTTATTATTTATATTATTATTTATTCATTACTTTAATTAATTTATAAATATATTTTATTCATTTATTATTTTTATTATTTTTTATTATTATATTTACTCATTTATTATTATTTGTTTTGAATTATTTAATTAATTGTGCTTATCATTTATTTATTTATTATTATTTTATGTATTATTTAATTCATTTTTTATTATTAATTATTTTTATTTTATTATTTATATTATTTTTTTATCATTTATTATTATTTATTTATTCATTTAATTAATTTATGAATATATTTTATTAATTTATTATTTATATTATTATTTATTATAAATATATTTTATTATTCATTATTTTGTTTATTTTTTATTCATTTATTTATATTAATTTTTAAATATATTTTATTTAATTTTAATTATTTATATTATTATTTTATTCATAAATATATTTTATTTTATTTTTATTTTTATTTATTCATTTACTTTTATTAATTTATTATTTTATTCATAAATATATTTATTTTTTTATTTTTATTTTTATGTATGATTTAATTCATTTTATTTATTATTAATTATTTTATTTTTTTGTTTTGTTTTAGATATTGGTTAGATGTGGTTCAATTATTGAAGAATATTTTAGTTAGATTTTGGATAGATTTTGTAACCAGACCAAATAAAACCACCAAAAATTGTGGTCCTAAAAAATGTTATTTTAGTTCAATTTGGTCCAACTTGGTATGGTTATATTTTTTGAGACCAATGCAAAACAAATATGGTCTGGTCTCAAAAAATCATGACCAGACCAGAAAAATGGGTTCATAACCAGTAAACAAATAGAGCCTAAGGGAGAAAAGCTAGCCAAGAATAACAGGGGCTTTACAGAATCATTGATCTCATACCACTTCGGAGAGGAGATAATGGAGGATTTTTATCGGAAATTTACTCGTATAGTGGTTGAGGACATGGCCAAAGAATCAATGCAGACTACAAGCATTATTGTTATGCTAAGCAGGATCATGGGATAGCTTAATTATATCTAAATTAAACTTTCAAATAAGTAATAGTTACTAGGCAAGGTTCAAATTATTTAGTAGCTCATTTGAGAGAATTCGAAGTTGAATAACAAAATGTTAACTAATTGGAGAAATGCTTGGATTAAAAGGAAGGGGTTTGTTTATGCTATCACAATACTATGGTTAATGAAAATTTCAGTCCTGCAACTACAATATCAGTAGTAGTGACTGTAACTAGACACAGATTGTCTAGGCCAGACTTTCCCAGCATCATTTGTACTCGATAAGCGGGATCAACATATTTTCTATGAACACGCTCCTAGTTCTTAGGTAGTAAACAACCTTAAATACTTCAAAAATAATGGCTCGGATTAAGTTTCCTATTTTTTCAGTCTTTTATTACAAGAACTTCTTGTAAGACAATTCTTCACTTACAAGAAGTTTACTAGAGGGGTGGAGTTTCTTGTATTCAACTTCTTTGTTTGATAAGGTGACACGAGCCGGTGTTCTTAGTCTTTTGTATGATTATGGTGAAATATCGTCATCAATGACCTGGGACGGACCCAGGAAATAATGTGAGGTTGTTTCTCGTGGTTTGAAGAGACAAGGCAAGTGTGCAAGGACACTTAGCACATAGTTGATACAGGTTGGACTAGTGTTTCAATATTGGCAAAAATGAATTTTTACTCCACAAGTTCCAACATAGTACTATTGTAGTGTCCCATTTTTTGAGAGCAAATCTTCAATACTTGTTTCATTCAAGTTTTTCAGTGATTTCAGTTTGAGCTCTTATTCCCATTATGTTTTTGTTATTAAGTATGTTTAGCTTAGAAGATTTTCTGGAGTTTGGATGGTTTTGATGTATGTGTCACTGACGTTGATTTCAACAAGTTCAACAAATTGACCTCATTGATGAGTTTATGAGAAATGAAAATTTCATCACTTGCAAGTAGACCTGTCAATGGATCGGATTCGGATCGGATCAGTTAAATTCAAATCCAATTTGTTAAGAAATCGGATTATCGGATTCGGATTCTAATCGGATTATCGGATTTTATTTTCAATCCATATCCGATTAATATCGGATTCGGATTATAATCGGATTATTGATAAGTCTATTGATAAGGATGATAAAAACTCCCTATCCGCGATCCGAATCCGATAATTCGATAAATTTTCACTTAATTAATTCATATTCGAATTTCTTCATTATAGAATATCTGATCCGAATATCTAATTAAAAAAATACAAAAATCAATAAATACTGAAACACTAAAATTATTCACACTTTTAATAATTGTATTTATGATCAATCATTATTAATAAATAATAAAATAATTAACAACTAACATTTATATACATGTACAGTATTAAATATATACACATATATATATATGTATATTTTATCGGATCGGATTATTATCGGATCGGATTAGGCTAATCCAAATCCAATTTGTTAAGGAATCGAATTATCGGATTCAGATCATATTCGGGTTATCGGATTTTTTTTGCAATCCAAATCCGACTAATCGGATCGGATTCGGATCAAAATCCAATCCATTGACAGGTCTACTTGCAAGTTAATTCATATACCTCAATTGAGTCTGATGTATGCCATAATGCACATTAAGTACATTACTAGTTACATAATTGGAATGTTTCAAAGAATAAGCTAAATCGAGGCAGTGTTTTCAGGAATGTGGTGCAAATTTTTTTTGAAAGAATCTGCTTGGTTTTTGTTTGAAAAAGCTTTTGCTTAGATAAGATAACGTTTGATTTTTGTTTGACAAAACTTTTGCTTAGATAACATTTTGAAAAGGTGGTAATCGCCCTTTGATGTAATGGATAAGACCCATACTTGCACTTATCTACGAGTTTAGCAATTTACCAAGGCCCTTTTTAAATTACCATTCTTTTTTTTTTTTGAAAATCGAGGTGTTTGGGGCTTTCACTCCGATTAATCTACATGTACAAAGCAATCCCGCTACACATATGAATCGGATAAAGCTCGAACTATGTCTGCAATCGTGACCCCAAAACCCATGAAATTACCATTATTAGGTTCCACCATATGCATGAATTGCAAGAAAACCAGAAAGAAAATGCCAATCTTTCTAAGAAAAAAGTAGAAAAACATGTGCTATTATGACAAATATACATTACAAAGCCACAAACTTATAATAGATCCAAAAGCCCATCATCTTTGGTGGGCCTCACTAACATTCTCTCTCGGACTTAAACCCAAAAAGTAAAGCCCTTCAGAAAATGCCATACATACACTTCCCACATAATAATACAAAATACATTCCCATAAAACAACAACAAAAACAACGACTCAAACTCTCAGTCCTTCATTTGCATTGGACGAAGCATCAACGGCCCCAAATAAAAGCATAAAGTGATTTGGTCAACCCATGTTTACTTTGACTTGAAAGGGATGGCCCTGATCACCACCACGTGGTACAGAGCTGCGAGTGCTGCTCCAATGAAGGGTCCCACCCAGAAGATCCACTGCATCGCACCATACAATAAGAATTAAAGGCTAGCATCGTTGGTGTCTTTTAGTGTTTGGATTGTCTATTGATATCACAAATTCTTAAAAGATAAGATAAAGAAAGTGGTGCTTACGTGGTCATCCCAAGCGTGGGCCCTGTTGTAGATGATCGCTGCACCGAGACTCCGAGCCGGGTTGATTCCGGTACCGGTTATAGGAATGGTCGCAAGGTGGACCAAGAACACAGCGAACCCAATTGGCAATGGTGCCAAAATCTGAAATAGTCCAATCACACCATCATAAATAGTGTGTAAAATTTAAGAAAAATGATATATATATATATATATATAATTAACCATAAAATACATTGATTTTTATATAATTAACCATAAAATACATTGATTTTGATTTTGATTTTATCGCACAATAATAGTGATTATTAGTGTAATAAATATGATCACAACTACCATAAATAATTGAATGAAACTCTTTGAAGGATTAATATACCTTAAAAATTAAGGTAGATCCATTGAATTAGGACACCAATTTCATTTGTTTTTAAAATTATATCAATTAATTTTAGTAATTACTTACACTCAATATAAATTGATCGAATAATCTAACTTTTCCATGTAGATAATGAAAACTTTATCATTTTATCACAGGATTTTGTTGGGTGCAAACAAACCAAATTCAATCAAGTGGTTTACTTATTTAATAAATAAATAAATTTGTAAGTGCAATCAACCCATTTTTAAAATATAGTATATATACACATATGTGCATATGGAAATATATATTTGCTTACCGGGACGTGGGAGTCTCTGGCGCTACGCTTGGCATCAGTGGCGGAGAAAACAGTGTAGACGAGCACAAAAGTACCAACAATCTCAGCACCAAGCCCTGATCCCTTGGTGTAACCAGGGGCCACAGAGTTGGCGCCACCACCAAGAACCTCATATTGGCCTTTCATGAACCCCTTCACTACACCAGCACCACATGTGGCACCAAGGCACTGCATCACCATGTAGAACACTGCCCGAGTCAACGACAACTTCCGAGCCAGCAACAACCCGAATGTCACCGCCGGATTTATATGTCCTCCTGCACCATTCCCACGTACACCTCATGTATAAATAATTGCATACACCGAAAATAATTTTTCATATCTAAAATTTTTAAAAATTTTAATTCCATTTTTACAAACTAAATTATAAAATGACTTTTTCTATGGAACTACTTTCATCGATCTTGTATAACAATTCTTTTTATTTCCGGATCGAGTTCTTATAAAGAGTTTTCAAAAATACAAACGAAGCATTTCACTTTCAAATATGACTCTCACTTGCTTTAGTGTGAACACTTGTCTAGTCTACTACTAAATTAGGGTTGGAAGTGTTTAAGGTTGCACGGTAAATGAAAAAGATCTAACCTGAAATGCCGGCGGTGCAGTAAACGAGGGCGAAGATCATCCCACCGAAGGCCCAAGCGATGCCTTGAATTCCGACCGTTGGGCACTTAGTTGGCGACTTGACAACCCCCATTACTGTCAAAATAGTGATGTACAAGAACAAAAAAGTGGCCACAAACTCGGCTATCCCGGCCCGGTAAAAAGACCACGAACTCAGCTCACCCGGCTCAAACAGCGGAGCCGGTGGCGGTTCGGTGTAGTCCTTGTCACCGCCCTGCGCCGCCGTGCCGATCGGCTGCCTCTCCGGGAACTTGTTAGCTCCCAAACTAACATCCTCTTCCTTTCCCTCCATTTCTCTCAAGGAAATATAGACTTTTCACTCGCTCTCTCTTGGGGGAGTAGTTAATGTGTAGTGATCGTTTGATGGAGTGAGAGGTGGGAGTGGTGGAGTTTCTTATAGGCTTGATGGTGGGCCCATAGTGACGCTGATTAATAATTTTATTTTTGCTATCATGCGACCGACCACTCATAATTAATATTTTGAGGTTTATTCATTATTTTTGTTATGGAATGACTTAATTGCCCTTGGTGAAAACGACGTTGCTTTGGGTCGGTTGTTGTGTTTTGTGTCTTGAAGTCTGACGTGGCAGAATGTGGTCCGCAGATGGGTGAGAGGACCACCGACCATTGGTGAAGTGGAAAAAAATACTAACGTTGGAGGTGATAAATTAAGGGTTTTTGAGGGGCAATTATTCGAGAAAATATAGTGGTGGGACCCGTTCGATGGTGACCGAATTGGTCGGGCGTGATGGGTTTGCTTTATTCTTCACATCTTTGCCGTGCTTTATTTGCCTCGTGTTTATTTGATGGACACGTGGCGGACGATAGTTGGTTTGGTAGAGTGTACCATTAGATTTTTGACACGTAGGTTCACGGCACAATAATTAATAGACTTACCACTTACAAAATATTGTTTGTTGTATCGATTTGTTTGTCACTATTTCCCATATAGCCTGAGGGGAGGGAAAAAA
The DNA here is from genome assembly GCA_963922005.1 of Cornus suecica. Taxonomy (NCBI): domain Eukaryota; kingdom Viridiplantae; phylum Streptophyta; class Magnoliopsida; order Cornales; family Cornaceae; genus Cornus; species Cornus suecica. The sequence goes on from OY998244.1 coordinate 19,038,967, forward strand.
TAAATTAGCAAAAAAGAACTAGTCCGCCGCTGAGTTGTGACAATAAATTCAAGGGTAAATTACACTTTAAAAGTTATAACAAATATTTTTTAGGTTGAAATTCCGACCTGATCAAACATGATCAATATTAGATGAAATATCTAAATTACCTTCAAATTTATTGTTATAAATATTTTTGCTCAAGTCTATTACATTATTATTTCATTTTGCCCTGATTTGAATACACTAATTAGATAATTATGGACAAATCAGACAAAAATCCAATTTTTTACACCATAATTGAGAAATATTTAGGGATATATATATGTCATTTCACTTTTTCAATCATCGGAATTGAACTTTAATAATAAAGGGGTGAAACTGTAATTATCCAAAAAATAGAGGTGAAACTGTAATAAATTATAGGGATAACTTCATTTACACCCTGAGATTTGTCTTATCTTCATTTGGACCCCTCAGGTTTGCATATATTCTTTTACGCTCCCTATATTTCAATATTCTCATCACTTAGACCCCCTGAATGATGACATCAGCCTGAATTTTTTTTAAATTCCTAAACTACCCTCAATGTCTTATCCTTATTCTGTTTGGAAACAAGGATAGTATTTTTATCAATTAGACCCCCTCCCATCATTTAATAATTTAATTTGTATTAAAATTTCAAAATATATATAAAATTTGAAAAAATATATATTAAAATTTGAAAAATATTATAAATTCGAAAATAAATATAAAATTAAAAAATATATATAAATTTTGAAATTATTTTTTCAAAAAAACATATTAAATTTCAAAAAGTAAATATAAAAATCACAAATAACATAAAAAATTTGAAACAAATATATAAAATTTAAAAAAAAACATATAAAATTCAAAAAATATATATTAAATTTCAAAAAAAATTATAAAATCGAAAATATATATAAATTTTGAATTTTTTTTAAAAAACATATTAAATTCAAGACAAATATATAAAATTAAAAAAACAATATAAAATTCTAATAATATATATTAAATTTCGAAAATAATTATAAATTTCAAAAAATATATAAAATTTGAAAATAAATATAAAATTCAAATATATATATATTAATTTTCAAAATAAAAACTAAATTCGAAAATAAATATAAAATTAAAAAAAAATTAATTCTCTCTCTCTCTTTCTCTCTCAGATGCACACACCACACACACACACACGCACACACACATATATACACACATATATATATAGATCTATCTATATATATTTATATACACACATATATACACACATATATATATATATAAGTCGTCGGCCGACCCCTTCCCACCGCCTCCCCGTCGACGCCGCCCCCTCCCCCCTCCCCCGATGGGTCTATATATATATGTATAGATCTATATATGTGTGTGTATAGATCTATATATATATGTGTGTGTATATATATATATGTGTGCGTGTGCGTGTGCGTGTGTGTGTGTCTCTAAGAGTTAGAGAGAGGAGAGAGAGAATAAATATTGAATAGATATTGTGGTGTTTGGTTTGAGGGTTAGATTGATTCTAAGGGGTTGTTTGGTTTAGGGTTTAAATTGATTTAGGGATTAAATTGATTTAAGGGGTGTTTGGTATAAGGGTATTTTAGACATTTCAGACCATGAGGGGGTATAAATGAAGATATGCAAACCTGAGGGGTTAAAATGATGATAGGACAAACCTCAGAGGGTGTAAATAAAGTTATCCCTAAATTATATCTTGAGAGGTGAAAATGTAATTTACCCTAAATTCAATAATAGTAAGGCGTGTTTGGTTTCGATTTGTTTGGTTTAGTTTTCTGAAAATAATTTTTAGAAAATTCAGCTATAAAAATACTTGTTTTCAGATAACTCATTTTTATTATTCTCAAAAAATTATTTTCTATTCTAAAAAATTTCAAAAATAATTTTCAAAACTATAAACCAAACATGCCTAATCTTTTCTGTTACTCATTTTATTTCTTATTGGTTGTGTCTGCTAAGAATAAAAAAACTCCACTATGGCTCTTTATAATAATTAGTACATGATAACTACTGATTCATGGAACTGGATTATAGTACTCATGTCAACTGAAACTTTTAGTTATAATATTCTTGATCATTAGCATTAAGGATAACAAAAACTAATACAGATCGTGACCTGGCTACCATCTCAATTATATCTATGCATGCACATGTATGTATATGTTGTTAAGAGATGGGGAAAAAAAAAGTTACTACAAGCCTATGTACAAATCTCTATGATACTATACAGTCTATACACATGATATATATATGGAAGAATGGCGTGTGCACAACATCTATCTATTACTATTATTTTCTTTCTTCTTTTTTTTCAACTATAAATTAAAGGATTGAATGTTGCATACGATTTCTAACATGAGGGCAGTCAAAAGAAAATTTTCAAATTGCACAAAATACCATTTACACAAATTTGAAATATCTTTCTCTACCATTTTTTATTCTATTTCAATAGACACCTACAAAAATTATTAAAAATGTAACGTGGAAGTCAAATGTTTGTAAATTTGGTATTAAAGTGGTCATATATATGTAACGCCCTAGCTAACATATGGATTGTTTGTTTTGATAAAGAAAGTTACACTGAATAGAGCCTAAAGACCTAATTAAAAGACTATACGAGTTGTGTCCTAGTCTTTAAACCATTACGAATTGCATTTGATGAGGTCTAGGAAATGCTATTATAAGTTACATGCGTATTGAATGTAGAAAATTGTTCAATACAAAAAATGTGTTTACTAACCCGACATGCGTATTGAATGTTGAAAATTGTTCAATACAAAAAATGTGTTTACTAACCCGAACGTTTGGGTTGGCCTAATTGAAAAATGTTTGGGACTTGGTGTTTCAAGAAGCGTAAGGTATTATGTTTGATTCATACTAGGTGCAAATAATTTGTTAGGATCACGATCGCGGATATAGTTCGAACCTTACCAGATTCGTGTGGGGTCGTCTTGCACGAATCCCGTGAATTAGTCGAGGTGCGCATAAGCTGGCCCGGACATCACGGTTATCAAAAACAAAAAATATATATTTACAATAAAAACTATTTATTAGCAAACTAAAATTGCCTACCATTTTAATGTAAAAATTTAATTTTGCACCGTAAGAGATATAGGGTGCGTTTGGAAAGCCTGTTTTTTGTATTTGTTTTCTGTCTTCAAATATAAAAACTATTTTTGTATTTGTCTTTGTTTTTTTCAGCAAAAAACTAAAAACAAAAAAACGTTTGGATGAAAATTTGTATTGAAAAATAAAATGGTATTGGTGGGCGGCAGTGGTGCTCGGCGGTGACCGGCGGCGGCGGGGGAGGTGGTGGTGGGTGACTGGCGGTGGCGGCCGGTGGCGGGGGGTGGTTGGTGGCGGCGGCGGTGGCGGAGGTGGTACCCTAAACAGTGAAAAAACTCAAAAAATAACTAAAAGTTGTATTTGGTGTTTTCACCACTTTTACACACTATTCACATAAAACAGTTTTCTTTGGAAAAAAAAAAGTGAACAGTAAATTTATTTGTCAAATGTGTTTGTTTTTTTAACTGGATGAAGTGTGAAAAATCAAAAATTATTTTCTCCGTATCCAAACGGACCCATAAGGACAAAGTTAGGTAAAACTCATCTACGTAATAAAAAAAAAAAATCCCTATCATGAAGAAAACGTTAGATGTTTTAAGCAAAATTACTGAAAAATAATATCAAAAAAAAAATTACTGGAAAATAATATCAAGCATTGCCACCAAACCAAGCAGCCAAAACAAGAGACAAAGAGATAACAATGCAAGAAACCCTATTTTACCCCACGGGCCCACACAAAAAATTAAATTAAATTACTAAGTTAAAAAAAACAAAAAACGCTAGCATTAGGGCAACCACAGCCACAACCTAATGAAGGGTCCTGTCTAGGAGTGTTCACAAATCGGATTTGACTGCATTGGAAATATTTTGGATAAAATTCACTAATATTGAATTTTTGATTTTTGGAATTAATTTAATTCATTTGTCTAACAAAATCAATTCAAACCGAACCGCAATAAACCAGATTGGTTTGGATCGGTTTCGCGGATTGAAACACAAAATTATATTACCTAAATTGAGAAAACAAATTCATACACTGAACATATATGATGTGAACCACAAGAATAAGTTCATAATTGTTTTTTTTTTAAAAAAAAAGGCAATCAAGCTTAGTATTAATAGAAAATGCTAAAAAGTCATGCAAAGATAGTAAGATATAGGCGAAATTTAAGTTCATACAATGCTCATAGAAGCCCCACAACTACCAATTAATGACAAAGAGAAATCCAAGTTTATACAAAAACCCACCAGGATAACCAATGAATCTGACATAACAGAATGACCTATGGTAATCCACCAACTCAAAAAATAATAGAGAAAATTAAAAATACAATAGAAATTGAGTCTGTAATAGTACCAACTCATAGAACTCTAAAAATGGATCTGTAAGGCACAAAGGATCAGTAACCACCAAGCACTCTGGTACTACATCCAAAAGTCTTCAAGTAGTAGTTATGACTACAAAAGAAGAATTAAATTTAGTTAATTATTAACAAATAATTATAATTAAATTATAGTGAATAAGTAAAATATATTTAATTTATAGTGAAAAAAAAACATACTTGATTCAAAATTCACAGAGTCGAGTGTTTCAATTTTGTCTAATTGTGCTTCAATGTGAATCAGCACTCGCGAGGCATGTATTATTCTAATATTTATTATAACAAATAATTTAATTGAATAAATATAATGTGTTCTAATTAAAATAAGTTATATAAATATTTAAGCATGAAATTAAAATATTTTAAATTTGGGTGTACATTTATCTCTCTTTGTACTTGTTGGATAATTTCAACTATACTTCTTTCTTTAAAGAAGATATATGTCTTTAAATAATAAATTGTTAATAGTACATTTTAATTATAGTCCTTTGAATACAATTTATTTTAAAATTTTAAATTTGGGGCGTACATTTATCTCCTTTATCTTTCTTTGTAAGGGTTCAAAATAATTTAATTATAATTACTTACTTGAAGAAGATGCATATATTGAAACAACAAATTGTAATAATGCACTTTAATGATACTTATTTGAATGTAGCTCTTCGAATCTTATATTTTAGTTTTTTTATTTTTATTTTTTAGGAGATAAATGTATAGAAATCATAAAAAAAATGTCTTACATGTTTATAATACTATAGATATAAATAGATAGTTATTTAGAGTAAAATAAAATATTATGATTTAGTTTAAAATAATATATTATTGATAATAGATATTGTAATTTAGTTTAAGATAATATATTATTTGATATATTTTAATATAAATATACTAAAATATATATGAACAATACTGGATTTGACGGATTATTGAAAATCAAATCTAGAACAGATTCATAAAAAATCGGATTTGGTGTTTTTGGATCCATTTTCAATCCAATCCACAATCAAACCGATCCAATATGTCCGGATCGCATTGGACGGATTGAATTTTCGGATTCGCCGGATTTTTGTCCACCCTAGTCATGCCACATAACCCTGATAAAATACTAAAAAAATTACAAAAAGCAATATACAGTACAATCAAACTAGTTAGTAGGTTTAGTAAAATGTATTTGCAACAAAATTTTAACAACAACTACAAGGATGTGTGTAATAAAAATATATATATAATAACTCATAGAAAACAATACTCGAGTCTTCTTTTACCAAGATAAAGTTCGTAATATCTCATACAATTTGAATACATAGCTAATGAACATAAAATTCATATAAAAAAAATTAGTGTCAATTTCATTTTTTTAAATTTGTGATTACGTGTTAAAATTACATTAGATCACATCAGCACGAAAGACAAACTTCGTTCTCATAGGACAGGATTCAAGTATTTTTCATATATATATATACACACATATATGTATAGAAGTTATTTAGCTACAAAGTTCTCTAAAGTGGAGTTTTTTAATGAGTTAAATATGTGCATAATACGAGTCCATTCCTAGGTCAACATAACCAATTGACACCTACTAGGTTACTAAGATAATTATAAGTAAAAGTTTAACCAAATGACGACAAGCAATCGGTAAATTAGGTATTGAATGAACCATATTAAATTTAAGAGCAAACCGCCTATCAATTTAAGCCCACTACTTTTTTCCAATATATATGTCAATGTTACGTATATGTCCACTTCTCTATTATTTTCGATGGACATAGCTTTGTATCGTTTTAGCATATTAGGCACATAAAAATACAATGGTAAAAAAACATAGCTATCAAAAATAGGCACTGTGATATAGTCCACAATATATATAATGACTTTAGTGGGTATGGATAATGCGTGACTGGAAAAAGGTCGATGTTGAAATCATGAAAATTTGGGTGAGAAGCAAACAATCCATGTGTGGCAGGCAGTATGATTAGGGCATATATATATATATATATATATATATATATATGTGTGTGTGTGTGTGATATACTTCCTTGAACCACCCTCTTTGTACCTCCTCTTGGTCGTGTTCTTCCAGCACCGCCCATTTCCGCCAACAGGCCCACTATGTTCTAGCCATGGTTTTTCCATACCCGCCCCATGTGAGTACGATAGTACAGACCTAATTATTTGTATAAGAACTTAGGCTTCGTAACGATATTATGTTTGAATTTGTTATCGAGGATAGAAAAAAATAATTTGAAGGAATAATTTATTCCTCCAAATTTTTATTTATTATTATTTAAATAATAAGATGATTTGGAGATAAAGGATAATAATGTAAGTGACACTTTATAATACCATAAATAACTTAATAGTCTAAAAGTAAAATTTAAAATACAATTGTATTCTAATAACATATTAAAATATAATAATAAATTAGTTAAAATGATACTTTTCTTTTCTCTCAACTATGTTATCAAATTAGAATCCTATAATTTTTTTTATCATCTTTATTATTTTCTTTCATAATTTATTCAAACACAAATTTCAATAATTGTTATATTTTATTTTCTTTTATGTGATAACTACTGTTATCATTTTTTTCTTCTCTCTAGTTCAACAAAATGCACCATTTATGTTTGTTAGAATAATTAAATAAATAAAAATGTAGATTTTCAAATGATACATTTTAATTAAATGTGTTTGAGAAAATACAACATTTTTCTATCTAATACTTTTTAACGTCTTACTACGACTTATAACGACCAATGGAAGAAATGTGAGTGGGAGTAGTGACTAGTGAGTCCCACCTCATGACATCTCGGCATTAGAACTGCAAATGAATTGAGCCGTTCGTGAATAGGCTAGGGCTCGGCTCGTTAAGAGTTCGCCTCGTGTTCATTCGTTCAGTAAACGAACCGAGTCGAGTCTGAGCACAATTTTTAGGCTTATTTAGTAAATGAGTCAAGCTTGAACATTACTAAGTTCGGTTCGCCAAGCTCGTGAATAGACTCATTTAAGTTAAATAGTAAAATTATCTTATATTTGATAAAATAAAGTATTCAAATTAAACAAATTATGAAGATTGTTGTAAAAACATTATAGGAATTATGCGGCCATAACATAAAAATCAGGGTAATTTACACAAAATTCCCTGAGGTTTCAGGATTTAATCACCAAATCCTCTGTCGTTCGCCAAACCCCCTGATATTTCAGATTTTACTCAAATACCCCTCTCTAGTCAATTTTCATGTCAAAATGACTTAAATGCCCCTCACATAAATTACAGTTTCACCCCTCTTGTTTGGACATATTACACTTCCCCCCTCTTGTTTGGATAATTACACTTTCCCCCATCTATAAAAATATATATATATATAATTTGAAATATATATTTAAATTCGAATATATATATATTTCGAAACAAATATATAAATTTTGAAATATATATATAATTCAAAACAAATATATAAAATTAGAAAAACTATATAAAATTTGGAAAATATATATAAATTCAAATATATATATATATATATATATATGTAATTTGAAACAAATATATAAAATTAAAAATATATATATAAAATTCATAAATAATATATAAAATTTTGAAAAAATATATAAAATTCTAAAATATATATATTAAATTTCAAAAAAATACATAAAATTTGAAACAATATATAAAATTTGAAATATATATATATAAATTTCAAAAAACATATATAAATTTGCCCCCATAAAAAATAGAAATGAAAGAAAAAAAATGATGATGCTAGTATCCAAGAAGAGACAAGCAATCAGCCCACCATCTTACCCTATCACACTTCTTCTTGTCCGATTTTTGCACATTTACCTCTTTTTCCTTTAATATTTTGTCCATTTAAAATAATACAATAAAAAATAAAGATTTAAGTACACAACATGACATGGGTCCCCATTCAACCTCACGTGCCTGGTCCAAACCATACACTCTGTCACGTGTCACACGTGGTGACATAAAAAAATAAAATTCATTTTTTAAATATATATATATTTCAAATTTTATATATTTGTTTTGAATTTTATATATATTTTTAAAATTTATATATATATTTGAATTTTATATAGATATTTTCCGAATTTTATATAGTTTTTCTAATTTTATTTTATTTTTTTTGAAATTTTATATATTTTAATATATTGTTTATGAATTTTATATATATATATTTCAAAATTTATATATTTGTTTCGAATTATATATATATTTTCGAATTTAAATAAATTTTTTGAATTTTATATATATATGTTTTTATGGATGGGGAAAGTGTAATTATCCAAACAAGAGGGGGGAAAGTGTAATATTTTCAAACATGAGGGGTGAAACTGTAATTTATGTGAGGGGCATTAAAGTCATTTTGACATGAAAATTGACTAGAGGGGGGTATTTGATTAAAATCTGAAATGTCAGGGGGTTTGGTTATTAGATTCTGAAACCTCAGGGGGTTTTGTGTAAATTACCTTAAAAACCATTCATAAAAAATTATACTAGTGAAAATATGTTAAAAACAGACATGTAATAACTCAATCGAGACGGCTATTGACAAGAGTAATATATGTTGTAACTGAAACGAGTCATTTCATGAGCAAGCTCGGGCTCGTTCGTTAAACAAATGAGCCAAACTTGAACACAATTTCTAGACTCGTTTAGTAAATTATCCGAGCTTGAACATTTTAAAGCTCAGCTCGACTCGGTTCATTTGCAGCCCTACTCGGCATTCTCTATTTATTTTTTTCAAAAAAAATACTAATTGATTTCTATTTCATTAAAAGACATTATTTTAATTTTAATAAATCGAAGCAAAAGTTAATTGTTTCGTGCGACTCTCTCTAATCTCAAAAATGAGCTTTTTAAATCAAGGAAGTCATCCCCAAAAAAGGTATTTGGTCTTATGTGCACTGCCTTTTAAAGAATATAATTAGGTTGACACCCCTTTAGCCAAAGTCACCTAGAATTATTTTGCAATTTTAGCAAATGCAATAGTGTTGAATGTAATAAGAATATCATTTTATCTCTATTTAAATCTGAATGTTGCATATTTTCACATTGTTTCTAAATGCTACATGTAAATGATTTTTGAAATGAAAAACAAACTCAAATATCGAAAAGCCAAAATAAAGTCCCCGGGAACTTTTAAGAGATAACCCGAATGGTAGTTCAGTTAGAAAAAGGTAGGGACATAGGGTCTCAAAAAATATTAATCTACGTGCGCATAAGCTGATTCGAACACCACAGTTATCTAAGAAAAAAATAATAATAATAAAAAACTTTTAAGAGATGGAAAGGAATTTTTTTATATATAGTGTAAAGGTGGGGTAAATATCATGGTTGTATTGCACTCCCACATCATTGTATTTATGAGTTATTTCCTTCCTTTCATTAAGCGGTTTAATTATATTTTTTTTATTTTATTATTAGATGCAAGTGTAATTTTGAATTTGTAATAATTTAAAATTTGAAATACTCTATTTAATTTAATTTAATTTATAATTATATTATTTTTAAATATTTGGTATTTTCATTTTTTATTAAATAATAATAATAAATAAAATCAGAATCGAACCAATTTTTTTATTCGGTTTTCGTTCCGACTTGGATTTCTAAGAAACCAAAAAAAATCGCCGTCCAAACCGGAATTCAACCGATTTTTAACACCCCTGATTTAAACCAAAATGGCATGTGACGCATGGTGTCATTAAAGAAAAAGGTCATCAGTATCTAGTTACTAGTTACTCTACTTTTGGTAACTAATTTGTTACTTTTTATAACTAATTTGTTACTTTTTAAAGCTTTCTCAAATGGGGTGGTTGACGAATGTGAGTATTAAATACGGGATATGGATATTGGTGAATGACTTTTTGCTTGAACTAGGAAATTATCGTATGAGAAATGGGTGGGCAATCAGTTCATTGTTTGAATGATTAAGATCATGTTCGAACAGGGTTAATTGGTGAATGACTTTTTGCTTGAACTAGGAAATTATCGTATGAGAAAATGGGTGGGCAATCAGTTCATTGTTTGAATGAAGATCATGTGTTTCGAACATAGTAGAATTAACGTTATATTCGCGATTTTGACAATTATAATTTCAAACCATTATAATTAAACATAAATAAATATCTTAATAAAATTAATATATTTATTTACTGTCAAACAAATAATCTTAAACCATACATACAAAAATATTTATTCTTTTAAGAAGCTCAAAATTAAGATTCAACCCTTACACATACTATTGTGATAGCTAAGGCTGCAAATGAGTTGAGCGGAGCCGAGTTTTGCAATGTTCAAGCTTATTTATTTATTAAACGAGCCTAAAAATTGTGTTCAAGTTTAATTCATTTGTTAAACGAACGAGCCCGAACCGAACGCTAATTTTAGCGAGTCGTTGTCGAGTCTGTTCACGAACGGTTTGGTTCAATTATATCATATATTACTCTTACCAATAGTCATCTACATTGAGTTATTTATTAGAGATTAGGGTCTTTGATGATTTTTAATATAGTAATATTGGGCTTAATATGTTTGTTAGGGAAAGACTTTGGCCTATATGAGATTAAATTCGTGCAGAGTAAATTAAACTTTAGATACGTTAAAATTTTATATACATAATATAATAATTTATAACACATATATACATATATATGAGCTTTTAATAAGCTTTGTTTATGAGCACGTTCATGAACTTTGTTTACGAATATTTTTGAACTGAACTTACATTTGTTTGAGTTTGGTTCATTTATGAAACGAGCTTGAAAACAGTATTCGAGTTTGGTTCATTTATTAAATAAAACGAACGCGAGTTGAGTTTTTATCGAGCGTTTAGTTCGTTTGCAGTTCGTTAGCAACCCTAGTGACAGTCAGTTTTGGTATGTTAGGGGATATCATTATTGTCGAACCCAATACCTACATTGCGTTTGCAGGTAAAAGAGTAATTGAATTCAGTCACAGTCAAGTGTAACGGATTTGTCAATTTAAAAAAATATGTATCAAAAGGATAAAGGCAAACTATACATTTTGGTTATATTTGGTACGCATAAATTAAATGAAATGCAAGTGAGAATTGAATGAGAATGGAATGGAATAACAATTTTTATTCTATTGTTTGGTTGTAAATATGAAACATTTAGGAATGGAATGAATTTAAAAACAAAACTCTCAAAAATACATCTCTTAGTGATGAATATATAATTTTAATCAAATAATATTATTTAGTATTTTTTACAAAAAATAAATGAAAGGTAACGGAAATAGGAGTCGGGGACAATGGAGGAGATGGTGGTGTTGGAGGAGGCGGAAGGTGATGGCGGTGGCGGTGGCGGTGGCGGTGACATGGTGGTGATGGTGGTTTGTTTACTTAAAATAAGGAATGATTATTTTAATAATTTTATATTTTAAAAATATTTCTTAAAAAATTAAATTATCATCCCATAAGCTTACTAATGAAATAAATTTTTATTTTAAGAAATGACTTTTCATTCTCAGCATTCTCATTTAATAGAACATACAAATCAAATAAATAAATAAATAGAATGAGTATAACCTTCCATTTCTTCATATACCAAACGTGACTTTTGTAATTAAAATTTGAGCACGCATCTATTGAAACTACATAGATTCATATGAACTCCTCCATATGAGAATCACGTGCACATAGGATGGTCAATGATTGCGTCGTTTAATTCAGTCTTTCTATCTAATGAGTACAACTTCATATTTTCTGTCGCATTGAAGGCGAGGGCAATTTTTGTTGACATATCCACTGTTCTCTTCTCAAGATTGCATAACCCAGACAAGAGGTGGGGGTTGGGTTGGGTTGGGTTGGGATAATGAATTATTGCGGTGCATGTCAGCATGTGGCATTGAAGGGCCCACTACAATGAATTACACTTCACTTCTAATGAAGATAGTATACAAATTAAAAGGGATATTATCAAGAAACCCCCTAGAATTTAAAAAGATGATCAACTCCCCCCTCCAATTCACAAAACTCCCTTATAGTTTTAATTTTGATAAACTTGCCTCCTTTCCTCTAATTTAAGATAAAAATACCCTTACTAACATCAAGGGGGTTTACTGATATGAAAATATAGGCAGGGACGGATTTAATTAAGGACTAGTGGGGCATGCCCCCATATAATTATATATATATATATATATATATTTTACCCTAAAATTTTGGATATTTTATATTTAGCCCCACTAAATTTTTTTTTTACCTTAGATACCACAAGATTTAGATTTCTTTACAACTAAGCCCCCATTGAAAATTTGCTTTAAACCCCAAAAATATATATATATGTCATTTATACCCCAAAAACCCAAAAAAAAAAAAAAATTTAGCCCCACTAACATAGATTCCTAGATCCGTCACTGACTGTAGGGGGTTTACTGATAAAAATAAATGAGTTAACTTCATTTACACCTGTGAAATTTACTTTATCTTCAATCAAACAAATTTTTTTATATATTTTATAATAAATAATATATTTTATTTATTTATTATTAAATAAAAAATTAAAGCCGGAATATTTTTTTCGAGCTACCAATTAGGGTAAAATATACAAAATTAAGTTTGAAATATAAAAAGGAAATATTTCGAACTATGAGTTAGATTTTTTTTTTTTGTTTTTAATTTTTTATATATATTTTACTATAAACAAAAAAGTTTTTTGATTTATGTCGAAATAAAAAATTAATACCAAAATATTTTATTTTGAACTTAATATCCAAAAAACAAATTTCTCCGGAATCTTTTTTTTGAACTTAATATAAAAAATAAATCGGTAAAAAAAAAAATTATGCCGGAATAAAATATTATTTTTTTATCAAAAAATTAATATTTCATGCTGAATTTGTTTTTTTGAACTTAATATAAAAACAAATTTGGTAAAAAATACTTCACATGTCCCAAATTATAAGTCCCTTTTGGGAAATTCAAAATTTTAAGAGGATGTCTTTTATTGTAGTATTAGTGGATGAAATACCAACTTTACCCATGATCCCACCATAATGATGTGATGGTGTATAGTATATATGTTTTATAACTTTAATGCTTAAATGTTAAATTGGTAAATTAACTAAATAAAGTGCTTTGACATTTCAAAAGTTGACACTTATTTTGGGACAAGAAAAAGAGTAAAAGTGAACACTTATTTTGGGACGGAGGGAGTATATTTTATGCCAAAATAGAAAAATTAATTTTTTCGGTATTAATTTTTTATTTTGGTATAAAAACAAATTGGTAGTTCAAAAAAATATATTTTGGTAAAAAATAAATAAAAATTTTTCCTGATATTAAGTTCAAAATAAAATATTTCGGTATTAATTTTTTATTTCGGCATAAATCAATTTTTCAGCATTAATTTTTTGTTTTACCCAAATTGGTAGTTTGAAAAAAAAATATTTTGGCATTAATTTTTTATTTTTCGTAAGTAAATAAAAAATATTGTTTATGATAAAATATATATAAAACAATTCGTTTGATTGAAGATAAAACAAACCTTAGGGGGTGTAAATGAGGGTAACCCATTTATTTCTATGAGTAAACCCCCTACAGTTTCATATCATTAAACCCCCCTCTGGTTTTATCAGGGGCATTTTTCTCTTAAATTAGAGGAAAGGGGCAAGTTGATCAAAATTGAAATTATAAGGCGATTTTTTAAACTGAAGAGGGTTAGTTGATATTTTTGAAAATTATAAGGGTTTCTGATAATATCCCTCGATAATATCCCTAATTAACGGGTAATACACATGCATCAGAACTTATATATATCTAGGTGTAAATGTATATAATTGATTTCTTACTAACCAATAATAATGACTGTAGAATGTGATTGGTAATTTCTTTCATTATTCTCATAATTAAAAGACATCAACAACGTACTATGTTTTAGAGGGTCGCTTAGGGCTCCAGCCCATGGGTGCCCTGTATATATATATACATATATATATATATTAGGATAAATTACACTAATATTTTATAAGATTTTGGTCAATTCTACCTAAATGTCGATCAAGAAGAGTGTAATCTCAACATTCCTTGAGGTTTGCATTTTGTTGCAATGACACTCCTTGGAGGCAAAAAATAACTTTAATGACCTTAATTATTTTAATTTAAAATGTATAAGTTAACCTCATACATAAACCCTATACCGCACCCACTATACTAATTAACCTTATCAACACAACCCTTATTATTTATACACTATAATAGTACAATCAATTTTAATATTTTTCATGCATTTTTAAATCTTTATTATTTAAATAAATATAATTATTTATTTACTTAACATCTACACCAAATGTTACAACACTCTTTTGATCTTCCCACAAAATATATTAGTTATTACTAAATTTCAATAAACTATATATTATTGATAAAAGTCAAAGCAATATTTATTTTTTCTATAGAATTTTTTGTTTTTATTTTACTCTTGTTATTTATATATTAGAAATTTTCACACCACAAGTTTCATTCTTTTGAACTTCCCAATAAATGTATCAAATACTACTGAATTCAACTAAACTATATATTTACATCAAAACTGTAAGGGGGTGCCTTGCGAGTATTATTTGGGAACTGACCCAAAATGGTTTATACGCGAGTAAAAACATTACACAGAGGTATTTATGAAGGGACTAATGTGGGTATAGCTAACATCTAAACTCATAGCCCTATATGCTGCTCGCGTAGGGAGTATTACATGAAAATCTAGAGAAGTGCTTTGAGTATGCAAATAACAAGTCGCGACCCTATTTGTGCCATTCAAAGCAAAAGTATCTCAGAGATGCCAGTAGTACTCAGGGTCATGAAAATGGTATGCATGTAAATATGTCATAACCCAGGAGAAGGCTATAACATCACAGTTCCTTGGACAATGAAGGACATAAGGAAAAATAGATCCGTGAGGAAGATGCGCGGATCGTAGATCGCAAGACATATTGTGGTTCTTGCGAGGGATGCTGATGTGGCAATAGCTGCACGGATCTGGTGTCGCGAGGTGCTTGTGGGATCTCGCGAGGTATACTAGTCTAGCGCGAGCTGGTGCTGACGTGGTAAAGATGTCTTGCGAAGACCAGTTTGACCTCGATGCCTATAAATAGAGGAACTATAGCTCATTTTCGGAGGACCTCCAGACTTAGAGAGAAAAATTCCTAGAGAGAGAAAGAGTGATCATCAAGCTTGTTTGTACTATTTCTCTTCTCTTTCCTTCTTCTTTCTACAGTTCTGTAAATCACCATCAAAGAGCAATAAAAAATATCATTATTATTTATATATTAGCGAGTGTAGAAACTATCTCTATATCAATTTAAATCAGAACTCCTACATTTAAGGCGACTCTGCTGGGGAAGAGATGTCTTCTGCACAAGCTAATCCTCGTCTAGCTCGTTGAAGAGGGCATCCGCCCACACGGCATACTGAGCAAAATGAAGAACCGGAAGCAGAGCAAAATGAGGAGCCTGAACCAGTTCAACCAGCACGAAGGCAGCGTCGTCACGCAAACACTGACGCGGCTCAAGCAGAGACCCCTCCGGTGATAGATCCAACACCAAAGTCACCAGAATAGCCACCAGTTATGCTTTAAACTCCACTTAGCATTCAGGAAACTCAAAAGGATATTCTGACCTTTATAAAAGCTTCACAATCATTGGAGTCAAGCTCAGTGTCTTTGCGGGTCGAAAATCACGCTCTGCTAAAAACAGCAACACAAAGTCTTTCACGAGAAACATCGTACACATAAGTTGAAGCACTAGATAAGGAGTTTTATATCACCAGATAGCAATTACGAGCTATTCTAAATGCAAAAGCTGATGTAGATGAGGTAGAGACAGTTCCACCGTACCATCCAAGTATCATGGCCTTACCATATCCCGAAGATTATGGGGTACCGAGTTTTCAGCAGTTTGATGGTAGGGATGGCAACGCGAGGGAACATGTCTCCTAATTTGTGGATGCTTTAGGGCCTCACAGAAATAATGAGTATTTGAAGCATAGGGAAATTTCCAAGTCTCTAACAGGTACTGCATATACTTGGTATACCAGTCTGGTTCCGACCTTAGTAACAAGCTGGACAAATATGGTAATCAAATTTTACACCAAGTTCTTTCAAGCAGATGAGGAAGTGTCGATGCTCTCGCTCACAAGACAAAGGCAACAACTGGGAGAGGAAGTGATAACTTATGTCAAGAGATTCCGTGAAACTAATTTACAGTGCCATGAGACACTCTCCGAGCTTCAATTAATCAAGATATGCATAGAGGGGATGCTACGAGAATACATGATACACTTGGTCAATCATGAGTTCAGAACTTTCTCTGTGCTAGTTGATAATGCGCGAAGGCTGGGAGAAGTTTTGGCACCCCCAACACGACCAAGTATTGCAACAAGGCGAGTGGCAATGGTAACAGCCACATAGGATGAAATAACAAGTGGAGATCGCATCAGAAGATCTAAGCCACCTCCTCTACCCTTTGGCGAAAAGGAAGCAATTGTTTTGCTTAATCAGTGGATCACTGATGAGGTTATATCATTACCTCCAATGAGAAGGGCGCCTACGAGAGAATAGATAATGAGAAGTAACTACTGTTCTTATCACATATCCCTCCAGCATTCCTTGATCAGGTGTTGGGCATTTCGCAGAATAGTGCACAAGAAAATAATGCCAGGAGCCTTAGATTTCGCGAAAAATGTAGCCAATGAGCCTTTTCCTACACATGTGGCAGTAGTAAGTGCTCATGATGACACTGAGGAAATGGTGAGCATGACCAAGTGTGACTGTGCTCCTGCTTGTGAAACAATTGATACTGTTAATTCGAAGTCTTCTTTAACGAACTTCCAATTCAAGAGCATATGAAGGAATTCTTGAAGGAACAAACAATTGCTGCCCTCAATCACACCATTATTAAACCATAGCAAAGGAAAGCCACATGCAAGATCATATTCTCAGAAGCTGACGAACAAGTTTTGTTTCCTCACAATAGGCCCTTTTACATACCTGTTATTGTTAATTGCCGTGAAATGAAACAGATCTTTCTGGATGGTGGAGCATCTATTTATTTAGTTCTATTTACAACCTTGCGAATGATTAACTTCCCTGAAAGCAAAATCGTGACTCATGCCATTTCAGTTACTAACTTCAATGGGGATCAACAAACTACAATGGGATTTGCGACGTTGTATCTCAAGGTTGGGAAAATTAGGGCCCCAACCAAATTTCATATTATCAAGGGAAAACCTTCGTATCAATTGCTACTGGGAAGGCCATGGTTTCATGCGTATGGCATAGTGCCATAATTTTATCACTAAGTGATGAAAGTCAATTGGGGAGAGGGAATAATGACCATCAAATCGTCCAAGAGTTCTTTATGTGCCTCTGAATCTCGCTTCACAGATGCAGTTTATTTATCAGAGTATGAAGAAGAAGTCGGCTGCGGTGTCTATGCTACCCCGCTGCCAAAGTGGGAGGATCTGGAAGCTGAAGTTCCACTCAAAAGATGGGCAAAGGAGGTGAGTTGGTTGCGAGTCAAAATGCCTGATGGGCGTATGGTATATAAATTGTGACAGGATTGGGGGTTAGAAGCCTGCACATTTGGTACTGAGCCTGGGACATCAAATTTGAATTCGCGACCAGAGCATGGCTTACGTAAGATTGTCATTGGAGATAGAACAACGCCACGACCAACTTTCATAAGCAACACCTTATCCAAGGAAACCAGCGTGTCTTTAGTAAATCTACTCAAAGAGAATCGCGATGTTTTTTCCTAGGATTATGGTCAGATGTCGGGGCTAAGTACTGGACTAGTTAGTTATCATCTCAATATGCACCCCGCATCGAAGCCAAAGAAGCAACGACAATGGGTATTCCACCTAGACCTGAAGATACAAATTAAGGCAGAAGTGAAAAAATTGTTGAAAGTAGGGTTCATCAAACCTACTCAACACCCAACATGGATCGTGAATATTGTACCTGTGAAAAAAAAAAGAATGGGAAGATTCAAGTATATGTGGACTACCGCTATCTTAATAAGGCATGTCCAAAAGATGATTTTCCTCTACCTAACATCGACACTATGGTAGACGCAACTGCGGGACATGACATATTTTTGTTAATTGATGGTTTTAGTGGTTACAATTAGATAAAAATGACATCAGAGGATGCTGGAAAAAATTGTTTTTCGCACTCCAATGGAAAATTTTCACTAAACCGTAATGCCCTTTGGACTTAAAAATGCTGGAGCAACATATCAGAGAGCCATGACAGCCATTTTTCATGATTTGATGCATAAAACAATTGAGGATTATGTTGATGATTTCGTGGTCAAGTCTAGAGCAGTCGAAGATCATGTGGGTGATTTAAGGAAAGTACTGCAAAGGTGCCGTGATTATAACTTAAAAATGAATCCTTTAAAGTGTGCTTTTGGGGGTACCAGAAGGAAAATTTCTAGGATATGTTGTACATTGACACATAATAGATTTGGACTCAATGAAAGCAAAAACAATGCTTGAGATGACGCCACCCATAACTCACAAGTTGTTAAAGTCTTTTATGGGTAAGAATTCATATCTCAGAAGGTTTATCCCGGCATTAGCAGAAGTCACTCATCCTTTCATGCCATTACTAAAAGAAAATGCAGCATATAATTGGGGAAAAGAGCAACAAGAGGCTTTTAAAAGAATCAAACAGATTTTGGCTTCTCCCAAAATGATGGTAGCGCCACAACCGAGAAAACCATTAATAATGTACCTCATCTCCACCAATAAATCCATAGGAGCATTGTTGGCTCAAGAGTATAAAGGAATGAAAAACCAGTATATTACATTAGTCATGTGCACTGAGGGCCGGAATCGCGATACACATCCTTAGAGAAACATTGTTTAGCTTTGGTATTCGTGGCACATAAATTTTGACAGTATTTGTTAGCTTATCCATTAGAGTTGGTAACTAAAAGTGATCATATTTGATATCTTCTCACAAAGTCCATACTCAGTGAGAGAATAACGTATTGGCTGCTGGCATTATCCGAATATGAGATTACATGCTCCAGGCCAAAAGTAATAAAAAATCAAGCATTATCAGATTTGTTGGCCTTATTTCCAAGAGGTTCTGAGCCCAAATAAGAGGATGTGGGAATAACGGATGTGGCACAAATCACATAATATACATTTGAATTTGACGGTTCTTCCACAGAACAAGGAGGAGGAGCTGGATTTGTACTGAGAAATGCAGAAACAAAAAAGAGGTGGTCATGGCCTACAAGCTTGACTTCTCCTTCATTAACAATATAGCAAAGTATGAAGGTTTGGTGTTAGGTTTAATGATGGATCAACAACTGAATGTAAAGTCCTGAATGTAAAAGGGGATTCCAAGCTTGTCATCAAATAGGTCAGAAGAGAATACGCTGTCAAGGAACCACACCTCGTGCCCTACAAAACCCTCATTTGACAGATGTTGAGAACTTTTGAATCTATAAACTTTCAACATGAGTCGCGAGAGGGAAATCAGCGTTCTAATGCATTAGCAATGATGGGCTCGCGATTACAGTTTCAAGGGAAATATGTTACCTTACAAATACTACAAAGAACCAATTTTGCTATTAGTCATAAAGAGGAGCTGCAGCCCTTCCTAAAGCAAGATTGGAGGGAAGATATAATGCGAGCTATGCTAAGAAATGGCAGCACTACCTTAAGACGAGGTTATCAAATCATAAGAGGAGTGTTATATCATAGAGCAACAAATAGAATTTTAGCTAAATGTGTGCCGATAAGTGAAGTACAACAGTTATGACAACATGCTCATGATAGAATGTGTGGAAAAACAAATGTGAGTCTCTACAGAAGTATACAACGGGAAGGATATTTCTGGCCAAACATGAAAAATGATACAGTTGAGCTACAAGGCAGATGCCATAACTGTAATGCTTATCCTTCCGTGAGTGAGGAAAACTTTATGGAAACAACTAACTGGCGGGAGAAATATGTACTTTATCTAAAAGAATGGATCTTGCCTGAAGCAGACAGGTCGCGATTCAAGAAGTTGGCCTCGCGATTTGTTATCCAATATGGAAAATTGTTTCAAAAAAGTTTTGAGGGAAAACTGCTAAGATGCATTGATAAAGAAGAAGTAGGGGAAGTACTAAAACAAACCCATGAGTTTGGACACCAGGGCCAGAGAAAGGTGTTTTAGCAGCTTCTCCTATTTCGATATTACTGGCCAACAATGGAAAGGGACGCTGCTGATTTTGTCAGGAAATGTCACATATGTCAAGTGTATGGAGATCTCATTCACGCTCTATCAGAAGAGTTGCACAACCTATCCACTCCATCACGCCACATGCTCAGGGGCATACATGAATATTAGTCGCAACTGAGTTGTTTACAAAATGGGTGGAAGTTATTCCACTACGGAGGACAACAACACATAATGTGATTCGGTTTATGAAAGAGAACATCATTTGCTGATTTGGAGTACTGAGGGTCATATTATCAGATAATGGGACTCCTTTTGTCAACCATAAAGTAGCGGATCTGTTGGAAAAGTATTCGGTAACCCATCATAAGTCGATACCATACTATCCTAAAGGGAATGGATAGGCTGAAGTTTCTAACAAAGCATTGATCCAAATTTTGTCTAGATTGGTACATGATAACCAAAATAAATGGGTAGAAGAACTTCCTATAGTGTTGTGGGCACATCAAACCTCATATCGAAGTGCGACAAACTTGACTCCATATATGTTGGTTTATGGGGCGGAGGTTGTATTGCCAACAGAATTGGAAGTCGCAGCTAAAATATTTATATCAAAGAATAGTAAGGAAGAAAGGCTACTAGAAATTGAAGCATTGGAGGAAACAAGGGTTGAGGCCTTTACAAATCAAACGACTTACAATAAATAACAAACAAGAAACTACAATAAGAAGGTATGATACAGATGGTTCAAAGAAGGGGACAAGGTGTTGAAAACAGTTCCTGCAATTATGAGATGATAAAGGGTAATGAAGTTTGAGCCTAAGTGGGAGAGTCCTTATGTAATTACGAGTGAAAGCAGTAGTGGCTACTACAGAATGGAACATGAGATCATTCGCGAGAGAGCTAGGCCCCTTAATGTGAAGGGATAAAACTGTATCAAGCATGAAGCTTTCATGCTTTAAACAAAAATGAATGATAAGATAAATTTCATAGAAATTTGAAAAAAGGAATAAAAAACATGTAATAAAAATGTTAAAGTAGTAAGGACAGCTATGATATGATGTCATTCAGTAAAATATGTACACATCATATAGCTAAAATCAGTGTATCAAAAATGTGTATATATCATGATGTCAAGAATATAAATGTGAGCCCGCTTAGAATGCTTAGCCGTGTCTTGGAGTTTCTTGTCCTCCTCCTTAAGTGATGCCAACCGCTTGCGAGCTTCTACAATCTCAGCCTATTTCTCCTACCGAGTAGCACAATCCTTGAACTCGGTGAGATAATGATTATAAAGTCTTTGAATGGTGTTTAGGTGCGTCTCCCACCAAGACACATTCATCCCAAACTTCTTCCAGTCCTTAATATGAGTACAACACCTGGGAAGCGTGTCATGAATGAGGTCCTGAATAGAAGTTTGGGATAAAGTTCTGAAAACGTCAACAACAAGGTAAAGGTGGAAGGCTTGCAAAAGAGGCTTATGGATTTCCATTTGTGCAAATGTTTCTGGATGAGTAGCCATAATCTAATTTAGTACAGGCATATCTCGCGAATAACAAAGCCAAAAATGCCAAGGAACTGGCTTTTGAATGACATATTGGGAGGCATCTATTTGAGTAAGAGAGGGATCGCGAGAGATAGAGGTAGACTCGCGAGGGATGAAAGTAGCTTCGCGAGAAGAAACATTTGAAGGCACGACATATGGTAACACTCCTTGAGGACTTATTTCTTGATTTTGCTAAATCCTTTGGGCATCAGAAAACAGTTTGTTGACCATATCCTCGCCCTTAGAATCAAGGTCTGATTTGAAAGAAGGAACGTATATGCATTAATATAAAAAAGGGGAAGAGAATAAATAGAAAGGACAAGTAGGAAAAAGAAAGGGCATACCTTTTTTTACATTAGGAATGACATCGCCAAAGAGAGAGCGTTGAATTCGCGGCCTATCCTCAAGTGTTGTAGCAATCTCTGCAGCAACATCACCCTCAAGAGGTTGCAAATGTCGAATATCAACATTGGGATCCTCAACATTGTCATCACCAACGGGCAAGTCTTCCATGAGGGAATCTGTTACAATATTTTTAGGTGCGGATGGCTGAATATATGAAGGATGAGTAGACTGTTCTGTATTTGCAAGGGTTGTCTCTTCATCTGAAAACTCCTGGCGAGGTGGGGAATGGGCAGTGTCAGTAGGATGAAATGACTCCCTAGCAGGTGACTCCTCGCGTTCTTTTTCTGGAGTAGAAGTGGCGGAAAATACAAAATCACAAGAAGTAGAGGACTCTTCAAAGGTCAGCTGAGTAGGCCTTTTCAACACTCTATTGATGGGAACATGGTCTTTATCGCTACCAGAAGAATCTTCAATGGAAAAATTAGAATGAAGTCCACCTCTGGGGGAAGTAGGAACATGTGGAGGGGAAGATATTTCGCGAGAAAGAGGGTAACGAGAATCTGCGAAAAATTACAAGGGATGTTAGCAGTATATACTTAACAAGGAAGTGAAATGATGAAATAAAAGGATGATTTACTCTGAGGAACAACTTTATTTGGGAAGGAGGTAAGAATATCAACAACTTCTATCTCCTCCACACTCTCTGTGAAATCAAGAAATAGGAGTGAAACAAGTTAATAAGAAAAATAGTGATCAAGTATGTAAAGAAAATAAGAGATAGAAGCATACCAGGATGAATAGGGTCGCGAGAGATCTCTTGAGAAATCGCGGATCCCAGAGTATGAGCTGGATCAGTGACTCTGATATCCTCCATTACGCGGGCAATTGTATCTAATAAAGAGGATTCAACACTAGTTTTTCATTTGTTCCTCAACATAGCTAAAGCCAGCTTTCATTTTTGGGCTAAGGACACCTCATTTGGGTCCGGAGTTTCACCTACTACATGTGGGATCACCTTATCTGGCATGCGATCCAGGGTCCCCAAGCATTGGTTTTTCATAAGCGAGGGGATGTTTATCCTTTAATGAAGCTTTTGTGAGTTTCTGCTTACGTATTAAGGGCACCTCATCTGAGCTTGGTGTTTCTCCGGCTATATGGGTCTTGGGAACAGAAGGGAGAATCCTTTTTCTTTGTGCGAGAGACACATGATCCAATGACTCTACATGAATAAGATTCTTAAGTCTGAGAGATAAAGGAACATGATCCAAGTCAGAAGAATCATGCAAGTAAGAAGCATCAATGTTACCAATGGCCTGAGCACTAGACCGCTGTAAAAAGAATGAAAGAAAAGTAATTATATTAGTATTCACAAAGGATATGTATATACAAATATGTATATATGTGAATATAGATGGAAAAGGAGAATTACCAATCTTCTCGTGATAGGCTCTTTGCAAGTAGACTCTTCGCGACCAGGAGGGACTTCTACACGCTGGGAACGTTTGTGAGTTTTTATAGGACCTGCATGAGGATCACTTTTTGTCTTCTTGGATTTTTGCTGTGATGGGGCTTGGACAGTTTGAGATGAAGTTTCAACATAAGCATCCTAAACAAAATAGTCAGGTGTCTGAAGCACTGCCTTACACTTATGACCACGTGAGCCTCGCGACTTGTGAAGCTTTAAAGAAGGGTCAGAAGCATAAAAAAATAATGGGGCTATGGTATTAGGAGGATCATCCATGAAAGTTTTAAATTTAAGTTGATGTTCCTTCCATAATTCAAGATAGAGTGGGGTCGCGCCATCTATGCAAGTACCAGGAGGTATATGTATAACAGTGGAGAAAATACAAAGACTATTTTCTAATGATTCGCGGTATCGGAAGAGAGCTTTATCAAAAGTCTCCTCATGCGATAAAGAAAGAAGGGGATGAATGGCCTAGTCAAAACCAAACTGGCGAGATACTCGCGCAGGGTTGTAGGAAACAAGTTTATCAAAAGTCTCGCTAAAAACAGGAAGATGACATCTATATGTAATGGCAGAAAAGATAAGATGATCATCAGATGAGAATTCATAGGATACGATTTCATCCTTGGGATAAAAATAAGGAAAATAGAAACCCTCAAGAGGAGTAGAATAGGGATGCCAAGAAAATTCAGAGGATATATCAATAAAGTCTGCTAGTACTTTCGAAGAAGAAATGGATGACCACCGAAAGGCTCGCAATCTCAATAGGGGTGAAGTCGCGACCTCTGGAAGAGTACTTAAAGAAGGTGGAAAAAAAGTGGTACAGGCGCATAGTTGGGGAAACATTTAAAGAGAAATAGAGTAAGAAAAATACCTCACATATGGGTATTAATGTCATATCTGCCAAGTGATCTCAAAAAGTCATTAGCAAGGGTGTCTAACTGAAAATACAAAATACCGAGGAACATGGGGGCAAGAGGGATACGAATGCCCCGTGACAACATGGCAGTAAGAAGGAATACATACCTACTTGGGCCATCCTCTGGCCTACCTTGAAAAATGTAACGTTCTAACCAATACGTGAGGAAGCCAGCTAATTCTAATGGACCATTGAACTGGGGTCCTGGAGCTGACTCGTGAGCTTGGCCAGGAGCAGGTTTCTAAGAAGAGTACTCACAGAAAAAATGATGGTACCATGAAGAATAGGACAACTTGGGACGATTTGATATGGTTTGTTCAGGGAGAAATAATGCTTTGTCAAACCAACTACCACGTTTGTAGGCAGAAGTTCCATAATCGCGAAATTGATTGAGGATTGCTTTATCCTTAGGAGCAACTAAGGGATCTTTAATGGGGCATGAATCAAGAACTGGGAGACAAAGTAGGACCACCACATCTTCAATAATAGGTGTGAACTCTCCCCACGAAGCAATAAAGGTATGTGAAGAGGTGTTCCATCGTGAGATAAAAATGATCAGTGTGTCTACATCACGATGAACATAGAAATCCGAGAAGAGCTCAATAGACTCAAGGACCCCTGCTTCGGCTAAAATGGCACTATGGTGATCTTGGCTAAGGATATGGCTAGACCACATCTTCCAATCATTGATGGGTGCCACATGCCCTTTGTACTCGGTGAATGAAAAAGGGGCATCTCATCTTTCAATGAGCAAACGGGAAATAATAAAAGAGGGAATAAGAGCAGAAACAACATCATGATCAGGATCCAAGGTAATAGGATCATTGGGGACATTAACAGTGGGTACATTATCCATTTCAGACCAGAATATGTCATGGTGAAGATCGAAGAAAAAGATCTTTCCTCCATTCTGAGGACTGAGGAATATGAGGGACAATCCCAGAAGGAAGAGCGAGAAGTTTGGGTGTGGAAACTGCTTTGGTTATCTTGGTGAAGAATAGAGAAAAGGGAAAGTGAAGGAAATGTTCGCGATGGATATAAATAGGTCAAAATATGTGAGGAAAGTAAGCAAAGGAAAGGGTAGGATAGAACAGAAGATAAGAGAATAGGAAAAATGGGAAAAGAAGGAAGGTGAAAAATGAAGAAAAATGACAAGTATGATTTATATAGGGGATGGGCGCGGAAACTGAAAAGGTGCATTAAATGCGCGAGGGAGGTGAAATGTCACCTAATCAAGCGCACTAAAATTGGTTGTGAATCCTGGAGAATAAGATATTTTGAGAATCTGATTTCAGATATAAAGAGGTAAAATTGAAAATGTATATGAGAATGGATAAAAAGGGCAAAAGGAAGAAGAGTGACCTCGCGGAATGAATTTGTCTCATAAAATGAATATTTAATGAGTGATATGACGAATACAGAATCCATCATGATATAAGGGGTCACGGAGAAGCATCTCGTGACAATGATAAAGTATTCGTGAAAGGGAAGAATTAACATTAGGAACTCGCGAGGTAAGGATTGTTGCACTTTAATACTTGGCTAAGTACGAAAGCGCAATGGGGAAAAATGTAAGGGGGTCCCTCGCGAGTATTATTTGGGAACTAGCCCAAAATGGTTTATACGCGAGTAAAAGCATTACACATAGGTATCTATGAGGGGACTAATGTGGGTATAGCTAACATCTAAACTCATAGTCCTATATGTTGCTCGCGTAGGGAGTAATACATGGAAATCTAAGGAAGTGCTTTGAGTATGCAAATAATGGGTCGCGATCCTATTTGTGTCATTCAAACCAAAAGTACCTCAGAGAGGCCAGTAGTACTCAGGGTCATAAGAATGGTATGCATGCAAATAGGTCATGATCCAGGAGAAGGCTATAACATCACAGTTCCTTGGATAAGGAAGGACATAAGGAAAAATAGATCTGCGAGGAAGATGCGTGGATCGTAGATCCCGAGACATATTGTGGTTCTCGCGAGGGATGATGATGTGGCAATAGCTGCGCGGATTTGGTGTCATGAGGTGTTTATGGGATCTCGCAAGGTATACTAGTCTAGACGCGAGCTGGTGCTGATGTGGCAAAGGTGTCTCGCGAAGACCAGCCTGACCTCGATGCCTATAAATAGAGGAACTATAGTTCATTTTCGGAGGACCTCCAAACTTAGAGAGAAAAATTCCTAGAGAGAGAAAGAGTGATCCTCAAGCTTGTTTGTACTATTTTTCTTCTCTTTCCTTCTTCTTTTTACAGTTCTATAAATCATCATCAAAGAACAATAAAAAATATCATCATCATTTCTATATTAGTGAGTGTAGAAACTATCTTTCTATCAATTTAAATCAGAACCCCTGCATTAATGTTTTAACGTTACAATTTGTTTTTAGATTCCCATTAAAATTAGTAATTATTATTACATAATATTGAATAATAAATATAATTTTATTATCAAAGCCCACTAAAATTATTGATTATTGCCAATATATATATATTGCTATTTAAAAATATATAATTTTTGTTATAGGTTCATAAGAAATAATATCTATGTTAGTATATATGTTAGTATTAGGTATGTAATATCTATAATGGTTATTAGTTATAACCTTTTAGTATTTTTCCTTTTTTTGTAAAATATTAATATATCAATCTATTTAGAATTATTAATTAAATAATGTACTTTATTTTATTATGAATTTAATAATTTTATTGTTGATGAAATATTTTTAGTGATAAAATTTACTTTTAAATATATTTTTCATTTTAGATATTTTTTAAAATTTTATTTAAAATAAAATTGTATTCATATATTGTATGTTTTCTTTATTTATTGTAAATTTTTTGATAATAAGGGTAGTGTAGTAGGATGAGGTGTAGATTTTAATCAAGGGGTAATTTGAACATTTTGCATGCAAATTAGAATAATTGAGGGCACTAAAGTTATTTTATGCTTCCAAGAGGTGTCATGACAACAAAATGCAAACTTTGGGGGGCGTTGGGACCATACTCTCCTTGACCGACATTTATGTGGAATTGTCCGAATCTCAAGGGGTGTTAGTGCAATTTACCCTATATTTTAGTATTACTATAGGTTCAATATATTACTCCCTTTGTCTCAATTTTAGTGTTCACATTTTTGGATTTAACCGTTTTAAAATAAGGACTTCATTGCATTTTGTCTTGTCAAAATACCAATTTAACATTCAAATATAAAGTTATAAAACATTTATATTATTAACCATCACATCACTATAGTGGGCATGGATAAAATTGGTATTTCATTCACTTTCACTATAATAAAAGTCATCATTTTAAAATATTGAATTCTCCAAAAAAAAATAGACTTGTAATTTAAAACAGAAAGAGTAATAAATTTTAAGTTCATGACAAACCCAAACCAAATCCAATTAGGGCCCGTTCGGTTGCGCCGTTTTGGAATTATACTGAATTTGCAATTCCATGGAATTGCAACTCCACCAATGCAATTGTAAATACATTGTTTGGATAAGTCTTGGAATTCAAGTGTAATTGAATTTCAATTCCAAACCCAATTTGAATGTGAATTTCAATCCTAAATCCAATTTGAATGTACAATATCATAAATCTTTAATTAAATTAGACAATATAGATAGATTTAAATATATAAATATAGGTTTGAAACTATGAATATATATATATATATATATATATGTATGTGTATATGTGTATGTAATACACATGTATGTATGTATGTATATGAATATGTAAATATGTGTGAGGTTTTGTGTATGCATGTGTATTCATAATTTTATATATATACATTTATGCGTTAATATATATATACATGATTGTATATATGTTTGTATATATAGGCGTGTGTGTATATATATTTGTATATATATATATATATAGACATGTATATACATACGTCTTTGTGAATATATATGTAAGTTTGTAGTTGTGAAAAATTAGTTGTTAGAGAGAGAAAATTTATTGGGTTGAAGACTTGGAGAATATATGAAATTGGAAATCACAACTTCTCATGCGGAATTCAAATTGTGAAATTGGTGGATTTGGAATTTGAATGCAATTCTAAATCCAAATTTTTTTTAAGTAAACGAACAATGAAATATTTTGAATTAGAACGCAATCCGAAATCCCAAGGCCCAAAATGGTGCAGCCGAACGGACCCTTAGGTAATTTAGGACCCCAAATAAACCGCCCGTATACCATGGTGCTCTCACCTTGGAGGCTTACATGTTAATATTTAGTGTGACTAAAACGTCTTGTAATTGATTGCAACTGGAGCTCATGTTCCCCCTCATTTGCGAAATTCTATGTTTGTTTGAATATGGTTAGTGAACTTCATGTATATATATAAAGACGCGAAAATAATATTAGATGAGTAATGAAATTCATTGGCCCTAATCACAGTCCACAATAACTGTTCAATGTGATTATCGAATTTCTTTGGATTCCATATTGTTAGGGTTTTTAGACCCTTCCCAGACCCAACCAAAAACACACAACCAATTGTAACCAAAATCACACACACACACGGACATAGTGATTTATACGTGGTTTGGTCAAATCAGCCTACGTCCACATATAACACCAATAATCACTATCAATCAGAGGATTATAATATGATGATTAACAGATCAACAACTCACACGTGTATCATTCATCCGGTGTTTCACTCACACCAAGAAAAATACTAATCTGTATTTTTCTCTTTTCTCTCTATCTTTTTTGTATACACAATACAATAGGCCAGACCTGTATTTATAGAAGAGGTTGAGTCGTGAACAAGACAATTGATATCCAAAACCAATTCGAATCAAGAGTTTTGAAGATGATAGTATCCTATTCAAATAAGGATAACTAGATGCCCAAGTTTACTTTCCCTACAAGAAAATGAGTCATAATCTAACAATCTCCCACTTGATAACTTTTCATCCATCAATGATTAGTGCATTACGGTGCACTCATTTCTGTCTTCAGCCTTGAAGACCCACTGAAGTTGAGCACAATTTCAGTTTCTCTGTTGTCACTACTTTGATCAACATGTCGACTGGATCTTGCTACCCTAGATCTTCTCAAGTGTCAAAACTCCATCTTCTAATAGAGATTTGATGAAGTGATAACGAAGTCCTATATGTTTGGTCCTCGAATGAAATGCTAAATTCTTTGCTAGATGTATCACACTCTGACTGTCAATGTGCAAAACATTATTCTCTTGCTCAAATATCAACTCTGCCAACAAACCCTGTAACCAAATCAACTATTTACTAGCCTCTGTCAGAGCAATATACTCAGCCTCTGTAATAGATAACAATACAATCCTCTGTATCTGCGAAACCCAACTGACTGTTGTAGTACTTACTGTAAAGATGTAGCCAGTAGTACTTCTTATGTGGTCTATCTCACCAGCAAAATCTAAATCTATATAGCCAAGTAGCTTCACTTTGCATTTTCCAAAACAAAGGCATCTGTCTGTGATACCTCATAGATATCTCAATATCTACATCACTGCTTCCCAATGAGTCTTTCTTGGAATAGACATATACCTATTGACTGCTCCTGTTAGTTCCCAATGAATCTTTCCTAGATTTCTCTGGTCTCGTACAAAACATTGCATACATCAAGCTTCCAATAACTAAAGCATATGGAACACTGGCCATGTTATTTCTCTCTTCTTCTGTCTTGGGAGACTACTCTTTGGATAATCGGAAGTGAATAGCCAAAGGTGTGCTAACCGACTTAATATCACTCATGTTGAACCACTTCAGAACCCGTTCAACGTATTCAGCCTGAGGCAATTGCAAAATACCCTTCTTCTTGTCTCTGTTGATTCTCATACCAAGAATCTGCTTCGTTGTGCCTAAGTTCTTCATCTTGAACTCATTTGCTAATTGCTTCTTTAACTTACTGATTTTCGTAAAATCAGACCCATCTACTAATATGTCATCAACATAAAGTATGAGGATGATGTAACTCGTGTCAAACCACTTGAAGTAGCAACAATGATCAGCGTTGCACTTGTTATAACTATGTCTCTGCATAAACCCATCGAATTTCTTGTACCATTGTCTCGGAGCTTGTTTTAAACCATGCAAGCACTTTTCCAACTTACACACAAGCTTTTTTTTTTTCCCTTTCATTGAGAAACAGGCTACTTGCGTTTTCTATGGTTTAAATCAAGAAGATAGAGATCATCTATATTTCAGTTGCAGTTTCACCTCTAGATTATGGAGTATGTTGCAGCACAAAGGTCTCTTAGAATGGCCAGATGGAGGATGAGACTCTTTTTTCCCTTGGATGATAGCTAATTTGCAAGGAAAATCTTTGGTTACTCTATTCACTACAAGAAATCGGACTTTTAGCAACGGTCCTTTAGAGACACCCTCAAGAACTGTCGCTAAAACTCCATTTTTAGTCACAAAAATTTTAAACTATGGCTAATATGCATATTTTTAGCCACGGACTTTAAAACCGTTGCTAAAGATACAAAATCGTCGCTAAATGTCATATTTTTAGTCACGGAAATTTTAAATTATCGCTAATACGCATACTTTTAGTCACGGTTTTTTCAAACCGTCGCTAAAGCTAAAAAACCGTTACTAAAGGTCATTTTTTTTAGTCACGAAAATTTTAAACTGTCGCTATTACGCATGATTTTAGTCACGGTTTTTCAAACCGTCGCTAAAGCTGCAAAACCATCACTAAAGGTCATTTTTTTAGTCACGGAAATTTTAAACTGTCGCTAATACCCATATTTTTAGTCACGGATTTCCAAACCGTCGCTAAAGGTACAAAACCGTTACTAAAGGTCATATTTGTTAGTCACGGAAATGTCAAACTGTCGCGGATTTTAGTCACGGATTTTTAAACCGTCACTAAAGGCACAAAACCGTCGGTAAAATCCATATTTTTAGCCACGAAAAATTGGAAGCGTCCTAAATGGTAAAAAAATGCGGGAGTCTTTACTGCCAACTAGCTGCACCTAAAAAAACTAAAAGAAAAAATAAGTATGTCCTTTATTGACATTCTGAACTGTCCTTAAAAGACCATATTTTTAGCGACAGTTTTATCAAACCGTGCCAAAAGACTATAATCTTAGTCATATTATTTTTTAATCGTGCCAAAAGCCACTGAAATTATTAGCGCCAAAAGACTCTAATCTTAGTCATATTATTTTCTAATCTTAGTCATATTCTTTAGGCACAGACAGTTTTATTTTTTTGATTGATTATGAGAAATGAAAATTACTAGAACAACAAAAAATAAAATTTTAATTAACAATTTATACAAATATTTTAGAAGTAGTTGCTCCATATACGAAACAAGAACCTAGGCATATAAAGAAAATTATATGATCAGTATGTGTGTGACTAAAAATGTTGTATATGTTGTGTATAAAGTACTAATTATATGCTTTCATGAAATTGAATTATGAATTTGCACAAATGAACTCAAGTTCATGAAATTTAATTGAGGTTTTACTCATTTGAAGTCAATTTCATGAAATTGTAGTGTGGATTTACTTAATTAAACTCAATTTCATTATATTGTATTAGACATTTATTAAATTGAAGTCAATTTCACTCAATTGAATCAATTTATTTAGATTTTATTAAACTGAATTGTGAAATTACTAAATTAAAGTCGATTTCACTCAATTGAATTGAAGATTTACATAAATGAACTCAAGTTCATAAAATTTAGTTGAGGTTTTACTTAATTGAAGTTAATTTCATAAAATTGTAGTATGGATTTACTAAATTGAACTCAAATTCATTGAATTGAAGTTAATTTCACTCAATTGAATTTAATTTTATAAACTTGAATTGGGGATTTACTCAAATCATGAAGTCAATTTCATGAAATTCAAGTGTGAAATTACTACATTGAACTCAACTCAATTGAATTTAATTTTATAAACTTGAATTGGGGATTTACTCAAATGAAGTCAATTTCATGAAATTGAAGTGTGGAATTATTAAATTGAACTCAAATTCACTAAATTGAAGTTAATTTCACTTAATTGAAGTCAATATCATGAAATTGAATGATATTTCAGATTTTAATCAAATACCCATTCCAACCAATTTTCATGTCAAAATGACTTAATTTTTCTTCAGATAAATTATAGTTTCACCCCTCTTTTTTGGATATATTATACATTTGTTCCTCATGTTTGGATACTTACACTTTCCTCCCTCTATAAATATATATATATATATATATATATATATATATAATTCGAAACAATTATTTAAATTTTGAACAAATATATAAAATTTAATATATATATATAATAAGAAAAAATGTATATATATTCGAAAAAAATAATAAATTTTAAAAAACATATATATATATATAATTTTTAAACTTTATATTAAATTTTCAAAAAATATATAAAATTTGAGAAAATATATAAATTTTGAAATATATATCTAATTCAAAAATTTGTAAACTATAAGGGTATTGAATTATTTCTATATATTATTAAAACATATTTTTTTTGAGTAATCAACTCTTCATTATAGGAGTATTGAATTATTTCAATATATTATTATTTATTATGCATTTTAAAATTTAAAATTTGTTTTTATAATATTATAATTATTATCTTATTTTTTAAATTTTGATTGTTTTCATTAAAATAATAAAAACTAAATCAGGTAAAACTAAACTGGTGGTTTACTTAATTTTAGTTAATTGAATTGGGGGTTTACTTAATTGAACTCAAATTCACTGAATTGAATTAAGGTTTACTTAATTGAATTATGAGAGTTCATATACTATGAAACGTTTACTCAATTAACGAAGAAAAGAGAAAGTAAAAAAAAAGAAAGTATTTTCTTATTTTGTTTCCTCTCACTTACCTTAATTATCAATAACAAATAATTAAAATAAATAATAAACAAATCCCAATAAATCCTATTTTTAGTCACGGAAATTTCAGACCGTGCCTAAAGGAACAAAATCAGCCCTAATACTCATATTTTTTAGTCACGGAATTTAAAACCGTCACTAAAGACACAGAACCGTCACTAAAAGTTATATTTTTAACCACGGAAAATTGAAACCGTCTCTAAAGGCTAAAAAAAACTGTGGGAATGCTTGGCCTGCGTGAAAATGAAAAAAAAATAAAAATAAAAAATACAATTATATGGTGGTGAGAGCTCCATGTCACTACACTCTTCTCTTCTTTTACACAAATAAAACACTCGCCTCTCCACACTCTTCTGTATACTTTGAATTACAGAGAAAATTCTCTGTATCTCTTCGACTCAAACCTCAAATCCTAAGAATCAATCGATCTCTTGCCTCTCCACATTTCAATTTCTAAGAAATCGTAAGCTATCTCACTCTTTCACTCCATCGAACGACCCAAGAGAAATCATTGTCGAAAGCTCTCTCACTCCGTTGAACGACCCAAGAGAAATCATTGTCGAAAGCTCTCTCACTCCGTCTTCACTCACAATCACTTCGATGAGCATCAAAGAATCAAAGGTAAGTTAAACCATCAAAGAATCTATTTAGGTTTTGATTCATCAAGCTAAATTTTTAATTTTGATTTTATTTTATTTTTTTTGGTTTTTTTTTTTTATCAATTTCTAGGGCTTTCCTGAAGAACATTAGGGTTTATTACCAAGCTTCCATGAAAGGTATTCTCTCCCTCTCGCTACATATATATATATATATATATATATATATATATATATATATATATATATATAATGTGTATGTATCTGTATTTTGGGTATCTGTTGAAGGAGATTCTAAATGAACAACAAGATATACAGAAACAGAACCTAACTGCCCTGTATCTTCGTTGTACAGAAAATACATTTTGGTGGGAGAGAATTTGAGGGCAACTCTCTACTTTTTATTCACTCCTATCATTCTTAGTTTGGGTTTCTGTTTCGATGGGTATTGGCGAAATACATGCTTGGACTGTTAAAAAAGAGTATGATATACATTGTTGGGACATTTAGTTCCATAGTGTGTTTGTTTTTGGTCCTTAGTTTGTTCCATAGTTGGAATCATGAATCATTATACTTTCTCTTTCTTTTTCTCTCTGTTTCCACCCATTTTGTTATGGCTTGAGAAAATGGTTAAAGTTCGAGACTCTGGACCCTTAGCATAGGTTATGGTTAACACCAAGAACTTAGCCACCGCCTATTCCTTCCAGACGGAAGGCCCAGTAGAGAATAATTTGGGTGCCCTTATCTATAGAAAAGAGAAAAACAAAAGAACAAAAGCTAATTTGTAAGTCTTTGCCTTTAGGCTTAATATGAAAACTGGTGGCTAAATTTGGATATTATATTTAACATCTGAACTTCTTTTGCTGTAGATGGTTGATTTAGAATAATTTTTTCTTTTCTTTTTTGCTTATTACATATTATTGCATATTTAGTTTTGCATCGGAATTATGGAGCTATATAAGTTTCTATTTGTTACAAGGATATGTGTGATATCCATTAAGTTAGAATGTTTTTTTGTAAAATTAAAGTTGATATATATATTTATATATGTGTGTCTGTGTGTTCTCCGCCACTAGCAGTGGGGGGTTTTGGTGATAACTGTGGTAGCAATGAAGTTCTATGGGCAATATGATTCTGGTATTGGCTGTGATGGTGGTGGAGGTGAAGGTGTCTGTTGGTTTGAGTAAATTTTATTTACTTAGGTTGTGTTTGGTAACGGTTTGGTGCGTGTTAGTTTTTTGTTTTGGTTTGGGTTGGGTTGAATTTGGTTTGGTGTGGTTTTATTTTGGTTCCAAATCATGTTTGGTACAGATGGTTTTGGTGTGAGAAAAAGTGATGCTGAAAAACCAAACCATGTTTGGTAGAGTTGGTATGGGTTAAAATATATTAATATTAATATTAAAATTAAAATATATTAATATACTAATATATTAATATTAAAATTTATAATATTAAAATATATTAATATATTTTTATTATATTAAAATATATTATATTAAAATATTTTTATTATATTAAAATTTTAATATTAATATTAATATATTAATATTAACATAATAATATTAAAATTTATATTAATATTAATATTAAAATTTATAAATTTTAATATTAAAATATTAATATTAAAATTTATAATAATATTATTTTAATATTAATATTAATATAAATTTTAATATTAATATTAAAATTTATAATATTAAAATATATTAATATATTTTTATTATATTAATATTTTAATATTAATATAAATATATTTTAATATTAATATTAATATTAATATATTAATATTAAAATTTATATTTATATTAATATTAAAATAATAATAATATTAATATTAATATTAATATTTAAATATTAAAATATATAAATATTATATTCGGTGCTACAGTGATTCGGGTTGCTACAGTGGAGTGTTACAGTACCCGCACCATCCAAAACCATCAAAAAGATAGTTCCAAAATCCTTCACAAATTTGGCACCATGGTTTGCTACAGTAACGGTATCATTTTTTGGCACCATTTTACCAAACATGGTTTGGTACCATTTTTTGACACTAAAACCATATTTTTTGCACCAAATCTGTTTACAAAACAGGCCCTTAGTTTACAATGTGTATTTATGAAGTCTGTTTGAGAAGTATTAGTGGTAGCGATGGTGATATGTTACTTTAAGGGGAATTAGTGGAAAATGGTGGATTTGATGATGCTTATTAAATTCATGACAGTGAGATTGTTGGTTTGAAGGTTTTGCTGTGTTATGTGGTGAAGTGATTGTTTTCTTTTGAAAGCAGGGTACAGTATGGAACACTTCCAACTTTCCTTTTTACTTCTGACTCCAAACTTTCACTATGTGATGGAAATATAACCATATTCAATTTTATGTTCATATAAAATTTGACTCCAAGCTTGCTCATAATCTTCCTTACTGCAATCGTATTGTAAAGATTCACATATTTCAAAACCACAGTAATTTTAGAGGGTCTCTTTCAACTTATATAAATAAGTTTTAGAAGAGAATGTCTCTTTTCAATTATATGAAGTAGTTTTAGAAAAGAATGTCCATTTTCATTATGTAATTTTGTATTTTGAAGTCTTGATGCTAGTTGGAACAAAATTCTCTCATAATTGCTGTTTTATGCAACTTGTTTCGACGTCGTCACCTATAAATTTTCTCTCATCAAGAACAAGCAATATGCAACTATAACATATATAGATGAAACATTGTGAAGTACCCCTGATATGCTTAAGCTCATGCAAGCAGAAATCCCCATCTGAGTGAATATTGTACTCTAGTTCCTGCAGATTAGATAGTAACAACAATAAGTAAATAATAAACTACTAATGCCTAGACTATAGTCTATAATGGGAGGATTGTAATACATTACCTGAGGCTGCTTCTATTTCATTTCTAAAACAAAGAGCGTCATCCATTACTCGACACCTCAGTCTTTGGATGGAGGGCATAACGGTGCTCGCCAAACGAGAATCAGTACGGGTAAACTCTAGTACTTTATGTTTTATCAAGATCGGTTTGATCTTGTATTGTACATTCCTTTTGAACCATTTTCACATGTTATCAGACAACCTGTTCAGATTAGAGTGATGCAACAGTTTTGATAAATAAAAGGCCAAAATTGATCATGCCAAGTCTTTGACATTGCATCCAAAAAATTTAGACCCCATCATAACTTTACTGAATACTGAAGCAGGGTATTATGTTCTAATATCCAATGCTGAGGGATCGGACATTATTACATTTGAGAATGTATTTTCGACAAACAACTCAAATTTTAGTGAAGTTATAATAAGTTTGCGGAACATCCCTCATTTCCTTGTATAACTGACACCGATAGATGAGTGAAAGAAAATTAATTTTGGTGTGCTCTGGAAACATGGCTACTCCTAATAATTCGATGTACCCATTAAACAAAGAAGATTTATTGTACCGTCTCCTTAAATTGCAAACCAAGATCTTGGAATACATACTTGGGTATCGCTTCAATTCACGCTGGGCTAGATTGTATGGAAAGGGACAAAGCTGTTCCACCCTACATATTGCAATGTCCTTCACATTGTTCTTCACATTGCAATTGTATTTAGTATCAGTACCTACAGAGGGACAAAAAAATCCCCCCCCCCCCCCCCCCCCCCCCCCCCAAAGAAAAAGAGGAAGAAATTCAAGTGCATGACATAAAATAACTTTGATGCTCCACAAGATTCAATAAAACATATAGTAGTCTCAGTTTTCACTTCTTTTTTAATTCCCGGTTGACTTCATAATCTCATATTCCTTTAATTCATATCAGTATATATAATTGACATAAAATGCATGCTTATTCTGCATTTATATAGGTGTACATCCATCAAGTGGGAGTTCAATGAAACCTACTGTCTACAAAGTATATCAGATATTAGGTCAAGACTCATTCTATTGTGCAAGTACTACATGTTAATTATATATACTGATATGAATGCAGACTGTTACACACCTTCTCAGATGGTAGTTGAGGCTTTGAATTGGTTTAGTAATGTATCTAGTCTGGTGCCTAACATTGCTAAGAGTTTGCATTTTGCTTATGAAATTTGGTGTTTGAACTAAATATAACAGTTATTATTTTGCTTTTGAAATTCTTTTGGTAGGATGAAATGATGGAGAAGAAAACACAAGTTTCTCAAAATTCTGATGGTACTAATGGAGATGGAGATGTTGTCGGGATACTGCTTGAGCATATGGGTGTGAGGAAAGGATATCCCCGTGGGCTGGGACATGGTTACAAAGTTCCAAGTCGCCAACGTGCATCATTATCTTATGAAGAAATGTGGCGAAAGAGAGCTGAAAAGGCCGAGGAAAATAACATAAACATGGCGGGGGAACTAGCACAAATGCGGGAGCAAATGGAGAAAATGTCCAAAGTGCAAGATATGTTGCTTGCTAACTAAAACGAACCTCCAGTTTTGTTTCTTCAACTCTTCCAGCAACTTGCATTAAATTCCTAGTAACAAGTGAGGCCAATGTTTCAATGTCCGCCATCATTCATGTCGCCGACATGGTTCCAGCATTCTCAACAACAACAATCACCACCACGTCCTCCTGAATGAACAATATAAGCACATCTTAATTAGTAAGACAAGTCTTATATTTTTTGGGTCCTTTAGGTGGTCTTGAATCTTTGTCATCCTTATTTTTTGAAGTCCCTTAGGATGATTTGTATAGCCTCAAATGCTTTTGATATAATGTTGCTTTTGACATTGAAGCTTTATTATTAGGCTTCATTTTTTGTACTAGTGTTAGGATAAACAAAGTTTATATAAATACATAAGTTATTGTATTTTTATGCGTGGTTGAGAATTTATATTTTTAGAAAATTAAAGTGATCAAATGATCAAATGAAAAAGAAAAGAAAAAAGAAGTACAATTAGCGATGGTATGACTGGAAAATACATTCTCAAAGCGTCATTAATACAACATTTTTTTGTAAAAAGAATAAGGTATTAGGGACGGTATAACTGTCATTAAAATCTATTAGGGATGGTATAGCCGTTGTTGATATTATACTATTGGCAAACGGCCTAACCGTCGCTAATAATACTATTAGACCATCCCTAATAATAGTACTATTGGCGACGGTCCAAACCGTCGCTAATAATATTACTATTAGCGACGGTTAATAATACTATTAGCGACAGTCGCCAATAATAGTACTATTGACGACGGTCTACATCGTCGCTAATAATAGTACTATTGGCGACGATCTAGACCATCGCTATTATTAGCGACGGTCAGTCTAGACTGTCTCTAATAGTACTATTATTAGCGACGGTCAGTCTATAACAGTCGCTAAAAACCTTTTGGCACGCAAGTTTTAGCGACGGTCTTTTATGAGCATTAATGACGATTTTTGAACTTTTAGCAACAATTTAGACTGTCGCTAAAAGCGAGATTTCTTGTAGTGATTAAACAATCTTGTTTTCTATGCTTGTGTCTATGAAATTTGGGTTGAAAGAAATAGGAGAATCTACCAACATGAATTTAATTCTATTGAGGTTCTCTTCAAGAATATAGTCTCTTCTGTGAGGTACACTTTTTTTCCCCTTTCCAGGTTTACAAATTCTTCACAGAATCAGTGTTTGCTTGGCATGTGGGAGCTTCCTCTATCGATTCTTTCTTTCTGATGCTGCTTGATACTGCTCTGGTTGGTCGTATCTCCTTCCGCTGCATATGGGCCTGGTGTATTCTGCTCATTCTGGTTGCTTGTGGGTGTCGTAATATTGCTTGGATGACTATGCTTAGCTATAGCTTCTGCATTGGCTTCAATCATTGTGGTCTTTACTTGTGTTGGATTACTTACTTTCATTCCAAGACCATTCTGCTGTGTGGTTATATTTCTAGTACTAGTGGGTGGGAGCTTGAGATTTGTTTGAATTATTTGAGTTTTAGTGCTCCTTTTTGCTTTGCTCTATGGCATTTAGGATGCTTTTACTTTTTCATTTGGTGAAAGTTTGGATTCCATATTGTATTCTGGGGTATGCCCCTTTGCTCTTTGTAAGGCTTTAAACCTTTTTTTTATATATATATATATATACATCTTCTTACTATTCAAAAAAAAAAAACTTCTAGTTGCTGCATATAAATCTCCTTTAGGTCACCATGGAGGAAATCAGTTTTGACATCTAACTGCTCTAGATGCAAACCCTCCACTGCAACAATACTAAGAACTGAACAAATGGTATTTAGTTTCACAACCGGATAAATTTTTTTGGTGCAGTGGATTCCTCCTTTATGCTGAAAGCCTTTAACTACAAGTCTCGCCTTGTATATCTTGGAACCGTCATGTTCCTCTTTGACCCTGTACACCCATTTGTTATGGAGCACTTTCTTCCGTACCGACAACTCGGTTAGCTTCCATGTTTTATGAGAGATAAGGGACTTCATCTCATCTTCCATCGCAAGCTCTCACTTGCTCGCATCTACTGCATGACATGACTCAACATAATATTCTTGTTCACCTCTATCTGTGAGCAACAAATAATTCATGTATATCCTATTTGGCACATGCGGCCATGAGGACCTCTTAGGTACAGGAATAGGAGTCGGAGATTGCGGGGTATCATCTTGGTGAGTATTGCTGTCTACAATTGGTTATTCTGACTGGGGACTCTCAACTGTCTGTTAGGCCATTTCATTGTCTTGAACACTATCTAACTCAACAGACACATTATCACTCTGTACTGCAGGATTTGAGGTTATTGTGTGCATGTCCTTGTACATCACCTTTTAATTGAACACTACATCTCTACTTTGGATCACCTTTTTGTTCTAATCATCCCAGATACGGTAACTAAACTCATCACCGTCGTATCCAATAAAAGCATCTTTCTATGATTTGGGATCAAGTTTTCCCCTAACATTATCACTAATATGCACATATTCAACTGAACTGAAAACTCTCAAATGTGAAAATGTTACCTCTTTACTGCTCCATTACTCTTTTGGTATTTTGTGCTCCAATGGAACTGAGGGACCTCGATTGATTAAGTACACTGTTGTACTGACTATTTCTATCCAGAACTGTTTCAGCAATCTTGTCTGTATGCGAATGCTTCTGGCTCTCTCAGTCAATGTCTGGTTCATACGTTCTGCTACGCCATTCTGTTGTGGTGTACGTGGAACAGTCTTTTTTAATATTATACCGTTCTCATAGCAAAAGTTCTTGAAATTGGTGTCCTGATACTCTCCACCATTATCGGATCTTAATCTCTTTATCTTCAAACCTGTCTCATTCTCCACCACGACCTTCCATTTATTAAACACATCATACACCTCAGATTTAAGTTTCAAGAAGTAAACCCATACCTTTCTGGAATGGTCGTCAATGAAGGTGACGAAATAGGACTTTCCGCTAAGAGATGAGACATTTGATGGCCCCCAAACATCATTGTGAATTAGCTCAAGCTTCTCATTTATGAGATTTCTGTTGTTGCTTTGGAAACTCACCCTCTTCTGCTTACCGAATACGCAATTCTCATAGAAGTCGATATCAATCGATTTGAAGCCTGGTCTTTTCCCTTCAAGAGCATAACCTTGAGCCACTTTTCACTCATGTGACCTAGCCTCTGGTGCCACATGTTATGATTCTTTTTGCTTTCTGCAACTGCTATCAACGTGCTAGCATTGGTGGTAGTGTAGAGTGTACCAACTTTATTTCTTCGTGCTATAGTCATAGCCTTTCTGGAAATTTTCCACTCATCATCTCTGAAAGTGGTAACATAACCATCACTCGCCAACTGGCCTACTGAGATCAGGTTCTTCCTCAAGTCTGGAATGTGTCTCACATCCCTTAGATTCCATATCGATCCACTGAGTCTGATATGTACTTCACATTTCCCTAAGACACTGCAGGGCTGATCATCACCTAGATAACCTTTTTGGAGCACTACAAGAGATAAGACTTTTTGTGACAGTCTATTAGTGACGGGAAAACGGCCAAATAGTGACGGTCCAAGAAAATCGTCACTAAAGCTGGCCTAATAGTGACGGTAAAAAAAACCGTCACTAAAGGGGTCATTTTTAGTGACGGTCCCGAAAAACCGTCACTAAATGGGGTCTATTAGTGACGGTCCCAACAAACCGTCACTAAAGGTGCTCTATTACTGACGGTCCCAACAAACCGTCACTAAAGGGGCACAATTAGTGACGGGCTAAACAAACCGTCACTAAAGGGCTAATAGTGACGGTACAAACAAACCGTCACTAAAGGGGTCATTTTTAGTGACGGTCCCGAAAAACCGTCACTAAATGTGGTCTATTAGTGACGATCCCGAAAAACCGTCACTAAAGGTGCTCTATTAGTGACGGTCCCAACAAACCGTCACTAAAGGGCTCAATTAGTGACGGTCCAAACAAACCGTCACTAAAGGGGTATTTGTGTTAAAATATTCTATTTTTTCACTCAATTACACTACTTTAAATTATGAATTTTTTCAATTTTACTCAATTTCATTACTTTGAATTGGGGAATTTTCAATTTTACTCAATTAAACTACTTCGAATTAGGGTTTTACTCAATTTCACTACTTTGAATAATTGAGGATTTTATCAATTTCACTCAATTAAACTACTTTTAATATAGTGATTTTCTCAATTTCACTCAATTACACTACTTTAAATTGTTGATTG
This sequence comes from Cornus suecica, assembly GCA_963922005.1. NCBI lineage: Eukaryota > Viridiplantae > Streptophyta > Magnoliopsida > Cornales > Cornaceae > Cornus > Cornus suecica. The sequence goes on from OY998244.1 coordinate 19,082,085, forward strand.
TTTCAATTTTACTCAATTAAACTACTTTAAATTGAGGATTTACTCAATTTCACTACTTTGAATTGAGAATTTACGCAATTTTATTACTTTGAATTGGGAATTTACTCAATTTCAATCAATTACATTACTTTAAATTGGGTATTTTTTCAAATTTACTAAATTAAAATACTTTGAATTGAGAATTTTATCAATTTCATTCAATTAAATTACTTTGAATTGAGAGATTTACTCAATATCACTACTTTGAATTGGGGATTGAACTTAATTTCACTCAATTATACTACTTTAATTGTGGGTTTACTCAATTGAATTCAATTTCACTATTTTGAATTGTAGATTAATTTACTCAATTTCACTCAATTGAAGTCAATTTCACTATTTTGAATTGAGAATTTTTTCAATTAAACTCAATCAAACTACGTACTTTGAATTGATGATTTACTCAATTGAAGTCACTATTTTGATGATTTACTCAATTGAAGTCACTATTTTTATCAATTTCACTCAATTAAACTACTTTGAATCGGGGGATTTACTTAATTTCACTCAATTGCACTACTTTGAATTATAGATTTTACTTAATTTCATTGAATTGAAGTCAATTTCAGTACTTTGAATTGAAGATTTTATCAATTTCACTATTTTAAAATGGTGATTTACTCAATTGAACTTAATTTCACTCGATTTCATTAGTTTGAATTTGGATTTACTCAATTTCACTACTTCGAATTTGGGATTTACTCAAATTCACTTATTTGAATTGATGATTTACAATTTCACTCAATTGAAGTCAATTTATAGTAATTTGAATTGGAAATTTACTCAATTGAACTCAATTGCACAACAAAAATTAATTTTTATAGCAAATAATAGTTTTTGTTACGAATTTTTTATTTTTCGTAGTTAATTTTCTTCTATTTACTATGAAAATGTTTTCTAACAAATAAATAATATTTTCTACAAAATTTATTTTTCGTAATAAGTACTATTTTTTATTACAAAAATTTAGTTTTTTCCTTTCTAAAAAAATTTAGTTTTTATAATAAAAAGTAGTTTTAAAATTCAAAATAAAGCCCTTATTAACATCACTTCCCCCTAGGGCAGCAAATGACAAACTGTTCATGAACAACATGGGCTCGACTCATTAAGGGTTCGGCTCGTTAGTAAAGTTCCATTAATAATATTTAAATAGAATAATAATTAATTTTTCCAAAAAATAAAATAATTACTTAATTACCTCTTAAATTTACCAAAGAAAAAAAAATGAAAAGAATAGTTAGCCACCGTCGGATTGGGTGGGTAGATTCAACGATTTTAAAAGAAACCCTATAAATCCCACACTTAAAATCTTCGTGCAGCCTCTAGCCTCTCACTGTCCTTTCTCTACTCCATCGATGCCCTACACAAACACACCTCCTCCTCCCCCAAAAATGGCGCCCAAATCAGAAACCCTAACCTTCTCTTCCTCCGATCCATCCATGGACTCCATCGACCCCATCCTCCACAACCTCAAACTTCTCCCCTACAGGTTCCTCCGTCTCCCGCGCCTCCGCCTGAAGCTCCCCTTCTTCTGACCTACTTCATGGTGGTCTCCGGCATAGTCTACGACGTCATCGTAGAGCCCCCTGGCATCTGCTCCACCCAGGACCGCGAAGGAAAAGGCGGCGAACAGAGGTTGATTGCATTTTAACTCTAATTATATGTTCCAAATACTGTTCTCATTGAAGCACAAATCCAAGGTCAGTCCTCTGGTTACACCAACATATGATTTGACTCTGCAACATAGTGTAACTTTGGTCACTGAAAATTGAAAATATAAAAGAGGGATATAAAAGGAAGGAAGCAATTTGAATATCTATCATAAGAACCATGTCAATTTCTATATTGGCAATTTAAATGCCATGGAATTGGAAGAGAAATCGTAATAATTTCTGATGCAGGCCCGGAGTCCTTTCACTCTTGAGCACCCAGTATCACACACACTGTTTGTAGGCAACTTATCGCTGTTTGTTGAAAGAACTGATGTGTATGTATTTCTTTCAAATTTATTACCTTTATTTAAGAATGTCTTTTTCTGATTGATATCTAATCCTACAGGGAGGATTTGTTTAAAGACATGGGAGAAATAATTGACATCCATTTTGCGAAGAATCCCGACGGTTTTAGGACATATGCTCATGTCGAATTTGCCACAGTAGCAGCAGCAAAAAAGGTTTTCTTCTTTCCCGGTCATGATCGTTGAAGAGATATCAATAACTATTAGAACCTCGGTTATTGGAATGGTTATGTCATATCATCTAAACTGATCAATTATAATGACTTGTTATATCATGCTTTATTTGTTTCGGCTCGTTTTATGTATTTGGTTTCTGATAAAACTTCTGATTCTAACGACTTCATGCAATGGAATACCCTGATGATTTATTCAGATATGTGTATATCAAATTATGAATGAGTACACCCACTTGCATAACAAATTACTTGGTGCGTAGTAATAAAGAGCATCATGGTAATAACATAATTTTTTAAAAAACAAATGGACATCAGGGGGCTTATTGACTCATACCTCGTATCTAAAAGAACAAGCCTTTGTGTTAGTTGTTTCTAGATGAACTTGATGCTCCATATCAGATCGATTGTGTTTTGTAATCCAGTTAAATTAAATTGATCTTTGTTGCTATGGATATAATATTGAAAACATGGCTTGTATATCGAATATTTTGTGATCCCTGGTTACCTTATCATGTATCTAATAAGTTTGTATTTGTGAAGGATGTGACATGTGAACGGTGCTGGACTGGCCAATTTATATATTTGTTTCCTAAGTACATTACTTATACTGCAGGCTATTAAATTGGATGGTCAAGACTTATTAGGTCATCATGTGAGACTTGGTTTTGCTAGGGAACGGTGCTCATACACTCCATTTAGCAGGTAAAAAATGAATTTTCTTTTCTTTTCTAAATCAACGTTGTCATAAATTACCCTGCTTCAGTTTGATGAAGTTAGTTTCTTATTCTGCAAAAATTGTAGCAGTGACAGTGACTCGAAGCAGAAGGAATGGAAAGCTCAAGCACAAGCACAAGCTGTTATAAGAAGTTTCGATAAAAGCGGCGGTGATGTCGAGGTCTGTTCTACAGACACATTTCAGTCCAACATTAGAGATAAAAACATTAAATTCCAATATGATAATTTAAATATTTTAATCTTTTATCATCTATACATGTGTTTATGTTTAATAAGGTGAGTTTCAGTTTGCATGTTGCTAATATTGAATATTATGGTAGTATCAAGTTGTAATGAAAGAAAATTATATATGTTTTGGGTTTACAAAAAGGGATGGTTGTTTTAGTTGTCACATGCCTTAAATTTGTTTCTTGGACGATAACTGAAGGACCTGTAGGCTTCTTTAGAAAATCTTCGTTCTTTTCATACTCCAACAAAATGCCTTTGACTAAGTATACTCAATTTTCTCGGCTATACATGATGCATTCAACAAGTCAAAGACCAACGATACTGATTCCATTGATTCCAGATATGGAAATAATACCGTAAGCACTAATTCAATTGATCTTCTATGTTATTTTTGGAACTTATTTCGCCTTTTATGTTCTCCTACATGTGTAATTAGTATGAACTATATTACTTGAAATTGGAAGAGAAATTGTAATAATTTCTGATGTAGGTCCAAAGACCTTTCACTCTGGAACACACAGTATCAAACACACTGTTCGTTGGCAGCTTATCGTTGTCTGTTGAAAGAACTGATCTGTATGTATTTATTTCAACTTTGTGACATTTATTTAAGCTTGTCTTTGTCTGATTGCTATTTAATCCTACAGGGAGGATTTTTTTAAAGACGTCGGAGAAATAGTAAGCATCCGTTTTGCAAAGAATCCCGAGATTTCTAGGACATATGCCCATGTCGAATTTGCCACAGTAGAAGCAGCAAAAAAGGTTTTCTTCTTTTCCTGTTCTTTATCATTTAAGAGTTATGAAGAACTTATTTAACCTCAGTGATTGGAATGATGGTGTTAGATCATCAAAACTAATCAATTAGAATAACTTCTTATATGATATTTTGTTTGTTTTGACCTATTTGATCTATTTAATTCTTATAAAACTTACGATTCTAACGATTTCATGCATTAAATACCCTGATGATTTATACAGATTCTTAAGATTCTAACTGAGCAACTTCAGTTGTTTTAATACTGTCCTGCTTGATTATATACGTGCTTCTATAAGTTAATGTAAACTCATACCAAAATGTTCTTTTTCGGTTATATATCTTTTAGCTATTGTCTTCCCTAATTTAAGCAACTTCATGTATACAAGATATATCTTAAAATAAATAACACTTTCATGAGTTTGGCAAGTTTGTTCTCGTGGTTAAGTCGCTTAGAAGGGTGAAATCGATTGCCATGTTATACTGCTTAAACCTCCATTGCAGTTTAATTTGTGTGATTAGTAATATCTACTAGGTCTTTATTATCATGCTGCATCCAATATTATTCTGTATACAGTAGGGCAATGTGCCAAACTATTGGTTTTTCTTTTTCTTTTTGCTATTTTTTTAGAATGTTGTTCTTTGTTGCCTTGAATTTTTTTATTGAATATCGTATTGAATTATCATATTACTATGCAAATTTAACTTCAAATAGAAATTCTTATATATTGTTGTTTTCATTTTGTTTTATGAAACAGTTCTTATGATATTTTTTTTTTTTTTTTTGTTTTGTTTGTAGGTTTTGACTTGGGCATAAGGAGGACTTGTACATTTATTCTCTTATTAGTTTTTGTAATAGTATTTTTGAATATATTGGAATGATTTATTTACAAAGACATTTGTATACTACGGTGTTGAAGCTTAGGTTGCAAGGATGAATTTTTTATTTTGTAAATTTAGTGTTGTTCCATTTTGCAAGTTCCAGCAAGTATTTATAAATTTCACAGTACAAATGTCCTTGAATTATTTATGATTAATGGTGTATTATTTATGAGCTCTATGTCTCAAGTTCTTTTAGTTCTATTAGGTTTGCTTTGAATTATGTTTATGACACTTTTCTTAATTTTGTTATAACTCTAAACAAATGTAAATGACAATCAACTGTAAATAGTAACAAAAAGAAATGATAACAGAAAAAATAAATTAGTGACAAATCAAACCATCTCAAATAATTATTCGGGACAGTCAAATTAATTATTTAAGACAGTTCACAACCGTCTCTAAAAGTTATTTAAGACAGTCCAAAACCGTCACTAATAGTACATTATTAGTGATGGTCCAAAATCGTCACTAATAGTACAATTATTAGTGACGGTCCAAACCATCACTAATAGTACAATTATTAGTGACGGTCCAAACCGTCACTAATAGTATAGTTATTAGTGACGGTACAAACCGTCACTAAATGTCGGCTATTTGTGACGGTCGGATTTTACCGTCGCAAAAGAGTACTAAAGACGCTTTTATTAGGCACGGTCCATTTTCAGTTTTAGGGACGGTTTTGACTGTCCCTAAAACCAAGATTTCTTGTAGTGGAGGTTACCAGGTACATAGCTCTCAAAGAGCTCTCCACTTGAGGTGACATGGAATGATGCTCCAGAGTCCAAGACCCAAAACTCTATCTTGCTCTCCAAACAAATGATGCATATCAACGCATCATTTGTTTTCCGTCTCCTTCTTCGGGGATCTGCACTTGTTCTTGTAATGACTAGTTTTACCATAATTCCAACATTCAATCTCTTTGGAATTTCTGGTACCTCGAGACTGTGATCTTCCCTATCTCGACTTTGAATGGTCCATAACTTCCGCCTTTCTTTATACTCGAACTTTTGCCTCTACTATCGATATTAAATGCTGAGCCATTATTAGAAGAGTCTGTTGTCTGCCTTCTGATCTCTTTCGCGAGTATCAAGTTGACCAGGGCATCACACTATAACTTTTCTTTCCTAGAAAAACTACTAATTATAGCCACCGTGTCACTCTAACTCTCTGGTAATTAGCTTAGAACCAAAGTCGTTTTCATCATGTCGAAGATTGGCATATCAACAGATTCTAACTGCCCAACTAACTCATTGACCATATTGAGATGCTAACTAACCTTTCCATTCTCGGACATCTTCAGATTAACCAATCTTTTGATGAGATTGGATAGGTGCTCAATATTGTCCATTTTAAGCCCATATCTTGCATTAGTTATGTCCTTTCATTCCATTATTTGATATTTTTATGTCATTTGTGTGTTTAAGCATGTTTCAGGGGCTGAATAAAGAAATAGAGCTAAATTTAGTGAATTAACCAAGTTATGTTCGTTTTTATCCAAGAGGAGAGTCAAAGAGGTGTTTTCAAGACAAAAATGGCTCCTCGAGGGCAAAAATGGCATTTTCTGAAGCCGTCACCTAAAGCAAAAAGTCTCGTGAAATCAAGACGGTTCTTTTAGCGTAGTTGCGGAGAAAAGTGATTTTCATGAAATATATACGCTTAAGTCTACGCTTACAGAAGCAAAAAGTGGCCAGAAAACATATTTCTTACACTTACAGAAGCAAAAAGTAGCCAGAAAATATATTTCTACGCTTAAAGCGTAGCTACAGTGTTTTCAACACAAAAGTTTAGTCAACTTTGAGAGCTCATATCTCGGTCAAAAATGGTCTAAATGGGGTGATTCTTAAGTCTATCATCAAGAGCTTGAAGTCAAATTTCCAAAGATATATTACATGCCTCCATAAAATGTATGTAGCTCTAGATATGATCAAAAGAGTGAGAGGTGTCGTACTGAAAAAACTAGAAATTTCATAATCATGCCAAAATCCTATTTTGACCCGGAATGATCCATTTTGACCCGGATGACTTAGAGTTTGACCCTAGCACCTATATGGACATGTTTTAGACATATTATACATCAGATTAAAGGTTTTTACTTGGAAGGAAAGTCACACCAAAGGGGAATCCTATTCTTAATAGGAGTCTAACACAAGTTAGGGTTTCCCTCAGCTTTGCCTATATATATCAAGGTTTGCTACAGATCTAAAGGACTTATTTTCACCTAATTTTAGATCTTCGTTCACATAATTTCTAAAGCCGCCTCTGGGGATTCATCTTAATTAAGGAGATAAGTCATTGAAGACCTAGAGATCTGGAGAAGAAGAACATGGATGGCGTTTCTACACCGACAATGCAGTTCGCTTTAGCCATGATCAACTAACTCGGTATCTAGGATTTTCTAGAAAAACCCTAGCCAAGTAATGTAGTTTTTATCTATTTTCAATTATAACGAGGGGAAACTGTGACAATACTGTGATGATTGTAGTAGATGAGAGACTGTTTTTATTCTTGAAACAAGTTTACATATTTATTTTGATTATTGTCTTAGACTTAATAAATATGTTTATCTTACCCAATTATGATTATTCAATATGGGTTAGAACTCAGATGCTTAATTCATGATTTTCTACACAATGGTGGTAATAAAACTCAAAATCCTAGGTTGACACATGTCATGCCTTGGCGAGTTGATATAGACATGCTTTAGTTTTTTTTCATGCATTAGGAGTATATTAGAGTAATTTAATTGATATGTACTAATCAGTTTAGTTATGAGATGGGTTGTCGTAATCCGGTTGACAATATTCCTTTTTCGGGTTGTATTTAGCTCTTTGCGGTATGACCTGATTCATAGTTTATGGATCGCCCTCTTATAATTATTACATTAATAGAACTATGTTATACGGTTAGTGGTGGAGTATGGAAACCCTAGATTTTATTTCTACTGTTCTTTTCTTAATCTATCTTTATTTGTTTTCTTAGTTAATTAGTTCAGAAATCAAAACCAACAAATCATATTTTTATAGCAATTTAAGAGTATTATTTTACGAGAATTCAAAATGAGACTTAGTCTTTGTGGGATCGATAACCTTTCTCAAGCCGAACTATCCTACAATACGATTCGTGCGCTTGCGATAGGTAAAACCTATGCCGTCTTAAGGGTGTATTCTTAACACATATTTTTAGCACACCCCGACGGGCATCAAGATGTACTATGTTTGCTGCAGATGGCTGTTCGTACATGTTAGAAAGTGCGTCCATGAGAGAACTTGTTGTCTTTTCATTCCTTATATTGAAAGCAACGGACTTTGACAACGTCAGTCTAATCGTACCGAGAGCCTTTTGATTTAGGATTTTCCAATATTCTTCTAACATCGATTTTGGCTTCTGCTCTTTCAATGGTAAATATAAATTCTTCTAGAATAAAAGTCCTCAATCTGTATCTTCCAAAAAGCAAAGTTTGTACCGTCAAACTTATCGATCATTATTGCATTTTCTTCTGCCATAGCTCCCACTGAGCCTTTTCGAGGTGTTTAAAGTCGAATCACGCAAAACCGATTGCACAGTTGCGTCCGAAACGGTCCAAAACTTAAAGAACACTTATGACCGTGTCAAAATTGGGTAAAAATGGCTCGACTCGGCCCCAAAATCAAATCAAAACCAAATTTACACGCTGGCAGAAAAAGACGAAACGGCTAAACAATTACTTACCACCAATTACAGCCCACGTGTCACTTTTATTTATTTTTCACCATGACTCTCTCACCAACTATCTAGCGAACTATATATATATATATTTGAATCCTCTCCTGTTTAGGGATGACGATGGGGTGGGGCGGGGATCGCATCCCCCATCCCATCTCCGTTTAACTTTTCTATCCACATACCCGTCCCAAACCCGATTATTAAACGGGGCAGTGCGGGGTATGGCTAGGCGGGGAGCGAGGCGGGGCGGGTTTTCACCATAAAAAAATATTCTTATACAAATGAAGGTAATGTGTAATTTCTGAATTATAAATTTTAATTTACTATTATTGCACGAGCATCAAAGTAAAACATGTAATTTTTAACATAATTAAAATGAAAGTAAGGTGAAAAGAGCGAAATGATAAAGATACTAGAATTTGGTATTGGGTGGAATATAAAAAAATGAAGGAATTATTTTATATAAAGGGTATTGTAATAACATAAATATATGGCCCAGTTACCTAGGCCACAGGAAGATCCGACGGGCCAAGCCCATAGAAGATTCCAAAACATGAGTGGGCTGCAAGTAAAATAATTCAAAACCCAATTCCTAAAAATAAGGGATTGAGAAACATATGGAAAAGATAAATGTGAAACCCTTAAATCAGGGATCTTGATGGGCCAAAGTCCATCTCATTGTGTATAAATATGTGGTTAGAGAAAATAAAGATTCATTGAATTATTGTGTAAATTTTCTGCATCTACAGGTATATATTAATAATATATGATAATATTCAAGAAAAATGATCTTCAACATATATGTATATATAGATGATGTTCACTTCTTACCTTATATATATATATATATATATATATATATATATATATATATATAGGTTTGTGTTTAAAATATGCAATGCAGATATATCTATGGAATCGGGGCAGGACAGGGTAGGGGTTCCCCATACCCGCCTCGAATATAATCGGGGATTTTTTTTTCACCCCCATACCCGCCCCAATTAGCTTAATTGGGGCCCCAAATCCGGAATAAACGGGGCGGGTGGGGCTCCACTGGGGCAGGTTTTATTGTCATCCCTACTCCTATTCAAAACCATTTACAGTTGCCAGTTTCCTTAAATGACGAATGGTTTATGGGTTTTGTGTAAAGTGCACAAAATCCCCCTAAATTATTGCACTGTAACAACTAACCCCCCTGAACTAAATCAAACCCCCTTGAACTATCAATATGTTGCAGTTTGCCCCAATTTTATTGCAAAAGACTACCCTACCTGTAGATACTAAAATTTTGTGGGCTCAAGCCCAAAACAAACAAGACCCAACACAAAATATTATGCCGCAAATTAAATTAACTAGCCTAATTCTTATTTGGGCTAATTCAAATTATTTAACTAATTCAAGCCAAATTAATTAAATAAAAAATATAATTATTGAATTATAATATTATTTTAATATTATAATTTGATAGTTATCAAGGAGTCACACATGTCATCATCTTATTCGTCCAAAATGTCTATAAATAGAGGTTAGATGGAGAATGATTGGGGGAAGGGGGGGGGGGGGGGGGGGGGGACAAAATTGACATGAAAATCACATAAGCTCTCAAAGAGAAAGAAATACAAAAGTTCTACTAACACTTTTCTCTCCCAACAAGAAATCAATAAAACAAAAGAACAAGCATACCAAAATCGTGTCATTCTCTTCTCGTGGTTCAAGAAATTCAAAGAATTATACAAATCCAAACATTGAAGATGAAGAACAACAAATACATCCAAGTTCGTGCCGTTCTTCCTCAATAACTTAAGAAATCAAAGAAAACTGTTCGAGATCAAACTTCATCAGCACTCGACTAGAAATCAAAGCCAAATCCGATTCAAGATTAAGTCCCGATGGCCCTTGAATTCATTCAACAACTTGATTCAAGATCAAGCTTCGACAACCCTTGAATCCAACTGACAAAGGAGATCGAATCAGAGGATAATATTCTTTTTGTTGTAAAATAATAAAATAGAGGATTGTACTACCATTCATTTAAAATTAATAAAATACTGATTTGTCGCATATTTTGTTCCTATATTTTCGGACTTGAAATTTGTTGTCTACAAATTTTTGGCACGCCCGGTAGGACTCCTCTGCCTCTCATCTATTTCTCCTAGGTTAAATTCAGAAAGCTTTTCCTTGTCAGAATCTATGGCGTCCCTAAAGGTTCAGACGAGCAAGAAAGATGACGGTGCAAAACTTTCGTCAAGGCTGTTGCGACAAGTCACACAAAGCTCAAAGTTTTATCAATGGAATTGTCTGCAAATCCTGCACAGACAATGCGAACGTCTACAAATCATACACACATGACAAGACAGTCTATAAATCCTTCAAAAATGATAGGACAGACTGCAAATCTTGCACATACGACATGACGGTCTATAAATCCTTCACAAACGATGAACTCGTCTGCAAATTCTATACAGACGACGAAATCATATGCAAATTCTACACAGACGACAAACTCGTCTGCAAATTCTAGACAGGCGACAAAATCGTCTACAAATCCTATGCGGATGATGAAACCGTCTGTAAATCTTTTATAGATGACAATATCATTTGAAAATCCTTTACAGACGAGATCGCAATATGTTCGTTCAGAAGTCCGTCAACAAGCGCCTAAATCTGACCAGGTGGGTAACCAGACTACTCATCCTTCGTCAGGTTCGTCATTATCTTTCCAACACCTACAAGACAAGAAAAATAGAAAGAACAATGACAAAACATTAAAGAATGTTGTCAAAGAGTCCATCACAGTTGCTGCTATACCAGTGAAATTTTTTGCAAAAGACAAAGAAAAATCAAACAAAAATTAGCAAATTATGGTGAAGGTCAAGTCTTCCAAACTTGTCAAAGAAGAACCTATCTTCTCTCAGGGGGCAAGAAATAATATTCTTCCAACTTTAAAGACTCAATTTTGCTCAGGAAAATTATTATCAAAACGCATATATGATAGTCACTCAAAAGCCTTATCAAAGGTTGGTCGAACCAAAAATTCAAAATCAAGGTTGGCACATCCAAGATTGGAGAGCTATCCTGACTTAGTCATTATGTCGGTCATGATGAATACTACTACTTCAAGTGAAGATCAATTAACGAGTATGACTCATGAAATTGAAAGATTGCACAAAATGATCGACGGACAAGATCTAAAAATTGCCTCGCTAGTGGAAAAGTTAAAATTGCATGGCATTGCAGAGTCAAGTGAATGTCAAGTTTTTCCTGTTGATTCAACACCAAATGTTACTCCCGTTGATAACAAAATTCATACATCCATCATTGCTCAAATGGCTATTCAAGCAAATCAAGATGTCTCTGTTGCCTCGTTTTCTATTAAACAACTTCAAGACATGATAATTACAAGCATAAGGGAGCAAGTTTGTGGCGTCCCTGAAAGTACTTCCATATACTCAAAGCCTTACACCAGAAGAATCAACAACTTAAAAATGTCTGCAGGGTATCAACCACCAAAGTTCCAATAGTTTGACGGAAGAGGTAATCTAAAACAACATGTTGCCTATTTTGTTGAAACTTGCAATAATGCTGGCACATACGGAGACCTCTTAGTCAAGCAATTTGTGCACTCCCTAAAAGGAAATGCATTTGATTAGTACACGGACCTCAAAACAAGAAGTATAGACGGTTGACAAATGATGGAACACAAATTTCTCAAGCGCTTCTATAGTACCCGCAGAATGGTGAGCATGTAAGAACTCACTAACACTCGGCAAAGGAATGACGACCGTCTGGTTGACTATATTGACCGTTGGAGAGCTCTAAGTCTTGATTGTAAAGACCAAATTTTTGAGATCTCTATAGTTGAAATGTGCATGCAAGGCATGAATTGGGAGCTTCTCTACATCCTATAAGGAATCAAGCCAAGTACATTTGAAGAACTTGTTACTCGAGCACATGATATGGAGCTAACAAGTCGTGGTATTAGAAAATATTTTCCTAATGTGCTTGACAATTTCTTTAAAGACGGAAAAATTGAGTCTAACGACGAAGAAGTTGAGTCTAACGACGAAGAACTCGCATCTGACTATGAAGAAACTAAGTCCGACGATGGAGAATCTGAGTCCAACGACGACGGAGAATCTGAGTCCAATGACGACGAATAAATTAAGTCTGACGACAAAGAAATTGAGAATGACAACGAAGAAAATATAATGTCAAGTTCAGACGATGAAATGACAACATCATTCATGACGAACATTGTCATTAAAGATTTGCATGACAAAATTTATCTCGTCGCTTCAACAACTTTGTCTGAAAAGGCTAAGTCACCGGGGGCATCCAGTCAGAAAATCTTGGTAAAAGATTAGACTCGTCAAAGATCACCAACTCTCAAATAGAAGAATTTTGAGAAAGTTCTCTCAAATTTCAAATTGTCTTCAATCTGTCATAAGGCAAAAAAACAGTCAAAGCTCGTGAAGATGCTCCTGATCGCATGAGCCTAAACTGCACCATGATCCTAGCTCACATGATTTAAAACTGTGATTGCACGGAAAAAAAACATTGAACTACGTAATGACTTGATTTCTCTTTTGAGGATACGTAGGCAACTTAGAATCTTATTCTGAGTTCAGTCAACCAAAAAAAAAAATCAACTCTTGGCCTCCAAGAGTATAAACTGTAAATGACTAGATATTCAAATTCTTTGTTTGGTAATAACAAACTATTTTATTATCAAAATGAAAGTTTGAGAATTTTTCATAAATTCTTCAAATACATATTTTGGAGAAAAAAAAGAGACAAAGCAACAATGGTGGATCATCATTATGTTGTTTCTCGCTTGTCAACAACTTCTTCATCAAGAGAAAGAAATGCTAGTCCGTATGTCAATCATAGAAAAATCAGACAGTATAACATCTTCCGACATGTGAAGCTTTATGGTCATCGATCCAATGATATTCGTCGCTGACTAAATTCGTTTGTCATTAGAAACTTCAGCTTGAAAGAGAACTTTTATCGCACTGGAAAAAAAAAAGAAGATTTGGCTCGTCGTCAGAAACTTCACTTTGACAGAGAAACTATGTCGGTTACTGGAAAAAGAAGATTTGGCTTGTCGTCAGAAACTTCACTTTGACAGAAAAACTATGTCGGTTACTGGAAAAAGAAGATTTGGTTCGTCGCAAAACCTTGATTTTGGCATAATATTTTGGTCGGTCATCAAAAAAATAAAATACAGTTGTTGTCAACAAAAACATCGCTTTGACAAAAATTTCATCGGTTACCGAAGAGGAAAACGCAAACCCGCATGCGACAGAAAAATTTCGTCGGTCATCAAGAAAATAAAAATTTTCTCGTCGTCAAGACATTCACTTAGACAGAAATTTTGCTTGTCATTGAAAAAAAGAGAGAATTTTTTTTTTTTAAAAAAAAGAAGTTGGAAAATTTGGAAAAAATGAGTAAAAAAAAAAAAAATTCGTCGAATAAAAGAAAAGGAAAAAAGTTGAAAAAAAAAAGAGAGCAAGAGCTGGAGAAAAAAAAAAGAACCTAATTTCCTCTCTCTCTCTTATGCTTAACCCACAGAAACACACACAATCCTTCTCCTACACAAACTCCACATACACCCATCAGATCTGTTAGAGGAATGGCATGCGTCTTCATCAACATCACAAACTACACCACAGGCGGGTCTGCCTTCTCGCTTCTAGCACCACTGACCCTCATGGAAATCGGCCACACCAGGGACGTCCTCTTCTACATTCATAACCGAAGCTCTGCACCACCTCGCATCCTCGGCCACATGATCAAGGACACCACATTGTGCCCACTAACTCGCCGTCAATTATGAAGCAACCGGTTGTTGGTCTAGTTCAAAAATTTCAGCAACAACCATTTGTTCGTCGTCGCGTCATTTGATTCTTACATCTCACCAATGAACATCGAGTTTAAGTTTATGTGTGACGATGACTTGGGGATTTACATGATCTGTTGTCCATCAATACTACATGGTGCTTCTTGTTGCTGTCGCATGAGCTGTGTGTTGCCTTTCATGAAGTCGTTTATTACCACTGCAAGACCCGCATGGTGACTTTGGTTATCGTTGCAAAACGTGAACCTCACGTCTCACCAATTTCTGCATGTAGCCGCCGTCAAGCATGACGATTCTGGAAAAGCTTGGTGTTCTCCGATCGCCGTTGCATGCAGGTGATCGCTACATTAAAAAAAAAACTTTCCTCCCACCGCTTCGTCGGCGACACCAGGGAAGTCATCTCTTGCCGACACTTCAACAACATCTCTGTTTATGGGTCCTTCGTTCGCAGCCCAAACAAGATCCGAGTCGCTGAGTAGGTCAACGTGGAAATTACCCTCCGGTTTGCATGTTGATGTCTCCGGTCGCTGCTGCTCGGTGATTTGCATGGTTTTGCCGTGTCAATGAAGCTTTCACCTCACCATCGAACATGGTATAAGTCGTATGGAGACATAAACATGAATTAGAGAGCTCTTTTACATGTAATTGGCATCTGGCATCACTTGAATCTCAAAAGCTTGGAGATGTTTCAAGTGGTGGTTGATTCCCAAGGCAGCAAAACAAACATGCATCTTTAAAAAAATAAAAAATAAAAATGCATCTGCTACAGTGGAACTGCTTGAAAACCCAAAGTGTTAAAGAAAATAAATCCGATGACAAATACAAGGTGGAGGGGACTGTTCCAACCATGAAGCCCAAGGAGGAAGAGGAGTTTGTGTCCTTGCGGAGGAAAAAAAAAACCAGAAGGAAAAAAGCAACGTCCGAATAAAATAAAATAAAAAAGAGAAGAAAACAAACTTAGCGAATGGATGTTTCTTTCGCTAAAATTGGAAGACAATGGGTGTGATTTTTTCAAAGTTTCGAGTCTGGCCCAATATATAAGCGACAATCCAATTTCGATTACATTGGTAATTGGAAGTTGAGTTGAATTAGAGTTCAATCCAAGAGAAAATTGCAATAGTGACTAATATGTGTGAGATTTGGAGTGGGGCCATTTGTAGACACTAAAATTTTGTTTGCTTAAACCCAAAACAAACAATGCCTAACATAAAATATTGGGTCGCAAATTAAATTAATTAGCTCAATTCTTATTTGGGCTAATTCAAATTATTTAACTAATTCAAACTCACTTAGTTAAATAAAAAAGATAATTATTGAATTATAATATTATTTTAATATTATAATTTGATAGTTATCAAGTAGTGACACATCTCATCATCTTATTCGTCCAGATTACCTATAAATAGAGATCAGATGGAGAATGATGGGGGAGAGAGAGAATTGACATGATAATCACATAACTCTCAAAAGAGAAAAAAATTACAAAAGTTCTACTAACACTTTTCTCTCCCAACAAGAAATCAAAAAAATAAAAGAACGATCACATTAAAATCGAGTCATTCTTTTCTCGTGGTTCAAGAAATTCAAAGAATCATATAAATCCAAACCTTGAAGACGAAGAACAACAAATACATCAAAGTTCGTGCCGTTATTCCTCAACAACTCAAGAAATCAAAGAAAAATGTTCGAGATCAAACTTCATCAGCATTCGACTAGAAATCAAAGTCAAATCCGATTCAAGATTAACTCTCAACGACCCTTGAATCCCTTCAACAACTCGATTCAAGATTAAACTTCGACAACCCTTGAATTCAACCGACAAAGGAGATCGAATCAGAGAATAATATTTTTTTATTGTAAAAGAATAAAACAGAGGATTGTACTACCATTTATTTAAAATTAATAAAATTCTGGTTTGTCGCATATTTCGTTCATATATTTTCGGACTCGAAATTTGTTGTCTACACTACCCTTACTATAATATTTGATAATTCTTTAAATTATATTAATATCATTTCTCTTAGTTAGAATATTAGTTATAGCATTCACCTTAAATATATTAGAATAAATATACCATCAAATGTTTTTTTTTAAAAAAGGTTTAAGTTATAATTATTTTATTTTAAAGTTAATTAACTTGTTATTAAAATTTAGTTTGATTTAAATAGTAAAACTAGTTATCCTCATTAAAGTTTTTTTTATGTCAAAAAGAAACTTCTTTCATAAATAAATCACAAATTACTTCGATAATAAACAATATTTGGCATATAATATATATATATATATATATATATATATATAATATACACACACTTGAGATATGCGACCGGTTCGTGTAACAGAGGTTGGTGTAATACCTTTTGAGGACGATTTTCTTGGTGTCTCTATATATATAAATACTCACACAAAGTCTAGCTGAAAAATCGATAATTAGCTATAAAATTTCAATTGTATTGTAGTCGAGTGAGGTGGAGCTCCATCTCAAGTTGAACCTCTGTTGGAGAATGAGGATTGAGATTTCACTGCAAAATCAATTTGGCAAATCGCACTTTTTAAGTCATTCAGTTAGTGACAGCAAGGGATAAGACTTGATTAGTAATTTTATTTTATTTAATTTTTTTTTTGAATGGTAAGAAACTCACATACCACACCCACAATGCCTCCTAGAGGCTCGAACCCTCGCCTCTCCAATTGGGGGTAATGTTATACCATTGCAACACATGTGCTCTAGTACTTGATTAGTAATTGGACCATTTAACAGCCTTGATTGAACAAGTCCTAAGCCTGAAAATATAGAGCAACGCTCTTGCAAAAACCATTGCAGCACTATAGGTTGAAGCATGGTATGTAGAAACATGGGTTTATGAAGGCTTCATTCCTCTCATAGAAGACAAGTTATTTAGCTACTCGAAAAATAATCGAATTGATTTTTTTTTTTTTTTGGGTCCTAATTAATCAGCATTTATCATACTCTAACATGTACTGTGTTTATACTACATAACATCAAGATTGATGGATTGTTTGAGAGCCTATTTCTTCATCACAAGAAAGAGAATCATCGATCGGAAGCAGATACGATTACTGATGTAAACTGTAACCATGCCATTCATGCAATATTGATAGATACATTCTAGTGTATGATGATACAGCAACTCATATTGGAGTGCTTTCCACCAAAATTCCTAAAGTATTTACAATGCCCCATCAACTAAGGCTCCAAGACCACCTATTCCCCATGGTGTATGTTATTCCTACTACACTACAAGAGAAATGGAATAGTTATAATGCCCCCATTGAGACACCTATTCCACACATGTGCAGTCTTATTCCCCTAAAACACTACAAGAGGAATGGAATTCTTCATGGACATTTTCAAACTCAATGGAGTCAAAAACTATCCAAAGTTGAACACGCCAATTCCCCTTCCAATTCCTTATTCTCCTAAACACCTAATTCATATATGGTAAAATCCACTTTTTTTTCTTGGGACTTACCAATTTTCACTTAGTGTAAGGAAATATACTTCTACCTCTATGCAGCATCTTGTTTTCATCTCGGGAAGTTGTCGAAACAATCTCTGTGTCTTGCCTCTTCCTTCCCTCAAGCATTGATCCAGTAAGTTGTGATGGATGAGTCAAGGTGCACGTTCGTATTATTATGACAGCTTTCTTGTTGGGTTTGTTCTACAAAATTTGATCCTTGCTGCTGTTCTAAGAAGTTTCAAGGGGAAAACAGGTTTCTTCGCCACCAGTGCTCCACAAGAAATTGGCATATTTAGATGCGTGATTGGAGTTGTCAGGTTCAGTTGCCATGGCTTGCAAATACTTTTCTTCTGCTCCCCATAGATCCTTCCTCACTAACCACAGGAAATTTGCATATAGGCTCAGGGCCTCCCCATCTGCTGGTTCCACTTGTAAGGCACGTTTGAAGCACTCCTCGGCCCTGCAAAATTCAAAATGTAACATAAGAAAATGTAAAAAAATATTAAAAATAAATTAGAAACATAATTTCCCAAACCATGTTTGCACTCAACTCCTTGCTTTACGTTAGTCGACCTACAGGTCCGCCTGGGGCGTTACGGTCGTTCTTTCTGTGAAGGGAATGCGTCGAGGCAGCCATCAACACAACTACATTATGGCCTGCCCTCATGAGATGAGCCCAGTGCATTGGACAAGAGAACCATGTTTGCCCAAAAGGCGTTTGGGTACTAAAACACGAAGAGACTATGATCACCCCCTATAAGTTCCAGAACAAGGTCAATATTTCTCACCCCCATTTTCAATATCAAGATATTAGACGAAACTGATCTATGTAGGCTGAATCTTTGTATAGTTAATGCACCTAATATAATTCATCACAGTGAGTAGGGATATTATGTCTCATCTTCAAGCTACCATTCCAGCACTGGGTGTGAGAATTCCAAACTCCTGGACTCGTCCCTTCATCAAGATATATCAACATAACAATGACTAGTAGTAATGCCCAATGCGCACGGCAGATTCCTCATGATAAATAATAAAAACCAAATAAGCCCCAACACTAGTATCCGGATTGATTGCTTCCTCCTTCAAGTCTATATATTGGGTTTAGCTAAATACCCTTCACTACTGACAGCGCATTGACATGCTAAGAAGTAAGAATTCATCCCAACTGTAAGATCAGGACCAACATATCTGACCTTCTCCAACGGATCAAATTTGTTGAGGAAACTGTAAAAGCAACATGAAGAATTGCTCAGATACCAGTGAGCGAGGCCTATTTGGGTCGGCTATTCTCCAAAAATGGCCATCTAAAAGTGGAAGAATATACATACTTTTGTTTTGCATACAAAGAATAATGATTAGGTTAAGTTAGTTCATGATTCAGTAAAATGGTGGAGTTGGCTATTGGTAAGAATCTAGTCAGATAGATGAAGCTATCGAGAAGGATATGAACTTGGAATGTTAGGAAGTTATGTATCCAAAGGTCACATAAATTCCTCAACTGAAGCTACTCCGACTCAATTTCTATATAACAGAATTCCTCTGATATCAAACAAAAAAGCAATCAATAAAGAACGCAAACGTCTTATACACAATTATATGAGTTTGGGAGATTCACCTGTCATAGTCATGAGCAACAAGGAACAGGAACTGAGCGTAGTTGCAGAGCAGAAGTGGGTTATTAGGTTCCTCAGACAAACCCATCTGGTAAAGAAGATCAGTCCTAAAGTATTCTGGGTAATTGTCAGGTTCAATCTCCACAGTAACAGGTGAAGTGAAGCTATTTATCATCTCATTATCAAGAACATCATCTCTCAACTCAGCCTGCGTCTTCTTAGCTTCATCAAGTACCGAGTTCCACAAACCCGTCTCCTCGTCATTCATTCTACAATCCTCATTGGAAGAACTCTCGGATATGTCATCAGGCACACGATTAGGAAATTCAGTAGGCAGTGGTGATATGCCCAAGTAACTGTCCTCTCGACCAGCCACACGAGCAACAGGATTGAACTTCATATTACCACGATTGTTACTTGAGCCAGAAAACAACTTCATTGCGACTTGTGATTGTTGTTGATCCTGTCTCCCTGTCATTGCTAGTGTCTCTGTGGTCCCACATGAGATCCCCAGTGATGGATGGTCTTGAATGGCAATATTGTTGGACACTGAATGTACACTGAAATTGGCTAAGAGGGTCATCACATATAGCATCAAAATCGGTGTCCGAGAAAGCACTTGCTGAAACAACCAGACAAAGGAAGCGTGCATTTCTCTTTGAACTTTACCCACAATCCCTTCTAAATCTTCATAGCATACCACCTCTCTCATCTGTAATGCATAGCTCTGAAGCTCTAGAATGATGAACACCATCGAAGAGAAGGCCTTTTGCACCGAAGAGCAAGATAACTCCCCTAAATCTCTAGAACCCTCAAGCCACTTTTGCTTCTTCTTTATCATCCGAAGCGACAACGGAAGTTCCATGCTGTTTGCCTTCTGTTCAATGCCTGCCCGTATAATCACTTCCCTTTCTGGCCATTCGGGTGGCTCGGGGTGTATCCCAAGCATCAGCGGCTCTAGAAATGAAGTCTCTAATGACATATTTCTACTATACAAACAAGAACTTGTCTCAGGAATCACACAAGTGGTCAGGTTCTTATTGTGTTCTTCATTCTCTTTGTCCTCCAACAAATCAAACATTTGTTCAAATAAATCTTCGTCATAGAACTCATCAAAATTTGCAGTGCAAGCTCGTTTCAGACTCTGCCCTCTTGAGACCGATTTATTGAAAGATGGAGGGGTAATGAGCCGTGCCGATGTTCCAATGCCAGAAGGAACAAATTTAAATAACAAGGCTGGATCTCTTTTGGTATTTAGGTTCAGAAAAGACTTCGAAGAGATGGGTGTTGGAGAAGAAAATGATTGAGAGACTAAATGTTGAGACAAATGGTCAATTTTAAGCCTCATATTGACTGGATAACTGGTAAACAAAATCAATAAGGCAAAAAAAAGGGAGGCAAAATATTCACCTAGAGAGAACTAATCTAGGAAGAGGAAAAGCAAATGGTCAAATACAAGATCACAAGGCCTGTGTTCTGTAAAAGGGTCCTTTTCAATTAGCTGTAAGAAGCTAACTCTGAGCGTATCTATGAATCAATCGGTTCTTTTGAGATATGTCAAGACTCTAGAACCTGCTTTGCTTGCTGTCAGTTGAATCCAACCTGTGATTTACAGATCAAAAGCAACATTTTCATTTGGTCAAAAGAATCAGGATATGCATGTGACTTTTCCTCCACTTCCATGTCAAACACATTGAAAACCCCAGTAAAAAAATGAAAAATAAAAAGAAGAAGAAAAGAATACATAACAGTTTTAGGAAACACACATACTTGAAGCTTCATATGGCAAAATTTCAACCCACGAAAGCTCAATGGTACAAAGTACCAATTACCATAATCCCTCACAAAAGCTTAATGGTACATAGTACCAATTACCATTATCCCTCTTTCCATTGCGGATGCACACACACATATGTATATATATATAACCTCTATGCTAGTTATAGGCATATGTATATATACAAATAGAATCCATAAGCACAGAAATTTTCAACCAGAATACACAGTTGATTAAGCTTATATTACTTCAAAACAATGGAAAACTGCAGAAAATTTCTATTTGAATAACCACAATTACATGTGAAGATAGTATTACAAAGACAAATTTGCAGATTCAAATACATATTCATGGGTATTTCATAATTCTTCTATCAAAAATGGAAAAAGGGCTAGTCCAGTGCACAAGCTCCTCCCATAAGGATTTGGGGAGGATAAGATTGCACACAATCTTACCTGCATGTTGTTTTAAATTTCAATATGTGTGACCTAATTACAATAGAATAGCCTTATCATTGCCCCAATTCCTACTTTGTATGACATCCATGCTTGTCTACAATCTTATATCCATATATACACAAATGAAGCTATACATACAGAATAAAGAAGCCCAAGATAATTCTAAGAGAATAACAGTGGGTTAAGCTTATATCAATTCAAAACAAAATCATGGCAGAAAACTTCTAATTTCAAGAACTGATTACATGTTCATGGAAACATATAGATAGAAATTTTATGGCTATTGCATAATTCAAACAAAATAAACAGTGGGTTAAGCTTATATAACTTAAAAACGAACGATCATTGCAGAAAACTTCAAATTTCAAGACTGATAAGTACATACAACAAATTCCAAGAATTGATTACATTTTCATGGATATATAGAGAGGGAAATTTATGGGTATTGCATAAAAACATGATTTGAACTCACCAGAAGCTTTATGAGGCTGAGGATGTGATGGGTGTCCAATGAGGATAGACCCCAAAATAATTCATATAGAATAAACAGTGGGTTAAGCATATATAACTTCCAAACAAAGGACCATTGCAGAAAACTTCAGATTTAAAGAATCATAAGTACATACTACAATTTCAAAGAATTGATAACATTTCCATGGATACTTAGAGAGGGAAATTTATGGGTATTGCATAAAAACATGATTTAAACTCACCAGAAGCTTATGAGGTTAATGATTTGATGGTTGTCCAATGAGGATAGACCAAAAATACAGAGCACCGCCCTTGAGAAAGGACCTCTGTGGCTTTGTTTATCATGAACACTCATTGTTGGAGAGTACCAAAACAATTTGGTAAAAGAAAATGAGAGAAGTCGTAAAGGGTTTTGTGTATTTTGTTGATAACAAATGAAAACAACAGAGACTCTTCATATACACAGCATTGAGCCCAAGAGAGAAGATACCACACAAAATGTCAAAAATGTAGTTTCAATGAATGGTCTTTATGTAGAGAGAGATCGATACAATACACCTTTTTAAGGTGTCTCTTGCTGTCCGCATAACTCAAGCAAAATACGGATCATTGACTGCTTTTCATTTTTTCTTTTTTTATAAAAAATTGGCAATAAATAAGTATTTTATAGTGTAAAGTTCACCCAACGAGTTGTTATCCTATTATTGACGAAAATAAAGGGTTATGATGGTGTACATCGGGTGTACATCTAAGCAAGGAAAATACTCCGCCAACACGGTAACATAACAAGAATATAATATAAATTAAAAAAAAAATTTGAATTTGATATAAATGGGTTCAAATTATAAAATAATTGTGTTTGGGTTAAATTCAAATAACTCGAATAATTAAATTGACCCGATTTTATTGGTATCTATATTTGTATCTAAAACAAAAAATTGTAATTGGATTACACCAGATTCAATTTAATTTTTTCAATAACAAGTTAAACACTTCGTGCCGTGTTAGGTTATATCAAATTCAATTTAATTTTTCTGATAAACAGATTAAATCGTTCGTATCGTGTAAAATCCAAGACAATTTAATTATCAAACAAATTACACGAATTGTGTCAGGTTATTTTTGTAACTAATGAAGTCTTTTCATATTTGACACGTATAATAAATGTGTATGAACCCAAAATCCAACCCCTATTACATCTCATTAGCTAAAATATCACATATGCGGGTTACATTTTTTGGTGGATAAAACATATTGATCTCCCATGAGATTTGATTTAATTATTCATGGAGCATATTTTTGTCATTTATTACAATGTACACCTTTGAACTTTGACGCATGACCTTGTGACTCCCCTCTCGTTGTATTAGAGTCATATTCATTAATGAAATTTTATCATAAACTCAAATATTTTTCAATAATATGATAAAAATGACATAAGATATTGACAAAAAATATTCTTTAGTCAATAAATTTCGATTTTGTTGCAAAGTAATTGGGGTACTCGGTGTAATAATTATCGATCATAACATTCATGTGTATTGAATCAAATTTTAGGGAGGTCATTGTATTTTACCATTTTTTTAGAAAAAAAAAAATGATGATAAATTTGTAGATTTAGAAGAATTTGTGAAGGAATTGCTGAAATTTTCATTGATCTATACCATGTTATATACAAATACATGATTGATGTTTATAAGGAAAATACATGATCTAAGGGTCTATAAAAGGACAATGTTGATAGCTGTAAATCAATCCTTGAATGGTTCCTCTAATTGTTCATTAACTACATAATCAAAGGGATATTTATTAATTACAGAATCAAAAGAATATTGATTATATTCTTTAACATCCCCTCTCAAGTTGGAGTGGGAGTTGGAACGAACACCCAACTTGCCGCGAAACAATTGGAAGTTATTATTTGACAAAGGCTTTGTGAATATATCTACTGGTTGGGAAGATGAAGGAATGTGTCGTGTAGTGAGATGTCCCATAGCAACCTTTTCGCAAACAAAATGGTAATCCAATTCAATGTATTAGGAACGAGCATGGAACATTGGATTAACAGACATGTAAATAGCACTAAGATTATCACAAAATAATTAAAGAGGTTGAGAGAGCGATATTCCAATATCTCGTAAGAGAAATGTTAGCCAAGTAATTTCCCCAGTGGTAGAAGCCATAGAGCGATACTCTGCTTCAGAACTTGAGCGGGAGA
Source organism: Cornus suecica (assembly GCA_963922005.1). Lineage (NCBI taxonomy): Eukaryota > Viridiplantae > Streptophyta > Magnoliopsida > Cornales > Cornaceae > Cornus > Cornus suecica. The sequence goes on from OY998244.1 coordinate 19,106,500, forward strand.
CTGTTGGTTGTTTCTTTGAGCACCAAGAGATGCAATTAATGCCAAGAAAAACACAAAAACCAGTGGTGCTTCTCCTTGTAGTAGGACAACCTGCCCAATCGACATCACTGAAGGCATAAAGAGAGATTGGGCTGCGAGACAAATAGTGTATGCCAAAGTGTTGTGTGCCTTTAAGATATCTTAAAATTCGTTTTACATCCTTCAAATGGAGCAATATAGGGTTGCTAAAGTGTTGACATACCCGATTTACTGCCTATATGATGTCTGGTCGTGTGGAAGTAAGATATTGTAAAGCACCAACAATACTTCGAAACATGGAGGCATCAACGGGATCAACATCCGAAGAGAGTGATTTTTCCTTGATGACCATTGGCGTGGAAAATATTGAACTCTTAATGTGACGTCAAGTGTGTAAAAATATGTGGTTAAAAATGACACCTTAATGGCGCTAGGTTTTACCCTATGCAAGCGCTCGTATGAATTATAGTATAACAATGGTTTGAGTAAGGGATATCGATCCCGCAGAGACTGAGATTGTTCACTTTAACAATTCAAAACACCGAATTATAATTTTTGAAAATGATTTATTTGGGTGGTAAAAGACCAAATTATTTATTTTAACTCAAATTATCTAGAAAGCAAATTAAATTGGTTGTGATTTAGATGAGAAAGAAAACTAGGGTTTTCATCACTCTACCACTAACCGCATAATATAGTTCATCACTGTATCAATTGTAAGAGGGCGATCCATAACTGTGAATCAGGTCGTACCGTAAATAGTTAAATACGACCCTAAAAAGGAGTACCATCAACCGAATTGCGACAATCCGTCTCATGGCTGGCTTAACTAGTACATGATAATTATACTACTCTAATCTACTCCTACTACATGAAAATAAACTAAAGCATGTCTATATTAAATTGCCAAGGCACGACCTGTGTCAACCTAGGGTTTTAACTTTCATTACCACCACTGTGTAGAAAACCATAATTAAGCATCCGAGTTCTTACTCATATTGAATAATCATAGTTGTGCAAAATAATGCATTCATTCCATCTAAGACAAGAATTTAGAACAAACATATAATTTTATATTGCGAATCAGTACAGTCTCTTAACTACTACAATCATCACAGTATGGTCAACAGTTTCCCCTCGTTATAATTAAAAACAATGAAAGAACTACATTACTTGGCTAGGGTTTTGCTATAAAACCCTAGATACCGAGTTAGTTGGTTATGGTGGAAGGTGACTGCATCGGTGATGTAGAAACGATCTCCATAGTCTTCTTCTCCGGATCTCTAGGTTTGAATATAGCTCTCCACAGCAGTACGTCTGAATGAACCTCTTTGAATGAACGTGAACCTTCACAACTGAACAACCCTAATGAACGTCTCCTCAAAAATCAACCACCCTTCACAGTGATATATGATCATGTATATATAGACAATGGTGTAAAAAGGTCATTTTCAGTCTTTTCACTCTCAACTTCATACAAACCCTAACTTCTAATATATATAAGTGTATATACATGTATATAGAGGTCTGGAGTCACAGGCACGTCTTCACATTGAACCGGGGATAGAACATGCAAAACTCTCCAAAAATCACAAATTCTTGCCGCACATACGCTTCAAGCGTACGTCCAAGCGTAGAAATGTGATTTCCAGCCACTTTTTGAAACTGAAAGCGTAGGCAAAAGCGTAAGTATTTTATGGAAAACCACGTTTCTCCATGAATGCACCAAAACGACCGTCTTAAACCCACGATACTTTTTGTTGAAGATGACGGCTTCTGGAAATGCCGTTTTTACCCTTCGCGAGCCATTTTGTCTCGGACTACCTCCTTGACTCTCATCTTGGATAGAAAGAACACATTATTTAGTTAATTCACCGAAGTTAACTTCATTTCTTCATTAAGCTCCTGAAACATACTGTAACACGCAAACATCATAAAAATACCAAATAATAGAATGAAATGATGTAACAATAGCGAGTTAAGGGGTCAAAATGACTAATATTTGACACCTATCACACCCCTAAACTTACATATTGTTAGTCCCTTATCAATAAACTTAGGCCCTGTTTGGTAGGCTGTTTTATTTGGTTTAGTCTGATCTGGTATTTTTTTTCAGCAACCAGACCATATTTGTTTGGACTTGGTCTCAAAATTTGGAACCAGACCAAATGAGACCAAATTGAACCAAAGGGGGTGTTTTCGGAACCAAATTTTTTTATGGTTCAACCTGATCCAATCTGGTATTATTAATAAAATATATTTATAAATAATTAAAAATGAATAAATAATAATAATAAATTATTAATAATAATAATAAATTAAATAAAACATATTTTAAAAATAAAATATAAATAATAAATAATAAACAAAATAAATTAAATAATACCTAATAATAATAATAAATAAATATAATAATAACTAAACATAATAATAAATAAATGAATAAATAATAAAATATATTTATAAATAATTAAAAATTAAAAATTAATAATATAAATAATAAATTAAATAAAACATATTTAAAAATAAATAATAAATAATAAAAAAATTAAATTAAATAATACATAATAATAATAATAAATAAATAAAATAATAATAAATAAATATAATAATAAAAAATGGACTAAATAATAAATTAATAAAATATAATAGTAAATAATTAAAAATAAATAAATAATAATAATAAATTAATAAAATAAATAATAAATTACATAAACATATTTAAAAATATAATAAAAATAATAAATAATAAACAAAATGAAATAAATAATAATAAATAATAAATATATATAATAATAAATAAATAATACATAATAAATAAATTCTTCATAATAATAAAAAAATGAGTATAATAATAATAAATAAATATTAAATTAATAAAATATATTTTTAAATAATTAAAAATTAATAAATAATTTATAAATAAAATGAATTAAATAATGAAATAATAATAAATAAATAGAATATATTTAGAAATTAATATATAAATGAATAAATAATAAATTAGTAAAATATATTATAAAGTGAAGAAATAATAAATAATACATAAATAAATATTATAGTAAGTAAAAAATAAATAGTAAGACCAGTCCGCTTACAATACAGACTTTTAAATTCAAGATCTAGACAAGCCAGACCAGACCATACGGGACCAGACCACACCAGACCAGACCAAAGAAGACTGCCTACCAAACATGGCCTTAGGGAACTTTCTTGTGATGAATTTTATTCTATCTACTTTAACTAACCTATCATAATCCCTTGTTTTCGTGAGGGTCAAAGATTACACTTAGCATGTGTAACAAGCCTTTTAAACCCCTATGTTACAAGTTTAACGATTACAACAATTATTATGTATTATCATGATTTAGTTTTCTCCCCTTTAAACGTGAACAGTAATATTAGTGATACCAATGTCCGGTTACTCAAATCGAAGAACTACTTTTTGCATTTTATTTTCTCAAAATAATATTTTTTTTCAATTTACTTCATTTCAACCATAACATCTCCCCTTTTATTGTGACAAAATTATTATTTTCAACTTCATAGTCAAATATCAACCTATTTCCCATAGTGAATGTGTGTTTGTGCTTATAAGTCAAAGTCGTCTTTCTTAATTTCAATTTCACTCATTCACTCACCCATGTAAAACCACATCACTTCATTAACTTGATCTAACCATTACTCTCATGAATAGGAATATTACATAACATACTACTCATGCATCATATACACCAACTTAATCAAATTGTAATGCAAAACATTCACGCGTGAAAACAAAAAACTGCTCCAAAATTTTAGAATTTCAAATTTTTTTGAAAATTTTCCATTCCTTGTAACTTTATACCCTCACCCCCAAACTTAAAACAGACCATATCCCCATGGTAAAAAATAATATAAGAGAACATATATAGTTACCCTTGATGCTCAATTCTGGATTTCAAAGTAAAACATGAATCCCCTCCCCTAAACTTGATTTGGATCACCTATAGGTATAATCAACAAAACACAAATACCCAATCATAGCAAAGGAAAAGGAATTTCATAAATATCTAAAAGAGTCACACCAATTTTTCAAGGAATTAAAATTTATTTTTAAAAAAAAAAAATTAATTATTAAAAATACTTATAATAATAAAAACAAATGATTTAGCCTTATGGGCTTACAATCCTACAAAATAAAATAAAATAAAATAAAAATAAAGACATGGCCTTAAGGGTCTACCGTCCCTAAAAATAAAACAAAACGGAAGCAAAAATTCTAATACTAAAACGAAACCCTAATCTTAATCATCATCCTCTTCTTCATCACTAGTCACGACGCTCTTTAACCATATCCGGAAGTTTGTTGTCTCTATCAATTTATCCAAGTCTTCCTCCGGATATATCTTCATAATTGTCCACCACATCTCATCCAGCTCCTTCATCCTATCACCCAATTGCTCTGTAATGATCTTCGATAACAGAAACAGGTATGGAATATAATGTTCAAATTTATCTGCACATGCCCACTGTCTACTCACAATTGCTCGGGCAATCGACATCTCAATCATTATCACTGTCGGAATACACACTTTATACCCATGAGTTAGGGCATACAATGTTCTAAGCATCGTGTGATCCCTTACACAAGTCCGATTATTTGGCCGAATTTGAGCTGAAACGACACAATCAAAATAAAGCAGATCCGACTTCAACCACCAATTTTCATATGTCTTATCACCTGGATCTGACACAGCACACAATTTAACAATCTCTTCATCTGTATGTGGCCATACTTGAGGATGTTCCATCAGTCTTCCTTCTAAGCTTGTCGGACTACCAATTGGTATATTCCACGCATCGGCAATACTTTTTTTTTCCAATCATAATAGAAGCACTCCATTGAGTCACTTTAGCCAACAGAACCTCAAATCCTAGAGGTCCAGAAATCATCATATTTTCATAGAACTTTAGGACCAAGCCCGGATACATCTTTTCTCCCGTCGATTGCTCTAAACTTTGCAATCCTCGTTCCTTAAGGATTCTCCCTCCAGGTGCAATTAATACTCGGTTCATCCTCTTTGGACAAAAAACTTCTTCAAATTGCAACCTGCACTGCAGAAACGATTTCGGGGTGGGTCTTTTTCCTTTCCAGCTCGTTACTGCATTACACGAACTTCCGGCCTCTACATACGTCTCTTCTCCCTCTATGAACTCCTTTGGGTCAGAATAATTCTCATTATCACCATTCATTCTCACACTCTCGAAATAGAAAGAATAAAAGAAGAATAGAAGAAGAAAATCTATCTTTAATGCTTAACTCTTGAGAATTGTAAATTGTGAATTGTGTTTACTCTATGGATGTATTTATAGATGGATATAGTAGAATCGAAGAGGAAAAATATTTAAAACCCTTGGCTAAATAGGAAAGTGGAAGCAATGAATAAGCTAACTCCAACTTGTATTTTCATTCCACTTCCTTGTCCGACTAGGATTACTCTAAAATCTCTATAACAATTCTACAAAAAAATCCTAAAAATACCTTAAACAACTCCTAATACAAATACATATACAAACCAAGCTAAAACACCCCTTAAACATGTAGAATTTTCAAAATTTCAAAATCCACCTCGTAGTACCCTACGCTTCAAGCGTAGGTTGGCTTGAAAGAAAATTTCAACGCACAAATGTCTGCATAGTGCGATATAAAATTTTGAAATAATTCAAACTATCATCACATGTAAAATAAGCATAAAAATCGGGGGATATATCAAACGCAATACGATTGATCATAAAAACTGCTATTTTATACACTAAGAAAATAACAAAAAAAATTAGAAAATAATCGTCCAAGCGATCACATAAAGCTCTATATAAAACTATATGTTCGATAATTTATCTCCAATGTAAAAAAATGAAACAAAATTAAAACAAAAACCTAACTAAAACTATACTAAGCCTTATCATCAGAGGTCAGTGGTGTGGATGGAAACTGCACACCCATATGTTGACTCATACAATCAATCTTATGAAATAACTGCCTCTAATCTCGCCGATGGCGCACTGTCTCACCCTGCATAGTCTGTCTCTCATTTGCCAATGTCTATTCTAGCCCCTGCATCCGTGCAATAAGAGCATCAAACTGTGCCTGATACAGAGTAATGTACCACCCACAGGTGCCTCTGGCAACACAACCTCCTCCTCAGCAACTGGCATCTATGGCATAACAACATCATCATCAGCGACTTGAACATCCTGAGCCACACCCACATCAGCCTAACCAGCATCATCAGCCTACGCATAGGCCTGTGTGTGATACCCCCTAATTTTCATGCATAGGTCGGCCAGACCTATACCGAAAACTAAAGCACATCAACACTCAATAATAAACAAACACGGAAGCAAAAGACATATTTAAGAAATAACAGAGTCTCAAAATTTTATTTTTTTATTTTTGAATAAATAAATTAAGAAATCCATATTCCCAAAGGGTACAACTCGGGAATCCCATATCTATGGACCCCAAAAACCATAAACGAAAATATAAGTCCGAAAGAAAATACTAATATAGAGTCCCTACATTGAAACAAAACAAAAACTGAATAACTCAAGATGAAACGAGATGAACCCTTAACCATGTGACTGGAAGTGCCGAGGACCTGAAATGTTAACAATAGTGGGTCAGACCCACGAGCAAAGTAGACTCTACATGATCCCAAACAGAGTACCAATAATCACATCATCTACCCACTATATATATATATATAAAAGAGTAATACTATAATTCTTATAACTTTAAGTACCACACCTAAATAAATTTCTTCCAGAAAATAGGCAAAATAAATATGATACAATCATAATTAAATAACAAGTCGATAGAAAAAACAAATAAAGCGCAGCCAAAATCAAATAACAAGTCAATAGGCAAAGCAAATAAAATAATATAATTACTAAACCACAAGTCCATAGGCAACTAACTCATGCCGAGCCATAACCACGTACCCGAACTCCATGTCATGGTACAGATGAGACTGCGTTAATAGTCAGCCCATCGTGGTTTCCTCCATTCCTCAATAAAGCAAAATAAAATAAATAATAAAATATTATTTACTTCGTGTGTGAGAGAATTTATTAGGTTTGATCTCAACGTCAATCCACGCAAATAATATATAATTTAGTTACTTATTTGCTTCACCCGTTAGCTATCACTGTAACAGTGGTTAAATAGGCACCAACACTGATTCGTAATAAAAATGGGTAATACCAAAATAAATAATCCTCAACTAATTCACTGTTTTTATGCCACAACATTCTTTGCACAATAAAATTCGTGCAAAGCTCCCTAACTATATCTATATTCACGTGCATACAGCAATGCCCCATAACTGATTTAATCCTCAAGTTATATATTTAAATGGGTGGGTGTACAGGTTGCCAATACTCTAATAATGATTAAATGTGACCAAAGCTATATGTCTATATATATTCCTATACTGTACATATGTCAAAGCTTCCTAAATCACATATAAATATAAAGTCACCTATTTATATACCCACACGTGACAAAGTCTAAATAATTGTCAAGATTAGCCATATATATATATATATATATATATATATATGCATTTAATTAATCCCATAAATATACAATTAGGTATATATTGCACCATAATTCAAAGCATACAGTGCTAATTCCCTTAGCCACCATTCCTAGGCTCCTCTCCTATTCAATTACTATTTCCTTTTTCCTTTTTCCTTTTTCCTTTTTCCTTTTTCCTTTTTCCTTGATACATTGGGCAATGGTTCCAGAAATCTAATACCTCAGTCCACCAATTAATATATACATATATATATATATGTATATATATATATATGTATGCCCAACCTAAATCAATGGAATTGAAATTATAATCCCCAACAAATAATCAGTACATGACCCAGGTAAGTTGGCACAAAACCAAAACATGATATATAAATATATATATATAGCACACTGCAGTTCGCACACCACACAATAATTACATATATGGATTAAAATACACGATCTGAAGATTCAAATATATATAAATATATAGATATATACAGGAATTTAAGAAAAACAAATACAATTTATAGAGGATGTGATTACAGGTCCAAAGGGGAAGATAAAAATATTCTACTTGCCATATTTAAGAATCAAATCACACGCAACTGCAGATCGATCGTTGTTTCCTCTCCTCTTTTACGCAACTCTCTCTCTACTCTCCTTCTAAAAAATCGGCTAATAGAAAACGTAGGACTATCTTAGGATTTTATTTTGATTATATATATATATATATATATATATATATTTAATCCTTCCGATGGGCCTTAAAATATATTATAGCCCATTAGCTTATAAGCCCAACTAATTAACTTATAATTAATTAAATTAAATATATCCAATATAAATAAATAAAAATTACAGGTATTACATTGTGCATCCAAGGTTGGTAATAGACCGAACCCTGGTCTTTGTCTCATAATAGCATCCCCATGCAACCGGGTCCAGACACCGGTCCACATCCCTCTGGCATACGGGGAAACATCTCTGAATCTATCTCCCTCACCCGCATCCATCTCAATCCCGACATCCATCATCAGTTTCATTATTAAGCACGGGAATCGAATGAGGAATAGATGCTGGTGAACCTTGGTCTCCTTGTGCAAATGGATATAATGTGTATACAGGCCCTCCCACAAAATCCAAGGAATAGAAATCCACCGCCCGAACTCAAAAGCATAGTGAAGGGCCGAAAATGGCGCATAACACATGGTACTATGATTGTGAGGAATAATCTGGGACCAGACTATCACATCCTAAAACCAGAGCATCGGGTGATTGTTCACCTTCTTCGTGCAGTTCCTATGCTTATCAGCCCACTACCTTGCAGTCTAAAGTACAACAAGATCGGAAATAGATGGTAGTACCTCGGGCATAGATGGGAACTCAGCAGCTAACTCAGGCGGACACTCGTCTGGAATACCCCATGCATCAGCAATAGTCTGGGGAGTAATCTCGATCTCAATACCTCGGACCACTGTCCGTAGTCTCATCCCTCTGTTGAAATGTTGCATGTGTAGCTAGAACTCCCGGATTATATCCTACAAATATGCGGGGTAGCCGGGGAAAGAATAGGTAATAATCGGCAGGCCCTCAGCTAGCCTATCGTCCAGGCAAGTACTGGTTGTAATCCCTTAAATATCCTCAATAAATATGTACCCTCCTGTTGATACCCCTTCCAGATCGCCCAGTCTAGTAAACCCTCAACCGATGTTGTCCGGGGCACAGGTAAAAATGTAGACAAAACCCCGGGGTCGCCCTCTATAGGTGGCGTAGGTACCCCCTCATCCAGCTGATCAATATCATCGCCCTCATCGACATCATCCTCCTACTCGACACTATCACTCTCAGTATCCTCCTCCATCTTCTCAGCCTGCAGCTCAGGCACAAGTGGTGGTGATGGTGCCTGTGGAGCAACTAGATCAATAATAAGTTAACCATATGGCAAAAGGATATCGCCTCCTTGTGGAAAGCTCTCTGGTACCTCCGCCTCAAAATATGATGAAGATAAAGATGCAAAATTGACATATTGTGGTCTCGCGGCGTGTGTCCTCCGGTAGCAAATAGGAGCTCAGTCGGGAGACGATGATCACAACCTTTGCCGAACATCACGCTTTACTGGTCTAGCTGCCTCGGCCACTCACCCCGTCGCGCCCTAAACCCTTGCTATACCTATAATATGGAATTTTCAAAAGGTAAGTGATACTGTTCCGAACACCGAATCAAACTAAAACTAATCTAAATATACCCAATATGATGATTAAACAAGCCTTCATCCCAAAAGTTCGATATCCAAGCCTCTTTCAAAGTCGAAAAACTCAACTTTTGGAAAACGGATCAAAACACGATTTTGATCAGACTCGTTCGTCAATACTAGTTTAGAATAGTTAAATAAGTCATATGAAATCAAAATAATGGAACAAAACTCACCAAATCGAGAGAAATGATGATTTTCCAAAAATTGAGTTTTGGATACTTTTCGAGTTCTTCACGCGAATCCGGATCAATCATAAACTAATCTGACGATCCGTCGTTAAAGGATGATAAGGAATCGGATGAATAAACGATAGAAACAAACCTCATAAAGTTTAGTGAAGAAATGAGGGAGAGAGAAAAAATTGAATGAAAGTGGGGGGAAATGGCTTGACGAGTCTATTTTATAACAGGCCCGTCGCTACGCTTGAAGTGTAGTTGGGCCTACACTTGAAGCGTAGGTCCACATGGCCCAATTTGTTTTTCTTCGTCTTCAAATGTCGTCTTCAACCCCTTCCACTCTCAATGCTTCCTAAACACCCCTAGCTCATCTTTTTGGCTCAATTTACACTTCCTACTCAAATGATGATGGCTTCGCGACTCGATTTTACAAACTCGATCTTAAATACCGAAATGACTAAATTACCGTCCATAAGTACAAACTAGGATCAAAAGCTACTCTTCATCACCTAGTAACAATATTTAACGTCGTTGGTACGACATTGCTGCCTCTCAGTACTTCAGATCAAGCTTATCCAGCTCGGGTAGTGGTTTAGTTAGATCAATCATTTTTACCACATACTCGGCTGGTTGAACTTCTATGTAGTGCTTCAATCTTTGTACATTCACGATAAACTTCTTTCTAGTGTCAGGATCATCGAGTTCCACGATTCCTCGGGGGAAAATCTTCGTAATCTTGTATGGCCCATCCCATCTCGATTGGAGCTTACCAGGAAATAGTTTGAGTATCGAATTAAACGGCCAAACCTTCTGGCCGGGCTCAAAAACTTTCTTTCTAATAAGCTTATCATGAAACGCTTTTGTTTGAGCCTTATAAATTCGAGAGTTTTTATATGCATCATTTCTCAACTCCTCAAGCTCTTGAAGTTGAAGTTTTCGCTGCGCACCGGTTTTCTTTATATTGAAATTCAGTCTTCGAACCGCTCAATATGCTCGGTGTTCTAGCTCTACAGGGAGATGACACGCTTTACCATACACAAGACAATATGGTTACATAACAATCGGTATCTTAAATGAAGTCTTGTACACCCAAAGTGCATCATTTAGCCTTCGTGGTTAATCCTTCAAATTTGGATGCAGTCTTTTCCAAGATATTTTTAATCTCCCTATTAGAAACCTCCACTTGACCTTATGATTAGGGGTGATATGGCGTACCAATTCTATGAGTGACATTGTACTTCTCACACAGAGCAGGAAGAAACTGGTTGTCAAAATGGCTTCCACCATCACTGATCAAAACTCTTGACATACCAAATCGTGAAAAAATGTTCGACTTTACAAAATTTTCCACCACGTCATGATCAACACGTTTGGTGGCTATTGCTTCTACCCATTTCAAAACATAATCAACCCCCACAAGTATATACTTGATGTGACCATCAGGTGTATAAAAATATGTGGTTAAAAATAACACCTTAACACTCTAGGTTTTACCCTACGCAAGTGAACGTATCAATTGTAGAATAGCAAATCGGCTTGAGTAAGGGATATTGATCCCACAGAGACTGAGATTGTTCACTTTAACAATTCAAAAATACTGAATTATATTTCTGAAATTTTTTTATTTTGGGTGGTCGAAAGACCAAATTATCTAATCTTAACTAAATTAACTAAAAAGCAGAGTAAATTGGTTGTGATTCAGATGAGAGAGCAAACTAGGGTTTTCATCACTCCACCACTAAACGTATAATATAGTTAATCACTATTTCAACTGTAAAAGGGCGATCCATAACTGTGAATCAGGTCATATTACAGATAGCTAAATACGACTCCAAAAAGGAGTACCATCAACCGGATCGCGACAACCCATCTCATGAATGACCTAACTAGTACATGCCAATTATATTACTCTAATCTACTCCTAATGCATGAAAATAAACTAAAGCATGTCTATATTAAATCGCCAAGGCACGACCTGTATCAACTTAGGGTTTCAAGTTTTATTACCACCATTCTGTAGAAAATCATGATTAAGCATCCGAGTTCCAGCCCATATTGAATAATCATAATTGTGCAAAATAATATATTTATTCCATCTAAGATAAGAATTTAGAACAAACATAGAATTTTATATTGCAAATCAGTATGGTCTTTTAACTACTACAATCATCACAATATGGTAACAGTTTCCCCTCGTTTACAATTAAAAATAATAAAAGAACTACATTACTTGGCTAGGGTTTTGCTAAAAAACCCTAGATACCGAGTTAGTTGGCCATGGTAGAAGGTGACTCCATCGTTGATGTAGAACCGTCCTCCATAGTCTTCTTCTTCAGATCTCTAGGTTTGAATATGGCTCTCAATATCAGCAAATCTGAATGAATGAACAACCTCCAAAAAATCACATATGAGCTCTCCAACTCAATAGAACTCTTCCAGAATATATTCTATTTAATCCCCCTCTCACGTCTGATGTATGGTCTTGTATATATAGGCAATGGCATAGAGAGACCATTTTCAGTATTTTCATTCTCAAAACTCATTAAAACCCTAAATATAAGTGTATATACATGTATACAGAAGTCTGGAGTGGTGGGGATGTCTTCCAATTAAGCCCGGGGTGAAACAGGAAAAATTACGCAGAAATCCTCAAAGTTATTGCACTTACGCTTGGAGGTTACGCTTCAAGCGTAGGTCCCAAGCATAAGTCCAAGCGTACATTTTGTAATTCTAGCCACTTTTTGGTATTGGAAGCGTAGGCACAAGCATAAGGTTTTTATGGAAAACCATTTTTCTCCATAAATGCGTCAAATGTCCGTCTCGAACCCACGATACTTTTTGCTGAAGATGACGGCTTCTGAAAATACCATTTTTGTCTTGGACAGCCTCTTTGACTCTCCTCTTGGATAGAAAGAACACATTCTTCAGTTAATTTACCGAAGTTAGTTCCATTTCTTCATTAAGTTCCTGAAACATGCTTTAATACGAAAACCCAATAAAAATACCAAATAATGGAATGAAAGAACATAATAATAGTGAGTTAATGGGTCAAAATGACTAATATTTGACACCTATCAATACTCCTTCTTATCTGCTTTTGGAAATGGTCCCCTGAAATCAATACCCTACACATCAAATAATTATACGATCAGAATCGATGTTAAAGGCATCATGTCTCGTCGAGATATGGATCTAAGATTTTGACATCACAGATATGCCTTACAAAACTCGAAAGCATCCTTGAATATGAAAGACCAATAAAATCCACTCTACAACACCTTGTGGGCTTTCTTCTGAGCACCGAAATTCCCTCCACACTCCAGCATGTGACAAAATGTCAGTATGCTTTGCACCTCACTCTCGGGGACGCACTTTCTGATAATCGGATCAAAGCAATACTTGTACAATAGCGGATTATCCCATATATAGAATTTTACTTGGCTGAAGAATCGGTCTTTCTCATTCTTAGACCATCATTTTGGAATTCGATATGTGGCTTTATAATTGACAATATCAGCATTCCACGGTATTTGTTCCACAACAGCCACATTAAACAGATGTTTATTCGGGAATGAATCCTTGAGAGGAGTAGTTTCCTTTATGGACTCTACTATAATCCTCGATAAATGATCTGCCACATCATTTTCTGAACCCTTCTTATCTTTGATTTCTAGGTCGAATTCTTACAACAGTAAAATCCATCGGATCAGCCTGGGTTTAGAGTTCTTCTTGGTTAGCAAATGCCTCAACACGGCATGATCCAAGTAAACAACAACCTTGGCGCCCAATAGATATGATCTTAATTTATCCAAGGCAAAGACAACTGCCAGTAACTCCTTCTCAGTAGTTGTATAGTTCATTTGAGCTTCATTCAGAGTCCTACTGGCATAGTAAATTGCATATGGCAGCTTATCTTTTCTCTTACCCAACACAGCTCCTATGGCATAGTCAGAAGCGTCACACATGAGCTCAAATGGTGGCGACCAATCTAGCGGACGAATAATTAGGGTTGTTGAGAGTTGAGTACTGATAATTGCAAAAAATAGAGTAATTTACCTAGCATAATGACCTCATATGTATATATTTTTATTTAATGCATGTGTTGATTTGCAAAAGAAAAGAAAAAGAAAGCAAAAAGGATGAAAATGAAGAAAAAGAAAAGTTGGTGGGGGAAAATGTAATAAATGCATATATATATGTGTGTGTATGTGTGTGTAAGGAAATGCGTATAGTCAAAGTTGGTGACTATTAAATAAAGTGAGATAAAGAGAAAGGTGGTTGAGGATAAATGATTGTGACAAATTTATGAACCTTAGTATACATGCCAATAAGGTTGAAGACCTTTAATGCGTTCCACATTTAGCAATTGGAAGAGAGCATTAAATTCATTAAATGCAATGGCTCAAGTTGGTCATGCAAATGCCTATATATATTTGCAACCTAGAGCTGCGGAAGGGAGTTCAGAGTTGGAGAATGAGAGCTGAGAGAAATATTGTATCATTTTCATATTTTTTGTAACTTTTTCTCTATCAATGGAATTTTATTTTATTACCTTGTTTTATTTTCCTATCAACATGCTAGCTTAAAACTCTTCTCAATGGGGTGATGAAGCGACCATGGGTAAGATATAAATAATTTTTATTTTATTTCGTATTGTGTAATTCTCTTCCCGAGAGTATTCATTTTATGAATCCCAATGACAAAAACCTTACAATAGAGCTTGGAAGCTAAAAATAGAAGGTGGATTTTCCGTGATTACCAATTAATGAAAATACTAGAAATGCCTAGTACTATTTACATTTTATTTAAACCAGAACATTAAAAGGAGGATTATTCGTGATTATCAATTAATGGAAATACGGGGAATGCTTACCAATATCTATGTTTGTGTTTAATAGGTTGGAGGAGAATTTGTAATATAAATATATAATATTATTTATATAGACTCGGGTGGTAGATTCTCTTCCTTTGAGATTTTTTCCACCATCTGATAATTTTATTTACTTGTTTTAGTTGACTAATCAAAAATCATAAAATTGTTTTAAGTAATTTCTTTTTATTCTTGAAAGTTAAAGTTTTGGATCCTTATCTCAAAACTAGTTCCAAGTTGATAGTGGTTCGACCCTACTTATTGCTATACTATTTAAAGTAAAGTATTAGTAGGTATAAATTCTTATTGACCGGGGTGTGGTGAAACAATGACACAATATCATCAAACCGCAACCCGTCAAGTACGCAGCTCCTCAAAGCCACGAAGACACTCTTCATCAAAGACAAATGTCACATCTTTAGCCAATAAGTTGCATAACGGTCGGGCGATCTTACTAAAATCTTTAATAAGTCTTCGGTAAAACCCGGCATGGCCCAGAAAATAGTGTATCTGCTTAACAGATGTGGGAAGAGGCAATTTTGAAATTAATTAAACTTTTGTTTTATCTACCTCTATCACTCGCTTTGATACAATATGGCCCAGTATTATCCCCTATTGAACCATAAAATGGTTATTTTCCCAACTTAGGATCATATTCATCTCCTTGCATCTCTTGAGCACCAGTTCTAGATGTTTCAAACAGTCTTCAAAGGTTACCCCAAAAACTAAGAATTCATATATGAATACTTCAAGAATTTTTTCTACCATGTCAAAAAAGATAGACATCATACACCTTTGGAATGCTGCTGGCGCATTACTGATAGGTGTTCAATATTGGTCATTTTTTACCCCTATCTTGCGTTTGTTATATCTTTACATTCCGTTACTTAGTATTTTTATCCTGTTTATGTGTGTAAACATGTTTCAGGAGCTTAATGAAGAAACATAGCTAATCTTGGTGAATTAATTGAGTTCGTGTTTGTTTCTAACTCAAGAAAGGAATCAAGAGGTGTGCGGGAGCAAAGAAGAGCTATTGGAGGGCAAAATGGTCATTTCCTGACATCATTATCTCACCGAAGGGCAAAAATGTCATTTCCAAACATTATTACTTCAACCAAAAGCATCGGGAGTCAAAGGCGACCAGTCTAGATCAAAAATGAAAAACTGAGTTTTTACAGCAAAAAGATGCATAACACCCTACGTCGTCAGAGAGGAAAAAAGACAGATTGGACCTGAGCTACTCATTTGAGCTACGCTTTGGTTTGTACCCTACGCCCTAGAACTACGCCCAAGCGTAGGTCAGGATCGTAGGTCCCATCTTGTGGCCACTTGACCCCTTTACGTGCAGAAGTTGTTTCAGAATTTTCCAATTTTGTCCCTGCTTCGATATTTTAAGTGATCGGTGATTCCAGACCTCTACATACAAGCTTATACATATATTTACATCAGATTTTAAAGATATTATTCATGTATTATGAAATTACAGAAAAGGAAACCATTAGGGTTTCCCTCACTTGTCTATAAATATGAGAGGGTTAGGTTTAGAAAGGTGTGCTGTTTTTGAGTTCTGGTTTTGATTTTCACGCACATTTATTCAAAGAGTTCTCACATTCAAATTTCAGACTTGCTTCCATTGAAGAGAACCATCATTGAAGACCTAGAGATCCGGAGGAGAAGATTATGGAGAGCGTTTCTACAACGACAATGCAGACTCTCTCCGCCATAATCAACTAACTCGGTATCTAGGGTTTTCTCACAAAATCCTAGCCAAGTAATGTAGTTCCAATTTTATATTCAATTGTAGAGAGGGGAAAATGTGACTATACTGTGATGATTGTGTTAGATGAGAGGTCGTTTTTATTCGTGATACAAGTTTATATATTTGAATTGATTCTTGTCTTAGGATTTTTGAATATATTTGTCTTACACAATCACAATTATTCACTATGGGCTAGAACTCGGATGTTTAATATGTGATTTTCTACACAATGGTGGTAAAAAAACTCGAAACCCTAGGTTGACATAGGCCATACCCTGACAAACTGATATAGACATGATTTAGTTTATTTTCATGCTTTTATTTATTTTTCTGCATTTACTTTCTGTTAGTAGTTGGCATGCACTAATCAGTTTAGTCTTGAGATGCGTTATCGCGTTCCGGTTGAGAGTAATCTTTTTTGGGGTCAAACTGCTAGCGCGGTGTGACCTGATTCACAGTTAATGGATCGCCCTCATGCAATTGATATATTATGCGGTTAGTGGTGGAGTGAGGAAACCCTAGTTTTATCTCTCTCTGAATCGCAACCATTATTCATTATTGCTTTCTGTTTTATTTTTATTAGTATTAGATAATTCACAAAACAAAATTCTTTTCGGAAAAATATAATTCAGTGTTTTTAGACTAAGTGAACAATCCTCGTCTATGTGGGATCGATATTCCCCTACTCAAGCAAAACTGTGTACAATTGATCTGTGCTCTTGCATAAAGGTAAAACTTAAAGTGTCGTTAAGGTGTCATTTTTAACCATATATTTTACACACACCTGACGCCCACCAATTACATAAACCGAAAGGCATCCGCCTATACGCAAAAGTGCCATAAGGACAAGTAAAAGTGATTTTATCCTAATTAATAGGATCGATCGCCACTTGGTTATAGCCGGAATATCCATCCAGAAAGCAGTAATAGCTTTGCCCGGCTAACTTTTCCAGGATTTGATCAATGAACGGCAAAGGAAAATGATCATTCCTGGTGTTCAGGTTGAGCTTCCTTCAGTCAATGCACACACGTCATCCCGTGGTCATACGCTGTGGAATTAGCTCACCTTTTGAGTTTGGCACCACTATGATGCCTGACTTCTTCGGCACCACCTGAGTTGGACTTAAACATGCGCTATTAGAAATGGGGTACATGATACCCGCATGTAGCAATTTCACCACTTCTTTCATCACCACCTATTTCATATTTGGACTCAGCCTTCATTGCATTTCTCTTGATGGCTTTGCATCCTCCTCAAGATGTATTTGATGCATGCAAATCGAGGGGGTTATGCCTTTTAAGTCAGCAACACTTCAACCTATTGCCTCTTTATTCTCACTCAAGACTTCGACTAAACTCAATTCCTATTTTTTTTGTCAATTTTGAAGAGATAAACACAGGAAGAGTCTCATCGGGTCTCAAGAAAACATATTTCAGCTTTTCAAGCAGTTCCTTAAGTTCTAAGGTAGGAGAAGTAGTTAAGGATGGAATGGGTGGAGTATTTGAAACTATCAGAAGTGGTTCAACTGGCTCACGCCATGGTTGAGTGTATAATGCAGTCTCAATCTCATCTAGCTCTGCATTCTGCAGCTTCTAATGTGATTCCCAATCAGCCACTTCCTCATCCGGCCATTCTCTAGTCATAATGACTCTAGCTCATTCTTTTCCAGGATTTGAGTCGTAAAGTCTGCTATGATATCATCCAGCTCATCGCACTCATTAATCTGGAAACATTCCCCTGATTCAGACAATTGGTGGCTTCCTTCGAACACATTCATCATAACCTTCATATTTCCAAATGTTAGATCCATGACTCCGATTCTGCAGTTAATACATGCATTCATCATGTCCAAGAATGGTCTTCCTAATATCACCGAAATGTGTTTCTTTGAGTTAGGGACAGGTTCTGTATCCAGGACCAAAAAATCAACCAGAAAATAAAACTTGCCCACTTGAGCAATGACATCTTCAAGAACTCTTCTTGCCTGTTTGACTGATAGATCAACAAATTGAAGTACGACCTCAGTGGGACTGAGCTCACCCAACCCTAGCTGTTGGTAGACTGAATAAGGAAGCAAGTTAATACTCGAACCTAGATCAAGAAGAGCTCTACCAATTTCCTAGTCACCAATGACACATGGAATAGTGGGAGCACGAGGATCTTTCCTCTTAGGTGGAGTATCGCTTAAAATAAATAAACTCACTTGCTCAATCAAGAGTATTTTTGTTGGATTCTTCACTCTGCTCTTTCGCTTCTAGGTGCAAAGATCCTTAAAAAACTTAGCATAAGGCGGTATTTGGGCGATTACATCTAAGAGAGGTAAATTAATCTTGATTTGTTGGAATGTTTCCAACATATCAGATTCTTTCAGCTTCCTGTACTTAGCCGGCTCTCTAAGACGTTAAGGAAATGGCGCTGCCTCCTCGTAACTTGCCATGTCTGGCTCTTAAAGTAATGTCTGATCAACATTGTCTTCCACTTATGGTTGATCCTTCTGGATTCTTTTAGCCTCCGTTCTTTGCTCTTCTTCAGCTTCTTTCCTTTGTGCTTGTTCGACTTCCTTTCTTTTCTGCAACCTCTCTTCATGTTCCTCCTTAACTCTAATCTCCACTTCCTTTCCATTTCTCAAAGTCGTGATTGCTTTAACTATTTCATTAGGTTCATTAACAAATGATCCGAGCTCCAGTACATGTTGTGGCCTTGGGTTAACGATCGGCTAACTAGACAATCTTCCTGGTTCTCTTACATTCCTCTCATTAGCCATTTGGCCCATCTGCATATGCAATTGTGTCGATGATTGGGTATGAATGCCTAGCTTATTATGAATGTCGAGTATAACTTGCTCTAACCTATTAGTCTGAAAATCGGGTGGAGGAATTTGGCTTCTTTGAGGTTGGGTTTGGTAGTTATATGGTTGCACAACCTGATTGTTATTGAATGGCTGAAGATCTTGGGAATTATTGAATGGCTGAAGAGCTTGGGAATTATTGAATGATTGGAGAGCTTAGGAATTATTAGATGTTCTGGGTTGGTAATTGGATTGAGAATTTCTAGCTATGATTGTTCCTTATGAGTCAAATGATTATTGACTTTGTTGGAACCTTGGTTGTTGGTTGGAAGATTGTCCTTGTTGGGACCTTGATGGTGGATTCTCCACATTTGTAGATTTATAGGACAGGAGTGGTTGAATTCTGGCATTTGAGGTGTATGAATTATTGAAAGGAGCATTATTGGAATAGTTCCATGATGCGTTGGCATCAGCGGCCATTATCTCCTGATACTCATTTTGGGAATACTTTGCTTCAACTTCAAACGTCTATCTAGGAGGGGAATGACTTCGCTATATAAAATTTTCAATTCTCTCTAATTTCTCTCCAAACAATGCCATGGTATCTCTCACATCATCATGCTCTACAACATAAGATTTCTTAGATCTCCTATCATGTTGTCCACTTCTAGCCCTCAACTTAGATTGGTATTGAATTGTGTTCTCACTGATATTATCAAATATCTCCAAAAGTTCGTTAGCTGGCTTTAAGATAAACTGACATTGTATTGCCACATCTGTCAAAGTCTTAGGCACCTCTCCAAGTCCCATATAAATTTTTTTAGCAATATCTTGTTTAGAAAACCTATGGTGGGGACACTTATACAAAATTTCATCATATCTCTCCCAAGCATCATAAAAATGTTCACCAGGTATTTGCCTAAAGCATTTGATTGCATCGCGTACTTCAGAGGTCTTTCCTATGGGATAATGTTTTTCTATGAATTCCTTCTTAAGGGCTTCCAAATCAATTTTAATTTCTTTTGCTAATTTGATGTACCATCTTTTAGCTCTCTCTTTCAATGACCAAGGGAATAATCTCACTCGCAAGTCATTTTTGGACAGATTGTCATACCTAACAGTAGAGACTACATCTAGGAAATCATTAATGTGCTGATATGGGTCCTCTATTCTAAGACCTAAAAATTTTGGAAACATATTAATCACGCTTCTCTTGATCTCAAAGTGTTTCGCTCCTTCTTCCTCCGGACAATTAGCATAGGAATCGTACGCATCGGGCGCGTAATATCCTTTCAGGGATGTCTCTAGTGCCCATGGCGGGTAGGCTCTTTGGTCATCCATCGTTTTTTCTTTTGACTTACGATGTTGCTCTTCAATCGTTCAACGTAAACGATGGAGAGTCTTTCCGATCTCAAGATCATACTCGACTAACGCAGTACTAAAATTAGAACGGGTTAATATATCGGTCATATGTTACTCAAACAACTATTTTTTTTTCAAAATTTTATGAAATAAAAATTAACTACTTCTAAATTACTTTAACTATAAACAAAAAATCAAGCTAGAATTAAATACAAAAATCAAGGTAACACTAAAACTCACAAAAGTTCCAGACTCAACTTTAGAAGCTCTGTTTTTCCCTTTTATGTTCTTCAGAGTACCTGTCAATCACATAAAAATCTAACTTTAGCTAGAACTACAATAACGCAATGCAAATAAATTACTAAAGCTATTTGAATAATGCCACAGTCCCCTGCAACGGTACCAAAAACTTGATGTGACGTCAGGTGTATAAAAATATGTGGTTAAAAATGACACCTTAACGATGCTAGGTTTTACCCTACGCAAACGCACGTATCAATTATAGTATAGCAATGGCTTGAGTAAGGGATATCGATCCCACAGAGACTGAGATTGTTCACTTTAGCAATTCAAAAACACTAAATTATATTTTTTGAAAATGGTTTGATTGGGTGGTCAAAGACCAAATTATCTATTTTAACTAAAATTATCTAGAAAGCAAAATAAATTAGTTGTGATTTAGATGAGAGAAAAAACTAGGGTTTTCATCGCTCTACCACTAACCGCATAATATAGGCTATATCAATTGTAAGAGGGCGATCCATAATCATGAATCAAGTCGTACCACAAATAGTTAAATACGATGCCAAAAAGGAGTACCATCAACCGGATTGCGACAACCCATCTCATGGTTGACTTAATTAGTACATGTCAATTATACTACTCTAATCTACTCCTACTACATGAAGAGAAACTAAAGCATGTCTATATTAAATCGCCAAGGCACGACATGTGTCAACCTAGGGTTTCAAGTTTCATTACCACCATTGTGTAGAAAACCATAATTAAGCAACCGAGTTCTTGCTCATATTGAATAATCATAGTTGTACAAAATAATACATTTATTCCATCTATGACAAGAATTAAGAACAAAAATATAATTTTATATTATGAATCAGTACGGTCTCTTAACTACTACAATCATCACAGTATAGTCAATAGTTTCCCCTCATTACAATTAAAAACATTGAAAAAACTACATAACTTGGTTAGGGTTTTACTAGAAAACCCTAGATACCGAGTTAGTTGGCTATGGTGGAAGGTGACTCCATCGGTGATGTAGAAACGATTTCTATAGTCTTCTTCTCCGGATCTCTAGGTTTGAATATGGCTCTCCACAGCAGTACGTCTGAATGAACCTCTCTGAATGAACGTGAACCTCCACAACTGAACAATCCCAATGAACGTCTCCTCAAAAATCAACCACCATTCATAGTGATATATGATCATGTACATATAGGCAATGGTGTAAAGAGGTCATTTTCAGTCTGTTCACTCTCATCTTCATGCAAACCCTAACTTCTGATATATATATATAAGTGTATATACATGTATATAGAGGTCTCGAGTCACAGACACGTCTTCACATCGAACCGAGGGTAGAACAGGCAAAACTCTCCAAAAACCACAAATTCTTGTCGCACATACGTTTCAAGCGTAACTGGCCTACGCTTCAAGCGTACCTCCAAGTGTAAGTCCAAGCGTAGAAATGTGATTTCCAACCACTTTTTGAAACTGAAAGCGTAGTTAAAAGCGAAGGTATTTTATGGAAAACCACTTTTGTCCCTGAATGCACCAAAATGACCATCTTAAACCCATGATACTTTTTGCTGAAGATGATGGCATCTTGAAATGTTATTTTTACCCTTCGGAAGCCATTTTTGTCTCGGACTGCCTCCTTGACTCTCCTCTTGGATAGAAAGAACACACTCTCCAGTTAATTCACCGAAGTTAGCTCAATTTCTTCATTAAACTCCTGAAACATGATTTAACACGCAAACAACATAAAAATACCAAATAATGGAATGAAATGATGTAACAATAGCTAGTTAAGGGATCAAAATGACTAATATTTGACACCTATCAACTTTCAATCATTTGAGTATGAACAAGAAGGTCATGTGTGTCTTTTTGTTGTGTCAGAAAAATATTATCATGAAGAGATGTATTTCAACCCCCAAGAAATAGTGTAATGCACCAAGGTCTTTGATGGCAAACTCGCAACTTAGTTTCTCAATTAAACTTTAAATAAATGCATCATTATTTCCTGTAAGAAGTATATCATCTACGTAGACAAGTAGAATTGTAGTGATGGTATTGGTTCAATAGATAAAAAGTGAAGAATCCGCCTTACTGCAATAGAAGCCAAGATAAAGTAAATATTGAGAAAGGCGATCGAACCATGCCCTAGGTGTTTTTTTCAAACCGTAAGAAACTTCTTTAATAAACATACATGATCGGGTTGCGCTGAATCGATGAATCCCAGTGGTTGCTCCATATAAACAATTTCCTTGAGGTAACCATGTAAGAAGGCATTTTTTATATCTAATTGTCGCATCGTCCAGTTTTGAGAAAGAGAAAAGGGCAATGACGAGCTGAATGGTGGTTGGCTTCACTACGGGATTGAACATCTCGTTATAGTCCATTCCGGGAACTTGAGTAAATCTCTTAGCATCTAAGCGTGCCTTAAATCGATCAATCGATCCATCTTCGTTTGTTTTAATGCGATAAACCTATTTTGAGTCTATGATATTAACACCAGATGGTCGAGGAACAAGCTGCCAAGTGTGATGTTCTCGAAGATCAAGGAGTTCATCTTGCATAGCTGTAACCCACCGAGTATCTTTCAATGATGTTTTGAGACTTTTCGATTCAGGTGGCAAAGATTTTGATGAACCATTGGTTGCAATAGTTACGTAGTCACGTAAATAAGCTGGTGGTTACCGATTGCGAATAGGCCGAGAACTCGTTTCAGAATTTTCTTGCTGGAAGACATCCACATTGGTACGAGACGTAATCAGCAAGTCCTGAGTGGGTGTTGGTGATATTGAAGTGGCAAAATATGCTAGAGGATGAAGTGTTGTTGTAGCAGATTTTGGTGATGATTCAGCACTAAGATTTTTGGCCCCAAAGTCAACAATACAGTTTTGATGATTTCATTCATTTTCAGTAGCAATTTGATTGTGATTTGCAGGGATATTTTCTGCACAAGTTTGAAGAGGTCCTGCAAAACAATTGTGATCAGAAGTATTGATGGAAATATATTTGAAATTTTGGAATTTTCCATATCTGGTGATGATGCCGTGAAATGAAAATTTTCTGATTTCTTTGAGTCAAACCATTCATCTATGGTAGGAAATTCAGAAAGAGAATACTCTGGAGTTACCACCGTCACTTATCTTGGTTTAAAAGGAAAGTTCCCTTCATCGAAAACAACATGTCGAGAAATATACACACGCTTTATCTTGGGCTCTAAACAATGATATCCCTTATGAATCGGATTATATCCAATAAAAACATATGGATACATTTTGTTGAGAAATTTTGAACCACCTTAATGCCTTAAATAAGGAAATCACTAACACCCTAACACCCGCAAGCCACTATAATCTAGATGTCGTTTATAGAGTTTGAAGTAAGGGCTTTCATTCTTTAACACAGAAGATGGCAAACTAATAATGAGATAAACTACAGTAGAGAAAGCTTTAACCCAAAGAGACAATGGTAAAGTGGTGTTAAATAACATAGTCAGGCCTGTCTTGACTATATGTCAATGTTTTCGCTCCGCTACTCCATTTTGTTCCGGAGTGCCGGGACAAGAAACATGTAATTCAATTCCACAACTTTGAACATAATCAAGAAAAGCATTGGACCCAAACTCACCTCCACCATCACATTGGAAGACTTTAATTTTTCGATCAAATTGATTCTCAACTAATCTTTGAAACTTGACAAAAGTATCAAAGAATTCAGATTTTCTTTTTAGATGGTACAACCATGTAAATTGAGAAAAGCCATCAATAAATACCGCATAATATCAAAATTTTTGATTTGAGGCCAAAGGTGCAGGCCCCAAAGATCACAATGTATCTTATCAAGCGAAAACTTTGAGATTTTATTGCAGCTATTAAAAGGTTGTTTACAACTCTTGCCCATTTGACAGCTAACACAAATGACAGGTTTAATTACCTAATGGTTGACATTAATGACCTTGTTCTCCTTTAGCAAGGCTAACCACCTTGAGTTGGGATGTACAAGTCGTTAATGTCAGATTAATGATGATGAACTACCTTTCTTTATTGCGCTCAAAGCTTCATGGAAAACGCCGTCTAAAGCATATAATTTGCCCTTTTTATGCCCCCTCACGATTATTCTCTTGTTTTGGTCCTTAGTAACAAAGCCAGAAGATGTAAACTAAAAAATACAAGAGTTATCTTAAGTGAATTTTCCAATAGAGAGAAAATTCTTTTTTAATTCAGGAACTACAAGGACATTATTTAGTACAAAATCCCCTTCTTTAGTAGAAACATTCGCATTACCAACATGAGAAATTGATAGACCATTTTTGTCACCGATATAGATCATATCATTTCCAATATATGGCTTTATTGAAGATAAATTACCTGCATTATTTGTCATATGTGAGATAGTTCCAGAATCAGCATAAAATGAAGGATCACTTCCATCATTCAAAGTGAGTGCAGCAAGGGCTTGTGGCAACTCTTTGGACTAGTATGAGTAATCAAACCTATACCAACAATCAATAGCAATGGTGTGTTTTATAATATTACTCGCAAGTGCACGAATCAATTGTAATTTAGGTTATGCAAGAATGAGGTCGAACCCAAGGGAATGCTTTAAAGAGAACTTAATTAAACTCAAATTAATCTAAAACTAACCTAGTTTCTCAAAGTTTGTTTGTTGAAGTGATTTTTATACTAAACATGCAATATAGAAATACAAATAATTAAAGCGAGAATAATAGGGAGAAAATACTAAGGTATCGGAATCCACCACCACTAATCCATAAACTTCTAATTATTCCTTTATCAATTCCAATTTTAGAGTAGTAATTTAGAAATCAATCTTATTACTTTCTCAAGATTTAACAATAACGCACTAATGAAATATATTTTCAAGAAATAGATTTTCCTTCGCTTTAAAGTGTAAAATTCTAAGCATCCTATGTATGCAATTTAATGGATCACATAAGATCAAAGATTTTTACTTATAAACTCATCAAATCCAAACTTGATTAATTGTGATAAGAATTCTTAACTACTATAAATACATGATATTTATAGTGAAAGGAATTTAAAACAATTAATACTATGAAACGAAAATCATAAGCATTTAAACCATACACATGGAAATTGATAAAAGACTAAAAGGAATTTATTTCATAAATGGTGGTTTCATCATCAACCTTAGTTGAGGATTTAGTTACACATGCTTAAAAAGAAAATAACAAAGTAAGAACAATAAAACCCGGAATTGAAGATGAATTCTTCTCCTCTTTGGTGTCCTTCTTGCTCTCCTCCTTCTTCTTCTTCCTCTTTCCTTTCCTTTCCTCTTCAAGATGTATCCATATTTATAGAGAAATATTGGAATCAAATTACAACTTGTAAAGAGAAATGAAATATTCTTTTCTTTTCTTTTTCATCACTTTCCATCACATTTTGTTCTTTTTCCATGTGCATTTGAATCATCCAACTTTCATCCATGTGCATTTGATTCATCCAACTTTCATCCATGTGCATTTGATTCATTTCTCACTTTACACCTATAAATGAAAGACATAAATGTAGATGTAATTTAATGACATTGAAAATGATTTATTCAACAATTTTATTATATAAATTAAGTTTTATGCATTTATCATTATTACACTTCTAAATTAATTAAAATAAATTGTTTTACCTACTAACAAATATACATTTGGGGATAAAATATGTATGTAAAATGGACTTATCAAATACCCCCAAACCTATATTTTGCTAGTCCTCGAGCAAAACAAAAAGAAATAAAATTCTAACTACACCATTTTCGCTGGTTATCTCGATTACATTTAGCATATGCAATAAGCCTTTGAACCCCTAGGTTTCCCATAGTGGACGAGTTATAGTCTCGTGAGGGTTTCCGATGATGATACCCACAAACATCGATTCTCGTGAGGGTTGGATATACTACCCACAACTTCTCAATTTTTTTTATAATCACGCATTCACATACTCATCAACCAAGTCATGATATAATGCACAAGATATTATGGATGCAAATACTCCCATTCACTACCGAACAATAACTAATCTCAAGATTCGTGTCATGAATGGTTCCCACAAAAGTAAAAGATTTCGTTACTTTCTACTCCCAATCCAGACAACCCTCCGTGTTTTTATGAACATTCTACTATGGTATTTCAATCTTTCTTTTTCTACTTCATTGATCAAATTTTGCCAAAAAATTATTCCTTCCATCATTCCACTTTTCATCCCTTTTTATCTTTCTAAGCTCCGGACTTTCCAGCGAGGATTTTTAATCCCAACCAACTGGGCCCTAACTTATTTATTGGGATTTATGCTCATTAGTTTTCTCCCCTTTTTACGCAAACAATGATATTGGTGATACCAAGGTCCGGTTACTCAGATCGAAGAACTACTTTTTGCATTTTATTTTTCAAAATTTTCTCCATTTCATCTATATCAACTCCCCATCTCCCATTTTATTCTGGAAAAATTAATTTCTCAACTACATAGTCAAAGATCAATTGTTTTTCCCATAGTGAATGTGTGCTTGTGCTTATAGGTCAAAGTCGTCCTTTTCAGTTTCAATTTTACTAATCTATTCACCCATGTAAAACCACATCACCTCACTTAGCTCGATCTAATCATTACTCTCATGAATGGGAATATCGCATCACATACTACTTACACATCATAAACACAAACTCAATCAACTTGTAATGCAAAACATTCATGCGTGAAAACAAATTTTTTTTTATTTTTCTGAAAAATTTCAATTTTTTTTTTTTTTTCAAAATTAATGAATTATAAAATAACAAATTAGACACTATACCCCCAAACCTAAACTCAACATTGTCCCTAATGTTGGACAAACTCACACTTTGTAAACAAAAAGACAAGAGTGAAAAGGTATCACCTGACTCATGGTAGGTTGATCTGGTCAAACTTGCTATCAAACAACAATGAGTTGTTAGAATTCAAAACAAAAATTAAAAATAAAGTAAAAAATCCTAAAATAGATATGTACAACAAGAACACATAGGTCAATCCTGATAAACAGGATCACTCAGAAAGATCTCCTCCCCTTCTTGAGAAAGTAACTCTAAAAATGGTTTCAAACGTTGACCGTTAACTTTGAACACATCACCATTTTTTGGATTTTCAATCTCAATGGCTCCATATGGATGAACAATTCAAACAATGAACAGACCAGACCATCGAGATCTCAACTTTCCTGGAAACAAATGCAACCGAGAATTATAAAGCAAGACTTTTTGACCAGGTGTGAAAGTTTTCCTAAGAATACTTTTGTCATGCCTTATTTTCATTTGCTCTTTATAGATTTTTGTACTCTGGTAAGCATCATTCCTAATTTCCACCAACTCATTCAACTGAAGCTTCCTATGGACTCCTGCTTTGTCAAGGTTAAAGTTGAGTTGTTTAATAGCCCAAAAGGCTCTATGCTCTAACTCAACTGGGAGATGACAAGCTTTGCCATACACCATTCGGTAAGGAGACATTCCAATAGGGTTCTTAAATGCAGTACGGTATGCCCACAGTGCATCACTAAGTCTCAAGGACCAGTCTTTCCTATTTGGGTTAACCGTTTTCTCGAAAATGTGTTTAATTTCTCTATTGGATAACTCAACTTGACCACTAGTCTGGGGATGATAAGCAAGTGCAATTTTGTGGGATACACAATATTTTCTCATTAATGCTTCGAAAACCCTATTGCAAAAATGTTTCCCCCCATCACTAATAATAGCACGGGGTGTACCAAAACGTGAAAAGATATTATCTTTCAAAAACTTGACTACTACCTTGTGATCATTAGTTTTACATGCAATTGCCTCAATCCATTTAGACACATAATCAACTGCGACAAGGATGTACAAATTGCCAAATGAATTAGGAAATGGTCCCATGAAATCAATGCCCCAAACATCGAAAACTTCAATAATCAGAATTGGGTTTAAAGGCATCATATTTCGACGTGAAATACTCCCTAACTTTTGACATCGCTCACATGCTAAGTAATAAGAATGACAATCTTTAAAGATTGAGGGCCAGTAAAATCCAGATTGCAATATCTTTGCAGCGGTTCTCTTTGAACTAAAATGACCTCCACATACATGATCATGACAAAAGGAGATTACACTAGTTTGGTCACAATTGGGGACACATCTTCGAATAATCTGATCAGGACAATACTTGAATAAGTACGGATCATCCCAAAAGAAGTGACGGACCTCAGATAAGAATTTGGATTTATCTTGCTTAGTCCAATGTGAAGGCATTTGACCAGTGACAAGATAGTTCACAATGTCGGCAAACCAAGGTGACTTAGATACAACAAAGAGTTGTTCATCAAGGAAAGACTCAAGAATAGGCATGGAGTCTAGGGATGTCTCAAGAATGAGCCTAGACAAGTGATCAGCTACTACATTTTCAGACCCTTTCTTATCTCGAATTTCTAGATCAAACTCTTGTAGCAATAGGATCCATCGAATTAAGCGCGGCTTAGCATCTTTTTTAGAGAAGAGATACCTAAGTGCAGCATGATCTGAGAAAATGAGGACTTTAGACCCTAACAGATAGGACCTAAACTTGTCTAATGCAAACACAACTGCTAACATTTCTTTTTCAGTGGTAGAGTAATTCAGTTGTGCCTCATTTAATGTCTTACTTGCATAATAGATCACATGGGGTAGCCTATTCACACGTTGCCCTAACACAGCTCCAACTGCATAATCAGATGCATCGCACATAATCTCAAAAGGCGCATCCTAACTCGGTGGCTTCATGATAGGTGCTGTGGTCAACAATGTTTTGAGCTTCTCAAAGGCTTTCAGGCATTCGTCATCAATGACAAAAGCAACATCTTTAGCAAGTAAATTGCAAAGGGGTCTGGAAATGCTGCTAAAGTTTTTAATGAATCGACGATAAAATCTTGCATGACCTAAGAATGACCTAATCTCTTTGACCGTACGTGGTGGTGGAAGATTGGAAATTAGATCAACCTTAGCTTTGTCAACCTCTATACCCTTCTTTGAAATAACATGCCCCAAGACAATTCCCTTTTTCACCATAAAATGGCATTTCTCCCAATTTAAGACCAGATTTTTCTCCTCACAACGTGTAAGCACGAGTTTCAAATGAATGAGACATTCATCAAAGGATGAGCCAAACACAGAGAAGTCATCCATAAACACCTCAAGAAAACGTTCTACCATATCAGAAAATATGCTGAGCATACACCGCTGAAAAGTAGCAGGTGCATTGCATAATCCAAATGGCATACGTCTATAGGCAAATGTTCCAAAAGGACAAGTGAATGTGGTTTTCTCCTGATTCTCAGGTGCAATAGGAATTTGGTTATATCCAAAATAACCATCTAGGAAACAGTAGTACTCATGACCGGCTAATCTCTCAAGCATCTGATCGATAAAAGGAAGTGGAAAATGATCTTTCCTAGTAACAGAGTTCAACTTCCTATAATCAATGCACACTCGCCATCCAGTGGTCATTCGGGTCGGTACTAACTCATTGGCATCATTTGTGACTACCGTGATACCTGATTTCTTAGGCACGACCTGAACAGGACTTACCCAAGAACTATCGGAAATAGGATATATGATCCCCACATCTAACAACTTCAAGACTTCTGCCCTAACGACCTCTTTCATGTTGGGGTTAAGTCGTCTTTGCATTTCTCGCGAAGTTTTAGCATTTTCCTCAAGATGGATACGATGCATGCACACGGATGGAGATATACCCTTAATGTCTGCTATAGTCCACCCAATAGCCGATTTATGCTCCCTAAGGACATTTAAGAGTTTTTCCTCATGTTCTTTATTTAACTCAGAAGCAATGATGACAGGAAGACTCTTATCTAGACCTAAGTAGGCATACTTCAGTTCAGAAGGTAAAACTTTCAGATCCAATTTTGGAGGTGACTCAACAGATGAGACATGTTTAGATTCAATTGGTGAAAGGAGTTCTACCTTGGCTTTCCAATTCTCAATGTCCATAAAAGGGACAGAATCTAATAAGGTATTCACTTCTTCACAAACACTATCCAGATCAAAATCACACCCAAAGTGATTTAGACATGCCTCTAAAGGATCATCAAAACTTGAATGTTCAAAAGTCTCTTGTACTAAGCTCTCTATTAGATTCACATCACTTATATCCTCAGAGTCTGATGGTTGTCGGCTCACATTAAAAACATTAAGCTCAACAGACATGTTTCCAAATGAAAGTTTTAGGACACCATTTCTACAATTGATTAAAGCATTTGAAGTGGCTAAGAATGGTCGACCAAGGATAACAGGAATTTGGCTATTGGGATTAGCCACAGGTTGAGTGTCTAAGACTATGAAGTCTACTGGAAAGAAGAATTTGTCAACCTGAATTAACACATCCTCAATGATACCGCGAGGTACCTTGACTGAACGATCTGCCAACTGTAGCACTACCTTTGTGGGTTTTAAATCACCAAGACCGAGTTGCTCATACACAGAGTATGGCAACAGATTTACACTCGCACCCAAATCAAGCAAAGCTTGCTCAATTATCTGGTTACCTATTGTACATGAGATTGTAGGACAACCGGGATCCTTGAATTTAGGTGGTGTGCGGTGCTGGATAATTGAGCTTACTTGCTCTGTAAGGAAGGCTTTTTTATACACATTCAATCCACGTTTAACCGTACACAAATCTTTCAAAAACTTAGCATAAGAGGGGACCTGTTGAATTGCATCGAGAAATGGAATATTGATTTTGACTTGTTTGAATATTTCCATAATCTCTTTGTAATGATGCCCCTTCTTAGGCTTTTGGAGTCTTTGAGGAAATGGTGCAGTAGGAACAAAGTTCCTAACTGACCTTAGGGTTATGATTGACTGGACTTGATCAGTTGGACCAGAGGTCGACTGTTCACTCACATGATATTGACCCTTTGGGTTGGGAATGGGCTGACTAGGAAATTTTCTTTTTTCCCTCTCTCCTACAACAGTGGCTAACTGGCCAATCTGTGTTTCTAATTTAGAAATCGATTGACTAGTTTGTTGCATGAACTGTTGTAATGTATCTTCCAGTGTTGGTTTCCTTGGTTGTTGGGGGACATATGGATGAGAATTTTGGGACATGGAAGGATATGATGCTGGTGGTTGCCTTTGGGATTGCATATGTTGCATACCCGAGTTGTTTTGAGACTGATTTTGACTCCATGAGAAATTAGGATGATTTCTCCAATTGGGGTTGTATGTGTCAGAATAGGGACTGCCAAATGGTTTCTTATAGCCGTTTAGTGCATTAGCTTGTTCAGTTATACACTCATGGAATGATGCTATAGAGGGACACGTCTGAGCAGTATGAGATGGACTCTCACAAAGTTGACATGTCTCACTAATAACATGGACTGAAGAACTTTTTCCATTTTTCATCTCTATAGCCTCCACTTTTCTGGTGAGACTAGTTATCCTTGCACTCAAATCAGTTCCCTCACTCACCTCATAGACTCCTCCCTTTTTGGTATCCATAGACATTGGTAAACTTCTTTTCTCAACCCTCCCTGAGTATTCCCAATGTTGGGAACTCTCAGCTAACGCATCTAGAAATTTCCAAGCCTCATTCTCATTCTTAGACATGAAATCTACCCCACCTCGTGACTCAATTAGTTGACGATTTTGAGCTGATAATCCATCATAAAAGAATTCAACTAAGCGCCACTTTTCAAAACCATGGTGGGGACACTTAAGTAGCAAATCATTGAATGTTTCCCAACACATGTAAAACTGTTCACCTTCTTTTTGAGCAAATTCCATGATATTTCGGCGAAGGGAATTAGTTCTATGTCTAGGGAAGAATTTAGTGAGGAATTTTTTACAAAGTTCATCCCAAGATTTGATTGATTCTGGTTCCAATGAATATAACCAAGACTTGGCTTTCTCTTTCAAAGAGAACGGGAATAACCTCATCTTAATTGACTCTTCGGGAATATTCTGAAAATTCAAAGTGGAACAAATCTCTAAAAATTCCTTAACATGAAGGTATGGGTCTTCAAAGTTCGAACCTCTAAAAGTCGGCAGTAAATTGATTACTGCTGCCCGTATCTCCAAATGGGCATGTTGTGTAGCAGGCAAGACAGTACAAGAAGGATTTGTGATATGTGCGGGAGTATAATAATCCTTAAGGGCTTTCACTTCATTCTGTTCTCCCTCCATCTTGACTTCAATGATCTTTTCAACACTAGAATTCCTTACACCTTTTCTAAAAGTTCTCTCAATTTCTAGATTTAAAGGTGTCAACTTTGATTTCAGAGATCGACGACCTAACATGCACTAGGAAGACTCCATGATTCAACAAACACACTACCAAAACAAGTATTTTCTTTATCTGAAATTTAATTCAAGGGTAGTGATTTCTATTTTTTTTTTTTTTTTTTAATTTCCTATATGAGAGATTATTAGGACTAATTCCAAAATAATTTTCACCTAGTTAGACAGCTCCTACTCCCTTTCAGAGAAAACTAATGGATGACCAGTTAAGGACCATCAAACTAACAACGAAGTAGTTCCCAGGAAAGTGTGGCGAGGCACTAGGCCTGCTTAATGCCGCGTCAACCACACTCCTAGACTGAACTGTCCTACCGTTTATCAATTTGATAGTGACTCACTGGAGTTACCAAAAGTTTAACAATTTCCAAGAGGATCCTATGAGCTATATGAAAACCTATTGGCCAACGTCTACTTGATTTTAAATTAAACTAAATTTAGCCAAGGGTATACAAATGTAAGGAGATTTTTAACCTAATGGGCAAGGAATTGGTGATGAAATCCAATCCTTATCTTGTTAGAGGGTTAATGCCCTTACTAAAAGATTTATGCAAAATACTAAATTAAAAAATGCACATACAAGCAAGTCAACAAAAATAAAAGTAAAGGGAGTGAGTGTGTGAACTTTCTTTTTTTTTTTTTTTTTTTAATAAATAAATAAAGAAAGAAATAAACGAAATAAAATAAAATAAATAACAAAAATAAATTTGAAGAAAATGTGTACCTAAAGGTTATTTCTAGTGTTATTCTATCCTAAAGGTAGCATGCAAAATTTCACCTATATAAAAACTATGTTCACCTAATCTAAAAAAAAAAATAATACTATTTACTAAAGATAGGGGTACTTACCTGGATTCCGCAATAATGCTAGTGAAGTTGGTAAAAAGAAATCCAAGTATTTGTTTATCCAATGCAATCTCAAAAAAAATATTACCTACAAAATTCAAGAAGTATCAATTACTTAAAAACAAATAATACAATAAACAATAATAAAAATTCTCAACTTAAGTAAACAAACGCTAATTTTATACTTAAGCAAAGAATAAAGAAAATAAATAAATAAATAAAATAAAAATAAATAAATTTTTTTTATTTTGCTACAGTAGCCGAAATGCTTCAGTAAATTTTCAAAATTTGTTTTTTTAAATTTGTTATCACTAATAAAAAAAAAAAAAAAAACTAACCTCTAAATTCAAAAGTGAAGAAACACTACCTTACTATAGTACTATTATAATTAGAAAGACAAATTTTTTTAAACAAAACAGTAGCTTAAAAAAAAAAAAAAATTTATAAAAATTTTTTTTTTACAGTTTTTTTATTTTTATTTTTTCGCTACAGTAGCGGAAATGCTACAGTAGTTTTTGAAATTTTTTTTTTTTTTTTTTTTTAAACAGTAGCTTATCACAAATCAATTTTTTATTATTATTATTATTGGGTCCCTAATGGGTTACTAGGATTTAAGGAGAGATTCTCAAATTGTTGTTACAACTTACAATAATTCCAAAGCTATTAAGCTACTGGAACTGTTACAACAACATAAGCTGATGCAATTTATTTTTTATTTTTTTTTATTTTTTATTTTTTATTTTTTCAAAGTGACAACACTATTTCTACAATATCACGAAATTGCTACAGTAGTTTCGATATATATTTTTTTTTTTTTTTTAAATTTTCGAAACAGTAGATTCAAGCAAAACAGTAGCTTCTAAAATCTGTTTTTTTTTTTCTTTTTATTTATTTTTTTTTTTTTTAAATAACTAGTAAAAGAATTAAATCAACTTAAATTTAATTAATTTCTTGTTGCTATTCCCCGGCAACGGCGCCAAAAACTTGGTGTGTTTTATAATATTACTCGCAAGTGCACGAATCAATTGTAATTTAGGTTATGCAAGAACGAGGTCGAACCCAAGGGAATGCTTTAAAGAGAACTTAATTAAACTCAAATTAATCTAAAACTAACCTAGTTTCTCAAAGTTTGTTTGTTGAAGTGATTTTTATATTAAACATGCAATATAGAAATACAAATAATTAAAGCGAGAATAATAGGGAGAAAATACTAAGGTATCGGAATCCACCACCACTAATCCATAAACTTCTAATTATTCCTTTATCAATTCCAATTTTAGAGTAGTAATTTAGAAATCAATCTTATTACTTTCTCAAGATTTAACAATAACGCACTAATGAAATATATTTTCAAGAAATAGATTTTCCTTCGCTTTAAAGTGTAAAATTCTAAGCATCCTATGTATGCAATTTAATGGATCACATAAGATCAAAGATTTTTACTTATAAACTCATCAAATCCAAACTTGATTAATTGTGATAAGAATTCTTAACTACTATAAATACATGATATTTATAGTGAAAGGAATTTAAAACAATTAATACTATGAAACGAAAATCATAAGCATTTAAACCATACACATGGAAATTGATAAAAGACTAAAAGGAATTTATTTCATAAATGGTGGTTTCATCCTCAACCTTAGTTGAGGATTTAGTTACACATGCTTAAAAAGAAAATAACAAAGTAAGAACAATAAAATCCGGAATTGAAGATGAATTCTTCTCCTCTTTGGTGTCCTTCTTGCTCTCCTCCTTCTTCTTCTTCCTCTTTCCTTTCCTTTCCTCTTCAAGATGTATCCATATTTATAGAGAAATATTGGAATCAAATTACAACTTGTAAAGAGAAATGAAATATTCTTTTCTTTTCTTTTTCATCACTTTCCATCACATTTTGTTCTTTTTCCATGTGCATTTGAATCATCCAACTTTCATCCATGTGCATTTGATTCATCCAACTTTCATCCATGTGCATTTGATTCATTTCTCACTTTACACCTATAAATGAAAGACATAAATGTAGATGTAATTTAATGACATTGAAAATGATTTATTCAACAATTTTATTATATAAATTAAGTTTTATGCATTTATCATTATTACACTTCTAAATTAATTAAAATAAATTGTTTTACCTACTAACAAATATACATTTGGGGATAAAATATGTATGTAAAATGGACTTATCAAGCAAAATGATTTATTTTCCCACAAATCTGACAAATAATTTTACCACCATTATTTGAAGTATTTGGATGTTGTTATTGCGATGGTTGTCCTTGTTTTTATTGGTTTGTTACATTGTTGTTTGGCAGATTCAAAGTTGAACTCCATTGGCCAGCACTTGTTCCACTATTTTGATTATTATATCGACCAGCCGGCGTAAATCCCTTGCCGGGAGAGTTGAATTAAGCTCTGCCACCATTACGTCCACCTCGACCATGACCACATTGGCTGAAATATACTTGTACATGGTTAACGTAAGTCTTCTCTTCCTCCCTTTGTGAAGCAAGAGTTTGTTCATGACCTAGCGGTGCCAAAATAAATTGACTAAACGACGGATATGGCGCCTTGGTAAACATGGTTGTGCGGAAGTCCATCTATTGGTTTCCTAAGCCATGGGCAAATTGAAAATTTTTATCAAGGTCTGAAACTGGTTTTTTGATGGCTGCAAGATTATCGCAGATGTTTTTGAATTCTTTCAAATATTCGCCAACGGATCGAGAACCTTTTCTGATTCCCATGAGCATGCTTTTTAGGTTCCCTTATTTCTCAACAATAACCAGAAGAAGCTATTGCTCCAGCGATGTCCAGACTTCAAACACGGTGTTAGGCTCTTCAAATATCATACTTAGGACGTCTTCTTTCATGGTTCCAAGAAGCCAAAAGGTCAGGAATCCGTCATTAATCGTCCACGACTGATAACGTGGATTCGGGCTCTTATTACCCTTTTTATCCTCAATCTCCTCCATTGGTTTATCACCCATTGTAAGATGATGATAAATACCAAGGCTACGGACTAATGGAATGATTTGGGAGTGCCATAGGAGGAAGTTTGTGGTGTTCAGTTTGACAGAGATCAAGCTATAGTATTGATGGAAAGCTTGGATATTGAGTTCAAATTTTTCCTTTTGAAAATGAGAAGAAAGTGAAGACATGATTTCTAGGCTTGCAGGTATTAGCTCTGATACCATGTAGATTTAGAAGAAGTTGTGAAGGAAGTGCTGAAAATTTCATTGATTTATACCATGTTATATACAAATACATGAGCTAAGGGACTATAAAAGGACAATGTTGATAGTTGTAAATCAATCCTTGAAGGGTTCCTCTAATTGTTCATTGACTGTATAATCAGAGGGATATTTGTTGATTGCAGAATCAAAGGAATATTGATTATATTCCTTAACAAAATTAACCTAATTTATATCTGTATTTTAGTTACGAACACACACGATCATATGTATATATACATATATATGAAACTCTTGTCTTTATATTTTTGTAATAGTTAATATATGATGGATGATAACCAAATAATAAGAATAGGTAATATTTACATAAAACGTATAAATCGAATAATATATTAATGTTGCCACAATATTTAAGTCGATTTTTAGTTGGTGACAATGTTCTTTTATCAAGGTTATAATCATTATAAATTAAAGAAAAATTACTAATTTTATTAATGTATTAAGTTGTTATGAATTTTTTTTATCTTGCGTAAATTGTTTTGCTTATATATATTATATTATTGCTAAGTAGTATGAACTATGAAGTGAAGTCAACATGCTTCGAGCAGAGCACAAAAACATTTATATATTTTTTTATAATTTTAAAATAATAAGTGAGTGTAGGGTAAATTATCCAATACTACTACATTTCATACGTATTTTTCAAATTTTTATCGTTTCATATATTCACTCATCCTTCTATAATATATGGCATGAAGCATAACGTTTCTTACCCCAGTGTACATAGTATGTCCCGTTTAACTCAGTAGGATTTGAATACTCACTTCTTAATAAAAGACTAATAATAAATTTCAAATGAAAATGAAAATTGTCAATATCATACTCAACAAATTACACTACAAGAATTGTTGCAATCACCGACACTTTTTTGTACCGGTAAAAGCTTACGAAATCGTTGAAAAACATTTCACCGGCGTTTCACAATTTTCGCCGACAAAGCCAATGTTGGTAAAGAATTTTTGGCACTTTCCATGAAACATCGGTAAATACCGGCAATTTTTGCAAAAGCGCCACCCAGATTTCTTTTACTAGCGCTTCTATCAAAGTGCCGCCATCATTTTTCTGCAATTCAAAAATTAACGCCGGCGAATAGAAAAATAAGATTTATAAAATCCAGCCGTGTATCAGTCCTGACTCCTGACCCACACGTCTCAACCCACCACCACACCATTGATCAATCCATGACACACACACCCTCCCTCCCCTATCACTAACGTCACCATCACGCCATCTGTGAAGACCACAACACCCTTATCCATCACTTCTTTGTTTCTAGGCTTTATCTCTCTCCATAAAATAGATCCAAAATCTATATATCTTTGAAGTGATGTGGGATAAAACCCTGTTGAAGAATATTACTAAAGAGTGATTGAACCCTAAAATCATTCATTAACTTGATTGATTTATAACATAATTAGTGGGATATGATTTGTAATTCCTTTCTAGTAATTACCTATTTTATTTTGACTTATTTACCACTCATTATCTCCTATATATAGGTGGTGGTTCTATTGTAATACATAAACTTGATCAATAAAGAATTTTCATATATTTTGACATGGTATCAAAGCATACCGATTCTTGGTAATTCCTTTCGTTTATCGTGTCTCTTTCGGGGATGGTACTTTATCTCCCATCCCTAGTGGGAACATTTAATTATAATATTCTTGGTGGTGTTTATATTTTACCACCAAAATCCATTCAACCTAGCTCTTATTCTGGCTATGTGACCATTCGCGCAACCTACTTCTTATTCTGGCCACGCGACCATTCGCGCAACCTATCTCTTATTTTGGTCATGCGACCATTCCCGCAACCTATCTCTTATTTTGGTCATGCGACCATTCGCGTAACCTATCTCTTATTCTGGATGCACGACCATTCGTGTAACCTATCTCTTATTCTGGTTGCACGACCACTCGTGCAACCTTTCTCTTATCTGGCCACGCGACCACTCACGCAACATATCCCTTATTCTAGCCACGCGACCACTCGCGCAACCTATCTTTGATCTTGCTGCCATCTCCGATCAGGCTTTCTAGTGATCAATTTACTACTGCCATCACTAATTAACTTCATTTTCAGTTTCAAGTTGGACACACTAAAATCTACGAGTACTAACTTGAGGGGGCCTATTGAAGAATATTACTAAGGAGTCATCTCACAGAGACAGTGTACATGGCTTAACCGCCCGGGTTTGAATCCAAGGGGGAGTGTGTTTTTCATCTTAAGAAATCTATTTATAGACTCAAACCATCTCCACGGGCTTGGTTTGATAAGTTTAGCAAGACAATTGTTGCTTATGGTATGATTCAAAGCCAAGCTGATCACTCGATCTTCTTTAAGAAGAATAACATTGGCATTATCATATTGGTTGTCTATGTGGATGATCTCGTCATCATGAGCAATGAGAAGAAAGGCATCCAGACTTTGATCCATCACCTTAGCTCGAGTTTCATAACCAAAGACTTGGGTAAGCTCCGTTATTTCCTCGGTATTGAGGTAGCTAGATAAAAAATTGGTATCAGTCTATCTCAAAGGAAATACACTCTTGATAATTTGAAAGAAACGGATTATCTTAGCTCTAAACTAGTTGTTACTCTTATGGATGTGAACCTTAAATTGTTACCAGGCATGGGAGATTCAGGTTATAATCCTAAGATGTATAGGAGGCTTGTAGGTAAACTTATATACCTAACCATCACTCGACCTGACATCTCATATGTCATTAGTATTGTAAGCCAGTTCATAACCAACCCTCAGGGTCCTCATTTGGATGCAGTTATTCGTATCTTGAAGTATCTAAAAAATGCCCCAAGACGTGGGCTTCTTTATCATTCTTCAGGCCATCTTCGGATTGAGGGATATACTGATGTGACTGGACAGGATTATCTTCAGACAGAAAATCTACTACAAGTTTTTGTACCTTCATTGGAGGTAATCTTGTGACATGGAGAAGTAAGAAACAATCTGTAGTTTCCCGCTCTAGTGCTGAAGCTGAATATCGTGCAATGGCCCACACAACTTATGAACTCACTTGGTTGAGAACTCTTTTATAGGAGTTTGATTTTCCAGTACAAAAACCCATTCCTCTCTACTGTGACAATCAAGTCGTTATCCATATCGCTAGTAATTCTGTGTTTCATGAGCGAACTAAACATATTGAGGTTGATTGCCATTTCATTCAATCAAAAGTTGAGTCAAAAGAGATTATTACTCCTTTTGTTCCATCCAGTTGTCAGCTAGTAGATATTTTAACCAAAACTCTTCTAAAAATATCATTGATTCTATATGTCGCAAGTTGAGAATGATTAATATCTACTCTCCAGCTTGATGGGAAGTGTTGTAAATATTGACTGTAATTAGTGTGAATTGATTTTATTAGCATAATTAGTGTGATAGCATAATCAGTGGGACTTATAATTCCTTATTGTAATTACCTTTTTTTATTTTGAATTCTTTACCACTCATTCTCTCCTATATATAGGTAGTGGTTCTATTGTAATACATAGACTTGATCAATAAAGAATTTTCATATATTTTGACATGGTATCAAAGCGTACCGATTTTGGTAATTCCTTTCGTTTATCGTGTGTCTGTCGGGGATGGTACTTCATCTCCAATCCCTGAAGGCGACATTTAATTATATTATTTTTGGTGATGTTTATATTTCACCACCAAAATCCATTCAACCTAGCTCTTATTTTGGCCACGTGACCATTCGCTCAACCTACCTCTTATTCTGGCCACGCAACCATTCGGGCAACCTATCTCTTATTCTGGCCGCACGAACACTCGTGCAACCTATCTCTTATCTGGCAACGCAACCACTCGCACAACATATCCCTTATTCTGGTCACGCGACCACACGCGCAACCTATCTCTGATCTTTTTGTCATCTCCGATCAGCCTTTTCGGTGATCAACATACAGCTGCCGTCACTAATTAAATTCATTTTCAGTTTCAAGTTGGACACACTAAAATCTCCGTGTACCAACTTGAGGGGGGCTGTTGAAAAATATTACTAAGGAGTGATTGATGCCTAAAATCATTCATTAACTTGATTGATTGATAATATAATTAGTGGGATATGATTTGTAATTCCATTATAGTAATTACCTATTTTATTTTGACTTCTTTACCACTCATTCTCTCCTATATATAGGTGGTGGTTCTATTGTAATACATATACTTGACCAATAAAGAATTTTCATATATTTTGACAAACCCAAAGCCATCCCATGCATCGTCTCCCCCATGGACATCGTCATTTGGTCCTTTATGGCAGTCGCAATGGTCACCCTCCAATCAAGCCTCCCTGATCGATCCGCCTCCAGATTGGGGGTATTGGCGGTGGTGGTGGTAGGGTAACAGCGGTGGCGTAGGTGGGGCTATTAGCGATGGCGGATGTGGTGTTATTTAAAGGGCTAGTGATGAGCGGCCATTGATGAAGGTGTGTTTGGGATTTGATACAAAAGCGTGATGATATATATATATTTTTATATATACACAAATAAATATAATTTAAGTATAATTTGAATAGTTTATTATAAATAATAATAATGGAATATAATATAGTGAACACTAATGAACAAAGTGCGATGTTGTTTAGTTGGTAAAAATTTTATTCTCTCACACTAAAGTCCTGCCTTCTAGTCCAGGTGCCCTAATTTATTTTATCTAACAGTATTCATTTTTTGGTAAATCTTGTAGTGTTTAAGCCCATACCAAATTACCAACTGAAGCTCATGTCGTGGGCTTTCTTGCCATAGCCTAATAAGGGTTCTTATTCCTTGGTAGCCGAAAAGAGTAATTATTATGTTATGGGCCTTGGCATTAATGTCCTCTTTGTATATATCTATATCTGTGTGTAATAATTAATGTAATATATATGTGTATATATAACAGTGACAGATCTTGATATCTAAATTAGTGGGGCTAAAAACAATTACAGTCGGTTTTTGGGATATAAATGACATATATTTATTTTAGTGGAGCTTAAAATAAATTTTCAGTACGGGCTTAGTTATAAACAAATCTAAATTATGTGGCATCTAAGGTAAAAAAAAATTCAACGGGGACTAAATGCTAAATATCCAAAATTTTAGAATAAAAAATATTAAAAAAAAAACTTTTAGTTGGGGTCAGGACCCCACTAGTCCTTAGTTTGATATGTCCTTGTATATATACATAATTCTTCACCATAATGTTTGTATATGAATATTTAATTTTATTTAATTGAAGTGTAAACAAGATTTATTTTTCCTAAAAAGAAAATTAAAAAAACAGCCAATGCCGGCAAAGTGTCTATTTACGTCTCTACAACGTGATTTTAAAATCGATTAGATTGCAACGCCAAAGAAACCGATTAAATTGCAATTTCATGAGATGTGGCTACCATGCATATCACCACGTGTCCAATCCCTTTGCTTGGGTGACTCATTTTTTTGGAAGGTATCAAAATTGGGCCCAAGGGTCAAGACTGAGGTCTTAATTTTTTTTGGACCGCTTTTAGGCCCATAAAATGAAAAAGATTCAGAAGAAAAATATATCGAAGAACATACTGTTTCATAAATACATAAACAGAGTCAAAATATCACTTTTTTTATAATTCAAAGATTGAGAACAAACTATTACGATTATCAAAGTTAAACTAAACTTTTAAATAAACATTGTCAATATCTCGTTTCTTGTAATTTAAAAATTGAGATTTGTAGATGCACTTTTTTGCAAAACTCAAAGATAATTTTTATTGAGATTCCATGGTCATATACATCAGGGGCGGGCTTTTTGGCCCATTAAGATAAGATTGGGATCAATTTAAGATACATCTTCCCTTAAATGATGGGATTACGATTATTATTAGATAACATTAATCTAAAAGGCCTTAAATCATGGGATTGATTGACTGTATCATGAAATTGTGGGCTTGATTGTGTGATGTCTAAATGGCTTTCGCACTATTGGGCTTGTCTTCTCAATTACAAAAATAATATATGCTCGACACTAAAATTCGTGCCCCTATAAGATTGTAACCCTTGGACATAATAGTATTGTGCTTAATAAATGATGAAAATTTCTTCTTGTTTATGATCGATTTTATTTTATTTATTTATTTTGCAGCGGGTAGCAATTTGTAAAAACCTGTCTTCTTTGTGAACAGGTAATTGGAAACACTGTATCAAAGAATTGGTGAGGAAGTATAGTCATTCCAGCTAGTTCGAATGTATCCACTAACATCAAGTCATTATTGAAAAAATAACTACAATGAAACAAAAAAAAGTTGGATCGTATATCTACTGTCATGTGATCGGTTTGGCTACTAAACTGAAATCTTTTAAATGAATTGATACCACCAAATGTAGCCTGCAAATGAGAAACCAACAAATCTGTGGTGCACGCCTATGCAAGTTTTTATGCGTACAAGGAATGGAGGCAACACACATACAACTTCTTTTCTTGATATGCGTGGGACCTTTACAGAATCTAATAATTCATATTGTTTTTTTGTACGTATTGCTTCCATCAAGCAAAGTCGGCTCTTTATTGAAATCAAAATGGTGATTACAAAAACTACCAGTAACATCCATGTCGCAATTAAGCAAAACGTTTCAGAACCACCCCAACTTTAACAACACACAACAACATGTGTTGTGCCATATTATCACTTGTAAGTGTGATAATGATGCAGGGGGATCCGAGTCAGACGATGCCGAGCTGTCAGATTGCTTATTGATGGCGCTGGATTACCTGGAGCGGGAGGATCAGCGCAAGAATGGCAAGAAATCGTGATCTAGCCTAATTGGGGCAGTTTCCGTGCACGCGTCGGTTTTTTGGCCATAACTGGAGCTACAAGTGTCGGATTCGCGCCCGTGACCCCAATTCGGAAAGATAATCTCGGCGCGGACGTCGTGGCCACCCAGCTATGCTTGGTGCACATCGTTTCGAGCCCCAAATCCGCTGTTTTCCTTTTCAATTCTTTATTTTTAGTAAATTTTTGCTATTTATGGTAATTTTTTATTTGTCTAGGAGATGATTCTGAACCCGATTTGGGCCAGATTTTTGGCAATCTTTTTATTTTTTTCCATATTTTGTTTTGGTAGGACTTTTAGGGTTTTGCTATTTTTGGCAAAAATCCCATTAGGGGTCGATTTTCAGCTATTTATACCCGGCTTGTGGGTTGTTTTTAATCATTCTTGATTATATACAATTTTAATAAATTCCAGAGTGTTCTCTGAATTTTTGGGTCAAAATT
This sequence comes from Cornus suecica, assembly GCA_963922005.1. Classification (NCBI taxonomy): domain Eukaryota; kingdom Viridiplantae; phylum Streptophyta; class Magnoliopsida; order Cornales; family Cornaceae; genus Cornus; species Cornus suecica. Next base: position 19,151,227 of record OY998244.1, read on the forward strand.
CTCTTGTTTTTCCTTGCAAGGTACCGGTTGGACTAGCCTGCAGAATAATCTCCATTATGTCCGGCATCAATTGGTATCAAAGCTCAGCATCTTCCTGAGGCGGTATTTCCATCAGTTTTCGATGGCTAATAATCGTGGTCGTGGTCGTGGTGGTCGTCGTGGGCAGGTTCCGATTGAGGAAGTCCCGTACCGTGATCGTAACGTTCAGGATGTTATGATTGAGGATTTGCAGAGGCAAGTGGCAGAGTTAACCCAGCGTCTGGTGGCGCAGGAAATCGGTAATCATGATGTGGAAGATTCTGATACCGACAATTCCACCTTCGAAAATCCGTATCACAATCAGTACCGTCATAGAGATCTCGGCTTCAAAGTAGACCTGCCCGAGTTTTCTGATACGTTACAAGCCGATTGATTTATTGATTGGTTGAATGAAGTAGAACGAATTTTCAATTATAAAGAGGTCCCGGATCGTGTCAAAGTGAAATTGGTGGCCATCAAACTCAAGGGTCGAGCATCTGCGTGGTGGGAACAGTTGAAACGTTCAAGAAACAGGCAGGGCAAGGCCAAGATCACTGATTGGGAGAAGATGAAGAAGAAGATAAAGAGTCACTTCCTTCCCTTTGGCTATACTCAAACCCTGTTTCAGCGACTTCATTCGTTGAGGCAAGGGATGAGATCCGTGGAAGATTATACAGAGGAGTTCTATCAGTTGATCACTCGGAATGATCTAACTGAGACAGAAGAACAGATGGTAGCCCGATATTTGGGGGGTTTACGACAACCTCTATAGGATGCCCTCAGCCTTCACTCGCTGTGGACAGTTTCTGAAGCCTACCAGCACGCCCTTGCTGTAGAGAAACAGCAGAATAGACGGCCCGTCATCAGAAACGACCAAAGCAGTAGGCCATCTTGCCCTCAAGAATCCCGTCCTCCCCAGCAGCCACCAAAGGGTAATCCTAACCCTTCGATTAAGTGTTTTCGATGTGGTGAACAGGGGCATATAGCAACCCATTGCAGAAAGCCTGTCAGTCTGACGGGCAAAAATCTACTGCTTGAGGAAGGCATGGAAGATGAGACTGAGGAGGTTGGAGAGCCAGTGTATGACGAAGAAGGAGATGAGGATGTGTTGTATGGGGACGGCCATGAAACTCTGGTCATTCGTAAGAGACTACTGACTCCCAGAGGCGATTCCGAAGATGACTGGTTGAGAACCAATATTTTACACACAACCTGCACTGTGGCCGATAAAGTCTGCAAGATGATTATTGACAGTGGCAGTTGCGAGAACGTAGTCTCTGAAGACGCTGTCCATAAATTGCAATTGAAAACAGATCGTCACCCCAAGCCGTACAAACTGTCATAGCTGAATAAAGGCAGTGAGGTAACAGTAGATAGACGATGCTTAGTGTCTTTTTCTGTTGGCAAGAAATATTTCGATAATGTTTGGTGTGATGTAGTGTCCATGGATGCGTGTCATATACTGTTAGGCAGACCTTGGCAATATGATCGAAGTGTGGTACATGACGGACGGAAGAATACATATTCCCTTAGCATCAAAGGGAAAAGATTGTGTTGGCACCTCGTCGGGAAGGACCCAATCCCACCCCGGTTGTCAATAGTAACAATTTGCTTTCTATGTCTAGGTTTTTGGTTGAAGTTGAGCGTGAACATGTAGTTTATGCTTTACTGCCTTGTGGAAATAGTGCAACAGGTGAGGTTCCAGAATTACCTACGGAGGTCCAACGGCTGCTTTCGGAATTCTCTGATTTGATGCCAGAAGACCTTCCTCCTGGACTGCCGCCTATGATAGATATTCAGCATCAGATCGACCTAATTCCGGGCTCGAGTTTGCTCAATAGACTAGCATACCGCCTCAGCCCAAAGGAGGCTGAAGAGTTGCAGCGACAGGTAGTAGAGTTGCTGGAGATGGGCTACATCCGTGAGAGTATGAGCCCATGTGCCGTTCCTGTCTTGCTGGTACCAAAGAAAGATGGTTCCTGGCGCATGTGTGTAGACAACAGAGCCATCAACAGAATTACGGTGAAGTACAGATTTCCCACTCCCCGCCTGGATGACATGCTAGATCAACTGTCCGGTTCTAAGGTCTTCTCCAAAATTGACCTTAAGAGCGGATACCACCAAATCCGAATAAGGCCTGGAGACGAGTGGAAGACAGTGTTTAAGACGCAACATGGGTTGTATGAGTGGATGGTCATGCTATTTGGACTGTCCAATGCGCCCAACACATTCATGAGATTTATGCATCAGGTTTTACGGCCTTTCATGGGGAAATTCGTGGTAGTCTACTTCGACGATATCCTTATTTATAGCCCTACATGGGCCTCACACTTTGATCACCTCCGTGCAATTTTTGACATGCTCAGGAAGGAGCGCCTGTTTGTTAATCAGAAGAAGTGTTCTTTCTTCACTACTTCTGTAACCTTTCTAGGTTTTGTTGTGTCTACTGATGGTGTTCATGCAGATCAGTCGAAGATATATGCAGTCTTGGAGTGGCCCCAGCCAAAAACCTTGCATGATGTCAGGAGTTTCCATGGGTTGGCATCTTTCTACCTCCGCTTCATCAGAAATTTCAGCACTCTGATTGCTCCTATCACAGAGTGCCTCAAAGGACGTGATTTCCACTGGACTAAGGAGGCAGAAGCCAGTTTTCAACTGGTCAAGCAGAAGATGACGGAGGCACCGGTGTTGGCACTCCCTGATTTTGATAAAGTGTTTGAGTTGAATTGTGATGCATCTGGAGTTGGCATTGGTGGTGTTCTAAGTCAGGAAGGGCGACCCATAGCTTTTTTCAGTGAGAAACTGTCGGGATCCAAGAAGAATTACTCCACCTACGACCTGGAGTTCTACGCCATCGTTCAGTCTTTGAGTCATTGGCGTCACTACCTTGTGCATAAGGAATTCATCCTTCTTACTGATCATGAGGCCCTGAAGTACATAAATGGTCAACACAAGCTGAGCAGACGGCATGCCAAATGGGTGGCGTACTTACAAGAGTTCACTTTTTCCCTAAGGCACCTATCAGGGAACCTGAACCGTGTTGCAGATGCCCTCAGTCGTCGCACTTTACTCCTCACCACCATGAGTACCCAAGTCACAGGATTTGAAACTTTCACTGATTTGTATGCCACAGATCCTTCCTTTGGAAAGATCATTCAGGAGGTAACATCTGGTCATCGTCATGATTTCCTTTTACATAATGGTTATTTGTTTCATGGGCTACAATTGTGCATTCCAGATTGTTCGATAAGGCAACATATTATTAGTGAGCTTCATAATGAGGGTCACTTCGGGCGAGACAAGACATTGACCCTTATTGCTTCTGATTATTATTGGCCCAAATTGACCAGTGACGTGGCTCACTTTGTGGAGCGTTGTTATATATGCCAAAGGTCCAAGGGTGTCCTCACCAATGCAGGCCTTTACACCCCCTTGTCGGTTCCTGAAGCTCTTTGGTTCGATGTCAGCATGGACTTCGTGTTGGGCTTACCCCGTACCCAACGGGCCTGTGATTCTATTTTAGTTGTGGTTGACAGGTTTTCCAAGATGGCCCACTTTGTACCTTGCAAGAAAACCATGGATGCTGCCCGAATAACCCATCTTTACTTCAGGGAGATAGTGCGTCTCCATGGTGTTCCTCGATCCATCACTTCAGATCGAGACACCAAGTTCATCAGTAATTTATGGAGGAGTTTATGGGGAAAGCTAGATTCGAAGCTGAATTTCAGCAGCGCTTATCACCCCTAGACGGATGGTCAGACCAAAGTGGTGAATCGGAGTCTAGGCAATCTGTTGAGGTGTTTAGCAAGCACTAAACCCAAACAGTGGGATCTGGCATTACCTCAAGCAGAATTTTCCTACAACAGGTCAACGAGCAGGACCACAGGAATGAGTCCTTTTGAGATCGTCTATGGTCAGAATCCATCTGGAGTACTGGACTTAGCGCCCATTCCACGTGTGGGCCGTTTGCATCCTAGGGCAGATGAGTTGGCCCAACATCTTCGAGGCATCCATGAGCAGGTGAAACTGGCCATTCACGAGAGCAATGCCAAGTACAAAGCTCGAGCAGACAGTCATCGTCGTCAGGTACTTTTTGATGTTGGTGATTTTGTTTAGGCTGTATTAACTCGTGATCGTTTCCCTGTTGGCGAGTATAATAAGCTTAAGGAGCGGAAGATTGGACCCTGTGAGATATTGCAGAAGATTAATGACAACGCATACAGGTTGCGTCTCCCTAGTCACTTGAAGACTTCTGATGTTTTTAATGTGAAACACCTAACTCCTTGCTTTGCGGATTCTACTGATGTTGTCATGAACTCGAGGACGAGTTCTTTCCAACCCGGGGTGACTGATGCAGGGGGATCCGAGTCAGACGATGCCGAGCTGTCAGATTGCTCATTGATGGCACTGGATTACCTGGAGCGGGAGGATCAGCGCAAGAATGGCAAGAAATCGTGATCTAGCCTAATTGGGGCAGTTTCCGTGCACGCGTCGGTTTTTTGGCCATAACTGGAGCTACAAGTGTCGGATTCGCGCCCGTGACCCCAATTCGGAAAGCTAATCTCGGCGCGGACGTCGTGGCCACCCAGCTATGCTCGGTGCACATCGTTTCGAGCCCCAAATCCGCTATTTTCCTTTTCAATTCTTTATTTTTAGTTAATTTTTGTTATTTATGGTAATTTTTTATTTGTCAATTAGGAGATGATTCTGAACCCGATTTGGGCCAGATTTTTGGCAATCTTTTTATTTTTTTCCATATTTTGTTTTGGTAGGACTTTTAGGGTTTTGCTATTTTTGGCAAAAATCCCATCAAGGGTCGATTTTCAGTTATTTATACCTGGCTTGTGGGTTGTTTTTAATCATTCTTGATTATATACAATTTTAATAAATTCCAGAGTGTTCTCTGAATTTTTGGGTCGAAATTCTCCTGTTTTTCCTTGCAAAGTACCGGTTGGACTAGCCTGCTGAATAATCTCTATTCTGTTCAGCGTCAGATAATATCACACGGCCACATACACGTGTAATACATTACATTTAATATACATGTGTAGGGATGATAATGGGGCGGGATGGGGATCGTACTCCCATCCCCGTTTAATATTGGCATTCCCATACACATTCCAAAATTGATTATTAAAGGGGGCGAGGTGATTTTTCACCATAACGATAAAAAAAAATTCTTACGCGAATGAAAATAATATTTAACTTCTTAATTAAAACTTTGAATTTACTAGTATTGTACGAGTATCAAAGTAATATATGCAAATTTTTTACATAGTTGATATGAAATTATGCCGAAAAAAGTGAAAAAGTAACAAGACTAGTACTTGGTATTCAGTAGAATGTAATAAAAATGAATTAGAAGGCTATAATTTACTGTGGATTTATATAGGTAAACAAGTATAATATATATATATATATATTAATAAGGGTATGTATGTAGTTTAACTATATAAGCGGGGCGGGGCAACATAATCGGATTGGGCGGCTCTCTCTCATACCCGCCTCGGGTGCCACCGGATTGTTTTTCCTCCCTTATACCCCACCCCCATTTATTTAATCGGATCCCCAAACTCACTTAAATCGGGGCGGGGCGGTTCCCCACCATAGCGAGAATTTTTGCCATCTCTATACATGTGTCCTACGGTCATCGTTTGTAATAGTAAGGCCATTGGTGCATCTCTTTCTTTGCTAGCTAGTTAATAAGAATAATCCACAACGGAAGTGAACAAAAAATTAGAAGGTGTGTGGCAGACCGAATCGAACTCAGGCCCCATTAGGAGGGATGGCAATGGGGCGGGGCGGGGTGGGACGGGGATCGCACTCCCCATCCCCATCTCGTTTAACTTTATCACCCTCATACCCGCCCCATAACTGATTATTTAACCGAGTGGGACAGGGTAAAACTAGGCATGAGAGGGCGGGGCGGGGTGATTTTCCACTTTAAAAGAAAAAAAACCCGTGCAATTAAAAATAATGTTTAGCTTCTTAATTGAAGCTTTTAACTTCGTATTATTGTACAAGTATCAAAGTAGTACATGTAATTTTCACATACTTGAGTTTAGATTAAGATGAGAAAAGGGAAGAGGTAAGGAAATTAGGATTTGGTATGGAATGAAAACTAAAAAAATAAATAAATTAGGAAAATAAGATTTACTTAAGTGTATGTATTTATATAGGTATATAAGTGTAATATATATAAATTAATAAGCAAAAGTATGTAATTTATTATGTAAGCGGGGCGGGGTGACCCTTCCCATACCGGTTTTGGAACCCCGCCAAGTTTTTTTCTTCTTTCTCATACCTAGGGATGGCAATGGAGTGGTTTGGGGCGGTTTTGTCAATCCCTATAACCATAATTGCAAAAAATTTCATCCTCCATAACTATCTCATAATCATTTAAAAATCTCACTCTTACCCCCATAATCGCCCCAAACCGTTACCCTCATCCCTCTCATATCTGCCTCATTTATTTAATTAAATCTCGAAACTCGCTTAAATCAGGATTAGGGGGGAGGGAAGGTTTCCAGTCAGAGCAGCAGGAATTTTTAGCATCCCTACCCATTAGGCACGCGCAGAATCGTAAGCATTACTCTTTCATTTATCCCTACCCACCTACGCCATACCATCATATATCATTCAAATATGCGTAAATAGGCTTTCACATAAAGACTTTCAAAGCCTAAACATGTATCTCATGGTTCAAACATTCACTTTCTCAAAAACCCAGTATTCCTCGACATAGAAAACAAAAGCGATGAACAAAACCATTAATGATATAGAAGAAATAGCTATAATTTATAAAAATCATTTAAATGTTTTCACAATAAATAACCATATCAAAATCGGAATATCCAACGAACAAAAATCAATATATGAGTGCCTAATCCAAAGTAAGCCCAATCTAACCTAACTTAACACAACTCCAGAGTTATCCTCGCCGTACATATATCACTTGTCAGTCTCTCACAGTTCGTCTCTCTCTACTGTAATCTCCACATTCACGACTCCAATAATCACCCAAAAACGTCTTCGCGCCATCAAGACTCGGATAATACGTTGGCGCCAGAAATATCTGAGACAATGAATCATTCGAGTTGAGACTCACAAAAGCTCCATTACCTTTGGCCTCCAAACTCCCCATAACCACCCCAATCAATTGCTTATACGAAAAGTAGAACTTCTTCACTGCCGATTCGATCCCCTGTAACCCCTGAAGCAAGTGAATCTTCTCGAAACAATCTTTTTCCCGGTAAAGCTTCATCGCAGCTTCTTGAATTCTCGGACCTCCCTTCGGATCCACCTCCACGCCCAAAATGTAAGGCACTCTGTGCCTCAGATCCTTCGACAGCTTCGTGATCTCCACCAGAGCTCGTGATCGGAACCACAATGATTCCGACTCCGTCCCAGCTCCGATCTCTAGATGTTTCTTCATCCGGAGAAAATCATCTGGATCTATTAATAAATTCATTCCTTCAATATCATCCAGAACTTTCCAGATCGTTTCGAGTATGAAACAATCCGATGAAGCTCTTTCCAAGTCTCGAGAATCGATTCTGTGTCCGATTCGTTTGAGAAGCTCTCGCGCCACATACATCCACGATTCTAATATCTGGTGTGTTGTGTGGAGTACGTGAAATTCAGTACCATTCAAATTTTTGCTCTCGGATTGTGTTTTGTTGAGACGATGAAGCTCCGGTGGTTTGCAGATGAAATCGCAATCGAGATTCGGCTTTCCGGCGAGGTTCGGCTCGCCTAAACCGAGCGTGTAGGGACACTTGATCATTTCGCACTCGATGGAGTAGTGGATTTTTCGCGCCATCTGTTCGGATTTGTGCCACGTGGCGAGCCGTGGAAGAAGGCTGGACTCGCTGATTCGGCTCACCACAACCGTGTCTCGGTCGAGCTTCCACACCTCCGCCGAGCTTCCGCCGCGAGCCACCACGCCTTCTGCCGAGATCTGATCAGTGATGGGCGCGTCGGCGATGGACTCGCTGTCGTCGAAGAGGAGCGCTATGAGATGAAGCTGGTTAGTTGAGAGCGACTCGAGTTTCCGAGTCCATTCTCGGCGATTGGTGTAGGGTTTGTGATCGGAGAAAATGGTGGAGATTAAGCGGAACGTGATTTCGAGAGCTTGCAATGCTGGTTTGAGAACCGATTCGCTTTTCCAATTTGGGAATTCTTTGGAGCTCCATAGCTGTTTCAGCTCCGGAAGACGAAGGAATTGCTCGTAAGCTGAGCACGCCGAATCAGACGCGGCTGATAAATCTATGGAATGAGATGAATGTGGTAATGGAATTCTCAATTTATCGGAGAAGAATTTCGGCAAATCAGAGGGGACCATCTTGGATTTCAAATCTAAATCCACCATACTGTGGGTGATAGATACAAGGGGTTGTATCTATATCTATAGATATAGATATATATAGATTTGGGATGAAGAAGCTGTGTTGGTGTTTTGAATTTGGGAATGAATAGATACAGAGGGATGTATATATAGGAGGGGTTATGGATGAGGAACAGAGGAAAGGAGTGTAAAACGAAGAAAGGGAAATTTGAAAGTAGCGGCGGTGAGGAAATTTTAAATAATTCTTTTTTATTCTTTATATAAATAGTAAGTACTTAAAAGGAAAGAAAATAGGTGGAAAAAGCTCATTCAAAGCTTATCCATGTAAGGATATAATCATATAAATAAACGGGTAGGTCCAATAAAATATTATATAAATAAATGAAAAATAAATAGGATTAATTTCATTTACACCCCTCAGATATATCCTAACTTCAATCATACCCCCTCATATTTGAGTATCTTCAATAACATCTTCTTATGGTTTGAGATTCTCATAATTTACACCATTGACCACTTTTGGGACTAAAATGCCCTTACCCAAACACTCACTATCCCTATTCCCAAATACTCACTATCCCTATTCCCAACTATCACTATCCCTATTCCTAAAAATATCTCTATTCTCAAACCCGCTATCCCTATTCCTAAAAATATATATATATAATTCGAAAATAATATATAAAATTAGAAATATATATATATATAATTCGAAAATAATATATAAAATTAGAAATATATATATATAATTCGAAAATAATATATAATATTCGAAATATATATACAACTCGAAAAATATATATATAATTCAAAAATATATATATAAAATTCGAAAACAATATATAAAATTCAAAAAATATATAAAATTCGAAAACAATATATAAAATTCAAAAAATATATATATATAATTTTTTAAAATATATAAAATTTGAAATATATATATAATTCAAAAATAATATATAAAATTCGAAATATATATATATAATTGTTTAAAATATATAAAATTCGAAAAATATATAAAATTTGAAATATATATATATAATTCGAAAATATATATATATATAATTCGAACAATTTTATATATTTTTTATTTTTCCAAGTCATCATGGGGAACATGGGGAAGCACATGATGGTGACACTTGAGAAATTCAATCTAGATCACTTAGATTGCAAATATATCTTATGTGCTTGTTTGGTGTTGTACTGAAATAAAGGTAACTGAATGACAATTACATTATTTGCCTCCAAAGAATCAAAGTTTCCATGGTTTATATGTGCACCTGACACCATTGGTTGGAACTTAAGTGTTATAACATCACATTTTCTTTCTCTATTGCTTCTTGTATACCCTCACCATTTCCTTTTTTTGAAAACAATTTTATATATATATTTTTTGAATTTTGTATATTATTTTCGAATTTTATATATTTTTCAAATTTTATATATTATTTTCGAATTTTATATATTTTTCAAACTTTATACATTATTTTCAAATTTTATAATTTTATATATTGTTTTTGAATTTTATATATTATTTTTGAATTTTATGTATATTTTTTGAATTTTATATATATTTTTCAAATTTTATATATTTTTTTCGAGTTGTATATTATTTTTGAATTTTATATATATTATTTTTAGAATTTTATATATTATTTTCAAATTTTATATATTTTTTTGAATTTTATATATTATTTTCGAATTATATATATATTTCAAATTTTATATATATTTTTAGGAATAGGAATAGTGAGTGTTTGGGAATAGAGATAGTGAGTATTTGGATAAGGGCATTTTAGTCCCAAAAGTGATCAGGGGTGTAAATTATGAGAATCTCAAACCACAAGGAATGTTATTGAAAATACTCAAATATGAGGAGATATGATTAAAATTATAACATTCTTGAGAGGATGTGAATGAAATTAACCAAAACAAATAAAGAGTTGGTCAATAAATTTGACCTAATATGGTAAGTTGGTAACTATCTTGGTTATCAGGAAATTTCAAAAGTATAAAAAAATAACAAAGTGAGTTAATGAATATAATGGAAGTTTATACAATCCGTTTGGTAGCATAGAATTGGAATTGTCCATTGGATGTGTAAAAATACTTTGAAATTGGAATTGAAATGTAATTCCTAAGATATTAATTTTACAACTTAAATTTTATAACAGAAGTTGTAATTTTCAATTTAACATTTTCTTTAAATCTTGACCCACTAAATACTCTCTCTCTAACAACAAATTTTTTACAACCACAAACATACATACATATATATATATATATATATATATATATATACACACAAATAGGAATATATATACACCTATATATATATGTATTTATATACACACGCTTATACATAAAATATATATATACACACCTATATATACGTATGTATATATATATATATACTCATAGACGCATATATATACAAATACAAATACACATACACACAAATATATAGCTACACACACATATTTACACACGTATATATATTCATATCTATACTTGTATACTTACCTATATATATATTGTCTAATTTAATTTTAAAGTTATGATCTTTTACATTTAAATTGGGTTGTGTTTGGGATTGAATTACAATTACACTTGAATTTCTAGACATATCCAAATAATATATTTGAAATTACATTTATGGAATTAAAATAACATGACATTCCAATTCCAATTCCAATGAAATTCCAAATTCGCTCAATCAAATGGACCCATAATGAATTTCTTAAAATCTTTATGTACATTTTGCTTGAAGAGATGGTAAAAATCTTATTTCGTTGTCTTGTTTATAATTAACTTTTATTTAAAGTCTATTAATTCCTAGTGTTCCACTTGACTAAATTTCATATTTGGTGCAAAAAAAGAAAAAGAATGAATATAAAACAAAATAAAATAAAATAAAAATGATAATGTTTTCTAGTCTCACTTGTTCCAAGGGTCTATTATATGAGTTGGAGATTCCGAATTGTAGCCGTGTTTTATGGGAGAACTGCAGCAAACTTTGACTTGTAGCTCTCGGCGTTAATCGGTATGGAATGGTGGAGCAATGTCAATATGTGTCTCCCAAAAGGTAGAGATAGTTTATCTGAATTTTTTTATTTTTATTTTGAATATATGCCAACGAATTAAAAAGAGAATTGTGTTACCCTCTCATGAATAATGACCACTTGCTAAAAGGAAGTAAGAAATTTTGTACCCCTTGTCATAAGAACCACTGGATATTAAATATTTACATTACTAACGTATAGTGGTTATTATGATAGATGTGTATGAATTTTTTTTATTGGAAACAAATTATGATTAAAAGTCCTCATCGGGGATTAAGGAGGACCTAAGGGCCTATTTGATTTGTATTTCTAAAAATTGTTCTTAAGAATTATAATAATATATAACAGTTTTTTTAGAACAATAAAAATGAATTATATGAAAATAATAATTTTTATAACTGAATTTGCAGAAAACTAAACTAATTTTTTTTTTTATAGTTTTCTAATTTTCAATTTTCAGAAAATAAAAAATTATTTTTAGAAATACAAATCAAGCATGCCCTAATTATTGTCCTATTCTGAATAATTCAAATTGGTTTTAAGAATATAAAAATTTACAATTTCTTTCTTCGTGTAGTCCTCAATTTAAATTCTAGGTATGTTTGGAAATTAGGAGAATTTATTACATAGACCAAGTCTCTTTATTAGCTCAATTGAGGCCAAGACAGTTTCACAAAACTTAGGTTGAAACCTTTTGACTAGGCAATAGACAGTCTATAGAATCCTCTGTTCTTTATTATTGTACCATAAAGTCGTTTGTGAAGACTTTAGACTATATATTTTAGTAGTTTCAGGAAGAAATGAAAAGATGAGATACATTTTTCTTGTTCTCTTCAAAATTATTCCATATCTTTATTTGGTGAAGATTTTGGTTTGCAAGACATTTTTTTTATATTTTTTTATTTACCTAACAATCTAGTTTGTCAATTTTACTTATTTTTCCATCCTAATGCCTCAAAAGTAGCCTGACACTTGCACTTCTATATGATCATTTGACATAACATGGGATAAAAATAATAGACCACAACAAATATCACTTTTATAAATCGATCCATGCAATTCGAGATTAAAACCTTATCCTACTTGGGGCTTGTTTGGGGCTTGTTTGGTTAGCAGTTGACTCTTTCCTTTCGATGTAATTTGAGATTAAATCCATATCCTATTTGGGGCTTGTTTGGTTCATGGTTGACGCTTTCCTTTCGATATTTTTGTTCTAAATGTTATTGTACCTTTATTTGAGAGCAAAAACATATTTGATGGATATGTTGATTTTGCTCGGTAGTGATATTTTTTAAAGCAAAAACGCAAATTTGAGAAGTACCAAATTAGTGTTTTTTGATATTTTACAATGGTAATAAAGTGAAAAAGGGTAAAATATTGTGATTTACAATTTCAATTTCAATTTTTACAGTAAATTTATGATATCAAACATGTCTTCATTTTGAACTCACAACACTTTAGCAATACATCTATTTTAGCCAAAAATAAAATATGGAAATTACAACGCGATCACCTGTTGATCAAATTGGCCAATGATATTTTTTCTCCTTCCAATTAAGAAGGTGGGGGATTCAAATATTCTATTAAACAAAACATGTGCCCATAAATTCTTTAACTTACTATAAAAAGAAGAAAAAAAAAAAAAAGGGAACAATTTATATGTTCAATTCAAAATTTAGTGCAACGACCGGGTTTCTTTGATTTTGGTAAAACAAATTGGTCATGTTTGGTCTTATGGCGGGCGAACATTTGACAAACCCGTGGACTCAATCTCCGCGTTTACCGTTCAATTGGCCTCATCCCCACTTCCTCACTTCAGCCACGTGTCCCACTCTGATTGGATTTCAGAATCCACCGTGGCATGGTGATGTCCATCTAAGAAAACCACTTTTTGTGTCCCTCTCACCACCTAATCACACCGATCAGCACGTGACCAGTCCTCTCAAGTTGTAGCATTTTCTAGACTTTGGACACGTGGATGGTCTTGTCACGTGCACCACCAACACCCCACCTGTCGGATATAGGTGGAGAAATGTCATTGGGTGGTCGGTGCCAGCTAAGCAAGTGAGATGCGCCAGGTGGCAGTTACCCTTGGAGTTTAATTGGCTTAAAAGTCTGGATAATCAACAAACAGGTCACCTTTTTGTAACTGTTGCGAAAATGGCTGTTGATTCAAACGTCGACCACCACCCCCAGTATTGTATATGTACGAGTCCTCATCCTCGGTAGATCAGTCGTATATATATATACATATAGTTATATATTTTATATGGCATTGGCTACCAATAAATGTAGGAAGCATACATATTATACAATTGAATCTTCTTCAATATACTACAATATTTTGCAGTGCATTAAGACATCATGGAATGGAATAAAAGAATAAATGGGTGTGACATTCTTAAAGTAAGGTTATTCTTGAAGTACTGTGGTTGAATTCTCGACCTAACAAGTTTTTTACGTGTTGCATTTCTTGAAAACGGCAACAAAATATTGTGACAAGTTTTACACCAATAAGGATTCGAGTGGTCTATTAATACATTAGAACTGATTGGGACACATATTTACTTAATTAGGATGCAAATGCAATAATATGAGAGGAGAAAAGAAAAAAAGGAAACCACATACAGCAGTTGTTATATGGAATCTTGTTATATATATATATATCAGTTTCATATCTTGTATTAAGAAGACTCGAATCAAAGCTCGAGCATTTACTTTTTCAGTCATGTACAGTGATGGATCAATCAAAATTTTTTGAGGGCAAAAAATTTGAAGGACATATTTTCATAATTATTTTAAAACACTTTTGAAAATCTTAACAAGTATATATAGAGCGCCCCGTTAAATCTATGTCCCGGCGGACAGCCCCGCCCCGCTCCGATTAAAGCGGATTTGGAAATTCGATTAAATAAATGGGGACGAGTATGGGGGAGGGGGGAAAATCCAGCAGAGTTTCAGGGTGGGTATACATTTATTGATTTAGTAAATTACATATTTATCCTTATTAATTTATATATATTTTTTGGGGGGTGAGGCTATACCCAAGGTTATTAGGATCGCGATCCTAGGTAGGATCGTTGGAGGATCCGTAGGATCGAGATCGTAGAAATGTAAGTAGGATCGTAAGATCCTACCACAGTGTTATAAAAATAGTTCAAATTAACTCTTTAAATCATAATATCTTTATAATAGAACAAAAATATACTCAAAACATCAAATATAATAAAAAAACATAACCTTAAAATCAATTTTTGGAAATATTACAGGGATTATATACATATGGTCTTAATTACATTCTCTTATTAATCTTTAAAATATTAATTAATATATAAAAATAATCAAGATAATATGAGTTATAACTTTTAAAGTAGATTTTGTGAAGTATTATACAAATAATATACAAGTTTAATTTTATATTGCATTATTATTTTTAAATAGAATTTGTATATTATTACATAACTAATATAAAGGCTTAGATTTTTAAAAAAATTAGAATAAAAAGTTATTGATTGACTTTAATTATTATTATTTTTAATCATTTTAAACATAATAACTAATTGCATAAAAATAATTAAGTCCCATTTTTTCCTTTTTAGTAATTACACAAGTTTGGCCTATCATATAATATTACTTTATATTTCTTTAGTCTATGTCTTTTGAAATACCAATTAGTCGTTACACCTCAATTAATGCATATTAATTAATTTATTTTTATTTTTTTCAAAGAAAGTTTAGAAATATTTCTAACCCCTCACACTTTTAGAATAGTAGTAATAATAAAAGTAACGTGCATGTGCACGTATCATAATTAAAAAGAGAAAATAAAAAATTATGATATTATTTACATAATTTTGTAAAAAAATGAAAAAAAAAAAAGTCACGTGCAAAATGCACGTGAGGAAAGAATCATAATTAAAAAGATAAAAATTTATATATATATATATTTTAAAATATTGCAAAAGTGCAACAATAAAATAGTTTACAAATTTCTTATCCATGAGTGGATATATTGATGTATATATTAACATGTACTCGTTTCAACTCTTTTTGAAAATTTGTTGAACCTCTTGGCTTTTATTAGGTAATATAAAGTAAAGAACAAAAAACAGCAAAATATTTACTCCCAATACTTTTAATAATAAAAAATAAAAAAAACTCACTTTTTGTATTTAAAAACACATGAAAAAAATTAGAAATAATTAAAATACGTTAGACTTTTATAACTAAGTATAGATATGGATTAGAGATAATAAATAATAAATAAATACAAAAAGTATAGATAAGTATAAACGAAAAATAAGTTTAGACCGATTATTAGTTTTTATTAGATAATAAGTATAGTTAAAAAAAATTTGCCCTTATATGGATAGCCCAACCCAAAATTAATTTTTTCACCTAAAAAACCCAAAATTGTATACAAATAGTAGAATCGTAATAGGATTGTACAATCCTATGACCAATTCTATAGCGATCCTATCCTATAAGCGATTTTTGTGGGATTGGAATCGTTTTGGGCGGCCCATAGGATCGCGATCCTAACAACTAGGGTTGTATCATTGCACCAAAGATGCGTTGGTCCACACTTATATATATACCTATATAAATATGGCTAATACTTAGATCCTGCCCCATGAGGACCAAGCTGGTCATCTTCGATGATGTGGTCCAATACAATTTTAGACACGTGGCTCAAATATTTTTCAAAAGGAATAGATCTTGATTTGTGAGTTTATGTATTTTGTGTTCAACTTCCTTTTTAAAAATATTTGAGCCACGTATCCAAATTCTATTGGACCGCATCATCGGGAAGCATCAACTTGGTCCTTGTGGGTAGGGATGACAACGTTTGCGATTATGGGCGGGTGTACCCTCCTCTGCCCCCGCAACCGTTAAGAAATCCCCAACCCAAAATCGGCTAAAAGGGGTGGGAGGTCACCCCATCTCCGTCGCCGTCGGGTTTTTTAAAATCGTTGGGTGCCCGCGAATACCTGTTAACATTTAAAATTTTCAAATATGTCATATTAAAATTAAACAACTCAGCAAAATAATATACTTAAAACACGAAATTCAACATTATAAAAATTATATAAATCACTAAATTATCCAACAATCAAAATTTCAATACATTCTACCGAAAATAACAATAAAAAAAAAAAGATTGTCCAATATTATGTTCACTTCAATCTAGATAACAACACAAATAGAGTTTAGGATTAGTGGGTTACACTTATTTTTTATTTATTATATATATATATATATATATATATATGTCTAAATGGGACAGGGTGGGGTGGGGATTCTTAAAACTGTCTCAGCCCTGTTTATGTACGGGTTTTTTTCCAAACCCCATCCCCACCGATGTAATATAAACAAGGCACCCAAAACTGATATAAACGGGGTGGGGCGGGGCGTGTATCCGGCGGGGCGAGACAAATTGCAGGACCCAAGTATTATCACATAAATATATACCCACAAATAAACCTTAGCCTCCTAATTTAATTTTTTTAGTTTTCATCTCATAACAAATCTTAATTTCCTTACCTCTTCACTCTTCTCATCTTAATCTCATCTCAATTATGTAAAAAATTACATGTATTACTTTGATACTTGTACAATAATACTAAGTTAAAAATTTTAATTAAGAAGTTAAACATTATTTTCATTTGCATAAGAATTTTTTTTTTAAAGTGAAAAATCGCCGTCCCGCCCCGTTTCGTTTAATAATCAGGTATGGGGCGAATATGGGGGTGACAAAATTAAACGGGGATGGGATGGGGAATGTGATCCCCGCCCGCCCCGCCCCACCCCACCCCACCCCACCCCATTGTCATCCCTAAGGATATAGTAAAAAAGGTAATTCCAAAAAGTTTCATTGGGGGCATTCACAGTTATATTAGGGGTACTTTTGAAAATTTTACTAAAATTATAGGTAAAAATGTAACTACAAAATATGCCCCAACTGGTCCTCCACTAGTTTCGTGCCTGGTCATGCATAAAAGACTCAATGTTCTAAATATGAAAGACGAACAAATGCTGAGTAAAGTATTTGTCAATGATGTTTCTATCAACAATAATAATAAATATATATATATATATATTTATATTTATTAGAAGCTTGAATATCAAGAAGAAAAAAAGATTAGAAGCTCAAAGAGGATCAGATACCAAATGAAACTCCTCTTGGATAGATTTTTTTTTCCGAATGTAGCTTTAGCCTGAATGTTATTTACTGCCGGGTCTCCATTGCTGCAATATCTTTCCTTTTTCTTCTTTGTCTCAAAACTGTTCTGATGCAAAGAGGGCGGGAATTATAGATGATGGCAAACTAGTTGAGCATCCATTACACTTTCGATTTGGAAAATGTTCCTTAACTAGGCTCTTTCTGTTTTAAAATGTTACTTGCAATGAGTAATTAGCCAGAATAGAGATACTAAATTATTATTTTAGACGGATGAGCATAATCATATTTGGATCTACACTCCTGTATCATATAGACATTAACACGTAACTGAGCAAGTAAGAAATTCTGCCAAGTATTCGGTGGAAGTATCACTTTCTCTTTCCATTTACATCCATTATGTCGTGAAAACATCAACTACTAAAATCATAGTAGGGATTTCATTCTCCATCCCAAATCCGGTTAAAAATTTTGCCCTCAAACCGGCCTCATAACCGGTCAGAACTTTAAAAAAAAAAAAAATCACTTATAAATATTAATCTTTTCCTCATGACTATTTGATTTTTATATATAACATTACAAGGTAAGATTACGACTATTTGATACCTGTTACCTATATGGCTATATACCCTACAAGCTAAGATTAAGGTTTAATCCCTCACATTTGGTGGTTGCCTTGGAGAGGAGGGATAGAAGAGAGAATACCGTGGTGAGCTGTGCATAATTATTTAAGGCTAAAGACATAATAAAGCTTTACAAGTCCTCTGGAGCATGCTAAGTAATTAAAGTGCAACTCTTGTTGTCAAATGCCCGCCTAGACGTGTCTTGAACAATGCAGCAGTTGTGACTGGCTAGGGTTTCACCCAAGTTGAGAGGGACTGCTCCGCTAATGGTGAAAGATAACGGAAATAATAGTAGCGAAAAATGAATATGGTAAAGGTAGGGAAGACTTTTGGTCCAACCCTATAGGCAAGCTAGCTAGTCGGATAGGGATGAAAACTACAAAGAAATTAGCTAGCTAGCTCGAAACTGGATAATAGTAAGGGAAGGGAAGACAGGAGCCCATTCCTTCCTAAAGGCTGGAATGTTGCGCAGGGGAAGCATCCTGCCCTGGAGTCTAAAGAGGCGGCCGGAGGTAGATGTATAATATTACAACTTCAGGACACTTCCCATACCGCCCCCCACAATTGCCACTCAAAACTAACCATTATATCAACCCTAATACCCCAGTAACTCTGCTAATCAGAGATTAAATATGTTGTGCTTGACCCAAAATGACATAAGAAATCCCCAAGTCATGCAATTCCAACAAAAAACACTGCCAAGAACATCAAACTAAACATTTTGCCACGAACAAATCCAACATATAAAACAGAGAAATGCAAATAGTCTTAGCACAGCAAAGAGCAACAAAACTTAAAGACTAAATAATCCGACAGACTAAAACCATGACAACCTTGACACTTAATCAAACAGACTAAAACCCATGTCATCGTCAGACTCCTCGGCAGGTTCATCCTTCTTCTCTTCCTCCTTGGCAGCAGCAGCAGGAGCACTCCCAGAATCAGCAGCAGGGACTGCGGCAACAGCAACAGCAAACTTGCTTGGATCCTGCAATTTTAACCCACAAATGAGACCTTGTTTGTGCACGCACAAGAAAATGCATTTTCAAGAGGAAATGCAAAAATTTACCCTAATCAGCAGAAATACTACATACCTCGAGGTACTCCTTCACCTTATCGGCCTGAGGGAAGGAATATTCGGTACCAAGTGCAACTGCAAGAACATTTTTGTAGGCATTGAGGAACATGTGTGGCACAGCAGCTAGGGTAGGGTACGAGAGGGCCAGTGACAGTGAGGTAACCATTGAAACTCCAATAGCAAATTTCTCAACAAGATCATCCTCAGTCATATCAAGCACCTCTGGGCTGAAGACAGATCCATTGTCATAAACAGAGAGGACAACTAGGCCATAAGAGAAGGGCCTTATCCCAAGTTTTGCAAGGAGGGCAGCCTCGGATGATCCTACTTTGTCCCCCTTCTTGATAAGCTCAACTGGGGTGATGATTTCAACAGTACCCTTGTTAATCTTGGTGGGAATATTGAGCACCTGGAAAGTGATTGTGTGAGAAACATGAGCATGACAAAAGTGGATCTACTGTTGAGTGATGATGCAGACCTGGAAGAAAGAGGTCTGAGAAGGATCAAGTCCAGTGTTCCCTGGAGGGACAACCACATCCACTGGAGCCACCAAACCAACACGAGCGGGAGCTCCGACCTATCCAACGAATAAAGCAAATCAATATAAGATGCACAAATCACATAGATATCAAAGTCAAGAGTTAATAACAAAAATAATGAATCAGTAACAGTTGCAAGGTTAATATAGAATCACTGTTATTTTAGGCTTCGTTTGGATGGGAAGAGAGAAAAGAAAAGAAAGTATAGCATTAGTTATGAGAGAAAAGAAAAGAAAGAAATGATAGCCAAAATTTGTATTTATGTTTGGAAAAATTAGGAAGGAAAAGAAAAGATGATAACATTCGTGTTTGGTATTTTAAAAGCTATCCTTTTCTCTCCAAATTTTCTCACATTTGGAAGGATGGCAAGTGAGAGATTTCAAGATTATTTTCTCTCATAATTGAAAACCCAAACACAAACCTCACTATCCTTTCTTTTCTTTTCTTTCCAAATCCTTTCAAATCACTCCTACCAAACGAAGCATTAGTGGTTACAGCGGGATGAATAAAATCTTTCTACTTGGTAACTGAGAAGAGATAGCTGATGAAATTAGAGAATTAAAAAGAATGTAAAAGTTAAACATACATATTGAAGGCAAGAGTCAATCAAATAATAAATTAGTCAAAAGGTATACAAGTAGCTGATTAGAAGCGCCATTTTCTAATTAATCTGTTAGGCTAACCTAGTGGTGGCTTGTGAAGACTATGCTTTTATGTATTCTCATAGGCTTGTGAACATCATCATAGACATAAGCTTGTATATAAGTTCATGATGGTAAGAACACAAACATTCATGAACGTAACTCTCGTACACTAATAAATGAGTTGAATCAATCCTGAAAATAGGATCCCATGTTGAACAACCAATTATTGCCCCGATTTTCCTATGTATGAGTCATCATACACTAGCTCATAGTACCAAATTACTTGCTTCATTAAGAGAACAAAGATTCTTCAACTACAGAGGACTTTAAATGGAACTACTACTTCAATCTTGATGAATGACACATTTCAAAAGCTTTTTTAATTTGGAAGATTGTTGGTCTTACAAATTCTACAAAATATTTAATCATGCTCAATCAGAAGAAATTTTCAGTTCACGCTCGCATAGCATTTTCAGTGAAGCTCAACACTTGCTATCTCAAATTCAGTAACAAAAACGTTATAATCACCAGCAATTTGTAATAAATGTTGCAACTTACGGATAAATATTTTGAAGAGAGATTAATCATACAGAAGCACTATTCTTAATCTCATGTCTACTATGCAATCAGAAAGTGAGGACATAAAATAAATAAGAACAGTTAATAACCTACTAAATCCTCAAACAGGACACACACTGAAGATCTTTAAACACTTGAGTTGATAATACGAATTTCTAAAAAAAAATGGTTACTTATCATATATTCACAGTACCCTCCTTGTACTCATCCTAAATCAATTTCATCAATCATTTCAAACTTTGGTATGAGCAGCCAAAACTCATACAACAAAATACACAAAACAACAAACATGACATCAAACAAAAGTAAAATCAAGCTGAAAACAATAGCATTTGCACATATGAGACACCAAATCACAAACAATCTTAGAAAGAAATAATTCAATAACAAAAAATTTCCTTCAATTAAAAAAGAGTGTTTTTTGACCACTTTACCTTGTACTTAGCGACCTCTTCGCTCACTTCCTTCAAATCACCCTTTGTAAAGATCAACCCAACATTTCCCTGATTCCCAAACCACGAAAACAATCAATAACTAGACAAAAAACTACAATCCAGAAAACATTTTCTCGGGAACCAAACAGATGAAAACTAAAAATAAAATAGTAACTTACAACAAGCAGAGGGATGAGATTGAGGAAGACGTTGTTGCCAGTGGACTCCGCATGAATCCTGATGGACCTCTTCATCATGGTGTTCTTCCCCATGAGAACCACAGAGTCACCTCGGAGACCATGTCGGATGTTCTGCAACTGGTTCGATCCAACGTTGTCAGCAGCTGCTACGAGGATCTGGTTGTACTCATCCAGAAGCTGGCAGAGCTTGTGGTCGTACGCGATCTTCTTGTCGGCCTTTGATGTTTTGGGTGCCATTGATTCAGTTGACTAGAGTTTCAGATATATATATGTGTGTGTATAGATATAGATACAACAAAATTGAGGCCCAAGACAAAAGCAGGAGCTTAGTCAAGGAGGACAGCAAACTAGGCCGTCGCTTTAACCTCCGTCTACTACTAGCTAGATGTTGGCTCTCTGTGAGTGTGAGAAAACCCTAGTTGCAGGTAAAGAGAAAATGAGGTGAGTGATCGAATTTATAGGAGAGGTGTAGAGGTAAACCTAAATCGGACGGTTGAGATTTGATCAGGGGATTTAGTTAAGATGGGCTTTGATAGTTGGGCTTTTGGTGGGAATGAAAAGCCCATTGAGAATGATGGGTTTGTTGTACAACTGCTCTGGGCCATCCATGTGAGAAGTTTCCATAGAGTATAATATGATAGAATAGAGAAGAGAATAGTGAGGACTTGAATTTGAAATGTCATTGTATAAATCACAAGATAAAGAGAATCTTTTTTTTAAAAAAAATAGTATTATTATTATAGGGATTTAGGGTTGGTTCGGTTAGATAGAAATAGCCGGAAAGGAAAATAAATATATAATTTTGAATTTTCTTAAGTTTGGTTAAAAGGAAAATGAAAATTTTGAGAAAATCTTTCTCCCAAACAAACATATGAAAATTTAGTTTCCTGTAAAAGTTAAGGCTCTACATTAATTTTTTATTTTAAACTTTTATAGTGTAATAATGACATATTTTTGTCAAAGTGAAATCAAATTATTGATAAAGAAAATATATATTTTTTTATTTTATGTTTTTCAATAATTTGATTTCACTTTGACAAAATTAAAATTTTACTTTATTTTTTCTAATAAATGTTTTGTTTATCTATCTACGTAGGTTGCACTCTTCTCATCTTTATAATTTATATTTTTCATGATATATATAGATATTAATATTATTGTAAATAACATGTAATTTTTGACATTTTAGTTGCATTCTACCAATTTTTGGCCTCCCAAATTTTATAGAACCTTCCAAATTATCTCTCTTAGGACCTATAATACGTTTTCTCTAAGTTTATAAAAATCTTACATAATAAGCACCAAATCTCTAACACGTTAGAAGATGAACGAAAGGACAAGGAAAAGTACTTGATGCCTTCACTAGCATACGATCGTGTTTTTCATATAATTTCTCGTTTCTCATGGCAGATTCTCACTTCTCATATCTCCAAATGTTGTCACAAAAAACTTGGCTAATGTCAAGCAAATTAGTTTTTAGGCCCTTAATATAATAAATATTTTCTAATCTAGGTAGACCGCATCAATGGTGTCCTTTCCTATAATTTTAGACTTTTTCTTATTACCAAAAGTAGCAATTCCAACATTACTATCTTTGAAATATCCAAATGACTTATTTTCAGTCATGTGCCTAGAGCATCCATGTAAATGCAGAAAAGTTACACAATAGAAATTGAGATCAAAAATTCCCCCTTTCCTCATTAATCACAGTCTTCTATTTATACCAATTGTGATAAATGGGTCAAGCCCATATACCCAGGTTTATTAACCCCTTAAATCAAGGGATTTGATAAACCCTAACCTTTTTTGGACTCTTCATACTATAATTGGATTATCTCTTGCCTTGTGGATCACACTTTAGCTTCTAGAATTTTCCATGGGCTCATTGTTGATTTCGGTCTGCTTGTTTTTAGCCCATCCGTCTTCCGGCCCATCCGTCTTTGGCTCATCCGTCGTCGGCCCATCAATCCAGTGGCCCATCTATAATTGGGCCAAATATTTCAACCATTACACAGGCCCCTGAGGTTATGGGCTTGACATTCTTTCTAAAGCCCATGACCTAATAAATGTAAATACCTATGTATATATACACTAATAGCTTTTATGGGAAATGAAGATAATGAGTTGGCATGTCATCATTGCCTATTTAATGATATGCCAAAACGTGAGGCAATTACTCCCTTAAATCTCGCACCATGACGGCTTTGGCGTGCCTTTCGGACTTCGTGCAGCCTTTTTGGCTTCCTTCTCTCCTTCTATAAAAACCCCTTCTTTCTTCACTTCTCATCACATTTCATACTTTGTAACTCCCTATTCTCGTCTCTGTCTTCTTTAGCTCTTCATTACTGGGATTTGTTTCTTTGTCATTGCCGCTGCTCATTCCGTCGCTCATCTCAAATATCGTAGAAACCTGCTGTTACTCAGAGCTTTTGTAACTCTTCCTTCACCAACTAAGTAAGTCGATCGGTTTTCTTCTTTTCTTCTTTCTTTAATTTATCACATTTACCTACTTCTGTCTCTTCTACATTTCTTAACGTTATGTCTGATAGTGATGATACCCGGTCGGTAGAGGAAGTAGTTTTACCTTCTGCCTCAGGCACTGATTCCACTAGCAGTGACACTCCCCAGCCTGTTCCTAGAGGAACCAAAAAGACCACTCTTAAAAGTACTGACCTTCCGGGTTCCTCAACGACCGGTCCTGCGAAATCCAAGCTTTCTGAACCATTCGTAGTGGCCCCACTTAAGAGGACCCGACCTGAAGTGGACGTCAAACACCTTCGGGCTGAGACCCGAGTTCCCCAAGACGTTGATGTGTCCCCCTATCCAGGCTATCTAGACTTTTCCCAGAGCGAGAGCCTAGCCCCCGGTAGCATTCTGCTATCGGCATCTCATCTTAGGGTTCTAAGGTTTCCTCTTCATCCTTTTTTTCACTATGTGTTTTTCATGCTAGGGTTGCACCCTCTTCAACTGAACCCGAACAGTATTAGGATCATATCCATGCTTCTGTTGTACAATAGGGATATGGATCTGAACTTAGGCCTAGCCGACCTTCTCCTTTGTTATTTTTTCCAAAATGCCAGAGCGAGTAGAGGTAGATACAACCTTTTCCCCTTTCACGGCCGCAGCATCTGTACCGATACTGAAAAATCGGACAAGGGATGTCAGGAACGAATGGTAGTAGTGAGTGGCAATTGGTCGTACCCTTTTTCTCGTATTTTCCCGATCCCCAACAAGTTCGGTCCCATTCGCTTGTCTGTCTACCACCCCCTTCATAAGGCTTCTTGCCTCTGTGACCATTGTGACCTTCACCGGGGGGACTATGCCTTCAAATTTCTAGGTTATGAGGACAAGGATCTTCCCCTTACCTTTATAAAACAGCGGATAGGCCTCTTGAAAACCCATGTTTGGGGCAAGACCCGATCGGCTACTGACCTGCTGACCATGGACAATCTTGAATCGATCTCTAACTTGGGGGCTGGTGTTGACAGGATGGACTTGCCTGACAAACCTATCTCCGCCAGAATCCCTCAAGTTCCCGAAGGGATTACGCTTGTTGATGTTGTGTCGTTGTCAATAGCACCGCCTTCGACTTCGGTGCCTCCACCTGCTCAGAGCCCGCCAGCGCCACTAGCACAGAACCCATCGGTTCCTCCTCCGCCTCCTGTCAATGCTCCGACTGTGAGGACCCGATCCAGTACAACTGGTGGAGTGGGTACTAAAAGGGCCAGGACACAAGCCGAGAATGCTTCTTCAAGCAAAGCTCCTGCTGCCCATGAATCATCTCAAGCTCTGATCCCTTGGGAGCCTAAGTTTCTGCTGCCAGATG
The DNA here is from genome assembly GCA_963922005.1 of Cornus suecica. NCBI lineage: Eukaryota > Viridiplantae > Streptophyta > Magnoliopsida > Cornales > Cornaceae > Cornus > Cornus suecica. The sequence continues at coordinate 19,176,758 of OY998244.1, forward strand.
GAACTCCAATTTGTGCTGATCAAATCACCTTTAACCATCCGGAAGCTCTTCGGGCTATGGCCAAAGGGATCTGGACACCAGCTGATAGGGCGGCTCAGTCAAAAATCACCAGGACTGATCTGGCTAAGAAGACTTCGATAATGGTTATGGAGGTAAAAGACTTCAATCACCAGTTTGTGTTCTCTATTTCGTTTGTTGATCGCTATTTGTGTAATAATCCAATCTTTATTGTGCAACTTCTCTACGGCGTTCAGGCCTACAACAGCCTCCTTGAGACTGATGTCAGAGAGATGGCCGGTATGAAGGCCCAAATGAAGTAGAATGAGATCCACCGGGTTTCTCTGGTCAAGGAGGCGGATGGTCTCCGCCAGACCGTTTCTGAACAGAAGACTCTTCTAGAAACCGGTGAGGCGGAAAAGCAAACCCTGATTGCCGAAAAGCTGGTTCTGGCTGCCGAGCTGGAAAAAGCGAAAGAGGTTGCTAGGCAGATGGCAGCTGAAAAAGCTGAATCTGATAGACTCTTGGCAGAATCAGAAAGGCTTCTTTCCCTTGAGCGGGAAAAGGTAGAGGTGTGCCGTCTGGGAGGGCTTGACATGTTCAAAAGATACAGTGTCATCTGTGACATCCGAGCGGTCAGGGCCTGGAGATGTAGGCATGAAATGGAGCATATCCCTCTGGAATCTCGGGAATTCAAGACCACAGAGGCATTCGATGCCCATATGGGAATACCCTTTCCTTATGAAAACCCTCCTGCCTCTGAGAACGAGGAGCGCTTTGCTGCCATCCTGAAGGGGAAAGAATACCATCCTCCCGAACAGTAGCCAGGGCAATTTTATATGTTTTTGTTTCCCCCAATGGGCTAATTTCTTGTAACTTCTTTCATTTTTAATGAACAAGAACTTTTATCCCTTTTTTTCCAGTAATTATTCGTCCTTTGTGTGGGTTTTTATCGTTTCGTACTTAGCTTTTATGAAACAATCGAGTCTTCGGACATATGGCCCCTGAGGCTATTTATTATTTATTTTAAATTCACACATTTAGGAAATTTCAATGAGTCACAAAGCCTTCGGGCAATGAACCCCTGAGACTTGATTTCATCCTCTGGTTAGTTCAAATCAGGTTTGAACTCAAACACTTAGGAAATTTTAGCAAATTGTGAAGCCTTTGGGCATTTGGCCCCTGAGGCTTGATTTCATCCTCTGGTTTGTTCAAATCAGGTTTGAATTCAAACACTTAGGAAATTTTAGCAAATTGTGAAGCCTTCGGGCATTTGGCCCCCGAGGCTTGATTTCATCATCTGGTTTGTTCAAATCAGGTTTGAACTCAAACACTTAGGAAATTTTAGCAAATTGTGAAGCCTTCGGGCATTTGGCCCCTGAGGCTTGATTTCATCCTCTGGTTTGTTCAAATCAGGTTTGAACTCAAACACTTAGGAAATTTTAGCAAATTGTGAAGCCTTCGGGCATTTGGCCCCTGAGGCTTGATTTCATCCTCTGGTTTGTTCAAATCAGGTTTGAACTCAAACACTTAGGAAATTTTATAATCCTAGAGCCTTGCATAAAAGTAGAATTTATCTTTATTGAAATGAATTTGAAAATCATGAAGCAGAGGTACCGATATCGGGCACAGATGCTTCGTAACAAAGGTGTCATAGAAAGACACAGTTTTATTTCTTAACAAGAAAAACAACTATCTAAGGATAATACCTCTTTAACCGATAAGCATTCTGAGAGTTGGACTCGAGGCGGCCTGTTTCGTTCTTCCGAACCCGATAAGCACCGCGTCCGATAACCTCAACCACTGTGTAAGGTCCTTCCCATGTCTCTCGTAATTTGCCTACAATACCAATCTTCCTTCTGAGCACCATATCGCCCACTTGGAACTCCCTTCTTTTGACTTTCTGATTGAAACGTGCTCTGACCTGCTGCTGATAGGCAGCCAGTCTTATCCCGGCGGCTTCCCGTTTTTCTTCTAGGAGATCTAGATCATGGGTTAGGTGCTGATTGTTTGGACCTTCCTCCCAGGCTTGACTCCTTAAAGTAGGTACTTTTAGCTCGGTCGGGATAACTGCTTCGGCCCCATAAGCCATGGCGAAAGGGGTTTCTCCAGTTGGTTGTCTCGGAGTAGTCCGATAGGACCACAACACCTCAGGCAATTTCTCCAACCAAGCCCCTTTTGCGTCTTCAAGTTTTTTTCTCAGTGTGTCAAAATTTGTTCTATTCGTCCTTTCGGCTTGCCCATTTCCCTGCGGGTAGCCGACGAAAGAAGTGTTTTGATTGATCCCATGTTTTGCTAAGAATGCTTGAACCCTTCTATTGTCCAGGTTGGTGCCATTATCCATCATTATGGTTCGGGGTAAGCCGAATCTACAGATGATGTGGCTCCAGATGAATTTTATAACATGGCTGCCTGTTATGGTGGGATATGCCTCCGCTTCCACCCATTTGGTAAAATAATCGGTAGCCAGGAGAACATGTGTGGTACATCTTATTGCCTGAGGGAGAGGACCTACAATGTCCATGCCCCATCGGGCAAAAGGGTGAGGAATAATAGTTGGGTTTAAGAACTCCGGCGGTGGGTGAATGGCATCTCCATGAAACTGACATTTTTTGCAGTGTCTGACATAAATTTCAGCGTCCCTTGCCAGGTAGGGCCAGAAATACCCCTGGGTGAGGACTTTATGAGCTAGGGACCTTCCTCCGGAGTGATTGCCACAAGCTCCTGCATGAATCTCTTCCATGATTGTCGATGCCTCGGAGGGGGTGAGACATCTCAAGTATGGTCCGGAAAAAGACTTTCGGTATAGTTGGCCGTTGTATAGGACATATCTGGCTGCCTTCATTCTTATCTTCCGGGCTTCTGATTTTGATTCAGGCAATGTACCAAATCTCAGATAATCTACTATCGGATCCATCCAACTTGGTTCCCATGGGATGACCATTACCTCTTCGGGGGGTTTCAAGCTGGATTGGGCGATGAAGTCCATTGGCACAGTGCGAGTCATACTTTCTTTTGTGGCGGAGGCTTGGTTGGCTAGATGATCTGCTGCAGAATTGTCCCCTCTGGGAATCTGTTTAAAGCTTATTTGCTGGAACTCTTCGGCCTCCCTTAGAACCAGATTCTTATAGGCTTCCATCTTCGGCTCTCGGGTTTCATACTCCCCATTTAACTGTCGCACGACTAGCTGGGAGTCACTTCGTACCTCTGCTCTTTGAACTTGAAGGCTTCGGGCTAACCGAATTCCTACAAGGATGGCTTCATACTCTGCTTCGTTGTCAGAAGCTGGAAATTCCAGTCTAACGGATTGTTGGATTTTAGTACCATCCGGTGTTACGAGTACTACTCCAATTCCTGCTCCGTTGATGTTGGATGATCCATCCACGAACATGACCCACAATCCATGCTCAACTTCTTCTGTGCAGTCAGTAGTTTCTGTCTCCAGTAGGAAGTCAGCTACTGCCTGTCCTTTGATGGCCGTTCGGGGGACATAGGTTATGTCAAAAATCCCCAGTTCAATCGCCCATTTTGATACTCTCCCAGATAACTCAGGTTTCGCTATTATGGACCTGATCGGAGTTACGGTAGGTACTATGATCGGGTGTGCTTCAAAATAATGCCGCAAACGTCGTTTAGCATTGATTAGCGATAGTACTAGCTTCTCCTGCTTTGAATAACGGGTTTCCGCATCAGCAAGGGATTTACTGGTGTAGAAGACTGGTTTCTGGTACCCTTTGCCCTCATTGACCAGAGCGGCGCTGGTAGATGTCACTGAAACGGCCAGATATAGGTGCAGCGGCTCATCAGCTTCAGGGGTTGCCAGGATCGGGGGCTTCGTCATGTAACTTTTGAGTTGGTGCAGGGCCTCCGCTTGCTCGGGCCCCCAGATTTCTCCTTGTGCCGCTCTTATTGCCTGAAAGAACGGCCTGCACCGATCGGTTAACCGAGAGATGAAACAACTGAGGGCCGCTATTCTCCCGGTTAGCACCTGGATTTCTTTCCTAGACTTTGGCTCAGCTGTCTCTACGAGAGCTTTGACTTGTGCAGGGCTAGCTTGTATTCCCGTCCGATCAACTATGTGCCCCAAAAAATGGCCTGAGGATACTCCGAAAGAACATTTGGCCGGATTGAGCTTCATATTGTACTTCCGGAGGGTGTTGAATACCTGCTGCAGATCGACGAGATGGACTCCTTTTTCCTTGCTTTTGACCACTGTGTCATCGATGTAGGCTTCGATGGTGGATCCCATCATCCCTTGGAACACCCTTCTGACCAACCTCTGATAGGTAGCACATGCATTCTTTAGTCCAAAAGGCATAACCGTATAACAAAATGTACCTGACTCAGTGATGAAGGCAGTCTTTTCCTGGTCCTCTGAATCCATTCGGATTTGGTTATAGCCAGAGTATGCATCAAGAAAGCTCAGGCGTTCGAATCCTGCGGTGGCATCTACCATCTGATCGATCTTTGGTAAAGGGAAACAGTCTTTCGGGCATGCTTTATTCAGATCAGTGAAGTCAACACATACCCTCCACTTGCCATTTTTCTTCTGGACCACCACCACGTTTGCCAACTAGGAAGGATACTGGACCTCTTTTATGAATCCTGCTTGCAGAAGTCGATCAACCTCTTCGGCTATGATCGGAGTGTGCGCCTCGCTGCCGTTACTGGCAGCTGGATATCCCCCACTAGTTCCACTCTCTTTCCATCGAATCCTGCTATCGGGCTTCTGGATGGGACTATTTCCTGGGGGTTGATTTCTAATTTCTCAAAGGCCCATTTGGTGATAATGTTGGCACTGCTTCCTGGATCGACCATTACCCTCTTGATCAGGCAGTTGGAGACCATGAGGGAGATAACCAGGGGGTCGTCATGAGGTGTCTGAATATTCTGCATATCCGCAGAGGTGAAAATAATCCGGGCATCCTCTTTCGGGCTTCGAAACTTGGTGACTTCTCCAACCCTTCGTAACTTCTGGGCTTGCCGCATCTGTGATCTACGAGCTTCTTCCACTTCTGACCGACTGGGCCCTCCATGGACCATGTGAATGACCCGTACGGGTTGTCCCATAGATCCCTTGGCATGCGTCGCTTGATCTAATCGGGCTCCTTCCTTGGCAACATACTCGGTCAATTCTCCTTTTGCAATCATGGCTTCCACCTGTCTTATGAGGCTTCTGCACTCATTAGCGTGGTGCCCGTATTCGCCATGGAAGGCGCAGTGCCTCGACATATCCCTTTGGTCCATCGGCTGTTTGATGGGAGGTGGTGACCGGTAGATTCCTTTGCCCTTTGTTTCCTGATACAGCTTTGCCAAGGTCACTTTTAAGGGGGTGACCTTCTCCTCAAACCTTGGTCGTTTCTCCGGGGCTGGAGAAAGAGCAGGAGGTGTGCTCGGTCTCTTCCGGTCTGGTGCCCGATCCTTTACCCTGGATGGTTCGGACGCCCTGGCCTCTACTGTTGCAAAGGCGGTCCTTCTTTGTCGTATGGCCAACTCATCTTCTATTCGAAGGTGCCCTTGTGCCCTAGAGTTGAGCTCTCCAATATCGGCTGGCGGCCTCTTGACTAGGGACTGATGGAACTTCGTTCCAGGGATCAGGGCCATTCTGAAGGCTTCGACGGCTGAATGTTGATCGCAGTTGTCAATTGAAGACATCTCCACATTGAACCGTGAGACAAAACTTTTCAGGGATTCGCCCTTTTCTTGGATCATGGTGAACAGACTGGAGATAGTCTTCTTCTGCCTTTTATTGCCAAAGTACTGTGCGATAAATAATTCGCAGAGTCTGAGCCAACTACCGATCGATCGAGGCGGTTGCTTTCTGAACCACAGGAGGGCTGCTTCGGTCAGGCTGGTGGGGAAAACTTTGCAGAGTAAGGCCTCGTTTTCATTGTAAACATTCATCTTGGTATGGACGTGATAGATGTGTTCGGTTGGATCTTTTGTACCATCGAACAGGGTGAACTTCGGTAATCTGAACCTTTCCGGATAGGGCACGCTGGTGATCGAGACGGTGAATGGTGTCTGAACGACGTCTATGGATGCCTCGGAGGCCAGATCGATTGGGGTCTGTACTTTCAGGTCCCTAAGCACGTCTCGCTGGAATCTTGACATGATTTCCTCCAGTTTTTTCATGGTCAGGACCTCCTCAGGATTACGCGCCTCAAGAACCTGTAGGGATGACTCTGCCTGTTCTTCACGATCGTTGTGGGCTCTAGCGGGTAGGTCATCCATATCTGTCTGGCGGCCTACAGACCTTCGCGTTGGCCGGACTACTCGTCGTCATGGAACTCTTGTGGATTCTGTAGTTGAGCCAATTTTGCCGTCAATTCAGCGTTCTGCCTTTCTAACTCGGCAGTCCTCTCCTCTAGGGCTCGTCTGATCGGATCTTCTGGTTGCTGGCCTCCGTTTGGAGGTAAATCGGTATGTTGTGAACGTGTGATCGCCATTGTTGGTACGAATCTTAGCTCTTTTGCAGAGGGTGAGAAACTTATTGAAAAAGGATTTCAATAATCGGGTTTCCCACAGACGGCGCCAATTGTGTAAATGCAGAAAAGTTACACAATAGAAATTGAGATAAAAAATTCCCCCTTTCCTCATTAATCACAGTCCTCTATTTATGCCAATTGTGATAAATGGGTCAAGCCCATATACCCAGGTTTATCAACCCCTTAAATCAAGGGATTTGATAAACCCTAACCTTTTTTGGACTCTTCATACTATAATTGGATTATCTCTTGCCTTGTGGATCACACTTTAGCTTCTAGAATTTTCCATGGGCCCATTGTTGATTTCGGCCTGCTTGTTTTTAGCCCATCCGTCTTCTGGCCCATCCGTCTTTGGCCCATCCGTCGTCGGCCCATCAGTCCAGTGGCCCATCTATAATTGGGCCAAATATTTCAACCAGTACAATCCACTATCAAAATACCAGGAACTAGAGTCAGGTACTCTAAGTGTAATATTGGCAGCAAAACAATGTAGCTCACCTTTTTTAACCCATGTCTGTCTAATTTTCGGTGTTATATTTGCCAAATTAGACAAATTCTTTACATCTTCACCCAACACCCGAGTGTTATCATGAACATTTTGTCCTTTTTGAATTCAATGTTTCCTATTTGATTTCAAAGTATTTTCTTTTAACTTTAAACATAATGGTCGAATGTGATCCTTCACTCCACAATGATGACATATAGGAATAAACATTTGTAAATCATTATTAAAACTCTTATGATACTTAGAGGTAAAGGGGGGCTTACTCTCAACCGGTTTTCTGACATAATGTCAAACATTAGGAATCTGTAAAGGCCAAAAATTCAGGCCCAACTAAGGAATAAACCCAATAAAGAATATCAGGACCAACAACATCAAAATTCAATCTATTTAAAGGAATATTCTAGAGTTTCTTGGCAGGCAAGCTGAGAACCCAATTTAAGTGGGATAATTGAGACAAATATGCAATGTAAATCAAATCCCTATGATCAAAATGGGTCAAAAAGCCCATTATTCTTTATATAAATATAGTCTTAGAGACTCAATAAGATTCATTCGAGTGTTAAGCAAAAAATAGCACTTACATAATCCTATCAAAATTTCCTTGAGAAGAACTAGGGCCCTATTTGGTAGGTGGTTATGGTTCCACCTAGTCTGGTCTGGTCTTAGTTTTCAGGGACCATACCATATTTGTTTGGACTGGTCTCAAAATTTGAAGTCAGACCAAATTGAACAAAATGTGGTGTTTTTGGAACTAGTTTTTTTTGTGGTTCCACATGGTCTAGTCTGGTCTTGGTAACCAAAATAAGATTTTTGAGACCAATGATTAAGACCACCAAAAACCAAAATTGAATAAAAATAATAATAACTTACAAAATAAATTAAATAATACATAAAAATAATAATAATAATAACAATAAATGAATTAAATAATATATAATAAATTAATAAATAATAAATTAATAAAATATATTTATAAATAATTAAAATTAATAAATAAAAAATATATTTAAAAATAAAATAAAAATAATGAATAATAAACAAAATAAATTAAATAATAATAATAATAAATAAATGAATAAATAATAAATTAATAGAATATATTTCAAAATAATTAAAAATGAATAAATAATAATAATAAATTAAATAAACATATTTAAAAATAAAATAAAAATAATGAATAATAAATCAAATGAATTAAATAATACATAATAATAATAATAATAATAATAATTAATAAATTAATAAATATATTAATAAATAATAAATTAATAAAATATATTTAGAAATAATTTAAAATGAATAAATAATAATAATATAATAATATAAATAAATAATTAAATAATAGTAAATTAAATAATTAAATAATAAATGAGTATAATATATTTATAAATTAATATATAAATGAATAAATAATAATATAAATAATAAATTAATAAAATATATTTATAAATGAATAAATAATAAATAAAATAAAGTAAATAATACATGAATAAATAATAAATAATTTTATTTTTTAAAGCTAAAAGATCAGACCAGATCGTTTTACCAAATATGGTTTAGTTCAATATTTGTGAGACCGTGACCATTAGACCAAACCGCTTACCAAACAGACTTTTAAGTTCATGATCTAAACAAGCTAGACCACACTAGACCGCCTACTAGACATGGCTTAGATACTATTTGGGATGCCCTAACAAATGTAGTTTTGGGAATAGCGTTCGAATTACTCGTTGTTCCTATGAATCTCAATCCTTTAGTATTTCCCGCAGATTTACCTACACTCAACATATGATCAAGCTTAAGAGTTCCACTAAACCATTTTATGGATAGTTGAGTTAACATCTTTAAATTCCTTTTTCAAATCCCCAATTTTTATAGATTTCTCAATCACTTCCGATTTTATAGCAATTAGTTCCTTATTGAGATCATCTACACTCTTTAAGGCTTGTTTTCTTTCTTTTTCATACTTTATTAATTCTTTAAACCATTGAGTTCTTTGGGTCTGAAGTTGATTTAGGGATAAGGTAATATCAGTTAATTCTTCTCTTAAGGATTGTATTTCCTTGTCAACACTTTTAAATTTAACCATAAACTTTGAGAAAAATTTGTTAAGATGTGTGGACTTGTCATATAATTTATTGTAGGCATCTTACAGTGAGTGCCCACAATCTTTATCACCCTTAGAATCATCATCCCCATATATTGCCAATCTTGTAGCAACTTCTTCAATTTTTTTTACTTTGTGTTGCAAGTGCAGTAAAATCCTTATACCTATTAGCCAAATAAGACTCAGCAGAATCACTAGTTATTCCATCATCTGATTCATCATCCTAAGTGACAGCTAGACCTTTTATCATTTTTAACTTATTAGCGCATACCGCAGTTATGTGACCAAATCATTGACACTCAAAGTATTGAGGTTTCTTCTTTTTATGATCAAACTTGTCATTCCAATTTTGGGCTTTATTTTTATTTTTAAAATCATATGATTTATCTTCAAATTTTTGTCATTTAATCACTTATTGACCATAAGAAAATTTTAAAACCTTATGAAACTGTTTCATGAGCACGTCAACCTTTCTTGGACTACTATCACCCTCCTCGTCATACTCAATAGGATCCTTCTTAGTGATTTTAAAAGTTATGCTTTTCTCTTTTATGCCGCTAGAGTTTTTAGGGGATTTAGCACACATCTCCGTCTCATAAGACTTTAGATTTTCAACTAACTCTTCAAGTTTAATTTATTTAAAACTCATTATTTCTAAGATGATAGTAACCTTATAACGAAAATGTTCAGGCAGAAACCTAAGAATTTTTTTCACTATGGTAGTCTCATGAATGGGCTCTCCTAGATTGTGGCTACTAGTTACTATGTCGGTTAGTCTAGCCTCAAAATCAACAAAAACTTCATCCTCCTCCATCCTAAGTTGTTCAAACTGTGAATGTAACAGTTGGAGTTTCGATTGTTTAACGATTAAAGTCCCTTCATGAGTAACTTGGAGAATACCCCAGGCTTCTTTGGCAATTTTGCACGTGAAAATTCTCCTAAACTCACTCGCGGTTACAACATTAAATAAAGCACATAAAGTTTTGGAGTTCCAATTAACACCGTTTTAATTCAGCAGGGGTCCACTCGTTAGATGATTTTATTCGTAGTTTCATCCGCCACAATGGGAGGTGAGTATCCTACCTCTATGGCAAGCCAAGCTCTCTAATCTATAGCTTTCAAGAACACCCTCATCATAGCTTTTCAATAGGTGTAATTAATTTGAGCCATCAAATAAAAGGGACCTAGTAACGAAAACTCCTTTACAGGGAACACCCATCTCCTAAGTTCAAGATCTAATCCTAGGTCGTTAACCTAAATTGGGGCAAACCCATTCTGATAGCAATTGAAACCCCCTTTAGGCTTAGTTTACCATCTCCTAGGTAATTTTAATAGGCTTTTATGAATTAATTAACAAATTAAAATATTAATTGCGGAAAATTCAATTCTTTAATAATCCAAACCATGCAATAATAAATATTGGTGGCAAAAATAAAACAGAGACGACACCAATATTTTTACGTGGAAAAACCTTGAAAAAGCTTCAAGTAAGAAATCATGGATACGCTTAGGTATCAAAGCACTATGAATCAAAAAGTACACATACTTTATAAAGTTAGGACTTACAATCACTCTGACTTGCCTCTTTTCACTCGACGTCTGAAAGTCTTGAATCACTCGCGCTACCATAAAGCTCTCACTTCGATCTCCGTACTCTGATGGCTCCGCTTATCAACGGATCAAAAAATCACGAAGCCTCCTGCTTTGATCTCCGTACTCTGACGGCTACGCTTCTCATGGATCAAGGCACACACAGTACAATAGATGGTGTGTAGATTTTTCCAATATCTAGGTCATTCAATTGTGGATAAAGATCACATGTGTTGTAGCACAATTGGAGAATCCCAATAAACAAGAGAGAATTAGAAGATGAATAATCAATCAATAATTTTCTTTCTCTATCTCTTTGTCTCTAGAAAGATCTTTTATGTGGAAGAATTACAGAGCTCTCAAAACTTGTCTTCTCTTCTCAATATCTTATCCTATTTATAGAGAGAGAAATCTTCAATTATGGAATAAGATTTCTTAATCTTCGAGTCTTTTTCTTGTCCTCCAAGTCTTGGACTTTTGACCATAAAGTCTCCAAATATATATATCAATATACCAATTATAACTCCTAAACACGTCCTTAAGTGAACATGAGTCTTTAAGGCATCAGAATAATCCTTAATTAAAACCTCGAGTTCTTGGTAGCAAAATCTCGAGTTCTCGAGAAATCCAAAATCTTGAGTACTCGGTAGAAAACTCATGGCATAGGATGGCGCTGAGTGGTGTCTCAAACTCTCTGGAATACACACCATGGCATGCATCAAGGCACAAAATCTCGAGTTCTCGTAAACAAAATTTGAGTTCTCGATATAGTATAATCTCGAGTACTCGTTAAAATATTCTCGAGTACTCGACAACTTCATAAACTTTTCTCTTTGTTAATTATTTGTTGCGCCGCTTCCAATAAACTCTACTTCACTTCCCTTGTCTTCTTGACCACTTTATACTTGATTTATCATGTTGATGATCTTTGTTCGATCTGTCGACTTGATTAACCCAACTGAAACTTACGACACTCAACATGGTTTTTTATCAGAAATATGTCATTACAAATAAATATTCCTACAAAGTCAATGGTCATATTTTTGTTTAACGCGGCCACATTTTTACATTCTTACTTTAATAAACATAAAATGGTAAAATGTAAGTTAAGTATGATGTAATAGTTTTTGTATACCAATGCCCTGTTTGGGAAGCCCTTGTTTTTGGGTGAAAGAACAAAAAACTATTCTTGGTTTCGTTTTTGTTCTTTACCCTAAAAACAAAAAACAAAGATCATGTTTGGATTAGGGTTTGTTCTTTGGATTTTGCCTCTCTCTCTCTCTTCTCTCACCCCGTACACCCCTCTTCCACAACCTTCAATTCCCTCCCAAACCCTAATCAGAAAATATATACATATAGATACTGTAAATCATACATAACCGGAGAATTAACTAAAACCCCTCTGCACAAAGAAACCTTAGAAACCCCAATTTGATTCAATGGTCTTCAATCATTCCAATACCCAATTTGATATTCTTAGATTTTGGGCGGGTGGTGGCGGCAGCGGCGGTGGTGGAGAAGAGAAGGGTTACACTGTTGAAAGAACAAATACAGAGAAAAAAAAAATCAATTTGATATTCTTAGATTTTGGACTAAATCTGTATTTGTTTTTGCAACTATTCACAAAAACCTTTTGGGAAAAATGGGTGCCAAACATGATTTGTTTCATGAATAGTAAAAAATATAAAAACAAATACAAAAAAACCCTTTCCAAAATGGGCCCAAGTGTTTGGCTGGGTTCCAAGTCCTATGGGCCGAGCCGTATTATTTTTCTGGGCTGGACGGGGTTAATTTTGGATCCTAAATACATGCATAGTGGTCCAAATCTTTTGTCAAGAGCACCCATGCAGTAAGTGGTCATGATGATGTAATTTATGATCACTATTTATAATATATGAAATGGACTTAATTTATGTGAGATATATATATATATATATATGAGTGACCCTACTAAAAAAATACTAAGGGCCTGTTTGGTAGAGTTGTGTTTGTGTTGAAATAAACAAAAAACACGTTTTTTGTTTTTTTGTTTATTCATCCAAAAACAGAAGTATGTTTGGTAGGGATGTTTTTTGGGTTGAAATTGAAAAATTAAAAATCAATAATTAAAAATTAATAATATAAATAATAAATAAAATATAATATAATAATAATAAAAAATGAATACAATAATAATAAATAAATATAATAATAAAAAATGGACTAAATAATCAATAATAATAATAAATTAATAAAATAAATAATAAATTACATAAAACATATTTAAAAATATAATAAAAATAACTAATAATAAACAAAATGAAATAAATAATAATAAAAAATAATAACTAAATATAATAATAAATAATAAGTAAATATAATAACAAATAAATACTTCATAATAATAATAAAAAATGAGTATAATAATAATAAATTAATATTAAATTAATAAAATATATTTTTAAATAATAAATAATTTATAAATAAAATGAATTAAATAATGAAATAATAATATATAAAATATATCTATAAATTAATATATAAATTAATAAATACTAATTTAATAATATAAATAATAAATATAATATAATATAATGATAATAATAAATGAATACAATAATAATAAATAATAATAATAATAATAAATTAATAAAATAAATAATAAATTACATAAAACATATTTAAACATATAATAAAAATAATAAATAATAAACAAAATGAAATAAATAATAATAAAAAATAAATGTAATAAAAAATAAAAAATAAATATAATAATAAATAATAAGGAAATATAATAACAAATAAATACTTCATAATAATAATAAAAAATTAGTATAATAATAATAAATTAATATTAAATTAATAAAATATATTTTTAAATAATTAAAAGTGAATAAATAATTTATAAATAAAATGAATTAAATAATGAAATAATAATAAATAAATAAATAGAATATATTTATAAATTAATATATAAATTAATAAATAATAATTTAATAATATAAATAATAAAATATATTATAAAGTGAAGAAAGTGTAAGTGATAAACACCCCAATAAACATCAAATTCATGTTTATTCTCATATGCCTAAAATTTGCCTAAAGTGAAAAAGTGTTTTTAAACACACATATCCCAAAAACACTAACCAAACAAGTTTATAAACACAAAACACATAAACAAACACAAAAACACCCCAACCAAACATGCCCTAAGTAGGAAGCAAACAAATATCATAACTGGCAGACACAATTCCATAATTCAGTCACCAATTTCATGATATAGTAGAATGTGGAAGGTGCTAGGGAAATGACTAATGGGTATAGATTCTTGGGAGTTTTTCACCAGCCTTAATAAAACACATCTTCCTCCAATTAATATACTACGAATTTGATCCCTTATAAGCAGACATACATGTGACACCACATTTAATCTATATATATTTTTCTGTATGAATTTCTTATTCACACAATGATAAAATTATTTGTCTATGTGAATATTTGTATTAAGATTGGAAAAAGTGTTATTGTGAGTGAGAAAAGTTAGGGATTCGGGTTGACGATAGTTTTTATTAACTCTATAAATGAGAGTTAAGTTGTTTGTAAACAATTTTAATTGATTCTATTAACATTTGATTTGTTTTTACTATTTCATTAATCAAAAAAGCAAAATCAAATTTTGTTTAACCTAAAAGGCTTTAACTTAAACAACATATATTTTGAGTTCTCTTGTATAATTTGATGAATAAAACTTGCATAAATTTCACCAAAGTGACACTCATGCATGCTTAGACTCGTAAATAAACGTTTTATATATAGTATTTTTGTAATTCAAGTTCAATGTTTTGAACTCGCTAGGTTGTGCTAAACTCAACAGTATTATATTTAACTCAATTCCATTCATTTAAAGCTGTAATTATTGTTTAATTAGACAGTCTCAAATTTAGATCAGTGTGGCCATTATATATATATATGATGAATGATGTGAAAGGCCCCAAAGGATGTTCCCCATGAATCTTCAATATGCGACTTATCTGATAGAAAAGCTAATGGGAGCAGTAGTAACTTTCCTTGTAAAAGTTCTTTCTTTCTGATGAGTCTTCCATTTGTTGGTTTTGCCTATTTCTTGTCGGTGTCCTCAAATTTTATGTAACGTCATTGTAATTTTGTGTGCACGACAACTGAAAAATAAGGATATATATATCATGATTTGTGGCATGTTGGTTGGTAATATTTTTAGAAGGTAAATTATTATTATGTAGTTTCGATATTTATTTTAAAAATAAATATTATTTAAATATATTCTATCATTACCTAATCTTGACCCAAACCGATATCGTAACTCAAACAATGACATATATATATATATATATATATATTGGATAATTTTATACTCAGCAGTTATGTGATGATACAAGTCAATCTTTCTCATGTTTAAATTTCTTTGTAACATATTAAGTGGAGTTCTCATTGGATTAGACTTAATTAAATGACCGTCTAAAAGTTTTTTTTATATATATATATATATATATTGGATAATTTTATACTCAGCAGTTATGTGATGATACAAGTCAATCTTTCTCATGTTTAAATTTCTTTGTAACATATTAAGTGGAGTTCTCATTGGATTAGACTTAATTAAATGACCGTCTAAAAGTTTTTTAGAAAAGAGTCGGAGTTTGGAAGTGCCATTGAAATTGATATATACACTTACCATATTATGCCTAACATAGGTTTACAACAGGATCCATATAGCTTATCTAAGTATTTGGGCCATCCAATTTTTTTCATCATTTGATGTTCTTTGCCTCTTTGATTTTTGATATCTTACCTAAGCTGATGTAACCTCTGTATAATGGTGCAGCAAATGCCCCCACGTGAAAGTGTGTTCGAAATGAATGAAGGTACGTGTGTGGTTTACATTTTTGAAAATAATTTTTATTTTTTGAAATTTGAAAATTAAAAAATTGTACAAAAAATTTAATAGGATCAATTTTTTGAAAACAATTTTCAAGAAACTCATGCTCTGCTTGGTATAGAACTTTGAAATTATTTAGGGAAACAGTTTTTTGAGAACAAGAACAAAGAACAGGGAATAGTTTTTTCAATTCAAAATTTCATTTGATTAGTAAAATTACAAAACAGTTTTCAAAAAATAAAAATTCAAAAATTTGCTTGGTTGCATTTATTATGTAAATAAAATAATTCTAAAGTACAATATTATAAGTTAGGAAATATCAAACATTATCAAATTATAGAATATTATATTATTCTCATAATACTGAGAACAAGAAACAAATAGCACACGTTTAATAAAATATTTGTTTCACAAGTTTTCTATAATAAATTATATATTTTTGTCTCATAAATTTAAAATAGTATATAAAATTTTATATATTAATTAAAAATATATTATTATTAAATAATATTTTATTATTTAATATAATATATTATTAATATCAAGTAATATATTAATAAAACTATATATTTTTGTCTAATAAAATTTTATTATTTAATATAATATATAATTAATATCAATTAATATATTAATAAAATTATATATTTTTGTCTCATAAATTTGAACTAATATATAAAATTTTATGTATTAAAAGTTATTTTATATTTATTAAAAATATTTTATTATTTAATTTAACATGTTATATATTTAATAATAATATTATATATAATAAATCATATATTTAGACATGAAACGTTCTATGTTAGTGAATACACCCTTGTTTCCTTGTTTCTCAGAACAACTTAAAGTTGTTCTCCAAAAATTGATATTATTGAACTTGAGTTTCCAAAAACTGTTTTACAAAATAACTTGCCAAGTAGGAAATTTTAGTTGTTTTCTGTTTTTTGTAACTCAAAGTACAGAAAATTGTTTTCATAATTCCATACCAAGCAGACCCTCAATTATAATAATGTTTGTTTTCAAATAACTCATTTTTATTGTTATCATAAAACTGTTTTCTATTATCAAAATTCTCGAGAACAATTTTTTGAGATACAAATCAAACAACCCCTAAGGTGTTGTTTGAGAGGGCTTTTTCAGGACCTCAAAATGGACTTTTATAACCTAAAATTTATTTTCTACAAAATAATGATTTTTGGTGAATTTAATATGATGGACTTTTAGTAGAAGCCAACTTATTTAAAAGTCCGTTTAATGAAAACAAGTAAAACCTGTTTTTTGGAATAACTTTCAGAAAGCATATCTATAATTATCTTTGATTTACTAATTTAACTTCATTTAATATTTTATATTATTTTTAGTGTTTAGGACTCTTTCTGTTTCTAATAATATTTAACTATTTTTTAACATTTTGAATTCAAAAATATTTATATTCTTAAATAGCTTTTTAAGATAATTCCACCAAACACCATTTTTATTTTGAAGTCCTTTTTATTTGGTGTTTGGTTTTCTTTGTCTTAGAGTTGAATTGTATCCATTTGAGATGCCATTAGAAATTTACCAACTGGGTATTCAAATTGATGGAATTTTTATGTGTACTTATTCAGGGTGGAGCCAGGAGAAAAGGTTGGGGGCATGTGCAATTTGTTAGGAGCTTTTATATAAAAATTTATTTTTTGTAATCTAGAAAATGAATTTTTAAATTTTTTTAGGAGGAGCCATATACAATTTTTATGAATTTATATGGAAGATATATAAATTTATTGGCTAGTAAAAATAATTCAAAAATTTTAGGAGGGGCCATGGCCCAGGCTGGGTGTGGCTCCGCCCCTGTACTTACTCAAATGTGCTAGAGACTAACACAATTTTCGTCTAACGAGGCTGTGATAGATATTGTATTATGCATTAGTATAGTATTTCAAAGGCTATTAGTAGTCCCTATAATTTTATTTTTGATTAATTAATTCAGTTCAGAAAATCTTCAGTTCAGAAAATTCCTTTATGGTTAGTAAAATATATCAACTTGTCCATCTCTCTTTAATTTTGAACCAAAATACCCCTGAAGTTTAATTAAATTTGAAAAAAATATATATACATAATTCATAAAAAATATATAAAATTCATAAAAATATATATAAAAATTCATAAAAATATATATGGCGCGCTTGAATTTGAGGTGTTCGAGGAGGAGGAGGAGATGATACTATGTGGGTCGCTGGAGAGGCTCGAGGTTGGGTGGGGTAGTGGCGGTGGCGACCGATTGTGGAGTGTGGGAAGCGGCGCTAGCGACGGGAGGAAATGTTAGGATGAAATGGCCATGGCCAGATCCAGTCTTGTGTGTGTGTATTTGACCGAATAAGTGTGTGTATATATGCGTGTGTGGTGTGTGTGAATATTTAATTATAAAATATATTTGTAATATATGGAATATATAAGGTTATTAATATATGAGAAATGATTAATCTGGACGGGGTGCTAATCGGGGCGGGACGAGGATGCCCCATACCACCCCAATTATAAATGAAATTTTTTTTTTTCTCATACCCGCCCCGATTAACTAAACGGGACAATTTTTTTTGCCACCCTAGACCGTGCCATACCACCGTATTAGGCTGACCATAAGTGATAGCTAGTCCCGACCAACTTGGCTGATTAAGGGATTGGGCATATTTTTTTTTTTGGAGAGATTTTTCATTTAACCAGCAGATATTCTGTTTTTCTTAATTTTCTACTAGTAAAAGAGTCCTTATTCTTATAATGTATAAATATATGTCGAAAATCATTATGGTTTTACTTTTCACTTCCATTATTTTTATGTTATGTTTGGTATGGTGGAATGGAATGTTCATTTATCCATTCATTTGTTTGATATGACATGTTGAATGAGAATGACCATTCCCAAAGAATGAAAACTCATTCATTGGAATAAAATTTAATTACATTACTAAATTTATGGAATGACCATTTAATTCCTTAAGTAATGTTTTCAAAATATAAATTTACTAAAATAACCCTCTAACATTTTAAATAAACAAATCATCATCGTTGCCTTCCATCTCCTCCATCACCCAGGGCCCGCCCTGAGAGTGCCAAAAAAATTTGAGGCCCTAGGCGAGATTGAAAACGAAATTTTTTTTTGGGCCCTTCATTTCACCCGATGCAAATTCCTCACACGAAATTTTTTTTGGGCCCCTTCACTTCACGCGATGCAATTTTTTTTAAAAAGTGTAAGCATTTTATAAATTCAAATTTCAAACGAATGGCAAAAACACTACATAATTACTTGGTGTTTCTTTTGTATAGATTTCACATATTAAAGTAAAGAAATATGAAGCGTATGAAAGGACTGATTAGTACAAGATACTTTTGAAATAAAAATTTAATTTGAACTTATCTGTAAATTTTTGTCAAAAGTCGGACTTATGTGTCCAAGTAAAAAAAATTTAAAGAGCAAAAATACTACTCTAAAGAAATTTTTCATATTGTAAGTGTAATATTGGGTTGAGTTCTAATTTATATTGGACTTAAAATTTCATATTTGAGTTCTAAGCCCTATATATGTATTCAAAATCCTTGTATTAGTTTTAAGTTCTCTTTGAGTTAGGTTTGTTTTAATTTAATTATTGAAAGAATGAGCTGGATTTTGTTAATTTAACATATGAATTGGTATTGGGTTGAGTAAGAAGCATTTTTATGTTTGGGCCTATACTATATATATATATATATTTAATTTTGAACATAATATTAATATAAAGAAATAAAAATTTGAGGCCCCTTGGAACCTGAGGCCCTAGGCGGCCACCTGGGCCCAGGGCCTAGGGGTGGCAAAAAAACCCGCCCCGCCCCGTTTATTCAGGGTTTGGGGCCCCGATTAAGCTAAGCGGGGCGGGGATGGGGCAAAAAAAAAAACCCCGATTTTATTCGGGGCGGGGACGGGGCACCCCTGCCCCGCCCCGATTATCTGCCCCGCCCCGCCTAGCTATTTGCTAAATTAACCCTACACATCTTTACACATTTAAAATTTAACTAGGGAATTAAAAATAATAATCTTTATTCACTAATTTCCATAAAGTAATGTAATTTTTTTAAATAAATAAAATTTATTATCTAACTTAAAATTATTTAAAATTTCAATAACATTATATCAATAGACAACACAACAGAGAAAAAGAGAGAAAAATGAATTGAAAACCAAAATACACATATGTATGTATAATATCAAAATAATAAATAATAAATTTACAAAGTCGCACAATAAAGTAATTACCATATGTTGAATCAGTGAAAAACTCAATTTTAGAATAGTGAAAATCATCTAATTCAAATAATTAGAAAAAAATAAATTTCAATAAATTGATCATGGACTTATTTCAATCTTAGTAATAAAAATTAAACAAAATTACTTTAAAAATAATATATATTGTATAAAAATAAAATATGAAATATAAAAATCTTTTGAATTATATATTTAAATACTATAATAGAATTTTGTCAATTGAACTTAATTTCACTACTTTGAATTGGAGATTTTATCAATTTCACTCAATTTAATTCAATATTCACTACTTTGAATTGAAGATTTATTCAATTAAACTCAATTTCACTATCTTGAATTGATGATTTTATCAATTTTACTCAATTGAACTCAATTAAACTACTTTGAATTGGGGATTTATTGAATTTCACTCAATTGAAGTAAATTTCACTACTTTGAATTGAGAATTTTGTCAATTGAACTCAATTTCACTAAATTTTTATTATTTTGAATTGAGGATTTTATCAATTTCACTCAATTGAAGTCAATTTCACTACTTTGAATTGAGAATTTTGTCAATTGAACTTAATTTCACTAAAATTTTACTATTTTGAATTGAGGACTTGATCAATTTCACTCAATTTAATTCAATTAAACTACTTTGAATTGAGAATTTACTTAATTGAACTCAATTGCACTACCTTTAATTGAAGATTTTATCAATTCTACTCAATTGAATTACTTTGAATTGGGAATTTACTGAATTTCACTCAATTGAAGTCAATTTCATTACTTTGAATTGAAGATTTTGTCAATTAAACTCAATTTTACTCAATTTTCACTACTTTAAATTGAAAATTTTATCAATTTCACTCAATTTAATTCAATTAAACTATTTTTAATTGGGGATTTACTCATTTGAACTCAATTTCATTATCTTAAATTGAGAATTTTATCAATTTCACTTAATTGAATTCAATTAAATTACTTTGAATTGAGGATTTACTGAATTTCACTCAATTGAAGTCAAAATCACTGCTTTAAATTGGAGAATTACTCAATTAATTACATTACTTTGAATTGAGAATTTACTCAATTAATTACACTACTTTGAATTGAGAAATATATCAATTCCACTCAATTTTACTCAATTAAAGTCAATTAAACTAATATTATTTTGTTGTAATGTAACAAAAAAGAAAATATAATTGAATTATATGAATTTTTTATAATATTATTCAATAAAGTTTTATTATCCTTTTTCAAACAAAAAAATGAAGTTAAATTAATCGTTCTTTTTAAAATAATAATTTATTTAATACTTTAAAATATAATAAAAATAAATGAATATATATATATATATATATATAATAGATATTCATATAATTTAAAACAAAAGAATAAAAATAAATTCTAATTAACTACATTATCTCTAAAGACACTTGTCAACTATATACCAAACCTTATCTCAATGTAATCTACATTTTCTTATCTCAATGTAATTCATTCATTCAGGACATTGTCGGCAAAAGTAGTCTTCTCCTCAGTCCTCACTTTCATCTCCAAATTATACAAAGAGCCATAACTCTTGAGCTGGACGTCAGCGCCCATCCTACCACCGTTGAAGCCTCTGTACAAACTGTTTGGGATGCTTTTGGCCGCATCGATGCTTTGATCAATAACGCTGGTGTTAGAGGTATCTCCATCTCTCTGTACCCCTTTTTCAATACCTAATCTCCTGTCTTGCGTTACAGTGTTGTCCTATATATATATATGTTCATCAAAATTCATCAATCATCATGATGACAAATTAAGAATCTTAATCAGGATTACTATAGTATGGGAGCTCAGCTCATTATATGTATCAATCTATATACATATATATATATATATATATATATATATATATATATTGTTTGATTTATGTTGTGGAAGTGTTGTTTATTTAGGTTTTTTGATAAATGTTTTTAGTGATTTGTACTATGAATCTATTTTTTATTTAATTTTTTTTTTTGGGAGTTTGATAGATTGTTAGCTTCTAGATCTTCATTGTTTTTGAATGTCTGATGTCCTTTTTGTGTCGATTTTTTGGAAATATAATCAGATACATTTTTATTCATATTTATAATATTAAGTTATATAATTTTCAGCAATTCCCCTGTTCATGTCTGCAGCATCCCATCATTCCCATGGTTTTGTGCTAGCTTTTTTTCAGGTGTGAAATCTTGTTTTGATATAACTGTAATAGTATTTGGATATTTTATTTTCGAGTATTTTGATATAACTGTAATAGTTTCAGGTAACAGAAAATTAACCATTAATGTAACTGTAATAGTATTTGGATATTTTATTTTCGAGAAAAAAAAATGTTTCAAGGCGAATTTAAACCGGACAGAAAATTTGAAACAAATAGTTAAAACACTTTTCAACTTGCCATAAAATTATAGGTGTATTCTAAAACACTTTTTTTTCTTTTTCTTTTTTTCGTTGAGTATATGTGACTATCGGGTAGACTTTGAAATCATGTAGGGGGAATATAAATATGCATATATATGAACTTCATGATTTTTTATGTGCAATTTTGTTGTAGGTATTAGGGTATTGGAAGATGTCAGAGAAAGAATCAAATAGTCCAAATGTAGTTAGAGAGCCTATAAATGATATTGCATCTCCTGCTACCTCTGAGGCTCCCACTTCAAACCCTACCCCTGAAATTCCTAAAGATAGTGAAGACCCAACTAGTGTTCCAACTATTAATGAAAAAAAAAAAGAAAATTAACATCAGTTGTTTGGAATGATTTTAGCAAAATCACAGAGAGTGGAATGGTGTATGGCGTGTGTCATCATTGTAATAAGAAATTGAAAGCTCCTAGTAGTTATGGAACTAAGAGCTTGCTTGATCATATAAAGAGGTGTCCTAGAATAAAGAGGGATAGTAGTGGTTTGAGACAATCGGTTTTGCAAAGCTCATATAAAAGAAATGTGGATACACTTGAAGGACAAGTTTCATATCGCAATCATGTGTTTGATCAAACTGTCTCAAGACATGAGCTTGCATGTATGATAATAGTGCACGAGTATCCTCTTTCCATGGTCAACCATTGTCGTTTCCGAAAATTCGTGAATAGCCTTCAACGGATGTTTAAGATGTTTTCTCGAAATACAATTAAAAGTGATATCTTAAAGATTTACAACATGGAAAAGGCTAGAACGTGCAGATTTTTGGAGGAAGTTAATGGTAGAGTCGCTCTCACTTCGGATATGTGGACTTGTAATCATTCAAGGAAAGGTTTCATGGCAGTAACAGTTCACTTCATTGATGATTCGTGGAAACTACAAAGAAGACTTTTGAGGTATGAAATTTTATTTTGAATTTCTATTATGAAATTTTATGTTGAAATTTATATTCTGAAATTTATATTCTGATTTTTTTTTTGAAATTCTATTATGAAATTTATATTCTGAAATTTTATATTGAAATTTATATTCTGAAATTTTATGTTGAAATTTATATTCTGAAATTTTATGTTGAAATTTATATTCTGAATTTTATTTTGAATTTCTATTATGAAATTTTATGTTGAAATTTATATTCTGAAATTTTATATTGAAATTTATATTCTGAAATTTTATGTTGAATTGATATTATGAATTTTCTTTTGAAATTCTATTCTGAAATTTTAAACTTTCTCTCCAGAGGAGTCCAACCTGCACAATCATTCAACTAAAGCTATATTTTGAGTTCACAAACCACAGGACATGTAAAGTCAGTCACAAAATATATTAGAAACCACAGGACACAAAATTGTAATTAGTCACAAAATTGAAGCTGCAAGTCAGTCACAAAATATATTAGAAAACAAATAGATACAGTCAGCTGAGATAATTCAACTAAAGCTATATTTTTAGTTCACAAACCACAGGACATGTAAAGTGAGAACAAAAGACACATCCATGGAACACCGTAAAGGAAAGATCAATAACAGAATGAATTAACTGCTTAACTTTTTAAATTTTAATCAGTGTACTAAAAAACTTTGTGGAAACACAATGCTGACCTATTCTGAAATTCTATTCTGAAATTTTAGGTTCGCATATGTTCCTGCTCCACATAATAAAGAAGTTTTAACTGAAGTGCTACTTGATACCATGTTGGATTGGAACATTGATAGAAAATTATCCACGATTACATTGGATAATTGTTCTGTCAATGATGCCTTGATAGATTGTCTCATTGACAAGGTTGATGTGAGTTCACTTTTACTAGGTGGGAGAATTGTTCATATGAGATGTTGTGCTCATGTTTTGAATTTGGTTGTGAAAGATGGTCTAGAATTAATACGGGATTCAATTGAAAAAATACGTGATAGCATTTATTTTTGGAGTGCAAGCCCGAGTAGAACTGAAAAGTTTGAAGAAGCGGCTCGTCAATTAAAAGTTTCATGTACCAAAAAATTAGCCTTGGATTACAAAACTCATTGGAACTCTACATATCTCATGCTTGTAACTGCTATAGAATATAAAGATGTGTTCCCACGGTTGAAGCAAAAGCAACGTGAGAAACTTTACAAAACATCACCAAGCAATGAGGATTGGGAAATGGGAAAAGAAATTTGTGACAAGTTGGAGTTGTTTTACACTGCCACGGAGTTATTTTCTGGGTCACAATATCCTACTGCTAATTTGTTTTTTGGTACTATTTGTGAAATTAGAATTGCATTGAATGATTGGATTAATGACAACAACCTTTTAATTCATGAGATGGCAACCAACATGTTGGCAAAATATGTGAAATATTGGGATGTTTGTCATGAGGCATTGGCAGTGGCGGTAGTATTAGATCCACAATATAAGATGCGATTGATTGAATTCTTCTATCCTCAAATCTATGGAGCTGATTGGATGGAGCAAGCTCAAAAAGTGCGAGAAAGTTGTGTTGATATGTTTTTTGAGTATGCAAGAAAGTTCAAAATAGGTAAAGCTGGTGCAAGTGGCTCATCTTCTAATCTTACTAGTGTGAGTGAAGTTAGGGGGGGTGTGCTGAGGTATAAGTCGAATTTTGATAAATTTATTATCCAAACTGCACCTGAAGATGGGGAGAAGACTGAGTGTAGATACAAAATTTGCACAACACAAAAAGATCCCTTCTCATTACTTTTCATTGAATTATATACATCTTCCCAATGGGCCTTTGGCCCATTAGGGCAACTCTTTCAACTTTACATAATATTTCGCTTTACACGTCAGCTATGTAGATCCTATATCATGCTATTGCCTTGAACCACAAGTATCTTCTAGAACCTTCGAGTTCCTCCCAAAAATGCTCTTCGGGTCGGGGCAAAAGGGGTATGATGGTCGGGCCAAGATATTTCTCGGACCAGGGGCTGATGTAACGGTTGGGTTATGGCGCGGGCATGATGATCGGGTCACAATCTCGGCTCATTCCTGGACCGATCCGATCGGGATGGACTTTTCCATGGGCCGGGAAAACTCACATGTACACAGGCCCTCTTTTAGCTTATGGGCCTGCATCCAATGGGCCCATTAGGTGAAAGAATCTTAAGGCCCATCAAAAAGTCCTCGGAGTTGGTGCGCGGGACGCGTGGCGGATGATGAGGGGAGGCGTGCCGGATGATGCGGGACGCCTTTAATGCTACAGTTGCCGCCATTATTGCAATTTGAATTTGTGGCTGAGGTGGCATAGGATTGCGTGAGATGGGCCGGGTCATGTCGATCCGGTACTCTGACCCGGGTGACTGAAACGTCACACCTATCTATATAACCCACATACGCCAGACTTGCACCACTTTTGGATTACTCCTCATTATTCTTCTCTACCATACTTCAAGCATTATCTGCAACTCAAATCCATTCTCTCCTACCAAATCTCCATACTGTCTACTCCAATTCTGCAAATATCAACGGTCTTAATTGATTTTTACACTGTGTGAAGTGTTTTGATCCGTGTTGCAAAGCGTTTGACCGGACGCATCCTCTTCTGCTTCTTGGTACAGTCGTCGGTTTCTGCAAATCACCTAGCCGGAGAAAAACGAAAGGAGAGGCTGCCGGAATCATCTTTGCCTTTTTGTAAGTTGTTCTTCTCAATTTTCTACCTTTCGTCAAATATGTCAGGGAGTGATGATACCAGGTCGGTTAGCGACCTGCAAATGACAAACACTGAATTAACCGTTACCGATCCCGAAACCTCGGTGAGCACCCCGTCCGTAGAGATTACTCGGGTCATTAGATCTAGTCCCCCAGAAGTCACTCGGGAAGCAGAGATGGGTCAGGATGCTGAGGAGGAGGAGAATTGCTGTACTGACCCTCTCCCAGCCAAATATAGGAAAGACGCTCAACTTAGGAGCCTCGGGGTCCCCGAGGGGGTGGAGGTTAGACACTACCCTCGGGACAAAGATTTTAGGATCGGAGAAGGTTTGAAGGACGGGGAGATACTGCTTTCTTCATTTCACCTGGCTATACTAAAGTTTCCCATTCATCCTTTCTTCCTCCTGACATTGGCCACTTTGGGTCTGGCCCCCCTCCAAGTCGGTCCCAATTTTTATAGGATTCTGGCCATGATCTTGTTCATTAATAGGGAACTGAACCTAGACCTAGGTTTGGCCGAGCTTCTGCTCTCGTATAAACTTCAAGAACAAAAGGATAATAGGGGTCGGTACAACCTCACTTCGTACGTCAAGAGGAAGTTGTGTGACAACGTCCCGACATCCAATAAGGGATGGAAAGAGAGGATGATAATAGTGAGTGGTCGGTGGAGGCATCCCGATGCTATGAACATCCCTGTCAACCACGTTTTCCAGCCAACCCGACTTCCTGAGTTTAAGAGTTTTCATACCCGAGCCTCTTGCCACTGCGAAATGTGCAATGATAAGTTGGGTACGCAAGTGATGGATTTCCTAAAAGCTCCTCGGGAAAAAAGGGAGGTCGGGTATATAAGGTCTCGATTTGAACTGTTGCATGCCAAAGTATGGAGTCAGGATTTAATGGATAGCCAGAATTGCCTGACCGGATCTGTATTGCAGGAGTTTGCATCGGGAGAATCAACATTGAGGATCGCCTCGGGTTCTGCCGCGACTACATCAGGGTCAAGGAAATCTCAATTCAAGTCATCAGGAACTAAAAAGCTCAAGAGAAAAATGTCTGGGGATCAACAGAAAAGGAAGGCGGTTAGCCTGCCCAGACTTTCGATCAAGAGGGCCAGAAAGGTTGATTCTGGCTCCACATCTTTCATTTGTGGGGTTAATATCCCTACAGTCCCCGCAAATCCCAATGTCCCCCCAGTTGGTGAGAATCGAGAAAACAGTCAACCGGCAGGATCCACCGGAGGGCCTCCTTGCACGCCACCTCCTCCTATTCCGGCAGAGCGTCATCCAGTCACGCCCCTGCCTCCGCCTACTGAAGGTCCGCAAATTGGTGCATCGGAAGCGGCCGAGGTCGGGGACGGTCATGCCCAGGTCCCGAGCCTGGGAGGTGTGAGTCAGAGTCCTCGCCGGGCAGATCATTCAGTTAGACCCAGTTCTAGCCGAAGCGTTGTATTGAGTGTTCCTTCCTCAGTATCGGATGGCAGGGACTTAGGCTCTGATGACGAGGACCAGGATCGATCCCGATATTCCAAACTGCGTACTGCCATTTCTAAAAATGTCAGGAAACAGGATAATAGGGAGATCGAGAAAGCTGCTGAGAGTGGGAGACACATTCCCCATGGCCCCCGATTCAAGCTGGATGATCGAAAGGGTCATCCGTATCTGGGGGTTGCGGACCCAACGATCGGGAACCCTGAAGCTCTGAGAGAGATGGCCCTGGGGGTATGGACCCCGGCTGATAGATTGGCAATGGGTCGATATGATAGGATGAGCCTGGCTCTGGAAGGGCCCGAGCTTGCAATGAGGGTAATAATTCCCTTACACTTGCTTACTTGGTTTCTATTTCTCCCTTTATCTCCTTTGTGCTAACATTCTTGCTTTCAGATGCTTCACGCTACACAGACGTATAATTGCAAGCTTGAGGATGATGCCCGGGTCATTCACGCCCTGAATCGGGATGTCCAGGTCCACAAAGCTGGGTGCGCCAAGGCTCTGGAACAGGTCAAGAGGGCCAATGAGAAGATTCAGTCCTTGACATACCGGGTCGTCGCAGCAGAGGAAGAGCTCGTATCTGCCAAGGCGGCGACCCTAGAACTTACAGCCGCCAAGGCAGCGATTTCCGACCTTGAGGGTAAGGCTCGGGAGGCTGAACAGATGGCTAGTCGAGAAATCCAGTCCCGGGAAGTCCTAACTCTTCAAGTGCAGGCCCTAACCGAAGAAATTGAGAAGTTAAAGACTTCAGGGCTGCAGCTGCTTGAGGAGAAGGTCGAAGTTGAGAATGCACTAGGCGTGGAGAGATCTCGGGTAGAGATGTGTCACAAGGGAGGTAACCAGATGATTGCTCGTTTTGTGCTGACAAGCAAGTACCGTTACGAGCAGGGCTGGCGGGAATGCATAACTGAGCTTCAAAAGCCTGAGGGTGACCGATACATCCCGACCATAGAAGATCTTGATCTCAGCATAGGAGTGGGGCCTCCGTATGCCGATCCCGAGGCGGAACCTGAGGACCTGGCATTTGGTGAGTTCCTTCAGGGTCCCTTGCCCGCTCCGCCTTCTCGTTCTGGCTTGGATGAACCTCAAGAACAACCCATCGAGAACCAAGCCTCAGGTAGCAATGAGGACCCTCCGGCGGTGGAATAGGGCTCTTCCTTTAGACTTTTGCTTTTTGTTTTGTTTCCAACAATTTTATTTAAGCTTTACTGTATCAGCCTTGGCCACTGGGGCCCTTTTAATATAATTGAATTCACCTATTCAAACTTTGCTGGAAATATGTATGATCCAATGCTTCATTGATATTAATGTAAATTGGGATTTGGAATTGTAACTTGGTAGGACTACCAATGCCATCAGACAATAATAGTCGGGCACCTTGGGACCACTGGTGGGTCTGTGAAGATCTCTCGGGCGCTTTGGGCCCATGGAGAGGATTCAACACTTAGGTTTTTAGATAAAACCCGACCACTGGTGGGTCTGTGAAGATCTCTCGGGCGCTTTGGGCCCATGGAGAGGATTCAACACTTAGGTTTTTAGATAAAACCCGACCACTGGTGGGTCTGTGAAGATCTCTCGGGCGCTTTGGGCCCATGGAGAGGATTCAACACTTAGGTTTTTTAGATAAAACCCGACCACTGGTGGGTCTGTGAAGATCTCTCGGGCGCTTTGGGCCCATGGAGAGGATTCAACACTTAGGTTTTTAGATAAAACCCGACCACTGGTGGGTCTGTGAAGATCTCTCGGGCGCTTTGGGCCCATGGAGAGGATTCAACACTTAGGTTTTTAGATAAAACCCGACCACTGGTGGGTCTGTGAAGATCTCTCGGGCGCTTTGGGCCCATGGAGAGGATTCAACACTTAAGGTTTTTAAATTTATATAATCATGGAGACGATTTAGGTACGCTTAGGTATGATAGGGAAGAAATTGAACTTCTATTGTAATCTTTCTGGCTCTAGTGGCCTTTCTTTACAGTAATTGAAATTGAGTATCCCTAGGGATAATACCTCTTGAGTCGGGATGCATTCTGTGTGTTAGGCTCCCTTCGATTATCAAAATTTCTGAGTAATCGATAAGCACCGCGCCCGACTACCTCTGTGACGGTGTAGGGTCCTTCCCATGGCTCTTGGAGTTTGCCCACGTGTCCAATTTTTCGTCTGACGACCATGTCTCCAACTTGGAATCCCCTCCTTTTCACTCTCTTATTGAAGTGATTTCTGACTCGTTGTTGGTAAGCTGCTAGTCTTATCCCGGCAATTTCTCTTTTTTCTTCCAGCAAGTCGAGCTCATGAGACAAGCGTTCATTATTTGTGGTCTCAACCCAGGCCAGTGATCTCAGCGTCGGGACGGCATACTCCGTCAGGATTACGGGTTCCGCTCCATAAGCCATGGAAAAAGGTGTTTCACCGGTTGGTTGTCGGGGAGTTGTTCTATACGACCATAGTACCTCTGGCAATTTGTCCAACCAGGCTCCTTTGGCCTTTTCGAGTTTCTTCGCAAGAGTGTTGAAGATGGAACGATTGGTCCTTTCTGCCTGACCATTGGCTTGCGGATACCCTACAGAGGAGGTGTTTTGATTGATTCCGTGCTGGGCCAGAAATGACCTGACCGGTTCGCAGTCTAGGTTGGTGCCATTGTCCATCATGATGGTCCGAGGTACTCCGAACCTGCAGATGATGTGATTCCATATGAACTTGACTACGTGGCTCCCCTTTATGGAAGGATAAGCCTCGGCCTCGACCCATTTCGTGAAATAGTCGGTGGCGAGGAGTACATGGGTATTCTTCCTGATGGCTTTTGGAAGTGGTCCGACTATATCCATTCCCCATCGGGCAAAAGGGTGCGGGATGATTGTCGGGTTCAAGAATTCCGGGGGCTGCAGTATAACATCACCATGCATTTGACAGGCCTTGCATCTGCGCACATACTCCTCCGAATCTCGGGACATGTAGGGCCAAAAATAACCCTGGGACAGGATTTTATGGGCAAGAGACCGGGCACCCGAATGGTTTCCACAAGCTCCAGCATGTATCTCTTGCATTACTGTCTCTGCCTCGGAAGGAGTTACGCACCGCAGATACGGACCCGAGAAAGATTTTCTGTATAGCTGGCCCTGGATGATCGCGTATCGAGCTGACTTCATTCTAATTTTCCTTGCCTCTGCCTTATCAGTCGGTAGTGTCCCGAGACTTAGATAGTCGATTATAGGATCCATCCAGCTTGGTTCTCGGGGAACTAGACATATCAATTCATCGGGCTTTATGATGCTCGGTGCAGTGATGAAGTCGGTCAGTACTACTCGAGTCATGTCCTCACCACCTGCGGATGCCTGATTCGCCAAGTGATCAGCAGAGGTGTTCTCTTCCCGAGGTATTTGGCTGAATGTTAACTTTTGAAAACCTTCTGACTCCTTGAGCACCAGCGCTCTGTAAGATTCCATTTTCGGATCCCTAGTCTCGTACTCGCCGGTTATTTGCCTGACAATTAGCTGGGAGTCACTGTACACGGATAGGGATTGAATTTGAAGGCTCTTGGCTAATCTTAGTCCCGATATAATTGCCTCGTACTCCGCCTCGTTGTTGGTGGCTGAGAATTGTAATTGTGTCGAGGCTTGTAGCTTAGTTCCGTCGGGAGTATGGATTTCCAGCCCAACGCCTGCTCCATTGGCGCACACTGAACCGTCCACGAATAACTTCCATGTTTCCAACTCGACGGGCTGATCGGCTTCCTCGGTTTCCCCTTCTAAGAGGAAGTCGGCCACGGCCTGTCCTTTGATCGACACTCTGGGCACGTAAGTTATGTCATAAATCCCTAGCTCAATGGCCCATTTGGAAATTCTTCCGGAAAGGTCGGGCTTTGCCATAAGTACACGAATGGGAGTGGCAGTGGGGACAATGATATGATGAGCTTCGAAGTAATGTCTGAGACGTCGTTTGGCATTGATCAGGGATAAGACCAACTTTTCCTGTTTGTTGTACCGTGTCTCGGGATCGGCCAATGCCTTACTGGTGTAGAAGATGGGCATCTGGAGGTTCCTGTCCTCTCTGATGAGTACGGCACTAGTTGAAACTGATGATACTGCCAGATACAAGAGCAGGACATCATCGGGCTCGGGTGTTGCAAGAATGGGAGGCTTGAGCATGTACTCCTTCAATCGGGACAAGGCTTCAGTTTGCTCGGGTCCCCACACTTCTCCCTTCCTTGCCTTGATCGCCTGGAAGATGGGTCGGCAACGGTCGGTCAGCCTTGCAATGAATCGGCTTAATGCCACGACCCTTCCGGTCAAGACTTGAACTTCTTTGTGCGTGGATGGCTCTTTTGTTTCGAGCAGAGCCTTCACTTGGGTCGGACTGGCTTGTATACCCGACCGATTAACTATGTGTCCCAGAAACTGTCCCGATGACACCCCGAAGGAGCATTTCGCCGGATTAAGCTTCATCCCGTGTTTCCTCAAGGTATCAAACACCTTACGGAGATGTCCCAAATGGTCATTTTTATTTCTGCTCTTGATAACTGTGTCGTCAATGTAAGCCTCGACCACAGTGCCCATCATCCCTTTAAATATCTTGTTCACCAGTCTTTGAAAGGTGGCTCCTGCATTCTTTAGTCCGAAAGGCATAACTCTAAAGCAATAGGTACCTGTTTCCGTAATGAAGGAGGTCTTTTCCTCATCCCCTGCGTCCATCGGGATTTGGTTATAACCCGAGTAAGCATCCAGGAAGGTTAACCTCTCGTAGCCTGCAGTAGCATCGACCATTTGATCTATTTTGGGCAGCGGGAAACTGTCTTTCGGGCAAGCTTTGTTTAAGTCGGTGAAGTTGACGCAGACTCGCCATTTCCCATTCTTTTTCTGTACAACAACCACATTGGACAACCACTCGGGATAATGGACCTCTCTGATGAATCCGGCTTCCAGCAACTTTGACACCTCATCGGCTATGATTTGGTTCCTTTGGCCCCCCATTCGCCTCTGTTTTTGTCGAACGGGTCGAATATTTGGATCGACATGTAATTTGTGTCGGGCTATAGAGGGGTCAATGCCGGGCATATCAGTATGCTCCCAAGCGAAGACGTCATGATTGTCCTGTAAGAATATTGTCAGTTCATTCAATTCACAAGTGTTGAGGTTTGTACCTGCGTAGGTAACCTTGTCGGGCCTTACAAACACCGGCTGCAGAGGCTCGGCCACGATCGGGGGACCCGACTCCCCGTCCTGTAGTTGCTATTTGGACTCCAGGTCCTGATCATCTTCTCGGGACCTCTTTCGATCGGGTTTGTCCTTCATTTCTTTGATGGTGACTGCATAGCATTGCTTGGCCGCCACTTGATCCCCTCTGATGTTGATTATGTCATACCCGTTTGGACCGACGCACCTCATCATTTGGTGGAGAGTCGACGGTACCCCCTGCATTCTGTGTATCCATCCCCTTCCCATAAGAAGATTGTATGAGGGCTTCACGTCCACCACCACGAAAGTTTCGGACAGAGTTCTCTGGGCCGCCGTCACAGGCAGCCTGACCTCCCCGAGAGGCTCGACTTGTTTTCCATCGAACCCGGCGATTGGGTTTCGGGATGTCACGATGTCCCTCGGGTTGATCTCCAATTTGTCAAAAGCCCATTTGGTCATGATGTTGGCGCTGCTTCCCGGGTCGACCATGACCCTCTTCACAAGACATCCCGAGACCATCAGAGTGATGACTAGCGGGTCCTCGTGCGGGACTTGGATGTCCCGGAGGTCCTCCTGGGAGAAGAGTATCTGAGATTGCCCCGTTCGGTGGTGGACCTCGTTTATCCCAGATATCCTGGCGACTTGATGTGCTCTTCTCAGCTGCGTGCGTCTCGATCCTTCGCTGTTTTGTGGGTCGGGACCCCCATGGATCATATTGATGATCCTGACCGGGTGAGCAGGACCCTGATTCCGTTGATTATACTGTGCTGGTGGGTTGGCCCTTGGTCCATCCCTCTGGATGTAATCCTTCAGTTCCCCTCGGGCTATCATTCCTTCCACCTGGCGTCTCAGGTTTCGGCAATCGTTGGTCGTGTGGCCAAAATCACCATGGAGGGCGCAATGCTTGGATCTATCCCTTTGGTCAAGGGGTTGCCTGATTGGGGGAGGAGTTTGGAAGATTCCTTGAGCTTTGTTCTCTTGGAAAAGCTTGGCAAGCGTCACTTTCAATGGAGTAATCTTCTCTTCAAGCTTCGCACGTCTATCGGGTTGAGGGGGAAACTGAGATGAAGAGTGGCTCGGGGGATTCGAGCGTTTGCGATTCATATCCTGTCGGGACTTGTCTGACGCTTTATCCTTTGATTTCACTTCCACACTGACCAGCGCTGCTATCCTCTGTCGGGTTGCTTCTTCCTCTTCGATCCTCAAATGACCTTGCGCCCTAGAATTGAGTTCTCCTATTCCCGAGGGAGGTCGCTTCACAAGTGATTGGTGAAACTTTGTCCCCGGGATGAGAGCCATCCTGAAGGCCTCCACGGCAGAGTGCTGGTCGCAGTTGTCGATGGAGGATGATTCGACATTGAATCGGGATAGAAAGCTCTTGAGGGATTCTCCCTTTTCCTGGGTCATGGTGAAGAGGCTCGAGATGGTCTTCTTTTGCCTCTTGTTCCCGAAATACTGCGCCACAAAGAGATCAGACAATTGCTGCCAGCTGCCAATGGATCTCGGCGGTTGTTTTCTGAACCAGAGGAGCGGTGCATCGACAAGACTGGTCGGGAACACTTTGCACAGCAGGGCTTCGTTCTCGGCGTACATCGTCATCTTCTGGTGGATCTGGTAGATATGCTCCTCGGGATCCTTCGTCCCGTCGTAAGGAGTAAATCTGGGCATGATGAACTTCCTTGGGAAGGGTTCTCGGGTGATCTCTACACTGAAGGGCGACTGAACCGAGTCCGCAGAGGCTCTGAGGGCCTGGTCATCGGTGGATCTGGCTCTCAGATCATTCATGACTTTCTTCTGAAATTCCGCCATCATCTCTTGGAGCTTCTGCGACGTCAGTGGTTCGTCGGTAACTGGAGTATCGCCGGTTGCCGGGGCCTTGCTAGGCCTGTGAGATGTTTCACCATGATCTTCTCGTGGTTCGGCCTCTTCATGGGTCTGTGATTGATCGGGAACTATTTGTGGGATAGTTGTCTGATTCAATCTTGCAAGGAGTTCCTCACTCCTCCTTTCCGCCGCCAGGCTCCTTGCCTCGGCTGCCTGGCTGCGTTTCTCGGCTTCCATAAGCTGCCGCAGGAGATTTTCAATCGTTGGTGGGGCGCTCGGTTGTCCGGTGCCGGGAATCAGTGCTTCCGAATGGGATCTGGTTACCGGCATCGTTATATCTGGACCGGGAGGGTGGTATGGAAGGTGTTTTTTTTTTGTTGGGTGTATCTGGGTTTCACTCAGCTTTTCAGAGGTAGGAAGATGGTCGGTTATCTGACCTAATTTCCCACAGACGGCGCCATTGTGTAGATACAAAATTTGCACAACACAAAAAGATCCCTTCTCATTACTTTTCATTGAATTATATACATCTTCCCAATGGGCCTTTGGCCCATTAGGGCAACTCTTTCAACTTTACATAATATTTCGCTTTACACGTCAGCTATGTAGATCCTATATCATGTTATTGCCTTGAACCACAAGTATCTTCTAGAACCTTCGAGTTCCTCCCAAAAATGCTCTTCGGGTCGGGGCAAAAGGGGTATGATGGTCGGGCCAAGATATTTCTCGGACCAGGGGCTGATGTAACAGTCGGGTTATGACGCGGGCATGATGATCGGGTCACAATCTCGGGTCATTCCTGGACCGATCCGGTCGGGATGGACTTTTCCATGGGCCGGGAAAACTCACATGTACACTGAGTTTGACGCATACTTGGAAGAGAAATTATTGCCTCAGAGTGATAATTTTGATATTTTGGGGTGGTGGAAGACGGCAGGAGTGAAATATCCTACCTTACAGAAGATGGCTCGAGATATATTAGCGATTCCCGTCTCTACTGTTGCCTCAGAGTCTGCTTTCAGTACTGGTGGTAGGGTGGTTAGTCCACATCGTAGCAGTCTTCATCCAACTACGTTGGAGGCTTTGATGTGTTCCCAAAGTTGGCTTTTGGCTGAAGAATATGGTAATTGTTGATTTACATTTTTTTCTCATTTCTTTTTAACGCCATGACTTATTGTTTTAAAAAAATTATGTTTTTTGTTTTGTAGGAATTCAATCCGAGATGAATGCAACAAATGAAAATATATTTTGTGACTGTGATGATGACAATTCTATGTCCGAGGTTCTTCAATAAAGGTATAATACATGTTCTATTAGTTTTATTTGGTAATGATTTCAATTTTTTCACATTTTGATAATATATTTTCTGTTTTATTTGGCACAGATTTTAGAACTCTCACGTGCCGACAATGACATGCATCTTTTGGAGGAAGCTGATGCTGGGAGCAAGATGGAGGAAGTCGACTAAATGAAGATTTTTTGGAAATCAAGATTTCTCTGTTGGGTGTTGTTTATTGAACTTCTTTAGTTTTTTTTGGAATGAATTCAGTGGAACTGAGATTGAACTTAAACATGTTATATTAGTTTTATTGTTTATTTTCTATTTTTTTTCAGTTTATTGTTTATTGAACTTCTAAATGAAGAGTTTGCTACTGAGATTGAATTTAGACTCCAGTGTGTATGTGCATTTTGAAGAATAAGCAACACTGACATAAAAAACGGACAAACATAGAATTATTGTTTGCTCATTTAAAAATAAAATAAAATAATATTATATAATCGGGGTGCGGGGCGGGGCGGGGCAGGGTGCGGGGCAGTCCAAACCGGGGTACGGGGCGGGGCGGGGTGGAAAAAAATAAAAATTACCGGGGTCGGGGCGGGGAAATTAAGCCGGGTTCGGGGATGAGGAATGCGATCCCCGCCCCGCCCCGCCCCATTGCCACCCCTACCAGGGCCGGCCCTGCCATCACCTCCATTGCCCGCCACTACTATTCTTCGTTATCTTTCACCATTTTTTTTAAAAAAAAATATTATTGTATTAAAATTATATATTAACCACTAAGGGCCTGTTTGAAGTTGTGTTTGTCTTTGTGTTTGTGTTGAAATAAATAAAAAACACGTTTTTTGTTTTTTTTGTTTATTTATCCAAAAACATAAGTATGTTTGGTAGGGATGTTTTTTGGGTCAAAATTAAAAAATTAAAAATCAATAATTAATAATAATAAATAAATATAATAATAAAAAATGGACTAAATAATAAATAATAATAATCAATTAATAAAATAAATAATAAATTACATAAAACATATTTAAAAATATAATAAAATAATAAATAATAAACAAAATGAAATAAATAATAATAATAAGTAAATATAATAACAAATAAATACTTCATAGTAATAATAAAAAATGAGTATAATAATAAATTAATATTAAATTAATAAAATATATTTTAAATAATTAAAAATGAATAAATAATTTATAAATAAAATGAATTAAATAATGAAATAATAATAAATAAATAAATAGAATATATTTATAAATTAATATATAAATTAATAAATAATAATATAAATAATAAAATAATAAAATATATTATAAAGTGAAGAAATAATAAAGAAAGAAAAATAATAATACATAAATAAATATTATAATAAATAATAAATAAATAGTAAGACCAGACCGCTTACCAAACAGACTTTTAAGTTTAGGATCCAGTAGAAACACCCCAATAAATACCAGATTCATGTTTATTGGAATATGCCTAAAATTTGGGTAAGTGAGAAAGTGTTTTTTAACACACATAGCCCAAAAACACTAAATCAAACAAGTGTATAAACACAAAAACATAAACAGACACAAAAACATATCTACCAAACAGATCTTAAGGGGACATTTTTAAAAACATTTCTTACAAGTTCATTCAATTCCGAATGTATTTCATATATGCAATCAATCAATAGAATAAGAATAGAATATTCCAATTCATTTGCAGTTAGAATCCATTCCATTAATGTGTGTCAAACATAATCGTACATTACTGAGCCCAATATCAAGTTTACACCGTGAAAATGATGCTGGTAACAAGTTTAGTCGATGTTTTGGCTTCAAAGTATCCTACGAATCTATGAGAAAAATATTTTAATTAAATGAGTGTCAAGACCAAATATATATATATATTTATATGGGATATTCTACCGGATGTTATATATATATATATATATATATATATATATATATATATATATATATATTGATATGGGATATTCTACCGGATGTTACCTGTCAGCTTGATGTATACCCCCACTCCAATTAAAACCCCACCGTGATTATATTCTAGGAGTGACATTATGAAACACATGATAGAAAAAGGGTACCTACAAATCATGGCTTTATTCTAATAAATCATGATAGAAATCACAGAAAAACTTTGTAGATATGGAAAAGCCCAACAAATCCAATGTTTCGAATGCAATATTTATAAAGATTTGAACAAAATTCTTCTTTTGTAGGTACTCGTGATTCCTTGCAATCATCGTTGAAACAAATACCCACTCGCCCATGGAATCTCATGCTAATCAAAGTAACCCAAACATATCCAACTTCCTACTTTCATTTTTCCAGAAAAATAAAATAAAGATTAATACAAGAATTAGAGCTGATTAATTATTTGGTGCCGGAAATTAAATGACATAAAAGTTCTCGACTAAGGGAATGGATGAATTTAATAAAAAGAGTA
Source organism: Cornus suecica (assembly GCA_963922005.1). Taxonomy (NCBI): domain Eukaryota; kingdom Viridiplantae; phylum Streptophyta; class Magnoliopsida; order Cornales; family Cornaceae; genus Cornus; species Cornus suecica. The sequence goes on from OY998244.1 coordinate 19,214,917, forward strand.
GGATAATCTTTTGTAATGAAATTAATTTCAGGTTAATTCTCTGTAATTCAAGAGAATTAGATGCAAAAGTTCAATAATTAAATTTATTTATTTTACCTTTACAGTCTTACGAAATAATTTGTGCATGTAATTTCTGCTAGTGAAATACTTCAGAAAAACTTTGCTCATTCCGTGTTTGCCATCTAACAAATTATTGAGCAGATGTAACAGAATTTGTATATAAGAGGAGATTCTTTTTACAAACACAAAAAAAAAAAAAAAAAAAGGAAAAGGAAAAACAAAATACTTAGAGCTGATTCAATCAAATTTAATATAAATCCCATAATATATAATTTGATCATGTTGTGCGATACTAAAATAAATTACTAATAATTCATTTGACCACGGATATGAAGGGGTTGACCTAGTTTGAAAGAGAGAAATACTTAAAACTGTAATTCCAAAACTGCACAACACTACGATGCTGTTTGGTAGAAAGAATTTGTGTCAAATATATGGTTTTGTGATGAAATTAGTAGTTCAACCCATGTTTGGTAATCTTGGTATTGGTGCAACAGTGTCAAACCATTGGTACCAAATGCCTAGGGCTGCACACGGTCCGGTTCGGTCCCGGTTCCGACCGGAATCGGAACCGTACCATTATTTTCGGTTCTTTAAAAATGAGAACCGGAACCGAACCATTAATACAAGGAACCGAACCAAACCAAACCATCTTTTTCGGTTTGGTTCCGGTTCCTATTATTAATTTTAAAAAACATAAAAAATTTCAAAACAAAACATAATTATAAACCAAATTATAGAGTATTTCAACTATTAGTCTATTACAAACCCAAAATAAAATGATAGTTAGTGTAATGAAAGTAATCATTTTGAAATTACAATTCCAAGAATTCAAACTTGCCCTTTAAAAAAAGCAAAAATTTGCATTTCATGGTTAAAAAGAAAAAAAAGAAAAAGACATCGTTGAGTTGGTACGGCTATCAATCTTCACTTGCATTTCAAAACAAAAAACTCTTTAAAATGCAACCCTCATAATCTGCAATGACAAAAATGGACAGTGAATATTTTTTTTTTTCAAAAAATAAAGTCAATGAGGTAGTGAGAATGGGAGGCGTCTGATACATTGATATCACTAGGTTAAGAATCAAAATTATTATAAAATAGAAATGGGTCAAAGGCCAACAAATAATGAGGAAAATATATGGGGTTTTCATAATTAGAGCCCAAGCTACTTGGAGTCTTGGCCCAAAAGTGTCATTCATATGTTACTTATATTAGTGAATCAGTGATACATTTATACATATCATTTTAAAAATTTAAAATTATACATTATTTATCTAATAATAACTTTTAAATATATATATATATATAACCGGTTCGGTTCGGTTCCGGTTCTATGTGGTTAAGGACCGAAACCGAACCTAAAAAATCGGTTCTTTAATTTTGAGAACCGGAACCGAACCGAACCAAACCGCCTGTTTCGGTTCGGTTCTTCGGTTTTTTCGGTTTTGTGTGCAACCTTACAAATGCCCCATTTTTCACACCATCTCAATAGATGATTTTGTGTGGTTTGGTTTTGTATTCTCATACCAAAATTATTATTTAACCCAAACCAATTCAATTTGGTGTACCATTGTTTAACCCAAACCAATTCAATTATAATATTATATATATATATAAATTCAAAAAATAAAAATATTTATGAAAAAATAAAATATTTCAAAAAAATCAAACGAAAAAACATATTTCGTAAAAAATAAAATATTTCGGGAAAACAAATATTTCTGAAAAAAATAAAATATAATAAAAATATATTTATTATTTTTTAAAAATATACAAATTATATGTATTTTTACTGAAATCTTTTAGTTTTTTGAAATATCTTATATAAAATATTTCATCTATAAATATTTCGAAAAAATAAAATATTTATGAAAAATTAAATATTTCGAAAAAATTAAATATTTATATATTTTATTTTTTAAAAAATATATATTTACAAAATGTTATTTTAAACTATGATTGGTTTCAGAATTTCAGCTCATATATCAACTCTACCAAACATGGTTTAGTTTTTCAACTTTATTTTTTCTTACACCAAAATCATTTGTACCAAACATGATTTCAGCTCAGAATAAAATCACACCAAACCCAACCCAACCCGACCCAAAACCAAAAATCAACATCGTACCGCACCGGTTGCCAAACAGGCACTATGAGTGTGTGAGAAAGAAAGAAACACTTAAAACTTTGCTTTAGGGTGCGTTTGGAAACTAGTGTTTTCATTTTTGTTTTTTATCTTTTGAGAACAAAAAAATTTCTTGTTCTTGTCCTAAGGGTGATCCGGAAACAAAAACATGTTTGGTTGAAAATTTTGTCTAAAAGTTTTCGGGAACAAAAAAAAATAAAAAATTTTGGAGGTTGAAGATGAAGGTTAGGGTTTGGAGGTTGAATATGGAGGTTAGGAAATCTGCAATAATTAATTTTTTTTTGTTGAGAACAAACAGTGTCGAAAACCAAAAAAACACCATTTTGGTGTTCTCAAATTTTGAACTATGGGTGAGAAAACGTTTTTTTACTGTTCACGAAAACAAAAACCATCAAATGCTCCCAAACACGTTTTTATTCCCGTGAACAGTAAAAAATTAAGAACAAAAATAGAAACACCCCTATCCAAACGCACCCTTAGAAAAATATGAACAATAAATAGGATCTTCGTGGACTTATGGGGCCTAGGTATTTCACTAATCACTATTAGTTTACAAGGCGCAGAGTATAGAAACTCTCGTCTTTAATCATCAGGTCGCCCACTAAACCCAAAGTTATGAACTTGTTTAGTGCTGGCACTTTATTTAATTATTTATTGAATAGAAGGAGGTGATTAAATAGCTTGGACTCTCTCAACTAAAGTTAATTTTTTTTTTGAAAAGGCACATATTAATCGTGTAGTTGTCAAATGAGTCAAAGAGACAATGGAAAAAAGAGAGCATATATAGTCATGGAAAAAAATCATAAGGAGTGTGACTTGAGTGATGACATGGTCACCTCAAGTAAATCTGTCACTTGATCGGATTCGGATCGGATCAGTTAAATTCAAATTTAATTTGTTAATAAATTGGATTATCAGATTCGGATTCTAATTGGGTTATTGGATTTTATTTTCAATCCATATCCGGTTAATATCGGATTCGGATCATAATCAAATTATTGACAAGTCTATTGATAAGGATGACAAAAACTCCCGATTCGCAATCCAAAATCGATAATTCGACGGATTTTCACTTAGTTAATTCATATTCGAATTTCTTCATTATAGAATATCTGATCCGAATATCTAATTAAAAAAATACAAAAATCAATAAATACTAAAACACTAAAATTATTCACACTTTTAATAATTATATTTATGATCAATCATTATTAATAAATAATAAAATAATTAACAACTAAAATTTATATCCATGTAGAGTATTAAATATATACACATAAAAATATTAAATATATATTTATATTTTATATCGGATCGGGTTATTATCGGATCGGATTGACATAAATCCAAATCCAATTTGTTAAGAAATCGGATTATCGGATTCGGATCTTAATCGGGTTATCGGATTTTATTTTCAATCCATATCCGGCTAATCGGATCGGATTCAAATCGAATTCGGATCAAAATCCAATCCATTGACAGGTCTACCCTCAAGGGCCTCAACCTACACTGATTGATATTATTAAGCTAATGATAGCATAATCAATCCCAATTACAAAAATAATACATTATTTGGATCTTGCTCCACAAGAACGAAGTTTGTCATATCATTAATATAATTTGAACACGCGATTAAATTTATTTTAAAAGAAAAAATAATCTTAAAGTCTACAAAAAGAAGAAATTTATGTTAATTCTTTTGACCGCGAATCCGAGCAGGTTGATCTAGTTGGAAAAGACTTGGGATTTGGTGCCTCAAGAAACATGACGTCTCATGTTCGATGCTTACCTGATGCAAACAATTCGTTAGGGTCACGACCGCGGAGAGTCCGAGCCTTACCTGATTCGTGTGGGAGGTCACCTTGCACGAATCTCGTGAATTAATCGAAGTGCGCATAAGTTGGCCCGAATATCACGTTTATCCAAAAAAAAAAAAAATCTTTTGACCGTGTCCATTTTATATTCAACTACATAATTGGGGAAAGACAAACTTCCTCTTTCATTCATAATATAAAGATCAAAAGCTGACGTAGTCAAATGATTCACTATCATTTTATTTGCGTAATTTTATCAAATTTATATTTTACAAATTAAAAAGAGATAAATTAACACAAGAATCCAAACACGTCAGAGCCAACTATTTTTTCCGTAGAATATTTTTCAGATCATGCAAAATATTTTTTTCTTTTTGGTACGTGTAATGGTTGAAATATTTGGCCCAATTATAGATGGACCACTGGACTGATGGGCCAACGACGGATGGGCCAGGGACCGATGGGCCGGAAGGCGGATGGGCTGAAGACAAGCAGGCCGAAAAAACAACAATGGGCCCATGGAAATTTCTAGAAGCTAAAGTGTGGTCCACAAGGCAAAAAGTAATCCAATTATAGTATGAAGAGTCCAAATAAGATTAGGGTTTATCAAATCCCTTGATTTAAGGGGTTGATAAACCTGGGTACATGGGCTTGACCCATTTATCACAAACTTGTATAAATAGAGGACTTTGATTAATGAGAAAGGATCCCAAAGTTTTAACCAAATTTCTATTGTGTAACTTTTCTGCATTTACACAATTGGCGTCGTCTGTGGGAAATCCCTATTATTGAAATCCTTTTTCAATAAGTTTCTCACCCTCTGCAAAGAAGCTAAGATTCGTACCAACAATGGCGATCACACGTTCACAACATACCGATTCACCTCCAAACGGAGGCCAGCAACCAGAAGATCCGATCAGACGAGCCCTAAAGGAGAGGACTGCCGAGTTAGAAAGGCAAAACGCTGAATTGACGGCAAAATTGGCTCAACTACAGAATCCACAGGAGGTCCATGACGACGAGCAGTCCGACCAACGCGAACGGTCTGTAGACCGCCAGACAGACATGGATGACCTACCCGCTAGAGCCCACAACGATCGTGAGGAACATGCAGAGTCATCCCTACAGGTTCTTGGGGCGCGTAATCCTGAGGAGATCCTGACCATGAAAAAACTGGAGGAAATCATGTCAAGATTCCAGCGAGACGTGCTCAGGGACCTGAAAGTACAGACCCCAATCGATCTGGCCTCTGAGGCATCCATAAACGCCGTTCAGACACCATTCACCGTCTCGATCACCAGCGTGCCCTACCCGGAAAGGTTCAGGTTACCGAAGTTCACCCTGTTCGATGGTACAAAAGATCCAACCGAACACATCTATCACGTCCATACCAAGATGAATGTTTACAACGAAAACGAGGCCTTACTCAGCAAAGTTTTCCCCACCAGCCTGACCGAAGCAGCCCTCCTGTGGTTCAGAAAACAACCGACCCGATCGATCGGTAGTTGGCTCAGACTCTGCGAGTTATTTATCGCACAGTACTTTGGCAATAAAAGGCAGAAGAAGACTATCTCCAGTCTGTTCACCATGATCCAAGAAAAGGGCGAATCCCTGAAAAGTTTTGTCTCAAGGTTCAATGTGGAGATGTCTTCAATTAACAACTGTGATCAACATTCAGCCGTCGAAGCCTTCAGAATGGCCCTGATACCTGGAACAAAGTTCCATCAGTCCCTAGTCAAGAGGCCGCCAGCCGATATTGGAGAGCTCAACTCTAGGGCACAAGGGCACCTCCGAATAGAAGAGGAGTTGGCAATACGACAAAGAAGGACCGCCTTTGCAATAGTAGAGGCCAGAGCGTCCGAACCTTCCAGGGTAAAGGATCGGGCACCAGACCGGAAAAGACCGAGCGCACCTCTTGCTCCTTCCCCAGCCCCAATGAAACGACCAAGGTTTGAGGAGAAGGTCACCCCCTTAAAAGTGACCTTGGCAAAGCTGTACCAGGAAACAAAGGGCAAAGGAATCTACCGGTCGCCACCTCCCATCAGACAGCCGATGGACCAAAGGGATATGTCAAGGCACTGCGCCTTCCATGGCGAGTACGGGCACCACGCTAATGAGTGCGGAAGCCTCAGAAGACAGGTGGAAGCCATGATTGCAAAAGGAGAATTGACCGAGTATGTTGCCAAGGAAGGAGCCCGATCAGATCAAGCAACGCATGCCCCTACCAGGGGGGCTATGGGACAACCCGTACGGGTCATTCATATGGTCCATGGAGGGCCCAGTCGGTCAGAAGCGGAAGAAGCTCGTAGATCACAGATGCGGCAAGCCCAGAAGTTACGAAGGGTTGGAGAAGTCTCCAAGTTTTAAAGCCCGAGAGAGGATGCCCGGATTACTTTCACCTCTGCGGATATGCAGAATATTCAGACACCTCATGACGACCCCCTGGTCATCTCCCTCATGGTCTCATCAAGAGGGTAATGGTCGATCCAGGAAGCAGTGCCAACATTATCACCAAATGGGCCTTTGAGAAATTGGAGATCAACCCCCAAGAAATAGTCCCATCCAGAAGCCCGATAGCAGGATTCGATGCAAAGAGAGTGGAACCAGTGGGGGAAATCCAACTGCCAGTAACGGCAGTGAGGCGCACACTCCGAGAGACTTTCGTGGTGGTGGATGTCAAACCTTCCTATAATCTCCTCATGGGAAGGGGATGGATCCATCGTATGAATGGAGTCCCTTCTACCATGCATCAGGTCATGCGGTGTATTGATCCGAACGGAGTTGACGTAATCGATATCAGGGGCGATCAGGTAGCGGCAAAGGAGTGTTATGCAGTCACTATGAGAAGTCTAAAAAGGAGAACGGAACCAGAACAAAAGTCGCAGTCCAAGACAGTACTTGATGCCAAATAGCAATTACAGGAGGGCGGTTCGGGAACACCGATAGTAGTTGAACCACTACTGGAAGTTCAAATTTGTCACGATCGCCCTGAAAGGTTTACCTATGTTGGTTCAGGCCTTAATCCACAAGAAAAAGAGGAAATGGAATCCCTTCTCCGATCCAATGCTGACATATTTGCGTGGAGCCATATGGACATGACCGGTATTGATCCATCAGTTGCCCTACATTCTCTCAATGTGGATCCCGGCGCAAAGCCCGTTAGACAGAAACAAAGACGAATGGGAGCCCATCGAAACCAGATCATAGCCGAAGAGGTTGATCGACTTCTGCAAGCAGGATTCATAAAAGAGGTTCAGTATCCTTCCTGGTTGGCAAACGTGGTGGTGGTCCAGAAGAAAAACGGCAAGTGGAGGGTATGTGTTGACTTCACTGATCTGAATAAAGCATGCCCGAAAGACTGTTTTCCTTTACCAAAGATCGACCAGATGGTAGATGCCACCGCAGGGTTCGAACGCCTGAGCTTTCTGGATGCATACTCTGGCTATAACCAGATCCGAATGGACTCGGAGGACCAGGAAAAGACTGCCTTCATCACTGAGTCAGGTACATTTTGTTATACGGTTATGCCTTTTGGACTAAAGAATGCAGGTGCTACCTATCAGAGGTTGGTCAGAAGGGTGTTCCAAGGGATGATAGGGTCCACTATCGAAGCCTACATCGATGACACAGTGGTCAAAAGCAAGGAAAAAGGAGACCATCTCGCCGATCTGCAGCAGGTATTCAACACCCTCCGGAAGTACAATATGAAGCTCAATCCAGCCAAATGTTCTTTCGGAGTATCCTCAGGCCAGTTTTTGGGGCACATAGTTGATCGGACGGGAATACAAGCTAGCCCTGCACAAGTCAAAGCTCTCGTAGAGACAACTGAACCAAAGTCTAGGAAAGAAATCCAGGTGCTAACCGGGAGAATAGCGGCCCTCAGTCGTTTCATCTCTCGGTTAACCGATCGGTGCAAGCCGTTCTTTCAGGCAATAAGAGCGGCACAAGGAGAAGTCCGGGGGCCCGAGCAAGCGGAGGCCCTGCACCAACTCAAAAGTTACATGACGAAGCCCCGGATCCTGGCAACCCCTGAAGCCGATGAGCCGCTGCACCTATATCTGGCCGTTTCAGTAACATCTACCAGCGCCGCTCTGGTCAAGGAGGGCAAAGGGTACCAGAAACCAGTCTTCTACACCAGCAAATCCCTTGTTGATACAGAAACCCGTTATTCAAAGCAGGAGAAGCTAGTACTATGTTTGGTCAATGCTAAACGACGTCTGCGGCATTATTTTGAAGCACACCCGATCATAGTACCTACCGAAACTCCGATCAGGTCCATAATGGCGAAACCTGAGTTATCTGGGAGAGTATCAAAATGGGCGATTGAATTGGGAATTTTTGACATAACCTATGTCCCCCGAACGGACATCAAAGGACAGGCAGTAGCTGACTTCCTGCTGGAGACAGAAACTACTGACTGCACAGAAGAAGTTGAGCCTGGATTGTGGGTCGTGTTCGTGGATGGATCATCCAACATTAACGGAGCAGGAATTGGAGTAGTACTCGTGACACCGGATGGTACTAAAATCCAACAATCCGTTAGACTGGAATTTCCAGCTTCTAACAACGAAGCAGAGTATGAAGCCATCCTTGCAGGAATTCGGTTAGCCCGAAGCCTTCAAGTTCAAAGAGCAGAGGTGCGAAGTGACTCCCAGCTAGTCGTGCGACAGTTAAATGGGGAGTACGAAACCCGAGAGCCGAAGATGGAAGCCTATAAGAATCTGGTTCTAAGGGAGGCCGAAGAGTTCCAGCAAATAAACTTTGAACAGATTCCCAGAGGGGACAATTCTGCAGCAGATCATCTGGCCAACCAAGCCTCCGCCACAAAAGAAAGCATGACTCACACTGTGCCAATGGACTTCATCGCCCGATCCAGCTTGAAACCCCCCGAAGAAGTAATGGTCATCCCATGGGAACCAAGTTGGATGGACCCGATAGTAGATTATCTGAGATTTGGTACATTGCCTGAATCTAAATCAGAAGCCCGGAAGATAAGAATGAAGGCAGCCAGATATGCCCTATACAACGGCCAACTATACCGAAAGTCTTTTTCCGGACCACACTTGAGATGTCTCAACCCCTCCGAGGCATCGGCAGTTATGGAAGAGATTCATGCAGGAGCTTGTGGCAATCATTCCGGAGGAAGATCCCTAGCTCATAAAGTCCTCACCCAGGGGTATTTCTGGCCCTACTTGGCAAGGGACGCTGAAATTTATGTCAGACACTGCAAAAAATGTCAGTTTCACGGAGATGCCATTCACCCACCGCCGGAGTTCTTAAACCCAACTATTATTCCTCACCCTTTTGCCCGATGGGGCATGGACATTGTAGGTCCTCTCCCTCAGGCAATAAGATGTACCACACATGTTCTCCTGGCTACCGATTATTTTACCAAATGGGTGGAAGCGGAGGCATATCCCACCGTAACAGGCAGCCATGTTATAAAATTCATCTGGAGCCACATCATCTGTAGATTCGGCCTACCCCGAACCATAATGATGGATAATGGCACCAACCTGGACAACAGAAGGGTTCAAGCATTCTTAGCAAAACATAGGATCAATCAAAACACTTCTTCCGTCGGCTACCCGCAGGGAAATGGGCAAGCCGAAAGGACAAATAGAACAATTTTTGACACACTGAGAAAAAAACTTGAAGACGCAAAAGGGGCTTGGTTGGAGAAATTGCCTGAGGTGTTGTGGTCCTATCGGACTACTTCGAGACAGCCAACTAGAGAAACTCCTTTCGCCATGGCTTATGGGGCCGAAGCAGTTATCCCGACCGAACTAAAAGTACCTACTTTAAGGAGTCAAGCCTGGGAGGAAGGTCCAAACAATCAGCACCTAGCCCATGATCTAGATCTCCTAGAAGAAAAACGGGAAGCCGCCGGGATAAGATTGGCTGCCTATCAGCAGCAGGTCAGAGCACGTTTCAATCAGAAAGTCAAAAGAAGAGAGTTCCAAGTGGGCGATATGGTGCTCAGAAAAAAGATTGGTATTGTAGGCAAATTACGAGAGACATGGGAAGGACCTTACACAGTGGTTGAGGTTATCGGACGTGGTGCTTATCGGGTTCGGAAGAACGAAACAGGCCGCCTCGAGTCCAACTCTCAGAATGCTTATTGGTTAAAGAGGTATTATCCTTAGATAGTTGCTTTTCTTGTTAAGAAAATAAAACTGTGTCTTTCTATGACACCCTTGTTACGAAGCATCTGTGCCCGATATTGGTACCTCTACTTCATGATTTTCAAGTTCAACTCAATAAAGATAAGTTCTATTTTTATGCAAGGCTCTTGGATTATAAAATTTCCTAAGTGTTTGAGGCAAACCTGATTTGAACAAACCAGAGGATAAAATCAAGCCTCAGGGGCCAAATGCCCGGAAGGCTTCACAATTTGCTAAAATTTCCTAAGTGTTTGAGTTCAAACCTGATTTGAACAAACCAGAGGATAAAATCAAGCCTCAGGGGCCAAATGCCCGGAAGGCTTCACAATTTGCTAAAATTTCCTAAGTGTTTGAGTTCAATCCTGATTTGAACAAACCAGAGGATGAAATCAAGCCTCAGGGGCCAAATGCCCGGAAGGCTTCACAATTTGCTAAAATTTCCTAAGTGTTTGAGTTCAAACCTGATTTGAACAAACCAGAGGATGAAATCAAGCCTCAGGGGCCAAATGCCCGGAAGGCTTCACAATTTGCTAAAATTTCCTAAGTGTTTGAGTTCAAACCTGATTTGAACAAACCAGAGGATGAAATCAAGCCTCAGGGGCCAAATGCCCGAAGGCTTCACAATTTGCTAAAATTTCCTAAGTGTTTGAGTTCAAACCTGATTTGAACAAACCAGAGGATAAAATCAAGCCTCAGGGGCCAAATGCCCGAAAGGCTTCACGATTTGCTAAAATTTCCCAAGTATTTGAGTTCAAATCTGATTTGAACTAATCAGCGGATAAAATCAAGTCTCAGGGGCTCATTGCCCGAAGGCTTTGTGACTCACTAAAATTTCCTAAATGTGTGAAGTTAAAAATAAAACAATAAATAGCCTCAGGGGCCATATGTCCGAAGGCTCGATTGTTTCATAAAAACCAAGTACGAAACGATAAAAACCCACACAAAGGACGAATAATTACTGGAAAAAAAGGGATAAAAGTTCTTGTTCATTAAAAATAAAGGAAGTTACAAGAAATTAGCCCATTGGGGGAAACAAAAACATATAAAGTCCTGGCTACTGTTCGGGAGGATGGTATTCTTTCCCCTTCAGGATGGCAGCAAAACGCTCCTCGTTCTCAGAGGCAGGAGGGTTTTCATAAGGAAAGGGTATTCCCATATGGGCATCGAATGCCTCTGCGGTCTTGAATTCCCTAGATTCCAGAGGGATATGCTCCATTTCATGCCTACATCTCCAGGCCCTGACCGCTTGGAGGTCACAGATGACACTGTATCTTTTGAACATGTCAAGCCCTCCCAGACGGCACACCTCTACCTTCTCCCGCTCAAGGGAAAGAAGCCTTTCTAATTCTGCCAAGAGTCTATCAGACTCAGCTTTTTCAGCTGCCATCTGCCTAGTAACCTCTTTCGCTTTTTCCAGCTCGGCAGCCAGAACCAGCTTTTCGACAATCAGGGTTTGCTTTTCCGCCTCACCGGTTTCCAGAAGAGTCTTCTGTTCAGAAACGGTCTGGCGAAGACCATCCGCCTCCTTGACTAGAGAAACCCGGTGGATCTCATTCTGCTTTATTTGGGCCTTCATACCGGCCATCTCTCTGACATCAGCCTCAAGGAGGCTGTTGTAGGCCTGAACGCCGTAGAGAAGCTGCACAATAAAAATTAGATTATTACACGAATAGTGGTCAACAAACGGAATAGAAAACACAAACTGATGATTGAAGTCTTTTACCTCCATAACCATTATCGAAGTTTTCTTAGCCAGATCAGTCCTGGTGATTTTTGACTAAGCCGCCCTATCAGCTGGTGTCCAGATCCCTTTGGCCATAGCCCGAAGAGCTTCCGGATGGTTAAAGGTGATTTGATCAGCACAAACTGGAGTTCCATCTGGCAGCAGAAACTTAGGCTCCCAAGGGATCAGAGCTTGGGATGATTTAGGGGCAGCAGGGGCCTTGCTTGAAGAAACATTCTCGGCTTGTGCCCTGGCCCTTTTAGTACCCACTCCACCAGTTGTACTGGATCGGGTCCTCACAGTCGGAGCATTGACAGGAGGCGGAGGAGGAACCGATGGGTTCTGCGCTAGTGGTGCTGGCGGACTCCGAACAGGAGGAGGCACCGAAGTCGAATGCGGTGCTGTTGACAACGGCACAACATCAACAAGCGTAATCCCTTCGGGAACTTGAGGGATTCTGGCGGACATAGGTTTGTCAGGCAGGTCCATCCTGTCAACACCAGCGCCCAAGTTAGAGATCGATTCAAGATTGTCCATGGTCAGCAGGTCAGTAGCCGATCGGGTCTTGCCCCAAACATGGGTTTTCAAGAGACCTATCCGCTGTTTTATAAAGGTAAGGGGAAGATCCTTGTCCTCGTAACCTAGAAATTTGAAGGCATAATTCCCCCGGTGAAGGTCACAATTGTCACAGAGGCAAGAAGCCTTATGAAGGGGGCGGTAGACAGGCAGGCGAATGGGACCGAGCTTATTGGGGATCGGGAAAATACGAGAAAAAGGGTATGACCAATTGCCACTCACTACTACCATTCGTTCCTTCCATCCCTTGTCCGATTTTTCAGTATCGGTACAGATGTTGCGGCCGTGAAAGGGGAAAATGTTGTATCTACCTCTACTCGCTCTGGCATTTTGGAAAAAATAACAAAGGAGGAGGTCGGCCAGCCCTAAGTTCAGATCCATATCCCTATTGTACAACAGTAGCATGGATATGATCCTAATGCTGTTCGGGTTCAGTTGAAGAGGGTGCAACCCAAGCATGAAAAATATATAGTGAAAAAAGGGATGAAGAGGAAACATTAGAACCCTAAGATGAGATGCCGACAGTTGAATGCTACCGGGGGCTAGGCCCTGGCTCTGGGTAAAGTCTAGGTAACCAGGATAGGGGGACACATCAACGTCCTGGGGAACATGGGTCTCAGCCCGAAGGTGTTTTACGTCCGCTTCAGGTCGGGTCCTCTTAAGTGGGGCCACTACGAAAGGTTCAGAAGGTTTGGATTTCGCAGGACCGGTCGCTGAGGAACCCGGAAGGTTAGTACTTTTGAGAGTGGTCTTTCCGGTTCCTTTAGAAACAGGCTGGGGAGTGTCACTGCTAGTAGAATCGGTACCTGAGGCAGAAGGTAAAACTACTTCCTCTACCGACCGGGTATCGTCACAATCGGACATAATGTTAACAAATGTAGAAGAGACAGAAGGGGGTAAAGGTGATAAATTAAAGAAAGAAGAAAGACCGATCGACTTACTTAATTGACGAAGGAAGAGTTACAAAAGCTCTGAGTAACAGCAGGTTTCTATGGTATCTGAGATGAGCGACGGAATGAACGGCGACAATGACAAAGAAACGAATCCCAGTAATGAAGAACTAAAGAAGGCAGAGACAAGAATATAGAGTTACAAAGTATGAAATGTGATGAGAAGTGAAGAATAAGGGGGTTTTTATAGAAGGAGAGAAGGAAGCCAAAAAGGCTGCACGAAGTCCGAAAGGCACGCCAAAGCCGTCATGGTGCGAGATTTAAGGGAGAAATGGCCTCACGTTTTGGCATATCATTAAGTAGACAATAATGACATGACAACTCATCATCTTCATTTCCCATAAAAGCTATTAGTGTATATATACATAGGTATTTACCTTTATTAGGTCATGGGCTTTAGAAAGGATGTCAAGCCCATAACCTCAGGGGCCTGTCTAATGGTTGAAATATTTGGCCCAATTATAGATGGGCCACTGGACTGATGGGCCAACGACGGATGGGCCAGGGACCGATGGGCCGGAAGGCGGATGGGCTGAAGACAAGCAGGCCGAAAAAACAACAATGGGCCCATGGAAATTTCTAGAAGCTAAAGTGTGGTCCACAAGGCAAAAAGTAATCCAATTATAGTATGAAGAGTCCAAATAAGATTAGGGTTTATCAAATCCCTTGATTTAAGGGGTTGATAAACCTGGGTACATGGGCTTGACCCATTTATCACAAACTTGTATAAATAGAGGACTTTGATTAATGAGAAAGGATCCCAAAGTTTTAACCAAATTTCTATTGTGTAACTTTTCTGCATTTACAGTACGTCATTTTACTTTTAGCAAAATATATATATATATATATTTTTATTCACTTGGAGTTTTACAAAGGTCCTCTAAATATTTTGATAATTCTAATTCTGTATAAAACTGGAAAAATATTTTACTCGTAATAAATCTTCATTGTGTTTAAGATGATGAAGTACCAAAAATTAAAAAAAAAATCTTAAAAAATATTTTGAACTCTAAGAAAAGAGCACTCAAGTATTACTCATTTAGTTGAGTTTCATTCATGGAGTCAATTTTCAATGCATGTTCAGACGTATATACAATATATGTTAAGCAGATTAATGAAGCGAACTACCTCTCACTATTTTATTTAAAGAACTTGACTCGCAAATTGTTCATATGAACATTTTTTCCCCTGAGACTTTTATAATTAGTATAGATAAATAATATTAGATTTTAAAAGCATTAAACATGTATATAGTTATAAAAGAAATGAATAAAAAATATATATAATGTACAATTTTTTGTTTTTCGTGATTAAAATATTTTAACCATTACATTCTTACTTAAACTTTCCAATACCATTAACATTACTATAATTGAATTTTAAGAAAATTATTCTATGTAATAAATACCATACAAAAGTAGTAAAGAAATAAATTCAATATACTTAATGAAAGAAAAACTTATTTATATATTCACTAAATAGTGACAATCTATAGAAATAATCATGGGTTCACACTTGCATAATAGTATAGTATAGACACAGTATAGATATAGATATAGATAGATGTTTTTTTTTTTTTCCCCTAAATGATATAGATAGATATAGGTATTAAGGTATTTAAGAAAATTCTACTACGGAATAATATAATCTGAAAGGTTTGACTCAAGTGTGGTTTGACTCAAATGGAAAATACTTAAGGGGCCGTTTGTTTATGTTTATAGTCTATTATTTATATAAACAGATTTAGAGATAAACATATTTGTTAAATTTTATTTTATTTATAAAATAACACTATAGTTGAGACATGATTTTATAAACACAAGGATGATGTTTATCATTTTCTGTTTATATTTATCGAATATTATCAATTTTTATTTTATCCATCATAATCTTCCACCACAACCGCTAATCACCTCCGTCACCCACTACCATTAACCACCACTATCAGTCACCACCCATCACCACCGACCACCATTACCGAACATCTTCTCGATTAGACACCGACCACAACCACTATCAATCACTGGCCACCACCACCAACCATCTCCTCCACTAGCCATCGACCACTACCATGGGCGACCGATCATCGCCAACCACAACTATTGGCCATCGCCTTCATGCCCACCACCCATCGCTTTCACATTTTGCCATCGGCGACCATTATCGTTAACATAAATAAAAACTTATAGCAAACATGGTTTTGTGTTTATTATTTATAAAAAAAAAAATCAAAAACATAAATAGTCATCAAAACTATACACAATTTTGTCCATAAATATATATAACACATAAACACTACTTATGTTCATCATAAACAACAAACGAACAGACATAAATAGTTACCATACAAACCCTTATTATATATTGTTTGATACATCTATTTTACTATTTAACCTAAACATATTTAGCATTTATTTAATTAAGTGAGTTTGATAAGAATTATGAACTTCACTTAAAATATTAAGTGTCATTTAAAATGAAATAAAATTTTAAGTAACAGAATCGTTTTAAGATTGAAAATTTATAAAAATATTAAAAAATATAATTTTTTAAATACCACTTAAAATATTCAATACTTAAATTTCAGATCTTAAGATTTTCAGTACTTAATTTTTAATATTCCTTGATATAATAAGGTGTTTGAACGAAGTGTACAAGTGTGAGTTCGAATCCCCACGATTCTACAAGTCTCCGATCTAATGTTATACAGATTATGGGACCAGTCCGTATTTCAAATGACGTTCTCTTTAGGATCTAGGTTCGAGAGGATCGTTCTTGGAAGTTAGACATAGACTCTGTTTGACATAACTTTTGCTTCTGGTTTTCGTAAAAGAGAAAGAGAAACAGAAGCTGTTTTGAGAAGTTGGTATCCCCAGTGAAAATTTGTGAAAAAGAAGAAGAAGGAAGAAGAAGAAAATTGGAGAGCGAATCTTTTTTATATGTATAATTCTGATACAAGGCTAGCATATATACAAGATTATCCCTAATGAACTAGAAAAGAAAAAAATCACAACTAATTCATCCTACAATCAGGAAGCTATACATGTAAACAAAATCAATGCAATAAATCAAATAATCAGCAAGGAATAATGCTGAATATTTGTTTCCTATTTTAACACCCAGCTTCTTTAAAACGCTCTTCCAAGACTCATAAATTTTTTTAAATTTTTTGTCAAATACTGTTCAAAACAATTTTTTCCTCCAGAAAACCAAAATCAGCTTTCGAAAAGTAAATCCAAACAAAGCCATATTTTAATATATAAAGGTGTTTTGGCACATAATCTGTTACTTTTTTTTCATTTCGAAAATTGATTGCATGTTAATCATATAAAAATATTTTTTAAATTTACTTTTAAAAGATTAATATTTTTCACACCATCTAATAAATTGACACGGATTACAAAGACGTGTGAAAAGGAATAAATCGGAAATTAAATTCCCTGAATTGCTTTTCTATGGTTAATTTGGACCTCATCAGTAGTAACCTCAACAAACCATATTTAAAGCCTTTATAACCTCAAAAAATAAAATAAAAAATTAAACCACTACTACAAAAGTAGTAGTACTGTGAAAAATCTCTCGGCCAGTGTACCAGAAAACACAGAGAGACAAGGCAACGGAAAGAGAAATTACAGAGATCAGAGGCAAATAGATTTTCCTGTTGCATCCTTTTCACTCGCAGACACTATTGTGTTTCTCTTTATAATTCTAGAGAGAGCTATTGTGTTTCTCTTTATAATTCTAGAGAGAGAAAGTAAACATTTTCTCTCTCTACAGTCCTAGAGAGAGAAAGTGAGAGAGAGGGTCTTTTGGCATGCTAGAGAAGCAAGCTTCTCGTTTGGGTAGTTTTATTTTTGGCAAAAGATCTCTGAAACGCTCTGTTTACTAAAAGGGTCTCTCTCGATTTTGTCAAACAAATATATATATATATATATATATATATATATATATATTTGGAAGATAAAGACGCATTTATTTTGGAATGTAGGGGCATTTAAATTTATTCAAAATTTGGAAAACAGCTCTGCAAAATTTCTTACTCCACACAAAAGCAGTGACCAGTCGCCCTTTCCTAATAAAGGGTACATCTCACAAAATTGTTTCTCTCTCTAAAAAGTGGTGAGAAAAAAGCAAGTGATTGCGGACTCGCATACATTTGTCAATCGGTACAGTTTTGAGTCTCTTTAAAACCCAGGTACACAACACCCTAGCTTTGATTGTTTTCGGTACGTATTTATGTATTAGCTTCCATTTGGTGAGTTGCGTTAGTTCAATTTTCGTTATACATATATATATATATATATATATATATATATATGTTTGTATAAATACATGACCGTCTCTCATTTTGTTTCAGATCTATAGAAAAAAAAAATAGCAATGGCTCCTCAGAAACAAGGTGAAGAGGCTATAGTTGCAACGGGCGACGAAAGAGTTGAAAGAGAGGAAGAGATTGTAGATGAGTCCATGTTTAGCTTTAAAAATGCTCTTTGGCATGGTGGGTCTGTTTATGATGCTTGGTTTAGCTGTGCCTCAAATCAGGTAATTAAATTATTGAATTTATCTATATATATATATATATATATATATATATAGATACATATGTGGGTATTTAATTTTGGGGTTTGAATTTACAGGTTGCACAGGTTCTGTTGACGCTACCATACTCATTCTCTCAACTGGGGATGGTTTCGGGTATATTACTACAGGTGTTTTATGGTATACTTGGAAGCTGGACTGCTTATCTCATTAGTGTTCTCTATGTTGAGTACCGAACCAGAAAGGAGAAAGAAAATGTCAGCTTCAAGAACCATGTCATACAGGTAATTAAGTTTTAATTATTATTTAAACCCGAAAAAAAAATTGTATACCTATACATATATAAATTGTCTGGGAGATTGTTTCGATTGAGAAAAATGGTAAAGAGTAAGATAGGTCCGAGTATTGTGAGTTTCTATTTATTCCATATACTTCATTCTCCACTTAAAAGCACTTTTTAAAGTTTCTATTCTATAATGTACGGGGAAGATATATAATATATGTATATATATATATATTTCTATAATCTTATCCACAATTTTCTTGAGAGAGAGTTTGTTTTGGTTTGAAAACATAATAAATTTCTTGAGTGGGTGAGATTAATATTTATTTAACTGAATAAAAGATGCACTCTGTTTTCAACTCAAAAAAATGCAGCCTTATATGTCCAATTATCAGATTACACATCCACTAGTATTTATTTATTTACATGAATATGTATCAAGACTTATGGTGAGTGTACATGTATATATATATGTATATGTATGTGTAAATTCTACCAAGCATGGGTGTGCAGTGGTTTGAAGTACTGGATGGTTTATTGGGTCCTTCATGGAAAGCATTGGGATTAGCCTTCAATTGCACTTTCCTCCTCTTTGGCTCTGTGATACAGCTCATAGCTTGTGCAAGGTTAGGGAATTTTTTTTTTTTCAAATCTCATGATTTTCCGTTATTTATTCAAATTAATGGAAAATAAATAATTGGTTTTTTATTTTATTATTTATTACAGTAATATATACTACATAAATGACCGATTGGACAAGAGGACATGGACCTACATATTTGGGGCATGTTGTGCCACTACTGTGTTCATACCATCGTTTCACAACTACAGAATTTGGTCATTTCTTGGGCTTGGAATGACCACTTATACTGCTTGGTATTTGACCATTGCTGCCTTTCTTCACGGCCAGGTGGGTAATTTTGATCAACGGTCCTGATCTTCCCAAACCTCGGTAAAATCTGGTTTAACCGTGTACTTTTTTTACTGTTTTACAGGTTGATGGAGTAACTCATTCCGGGCCCACAAAGCCGGTGCTGTATTTCACTGGCGCAACTAATATACTGTATACTTTCGGCGGACACGCCGTCACTGTGTAAGTGATTCTTTCAATTTTACGAGGAAAAGTAACTTCTATACACAAAGACGCAATATTAAATTATATATATATATACATAGCACCTATATATGTTGTACTCAAAGCATATTTCTATATTTATATGTTAGTGACTTTGTTTGCAAACTTTTGCCTGCCAATTTTGGGTATAAGAAATAGACTTAAAATCTACTCCATCCTTCATAAAACAAAGTGTTCATTTTTTATTTTTTTTTTCATCCTAAAATAAATATTTTATTTAAAAAGTCAAAATATTTTATCATACCACTTTATTCATTTACCCTTCATGCATTAAAATTATAAATTATTTACATAATAAAATATCACATCACTATTGTGGGACCAAGGATAAAATTGATATTTCATTCATTACCAAAACATTTTAAAAAATTAAATTCCCCAAAAGAAATTTATAAATTGGGACAAAGGGAGTATAAGAAAGTAATCGGCATTCATTCTTTTTTAAGTATTTTTTAGTTACATGTGCAAGTTATATTCGACCTCATTAGCGGAAGGATGAACCCCGACAAACATTACACATAGAAAAGTAGAAAAAACAAAATCAAGAGCAATTTAGGGTATACTTGATTTGAATATCTGAAAACTGTTCTGGATAGACCTGTTTGGTTTGTATTTATGAAAACAGTTTTCTGTTTTTCAAAAATTGAAAATAAAAAAATATGTATAAAAATTTGCTTGATTCAGTTTTCTGAAAATTCAACTACAAAAATATATGTTTTCAGAGAACTCATTTTTATTGTTCTCATAAAATTATTTTTTATTCTTTGAATTATCAAGAATAATTTTTATAAATATAAAGGAAGTAGGCCCTTATCTTTTGTCTTCTTCTTTATTTTTATCTTCTGATATTGATATCGTATTTCATAGAATAACAATTCTTAATTATTTGCAGTAAAGACCCAGAATCTCTTGTACTCGACAATTATTGAATTTTTATCCCAAAAAAAGTTTACTCTATTTAAATAGCCAATTAAATGGACTCAACTATATTTCATATACGGTATGAATACTATATCACCAAGAATTGTAATTTAATGATACTATATTTAAGTCAAGAGTGTAATAATTTTAAATAACATATAAATAGAAAGGGGCCATGGTATTAATATTTAGGGGCATTGATTTTCACAGGATCAATCAGTGAAAGACGGAATAAAAATTGGTCTTTATATGTATTTTGCGAACGTGTACGACACTGTCTCTATCTGCCATTTCCTACCCAAAATGGCTAAATGGAGATTTCATTGCGTTGAATTTATGCATGTTTATTCTTTATTGTCATCAGCAAAAGCTGTACTATAATTAAGTCCTTATTCTCCTGCTTTGAAATCATGACTTATGGTTGTTTATAAAATAAATGTTTCCTTAAATATGTCATTAATTTTGGTTCTTATTTTCAACTCTTATTGTTAATATCTGTTTAGTTAAAGTAAGATAAAGTAAAATGTCCATTTCACATCTGTTTATGCTGGTATCATACTAATGCCATTCATACTCACATGAAAAGTAAGACATTCGGAATACTTGACAATTCTTAGAAATAAAAGAGGAAAAATAAACCGCACATTCATTTTCTCCTCGCTTTTTTTTTTTTTCTTTGCTTACTAAAGTGGAATTAATGTCAATAATAACTATTGATGAACGAACCAAGTACAAAGACCCTTTTACGAGAATAAGGACTATTAAAGTGAGTTTATTCGCGCATAGCTAGATTGAAACAAGTCTATTTTTAGAAGCCATCATTAATGAGGCTAGCATACAACTTATATGGTGATTTGGATGATATCCGTGCCTCTTCGGAAGCAATAGAGAATAGACCGAATGAATAGTTCCCTTTTATTTTTTCCAAGTACAATTACAAAGGGTTGTATCATCACTTTTATACCTATTAATAAAATGAGAGGGTAAAACGATTGCCTCCTTTCTTGTTATTTTGTGATATCTGGACCAGCTTGCGCACACCTCGACTAATTTACGGAGGGACCTTGTTATTATTGCTCTTAACAAAGCTAGTCTTTCTATTCTATTTACTACTAGTTACTCAAGCCCAATGCATATAGTGACTTCACTCGATTCTGATGAAGGATGATCTTGGATTCCTGGGAATGTTTACAGGGAAATTATGCACGCAATGTGGAAACCTCGAAAATTCAAGTACATATATTTGTTCGCCACATTCTATGTGTTCACCCTTACACTTCCGTCAGCTGCAGCCGTGTATTGGGCGTTCGGTGACCAACTTCTCAACCATTCCAACGCCTTCTCCCTCCTCCCGCGTAATGGCTTCCGTGATGCAGCTGTTATCCTAATGCTCATCCACCAGGTATATATATGACATAGGACATCTATTTGAATCAAATACACAATAATTGCCTCAAAAGAAAAATGAAAACCCGGCCATCAATTAAACTATATATATTTAGGTCGCACAATTATTATATGACAAATCAATGAATGTGCCTATTGTTTTTGCAGTTTATAACATTTGGATTTGCATGTACGCCTCTGTATTTTGTGTGGGAAAAAGTGATAGGGATGCATGACACAAAGAGCATATGTTTACGGGCGCTAGCCAGGCTGCCAGTAGTGGTACCAATATGGATCTTGGCCATTATATTTCCCTTCTTTGGGCCTATCAATTCAGCTGTGGGAGCACTCTTGGTCAGCTTCACTGTCTATATCATCCCTTCTCTTGCCCATATGCTCACTTACAGGAAGGCCTCCGCACGTCAGGTAATCTCTCCGTTTCCCTCATTACCTCTCACTACCATATGCATTGTCTAGTGTCTACTCCCACCCCTTTTGTTCCCTCACCGTAATAATTTATGTGCGCAAAATAAATAAATTTGTGCTACGGAAAATCGAGATGGCAGGTAATAAGGGTCCCATTGTGAAACTCAACTAATCTAATGGAAGACAGATTTTACTGGTTTTGGGTAATTTGACTACCCAAGTCATTCCTCTGCTAGGAAAACAAAAGGGACTAGTGCTCCCAGTCTTTTGCATTTTAACTCAAAAGTGACTGAGAATTCCCCCTAGAGAGTACAGTGGTAGGGAAATGGAAATATATGATATAAGATGTGTTTGGTGGCATGTCATTTCATTCAGTTAACATGTTATATCAATCAATATAGGACAGTGACACTCCTAAGCTGTACAAACTATTGTAACTGTATCTTGGAATGAGCTGGCTAGCTGACCCACTGAATCTACCCCTTGTTAGGATACCACAACTTTGCTACAGTCTATTCACATCCAAGCAGACAAACTTGGGCAATCAATTCTATTTGGTGAATTTAGCTTTAGGAAGATAATACTGCTAATAATTTTTTTTTTTTTCTGTCTAGTTAGATTACATTTTGACCCAGGTTTGCCGTACTGTACGATACATTTCGTATAAGTTACAACCTTATTCGGAACATTTTTGGAAAGTGATGATAGCATCAATACATGTCCGTCTGTTACACCCTTTAACGTTATTGCGATTGCTAACCATGTTTTTAACGGAATGATACATCTCCCTTGAATTCCCGTGTCCTTACACATATACCTATATATGTTATCCCATATATGATGCTCCTAGTTTATTTTATGCAGAATGCAGCAGAAAAACCTCCATTCTTTCTCCCGAGCTGGACAGCGATGTACGTGTTGAACACATTCGTGGTCATCTGGGTGTTTGTCGTCGGATTTGGATTCGGAGGGTGGGCTAGCATGACCAATTTCATAAAGCAAGTTGACACTTTTGGGCTCTTTGCTAAGTGCTACCAGTGCAAACCACCAGCAGCAGCAGCACATCACTGAGTTTGGAAGTCACTGAATCACACCATTTTTAACATTCTCATATGCTGTGGGGCTTTACGTAGGCTTCCTCCTTTTGTTCAGGGCATCTATATAAAAACATCTATAGATGATGATGTTGAATGGTGATGATGTCTTAAGTATCATTGCATACTAGTTAATTTGGTTTCAGTACTATATGGAATATGAAATGTGTTAAATATTAGAATCTAGCATATTAATTAGTCATTATATTTAGAATATTAGTTTCAGCATTGTGGTTTTGAAAATGGCATCCGTCAATTATAAGTGATCACTCAATTCAGTCTCTAAGAATACTTTTGAGTATTGTTTATTTATGGTATGTTCTAGACAACAATCATGTTGAGTAGGGGTGAACAAAAATCCGCAAAATCCGTATGTCCAATCTGTCCAATCCGATCTGGATATTTTGGATTGGATTTTTTATGGATTGGATTGTACATGGATTCAAAAACACCCAATCCGGTATTTTATGGATCGGTCCTGGATTGCATTTTCAATAATCCGGTTAATCTAGTCCAATCCGGTACTGTTCATATATATTTCAATATATAAAATTAATAATATATCACATAATATATTATTTTAAATTAAATTATAATATCTTAAATAAGTAATATACTATTAAAAAATAAATCATAATATTTTATTTTATACAAATAATTATCCATATCTATTCATACTATTGTAAAAATGTAAGTCATTTATAATATTTTCATACATTAAAACATTCGCCACTATTACAATTTTCAGAAAAAATAGAAAGGAAGACTTTCTATTAGTTATTTACCATTATAAATGGCCTCTAAAATATTCTTATACATTTATTCTATTTGAAAAATTACAATTAAGTTTTAATCTATTAAGACTTTAATAACAAAATCCAAAAAATATCATTAAAGTACATTACTACATTTTACTATTTCAATGCAAGTATTTTCTTTAAAAGAAAGTGTATATAACAATTATAAAAGAAAATGAATGAATACCCCCCAAAAATAATATTTTATAATTATTACTAAAATATTATTGTGGTGTGAAATATTTTTCATGCAAGGTTTTAATATAAGTCAAAATTTTAAGCTATGTATATTTCAATGGCTAAATAAGTTGAGCTTGTTGTGTGTATAAGTGTCTTGAACTAAATAAATGAATAAATTAAACTAGAATGAATAAAAAAGATAATTTATCAAGATTGGGAGCCGAAGATATAGTAACCCTAAACCGTAAACCGTAAACCCTCAAATGAAATATATAGTTAAAAGTTTTCATTATTTTATTTTAAAAATAATTTTAAAGTTTAAATAACTTATTTTTTTTTTAAACACATAGATTTTGTATAGTTTAAATATATAGTTTAATTTTTTTAAATAACTCTAAAGTTTATATATTTTTCTTATTTTGTTTAAATATTACGGTATATGAAAGATATAGTTAAAAGTTTTTACTATTTTATTTTAATAATTTTAAATTTTAAACAACAACACTTATTACTTTATTTTTAATTTTAATTTTAAGATAATTGATTTAAATTAGTATATATATTTATATTTAAATTGAGGGTAATTTAATTGAAAAGGGTAATTAATTAAATTATTTTTCTTATTTTGTTTAAATATTACGGTATATGAAAGATATAGTTAAAAGTTTTTACTATTTTATTTTAAAAATAATTTTTAAGTTTAAACAACAACACTTATTACTTTATTTTTAATTTTTAATTTTAAGATAATTGATTTAAATTAGTATATATATATATTTTAAATTGAGGGTAATTTAATTGAAAAGGGTAATTAATTAAAATATATATTTTAAAATGATATGAGGACAATTTATAACAGCCATCAGATTATTCATCCAACGGCTGCTAAAAGCCCTAAGAGGTCTTCACTAGGTTAGAAACTTAGCGCTTCCATATCTCACGCTTCTTTCTCTCTCACGAACGAGACACCCATCCCTCTCACGCCGATTCTCATCGCTTCTCTTTTTTTACCAATTTTCACCTGCTCTGGTTTATTCTCTTACCTCCAGCGACAACTTACTCGTCCTCTTCTACAGCGGTAATATTTCTTATATGCTAATTTTAAAGTTTAATTTCTGTAATTTTAAAGGGTCTATATGATGTGTTCCAGATTCTATTGGCTTTTAGTCCTGTTAAAATTTTGAATTAACTGCGAATGGATTTTTTTTCTAGTGCGGAGAATTGGACTCTGTTTGGTTTTCTGTTCTTTTTCTTAGCAACCAAACAGAGTTTAGAATTAGGGTTATCTGTTGTTGTTTGCTGTGTTGCTGTTTTCATTTGTTTTCGTTTGGAATTATACTTGTTAAATTTTGGGTTATTAATTTTATGATAGTGTAATTGTTTAATTGGATATTCGACTTATAAAACTAGAAGTTGTCTATATCATGTGAATATTATATGTATATGTTTGTGTAATATGTAACAACTCATTCTCAATTGGAAGTTGCAAATTCTAAAATACCATATGCTATGGGCTTCTTTCTTTTTCTGTACGTTGATTTTGACATATATATATCTATGTGTGTGTGTGTGAATTTATGTGTTTACCATCTAAAATATCATTTTCATTTGGAGGTAATGTTTCCTGAAATACTCAATTTGGGGACTTTTTATTTTTTTTCCTGTCTGTGTGTATATATGATACTAATAGAATTTAGTAAGGTAAAAGATCAATTTGGAGAATTTTTGAATATATAAAGCGAAAATTGCTGATCAATAATTAATGTATTGAAGTAATAGCTTGATCCTACACATATTTATGGTACACAAATTAATGTATTGAAGTAATAACTTTCATTTGGAGGTAATGTTTCCTGAAATACTCAAATTGCTGATCAATAATTTATGTATTGAAGTAATTGTTGATCATATTCTTAGATTTTTAGATTTTTTACAATTTAAAATTTGGATTGTGATCCTACACATATTTATTTCATGTTTGAGTCATTTATTTTGAATAGAAGACAATTATTGGATTATTGGTTGATATAAACAGTTAATTTATATATAATTTCATTTATTGTAGATGTCGAGTGTTGGAGATGCAGGAAATCCTATTGATATTCATGAAAAACAAGTATAGGTGAGTTATCCTAAGAGAAAAAATCATAAAAAATCTGATGTTTGAGATCATTTCATAGAAATTTCTAAGAAAGATGGAGGAGGTGTTACATGTAAATATTGTAATCAAACTTATCAATGGATAAGTGAGAATGGAACTACTACACTAAGAAAACATATTGTAAAGTGTTCTAAGTATCCTTACAATATGGATAAGAGTCAAACAACTTTATCATTTCAACTAGTAAAGGAAGAAGGCGGTGCAAGTAATTTGGGTGTTTGGAAGTTCGACCAAGAACTTGGTAGAGAAGCCGTTAACAAGATGATAATTATAGATGAGTTGCCTTTTAGTTTTGTGGAACGTGAAGATTTTCGCAATCTTCTTAAAGTGTTGCAACCTAGGTTTAAGCTCAATAGCCGTTTTACAGTTGTAAATGATTGTTTGGTCTTGTATGCTAATGAGAAAAAAAAGATTAAGAATTTATTAGCTATATCAAACCAAAGAATTTGCATCACTACGGATACATGGACCTCACTCCAAAATCTTTCTTACATGTGTCTAACGGCTCACTTTATTGACAAGGGTTGGAAATTACACAAGATGATTCTTAACTTTTGTGTAGTTTCAAGTCACAAAGGCAAAACGATTAGTGATATGGTGGATACATGTTTGAGTGAATGGGGAATAAATAAACTTCTTACACTTACGGTTGACAATGCAAGTTCAAATGATACCGCTATGTCCCACTTAAAGGAGAGTTTCAATAGAAAAAATGAATCTTTTATTTTAGGAAGTGAATACTTTCACATGAGGTGTTGCGCACATATCCTTAACTTAATTGTGAAATATGGGTTAGTTGAGTTGAAAGGTCCAATAACTCGTATCCGTGGGCCGTGAGGTATGTTAGGAGTTCTCTCGAAAGAGAGAAACATTTCAAGCATTTTGTAACTATGGAAAAGATAGCATCTAAAAGTATTTTATGCTTAGATATTCAAACTAGGTGGAACTCTACATATCTCATGTTGGATGCCGCCCTAAAGTTTTAAAAGGAATTTCAAAGACTGAAAGAAGAAGATGTACCATTTTCTTTGGCACTTAGCGATGGCCAACTTACCACGAATGATTGGGATGATGCTCGGATTTTTAGGGACTTTTTGAAAAAATTCTATGATGCCACTAAAAGTTTTTCCGGTTATTTGTATGTGACTTCAAATGGATATTTTCATCAAGTTCATAATATTGAAAGAGAGTTGTCCATAGCCATAAGGAGTATGGACCATCGCTTAAGTGGCATGGCTATCAAAATGAAGAGCAAATTCGATAAGTATTGGGGGAGCATTGAGAAAGTGAATATGATGTTAGTGATTGCCGTTGTGTTAGATCCTTGATTCAAGTTGGACTATGTGCGTTTTTGTTATTCTCAAATTATTGATTTTACCAAATTGTATGATCTAATTAGTAAGATAATGACGGTATTAAACCGAATTTATCTTGAGTGTGAAAACCGTCGGGGTACTTCATCTTGCAATCAAGTTTCTAACTCCATGGAAGTTGATAAATCAAGTAGTGGGGCAAGTGAAAGTAGTGAAACAACGAGTAATTTAAATGTAATCAATATGGCACAAATGACATATTTAGAGCATTTGAAGAAAATAGGAAGTGGGGGGAAATCGGAAGTGGAGAGATATTTGGAAGAAGCTACTTGTAACGACGACAAGGTTACTTTTGACATCTTATTGTGGTGGAAAGTAAATTCTTCAAGGTATAAAATTCTATCTAATGTTGCACGTGATATCTTAGTTATTCCCGTTTCAACTGTTGCTTCTGAGTTCGCCTTTAGCACGGGGGGTCGTGTCCTTGATCAATTCCGTAGTTCTCTTACTCCTAAAGTTGTTGAAGCCTTGATTTGTGCACAAGATTGGTTACGTGCCTCGCAAGTTCCGATTCAAATTGAAACACAAATGGACGAAATTGAAGCACTCGACTCATTTGATTTCCAATCAAGTAGGTTTATTTATTCATTATATATTAAGTACACTTTATTTATTCCTTACAATTTATTTATAGTTATTTGTTCATAATTAACTAAAATTAGTTTTACTTTTGTAGGTATAACTGATGCTTGAGGAGCTTTGAAGGTGATGCCGCACTTTTGAATCAATCCGTTGAAGTTTTCGGATGTTATATGAATATTTTGTTTATTTACTCCAACTTTTATTATTTGGTTTATGTGTAATTTGCTGCTAAAACTATGTCAATTTGCTTGGGAACAAATTATTAGTGGTAATTTGTCATTTTGCTTGGGAACAAATATGTCAATTTGTTTGAAAATGTGCAGGCAGTAACTAGCAAAGTTATATGATGGATCATTTTGCTTTGGAACAAAGTATGTCAATTTGCTTGAAAATGTGCAGACAGTAACTAGTAGTTAACAATATGGCACCAATAAGAAAATAAATGTAATAGACCCACTAATAAATCTTTATTTCTTCTCTTACTATCTTTATTTTTTTAAACTTTCGATCCGTGAATCCGATCCAAACCAATCTGGCTCATCGCGGTCCGGTTTGGATTGGATCCGTTGGACAAATGGATTGGACTGGATTCATAAATGCTGAATCCGGTATTAGCGGATTGGATTGAAAATACCTCCAATCCGGTCCAATCCGGTTCGTGCTTATCCCTAATGTTGAGTGTTAGATAGGTCATTTTGGTTTCAATGACATTTACAAGTTTTGACAAATGCGAAAAAAAACATTAAAGTAGTGAAGAATACATGTGTAGTGCAAAAGTGAGCATATTGAGTAAAAATGTCTCCCGGAGGGCAAAAACGGCATTTCCAAAGCCGTCGATTCAAGCAAAAAGTCTTGGGGAGTTAAAAGGGTCATTTTGGCACAATTGCGGAGAAAAGTGATTTTCATGAAAAAGCTTACGCCTATAGAAGCAAAAAATGGCTAGAAAGTGGATATCTACGCTCACGCTACGCCTGAGCCTATGCCAGACCTATGCCTTAGGCGTAATTGCGGCAGGAAAAATTAAATCCTGTTGCTATGTCGATTCTTCCCCATTTTGATTCTATGATGCGTGGACAACTCCTATACCTTGGTATACGTGTAATACATATAATATACATCAGAGATTAGGGTTTTGCTGAGTTGGATGTGAAATTACAAGAAAGGGAAAACTTAGGGTTTTCCTCAGCTATGGTCTATAAATACCAAGGTCTTCTATAGATGTGAAATAGCCTTTGAGCCATTGAGAGATCTCTGCAAGTTTTCTACAGATTCATATTATTCTACAGAGATAGAGATAGTGAGAGAAAATATCATTGAGTGATTCTTCTAGTTCTCTCTTGTTTTGGATTTGATTATATCGCGCTTCTACATCGACGATCTTATGCACGATTGAATGACCTAGATTCTGAAAAACCTACACACTGCTGATTGCAACTTGGTTGCTTTGATTCGTTTTGAGAAGTGGAGCCGTCTGAGTACTGAGATCGAAACGAAAGCTTCGCGGAGCCCAAGTGAATCTAAACTTTCAGAATTCGAGTGAAGAACAACAAATTATAACGGTTGTAAGTTTTGTTTTCATAGAGTCTGTACAAATTCTATAATTCATATATAATGCATCGATACCCGAGTGTATTCGTGGTTTTTACTTGGAGTCTTTCCAAGGTTTTTCACGTAAAAATATCGGTGTCTTCTCATGATTTATTTTCTGCACTTATATTTATAATTGCTTGATTTATCTAATTCAAAAATTAGGGTTTGTGATTGATTAAAATTGAATTTCCACTAGATAATTTTAATTGATCATAAAATCGATTGAAACCCTATTCACCCCCCTCTAGGCTAGTTTCATTAATCGTTTAGGAAATTTCACAGTAAAATTGTTATTAAACTAATTTACTAAAGAAAAAGAATGGGAAAAACTTATTTAAGAACCTGCTGAAGTTAGATTACATGTGAGTTCTACATTACCCTTTAATTAATCTGACATGTGAGTACACATTATTTTTAATCAAAAGTTCAAAACCTTTATGATCAACTCTTTTGTTTGTTTAGTTATTAAGTGGGAAAAAGAATTTCGTTTTTTATTTTTCTAACATCAAACAAAAAATGGAAAATATCACTTACCTCCATTGAGGTTTTGCCATAATTACACGCGCTTCCCCTTAGTTTTCATTGGATGCATCGAAGCTCCATTTAGGTCCGACGAAGATGTAAAATTATGAAGCAACCTTCCATTATAATATGCAATTTCAGGTGAAGATATTTTGTTAACTGAAATGACTTTGTTACCTGTTAACTCGAGGATTTTTCCAAGGTTAATAATACCCGTTTTGATGTTAACAACAAATTACATGTGTTTTGTACTAACGACAAGATCGAGTTTAATGTCTCAGTTAAGCAAGAAATGCACCCGGGATTGCAAAGCAAGAATTATGTAAAGAAGGACAAAAACGTCTTTTCAATTCGGAAAGCTTGAAGATTAAAGAAACAAGACTTGGGGTGATAGGATGGTGTGTGAATTGTACTAAAAGGTAAATTTATATTTGTTCACATTGTCTAAAGCTCAAGTGTCAAACCAATCCAATCCTTGCCTTAGAAAAACTTCAAAGAAACATAGTTTAGGGGATTGCAGCCGACTGATGAGCCTTAGACAACCAACTGATTCAATTCAAAGGTTTTCAACTTTTTGAAAACTTTTGAGCAACCGACTGATGAGTGTGATGCAACCGACTGATTTAAGTCAAATGTTTTTAAGTTTGTGAAAACCCTTGAGCATCCGACTGAATCAATTCGAAGGTTTTTCAAGTTTGTGAAAACCCTTGAGCAGCCGACTGATGATATGATGCAGCCGACTGAATGAAGTCTAAGGTTTTTGGTTTTGAAAGTTACTTTGGGCAGCCGACTGAATGTTGGCGTGCAACCGACTGATGATAGCCATCAGTCGACTGATAAGAGTTATGCAACCGACTGCTTCTGTAGTCAAACGGTTAGTAAGGTGCATTTATGATGTTCAACTACCTCCAACTACCACCACTCTCACTCTCCCAACTAAAACTTTACTATATATATATATATATATGATGTGATAAGTTGCTTGGATCACCAAGAAAACCTAAGACAAATTCTCTTGCATTCAAAGCTTAGTTATTATTCACCTACATTCTTGAGAATCATAAAGGCTTTGGTAGTGAAAGCTTGAAGCATTAAATTGCAATCATTTCTAAGAGAAACTTGTCTCTTGATCACATTTATTCTCTAGAGCCAAAAATCTCATTTATTATAGGGAATCTAGATCTTGAGTTGTCAAACCTATCACCAAACACTTGAGCTTAAAACATTGTGTTCATCTATAAAACCTTAAGGGTTTTGAGTGTTTTTGAGTGATCTCTTTTATCTTGTGAAAGATTTGTGATCTAGAGTGAGTGAAGCTCTAGATCTCCAAGGGAGGTTTGTTCCTTTGGTTGAGAGAGAAACTCGTTAGCTTCTTTGTAAAGGTTTACTCTCCACCTTAAAGGAAGAGCCTTAGTTAAAGGTTTTAGGAAGTCTCCGGGGAGAGCTGAGGAGTAGCAGCTACCGAACCTCGAAAAAATATCTTGGCGTCGATAGTTTGATTATCCTTTCTCTAACTCTTTACTTTGTTATTCATTACTTAGATATTTATCTTGCTTGATTCATTATTGAATATTGCTTTCATTATTTTTTTTGCTAGCATAATAGAACTTGTGTATCTTGTGATTAACATTCTTTATCGAAAAGAGTTAGATTAATTTTTTAAATACCTTATTCACCCCCCTCTAGGGTACTTTAGTGACTTACATTACCCATTAGGGTTTGGGCGGGAATAGAAGAGAAACCCTAAAGGGCCTTTTCACCTGCCACCTCACCTTTTTGCACACATACACAAAAATCTCTTAGAAAGGGAAAAAAATGGAGTCCTATTCTTCAAAGATTTCTCTCATCCTCATCAATATTTTCAAGCTTTGATTTTGCTTTCTTCTTTTCAGCCACAAACGAACTTGAATCCTTGATGTGAGTTTCATACTTTCGTCAAAATTGTTTGCCTTCGTTTTTTGATGAATTTTTTCCTGGGTTTTCTAATGTTGATCTTCAAAATGGTGTTGATTTTTGTTTTTCATAGTGAAGTAGAGATGGAACTTTGGGGCTTTAGTTTGTATTTTGTAGATCTTTGCATATTTCTGAAGATCTTTGCTATTGTGAAGGTACTTATCAGATTTTGTGACTTTCTTAGGGTTTTCTTTGTTGTTGGGTAAGGGTTTTGGTATTCTAATCTTAAGTCCCTCTTTGATTTTGTGGACGTTTTGAAAATTTTTCTTTGTGATTATGATTTTTTTTTTTTTTGGAAAAAAAAACACTTAGATATGCTTCATGCATGTCCAATATAATCATAAATTTAGGGTCTTGAATTTTTTTTCAAGTTTTGGATACATATTGTATGCATAATTTGGTGTTATAAATGTTGAGATGTTAGGGTTTAGTTTTGGCCATATACATAATTTTGTTTTGTGTTTTGGTTGGGAAATATGCTTAGATATGCTTGTTTACAGATGGATGATCATGTGTATGATATTATTATGTACTACAAGACGACTAAGAAAGCTATTTACAATATTGATCCTGATAGATAGTACTATAACAATATGATGGATGATATTTTACAAGTCTGTTTAGAAGGGGTTACCATTACCATTTATTGTGTGTTGCCTAACACTTGTGAAAAAAGAATAGTCCAAAGTGATAGTGATATCTTTAACATTTTTAGGTTGCATGCAAATCCTTATCAAAGATTTATTCATGTTCATGTTGTGGTAGATAATGTTGAAACTCTAAACATGGTTAATGAAAATGGTGAGAGTCTTGTAGTTGATATGGATGTTGGTAACATGGGTGGTGGTTAGAGGGTTGATAAAGAGAATTTTGTTGTTGAGAGCTCTAGGGAGATGGCTAGTGAGAGGTTTGAGGAGAGTGATGGCTCAGGTTTTGGTGAAGTTAATGATTCTGAAGATGAAGACTACATATATAGGTTTAGTGACGAGGATACATCATGGAGAGAACTAGAATCTAGTGACACTGAACTAAAAGATGAAGTACCTTTAAAGGGCGTTAGTAGCTCTCAACCTGCCCTCATATGCAATTGAGCTTGTAAGGACTAATCTAGGAACCTTTGTTATGATTAAGAGAAGTAGGCCATATCTGATGTATAATCCTGTCTTTAACAAAATATTCATTTGCTTGGAGGCACTTACCACTAGTTTCAAGAAAGGGTGTAGACCATTTATTTGTCTAAATGACTGTCATTTAAAGGGACTCTATGGAGGTGTTCTACTTGGAGGCAGTCCATGGAAACAATGATCTTTTTCCATTGGTATATGTTGTAGTTGCAAGTTAAGGAAGAGATAGCTGGGGCTTCTTCCTAACACATTTGTAGACTATGATTGGAGATGAATTTGAAGACAAACCATGGATTTTATGTCTGATAAAAAAAGGTATTTCACAGAATTGAAAAAAGTCAATCTTTTTTTTTTCTATTCATTTACTTTCATGCATTCTTTAAATCTTTGTTATTACTTTGTATAGGGTTTGGACTCTGCAATGTTTGACATCTTCCCTAGTACAAACTATAGATTATGTTGTAGACACTTATTCAACAATTTCAAAAGGAACTTCTTTGGTTTTTTGGTTAGGAAATACTTCTAGAAGGCTGCAAGGGCCTATAACAGGCCTGAATTTGAAGATGCCACACAACATGTAAGAAACCTTCACAAGAAGGGTATAACCATTTAATGGAGCTCCCAGTTTTTTAATGGTCTAGGTATGCATTTGATGAAAATGTGAAAAATGATCATGTCACTAACAATCTGAGTGAATTATTTAATAACTAGGTGGGTGCACAGAGAGGTAATATGTTTTTGGGTCTGCTAAAATGGATTAGGATGTTATTGATGGGAAGGATTCAAAAGAGGTATGAGGTGACATGTAGTTGGGAAACAATGGTGACTCCCAATATCAGAAAGAGGTTGAATCAAGTAATAAAGCAATCAAGACAATGTTCCGTGATCTTTGCTGGAGGGGATGAATTTGAGGTAATGAATGATGGTAGGACAATCGTCATTGACCTAGGTGCTAGGACTTGCATATGTAAGGCTTGGAAGATTTCTGGCATCCTTCGTAAGCATGTTACTGCAACAATGGCTTACAAGAGAATGAATATTGAGCTGTTTTGTGATGAAAAGTTTACTAAGAATGCCTATCTTGAAGCCCAGGTAAAAATGATACATCCAATTCCTGATTATAAGCTATGGCAACCTGCTGAAGGTGATCCCCTACAACCTTCTCCACCTCATAGAAGACCTGGTAGGCCTAAAAAGGTTAGAAGAACAGAAGCTGATGAACCAGTTCCAAGGAAAAGTGAAATGAGATGATCAATGACAGTTAGGTGCACCATTTGCAAGGGTTTTTGCTTACTTTCTCTCTTTCACTTTAAATTTAGAATTTGCAATCACCCAAAATAACTGATTTTTTGGACTGAATTCAATCTGCTATAATTGGAAGGGGTGTTATTAGCTCTCAACCTATCCCTGGAACAAGAAATGTTGGTGCAAGGACAACTTCTGATATGGTAAGATCGGACATTATGTTGTTTTAATTAATTGGTCATGGCGAAAAAAATTTAGCAGCTTCATTTATTTATTCCACAAGCAATGTGGTAACTGCCATGATGTTAAATCCCTTTTGAAGACATTTTTTGGTTTTTTTCTTGATGGAGCGGTGATGAGGAATTATGGTTTCTTTTTGTAATGATTCGGCTAGTACAAAAAGAATTCATAATTTGTTGGCTTAGCTTTTGAGACATTTTAAGTTTGAACCTTTTTTCTAATGTCATTTGCTGCTTGATGCATGTTAACAATTTATGCTGATTTTTGGACAAGTTAAACTCTATTTTTATGTTTTTGGAAAAGTTGAATTATGATCCTATTGTAAGGTTGTGTTAACAGTTGAGTTGGGTACTTATTATAAGAATTTGACTTCTTTTTGAATTGTATTCAAGTTGGTTACTCTTTGTAATGATTTATCTTTGATGTGAAGTTTATTCCATGCAACGATTCATTTCAAACTTACAACAAATGAAACACTTTATTAGGACATGAAATGTAGGTTTCTTGCATTACATGAAAACATTGATTTAATAACATCTTACATGAAACTTTTGAACAATGCCAACAAAGATAACATCAAAGATGTGAACAACAAAATATAAAACTTCTGTTGTCCTTTTTGTGTTCAATATTTGTCAATTGTCTAGCCATAGCTTCTTCGTATTGCTTTAGATGAAAATTTCCTCCTTTACTTGAACATTTTCACTTCTGTTGGATTCATAATTGCTTGTGCCGATAGGGTTGCACCACTCCCACAGTGAGCACTTTCTTAGCTCACAACAGTAATACAATTTCCCTTTATTATTATTTGTGTCGGATAATGTACCCGTATAGCCGTCTTTTCACCACAAAACAACGAATTTTGTTGTATCTTAGACCCCTTCGAGGATGACCTCTTGAAGTATTGGAGCTTGTTTGAAACAATTGTTTTTCTTTTTGGTTATTGCAAAAAAAAAAAGTAGAAAAATATGAATATACTGTGAGTTGGATATGTATGAATATATTGTAGATGTAAACTATGAATATTATGCATATGTATGTCGTGTGAGAAATATTTTTTTTAGATATGTACCTTGAGAGATGGAAGCCAAGTAGAGAGAGAGATCTTGCTTTAGAGAGAGAGAGAGTTAGGTAGAGATTTGAGAGAAATGGAGGGGTTTTATAAAGAATCATGCAAGTGCACTTTGGTCTTTTCATTTAAGGCGTTTTAATATAATAGTTTTAATAAAATGAAAGAATAGTGTTAGGAGGGGTATTTATGGTACTTTAGGGCATAAAATTTAGTGATGTCATCAAAATATTCTTTGACCGGAATTGACTTTGGACGGAGGGGGGAAAGTGTTATGACGGATTTAACCTTGAGGGATGTACATGCTAATTTTGAAAACTAAGGGGACGCACGTGCAATTAATACAAACCTCAGGTGAGGTAAGCCATATTTTCCCAACAAAAAATTAGAGGTTTTATTTATTTGTTCTTTCTTTTGGTTCAAAAGAGATTTTTTTTTGGTAAATTAATCAATTCTTTTGTTGCACATCCAGAAAGTCCCCTTATGTTTTATATTTTTTATCTTATCTTGTTAGCTCAAAGGACTTTTCTATTGGTATTTGAAAAATCCTGGAAAAAATGATTTTGTTTCCAACGAGATAAAACAATATGTAAATGTATTTGAGAGTAAAGACATATACCGCTTGGCCATTAGGCCTTTGGTATTTTGCTTCAATTTTTTATTTGTAAAGAAAAACTTGAAGATTTAGTTCCGAGAAATATCTTTATTAATGGACCCTTTTCTTATACTCATTCAATTGGAAGTATTGATCTAATTAAAAAATTGGGAATGAGGGAAATAAAAGGAAGAAAAGGGACCTTTTTTTGTTTAGTATAGAGAAAGAGAAGGAAAATAAGGGAGGGTTGTCCCCTTTCTCCAAATTCGCCATATTGGTTCACACATTGAGAAACAAAAAGGAAAAAGTGACCATCTTTCTCATTCAAATATGTTTTTGTTACTTTCCATAAACAATATTGGAGTATATATTTTTATTAAGTGGAGTTGAGTTAACGATTTTATGTTTTAAGTTCCGAGGTCGTATTCGATTGCTTAAATGGGGATTTGGTATAACATTAAATTTGATGAGTACTTTGTTTTTGCTAAAATGCTGAAAAGGATGAAAATTGAGATGGAAGGATAGTACCAGAGATATAGAGATTTCCTCTTGTTGTTCGATTCGAGTATAAAAAGTGAAAAAACTTCTTATAGATTCAAAAAATTATATGCTCCACTTGACCCTCATGAAAGTTGTTTTTGGCTTCCTGGAATGAAAAAATATTTTAAAAAGTGTTTGACAAAATTTTTAGAAGAGCTCTTGAGCCTTGGAAGATCATTTAGAAAAAGTTAGGGGATATCAGCTTCTCAAAATAACTTTTGCTTATCTTTTTCTTCTGTGTAAAGTCAGAAGCAAAAGCTATGGCAAACAGGACCTCAAGAAAAGAAAGCTCTTTTCTCGTGTTGTTTGATTCGAGTATAAAAAGTGAAAAAACTTCTTATAGATTCAAAAAACTATATGCTACACTTGAGGCTCATGTGTCTGAAGATTAAAAAGGTATTTTTAGATATAAGAGGGAAAATTAATAAAACTAAGAGTTTTGTTAACTTTTTTTTGGTGGCATGATTTAATCAGGAAATTTAGTGTGATTATAAAAACATATGGAGAATTTTTAAAAAAAATTAAAACATATACCACTGTGCAAACTTTGCATAGATTTTCAATGAGATCAAAGGATAATGCTCATCTCAATTTATAATTTTACCAGAAATGACAAATGCGAATACTGTAAAATCCAGCTGGTGACAATTTGGCTGTAATATTCAAGTTTTTGTTGTGAGAGGAGCATGTTTTGGTTCGTAATACTTTTAAAAAGTGCCGATACCAGTACGCACTCATTTGATATTCTGTTTTAAAATGGATTACCTTCATTTACACCCCCTCAGGTTTGCTTTTACTGCAATCGTACCCCCTAGGTTTGAGAATCTTCAATCACAACCCTTATTTTTCGAAACAATCATCATTTACACCCCCTCAAGTCTGACATCATCCAGAAAATTTATTTTAATACCTAAATTACCTTCAATGTTATCTCAGGTTCTTTTTGGAAACAATGATAGAGTTTTTTTTTTTTTTTTTTTTTTTTTCAATTTGACCCCCTCATTTTATTACCCCGCCACCACCACCATCCTTTGCGGCTTCATCACCATCCTCGTCCTTTGCGGCACCATCGAATTCAACCTTACCAACTATGACGCTGATGCTAACGCCGTCAACCAACAACTCATCAAGAGATGACACAATATGTAAAATCACACACATTGTATAGATATATTATTTGTATAATGGAGGGAGTGTGCATTCCACGTAAAAGATAGGAAAACATATAGATACATAATTGAAGGAGGCCTCACTTCATGACTATTTAAATACATGAAAAGACAAAATTCTTCATCATTTTTAACTTCTTTCCAAAAATCATTGAAGCAACACCAAGTAAGATAAAATTGTGTGTGTGTAGGTTCTTTTTCCACCAAGGATATCTTTATCCCTTTCTTTATTAGGTGGGTTGAGATATAGTGGTTTCCATTAGTGAGTATTATTTTAGGTTATGGTATATGTAACTTCCTTTTTGTAGGGACTTGTTTTAGTCTATCATTATGAATAGGGATATGACTCCACTGACTTCGTTTTCAACCCTAACATCACCTAAACTCTTGGACCCAAGATCACCACTTGGGACCAGAACCGCAAGATTTGGCTTGATCGCAACCCGGAGTTCCCCAATGGTAAATCTCAAATTATTCTTGTTACTGGATCCCACCCAAAACCTTGTGATAATGCAATTGGGGATCATTATTTGTTGAAAGCAGTCAAGAACAAAATTGATTATTGTAGGTTTCATGGGATTAAAATTATGTGTAATATGGCTTATGGGGTGGGGGTGTATATCTATATATATATATATGTGCAGGTAGAGGGTAGGAGTGTAGCCGGGGGGTGGGGGCAGCGACAGGGTGGTGGCAGCTGGTTGTCGGGGTTAGGGTGTTTGGATATATGGTTTTGGATTGAATATATGTTTGGATATAGGGTTAAAGATATTATATGATTAAATTGATTTAAGGGTGTTTGGTTTAAGGGTGTTTTAGACATTTCATACTATGAGGGGGTGTGATTGAAGATTCTGAAACTTGGGAGGGTGTGATTGAACTAAAAGCAAACCTGAGGTGGTGTAAATGAAGTTAACCCTTTTAAAATTGATATGTCCGACTTTATCGTTACCGTAATTGTAACTGAAATCAATACTGCTAGGTCCAAGACGCGGAACCATGCAGAGGAATTACCGGTAGACCAAGAGTGAAAAAACAAATGGCAGGATTAAAATTAACCATGTACGAAAAGTTATAACTTACAAATGACATCCTTAGTATGTGATCATCACTAGCATAAATTAATCATGTATTAAAATGCTATTTTTCACCCTAAAATTGAAAAAAAAAAATCTTATAAAACAAACAAATTAATCATTAGTCACTAATAACTCTATTTCATAACTTTTTATTTTTTCTTGAAGGATAAGAATGTAAAAGATTCCATCCGTGAAAAGTAGTATTATAATTGATTTAGTCCTTAGTACGGTGTCATACCAGGAACCTACATTCAAGTTATCATGTCAAGTTGATCCCCTGCCGACGGAGTACACCAATATATAAGGTTCTTAACAAGTTTTGGTGGAACTTCATCATGAATTATTATTCTGCTTCAAAACTATCAAAGAAAATTTTAAATATAGATGAAGTAAGTGCTCAATTTTACCTAATAACTAAAAACTTTTGATTCCCATCATGAAGTATTTTGCCCCGGCATCATTATTCTCTATCCGTAAATGTATTTAATTTATAGGTTAACTTCATTTACACCATGAGGTTTGTCCTATCATTACTTTGACCCCTTCAGGTTTGCATATCTTCATTTACATCCCCTGCTTTACCTAACTCAACTCATTTACACCCCCTGCTTTAGTTTATCAGTTTAACCCCTTCCAAAAAAATGCATTAATTCCTATTCTACCCCTCATCTAACTATTTGGATAAAAGTATATTGTTTGAAATGTTTTTGAAAAAAATTTAAATTTCTAGAAAACAAATAAAAAAGATATGTAAAAAAAATAGAAAAAGATGTTTTTTGAAAAAAATAAATTCGGGAAACTATAAATGTTTGAAAATATATATATATATTTTAGGGAAATTATATTTTGGAAAAAATATTTCTAGAAAATTATAAAATTTTCGCACTTTTTTTTTATATTTTTTTAAAAGTGCGAAATATTTATATTTTATTATAAAATTTTCGCACTTTTTTTAATTTTTTTTAAAAGTGCGAAATATTTATATTTTTTCCAGAAAATTATAAAATTTTCGCACTTTCCAGAAAATTATATTTTTTGAAAAAATATTTTCAGAAAATTATAAAATTTTTGCACTTTTTTTTTATATTT
The DNA here is from genome assembly GCA_963922005.1 of Cornus suecica. Taxonomy (NCBI): domain Eukaryota; kingdom Viridiplantae; phylum Streptophyta; class Magnoliopsida; order Cornales; family Cornaceae; genus Cornus; species Cornus suecica. Next base: position 19,255,445 of record OY998244.1, read on the forward strand.
TTGTACATATAAGACAATAATTTTTTTAAAATTTGAATAAGATTAATGGAATGGTAATTTGGACATTTCACTAGAATTTTGACCAAAGTCAAATGAATAGTAATTAGAGGGGGTGTAAATGAAGATATGCAAACCTGAGGGGGTGTAAATGATGATAGGACAAACCTCAGGGGGTATAAATGAAATTAACCCTTAATTTTTTTCCATACAAGTATATAGATATATTAGTTAAAGAGTATGTGTATAACTTGTGGAATGAAATCCTGTTAAAAATAATATATATAAAGCTATTGATAGGTGTCAAATGTTGTTCATTCAAGGCCACTAACTCGGTATTGTTAAGTCTTATTATCCCATTAGTTAGTATTTTTATGCGGTTTGCATGTCTAAGCGTGTTTCAGAAGCTTAATGAAGAAAATGAGCTATCTTTGGTAAATTAACCAATGATGTACTTGTGTCTACCCGAAAATAGAGAAAAATAGGAGTTTTCCAACAAAAAAGTGTCTTCTGGAAGGCAAAAATGACATTTTTTAGAGTTGAAACTTCGGTAAACATACTAACGGAGTCGAGGGGGTTCATACGGAGAAAGAATTAGAAAAAGTGATTTTCATATTTTTCCTATGCATGAGCTCTGCAGACAATAAGCAAAAAGTGGCTAGAATCACCATTTCTATGCATGAGTTACACACATGGCTAGGGAGCTACGCATAAGTCCTACACATGAGTTACGCTCAAGCATAGGGGTTAAGCGTAGGTCTAAACAGGTCCAAATAGAATTATTCTTGAGTCTAAATTCAAGAGCTTGAAGTCATCTTTTTAACAAAAAAAAGTACGTCTTAATCAGAGTTTTGTAGCTCGAGATATGATCAAAAGAGTGAGAAGTGTTTGTAGGAAAAAGCTGAAAACTGCAAATTTGGCCAAAATCCCAGTTTGACCCGAATTGATCCTTTTGACCTTGGATGACTTTGTGTTCAACTCCAACACTTTCAAGCACGTGTATAATATATATTTATATCAAATTAAAGGGGTTTGACTCAAAATTGAAAAGACGCACATCAAAGAGGAACGCTACTCCTAGTGGGACAAGTCTAATACAAGCAGAACTCTTCTTAACTTCTTCTATAAATACCAATGTCTGATTCATATTCAAGGAGTTTCTAAATACATAATTTACAGAACATTATCTTTGGAGATTTACATCTTTTGAAAAAGGGAGTCATTCAATCTTATAGATCCGGAACAGACGATCATGAAGGGCGTTTGTACATCAATGATGCAGTCTCCTTCCACCATGAGCAACTAAACCGGTATCTAGGGTTTTCAAACAAAACCCTAGCCAAGTAATGTAGTTTATTTATTTGTTTTAATTATAACGTGGGGAAACTGAAGACCACACCTATGATGATTGTGTAGATCAGAGACCGTAGTTATTTATGATAAGGGGTTTTATATTTATTCTATTCTTGTATTAGATTTAATGAATGCATTATCTCAATCAATCATATTTATCTGGTATTATCCAACATATCATAATTTTCTACACAATGGTGCTTAACACCCGAAACCCTAGATTTACACAGGCCATGCCTCGACGAGGTGATATAGACATGTTATAGTTTAATTTCATGTTGTATGAGTAGATTAGAGTAAAGTAAATAACATGCACTAATCACACTGTCCGGAGATGAGTTCTAGCGAATTCGGTGGACGTTATCCTTTTTGGGATGTATTCGACTATTTGCAGTACAATCTTATTCACGGTGATGGATTGACCTCTTGCAATTGAGCAAGTAGATAGCTATATCTAGGAATGGCAATGGGGCGGGTCGAGGCGGGGATCACCTTCCTTATCCATGTACCCGATTATTTTTCCCCGCCCCGTCCCCGATTAATTTTTTATTTTTTTGCCCCGCCCCGCCCTGTCCCCGGCAACTCCCTTCCCCACCCCACCCCCGCCCACCCCGTGCACCGATTACATATTATTTTCCCCCCAAATAACAATAAAATCCCAAAATCAAAACTAACTATAACATGAAATTGAGATAAAAATCAAACAATAAATCTATATGAAATCAAAATCAAAGATTTCAAAAACATAATAAACAACCCGTCAATACATGTTTATTCATATATATAGATATATATATATACACGGTAGTATTTTGGTAAAAAAATCATAGGTCAGATCCAGTCCTACGCACACAGAGAGAGAGAGAAAGTGAAAGAGTGTGTGTGTGCGTTTGACCGAATGAGTAGGTGTGTGTATGTGTGTGTGTGAATATTTAATTATAGGATATATTTGTAATACATGGAATATATAAGGGTATTAATATATGATATATGTATATATAAAGGTAATATATGATAAATAATTAATTGGGGCGGGGCGCTAATCGGGGAGGGGCGAGGGTGCCCTATGCCCACCCAGATTATAATCGAGGAATTGTTTTTGCCCCATACCCGCCCCGGTTAGCTAAACGGGGCGAGGCGGATTTTTTTGCCATCCCTAGCTATATCATGCGGTTAGTGGTGGAGTATGAAAATCCTAGTTTTTATCTCTACTATTCTTATCTTAATTTATCTTTATTTGCTTTATTAGTTAATTAGTTAATAAATCACACACAACAAACCATACTTTTATAACAATTCGAGAGTATTACTTTAGGAGAGTTCATAATATGACTTAGTCCATTGGGTTCAATAACCTTTTTCAAGCCGAACTGTACTACATTACGACTCGTGCACTTGCGATATATAAAATCTTGTTGTCATAAGAGTCTATTCTTAAACACTATTTTTAACCCCGATTGATGTGCATCAAGTTTTTGGTGCCATTGCCGGGGATCGAACACGGGTCACCCGTGTGACAGGAATATATTCTGAATTTTAGTAATTTAATATACTTGAATTGTCTTTTGTATTGTTTTATATCTAAAGTTATATTGTATGTTTTGCGAGGTACACTAAAAAGCGCGTAGGGAATCAGTGGAACAGTGAAGATTGTGTCATTGGACCACTTGTGAGTTCTAATGTAGCTTAATTTTACGCATAATTTTTGCTTTATTTTCTGTCCATAATTAGAGTAGTTTAGAAGTAATTAGTTCTTATGAAAAAAAATCTGCAATTTTTGTGTAAACTGTCAGATAGTCTGATTTACAGTGAGCCCAGATAATTTTAGGCTGAAACGCGTCATTTAGGACCTCAAAACCTCAATTTTGTGACTATCACGAAGAAGAAATAATAATTCGAGTAGAGAGAATCTAGCGATAGGAGACATGATTGATTATAATAATTCATACAATTCGGCGAATGTTGCATATTATAATTCATATAACCCGGATTGGATAGATCATCCCAATTTCAAATACTAACACCCAGGTACAAGAAATTCATATCAAAGCTTTAATGAAGATCCATGATATTTCGATCACGGATTAGGTTATCGACCGTATAGTCAAGATTATTATCCTCAGACATCTAATCAATTCCAATTTGAAGAGTCAAGTGCATATTCGTGTCCGGAGCCATTATCTTTTGAAGATAAATTCTTAGTATCTTTGAGAGAAATTAGAGCAAGCATCCGAAATATGAGGAAATCACATACAATAGAGACAATTCATACTTTCCGAACATTGAAGATCATCAACCAAGTTTCAATAGAAGCCATCAACCATTCAGTACTCAGGATTTTCAGTCTAATAATACCCAATAATTCCAACCCTTCAACCAAAATTCACCCCAGTTTCAAAATCAAAATTCACTATCTAGACCACCTGATTTTGAGGATGAAATGATGAGCGCCTTGAGAGAGTTTAAAAACCAATCTAATTAAATTCAGGCGACTATCCAATTGTTGAATTTTCATATCCCACTATTGAACTCTCATTCTCGAGCCTTATCTAGGATAGAAACCCAAGTAGGGCAACTAGTTGATAATTTCTATATGAGAAGGGAGGAGTTGCAAAATCAAGTGGTAGTTAATTTTGACGATGACGAAGACGGGTACAGTGAAACAGAGGAAATCTTTGAAACTGAGAGTGACGTTTCACAAGACGAGTGTGCACAAATCATTCATTTACCACAAGAGCTAAAAGAGACACCATATGAACCTAAAACACTATTTACCTAATGTCTCGAGGAGTCGTGTCTTGAATATAAAAAGGAAGGGATAAATACTACGTAATTGACATGATTGATAAGGTGATAAAGGATCCATTACCTTATTTGTTGATAGAAGAAGCGTTGGACAAAAGTACTAAATATGGGATGAATGTAGAGCATGACAAAAGAGAGAAAATATATGATGATTATTATTTGCTTGATGTATTACTCATTACTGAATGTTCACAATGGACACCGTTGAATGATTTACTTCCCACACTCGCTCCGATATGTGGTGGAAGTGTGGTAGAGAGGAAGGGTGTTGGATAGCCTTTTGCGGAACGTCGCACCAACAACGTTAAACATTGGTCCTAGGCTATGAAAGTTAGTTTCTAGCCTATGTTTGTAGAATATGATGTTATTTAATTTCTGTAATTTTAATTCATAGGATTGTAGGCCTTTAAGGCCAAATATATAAAAACTCATTCCTTGTGTTATATTGAGTAATAATTTCCAAAAAACGATGATTGTGTTTCTTCTTCCCTTGCTATGATATTGGTATGTGTGCTTTGTTGAATATTTTTACAAGTAGCTCGATTCAAGTTTGGAGAGGAGAACAAACATGAAGAGAGGAAATTCCGGAACTGCGCTTCAAGGGTAAGTATATTTTTTTTCATGAGTATGATTGTGAACCATGCGGACATGGTTTAATTTAAGTTTTGGGAGAAGGTATAGTTGGTTATAAGGAATGATTGGAAAAAAAAATTAAAAAAATTGATTTTTTATTTTTATTTTCATGCATGAGTGTTTTGCATTACAAGTTGATTGAGTATGTGTTTATAATTTATGATTAGTATGTGATGCGATATTTCCGCTCATGAGAGTAATGATTAGATTGAGTTTGTGAGGTGATTTTGTTTTACATAGGTGAATGAATTAGTGACATTGAAACCGAGAAGGACGATTTTGACATATAAGCACATGCACATGACCCCTAATGTTAAATTAGTTGATCTTTGAGTATTGAGTTGGAAGAAAAAAATGTATGAAAAAAAATTAAGTGAAACATTAGAAAGTCTTTGCAAATTGAGCCTAGATGGTCTGGATTATTAAGCCCGATGAATACTTTATCACCTGGTGACCTAAAGTTGTCTAACTTGGGATCATTGGCCCAATGTTTGCTAAAGCCACTAGGTTGGAAAAAAAATAGAAGAGAAAAAAAATAGAAAAATATTAAGTGAAAAACATAAAAAAAGAAGCAAATGATGAAGAAATATGAAAAGTAGATTAATTTGCTGTAGGGGGAGTTCACTTACACACAAAAGGTTATCCGGATTGGGAGAAGAGATTAACGAAGTTGTCTACTCTAGTGAGGACCATTATAAACATTAACTCGAGATAGTAGTTATTTGGTAATGAGTGGGAATACTTGTATCCGTGTTATTTTGTATATTGTAGCATTACTTGGTTAAGGAGTATGTGAATGCATGAATGAGTGAGAATGAAGGATGGAGAAGTTATGGGCAGTATTGCTAACCCTCACGAGACTTCACTCGTCCACAAGGCGTTGCCTAGGGGTTTAAAAGGATTGTTACACATGCTAAGTGTAATCGTCGACCCTCATGAAAGTAAGGGGTTAATGTAGAGTAGTTAAGATAAAGAGTCATCATGAGGTGTTTTCAAAGTTTTCCTGTGAGTTTATTGCTAATTTCTAAGAGACTAGCAATATTTAAGTTTGAGGGTGTGATAGGTGCCGAATGTTGTCCATTCTAGGCCCCTAATTCGGTATTGTTAAGTCTTATCATCCCATTAGTTGATATTTTTATGCGGTTTGTATGTCTAAGTGTGCTTCAGAAGCTTAATGAAGAAAACGAGCTAACTTTGGTAAACTAACCAAGGATGTGCTTGTGTCTACCCGAAAAGAGAGAAAAATAGGAGTTTTCAAGCAAAAAATGTTTTCCGGAAGGCAAAAATGATATTTTTTGGAGTCGAAACTTCGGGAAACATACTAACGGAGTCGAGGGGGTTCAAACAGAGGAAGAATTGAAAAAAGTAATTTTCATATTTTTCCTACGCATGAGCTAAGCAGACAGTAAACAAAAAGTGGCTAGAATAACCATTTCTACGCATGAGTTATGCACATAGCTGGGGAGCTACGCATAAGGCCTGCGCATGAGCTACGCTCAAGCGTAAGGGTCAAGCGTATGTACAAATAGGTCCAAATGGAGTGATTCGTGAGTTTAAACTCAAGAGCTTGAAGTCATATATTCAACAAAAAAATTACGTCTCAATCAGAGTTTTGTAGCTCAAGTTGTGATTAAAAGAGTGAGACGTGTCTGCACGAAAAAGTTGAAAACTGCAGATTCGGCCGAAAATCTCAGTTTGATCCGAATTGATCCTTTTGACCCTGGATGACTTTGTGTTCGACTCTAACACTTTCAAGCACGTGTATAATGTATATTTACATTAGATTAAATGAGTTTGATTCAGAATTGAAGAGAAACACATCAAAGAGGAATCCTACTCCTAGTGGGACAAGTCTAATACAAGAAGGACTCTTTTGAAGATTTACATCTTTTGAAGAAGGGAGTCATTTAAGACCTAGAGATCCGGAGCAGATGATCATGGATGACATTTCTACATAAATGATGTAGTCTCCTTTCAGCATGAGCAACTAAACCGGCATCTAGGGTTTTCTAACAAAACCCTAGCCAAGTAATGTAGTTTATTTATTTGTTTTAATTGTAACGGGGGGAAACTGAAGACCACATGTGATGTTATTTTTATAGATTAGAGACCGTAGTTATTTATGATTGTTAGGAGCTGAATGTTACATATTCTAGGCGATTAATTCGGTATTGTTAGTCTTTATAGTTTATTACCTTTATATTCTTATGCAATTTGTATGTTTAAGCATTTTCCAGGTTCAATATGTGTAAATCGAGGTAAATCAAGTGAATTAACTGAAGTACTAGCTTAAAACCATTCCAGGATCAAGGCCGAGGTAAAATGAGGTACAAAAATAGACTAAGGGGAGGTTAAAAAGGCGAAACAAGTGAATTAGAGGCTAGCGGAAGCAACCGAGACGTATGGGGCGAATTGTAGACAAGAATAAAGTAGTTTCTGTTTTATGGATCGATCCCACCCTTGAACGTTGAAAGCTACTATTCTGGGATCGATCCACATTCTTGGGATAGATTCTAGACTCATGTACTGGAATTGGTGAAATTTATTATGGGATAGATCCACATTCTTGGGATTGATCCCAGACTCACTTACAGGAATTTGCAAAACTCATCCTGGGATAGATCCCATATTCTGAGGATAGATCCCAGGGCAAATAAGATATTTTATGTGGGGCCAGATCGACTTTGCATGCACGTCAACTCTTCTCAGTATATATGTGAAATATAATTAGGTAGTTTTGGATATGTTTTAACTTCAGGGTTAAAGGAAAAAGACGTTGACAAAAAGATTCAACACTTATCAAGTGAGAAGTGGGTTGCAGCAAGGCGTCTATATATATAGGAGTTCAACATCAGTTTTGGGGGGCTTCGACACCTCATTCTTAAACACACAAAATTAGTTCATAGAGAGAAAAGACGTCACGCAACAACGAAGTAGAAGACATAGGAGATCACCCACCCATAGAGTCGCGTTCACTACCGAGGATGCAATCACCAATACTCATGGACAACTAAACGGTAACTAGGGTTTCTAGCAAAACCCTTGTCCAAGTAATGTAATCTAAGTTTTGTTTATTTTTATTATGGAAGGGGAAGCTAAAAAGCAATCATATGATGGTTATGTAGACAAGAGATCGAATATTATGTTTATATAAGATTTACATTTTTTTTTATTCTAGATTGATTGAATGTTAATTCTTGCACAACTACACTTAACCGCTACGAGATAGACTCCGAAAGTTAGGTTGTTAGTTATCTACATAACAGTGCTAAAAACAGACAACTTTAGTTTGGACAACTCATGCTAAGGGAATATGAAATGGGTGTGTTTTTAATTTAACGCATAATATGAGTAGTGTAGGGTAATCACACATCTAAATCATGTTTGTTTCGAAGATGAATTGTGACCGAACTCGGTTAAATATAACATTTGATGGGGACTAGAAGCTCGCTTATAGCAACACTAGTCTGATTCGTAGGAGCTGTCTCTCCCTTTCACGATAAAATGAATAGTTTGTTTACATTATGAAGCTAGTGGTGGCGTTATATACGCCCTAGTATATCTCTTAACTGAATTCCTTTAATTATTTTATCAATTGTTTTTCTTAGTTTAATTTATTATTGAAAATAGTTATAAACACAAATCAACACCATTTTTATCCTTAATTCAAGCATACTAACGTATTAGGGTTTGAATAATGCCTAGTCCCCATGGGATCGATAATCCCTGTCTCAAGCTATATTATATTACAAATTGACTCGTACGTTTGTGATAGGTTAAACTAGGTCATATATAGTTTCCATTTTTAAGCATATTTTTAGCCGACCTATTGAGCTGATCAATGATAAGGGGTTTTATATTTATTCTATTCCTGTTTTAGATTGAATGAGTGCATTATCTCAATCAATCATGTTTATCTGGTGTTCTTCAATATATCATGATTTTCTACACAATGGTGCTTAACACCCGAAACCCTAGATTTACACAGGTCATGCCTCGGTGGGGTGATATAGACATGCTTTAGTTTAATTTCATGTTGTAGGAGTAGATTAAAGTAAAGTAAATAACATGCACTAATCACACTCTGTTTGGAGATATGTTGTAGCGAATCCGATGGATGGTATCCTTTTTGGGATGTATTCGACTATTTGCGGTACAGTCTGATTCACGTTGGTGGAGTATGAAAACCCTAGTTTTTATCTTTACTGTTCTTGTCGTAATCTATCTTTATTTGTTTTATTAGTTAATTAGTTAATAAAACACACACAACAAACCATACTTTTATAGCAATTCGAAAGTATTACTTTACGAGAGTTCAGAATACGACTTGTTCCCTTGGGTTCGATAATATTTCTCAAGCCGAACTGTACTGCATTACGACTCGTGGACTTGCGGTAGGTAAAACCTTGTTGTCATAAGGGTTTGCTCTTAAGCACTATTTTTAACCCCTATTGACGCGCATCACCTACGATATAAAAAACTAAACGAAGTAAATTGTACAACAGAAGAAAATTAAATGAAAATTCAAAACCACCGAAATACCTTCCATTCTCTCGGTTTTCAAGCTCTTATATATGAAGATGGATATATAAACTTCCAAAATCACGACACAATAATAAAAAATAAAATCACAATAGTAATAACAAAAGAGAAAGTATAAAAAAGTCGTACTATAGGATGAATCAATAAATAAACAAAAGTAATAATAAATTATAATAATAAAACTTGAAATATGATAAAATATAATAAAATAATTGCAATTGGGGATTAAAGAGAGATGTTAGGTTGTATATAAATTTACTATTTGAAATCTTATTTAAATAACAATCAAATTTCCTTTCATTTTCTAAACAGCTCAAGAAGTACTTCTCGACGATCGTCTTCCTTATACAATTAAGATTAAGATTATTAATTACAATGATTATTAATTATAATTATAGATGGAATTCACTATTATAGTCTATTTAGACTTAGAATTGTTAAATACAATTCTAGATGGATTCTTTATATAGATTTTTTATATATCTAATTAGGAATAAGATACTTAATTATTATTAAATTATAGTTAAAGAATGAAATAAAATACAAAAAATAATTTAAACTTTTAGTATTCTATCACAATCCTATTTTTAATTTATATATTTAATGTAATTCAATACAATTAAAATTTAATTAGATTTTAGTGAGAGAAATTAAATACCTATTGACTCTTTCAAACAAGATTGTGATGGAATTGGAGTTATAGAATTCAATTACATATTGTAAATATATATATATATATATATATATTAAATTTTGTAGTTATAATTCAAGTAGAAATTTGATTAGAGTAACAGAATTCTGTTAAATTTTATAGTTATAATTGAAGTAGAAATTAGATTAGAGTAACATAATTTTATTAAATTTTGTAGTTATAATTGAAGTATAAATCATTACATATGAAATTTTGATTAAAAAAAAACAGAAGCTATTTAAAGAATAAAAAACAAAGTAAAAAAACTGAAAAATCCAACAACCTGTCCTGAGAAGAATCGTCTCTCTCCTCTACCCTTCCGATCACACCCACATGGAGAGCCTCTGGCGAGCCGCGATGGGCTCGAACCCATCCCCGGACGACTACGAGGGCGTGGAGTTCTGGTCGAACCCCGAGCGCACCGGCTGGCTCACCAAGCAAGGCGAGTACATCAAGACCTGGCGTCGCCGCTGGTTCGTCCTCAAGCAAGGCAAGCTCTTCTGGTTCAAGGAATCAACGGTCACCCGCGTCTCCAGGCCACGTGGCGTCATCCCCGTCTCCACCTGCCTCACCGTCAAAGGCGCCGAAGACATCCTCAACAAACAGTTCGCCTTCGAGCTCTCCACGAGATCGGACACCATGTACTTCATCGCCGATTCCGAGAAGGAGAAGGAGGATTGGATCAACTCGATCGGACGGTCAATTGTGCAGCACTCGCGATCGGTCACCGATAGTGAGATCGTTGATTACGACAGTAAGAAATAGAGATCGTAATCTTAGGTATGTTTGATCTTCGATTTATATGAATGATTACTTTTTTGAATTATGTCGTTGTTGATATGTTTGTATATCAATTCAAGACTAGTTTTTGTTTGATTGCTGTGAGATTACTTAATTGCATTTTTGCTGTTTTTTTTTTGTCTGAATTGTGTGATGTTGAATTGGGGTGCTCTTGTTCACTTGTGTAATAGGTCTGTGTTCATTGTTTAAAATATTTGTGTTAATAGTTGTTTATGTATGTTTTTTGATTTTTATAGTATTGCGAAACTGTTTTAGAATAATCAATCATGCATTAATTAGTCTTGGGCATCTCAATTTTCCTTAGAAGGCTGATTCTGCGATACAAGCATGGTTCACAGTCGCGGTATTGGTTTCGTTTTTTATCACAGTCGCAGGGACTTGAACAGTACTTTCCTTAAATGTCAGTATCAGTATCAGTATCAGTATCAGATAAATATCAGAACACGGCACCTTTACGAAGTTTACCGATAACCAAAGTGTCATGGGGTATCCTCCTTCCGTAATTAATAACTATAACGCATTGAGTCATGAGAACCTACATCATAACTTTCTATTTCTTTAAATTTGCTTTAGTCTCGATTCTGCACGCTAACGATCACTTTCGATAATCCTCTAATGTCCACAATTCTCTGCACAAATCTGAGATAGTCTAGAATCCCATTCTCTACAGTCTACACATTCCAGGCATAGGACAGAGAAAGTCCTTCTCAGTGCTTGAGGGTCGCTTGTGTGTAAAAATTTCTTTTGGCTGGGGTAGTGAACCGTTTTGGCTGAATTTTATGATCATTTAACAACTTTTTTTCCTTCTCAAATTCGTTGTGCATGCTTATCATATGTTGTGCTGAATATACAAGTCTAATTGGCTTTGTCATGCAGATTCCTGACTTAACTTTTTCATATAGGTGAATCCATTAAGAACGAATCAAAACTCGATTTAAATTATTAATGAGCACCTACCTCCTTCAAATAAGAATAAACTTCCTAAATAGAAATGAAAAAAAATAATTTGTCGTTACCTAATATGGATGTAAACTGTATACGAGATTTGTTGTCCTTTGACTAGGGCCGAGAATAAATCTTGGTAAGAGTTATTAAAAAACGTATCACTTTGGAAAAGACCAAGCATTTCATACCTTGATGAAGAAACATGGATTAATTTTACCATGATAGACGGAGTTATTAGTATCAGTACTATACTATCGAAACTTGAATGTTCAGTATTGAGCGGCTTCTTGGTATAGAGTCAATTTGGTAGAATCAAAGTGCAGGGGATATCAAATCTTTATGTGTGTATCAGAATAGCTACTTCTTTAGGTCTTCCCTTCAGAAGTTTGTCTAAGGTTTTCTATCTTCTGTAGATCCTCAGTGCACAACATACTCTAGTTTGTTACACCAGACATATTTGGTCCACAACTTGATTGGACCTTGAATCATGCGATCTGTCTAAATATAAACTTAAATACCTTTCCAATTTTTTTATGTCAGCCACCTGAATGCATTTTGCCATAGCTTTATTTAAAGCAAGATCCTTAAATATAGGAAGGGTAGAAAAATATTGCTAATACTCTCATGTTTTCTTTTCCCCCCCTTCATTAGGAATACGATGAGGTTTGAGTTGTTGTACAAGGCCAAAGTATTGCTGTTATAATTTTCTCTCTTTTTGACCCTTCTATTTTATTCACTAGAAATATAAGGAGGTTTGAGTCGTCGTACAAGAATGATGAGTTGCAATAGGTCTGACTTGGGGCTATATCTTAGAAAAGTTTTTAATTTAGAATTATTGTGTTTTAAGAAATATATATATATATATATATATATATGTATATGTATATGTATTCCCACACACATACGTACCCTCACACACAATATTTCATACTAAAAGACATCCTTGTCAAGCACTAGGAAAGGGGTTGCCTTTCCTCTGTCCCCTATTAGTTCGTGAGATTTAGTGAACTAGCTGAGGTGTTACTTGGCCAACTAGTTTGGACGCTCAGACTCCTCTGCCCATGAATGTACATCCTTCAGTGGAGTGATTCTGTAGAACATGTAACAACAATCGTTACAAGAAAACTCCAGCATTCGCTCATTATTCCGTTTCAGATTCTTTTACTTTTAACGTTTCATCTGCAGTCATCAGGTTCTCCTAGTTGTTGATTCCTACTATGTTCCATCAAACATTTGGGCAATTCCATCTTTACATACCAAGACTTGTAACTATCCTTTTTCCTGTGTACATTTTCCATAAAAACAATCTGAATGTAGAGATCTCCTTGTGTGGACGACCCTTTCACTTCATGCTCTTTAAATTGCTTAGGACAAAGAAGTTACAAAAAATCAAAGTGAAGCATGATATTTATGCTCGTCCTTAGTTGAAAAATACCGAAAGGGAACCAAGTAAGAGGGAAGACAAATAATCCTAAACCCTAAACCCGAGTTTCTTACCTGGCAACATACAATCATACTTATTCTGTCCTTGAACACTCTTGCTATTTGCTAGTAACCTGGCCAACCCAACTTCTCCAGAAATGGGCACTATTATAGATATTCTGTAGCTTTCAATAAGAATGAGCAACTGGTGATTAGCAATGGCGATGAAGTTGACTATCACTATGTCGGACCTTGGGTAAGGTTTAAATTCCTTGTTTGTGATGGTGCATGTTCACCTGATGCAACCACTTCTATAAACTACCAATGCACAAAGGCATGAAAATTAGAGGTTGAAATCATTACCTTCAAAGTTCATACCTGAAATTGCAGCTATTGCCTTGAGAAGATCTTGATCATGGTGCTCCTCAAGGTTTCACATTGTGCAATGAAACTATTGGAAGCTCCTACCATACCAAGATTGAGTCCCTTCACTTCAGCAGGTTTTTCATCCTCGTAGAGAGAACTAGCGGGAGGACACAATTTCGTATAAGAGTTGAGAGAGTATGAGAATTATAACTATGATTTAGTGGAGGAGAAATGAGACAAGTGCTGACTAATAGAACAATAATTATGGCAGAAATAGCTCTTTCAAGAGCCAATATGGATTGAAGATCTGAAGGATTGAAAGCTCTTGGAAGCTCCTACCGTAGCAAGATTGCTTCCCTTCACTTTTACAGACTTTAAGCCTCATAGAGAGATCTACTGGGAGTATACTATTTGTATTTGAGAAGAGATAGTATCAAAATTGTAATCGTGTTAGTGGAGCAGATTATATTAAAAAGTGCTGACCTGTTGCAACAATGGCTATGGCAGAAATAGCTCTTTTAAGAGCCCAATATGGGTAGAAGGTATAAAAATTGGAAGTCTATCTCTCTGTGTAGTTTGAGTAGGGGGGTGTGAATTTTCTTGATCTTCTTACCTTTTAATGTGTGAAGGAAATTTTCTTCTCAACTGGTTTGAACCTTCGTGTTGTAAATCAAAGAAAATAACCGGACAATATTTGCACAAAAGAAGAATATTAGTAGCAATAGAATGGGAGAAATCTTGTATTTCTTGTTGTTTTTTGGAATGAACCCGATACACCACTCACCCTTGGGGTCCTTGCTAGGATAAAAACCCAATGAAGGAAAAATAGTATAATATTCTAGTGTCATTGAAAACGGTATTGCATATGATAAAACTGGATCATTCAAACATTGCCAAGGAAAATACAGGGGAAAAAACCTAAGCCAGGGAAAAATGGCAATACCCTTTTAAATAATTGCCCCCCCCAGCATAGCGGATAAGCAATCTCAACCCAAACCCATTCCCCCCAACACCATAGTGTATTGGGTTCATTCCAAAGAACAAGAACAAGAAATACTAGATTTCTCTATAGCTACTACTCTCCTGCTCAAATATTGTCTGGTTATTTCTTTTATTCACAACACGAGAAGCTTCAAACAATGTTTAAGAGAAGTTAGGGATAGGAAGTACAAAAAATAGTCATCGCTAACACCAAATACGGGAGAAATCGAAGCAAGATTAATTACACCATGATAGACAGAGGTATGGTATCGGTATGATTTGATCGAAGTTGGAATGTTCAGTTTTGGGCTGCTTCTTGGTATAGGGTCAAGTTGGTAGAATGTCTTCACATGAAAATAGCTACTGCTTTAGGTATTCTCTTCAGAAGTTGGTCTAGGATTATTTCTCGTGTGGTTCATCAGCATACAGCATAATCTAATATGTAACACCAGACATATTTGGTCCACAACTTGATTGGACCTTAAATTATGCGAGTGGTCCAAAAATAACCTTAAATGCCTTTCCAACTTTTGACGTCTGCCACCTGAATGCGTTTCCCCATAGCTTTCTTTAAAGCAAGATCCTTAATTATGGGAAGGGTAGTAAAATATTGCTGTTACTCATGTTTTTTTTTTAATTTTTTTTTCTTTCATTAGGAATATGATGAGATTTCAGGTGGTGTACAAGGCTAAACAGTTGCTGTTATAATTTTCTCACTTTTTTCTCCCTTCTATTTCTTCATTAGGAATATGACGAGGTTTGAGTCGTCGTACAATACTGATGAGATGTAATAAGTCTGACTCAGAGTTTAAATTTTGAAAAGGGTTTTCACTTTGGATGATTTTATTTTAAGTGTTATAAATCGGGTTGTGAATATGTAAAACATATAACAGAAAATACAACATCATAGCATTATATATACAAACATGTATATAGTATAGATATTGTATATAGACAGAAATATAGATAGAAGAGATAATGTTGAGAGAATATGCAGAGAGAGCATTTTCATTGATTTCTGTGTCCCAAATGGAGCCTCCATTTATAGGCTTAAGGGAGTGTCTATATGAGTGACACTTGTCACTTATAATGCCTTCATAATGGACACCACAATATAATGCATCTATACATGGATACCACTTATTTATAACACTCTCCCTTGGTGTCCATAATACTAAGAATATATCACATTAAAATCTTATAACACTCCTTCTGGGAATCCACATCACTAAGAATATGCCTCATTAAAACTTTGTCAGAAAAATCCTGTGGGAAAAAATTTGATCGAAGGAAAAAAAAATACAAAATTCTTGTGCTTCTTGCAATGGTATTGCACTAGTTGAAACTGCCTCATTAAAACCTTGCTAGAGAAAACCCTATGGGAAAAAACTCTTAGCGAAGGAAAAATAGTACAGTATGCAAATATCATTTTCATGTGATTACTCCCCCTCATAAGCACATAACTGTATTTCCTCATGATGAGATGTCATGAAGTCGATTCATTCGAATATTCTGTACCAGCTTTCTGAATGTAGTAGTTGACAATGACTTAGTGAATAAATCTTCCAGATTATCACTTGAACCGAATCTGTTGAAAATGTTGCATCATAGCTATCTCGTTAAAAACCTTGCTAAGAAAAACCCTGCGGGGAAAAAAACTTGGTCGAAGGGAAAAATAGTGCAGTTTGTTGATGTAGATGAATATGGTATTACATTGTAGTTACCTTGTTAAAACCTTACCAAGAAAAATCTTGTGGGAAAAAAACTTGGTCAAAGGAAAAAGAGTACAACCCGCAGATACCTTTACCACATAATTGTTCCCCCTCATCTGTGTAGAAGTATTAGCAGTAATTCAATATGATATCTTCTTGAATGTTGTGGGTTGTAATGATTTGGTGAAGAGATCCACCAAATTCTCATTTTTACAACTCTTCTAGAGCTCGTCAGTGTAGAAGAATTTTGGTGAAATATACTTCATTCTTTCACGTTTGATGTAGCTGACTATAAGTCGAAAATGTTGCATGATATATCTGAGTCATAAACATTCTGTTTGCTTCATGAATGACAAGCTACTCAACATGATTTGAAGAAGTAACAGTGATTATTTGCTTCATCGATTTCCAGGAAATAGAAGTATCACCCCAAGTAAATATATACACCGTTTGTGACCGGGCCTTGTGATGATCAGAGAAATAACTAGTATCAACATACCTACCTAATTGGGACTTGGATACTTTTGAAAAGAACAATCCCATATCAATTGTGCCACGAAGGTAGCGCATGATGTGTTTGACTTCAGTCCAACGTCTCTGAACTGTATTAAGCTAATAAGTTGACGTGGAATGCAATTTTAGGACTGGTGCAATTTGCAAGGTACTAATTGCACTGAAATATGGTACTTCATGACCAAAGATTTCTATGTCATCTTCTTTCGGATGGAATGAATCTTTTTGCACATCTATTGATCGAACAATCATCGGGGAACTCAAGGGGTAAGCATTGTCCATGTAGAAACGTTTGAGGACTTTTTATGTATAAGCAGACTGGATGATAATAATTCTGCCTTACTAATGTCCATCCTACAAGCCAATGGAAAATTTTATATTTCCGAGATCTTTCATCTCCAAATATTTGTTGCATTTGCTATTTTGTTAGTAGTTCCTACAATGTTCAAATCATCAATATATACAGCAATAATAGCAAAATCAAATTCTGATTTGTTAATAAAAATAAAAGACATATACATATCCTTCATTTAGTAGTACTCGTTAGGGCAATTATACCACATGTGCCTAGATTGTTCCAATCCATATAATGATTGTTTACAATTTTATCGAGTAGATACTACGTGATTTTGATGTACTTGTTTTTGGCATTCTAAATCCTTTTTGGGATTTTCATATAAATATCACTGTCTAGTGATTCATACAAATATGTCGTAATCACGTCATTAGATTCATATACAGTCTTTATGTGACTGCTATATAAATTAAGAATCTGAATGTGATTGCATCACATGAAATTATGTTTTCTCGTAATCAATGTCTGGTAAATGTGAGAAAACTTTGAGCTACCAGTCGGGGTTTGTAACTTATAGTTTTATTTTTCTCATTATGCATTCGTACAAATAATTATTTGTACCCAACAGGTTTGATACTTTCAGGTGTTTGGACCACATGTCCAAATACTTTACGTTTTGCTAAAGAAATTAGCTTTGCCTGTATTGCATATTTTTATTTTTTTTCAATCATTTTTACGTCGACATTGTTCGACGGTTTGATGTTCCGGATCCTCATTATTTATATCGAGAGCATACGCAAATGCGAAAATGTTGTCTATAACAACTTCATTTCTTTTCCAGCATATTCATGACTTATAGAGATCTCTTTATTTTCAGGTACGAATGACTCTTTATTAGCATGTGCCTCGTTAGGCAATAATTTCATGCTCTTTTGGTACCTAGGCCTGGGCCTTGTTATGAAATTTATATTGATTGATCATTTCTTTTGTTCTATCGATATTTGTGGTCTCCTTATGAGCACCAATATTATTTCTTTATACTTTCCTTTTTCGAGGAACAGTATCTTTTGCACCGACTGGTATAACGCGCTTCAAGTGTGTCTTAGATACATTTGTTGCAGCACTGACAGATTGTCTAATAGAGACATCAAATTTTGCTGGAACATTTACAACTGGTATATGTGATTTTATCACTTTTATTCCTGTCAGTGAATGCATCTAGTAACTGATTTGCAACACTTTGCAAATAAATGATCCTTTGAACTTCTTGTTCACATTGATTTGTATGAGGATAAAAATGAGATAAAGTTGATACATTCAAATCAATATCCCGCCATTCATTTGGCTGCTTCTTTTCTCCCCCTAATGGCGGGAAAACAACTTCATCAAAATGATAATCAACAAACAGTGCCTTAAAGATATCACCTATTATAGGTTTAACGTATCTAATAATAGATGAAAAATCAAAACCAACATAGATACCGAGCCTTCTTTGAGAGCCCATTTTGGTATGTTGTAGTGGCGTAATGGGAACATATACAGTGCAACCAAAAATTCTTAAGTGAGAAATATTTGGTTGTTGACCAAACACCAGTTGTAATGGTGATAAACTATTATAAGTTATTGGTTTGATATGAATTAAAGCTGCAACATGCTATATGGCATGTCCCCATGCAGATGAAGGCACCTTTATTCAAGTAATAAATGATTCTGCTAAATCATTTTGTGAGCAACGTGATGCTCAATATTATCAAGCGTAATAGACTTAATTGGAAAATCAGGGAACTGTACTCTTAATCAAATTATTTGAGCAATAAGTCTTGCAAACACAACATTGCGAGTTTAAAACAAATTACATGGGACCATCGATATGAATCATCTATTAAAACCATGAAATAACGAAATGGTCCACATAGTGGATGAATCAGTCCACATATATTCCCCTGAATTCGTTGTAAAAACGATGGGCATACAACAACAACCTTAAAAGGTGATGGCCTAATAATTAATTTTCCTTGTGAACATGCATAACAAGGATAATCACTTGCCAAAAAGGATCTTATGATTCTTTAATAGATGGCCATTTGAATTTTCAATAATTCGGCGCATCTTTGTTGATCCAGGATGCCCAAAGCAATCATGCCATAATTTTAAAATATCTGGATCATAGCATTTTTGGTGCATTACTACATTTGTTTCAATGACTCTTATATTCATATATAATGAGATATATGACGACAATGGATCAAGTGGCGTAGTGGTAAGACAATTCAGATTTGCCTTAGTTAAATATGGTCGGATTCCCCATTAGCCGCGGTTCGAATCCCGTTGTCACCATTTTTTCTTTGCATCATTTGATATATAATTTTGTTCCACATGGTAATATAATATTAGCTCTTCTAGAGCCTTCAATCAGGTCTTCATAACTCTGATATTGTATTGACACTAGCCTCAACTAGTATTATATAAGAGAATATTTTCAATCTTGGAATATATTGTGCGTTGTTGCACTGTCTATCAGACATATATTTTTACCATATATTCTGGGCTTAGTGAATGCATTGGATAGATCTGTGCCATTTTAAAGATACATTTGATATATTTATGATATAAAATCATAATAGAAATACTTTAAGTAAAGTATTTTATACCACACATAAAGCAAGGCTTCTGATCATATTTCTTAAAGCATCTGTTTAATTCACAGCCTCCTATATTGTCTGCTTACATTTTATTCCATTTTTGGTGGAGTGGTGTGGATTCACTTTTTATGATTCAGTGAGTAATTATTATTACCACAAATATAATAATTGTTGTGTCTACGCACACAATAATGTCAACGTCTTTGTCCAAATTTATGACCGTAAAATAATAATGCATTTGCCTTAAATAATGACGTAAAATTGGTCGGACAACCTGATTTCTCACTAAGAGATTATTATTTTGCTCAGCTACTAACAATGAATAAATCACCTCAGAGCATATTTTAAAATCTCGCTCTAAAAACTGCTGTCGCAGGAGCACATATGAGGATAAAGTGGAGTATTATTTTATAATAACTCACAATCAATGATAATTTCTCCACATAGCATCAACCTTGAGCCGATCAAATTATACTCACTTAATATTTTTAAAATCCTGCAATCATAGGTGGATTTATTCATATAGATCTCTTGGAAGGATTTACGGTTATTTGATGCTCATACCGTTCCTTCAAATATAGGCATAAAGTAAGTGAGTTTTTTCCCGTGAGATATTCGGTATTAATTCCTCATTAGATGACTAAGACATATCATTGTCTTTTTCGCGATCCTATAAGGATGTGCCATTACCATATCTTATGATTTTTCTGAGATTCAATGTCATCTGAATAAATGGGAGACTTCAGACTCAACCATATAAGCATAAGGTGGGAGACTTCCAGCTCAACCACATAAATAATAAAATCAAGTTGGGAGACTTCTCGTTCAACCATCTGAAATAGTTATAATAAATATGTGGTAGAACCGACCATATAAATTAATTGCAGATTGAACAATATAATTATTACAGAGTTCAATGATCAAAATATAAGTCAAACTTCAGTTTTAGTGAAGTTTAGGAGTTAAACTGTAATTCCATCAAAGTTTATGGGTTGAATTGTAATTCCAGTAACTGTTCGGGGTCAACCTGTAATACTTCAGGGATCAAACTGTTAGTACCATAAATATCAGGTGTCAATACAGTAATTTCAGTGAATGTTTGAGGTCAAGCTGTAATATCTCAGGAATCAAACTGTAATTATAATAAACTTCAGGGGTCACTATATAATTATAGTGAACAAAGTTGGACCTGTCAGCTTTGGACATTTCACGCTGTAATAGATCCCACTTTATTAAATATTATACGTAAAATGCACCCATTTTATTAATAAAATACTATGTGCACAAGATAACAGATCACTTGCTAAAATTGAACCAATAGTAATGCTTCTATGTGTAAACCAACACTAATCTCTATGTATTCTTGAATTATAATATTCGAATTTTAGGGAAAAAATAGCTAGAAACATGCATTGGTATTGTTGATCCTCTGCGAATGCTTATGCTTATGGAAAAAAATCAGGTCCAGTCCTTCTCTGACCGGACCTTTTTTCATTCACAGATGTTGGGTTTTGATTGGCTTAGAAGCTTTTGACTCTCCACCTCAGCATATATCATTATATATATATTTCACTGTGTATATTACATACTTTATACGCAACTGTTTATATATACGCCACTGTACAAGCTTTGACTCCTACACATTTTGGCTCCAACAAGTGGTAAATTTCAAAACTCTTACACATTTTGGCTCCAACACGTGTTAAAGTTCAAACTGCTCTAAAATTTTGGGCTGAAATTGAAACGAAGCACTGTAGCAAATGGTTTTTGTTTAAAATTTTGGTCTCAAAGTGAAAATAAGAATTGTAGCAATCGTTTGGGGCTTCTCCTTCAGAAATCCGTCTTGCTTCTTCCCCTTGAGATCTCCAACAAATTGATTAAACCAACATCAAAACCTAACCCTAAAAAGCACGGGAGCCAAACCCACTAAAAATCCCCAATTTATCACTCGAAATGGTCGATAAGGGTAAATGCAAGGATGTTGGCGTACGGGAAGGAAAAGCTTCGTCCAAGATGAAGTAGAAGAGAGTGGCGAAAAAAGGAGTAAAACCGGCGAAAGAAAGAGCATCATCTTCTTCTGGGTGGACTGTCCCTCCACCTCCATCGTCCATCAGCATTCTAGTGGAAAATCTCCACAAACTTAGGTATGTGATTTTTTACTCTGGGTTTTTATTAGATGAAATGTAATTGAAGGTCTCTATTTAGAGTTTAGAGGTGTCAATTTAGGGTTTACTTTAGAGTTTTCAATTTATGGTTACATTTTACAGGGGTTTAATTTAGGGTTTGATTTAGCTTTGCAATTTAAAAAGGATTTTCAATTTTGGGTTTCAGTTTAGAGGGGTTTTATTTAGGGATTTAGGGTGATTTTAGGGTATATATTTTCAATTATATGTGCTATTGTATATGATTTTTTCCATGATTGATATGTATGTTACTATGCTCCTCTAGTTGAAATCATCAGTAGTTAATATGTTTAAATTTTTCAATTTGCGGTTGCATTTTAGAGGAGTTTAATTTATGGTTGATTTTAGCTTTTCAATTGAAAGGAATTTCAGTTTGGGTTTTCAGTATAGAGGGCTTTGATTTAGGAATTTATGTAAATTTAGAGTCTATATTTGTAATTATAGGTGCTTTATTCCATGTTTGGTCAACATGATTCACTTATGAAACTTCACTGAAAAGTGTACATGATTCAATTGAATTAAAATTGTACAGATTCAATTATGAAACTTCCATAACAACTTCACTTATGAAACTTCACTAAAAATTGTACATGGTTCAATTGAATTAAATATACATATTCAATTATGAAACTTCACTTATGAAACTATGCTCCTCTAATGTGTACCATGTCTTTATATTTGCTGATATTGAAAATGATAATGTCATAAAAAATTTCCAATTAAAATAGATAACTTGATTTTTAATGAATCTGAAACATTTATATAATCATACATATCCAGTTTTGAAAATTTTCAAGTAAATAATCATAATTTTTGAATGAGAACATTTATTCATAGAGCGGCGCTACACATGATGAAAAATATTTCAAGTTAATAACTTGAATTGACGTGGCATCTGACTGGACCTGTATAAGTCTTTTAGTAAATTGAAAAATGCAAATAAAACTTCCATCAAAATCTAAAACCCTCAAGGATGTCCCTGCCAAACCCACCTTCCCTACTAAACCTAACTTTGTGTGAATCCCTGGCAGAATCCATTAGCCTATATTGAAATCAGAATCTAAAAAGCGCAACAAAAATTCATCGTCCCTTGTTAATAAATTCTTCTTGCTATTACAAGTTTCCAGAATTATTTTTCTCTCAATTTTCTTGTAATCCTAGATGACCCTGCATCTACCATCCACATAAGAGGGAAAACAATATTTGGTGGAAATATATAATCTTTGGTAATGAATTAATGCATACTAAGAGTATCAGGAGGTCCAATAATGGTGACACTGCATTGAAACACGTTGGTCTCATCAACCAAGCCAGCAGATAACCCATTAACAGGGTGCTTTGCAAAGGTGTGTAGAACAAAGAATTGATAAAAATTGATGAACAAAAGATTTGATTACACAAGAAAGAGGGGGGAAAAGAATTGTGTGTTTGGATCTTGAGATAAAGGGAGAGAAAATGAAGAACGTAAAAAATTTGAAATGAAAAGGCAAAATTATAAGTGAATTAAAGATTATGCCACCTTGATGTCTAACATCCTTTCACGTCATTCAAGTTAAAATCTTGATGTCTAGCATTTTCCTTATTCATATCCTTATGAGTCATACATTAATATGTTAAATCAAGAAGGAATTCTGTTTGTTGGATCCCTAGGAATTTTGTTCAATGAAGATGGAATTAATTTGGATATATTCTCGAAATTGTTAAATCCGGCTATAAACCTTTTTATAGCCGGAGTTAGAATGATTTGGTTGATAGGTATGAAATTGCGAAAGATGCAAAATTTTCAGTCATTAAGGTTTGTCTAATCCATCCTTCATGTAGTTGAGGTGGTTAGTATTTTTGAAAGATGCAATATTTTCAGTCATTAAGGTTTGTTTAATCCATCCTTAATGTAGTTAGGGTGGTTAATATATGAATGAACATCAATCCCTTCATACTTATGTAAAGTAACTAATTATTTGCTATAAAGTATGAGGTGAGAGCACCCTTGCTTGAAAGTGTTCATGTCCTCTAGGCCCGACCTCGTATCTTGGGTCGGGGATGCCCTTGATTATATTTTATCTCGTATATTAACCTTGTATATAAGGGGAGTTGTAATGATTTGGTTGATTGGTTTGAATTTTTGAAAATTTATTGTTCATTGCGAAACAAGTATGAAGCTAAAGAGGATAAGAGAAATGGCTTTCAAAGGTCACACTTGAAAGAGTTTATTAATACCGTGTCCCAGCTATTCGTTGAGTAACGGAAAATGGTCAAGAATATTGGGTTTGGGAAGCTCTTGGACCTCAAGTGTAATGTCATAGGCAAAGATTTAACTATGTACTTGATTTCGAACTTTGATTGTAGAACTAATCGAGTTCTTGTTCCTTATGTCGGAGAGCTTCATGTGAATGGCTGTGAAGTGGGCAATGTATTCGGAATACCCACTGGTTTATATAAAGTTCCTACCAAACAACATTTTGAAAGGGCAGAGTGGATGGTGGCAGCCGGTCTTTACGAGCGTGATGGTTTGAAGATATCTAAGGTTGCAGAAAGTCATCAAAGAAGAAAACAAAGAACAATTCAAACGACTGTTTGTTATATTGGCTTGTGCTGCTGTGCTAATACCAACGTGCTGTGATGATTATCACTTGTCCGTGTTGCCTGTTGTTACCGAATTCGATGCCATTGGCACCTACAACTGGGCCAAATATGTTGCAGATGCGCTTGTGAAATCCATAAGGCCCGGATCAGGGGGGGCATTAAAGAATTCCTATCATGGATGCTTGGTGTTCTTGCAAGTATTCTGTGTCATGTTTGAGAATGTTTGTCATCCACTGAATATAATAATTGTTATTGATTTTTTTTTACCTTTACAACAACTTTTATACTATATGCGTTTTGAGTCTGTCCAATTTCATTACCCGCAAGGCAACATTCAAACCCTTGGCTATTGGACGACATACCTCGTACGCTACAGAATTAAATGGGACGAGGGTATGGGCGCATATGGCACACACAAGGTAAGAGATGACCTTTATATTTATGTTTTATTTTTAAAGTGTTTTCATAAATTTATGGTGTTAAATATGTTCACAGTTGATCCCGGTTGGTCTTGCTACTACAAGCACGAATATTAGTCTGCCAACCATCGGTTCCACTGGTTGTACATCGGCAATGAGCGAGAGAGCACGCAATGTACATATGGATGACTCGCTGGACTTCGAAGCTGATGTAAGTTAATGCCTACGTATTTATGTTGCATTTTCTTTAGTATTTATGTTTTCTAAGCTATTGCCTAAATTATTTGCGGTTGTGTGAATATTTGTAGGAAGTTATTCATTGTATAAGGTATGTAGCCTCACAGATTCTAGCTACTGCTGATGAGTGCGCTAAAAAGCTGAGAAATAAAGCTTCAAAGCTTGAGAATATCAAGAGTAAGAAGAATAAGAAGAAGGCCAATGGAAGACTTGAGGTTAAGGTTGTTGAGCGACCAAAATGGAGGAAGACAGGCGTGGAGAGTAATGAGGTCAGAGATAGGTGTAAGGGCAAGGGCAAGGCTGTTGTTGAAGAAGTAATGGAAGAACCCAAAATAAAGTTGGACGATTCAGAAACAAAAGAAGATGAAAAGTATATAGATTCCCACTCTGAATCTGATTTTGATTCGGAAGAAAATGATGAAGAGGAAGAGTTTAGAGAACAAGAATAATTGGCAAGAAGAGAGGCTCTGTCAGTGGATGAACAAGGAGTAAAAGAAGAACAAACCGGGGGAGAACGCACACCACTACATGAAGACTCATATGAGGCCCTGGGGTCTGAAAAATTTGGGGAAGGTGTAATGGAATCAAATGTACAAGAACAAATAGATGTACATAGAGGAGAAATAAGTGTAGGAGAAGGAAGAGGCAGTAAAGAAGTCGATGGTGCAACAACAAATCGAGAAGCAGGAATGTCAAACATGGTTGTGGAAAATAATGATGATGGAATAGGTGAAGGAAATATAGAAGGTGAAGGTGTAGCAGTAGAAGGAGGAAAATCAGCAGTTGTTGGAGTTGCTAAAGTAGAGGAAGAACAATGTGACGTCGCAAATTCCTCATCTGATGTTGTTGTTCCGGTGGATAACGACGACATTGATGATCGGCTTGCTACTGCTGGTAGTTTATGTGAAATTTTTGGAGTTGATGAAGTAAAGGAAGAACAATGTGACGTCGGAAAATCCTCATTTGATGTTGTTGTTCCGGTGGATAACGACGACATTGATGACCGGCTTGCTACTACTGGTCGTTTATGTGAAATTTAGCACGATAATTTAAATGAGATAATGGATAACCGAGCAAAAAAATCATTACAGGAGGCCACTGACTCTGATGAAGATCGTCAACTTACAGGCATTGTGTATCGTCTGGCGAAAGAACACATTGGAAATTCTATCCAAGAGGAATATGAAATGATGGGTGCTGAAGTTACTCCAACGGCTATGAAGGCGCAACGGGTGTCTTTTTCATCTTCGAAGACAATCTGTGAAAAGGCCGGTAGGGGAAAAAAGAAGATGACAGAATGTGAAAAAGCCGATAGGGGAAAAAGGAGCAAGAAGCCTGGACGTTACATGTACTCACCATGGATTCAAATTGTAGATGAAGTAACTAATCGTTGTGATTACCAGTTGAATCTTCTTCATTATGCCTCGATGGTAGGTTGCGATGAAAGGTGTGTAAGGAAAATGGTAACTCGCTACATGTTAATAGTACTTTGTTGCTGACTATTAATCGTACTATTTTGTTGATTATATTAGGGAGGTTTTGGTGATGTACGAAAACCAATATGTGGAATGCCGACACCTTATGACTCTCTTCGATAAACAATGGCTTGTTGACACTGTAAGTGAACTTGTACATTCCCAATGACATTCATATGGAAAAAGCAATTAAGTGCGGAGAAAGTCATGTTGCAAAAAGTTAGTGCTTCGAACAATAATTTTTTAAAAACTAATTCTTATGCGAAAATTATCTAACAGTTTCCATACTAATGAGTTGTAATTTTTAATATTTTTTATTTGCTTTCCAAGAATTATCTAACAGTTTCCATACTAACAGACTTGTAATTTTTGATATTTGTTTTTTGGTTTCCAATTTTTTATAATAACAGGTTAAATTTAAGCTTATATATATAATGTATATATATAAATATATTATATTAAAACTTAAGTTAAATTTATTATTAAAGAACCGTATATTATATATATATATTATATTATAAAAACTAGTTTCGGTTCAAGATCGCTTCGAAAGAGACGAGAACTAGAACGGAACCGGAATTTACGGTTCTTGAAAATTGGGAACCTAACCGAAATGCCGGTTCCGGTTCTTTTGTGCAACCCTAGGTAGGGATAATAAACAAAATGCATAGTCATTACATGGAGGAAATTAAAGCAAATAGAAGGTAACATTTTAACGTACCTTATTATTGAATGTTGATTGAGTAAGGGAAATGGTGCTGGATGTCATAGTAAACATCTTCTTCGTATAGAGTCAGAAGCCTTTGAGCTTTGGAAATAAGGAAGAAGCGCAATATATTTAGTCCATGATAAGATATATACATCACTTTCTGCTCATCGGTGATTATTTCCTCCTCATCGCTCATTATTTCCTTCAACAATTCACAAAACATTTTGTCCACTAATAAAACACTATCTGAATGCAAGTGAAATATTTTTGGGGGTGGGGCATGATTAGTTTATTAATTTTTTTATTAAATATCCCACTCTCGGATTGAAAACAGGTAATCAATGTATTTGCTGAGAAGCTTAATTAAAGGTAAAAAGGAGAACAACGAGCAAAATATTATTTCGAATCCCAAGCCGTCGCGAAGATAGATGTTATGGGTGGTTGCGGTGGTAGGAAGAAAAAAGCTCACAGTTCGACAATGACTCCTCAAGAGCTTTTGACTTACTATAAAGAGAGTCACACCATGTCCGTATTTGGATAACGTCAAGGATGCCGATCTGGTACATTATGATTGTTAATTGCCATGACTGATTAATATTTCATATTACTCATTCATGTCATTATCTTATCTGTGCTTACCTTCCCCATTGTTTCAAAAAATTTTCCCAGCTTGCGTAAATCGCCATTGGTTTTTATTAGTCATTAACCAACGCCGCAAATCCGTCAATTACCTTTGCCCCGGGAGGAAGCAATTCAGATACAGTGCGTTGATGAAAACACCGGTACCTTTGAACGCAATTTAAAAGGTTTAGTTTATATATATGGTACAATCGCTATTATTTCTTCTCTCATTTAAAACAACCTCTTAGTGTGACTTTGCGGGGTTTGTATTCAAAAAGGACTTCAACAACTACGTCTACACTAAAGTCCAAAACATACCCATATCGAAGGACGGGTATGAGGCAACCGATTAATGTATTCCACTTTGAGTTATATGTTGAAATCATTTTTTGGAGAAGTAATACACTGTTATGACCAGGTCCTCATGTGGTAGCTTTGCTATGCAAAATATGGAGGCTTGGAACAGCCAATGCTTGGCTGGAGACTTGATCTCGGTGAGTTTTCAGAATTACAAATATATAGTCTTCCATCACACATCTATTTTTGATCTTAACATCTATATTTGTAATGAATACAGACCAATCCAGTGTATTTGCGTTCGGAATTTCTGCTGAAATTAATGGACGACCCCAACAACAAACAAGTGGAATATTTAAGGACTAAGTTAAAGGAAATGTATTGATGTTAATTTGAAACAATTATTTTTTACGAGCTTCGATGGTCGTAAAACTTTTGGGGTCCTT
Organism: Cornus suecica; assembly: GCA_963922005.1. Taxonomy (NCBI): domain Eukaryota; kingdom Viridiplantae; phylum Streptophyta; class Magnoliopsida; order Cornales; family Cornaceae; genus Cornus; species Cornus suecica. Next base: position 19,284,113 of record OY998244.1, read on the forward strand.
TTTTGTGTGACCGTAATGTGTAGTGTTAATAGAATTTTGCTTTGGAAAGTAATTTGCGTCGATAGCAAGTAATTTTGTTACCCATTCGATATATGTTGGTTTAGGGTTTAGTGGTCGATTTCTAAGATGGGGTGTTTAAAAAGCAGTAATTGGTTCATTTGTAACTCCAATATGTAATGTTTAGGGTTTTGATAATGGTTGTTTTACAATGCGGTTCTGGTATAAGGTATGTTGGCTTAATGTTGTTTTATGGAACAAAAAATGGGTGTTCTCGTTTGAATTGAAATCATGTTTACACTTTCAATATTTAGAATTTGTGAAATATTTGCTAGTTATGAATTGTTTGGGATTACCCATTCATTGGGCCAAGAGTTATTAATAATTCGGAAACTAGGTTTAGAACTAGAAATCCAAAATCCAAATCAAATTGCGGCCTAAACGTTCCTATACAATCATCAGAGCTTAAACGTTACCTCTTCTTTATATTTGGTCCAAGGGTGAACTTATATATTTTTACTGATGGCTCACATATTTCTCTTACAAAATCTTCAACATTTTTCAATAGGACAATTGTTTATAGTCTCGTTACCACTCTTTTATACTCGCCTTCACACAATTGTCCTCTATGTATATTTTGTACGTGGGGCAAGGCTCGAGTATATACTCGACTACAATGCACAACACATATCCGTAACAGTGTTAATTCCTATCCAGTTACATTGCACATCTAAATATAATAATGGTTGCAAGTTTAGAGATTTTGGATGAGGAGTAAAACATTGACGATTAATTCCACTTTCACTCTTTGAATTGCTGGAAATATCGACCTAAACGTTCCTATACAATCATCGGAGCTTAAACATTATATCTTTTTTCTATTTGGTTGAAGGGTGAACTTATATATTTCTACTGATGACTTACATATTTCTCTTACAAAATCTTCAACATATTTTAATAGGACAATTGTTTATAGTCTCGTTACCACTCTTCTATACTCGCCTCCACACAATTGTCCTCTATGTATATTTTGTACGCAGGGGAAGGCTCGAGTATATACCCGACTAGAATGCACAACACATATCTGTAACAGTGTTAATTCCTATCCAGTTACATTACACATCTAAATAGAATAAGGGTTGCAAGTTTAGAGATTTCGAATGAGGAGTAAAACATTGAGGATTAATTCCACTTTCACTCTTTGAATTGCTGGAAATATCGACCTAAACGGTCCTGTACAATCATCGGAGCTTAAACATTATCTCTTCTTTATATTTGGTCCAAGGGTCAACTTATATATTTCTACTGATGGCTCACATATTTCCCTTACAAAATCTTCAACATATTTTAATAGGAAAATTGTTTATAGTCTCATTACCACTCTTTTATACTCGCCTTCACACAATTGTCCTATGTATATTTTGTACGTGGGGGAAGGCTCGAGTATATACACGACTACAATGCACAACACATATCTGTAACAGTGTTAATTCCTATCCAGTTACATTGCACATCTAAATAGAATAAGGGTTGGAAGTTTAGAGATTTCGGATAAGGAGTAAAACATTGACATTTAATTCCAATTTCACTCTTTCAATTGCTGGAAATATCGACCTAAACGTTCCTATACAATCTTGGGACCTCAAAACTGTCTCTTATTTTTAATTGGTCTAAGACTTAACATATATTTGTACTCATGGTTTACATGTGTGGGAAAATATGAATTAAAAATCTGAAAACATATTTGAATTATTAAAATTATTTATAGTATTTTTAACACTCTTCTATACTTTCCTTCACACAATAGTCTAAATGTATATTTTCTTTGTGGGGGAAACGTCGAGTACAATGCACAATATTATTTGTTTACAAATTTAATTCCTTTTCAGTTACATTGTACATAGAAATAGAATAATGGTTGCAAGTTTAAAGATTTACGATGAGGATTAAAACTTTGACGAATAATTCCACTTTCACTGTTTGTTTTGTTGGAAATATCGAGCTTAACTTTCCTATACAATCATCGGAATTAAAAAATTATCTCTTCATTTTATTTGGTCCAAGAGTCAACTTATATGTATACTGATGGCTCACATATTTATCTTACATTGTACTATAAGTTTGTCTTACATAATTAATTTGTATACTGTTACATCACACATAGAAATATATTGATAAGGGGTTGTTTAAATATTTAGGATGAGAAAAAAATAATTATTTTTACCACCACACGAATATATAGTTGCACAATCTCACATAATATTCCACTGCATAATAAGTGCAAGCTAACCTCCACTTGCTATAATGAGAATTATATTTACTTTTGACATGAAATTTACCTAAAATTAAATGACTTAACCACCACTTCCAACCACATTAAATTATTTGGTGTGCACATGCGCCAACACTATATTGCACTACAATAAATGATATTGCTTACGCTATCTGAAATATGTGATGCACAAAAGTCAAAGCAAAATTTATTCACTCTTGGGCAGGTGGGGTTAAATCTGAGTTACAGAGATATGCTTATTTCATGCTGAAAAGAGAACCCTCCCAAATGAATGCCTAAACTCAGTAGCCCTAATATGTCCTCATACCTAATTGAAAATACTAAAGTATAATATGCTACATATTATTGCAATGGGCGGTCAAATCCGGTCAATCCACTTTTTAACAAAGACATCCCCTGAGATTTGTAAAGTATTTCAATGACACTAGGGATGACACTAAGGTATTAATTGTCCTGTTATTGGTGTATAGTTTTGTAAAGTATTGTAATACTTGTGGGGCTAATATTGGACACGTGTATGTTATTGTCCTGTTATTGGTGCAATGTTCTTTTATTTCTGGTACAATATATCACAAGATATTGTGCATTGTACTCGAGTAGAGTTATTTTCGTCGTTATATGGTTAATATATATCCTTTTGTTTCAATTACATTGTGTAATTAATTTGTACCCTGTGGTCATTTGGTAAGGTCATCAGTACCAATGTCATTAGGTCCTTGGAGATGGTGCAATGAAGTACATACGATTGTGCAGAGATATGGAAAGATCTTATGCGTTATCATCAGTACCAATGTTTTAGTTCAAAAGATGTCATTAGATTTTGTTAGCCCAATTCTAGAGACAAACATGTGTTGTCATTATACATGAGTGGATGGCCATATATAGCTATAATGTGGAAAAAATCATTACCTATATATAGTAAGGTAATGATTGTATGAAGATCAAATTTAATATTATCAGATATTATAATTTAGTTGCACTTAAGACTACAGTTTTTACATGCTTGTAAATATTTTTTAGGGTTTATAAAGAAATGATAAGTAGGTGTCATCTGCAAACCAACTTGTACATTACATTACCATGGGGCAAGAAAACCACACCCTACATTACATTACCAGCTTGTACATTACATTACATGACCAAAATATATGTGGACAAAACCATTAACGGATAAGAAAACCACAACAAAAGACTTCACGTACAAGAAAAACATAACGAAAAAACTCCACTTCACAGTGGACAAACCCAACCTCAACCTAGTCACCCTACATCATATGCCCAGTTACACTATACGCACCACAATAGGTTCAACATAGGTGCCAAATAACCGCCCCCACCCTATGAACAGCTTCCCGAACTTCATCCAATTTCGTCTGACCCATCATCATCAAAGCTATCACTAGAGATGATGAGTATACCAGAGTCCTTGTTATCGGTGTCCCGACATTCCTTCGGCTTTCACTTAGCACAGTTGGGGGTTATGTCCTCTGGATGTGCTGGTTGAGACGTGTTCCTATGTCTCTCACTTCCAGAGTGAGCCACTCTAAATGGATGTAGACCTCCGCCATGTGCTGCCGATTTCACTCCTCAATTGCTACGACTTGCCTTCCAAGTAGTTGTACCTGTTGTGCAAGGTCATGGTAGGAGGGCAAGGGTGAAGGGGGAGGCATGGGCGCCTGTGGAGGAATGTTGATGGATATCCCACCACGAGTTCTAGGTATTGGGCTTCGCAGCCCGGAGCGTTGCAGGACTTGCCTGCGAACGCTGGAAGAACCATCGAAAGTTGACCTAACAGAACTTGTCATAACTTTGAACGCGTCTGTCTATTGGACATAAACTAAAAACTTTTTCTGTTTCAAATTTTTTTTTTAAAAAAATAACTAAAGTAAATTAACTAAAATACTTCTAAACTAATCTAAACTATGAACAAAAAGAAAAGCTAAAAATTAAATGCAAAAACCAAGCAAAATTGAAACTCACAAAGGGTTCAGACGTAACTTCAGTAGCTTTGTCTTTTCCTTTCACGCTCTTCAAATGTACCTGAAAATCACAAAAAAAATTCAATTTTAGCTTTAATCTATAATAACGCAATGCAAATAAACTACTAAAGCTATTGAACAATGCCAAGTCCCCGACAACGGTGCCAAAAACTTGGTGGGAGTCAGGTGTGTACAAAATATGTGGTTAGAAATAACACCTTAACGACACTTTAGGTTTTACCCTTCTGCAAGCGCACATATCCAATATAGATAGTTTTGCTTGAGTAGGGGAATATCAATCCCACAGAGACGAGAATTGTTCACTTTAATAGATTAAAAATATTGAATTATAGTTTTCTGAAAAGAGTTTGATTTTGTGAATTATCTAATATTACTTAAATTAATCTAAACCGCAATGTAAATTGTTTTGTGATTCAAAGAGAGAAAAACTAGGGTTTCCTCTCTCTACCACTAACAGCATAACATAGTCCAAATTCTATTTCAATTGCATGAGGGCGATCCAATGACTGTGAATCAGGTCACACCGCACCAGCAATTTGACCCCAAAAAGGATTCCTTTCAACCGGATTGTGACAACCCATCTCAAGACTAAACTGATTAGTGCATACAGACTACTAACAGAAAAGTAAATTAAAGCAGTAATTAAAGCATGAAAATAAACTAAGGCATGTCTATATCAGTTTGTCAAGGCATGGTCTGTGTCAACCTAGGGTTTTGAGTTGGGATATGCCAACAGACTGGATCCCGAGAGAAATATATGACAATCCCACAAAACATGGGTAAAGAAGCTGACAAAAGATAACTATCATCCCCAAACTAGCTGCGCTGCAACCGTAACCGCATCACCCTGAGCAACTCCAAAACCTGTAACAAGGAAAACAAAAGAAAACTGTCATTGCACTGTATGCTGCCCGTATCCGTAACATTTCCTGCAACCTGGCATGAGAATACCAGGGGGCGATGAAATACCCTTGTGAGCAAATAAGCTCAGAGGAAAAACGATATCCTAACTACCAAATCTAATGCTAAACTATCTAGCAAGATACATAGCCCAAGAAATCCCAGCTACGCAACCACAAGGCACATACCCATATACTACCGTAAATAAGTATATATATCGGGAATATATATATATATACATATATATAAGTACACAACATGAGTCTATAAGGTATAACTAAGACTCGTACTCCAAGTACCAACACCGGTAGTCTACACTACTCTCACTAACGTACCCTAAGTACACGACACCAAGGTCCAATCTAACAGATCATCAAACACTCACAAAGCTAACGAGAAGATCTAAACAGAGGGAAAACACACTCACCTCTAATATCCATAGGGATCAAAATCCACCACTAGTACCAAGGAATACTCATAACTCACTCCCCGAGAACATAAGAGGAAAAACACTCACGTCCTTGCGTACTAACACAATTGTCATATATATAAACATCATCTCATTCCTAGAGAAAATCTATACCTCAAGGATGGAATCACCTCATCATATCTCTTCATCAATACCATGAATCACATCATCACACCGACCTCACAATACTATCATCAATAAGGTCAATCAAATCACTAATGCTTTCACTATGGGCAAGGAAAACCACCCGATCAAATCACGGAGAGCACACGAACACTACTCTCATGAACGACCACCTAAGGGTCACCAAAACAAGGCAAAGGAAAAGAGTTCCCAACGTTAAATCAACAAATAACCAAGACAACAATGTCAAGGTTAAGAACACCACAAGTGTTTAGGGAAAAGGAACGAACAAGAAAACCAAAAGTGAATGGCCAAGAGTGAAAGTTATAAAAAGATGAATCCCGGGGATTCAATAGTTTTTAAGATTTTTTTTTTAAAACTCGAACCAATCCATTCGGCATCCATGCCCCGAACATATGAAAAACTCAAATCACCTAGGTGATGACATCAAATAACCAAGAAGAAGGGAAATACAACACTATATGTGTGCACTGAACAACAACAAGCCTCAAACCCAAGACTTAAAAATGATCGGAAACAAAGGTGAATAAGAAAACACCTTTCAAAACTTTACAGGTCAAGATCTTGAGAAAGAAGTCTCGAAATCTCAGAATCTCGATAAAAGTAATAAAATAGTTTTCCTTTAAGAAACCACGCAGTAAAAATGACCGTCTTGCCCCCGGTCTCCGTCGTTCACCATCACCGAATTTTAGAAGTTAAAATTCTTTTTAAAGAAGATCCTAAGATTATTTTATAAAATGCTAAAACTTTTCATGGCTAAGGGGGTAGGCGAAAACGGATTTTTCCTTTAAAATACAAAGAGTTTATTTTAAGACTTTGAAAAACGCCGTTTCCGAAAGACAACCAAATAAGAGTGAATACAACTCCATGGATTCATATAATATCCAAGATGACAAGGAAGGAAGAGTACTACATTGGGTTTACAGAACACAACTATCCGTTCCCAACCCCACAAAATCAAATGACAACACAAGGAAGAAGCTCAGCACCTCGCCGTAACCGACGACTCAAGGAGTGACATATAAGTAAACAATCACATACTAGTGTACAAAACACATTACAAGGAATGCTTAGGAGAATGAACTAAGCATGAGGAACAACGCTGCAACACTACAGTACCCCAAGTACTTAATAAAATCACCTCAACCATAACCTCTTCTAACCCAATCAAATCTCAAAATACAGTTGATAACCCATTCCTCAAAAGGTGAAAGACACCTAAAGGCCTATACAACAACATCCACTAAGTTCACAATCTCATCACCCGCCTTCTCTAAGGCCTCAAATCTCAATTGATACTAAAATCAATCCCTGACCTCAAATCTCCAAAGAGATCACACAACTAACCATGATCACAAAACTATTACCCGCGTTCTCCAAAGCCTTAACATAAAATCGACTCTATAATCCATCACATACCTCAACTATCCAAAGAGGTCACTACACCAATATACTTAACCCTCCAAGAGCACAAAAGTACATAATCACAAGTATAAGGATATAACTCATTATACTTATTAAATTATTGCATTTAATTCATGTTTTCACATTATTCACTTTTAGTTGAACATTTTAATAAAATATGAATTTATTTCACAATATTCATAATTAAGATGCTCCAAAATCCACAGGTAATAATATCGCATAATAAACCTTCTCCAACATCACATGTAATAATATCACATATACATGTCAAATGAAATCACATAAATGTTATGCAGTGCAATATGACTTAACACCACCCGTGGTACACACACAAAAGGTCAACAGATCATTCTCTACCATTCCTCTGAGGATACAGGATCATTAACGAAGGTAGACTCATCGTACCGTTCTTCCCAAGTGCTTTTGACACTTCACACTTTTAACTAGGAAGACGTCCTCCACGACGCGGTCGTGCACATAGGATTTGGACAAGTCCTCCCCCTATCGTCTACATTTCTCGGAAGATTAGTAATGTGGGAGCAAGAAGTACCCCCTAACCAGTTGTTACGACGATCCAAACACAAGTCTATTCATGAACCATACACAAACGGATGTAGACCACACCAATTGAATTCTCTCTACAAAAGGTGAACCCATGCACTACATGCACCAACACCCATGTACTCACACGACACGGTGTACTCAATATGCATACATGCCTTAATAAAAACCATGTCTCAACATAAATATGTAATGCATCATATTTATGAAAATATCCACACGATACCAACATGAATCTCATAATCTCTTTAAAATTCTTTAAAAACACAATAAAGACATTTAAATCACAAGGAAACAAGTTCATGTACAATTCATGTTTTATACAATATAATTCCTTTAATTCTCTAGGAAAAATATTTCAATTTCTCTTAACATGCTTTTAATGCAATTAAAGCAAATAATCCACGTATCATAAGGGGAACCTAGTATAACGTCTAAGTTTTCACGTATCTCACATTCACATATCCCCTTACACAGTCAAAAACGGAACTAATATCGCGTTCTAAGTTCACGTCCAACTTTTACAAATTTTTTTAACCCATTTTAATTCTCAAGGATTTACTAAGCCACCTATTCTCTTTCAATTCAAATAGGAATTTATTTAATTTCGCAGGAAAATAATTTAATTAATTTCTCAAATTAATTTCTAAGTCCTGCTTCGATTCTAACCATTTTATAGATATTTTAAATTCATAATTTAATATATCTAAATTAAAATAAATACGGGTTTGCACACCCAAACCACGTCAACGATACGAAAGTGAGAATAAAATTTCCCACCTTAAGTTACACTTACAGAACAACCCGAAACGGCCTACTGTGAACAGTGGTAATCCGACATCAGGAAGCCAACCAAATCACCGGCCGAAGTTCTGGCTGAACACCCTCTATGGCTCAAACTGCTGCTGCTCCACCACGCGCAGCTCCAACCACCACCTGCTTCGCCATCGCCACCCAACACCGTCGAGAGCTCCAACATCACCACCGCTACTCTGCCCGACGAAAGTCAGCCCAGCCGCGAAAACCCTAGGCCGCCTCCACAGCAAGCCCTCGTCAGGTTGCGCCTAACCTGTGCGACCCATCCCGTTACACCGCTGCTGCGATGTTGCGCCACCATCACGATGCCGTCCCTGCACCCTCTGGCCATCGCCGCTACGTTGGCGACCTCCACCAAGTGGCGCCTTTGCGCGTGGCTCTCGTCTCTCCCTCACGTAGCTCCTCTCTCTCTTTCTCTAATCGATTGTCTGCCATTGAGAATATGAAGAAGAAGTGTGTCGCGTTGAGATAAGAGGAGGAAGAAGGAGCTAGGTCTGCAGACACGTTCATATACATATACACATATATATATATATGCTAAATCACAAAAGTGACCCTTCTAATATCTGAAATTACATAATGACCCCAATACTTTACTTAAACGTCCAAACGATCTCTAAATAAAACATCGAAATGTCCACGAGATGCTAAATGAATAATATAAGCCCAAATAAATATTCCGGGTTATAAAAATCCAACAACCGGAACAAAGAGAAAATAAAATAATACGCGTCACGCCGGATCCATAAAAGTACTAATACCGTAACCGAAATTATAGAATTGAAACATTAACGTCGTACGACATAACGTTTCACCATCCAGTCGAAGCACTAATGCTAAACGTCGAAACAAAATCGCGTAGTCGGTAACAAGAATTCTTGAAGTCGTCAAAGAGAAACCGTAATGTTGTCCCGTCGACTTTAAAACTAAACGCAAAAAATTTACATGCAAAATACCAAGGATAACCAGAACGTCATCAATAGGCGACGTCTTAACCGAACTTAAATCAGAAATAATTTCAGGAAAAAGGAAAATAACACGGAGTGTTACAATTTTATTTATTATTCATTATTTAATTTTTTTATTTTTGTGTTTTGATTTATATATTTGTTAGATGTTGTTCAATTATTGGAAGACATTTTGGTTAAATTTTGGATAGATTTTGTAACTAGACCAAATAGAACCACCAAAATTTGTGGTCCTGAAAAATGTTATTTTGGTTCAATTTGGTTTGTTTATATGTTTTGAAACCAATGCAAAACAATCATGGTCTTGTCTCAAAAAACCATGACCAGACCATAAAAATGGGACCATAACCAGTAAACAAACAGGGCCTTAACATCATGGCTTTTGGGTTTACTTGAATGGACCAGGATCGTCTACATTCGTTTTCTCTCTACTAGTCAAAAGTCACCTATGTGCCGACTTACGTGGTAAAAAAATGAGCCCTAGTAGTTTGACCACAAAATAAAAAAAAGAAAGACATGTATATATACACAACAATGATATATAATGTTCCCCTCTTTTCATTTACATTGTGCATATATTCCCCCTAAAAGCTCCCGCAAAAAGAGATCTTAATGGAAATGAAGTCAAGGGATAGATTGGTAAATACACAATAAGTGAAACTTAATAATCAGTATAATTCAATTTTTTGTTTAGGAGTTTCATTATTAACCACGTAGAGAGAGCCCAAACCCTTGAAAAACCCCCAAATCGCTCCTCAATCTCCCACACCTTTCTCTCAGGTATGGAGCATATATAGATTATCTATTCATGGTTTGGTTATGTATTTTAGTATAGTCTGATGTTTCACCTTTGCTTCATTTAATTAATTTTTAAAGTCCATGGTTATAGGAAGTATGTATATCTTTGGGTTGTCCTTGTTAGTGTTATTTTTTTCCCTTTTCCTCACTTATACTTCTTGCATCTTGTTACCCTATCCTGAATGTCCAGTTGTGTGAATATATTTGTTACCTTTGCCTCAATGGAATCGATCATGTAGGTCAGTTAATAAACATGATTTATGTAGCATTTAATATGTGATTGTTCTAGTCTGTAATTATTTGCATATGATGTATATCTATTTCGTAGTGTTAAAAATATTTGAAGTTATATTTTTAGGTTGTTATGGAATAAATCTGGAATAAAATCGGTGTTTATTACTGCAAAATCATATATTAGTATAGAGTTTGGAGTTATTGGCTAAATATAAAGGAAAATGAATGAACACTGAAAGTAGAGATATTGGACTTATTGATCTCACTTTGAATCAGTAGGAGTTGCTAAAACATATGCAAATAAGTTATCACTTTTTGGCAGGGGCGGAGGGAGGGGGGCAAGGGCCACCCCCAAAAGTTTTCTATTTTTTTTTACTATTATGTATATATTAAGACATAAAAAAATAATTATAGTCTGATTGGCCTCTCCCAAATGAATTACAAGGCAAAATAAATTTTGTCCCCTAAATATATATCAAATATCAAATTAAAAAATCCCTCCTTTTTAGCCCTAATTAAATAAAAAAAATGAAAAATAAAAATAATCTTAAGATTATACCACAAATCAAAAAAGATAAGATTTTGATATTAATTATTTTCATTTCCAACCTCATTGATTAATTAAATTCTAATTTTAACACCATTTCAATTTTTCTTTACCAAAAGAAGTTATACTTTATTATTTTATTCTAGAATACACGCGAGGTCATATATTCCTCTATATTCATAATAATATCACTAAATGATTCTTAAAATGTTTAATTTTTTAACTAAAGATTATGAATTATGATGAATTACAATATGTTCAGGTTATTAAAATTGTCCATCGGTAGCTCTTGAGGAAATTAAGGCGGGTAGATGAGCTAATCAAATTAATACCTAGAGTTTTTGAAAAGGAAAAATTTTTTAGGATGAAACTTGTCAAAACACAATTTGTTACAAGAGGAAAGACAAGTGTTTGAGATTATTTGAGTATCAATATTGAAAAAGAATTTGGCCAGACATCTTCTATAATAGATGATTTTTATTCTTTGAAAAAATTTTGAGTTCAAATTTGAAATTAAATTTTGGCGTGCACGCGCGTGTGTTTGTTTTTTGTTTTTTGTAATTATCAGATAAAGGTGATTTTTTTAAAATAAATAAGCCAAAATTTAGGTAGTTTTTAACATCTATAACTGCTATAATCAATTGTTGAATGCTTTTGACTCGAAATATATTTATACTACATAACTAAATTTGATACTAGTTCGCCCCCCCTCCTTCCCCAACTTGAAATCCTGGTTCCGCCCCTACTTTTTGGTTAGGCTCCATCACATTCGGATTATACTTGGGTTGAGAGGTTTATAACCAAAATTTTGTACTAAATTATAATGTAGGTACTTTTTCAATTTAATTTTAGTGTTCTATTTTTTCAACTTTGTTTAGTACATGGTTATAGGAAGCATGCATCTTGTTACCTTAGCCCGAATGTCCAGTTGTGTAAAAATATTTGTTACCTTTGCTTCAACGGAATCTATTCAGTAAATATATGATTCATGTAACATTTAATATGTGATTGTTGTAGTATGTATTTATTTGCATGTGATGCATATCTATTTGGTAATGTTAAAAATATTTGAAGTTATGTTTTTAGGTAGTTGTGGAATAAATCTGGAATAAAATTGGTGTTTATTATTGTAAAATCATATATTAATATAGAGTTTGGAGTTATTGGTTAAATATAAAGGAAAATGAATGAACACTCGAAGTACAGATATTGGACCTACTGATCTCACTTTTAATCAGTAGGAGTTGCCAAAACATATGCAAAATAAGTTATCACTTATTGGTTAGGCTCCATCTTATTAGGATTGTACTTGGGTTGAGAGGTTTGTAACCAAAATTTAGTACTATTATTAATAAATTATAATGTTGGTACTTTTTCAATTTAATTTTAGTGTTCTATTTTTTCAACTTTGTTTAGTGCATGGTTATTGGAAGCATGCATATCTTTGGGTTGTACTTTTTAGTGTTCTTTTTTCCCCTTTTCCTCACTTATACATCTTGCATCTTGTTACCCTAGCCCGAATGTCCAGTTGTGTAAAAATATTTGTTACATTTGCCTCAACGAAATCTATTCAGTTAATATATGTGATTCATGTACCATTTAATATGTGATTGTTGTAGTCTGTATTTATTTGCATGTGATGCATATCTATTTGGTATTGTTAAAAATATTTGAAGTTATGGTTTTAGGTAATTGTGCAATAAATCTGGAATAAAATTGGTGTTTATTACTGCAAAATCATATATTAGTATAGATTTTGGAGTTATTGGTTAAATATAAAGGAAAATGAATGAACACTCAAAGTAGAGATATTGACCCTATTGATCTGACTTTGAATCAGTAGGAGTTGCCAAAACATATACAAATAAGTTATCACTTTTTGGTTAGGCTCCATCCCATTTGGATTTTACTTGGGTTGAGAGGTTTATAACCAAAATTTAGTACTATTATTAATAAATTATAATGTTGGTACTTTTCAATTTAATTTTAGTGTTCTATTTTTTCAACATTGTTTAGTCCATAGTTATAGGAAGCATGTATACCTTTAGGTTGTCCTTTTTTCCCCTTTTCCTCACTTATACGTCTTGCATCTTTTTACCCTAGCATGAATGTCCGGTTGTGTGAAAATATTTGTTACCTTTGCATCAAAGGAATTGATCCTATAGGTCAGTTAATATATGTGATTCAGGTAGCATTTAATATGTGATTAGTGTAGTCTGTATTTATTGCATATGATGCATATCTATTTGTGTAGTGTTAAAAAGATTTGAAGTTAAATTTTAAGGTAGTTGTGCAATAAATTTGGAATAAAATTGGTGTTTATTACTCCAAAATCATATATTTGTATAGATTTTGGAGTTATTGGTTAAATATAAAGATTAACCTGTTTTTTTGTACTTGTTTTTGGAGAGAGATTATGTGTATATGTAAACATTTTGTCTACTCATGTGACCATCAATTGTACTTAAACGACAATCACTGAGTTGAAGGATATTTTTGATATTATGAAAATGTAACTTAAATCATCTTCAACTGTAAGATAAGTGTAATGCCCATTTTAAATAGTTTTACCTAATTCATAATTTTCAAACTAAAGGCATGTTTTAGAAACTAATATGGGATTGACCATGCTATTAATGACTCAAATAAATCCCCAGTTAAAACTATTCAAATTGAAAGCATTGAGGATATGATAGATAATTTGGAAGTGTGACAGGAATCACCTTAAGTTGCAACACATGTGTAAATGAAATGATCATCAGTTGTAACTTAGGTGTAATGCATATTTTGAAGAGGTATAAGTCAGTGACACCTTGGATATAAACCTTGATGTCCAATCTATTAGTTCATCACTTTATAAAGTTGATAAGTGGTTGCGTGTTTAAGTGTATTTGACACTTTTATGAATGCACTGATAGATACACTTAGACACGCAAGTACTGATCAACTTTTAAAAGTGATGAACATTAGGGGACCCCATTTTAAAAAGTGATGAACTAATAGAGGATTTGATAGATATTCTAGAAGTGTAATCGGAATCACCATAAGTTATAACACAGGTGTAACTCAAATCACCATTTTAGTTTCTAAAGGCATGTTTTAGAATCTAATATGGAATTGACCCTGCTATTAATGGAATAAATAAATCCACAATTAAAAGTATTCAAATTGAAAGCATAAAGGATATGATAGGTATTCTGTAAGTGTAACTGGAATCACCATATTAGTTTCCAAAGGCATGTTTTGAAGAGGTATAAGTTAGTAACCCAGTAACACCCTTCTATCTTGTGTTCCCAATGTTCTTTTACTGATTCTGGTTCAGTGTGAGAGTACTAGAAAAAATATGAAAGCTTTCACTGATTAATGGTCAGTTAAAGCTTTCATCTTCTTTCTAGTACTCTCATACACAACCGGAATTGGTAAAACTCTTCTTTATTTAGAATCACAGAGTTTGCTCTTCTTTACTTTTCTTTGCCCTTCCTAATTTAATTTGTTGTTTAAGTATGAAATTTTAATATAAATTCCTTATTCCCCTATTACAAGTATGGGATTGACCTTACTATTAATGGAGTCCCTAAATCCCCAATTAAAAGTATTCAAATTGAGATATTGGACCTAGGGATCTCACTTTTAATCAGTGGGAGTTGCCAAAACATATGCAAAATAAGTTATCACATTTTCGTTAGGCTCCATTCCATTGGGATTATACTTGGGTTGAGAGGTTTGTAACCAAAATTTAGTACTATTATTAATAAATTATAATGTTGGTACTTTTTGAATTTAATTTTAGTGTTCTATTTTTTCAACTTTTTTTAGTGCATGGTTGTAGGAAACATGTATATCTTTGCGTTGTCCTTCTTAGTGTTCTTTTTTTCCCTTTGCCTCACTTATACGTCTTGCATCTTGTTACCCTAGCCCGAATGTCCAGTTGTGTAAAAATATTTGTTACCTTTGCCTCAACGGAATTTATCTTGTTGATCAGTCAATATATGTGATTCATAATTTATCCTGTTGGTCAGTCATTATATGTGATTCATTTACCATTTAATATGTGACTGTTGTAGTATGTATTTATTTGCATGTGACTTATATCTATTTGCTAGTTTTAAAAATATTTGAAGTTATGTTTTTAGGTAGTTGTGCAATCAATCTGGAATAAAATTGGTGTTTATTACTGCAATATCATATATTAGTATGGATTAGTTAGTTGATCACTAATATAATAGTTGTAGAGGATGAGCTCATGAGCATCTTCATCTTGTGCGGTTCGAAGGGGTCCCTTTCAAAATCGTTTATGTCATTGTGAAGAAAAAGCTGCCATATATATTTCCGAGACAGAAGAGAACCCTAGAAAGTTATTTTTCACATGCATTCGTCAAAAGTGTCCATTCTTTCGATGGTCGATTCCGCCACGTACAACTATCGATGATGAAGAGGAAGTAGCCTCACCACCTCTAGTGCCTCATCAATCTACCCAACTCAACTTAATTATCTCTTTTGTCAAGTCATTAGCGGTAACAACCATGTATGTGTTTGGGTTGTTCTTTTTATTACTGTTGTTTGTGTTCCTTTTCCTCAATTAAAACTTTTTGTATTTGGGAGACTGTAATTTGGCATGAATGGTACATTTTGGGAGGCTCATGAAAGTGTTGCATTTTGTTACCTTTGCCTCAAGGTCCGGTTCTGTAAAAAAAATTGGTACTATGTATGAATCTAAAATAGACAGAGTTTGTAAAATATTGAAGTATGTTGGCCATACCATGTGGTAATGGTTGTTTATATTGACAGTGTTTCAACATGTACTCTTTTATTTTGTTTTGGAAAACTAATGTGTTTGACGTTGTATTTGACATATCATTGTAGTCACAAATCTGGTCACCTACCATCCAATATGAGGGAATTAATTATGAGTAGATGACTACACTTTGCAATTTAATTATGCATCTGATTCAGAGAGGTCATATTTACAGATTGGTTGAGTACAGAAGCACATGTGTGATAAATGGGCACTGCCCAGAGCAATACTCCATGTCAAAACAATGGTTTCTAATTTGTGTAGGAAATTGTCTGGGTTTTGTTGTCAATTTTTTTTTTGCTTTTGGAAAGTTAAGGAGTTATTAATACTGGGACCTAGGCACTTACAAGTTATAATACATAAGTTGTCACACAAAGAGTAAGCTCATGATACCTAAATATAGGTAAATACAAGCCATTAAGTGAGGCCAAAAACTTGTTGTATTAAAAATTTGGTATAAATATTGCATTGCAAACAGAAGCTATTATGTAGTTTGGAACACACATGCAATTAGTCGAATGTTGAAAATAAAATAATTAAGGTGACACACAGTGATATTAAACATAAATGAAAAGAAAAAATAAAAAGTAGTCCCGAAAACATGTCTGTCAAATCAAGAAAATTTCAATTACATAATAAGGCCACATGAACAAAATCAAAAAGTTGGCAAATCCATATTGCTTCGAATCTCAACTACATTCAGCTTGAGGCGATCAACTAGTACTAGCATTTTTTCTGTCAAAACTTCAAGATGGTCAACTTTGTCACGCATATCATCAACTTTAGCACTCATAGCATCAACCGATGCCTTTATCTCAAGCAACAAAGAAGATTGATCATCCACCGGAGCACGTCCCTTCGCCTCAGTATAGTCGGTTTTACTCGAACGAATAACCCATTTGTCATTATCCATCTAAAATCCCATTTGCCTCAAGGTCATGGCGGAAAATATTTCATTAATTACACCAACTTCACGAGATTCCTCTCCCAATAAATCTACATCATAAGCCATGAATATCTTTGTCATTGGAATGCCATAATAGCATTTGTTTGTCTTTCCCCTGCACTTCAACATATGGCTCAAAATAATATGAGCTAGGTCAAGTTTTATGCGATTCAAAAGGCACTAAATGATAAATACTTCCATGCGAGAGAGACCCGAGTGGCTGTGTAATGCCCCACATTTTCCTTTCCCTTTTCTGGAATTCTTTTCCAAGTGTTAACGTTTTGTGACGTCACTTATTCATGACATCTTGTGTATTCTCGGTACGTGTAAATTTTTTGCGTTTATGTTTTGGAATTGGCAGGACGACTTCGTGGTATTTCATTTCCGGCTTTGTGGATTTGAATGTCGCCAACGACTACGAGGGTTCGTGCAACGTTTTCTCGTTGGAGCTTCGGCAATCGTGTTGCATTCCTGAAAGTTCTAACCTAGTTTATTGTAGACGTTCGGTGTAGCACTTATGTGAATTTGTTGTTATATTTTCATGCTATAAGTAATGAGAATAGTTAGAAACGATTTCAGGAAAGAAATGACCGAGGGGTATATGAGTATTTTCATATTTGGAGCACTTAGTGAAAAGTGTAGAGATTTGGCTAAGTGTTGGGGTATGAATGGCATGTTTGTAATTATAGAAGATGAAAAGGGATAGAAGGGTAATTTAAGAGGCTTGATGGCAGTCTTGTAATTAACCCTAAGTTGGGAAGAATTTGGTCGCTTCCCCATTTCAAGTGGTGTCTCATTCCTAGCCCTTGATTTCATTCTCCCATATTTGTTTTAGACCCTTGGATCATAAGCTCTTGTTTGGTTGTCACTTAAATGCAATAATCCATTATTGTTGGTCTTTCACTTGGCAAGACTTTTTATCAACCATTGGATGGTTAATTGATTCCCATATTTATTCTAAGCCCTTGGATGATAAGGCCTTGTTTGGAAAATTAATGAATTTTGTGTGTGGAGTAATAAGTCATCCAATGGCAAGAGTTATTCCTAGCCCTTGGATTCATTTGCTTTTTCCCCATCTTTATTTTGGACCCTTGGATGGTGAGAGGTGTGAGTGGAAAATCTCTACACATTGCAAGTCTTCCACTTTGCAAGACTTCACCTATTCTTCTCCATTTTCTCTCATCTTTCTCCCTTTTTGTTCTTCTCTACTTATGGGTGGAATTCATCACCCTAAGTTGGGAGTTTGGTGTGACCATCAACATAGAAGATGTTCATGGTGTCCTTCTCTTTGGTTTGAGCTTAAAAGTGGTAAGTGTTTTTCCATCCTTTTGTATTTTCCATTCAAACCCTAGTTTAGGGTTTCTTGTTAGACAATTTGATGAATCTTGTTTCCCTTTTGTATTGGAGTTGGATTCATGGTTAGGAGGCCATGGTGAAGCTTTCCACCGGTTTGCTCCTTGGATTTTGGTTGGGGAAGAGCTAGGGTTTCATGGGCCTTGCTTGGTAGTTGTTGTGCTTTGCTCTTCAAAAGGTAGGGGAAAACTTCCGAACTAGCCATCTTGTGATTGTGTAGTAGGGTGAATTGGATTCTAGGATTCCTAGCCATAAAATGAAATTGCTAACTGTATCCTTGAAAATATGAAGTTAGGGTTTGAGCATGTTATGTGACTTAACCTTTGTGTATGGAGTACTTTTGATGGTATTGAATAGGGTTAGCATGCTAGTTATGTGGTTTTTCTTGAGATTTCCTATATGCAAGTATGCTTGTATGCCTATATATATGTGGATATGTATGTGGGTATTGTGGTATATATGTGTAAGTGTAGTTATACATGTGTATGACTTGAAATGAGATTAGGCTAGTTCCTTTGGTTAATACCTTTGTGGTATTTTAGGATTTTATGTCATGTTTGAAATGTGATATGTGAAAACTTGCTTAATTGAACCAAGAGCATGTTTAATAGAATGAAATGGTTTTCCTTGTGAATTAAAGGATAACTTGATGGTTTGGAACATTCTTGTGTGTGAGAATGTATCCTTGTAAATTTAAATGCTTCAATTAAACTATAAACATGTTAAATGGAAGGTAAAGTTATCTTTGTGTATTAAAGGATAATTTGATGATTTGGGATCATGAGTGGTGCATGAAAAAGTACCTTTGTTGATAGTTTCTTTAAATAAAAATTTAAAAGCATGTTGAATGGTGAAAAACATTCATGTGGACATTTTAGGAATGTTGTTATTTATATGATGTGATACATATTTATGTGATGCATGGGTGTTTTGAGCCATATTGCATATGGTGTTCACCTTTTGGTATTGAGAATTCAATTGGTGTTGGGCTAAGCCCGGTCGTGTAACCATGGGTGAGTAGTCTTGTGTCGAATCATTGCAACAGCCAGGGGGTGTTCCCAACCTACGGAAATAATGAGTCCAAGAATGGGGTATAGGGTGAGTCGTCTCATTCTCAAAGTTGCGGGTCGTCTCGTGCATTCAATATATGAATCTTTAGTCAAGGGTCGTCTCATGCAATCGCCTTCCTTGTTGAAAGTGAGAAGTGTCAAAATCACTTGGGAATAATCGGTGCGGTACTCTTTTCTCATTGTGAAGGGGTAGAGTGCATATTCGTTAACCTGTTTTGGGTAAAGTGTGTTTCATGAAGTTTGTTCTATGAGTTGTGTGGTCGTGTGTGTACCACAGGTGGTGTTAAGTCACATTGAATTTGCGTAGCATTTATGCGATTCCCTTTGACATGTATATCATAATATTATTCAATGTGATAGAGGAGCATGTTTAATGTGAATTTTGAGATATAATTCATATGTTATTAAAATGCTCAAGTGGAATTGAATAATGTGAGAATATGATTTACATGCTTGTTTTGAAGTATAAAATGAGATGAATATTTATACTTATTGTTAGATGCTTAGATGCCCTTAGGTGGGGTTATGAGTTGGTTTTCTAAGGACTTTCTTGTGATAAGTAAAGTTGGTTGTGGCTATTGAGTTAAATGTGGGTTGAAGACTTGAGAAGGCGGTTGATAGTTTTTAGGTATAATTAGCGTTGGTGTAGTAACGTAGCGTAAATCATGATATTGATGTTTCGGTTGTGATAGATGATGTTATAAATAAACTGAGTCAATTGTGTATTGATGGTCAATGAATTTTGTTAGAAACCTAGGTGATGTGGTTTCGAATATGAAATTAAGGTTTGAAAGAATCAGAAGGGGTTCTTGGTTGAAACTAGTTGGTTATGTGGCAACGGCCACTAGGTTCCCTTTAGCGATCTTAAGGAATAGAATGTCATCGGAGTTGTGGTCATTCTCGGTTAAGTCGTTATAGGGTTTTTGAGTTTGAATGTGGAGCGAAGTGTGGTTGGGTTAGAGTTAGTGCCTTGTGTATGGTCACTTGCCCTTTCCTTTGAGTCGCTTTTGTAACACTGTTCTTCCTTCATTTGCTCCATTTGAGCGTCAACAAATACGCTTTGGTTTTTCCATTGGTTTCGGTTGTTTCCCAAAAATGGATTTTTCATAAGACTTGTGTTCGAGTCTATTCGGTCTTTAAGTGAAAAACTCGTTTTCGCCTACCCCATAATGCCGACAAAAACTTTGAGTTTTAAAAAAGTTTTAAAGTCATGAAATAAAAGACTTTAGCCTTTGAAGGTCGGTGGTGTCCAAAATGAAGACCGGGGGTAAGACGGTTTGTTTTACGGATTTTCAAGAAAGTGTTTTTGATAAAAATAAACCAAGATTAAATGAAATTTTTCTCATTTCTAAACTTCTTAAACGAGTTGAGGCATTTGTCCCATGTTTCATAAGTGTTTAAAGTGGTTTCGGGTCATTTTTGCAATTTTCTAGACCTATGTAGTCGACTAAGCCATTCCTATAGTCGACTGGGGCATCAAAATACCATTTTTCGCAAACTTTTGGTGAGTTTCGACTTGGTGTAGTCGACTGAACCTTTGGTTTATTCGACTAAAGCCCCTGTGTAGTCGACTAAAGCAACCTGTGTAGTCGACTCTCGAAAATTCAGCATGTTTCGACCAATTTTCAAATTTTCATTTCTCTCACCTCGTAACTTGGATTATGGTCTAGTTTGTTTCTATGGCTTGTGCTAGGTACAAAATTTGTAGATAAAATTTCAAATAATTTATTTATATTTTAAATGACTGTTTTACCCTTGGTGAAAGAGGGTACTTTAGCTTTCCGTTTACATCGGTGTTGTCCGATACCGTTTTCAAAAATGCATATCTCTCGCCTCGTGACTTTGATTGAGGTCCCATTTCTTTCTAGGGTCTGACCTATGTTAAAATATTTGATATAAAATTTAAAATCATTTATTTTCATTTGAAATGACTGTTTTACCCTTGGTGAAAGAGGGGTACTTTAACTTGCTGTTTGGGTCAGAGTTGTCCGATGCCATTTTCAAAAATTCATATCTCTCACGTTAGCGATTTGAATTTGGTTCCGTTTGTTTCTATGGTTCAACCTATGTCCAAATAGATGGGGTAACCTTTGAAAGTATATTTTTGCCCTTGAAATGATAATTTTACCCTTGAACGAACATGTGACCTTTGAGTGGTCGGTGTGATGGATTATTCAATCCTTTTCATTTCCTTTTGTTGTTCGGAAACCTTGGTGACTTCCCTTAGGTTGAAGTGATGTTTTACCCTTGTGTTGGGTTTACGGATGTCGGTAGGGACATGTGAGATGATTGATAGTATGTGTCGATATTGATTTGAGATTTTGGAGCTCGGTATGCTCGTGACCTAGGAAGTGCAAGTGTTATCCTTCCTGGAGTGTTATGAATAGGAGTGTTTCTCCCATGATTTGGTGATAGTGTTGTGGTGATAGTGTTGTATTGATTGTCAGTGTGGGACTGACGGGTACGAATCATAGTGATCTATGAGGGGGTCTGTACTATCTATTTGTATTGGTTGTATATCTCTATATGTATATATATATATACGTGCATATATATATATAGGTGAGAATTATTACATGTTGTTGTGATATAGTTTCAGTATGTGCTAGTTGCCCTATTTGTTGATGCATGGTAGGGGACTAGGGGGATGTAATTCTGGGGTCTCGTATTGGCGTGATTGTCATGTGGGACATTCGACTGACCTAGGGTAGATGCATGTACACGGGTTGGTTTGCACTTGACTTGAATGGTCGTAGGAGGTGACAGTTACGTTTTATTTCTCCTACGGGGCTCAATGAGCTCACCCCAACAGGGGTATGCCTGGTGGTTTACACCACCAGTTTGCAGGAAATGTTTTGGCCATGGACAACTTGGAGTGTAGGATGGCTCGTGACACTGATGTTGTTGCGGGATTTGGGACGTTAATATGTAGAGTTGGTCTTTTTGCTTCATTTGTTTGTTCCCTGTATTGGGACCGTAGATGTTGTATCTCTTGGGAGAAAGTCTGTTGGCCTATCCCTTCCTTGTATTATTATTGTTGCATCATTATAAAGATGTATTCTTTCGGCACCTAGATGTGCCTTGGGTATCATTTGGTTAGCTTCCGCTTTTTTGTGTATGGAATTATTGTTGTTAATAATATTCCATTTTGTTTTATGGTTATTTAGGATCTTAATTGGTCGCTCATTTTATGGATCACGACCCGGATTCCCCGGATGTCCCGGTTCGGGAGTCTTTGGAAATTTGGGGCATGACAAGCTGTCGGATTTAGGCACGATGTTATACATAATGATATTGTGAATCACCCGTGCATCCAATGTCATCTGCGAACCTATTATGCGGTCATCACTGGTAATTGTTGGATCATTACATAACAGCCTCAAAGCATTAATGGGATCGAAACCAGCTACATTTGCCCACTTGTTATTGCAATAGAGAGAGACTTCAAAATTTTTCAGATTAAAGATATCTCCCAACTTCATTTTTGTGAGAACGAATTCCTTCCGTTTCACATACGAGGTCAACTTTAGAGGTTTCCCATCATCTATATGAGCATAGAATATCCGAACAAGTGTTGGATAACAGGAAAGTTGAAGGGAAACAAAATCACCCCAACCTAGGCCATTGATGTAGTTATAAGTTTCGAGCCCCAATTTGTCGCATGCTTCTTTTGTAAGTACTTTGCCCTTCGACACTTCATAGTTAATGAAACTACTTTCATATACAACCTTCGTATGGAGATTCTTAAATAGTACATCATTGACTTCCATGGGGTCAATTTTTTCAATTGAGACGTACGAGATTTCTTACTTCAAGTCATGATGATTATTTTGCACTATATATTTGCAGAATTTACAACAATTGAAGAAGACCGATTGTATAAATTTTGACTGATTATACGATAAATGCAAAATGATATACTCACTTAAATCCTACGGTGATATTCTCGCTTAAATCCTACGGTATTTGAAGTATTTACTTAAATCCTATGGTATTTGAAGTATTTTAAGCAATCAGTTTAAAATAATCCTAGAAACCATTTCTAGGGTTTTCAAAATGGAGAGGAGAAGAATATGAAGAATATGATAAACTTGTATGATGTTGAGGTCAGAAATGTGATGGAGAAGGAAACTGATTTTCCTTTGGAGGAAGATTTTCCTTTGGAGGAAACTTCTGCAAGTGTTGACAAAATAGTTGGAGGCACTTGTTGATGTAGAAGTCGGGAAGGAGATGGGGATGAGATGAAAATGTCGTGGTTTTTATAATTAGGGATTTCAAACAAAGGTGTTGCTGCATATGGTTGTAATAATGTTGTATATCATTATGATTTTCGTTGTAACACTGCTGCATTAGGATAGGGGGTATAAGTGCTACATTTGGATGTAGATATGCTTCATTTGGTATCTATTTTGCTACATATATAACAGTCAACAATTTTACTTTATTTTATGCAATTGGTATTATTAATGCTACAATTGGAAGTAGAGTCGCTACATTTAAGTCTTTATATTTTAGGGTAGTATTTAGTACTTGTTAAAAAGTTTTTTAATTATAATGGTTTCCATGAATATCCTTACACCTCAGGAGTTCAATTAAGGTATAATTCAGGACATTTAAAAACATAACGATGTTGCATTTAGTTAAATAAATGTTGCATTTGGCTATATAAATGTTGCACTTGGTTAAATCAATGTTGCAGTCTTTGAATCCCTAAAATAAAAGCTAAGATAGGGTATTGATAGGGTTGCCCTATCTTACTTCCAAACTTGTGGTTTATCCATTTAGGGTTTTGTACAAAAATTTTGAGGGGAGAACGTTTTCTAATTTTTAATTTTTCAAACATGTTTGCGATGCTATTTAGAAATATATTTCATATAGATTTGCCTCAAAACTAAGATTCATAAGTATATTTGGATAGGGGGTACTGGTGTTTCATTTAGATGTACAGATGTTGCATTTGGCATCTATTTTGCTACACACATAACAATCAACTCTTTTACTTTGTTTTCTGCATCAGATTTTACCGATGCTACAATTGGATGTAGAGTTGCAACATTTAAGTTTTTCTGTTTTATTTTAGTATTTAGTACTTGTTAAAAGGGTTTTTTAATTATAATTGTCACGCCCCGATATTGTACGGGTTTTGAAATGGGTCCAATAAACAAGGGAAATGATGAAGTGCGGAAGGATTAAACAAAATTGAACCAAAACGGGTAAAACATGAGTTGGGGCACCAAAACTGAGGCGCTTGGACCACCACTCAAAAATGAATTCCGGTTAGAGAGCCGAAAAATATGAATTTTGAAAAAAATAAGCCGCGACATGAAAAGTTTAAAATATACCGTCACTTTCAAATGAACATAACTCACTCAAAACTATGTTAACTAGAGTGATTTAAAAGCCTAAATACAAGTTCAAGATGTCAGCTTTCCAACGCCAAAAATTGCCTCGATTCGAGCTCCGTAGCACCCATGAATTTTTTGGTGTATGTATAGGCAACCCTTTCCCCCTATGAATTTTTTATACTTGTGATCTATTATTAACCTGCTGTTTGCATAATTTGGTAAGATAAATATTTCATGATTTGTTAGTCAACTGAGGTAATGCTTTGGACATAATCACCAAAGTCAAAAAGAAGATTATGATTTTATACTATAAAAATTGTGACATGTCTAAGGTATCACTGTAAACATTTCAAATGAATGGTATGTTATAAATCGAGCGATACATCAATGATTTTTCCTTTTAAATGATCATTTGGTTAAATCAATGCTATTGTGGTTGAATCCCTAAAATAAAAGCTACGATAGGGTATTTATAGGTATAACATATCTCATTGTACAAAGTCCAAAAACTATGTTGTCATTCTATACACAAAAGAATCACCCCACCTTTCATTAACCTTCAATCCTCATCAAGAAACTCATAATCACTTCTCATCCTATTGCATATATGGTACAACATATCTAATGCAATGAGACTACGCATAGGATGCGGGCTTTCTTGAAGAAAATAAAAAAATTACAAATTTAATACACATTCAATATAATTTTAAAAAGAATATACTTAATTTAGATCCACAAACCATATACCACTCACCTTGTCAAAATGAAGTTAGTCTTCACAATCAAACAGTTGAATACATCGCATCACAAAGTCCCCACATGAGCTATTGTAATGAATTTGCATTGAGTTAGACTATAAAACGAATATTCAAAGTGTAAGAATATTCATTGTTGTTTCGAATATCGTGTGCGCGTTGGTACTCGTTTCTGATTAAAGTAGTGCAATAAACATTATTCATAATATAAAATAAGATATCAGAAAAACAAATAAAAAATTAACCACTTACTTACTTGAACAGAAAAAATGCATTTAGAGGTTTTTTAGATACCCTTTCCACATCCGATGAACTTATATTTTAAATGTCCTCCCCCTTTTTTCCTTTTTGGGTACAGTCTTCCCCCCTCTTTCTTTTTAGAGCCTTTTTTCGGGCCATTATATTGTTTTAAAGAAAAAATCAATTAAAACAAGTACTAAATATTACATTATACAAATTGCAGCAAATGAAAATGCAAAGAGTAAAGTAGTTGATGTAGAAACATATATGCCATATTCAGCAGTTGTACATCCACATGTAGCATTAAAACCCCAATTTTTTACATGTAGAGAACAAATCAGTCCACTGATTTTACTGATTTTAAAACAATGGACAGAGAAAACCATATACATTATCCCATCTGTAGCAAATGAAATGCAGTTGTTGTAGCAACATATATGCCACATTCAGCAATTGTACATCCACATATAGCACTAATACCCCAATTTCTTACATGTAAAGAACAATTCAGTCCACTAATTTTACTGATTTTAAAACAATGGACAGAGAAAACCATATACATTATACCAATTACATCAAAATAAAATGCATGTATGTATGTATATCTATATGTATAGCAAAGAGAAAGAGTACCTAAAATTAGTGGTTTATTGCAGAAACTTCATTTGGATTGAGATAAGAGGAGAGATCAGAGAGAAGAAAGAGATATGGGCGAGAAACCTAAACCCCAAATTTCTTGCAGAAACCTCACTTGCGAATTGGTGGGAATTTGGATAAACTTCAGTTGCGATTTCTATGTGTGATGGCTTGAAGAGAAAGAGAGTTTGTGATGAATTGGTGAGAAATCAGAGGAGAGATTGAGAGCTGAGTGGGAAAACCTAAACCATGGTTACTATATACACGGATAAGCTAAGAAGAAGGGAGTAACGCCGTTTGGGAATCTATTTTTTCTGGGTTTTTTCTTCTTTTTTGCAGCAAAACGACATCGTTTTGCAGCATTTGGTACTTATTGTCTGAAATAAAAGTATATTTATTATATGAAAAGAAGTTTAAATACCACAACCAAAAGTTTAGTTCTAATACAACAAATACTCCAAATTATCGAAGACGAAATTGTCTGAAATCAATAGAAGATAAAACAGGTCATTGTATGAAATTCTTCAATAATCCAAAATGCTATTGTCTAGTGGCAGAAAGCTACAAACCTGCATTAGAGAGTTTTGAAAAATAAATTAGTGAAGGTAATCCTCTACCTATAATTATAAAAAGCAAATACATTTTAAGGTCTTAATCGTTTTCTTTATCACATATAGATAACTTATTAGGGTTTTGACAACATATGTTTTTTATTTATCTATATCTATATCTATATTATACTACTATTAAAAGGTCAAAGAGTTTTCAACCATATTTTTAATTTAAGATTATATTTTTAAGTACAAAAATAAAATTCCTACTTATAATAAAAGAGTAGGAATATTATATCCCTAATAAGATCCTTAGTGTAATAAAAGACTAGCAATCCCTAATAAGATCCTAATCTATAGCTATATTACTTCTATACTTATTACTATTAAACATTTAAAGAGTTTCCGACCCTATTTTTAATTTAAAATTATATTTTTAACTACAAAATTAAAAACATACTTATAATATTAAAAGATTAGCAATCCCTAATAAGATCCTAATCTATATCTATACTACTTTTATATCTATATCTATATACTACTATTAAAAGTTCATATATGTTTAAGTGCAATTATTATTGCAAATATTAAATTAAATAAAATTAGAAATATTATTACAATTATTATTGCACGATAAAAGAAAACAATCATAAAATATATTTTTTTGGAATATTGAGCTTGGCTATAGTACAAACAGTTGTCATATTTTACTTTATTCTCATATTTACTTGTCTAATTATGCATATGGGAGTAGAGATATCAACCTGATCTAAGGTTTTTGGATGTTCACTTGGCATGATTATTTTATGTTAAAAAAAAACCTTAATCTTAGGTGCTTGTCTTACTTCAGAGATGATCTTAATGCCTACTGAAACTGTTAATCTTTTTATTTAACTTGAAGTGATATGAAGGTTCATGAGCTGTGCTAGATTGATTTATGCTTCTAAATACCTGTTGCATGCTCATGAATGTTGTGATAATTTTGAAAGGAGGAAAGAATGAGATGTTTAAAATATACAAATGCAAAAAGTAGTTCTTTGATGTAAGTAACCGGGCATCTTACCTCAGTAAGCTTTGAGTGTTCGCGTAGAAAAGGGAGAAGACTAATGAGCATAAATCCCAAGGAAGAAGCTCGGTCCCAGTTGGTCGGGACTAAAAATCCTTGCTTGAAAGTCCGGAGCTTAGAAAGACAAAAAGGGATAAGGTGAAAAAGTTGAAAAGAATAAATTGTGTGTCAAAGAGAAAGTAGAATGTTGTATTCTTTTATCAAGCAATAAGGTTCAAGTTAATGATTTTACTTCTACTTTGGATCTTGGACTGAATTATCATCACGGTTGGTGAGGAGATTATCAGAATTAGTGTGTATTGTTTTCATATTACCTTAGTCCTTGCACATGAGAATTTTTATATATATATTTTCAAAACTTGACTTGTACATTCTTGAGTCTACAAGGTATGTGTGCTGATTTTCTTCACTACCGTGTGTATAATGGCTGAGTTAGATCTGAGAATATGATGTGTTAATGATTAGCTTGTTGTCTTGATTGCCTTGCTCCCATATTTCAAAATACAAAAATATTTTTGTTTTGTTTTCGTCTTATTTTATTCATGACATTTGCATTCATGCATTTAGTATTAGGGTCATGCATTGTAGAGATATTTGTTACTCGAGAATCTTGATATAATCTTATAGAGTTCTTTATTGTCATATTTAGTGCTTGGTCTTAGATTCTCTAGTGTCTCCTCTGTTATCTTTTCCCTATATTTTGATTGATATATCTTTGCTTGTCATTTCAGTGACAAAAAGGGAGAGATATATTTGAGTGAGGGGGAATAATGATTTTAGGGGGAGAAAGAGTGTGTGTTTTATGATCATTATGGTTACTTGGATATTGTGTTTTTCTTATGATTATTTTATATATGTTTTCCACACTTGCGGTTATTGGTTTGTTCGGTATTGTGGTTACAGGATTGGTAGACCGTCATGAAAGCAAGGTGATAGTTTATATCTATGTTTTTCGGTGTGTGTTCATAGGTATAGATATTATATTGTTATTTGTGAAGCTATATTGTAAAACATGGTTCTGTCTTAGAAATGTCAAGGGGGAAATTGTAATAACACTTTTGAGTATTGTTTATTTATGGCATGTTCTAGACAATAATCATGTTGAGTGTTAGATAGGTCGATTTAGTTTCAATAACATCTACAAGCTTCAACAAATGCAAACTCAAGCATTGAAGTAATGAAATGCAAAAGTGAGTGTATTGAGTAAAAATGTCTCCCGGAAGGCAAAAACGAAATTTTCCAAAGCCGTCAATTCAAGCAAAAAGTCTCGGGAAGTCAAGAGGGTCATTTTGGCATAGTTGCGGACAAAAGTGATTTTTATTAAGGAATCTACGCTCAAGCCTACGCCAACAGAAGCAAAAAGTGGTCAGAAAGTGAAAATCTACGCTCAGGCTACACTCAAGACTATGCTCAGGACCTACGCCTAAGGCGTAGGTGCGGCTAAAGTATTTTTCAGCACAAAATTTCAGTCAACTTCGGTCAGCTATATCTCGGTCAAATCAGGTCTAAATGGGGTGATTCTTGATCCTAACATCAAGATCTTGAAGTCAGACTTCCAAAAAGATATTACACGCCTCCATCCAATGTGTGTAGCTCCAGATATGATCAAAAGAGTAAGAGGTGTCCAGCAGAAAAAGATAGAAATTTCATAATCGGGCTGAAATTTTATTTTGACTCGGATTGATCCATGTTAACCCAGATAACTTTGAATTCAACCCAAATACCTATAAGCACGTGTATATCATATATTATACATTATATTGAAGGGTTTGGCTCAGTTGAATGTGAAATTAAACAAAAGAGTAGGGTTAGGGTTTTTCCTTAACTTTGTTTATAAATACCAAGGTCTACAGCAGAGGAGGCTACGTCTTTGAGAGATCTCTGCAAGTTTTCTACAGGTTCGTATTCTTCTACAGAGATAGAGATAGAGAGTGGAAATCATTCAGTGATTCTATATCTTCTAGTTATCTCTTTTGTTAGGGTTTATTCAATTGCGCTTCTACATCGATAATCTTATGCACGATTGAATGACCTACATTCTGAAAAATCTACACACCGTCAGTTTGCAACATGGTTTCTTTGATCCGTTGAAAACTAGAGCCGTCTGAGTTCGGAGATCGAAGCAGGAGGCTTCGTGGTTATTTGATCCGTTGAGAAGCGGAGCCGTCAAAGTATGGAGATCGGAGCAAGAGTTTCGTGGAGCACAAGTGGATCTAGACTTTCAGACGTCGAGTGAAGAACAATAAATTACAACGGTTGTAAGCTCTGTTTTCATTGAGCCTATACAAATTCTCTGATTCATAGTCCATCGATACCCTAGTGTATCCGTGGTTTTTACTTTGAATTTTTACATTGTTTTTCACGTAAAAATCTATGTGTCTTCTCCTGATTTATTTTCTGCACATATATTCATAACAGCTTGATTATTCTGATTTGAGAATTTATGATTTTGTGACTAATTAAAATTGAATTTCCGCTAGATAATTTTAATTGATCATTAAATCGTCGAAAAAACCTATTCACCCCCTCTGGGCTATTTTCATTGTTCGTCTAAGTAATTTCAAAGTTATTCAAGACCTAGAGATCCAGAGAAGACGACCATGGAGGGTAATTCTACATCAACGATGCAGTCTCCTTCTACCATGAGCAACTAATTCGGTATCTAGGATTTTCTAGCAAAACCCTAGCCAAGTAATGTCGTTCTTAATTTTTTTTCAATTGTAATGAGGGGAAGCTGTGACCATACTGTGATGATTGATTGTAGATCTATGACTATTTGTATTCTTGACACAAGATTATATATTGTTTCTTAATTCTTGTCTTAAATTGAATGAATATATCTTCTTACACAATCACGTTATCATAAACATAGTGTGATTTTCTACAACAATGGTGCTTAACACTTGAAACCCTCGGTTTACACAGGCCATGCCTCGGCGAGGTAATATAGACATGCTTTAGTTTAATTTCATGCAGTAGGAGTAGATTGTAGTAAAGTAAATAGCATGAACTAGTTACACCCTGTCCGGAGATGGGTTGTAGCGAATCCAGTTGACGGTATCCTTTTTGGGATTGTATTCAACTATTTACGGTACGACCTGATTCACAGTTATGGGTTGCCTTCTTGCAATTGAGCAATTAAAGAATTATATTATGCGGTTAGTGGTGGAGTATGGAAACCCTAGATTTTATTTCTATTGTTCTTGTCTTAATCTATCTTTATTTGTTTTCTTAGTTACTTAGTTAATCAATCACAAATAACAAACTATATTATTCTAGCAATTTGACTTAGTCTATGTATGATCGATAATCTTTCTTAAGCCAAACTATACTATAATACGATTCGTGCACTTGCGATAGGTAAAACCTAAATCGTCTTAAGGGTACATTCTTAACAAATATTTTTAGCACACTCTGACGAGATATCAATATATTTCAAGATATATTCCAGGATATCTATTCTTAATGAAGTCTTCACTTATTTATAGACAAAAGTTGGTGCAGATATGACATGTCTTTTCTTTCACTCCAAGATGACTTGGTGTGAAGACCAAGTATTAGTAGTGAATGGACGATTCTGCCCCTTGATATACTTGTACACAAAGTCAGAATTCTGCAATATACATTCACACAGATTCCAATGTCGGCTGCTACCGATTGATCGTAGCTCCATCAATCGATCGGTGGTTCCTGATTTTTTATATTTATTTATTATGCGAATTCTGCTTCAGCCACTTGTACTCTGCTTCACTAATTTGTACTTTGTTCTGAATTGAGTGCATTCATCTTCCAAGTATTATTCCAGATTAGGCATATTTGCTAAAAATCCGAAATTAGTTCAAATTTGCGTTACGGTCCTAAAAGATACTGAAACCCACAACTCGGATAAAAATATCTTATTAATAAAATAAAGATACTAACAAATGTTTACTTAACGCCCAAAATATCGAATATTCTGGTCTCATCATTACGTGAAGCCTCCAATTTTGAATTGTACGGTTTATAAGCCACAATTTATATTAGGATAATGATGGGTATAAATGAGTTGAATATTAGTCTGAACCCAATAGCTTACAAATTTGTGTCAAATTATAAAACATCCGACCCATTAAGACATATTTGACCCGAACCATTAGTAGCTTATAGCATGGATAGATGTGAGGGATGGATCCAATCACTACAACAAATGAAGTTATTTGTGACCCCAAAAACGAACCAAAAAAACTAAAACCGCGTTGCAATAACTTATTAGTGACCGGATTGGGGTCGCACATTTCGTGGCTAAAGGGGGTAGAAAAGCACTATTAATTCTGACTCAGATAATTGTTTAAGGCCAAAAAACATTATACACATTATATTCATATTTAAGATGTTTATGATTTATTAAGCTATTCTATATAAACATTATACCCAGATAATTCTGGGTCTATATGAATGACCCAGAATATTTTTCAGTGGGCCAACATCTAATAACGATAGTGCTTATCTAAACTTATCTAAAAATCAAGATAATAAATACAAATTTATATATATATATATATATTGATTTAATACGTGTCTTATCTACAATGTACAATGTTGTTTAATATATTTTACTTAATATATATAATTAACTATGACTCTATTTTTATTTTGTTTTTTCTTAAAAAATAAACAATAACACAAACTATTAGACATGTCTAGTCATTATAGATATTTTTAAATCTTTGTACGACATTAATATAGTCATTAAAAAGATAAATGAAAAATTAAAATAAGAAAGTTGAGTCAATATATCTAGACCTGCAAATGAACCAAGTCGAGTCGAGCTTTGGGTTGTTCTAGCTCGGCTTGTTTATTTATAAGCTTAACTCGGGCTCGACGCGAATTTGTGATGAGCTCTAAATTTGAGATCAAGTTCGGACTCATCATGAATTTGAAAAACTCAAGTTCATCTCAGATGAGCTTCTTTAAGCAAAAATAATAATAATTAATATTTAGAATTGCTTCAAGTTGGTTAGCCCGTTTACTACCATTATATTTCTATCGTCTATTTTCGGTCACTTGCAATCAAATGAAATATAAAAATAATATTTATGTTATCATTAAGCAAAGATGTTAATTTAAATGAGTAATTATGTACAAGAAGTCCAATGTATAAGAACGAATATGAACTTTATACGAGTCTACTTTCACAAATTTAAACAAGTCTATATGAGTTCATATTCAAGAACATATACGAGTCGAACCCATCACCGTCCAGACTCGGCTCGTTTGTAAAACAAGGCTGAAAATCAAAATTAATTTTAATTCGTTTGTTTAACGAACGAGTCCGAGCAGAATCCGAGTCAAATCTTTAATGAGCCAAACTCGAGCTCGTAATCTTTTACTTACAATCCTAAATATTTAGCTCTACCATCCACATGGTGAGAGAAGAAACAATTGATTACTTTTCGTAGAATTTAAAAATTTTGAGGAAACTTATTAGGGAAAAATCTTAAAACATTTTATAAAAGTACCATATTTGGGAATCATTGTTTTTGTTTTTGTTTTGGGAACCAAAAAATAAGAACAATTCTTTGTTCTTATTCTTATTTTCTCACCCAAAAGAACAAGAACAAAAAATATATTT
Organism: Cornus suecica; assembly: GCA_963922005.1. NCBI lineage: Eukaryota > Viridiplantae > Streptophyta > Magnoliopsida > Cornales > Cornaceae > Cornus > Cornus suecica. Next base: position 19,317,633 of record OY998244.1, read on the forward strand.
GGGGTCAAAAAATGGGTAAAGTGCACAAAACACCCCTGATGTTTTGATTTTGTGAAAATAACACCCCTCCGTGTTTCTAAACACCCCTGAAGTGTCAAATCTGTGCGAGTTGACCCCCTCCGATCACTTTTACGGCCAAAAATAAGTCATGTGCGAAAAACGTGATTGAATTTTACTTAAATGCCTAAAATACCCATGGTATTTCGTATATATTAATATTTTCTTTAAATTTCAAAAATATAAATATAAGGGTATTTAAGTAATTTAACACGCCAGGCACCGGAACTCAGCTTGAGGGGGTCAACTTGCACAAATTTGATACTTCAGGGGTGTTTAGAAACACGGAGGGATGTTATTTGCACAAAATCAAAAACATCAGGGGTGTTTTGTGCACTTTACCCGTCAAAAAATATATATTTGTTCTTTCTCTCTCACACACACACAATCGTCCCCTCTCTCTCTCTCTCTCTCTCCCTCTCCAAAAGATTAGGGTTGAAGGTCGAATTGGGGATGGAGGTCGAAGGGTTAGGGTTCCGGTTTCGAATTGGGGGTTAGGGTTAGGGTTTCGAATTGGGGGTTGATGTTCGTTGTGGTGGTTGCAGATAGCGGCATCGTGGTGGTGTTGTGGTGGTGTCGATTGGTGTGTGTATATATATATATATATGTATGTGTGTGCAGGACGGATTTAATTAAGGACCAGTGGGGCCCCCACTAGAATATTTTTTTTATATTTTTTACTCTAAAATTTTGAATATTTCGTATTTAGCCCCATTAATTTAATTGTTTTACTTTAGATACCACATAATTTAGATTTCTTTACAACTAAGCCCCCACTGAAAATTTGTTTTAAACCCCAAAAAAATAAATATATGTTATTTACACCCCATTAACTTCCAAAAAAAATTCCTCTCTCGCCCCACCCCTGCGTCTGCCTCCACCCCTGCAGCGACTCCGACGAGCACCCATGTAGCTATTTCCCTTGATTAATGCATGCTCTTCTCTAATCTAGTGATAGCTTATCCTGCGTATATATATATATTCCCTTCTGAGCACAAGTAACTATTTTTTGGAGTTTTTGATAATCGGAATATCTTGTATCAACTCTTGTTTTTGGGTCTTTGATCTCTTATGGTACAATGGATTTTGGGTCTTGAAGTGTTGATTTTGGGCGTCTCTGGTAAGGTTTTTATGGTTTTTTGTTCATCACTGTTAAAAATTATACTGTAAACCCATTCTATTTTCTCAACCCAAAATCACTCTAACTTTCTCAAAACTTCCTCCGAAAAAAAGGGTTGGTAACTTGGTATATATAATATATACACATATATGTATAGTGTGCAATAATAGGGTTGGTATGTATATATATATATATATATGTATAGATACTCGAGAATCAAGAATTTTACATAATTTGTGAAATTTTTATTTAAATTAGGGGTAAATGTGTCTTTTACAAATTATTATCCTTAATTGCACCAAATTAATAGATGGAGGGTGTAGTTCGGGGGTTTCTTACTCATAGGCAATAGTTGAGGCATTTTTTTGCACTTTACCCTTTATTTTATTTTATTTTATTTTTTATAAAATCACCAATCTATTAATCAAACTATGACTAAAAGCCTACAACAAGAGATGACTGAGTGCTTTGATAAAATTGAAAAATAAATACTGAAAATTTTAAGATCTAAATTTTAAATACTGAAGATTTAAAGTTAAAGTGATGATTTTGTCACTTAAAATTTTATCCCATTTTAGAGTTGAATTTTTTTATCAAATCGTACTTAACTAATTAAGTACTAAATTAATTTAAATTTAAATGATAAATAAATTTTATCAAACAAACAGTGAGTCCAAAACATCCCACATTCACCATGGGAAAAGAACCACCCCAAAGGAAGCCTCCTACAACACACATACAACTTAACTTCCGTATTACATCAAATTTCCAATACAACATAAAATGAATTCTCAGACACTTGAATAAAGACGAGATGGGATAAGCTTGAGCCCTGATGAGGCGGTAATGTCGTCTCTAATCATCCTTATGTGAGTGTACAAACACAACTTTTATATATGAAATTAGCTAAATGACTAAGCAAAATAGCCTAGACGGAGTGAATAGCCTTTTTATAGATTTATTAACAAATTAAAAATAATTGCTGAAAAGTTAATTTTAATTCGTTTCTCTAACAAGATAAATCATACAAAGATCAATCTAAGTGCAGAAAATAAAGCGATAGAGATACACAATATTTTTACGGGGAAAACCTTGGAAAACGCTCCAAGTAAATATCACAGATATGCTCGAGTATCGATACACTATGAATCAAAAAGTACATAAACTCTATAAAGTTTTAGACTTCCAAATCACTCATGATCTGCCTTTCTTCACTAGACCTCTAACAGACTTGAATTACTCGCGTTCCACGAAGCTCTCGCTCCGCTCCGTACTCTAACGGCTACGCTTTTCAATGGATCAATGAACCACGAAGCCTCCTGCTTTGATCTTCGCACTCAGACGGCTCTATTTGTCAACGGATCAATGCAACCATGTTGCAATAGGTGGTGGGATGATTTTTCAGCAATAGATCATCCAATTGTGCATAAAGATGTTCGGTGTAGAAGCATAATTGGATAATTACCAAAAACTAGAGAAACCCTTGATATAGAATAATCAAGCGATCTATATTTCTCTCTCTGTAAACGAATCTGATATATGAAAGTATCGTAGAGATTTCACAAAAGTCACACCAAAATTCTATAGACTCCTCTTATTTATAGAGAGAGAAATCTTATATTGAGTAAACTTGTATCCTTTTTGGACTAGGATTCCTTCATTGTGTAATCCTCTTGTAATTTGAAGTGAATTTGTCCAATTTTGGTGTAAATATCCTTTATACATGTGCTAGGATATATTGGAGTCTAACTCAAGTTGATAGAAGCTGAAATGGATCAAAACTTGTATTTGCGGACAACCATGCTTCTACCTACGCATGGCCCTTACGCTTAAGCGTAGGCGTAGGGGTTGCTACGCCGAAGCGTAGCTTAGTTGTAGGCTAAAAATCATGTGCGTAGTTTGAGCGTAGTTTTTGATGTTTCTAGCCACTTTTAGCTACTGTAATCGTAGGGAAATTCATGGAAACTACTTTTCCCAACTTTTCTTCCATTTGAACCCTCTCGACTCCGTTGGTATGTTTCCCAAAGTTTCGGCTCCGAAAAATGTCAAATTTTCCCTTCGGAATACATTTTTTACTCAAACTTGTTTTTTCTTCATTTCTCTAAGCTTGATTTGAATTTGACAAAGCTTGTTCATGTATTTGCTTGACCACTTTAATTTTCCTAAACCTACCTGACCTCACAAGTCACTCAATATGGTTATTATCTAGAACATGTCAATAATGAACAATCCTACAAATGTTCTTACAATCCCCCCCTTGTCATTTCTGAGATAAAACCATGTTTTACAAAGATATCTTCACGAACAACAACATAATATCTACACCTATAAACACACACCCACAAACATAGATATAGAATATCAGTTTGCCCTCATGACGATCTTCCAATCCTGCAACTACAACACTGAACAATTCCATGAAAAACAAGTATGGAAAACAGATATATACCAATATATTGATCATAAGAATAACATAACAACAATGCAAGCATAATGATCATCATAGACAAAAATACAAGTTCTCCCCCTGAGAATATACTCCCCCTTACTAAATACTTCTCCCTCTTAACCAAACAATCTCTCCCCCTTACTTAATATTTCTCCCCATTTTTGTCATTGAAATGACAAGCAAAGATATAACAATCAAATCATATAAGATATATAAAGGGAAAGCCTCAAAGTGTAAACATAGCAAAAGATAACAGAGTAGACTATAAAAAATCTAAGTCAAGCATTAAATACTAAGATAAAGTACTCTATAAGATTATATCCAGATTCTCGAGTAACAAAAATCTCTACAATGCATGAATGCAAAAAATAATTTTCTTCTTAGAAACATGTGATCAGGGCAGTAGAGATAATGAAATAAGCAGTCATACTTTACATAGCAATTGCATATATGAAAAATATTCAGGTGCAAGCAAATAACTAGGATGAAAGCAATATGTACTAATTCTAATAATCTCCTTACTAACCGTGAAGATACTTCAGTCCAAAACCTAAGCTAGAAGTCAAATTTTTAACTCGGACCTAATTGCTAATTATAGGAAACATAATTTATTTTCTTTTTGTCTTGATTTTTTTATTTTTACACCCTTTCATATATCTTTTCTTTTGTTTCTTCCCTTTTTACATGAACACTCACTGTATTGTGGCAAGAGGCCCGGTTACTTGAGTTGAAAATTTGAAATAATCACGTCCGTCTTTTTACGCGAATACCCAATGCTTGTTGAGGTAAGAGACCCGGTTACTCAGCAGTCGGACCATTGCTTCATAGGATTTTAAATAGACGATCATATACTTCTTTATTTCATTCTCTTTTCTTTTTCTTTTTTTAATATTACCCCAACAATATTCATGAGTATGCAATAGGTATTCAAGAGCATCGATCAGTCTAACTTGACTCATGAACCTATATATCACTTCGAATTAGATGAGAAAGACTAAAAATTTTAGTAAACATTACAACCATCTCCGAAGTAAAACAAGCACCCAAAGTTAATAAGTTTAAAAAAAGTACTTAAACATGTCAAGTGAACAACTCATATCATCGGGTTAGAGTAATACCTTCAATTCTCATAAGCATAATAAGATAAGTAAATATGAAAATATAGTAAAATATGATAATCATTTGTACCCTTAGCCAAACTCAACATGCTAAGAATTTTTAATTTTTAATTTTTATTATTTTTTTAATAATGATGCATGCATGAATAATCCTAATAGTAGCAAAACATGATGCATGCATAATAATAAAAATAATAATAATAATGTATTAAAAGAATGCATGATAATGTATCAATTCTTGAATAAAAGATAATGCAAAATATTTCTAGAATGATACATATGAAGACATCTATTCTAATAATAACATTCCGCTAAATTTTCTAAGACTCGCATGCTTTTGAAAATCTAATGGTTTTGTAGAGATGTCTGTCAACTGAGAATCTGTGGATATATACTTTAGATCTTTCTCAGAATTAGAGTCGCACGCTCTACATGCAGTATGAGCATCCAAACAATGTAGCTCACTTTTTCTAACCCATGCCTATTTGATTTTCTGAGCTCTATTTGTCAGCCTAAACAATCTCTTCACCTCTTCACTCAACACCCGAAATTGATCTTCAACATTGGGTCTTTTTTGAGTTTTATGCTTCCACTCTGATTTCAATGTTTCTCCTCTTAACTTTGAACACAATGGTCGAATGTGACCTTTCACTCCACAGTGATGACATACATGAATAAACCTTTGAAAACCATTGTTCGAACCCTTATGATATTTAGAAGTAAAAGAAAAATTACTCTCAACAGGTTTTCCGACATAAGATTGATCATTAGTATTCCTATCAAAATTACCTTGAGAAGATCTAGATGCTACTTGGGAAGCCCTAACAAAATTCATTTTGGAAACGATGTTAGAATTACTTAATGTTCCTTTGAATCCTAACCCCTTTGTATTTCCAGCAGATTTTCCCATACTCAACATATGATCAAGCTTAAGAGTTCCACTAGACCATTTATCGAAAGTTGAGGTAACATCTTTTAATTTCATTTCCAAACTCCCAATCCTTGTAGATTTCTCAATCAATTCCAATCTTAGAAGGTTTAATTCCTTATTGAGATCATCTACACTTTTCAACACATGATTCCTTTCTTGTTCAGACTTAAAACAATTTCTCAGATAATTGAGCTTTTGGGGCCTGCATGAGATTTAAGGTCTAAGAACTATTGGTTAACTCATCTCTTAGGGATTGTCTCTCCTTGTCAATACTGTTAAATTTAACCATAAAATTCGATAAAAATTTGCTAAGATGTGTGGACTTGTCATATAATTTGTCTTATGCATCTTGAAGTGAGTCCCCATGATCTACATCATCCTTAGACTCTTCCTCTCTAGACATTGCCCAACTTGAAGCAACTTCTTTAACCTCCTTACTTTGTGCTGCCAAAGCAGTAAAATCCTTATACCCATTAGCCACGTTAGACTCAGTAGAGTCACTAGCTATTCCATCATCTGATCCATCATCCCAAGTAACAACTAGACCTTTTGTCCTTTTTAACTTATTAGCGCACTCCGCAACTATGTGACCAAACCCTTGACACTCAAAACATTGAGGTTTTTTATTTTTAAGATCATACTTGTCATTTTGTTTTTGAGTTTTATTTTTATTTTTAAAATCATATGGTTTATCTCCAAAATTTTTACCTCTAATCACTTCTTGACCATAAGAAAATTTTAAAAACTTATGAAACTGTTTTATGAGCATGTCACCCTTTCTTGGTATAATCACACCCTTTTCATCAGACTCACTAGGATCCTCAGTGATTTTCAAAACTATGTTTTTCTCTTTTATGTCGCTAGACTTCTTAAAGGATTAAGCACACATCTCCATCTCATAAGACTTTAGATTTCCAGCCAACTCTTCAAGTTTAATTTTTTAAAGCTCATGATTTCAGAGATGATGGTAACCTTAGAACGACATCGTCTGGGTAGAGACTTAGAATTGTTTTCACTATGGTAGTCTCGAGAATGGGCTCAGCTAGATTGTGACAACCTGTTACAATATCAGTTAGTTTAGCCTCAAATTCAGCGTAGACTTCATCCTCTTCCATCTTAAGCTGTTCAAATTATGAGTTTAAAATTTGAAGTTTCGATTGTTTAACTTTTGAAGTTCCCTCATAAGTAACTTGGATAATATCCTAAGCTACTTTGGTGATTTCGCACGTGGTTATTCTCATAAACTCACTCATGGTCACAGCAGTGAATAAAGCATTCAGAGCTTTGGAGTTCCAATTCGCACTGTTAGTCTCAGCAGAAGTCCGCGCATTAGACGGTTTTTTCTTTGATTTATTAGTAGTCTCATCCATCACAGTGGAAGGTGAGTATCCTACCTCAACAGCCAGCCAAACTCTCTCATCTAGAGCTTTCAAAAATGATCTCATCCTCGCTTTCCAATAAGTGTAGTACGAGCCATCAAACAAAGGGGACCTAGATATGGACCCTCCTTCACAAGGTAAATCTATCGCCTAAATTTAGAATCTAATCATAGGTCGTTAACCTAAAACAGGGTAACCACGCTTTGATACCAATTGAAATTACCTAGGCAGCTAACGAAAATAGCCTAGAGGGGGGTGAATATACCCTTTTATGGATTTATTGATAAATTAAAAATAATTATGAAAAAGTCAATTTTAATCCAATTCTCTAACAAGATAAATCATGCAAAGATTAATCTAAGTGCAGAAAATAAAGCGATAAAGACACACGATATTTTTACGTGAAAAACCTTGGAAAACGCTCCAAGTAAAACTGCAGATACACTCGGGTATTGTAATACCCCCAATTTTCACACGTGAGTTGGTCAGGCTCACACACGAACATTAAGAATATGAAAACACATAATACAATAGAAAATTTGCGAAATAAAAATCATAGCGGAAGCAACACTAACGTCAAATCTTATAAAAGACTTTAAGATACAACCTGTGAATCCTGTTAAAGAAGGACCCCTAAATAAAATTACATCTTTAATAACCGTGCCTAAGTTACAACTGTTGTATAACCAATATATACTGTAAACCGAAATTAGGAATGGAGTAGACGATCACGAATAAATCGAGATGACTCAAATCCTTAACCCGGTGGTTGAACTGTCCCCAACCTGAAATGTTAACAACAAGGTGGCTTAAACCCACGAGCAAGTCAACTACTACTACAACCCAATAGAGAACTGATAAATCCAACACCTTTGAACGAAACAATATGGATAGATAGACCCTATGTAATAAGATTTATCTTTTATTTTCCATAAAACCTGTAGAACGTTCTTTTCTTTCCATAATCACATAAAAGATATATATATTTATTTATTTATTTTTAAATAACCAATGCATCCCAAACATATACATATTTTATAATATGTATCTAATAATCGAATAAAAAGATATATAATTATCATTTCTTTATGCCAATAGATAAATCTCCCAAACCACGTACCTGATAATTCAACCATGTCATGACAACTCAACCATGTCCCGTGGTATAATTAAATAATAAATAAATAGGAAACTCAACCATGTCTAACCATAAATAAATAGGCAACTCAACCATACCTAACTATAACCACGTACCCGAGAATTCAATCATGCCGTGACAACTCAATCATGTCCCGTGGTACTCATGCTTATTAGCATTATAAAAGTGAACATCCACGTACCCGACAATTCAACCATGTCATGACAACTCAACCATGTCCCGTGGTACTCATGCTTATTAGCATAATAAAAGTGAACATCCACGTACCCGACAATTCAACCATGTCGTGACAACTCAACCATGTCCCGTGGTACTCATGCTTATTAGCATAATAAAAGTGAACATCCCATGCATCACTGCGTATCCCATGTTTCACTTCATACATTTATACTTATTAGCATAATAAAAGTAAACATCCCATGCACCACTGCGCATCCCATGTTTCACATATGTACCCGATCATAAATAATGATTTATAACAACATATTAAACCATTATATCCAATACTCCACAAATACCAACTTCCATAATATAATCATTGATAAACCATTCTAATGAATATATTTAACACCATTATAACATGAACATAATTTATGATGGGATAAGAATAGGATCTGAAATCACAATAATATTTTTTTAAGGTTTAGGGATCCAAAATATCAGTTTATGAAAGATTTGGGGTCAAACTGTAATTACAATGTAGTACAGGGATCCTACAATAACTTCAGAAACGTTTTGGGGGCTAATCTATAATTTTTATAAATTATAGGGGTCATACTGTAATTAATATAAATCTAAGGGTCAAATCGTAATATAGTCAGGGGTCAAACTATAATTATAGTAACAGTCAGGGGTAAATCCATAATTATAGCAATATTCAGGGGTTTTAATATAATTTTAATGAATTACACATGCTTACGATGCGTGTCACTACACCGGATCATTTCCAATTTAGATGGATGATTCTGATTGGTTAAGGGTATGCTTACTATGTACACACATACTCTAGATTAAAGTATATAACTATAATCTAAGTCAACGGAAAAGATTAAAAGTATGCATCTTTACTGTATAAGCAACCACACTTATTCTCTTTATGAGGGTGACACATTCTGATTGGTTAATAGAGAACTTATTGTGTACACACATGCACAATATTATAGCCAATAACTATAATTTAAATCAAGGGATATGATTAAATATTCACATAATCTTATGATAAGAAAAATGATTGTACCGTAGTGACATAAAACCATCCACACAAGATTTTAACATACACATATAATTAAATCAAATGCTATGATTAAATATCCACCAAATCCTATGATTAGGAAAGGTGAGTGTACCATAGTAAACTAAATCGGCCCACACCAGATTTCAGAATATATATAATTTCCGAAAATTGTCACAATAATTCTTAAAAATTCCTAGAAAATTCAAGAAGCATATTTAAATAATTTTAAATATTAATAAAGCTTCTTAACTAGTATTTGATGAAAGATTCCATGATCATAGATGTATTTTATAATTAAAATACAATTTAAAGATAATATGAAATATATCATAATAATCATTAAACATTTATCTATCCATATATGTATGCATTTATATACATGATAACACTTATATATATATTTTTAATAGAAAATTAACTATGTATAAATAATATATATATATATATATATATATATATCTATCTATTTATACATATTATTTCACAAATGTATTGGATTTATAAATCCAAAGGGGTAAAATAGAGTTATAACTTACCTTAAATTATCCGGTTTGGATCTATTATTTTCAAGCCCAAAATCCATCCAAGATATCCTTCTCATCACTAAGAACTCTCTCATATATCTCTCAAAGTTTTGGAAATAGCAAGCTTCATATGAACTATGCTTGCTCATTTGGAAGACTTATCTTTACTGCTCATAATAATTATTCTAAAACACATGACCCTAGCCATTTGCCTTTGTCCCCCATCATTTCTACTTTGCCTTTCTTTACACCTCATTTCTAACTTATTCATTCCTCTTTTCTCTTTTCTTGTTATTATATATATATATATATATATATATATATATATATTAAATCATCCTTTACACTAATAATTCATTCATTATAATAATAAATACACTAACATAATTATACATTTATACATATATATACACATCACAATTACCAAATTACACACCACAATAACTAAATTACACAACACAATTACTAAATTACAAATCACAATTATAACTTGTACACATACATCCATCATAACTACCAAATTAATTAAATACATCAATTAGTGTTATTACAAGTATCGATGCACTATGAATCAATAAGTACACAAACTCTAGTAAGTTTTAGACATACAAATCACTCCTGATCTGCCTTTTTTCACTCGCGCTCCACGAAGCTCTCGCTCTGCTCCGTACTTTGATGGCTCCGCTTCTCAACGGATCAATGAACCACGAACCTCCTGTTTCGATCTCCGCACTCAGACGACTCCATTTCTCAATGGATCAATGCAACCACTTTGCAATATATGGTGTGATGATTTTTCAACAACGAATCATCTAAAGAAACTCTTGATATAGAATAATCAAGCGATCTTTTTTTCTCTCTCTATAGACGAATCTGATATATGAAAGTATCACAGAAATCTCACAAAAGCCACACCAAAATTTTGTAGAGACTCCTTTTATTTATAGAGAGATGAATCCTATATTGACTAAACTTGTATCCTTTTTAGACTAGGATTCCTTCCTTGTGTAATCCTTTTGTAATTTGGAGTGAATATGCCCAATTTTGGTGTAAATATCCTTTATACACGTGCTAGGATATATTGGAGTGTAACTCAAGTTGATAGAAGTTGAAACAGATCAGAACTTGTATTTGCAGACAACCACGCTTCTACCTACGCATGGCCCCTACGCTACATAGGGGTTGTTACGCTTAAGTGTAGCTTAGTCGTAGGCCAAAAATCATGTGCGTAGCTTACGCATAATTTTTATTATTATTCTTGTCACTTTTAGCTGCTGTAAGCGTAGCTCAAGCGTAGGGGAATTCAAGGAAACTACTTGTAACACCCCGTGTTATTTTCCTTTTTCCTGAAATTATTTTTTGATTTAATTTCGATTATGATGTCATTTATTCTTGACGCATTGTTTATTCTTGATATTTCGTATCTGAAATTTTTTCGCGTTTTACATTTCAGACTTGGAGGGATGACATTTACACGGGTTCTTATTATTACCGACTACGCAGTTCTGTTTCGATGCTTAACATTAGTGCTTCGACTGGATGGCGAAACGTTTTATTTGACCGGGCTTGTTAGGTGTTCTGACGTTTTGGTTCCTACCTCGGTGTATTTATTTCAGACTATTTTAGTTATTTGGCATCCCGTGGACTTACGGGTTCACGCGATATTATTTGGAGTCTCCAGATATTTTTCGGGATTTATTGTATATATATATTTAATTGTAATTATATACATATATTGTTTTGGGGTTAGTTTGTAATTTCGGATAATAGGAGGGTTACTTGCGTAATTTAGCATATATATGTATATACATATAAGTATCAGCCAAGCTTCTTCTCCTTCTTCTGGACGTCAGCTCTCCTTCTTCCACCTTCACATCATCGATCATGGAGAGAGAGAGTCGTCGGGAGAGGGGCACGACTAGTGACCTGGTATAAGGTCACCGACGGTGGCTGGGAGCGGCAATAATGGGCAACCACAGCAGTAGCGAGGAGCGGCATGGTGCTGGTGCAGGGAGGCGAGCTGGTGGTCGCGCGAGGGGCTGGCGGCTACAGCTGTCGCACGACGCACGCGATAGTGCAGTTCGGCCAGAAACTTCGGCCATTTTTTTGGTCAACTTCCCGACCTTCGTTTGGGCTTAGATTTGAAGGGTAGCTTCGTCTCGATGTCAGGTAAGACGTGTAAAAAATTTTGTATTTTTTCGTTGAGCGGTTTGTCCGGAAATTACGTTTATAGGTTAGAATTTCTGTTTGGGTTATTTTAGATTTGCCTAAATTGATTAACCTATTGTTAATGGGCTTCGTATATATCATATAGGTCATCGAAGTGAACATTTTGGTATATTCAAAATAGTTTTTGGGCGACTTTAGTCGGCGGGCTCCATATTTGGGCGTCGACACTGTTCACGATGGGTCGTTTAGTGCTGTTCTGTAAGCGTAAATTAAGGTGAGAAATTTTATTCTTACTTCCGTATCATTGACGTGGTTTGGGTGTGCAAAATCATATTTATTTTAATTTAGATATATTAAATTATGAATTTAAAATATCTATAATTAGGTTAGAATCGAAGCAGGATTTAAAAATTAATTAAATTATTTTCCTGCGAAATTAAATTAATACCTATTTGAATTCAAAGATAATAGGTGACTTAGTAACCCCTTGAAAATTAAAATGAGTTAGAAAAATTTGTAAAAGGTGGATTATTTGCTTTGATTGCATTAAAAGAAATATATTGTTTAGAACATGAATTGTACATGAACTTGTTTCCTTATGATTTAAATGTCTTTATTGTGTTTTAAAAGCATGTTAAAGAGATTATGATATTCATGTTGATATTATGTGGATATTGTTTATAAATATGATGCATTACATATTTATGTTGAGGCATGGTTTTTATTGAGGCCTTGTATGCATATTGAGTACACCGTGTCGTGTGAGTACATGGGTGTTGGTGCATGTAGTGCATGGGTTCACATTTTCTAGAGAGAATTCAATTGGTGTGGTCTACGTCCGTTTATGTAGGGTGCAGGAATATACTTGTTTTGGATCGTCGTAACAACTGGCCAGGGGGTGCTTTTTGCTCCCACGGAACTAATCTTCCGAAAAATGAAGACGATAGAGGGATGACTTGTCCAAATACTATGTGCACGACCGCGTCATAGAGGACGTCTTCCTGGTTAAAAGTGTGAAGTGTCAAAAGCACTTGGGAAGAACGGTACGATGAGTTTACCTTCCTTCTTGAGCCTGTATCCTCAGAGGAATGGTAGAGAATGATCCTGTTGACCCTTAGTGGATAGGGTGTGGGTAGTGTGTGTACCATGGGTGGTGTTGAGTCACATTGCATTTGCATAGCATTTATGTGATTTCATTTGACATGTATATGTGATATTATTACATGTGGATTTTTTAGTAGGTTTATTATGTGTTATTATTACTTGTGGATGTTAGAGCATGATGATTATGAATACTGCGAAAAATGTTCATATTTTTATAAAATGCTCAACTGAAAGTGAATAATGTGAAAAACATGAATTAAATGCAGTAATTGAAAAAAGTGTAATGAGTTATATTCTTATACTTATGATTATGTACTTTTGTGCCCTTGGAGGGTTAAGTATATTGGTGTAATAACCTTTTTGGATAGTTGAGATTAGTGATGGACTATAGAGTCAATTTTATGTTGAGGCCTTAGATAAGGCGGGTAATAGTTTTGTGATCGTGGTTAGTTGTGTGACCTCTTTAGAGATTTGAGGTTAGGGATTGATTCTAGTATCAATTAAGATTTGAGGTCTTAGAGAAGACGGGTGATGAGATTGTGAACTTAATGGATGTTGTTGTTTAGGCCTTTAGGTGAATGGGTTATCAACCATATTTTGAGATTTTGATTGGGTTAGAAGAGGTTATGGTTGAGGTGATTTTATTAAGTACTTGGGGTACTGTAGTGTTGCAGCGTTGTTCCTCATGCTTAGTTCATTCTTCTAACCATTTCTTGTACTGTGTTTTGTACACTAGTATGTGATTGTTGACTTATATGTCACTCATTGAGTCATCGGTTACGGCGTGGTGCCGAACCTCTTCCTTGTGTTGTCATTTGATTTTGTGGGGTTGGGAACGAATTGTTGTGTTCCTTGAACCTAATGTAGTACTCCTCATTCCTTGTCCTCTTGGACATTATAGGAATTCGTGGAGTTGTATTCACTCTTATTTGGTTGTCTTCCGGAAACGGCATTTTTCAAGTCTTGAAATAAACTCTTTGTATTTTAAAGGAAAAACCCGTTTTTGCCTACCCCCGTAGCCACAAAAAGTTTTAGCACTTTATAAAATGATCTTAGGATCTTTAAAAAGAGTTTTAACTTCTAAAAAGTCGGTGATGGCGACTGACGGAGACCGGGGGTAAGACGGTCATTTTTACTGTGTGGTTTCTTAAAGGAAAACTATTTTATTACTTTTCTCGAGATTCTGAGATTCCAAGACTTCTTTCTCAAGATCTCGACCTGTAGAGTTTTGAAAGGTGTTTTCTTGTTCACCTTTGCTTTCGATCATTTTTAAGTCTCGGGTTTGAGGTTTGATGTTGTTCAGTGCACACATATAATGTTGCATATTCCTTTATCTTGGTTATTTGATGTCACCACCTAGGTAATTTGAGTTTTTCAAATGTTAGGGGCATGGATGCCGAATGGATTGGTTCGAGTTTCAAAACATCTTTCTTAAAAACTATTGAATCCATGGGATTCATATTTTTATAACTTTCACTCTTGGCCATTCGCTTTTGGTTTTCTTGTTCGGGTGTTTTGCCTAAAAACTTGTGGTGTTCTAAACCTTGACATTGTTGTCTCGGTTATCTGTTGGTTCAGCATTGGGAACTCTTTTCCTTTGCTTTCTTTTGGTGACCCTTAGGTGGTCGTTCATGAGAGTAGTGTTCGTGTGCTGTCTATGATTTGATCGAGTGGTTTTCCTCGCCTATAGTGATAGCGTTAGTGATTTGATTGACCCTATTGACGATAGTATTATGACGTCGATGTGATGATGTGATTTATGGTATTGATGAAGAGATATGATTGAGGTGATCCAGTCCTTGAGAGGTAGATTTCCTCTAGGAATGGTGTAACACCCCACTCCAACACTAGGTATAATATTGTCCGCTCTGGGCCCAGCCCGCACGGTTTTGCTCTTGGGCTCCTCCCAAAAGACCTCATACCAATTGGATACAACACTGTACATATAAGCACATCCCCAGACCTCTACC
Source organism: Cornus suecica (assembly GCA_963922005.1). Classification (NCBI taxonomy): domain Eukaryota; kingdom Viridiplantae; phylum Streptophyta; class Magnoliopsida; order Cornales; family Cornaceae; genus Cornus; species Cornus suecica. Next base: position 19,332,847 of record OY998244.1, read on the forward strand.
CGGGCTATGTGGGACATCACAATTAACCCCCCCTTGAGACCCAACGTCTTCGCTGGCGACCCACGGGTGATGTGCATGCTCCCACACTTAATTTCGGCCGGGCTCTGGCTCTGATACCAATTGTAACACCCCGCTCCAACACTTGGTATAATATTGTCCGCTCTTGGCCCAGCCCGCACGGTTATGCTCTTGGGCTCCTCCTAAAAGGCCTTATACCAATTGGAGACAACACTCCACATATAAGCACATCCCCAGACCTTTACTCGGGCGATATGAGACATCACAATCACCCCCCTTGGGACCCAACATCCACGCTGGCGACCCACGGGTGATCCCACACTTAATTCCGGCCGAACTTTGGTTCTGATACCAATTGTAACACCCCGCTCCAAAACTTGGTATAATATTGTCCGCTCTGGGCCCAGCCCGCACGGTTTTGCTCTTGGGCTCCTCCCAAAAGGCCTCATACCAATTAGATACAACACTGCAGATATAAGCACATCCCCAGACCTCTACCCGGGCGATGTGGGACATCACAATCACCACCCCTTGAGACCCAACGTCCTCACTGGCGACCAACGGGTGATGTGCATGCTCCCACGCTTAATTCTGGTCGGGCTCTGGCTCTGATACCAATTGTAACACCCTGCTCCAACACTTGGTTTAATATTGTCCGCTTTGGGCCCAGCCCGCACGGTTTTGTTCTTGGGCTCCTCCCAAAAGGCCTCATACCAATTGGAGACAACACTGAACATATAAGCACATCCCCAGACCTCTACCCGAGCAATGTATTGTGATGTCCCACATCGCCTTGGTAGAGGTCTGGGGATGTGCTTATATGTGCAGTGTTATCTCCAATTGGTATGAGGCCTTTGGGAGGAGCCCAAGAGCAAAACCGTGCGGGTTGGGCCCAGAGCGGACAATATTATACCAAGTGTTGGAGCGGGGTGTTACAATTGGTATCAGAGCCAGAGCACGGCCGGAATTAAGTGTGGGATCACCCGTAGGTCGCCAGCGAAGACGCTGGGTCCCAAGGGGGGTGATTGTGATGTCCCACATCGCCCGGGTAGAGGACTGGGGACGTGCTTATATGTGTAGTGTTCTCTCCAATTGGTATGAGGCCTTTTGGGAGGAGCCCAAGAACAAAACCGTGCGGGTAGGGCCCAGAGCGGACAATATTATACCAAGTGTTGGAGCGGGGTGTTACAATATTGTGATGTCCCACATCGCCCGGGTAGAGGTCTGGGGATGTGTTTATATGTGCATTGTTGTCTCCAATTGGTATGAGGCATTTTGGAAGGAGCCCAAGAAGAAAACTGTGCGGGGTGGGCCCAAAGCAGACAATATTATACCAAGTGTTGGAGCGGGGTGTTTCAATTGGTATCAGAGCCCGAGCCCGGCCGGAATTAAGTGTGGGAGCATGCACATCACCCGTGGGTCACAAGCGAGGACGCTGGGTCTTAAGGGGGGGTGATTGTGATGTCCCACATCGCCCGGGTAGAGGTCTGGGGATGTGCTCATATGTGCAGTGTTGTCTCCAATTGGTATGAGGCCTTTTGGGAGGAGCCCAAGAGCAAAACCGTGCGGGCTGGGCCCAGAGCGTACAATATTATACCAAGTGTTGGAGCGGGGTGTTACAATTGGTATCAGAGCCAAAGTCCGACCGGAATGAAGTATGGGATCACCCGTGGGTCGCCAGCGAGGACGTTGGGTCCCAAGGAGGGGTTATTGTGATGTCCCACATCGCCCGGGTAGAGGTCTGGGGATGTGCTTATATGTGCAGTATTGTCTCCAATTGGTATGAGGCCTTTTGCGAGGAGCCCAAGAGCGAAACCGTGCGGGCTGAGCCCAGATCGGACAATATTATACCAAGTATTGGAGCGGGGTGTTACAAATGGGATGATGTTTCTTATATATATATTGTACCTATATATATATAGATGACGATTGTGTTAGTAGGTAAGGACGTGAGTGTTTTTCCTTCTGTGTTTTCGGGGAGTGGGATTTGAGCCTTCCTTGGTACTAGTTGTGGATATTAGAGGTGAGTGTGATTCCCTCTGTTTGGATTTTTTTTTTGTTAGCGTCGTGAACGCTTAATGATTTGTTAGATTGGACTTGGGTGTTATGTACCTAGTGTACATTGGTGAGAGTAGTGTAGACTACCGGTGTCGGTACTTGGAATACGAGTCTTAGTTGTACCTTATAGACTCATGTTATGTACTTATATATATGTATATATATATATTCCCGATATGTATACTTATTTACGATAGTTTATGGGTACGTGCCTTGTGGTTGCGTAGCTGGGATTTGTTGAGCTATGTATCTTGCTAGATAGTTTAGCATTACCTAAACAGTAAGAGGATGTGGTAGTTAGGATATCATTTTTACACTGAGCTTATTTGCTCACAGGGGTATTTCATCACCCCATGGTATTCCCACGTCAGGTTGCAGGAAATGTTGTGGCTATGGGCAGCATGCGGTGCCACTGCAATTTTCTTTTGTTTTCCTTGTTACAGGTTTTGGAGTTGCTCAGGGTGATGTGGTTATGGTTACAGGGCGACTAGTTTGGGGACGATAGTTATCTTCTGTCAGTTTCTTTACCCATGTTTCGTGGGATTGTCATATATTTCTCTTAGGGGCCAGTCTGTTGGCATATCCCTAATTGTGTATCTTTTATTTCCTGTATTTATTATTTCATGATGTCATTGTATCTATTCGGCACTGCCATGTGCATTTCTGTATTCTTATTCGAGCATTTGTGGTTCTGTTGAGTATAGAGGGTTATGTAGGGGTTGGTGGTTTCTTTCCACTACCTCGACCCTAATAGGATTGATGAATGGTGGGCCTGTGAGCCATTGATATTATTGAACTGTTATTGGCTGGTTATTCTGTTGTGGTTGTGTGTCCGGATGTTCCATTTACAAACGGAACTCTGTTGGATTTTTGTTAGATTTCGCTACATTATTTTATCAATCATTTGGGTATGGAATATACCACTTTTATCATTATTCCTTACGTTTTCATGGTTAATGATATCGCAGTTGGTCGCTCATTGTAAGGATCACACCTTGGATTCCTTGGATGTCCCGGTTCTAGAGTCTTAGGAATTTAGGGGCATGTCAGTATAATATCAGAGTATACTAATGAGTATCTATTATTCAATTAGGCATGGAGTATATTTTTCATTGTTATTCCATGTATTTCCTTGTTATTGTTGATTCTAGTGGTCGCTTGACTGACGTCATCCCTTGGAAATTCGTTGATTCTCCGGGTTGGAGTTTCGGGAATTTTAGGGGCGTGACACTACTTTTCACAACTTTTCTTCCATTTGAACCCCCTCGACTCCGTTGGTATGTTTTCAGAAGTTTCAGCTCTGAAAAATGACATTTTTGCCCTCCAGAATACATTTTTTACTCAAATTTTCTTCTTCTGCATTTCTCTAAGCTTAATTTGAATTTGACAAAGCTTGTTCATGCCTTTGCTTGACCACTTTAATTTTCCTAAACCTACCCAACCTCACAAGTCACTCAATATGATTATTGTCGAAAACATGTCAACAATGAACAATCCTACAAATGTTCTTACAATATATAAGATAATTTAAGTTATAATAACTTTTAAGACGTACGTATTATTAATACCTTAATTTTAAAAATATATGTATAGAAAAAAATCAATTAATAAAAAATTAAGAAGGAAAAAATTAATAACACAATTTCAGACCATAGTACCCTTTATTTCATTTCTCTAGAGCTCGTTTCGGAAAAAGTTTAAAATTTATTTGGGGATAATTGTGTCTTCAATGTCGATATATGTCATATCAAATATTTTCTCCGTCCCAATTTATGTGTCCACATTTTATATTCCATCTGTCCTAAAATAAGTGTCACAATTGAAAAGTCAATGCACTTTATTTGATCAATTTATCAATTTAGCCTCCAAGCATTCAAGTTATATAATAGGGTAAATTATTTTAACCTCTTCTGAGATTTCTTTTAATTACCGAAAATTAAACTAGACAAAAATAATTGGTGAACCTCCCTTGAGGTTAGGTTGACTTCACCTTTACCACCCCTGGCATTAACTCAAGTTCAAAATCAGTTAAATAGAAAATTGAAATACCAAAATTACCCCTTTTATTTTATTCTCTTCATTATTTATTTCCACATTCTCTCTCCTCCATCTATTTTGCACATTTAACTCTGCTGAATCTAAAAAAGATTTCTATACAAATTCAATTGAATCATTTTATTTTTTTAAAGGTATCCACACTCACACACCCACAATATTTCCTTAGAAACTCGAACCCATCACCTTCTCATTTGGGAAGGAAGGTTATACCATTGCACCACTAAGGCCGCTGGTCAATTAAATCATATTTTATCATTCAATGATTGTGATTATGGGGTTTCGTCAATGGTGGTTGTGACTATGGAGTGGTGGTAAAAGAAAAGAGGGATGATATGAGTGTTGTTTTGTTTGAAGGGCAATCCGGTAAACTTACATATCAAGTTAATACTTTCAATTAAAGTTAACTCTGGTAGGAGGTGTCATGGTTAGTTTTTAAAGACTTTAATCTATGAGTAATAATGTGAAACCTCAAGGGTGTTCAGCGTAATATACCCTATATAATATCTAAACTACAAACCATCACATCATTTGGTGAGATCAATGGTAAAATTAGTTTTTCATTTATTATCACAACAATAAAAGTCATCAACTCAAAAAAATTAGGCTTTTCTTGGTATGGAACTATGAAAACAGTTTTCTGTATTATGAGTTGCAAAAAACAGAAAACAGCTAAAATTTCCTACTTGACAAGTTGTTTTATAAAATAATTTTTGGAAACTTAAGTTCATTAAAATCAATTTTTGGAGAACGGGTTTAAGTTGTTTTTAGAAATAAATAAAACACGGAGTACAACTAACAATAATTAAAGTTTCCAACCAAAAGAAACTAATAATTTGGGACAGAAAGATAATGTATTATTTGGCTCAAAACTGAGAAATACTTAATTATTTAAGCAAATTAAAGTTTTCTTTTACATATATATATATATATATATATATATATATATATTTAAATTACGGTACTTATATTAAATGCGATAAAACTTGTCAGTTTTTAAAATATTATATATATATATGTGTGTGTGTGTAATTTCCATACCCACATGTATCTCTCTGTAGTATCAAACAAACCAACCACCATCCAACTGCATGTGAAGACAAGCCGTATCAAACAAACCCTCAACCTCACGCATGCTTTTTCAGTGATGTCAAGAATGGCGGTCAAGTGAAGTTGGAGTCTTAGCAGCTTGTGACAACGCGTGAAGTTTCTGTACCCACGCCTATGCAAGTTGATGTATTCCTCTGCCTATATATATGTAATGTTGTAAGGATGTATACAAGACAAGTGAAGAGAGGTAGAGAGTGAAAAACAGAGAGAGTAAACCACAGAGTGGTCTGTGATGTTGTAAGAGAGAGTTTGTGAGGTAGAGTCGATAGACAGAGTGTTTGTATCCTCCCTCCATTCTCGGTTTTGTTTCAAACCGAAGATAGTGAAGCCTCTCAAAGTGGACATACCTGATTATTTGGGGAACCACTATAAATTTGGTGTCCTTTGTGTGTGTGTGTTTGAGTTTGATCATGGTTTGAACCCAACAAAGTGGTATCAGAGCCATTAAAGCTCAATAGAGTCGATTCTTGTAACTCTATTTCGAACCATACCAGAGATCAAATCACCACACCACCCCTAGTTTCGGATGACCCATCAACCAAGGAATCATTTCCCGTTGAAAACACCCTCAAACACCACCACACGCGCCTCCACGCGCCACCCCACAGTCGGCGCATCAGCAGCCTCGGTCTCACGCGCGCCACGCGTCTTCTTCCTCCAGCGCGCGTGAGGACCACGCGCAGCTCGCGCCTCCAAGCCTAGACGCGCGTGAGTACCACGCGCTAACACATCATTGATGACGTCAGCAAGGCTGCCACGTCACTGTTAATGTCATAGCCTGCCCACGTGTCACCCTGTTGCTGTGCCACGTGTCCAGCCACGTGTCACCAACTGCCCTGCCACGTCACCTTCCACGTGTCACCCTGACAGCTTGCCACGTGTACTGCCACATGTCACTCCCTGCTGCTGCCACGTCATCACCTACTTTGCAAAATTATAGTTTTGCCCCTCGCCGTTGTTTTGATCATTCCGGACTCATCCTAAGTCTGAATTGAGCTCAGTCAGAGGCGATTTTAAGGTTTTTTTACCATTACGGACGCAACGGTACACTCCATTTCGCGTGATTCCACTCCAAATATATCAAACAAGCCAGGAGGGCTGAAAGATTCTGTTTTGATGGACGATTCAGGATCCGGAGCCATGATCAGATTGACCGCAGCCAACTATTCATTGTGGAAGTCAAAGATGGAAGATCTTTTGTATATTAAAGATCTGTGGAAGCCGATCAAAAGGACCGATGATGCACCTGACAGAAAACCGATGGACATGACCGACGGGGACTAGACGGTACTCAACCGAAAATGTGCCGCCCAAATCAGACAATGGATCGACAAAAGCATTTACCAAAATTTTGCCAACGACAATGATGCTTATGCTCTTTGGCAAAAATTGGAAAAGATGTAAGCACGGAAGACATCTCAGAACAAGGTAAATCTTTTGAGCCGTATGGTAAATCTTAAATACAAAGACTGCAAAAGTGTGTCATAACACATGAGCAAATTCCAGGGGTTGTTGGATCAATTCAACTCTATGAAAATGGTTTTAGAAGATGAGATGCAGGCAGTATTCCTATTACATTCTCTTCCGAAAAGTTGGGATACGCTAGTTGTCTTTGTAAGCAACTCAGCTCCAGATGGAATAATTAATATGGAAATGGCGAAAGATAGAATGCTGAACGATGAAGCAAGAATAAAGGAAGAAGGATATAATCCGGAGTCAGAAGCTCTTGTCACTGAAAGACGAGAAAGGAAAGAATGGCACGGTAGAAGCAAAAGCATAAACCATCGCAATCAGACACAGCATAGTGGGCGATCAAAGTCTACTTTCAGAAGAGACAAAACCTGTCATCACTGCGGCAAGCCAGACCATTTTATCAGAGAATGCAGGAAGCTAAAAGCCGAACAGTCTGGACAGCAGACCAGAAACAGAGGTGAAGAAAGTACCTCAGAAGCAGCAGCAACTGCCGGAGAAGGGCTCGTCATCATTCAAGATGATGATTGTGTCTACTTCACATCCGAAGATTCTACCTGGGTTATTGACTCAGGTGCTTCCTATCACGTCACTTCAAGGAAGGATATGTTCACATCCTACACCAGTGGTGACCTCGGACTTATGAAGATGGGGAACCAAGGAGCATCCAAAATTACCGGCAGAGGTGATATTCTTTTGGAAAGCAACAGTGGATGCAAATTACTCATCAAAGATGTGAGACATGTCCCAGATATTCATCTCAACCTGATCTCCACCGGCAAGCTCGATGATGAAGGTTACAATAGTCACTTTGGTGATGGTAAGTGGAAGCTCACCAAATGCAATCTTGTGGTGGCCAGAGGAAAGAAGATCAGCTCTCTCTACACAACGCAAGCAAAACTGTGCAGAGCTGAGGTGAATACGATGGAGAAAGAAGTCCCCACTGAGTTATGGCACAAAAGACTCGGTCATATGAGTGAGAAAGGACTCAACATCCTTTCCATAAGAGAACTCTTACCCGGAATGAAAGTACTCCATTACACACCTGTGTCGACTTCATCATGGGGAAACAACACAGAGTTGCATTCCACAGTTCCCCTCCATCTAGAAAACCAGACATTCTAGATCTCGTACACACGGATGTTTGCACCATGCAAACCAGAACTCATGGAGGTGCCCTCTATTTTGTCACATTCATTGATGATCATTCCAGGAAATTATGGACCTTTGCCTTGAAAACTAAAGACCAGGTGTTGGAAGTATTCAAGCAGTTTCATGTAAAGGTTGAAAGAGAAACTGGAAAAAGGCTGAAGTGCATACGTACAGACAATGGTGGCGAGTACAGAGGACCATTCGAGGAGTATTGCAGACGCTTCGGCGTCAGACTAGAAAAATCAGTGCCAAAAACTCCTCAACATAACGGCCTTGCAGAAAGAATGAACAGAACCATCTACGAAAGGATCAGGTGCATGTTATCTAATGCCAAGTTGTCAACTCCTTTCTGGGGTGAAGCAATGAGAACAGCGGTTGACTTAATCAACCTATCTCCCTCAGTTCCATTAAACGGTGATGTTCCAGAGAAAGTATGGAGAGGGAAATATGTTTCCTATAAACACTTGAAGGTGTTTGGCTGCAGAGCATTTGTCCACATCCCCATAGATGAAAGATCCAAGCTTGACGGAAAGGCCAAACAGTGCATCTTCCTGGCATATGCCCACGAAGAGTTTGGTTACAGACTCTGGGATCCTATCAACAAAAAGGTCATCAAAAGCAGAGATGTGATATTTTTTGAAGATCAGACCATTGAAGATCTTGAAAAACAGAATAAATCAGATTCACCTGAAGAGTTACCAGCAAATCTAGACCCGGTTCCTTCACCGAGAGCAGAAAATGATGGGGGAGCTATTCAAGGAGATCCAGCTGATGACAGTGCAGAACCAGAACCAGTTGCAGAAGAAAATCTAGTTGACACTCAAACAATGAGATCTTCCAGAGAGCGACAACCGAATCGCAAATATTCCTCCGCAGAGTACGTGATGCTTAGTGACGGGGGAGAACCAGAGAGCTATCAGGAAGCTGCTGCAAACAGTAAAAATGCGGAGTGGATGAAAGCCATGCATGAAGAGATGAAATCATTGCATGAGAACCACACATATGACTTGGTCAAGTTACCGCAGGGAAGGAAAGCTCTCAAGAATAAATGGGTATTCAAACTGAAGACTGAAGAAAATAATCCACAACCAAGGTACAAGGCAAGACTGGTTGTGAAGGGATTCGGTCAGAAGAAGGGTATTGATTTTGAAGAAATATTTTCACCTGTAGTGAAAATGTCCTCCATCCGAGTTGTTCTTGGCTTGGCAGCCAGCTTAAACCTGGAGATCGAACAACTGGATGTAAAGACCGCATTTTTACATGGTGATCTGGATGAAGAAATCTACATGGAGCAACCTGAAGGATTCAGATCCAGAGGAAAAGAAAATCTTGTGTGCAGATTGAGGAAAAGTCTCTATGGGCTCAAACAAGCACCAAGACAGTGGTACAAAAAGATTGATTCATTCATGGACCAGAATGGGTACAACAGAACCACTGCAGATCACTGTGTATTTGTCAAGAAATTTCCTGACGGAGATTTTATCATCCTCTTGCTATATGTCGATGATATGTTGATTGTTGGTCATGACAGCAGCAAGATCAACAAGTTGAAGAAGGAATTGAGCAAGTCATTTGCTATGAAGGAGTTGGGACCGGCAAAACAAATCTTGGGAATGCAGATCTCTCAAGACAGACAGAAACACAAGCTCTGGTTATCTCAAGAAAGATATATCGGCAAAGTTCTTGAAAGATTCAACATGAGCAAAGCAAAACAAGTCAGTGCTCCACTTGCAAGTGACTTCAAGCTGAATATGAAGCAGTGTCCTTCAAGTGAGATGGAAAAAGCATAAATGAAGAAAGTGTCTTATGCTTCAGCGGTTGGCAGCTTAATGTACGCTATGGTATGCATGAGGCCTGATATTGCTCATGCAGTTGGAGTTGTCAGTCGGTATCTGTCAAATCCTGGAAAGGACCATTGGGCAGCAGTAAAATGGGTTCTCAGGTATCTTAGAGGAACTACCAATATTTGTTTATGTTTTGGTAGTGGTAAACCTTTATTAGAAGGTTGCACAGATACAGACATGGCCGGAGACTGTGACTCGAGAAAATCCACATCAGGATACCTAATCACTTTTACAGGGGGAGCAGTTTCATGGCAATCCCGATTACAAAAGTGTGTTGCCTTATCCACCACAGAAGTTGAATACATTGCAGTAACAGAAGGATGCAAAGAGATCTTGTGGAAGAAGAATTTTCTTCAAGAACTGGGACAAGAGCAGGAAAAATATGTCATACATTGTGACAGTCAAAGTGCTATTCATCTTAGCAAAAATTCAACCTTCCACTCAAGGTCTAAACACATCGACGTCAGGTATCACTGGATTCGTGAAGTGCTAGAAAATAAACTTCTACAGCTAGAAAAGATTCACACAGATGATAATGGATCAGATATGATGACCAAGAGTCTGTCCAGAGAAAAGCTAGAAGTTTGCAGAGAAGAAGCTGGTTTAACACCAACCCCAAATTGGCAGTGAGGGGAAGATCAGTTGAAGACGTTCTCCTCTGATTGGTATGGAAGGGGGAGAATTGTAAGTTCCATACCCACATGTATCTCTCTGTAGTATCAAACAAACCAACCACCATCCAACTGCATGCGAAGACAAGCCGTATCAAACAAACCCTCAACCTCACGCATGCTTCTACAGTGATGTCAAGAATGGCGGCCGCGTGAAGTTGGAGTCTTGGCAGCTTGTGACAACGCGTGAAGTTTCTGTACACACGCCTATGCAAGTTGATGTATTCCTCTGCCTATATATATGTAATGTTGTAAGGATGTATACAAGACAAGTGAAGAGAGGCAGAGAGTGAAAAACAGAGAGAGTAAACCACAGAGTGGTCTATGATGTTGTAAGAGAGAGTTTGTGAGGTAGAGTCGATAGACAGAGTGTTTGTATCCTCCCTCCATTCTCGGTTTTGTTTCAAACCGAAGATAGTGAAGCCTCTCAAAGTGGACATACCCGATTATTTGGGGAACCACTATAAATTTGGTGTCCTTTGTGTGTGTGTGTTTGAGTTTGATCATGGTTTGAACCCAACAATATGTGTGTGTGTGTTTTCTTCTTATTTTCTTTTTAATTTTATCTCTCTCTCTCTCTCGAAACTATATATCTCATCATCTGCCCATTTGGTAAAGCTTGTCACAACTAACAATAATTAACCAAAGTCATGAACGCTGAACCAAAGTCAGAATCCTATCACTGTCTGGCGATATTTAGTTGGAGAATTACATGATATTCCGCATCACAAAAATCTAACCTAAAGTTTTTCTCTAACCCTAATTAATAGCATGCACTAAAATAATTAACCATCTCGCACTTGGTGATAATCACCGTGTGGCACAACCTGAAAAATAATTTGTATATCCTTTGCGGCTAAAATCATTCTAGTAAGATCGATACTGAATTTAGATCATCACAACATACAGAACAGACAACCTTACGAGTTTAGGTCCATCACAACATATATATATATATATATATATATAGATCGAGATACACAATCTTTATCATTTTCACTTTCAAAGGCCAAAAGGAATTCGAAGATGTAAGCAGAGACATTTCAATAGATTATCAACATAAATATCAAGTATACAAAGTTCTGATGCACATGTTTAGAAATATCTTCACCATCTTTAAAATAGTATAAAAATTTCAGAATAGAGTAGTCCAGTCCAGTGTACCTATGGAGCCCTATATTGATCTCTATCTTGCAATACACCTTTGACTATATTGATCTATATCTTGCAATACACAATCCAGTTGGATAACATCAACCTGAATTCAGCATAGCACTATATTGATCTCTATCTTGAAATACACCTTTGACTAACCAAAATTCTTTACATCAATATGGTACCACGCTGAAAGAAAATAAGCAGTCTTATATGAAACAACTGGAAAATTTACATGCATATTCTTCGAAGATATCTGCTTCAGTTTTATCTATAAACTCGAATGATTTCTGAAATTCAAGTGAGAGAATACACAAATTCCACATACTCAGGAAGGTAACAATATCAAATCAAATACAGTGACTCCACCATGCTAGAACACAGTCAAAAAACAGACAACAACAACAATGTTTGGTACGTTATAAATGGTAAACAAAAACTGTTCCCACTGAGTCAGCCAACAATTTGTAAGGCTTAAAGAGCAATCGACATTTAAACTAACCACCTTGGGGCTCCATAAACCATAATTTCAGCATTCTGAACCCCAATATTTAATCAATTGATATCAAATAATTTCAGGATACCTGAATTGATGTTATGTTAGCGCTGTGGAAGTGTAAAATTCACTGCAGATATTTTATGGTATTTCACTATGGAGAGAGGGCTTGAAACTATTGTAGATATGTATAATAACAAACAGTTATATTTTATTTATATATAAGCTAGGAATCACCAAGGCCAGTGCCAAGTGATATCTCCTCTCAATTCTTTGACAAAAAAAAAAAAAAAAAAAGTTACATCAACTTAGAAGTCCGAGGACACGAAGGTAACTGTTGTAAATCACTTATGGTGATTTAGTTAAGCCCAGGATACACTCATATATAAAACACAACACTTTTATTTCAAAAACAGAGAATTAAACACAAAGCTTCTACACTACTCTCACACTGATTTTCCTCTCTTTTTCTTCTTGTTATTCAATACAACACACCACACCTATATATAGATTTGAAATACAGATACAAACAACTGAAATCAGCTTTGCAGCTTTTATGGACTTTGAGCATCTTATCTTCACGCATGCTCTTGACAAACTTGCACATGGTAGTTGGTGCAGTTTTTCTTGACATTTGGAGTTGATTGATACTTGTATGGATATGTATAGCTGATTCAAGTTTATCTTTCAACATTCCCCCTTAAACTTGATTCTCCACACTTCTGCATTCCTAACATCATCTTCAATCTGTTGAACATGTCTGGCTTCAATGGCTTTGTAAAAATATCTGCAATTTGATCATTTGTCTTGCAAGATATTAATTTCACTTCTTTGTTCTGCACATGCTCCCTGATAGAATGATATCGTGTATCAATATGCTTGCTTCGTTCATGGAAGACTGGATTCTTTGCAAGTGCAATTGCTGAACGATTATCAATGAAAATCTATGTAGGATTTTCTTGTGGAAAACACAAATGCTCCAACACATTTCTCAACCAAATAGCATGACACACAGTTGAGCTGGCTGTTACGTATTCAGCTTCGCATGATGATAGAGTTACTATCTGTTGTTTCTTGGATGACCAAGTAAATGTTGTATCTCCAATGAAAAACACAAATCCAGTTGTGCTTTTTCTTTCATCCAAATCTCTACCCCAATCACTATCTGAATAGCCAATGAATCTTAATTCATCAATTGAGGTATATAGCAAACCATCATTGATCGTACCTTTGATGTAGCGGAGTATTCTCTTCGCAGCATTCAGGTGTGATTGATCTAGTTCCTCCATGTATCTGCTGATCAATCCAACTCCGTAGAGTATATCTGGTCTGGTACAAGTCAGGTACCGAAGACTTCCAACTAAACTTTTGAAGTATGTTGGATCAACATTTCATCCATCTTCATTCTTTCTGAGTTCCACGCTGCTTTCCACCGGAGTTGATACTGGATTGCTTGATTCCATTCTGAACTTCTTGAGAATCTCCTTTGCATATCTACTTTGGCAGATCGAGATTCCTTCAGCATTCTGCTTCACTTCAATTCCAAGAAAGTGTGACATCTGACCTATGTCTGTCATCTCAAATTCTTGAATCATGGTTTTCTTGAACTCTTCAAACATGGCTGGGTTATTTCCTATAAAGATCAAATCATCAACATATAGACCTACAAATAGTACACTTCCTTCTGGACCTTTCTTCAGGTACAATGCATGCTCGTATGGACATTTCTCGAACCCATTATCATGGAAATACTTGTCAATTCTTGTATTCCATGCACGTGGAGCTTGCTTCAGTCCATAGAGAGCTTTCTTTAACCTGTACACCTTGTCTTCATGTCCTTCATTTGTATATCCCAGCAGTTGTTCGACATAGATTTCTTCTTCTAGAAATCCATTCAGAAATGCTGACTTCACATCAAGTTGGTACAACTTCCATCTATTCTGAGCAGCAATAGATATCATCAGCCTGATTGTCTCTAATCGGGCAACAGGATCAAATACTTCACCATAGTCGAGTCCATGTCTCTGTTTGTAGCCTTTTGCAACCAGGCGAGCTTTGTATCTCTGAACTTCGCCTTTTTCATTCTTCTTTGTCTTGTAGACCCATTTGACTCCAATAGGCTTTTGACCTTTTGGTAGACTACACAGCTCCCATGTGTCATTCTTGTCTATGGCCCTGATTTCTTCATCCATTGCCGACTTCCACTTCTTCTCTTGGATGGCTTCTGTGAAGTTGACAGGATCACTATCCAGAAATAGGCATAGCAAATTCTGGTCTTGATCTTCTTCAGTGGCTTCATATAGTTCTCTCAGGCTTCTCACTTTTCTGGGTCTTTCACTTGATCTTTCATCTGGTGATGATGACGATGAAGGATCATTTCTTGCAGGTACAGGCGATTGATGTGGTAGAATTTGCGGCTCAATTGCAACTTCTTTTTCTACTTCTTCATCTTCTTCAAGTACAAGCTCCTTGGTTTTTCCATCTTCATTTTGATCCCAGCTCCAAGCTTCATTTTCTTCAAAGATCACGTCTCTACTCATGATTACTTCCTTGGTGATGGGATTAAATAGCTTATATCCCATTGTTCTGTCGCCATAGCCGATAAAGATACATTTTTGTCCTTTGTCATCAAGCTTGGTTCTTCTGGCTTCTGGAATCTTGGTGTAAGCAATACACCCAAAAATTCTGAGGTGATTGACACTTGGCTTGTATGAACTCCAGGTTTCTTCAGGTGTCTTAAACTGGAGTCTTCTGGTTGGACACCTATTCAGCAGATAGACAACACAAGATACTGCCTCAGCCCAAAATTCCTTGGGCATTGTCTTTCCTTTCAGCATACTTTTGACCATGTCCAGGATCGTGCGGTTCTTCCTTTCAGAAACACCATTTAACTGAGGTGTATAGGCTGGTGTTGTTTGTTGTCGGATGCCGTGCTCTTTGCAGTAATTCTGGAATGCATTCGACATATATTCTCCTCCTTGATCTGACCGCAACGTCTTGATATTATCGCCGCTCTGCTTCTCAACAAGAGCTTTAAACTTCTGGAACTTGTCAAATACTTCTGATTTCTTCTGCAAGAAGTACACCCATGTCTTTCTGCTATAATCATCGGTGAAGGTAAGAAAATACCTGCTCTTTCCATATGATTCTGGCTTCAGTGGACCACACACATCTGTGTGAACGAGCTCCAGCAGCTTTGATGATCGCCATTTTACTTCTTTAGCAAAGCTCAGTCTGTGATGTTTCCCAAGTACACAACATTCACATACTTCATTAGGACGGTTGATGTAGGGAAGTCCTTTCACCATCTGTTTGATTGTGAGCAGCTTCAGGCCTTCAAAGTTGAGATGTCCATATCTCAAATGCCATAGCCAGTCCTTGTCTTCAACAACTGCATTTAAACATTTCGCTGCATCGTGCTGAATATGCATAGGAAACATCCTATTCTTTGACATCTTTATCCGGGCAATGAGATTTTCATTTGTATCTTTGATTGTTAGACATAAATCCTTCATGCTGATCTCATAGCCTTTCTCCAGGAGTTGTCCGAGACTCAAAATATTGTTCTTCATATCTGGAACATAGTAAACATTTGATATGAAATCATGATCTCCATTCTTGAGCTTGATCAGAATATTGCCCTTTCCTCTTACTGCGATTTTTAAACAATCACCAAATGAGACTTGTCCTTGCGTCGTCTCGTCAAGCTCGACAAACATGTGTTTGTTTCCGCACATGTGATTACTGGCTCCTGAATCTAGATACCATATACCTTCGTCATCGGTATTTTCATTTTGAGCCATCAGCAACATTGATCTTGGCTCATTTTCTTCTTTCTCGGCAAAGTTTACTTGTTCGCCTCCTTCAGCAACTGTCTTTCCTCTGCATTCGTTGTTGTAGTGTCCATACTTGTTGCAGTTGTAGCATTGAACATTGCTTTTGTCATAATTATGGCGATTATTGAAGTTATTTCCACGGCCTCGTCCTCGCCCTCGTCCTCTGAAAGGTTGATTTCTTCCACCTTGATTATTTCTTTCGGTATTGGAGTTGGTTCTTCCACCACCGCCTCTGGATCCAGAACCTCGTCCTCGATAACCACGACCTCTACCTCGGCCTCTTTGAGAATTTCCCCATCGCTCCTCTTTATTTTCTTTAAATGTTAGATTTGACTAAAGAGCTTGCTCTAGAGTACCTGGGGTGTTCCTCTTGTTGATTCTTTGTTCGTGAATCTCTAGCGTGGCCATCAGCTCGTCTACTGTCATTGCATCGAGATCCTTTGATTCTTCAATAGCAACAACTACATGCTCGAACTTTGAGTTGAGGGAGCGCATAATCTTCTCAAGCACACGAACATCTTCAATTTTTTCGCCATATCTTCTGATTTGATTCACAATAGTCAATGTTCTGGTAAAGTACTCAAAAATTGACTCTGTGTCTTTCATTTGCAACAGTTCAAATTCACCCCTTAGAACTTGGAGTCGAACTTTAACTATTTTTTCAATTCCTCGATGTGCTTTTCGAAGAATTTCCCATGCTTGCTTGGCGGTGTTGACGGCTGAGATCTTTTCAAAACTTGCTTCATCGACACTTTGATAAAGCAGGTATAACGCCTTCTTGTCCTTCTTTCGGGCTTCTTTGAGCACGACCTTTTGGTTCTCGCTCAGTCTATCTTCGCTTTCTTTTGAAACTGGTTCTTCATAACCGGTCTCAATAAAATCCCACAAATCTTGTGAGGCAAGCAGGACTTTCATCTGGATAGACCAATTCTCATAATTGGTTTTATCCAACCGCGGAAGCTGGGGCTGGAAGAAATTGCTGGAGGACGTCATCGAGTTGAATTAAACACTTGAGGTGCTTATTTCTTAAAATTGATATAGAATCTGGTCAAACTGACTGCACAGTTGCGTCCGGAGCGTTCCGTTTAGTCAAAAACGACTCTTCGTTTGCTCAAATCGGAGTTAAAATGAGCCCGGAACGGACAAAATACCAACTAGGGGCAGTTTGGTAATTTCTAGAAATTCTTGCTGACGTGGCACTGTGCTGACGTGGCAGGCCTGATGATGTGGCAGCTGGGGATGACGTGGCAGCTGACGTGGCAAGAGAGGTGACGTCACTGATGACGTGGCAGTGCGTGGGTGCGCGTGGGCGTCACGCATGTCCGGAGGTTGAAGACGACTGGGCGCGTGTGGTGCACGTGGGATTCACTCGCCGATCTTGTGGAGGCGCGTGAGGGTGCGTGCGGAGGAGAGTGGCTGCGTTCTTTTCACGGTTGTGTTCCTGCTGGAACAAGGAAGCTTTTTATGTGGTCAAATGTGTGGTTTGAACACCTGTAAGTCACGAATAAGCTTTGAAAGCTTCGGCTCTGTTTTGTTTCTTTGCTTCTGGGCTTGCTCAAGCTTCAACAGGCTCTGATACCATGTTGTAAATCACTTATGGTGATTTAGTTAAGCCCAGGATACACTCATATATAAAACACAACACTTTTATTTCAAAAACAGAGAATTAAACACAAAGCTTCTACACTACTCTCACACTGATTTTCCTCTCTTTTTCTTCTTGTTATTCAATACAACACACCACACCTATATATAGATTTGAAATACAGATACAAACAACTGAAATCAGCTTTGCAGCTTTTATGGACTTTGAGCATCTTATCTTCACGCATGCTCTTGACAAACTTGCACATGGTAGTTGGTGCAGTTTTTCTTGACATTTGGAGTTGATTGATACCTGTATGGATATGTATAGCTGATTCAAGTTTATCTTTCAACATTAACAACTAGCATGGATTTAGGGGCTCACATTTATTTTGCATTTCTGTTATTATAGTAACAAATCCAATGCTTTCTACCTTCTTGTCTTAGTATCTTATTCAGCAGTTGAAGGATTATAAGCAATAGGAATTAAACAAAGAGGGCTTTTTCTGCTAACTGCTGCACCAAAGGCCTCAGTCATGTCTAGATCTTCTTGGTTCTCTCCCTCGGGAAGTTTCCAGTCAAAATAATACAACAAATTTGCAAGCGAAAGCTCAACATTCGCTACCCCGAACGACATGCCAGGACATACTCTCCTCCCAGCACCAAATGGTAGAAGTTGAAAATCAGTCCCCTTGTAATCGATCGAACTGTTAAGGAATCTCTCTGGATAAAAGCTCTCCGGATCGGTCCAACTTTCAGGATCCCTACCAATTGCCCATGCATTCACAATCACTTGGCTTTTCGTAGCTATCTCATATCCATTGATTTCACCTCTCTCTCTGCTCTCTCTTGGAATTAATAAAGGCAGTGGAGGGTGCAATCTGAAAGTTTCTTTGATAACCAACTTTAAATAACTAAATTTGTGGAGGTCATCTTCATTAACAATATTTCCTTTTTCAACACAAACACGTCTCACCTCAGCTTGTGCCTTTTGCATAACTCTAGGGTTTTTCATCATTTCTGCAATTGCCCAACCTAAAGTAGTCGCTGACGTCTCGATCCCTCCAATTAACATATTCTGTAAGAGAATGGAAATTAAGTTATTTAATACAACATATAGAACAATGCATATATATTGACTCCTATGATTCTTTCTTTCCGAACACCAAATCCAACCCTTTTCGAATTAGTTCATCCTCTTCGGGGTTTACTGCATATATAAAGATTAAATGTATACTGAACCTTTTAGTGTACAATTTGTATTGTTATGCATGTGTTTAAACTTAACACGATTGGATGTCACTACAGAGAGAGTAAAATAACTTTTGATAGAAGCAAAAAGTAAATATACTAACCAAGAGAACTGACTTGATGGTTGTCATAGTTATGGGGAACTCAAGGTTACCCTCCTCCTGAAGTTTTAGGAAAACATCAACCAGGTCTTCAGGACCAGCGTTACCATCACCAGTCTGCGCTACCGCCTTCTTAGCTTTATGTTCATCAATGATGCTACTCAACCTGCTATCGATTTTTTGATGAATCTTCTCAATTCTAAAAAGCCAACATCTTAACTGAAGGAAAGAGCTCAGCAATACGGAAACCTGATCCGACGTCTATGACTTGCTTGGCAAGGGATACAAATTCTTTTTGGCCACGGAATACCTTACCAATGGTTGCCTTAACAGTGACATTGTATGTCAATGAAAAGAACATTTCAGTTAGATTGACTAGAGATCCTGTATGAGCTGAAATAGACTTTATGAAATTCAATGTCTCTTCTGCCCTTAAGGGGCGGAATGACTGGACACGTTTGACACTTAAAAGCTCCACAATGCAAAGTTTTCGAAGTTCTCTCCAAGAATTCCCATAGGGTGCAAAGGCAATGTCATTCGGAGTTATGATGCTCGTAGAAAGAATAAATGGCCTGCTAGCAAAGATAATATCATGCTTTTTCATCACTACTTCCGCATATTCTGCGGAAGAAATGACAACAATAGGAATTTGTCCAAGCTTCAGCTGCATTAGAGGTCCATGTTTTACCGCCAAATCTCTTAGGCGTTGATGGGGTTGAGAGCCAACAAATTGGTGAATGTTTCCTATTATAGGTAACGTCCATGGCCCTGGAAGCAGTTTTTGATCTGAACCTATCTTTGTTTTAGTTACCATTTTGAACACCATGAAAAAGACTAGGAATGCGAAAAGAGCCGGGAATGAGAGGAACGGAATCTCCATTATCAACTGCAGAGCCGCGTTCCAGATTCTACTCGTCTCAGTTGTGGAGCCTTAATCTTCTGGATGATATAATATGTTAGCATATGTATGTATATATATATATATATATTTCTTATTTTGTATGCAGTTTCGTGGATAAAGATGGTCAAAGTTGGTGCCATCATTTTCCAAGTTCAGATGTAAATTAAAACAGCTTGAATTATGATAGAAATTAGATACATGTGACAAGATACTATAAACCAGATATAAACAGGTTGATTAATTAGACCTTTTGAAATGGTAATAAGACCTTTTAATTAGATAAGCCTTGTAGATATTTGATTACCACCATCAGAAAATCATCTTCTAGCTGTATCAGTTGCTCAAGTATATAATATAAGAAATAGACCTTCTTAATATAACTATTTGGGTAAAGTGAAAAACAATATTACAAAACTATTATACTTTGTTACGAATTGCCCGAAAGTTTTTTTATTTGTGTATATGGTACGTATGAATATACTTCCTCGGTCACAATCTACGTGTACACATTCATCCATTCCAAAATAAGTCAAGTCAATATCATTTTATTTGGTCAATTTATCAATTTACCCTTCAACCATTCAAGTTATAAAATATCTAAACTATAAACATCACATCATTTGATGGGACCAAGGGTAAAATTGGATTTTCATTCACTATCACATCAATAAAATTATCAGCTCAAAAAATTAAATTTCTCAAAAGAAATTTATAATCTCAAAAAATTAAATTTCTCAAAAGGAACTTATAATTTAAAACCGAAGGATTATAATTTAAAACAGAAGGAGTATGTGCGTATATGTTCTTGGGTCATATAATAACATGTCAATTCAAGACCATGGAAAGGTAAAATATGGGCACAAAATGACTGAAAAACATACACATTTGACGGGTATCTTTTAGTGTTTGAATATTTGGGATCGATTTGGATACACTCTTTTTTTGGTATTTTTGTTTAATTTAGGCTGTAAGTTAATGTATTTTTTGAACTGAAGCATGTTTAACATATTTTGCTTTATTTTGCATGTACCTTAAAGGGATAATATTTAAGTCCTGCACGGGAAGGATGAAATTGATTCTCCTCTCTTATTTGATCCAATAAATTTGTGACACATGTACTTAATTACAGAAGAATATAATATTACCATTATTTTAAAGATTTTTACCAAATCTGAAATTTTCCTTTTCTATTCCTTTTATTTTCCACCTTTCTTTTCATCCTTCTAAATTAATTTATATAGTTGTGTACTGTATAGTAAACATTCATTGAAAACATAAAATTATATTTTTATAAATAATCATGCATGGCCCCAAACTCATATAGTCAATCAAATTACTTTTTCATTTTTCAATATATTTTTATTTAAAGTTGTTAGAAACTTATAATATCTAAGGTAAAGAGCAGTAGACCCCTGGAATAGTGAATTATCTTATTGCCCTGAATTGAATTAAACCCTCCACATGGCATGAATTAATTATTTTAAAGGGTAAATAACTTAAAACCCTCCTTAAGTTTACTCTATTTTCTTACTATACCCCATCAACTAAATTTAGCCCCCTAAACTTTTATTTTTTTGCACCATGCCCTCCAAACTTTTTACCCTTTTGCCCTTCAAACTTTTTATATTTTCACATTGCATTTAACCTTCTTATAGGGTAAAGTGCAAAAATTCAGTTTGCCACAATTTTATTATAAAAGACTATCATACCATTACTATTATATTTCTTAATTCTTTAAATTACAAAAATATTATTTCTTTTAGTTAGAATATTAATTCTACCATTTACCTTTAATGTATTAGACTAAATATACTCTCAAATGCTAAAAAATAAATTTATAAGTTCTAATTATTTTATTTGTAAATCAATTAACCATGTTATTAAATTTTAGTTTGATTTAAATCATAAAACTCATTATCCTAATTAATTTTTTTATGCCAAATGAAACTTTATTTTCATAAAAATAGATTCATAAATAAATCACAAATTACTTAATAATAAACACTTGTTAATTTTCTCATGTTATATATATATATATAGGGATGACAACAGGTGCGTTCTGGGCGGGTGTACCCTGCCCCGCCCCAACAACCGTTAAGAAATCCTCATCCCATCCCTGCCCAAAATGGGCTAAACGGGGTGGGAGGTCACCCCATCCCCGTCCCTGTTGGGTTCTCGCGGTTACCCACTAACAACTGAAATTTTTGAATATTTCACTTTAAAATTAAACAACTTCACAAAATCATATACTTAAAACACGAAATTCAATATTATAGAAACTAAATAAACATAAAATTATCCAACAGTCCAAATTATAATCCATTTTACGAAAAATAACAACAACAAAGAAGGTTGTCCAATATTACGTTTACTTCAATCTAGACAGCAACAAAAATAAAATTTAGGATTAATGGGTTACACTTATTTTTTATTCTAATATGTCTAAACGGAACAAGGACACCTAAAACCGTCCCCATCCCTTTTATGTGAGGGTTTTTTCCCCCACTTCATCCCTACCCATATAGTATAAACGGAGCACTCAAACCATTATTGTTTGGTTTTTCATTATCTTGTGTTGAATGGGAACTTGATAGGTTCTTTGGTTAAATATACAATTAGGGCATTTGAGTGCATGTCCATACATTTAGTAGGTTCTATGAAATTTCCAATTTTCATATGTATTGATGATCGATTTAGCATGTAGAGTACACTACAAGAAATCGGACTTTTAGCGACGGTCCTTTAGAGACACTCTCAAGAACTGTCGCTAAAAGTCCATTTTTAGTGACGGAAATTTTAAACTGTCGCTAATACGCATATTTTTAGCCACGGACTTTAAACCGTCGGTAAAGGTACAAAAACCGTCGCTAAATGTCATATTTTTAGTCACGAAAATTTTAAACTGTCGCTAATACTCATACTTTTAGTCACGGTTTTTCAAACCGTCGCTAATGCTGCAAAACCATCACTAAAGGTCATTTTTTTTAGTCACAGAAATTTTAAACTATCGCTAATACCCATATTTTTAGTCACGGACTTTCAAACCGTCGCTAAAGGTACAAAACCGTCACTAAAGGTCATATTTTTAGTCACGGACTTTAAAACTGTCGGTAAAGGTAGAAAACCGTCGCTAAAAGTCATATTTGTTAGTCACGGAAATGTCGAACTGTCGCTAATACTCATACTTTTTAGTCACGGATTTTTAAACCGTCACTAAAGGCACAGAACCGTCGGTAAAATCCATATTTTTAACCACGAAAAATTGGAACCGTCCTAAATGGTAAAAAAAATGCGGGAGTCATTACAAGAAATAAGGCTTTTGGGGACAGTCTATTAATGACGGGCCAAAAACTCGTCACTAAAGGTAGTCTATTAGTGACGGTCCAAATAAACCATCACGAAAAGGTGTCTATTAGTGACAATCCAAATAAACCGTCACGAAAGGGTGTCTATTAGGGACGGTCCAATCAAACCATCACTAAAAGACCCCATTTTTTCACCTCAATTTCTAATTAATTTCTCACACAACCAAAGAATAATTTGGCCCGGGTATAGTACATTAGCACATGTTATTGGCTAGTACTATTATAAAAAATATAAAATATTTCTAATATTTCATCATTTACGTTACTTTGAATTGAAATCAATTCCACTACTTTTAATTGGGGATTTACGTTACTCAATTGAAGTCAATTTCACTACTTTGAATTGATAATTTACTCAATTGAACTTAATTTTACTCAATTTCACTATTTTAAATTAATTTTTTTCATCAATTTAACTCAATTAAATTACTTTGAATTGAGGGATTTATTCAATTTTACTACTTTGAATTAGGGATTTATTCAATTTCACTACTTTGAATTAGGGATTTACTTAATCTTCACTACTTTAAATTGGGGATTGAACTTAATTTCACTCAATTACACTACTTTAAATTGGTATTTATTTCAATCTTACTCAATTAAACTACTTTGAATTGAGGATTTACTCAATTTCACTACTTTGAATTGGAGATTTTATCATTTTCATTCAATTAAACTACTTTGAATTGGGGATTGAACTTAATTTCAATCAAATATACTACTTTAAACTGAGAATTTATCAATTTAACTCAATTACTTTGAATTGTGGATTTACTATATTTCACTACCTTCAATTGAGAATTTTACCAGTTTCACTGAACTAAACTATTTTTAATTAGGTATTTACATTATTTCACTCAATTGAAGTCACTACTTTGAATTGATGATTTTATCAATTTCACTATTTTAAGTTAGGGATTTACTTAATCGAACTTAATTTCACTCAAATTCACTACTTTGAATTGAGGATTTTATCAATTTCACTCAATTAAACTACTTTGAATCAGGAGATTTACTTAATTTCACTCAATTGCACTACTTTGAATTAGAGATTTACTCAATTTCATTGAATTGAAGTCAATTTTAGTATTTTGAATTGAAGATTTTATCAATTTCACTACTTTAATATGAGGATTTACTCAATTGAACTTAATTTTACTCGATTTCATTAGTTTGAATTTGAATTTACTCAATTTCACTATTTCGAATTTGTGATTTACTCAAATTCACTTATTTGAATTGACGATTTAGAATTTCACTCAATTGAAGTCAATTTATAGTAATTTAAATTGGGGATTTACTCAATTAAATTCAATTGCACAACAAAAATTAATTTTTGTATCAAATAATTGTTTTTGTTACGAATTTTTTATTTTCGTAGTTAATTTTCTTCTATTTGCTATGAAAATGTTTTATAACAAATAAATAATATTTGCTACAAAATTTATTTTTCGTAATAAGTACTATTTTTTATTACAAAAATTTAGTTTTTTCCTTTCTAAATAAATTTAGTTTTTATAATAAAAAGTAGTTTTAAAATTCAAAATACTCCATCGATTTAAAATTCAAAGTCTCTAGCCTCTCACTTTCCTTTCTCTACTTCATTGATGCCCTACACAAACACACCTCCTCCTCCCCAAAAAATGGCGCCCAAATTAGAAACCCTAACCTTCTCTTCCTCCGATCCATCCATGGACTCCATCGACCCCATCCTCCACACCCTCAAACTTCTCCCCTACAGGTTCCTCCGTCTCCCGCGCCTCCGCCTGAAGCTCCCCTCCTTCTGACGTACTTCATGGTGGTCTCCGGCATAGTCTACGACGTCATCGTAAAGCCCCCTGGCATCGGCACCACCCAGGACTGCGAAGGAGAAGGCGGCGAACAGAGGTCGATTGACGTTCCTCCACCGCTGCTCGCCGCCGTCCGAGATCTGGTACACTTTCTCTACTCCATTGTACTCTGGTAAATCCTCTCTTCGCGTATTTCTTTCCACCTTCAATTTTTACTTCAAACCCATTTGAATTTCTTTTGACCTTGCCATGTGTTACCCTTCGATGTTTTACAATCCTTGTCATTTGGTTACTCGTTTTCAGATTGGTCTCCAAATTGAACCCATTTCCTGGAATGAAGCACCTTGATGTGGCTGGTGGAACAGGTTAGCTGTTTATCATTCAATATAATTGTACGTAATGTCTTTCCTTGGTTAGTGCGGTATACAGACTAAAATGGGAAATGTGAAGTTATGGAGTAAATAAATGAAATATCTTGTGTGATTCAAAAGAGAAACTAGAATATAGTATTGGGAAAAAATGATTTAAAACATTTAGTGTACAACTCATGAACTGCTCTTTTAAGGAAGTTCAAATGATAAAGTTTCTGGATCAAAGCCTAGAGGAAAAAATTCTTGACTGTTGGTACCACAGATAAAGAAGTGATTAGTAAGCATGGGCTGCAAGAAGAATGTATTTAGATATTAGCTTTTTTATATGGAAGACTTGTGCTTTCACTTCAGTTGCATGATATAAGGATTCAATAGTGTTTTCCTCTACCCCGAAACAACCAACAAATATATGTACATGTAGTTCTACTGATGCCCTAATGCATTTGTAGCTCTAAAGATTCAATTTCTATTGATATATCTTACTCAACATATAAGTCAATTGTCATATTTCTGTGAAGTTAAACATAATTGTAAAGATTAGTAGAATGTGGCATGGTGCTAAAATAATGTTTGGAGGTAATTAATCCTCTGAGATGCAAATTACGAATGACGAAAATCTTAAAATTAGAAAGGAGATATAACCCATTCTCATGTAATCTTAGGGATAAAACTCGGATCTGGTATCAAAATGCTTCATGTTGGTTAGATGTTAAACTTGTGTGGCAGAAACTTTATTCATTGTTGGTTCAAACACCCACATGAGTTGTATATATGAGTTTGAATTAAAAATGTTATCTATTGTTTCAGGGGATGTTGCTTTTAGGATTCTGGAAAATATAAACAGTGTCTCGCGAAGAGCCATGCACGATGTTCTTGAAGATAATTTACAGGAAGAAACCCGTATATATGTATGTGACATTAACTCAAACACGTTGAGTGTTGGTAAAAAGCATGCCCAAGAGAGAGGTAATATATGAGGAATGAACTTGACATTAACTGAAACATATATATTTTGTAGAGCAGTGAATTTGAGAATTCTAGAGCCATTTTTTCCTTGATTTTATATCCTGTTTTTGTTAATAATAAGAGTTGTCTTCTGGCATATTTAGCACTTGGAGAAGACAGATCCCTTGTATGGGTGGAGGGAGATGCAGAGGCTCTGCATTTTGATGACAATTCCATGGATGGGTACACAATTGCATTTGGGATTTGGAATGTAACTCACATAGAAAAATGTCTTGCTGAAGCTAATAGGTAACTTCCTACACCTTGGCCTGGTTGTATTGGCATTTATAAGTTCTATTGGTAAGTTGCACCTTATAACTCTATCAGTTGATGCATAAGCATGAGGCAGGGGACCAATATGTTAATTTGGCAATCAGAACTAGTTCATCATTCTCACAGTCACGTATATATCTATGACTTCCACTGTGTCCCTTTCAATTTTGTGATTTTATCTATTTAGATCTCGATCAGTGTCAATTTAAACTTTGAAGTTTCCACATATTACTACATTCAAGTATGTTAAATTTAATCATCTTTAGAATAAGCTTCCAGAAATTTTAAAAGAAAAAGTGTCACTATGAGTAAATAATCAAGCCCTAATGTTGTTGGCCGTCACTTTTAGGTGTATGTTAGACTCTGCCTGTATATCATGGTCTGCTGTGATTAGAAGAGGTGGAACTACCAACGAATTGTCTACATGTGAATTATGAGATTCTGTAGGTGTGATCTTATGATTTTATAAAATGCTTTTTAAGAAATTTATATGAAGGGCATGTGTTGGGTGGACTAGAAATTAGTACAATTCTTAGCACTTACAAAAAATATTATTTTTGGTATTTAATTCACTAGATTCAAATATCTTTCTTGAAACTTTGATGCCCCTAATAAGTTTTAATTTGTATTTCAGGGAGAATGATGAAGCCTTCGCATGTTCCACTCTATTCCAAGGATTCCAAGGATCGATACCCAATCGTAAAACATCCGTGATAGAGTTGATTCTTTGCAATCTCTAAAATGTTGAAGATTTTTTTTGGTTCTATTTTTCCTTTTGTAATTTTTTTTGTTCTAATTTAGATGTTGGTACAAGCATTCTATTGTTGAATAAAGTTAACATATATTCAAAGTTTTTGAATGTTTTTTTGTATTTACCTTCAATTTTTGAGCACTTCTTTTATTTCTGTATGTGAATGTGAAAAATAATGTAAATTAGCAATTAAGAAATCAAAATATTCAATTATTGAAAATAAAAAATAATAAGGAACTACATCACTAACAAAATAGTCTAATGCCAGAAAAAAAAAATACAAAATAAAAAGAAGAAAAATGGGTTTTAGGGACAGTAAAACCGTTCCTAAAACATGATTTTTGGTGACAGTCTAGACCGTCGCTAATAATAAGTACTATTCGTGACAGTTTAGACTGTCGTTAATAATAAGGATTATTCGCGACGGGCTAGACCGTCACTAATACTATTACTATTAGCGACGGTCTAGACCGTCGCTAATAGTCCTTATTATTAGTGACGGTCTAGACTGTCGCCAATAGTAGTAGTATTAGCGACGGTCTAACCGTCGCTAATAACCTCACTTTTAGCGACGGTATAAAATTAACCGTCGCTAAAAACCTTTTGCGACGCAATTTTTAGCGACGGTCTTTGATGAGCATTAGAGACAGTTTTTGGACTTTTAGCGACAGTTTGGACTGTCGCTAAAAGCCAGATTTCTTGTAGTGTACGTACATGTTAAACCGTACTATATATAAATATATATAACATGAGAAAATTAACAAATGAACTATCTATATATATATATAACATGAGAAAATTAACAAATGAACTATCTATATATATATATAACATGAGAAAATTAACAAATGAACTATCTATATATATATATAACATGAGAAAATTAACAAATGAACTATCTATATATATATATAACATGAGAAAATTAACAGGTTTTTATTATTAAGTAATTTGTGATTTATTTATGAATATATTTTTATGAAAAGAAAGTTTCATTTGGTATAAAAAAATTAATTAGGATAATAAGTTTTATGATTTAAATCAAACTAAAATTTAATAACAAGTTAATTGATTTACAAATAAAATAATTAGAACTTATAAATTTATTTTTTTAGCATTTGAGAGTATATTTAGTCTAATACATTAAAGGTAAATGGTAGAATTAGTATTCTAACTAAAAGAAATAATTTTTTTGTAATTTAAAGAATTAAGAAATATAATAGTAAGGGTATGATAGTCTTTTATAATAGAATTGTGGCAAATTGGTTTTTTGCACTTTACCTTATAAGAGGGTTAAATGCAAGGTGAAATTATAAAAAGTTTGGAGGGCAAAAGGGTAAAAAGTTTGGAGGGTAAGCCCATGAGTGCAAAAAAATGAAAGTTTAGGTGGCTAAATTTAGTTGAGGGGGTATAGTAGGAAAAAAGAGTAAACTTGAGGAGGGTTTAAGCTATTTACCCTTTAAAATAATTAATTCATGCCATGTCATCAAAGGAGGGTTTAATTCAATTCAGGGCAATAAGATAATTCACTATTTCAGCTTTGACGGAATGGACTTGTTTGCAACAATTTCTAATTTTCAGGGACCATTTGTTAGTTGAGGGGGGTTAGTTGGGAGAAAGAGTATGGTTGAGGGGGTTTACTATTATTTACCCTAATATCTATTAGCAAGTGTTAAATTTTTATTTATCCTTGGCTCAATGAAAATTGTATTTTTACTTATTAATTTTTGTTGAAGAGTTTTGACAAATTCATTACTCTACCGTGTATAATTATAAATTAATTTGGAACGGTAAAAACAAAAGTGCAAAAAGAGAAACAAAAAAGGAAATTTTTAGATTTGGTAAAAATTCATAAACTAATGGGTGATAACAATCTATATTATGTAATTAATTTTAGTCATGTGTCACAATTTTATTGGGTCAAATAAAAGGAGAGGGCCAACTTCATCTTCCCTGGAAAGGACCTAAGACCCAAGTATTGTCCTACCTTCAATAATATGGTTGATACTATAGACGGTAGTTAAGTATATTGGAGTCAAACTTAAAGCATATCGAATTTTATGTTACCAAATATAATTAATTCCAACTTAAACCACACCATGCAACAAAAATGTCATATTTGCTTATGTAAAAAACAAAACTCCAATAAACATAAATATGATTTATTTCTTTCTTTCTTTCTAAGACTCCATTTTCTTTAACAAACAAAAAAAAAAAGCAAAAGAAAAAGAAAAGCCCAACCACAACATACCCTAGAGGGTTGGAATTCTCCATTTTTCTATATAAGAGACCATTACTCACAAAAATAAGTTCATTTAATTTATAAACCATAAGGTAACACCTTAAAAACTGCATGTATGTATGGAGAAATCAAAAGAGAGGCTAGTACAGTAGTACTTACACTGTACGGAGTATGGAGTCTAATAAGTTGGAGCTCTAGTTAACATGCCTCTTTAGTCTAGAGTGGAGAAACAGTGTACAAAGAATGAATGTAGAGGCAATGTTGCCGCGCTTTTATAGAGAAAATTAATTGTAGTTGATTTTTCAGCATATGGAAGCACGTGTCGATATTAGTTGATTTTTCAGCATATTGAACCACATGTCGACCATAGTTGATTTTATGCTAAAGTCCTGTGTAAACCTGTAAACGGATTGGATTTGGATGGGATTTGGATCGGATCTGTCCTGATTCGATTCGAACCCGATAAGCTTATATCCGATTCGATTTAATTTGATAATTCGATGAATTTTTACTTTATTTATCCAAATTTGAATTTGTTAATTTTTGGATATCCGATCCGATAACCCGATCCGATTAAGTAAAAAAAATACAAAAAATTATTAATTTTTTTTATTTTTATGTTATTTTTTAAGAATATTAAACACTAAATTATATATTTTACAATCAATGCTTATAATACATGACTATAAAAACATATAAATGAAAAAGCGAAAAAAAAAATTGAAATATAATTAAGTATATTATTTAATATTTACATATTAATAACATAATATATATGTGTATATATAAAATTAATCGGATCGGGTTATTATCGGATCGAATTAGGCAAATCCAAATCCAATTTGTTAAGAAATCGGATTATCGGATTCGGATCGTATTCGGGTTATCGAATTTTTTTTTCAATTCAAATCCGGCTAATCGGATCGGATTCGGGTCAAAATCCAATCCATTGACAGGTCTAGTCCTATGTGCCTCTCTCTCTAGCAAGGTGGGCCTTCAGACATATCTTTCTCTCCTTCTACAGTCTAAGGCCCTGTTTGGATAGGTAGTTTTGGACCTGGTTTTGGTTTTGGTCTTTGATTTCAAGACTAAACCATGTTTGGTTGGTGGGTTTTGAACTTTTTAAAATCAATCACTAAAACCATGGTTTTGGCCTACCAATTTTGACTTTTTTTTCTCTCTCTCTCTCTCTATATATATATATATGGCCGAAAATATGAATTATTTTGAAAAAATTATATATAATATTTGGAAAAAATTTATTTTTTGGGAAAAATTATTTTTTTTCCGAAAAAATTATTTTATTCCCAAAAAAAAATAATTTTTTTCCCGAAAAAATAATTTTATTCCCAAAAAAATTTATTTTCGGAATAAAATTAATTTTTCCGAAAAAAATTATTTTTGCGGAATAAAATTATTTTTTTGGAAAAAAAATTATTTTTCGGGAAAAAAATTATTCTTCCCCATTTTATATCCTTTTCTTTCTAAAATTTTTCAGTATATAATAAAATTATTCAGAATTTTATATTTGTTTTGAATTATATATATTTTTTCAAATTTAAGATATATTATTTGAATTTTATATATAATTTTCACATTTTAAAATATTGTTTTTGATTATATATATATATATTTTGGAATAAAAATAAATAAAAATGTCACATGTTTTCGGGAATTTTAAATATTTTTTAATTATATATATTTTTTCATTTTAATATTTTTTTCAATTTTATATATATATTTTTCATATTTATATATTTTTAATACATATTAGTATATATATATAATTAGACCAAGACCAAGACCAAGACCAACTCCTTACCAAACATTATATATAGGTTTTAGATTTACCTAAAACCACCCAAGACCACCAAGACCAAAATCACAAGACCAAAATCAAAACCAAGTTCTCAAACAGGCCCTAAATCTCTCTCTCTAAATCATTTGTCTTCATATTATTTTGTTTTACTGCAGATCTTTCTTTCTATATATATAATATTATTTGGGTAAATAGCTTAAAACCTCCCAAAAGTTTACTCTTTTTTTCTACTATACCCCCTCAACTAAACTTAGCCCCCTAAACTTTCATATTTTTGCACCATGGGTTTGTCCTCCAAACTTTTTACCCTTTTTCCCTCCAAACTTTTTATATTTCCACATTGCATTTAACCCTCTTATAAGGTAAAATGCAATTGCCTCAATTCTATTATAAAAGATTATCCTAGTCTTACTATTATATTTCTTAATTTTTTAAATTACAAAAATATTATTTCTTTTAGTTAGAATATTAATTCTACCATTTACCTTTAATGTATTAGACTAAATATACTCTCAAATGCTAAAAAAAATATATATTATAAATTTTAATTATTTTATTTGTAAATCAATTAACTTATTATTAAATTTTAATTTGATTTAAATCGTAAAACTCATTATCCTAATTATTTTTTTTATATCAAATGAAACTTTCTTTTCATAAAAATATATTCATAAATAAATCACAAATCACTTAATAATAAACACCTGTTAATTTTCTCATGTTACATATATATATATATATATATATATAATATTTGCGTATACAAAAGAGAAATATTTGGAATACTCAGATCCAACTTACCTGAAGAACTCTTTTTCCAAATTGTTACTAAAACTCATCCCGCAAAACATGACGAAATTGCATTAGAGGCAAAGGAGGAAATGAAAGGTTTGAGCTCTAAAATATTCTTTTTGATAATACACATTGTGGCAAAGAGTAGAAGAAGATAATATATATAAGGAACACAAGATAATTAAAGAGTTAGTACGACTCCTAAAGTAAATTTAATCACTACACAAATTTTAACGTTGTTGTTGTGAAATTTATAGCCATGTACTATGTATTAATATTAAATTAATTCTTTGTTATTATGTAACTATTGGAGACCATTCAAATTCTTGTACCAAATGGGCAATTGAAAAGGCCATTTAAGCATGTGTGTATATTATATATATATATATATATATATATATATATATATAACAATTATAACACGTAAATAAATAAAATATATATATTTGAAAAGGTGTAGAAATAATAAGGCTGGTATTGTACTTTTATAATAGTTTTAGTTTAGATTTGTATTTAGATTTATATTTGTATTTACATATATATATCGTGTCCTTTTGTGTGCATTAGATATGTAACTAATATATTTTTATTTTTATTTTGTCATGTTTAATTTAGAGTAATCTTTAAAAGTTTTCATCATTAAATTTCATTCTTAAATGAAGAATTTTGAAAAGACATTAAATCAAAGTGATCTAATTAGTGAGTATTTTTTTTTAATAAAATATAAAAAATGTATAGAAATATTCCTAGGTCTCACACTTTTAGAATAGTTATAGATATAGATATAATCATATAGATAACCCTTAAGCCATGTTTGGTAGGTGGTCTTATTTGGTCTGGTCAGGTCTGGTGTGGTCTGGATGGTCTAGATCTTTAACTTAAAAGTCTGTTTGGTAAGCGGTTTGGTCTTACTATTTATTTTTTATTTATTATAATACATATTTATGTATTATTTATTTATTTTATTTATTATTTCTTCACTTTATAATATATTTTATTAATTTATTATTTATATTATTAATTTATTATTTATATTATTAAATTATTATTTATATTATTAAATTATTATTTATATTATTAAATTATTATTTATATTATTATTTATTCATTTATATATTAATTTCTAAATATATTCTATTTATTTATTATTATTTTATTATTTAATTCATTTTATTTATAAATTATTTATTCATTTTTTATTATTTAAAAATATATTTTATTAATTTAATATTAATTTATTATTATTATACTCATTTTTTGTTATTATTATGAAGTATTTATTTATTATTATATTTATTTATTATTATATCTATTTATTATGTATTATTATATTTATTTATTTATTATTATTTATTTCATTTTTTTATTTATTAATTTTATTATATTTTTAAATATGTTTTATGTAATTTATTATTTATTTTATTAATTTATTATTATTATTTATTCATTTTAATTATTTATGATTATATTTTATTAATTTAGTATTTAGTCCATTTTTTATTATTATATTTATTTTTTATTATTGTATTCATTTTTTTATTATTATTATGTATTATTTAATTCTATTTGTTTATTATTTATTATTTATTTTTAAATATGTTTTATTTAATTTATTATTTATATTATTAATTATTCATTTTTAATTATTTATAAATATATTTTATTATTTATTCATTTATTTGTTATTATATTTATTTATTATTATTATTATTATGTATTATTTAATTCATTTTGTTTATTATTTATTATTTATATTTTATTTTTAAAATATGTTTTATTTAATTTATTATTATTATTAATAATTTTTTATTATTATTTATTCATTTTTAATTACTTATAAATATATTTTAATAATAAGACCGGACCGGACCATGTTAAACCATAAAAGAATTTGGTTCCAAAAACACCGCCTTTGATTCAATTTGATCTCATTTGATGTAGTCCAAATTTTGAGACCAAGTCCAAACAAACATGGTCTAGTCCCTGAAAACAAAGATTAGAGCAAATAAAACAGCCTACCAAAACATGGCCTTAATGCCCAACAATTCACTCTCCCTCTCTCTCTACTTTCAGTCTTCTTCTTCCTCTCTCTCTCTACATTGAGTCTTCTGCTTCCTCTTCTTTGATCGCACTATCTGCCCACGCTTATATAACATATATATGTATATCTATATATATACACACACATAAACCCTAAAAGTATAAGTAACTCTCGTGCATTAGTTGCATGAGACATGAGTGGAAATTACTTGCACAAACAGAAACGTATATACTGTAACTCTATATATGGAACTCTCTAATTAAGACAAGACTTCTATTTTTATGGACTCTTACCATTTACAAACAATAGATTGTACTAATTATTGCAACACTGTTTTAGTAGAACTCCAATTACACACACTTCCTCTAAACGTAATAATGAAATCAAATCAACAAATTAGAATACTACCAAATCCTGTTAATCCTATCCCGTTTAGCCGGTTTTGGGACAGGGATGAAATGGGAATTTCTTAACGGTTGTTAGGGCGGGTCTGGGTACACCCGTCCAGAACCGTATCCGTTGTCATCCATATATATATATATATATATATAACATGAGAAAATTAATAAGTGTTTATTATTAAGTAATTTGTGATTTATTTATAAATATATTTTTATGAAAAGAAAGTTTCATTTGGTATAAAAAAAATTAATTAGGATAATGAGTTTTATTATTTAAATCAAACTAAAATTTAATAACAAGTTAATTGATTTACAAATAAAATAATTAGAACTTATAATTTATTTATTTTTAGCATTTGAGAGTATATTTAGTCTAATACATTAAAGCTAAATGGTATAATTAATATTCTAACTAAAATAAATAATATTTTTGTAATTTAAAGAATTAAGAAATATAATAGTAAGGGTATGATAGTCTTTTATAATAGAATTGTGGCAAATTGATTTTTTGCACTTTACCTTATAATAAGGTTTAATACAAGGTGGAAATATAAAAAGTTTGGAGGACAAAAGGGTAAAAAGTTTGGAGGGCAAGCCCATGGTGCAAAAAAATGAAAGTTTAGGGGGCTAAATTTAGTTAAGGGGGTATAGTAACAAAAGAGAGTAAACTTAAGGGAGTTTTAAACTATTTACCCATATTATTTTTTATATATATTGTTCAATACCATAAAGGTGAAGGCAAATGAATTAAACAAAGTGTGTTAAATAAAAAGGTTTGATTCGCTTCAACTTTCTGCTCTACAATCGCAACTGTAATTAACAAGATTTTGGGTGTCAAACATTTAATCGATAGCTGTACAGAATGTTTGTTATTGAGTTTTAGAACTGGTAGTGTTTTTATTGGTGGTTATGAATATATTCGAATAATCAATGTCTACATATTTCAGAGTAATTTTGAAGATCAAATCTTTTTGAATTCTTTCTTTTCGAATGATGAATGGATTTGAAGTTTTAGTTTATATCATCAATTTTGAATTTTTTTTATGTATATAAGTATTCTTGTATTTTATACGAACATATCAAATTGGGGTTTATGAAAAAAAAAGAAAACATTTATGCGGGTTGGGTCGACCCGCGGGTTGATCTGGCCTATTTACGACCCGACCCATGATCAACCTGTCATAACGGGTCACTGACCCGCCTGTTAACAACCTGACCCAAATCTGCTCTAACCCGCCCGTTTGCCACCTCTATTTAAAGTTGAGAAACTTATTGGATACAAAAAGATTAGGTCTGACGTGATATGATTCAATTCTCGATAAATGTCACGCGAAGCCTCCAATTTGAAATTGTACTGTTTATAAGCCATAATTCATATTAGGATAATGATGGGTATAAATGAATTGAATATTAGACCTAATAGCTTACAAATTTGTGTCAAATTATAAAACATTCTCATTAAGACGTATTTGAACCAAACCATTCGACTCATTAAGGTGTATTTGAACCAAACCATTAGTAGCTTAGAGCATGGATAGAGGCGAGGGATGGATCCAATCGCTACAACAAATGAAGTTATTTGTGATGCCAAAAAGATCAAAAAATGTAAAAGGACGATGGAATAACTTATTACCGACCCCCGATTGGAGGTCGCACATTTCGTGGCTAAAGGTGGTAATAAAAACACTATTAATTCTGACTCATAGAATTGTTTAAGGCCAAATAACATTATACATATTATATTTATTTTAAAGATGTTTTATGATTTATCAAGCTATTCTATATAAATTTGTAACCACAATGGTCTATATGAAGTATATATATATATATATATGAGAAGTAAATTGAATATATGAAGTAATTGAATAATTTGTGCATATAATAAATTGTAATCTAATATTTTAGTTTAGAAATATAAATTTAAACTCTTAAAAACAAGGAATAATTTTTTTTCATAAATTTATATTAAATTATTTAACAAATTATAGAATTATGTTTAAATATCTTTTTATTTTCATTTTTGTATTTTTAGAAATGGGAGGGGTCAAATTTATAAAATTTATATCCTTATTTCCAAACATCACCTAGTTAACACATTAAGGGTACTTTAGGTATTAAAAAACGTTCAGGATGATGTCATGCCTGAGGGGGTGTAAATAATGTAGATTTGAAAAAATAAGGGATGTAAATGAAGATTCTCAAATATGAAGGAATATGATTAAAGTAAAAACAAATCTAAGGAGGTATAAATGAAATTAACCAAAAAATAAACAATAACACAAACTATTAGACATGTCAACTATGGATATTTTTAAATCTTTGTACGACATTAATATAATTGTTAAAAAGATATACCAAAAATTAAAATAACAAAGTTGAATCAATATACTTAGGGCGGCAAATGAACCAAGCAGAGTCGAGTTTTGGATTATTATAGTTCGGTTCGTTTGTTTATAAGCTCAACTCATACTCTACTCGGATTTGTGATGAACTCTAAAATTTGAGATCAAGTTCGGACTCGTCATGAATTTGAAAAACTCAGGTTCATCTCAAATGAACTTCTTTAAACAAAGGAATTTAATTAATATTTAGAACTGCGTCAAGCTCGTAAGCCCGTTTAGTATCATTACATTTCTATAGTCTATTTTCAGTGACTTGCAATCAAATGAAATATAAAAATAATATTTATGTTATAATTAGGCAAATATTTCAATTTAAATATGTAATTATGTATAAGGAGGACAATGTATAATAATGAATATGAACTTTATACGAGTCTACATTCACGAATTTAAACAAGTTTATATGAGTTTATATTCAAAAATGTATACAAGTCGAACATATCACCATTCAAACTCAGCTAGTTTGTTAAACAATTCTAAAAATTAAAATCAATTTCAATTCATTTGCTTAATAAACAAGTCGGAATCGAGTATTTAATCAACCTAACACGATCTATTCGTGAATTTATTTACAATCATAAATATTTAGCTTTATGTACCATCCACATGGTGAGAGAAAAGATCCAATTGATTACTCTACTTAGAATTCAAAGTATAAGAACATCAGGAGCGCAGGAAATAGTGGCTATTGGCTTTGCTTTGTAGCGACTTTGGCATACTAGAGTGGGAGACTTGCAATGGTGGGCCCAATCCAAAACGTTGCACTCAAGACGTCACATATAGCGTGGGTAGTAGTGTGCCTTTCATAAACGTCGCACAGTCCTCTCCTTTCTTTTTCTTTTTTATTCGAAATAAATATATTTATTGTATATGGTTTATTTTTTCTAATCTAACATTATTACTGTCATATTAATGTATTTTTTTTTATTTGTAGAAAGGAATATTTTATTTGTAGAAAATCTGATAATATTTTTTTATTTGTGATATTTAATGTACAATGCAATCTTTTTATTATAACATTCAATCAATTAATTAAAAATATATAATTTAATTAATTTAAAAATATAATTTAATTAATTTAAAATAAAAAATTATTTTGCATAATAATTAATTGATAGATTTATTTTTTCCATAATAAAATATTTTATTTGCATAATAATATTAAAAGTACATTTTATGCGATTACACCAACTTAAACATCTTCTATCACCAAATTGATTCCACAAATTTTCCAAGGAAATGTTTAATTTTATCATTATAAGTGATAAAATGTTAATGCATGTTTTTTCATTTTTCTTGTGTGTTAATGTGTAATGTATGTTTTTTTCATGTGTGTTAATGTGTAATATATTTTTTTTCATATGTGTTAAATTATTTTAATGTATTTTTATTTTTTTGTATATTTAATTTTTATCTGTACAAAATTTAATCTTATATTTTTTTAATGACATTTAATATATTTTTTATATTAAATATTTTATTAATAATTATTTTTTTTTATAATAAAATAATATAAAGTAGAGTGAATCATACAATCTCATACCATACAATACCCACACTCCAAATAAAATAAAGGACCCCACACTCTAAGGGTGCGTTTGGTAACGATGCGGTGCGGTGTTAGTTTTCGGTTTTGGTTTGGGTTGGGTTGGATTTGGTTTGGTGTGGTTTTATTTTGGTTCCAAACCATGTTTGGTGCAAATGATTTTGGTGTGAGAAAAAGTGATGCTGAAAAACCAAACCATGTTTGGTAAAGTTGGTATGAGTTGAAATTCTGAAACCAAACCATGTTTGGTAACTTGTGATGGTTTCACATGTTATTTATAAATATTAAAATTTTGTAATATTAAAATATATTAATATACTAATATATTAAATTTATAATATATTAATATTAAAATTTATAATATTAATATTAATATTAATATATTTTAATATTAATATTAATATATTTTAATATTAAAATATATTAATATATTAATATTAGAAAAATGAGATTTGGTTTGGTGTGGGTGAGATGGAGCAACATGGGGTACTACAGTGCCAAATGGGGTGCTACAATGCCCGCACCACCCAAAACCATCAAAGTTGATGGTTCCAAAAATGACCCAATTTGGTACCATTGGTTTGCTACAGTTGTACCAACACCAATCTTACCAAACATGGGTTGGTATCATTTTTTCACACCAAAACAAAAAAAATGGTACCAACCCATATTACCAAACATAACCTAAAAAAGTGACATGGCACTCCACTTTGTGAAAGTGGAGAGTCTAAGTGCTTGTTTGGTAGAAGGTTTTGGAGTGAAATTTATAGCCCAACCCATGTTTGGTAGAAGAAGTTGTGATTGAATAATGTTGCACCATTGATACCAAATTCATCATTTTTCACACCATTTCAATAGATGGTTTGGATGGAGTTGGTTTGGTTTTCTCACACCAAAACTATTCTTTAACCAAAATCAATTCATTTATAATATTATATATATATAAATTCGAAAAATAAAATATTTATGAAAAAATAAAATATTTCAAAAAAATCAAACGAAAAAATATATTTCATAAAAAATAAAATATTTCGGGAAAACAAATATTTTTCTAGAAAAAATAAAATATAATAAAAATATATTTATTATTTTTTAAAAAATAAATTTTATATGTATTTTTACTAAAATCTTTTATTTTTTCAAAATATTTTATTTTTTTGAAATATCTTATATAAAATATTTTATCTATAAATATTTCGAAAAAATAAAATATTTATGAAAATTAAATATTTATATATTTTATTTTTTAAAACATATATATTTACAAAATGTTATTTTAAATAAATAAAATGTCAAACTATTCCAAGTTACCAAATATGATTGGTTTCAGAATTTGAGTTCATACCAACTCTACCAAATATGATTTGATTTTTCAGTTTCACTTTTGATCACACCAAAATCATATGCACCAAACATAATTTTAATTTAAAATAAAATCACACTAAACCTAATTTCAACCAAACCAAAATAAAAAATCAACACGACACCGATGGCTAAACAAGCACTAAGAATAGTCTAAGCATCTAAAAATGTCCCCATCCGCTCCGGCTGGCATCCACCCCACTGGGCCAACAGTAGATGTGATGGCCAACAACTGGTGCAGGCTAAGTTGGAAAAATAATATCTCCCATTATAGTTAGTCCAGTCCAATATATTCTTTATTGTATATTTTTTCACAATATCCAGAAGCCCGATGCACATGTTTAGAAATATCTTCACCGTTAAAATTTAGGGAAAATTACAGTATCACCCCATGTTTAGGGGAAAAGTGTAATAGATCCAAATAAAAAGAGGTGAAACTGTAATTTTTCCTAAAATTTACTAATAGAATATACAAATTTCACAGTCCAGTTTAGTGTAGCTAGTTTTTTATTATATATTTTTTGGGTCTAGTATCATAGAATATACAAATTTCATAGTCCAGTCTAGTATGCCTAGTTTTTTTTTTATTATACTCGTTCCGCTTCATAATATATGTTTATTTTTATTTTTATTTTTTTAAAAATTAAGTATCTTAATTAAAAAGTCAAAAACACATTATCATATCACTTTACTAATTTATCATTCATACATTGAAATTATAAATCATTTACACAATAAACAATCACATTATTATGGTTTGACGAAGAAAAAAATTGGTATTTCATTCATTACCAATTCAACATCTTAAAAAATTAAATTCCCCAAAATAATCTTATAAATTGGAAAGGGGGACTATATTTTTCCAATATAGTAACCATAGAATATACAAATTTCACAGTCCAATCTAGTGTACCTAGCCTTTATACAAATTTCACAGTCCAATCTAGTATACAAATTGGAAAGGGGCATATTTTGTTTTTTTGTTTATTTATCCAAAAACAGAAGTATGTTTGGTAGAGATATTTTTTGGGTTGAAATTGAAAAATTAAAAATCAATAATTAAA
This sequence comes from Cornus suecica, assembly GCA_963922005.1. Taxonomy (NCBI): domain Eukaryota; kingdom Viridiplantae; phylum Streptophyta; class Magnoliopsida; order Cornales; family Cornaceae; genus Cornus; species Cornus suecica. The sequence goes on from OY998244.1 coordinate 19,373,773, forward strand.
AATTAATAATATAAATAATAAATAAAATAAAATATAATAATAATAAAAAATGAATACAATAATAATAAATAAATATAATAATAAAAAATGGACTAAATAATAAATAATAATAATAAATTAATAAAATAAATAATAAATTACATAAAACATATTTAAAAATATAATAAAAATAACAAATAATAAACAAAATGAAATAAATAATAAAAAAATAATAAATAAATATAATAACAAATAATAAGTAAATATAATAACAAATAAATACTTCATAATAATAATAAAAAATGAGTATAATAATAATAAATTAATATTAAATTAATAAAATATATTTTTAAATAATTAAAAATGAATAAATAATTTATAAATAAAATGAATTAAATAATGAAATAATAATAAATAAATAAATAAAATATATTTATAAATTAATATATAAATTAATAAATACTAATTTAATAATATAAATAATAAATATAATATAATATAATAATAATAATAAATGAATACAATAATAATAAATAAATATAATAATAAAAAATGGACTAAAAAATAAATAATAATAATAAATTAATAAAATAAATAATAAATTACATAAAACATATTTAAACATATAATAAAAAGAATAAATAATAAACAAAATGAAATAAATAATAATAAAAAATAAATATAATAAAAAATAATAAATAATAAGTAAATATAATAACAAATAAATACTTCATAATAATAATAAATAATGAGTATAATAATAATAAATTAATAATAAATTAATAAAATATATTTTTAAATAATTAAAAATGTATAAAAAATTTATAAATAAAATGAATTAAATAATGAAATAATAATAAATTAATATATAAAATATATTTATAAATTAATATATAAATTAATAAATAATAATTTAATAATATAAAGAATAAAATAATAAAATATATTATAAAGTGAAGAAAGTGTAAGTGATAAACACGCCAATAAACACCAAATTCATGTTTATTCTCATATGCCTAAAATTTGCCTAAAGTGAAAAAGTATTTTTAAACACACATATCCCAAAAACATTAACCAAACAAGTTTATAAACATAAAACAAATAAACAAACAGAAAAACACCCCAACCAAAAAGTTTTAACGTCACATTGTTGAATATATACTCTTGGCGAAGAAATTAATAGATTGCAAAGACTTGTTAGTTGGGCCTTATTAGAAAGTCAATGAAGCTCGCAGTCCAGTATAGTGTAGCTAGTTTTTTATTATATATTTTTCGAATCCAGTAGCCATCGAATATACAAATTTCACACTCCAGTCTAGTATACCTATATTTTTATTATATTCCCTTCGTTTCATAATAATTATTTTTTTTATTTTTATTTTTTATTTTAAAATAAGTGTTATAATCGAAAAGTTAAAACACTTTATCATGTCATTTTATTAATTTACCCTTCATACATTAAAATTATAAATTATTTACACAATAAACCATCACATCACTATGGTGGGATGCATGATAAAGTTGGTATTTCATTTTGTAGGTACCGTCGAACGAAATACAAGCTCGAGACACTTTTGGAGTAATGACATAGGAAATTATCCCATATTAATAGAGAATCGACAGATGAATTGTGGATTGGAAGAAAAGTAGTAAAATGAGTCACGAAAGCCAAAATGAATGTTATAAGTTTTTTATAGCCATTGTCATCGAGAGTGTCAAAATATCTTAAAAGCAATCATGATTGCGTATAGAGACCTATAAAACATTTAATTTTGTAACAGAAGTTACTTATTACTTAAACTTTTCATACCACTCTATAGTATTCTATTACATCAAAGCGTTGTACTCGAGATATTTTACTTTGCCTATAAAAGGTGAAGTCTACGAGATACAAAGGTAGATTGATTTTTCTGTGAACTTCACTCTCCTTTAGTTTATTGTTTTCTTCCTCTTCATCACTTTGTTTAATCTCTTTCATATTTGAGATTTAAAATTTGTTCTATACCAGTGTTAATATAAATTAAATTGAATCCCCCTTCAATAGGCGAGTTAGCTGGGGAAATATAATCTTAGCACAAGCAAATGAAGCCTGGACATGATGTTGTAGGTTAACCGGAAGGTTGATCGGACAGAGAAAGTGCAGCACCGGTACAGTCTTTTATGTTAGGGGAAAGAGTAATGTATCCTTTTGCATAAGAAAGACGAGATACACCCCAAGTCATACAAGATATGCATCAATCTCGGAACTTGCGGGTAGATCGGTGAGTATGCTGAGATAATCATTTGCTGAAAATTTATCACATCACTCTGTACAATCGATTCATGAATCGCAGAGAATGATGGGAGATCGATTGGTTAGGCTCGAAACCATGATTATGCAGGATTTACAGGCCAAGGCGGAAGAAAGAGAGCGACACCAACAAGCTAGCTCAGTAATCACTCCTCGTGGACAGCCAGTTCCCCTGGGACTCAAATGTGATCCTCTTTTCCCGATGACTAAAGCACAAGTTGACGCGCATACAATTTTCTTTACGCCAAATCCCCCCGAGCTTTCTCAGTCGTATGTTACCGAGGCAAGGCTACGAGATTTCTTTGTCAAAAGCTCGCCCACTTCAGCTCGTGCTCTAGTTTTTTTACAAGAGCCACCTTTTCCAAAAAGGCTTATGAATACGCCTTATCCCATTAGATATTTGGTACCAAAGTTTCAACAGTACGACGGTTTGACTGGTGATTCTGAGGAACATGTTAGTCGGTTTATAGAGGCTTTAGGAGGTTACAGTGCTGATGAGAATCTTCGTATCAGAGAATTTTTTAAATCGTTGACAGGGCTGGCATATCGATGGTATAAAAGTCTTGAGGCCAATTCCATAACCACTTGGGATAAGCTCTCTGAGCATTTTATGTTCAAGTTTTGTGAAGCTAAAGAACGAGTCACTACCCTCATGCTAACAAAAGAGATACAGGATGAGGGAGAGGATCCTCTTAAGTTTGTAGCTGATAAATGTCAAATATTAGACATTTTGACCCCTTAACTGACTATTGTTACGTTCTTTCATTCCATTATTTGGTATTTTTATTGCGTTTGCGTGTTAAGACATGTTTCAGGAGCTTAATGAAGAAATGGAGCTAATTTTGGTGAATTAACTGAATAGTGTGTTCTTTCTATCCAAGAGGAGAGTCAAAGAGGCAATCCGAGATAAAAATGGCCCCCGGAGGGCAAAAACAACAATTTTCAAAAGCCGTCATCTTCAGCAAAAAGTATCGTAGGTTCGAGACGGACAATTTGGTGCATTCACGGAGAAAAGTGATTTTTCACAAAATACCAATGCTTTTGCCTACGCTTCCAGTTTCAAAAAGTGGCTGGAAATCACATTTCTACGCTTGGACCTACGCTTGAAGTGTAGGCCTGTTATGCTTGAAGTGTAAGTGCGACAACTTTTTGGTGGTTTTTCGTGGATTTTCCTGTTTCAATGCAAGCTTAATTGGAAGACGTGTCTGCGACTCCAGACCTTTGTATACATGTATATACACTTATATATATGAGAAGTTAGGGTTTGCATGAGTTTTAGTGTGAAAAGACTGAAAATGGCCTCTTTATGCCATTGTCTATATATATAAGACCATATATCAGAGTTAGGTCTGTTGAGTTGGAGAGTTTAGACGTGAGTTTTTGGAGGCTGTTCATTCATTCAGACTTGTTGCTGTTGAGAGCCATATTCAAACCTAGAGATCCGGAGAAGAAGACTATGGAGAGTATTTCTACATCAACAATGCAGTCCCCATCTTCTATGGCCAACTAACTCGGTATCTAGGGTTTGCTAGCAAAACCCTATTCAAGTAATGTAGTTCTTTCATTATTTTTAATTGTAAAGAGGGAAATTGTTGACCATACTATGATGATTGTAGTAGTTAAGAGACCGTACTGATTTGCAATATAAAATTCTATATTTGTTCTAAATTCTTATCTTAGATGGAATGAATATATAGTTTTACACAATTATGATTATTCACTATGGGCTATAACTCGGATGCTTAATCATAGTTTTCTACACGATGGTGGTAATGAAACTTGAAACCCTAGGTTGATACAGGTCATGCCTTGACGATTTAATATAGACATGCTTTAGTTTATTTTCATGCATTAGGAGTAGATTAGATTAACATAATTGGCATGAACTAGTTGGGTCAGTCATGAGACAGGTTGTTGCGATCCGATTGATGGTACTCCTTTTTGGGGTCGTATTTAGTTATTTGCGGTACAACCTGATTCACAGTTATGGATCACCCTCTTACAATTGATATATTGATGAACTATATTATGCGGTTAGTGGTGGAGTGATGAAAACCCTAGTTTTCTCTCTCATTTGAATCACAAACCAATTTACTTTGCTTTTTAGTTAATTTAGTTAAGATTAGATAATTTGGTCTTTTGACCACTAAAACAAATAATTTTCAGAAATATAATTCAATGTTTTTGAATTGCTAAAGTGAACAATCTTAGTCTTTGTGGGATCGTATTCCCTTACACAAGTCATTTGCTATTCTACAATTGATATATGTGCTTGCGTAGGGTAAAATCTAGAGTCGTTAAGGTGTTATTTTTAACTACATATTTTTGCATACCTAACGCCCCAACAAGTTTTTGGCACCGTTGCCGGGGACTAAACATTGTTCAATAGCTTTAGTAATTTATTTGCATTGCATTATTGTAGCTGTAGCTAAAGTGAGATTTTTGTGTGATTGACAGGTATTCTGAAGAGCGTAAAAGGGAAGAGCGGAACTTCTAAAGTTGCGTCTGGAACTTTTGTGAGTTTTAGTTACCTAAATTATTGCATATTAATTCTTGATTTATTTTCTGTAATTTAGAAGTAGTTAATTTAGATTATTTCATAAATTTTTTTTTTTTAAAAAATATAGTTATTTGAGTAGCGTATGACCGATAGACCGACCCGTTCTAATTTAAGCATTGCGTTAGTCGAGTACGATCCTGAGATCAAAAAGGCTCTCCGTCATTTACGTCGATTTATTGAAGAACGTCATCGCCAGCATGAAGAAGCAATGACTGACCAAAGAGCCTACCAACAAAGGGCACTAGAGACATCACTGAAAGGATATTACGTGCCCGATGCGTACGATTCCTATGCTGATTTTCCAGAAGAAGAAGGAGCGAAACACTTTGAGATCAAGACAAGCATGATCAATATGCTTCCAAAATTTTCAGGTAGCCTCTACTGTTAGGTTTGACAATTTACCCAAAAATGACTTGCGAGTGAGATTATTCCCTTGGTCATTAAAAAAGAGAGCTAAAAGATGGTACATCAAATTAGCAAAAGAAAATAAAATTGATTGGGAAGCCCTTAAGAGAGAATTCATAGAAAAACATTATTCCATAGGAAAGACCTCAGAAGCACAAGATGCAATCAAAAGCTTTAGGCAGTTACCTGGTGAGCATTTTCATGATGCATGGGAAAAATATAATGAAATTTTGTATAAATGTTCCCATCATAGGTTTTCCGACCAAGATATTGCTAAAACTTGACTTGGTGAGACTTATAAGACTTTGATAGATGCGGCCACACAAGGCTAGTTTATCTTAAAGACAACTAAAGAACTTTTGGAGATATTTGATAATATCAGTGAAAATACAATCCAATATCAATCTGAGTTGAGGTCAAGAGGTGGACAACAAGATATGAGATCTGAAAAATCGTCTGTTATAGAGCATAACGATGTGAGAGATACTATGACATTGTTTGGAGAGAAATTATACAGAATTGAAAAATTTATGCAGCGAAGTCATTCCCCTCCTAGAGAGACGTTTGAAGTTGAAGCTGAGTATTCCCCACATGAGTGTCAGGAGATAATGGCTGCTGATGCCAACGCATCGTGGAACTATTCCAATAATGCTCCTTTCACCAATTCATACACCTCCAAAGCCAGAAATCACCCACTCATATCTTACAAATCTACCAATGTAGAGAATCCACCACCAAAATTCCAACAAGGGCAATCATACAATCAACAACCAAGGTTCATAGATAGACAACAGTCATACAACCAACAACCGAGGTTTCAACAATCATTTGACTCCCAACCAACAATCATGGCAAAAAATTCTCAGTCCAACTACCAACTAAGAACATCTAATAATTCCCAAGCCCTCCAGCCATTCAATAACAACCAAGTTTTACAGCCTTCCAATAATTCCCAAGCTCTATAACCATTCAATAATTCCCAAGAGTTTCAGCCATTCAATAATAATCAGGCTGTGCAACCCTATAACTACTAAGCCCAGCCACCAAGAAGCCAAACTCCTCCACCCGGTTTCTAGACTAGTTGGCTAGAGCAGGTCATCATGGACATTCATAACAAGCTAGGCATTCATACTCAATCTTTAGCACAACTGCACATGCAGGTTGGCCAAATGGCTAATGAGTGGAATGTGAGAGAGCCAGGAAAACTGCCAAGTTAGCCAATAGTCAACCCTAAGCCACAACAAGCATTGGAGCTTGGATCTTTTGCTAATAATCCTCATGAGTAGGTTTAAGACATCACAACTCTGAGAAGTGGGAAGGAAGTGGAGAGTCGAGTTGAGGCAGAACATGAGGAAAGGTTGCAAAGAAGAAGGGAGGCAGAACAAGAACAAATGAGGGAAACTGAAGAAGAGCAGAGTAAAGAAGTTGAAAGGAAAGAGGTTGAAAGAGTGCAAAAAGACCAACCATCAGTAGGAGACGATGTCGATTAGACATTACAGGAGGATCCAGACAGGGCAAGTTACAAGGAGGCAACGCCGTTTCCTCAACGTCTTAGAGAGCCGGCCAAGTACGGAAAGATGAAAGAATCTGATATGTTGGATACATTCTGACAAATCAAGATCAATTTACCTCTCTTAGATGTAATCGCCCAAATACCGCCTTATGCTAAGTTTTTCAAGGATCTTTGCACTTAGAAGCGGAAAAGCATAGGAAAGAATCCAACGAAAATACTCTTGACTGAGGAAGTGAGTTCATTGCTTTTAAGTGATACTCCACCTAAGAGGAAAGATCCCGGTGCTCCCACTATTCCATATGTCATTGGTGACCAGGAAATTGGTAGAGCTCTTCTTAATCTAGGTGTGAGTATTAACTTGTTTCCTTATTCAGTCTACCAACAGCTAGGGTTAGGTGAGCTCAGCCCCATTGAGGTCGTACTTCAATTTACTGATTGATCAATCAAACAGGCAAGAGGAGTGCTTAAAGATGTCATTGTTCAAGTGGACAAGTTTTATTTTCTGATTGACTTTGTAGTCCTAGATATAGAACCTGTCCCTGACTCGAAGAAACACATTCCAGTAATACTTGGGAGACCATTCTTAGCTACAGCAAATGCATGCATCAATTGCAGAACCAGAGCCATGGGTCTGACCTTTGGCAATATGAAGGTCAGGATGAATGTGTTCGAAGGAAGCCACCAATTGCCTTAATCTAGGGAATGTTTTCAGATGAATGATTGCAATGAGCTGGATGATATCATAACAGATTTTATAACTCAAATCTTGGAGGAGGATGAGTTGGAGTCCTTTATGACTAGAGAAGGCCGAATAAGGAAGTTGCTGATTGGGAGACATACTGGAAGCTGCAAAATGAAGAGCTGGATGTAATGGAGACTGCATTATACACTTAACCTTGGCGGGAGCCGATTGAACCACTTCCAATAGTTTCAAATATTCCACCAATTCCATCTCTAACTACTCCTCCTACCTTGAAACTCAAGGAATTGCCTTAAAAGCTGAAATATGTTTTCTTAGGACCCAATAAGACTCTTCCTGTGATTATATCTTCAAAATTGATAGAAGAAAAGGAATTGAGTCTAGTCAAAGTTCTAAGTGAGAACAAAGATACAATAGGGTGGAGTGTTGTTGATTTGAAAGACATAGACCCCTCGATTTGCATGCATCTCATACATCTTGAGGAGGATGCAAAACCATCAAGGGAAATAAAAAAAAGGCTGAATCTAAATATAAAAGAGGTGGTGATGAAGGAAGTAGTGAAATTGCTGGATACATGTATTACTTACCCCATTTTTTATAGTACATGGGTAAGTCCAACTCAGGTGGTGCTAAACAAGTTAGGCATCATGGTGGTGCCAAACTCAAAAGGTGAGCTAATTCCACAGCGTATGACCACTAGGTGGCGTGTGTGTATTGATTACAGAAAGCTCAATCTGAACACCAGGAAGAATCATTTTTCATTACCATTTATTGATTAAATCATGGAGAGGTTAGCCGGACAGAGCTATTACTGCTTTCTGGATGGGTATTCCGGTTACAATCAAGTGACAATTGACCCTGTTGACTAGGAAAAAACCACATTTACTTGTCCGTATGACACGTTTGCTTATAGACGGATGCCGTTTGGGTTATGTAATGCGCAAGCAACATTCCAACGGTGTATGATGTTTATCTTCTCTGACATGGTAGAGAAATTTCTTGAAGTATTCATGGATGACTTTTCAGTTTTTGGGGAACCCTTTGAAGACTGTTTAAAACATTTGAACTGGTACTTAAGAGATGCAAGGAGACAAATCTGATCCTAAGTTGGGAAAAGAGCCATTTTATGGTTGAAGAGGGGATGTACTAGGCCATATTGTATCTAAGAGAGGGATATAGGTAGATAAAGTGAAAGTTGAATTAATTTCAAAACTGCCTCCCCCCATATTTGTTAAGCAGATACGCTCTTTTCTGGGCCACGCCGGGTTTTACCGAAGGGTTATTAAAGATTTCAGCAAAAAAGCCCGACCGTTATGCAACTTATTAGCTAAAGAAGCTACTTTTGTCTTTGATAAAGAGTGCCTTCATGCTTTTGAGGAATTACGTACTCAACTATCATTAGCCCCGATTATTCGTCTGTCAGACTGGTCTCTACCATTTGAGCTCATGTGCGATGCTTCTGACTATGCCATAGGAGCTGTGCTGGGTCAGAGAAAAGATAAACTGCCATATGCCATTTATTATGCCAGTAGGACTCTGAATGAAGCAAATATGAACTACACAACTATCGACAAGGAGTTGCTAGGAGTTATCTTCGTCTTTGATAAATTCCGATCATATTTATTAGGCACCAAGGTTGTCGTTTACTCGGATCATGCCGCTTTGAGGCATTTGTTGACAAAGAAAGACTCTAAGCCCCGACTGATTTGGTGGATTCTATTATTGCAAGAATTCGACCTAGAAATCAAGGACAAGAAGGGTTTAGAGAATGTTGTTGTGGATCATTTATCAAGGATTATTATCAAATCCACAAAGGAAATTACTCCTCTTAAGGATTCTTTCCCAGATGAACATCTAGTCAGTGTGGCTGTAGTGGAACAAATATCGTAGTATGCTGACATTGTCAATTATAAAGCCATAGGTCGAATCCCAAAAGGATGGTCTAAGAATGAGAAAGACCGATTCTTCAGCCAAGTCAAATTTTATATCTGGCATAATCAGCGTTTGTACAAGTATTGCTCTGATAAGATTATCATAAAATGAGTCCCCGAGAGTGAGGTGCAAAACATACTTACATTTTGTCACGCATTGGAGTGTGGAGGGCATTTCGGAGCTCAGAAGACATCCCATAAGGTGTTGCAGAGTGGATTTTACTGGCCTTCCATATTCAAAGATGCTTTCGAGTTTTGTAAGACATGTTTGCGATGTCAAAAGCTTGGATCCATATCTCGAAGAGACATGATGCCTTTAACCCCGATTCTGATTGTAGAATTATTTGATATGTGGGGTATTGATTTCATGCGACCATTTCCGAAAAGAGATAAGAAGGAGTATATACTTGTGGGGGTTGATTATGTTTCAAAATAGGTAGAAGCGATAACCACAAAATGTGTTGATGATGACGTGGTGGAAGAATTTGTAAAATCAAACATTTTCTTACGATTTGGTATACCAAGAGTTCTGATCAGTGATGGTGGAAGCCATTTTGACAACCAGTTTCTTTCCGCGCTTTGTGAAAAGTACGGTGTCACTCATAGAATTGGTATGCTATATCACCCCTAATCATAAGGCCAAGTGGAGATTTCTAATAGGGAAATTAAAAATATTTTGGAAAAAACTATGCTTCCGGATTTGAAGGATTGGCCTCGAAGGCTAAATAATGCACTTTAGGCATACAAAACTGAATTTAAGACACTAATTGGTATGTCGCCATATCGTCTTATGAATGGTAAAACGTGCCATCTCCCTGTAGAGCTGGAACACCGACCATATTGGGTTGTTCGAAGATTGAATTTTGATATAAAGAAAGTTGGTGCACAGCGGAAACTTCAATTGCAAGAGCTTGAGGAATTGAAAACTGATGCATATGAAATTCTCGGATTTATAAGGCTCGAACAAAAGCATTCCATGATAAACACATTAGAAAAAAGTTTTTGAGTCAGGCCAAAAAGTCTGGCTATTTAATTCGAGACTCAAGTTGTTTCCTTGCAAGCTCCAATCAAGATGGGATAAGCCATACAAGATTACGAAGGTTTTCCCCAATGGAGAAGTGGAGCTCGATGATTCTGACACATGAAAGAAGTTTGTCGTGAATGGGCAGAGATTGAAGCATTATAAAGAGGTTCGATCAGTTGAGTGTGTGGTAGAAACGATCAATATAACTGAACCACCACCTGAGATGGATAAGCTTAATCCGGAGTATTGAGAAGAGGTAATGTCGTACCAACGACATTAAACATCGGTACTAGGTAAAGAATAGTAGCTTTGAAGCCTAGTTTGTATCTGTGGACAGTAATGTTGACCAAATGTTTTCCACCATGGGTAAACATGACATTTTGATGATAACAAACCATTGAATGTGATGAATTTAATGTCTACTTGATTTGTGCTTAATAGGTTATTGATTCAAGATAAACTCAAGAGAGCTAGTGGATCCATGAGAATATCAAGCAAAGATGCTTAGAGCTCAAAAGACATTGGAGACAAGGATGGAGATATCAACCCAAAGCTTAAAGAAATTGAAGATCAAAGAAATGGGTAAAATAGTCTTGGGTGAGTGCTAGATTAAATGGAAAGTTATTTTTGAAATAACTTATTTGAAAGCTTAACTCTTGACAAATTAGCATATAGGACCATGCATATCATTTACGTCATCCATGAGTCCTTGAACCATTAGTATTAGACTATGAACATCATTGATGATACATTCATATATATAGTCTTTGCTAGAGTTGAATTAGTTCAAGCTTTCATAAGCTATGGAAAAACTCAACAAATAGGTTGTCCTAGAACCTAAACTAATTTCATATAACTTGAAATGGATTCTAGACATGTATTAAAGCTTTGAACAAAATTGTTTCAATCTTGAAAAACTTTTGTCAAATATTGAGAATTTATTTAAATGAATATATTATTTTATAATCTCAATATTATTTTTAGGAATTTCAAGGATCTTAATAAGTCTATAAGACATCATAGGAATGTCTCTAAGTCATTTCGGAAATATCCCAAAAGATTTCCAGAAAAACCGTTATGCGGTTTAAGAGATTGAAATGAAACGTCACATTCAAATGACCATATCGTACTCAAAAAATGGTTAAATGGAATAATTAAAAATCCTAAAATCAATATCTTGAAGTCCTCTTTCCAAAAAGCTAAAGAACTCCTCAATCCGAGTTACGGAACTCGAGTTATGACCAAAAGAGTGGAACTGGACAGAGCAGATCCGAATCAGTCGACCGACACTAAATGGTCAGTCGACCGAACCCACCAGAGGCGTTTTGGAAATTTTTTTGACATTTATCAGTCGACCGATAAAGCAGGTCAGTCGACCGACTCGGCCTGGAACGACTTCCAACGGCTATTGTTTGATTCAAACTTCTTCTAAACTACCCAAAACACCCCCAAACGGCTAGAATTGTTTCCTACTCTATATATATGTCATATATGAGCCAAAAGAGGTAAAAGAAGAGAGGGATAGGATTTGTATTGAAATCTACCATTTGTGCTTCATTTTTGAATTCATATTTGGGTAGAAAACTCTCCTATAGGAATCACACCATTGTGCATCACTCATATCATCTTCTTGTGATTCATTCTTCCACATATTGAGTTGAAATTTTCATTTGATTATTTCATTTATGACTCTAAGTATTTGAGGAAGTGAGTTTTGAATTTCCATATCTATCTATTGAGAGAAAATGTTGTACACTCAAATTCCATTCTTATTCTTTGTGAGTGAAAGACCAAGAAGTTGTCTTGGTATGGGATGGGCTTGTTGAAGCTTTGTAAAGGTTTTTCTCTACCTAAAAAAGAGAGGATTAGGTTGGATCTCCACCCACAAGTGTGAGCAAAGGTCGGCTCTTCACCCGGAAGCAAGAGTGTTCGAAGGTTGGCTCTCCACCCGCAAGAGTGAGCAAGGTTGACTCTTCACCCGGAAGAAAGAGCATGTAAGGGTTTGTTTTTCACCCGCAATAAAAACACGATAGTGGAATCCTTGAGAGGTTATCTCAACGCATGGAATAGACCAAAGCTTTGGTTGAACCATGTAAAAACTCAGTGTCTTGGTTTGCATTTTCTCTATCCCTTAACTCCTTACTTTACAAGCAATTTCATTTCAATCTTGAGCTTTATTTATCCATGCTTGGAAATTGTGTGTGCTTAAATAATCATGAGGGGATTAGGAAAATGCTTGGTTATAGTAAATTGCAATGTGAACTTGATTATAACTTAGATTATAAATTTTCTACTTGTTCATTAATTTGCTATAATCTAGTTGCACACAAAGTGTTTGATATAATGTATCTTCACCACACCATTACTTTAAAATCAATTGTCATTTTCAATCTTCAGCTTTATATATCAATGCTATGAAATTGCTTGTGTTTGAGTATTAATGAAGAGGTTAGGAAAATGAATAAGTTAAAGTGAATTTATAGAACTTATCTTCATCACACCATAACATAGATTGCTTGGTTGAACCATAGAAAATCTTGGTGTCTTGACTTGCATTTTCTCTATCCCTTAATCTCTCTACCTTATAAGCAATTGTCATTTATAATCTTGAACTTTATATTGATGTCATGCTATGAAATTGCTTGTGGTTGTGTATCCATGAAGAGGTTAGAAAAATGCATAGTTGAAATGAATTAAAATTGTGAACATGATTAGATTATAGCCTAGACTACCATGTCATTTAGATATAATCCATGTGCACACCAAATGTTTGATAAAATTCATATTCAACACACCTTAGCATAATATGTTCATATGCACCCCAAGTGTTTGACATAATGCATATTGAATATATCATTCTTCTCAAGAGTTTATATGCACAAAATGTTTAATTAATTTTTGTAGACTCTTCAAAGTACTCTTTATGACAAATAACTATTTTTATCATTTCTATACATATGTGAGAAAAGTGCTTATACATATTAAGTTGTAATGAATGCTTGAACTAGTTTTCATTCTTGAATCCATAATGTATATATTTGGTAATGAAATTTATTGTTCATGATTCAAAGTATGAAATGAGGTAGTCACTTAAGGATCATCTATCTAACTAAGTGTTTGACTAGAGCTCTACAAAGATTATTTTTGTTAAAACAAAGTCAAACCGAAAAAGACTCAAAGTTTGTAATTGACCCTATTCACCACCCCTCTAGGTGTCAATATGTGGCCAACAATTGGTATCAGAGCCTCGGCTCTATTCTTGCCTTAACCGGCTTAGAGTTGATCCAAGACAAACTTTGAAAGAGTTTCCCTTATGTAAGGTTATTGAACCTTTTATTCTCCTTTAATGTTTACAAGTTAGTTATATGCATTTGAAGGCTAAAGGAGAATGTTCTTATAAGGGGAAGTGTTTTTAGATGATCTCTAGTGCCCAATGACCATTGAACATGCACATGTCATAAAAGATGAATTTTGATGATAGAATGAAATGATTGAGACGACTAGGTGATATTGGAAAATTTATACATTGTATTGACTTGATACTTGTATTCATTTATTTATGAATAATCATTGTTCATGCATTACATTATTTTGAATATCCTAATTTGCATGAGAAGAGTGACACATTGGTTTAGAGAGAAATTATTTCGAAAGGGTGACTCTTATGAAAATATCTTTTCATTGTGCTTTCAAATATTCAAAGAATTTTGAAATGAAAAAGATATGAATCTTCCCATGTGCTAAAGCTTTACAAATCATGAAAAATGGCATATATTTTATTTTTGCTAATCAAGGGAAGTTATATTGGTTTTCTTGTCAATTCTTGAAAATTGAACATGAATGATGCATTTGGTTGTTTACTATGATCCATATATGAAATAGAGTTTCATTCCTATTATTAATTTCATATTGGTTCATTTTCTTGTGAAATAACTATGAGCATTTTCTACTTTATGAATTGACAAATGCACTTCATGAAAATGTGCTTGAATGATAAATTCAATTGAAGCATTAGTGATTATAGAAAATCATTCATTTTGTGTTAATGTGCTTATTGAAATTATGCTAGTAAATGTGCTAACACTAATGGACCCAATAGCAAAATGGGTACCAAAGGAAACTACTTGAGTGTGTTGTAGGTGTGGATTGTTTCCTTACTCAAGAACTATTGGTTCCTCAATAGTAGAAGCTTTAACTCAAAAGGGGAAATGAAATCAAGGTCTCTCACAAGATGAGTGGAGGATACAAATCATCTACAAGCGACTCCAAGTAAAATGGGTAGAGCTAGCACCATGGTACACATTTTCTAACCTCCATTACTAATGCGCTTTCTTGGATGAGATTAAACATGACATATATATGCTTAGTAAAGTTTGTTGAATATTTATTGATATGTCATGGAATAAATTTTATGATTGGTAATGAGGATGATTGACTACTTGGTGCATGCAATTGAGTATGCTTTTGATGATTTCTTGATAGTAACTTGCTTTGAAATGAGACTTGGATATATGATGTTATAATATTAGTCTTTTGTCCTTTCAAGTACAATTGATGCAATATTTTTCCAAGACTAGTTTTATAAAGGAAAGTCTTGATCATGCATGAAATTTAAAGAATATAGTCATGACCACCTCTTGACTCACAAGGATATTCACTTGATTTTGGTTGATTTCTTGAGTAGATATTTGTTAATGTGATTCTATGATTTTTATGTTTTATCTAAAGCTTCTTGGTATCACATATTGCACATTATTTTGAGGAATTTGAACTTGAAGAGAAATTATTATGGACTTGAGATAAATGACTAATCAAATAAGTCCACAACTAGTAAACCTCAAGAGAGCAAAATTTATTTGAATGATCCATCTAATGCAAATGAGGATAATGAATATGTGATGAACTTCAATGTGGTTAAATGATTCACCTTCCTCTATTATATAATTTCTTGGTGATCATTCTAGAGGTATTTGCATTAAAATTTTTCATAAATGGTATTCATGATGCTTAGCCTTTGTTGTTTCAAATTGAAACTTCGGTTGAAGCTATTTATTACATGCTTGGATCTTTATTATGAAAATAAACTATACGTCCTTTAAAGGAAGCATGTTGAAAAGATGGAGATATTGTGCTCAAATGTGATTATCTTGAATATGTATTGATAAACATGAATCATGAGTCTTATGTGCATATATCATGAAAGACATACATTTTTTCTTATTTTTGTATCTTATATTTTTATATATAAGTTTCTCAATGATATATAAAATTTTTAATATCCTATATTTTTATGCTTTTATTTAATTACCATACATGCATACTCTTGTATATTCTATAAGCATAATAATGTTGCAATCAAAGTCCAATAGTGGTGACCCAAGGTTTTGACCATTATTATCCCAAACTTTTACCAAGAAGGATATAGTCAATTCTTTGCACATGTGAATGAAATTAAATTTCTAAGAATGCCACATGCCTCTTTGCATGAAATATTCTTATCTAATGCATTCTTGTATGATTTTACAATGAAAAGTTTTCATGTAGAGAATCACAATGCTTTGAAATGTATAAGTTTTTAGACAATGAGTTTTAAAACTATCATAAGTCGTGTTTAACTTGAAATATGCTCCAAGAGGGTGTTTTGAATGACTTTAAGTGATTTTCTTATGGATGAAGGTTATTTTAGAACCTATATTGATAAACATTCTTCTTGTTGTTTGTCATTTATAACTTATCAAATTTGGTTATTGCTCTTATATGAGAATCTCATGTTTACCAATATTTGATGTGTTGTGCAATGAAATTTATCACAAACATGTAAACTATTTCAAAATGAGCATGATAGATGAACTTATCTCCTTCTTGGGTAAAGGCTATTTAAGTGTCATGAAAATAATTTCAAATACTTTTGACACTTTGGTTTTGGGAATATATGGTTTCCTTGGTTGACTACTCTTGGACTTAGATGATTATAGTAACATAAATAAAAGTATATATTATGTGTTATTTGTTTTTGTATATATATATATATATATATGTATATACATTCATTATCTTGTTCATCTCTTATTATTTTACATAAGTATTTTTACCATATATATATAAGAGATATATTTTGTGTTAATTATCTTCTTGCACTTGAGAAGAATGCATACATTGACATTACATTACATTACATTACATTACATTACAAAGACATGTATTTATGAGAAATATTGAGCTCACTTTCATGATTATAAAATTCTTCGTCAATATTCTGACAAATTTTCTCCAAGAGAACTTATTTTGTAAAATTCATAGAGAAATGGAAATGTCTTTGAATATTAATGTGTTAGCATATGTCTTGTGTATCTTTCACTTGCTTATTTTAGGATATTCATCTCTTAGTCATCATTATGATTTTCATTACATTCTATGATTAGATATTGCATATGTGTTTATTGAATTTCAAATGGTTGAGATGGAGGTGGTGTTAACTCATTCTTAAATGTTCATATGTGATATTAAGTGAATCTACATTCAAGATTATGTGATTTTAAATGAGTTAGTACTTGTGTGTTTCTCATTTGCATATAGTATGTTGAATACTTATGATTTGAACTTTCATTCAAACACACACACTTGAGCATTAAATCACTTTCATTTGATTCATTCACTTGATACATGTACTTCATATATGAAAATCTATTTTGATCATATATCCTTTTTGTCTATGAAAAGTAAGCAAATGGTTTAGTCATCATTGATTACACGTGCTAACATGTCCTTGTTGCCATCATGAATGCAAAGCTATGTTTGTAATTTGATATCATCTTAAGCATATTCATGATATGTATGGACAATATGAGATTGTGTTACTTAAAATGATATATTATATTATCACAATTCATATATGCAACTTGATGTGATGATCCTCTCCTTGTACTTAATTGTATCTATTCTTTTTGATGATGTCAAAGGGGGAGAAAGATTATTTGATGTGTATATGTTGTATGCACATTCTTAGGGGGAGCTTTGCTCTTTGAAATAATCATATGCTACTTGTTTAAGTGTAAACATCATTTAAGCATGGAGATATGGGAAGAAATCCCAAAGTTTATGCACATGTCTTATTGTAATATTTATTGATTGCATATTGATAGGGGGAGCATTTATAAAATGCTCTCAATTATTTATTGGCACACATCAAAGTTTGTCATCATAAAAAAGGGGGACATTGTTGACCAAATGTTTTCCACCATGCGTAAAAATGACATTTTGATGATAACAAACCATTGAATGTGATGAATTTAATGTCTACTTGAGTTGTTCTTAATAGGTTATTGATTCAAGATAAACTCAAGAGAGCTAGTGGATCCATGAGAAGATCAAGCAAAGATGCTTAGAGCTCAAAAGACATTGGAGACAAGGATGGAGACATCAACCCAAAGCTTAAAGAAATTGAAGATCAAAGAAATGAGTAAAATAGTCTTGGGTGAGTGCTAGATTAAATGCAAAGTTATTTTTGAAATAACTTATTTGAAAGCTCAACTCTTGACAAATTAGCATATAGGACCATGCATATCATTTACGTCATCCATGAGTTCTTGAACCATTAGTATTAGACTATGAACATCATTGATGATACATTCATATATATAGTCTTTGCTAGAGTTGAGTTAGTTCAAGCTTTCATAAGCTATGAAAGAACTCAACAAATAGGTTGTCCTAGAACCTAAACTAATTTCATATAACTTGAAATGGATTCTAGACATGTATTAAAGCTTTGAACAAAATTGTTTCAATCATGAAAAGCTTTTGTCAAATATTGAGAATTTATTTAAATGAATATATTATTTTATAATCTCAATATTATTTTTAGGAATTTTAAGGACCTTAATAAGTCTATAATACATCATAAGAATGTCTCTAAGTCATTTCGGAAATATCCCAAAGGATTTCCCGAAAAACCGTTATACGGTTTAAGAGATTGAAATGCAACGTCACATTCAAACGACCATATCGTAATAAAAAATGGGTTAAATTGAGTGATTCAAAATCCTAAAATCAATATCTTGAAGTCCTCTTTCCAAAAAGCTAAAGAACTCATCAATCCGAGTTACGGAACTCGAGTTATGACCAAAAGAGTTGAACTGGACAGAGCAGATCCGAATCAGTCGACCGACACTAAATGGTCAGTCGACCGAACCCACCAGAGGCGTTTTGGCAATTTTTTTGACATTTGTCAGTCGACCGACGAAGCAGGTCAGTCGACCGACTCGGCCTGGAACGACTTCCAACGGCTATTGTTTGATTCAAACTTCTTCTAAACTACCCAAAACACCCCCAAACGGCTAGAATTGTTTCCTACTCTATATATATGTCATATATGAGCCAAAAGAGGTAAAAGAAGATAGGGATAGGAGTTGTATTGAAATCTACCATTTGTGTTTCATTTTTGAATTCATATTTGGGTAGAAAACTCTCCTATAGGAATCACACCATTGTGCATCACTCATATCATATTCTTGTGATTCATTCTTCCACATATTGAGTTGAACTTTTCATTTGATTATTTCATTTATGACTCTAAGTATGTGAGGAAGTGAGTTTTGAATTTCCATATCTATATATTGAGAGAAAATGTTGTACACTCAAATTCCATTCTTATTCTTTGTGAGTGAAAGACCAAGAAGTTGTCTTGACATGGGATGGGCTTGTTGAAGCTTTGTAAAGGTTTTTCTCTACATTAAAAAAAGAGGATTATGTTGGATCTCCACCCGCAAGTGTGAGCAAAGGTCGGCTCTTCACCCGGAAGCAAGAGTGTTCGAAGGTTAGGTCTCCACCCGCAAGAGTGAGCAAGGTTGGCTCTTCACCCGGAAGAAAGAGCATGTAAGGGTTTGTTTTTCACCCGCAATAAAAACACGATAGTGGAATCCTTGAGAGGTTATCTCAAGGCATGGAGTAGACTAAAGCTTTGGTTGAACCATGTAAAAACTCGGTGTCTTGGTTTGCATTTTCTCTATCCCTTAACTCCTTAATTTACAAGCAATTTCATTTCAATCTTGAGCTTTATTTATCCATGCTTGGAAATTGTGTGTGCTTAAATATTCATGAGGGGATTGGGAAAATGCTTGGTTATAGTAAATTGCAATGTGAACTTGATTATAGCTTAGATTATAAATTTTCTACTTGTTCATTAATTTGCTATAATCTAGTTGCACACAAAGTGTTTGATATAATGTATCTTCACCACACCATTACTTTAAAAGCAATTGTCATTTTCAATCTTCAGCTTTATATATCAATGCTATGAAATTGCTTGTGTTTGAGTATTAATGAAGAGGTTAAGAAAATGAATAAGTTAAAGTGAATTTATAGAACTTATCTTCATCACACCATAACATAGATTGCTTGGTTGAACCATAGAAAATCTTGGTGTCTTGACTTGCATTTTCTCTATCCCTTAATCTCTCTACCTTATAAGCAATTGTCATTTATAATCTTGAACTTTATATTGATGTCATGCTATGAAATTGCTTGTGGTTGTGTATCCATGAAGAGGTTAGAAAAATGCATAGTTGAAATGAATTAAAATTGTGAAGATGATTAAATTATAGCCTAGACTACCATGTCATTTAGATATAATCCATGTGCACACCAAATGTTTGATAAAATTCATATTCAACACACCTTAGCATAATATGTTCATATGCACCCCAAGTGTTTGACATAATGCATATAGAATATATCATTCTTCTCAAGAGTTTATATGCACAAAATGTTTAATTAATTTTTGTAAACTCTTCAAAGTACTCTTTATGACAAATAACTCTTTTTATCATTTCTATACATATGTGAGAAAAGTGCTTATACATATTAAGTTGTAATGAATGGTTGAACTAGTTTTCATTATTGAATCCATAATGTATATATTTGGTAATGAAATTTATTGTTCATGATTCAAAGTATGAAATGAGGTAGTCACTTAAGGATCATCTATCTAACTAAATGTTTGACTAGAGATCTACAAAGATTATTTTTGTTAAAACAAAGTCAAACCGAAAAAGACTCAAAGTTTGTAATTGACCCTATTCACCCCCCCTCTAGGTGTCAATATGTGGCCAACAAGTAATTTAGTTATTTCAGTATTTAAGATCGAGTCCGTAAAATTGTGTCACGAGGACATCATCATGTGAGTATGGGTGTCAATGGAGCCTAGGAAGCATTTAGGAAGTGTGGAGTTTAATAAGGGACGGGACGATGAAGAAAAGAAAAAAAATCATTTTTTGTGCCACGGACCTACGCTTCAAGCGAAGGTCAAGCTACTCTTGAAGCGTAGCTGCGAGCACTATATAAATAGGCCTCAACAGCGGTTCCTTCCCATTTTGTTAAAACTCTCCTCTCTCCCTCAATTCTCCACCATTCTACAAGAGGTTTGATCCTACCGTTTAACCATCTGATTCATCATCATTCTTTGCCAGCGGATCGTTGGATTAGCTGGTGATTTGTCCAGATTCGCGTGAAGAACTTGAAAAGTCTCTGAAACTCAATATTTGGAAAATCATTGTTTCTTTCAATTTGGTGACTTTTATTCCATTATTTTGATTTCATATGACTTATTTAACTATTCTAAATTAGTATTGACAAACGAGTCCGATCAAAATCGTGTTTTGATCCATTTTCAAAAAGTTGAGTTATTTGACTTCAAAATCGGATTAAATATCGAATTTTTGGGAAGAAGGCTTGTTTAATCATCGTATTGGATATATTTAGATATAGTTTGAGTTTTATTCGGTGTTCGGTTCATTATTGCTTACCTTTCAAAAATTCCCCATTGTAGGCATGGCACGGACAAAGTTGTCAGCGAGGTGAGTGGCTCAGGTCGCCATTGCGGCTGATCCACCGGTGTGACAAAGGTCGAGATTGTCATCTCTTGCACCGTCTTCGATTAGACGTCAGAGTACACGCGCCAGGAGACCACAGTATGTCGACTCGTTTTCCTCGTTTGTTGAGGCAGATGTGCTAGAGAGTTCCACACAAGGACGCGACATCCTATTACCATATGGTCGCCTAGTAGTTGAGCCAGTTGCTCTACGGGCACCATCACCGCCACTTATGCCAAAACAACAGGTTGAGGAGAAGGAGGAGGATACAGAGGGTGATGGCGTTGAGTGAGAGGAGAACATCGCTCAGGGCGATGATCGAGCAGATGAGAGGGTACCGGGGCCACCTGTGGAGGGTGACCCCGGAAGTTTGACTACATATTTACCTATACCCTGGACAACATCGGTAGAGGATTTACTAGACCGGGCGATCCGGAAGGGGTATCCGCAGGAGATGACATACTTATTGCAGATATTTGAGGATTTACAACCAGTACCTGCTTGGACGATTGGTTGATTGAGGACCCGACGTCTATTACCTATTCTAGCTCCGGCTACCCCACACATTTGTGAGGATATAATTCAGGAGTTCTGGCTGCACATGAGCTATTTCAGTAGGGGGTTGAGACTACGGATAGTGGTCCGAGGTACTGAGATTAAGATTACTGCCCAGACTATTGCTGAGGCGTGGGGTATTCCGGACGAGTGTCCACCTGAGCTAGCTGTTGTGTTCCCACCTATGCCCGAGATACTCCTATCTATTTATGAGATTGTTGCACTTTAGACTACGGGCAGTGGGCTGATACACATCGGAACTGCACGAAGAAGACAAACTATCATTCTATGCTATGATTCTGGGATATGTTAGTTCGGTCTCAAATTATTCCGCACAACCACGTGACCATGTGCTATGCGCCATGTCCAGTCCTCCACTATGCATTCGAGTTCGGGCGATGGATTTCTATCCCACGTATTTTGTGGGAGGGCCTATATACACATTACATTCATTTGTGCAAGGAGACCAAGGTTAGCCAGCGTGGATTTCATATTCGATTCCCGTGCTTGGTAATGAAGATTATGATGAATGCCGGGATCGAGATGGATACGGGTGAGCGGAACAGATTCCGAGAGGGTACCCCGTATGCTAGAGGGATGTGGACTGGTGTCTGGACCTAGTTACATGGAGATCCTATTATAAGGCAGAGACTGGTGTTTGACATATTACCAGGTGCACATGCCCAAGAGGAAACTAATAATGCTGGTCAGGATTATGCAAGTATGACTCAGGAGGCTGAGGCTGAGGCTGAGGCTGAGGCTGAGGCTGCTGATGATGCGGAGATGCCATAGATACCAACTGCTGAGGAGGAGGTTGTGTTGCTAGAGGTACCTGCGGGTAGTACTGCTACATTGTCTCAGGCACAGTTTGATGCTTTGATTGCACGGGTGCAGGGGATAGAGCGGACTTTGGCAGATGAGAGACAGGCCTGACGAAGATATCAGAGGCTGTTATTTCATTGGTTTGACTATATGAGTCAGCATATGGGTGTGCAAATTCCATCTACACCACCGCCCTCTGATGATGAGTCTTAGCTTAGTTTTAGGTAGGTTTTTGTTTTATTTTTATACATTAGAGATAAATTGTCGAGCGGATAGTTTCGTATAGGGCTTGATATGACTGCTTGAACGATTATCTTCTAAATGTTTTTGATACTTTCATAGTGTATAAAGTTGAAGTTTTGCTGATCAATCATATTGAGTTGGATATATCCCCGGATTTTTACGCGTATTTTACATGTGCTGATAGTTTGAATTCTTTCAATAATTTAAAATACACTATGCGGACATTTATGCATTTAATTTTTGGGGTGTATATGTGTTCGATTGATGAGTGTATTTTAAAAAAAAATTTATCTGGGCCAAACCTACACTTGAAGCGTAGGGTACAACGAGGTGAATTTTGAAATTTTATAAATTTTACCTGTTTGAGGGGTGTTTTGGCCTGGTTTGTACTTGCATTAGGATTTGTATAAGTTATTTTTAGGATTTTTTATAGATTTTTGTAGACTTTTTAGAGTAATCCTAATGTGACAAGGAGACAGAATGCAAATACAAGTTGGAGTTGGATTAGTTATTGATTCTCTTTTCCTAGTCAGCTAAGGGTTTTAAATCATTTTCCTCTTCCAATTCTACTACATCTATCTATAAATACATCCATAGAGTAGACACAATTCACTATTCTCAAGAAGTGAGCATTATAGTAGATATTTTTCTTTTGTTGTTCTTCAATTCCGTCTATCTTAAGGGGGGTTAGTATGGATAATGCTAATGAAGAATATTCTGACCCGGAGGAATTCATAGAAGGTACGGAACCATATGTGGACATAAAGAGCTTGAATGAAGGAGCTACGAGTCGGAATGGAAGCCGAATTACACTGAAATTGTTTCTGCAATGTAGGTTACAATTTGAAAAGATGTTCATCCGGAGGGGATGAACCGAGTATTAATTGCACCCAGAAGGAAAATCCTTAAAGAACGAGGATTGAAAAGTTTAGAAAAACCGGCGGGTGAAAAGGTGTATCTGGGCTTGGTCAAAAAATTATATGAAAATATGACAATTTCGGGACCGCCAGGATTTGAGGTTATAAATGCCAAAGTGACTCAGTGGAGTGTTCCTATTGCGATTGGAAAAACAAGTATTGCCGATGCGTGGAATATACGAATCGGTACTCCGACAAACTTACAAGGAATATTAAAGGAACATCCTCAAGTATGGCCACATCCGGATGAGGAGATGGTTCGAGAATTGTGTGCAGTATCAGATATAAGAGAGAAGAGTTGGATGAGATGCGGTGGATAATTATAAAGATATATCTGGAGGAAGATTTGGAAAAATTGAAAAAGACAGCAGACTGTTGGATATGGTTGAAAAATGCCATGTCAAGTGATGAAGAAGATGAGGAAGATTAGGGTTTAGATTTAGGTTTAGGATTTTTGTTTGTGTTTTTTTTTTTTGGGGGATGATAGACCCTTAAGGTAACGTCTTTGTTTATTTTATCTCATTTTAGGACTGTAGGCCCTTAAGGCCAAATCGGTTTTTTTATTATTATTCTGTTTGTTCTAAAAAAAATAAATCTTTGATTCCTTGAAAACATGTGTTGATTTCTTGATGTTGATGATGAAATTTTTTTTCTCTTGCTATGATTGGGTATTTGTGCTTTGTTGATGATATCTACATGTGATCCATATCGAGTTTGGGAGAGGGGATTCGTGCTTTGCTTTGGAATCCAGAATTGAGCCTCAAAGGTAATTGTATATGTTCTCCTATATTATTTTTGACCATGAGGACATGGTCTGGTTTGAGTTTGGGGGTTAGGGTATAGTATTACAAGGAATAAAAATTTTCAATTTGTTTTTTGAAATTTAAAATATTTTTGATCAGTTATTTGTTTTTCACGCATGAATGTTTTGTATTACAGTTTGATTGAGTTTTTGTATATGATGCATGAGTAGTATGTAATATAATATTCTCAGTCATGAGAGTGATGATTAGATCAAGTTAGTGAAGTGATGTGGTTTTACATAGGTGAGTGAATGAGTTAAATTGAAATTAAGAAAGATGACTTTGACCTATAAGCACAAACACACATTCATTATGGGAAATAGATTGATTTTTTACTATGTAGTTGAAAAATAATTTTGCCTCAATAAAAAGGGAGATGGGGAGTTGTTATGGTTAAAATGGAAAAAAATGAAAAAAATATACATTGAAAAAAATATATATGCAAAAAGCAGTTCTTTGATCTGAGTAACCAGACCTTGGTATCACCAATATCACTGTTCACGTTTAAAGGGGAGAAGACTGATGAACATAAATCCCATGGAAGAAGCTCGGGCCCAGTTGGTTGGGATTAAAAATCCCCACTGGAAAGTCAGGAGCTTAGAAAGACAAAAAGGGATGAAAAGTGGAAAAATGGAAGGATATGTTTTTATTAAAAATGGCAAAGTTTGATCAATGAAGTAGGAGAAGAGAAACTGAAATATCATAGTTGAGTGTTCAAAAATCACAGAATATTGTCTTGATTTTAAGTAGAAAGTAGCGAAATCATTCACTTCAGTGGGAACCACTCATGACATGGAGCTTGATATAATTGTTGTTTGGTAGTGAGTGGGAATATTTGCATCCATGTTGTCTTTTGCAGTGTATCATGACTTAATTGAATTTGTGTGTGAACTAATAACTGTGTGATTATAGAGAACTGAGATGTTGGTAGGTACCATCACTGGAAACCTTCACAAGACTTCACTCGTTCATTAGGGATAACCTAGGGGTTTAAAAGACTTGTTACACGTACTAAGTGTAATCGTCGACCCTCACGAAAGCAAGGGATTATGCTAGAATAGTTAGAGTAAGAAGATCATCACAAGAAAAGTTCCCTAAGTTTATTGCTAAGGGACTAGCAATATGTAAGTTTAAGGGTGTGATAGGTGTTAAATATTAGACATTTTGACCCCTTAACTCAGTATTGTTACGTTCTTTCATTCCATTATTTGGTATTTTTATTGCGTTTGCGTGTTAAGACATGTTTCAGGAGCTTAATGAAGAAATAGAGCTAACTTCTGTGAATTAACTGAAGAGTGTGTTCTTTCTATTCAAGAGGAGAGTTAAAGAGGCAATTTGAGACAAAATGGCTCCCAGAGGGCAAAAATGGCAATTTTCAGAAGCCGTCATCCTCAGCAAAAAGTATCATGGGTTCTAGAATGACGTTTTGGTGAATTCACGGAGGAAAGTGATTTTTCACAAAATACCTATCCTTCCAGTTTCAAAAAGTGGCTGCAAATCACATTTCTACGCTTGGATCTACATTTGGAGGTACGTTTGTGACCTACGCTTGAAACGTAGGCTTGCTATGCTTGAAGCGTAAGTACGGCAGCTTTTTGATGATTTTTCATGGATTTTTCCTGTTTCACCACCAACTTAATTGGAAGATGTGCCTGCGACTCCAGACCTTTGTATACATGTATATAAACTTATATTTATAAGAAGTTAGGGTTTGCATGAGTTTTAGTGTGAAAAGACTGAAAATGGCCTCTTTATGCCATTGTCTATATATACAAGACCATACATAAAAGTTAGGTCTGTTGAGTTGGAGAGTTCAGACGTGAGTTTTTGGAGGCTATTCATTCATTCAAACTTGTTGCTATTGAGAGCCATATTTAAACCTAGAGATCCGGAGAAGAAGACTATGGAGAGCATTTTTACATCAACGATGCCGTTACCATCTTCCATGGCCAACTAACTTCGTATCTAGGGTTTTCTAGCAAAAACCCTAGCGAAGTAATGTAGTTATTTCATTATTTTTAATTATAAAGAGGGGAACCTATTAACCATACTATGATGATTGTAGTAGTTAAGAGACCGTACTGATTTACAATATAAAATTCTATATTTGTTCTAAATTCTTGTATTAGATGGAATGAATATATAGTTTTGCACAATTATGATTATTCACTATGGGTTGGAACTCGGATGCTTAATCATGGTTTTCTACACAATGGTGGTAATGAAACTTGAAACCCTAGGTTGACACAGGCCGTGCCTTGGCGATTTAATATAGACATGCTTTATTTTATTTTCATGCATTAGGAGTAGATTAGATTAACATAATTGACATGTACTAGTTGGGTCAGTCATGAGACGGGTTGTCATGATCCGGTTGATGGTACTCCTTTTTGGGGTCGTATTTTGCTATTTGCGGTACGACCTGATTCATAGTTATGGATCGTTCTCTTACAATTGATATATTGATGAACTATATTATGTGGTTAGTGGTGGAGTGATGAAAACCCTAGTTTTCTATCTCATTTGAATCACAAACCAATTTACTTTGTTTTTTTAGTTAATTTAGTTAAGATTATATAATTTGGTCTTTCGACCACCAAAAAAAACAATTTTCATAAATATAATTCAGTATTTTTGAATTGCTAAAATGAACAATCTTAGTCTCTGTAGGATTGATATTCCTTACTCAAGCCATTTGCTATTCTATAATTGATACGTGTGCTAGCGTAGGGTAAAACCTAGAGTTGTTAAGGTGTTATTTTGAACCACATATTTTTGCACACCTGACGCCCCAACAGTAACGTGTTTTCAAATGAAATCTAAGGAATGCTTTGAGAAGTGCAGTGAGAAAGACAGGGTTGAGATTTGCGTCCAGGGAATGCATAAGACCTATTGTTTGTATCTCATTAATCTTCAATTGGAAACATTCACGGAGCTTATGGTGGCAGCACACAATCTTACTCGAGATATCAAAGTGGTGCCTGTAAAGATGGCTTGTGCAATGACCAAACCTGTAAATGCACCATCTATAGATGATCGCAACAAATGGAATGGGAGGATGATCCGAGAAATAAGACATCATCAATTACTTCTAATCGTCAGCATAATAGATGAGGTCCTTGACAGGAACCATCTATTTTCCAGTTCGAATTGAAGAAGTTTTGAGTACGCTTAAGAAATGGGTACAATATGGAGAAGTGGTTCTACCAACACCGCGACGAGTTCCCTCACCAAAAGAGAAGGATGATCCTCAATATTGTTCCTATCACCAGTGGATTAGTCATCCCACCAGAGATTGTCGAGTTTTGAAGTTAATTTTCCAGGAAATGATACCTAAAGGCAGCCTCGAGGTCACAACTCCCACTGATGTTCGAAAAAACCCTTATCCCAAGAATCGAGGAGCTGTTGCAGGCATTGCATGTTATGATAAGAAAGAGCCTTTACCAATCCTTTCACCACTTGTAACGATAGAGCAGTCTAGAGCCAGTGATATTGTGAGTTCTAGCATGATAATTGCTAAAAAACCACAATATCCTATCATTTCGTTTACTGATGCAGATCAACAGTTTTCGACACCTCAGAATCGTCCTTTGTATGTAATGGGCGTGTTGAATCATCAAGAATTCAAGCGTGCATTTCTTGATAATGAGTCTTCTATCAACATTTTACCAATGTCAACATTTGAGAAGGCCGGTCTTAATAGTCAACACCTGATTATGGAACTAATTGAAATTGTGGGGTTTAGTGACAAATCTCACAAAACTATTGGACATGTGAACACAGATTTCAGTATCGGAAAATTCAGAGCACCAGTTAAATTTCATGTTATCGAAGGGGATACTTCTTACCATATGCTATTAGGTCATCCTTGGATGCATCATTTTGGCATTATGCCATCTACTTTCTGTCACACCCCTAAAATTCTTGAAACTCCAACCCGGAGAATCAGCGAATTTCCAAAGGGTGACGTAAGTCAAGCAACCACTAGAGTCAACAATAACAAGAAAATACATGGAATAACAATGAAAAATATACTCCATGCCTAATCGAATGCTAGAAACTCAATAGTATCCTCTGATACCAACAGACACGTCTGTAAATTCCTAAGACTCCCGAACCGGTACATCCAAGGAATCTAGGATGCGATGCTTAATACGAACGACCAACTAAGATATCATTAACCATGAAAACATGTGAAATAATGATAAAAGTGGTATATTTCATACCCAATAGAATGATAGAACAAAGCAGCGAAATCTAACGAAAATTCAGCAGAGTTCCGTTTGTAAATGGAACATCCAGACACCCAACCACAACAGAATAACCTGCCAATAATAGTTCGATAATATCTATGGCTCACAGGCCCAACATTCATCAATCCTACTAGGGCTGAGGCAGTGGAAAGAAACACCGCTACCCCTACACAACCTTCTATAATCAACAGAGCCACAAATGCTCGAATAAGAATACAGAAAAACACATGGCAGTGCAGAATAGATACAATAACATACTGATATAATAAATACAGGAAAAAAAATATACACCAATAGGGATATGCCAACAGATTGACTCCCAAAAGAAATATATGACAATCCTATACAAAATGGGTAAAGAAACTGACAGCAGATAACTATCATCCCCAAACCATTCGCGCTGCAACCGTAACCGCATCACCCTGTGCAACTCCAAAACCTGTAACAAGGAAAATAGAAGGAAACTACCGTTGCACCGCATGCTGCCCATAGCCGTAACATTTCCTGCAACCTGGCGTGGGAATACCAGGGGGTGATGAAATACCCCTGTGAGCAAATAAGCTCAGTGGGAAAAATGATATTCTAACTACCACATCCTCTGACTCTTTAGGCACTGCTAAACTATATAGCAAGATACATAGCCCATAACAAATCCCAGCCACGAAAACCCAAGGCACGCACTCATATACTACCGTACATAAGTATACATATCGGGAATATATATATATATATGTATATATATATAAGTACACAACAAGAGTCTATAAGGTACAACTAAGACTCGTACTCCAAGTACCAACACCGGTAGTCTACACTACTCTCACCAACGTACACGACACCCAGGTCCAATTTAACAAATCATCAAGTGCTCACAACGCTAACCAGAAACTCCAAACAGAGGGAATCACACTCACCTTTAATATCCACAGGGATCAAAATCCACCACTAGTACCAAGGAATACTCATAACTCACTCCCCGAGAACACATGAGGAAAAACACTCACGTCCTTGCGTACTAACATAACCGTCATCCATATATATATATATATATATATATAACAAACCTCATCCCATTCCTAGATAAAATCTATCTCTCAAGGACTGGATCACCTCAATCATCCCTCTTCATCAATACCATAAATCACATCATCACATCATCACATCATCGTATCGATCTCATAATACTATCATCAATAGGGTCAATCAAATCACTAACGCTCTCACTATGGATAAGGAATGCTAAGCGGTCACATTTCGGAGAGTACCTGAACACTACTCTCAAGACAACCACATAAGAGTCAAGGAACCAAAGCAAGAGGAAAAAAATTCCCAATGCTTACTAACAGATAACCGAAACAACAATGTCAAGGTTAAAACACCACAAGTGCTTAGGGAAAACACCCGGACAAAAGAAACCAATCCACTCGGCATCCATACCCCTAACACGTGTAACAACTCAAATCACCTAGGTGGTGACATCAACAACCAAGAAGAAGTGAAAGACAACACTATATGTGTGCACTAAACAACACCAAGCCTCATACTCGAGACTTAGAAATGATCCAAAGCAAAGGTAAAACAAGAAACTACTTTTCAAAACACTACAGGTTGAGATTCTTGAGAATGAA
Organism: Cornus suecica; assembly: GCA_963922005.1. Lineage (NCBI taxonomy): Eukaryota > Viridiplantae > Streptophyta > Magnoliopsida > Cornales > Cornaceae > Cornus > Cornus suecica. The sequence continues at coordinate 19,404,261 of OY998244.1, forward strand.
GTCTCGTAACCTCAAAATTTCTATAGAATAGGTTTTCTTTAAAAATCCACACAATGAAAATGATCGTCTTGTCCCCGGTCTCCGTCGTTCGCCTGTCCTGGCTACGGGGGTAGGCGAAAACGGGTTTTTCCTTTTAAATACAATGAGTTTGTTTTCGAAACTTGAAAAACTTTGTTTCCGACAGACATTCAGATAAGAGTGACTACAACTCCAAGGATTCTTATAATGTACAAAAGGACAGTAAAGGAGGAACAATACGTTGGACTCACGGACCACAACCATCCGTTTCCAACTCCACAAAATCAAATGACACCACGAAGAAGAGGTTCGACACCGCGCCATAACTGATGGCTCAAGGAATGACATATAAGTCAAAGACATGTTCTCTAGTGTACAAAGGATAGTACAAGGAATGCTCAGGAGAATGAACTAAGCATAAGAAATAAGACTGCAAAGCTACAATACCTCGAATACTTAATAAAATCAATTAAACCCCCTAATATCATGAAAAGGAAAAACTAATGGCCGATACCACGGAACTAACTAGTTTCAATAAATACCTCTTCCAATTCATTATAACCTCAATTTCACATTTGATACTAACTCTCTAGATTACTAACAGAATCAAGAGACCATTGCCACTCAATTAGACAGGTTCAATCACAACCTTGTCTAACCGCACTCAAAACCTCAAAAGTACGATAGATGATACCTTCCTCTAAGTGGGAAAGAAACATCAAGGGTCAGTAATATGCAACCAACCAAAACCACAAGACTATCACCCGCCTTCTCAAGGCCTCAACTCACCGTTGATGCTACACAATGAACTAGGTTTACAATCTCGTCACCCGCCTTCTCTAAGGCATCCACTCAAAATTGACTCTACAGTCCATCACTAACCTCAACTGTCCACAGAGGTCACTACGCCAATATACTTAACCTCCCCTAAGGGCACAAAAGTATATAATCACAAGTATAAAAATATACATTTCATTATACTTGAACAATTACCGCATTTAATTCATGTTTTCACATTAATCACTATCAATTAAGCATTTTATAAAGATATGAATTTATTTGCAATATTCATACTTAACATGCTCCAACATCCATAGGCAATAATAACACATAATAACCTGCTACAACATCACATGTAATAATATCACATATATATGTCAAATGAAATCACATAAATGCTACGCAAATACAATGTGACTGATACATCTCATGTCATAGACCTCATGAAACACACTTTGCCCAATACAGGTTAACGGATATATACTCATCCGATACTAAACTGCCCACACATGATGGAGACGGTGCCCAATACAGGTTAACGAATACGCACTCTACCCATACTATGAGAAAAGAGTACCGCACCGATTCTTCCCAAGTGATCTTGACACTTTCACTTTCAACAAGGAAGGCGGTTTGCACGAAATGACCCGTGACAAAAGATCCGAATAACGGATGCACGAGACGACCCGCGACTTTGAGAATGAGACGACTCACCCTATACCCCATTCCCGGCTCATTACTTCCGTAGGTTGGGAACACCTCCTGGCTAGTTATTGCGACGATTTGACACAAAGACACCACACATGATTTCACAACCCACATATACCAACACCATGATTTAACACTTCACGATGTTCTCAATATGCATCCAGGTTCTAATGACAATCATGCCTCAACATAAATATGTAATGCATCATATTTATGAACCATATCCACATGCTACCACATGAATCTCATAATCTCTTTCACATGCTTTTAAAACAATAAAGCAATAAACCACGACAAATAATTATATCACATAATCATGCTTGTAATTCGTCAACTTATACTTTAATTCACAAGTATACAAATTCATTCCTTCAACTTATACTTTAATTCACAAGTATACAAATTCATTCCTTTAAGCATGCTTTTAATTTCCTTAAAGCAAATAGTCAACATATCATAAGGGGAACCTAGCATAACGTCTAAGTTTTCACGTCCCTCACGTTCACATATCCCCTAGCACAGTCAAAAGGGAACTACTATAGTTGTCTAAATTCACTTCCATCCCTTACAAATTTTACTAACTCTTTTTAATTCTCAAAGGGTTACTAGGCCACCTATTCTCTTTCAATTCAAATAAGAATTTATTTAATTTCACAGGAAACTAATTTAATTAATTTCTCAACTTAATCTCTAAGTCCTGCCTCGATTCTAATTCAATTATAAATATTTAAATTCATAATTTAATATATCTAAATTAAAATAAATACGGGTTTGCACACCCAAACCACATCAATGATACAGAAGTGAGAATAAAATTTCCCACCTTAATTTACGCTTACAAAACAGCCCAAAATTGCCCACCGTGAACAATACCGGCGCCCGTATATGGAGCCCGCCGACCAAATTCACCCGAATAATATTTCGAATATACCAAAACGTCCGCCTCGACAACCTATACGATATATACATAGTCCATTAGAAATAGGTTAATCAATTTGGGTAAATCTAAAATAACCCAAACAAAAATTCTAACCTATAAACACGATTTCCCGACAAACCGCTCAACGGAAAATTACGAAATTTTAGTATGACGTACCTAGCATTGATACGAAGCTAACCTTTGAAAATAGCTGTCATCCGGCACCAGGAAGCCGACCAAATTTCCGGCCGAAGTTCGGACGACCTCGTCCCTATCGCTCGCATCGCGCGACTACTGTAGCCGCCGACCCCTTGCGCGACCACCAGCGCCACCACTTACTTTGCCGATGACGACCACCCCCAGCTCACGACGTCGTCATCGCCGCTGCCGAGCCGGTACCGCCCAGTCATGCCTATGTCACACCCTCGCCTCTGCGCAAACCCTAACCCTCTCTTCGTCATCTCTCTCTCTTTCGGCATGATGAAACTGATGAATGAGGTGGATGAGAAGCTGCAATTGTGGAGAAGAGAGGAGATGGTTTAGTCGCCGTATGCGAGGAAGAAGTTGCGATTGTTGGGTACACAGATACATACATATCTATATACATATATCTGCTAAATCGTAAAAGTGACCCTCCTATTATCCGATATTATAAAATAACCCCAAAATAATATATATATAAATACAATTAATATATATATAATAAATTCCGAAAAATACCGGGAGCCCCCAAATGTAATATTGCAAACTCGAAATAATAACGGGATGCCCAATAAACAATCCCAATTAAATATACCGGGGTAGGAATCCAAACGTTGGAACACCTAACAAGCCCGATCCAATAAAACGTGTTGTCATCCAGTCGAAGCACTAATGCTAACGTCGAAACAAAACCGCGTAGTCAAGAATAAGAACCCGCGTAATGTTGTCCAGTCGACTTTGAAACTAAACGCGAAAAATTTACACGAGAAATACCAAGATGACCAGAACGTCATGAACAAGTGACATCTTAACCGAAATTAAATCAAAAATAATTTTAGGAAAAAGGAAAATAACACGGGGTGTTACACTTTCCATCAATGCTTCAAGGGTATTAATGGCAATAAGGTGATCACTGTTTCATGCTCTGATAAACCATTTGCCAAGTTTGAGGCTCATTATGTGGAAGCATTATTCTTTGATGACATTCATGACACCTTTGAAAATGATTCCGTGGCCATGTTTAGTACTCCTTTACCCTCGTGGTCTAAATGTAAGCAAGATATTTTCTATCCACCACAACAAGTTCAAAATAGTGAAACTCTTCATCCATAAAGTGAATGTAAATGAGTCTGCCTTCTGGATGGCAAGATAGTCTATCATTTATAAAGGCGCGAGGGCTCAGACGCTTGCTCAGCGAATGAGTCCCCTACGAAAAGTATGCCTATCATTGAGAAGATTCTAGATAAAATTGCTCATTACCCAGATCTTCAGCTTGTAAATCTTGCTTTGCCGAGGCACCTAGTGCATCACACTTATTGGCCACATATTGACACCCAGAGGGGGGTGAATAGGGTCAATGAAAAACTTTGAGACTTTCTCGGTTTGACTTTAATTTATCAAAATTATACTTCATTAGGCTCTTGTCAAACACTTAGTGAATAGATTGATTTTCTAAGTGCTTATCTCAATTCACACATTGAATCATGATCAATGAGTTACACCATTTAAATATCTAATCACTTCAAGTAGAATAGGAAATATTTCAGGTACCCAAGTATGCAATTCAATTAAACATGTAATAACACTTTCCTTATTTATAGAAACCTAATGCAATGTACTATTTTTCATGAAGAATGTCTTGTAGAGTTTATGAAAAGTTATCAAATATTGAATTCACACATAAACTCTCAATTAGAAACTTATATCGAATATGCATTTAGTCAAACATTTGAGGTGCATATAATCATTTTATACTAAGGTGTGTTGAGTATGAATTTTATCAAACACTTGGTGTGCAAATAGATTATAGATAGGTAAGGAAGTAAATAAATTATCATCTACACCATATCTAACCAAGTTCATAATTCACTTCAACTATGCATTTTCCTAACCTCTTCATTAATACACAAACACAAGCAATTTCATAGCAATGATATATAAAGCTCAAGAATGTAAATAACAATTTCTTGCAAAGTAAACAGTTAAGAGATAGAGAAAATGCAAACCAAAGACACCGAGATTTTACATGGTTCAACCAAAGCTTTGGTCTACGTCCATGCCTTGAGAAAACCTCTCAAGGATTCCACTATCGGTTTTTTCTTGCGGGTGAAAAATAAACCCTTACATGCTCCTTCTTTCGGGTGAAGAACCAACCTTGTTCACTCTTGGGGGTGGAAAGCCAACCTAATCCTCTCTTTTTAAGGTAGAGAAAAACCTTTACAAAGCTTCAATAAGCCATTCCCATGCCAAGATAACTTCTTGGTCTTTCTATCATAAAGGATAAGAATTTAAGATAGAGTGGTACAACATTATCTCTTAATAGATAGATGAAAAAATCAATGCTCACTTCCTCACATACTTAGAGTTATAGATGAAATAATCAAATGAAAAGCTCAACTCAAGTATGGAAATATGAATCATAATGAATGATATGAATGATGCTCAATGATTCCATATTTGGTGATTTTCTACCCAAAAATAAATTCAAAATTGAAGCCCAAATGGTAGATTTTACTCATACATCTATCCCCCTCTTCTCCAACCCATTTTTGGCTCATATATGGCATATATATAGTATAGAAATCAATATAGCCGTTTGAGAGTTGTGGGGGATGTTTAGGTAATTTTTGGAAGTTCAAAAATAGTCATTTGAGTTCAAGATCCGAATCCGGAAGTCGGCTTCCCATTTTGAGTAATTGGCTGCCCAATAGAGACCCAAACTTGGTTTCTTTCGTCCTTAAGAAGTCGGCTTCCCAAACACCAAGAGTCGACTTCCCAAACACCAAGAGTCGACTTCGCAAAGAAGGACTCAAACTCGGTTTCTTTCATCCTTAAGAAGTCTTCTCTCAATGCACCAGCAGTCGGCTACCGAACCATGAGAAGTTGGCTGCCCAAACACAGACTCAAACTCATTTACCTTCGACCCAGTTTTGACGCAGTTTACGCTTTTGGTTATAAATAGAGTTCCGTAACTCGGATGCAGACGTTCTTTAGCTTTTTAGAAAGAGAACTTCAAGCTCTTGATTTTAAGATTTTGAATTTCTCCATTTAACCCATTTTGATTCCGATATGCTCATTTGAATGTGGCGCTTAATTTTGAACTTCTAACCCACTTGATGGTTTTTCGTGAAATCTTTTGGGATTTTTCTGAAATGACTTAGACACACTCCTAGGATGTCTTAGAGACTTTATAAGGTCATTGACATGCCTAAAGTCAATATTGAGATCATAAAATATTTTTTCAATTTAAACAAATTCTCAATATTAGACAAAAGCTTTTCATGGTTTAACAATTTTGTTCAAAGCTTTAATATGCATCTAGAATCCATTTCAAGTGATATGAGTCAAGTTAATGGTTCTAGGACAATATCTTTGTTGAGTTCTTCCATAGCTTATGAAAATTTGAACTAACTCAACTTTAACAAAGACTAAATGATATTCATAGTCTAATACTAATGATGCAAGGACTCATTAATGATATGCATGGTCCTATATGCTATATGGTCAAGAGTTGAGCTTTCAAGTAAGTTATTTCAAAAATAACTTTACATTAAATCTAGCACTCACCCAAGCCTACTTTACCCATTTATTTGATCTTTAATTTCTTTAAGCTTTTGGGTTGATATGTTTATCCTTGTCTTCAATGTCTTTTGAGCTCTAAGCACCTTTGCTTGATCTTCTCATGGATCCACTATCTCTCTTGAGTTTATCTTGAATCAACAACCTATTAAGCACAACTCAAGTAAACATTAAGTTCACCACATTCAATGGTTTGTTATCATCAAAATGTCATGTTTACCTATGATGAAAAACCTTGGGTCAACAATCTCCCCCTTGAGAAGTCGGCAACCCAAACACTTTTGGAATTATGGATTCCAGTAATCTTCCTTAAGGGACTCGCTATCATATGGTATCGGTGCTTGACAGCCCAACCCGTTGGCACCAACGCTTGGTGTAACCCCTTATGTCCATCCGCCGCTTAGTGTGGGGCTTTGCGCAACCATAGTATAAGGGAAGACAGTTGTGCCCTTGCTAACAGCTATACCTTTTAGCAAAGTGGGTAAGCGCTTGATCCTGAATGTTGGTATCAGAGCCTTGGCTCTATTCTTGGCTTAACCGGCTTAGAGTTGATCCATGACATAATTTGAAGGATTTTCCCTTACGTAAGGTTATTTAACATTTTATTCTCCTATGAAGTTTTCAAGTTAGTTATATGCATTTAAAGGCTAAAGGAGAATGTGCTTATAATTCATAGAAGGGAAAAAGATTATAGATGATCTCTAGTGCCCAATGACCATTAAATATGTACATGTCATAAAAGAAGAGTTTTGATGATGTTATGCAATATTTGTGTCATCTATATGAAATGTTGTACTTTATACATAGTATTGACTTAATACTTGTATTCATTGGTACATAAGTTTATTTCATGAATGTATTCATTTATTGATGAATAATCTTTGTTCATACATCACATTATTTTGAATATCTTGAAATTGCATGAGAAGAGTGACACCTTGGATTAGAGAGAAATTATTTTAAAAGGTGACTCTTATGAAAAACAACCTTTCATTAAGCTTTCAAATGATCAAAAATTTTTGAAATGAAAGGAAATAAATCTTCCCATGTGCTAAAACTTTGACAAATTTTGAAAAATGACATAATTTATTTTTGCCAATCAAGGGAAGTTAGCTTGGTTTTCTTGTCAATTCTTGAAGCTTAATACAAATGATGCATATGGTTGTTTGTTGTGACCCATGTCTGATCCATATATGAAATGAAGCTTCACTCCTATTTTTAATTTCATATTGGTTCATTTACTTGTGAAATAACCATGAACATATTTTACTATTTGAATTGACAAATGCACTTCATGATAATTAATGTACTTGAATAATAAATTCAATTGAAGCATAATGATTGTAAAAAATCACTCATTTTGTGCTAATATGGTTATTGGGAATTACGCCCATAAATGTGCTAACATAAATGAACCCAATAGCAAATGGGTACAAAAGAAAGCTAGTTGAGTGTGTTTTGTAGGTGTGGATTGGTTCCTTACTCAAGAACTATTGGTTCCTCAATAGTGATGCTACAACTCAAAAAGGTGAGATGAAATCAATGTCTCTCACAAAATGAGTGGAGGATACAAATCATCTATAAACAACTCCAAGTAAAATGGGTAGAGCTAGCACCATGGTATACATTTTCTAACCTCCATTACTAATGTGCTTTCATGAATGAGATTAAACATGACATACATATGCTTATTAAAGTTTGTTGATTATTTATTGATATGTCATGGAATAAATTTGATGATTGGTAATGAGAATGATTGTGTACTTGGTACATGCAATTGAGTATGCTTTTGATGATTTCTTGAAAGTAGCTTGCTTTGAAATGAGAATTGGATATATGATATCATAACATTAGTCTTTTGTCTTTGCACATACATTTGAGGCAATATTTTTCAAAGACTAGTTTTATGAAAGAAAATTTCGATCATGCATGAAACTTAAAGAATATAGTCATGACTACCTCTAGGCTCACAAGGCTACTTCACTTGAATTTGGTTGATTTATTGAGTAGATATTTCCTGATATATGTCTATGAAGAATATATTTCTTGATTTATTGCACAGTGAAGTGAAATTAAAATGGACTTGCAATATATGTTTAATCAAATAAGTCCACAACTACTAAACCTCTAGAGTGCAAAATTTATTTGAATGATCTATCTAATGCAAATGAGGATAAGGAATATGTGATGAACTTCTATGTGGTTAAATGATTCACCATCCTCTATTATATAACTTCTTGGTGATCATTCTAGAGGTATTTGCATAAAAATTTCCATAAAAATGATATTCATGACGCTTAACCTTTGTTGTTTCAAATTGAAACTTTGGTTGAAGCTATTTATTATATGCTTAGATCTTTATTATGAAAAGGAACTATATATTCTTCTTTAAAGTAAGCATGTTGAAAAGATGGAGATATTGTGCTCAAATGTTGTTATCTTGAATGTTTATTGAAAGCATGAATCATGAGTCTTATGTGCACATATCATGAAAGACATACATTTTTATTATGTTTGTATTATTATTATTTTCTCAATGATATATAATATTTTTAATCTTCTATATCTTATAATTTTATATCATTATCATACATGCATACTCTTGTATTTTTATAATGCATAATAATGTTACAATCAAAGTTCAATACTGGTGACACAAGGTTTTGATCATTTTTATCCCATGATCTTAACCAAGAATGATATAGATTATTCTTTGCACATGTGAATGGAATTAAAGTTTTAAGAATGCCACATGCCTCTTTGCATGAAATGTTTTTATCTAATGCATTCTTATATGATTTTACAATGAAAAATTTCCATGTAGAGAATCACAATGATTTGAAATATTTAAGTTTTAGACAATGGGTTTTAAAACTATCATAAGCCGTGCTTAACATGAAATATGCTCCAAAAGGGTCTTTTGAATGGCTTTAAGTGATTTTCCTATGGATGAAGGTTATCTTAGAACCGTTATTGATAAACATTTATTTTTGTTTGTCAATTATCAAATTTGGTTATTGCACTTATATGAGAGTATTATGTTTACCAATATTTGATGTGTTGTGCAAAAAAGTTTATCACAAACATGCAAACTAATTCAAAATAAGCATGATAGATGAACTTATTTCCTTCTCGGGTACGAGCCATTTTAAGTGTCATGAAAATAATTTCAAATACTATTTGACACGTTGGTTTTGGGAATATATGGCTTCCTTGGTTAACTATTCTTGGACTTATAGTAACACAAATGAAAATGCATAACATATGTTAATTTTTGTATATATATATATATATATATATGCATTCATTATCTCATTCATCTCTTATTATTTTAGATAAGTATTTTTACCGTATATATAAGATATATATTTTATGTACTTGAAAAGAATGCATACAATACCATCACATTACATTACAAAGACATGTATTTATGAGAGATATTGAGCTCATTTTCATGATTATAAATTTCTTTGTCAATATTCTCACCAAATTTCTCTAAGAGAACTTATTTTGTAAAATTCATAGAGAAATTAAATTTCTTCGAATATTAATGTATTAGCATGTGTCTTCTGTAATTTTCACTTGCTTATTTTTGGATACTCATCTCTTTGTCATCATTATAATTTTCATTACATTATATGACTAATTATTGCATATGTGTTTATTGAATTTCAAATGGTTGAGATGGAGGTGGTGTTGACTCGTTCTGAAATGTTCATATGTGATATTAAGTGAATCTACAAACATGACTATGTGATTTTAAAACCTACATGGAATTTGCTGAAGTTGAGTCTAATTACTGTCCAGATAATGAGTTGAGGAGGTGGGAAATTCTGGAATTAGAGTTGTCCCGTACAACACTGAGTTCATTGCTTCTAGAGATGTAGGGTCAAAATCACTGGAAATTGGAATGAGGTTTGCATGTGCAGTTGATTTTAGGCTTTTTCTTAAAGATATTTCCATCAGAGAGAAATTTGAAATAGAATACACTAAAAATGATGGTGATAGGGTCACTGCTATTTGTAAGCAAAGGTGTTCTTGGAGAGTCCATGCTAGTAAACCAAGAAATGAGGACTGTTTGAGGATCAAGACTCTCATGAATGAACATAGAGACTGTCTATGGGCTCATAGGAACAACCAAGCAAACTCAACCTATTTGGCAAATAGATACCTAGAACACATTATGTTAAATCCAAACATATGTTGCCAAGCCCTTAGGAGTACCATAACTATTGATATGGAGATAGATGTGTCTAGATACCAAGCCTACATAACCAAAAAGAAGGCTTTGGTGATGATTAAAGGTGATGAGGTTGAGCAATATGCCAAATTAAGGGATTATTGTGCTTTGATCTTGAGTACAAACCCTGGTAGTAGGGCTACCATATCTGTTGAACCAGAGTCCTACCATAATGAAGTCAAAAATTTTCAAAGGGTATTCATCTGTTTTGGTGCCATCATGAAAGGATTTAGAGATGGATGCAGGCCTTTTATTGGGGTTGATGGATGATTTCTGAAGAATGCACATGGAGGTCAACTACTTTCTGCTATTGGATGTGATGGGAACAACCAAATGTACTCAATTGCATTTGGAGTTGTTGAAGCGGAGACAAAGGACTCTTGGAACTGGTTCATGACAGAGCTGATGGAATGTGTTGGGCCTAGCTATGACATTCCTTCATCTCTGATAGACAGAAGGTAAGTATGCTTTAAATTTCAATTTTGGTATTTAATTTGTTTTTTCCTCATATTAGGATAAATCAATCATGTTTGTATGTAATTTGGATTAGGGTTTCAGTATTCTAAACAATATGATTGTTTTGGAATTTTTGGTATTTTTTGTGAATTGTTTTGCCTAACTTAAGGACCTGTTTGGTTAAAAAGTGATTTTTTTGGTTTTTAGTGACTTTTTTTAAAATTTGTCAAATAATTGTTTGATTTATGACATGTTCCATGCATAAGAGTTGATATAGAGTGGTTTTGATTCATTCTATGAATTTAATTCATTCAATATTGCTTTTTAGTTTGAGTATATGAATTACATTTTAGGGTTTAGGGGTAAATATGTCATTTTACTAACTATTTTGGATTGGGGTTTCAGTATTTTGAGCAATATGATTTTTTTGGATTTTTGAGTATTTTTTGTGAATTTGTTTTCCTAACTTAAGGACCTGTTTTGTTAAAAAGTGGTTTTTTTGGTTTTTGGTGACTTTTTTAAAAATCTATCCAACTTGCAAGGTCTGGTTGATTGCTTTGAAAACATCCTGTATGGGAGTGAACATAGATTTTGTGTTAGACATTTGTATGAAAACTTCAAACTCAGATTTAAGGGGCAAGCTTTGAAGAATGAGCTTTGGGAAACAGCTTTGTCTTACACAGAATCTGAGTTCAATGTGCATATAAGTAGAATCAAGGACATTGATGTTGAAGCATTTAAGTGGCTCTCAAGAGTTGATCCTAAGTTGTGGTCAAGATCACACTTTAATGACCAGTCAAAGAATACTTTGGTCCTAAACAATATGTGTGAATCATGGAATGCAGTGATTCTGCCAGCAAGGGATAAGCCTATCAAATATATGTTAGAATGGATTAGGAAACATTTGATGCTGAGGCTGTAAAAGAGAAAATAATCAATGATTTCAAAAGAAGGTTTTTTATGTCCTCAAATTCAAAAAGAGCTGAATAAAAGGAAAGGGGCAGCTAGAATGTGTATGGTGAGGTATGCTGGTGAAGACAAGTATGAGGTGGAATGTAGGGGAAAATTTAAAGTTGTATAAATTGGTATGAACACTTGTACTTATAGGGTTTGGTCTGTGAGTGGAATCCCATGCAGCTATGCAATAGCTTGTTTGTTTCTTCAAAAGGTTAATCCAGAATTCTATGTTGATGTATACTTCCATAGAGCTACATATCTCAAGGCCTATGATGGTATAATCTACCCAGTCCCTATGAGAAGGATTTTCACTTCCCCTCCTATTGATCCATTGTTGCCTCCCAATGGTAGAATTCCAGTTGGTAGGCCTTCAAAGTTGAGGAAAAAGCAACCAGAAGAAAAGGCAAATTCAAATTCAAAGGCTTATGCTTAGGCTTCTACATCCAAGTTGAGTAGAAAAATGAGCAATTGCAGTGCAGTAAGTGCAAAGGTTTTGGGCATAATGTGAGGACTTGCACTGCTCATGCACCACAAGTTCAAACTAAAGCTCCAAACAAAGGTGGGAGACCTAAATCAACTGTTAATTTGTTGCCAAAGAGAGCCCTAAGAATTGGAAGGACTATGGGCCAAGAATCAAGAAACCCTAAACCTAACACTGTTACAAATAAGTATAAAGGCAAGGGAAAGTGTGTAAATCAGCAAGAGGGAAGATCTATGGGTGCATTTGCTGGTAATTGGCTTCACATTGGAAGAGGTGCAACTCAAATTTCTTCAACATCAGTTCCAACCTCAAGCACTGTTGGAGGGTATCCTAAAGTAACCCATGCTCAAATTATGCAAAACTAGGAGGTAAAAGTTGATTTATTATGATACAATTTTCATGTTTTTATTGGTTTTATATTTGCATTTAAACTGAATGTTTTTGGTGATTTTTTTTTTTTTTTTTTTCATATATTAGACTACAAATATCTCCTACATGGAGTTGCTAAACTCCCAAGTTTCATCATCCAGGTATTTTTGTACAGTAATTAGTTTCAATCATTTTGTTTTGGAAATACTCATTCAAGTCTGCTTCACTAGTGCATATGAATGGTATTGAATGACATTTGCAGGTCAATGGGTGATGAATATGCTGCTTGGTAGATGAAGATTACTACTTGAGATGGTCATTTTTTGTCTTTTGAAGCTACTGACTATATGGACTGATCAACAACAATATAACATTTTTTTTTTTGTGTTTTGATGCTATGCAAAAAACTTTGATTATGGTGGTTTTTGCAATTTTGTAAAGTGACTTAACTACTTGAATAGGTTGTTGTGTAAAGTGGTTTTAGCGCTTTTGTAAAGTGATTTCACTAGTGACTACACTAGTGACTTCACCAGTGTAAACAGACAATGTATGATCCAATGTTGCCACTTTAAGTATGCAACCTCCTCAACTTACTGCCATGTAATACTATGATAATTAATGAATTTGAATGACCATCTTTATCTTTTATCTATGTGTGTTTTGTCTTGACATTATCCAGTGCATCATGTTTGTTGTGATTTGCAAAGCTCTGTAAATGATGAGTGATTTTTTAAAGCTCAATGGTTGTGTAAATTGGTTTTCAAATGCAAAAATGTCCTAAGCTCTATGTGTTTGCGTATGTGTTAACTCACGGCTCAATGTGTGTATGTGTTAACTCACAGCTTTGTTTGTGTTTGACAATCTCAGTTCATTTGCAACTCATTCTATGATATGTATTACAAACTGTCAAAATGAAAATGTGTATCAATATGAGCTAAAACATACAAATTGAAGCTTCAATTATTTGCACGAAAATTTTCCATTCTCATTACCATAGCAAAAGTGCTTCAACATGATTACAAAATACAAACTGAGCTACAACTTCAACCCAACAAAACATCATACAACATTACAACAACATCAATATTCCACAATAACCGAATCATTGACCTGCTTCACTACAACAACATCAATTCTCCTAGTTCATTACTCCACAAGTTTCTCCTAGTTCATTACAACAACAACACCATTCTCTGCTTCACCCTCATCACCATTGCAACCAACAACACAGCAGTAGCAAAAAAAAAACATAAACATACTACCAACAAATACAACCATTGTAAACTGCATCATTGACCTGAGCAAAAGTGTAGTGCTATAAACATGAGAAGCTTGCTGTGTTGTAGAGGCCATTGATGTTCACAGTTGTTGAACTCTCACCCATGCTTCGCAACAAATTGGAGATTGGGGATTAGGGTTCTAGGTTCGAAGAGAAGAATTAGGGATTTGGGTCTGAATCCAATTGGGGCTTTGAGAGTTAGGGTTTTATGAGATTAGGGTTTGCGAGAGACTTAGGGTTCACAAATTGGGGATTAGGGTTTCAGATTGAGGGTGAAATTGGCGGCGGTTTGAGAGATTCAGTTACTTTTATGAATGCAGTGGTAAAGGGCCATGGACGTGATTCAATTGATGAAGATGATTGCTGCAATTGATCGAGTGTTTGAGAGAGACGAAAATTGAGGGCTTCTTTGGATCGTGAGAAGAGGTGAGAAGAAGTGAGAAGAATGGAGTGTTAGGGAGTGTTTGGAGTTTGAAGAAAAATTAAGGACTCGTTTGGGGTAACGTTCATAAGGGGTATATTCGGTATTTTAAGAAAAAGTAACCAAAACGTGAGCTGCACATGCCAATTATTGACGGAGCCCTAACTGTGCACTAACGTCAGGGGGTTAAATGCAACAAATGGATAGTTTAGGGGGTTTTTAGCTCGAAAAATAGTTCAGGGGAGTTTAGTTAGAGAGAGGGTATAGTTGAGGGTTTTTTTTTGCTATTAACCCTTGTTAAAATGATTCAACATTTCAACATCTTGTTCTGTTTGATGGGGAAAAAAAAATTTCCGTACGCTGAATATAAATAATTACTAAACAATTTAAAATGATTCATCATTTTTTTTTGCACAACATTACTCAATTTAATGAACAAGTTGAGGTCTTAGTTCTAACGAATTATGAATTTTCGATGTTGTGGCCTGGTTTTTCTTAGTTATGGTCAAGTTCGATGAAGCACAAAGAAACAAAAACGTAATTCCGATGTACCAGAGCATTTTCTCATATCAGCTGGTGCCGATCCTTGCTTAAGTCCGAGAAGATGAGCGGGAGGCACCGAGCTTTCTCTTCGAATCAGTTGAGCCATGTTTCAGAACCCCTTAAAATTGTAAGAATTTTTTTATATTTTGATTATTTCAAATGCATGTCTTGTTGAGGGTTGATTCTGATTATTTTAGGATATCGCATGGTTGGTGCACAGCCATCCATTAAGATTGTGGCAAAAAAAAAATGGGCACAATAGCGGATCATGAGAATGAACGTCTGATCATAACACTTTTGTGGTCATAAAATTGATTTGTGTCTAATTTTTATTTTTATTTTTTTACAACAATTTCAATGATTCATTAAATTTTTGTGGGGATAACGAACCTATATTGATTTTCTGATGATCATTTTACTGACAAAGGAGGCATTTCCTTGAGTATTCGGAAAAAGACTTACCCAGTAGAGAGGACTAAGCAAACATGGGAATATTCTCATTATCCAGATTATCCTGATCATCCATAGGGGATATGACATGGCGTTAGCTCTCAGCGCCATAGTATTTGCAACAGACCCCGATCGAAGTATTCCTACAAGAAGAACACTGTGCGCCTCGAATGGCTTGTTTACCTATAATTTGGTGCTGATATAGTGATGTCCCTGATAATGAGCCAAAAGAATGTGAGAAATTGTTAAATAAAACTCAATGTAATAAGCATAGTGTATTAAGCAACCTCAACCCATTCCCCCCATCACCATTGTATGGTTGACAACAATCAACCAATTCCGAAATTGATTAAATTGGGTTCATTCCAAAGAACAAGAACAAGAAATACAAGATTTCTCCCATCTCTATTGCTACTAATATTCTTCTTTTGGGCAAATATTTGTCCGGTTATTTTCTTTGATTTACAACACGTTATCAGCACCAAGGCTCAGACCAGCTGAGATGATATTTTCTTGTTTTTCCTTCTCACACCCAAGGTAAGAAGATCAAGAAAATTCACAACACCCTACTCAAACTACAAGAGACAGACTTCCAAATTTGATACCTTCTACCCATATATATGGCTCTTAAAAGAGCTATTTCTGCCATCTTCTCAATTACAAACAGTGTCCTCCCACTGGCTCTCTTTATGAGGCTTAAGTGAAGGGATGCAATCGAGCTTTCAATCCTTGATATCTTCAATCCATATTGGCTCTTGAAAGAGCTATTTCTGCCATAACGTCATCACCATTGCTAATCACCAGTTGTTCATCTTATTGAAAGCTACAGAATATCTATATCAGAGCTCATTTTTGGAGAAGTTGGTCAGGTTACTAGCAAATAGCAACAGGGTATAGACAAATTTAATAGAAATCAAGGACGGGATAAGTATGTTGTCAGGTAAGAAATTTAATTATTCATCTTCCTTCTTACTTGGTTTCCCTTTCAGCATTTTTTTTTACCTAAAGACAAGATTAAACATCATGCTTCACTGGAATTTTTAGCAACTTCTTTGTCCTTCTAACCAAATTGTAAAGCATGAAGTAAAAGGCTTGTCCACACAAGGAGATCTTTACAGTCTTCTGACGGAAAATGTTGCCAGGAAAAGGGGATAGTTTAAGTCTTCTTACATAAAGATGGCATTGCCTGAATGTTCGGAAAACATAGTAGGGGTCAACAACTAGTAGAACCTGATACTGTATATGCGACATTATAAATCTATGAAGCTGAAAAGGAATAACGAGGATAATCTACAGAATCAACCCATGGAAAGATGTACATTGATGCCACCACAGTATTGCTTGTCGAAAAGGAAATGATTCTTTGGCTAACATTCATGGCCAGAGGAGTACGAGGGTCCAACTAGTTGCCCCAGTAGCACCTCGGCTAGTTCACTAAATCTCATGTACCCCTTTCCTAGTGCTTGACAGGATGTTTTTCTAGTGTGAAAATACTGTGCATGTCTATGAGGGAATGTGTGCACGAATACAGAGAACAAATATATATAGTTCTTAATGTTATAAATAAGTGGTATCCATGTATAGATGCATTATATTGTGGTGTCCATTATGAAGGGCATTATAAGTGACAAGTGTCACTCACATAGACACTCCCTTATGCCTATAAATGGAGGCTCCATTTGTAATGTTTGGCACAGAGAAATCAATGGAAATGCTCTCTACATTATCTCTTCTATCTATATTTCTGTCCATATACAATATCTATACCATATACATGTTTGTATATATAATGCTATGATGTTGTGTTTTCTGTTATATGTTTTACAAATTCACAATTCGATTTATAACACGTTATCATCACGACTCTTCTATGCTGAATTGATGGTAAATTTTTACAAATCTGAGGTGGTATGGGTATATCTCTCTCAATATATAGATATACATACTGTATATATATATATATATATATATATACTCACACCAAACAATCAGTTGGAACAGATTCAAAAGATACACAGATACCCATATATATACAAAAAAAAATTTCATTGAAAAGGAAGTATAGATATATGCGTATGGGTATGTTTACTATAACATAATTTATTGACAATCTTTATTAGGGTAAATAACAGTTTCACCCCCTGTTGATAGTGTAAATAACACCCGCACCCCCTCGATTTTTACTAATTACAGTTTCACCCCCTGAATCCCATATCCGGCGACCGGATATGTGCAATTACTCTTATACCCCTTTTTTATATTTATTTTAAATAATCAAATATTCTTTTATGTTAAATTACCTATTTACCCTTCCATCATCTTCTTCATCTCACCCCTACTCTCTCCTAAAACCCCTCAAATCAAACCCTAACCCTAAAATGAATTACCAATTATCAAACCTCAATTCCTATCCATACTCAATTAATTGTCCATTTTCAATTACAGAAAAATCAAAACAAAATGACATATATATCTATATATATCTCTATCTCTATATATATATGCACATATATATCTATATATATATAACTATCTATATATATAAACGCACATATATATACATATATAACTATATAGATAGATATACACCAATCTATATATATACACGCACATATATATACATATATAACACAATATATATCTATCTATATATATATACGCACATATATATCTACATACATATGAAATGGGTGTGTTGATTTTTTAATTTTTTGGGTCTAAATCATGCTTCTTATAGGACGTATTTGTTGATCTTAGACCCAATTTATGTTTCTATGATATAGATTGAATTTGCCCAATACCCAATTCATACATATACATATATGTATATAGGTATATACATATATTTATGCACATATATATATATATAAGTGATGAGGATAATTTAGGTATTTCACATCATTTTGAATGGGCTAACAAGTCTTTACACACATATAAGGATAATTTGGTCATTTCGCATCTCAGATTTTGGTTGACCCGGTTTGACCTCGATGAGAATGAGTTGAGGGGATGAAAGTGAAACTGTAATTTACATTTCAGAGGGTGAAACTGTAATTAACGAAAATCGAGGGGGTGCGGGTGTTATTTACACTATCAACAGGGGGTGAAACTGTTATTTACCCTCTTTATTATCAAAGATGATTAAGTGGGTATCTTCTTTCATTACACTGCTCTTTCTTATCTGTTTTGTTGAATCTATGTGACAGGTAAACAGCAAACGAATAATTATATTACATATAAACACCATGTGTGATGACACACCAGCTCACATAAGCATACAATATACATTCAGTCCTGTTACGCTCTGAGTGGAACCCTCCATTCAGCCCAGTCAGCAGCGATGAACCCCACATGCAAAGTTTGCTCCGTATAATTTATGCATCCTTATAGTTGAACAGTAGCCATATAATAAAACTGTGAAAGTCAACTTAGCCCCCACACGTGCAAAATTCATTACCAGTTTAAATTTAAAATTTCGCAAAAAATCAAAAATTCCCCTAATTTGAGATTTAGGTCAACAGTGAGGAGGAGGAAATAAATATATATACATGTCTAAAAATTAAGGAAAAAACTTTCCCAACCAAAATCCAATCCATTAAGAATCAAATCCAATCCAATCTAATCCAAACATCATGAAGGTTGCAGATGAGATTCGTCCATATCAGTGGAATCTATACAATATTACAAAAGAAGGAGTATCGACCTAGCTCCTGATGAGAGATGAGATTCGTCAAGTCGCAAGCTAATATGAGTATGGAGTTTGGTTAGTGTTTATTTGTTTTTGTAGTGCAATTAATTCCTTGCAGATTGGGTTGCAATTAATTGATATTGTGGTTTAGGGTTTTCTTGTAGATTAGTTTGTTGCATTGTTCATGAACTCTTCACCCCTAATTATATTCTTCTTCATTTCAGATTGATGTTATCTATTTTTTATTGAGAGTGTATAAACTTGAAGTTGTGGTTTTCAGATTCGTTCCAGGTACTGTTGTCCGTTTGGTTGATATGTTTGATCAGTGTGGGTTTTTGTTTTTTCTGTGTATGGTAGTTGTTGAATATGAATATTATTGATACTGAATATGAATATTGTTGATGAGCGTCGTTCTGCCTATGGTTAGTGTTGAATATGAATATTAGCGATGCCTTATAACATTGCACGTATAATTTACAGAAGTTATTCGTTTTCTATTACAACTTTGCACAATCTAATTATTTAAAAGAAATATTTATGTTCTTTGATTTGGATTTGTTAAATGTTGTGGGTTTTTATGTTTTTTGGTTACTTTAGAGTTCGTTTGGTTAGTGTGATCCTGTAAATTTTGTTGAAATTTTTTAACATACAATACCCTCTAAAATTTGACTATTTTGTAAAAGTTATCCATTTTGAAGATGAAGTTACGCTTGTGAGCTTAGTTATTTGTTTATATAGTCTTGGATTCATTCAATTCTAGAACATCATAAAGGTGAAAAAGACCTTGATCTATAATATAATACCTCATTATATTATAGATGGATAAAAATAATTCTTATAATATTGGACGTATAATTTACAGAAGTTGTTAATTTTCTATTACAACTTTACACAATCTAATTATTCAAAAGAAATCAGTATGTTCTTTGCCTATTGATTTGAATTTGTTCAATGTTGTGTGTTTTTACGTTTTTTGGTTACTTTAGGTTTTGTTTTGTTAGTGTGATGTAAAAAATTTTGTCGAAATATTTTTACATATAAAACCATCGATAATTTCACTCTTCCTTGAAAGTAATCTATTTTGAAGATAAAGTTATGCTTGTGAGCTTAGTTACTTATTTATATAGTCTTGGATTCATTCAATTGATAAAATACGTTATGCCTGATGATTCAACTGTTTCTCTTAGTTTGCTTGATCAGTGTGGATTTTTTTTTTGTCTATGGTTGCTGTTGAATATGAATATTATTCGTATTGAATATGAATATTATTGATGAACAAGTGTTGAGTATGAATATTAGCATTGCCTTATAACATTAAACGTATACTTTACAGTTGATGTGCATTTTCTTTTACAGCTTTACACAATCTAATTCTTCAAAAGAGGCTATTGATTTGAATTTTTTAAATGTTGTGTGGTTTTATATTTTTTAGTTACTTTAGGATTCGTTTGGTTAGTGTTATCTTGTAAATTTTGTTGAAAATTTTTCACATACAATACCCTCGAAAATTTAACTCTTTCGTGAAAGTTATCCATTTTGAAGATGAAGTTACACTTGTGAGCTTAGTTACTTGTTTATATAGTCTTGGATTTATTCAATTGTAGAACATCATGAAGGTGAAAAAGACTAATACATCATTATATTATAGATGGATAAAAATTATTCTTATAAACAATGTTATTGACGTTAGAATTATGTAGAACCTAACCTACGAATGTTATTTTATTTTAGGTATTTGATATCCTTAGTACACTCTTCGACATTAACAGGCATATAGTAACCTCAGTGGCTGAATGTTTTTAGTTATATTGTATTTTATCTTTAGCAATTCCATGCTTTATTTACATGTTTCTTTCATCTAAAAAGTTATATAAAGCTGTTTTCCGCTTTGTTTTTTAGAAAAATATTTTTAACTCATACATATCTCATATATAAAGGTTTTATTCACATATAAAACCCTCAAAATTTTGACTATTCCGTGAAAGTAATCCATTTTGAAGATAAAGTTATGCTTATGAGCTTAATTACTTGTTTATATAGTCTTGAATTCATTGAATTGTAGAACATCATGAAGGTGAAAAAGACTAACACCTCATTATATTATAGATGTATACAAATGATTCTTATATACGGTGTTATTGATGTTAGGATTATGTAGAACCTAACCTACAAATGTTATTTTATTTTAGGTGTTTGATATCCTTAGTACACTCTTCGACATTAACAGACATATAGTAACCTCAGTGGCTGGAATTTTTTAGTTATATAATATTTTATTTTTTGCAATTCCACACTTGATTTATATGTTTCTTTCATCTAGAAATTTATATAAAGTTTTTATCCGCTTTGTTTTCTAGCAAAATATTTTTAACTCATATATATATCATATATTATCTGATTACTAAATATATGTGCAAAATTAGTGACTAAAATTAATTAATTGATCATGTATATAAAGCATTTATCCTTTTATTGTCTTGGTTTTGAGAAAATTATTTATATGACTTATACATGCTTATCAGATATATCTGATTACAAAATATATGTACAAAAATTAGTGACTAAATGTATTAATTGATCATTGAATAAAAATATTTTGAAAACATATAGTGCGTAATTTAAAGGGTCTTTTCCATAAGTATAATAACTTTTTTTTCACTTTTACGGTATGGAAGAAAAAATTAAATTCTTACTGGTTCATTACATTTGTTTCCATCTAATCTAATGAAATACATAGTGGAAAGTTAGTTTTCGTCTTCTTTTGGTTTCATTTTCCAGATTTACTTTCCATCATATTTTCATCTATCAAACAGACCCTTAACATTTAAAATTGGGTTTTTCTTTCCTTACTTTAGCGTTACAAATTGGTCTTCTATATAGTAAATTAAGAATCTGAGACCTGCATTTTGTTGGTTGTGGTATTTAGATTGGTTTTATGTTAATGCTTTCTCCGCACCTACTTTATGGTGAATAATTGTGGTGTTGAATCTTGTCTTGTAAGTCCAATTTTTTTGTTTGTCTCCCATATCCGTTGCAGCCTTGCAGTTGGTACTGTTGTGTTCTCAATTTCTTTGACAATTGTGTTTATAGTTTTCGGTTAATGCTTTTTCTTTACTACTAACTCCTTACTGCTATCTGTGTTTTTTTTCTCCCTCCAGAAAACGATGGTTTACCTTTATATAACCCCCCATTTACCTACCTCTTTTTGTTATTATAAATATTGCTCCTATATTCCGTATCGAAAGTGTTCAATATATGTTGACATATTGAGAATATTATACATAATTTTTTTTACTCCAGTTGCAACTAATACAGTTATAATTGATTGTTCTTGGATGAAAAAATGGATGATCATGGCCGATAATAATTGGTTAATGGATGAAAAAATAAATAGAAGTTTTTCATGGCTTTAGATTCAGAATCTTGTACCTCTAACTTTTTGTTTCGGCCACTCATATTCCCTACAGGCCTTTTTCTTTCTCATTGTTCAATATACATTGACAATATTTATTACACGTTAAAATTTATTAGAGTTTTAGTTTTAACTAATATGATTCGGTTATATATTTGATTGTTGCAGCTCCTAATTTAGTTGAGTATAGTTGTGGGAGATAAGAGTTGGATAATGGATGAAGAAATTAACAGCCAGGTAAATGTCATTGAACAAGTAAATGAGGCAAATATTCTGGATGGTAAACCATGCATCGGAATGTGCTTTGATTCCGAGCAACATGCATATGACTTCTACAATGCTTACAAAGGTAATATAGGATTTAGTATCCGTCGCGAGTGGGGCAATCCTAGTAGGAAGGCCGGAGATCAGGTGCCATAATCGGAAAGGAAACTTACTTCAAGGTTATTTGTATGTTCGAAGGAGGGTGTAAGAAGAAGTTCGAAGGCATGGAAGAAGAAGAGTCTTAGAGCTGATACATGATGGACTGCCTTGCACGCATGGGTATAAGCTGGGATTCTAGTTTAGGGAAGTATGTGGTCCATAAATTTATTGAAGAGCACAATCACAATCGAGTGGGAGAGAATCTGTGGAATTTTCCAGGGTTGATATCCAAAACCATTTGAGGATAAGGAGGCAAAAGGATCTGGAAAGCGGGGAAGTCGGTTGGCTTATGAAGTATTTTGAAAAGCAAGTTGTTGTTGATCCTAGTTTTCTGTACGTTGTCCAACTCGATGTGGCCGACATGATAACTAATATATTCTGGGCAGGTTCGAAGATGGTATCCGACTATGCTGCTTTTGGAGATGTTTTGTCCTTTGATACTACATACAAGATTGTGCAATGTAACAAACCGTTTGGTGTGTTCATTAGCTTAAATCAACACCGTCAGACAACGGTTTTTGGTGCTGCATTGATGTATGACGAGACGGCGGATTCCTTTGCGTGGTTGTTCGCTACATTCTTGCGGTTCATGTGCGATAAAACTCCGAAGACCATTTTTACCGATCAAGATGCAGGAAGGGCCAAGGCATTGTCGCAGGTAATGCCTGATACCGCACACCTTCTGTGTTTTTGGCACCTCAAGCAAAATGTACACAAACATGCGTGTTTGAAACAAGTGGATAAATATACGGTTAAGGGGACAATTTCTCATTTAATGTTTGGGGTGGAGGATGTAAATGGGTTTGATGTGAAGTCGAATGTGATGGTCAAATTGTTTGGATTGCAGAACAATAAATGGATAGTAAACATGTATGATTTGAAGCATGTTTGGGGAAAGGCATATGTAAAAGGTGTATGGACTGCCACAATGCGTAGTACTCAAGTTAGGGAGAGTTTCAACGGTAGGCTGAAACAGTACCTTGCAAGGCAATATGCGTTACCCGAATTCTTCCAACATTTTGACACATTATTATATGAAAACGTTATAAAGATCTGGAAGCAGAGTATGGGCTGTTGCAAAATTTTCTCAACATAGAAAATCCATGCATGCTTCTGATTGAAGCCGGAAAGGTGTACACGAAGAAAATTTATGACAGAGTCGAGGCAGAATACATTAAGGCTTGCATTAATGCTCAGATTGACACTGCATTCCGCGATGACGAAAAGGGGTGTTGTCTTTATGAAGTTGGCCAATCTGATAAACTGAGCAAACATGTGGTTACGAGAATTTTGCTTGATGACCACATCATGTGTTCTTTCATGAAATTTGAATCCGAGGGTATTATGTGTATGCATACCCTAAAAGTGATGAAAGATATAATGAGAGTGCACAGAATCCCACAACACTACATTTTAAAGAGGTGGACCAGAAATGCGAAGGAGGGCAACCTACAAGAACTCCTTCGAAATGATGTTTATACCGATGAAAGATTGGAGAAACAAAGAAAGCATAAAATCCTTTGTCGGTGTATGATTTAAGTAACCAACATTGCCAACATATCATTCGAAGCTTTTGAAAGTGTTATGGCCTTGGCTTTTAAGATGAAAACAGTTGCTGAGCAGAGTCTTGTACATCACCACACCCAGCCACTGGCCATTCAACCCAGTAATGTGGTGTCAACATATCTGAAAAGTTTCCAGAGAATTCCCATATCAAGACTTCCACCGTTAGTAAAGCGAAGGGTATAGCTGTGAAAGATAGAACTAAAGGCCAAAGACGGAGGCTAATACCTACCATTGAGAAGGTTAAGAAGAAAAAATAGCCCGTAGCTGCGAAGGGATGTATTCGGATCTTATTGCATCAAATTAAATATCTTTTGCAAATGGTATTTTGCGAATGTGGATTTACGGAAATTGGTCATTATATCCAGGTTTGAGTATAACATGCTTAGTTGTTGTAATTACATCCATTATTTGATAAAATATAATCCTGTTGCATCAGATATCAGACTCTAACATCGCTTCCGGCACCGTTTGTTTTCTATTTTTGCATCATTGTTTTCCCTTTCAGATCAATGATAATCGTGTTAGATCAGAAAACCGTATGGAAACCAATTTCTTCCTTGGTGGTCATGCCCCTTTAGCTCCTCCATCGTGCGTTGTTGTTTCATTATCAGATCACCCAATTGTTGTACCAGTTCGAGCAGAGGTAGTATTTCCTTCTAACTCTTTGAGCATATGCTTTGGTGTACATATATGTAACATTTTCTTCTTGAACTATGTTTGCGACCCAAATTTTTATGAGCTTAAAATTTTATCTCTCTGCCGTGTTTCAAGATACCCAATCTCAGTCCAATTCAAAGTCAATTCAAAGCAATTTATTTGGTCGCGGGGTTCGAAGCCCTGACTCCAATGCCACAAACATTCCAATTCATTTTACGGATGAGTCAATGGGTGTTAACAACCTGCATCAGGTACTACCGCCATTCCATTTCATGTTTACTTATTAGTGTTCCTTAACGTTTGTATATGAAGTTGGTCGTGTTGCTCTACTTAAATGATTTATGTTGTATTTGTTTAAAAACTAATTCAGGCTGCATCTTCTAATTTTGTATGCTGTTACAATGAACAGCAGTCTGCTTTAGGATTGCGCCTTCTAAGCACTCCCTTTTCTTTCGAGGGGTCGACAACCCTAAATCATGTAAGTAATTTGAATCCGATAATTTTCTGTACACAATCCCCTTTTAAATACTACTATTTTTTACATCGACTCCCAATCATATCTGTGGATATTTGTTTTTCGTCCAGGGTCCCCTAATCTAAATAACCTTCGGCGCTAAAACTTCAATTTTCCCGGACACCATGATCATTCACCCAACCCTAAATCATGTAAGTAACTTGAATCCAATATTTTACTGTACATAATTATGTGTTCATATTTGTTTTTCAGCCAGGGTCATGTAATCTGAACGGCCTCCGGTGCTAAAACTTCAATTTATCGAACACCATTATAATTCACCCAGCCGATGACAACAGTGCGCACAATAAATGGAAGAATAAATGTTTGATTCACCACATATATGAATATATAGTAGTTCTATTGTAACATTTCACTATAAACTATCATGTCCCTAGGTAACCACTCATTGAATGAATTAATAAATTTCAATCACACCTGAAACATAACCTAGGAGGATTGAAGCTTTTATAAAATCTGTAAATTGATTTCTCTATAAGGTTTGAATTAACTATTTATTAAGTAGACATTGGGTTTTATTCAGTACAAGTCGGGTTTTGGACAGCCAGGTTCTATCGAACTGCACTCAGAGCGGTTCCAATGCATATTTTATGAAGGCGAGTATATAACAACGGTTGATAGTCTGAAAATATTTGCCTAGAAATACCATATCTCATTAAAAGTGTTTGATGAATCTATGACCATATCATTTTCTCAACAGTCTATCGTTATTAATCACTCAAGTTTTTTTTGCGAGTAGAGTTTCTTAAACATGGTTCTTCAGCTTTTCATTTTCTCTACATTACATTTTCGATGGAAAATATTTAAATAATGTTACAATGGACGAAATTTGATTTATTTGTTTAGAATTATATGACAAATAACCTAGTATTTAAGCGTATATGTGTTATATATATAAATTATATCAATTTATATCGAATTGAACCACCTAAATCCATATGTGACTTGTCAATGAGCTCGGACTATCAGATTTAGATCATAATCAGATTATCGAATTTATTTCAGTAATCCATATAGGATTGGATTCCGCTTGATTCATACATCTATCATTTGCTTTATTTGCAAAGGAAATAGCTTTTCTTGATCACGTATTAAATATTGGGTCATTTTCATAAAACCCCCTTATTTTACATTATGTCTACAATTCCCCCTTGCTCCAAAAAATGTCCAATTTTCCAGTCACGTGGCTTATGAATTCCCCATTTTGCCCCTGAATCATCTTATTTCATAAAACCCCCAATAGTTAAGAATATATATATATTTTGAAAAAAAAAATTCCGAACAATTTTCCAGTCATGTGGCTTCTGAATTCCCCATTTTGCCCCTGAATCACCTTATTTCCTAAAACCCCCAATAGTTAAGAATATATATATATATATATATATATATATATATATATTTCAGAAAAAATGTATACTTGGGAAAAAATATTTATATTTCGGAAAGAGTATAACTTTGGTAAAATAACACATACTCATGAGAAATATACATATTTTTCCGAAATATATATTTTGGAAAAAAGATATATATTTCAACAAAGGGGTGTTTCCGTTTTTGTCCTTGTTTTTTTCACTGTTCACAAGAACAAAAACGCGTTTGGGAGCCTTTGATGGTTTTTGTTTTCGTGAACAGTAAAAAAACATTTTCTCACCCTTAGTTCAAAATTTGAGAACACCAAAATGGTATTTTTTTTTGTTTTCGGCACTGTTTGTTCTCAATAAAAAAAAAATTTAATTATTGTAGATTCCCTAACCTCCATCTTCAACCTCCAAACCCTAACCTCCATTTTCAACCTTCAAACCCTAACCTCCAAAAAATTGTTTTTTTTTTGTTCCCGAAAAGTTTTAAGACAAAATTTCAACCAAACATGTTTTTGTTTCTGGATTACCCTAAGGACAAGAACAAGAAAAGTTTTTGTTCTTAAGAGATAAAAAACGAAAACGAAAACACTAGTTTCCAAACGCACTCCAAATATATCTATTTTGAAAAAAATATATATATTTGTCATAAATATGTGTTATTTTCCGAAATCTATACTTTTTCTTAAATATAGATATTGTTTCTCAAAATATATATTTTTTCAAAAATATTTTTATTTTTTCCGAGATATATATTTATTTCCTAAAATATATGTTTTTTCGAAATATATATAATTGAAGTACTTTGCATTGAAGTTTTTTTTCGATATAATATTTACAAAGAATTTTGAATTATTATACAGTACTCATTCTTATGTCAGAAAACCTGTTGAGAGTAAGCCTCCATTTACCTCTGGAGTCAATAAGAGTTCGAATCATGGTTATCAAAGGTTTATCCCAATATGTCATCACTGTGGAGTGAAAAGTCACATTCGACCCGTGTGTTCAAAGTTAAGAGGAGAAACATTGAAATCAGAGCGGAAGCATAGAACTCAGAAAAAACCCAATGTTGAAAATCAAATTCAGATGTTGAGTGAAGAGGTGAAGAGATTGTCTAGGTTGACAAATAGAGCACAAAAAATTAAACAAGTATGGGTTAGGAAAGATGAACTACATTGTTTGGTTGCTCATACTGCATGTAGAGCGCGTGACTCTAATCCTGAGAAAAGTCTTGAGTATATATCTATAGATTCGCAGTGGACAGACATCTCAACAAAATCATTAGATTTTCAAAAGCATGTACATTTTAGAAAATCTAATGGCATGTTATCGTTAAGATAGATGTCTTCATATGTATCAGTCTAGGAATATCTTGCATTATCTTTTATCATAGAATTGATAAATTATCATGCATTTTGTATTATTTGCATGTTTATTTATTTTATTTTTTAGCATGGATCGTGTTTTGCTACTATTTGGATCATTCATGCATGCATCATTATCACAAAATTTGTCAAAAAAATTATAAAACTTTTCTTAGCATGTTGAGCTTGGCTAAGGGTATAAATGGTTGTCATATTTCAATCTATTCTCATATTTACTTTTCTTATTATGCTTATGATAATTAGAGTTGTTAGTCTGACCTGAGGTTATGAGTTATTCACTTGACATGCTTAACTACTATTTTTGGAACTCACCAACTTTGGGTGTGTGTTTCACTTCGGAGATGACTGTAATACTTGTTGAAACTTTTAGTCTTTTTCATCTAATCGGAAGTGATATGTAGGTTCATGAGCTATGCTAGATTGATCTATGTTTTTTAATACCTTTTGCATGCTTATGTATGTTGTGATGATGTTGAAGTTGGAAAGAATGAGTTAATCAAAATATAGAAATGCAAAAAGTAGTTATTCGATCTAAGTAACCAGGTCTCGTGCCTTAATAAACATAGAGTGTTCGTGTAAAAATGGGAGAAGACTAATGAGCATAAATCCCATGGAAGAAGCTCGGGCTCAGTTGGTCGGGACTAAAAATTCTCGCTAGAAAGTCCGGAGCTTAAAAACATGAAAAGGGATATGGTGAAAAAGTTAAAAAGATTAAATTGTGTTCCCTTAATTAGCAATAACGTCCAAGTTAAAGATTTGACTTTTTGCTTGGGTTTTGGACTAAAGTATCATCATGGTTAGTGAGGTGTTTATTGGAATTAGTAGGTATTGCTTTCATATTAGTTGTTTACTTGCACTTCAATATTTTTCATATATGCAAATGTTATGTAAAGCTTGTCTTATGACTGCTTATGACTACAAAGTACGTGTGCTGATTTTCTTCACTATCATGTGTATAGTAGCTAAGTCAAATATGCGAATATGATATGTTAATAATTAGCTCATTGTATCTACTTCCATGCTCACATGTTTCTAAGACCAAAAATATTTTATTTTGCATTTTGCATTCATGCATTAGTCTTAAGTTCATGCAGTGTATAGATTTTTTTGTTACTTGAGAATCTGGCTATAATCTTATAAAGTACTTTATCTTAGTAGTTAGTGATTGGCTTAGATTTTCTAGAGTCTTCTCTGTGATCCTTTCCTTATGTTTATATTGTGATCTTTTCCTGTGTTTTCATCTTGAGGCTTTCCTTTATTTCTCTCATGAGCTTTGATTGTTTTTATTGATCCTTGTCATTTCAGTGAAAAAAAGGGCGAGAAATATTAAGTAAGGGGGAGTTATATTGAGTAAGGGGAAGTAATGATTTTAGGGGGAGAAGGAGTGTGTTTTATGATCATTATGCTTACTTGGATATTGTATTTTTCTTATGATCATTTTATATATGTTTTCCACACTTGCGTTTAATGGTTTGTTCAATTTTGTGGTTACAGGATTTGTCACACCCCAAATTTCCTAGGACTCCGAAACCTGAGCCTAAGAGCTAAGGGAGTGAATGCGAAAATAAAAAGAAACGAGAACAAATGACCTTCAGTCATCAAATACCCACAAAAGGGTAAAAATGTCATTTCACTCCTACAATATGACAAGAAGATCTCTCGGGATCAAAATATAAGCAAAACGAAACAAACGGTACTTTAAACGAACCGTTTAAGCACCCGTGCCCACCCAAGGGTAAAATGGTCATCACAAGGATAAAGTAGTGATTTAAAGGTATAAATACAAGGTTTGGACCTAAAAGGAGTTATAGGAACAAACGGAACCGAATTTGAAGGTACGAGGCGGAAACTACAACATTTTGAGAAAACAGTCGTCGTGAGGTGCAGAGGCTCAAAACGTACCGTCACCTTCAAACGACCATTGCACCCTCAAAAACAACTCAAATGAGGCGATTCAAAATCCTAACCTCAATATATTTAAATCATATTTCTAAAAAGCTAAAGAACACCTCCATCTGACACCCGTAGCTCGATATATGAGCGAAATAGTAGAACAGGGTCACAACAGGGCTGAACCACCTAGTCGACTGGCTAATGACCCAGCCGACTGGCTGAGTGACCCAGACGACTGGCTAAGGACCCAGTCGACTAGATGAACCCGAGACCTCAATGTTTTGAAGAAAAATTTCCTCCGTTTCACACAATCGACTGCCCGAAAGGGCCAGTTGACTGCTTATACTAGAAAACCTCAAAATTGACCCCCATACAGCCCCAAACCCTTAGAAACTATCAATAAAGATCCCAAATGGTCCTTGGGACTTTTGAAATGAGGAAAAATCCCCTAACTCGGAAATGGGAAGAAGAATGGTTATTTTCATCAAAGACGCTTCTCAAAAATCCGTAAAAATAACCGTCTTGCCCCTGGTCTCCATTTTAACGACCACCGGTTTGTAGAGATCAAAATATTTTTAAAATGAGTTTAAAATCATTTCTAAAACAAGAAATTTTACCGGAGCCACGGGGATAGGCGAAAATGGGTTTTTCCATTCAAATCGAAAAGGGTTAGTTTGAAAACCTAGAAAAATGCCATTTTCGGCCAAACACCTAATACTCATAAGTCATGGCAAATAGTCTATTTCACATTCACAACTCCAAATGAAAGGACTCAATAATGACATTAAAGCGCTCTAAGGCAAAACATGTTATAATTTGTTCAAAATACACATGTATACAATCCGGCACCGAAGTGCACCAAAAGAATAAAATCCCCGCGCATAGCACTCCAAGGGATGTACATAAGCAATAACACCCCGACTAACATGCTAGCCGGATCAAAATAAAGTAGTTTTACAAGTTGTTTACATGGTCAAAAAGAACATATTGATACATATTTATCAACCTAATGCCCAACAAAATATAAGTATGGTCCGTCTTATGCACAAAAGGGCGGATATACGGCCACACGTCCACGGACAGACTATGAATCCCTCCCAATGAGATCATCACCTGAAAAAATATTTATAGCGTGGGGTGAGGTCACTAGCCCAGTAGAGGAAGCGTCATTGCCTCCATCTCGGTAGTCCGAGTGGTTCAACCCAACCAAGGTTCATGCCACTAACCCTAGGTCGGTCTCTTGTTCCACATGACTCTCACGCCAATCCAGAACCCCATCGAACCCAACAAATAAGTTCCCCCAACATGCTCACAACATAATTTACCACAATTATAGCATGCTTCAACATCAATAACATAATCATACATATGGGATAGTTCAAGTGCAATATGACTCAACACACCCCATAATATGTGCTTGCCCAAAATAGGTTAACGAATACATACCCTACTCATTTATAACGAGAAAGAGTACCGCACCGATTCTTCCCAAGTGTTTTTGACACTTCACTTTCAACAAGGAAAATAGTTGCACGAGAGCCCTACTTACGACTCCCATGCTGAGAGTGGCGCATACCACCACGATGGGGCAACAACCAACCCTATTCACCTTTTTGGCTTTTTAGTTCTATAGGTGGGAGACACCTCTTGGCCAATTGTTGCGACGATTCGACACAAGACTACACGTACACATACGAATACATAATCTGTATACACCCTACACCCATGATTTTTACACTACATGGTGTACCCCAAAATGCATAAAGGTTCTTATCATAACCATATGCCATCACAATATATTCTTCCATAAAATAACATTATATTGTATTCAATTTCTCACAAGGCTTACAATTTAACATTTGTTAAACAATAAATCACAACATAATTTATATCACAAATCATGTTCTCAAAGGCCTAATCCATAGTCTAAACTATCAAGACCAACTCGCATATATATATATATACGACATATATACACATAGACGTGCACACCCTCATACAAAGACGAACACAAATCGTGTTTCCCCTACCTCAATTCCAAGCAAGAACACCAAGAACAAGTAAAGGCTCCCAAGAGTGATTTGAATCAACCAACACCCTCCAAAGCCAACAATAAGCTCAATTCAACCGGTAGCTAAGCTTCAATGGAGTCTTAAGCAATAGCAATAGACAAGACAACCCCATAATCAAAATTTAAAGACAATAACTTAAGAATAGAAGTTAGGGTTTGAAACTAGAACTTCTAACGGAAGAGAAATCACTTACCAAGCTTTGGCTCAAAAAGAAGCTTGGAGTACCCACATCAACTTTCATGCACAAACCTCCTTCAAGTTCTTATCAAAAGAAAGAGAGAATTTGACAACTTGAAGAAGAAGGAGTGAAGTGAGGGAGAGCTTAGAAAGAACCGTGTGAGAGATAGAGAGTTTCTTGATGAGTGAGGGAATTGTCTTGCAAATGAGAGAAATACACAAGAATAGAGATTTCCCACTCACCCTTCTCACCATCCAAGGGTCCAAAATGAAGATGGGGAAAAAAGAAATGAATCCAAGGGCTAGGAATAAGTCTTACCAAGTGGAAGACTTATTACATCATTCACAAAATTCATTAATTTTTCAAACAAGGCCTTATCATCTAAGAGCTTAGAATAAAGATGAGAATCAATAAACCATCCAATGGTTGAGAAAAAGTCTTGCCAAGTGGAAGACCAACAATAATGGATTATTCCATTTAAGTGCCAACCAAACAAGGCCTTATGATCCAAGGGTCTAAAACAAAGGTGGGAGAATGAGATCAAGGGCTAGGAATGAGACAACACATGAAAAGTGGAAATGACCAAATTCTTCCAAAGTTAGGGTTAATTACAAGAGTGCCATCAAGACTCTTTATTACCCTTTTACCCCTTGTCATCCTCTCTAATTACCAAAACGCCACTCAAGCTCTAATTTTTACCCAAAATCTTTACACTTTCCACTAATTGCTCAAAATGTGAAATTACTTATTTACCCCTCGGTCATTTCTTTCCCGAAATCATTTTCATTAATTTCAAAATGAAAATACAACATGTTAAGTACAATTTTTATAACACATAATCACATAAGCACTTAATTGTTTAAATAATTTTTTTAAATTAACACGTAAAAATACCGGACGTTACAGGATTGGTAGACCGTCATGAAAGCAATGTAACAGTTTATATCTATGTTTGTCGGTATGTGTTCATAGGTATAGATGTGATGTTGTTATTTGTGAAGCTATATTGTAAAACATGGTTTTGTTTCAGAAATGCCAAGGGGGAGATTGTAAGAACACTTTTGAGTATTGTTTATTTATGGCATGTTCTAGACAATAACCATGTTGAGTGTTAGATAGGTCATTTTGATTTCAACAACATCTACAAGCTTCAACAAAGTGGAAATCAAGTATTGAAGTAGTGAAGAATATAAGTGAAGCGCAAAAGTGAGCGTATTAAAGAAAAATGTGGCACAGAGGGTGAAAACGATATTTTTTGAAGATGTCACTTCAAGCAAAAAGTATCTTGGACTCAAGACGGTCATTTTGGCACAGTTGAAGAGAAATGGGGTTTTAACAAAAATGCCTATGCCTAAGCCTACGCTTAGAGAAGTAAAAAGTGGCCAAAAAGTGAAAAGCTACCCTTGACCTTGCGCTTGGACCTACGTTCAAAGTGTAGGGGGGCTACGCTTTAAGCGTAACCTAGCGACGACTAAAATTCTGCTGATTTTTGTTATGATGTCCATTTTGTTCCTAGTTTGATTCTATGATGCGTGGACCGACTCTTATACCTTGGTATACGTGCAATACAAATAATATAGATCAGAGATTAGAGTGTTGCGGAGTTGGATGTAAAAATTAAGAGAAAATACAAACTTATTGTTTTCCTCAGTTATGGTCTATAAATCCCAAGGTCTTCTGCACATGAGAGGCAGCCTTTAAGTCATTTCAAGATCTCTGCAAGTTTTTTACAAATTCATATTCTTCTATAGAGATAGAGATAGAGATAGAGAGAGAGAAAAATCATTGAGTGATAGATAGTGAAGACACTCTTGAAGGGCCTTTACAACCTTGTCCAGGTGAATATGATACCATGCAACAAGAGGAAGTTGTTGAATGAGTAAATATAGAAGATGTGCAAGGACTCGTTGAACCAAGATCTTCAGGTGATATTGATTTTTACTCTTTATCAAGGCCTAGATTATGGATATGGCTAGCGGACTATTCTCGAGATAGACCATCTGGTTTATTTGAGATGAATTATACTTATGCAAATGAAATTTGTGCAGCGCCAGGGATTGGTGAGACGAGTAGACAAAGTCCAAAGGAAACAGTGTCAGTTGCCTAACAAGGTGAGAGAGATGAAACAAAGATTGAGACAGAGAATATGGAAGCTAGGGTGGATGTGTCAGAAGGGAACATGGAAAGAGATTCACTAAGACAGATAGCTAATAGCGAAGAAAGACCATGGGAGGAAAATATCGAGCTTCTTGGGCAGGTGATACATGGCAATGTGGAGGAGTTACAAGAGAATGTAGTTGTGGACAAAATAAAAACAAAAATGAATTAAATACTTACTCCTGATTCTGGTGCTAAGGATGTTCTTGAATTCGAAGAAAGCGAGAGTGAAAAAGGGGAATAATTGAATCAAGTAATCGGGGGAGAGAATCCAAATATAAACCATGTGGGAGATTAATGAAGCAAAATAGGATGTGCATGAGAATAATGATAAAGAACTTGCAGAAGGAGTGCCGTATGGAGGTGTTGGTCAAAATCAGTTTGACCAAGAACTCGAGATTGACGTGGAAGAGGTAGGTTCAGTACAAATTTCAGTAGTACGAGGTAGAGAACCGTCGCTAAGTGAAGTTACAGTATCACATGTGTAAAACTTGAATGGAGTTAGAATTGGTGCAGAGTGTGTAACTTTGCTAGAGACTGCTATGTCTCAGCGTCCAGACGTAGCTGCTCTATTGGAATCGAGAAATGTGTTTGTAAGACGAGCAATGTATGAATGCCTCGGTCGAATTATGCAAATATTGAAATTTGTATCATGGGGACAAGGTTCAGAAGCTAAAGTCGATAAAGGAGAATTACTAATAGATGAATTACAGCGTTTAGGGATGAACGTGACATAGCTACAAGATTATTTTCTAATAGCTCAAGAAAGTTTGGGATGGCCACAACTAGAAGCAAAAATTGAAGCGTCAAAACAAAATTTGGACGCAGCAAAACGACAAGTTGAAGAATTGGAAAAACAACATTCAGATCTAATGTTAGAAATGGCACAATTGGATGCGAAAATAAAATCCTTAATGCGTTATGATTAAGAGATGTAATAGTAATAGATAAGAAAAGAATGCAATATTTTGAAAAAATGAATAGATTTGTTGATGTTTGTTACAGAATTTTATAGTAAAAAATTATAGAGAATTTTATAGTAAAACTTCTAAAAAATGCGCCTCGTGAGAGGACTTGGATAATTTTATAATAAAATTCTAAAGAATGTGCCTCATGAGAAGACTTATGAAATTTTATAGAAAAATTCTAAAAAATGTGCCTCGTGAGAGGGCTTGGGTAATTTTGTAAGAAAATTCTAAAAAATGTGCTTTGTCGGAGGACTTGGGGAATTTTCCAATAAAATTCTAAAGAATGTGCCTCGTGAGAGGACTTGGGGAATTTTTATAATAAAATTCTAAAAAACTTGCCTCATGAGAGGACTTGGGGAATTTTATATTAAAATTCTAAAAAATGTACCTCGTGAAAGGGCTTGGGAAATTTTATAGTAAAATTATAAAAAATATGCCTCGTGAGAGGGCTTGCTGAATTTTATAGAAAATTTTAAAGAATGTGCCTCGCAAGAGGGCTTGGGGAATTTTATAGTAAAATTCTAAAAAATGTGCCTTGTGAGAGGACTTGGGGAATTTTATAATAAAATTCTAAAAAATGTGCCTCGTGAGAGGACTTGGGAAAGTTTAAATTAAAATTCTAAAAAATGTGCCTCGTGAGAGGGGTTGGGGAATTTTATAATAAAATTCAAAAACATGTGCCTCGTGAGAGGACTTTGGGAATTTATATAATAAAATTCTAAAACAATTCTAAAAAATGTGCCTCGTGAGAGGACTTGGGGAATTTTATAATAAAATTCTAAAAAATGTGCCTCGTGAAAGGACTTGGGGAATTTTATAATAAAATTCTAAATAATATGCCTCGTGAGAGGACTTGGGAAATTTTATAGTAAAATTCTAAAAAATATGCCTCGTGAGAGGACTTGGGGAATTTTATAAAACAATTCTAAAAAATGTGCCTCGTGAGAGGACTTGGGGAATTTTATAATAAAATTCTAAAAAATGTGCCTCGTGAGAGGACTTGGGAAAGTTTAAATTAAAATTCTAAAAAATGTGCCTCGTGAGAGGGGTTGGGGAATTTTATAATAAAATTCAAAAACATGTGCCTTGTGAGAGGACTTTGGGAATTTATATTAAATGTCTAAAAAATGTGCCTCATGAGAGGATTTGGGGAATTTTATATTAAAATTATAAAAAATCTGCCTCGTGAGAGGGCTCGAAGAGTTTTGTAGAAAAAAACTTTATAAGAGGGTCTCGAGTGAGGGCTTGAAGAGTTTTCTAGAAAAAAACTGTTGTAAGAGGGTCTCGAGGGAAGACTTGAAGAATTTTGTAGAAAAAATTCTAGAAGAGGGCCTCAAGGGAAGGATTGATGAATGTTATAGTAAATAACAAATAATTGTAGGAGTATGTTTTAAGAATATAAGATAACGAAAAGAGAAAAGAAACCAGCTAAAAAAATACAAAGTAAAAAAATATAATAATTTACAACAAAAGCTTAGTGGATCCGTCAGTGTTCACAAATATACATCAGAAAAATAGTACACTGAAATACATATCAGCAAAAGAAAGGTTTAAGCCAAACTATGTTGATTGGGCCGTGTGTTTCTTCATCATCCTGAAGGGTGTAATAACAGTTAGAATGCACCGATTTGATGACTAACGGGCCAGACCATTTAGGAATAAATTTTGGTAAAGGTAAACATTGCATGATATGCTTAGCAGTACGCATAACAAGATCACCTTGCAGAAAATAATGAGGGTGTACTTGCAGATTATGTGTACAAGTCATATGGGATTGATAAGCAGCGAGATGCACAATAACACGAGCCCGTCGTTCTGCCAGAGATTCAATGGTCACTGTGGGATCTTGATGAAGATAACTTTGAGTTGTAAGACCAGTAGAAGGGATTGCTAGTTCCACAGGTAAAACTACCTCAATGACATATACCAAAAACAAATGGCGATTGGCCAATAAAGCGCTTGCAAGACGTTCGATAAGCCCAAAGAGCTGTAGGAAGATAGTCATCCCACCCTTGATAATGCTCCTCTCAATTACGATTGAGAATACGTAATAAGTTCTTATTCGTGGCCTCAGCTTAGTCATTACCCTGTGGGTAGTATGGAGAAGAATGATGATGTTTTATAGCATATGATTGTAAGAGTTAATGAACAGGCTGATTGATAAACGGTGTACCATTATCCGATAAAATGACCACGGGGATGCCAAACCGACAAACAATATGCTATTTGATAAATGTTTCAATAATAGGACCCGTGGCTCAACGGAGTGGTATTGCTTCTACCCATTTGGTGAAAATATCAGTAGTTGTAATAATCCAAATATGACCCTGAGAAACAGGATGAATGGGACCTATTAGATCAAGCTCCCATATGTGGAATGGCCATGGTGGAGCAATTGGATGCAAAGGATTAACAGGTTTGTGAATTAGATGCTCAAACCATTGGCAACGTAGATAAGATTGGGAATGTTTCCTACTATCTACTTCCATAGAAGGCCAGTAGTAACCATAACTAACTAACTATTGAATTAGCTTATTAGATCATTGATGCTCGATGGGATGAGACTCGCTTAATGCTTCGAGTGATTCTGGTATAGAAATGTAGTGTAGAGGCATACCCTATACAGTATGGCGATACAACTAATTTTTTTGAATAGTGAATCGATTAGCATGATGTCAAATCTGTTTGCATTGATACAAATCATCAGGAAGTACTCCCTGAGAAAGATACAGAATGTATGGCAAATGCCAGTCTCGTTCCTCGACCACAGTGGCTGTAAACTTTGAATCAGGAAAATCTGGAAGTGAGAGAGCTTGGCATTTGGAACATTAGCATTGCAGAATGTTAGCATCAACAGCCATAGTAAGCCAGTAATAACCATGTCTTTGCAAAAGTTGATAGAGCGATACTGGAATAGGACATTTTGTGATATGGATCTCGTGGAGGAGTTTTTTTACTTTCGAGCAAAGATACTGCTCGAGTCAAAGGACCTTCAGGAAGACGATGATAGAGATGGCCTTGCAGAATAGTAAAGTGTTCTAATTGAGTCTAGGAATTATACCCTTTGATTTCCAGGGCCAGACCTTATTAGGTTCAACCTTTACTACTAAGCTTGGGTAATAGATAACAATAAATATAATAATAATAGTGTGTGCAAATAAGCCCTTAAAGTTGACTTAGTTTTACATATCGCAAGTGCACAAATCAATTTATAGTATAGTACCAATGAGATAGGGTATATCGAATCCATAGAGACTAATGATTTTTCAACTCTTTTATAAATATTATGACTAAATTATTAAGGATAATTTGTTTGTTTGGTTTCTATAACTAATGAACATAAAATAAATATGATAGATAATTGGTTTTGGCTGTGAACAATAGAGATAAAGATCTAGGGTATTTCTAACTCCACCACTAACCATATAACATATCCTCTAATTCATTCAATTGTAAAGGGCGGTCCATCATATGCGAATCAGATATAGGGTCACAAACATTGGCAAAACCCTAATCCCAAAAAAGGAACAATTCATCCATCATTGGCATAAGCCATCTCTAATCAAGCTTAACTAGTACATGCATCTACTCTAAACTACTACTACTAATACAAATTAAAAGCACGTCACTAGTTATTCCTTTCAAGCATGATCTGTCTAAATCAAGATTACATGTTAATAACCACTATTATGTAGAAAATCATGAGTTAAACATCCATGTTCTAGCCCATTTTGAATAACCATGATTGTGTAAGATAAAACATTCATCCAAGCTAAGACAAAATATAGAATAAACATAAAATCTTATATAAAATGAAACGTAATCACTTATCTACTCAATCATCACATACGTGTCCTTCAGTTTTCCCTTATATAATTGAAAATAAGAAATAGTCTACATTACTTGGCTAGGATTTGTTAAAAATCCTAGATACCTATTTAGTTCTTCATGGTAGTGGCAGTCTGAATCGTTGATGTAGACGCGCCCTTCATGGTTGTTCTTCTATCAATCTCTTTGTCACGCCCCAAATTTCCAAAGACTCCCGAACCGGGACATTCGAGAAATCTGGGTCATGATCCATAAAATGAGCGACCAATTAAGATGCTAAACAACCATAAACCGAATGGAATCTTATTAACAATAATAATTCCATACACAACAAAGCGGTAGCTAAACCAAATGATACACAAGGCACGTCTAGGTGCCGAAACAATACATCTCTACAATGATGCAACAATACCAAATACAAGGAAGGGATAGGCCAATAGACTGGCTCCCAAGAGATACAACATCTATGGTCCCAATACAGGGAACAAGCAAATGAAATAGAAGGACCAACTCTACATATTAACGTCCCAAATCCCGCAATAGCATCAGTGCCACGAGCCATCCTTCACTCCAAGTTGTCCATAGCCAAAACATTTCCAGCAAACTGGTGGTGTAAACCACCAGGTATACCACTGCCGGGGTGAGCTCATTGAGCCTCATAAGAGAAAGAAATCGGAACTGTCACATCCTACGACCATTCAAGTCGAGTGCAAACCAACCCAAGTACATGTTTCTAACCTAGGTCAATCAAATGTCCCACATGACAATCACACCAATACGAGATCTTGGAAATACATTCCCCTAGTCCCCTACCATGCATCAACAATTAGGGCAACTATCACATAGTGAAACTATATCACAACAACATGTAATAACTCACACCTATATATATATACATATAGAGATATACAACCAATACAAGATACGTAATACAGACCCCCTCATAGAGCACTACGACTTGTACCTATCAATCCCAGACTGAAAATTAACACAACACCATCACCACAACACTATCACCAAGTCACGGAAGAAACACTCCTATTCATAACACTCCAGAAAGGATAACACTCACACTTCCTAGGTCATGAGCATACTGAGCTCCAAAACCTCAAATCAGTATCCACTCATACTATCAATCACCTCACATGTCACTACTGACATCCGTAAACCCAACACTATGGTAAAATAATCATATCAACCTAAGGTAATTCACAAAGGTTTCCAAACAACAAAAGGAAATGAAAGGGATTGAATAACCCCTCACACCGACCACTCAAAGGTCACATGTTCGCCCAAGGGTAAAATAGTCAATTCAATGGCAAAATTGTACTTTCAATGGTTACCCCACCTATTTATACATATCTTGAAGCATAGAAACAAACGAAACCGAATTCAAAGCCCCGACACGAGAGATATGAATTTTTGAAAATGACATTGGACAACTCCGACCAAAACAACAAGTTAAAGTACCCCTATTTCACCAAGGGTAAAATAATAATTTCAAATACAAATAAATGATTTTAAATTTTATATCAAATATTTGGACATAGGTCAGGCCCTAGAAAGAAACGGGACCTCAATCAAAGCCACGAGTCGATAAATATGCATTTTTGAGAACGGTATCGGACAACGCCGATATAAATGGAAAGTTGAAGTACCCCTCTTTCACCAAGGGTAAAAAAGTCATTTCAAATGTAAATAAATTATTTTAAATTTTATCTATAAATTTTGAACCTAGCACAAGCCATAGGAATAAACGGGACCTCAATCCAAGTTAAGAGGTGAGAGATATGAATTTTCGAAAACGGTTGAAACATGGCTGAATTTACCCAGTTAACTACGCAGGAGGTTGTAGTCGACTACACAGGGCTTTAGTTGACTAAACCAAGCCTTTAGTCGACTAAACAAGGAAGAAGATTGCCAAAATGTTCCGGAAATGAAGATTTGAAGGCTTAGTCGACTACAAGAAGGCCTTAGACGACTACATGGGTCCTAAAAGTTGAAAAACTGGCCCGAAACCACTTTAAACCCGTATAAAACACTAAGGATAGTCTCGAAACTATTAGGGAACTTTTAAAATGATAAAAAAAATATCATTTATCTCGGTTTAGTTTTATCAAAGACATTTTCTTAAAAATCCGTTAATCTAACTGTCTTGCCCCCGGTATCCGTTTTGGACACCACCGACCTCCAAATGTCAAAATCTTTTATTTCGTGACTTTAAAGTCATTTCAAAATTCAAAGTTTTTGTCAGCATCACAGGGGTAGGAGAAAACGAATTTTTCAATTAAAGACCGAATAGACTGAAACGCAAGTCTTATGAAAAATCCATTTTCGGGAAACAACCGAAACCAACGGAAAAACCAAAGCGTATTTCTAGATGCTCAAATGGAACAAATGAATGAAGAACCGAAGTTCAAAAGCGACTCGAAGGAAAAGGGAAAGTGACTATACACAAGGCACTAACTCTAACCCAACCACACTTCGCTCCACATTCAAACTCACAAACCCTATAACGACTTAACCGAGAATGACCACAACTCCGATGACATTCCATTCCTTAAGATCGCTAAAGCGAACTTAGTGGCCTTTGCCACAGAACCAACTAGTTTCAACAAAGAACCCCTTCCGATTCTTTCAAACCTCAATTTCATATTCGAAACCACATCACCTAAGTTTCTAACATAATCCATTGACCATCAATACACAATTGACTTGATTTATTCATAACCTCATCTATCATAACCGAAACATCAATATCACGATTTACGTCACGTTGCTACACTAACGCTAACTATACCTCAACACTATCAACCTTCCTTCTCAAGGCTTCAACTCATCTCAACTTCAATAGCCACAACTGACTTTACTTCTCACAAGAAAGTCCTTAAACCAACTTATAACCCCACCTAAGGGCATATAAGCACCCAACAACAAGTATAAATATTCATCTCATTTTATACTTAAAAACAAGCATGCAAATCATATTCTCACATTATTAAATTCCACTTGAGCATTTTAATAACATA
The DNA here is from genome assembly GCA_963922005.1 of Cornus suecica. Classification (NCBI taxonomy): domain Eukaryota; kingdom Viridiplantae; phylum Streptophyta; class Magnoliopsida; order Cornales; family Cornaceae; genus Cornus; species Cornus suecica. Next base: position 19,446,811 of record OY998244.1, read on the forward strand.
TGAATTATATCGCAAAATTCACATTAAACATGCTCCTCTATCACATTGAATAATTTCAAGATATACATGTCAAAGGCAATCAAATAAATGCTACACAAATGCAATGTGACCCAACACCACCCGTGCTACACACATGACCACACACCTCATGGAAGAAACCTCATGAAACATATTTTGCCCAACACAGGTTAACGAATACGCACTCTACCCATTCACAATGAGAAAATAGTACCGCACTAATTCTTCCCAAGTGATTTTGACACTTCTCACTTTCAACAAGGAAGGCGGTTACACGAGACGACTAGTGACTAAAGATTCGTATACCGAATGCATGAGACGACCCGCGACTTCGAGAATGACATGAATCACCCTATACCCCATTCCCGGACTCATTATTTCCGTAGGTTGGGAACACCCCCTGACCAATTGTTACGACGATTTGACACAAGACTACTCACCCATGGTTACACGACCGGGCGTAGCCCAACACCAATTGAATTCTCAATACCGAAAGGTGAACACCATATGCACTATGTCTCAATAGACCCATGCATCACATAAATATGTATCACATCATATTTATAACAACATTCTCAAAATGTCCACATGAATGTTTTTCACAATTCAACATGCTTTTAAATTTCATTTAAAGCAACTATCAACAAAGGTACTTTTTCATGCACCACTCATGATCCTAAATCATTAAATTATCCTTTAATACACAAAGATAACTTTACCTTCCATTTAACATGTTTTTAGTGCAATTGAAGCATTTAAATTTAAAAGGATACATTCTCATACACAACAATGTTCCAAACCATCAAGTTATCCTTTAATTCACAAGGAAAATAATTTCATTCTATTAAACATGTTCTTGGTTCAATTAAGCAAGTTTTCACATATCTCAAGCATGACATGAAATCCTAAAATACCTCAAAGGTACTAACCAAAAGAACTAGCCTAATCTCATTTCAAGGCTACCTCCCTAACACCCATATGTACATATGTATAATTACACTTACACATATACACCACAATACCCACATATATATCCACATATATATAGGCATACAAGCATACTTGCATATAAGAAATCTCAAGAACAACCATATAAATAGCATGCTTCATAACCCTATTCAATACCATCAAAAGTATTCCATACACAAAGGTTAAGTCACATAACATGCTCAAACCCTAACTTAATATTTTCAAGGATACACTTAGCAATTTCATTTTATGGCTAGGAATCCTAGAATCCAATTCACCCTACTACACAATCATAACATGGCTAGTTAGAAAGTTTCCCCCTACCTCTTGAAGAGCAAAGCACAACAACTACCAAGCAAAGCCCATAAAACCCTAGCTTTTCCCCAACCGAAATCCAAGGAGCAAACCAGTGGAAAGCTTCACCATGGACTCCTAACCATGAATCTAACTCCAATACAACAGGAAAACAAGATTCATCAAATGTTTTATAAAGAAACCCTAAACTAGGGTTTGAATGGAAAATACACAAGGATGGAAAAACACTTACCACTTTTTGGCTCAAACCAAAGAGAAGGACACTATGAACATCTTCTATATTGATGGCCACAACAAACTCCCAACTTAGGGTGATGAATTCCACCCATAAGTGGAGAAGAACAAAGAGGGAGAAAGAGGAGAGAAAATGGAGAATAATAGGTGAAGTCTTGCAAAGTGGAAGACTTGCAATGTGTAGAGATTTCCCACTCACACCTCTCACCATCCAAGGGTCCAAAATAAAGATGGGGAAAAAGGAAATGAATCCAATGGCTAGGAATAAGTCTTGCCATTAGAAGACTTATTACACCACTCACAAAACCATTAATTTGTCAAACAAGGCATTATCATCCAAGGGCTTAGAATGAAGATGTGAATGAATTAAACATCCAATGGTTGATAAAAATTATTGCCAAGTGAAAGACCAACAATAATGGATTATTGTAATTAAGTGTCAACCAAATAAGACCTTATGATCCAAGGGTCTAAAATAAAGAGGATAATGAGATCAAGGGTTAGGAATGAGACACCACATGAAAAGTGGAAATGACCAAATTATTCCCAACTTAAGGTTAATTACAAGAGTGTCATCAAGCCTCTTAATTACCCTTATACCCCTTGTCATCCTCACTAATTACCAACCCACCATTCATACCCTAACACTTAGCCAATTCTCTACACTTTTCACTAAGTGCTCCAAATATGAAAATACTCATATACCCCTAGGTCCTTTTTTTCCCATAACCGTTTCAAAATATTCTCATTACTAACAACATGAAAATATAACAAGAAATTCACATAAGTGCTACACCGAACGTCTACACTAAACTAGGGTAACACAACACGATTGTTAAAGCTCCAACGAGAAAATGTTCCACGAACCCTCATAAACGAGAAAACGATCGTTGGTGAGACTCAAATCCATAAAGCCAGAAATGATATACCACGAAGTCGTCCCGTCAAGTCCAAAATATAAACGCAAAAAATTTACACATACCGAGAATACACAAGACGTCATGAATAAGTGACGTCACAAAAGTTAACACTTGGAAAAGAATTCCATAAAAGAGAAAGGAAAATGCGGGGCATTACACTCTTCCTCTTCAATATCTCTGCACCAAAATATCAAAACTATCTCTCAACCAAAGACTTTTCACTACAAGGGAGACCCCTCTCTTTTATAGAAAAATGGGCATCTCTGTTTGGTAATCTGATTGTTTCACCATTAAGTAAAGAATGTGTATTGTGATATATCATGAATAATGGTATATAATCTCATCAAATATAGTCAGTATTGCATACAAAATTGCCTAGAAATCATTCCTTGCTAATTCTAGTCGAAACGGGTTCCACAAGTGCATATACAATTTGCTGACTTGGCTGGCCGATTTTGGTCTTACCGAGTACTCGGTGAAGTTTCCACCGAGTACTCGATAGATCTAGGGTTGCGTGCAAACGCGCATAAGTTCGCAAAGCTCTCGGGTGATTTTTCTTTCTTCCGCGCAAGTTCGCGGACTTTCACGTTCACTTTACCGAGTACTCGGTGAAGGGTCTACCGAGTACTCGGTAGTTCTTCACCTTGAATTCTACATTCCATTTTATTTTGCTCCATTTCACTTCTCGGTTTCATTCCCCTTCATTCCTTTTTCATCATTGACTTATATTTTGGTCCTTTATCGGTCTTTTATCCATGGTTTCGGCTCTTGAACAATCTTGAGTTATAAATCCAGTTAATTCACCGAATTAAACTCGTTTTATATGACATGGCCTGAAATATCTTAAAACACAAAAACCGTATAAAAGCACCAATATAATGATACTCATAGACATAAAAATGTATGATTAGGAGCCTTAAATGTATGAAATTTGGCTCCTATTAAGCCCCCAAACTTCAACATTACTAGTCCCTTAGCAATCAATTCAATAAAAAAATTTCAAAATTAGTGATGATTGTATTTTTAGTACAATAAATTAAAACTAACTAACTAACCTTTTCTTTCGTGATGGTGTACGATTACACTTAGCACGTGTAACAAGTCTTTTAAACCCCTCAGCAATACCAAGTGGACGAATGAAGTCTCGTGAGAGTTAAATATATTACCCACAAATTCTTTCATTCTTCATTCTTGTATGCTCATGAAATCAAATAATCATTAATCATGTAATGCTACAATGTCGTCAGAATAAAATACATATAAGTTATCCCCACTCACTCATACATAATAATTTTCATGAATTAAATTTAAAAGAATGGTCTCAACAGTAGTGAAATAAACTTGTTAATTTCTATAGTCGATCCACATAGTCTTCCGTGTTTTTGTGAACATTCTCTATGGTAGACTAATCTCCCATCTTCAACTTCATTGATCAATCTTTGCCATGACACAACTTCAATATCTTTCATTTTTATCTCTTTTTGTCTTTCTCAGTCTCCGAACTTTTCAGTGAGGATTTTTAGTCCCAACCAACTGGGCCCGAGCTTCTTCCATGGGATTTATGTTAATTAGTTTTCTCCCCTTTTTACGCGAACAATGATATCGGTGATACCAAGGCCCGGTAACTCATATCGATGAACTACTTTTTACATTTTTATTATTTTTTCATATTTTTGTTTTCTCCATACTACTTTCTCATATATTTTTTCTTTTATTTCTTACTACTCCCCTTCTCCCCTTGTCATTGAAACAAAATTTATTTTTTCAACTGCATAGTCAAAGGTTAATAGTTGTCCCATAGAGAATATGTGCATGTGTTTATAGGTTAAAACTATCTTTTTCAGTTTCAATTTCACTTATCTATTCACTCATGTGGACTGATAAGTCCATTTTACATACATATTTTATCCCCAAATGTATATTTTTTAGTAGGTAAAACTATTTATTTTAATTAATTTAGAAGTGTAATAATGATAAGTGCACAAAACTTAATTTATATAATAAAATTGTTGAATAAATCATTTTCAATGTCATTAAATTACATCTACATTTATGTCTTTCATTTATAGGTGTAAAGTGATAAATGAATCAAATGCACATGGATGAAAGTTGGATGAATCAAATGCACATGGATGAAAGTTGGAAGATTCAAATGCACATGGGAAAAGAACAAAATGTGATGGAAAGTTATGTATATTCAAAGAAAAAGAAAAGAAAATAATATTTCATTTCTCTTTACAAGTTGTAATTTGATTCCAATATTTCTCTATAAATATGGATACATCTTGAAAAAGAAAAAAAAAGAAGAGAAAGAAGAAGGAGGAGAGCAAGAAGGACACCAAAGAGGAGGAGAATTTATCTTCAATTCCGGGTTTTATTGTTCTTACTTTGTTATTTTCTTTTTAAGCATGTGTAACTAAATCCTCAACTAAGGTTGAGGATGAAACCACCATTTATGAAATAAATTCCTTTTAGTCTTTTATCAATTTCTATGTGTATGGTTTAAATGCTTATGATTTTCGCTTCATAGTATTAATTGTTTTAAATTCCTTTCACTATAAATATCATGTATTTATAGTAGTTAAGAATTCTTATCACAATTAATCAAGCTTGGATTTGATGAGTTTATAAGTAAAAATCTTTGATCTTATGTGATCCATTAAATTGCATACATATGATGCTTAGAATTTTACACTTTAAAGCGAAGGAAAATCAATTTCTTGAAAATATATTTCATTAGTGTGTTATTGTTAAATCTTAAGAAAGTAATAAGATTGATTTCTAAATTACTACTCTAAAATTGGAATTGATAAAAGAATAATTAGAAGTTTATGGATTAGTGGTGGTGGATTCCGATACCTTAGTATTTTCTCCCTATTATTCTCACTTTAATTATTTGTATTTCGATATTGCATGTTTAGTATAAAAATCACTTCAAAAAACAAACTTTGAGAAACTAGGTTAGTTTTAGATTAATTTGAGTTTAATTAAGTTCTCTTTAAAGCATTCCCTTGGATTCGACCTCGTTCTTGCATAACCTAAACTACAATTGATTCGTGCACTTGCGAGTAATATTTTAAAACACACCATGGACCACATCTTAAAATTTTATTTTAATCAAACTATTACATACTTATGAGTGGGGTAGTTGTATACACGCTATCTTTCTATTCATAACATGTACACAAATTAACTCATATTTGACCTCAATCACATATTTCGAATGAAGAATTTAATAAAAAATTTCAAAATTTTCAATTTTTTTATTTTTCTTATTCCCTTAAAACATTAACAAATAACTAATTCCTCCTCCCCTCCCCCCCCCCCCCCCCCCCCCCAAACTTAAAGCGAACCATGTCCTCATGATTTAAAAATAAATAAAGGAAGAAATTGTTACCGCCCTTAAACTATAATTCCGTTTTTTGCATTGTAGTGCTCGTATCTCCCCCAAATTTGTTTTGAATGATCTATTTAAAACATAAAACACTATGCAATACCCAAGGTCATATCAAGTAGAGAGATAATATTAAGTAAACTAAAAATATTAAACATGAAGCATAATTTCAAGGGAATAGAATTTTATTAATAAAAACACACATGATTTGGCCTTAGGGGCCTACAATCCTATTAAACTCAAAATTGCAGAAAAATAAAATAAAATCAAAAGATAAAACCAATCCTAAATGGATTTGGTGGAAAAACAATAAAACAAAATAATAATGCTTAAAAATAAATTCTACATCCATTCCCTTATTCCTACGAATTTTCCTTGTATTCCATTCTATCCACATTCAGTAAAGTCATCATTCCATGTATTGAATACCTTTGACCACCACTTTCTTAGCTCATAAAGGATGATCTTCCAAAGAATTGATCATAATCAATTTTCTTAGGGCCCGTAAGCATAAGTTCATTAGTGGCATCCAAAAATTCACCCAAATGATCTTCTATTAGTGTCGTGATGAGGAAAGAAAAGAACAACTTCACATCCGTATGTATTGAGGCGCATGATTTTTGCTCAAGAGTGTGCTAACACTCCATCATCTTATCATAAATTAATTCTGAGATAGAAATCCAAAATCCATTCTTAAAGCAGTAGAGCGTATACACCATCTCTCGATTTAAATATCGATCTTTATCCTTTGGACATGTTTGCTTCTCCAACATCCCATCAATATACCAAAGCTTTGGATCTAACTCCGTCTTTGCTATACAAAATTGAGTTGGTGGGTTTTCCATCCCATCGCAAATCTCCCTAACCATATAATGAAAGGACGGAATAGGATGTGGAATAAGTCAAAACTTACCGTTAAGATCGAATGGAAATTCATGAGGAATTCCCCATGCCTTCGCATTAGCCTCAAGAGTCACTTTAATGGACCTTGAATTGTAGCGTATAGTTGTACGTGCGATCAAACCTCCTTCTCCTTGAACATCATACCTCATATTGTAGTAAAAAACACGCACAATATTACGAAAAGCTCGTAGATTCACCGGCTTGTAAAGCTTCTCTAATCGTTGCTCCTTGAAAGATCGATTCGTTATGATCTCCAATGAGTCATACGTGATGTGCTTATAGAATACACACTCGGACTTGATCTTATAATCATCAAGAGGGTCACCTTTTAGTGTAGCCTCCTTTATCTCCACTTTTGTCAAAATTTCAATAGCCATAATAGCTTTGCTAATGATTTTCTAAGAATAATAAATAAGGTGTGGAAGAATGAAGGGAAGAACCCTATATCTATAGATTTAAATCCAAGTCCTCTATAGGAGAGGAATGATTCAATTTCCAGCATAAATTTGTAATAGAAATTGTAAGAATGGAAATTTTTTGAAAAGGAAATAAGATTTAATAGAAAATTGTCCATAATTGAAAAAGATTTCATATTTATGGAAAAATATTTATAAAAATCATTCTTCTTATTATCATTTACTAAAACTATATATTATATTGTATAAGTCCGTCAAAATCCTATTTGGAAAGGAAAATCAAAATTTCATAATTACATAAATTGATTTTCGATTTTTAGAAAAATATAGTTTTTCCAGGACTCACCGAGTACTCGGTAGTTCTTGTACCACAAAAATAATTAATGTTTTTTTCAAAAACTCCTTTTTTATTTTTCAAATTATCTTAATTAAAAATTATACATAAAATATATATAATAGTCAGTATAAATAAATATATATATATATATATATATTTAAAATATTAGTTTTATAAAAGTAAACTAAATATTTATTATAAAATAATACATAAATAATTAAAAAGTTAGTGAAACATAAATATAAATAATAAATTTGTATAATAGTTTTTATAAAAATAGTTTTTATATAAGATAAACATTTCCCCCTAACTTATTTCTTTATATCTCATAATGAAAATATATAATACAAATAATTTGCTCGTTTTCAACAAAATATCCATTCTCATTAAGTTTTGACAGTCACAGGGAAATGGAGTTTCAAAACACAATAAAAATAAAATAAATAAATAAAATAAAATAAAAATGCAAAGTATAAAATATCGATTCACAGCTCGGCCTAAGGCAATATATATAATGAAAATCTATGCCAGCTTGTGATCGTACTCTCTAGATCTCTAAGACGGTGATGGTGGATGAGAAGTAGAGCCTGCGCCTAATCGATCCATAATGGCCTAAAATCCACTAGTCATCTCTGCCTGCTCTTTCTCGATCCTCTCCTGATAGGCTACTATATCGTCACATCGCTCCTCCACTTTTTTCATTATTACTTCTTGATTTGCCACAAGTGTCAAGTATTTCTCCTCATTCATCGGTATTTTCTCTCCTTCCATATCCTCCTTGCGTAGCTTAGTATCATGTTATGCCAACTCAAGAGCTCAAAATATTTTGGCTTGTACTCGTTCTTCCCTACCCTCTCCATTGGCACATTATGATCCTTCATCAATTTCATAGCTAAGGTCGGAAATGGAACCGCATATGATAGAGCATCAATTTTGGTAGAATCGCTCATATCGACCCATGTTTCATAGATGTTCATCCAAATAACCTTTGGAATTGAAATCCAATGGTCTTTCACAAAGGCGTATAAAGCTTTTTGGAAAATCCCACTACGCTCACTACTATAGCCTTGTGGATGTGCTTGCTAACGAATAATAGTATCAACTATCCACATCTTTAGAACATAATGCTTCTTTGTCATACACGTCTTGTACTTATTCCCAAACCTTCTATTAGTGACATCCTTTACAATGAACTTAGTTTTCGGAAAAGGTCGGGGTAACGCCAAAAGTGTATCTTTAAGATGGTCGGGGCACACATGTGGAATACCTTATGCTTTACTAATTGATGCCGGCATAATTGAAATAACCTTTCCTTTTACCTTCATCTCCATCATTTTACCCCACTCTCCACCCACGTCTATCATGTTAACCCGAAATTTATACAATAATGTTTTACTTATATGTGTTGATGCGAGTCACAACAATGGCTCTAACCCCCTTGTCTTAATACACCTTATCCCCCAATAAGCTACTTCATCATTCTCAAAATCGAAAATTTTTATAACTCGCTAGACATTAAACCCTCTTTCAATGGCCTTCTTCACTAGTTCTTTAATTGGTGATTCATTCTCGGCCTTGTCAGATGATGACTGTGATGAAGTAGGAGAAACTTGTATTTTACTTGATTATTGCGGTGGTTCGTGGTTTCTTTTTCGGAGCCATGAGTCTATTCGCACATTCTATCGAACACTTAAAGTGTGGTGGCAAGAGAGGTCATGGTTACTTGGCTTCTATTAGAGTTTTACTACCAACAAATTACCCTCACAAGGTTCTCTAAAGTTTCATCAATCACAAAGAACCCTATCTTAGAAGATGTTTTACTTCCCTTCTTTAGAATATTCAAAGAGATGAAGAGAAACTTGCAAAAAGATGTTCAAATATTTCTATGGTGTAATTGAGCAGGATTAATCTTGTGTCATGTCTAGTTTCAAGGTTTATGATGGATAACGAAAAATCGCAACATGTTTCTGGCAATTCCCCCCATCTACTAATTTAAGTGTGGAGTAAAGAGAGTTTTTGGTTTGGGAGAGAAAGAAGAAAAGTGAGAAGAATGAAGTATGTTTCATCTTTATCACTCCTGCTCCACCGAGTACTTGGTGGGGATCCTACCAAGTACTCGGTGGTTCTTCTCTATCGAATTTGAATGCTTTCAAATATCTTCTCGTGGTACCGTCTCTGATCTTAAAACTAAAGTAAATATCTATAAAAACAAATATAATATATAAAAAAATAATCCTAATGATAGAAACTCATTCAAGAGAACACGAACTCTCCTGAATGGTGCCACTTTTTAACATTGTTGGCCCGACATTCGTAGTTTTTATTAATCGTTATCATAAGTGGGATCTATCAGATCGATAGATTCCACACATCCTATCTTGGGGTTAAATTATACGCATCTTTTTAGTCATTGACCATTTACCTTAAATCTTTTACATTTCTTTGGATCCTCTACTTCCACAACTCCGTAAGGGAAAACAGTAATTACGTTATACGGTCTGTCCCACCTTGAGCGTAGTTTTCCAGGAAATAATTTTAAATGAGTATTGAACAACCATATTTTTTGACCATGCTCTAAGGATTTTCGTCGAATGTTTTTATCATGAAATGCTTTCGTTCGTGTTTTATATATTCGTGCATTTTCGTATGCATCATTACGAATTTCCTCAAGTTCATTAAGTTGAAGTTTTCGATTAGAGCATCTTTCTTTTAAATCAAAATTTAATCTTTTAATGGCTCAATATGCCTTGTGTTCTAATTAAATAAGGAGATGACAAACTTTTCCATAGACTAAACGATATGGTATAGTTCCTATTGGCATTTTATAAGTTGTCCTATATGCCCACAACGCATCATTTAATCTTGTTGACCAGTCTTTTCTATCAGTTCGTAATGTCGTTTCTAGGATTCGCTTGATTTCCCTATTTGATACCTCAGCTTGACCACTTGTTTGGGGATGATATGACATACCTACTTTGTTTGTAATGGAATATTTAAGATATAAACTATTCATATAACGATTACAAATTATTTTCCATTATCATTGATTATTGCTCGTGGTATACCAAATCGAGATAAAATATTAGATTGCAGGAATTCAATTATAGTTTCATAGTGTCTACTTTAGCTGATGTTACTACTTTTATCCATTTCGAAACGTAATCTACCCCAACAAGTATATATAAATTATTGTTTGACAATGGAAATGGTCACATAAAATCTATCCCCCAGACATCGAATACATCAATTATTAAAATTGGGGATAGAGGCGCCATATCTCTCCAAGAAATTGAACCTAATTGTTGGCATTTGTTGCATGCCTTACAATAATTGTAAGAATCTTTGAATAAGGAAGGCCAGTAAAATCCACTTTGTAATATTTTAGTTGTTGTCGTTTTAGCTCCAAAGTGCCTTCCACAAGCTAATGTGTGACAGAATTTTAAGATACTTTGTGTTTCATTCTCAGGAACGCATCTCCTAATTAATTGGTTAGAACAATATTTAAATAACTCGGGATCTTCCCAAATATAGTATTTGGCTTGACTAAAGAATCAATCATTTTTCTTGTTTAGACCATCCTGGTGGTATTTTATTGGTAGCCAGGTAGTTGACTATGTCAGCATACCAAGGTATATTATTAACTGCGTTAATGTTGCATACTGTATTGACACTATCAGTCTCAGATTGTGTTGGTTGCTCTTCTTGTTCTATTATTAACAAGTCTATTGGCGCAGAAATTTATGGTGTATTCAAGGTGATAGGTAACGACTCTGTTCGTTTCTGCCATGATTCTTCGTATAATGTTCTTTTATAGCCGCGATGTTGTCAAGATTGGAATGTAATTGTTTATCCCAATCAATTTTTGTGAAATCTTCTCTTTCTTTAGACAACTCATCTTTTATATCCTCAAGTTGTTCTTCTGTTATTTGATCCAAAGTAAAGCAATTGTCAATGGTTGGACATTGACTATCATTTTCAAATACATTTAACTTCACTTTCATTTTTCCAAAAGATATATCCATAGCCTCTATTCTACAATTAATGAAAGCGTTAGCTGTTGCTAAGAATGGTCGTACTAAGATCACATGTATATGTTTCTTTGGACTATGGACAAGTTTTGTGTCTAAGATTATGAAATCGACAGGAAAATAGAATTTATCTACTTGAACTATCACATCCTCAACTATCCCTCTTGGTCATTTGATTAAGTTATCAGCTAATTGAAGTACAATCGACGTGGGGTTTAATTATCCTAATCCCAGTTGTTGGTAAACTGAATAAGGTAATAAGTTGACACTAGCACCTAAATCAAGGAGAGCTCTTCTCATTTCTTGGTCTCCAATTATACATGATATTGTTGGTGATGTTGGATCTTTATACTTTGGTGGTGTATCATTTATTAATAACGAACTTACTTGTTCAGTCAACACTATCTTTTTAGGTACCTTAGCTCTACTTTTACGCTTTTGCGTAAACAAATCTTCTAAGAATTTAGCGTAAGGTGGGATTTGAGATATGGCATCTAACAAAGGTAAATTGATCTTTATTTGTTTAAGCACTTCTAAGATTTCGTTCGTTTTTTCACCATGTTTGCCATAATAGCTGGATCCACTGAGACGTTGAGGAAATGGTGTTTTTGGCTCATATTCCTTCTCTGTAGGTTTCTTAAGTGTTTCTTTAATTGGTTCATCTTCTTTTGGATGTGGTGTTTCTTTGGGAATGTTTTCAAAAACTTTTTCACGTTTTAATTGTTCCTCAAATCTTTCATCTACTCTATTATCCATTTTCCTACCACTCCTTAAGGTTGTAATTGTTTGCACGGATTCATGAGTTGGTTCTTGTAAAGTTCCTAACTCAATCATACGTTGTCCTTTAGGATTGACCACTGGTTGACTTCGTAATTTACCCTCTTCTCTTTTGTTAAGCGTATTAGCTATTTGACTCATCTGTGTTTCTAATTTTGAAATAGCTTGAGAATGCGTTTGTAACAGTTGGGTATTAGCTTCAAGATTTCCAAGGGCTGCTAAAACTTTATCTTCAAAACTAGTTGATCTTGGTGGTGGATTAGTGTTTTGGAATTGATTTTGAAATTGAGGTTGATTTGATTGGGATAATCGAAATCCTTGTCTATTATTTTGGAAATTTTTGAGTATTATTGAATTGTCTTGGGATTTGGTTGAGATTTTGAGTACTGTTGTTGAATTGTCTTGGAATTTGATTGAAATGTTGAGTTTGGGTAGGATTTTCTACGTTTTGAGATTGATATGATAATAAAGGATGATTACGCCAACCTTGATTGAAAGAATTTGAGTAAGGATTATTATTGGTAAAGGTTGCGTTAACATCACATGGCGTTATATCTTCTTGAAACATTAGTGGACATCCACTAGCTTAGTGAGAGGGATCAGAACAAATAGAACAAACTTCTCTAGGAGTATTTGAGTGAAATTTAGAAATTTATCTAATTTTCTATTTATCTCAGCTACTTGAGCCAGAACGTCGTCCGTTCTTTCTATTTCTTTAGCAATTTCAATCCTTCGAGGGTTATTAAGCATTGATCTAGCTCTAGCTTCTGACGTATTTTGTAGTAAATTTTCACTCAATCGTTCGAATATTTTCCAAACGTCTTCGACTGGTTCTAATGCAAATGTTCCTCCACATGCGGCATCTATACAATGTTGTTGTATTTCTCTTAGGCCATGATAAAAATTATGCACCAAGTCATATTTTGTAAATTTATGATGAGGACATTTATCCAAGAGTTCTTTAAAACGTTCCCAAATTTCATGGAATTGTTTACCCGAAATTTAGGCAAAATTCATTATGGCTGCTTGGGTTTTGTGTGTTTTTCCCATTGGGTAATATTTATGTAAGAATTCTTTCTTAAGCTTCTCTCAATCAGTTTTCACCCGTTCTTCTAAACTAGTGTACCATTTTTTTAGCTCTTTCTTTGAGTGAAAATGGAAATAATCGCACACGTAAGGCATTAGTGGGTATCCCATTCATTATTCCACACATATTTAAAATACTAGTTTAATTTCATAATGAGATGTTGTTTCTCCTGGTTTAACAATGTTCGCTAGTGATTCAAAATTTGAATGTGTGGAATAATCTTTCAAAGAACCTAATGGTTGTACTTGAGGGTCGCCCATTTCGTTAAAATTTAATGTATCTTTTTTTAATCCTTTGTTTATTGGTTCTAAAGTTTTTACGATAAGTTCTATCAACTTCATGATCAAAAGGAGCAAGTTATTTAGATACGGAATGCAAACCGTCATACAATGATGGAACAATTTTATATAAACATAATAAACTAACTAAAACACAATAAAGAATAAATAAACAAAATAAAAGAGAAATTAAATAAGAAAATTAAAGATGAGACTTGTGCAATAATTTAAAGTATGCTAAAACTCAACAACGGTTCAGCCAAGCAATCATCACCATTTTTCTGGTTCTCTCTGCTAATCCCATTGTATCTGTCAAAAATCACAAAGTATTTTCTTTTAAAAGAAGAAAATAAAAATAAAGCAAATAAAATAATCTAGCTATAATAATTATGCAAAAGTATAGAAAATCGTTTAGTCCCCGGCAATGGCGCCAAAAACTTGATCGGCAGGGCCAGACCTTATTAGGTTTAGCCCCTACTACTAGGCTTGGGTAATAGATAACAATAATGATAATGGTAATAGTGTGTGCAAATAAGCCTTTAAAGTTGACCTAGTTTTACCTATCGCAAGTGCACAAATCAATTTATAGTATAGTACCAATGAGATAGGGTATATCGAATCTACAAAGACTAATGATTCATCAACTCTTTTATAATTATTCTAACTAAATTATTAAGGATTATTTATTTGTTTGGTTTTCTATAACTAATAAACATAAAATAAATATGATAGATAATTGATTTTGGTTGTGAACGATAGAGATAAAGATCTAGGGTATTTCTAACTCCATCACTAATCATATAACATATCCTCTAATTCATTCAATTGTAAAGAGCAGTCCATCATTTGCGAATCAGATATAGGGTCGCAAACATTGGCAAAATCCTAATCCCAAAAAATGAATAATTCATCCATCATTAGCACAAGTCATCTCTAATCAAGCATAACTAGTACATGCATCTACTCTAAATTACTCCTACTAATATAAATTAAAAGCACGTCACTAGTTATCTCTTTCAAGCATGGTCTATCTAAATCAAGATTACATGTTAATAACCACAATTATGTAGAAAATCATGAGTTAAGCATCCGAGTTCTAGCCCATATTGAATAACCATGATTGTATAAGATAAAACATTCATTCAAGCTAAGACAAGACAAGACATAGAATAAACATAAAATCTAATATAAAATTAAACATAATCACTCATCTACACAATCATCACATATGTGTCCTTCAGTTTTCCCTTATACAATTAAAAATAAGAAATAGTCTACATTACTTGGCTAAGGTTTTGTTCAAAATCCTAAATAGCGGTTTAGTTGTTCATGGTAGTTGTTGTCTGCATCGTTGATGGAGACGCGCCCTTCATGGTTGATCTTCTATCGATCTCTTCCTCTTCAATTTCTATACACCAAAATATCAAAACTATCTCTCAACCAAAGACTCTTCACTACAAGGGAGATCCTTTTTTTTTATAGAAAAAGAGGCGTCTTTGTTTGGTAATCTGATTGCTTCACCATTAAGTCAAGAATGTTTATTGTGATATATCATGAAAAATAGTATATAATCTCATCAAATATGGTCAATATTGCATCCAAAATAGCCTAGAGATCATTCCTTACTGGTTCTGGTCGAAACGGGTTCCACAAGTGTATATACAATTTGCTGACTTGGCTGGTCGGTTTTGGTCTTATCGAGTACTCGGTGAACTTTCCACCGAGTACTCGATATATCTAAGGTTGTGTGCAAACGCGCATAAGTTTTCAAAGCTCTCGGGTGATTTTTCCTTCCTTCGCGCAAGTTCGTGGACTTTCGCACTCACTTTACCGAGTACTCGGTAGTTCTTCACCTTGAATTCTACATTTCATCTTCTTTTGCTCTGTTCTCTTCTCGGCTTCATTCCTTTTGCATCCTTGACTTATGTTTTGGTCCTTCATCGGTCTTTTATCCATGGTTTCGGCTTTCGAACAATCTTGAGTTACAAATCCATTTAATTCATCGAATTAAACTTGTTTTACATGACATGGCCTGAAATATCTTAAAACACAAAAGTTGTATAAAAGCACCAATATAATGATACTCATAGACATAATAATGTATAATTAGGAGCCTTAAATGTATGATATTTGTCTCTTATCACCCTGTCCCTTGTTTAATTGAGTGATGAAAGGAATACGCTAATCATTCGAATCCACACCAGTTACAGGGGGACATACTGTTCGATTAGGACATTGCTGAATACGAATAGTACTTGGGGTAGCCGTTGAAGCTAATTTGGTGCCAAGAGTAGCAAGAGCATCGGAGAAACAATTCTAAGTGCGAGATACATGAGCAAAACCGAGTGTAGTGAATCGAGCTGCTAATCATTAAATGATTGTTCGATATGTTTCCAAATGAGGTTCATGAATAGCATAATGGCCAGTGACTTGTCGTATGATAAGTTCAGAGTCGCTAATAACATGCAGTCGAGAAATACCTCTATCTAAAGTAGTAAGAAGACCCAAAATTAGAGCTTCGTACTCAGCTTCATTGTTGGAGCATTGAAATAGTAATGTGAATGACTGAGGATAACTCTCATCATCTGAAGTAAGAACAATACCAGCACCACCTCTGGATGTTGCAGAAGAACCATCAAAACCGAGTGTCCAAGTATTCATAATAGCTGAGCAAGCAGTAGGTAAATCATCAAGAGGTAAATCGTCATGGAGCGGTTCATGGCCATCAACAGGAAACAGTACTAAGAGATCAGTGAGGGCATGTCCCTTAATTGTAGTGGGCAACTGGCAGACCAAATCAAATTTGGCTAACTGCAATAACCAACGAGTAACTCAACTAGACATGATAGGGTGACTTAACAGAAAATGATAAGGATCACATTTGGTGAATAGTTAAACCTCATGAGCCATGAAATAATGTCGAAACTTGTGTGCTGCAAACACGAGAGCTAAACAATGTATTTCAACAATAGAGTAACGTAACTCATCATCTCTAAGACAACGACTAAGATAATAAATGGGACATTCACCCTCATCAGTGTGCTGAGCCAACAATGCCCCAATGGATATAGAAATAGAGGTTAAATAAAGGTGAAGAGGAATATGTGGTATAAAGGAGATGCATAGTTTGTGGAGAAAGGATGAGTGTTTTGATTTTATCAAAAGCTTACTGGTGCACTGGCGTTCAATAGAATTTTAGAGTCGATTTGTCTTTAAGTAATGATCTAAGGGGATGGATTAACTCAGTAATTGCAAGGATAAACCGGCGAAGAAGGAGATCTTGCCTAGGAAACTCTCGAGTTGTTTGTGCGTTGTAGGAGTTGGCATGACTATGATTGCTTGGCACTTATTCTGATCGACATCAATACTTGTGCGATGAACAACAAAGCCCAAAAAATTTCCATGATCAACCCCGAAAGCACACTTTAAAGGATTCATGCGAAGCTGATAATCTCGACAACGAGTTAAGACCGTGCGAAGATGTACCAGATGCTCTATGTCCTGGTGAGACTTTACAATAAGATCATCCACATAATCCTCAACAACATTGTGTAACAAATCATGAAAGATAACTGTCATAGCACGTTGATAAGTGGCACTTGCGTTCTTGAGACCAAAGGGCATCACATTATAACAAAAATTCCCCAAAGGTGTTCGAAAAGTTGTCTTCTCATTATCACGAATATCCATGTGAATTTGATTATAACCATTGTAACCATCCATAAAGGAAAACATGGCTTGACCCGTGGTAGCATCAACGAGAGCATCAATAATGGGTAAAGGAAAATCATCCTTCGGGCAAGCCTTATTCAAATCTCTGAAATCAACACAAATCCTGATTTGATCATTCTTCTTTGGGACTAGGACCATATTAGCAAGCCAAGTTGGGTACATGATTGGACGAATGAAACCAGCCTTGAGTAAATTTTTAATTTCATTTTTGATCTGGAGTTCCATCTCTAGTCGAAAGGTTCGTGGTGCCTACTTCACTGGATGTGCAGATGGATGCACATTGAGTTGATGTGAGACAAGATTTCGATCCAAGTCAGACATATCTTCATATGTCCAACCAAAAATATCCTAAAATTCCTGTAATAATGAAAGCAGACTGTCATGATATGAAGAAGACAAATTAGCAGCAACATAAGTGTTGACCCAAGGTTTTTCACCATGGGTAAACATGATATTTTGATGATGACAAACATTGATGTGTGCCAATAAACAATTTAGGGCATTTTATAAATGTTCCCCCTATCAATATGCAATCAATGAATATTACAATAAAGCATATGCATAACCTTTGGGATTTCTTCCCCTATCACCATGCTTTAAATGATGTTTACACTTAAACATATAGCATGTGGTAATTTCAAGGAGCAAAGCTCCCCCTAAGAATGTGCATACAACATATACACATCAACTAATCTTTCTCCCCTTTTGACATCATCAAAAAGAATAGATACAATAAAGTACAAAGAGAGGATTATCACATCAAGATACATATATGAATTGTGATCATAGAATATATCAGTTGAAGTAACACAATCTCATATTGTGCATACATTTCATGAATATGCTTAAGATGATATCAACTTATAAACATAGTTTTGCATTCATAATGGCAACAAAGACATTCTAGCATGTGTAATCAATGATGACTAAATCATTTGCTTGCTTTTCATAGACAAATAGGATACATGATCAAAATAGATTTTCATATAATAAGTACATGTATCAAGTGAATGACTCAAATGCAAGTGATTTAATTCTCAAGTGTGTGTGTTTGAATGAAAGTTCAAATCATAAATATTCAACATACTATATGCAAACGAGAAACACACAATTACTAGTTTGGTATATTTCTACTTCATTTACTGGTGATTCAAGAGGCATATCCTCTCCCTCCTCAGGTGAGGGTATCCCATCTACTTCCATAGCTTTAGAGGCAATTATATATATATATATATATATATATATATCAATGGTATTTAAATCATCAAAGCCAACATAGCCCTCAAACATGTTAAAAATATCAAAGTCATATTGGATTCTCCTAAACCTTCTAGTTTTAATATCATCAGGGAATTGATAGAAAGCTCTTTCAATAGCACCACACCCTAAACTCTCTACCATTAACTGGAGTTCAATGAAGGACATCAAACCAGTGTCAACACCCTTATATTCTTTGATATCCCCCCCCCCCCCCCCCCCCCCCCCCCCCCCCCCCACACACACACACACACATAGACAGTATTAAGTTCATGATCAAAATAACCACCATAGTGTAGCACTAAGTTATAAAACACATCCACCTAAAACAAAATAAATTTAAACCTTAGTGATTAAAAGTTTCACTTTCAAAGTATAACCTTAGAAATTTTGACAGCCTAGTATTCCAATGAGCCTAGTATTTAAACTGTACAAAATGATTCTGCAATTCCATGTATTTGCAAAGACAGTATATGATTATGAAAGTACAAAAACATAAATTTTAGGATTACCATTATGATGGAATGATGCAAAGGTTCAATAACTCCACAAGAGACAGCCTTCCTTTTGTCTCCAATACCTAGCAACAATAACTCCAAATTGTACAGCTTTGAACTAGTCACTTTGTCTGCAACATTAAACACAACTAATATACAAGAGCTTTGCTGGAAAATGGCGCCAAACCAAGGTCATATTTGCCGCCCAAAACAGAGTTGTCACTCCAGTGAACAACAACTGAAACAAAGAGGGAGATAAGGTGGATTGGGTATGTGTTGTCACTTGTTCATTGGTTGTTTAGGATTGCACTGCCATGTCACCAAAATACAAGCTCAAAGTTGGTTTTTCCTTCATGTGTATGGCCAAACAAGGCCTTGTTTCAGCAAGGGTATTACTGTCCATCAATTTTGGCTTAACGGTGTTAGAGCACAGTTTGTTAAACTGCACAGAAAGCATAGTTCAAGGTGGTAAATTGCACACCAGGGGGTTTAGTTAGAGAGGGTATAATTGAGGGATTTTTTTGCTATTAACCCTTTTAACAAATACATGTATGTAATTTCATATGTATGTACTACTTGGGATGAAAGTTGGGCTAACCCAAACTGGCCCAGCTCGAACTCGACGGCAACCCGAGTATGGGTTTATTCAACACGAGCCACATGCAATCCTCGACTTGGGTTGAAATAAACCCGTGTTTTTGGGTCGAACGAGTTAACCAAGTTTTCTTTTCACATAATAATAATAATAATAATAATAATAATAATAATAATAATAATAATGGGTTGTGGATGTGATTCACAATTTAAGAATGAGCCCGAATTTAAGATTTGTTTGGTAGGTCAGGCTCAATCGACCCAACTTGCAACCTTACCTAGTACGATAATACCCTGTCCCGAATGACTACTTAAAGACAAGGGATTAGAGATGTCTACAGTTTTCATTTTTGACTTATAGGAGAGTCAAGAAAATAAAAGCGTAGATGAGAGTGAGTTGGTTTCAGTCTATTGTCATATAGATTTTTCGGTCACACTAGTGTACACTACCAGGTTCTATATGGTAACCGATGTAACTTTAACGCTTGAATTAGTTTTTCACTATTATCTTTTCCGTTTTTAGAAAACTCTCTAGATAATGACACAAATTTTAAATATATATAACATGTCAAATGGATATCATGCCTAGCTTTTTCAAAAAAACAATTGAATAAGATTACTTCTTAATTATGTTGGAGTATGTGTTTTAATACTAGTGTTGGGTGGTTTTAAGTCTATTTTACCCAAAAATTAGTCCAAATGATAAGGTTTTTCCTCACACTTATAAACTGACCATCAGTTCCTTCCACAAATGATGTGGGACAATCCAATAAAATATTACTTGTAAAAGGGTTCGAGGAATAAGTGTAAGCGTGTGAAACTCACGATGGTATCTAAGGCACACCATTTGGGGTCCTCAAATAAAGAGGGAGAGTATGGTAGGCACAGGGGATTAGAGGTAAATTTAATTTGTTTGAAGTTTTTGGAAAATAAAATTAAGAGAACAATTTTGTTGTTTGAATATATAAAGGTCTATAAGCCCATCTAGATAGCAGACCCAACTTATTTTATAGTCTTGTTCTTCACTCTCTTACCTAAATTAGATTGATTCGTCCCCCACGCCAAGTTTACTTCTTCACATTTTTATTGTCTTTGTTATATTCTCTCAATTATTATATTATCAAATCATCTTTTCTTCTAACATGGTATAAGAGTTATTCAATTTTTGATAGTTCTTTTCACATATTGTCATCTCTGCTGAAGATGACACTCTGGGCCTGTTTACTAATTGTTTCTGCTTTCTGTTTCTAATTCTTGAAAAAGCAGAATCAGATTTTGTTTCATGTAGGAGAAACAAAAACTAAATTTATGTTTACTAATTTTTCAAAAACAAAGATTAAAACTGTGTTTATTAAAACAATGTTCAACAAAATAATTACAATTTTTATTTTTCACAAACATTAAAACTATTTTGAAAAACATATTAAGCTACCTTTCCCAAATTTTATTTTATTTTATTTTATTTATCATTTATTTAATTAATTAATTAATTTTATTTATTTATTTATTCAATTTTATTTATTATTAGTTTTATTTTATTTAATTTATGAATAATATTGTTTTATCAATTTTTATTTTATTAATTTTTTCATTTTTATTAATTATCTATTCATTTGTTTTTATTTATTTATCATTCAATTAATTAATTAATTATCTTTATTTTTTTTTTTATTATTAATTGTATTTTTAATCATTTTTTTATTCATTTTAGTTATTTATTATTTATTTTACTTATTTTTTTTATTATTAATATATTATTTTTTATTAATTATCTATTCATTTTATTTTATTTCTTATTATATTTATTTATTTATTTTAATTTTAATAATATTTTATGTAATTATTATTTTTTATTTTATTATTGATTTAATATTTATTATTCTTTTTATTATTGATGATTATGGTGAGTTTGATGAAACAAAAAGAGAAAACATCTTTTTTTTTTGCTTCCTCTTTCCTTTGTAATGAGAGGAAACGTTTTCTCAACTCAAAAAACATAAACAAATTAAAAAACGTGTTTTTCATATTATTTTCAAATTTCAGAAAACAGAAACATGAAACAGAAACAGTTAGAAACAGACCCTCTATCTTCCATGCCCGCCGCAATTTTCATTTAAAAATTAAAAACCCTAATATCTATTTCAACCTTTCAAACGTGACAAAGTTGCTTGCTACAGTCTTGGTCTTTTCTATTGTTATCTGCTTCCAACGATTCCGTGTGGTCTTGCCTGTGAAATCCAGCACCAAGGCCAACGATTCCTGCTGTTTCCATGGTGCAAATAACCCACTGTCTGCTCCTCCTGTTTTGGTAGCTTCGTCTCACGAGAACCGTAGCTCTGCCGTCTATCTTCTGTACAGCACCACTCCGCTCTACGTCGCAGTCCGCAGTCCACCGTGATGGTTCCATACCAAATTATGAAGCAAAGGTTGACAAGCAACTTCAATGGGAGGTGCCTAACTCATATAGTCAAAAGAGGTGCCAAACATGGCCTAACCATGGCCAAACTTTCTTTGATTTTTCCCATCCCTTCACCCTATAAATAGGGAAGCTTGTCATTGTTGTAGATATCACCAATTCAAGAAACTAAGTAGAGTTGAGAGTTGTGTGCATCAACAAAGAGAATTGTAAAGAACCAAAAGAGTTCTTGTGAGGTAGAGAGATAGATTGTGAGGTTGAGTTGAGTGGAGAGAATAACTTGTATTCTCCTCCTCCCCCATTTTTCTTCTAAAGATAGTGAAACTCATTCTAAAGTGGACGTAGGTACCAATTGGACCGAACCACTATATATCTTGGTGTCTATATTTGTTGTGTGTGTGTGTGTTTGAAGTTGATACAGGTACAACAAGTGGTATCAGAGCCAGGTTCACAATCATTCCGCACTTTCGAGCTTATTTCGAACCTGTAAACGCATTCATACCACAACATATAATATATCGTTGGAACGCTCGTTCGAAGACGAACGCGTCGGTATAAAATTCAGTCCATTCTGACGACGGACGCGCCCTCAAGCGCCCCCTGAAGTTGCTGTGCGTGAGACCACTCAGCAGCTGCCAATTCTCCTTATTAACTCTGCCACGTCATCGCCACGCAAGCGTGCCACATCATCATGCCACCTCAGCGCCACGTCATCGCTGACATCACTGCCACATCAGCAGCAGTAAATGTTTTTTGAAAAAAAAAAAAAAAAAAAAGAAGAAGAAGGTGAAAAGACTATTTTACCCCTTTTCACAGTCTTGGGCTTTCACAACTCATTTTTCCGATTGAAGCCCAGTCAGAGGCGATCTTGAGGTTTTCAACCGTTCCGGACGCAACGGTGAAATCCATTTTGGGTGATTCAACTCCTAAAATATCAAATAAGCCAAGTTGAGCTTAAAGACCGATCCTATTCATGGAGGAATCGGGGTCAGGAGCTATGATTAAATTGACGGCATCGAATTATACCATATGGAGACCAAGGATGGAGGATCTCCTTAATTGCAAGGATTTTGCGGATCCGTTAGAAAATGAAGGCGCAAAACCCACGACCATCACAGAGAAAGATTGGACCAAGATGCACAGAAAAACTATTGGCCAAATCAGACAATGGATAGACCATAGTGTATTCCACCATGTTGCGCAAGAGACCAATGCCTACGAGCTCTGGAAGAAGCTCGAGGATATGTACCAGGCCAAGACTGCTCGAAACAAAGCTCTTTTAATGATGCGACTGGTAAATTTGAAGTTGAGGAGCGGAAACTCTGTAGCCGAGCACACCAGCGAGTTTCAGAACTTGGTGAACCAGCTTGCAGCTGTAGAGTTAAATCTTGATGATGAAACTCAAGCCCTACTTCTACTCATCTCCTTACCACCAAATTGGGTGACACTGGTGGTTTCCCTCGGCAACTCAGCACCAAATGGAAAACTCATTATGGCGACAGTAAAGGATGCCATATTCATCGAGGAAGCCAGAAGAAAGGAGACCGGCATGAACCAGACACATGCCCTAGTTACAGAAAGCAGAAGAACTGGTAGAGGCAAAAGTAGAGGAATGTCTCGAACTCGCGGCAGGCCCAGCGATGATAGAAATCCACAAAAGGGTAAATATGTTTGTTTTCATTGTGGCATCGCAGGACATTTAAAGAAGAATTGCCGCAAATTACAAAGAGAGCAAGGTCAAAACAGCCACCAACCACAAAAGGAAGATGGCGACTCCATGGTCACTATTAATGGAGATATCACTATATGCTCAGTTGATGAAGAGATATGCCTCCATGTAGGAAGCAATGAAGCCGAGTGGGTGGTTGACACAGCAGCATCTTACCATGCCACTCCCCACAGTGATTTCTTCACCTCATACAAAGCTGGAGACTTTGGTACAGTGAGAATGGGCAATACAAGTTTCCCGAATATCGTGGGAATCAGCGATGTCCATATCAAAACCAGTATTGGTTGCAGTATGGTGTTAAAAGATGTCAGACATGTGCCCGACCTTCGTCTCAATCTCATTTCCGGGACAACCTTAGATCGGGAAGGCTACGACAACTACTTCAGCAATGGCACCTGGAAGCTGATAAAAGGAGTCATGGTTATCGCCCGAGGACAGATAAATGGCACACTATACAAGACCCATGTGAAGGTAATTTCATAAAGTCTCAATGCAGTTGAAAATGAGACTTCACCAAATTTGTGGCATAAAAGACTCGGACACATGGGGGAGAAAGGATTACTTACACTAGCAAGGAATAAACTAATTGCAGTATCAAAATGTATTCCATTAAACCCTTGTGATCATTGTTTATTTGGAAAGCATCATAAAGTCTCATTCAACTCAACTACCAAAAGAAGATCAGAGTTGTTGAGTTTAATACACACCGATGTTTGTGGTCCTATAGAAGTGGAGTCTGTAGGCGGTAATAAATATTTTCTCACATTCATTGACGATGCTTCACGAAAAAGTGTGGGTATATTTTTTGAAAACAAGGGACCAAGTGCTCGATTACTTCAAGGCATTCCACGCCATGGTAGAGCGGGAAACTGGAAAGAAGCTAAAGTGCCTTCGATCAGACAATGGAGGCGAGTACACTTCCAACGAGTTCCGAGCATACTGCTTTGAACGCGGTATCCGACATGAGAAGACGGTCCCACGTACCCCACAACATAATGGTGTAGCCGAGAGAATGAACCGGACCATTATGGACAGAGTCAGAAGTATGATCAGTATGGCTAAGTTATCAAAGCCATTCTGGGGTGAAGCAGTTAGAGCCGCTGTCTATCTGATCAACAGATCACCATCAGTACCGCTGCAGTTTGAAGTACCAGAAAATGTATGGACTGGAAGAGATCCCTCATACTCTCACCTAAGAGTATTTGGGTGGAAGGCATTTGCACACGTATCCAAGGAGCAAAGACATAAGCTCGACCTGAAGTCAACTCCATGCATCTTCATCGGTTATGGAGACGAAGAATTCGGATACAGACTATGGGATCCAGAATCAAATAAGGTTATCAGAAGCAGGGATGTTATGTTCCAAGAGAACCAGACATATAAAGACAGTGAAAAGACCACAAAGTCCAGTGGTACCAGTCCCAGTGTTACAGACATCATCCCAGATCCTGCACCAGTACAGTTGACCCCAGATAATGAAGAAATGCAGGATGAAATTCCAGAAGCAGGGGAGGAAGAAGAACATGATGGTGTTGAGCAAGGAGAGCCACAAACCCCTCCACCAGAAGCTACAGAACCAGAAGTAGCTCCTCCATTTGAAGAGCCTCAGCCAAGAAGATCTGAAAGAGGCCGACCGCTGATTCCATCGAGGAGATATCCAGAGTCAGACTATATTTTGGTTACTGATGAAGGGGAGCCAGAATGCTTTCAGGAAGTACAGGCCCATTTAAACAAAGGTAAATGGGTGCAAGCTATGCAAGAAGAGATGAGTTCCTTGCAGAAAAACAAGACTTATGATTTGGTGAGACTTCCCAAAGGCAAGAAAGCATTAAAAAAACAAATGGGTGTTCAAGCTGAAGAAAGACGCTAACGGAAAACCGATGAAGCACAAGGCCCGATTGGTCGTCAAAGGATTCCAACAGAAAAAGGCATTGACTTTGATGAGATATTCTCACCAGTAGTGAAAATGACTTCAATCCGAGTGATACTCGGATTGACAGCTAGTCTGAACCTAGAGCTTGAACAAATGAACGTCAAGACAGCATTCCTCCATGGAGATCTACAGGTGGAAATTTATATGGACCAACCAGAAGGTTTTAAAGTTAGAGGGAAAGAGCATATGGTCTGCAAACTGATTAAGAGTCTCTACGGCCTCAAGCAAGCACCAAGGCAATGGTACATAAAGTTTGACTCATTTATGGTGGATCATGGTTACAAGAGAACTGCTGCAGATCAATGCGTCTGTTAGTCACTAATTAACCCTAGAGGGGGGGGTGAATAGGGTGTTCAAAAATTAGGTCTAATTCTTTTCGAGATTGGAACACTCTCAAATAAAAACTATATCACAATAAGCAAGTGAATGATTTAATTTGAACTTCTATAACTATTAATTTCAAGACAAGATAGCATACAAGATATTCAAGCAATTATGGCATGCAAAATAATTAAGTAAAGAGAAAGAGATAGAGAGATTTGACACCGTGATTTTTTCGAGGTTCGGTAACTCCTACTCCTCGGCTCAAGAACCCCTTCTTGAGACTTTTCCCGATCCTTTCACTATGGCCCTTCCTTCACAGGTGGAATGGCAAACCTTTACAACACAAGCCTCTCGAGCTTGTCCCTCAATCAAGAGAACAACCCTCTCTTGAACAATCGGTGGACTTCACTTGTCCGAGATTACAAATTCGTATGTAATCAATAAAATCACTCAAGAACAAAAACACTCAAAACCCAAAGGTGTTTATGGAAGATAAATCAATATAAGCTCAAGTGTTTTTGGTGATTTTACAATAGCTCTAGAAATGTATTCTCAAAGGGTATGATCAATGAATGATATTTGGAGAATAAGAAGAGATACTAGAGGTTTTTATTTTCAAAGAAACTTGGAGAAAATCAGATTTTCAAAGCTTGGTTTCAATGGCTTTTGTAGAGAAAATTTCTGCATAATTTTTGATAGCTTTGTTTCTTCTTGTATTTCAATCTCTTAATCTTCAATATACACATCTCATTCTATATATAACATAGCATTAGGGTTTTGAAGAATGATTATAGTATTTGAAAGATAAGAGTCGTTTGAATACCATTGAACACAATCCACAAAACATGGGAAATGTTTTCTGAAGAATCTGCAAGTTTTGAGGAACTTCTAGTCGACTACTTCTCTGTTGTAGTCGACTACAATGGACCATCTAGTCGACTAGATTGAGTTCTAGTCGACTACTTTGGACCATCTAGTCGACTAGAATGAGTTCTAGTCGACTACATGAAGTAGTCTAGTCGACTCAAGCTCTTTTCAGTCGACTCTTTTGATGTGGATGAAAAACCTATAGCTACTGATTGTTTTAGTCGACTACTAGAAAATACACAGGCTCATTTTAGTCGACTCAAACATGAAAAACATTTAATAAAAATATTTTTCTTTCCGTTTAAGTTCGGTATAGCGTTTTTCATTTCATTTGAATTTGGTTCATTTTATACTTGAGCTTATACGATAAAATCGACGCATAAAATTACCTTGTTACAATGATCGCTTCCCGACCTATCTACCCCAAGTCTTGAGTCTTCGACTTTCGCCTTTGCCGTTGATTTTCCATTTGCGCTTCAATTTCTTTTACGGCTTTTCGCTTTAATTCAAGCTTTCTTTCCGAACTTGCTTTCCGAGTCGTTTCCTTTCCGAGTTTGTTTTCCGAGTCGTTCACCTGTCTTTTGCTGAAAAATTAAGCTCGAAAATTCATTAGTATCAAACACTCTTCAATGGTTTGTTATCATCAATTTTGGAATTGTTTGCCGAAAGTAAATTTCAAAGCCAACAGCGTCTATATTCAGAAATTCCCAAATGGTAACTTTTTTATTCTATTGTTGTATGTTGACGACATGTTGATAGTTGGACAGGATGCTAGTATGATCAGTAAGCTGAAGCAAGAATTGTCCAAGTCTTTTGACATGAAGGACCTAGGCCCAGCTCAACAGATATTGAGCATAAAGATTGTTCGTGACAGGAAAGCCAAGAAATTATGGTTGTCACAAGAAAAGTACGTTGAACGGGTGATTGCAAAGTTCAACATGGGAAATGCCAAGCCAGTCAGTACTCCACTGGCTAATCACTTCAAACTAAGCAAGCGATCGTGTCCCTCTTCGACGAAAGAGATGGAAGCAATCCCTTACTCTTCAGCAGTTGGTAGTTTGATGTATGCAATGGTTTGTACAAGACCAGATATTGCCCACGCTGTAGGCGTTGTGAGCAGATTTC
Organism: Cornus suecica; assembly: GCA_963922005.1. Classification (NCBI taxonomy): domain Eukaryota; kingdom Viridiplantae; phylum Streptophyta; class Magnoliopsida; order Cornales; family Cornaceae; genus Cornus; species Cornus suecica. Next base: position 19,474,961 of record OY998244.1, read on the forward strand.
TTTCAAATCCAGGCAAAGACCATTGGGAAGCAGTCAAGTGGATTCTTAGGTACCTGAAGAGTACATCAAAACTATGTTTATGTTATGGGGGAGCAGAACCAGTTTTGGAAGGCTATACAGATTCAGACATGGCCGGTGATGTGGATAGCAGAAAATCTACATCAGGATTCCTATTTACTTTTGCAGGGGGAGTTGTATCATGGCAATCCAAATTGCAGAAGTGTATCGTCTTATCTACAACATAGGCAGAGTACATTGCCGCAGCAGAAGCTGGGAAGGAAATGTTATGGGTGAAGCGATTTCTCCAAGAACTAGGTGTTAGCAAGAAAGAATACAAAGTACATTGTGACAGTCAGAGTGCTCTAGACTTGAGCAAGAATTCAATGTACCATTCCCGCACGAAGCATATCGACATTCGCTATCACTGGATACGCGAAGTAATGGAGTTACAACTGTTGAAACTTGTGAAGATCCACACAGACGAGAACCCAGCAGATATATTGACAAAGGTTGTTACTCGAGAGAAGCTAGAGCTATGCAGAGACATAGCCAGGATGGACATAAACTGAAGTGCAGCAGAAGACGTTCTCCTTCGATAGGTATGGAAGGGGAGAATTGATGGTTCCATACCAAATTATGAAGCAAAGGTTGACAAGCAACTTCAATGGGAGGTGCCTAACTCATATAGTCAAAAGAGGTGCCAAACATGGCCTAACCATGGCCAAACTTTCTTTGATTTTTCCCTTCCCTTCACCCTATAAATAGGGAAGTTTGTCATTGTTGTAGATATCACCAATTCAAGAAACTAAGTAGAGTTGAGAGTTGTGTGCATCAACAAAGAGAATTGTAAAGAACCAAGAGAGTTCTTGTGAGGTAGAGAGATAGATTGTGAGGTTGAGTTGAGTGGAGAGAATAACTTGTATTCTCCTCCTCCCCCATTTTTCTTCTAAAGATAGTGAAGCTCTCTCTAAAGTGGACGTAGGTACCAATTGGACCGAACCACTATATATCTTGGTGTCTATATTTCTTGTGTGTGTGTGTGTTTGAAGTTGATACAGGTACATTTTTGGCCCCAAACCTTCTCCAAGCACAGTAAAAAAACATATGCTCAAAAAGGTCCAATTTTAAGAACATGAAAATGATGTTCTCTACATTTTTCACTGTGCATGTTCTCGACGAGTGTCTCTATTTTGAGAAGGAATAAAAAAAAAAATTCTCTAACAAAAAAAACGTGTTTCTTGGGTTCTTCGTGAGAGGCGGCGATTCCAAATTTCATCAACAGACCTCAAATCGACTATGAATCGATCGAAATTGCATAATATCTAATTTCTAAGAAATTTGTCTAAGCCATTTTTTCACTCAACACATCTCGTAACGTCGTATGCAAATGTGATCCTTTTATACTTATTTATTCTGTTTTTTAATATAAATTAAGATTCTAAAATCAAAATAAGTCCTATGAAATCGTGTACAAGTAATGGTAACGTTAAGATATCATTAGATCAGATGGAATCCTCTTTCTTTTTTATTATCATAATAATTAAAATTTCTCTTCAACTACTATATAAACTGATGAACCAAAAAAAACATGAAATGATAAAAGAAGGAAAACACTCACTAATACATATGATCTTTTTTATTTATACTTTTTTTATTCTGCTTTTAAATATAAATTAAGATTCTAAAATCAAAATAAGTCCTATGAAATCGTGTTTGATTTAGTTACTTTCATAAGTAACTTTGACTTATTTAGTCATATACATAAGGACCAGAAAACAAAAAGGGCAAAAGTGCATAATATCTATATGCTTTTCAAAAATTACAAAATATCTCATGTGTTATTTTTAGCTCCAAATAATTACTATCACCTTTGTAAAAGCTAACAAATGCCCCCCTTATCTTATAATAACCCATCTTTTAATATTTTTTTATCTTTTTTTTTTCTCTTTCAATAATACAACTAATATTCAAAACTTTACACACATACTTTTTCAGATCTAAATATGGTATTGAAAATCTATTTAAAAAATTATTATTATTTTAAAATAATACAATAAAACTTAAAATATGACACAAAATTAAAATATGTCTGAAATTTGCTTTTTGTTATTTATTTTCATTGGGGGAGAAAAACTAACAAGATCTGAGAAACTTTTATCATTTGGAAGTACTTTTTATGTTGAAAAGTACGTCTCATATACCAAATTGTTAACTCTAACCTATTGTAGAATAGTCACGCATCAACGTTAATGGGGTACTTTCCAACGTTGCAAGTGTTGTAATCTTTCAAATGAAACTAACTTCACAGGTCTTGTTAGCTCTTTAGTAATAACAGATAACAAAAGCGAATTTTAGTCATGTTTTAATTTTTTAAGTCATATTTTAAAATTTTATTATATTTATCGCAAAAAAATATTTTAAAATAATAATTTTTTAAACAGATTTTTAATATCATATTTAGGTCTGAAAATAAGTATATGTGTCTGAAGTTTTGAATTATTAATTATTTTATTGAAAGAGGAAAAAATGTAAAAAAAAATACTAAAAATGAGTTATTACAAGATAAGGGGGCAAAATTGTCAATGTTTTGAGTAAAACATATCCAATGGAGTAATTTGCTAGCTTTTACAAAGGTTAGGGTAGTGATTTGAAACTAAAAATAGCACATAAAGATATTTTGCAATTTTTGAAAAGCACATAGGATATTATGCACTTTTGCCAACAAAAAGGGAAGGAAATACAACTTGGTAAACTATACTAACAAGATTTTTGATTTCTAAGAAATCTTTAGATTTATTTTACAAAAAGAAAATATTGTAATATGCATATTATAATTTATTTATAGAAGAACTATGTACGATATAACTCGTATTTTAATTCTTCTAACTCTTATAAGTGTGTGTGTATATATATATATATATATATATTTAAACATACCGGTAAACAATTAATATATATATAATTTTTACTTTATAGTCATTCATGTGTATATATATATATATGTGTGTGTGCATTATTTTACATCTATTATATTATCTATTTTAATTGTTTATGTAAGCATTATTAACAAGATGTATATAGATTAGATATAATTGGGCTTCTAATTCCTCATTGGACAGATGCTTGTTTGTTCATGTTAAAGTATTTTTAGTCTTAAAAAGTACATGAAAAGGAAAAATGAAAAAGGTATTGCATGAAATATCACACTGATTAGAGTTGAGAATGTGAAAATGTACGTGAGGTGGTATTGGTTAATGGTTGCTGGCAATTTGATACAGAAAAGTGGCGAATACATGATGAGTTAGGCATGAAAGGCATTGTTATTAAAACATATATATAAGCCCTAACAAGCCCACAATTTCCCAACCAAATTTCCTTCTATCTCTAATCCCAACCAAAACAACCAGATTTCATGTTTCTGTGACTGGAAATCGAATACCATGTGAAAAACGCAGCGAACCAACAATAAGTCAACAAAGACAATAACAAATTAAGTAATCATGTCACAAAAAATCATAGGAATTTGATATAATTCCTCATAAATCGTGTTTACATTCATGATGAAATTTTTCGCGAAAACTCCACTATGCAAAAATTAAGGGATAACAAGTTTCGGTTTCCAAAATCTAGTTCTCTTTCTCTCTGCGATTTTCAGTTTATCTATTTATCCCCCTTTAAATTCTAAATGCCCTTATATATCGAGGCACAAGAGAGTCCCAAAATTGAAAGCACGACCCAAAACCAAAAATGGGTCAAAAATATTCTTCTCATTATTTGGATGTCAATAAGTCACCATGTATGGTACCACTCAATCAAATTCAGAGATGAACAAAAGTTGAGACTTGTTACGAAAAAAAAAAAGGGTCAATCTCACTACAAAACTCCACTCTTATCAATGGAGGAGCTTAATAAATGGAATGCAATACACAATAAATTGTTGCATTGTAGGATAGAGCTAGCAGTACACAACCTGAAATAGCGTTCAGGAATCAAGAAAATGGACTATACGGCAAACCCTCCTTAGTCATGCTAACAGCAAACAGAACATGAATTATAGGAGGCTAAATGATTTCTATGGATCGTTGTTCCAATTTAGAATGGTTTCAGTGGTTTGCTAGTAGAACATGGTGTCATAGGTCGTTAAATAAGCAACTAGCAAATGAAAGCATCCCATTCCGAGGTCATTTATAAACATGGAGGAAAAGAGAAGATGAGGATTACGATTTTCACTGTTCTTACTTTTGAAATTTGATATGGACAAAATGCAGTTGAAATGATAAAAATGCATGTCATCAGTAAATCATAATTATAGTCCGGCCTCAGTTCAGAACAATTCAACATCAGAAATCCAGTTATTGATCGGACAAACTACTAGTGTATTAGGTTTTACGACAGACTAGAGAATATATGGTGCATTCTACTTGGAATCTTCTTCATGTCTCCACATCGTTAGTAACTTCATAAATGTCAGAAGAAGTTCATTTCTGCAGCACTTAACTTCACGACAAGAATAAAAGATTGGTATTTCACTATTTTCATTTCCTATGCATTGAGGTATGATAGAAGCTTGTTGCTTTATTTCAGTAAGTGAACAAAGTAAATATAACAAAACCCTCTTTTTGTAGAAGTATTCTCGCAACAAAAACATGATGCAAACCTAAGCTACTTTAAAATCCAAAAGGTATACTAGAGTCGCCTACTTGGGTATATCTTCAATAAAATGGACCCTCAAATAAAGTTTTAAGGGGTGTATATGTACCGTGACATCACAAAGTTGTGATGCCTTCAGTTGAAAAGGGGAAGGGGTATGGTAAGCATACCAGCAGTCCGAAGAGCAAAACTGCGATTCCAAGAGCAACATAATTGTTGTCAGGATCAGTGATTTCGTCGGAAAGTGGAGCAATGGGCCCTCTTTGCAAGAAGAATATCAGAACTACCCAATAAAATGCCACATCACTAAACAAAGAGGACAGTCCAAGCAGCGCAATCGAAGCAGCTGTGAAGCGAGCTGAAGCCTGCCAAAGAAGGGGGAAAAAATCTTATTATTGTTCTTTTGAGTTTTATTCCATCCTAACCTAAAATTTGGAGATCCGAACAGAAGGGCAATAAATATGGAATGTAATAAGTGGCATGGGTACTATGTGGAATTATTGACAGCTTAATACAGTAAAAGCCACTTGAAGTATGAAGGTCGCTTTGCTGTCAGTATATTAACAGGTATAAGAAGCTCCCTATGATGTACCTACTGAAAGAATCCAGTGGATGCCCCAACAAGTATGAAGGTCACTTTGCTTTCTCTAAAGTAATAGATATAAGAAGCTCGCTAGGATGTACCTTTCTTCCCCATATGGAAAAAGAAATTCGTCCCCCATCAAGCTCCCCTGCAGGGATGCTGTTGATGGCGTTAATCAGAAGTCCAGCCAATGCCCACAGCACAAGGGGGTTAACAGATAATGGAGTGCCTTCCTTGAGTGCATCACCAAGAAGCAGCTTCGCTAAAAATAAAAAAGGACAAGTTATTAGCCTCACGTCCCTCAATTTTAGTATAGGAGAGTCGATCCAACATCAGAAATCCTTGCTACCCTACCTCCCCAATGAAAAATGAGGAGGAGACATTATGATAAACTATAATATCTCCTCTCCCAGAAAGAAGCACAATTTTTGCAGGCAAAGCATGTGTATAACAAGTGCTTACCTATACCACCAGCAAGAAGTGACTCGTGAAACACAGAAGAATCAACTACAACACCAATACCATCACTAGGTGGCAAGAAGAAGCCTAAAAGTAAAAGAACAAGACCCAAGGAGAAACCAGCTAATGGTCCTGCTGCTGCAACCTTCAGAAGATCCTCACGCTTGGGTACGATGTTTGTAATCCTTGTAATAGCACCAAAGGAGCCTACCTGCAACCAAATGGCTCATTAGACTTTCCACATTCATTCTAATAAAACAAAAAACAGATCATTAGCAAATTAATTAATGAACGGATTCTGATTGCTAGCAGCATTCTCTAATTGCTTGGTGCAATGGTAAGAGCTCAAGTTGATGCACGAGGACATAGGTTCAACGTTTGAAAGCAGTCACTTTGTCCAAAATAACATCTTCTTCTCCTAGAACCGCACATTGGCCGACTGACAGTACTCTCGTAGGCTAACAGCCCTTACAGACTTTATTTGGCAATCTAAGCAATTTGGGCAAGGCAACACTAAACTGCTTAAAAGTGATGCAGCATTTTGCAATCACTATCCCAAGGACTACAGAAAGAAAAAGATATCCAAGACGACAATGTTCAAAATTAAAAGGAACGAGGACAAGTATATTATTAGATTTCAATCAAGCAGCCACTATGCATGTTTCTTCCTCAATGGTACCAAATGCACCATTAGGAAAAAAGTGTCACGTGTTTGTATATTCTGTGAGCAAAAGTTGTGCTATCATCCATAGTCGTGTCACTTCCGTTGAAGGTTTGCATCTACATTGTGGTTGGTTGTGATTGTAGACTGAAGACTGAACTGAAAGATCTTGTTGATATCTTACTTCAACCTTCATTAATGACCCAAAATAAAAAAGATTAGTGACCTAAGAGACCATGTGAATAAAATAGGAAGCTAGAATTAAGTTGAATTAATATTCAAACTAGTTTTAAATCAGTTAAGGTATCAGTGAATATCTAAATAGCAAACAATTTAAAAGATTACTAGTAAGGATTTCAAATAGAAATTACCTCTGAATCTTTGAAAATTTGTTACAAATAAAACTCGGCTTTCATTATGGTCTGTATATATTTGCAAACTCAACTCCATAAGCAGCAATATGTTGTACGCCTAATTTCAAGTCTGTATCGCCCAACCTTTAACCAAGTGTCTGAAGTCAGGCTATGTGCAGCAGTCAGGTTAAAAAGAAAAGTTTGATCGAGTGAGCAAACCTAAATCTCAATTGATTAAAGTAAATTCAAAATAGGTCAAGCTTTTTTGATTGAGATGTTGAATTCTCAGTCGATCGAACAGAAGTCCTGAGTTGCTAAAAGACAGATTCCATGTCTGAAAAGGTCACTGAAGATTGCAAAGCTCATCCAGAACATTTCAAATCACTTGCTAACCAATCTAACACGGAAAACAAATGTGCTCTAGGGGTCTCTAAACATGAGCATATCACAGGAACACAATTACACAAGTGTACGAGTGATTGAGAACTTAATTTTTCAAACCAAAAGTGATGCATCATAGAGTATCCTATGATTATGTGTGATTGAATTCAAAAGTAAGGAGCTTTGAATACTTGCAGTTTGATCAACCAGGAGACGTACAATCAAAGGATTGATTGACTAGTCATTGGTGATCAAATCATGGTTAGGAGAAGCAAATAGCACGTAAAGTGGATCTGCTAGTAGAGCAAAAAGAATGTGCCAAGAGACTCGAGAGGAGAGTTGGTTGAATTAGTCTGCGTCAATATATCATGAGTATGTCATGAGAGGTTCTAATGTTTGGGAATTGTTCAATGAGTTTATATGTCTTTCTCATGGTGGTTGATGTGCCTGAATTGCATATCGTAAGTTTTTCAAGTTGGACTATTCCTCTAAATTGATGTCTTTCTTTTATTTTACTTCACTGATTTGTGATTTTAATATTGTGATAGATGATGTTTGCCTGAGCACGATAAATTAGTGGGTTAAATTGCTCATAATTGAAAAGGATTAAGGCATATCAAAGTGTGTAAAACACCTATTCATCCCCTTCTAGGTCTAATTGCTACAGTGTATTCTAACATATCAAAGCCTCGGGTCAAGGTCCCTAGATTACTGATTACTCTGATACTAATTCTAGACTTCACATCGAACATAGAATGATGGTAGGAAGAAAAAAATAGAAGAGAAAGGAGGAGAACTAGATGGAAAGAGGGGACTGCGAAGAAAGATAGCAAGAAGGAAGAAGATCTCGCATGCCAAGTGATACCTCCTATTTATCAACCAGATGAGAAGTTCTACAAACTTATTAGGTTGACCCCTTGTACAAGCAACAAAATTATATTCCCCAAGAAAACTCTACTAATGAATATATACATATACACACACACACACACAATTACACAAGGAAAAGCGAAAAAGATACATTGCCCCACCCCACCCCCCCCCCCCCCCCCCCCCCCCCCCCAAAATGACCGAGTGCAGAAGAACAAGACATTCACCTGCCAACTAGGAACAAAGTATGGCACTGCAAGCTTTATTCCAGTGCCTTTTGCAACTAAGATGTGGCTGATTTCATGGACCCCCAAAACAAGTGCAGTTACAGCAAAGCCAGGAAAACCATCCTTCAACAAGTCAAGATCGTCAAAAGCTGATCTGGACATCAGAATATGAATATTAAGATTAAATGCAGACAATATAATGAATATCGTCTTTGGAGAAAATATCAAAATGTAAAGTGTGCGCTAACACATTAACCACTTATCAACCATGAAGATAAATGAATATTTATAAATTCTTTTCAAATAATAAGAAAATAATTTTGATAAAAGCAGCAACACATATAGAAAGGAGAGAACCGATGGAAACATTAATATGCTACAGCAATATTTCTTGCTCAATGGAAGTAAGCTCATGAACATTCCAGAAGGAATAATATTATACTAAAGATCCCTAAATAGACCAATGCCTTCAAGAAATTTGTCCTCAACTCTAAAGTGGCAAGAAGAAAGCATTTCACACACAGAACAACTGTAACAGCTTCAATAAAATCGTCCACAATTCTGGAGTGGCCAGAGAAAGAAATTTGACACAAAAACAATAGCAATTACCACATGGGAAACTAACATATAGTTATTATTGTTCTTGTGTCTACCCTAAACCATGTGATCAAAGACGATTACAGTTATTTTATCAAATTTTCTTTCTTGTTGACAAGGTCATAATAAGATAAAAATTTGTAGGGCAAAAATATGGAAAATATTAGACGATAAAGATGGAACATCAAAATAGGCTACATACAGTAAGTTTGACTGTAGTGCAGGCACATTCCTCAGAAGTAAGGTAAACACTGTAACTAATCCAAAAGCACTTGCTGCAAACCACTCTGGGACGGCTGCAGAAGTTAGATGGAAATGATTGCAGTTCAATATATTGTGCTCAAAATACAGTGAATTAGGACGCACATTGTCAGATGATCGAAATCCTTGCAACAAAGATGCAGAAGAATCGATAACAAAAAAGAGCTAAATAATCACCTGTCACTTTGGCCAACTAAAAATGACAAGATACTACCAGTTGTTTCTTATCAAGAACATATAACATATGAAATATATAAATACCAAACACACACACACACAAAATAGAGAGAGCGAAGAGAGAGAGAGAGAGAGAGAGAGATACCTGTTGTCTCTGGTTGTAAGGTCTTTCTTGGGACCACAACTGCCACTGGTTTATCATCCTCTGGATTGATCAAAAAGAAAAGCTTATATTGATCCCCAAATTTGTCCTGTACACAGAATGTGCATAAATTGGAATCGTTTCTAGCCTCAACAAAAAAACCTTCTGAATTTCAAATGAAAACTAATGATATCTACCTGCATCCTCTTTGTTATCTTTTCATAACTTCTAGCGGCCTTCCCTCGCAGGTTTCCTTTAAATAGTAATCCCCCCTATCAAAGGTAAAGAGAAGTTTATGAATGTCTCCCAAATGGTAACAGATTAATACCCACTAAACAAAAGAAACACAGTTGATCATAATTCTAAAAGGTGCCAACAGTTATTGTTGTCTCCAAATTCACAGCATACTCCATCAGGATCAACAAATACGATAAGACTTTCAAAGTGCATAGAAGTGATTAGTGGAAGGTTGGGTCGTAATCCATATGTCACTATTGCTATTAATGCATGTTATTGAGTAAAGGCAATTATTAATCTGAAAAAAAATATTCTTAATCTACCAGACTAAGTCTAGATTTCAAAACTCACCTCGTAGGGCTCCTGACTAGTCACGAAAAAAGTGTCAAAGCCAAATATTTGGTCTCTAAAAATATCAATGGTTTCCTTTGGAATCCTCACCAATTCCTCAAGTTGCTGTGGCTGTTCATGGAAATGTAGATAGCGAAAAGGAAATAAATTATAAGAAAAAAGTTAAAACATAAGAACACAAATACTGAAAATGACAAAACAAATAAAAAAAGGACTACAATATTTTTCAATGAAAATATGGAGTAATGAGGATAGAATATAGATAATTTCATATATCTCAGGCCTTACAACACAACATTACATCTCATAACATAATCACCTTCACACCTGGCAGAGGCGATCCACTCGCAACTTCCACATTATCACCATTCTGCAACTAAAAAAGAGCACAATAAGCATACAACATAAAGCTCCGCACAATTCCAAATGCCGGGGATTTCATTGCTCCCCAGATGTAATGGGAAAACTGGACAATCATTGTCAACTTTCCAGCATTTTTTACTATTACTATTAAACCATGAGCCTGAAGCTCAAGATTTGTGGCGGGACGTGCACACTGCAAGCCAAACCACCCTATGAGCTGTAGGGCACACATGAATATTCAACAAATAAATTTCATATAAAGACTGACCGACTGCCTACAACAAAAAGTAATTCCATTCACAACACATGAAGTACCTCCATGCTAACTTGAGCACCAGTTTCTACGCCACCTTGAGCCCCAGTGTCGGCGCCATTTTCGTTTGCTAAATTGTTGGAATCAAATGTTACCACAGGCTGGTCCTTATCCTGGCAAAGAAAGACGTCCATGTAAACCTCCATACGATAAGCTTCCAATTTTTAAGCCCAAAGAATGAACAAATAAGTCATCAAATCTCAATGTCACTAATCAACAACCATGGTCTCCGAACTATTTTCCACAACAGATTCAGCAGATGCTTGCATTTGCCCATCTTCTTCTACTTTATTTTCCTAGAAAATTCAACAACAAGTTCAAAACTAACTAATAGAACAATGCATCCACATAATGCACATAAGAAATACATCACAGCCACATAAATAAATAGCGTAAAATTAGAGTAGCAAAGCAGTCAAGTACCTTATCATCATTGCTTTCTGGCTCTGTCTCCGTCTCAGTCACTCTGCATACCACCTCTCGCTTCCACCGAAACCCTAACCTAACACCATCATTCAAAAGAAATGTATAGCTTTGTTTAGTAGCATGGAATTGGTACATTAAAATCGGGAAACGACGAAAATTAGATTAAACTTTGAACTGATTTTCCTTCAATTCCAATGCACTTCATCCCATTCTATCAAATCCAATAGTGCATAAGTGTCTAAATTCTATATATATATATATATAGATATAGATATAGATTCAGGTGTGACTCAAACTGTATAAAAATTAGAGTAATGGAATATGAAAATGGCTTCAATTCTAATTCGATTTTATTTCAAGCTATCCAACGCAACATGTGTGCGTGTGTGCTCGCACAATATACAGACATATATAGATATATGTATTTACCTTGAAAAATGTACGGATCTGAAATTGGTTCGTTTCCGGCGGCAAAGGAGCGGCGAAGTAACGGCGGGGTAAAAACGGAGGTCGCAGCAAGAACTGCAGTGCGATGAGGGAACAAAATTGGCGCGAAAAGTGGCCGATAAGTTCATGTCTACAGTAGCAGCGACGATGAGTCTTTTTTATGTTAAAGCTAACGACATTGAATCTCTGAACCTAGGGTTTTAGAGAGGGGGTTGAAATCTTATCTGCTAGTGAGTGGAGTGATGAAGAACAGTTTGTTCGTTGCTTTGAGAAAGTACCCGCCCATGTGTTCTCTTCTCTCTCATCGAAAGGCTAACCTTTGTCAGGCCAATAAGTGTTTGACACGTGTTTGTGAGTGTAATAATATCAATCGGTTCGGCAACCGACATTGGGCCGGGCCGGGCCGACTGTATGGTTTATGGGTGTGGGTCGCAACAGTTCTCGGAGAATAACAATAACCCAGCATCACCTCGTGACAAGTCCACCTTATTCTACTATCTCTTTCTTATGGTTCTTCAATTAATATGAAAATGTAATTTGAATATTACTTAAATTAATATAAATTTAAAGTGATGCAACCATGACTTATCACTAAGCTTATATATATATATATATAAGTAAATTTATTTATCAATCACGACTTAAGAACTTTATAATTCAAATTCAGTTTTCAATTGTCAATTCTATCAAACATTTGTTCAGTAGAGATGAACCAAATTATGAGATTTCAGTCTTTTCTTCTTTCTCAAGATCACTCGGCCAGCTAGAGCAAATATGCAATATTTGGCATATTGAAGAGTCGCCCTCTAATAAAATTAAATATATATATAAATAAAGGTATAATTGCTAACCCTGATTAAGAAACAATAAGTTGATCTCGAATGTGTTGGAAGTTCTTAGTGTTTCTCGGCACTAAGTCACACCTTCTTTCTTTGAGTAGGAATGCACAATTTTATTTTATTTATTTAAAATAATAATAAATTTTTTTTTTTTTTGAATGAATTCGACTTTACTTCTGACACCAAATTAAACATTTTAGCCATTTGAGCATTTCATCCTTCAAATTCACCTACTGTAAAAATCCTAGCAAAATACAACACAAAAAATAAAAAAGGAAAATCCTTAATCAAAAGCTAAAATCTCACGGCTTCTATCAATGCTATTTCTTCTATATATTATAAAATCTGGTACTAGGTACAATAGTTTGATGTCAAGCAGCATTTCTATGCAAAAACTAGGTACAAGCTACATGCTGCTTACACATACACACACCGTCGGTCCACATAGAGAGGCTTCACAAATATTCAGGATGAGCGGTTAATTGAATAAAATCATCATCAGCCTCGTCATCGCTGCTAATCCACCCATAGCAAGGTTTACGCTTACCAGCTGGACGAGTGTTGACGGGTGATGGCGTGGGGATGACAGGCGGAGGAGAGCAAATCGGAGTGTTGTCGAGAGGCATTTCATCTTTGACTTTCACAGCAACAATACTCTTGACATTAACAGCTCTTTTCTCATTCCAGTCTTGGTCCAAGCCACTGATTTCATCTTTAACTTTAACAGCAACAATGCTGTTGACATTAACAGCTCTTTTCTCGTTGCAGTTTTGGTCGAAGCCACTGATTTTCCAGCCTTTTGCATCTCCTTCAGATGGCAAAAACAGGAGCATTTATAGTAAAAACAAAGGAATGAAAAGGCCTTTTGCCGTCAATAGAAGACACCCCTCCCTCTCCCCCAAATCATTTGAGAATGTAATCTTCTTAAATGTGTTATTAAGTTCTGATTTCCTTTATTTGGAATGTTCTTCGGACAAATATAGGAGTGAAGATCCAACAAGAAAAAACTAGTGGTACTTTTTTCCACCTTTTAAAGACGCTAAGGGTTCAACCCCAAATTCGGACAAAAATGCGGTGATAATGTGTCTTAACTATTGAAAAATAGGAAGAATGAAGACAACCTCATGCTATTAATTTCTCATATAGATAATGGTCTATACACCAGTGCACTTGTCTTGCGCGGCAAAGCAAACAAACCAAGAGAAAATGAGAAAAGGAAAACACTTACCCCTTTCAGCGATCTGTGCAACAGTATCCATGACCTCAGAGCATGTAGGTGCAAGTCCTCCTGACGGTCCAGCAGCAGCCGCTATAGCATGGACTCCAGCTTCATATTCTAGCAATGAATCATCCTAGAAAAGAGCAATTAGATGTTTTAGAACGTGGCCACTGCCTTCCAACAATTTATCACCAAGAAATTTGTTACAGCCACAATCTAAACCATATGATGCATATTCTAACCAATGTTCGGGATTGAACACTAATGGGTTACTGTAAATTCCGCTTCTGCTGTAATTCCTTTTATCTAACAAAAATTATATATATAGTAAGGGGAAGGACATTGATTTGTTCTATGCAATCTCTCAACTCCGTAAGCATTGTATTCTAGCCGAGCTTGTACGTACAGAAGTGCACATCCACATGAAATTTTGTAAGAAAAAGTGAAGATCAAAATGTCAGGTAAGATTAGGGTACCAGCCAAATGACCAGTTAAGCAATTAATTGTTCAATAATTCTGTTCCATGAAAAAATAAATGTCAGGGAAAAGAGTTCAAAGCTTCAAATCCAAATCTATTTTCGATTTTGGAAGCTGAACAAATTAGATGAAATTTAAACAATCAAGTAGATATAAATGCATCTCCTGGTTGAGAATTCTGCCTAATATTACTTTGACAGCTTAAAAAAGCATTTTCTCAACTAGAGTCCAACTCCGAATAACAACTAATATAGTCTATTTAACCAATGGTACAATGTCCAAGATCCAGGACATGTAGACTGTTCCAAGAATCAATTTCTCAGCTAAGTAATGATAATAATCCATGCATAGTATTTGAACCACATTCGGTCTATTGAAAGGCTCACTAATAACACAAGCACAACAAATACTTTTATGCATATTCCCTTTTTTTCTATTTGTATATGTCCTTTTCAATTATTCTTATTTTATTCTTTAATTTTTTTTTATCTTTTTTGAATTCTTTGTCATTTTTTAGGCTTTTATTCACTAATAAAATGGCATCTTTTACTTGGTAATGATTATCAACTATAACCAGATTTGCAGTCCAATGTTGAAGCAATCAAACCAACGGTAGCTTATTATTCACTATTCATAATGTTGAAAAATAAAAAACACCGAACCAGGTAGGACAAGTACAAAGAGGATAAGACGATCTGTTTTCTTATTGTTTCCCTATAGAAGATTAAGTGCAGCCAGAAAACAAATGCTCTTGATTCCATGTCTTCATCTATGACTTTTATCAACCAAAAAAAAAAAAGAATTTGTTTAATACAGAACAAAGCGATCATATATAGCTTGATTACATGCCATAAACAAAAACCCTCCCACAGAATACCCTTTTGCGGCTGTGTGTGTTTGTTGTCCCCTATCAAACATCATTGGAAATAAATTTGATGGGGCATATTTAAAGAAAACTCGATCATCCCAAGGAGCAATCACTACAGAATTCTGTGTCAAAACTGGAGGTTTTCTACTTTCTGTTTACAACAAAGGCTTATTGAAAGAAATGGGTGCAGAATATCAGTTTTTAAACTTGCAATACTCATCATAATGACAAGTCAGGAAGCATAACATTAATAACATAAATGTACATAAACAATAACAAAAACCTTATTATTGAACTCGTAACCTCAGTAGCAAATTTCTATTATTCTGTACTGTAAACCTGACAAATTAATACAACTGTAATTTGAAAATACTACCTAAGAACTCTATCAAGATAAGCATCGTCAGAAACTCAGTAACTTAGGAATCAATTATTAGTTACAGTTAAGAATCTAATCCTTCTTCCTCCCATGTTAGGATCAATTGTAATATGTCATAGCTATTCCCATAATCCCATTAAAGTATAAGCCAAAACAAGTAATACTCATGTTGGACTACCATAACAACTTGACACCATCCAATTGAATGATCAACTGACAGTGGTTTGTCCCAGAGCAAAATGGAAATATATTAGTTTATCACTTCAGATAATATTATATAACGGTAAAAAATGAACTTTATAAATTGAAATTTCCCCAAAACAAGCAATAAATAATAATTTGATAACCCCTTTTGAATTTATCCCAAACAATTAAGAGTAAACATTCGACTATGGATCCCTTCTTTCTTACAAATAATAATTCTTTTCACTTCCTTATCATATGAAGACTATTAATCATCTATTTTACTAGAGAAATTACAGAAATCTGATTTGAGAAACAAAATATTGAGAACGAATTCCATAATTTCACAATCAAATACCTTTTCAATCCAAAAGGAATTTGATATTTGATTTTTTTTAAAAAAACAACAACAACAACAACAACAGATCTACAATTGTAACCTTATCTCATCACAGTATAAACATGAAATTTAAACAGGATGGGAATCTTAAGTTGAGTTGATGCATTTAAACTTGAGGACAGTCAAAGTGTCAAAAAACAAATTATAAAAAACAATCTTCTTCTCTTCATGTATGTGGACTGCATGCCCCGTCCCGAATAGACGAACAGTAACAAGCTGAAGAAAGGCGTGAGAGAGAGAGTTGATACTCAACTCACCTCCCCTCTTCCACAGGTATGCGAAGACCAGGAGGGCCGGAAACCCCAACGGGAAACCTTTCACAAATGTCATATCACCGCCATTGATCCCAAAGTTCATTGGGGAAAAGTTGGCCATGAAAAACACACTCGTTCATTTAAAATTAGCAAACCATTTCAGTAAAATGCATCAAGTGGTGCATTTAGTGTCAATATATCCTATTTCATGCAGTAGAAGAAATAATCTGTTAGAGTGCTCTTTAGATTGAACATTTGTAATAAAAACCCTAGCATCTACTAAAACAATCTTTTCATATTTGTCTTATAATAATCACGGCCTATGACATGGACCAACTTGTAAGGTCGAACTTGACCAGATTCATGGAATCAATTTTATGGATATTTTGGGAGGCCGAATGCCTTCACTGTACAACATCAACTCCCATAATCTAACTTGACTAATTACAGTGTTACTAAAAAAGGCCTTCTCAAAATTTACAGTTCAAGAACGAAAACGAATTCCACGCTCACAAACCATTTTACAATAATGTTCACAAGCTTAAACTTACTTGACCTTGTTAAATTATAAAATGCTTAAAAAAAATAAGACCAATTGTGCATTAACTATCTTAAGTAGTCCAGTCATACAATACTTACAAAGGATTCATCATAACAAAGAAATTGAATCTGAGATGGCACATAGAAGTGCTAAGCAGAGAGCCCACAAAAGTTGCAAGACACTCACAGAAAGCAGAGAATAAAGTTTTAAATAGAAAAAATGGAGTTGGGGAGGCTTGAAAAACATTTGATCGATGAACGTAAAAGTCAATGCTAAGAATTCCATATATACTGTCTTCATTGCTTCAGAACTGCATTGTTACAATTAAAAGCAGTGGCTGATACAAGCTAAAAAAATAATAAGAAGAAACTACGAACAAAAATCTATGTATCTAATTTAAATATATAACAAAGGCGGGCTAAAATTGGATTTGATTGGTGTAACATGCTTATCTACAAAGTTTAAATAGAAGCAAACGCCAAATGCATGAATGTTTTTTTCTCCCCATTCTTGTCATATAAAGGGTCCATGCCAAGGCAAACTTTTGGCCATAATAAATACATTCTTATGCACATTCTTTAGGTAAATAACGAAAAGCCTTTGAGAAGTACCATAACAGTGTCAAACAGCGACATTGTAATCGATCCGAAGAAATGCTAACACATAATAGCTTCACACGATATACCAAGTAGGAGTAGACAACAACAAAACAAAACTGTATCATATGAAACAAAGTGATTAAATAGAAAACGATAAAAACCCCAACTACATCATGAACTTGTATAAATAATATAATATACATCACGACCAAAATACGATAGTTGGTGTTACAAAAAAGGGTAAAAGGAATAGAAGAATTTACTGGTATCTTTGGTAAAGATAACTCACTCATTAGTAATTGAATTGTATGTCCACCCGGATTCATCATTACCATTTCTTATAAATTATATGGAATTTTGTTGCATTAATTAAGAAAATCCCCTTTTGGAATAGAAAATATTCCCTTAACTACTGTACCTAATCCTTCATTGTAGAAAGAGGCGGCGATGCAGGTTATTGGTAAAAAAATAGATGCAAGATTCTTGAACATAAAAAGGTTACATCTTACTTTTCAAGGCCTTACAGAAAGCTACTCATTCATGTTTTGCCAGTGGATTGGCAGAGCACTAACCATGCCAAGTCTGGACGGTCTTGATACAAATCCTTGGCAAAACGTGTCGGTTATGGGACTAATTCTTTCACTTTTCCATATATGTGCTGCTTTTTTGAATTAGTTCGGTGATTGTGAGGTGACTGGTTGGTGGCTTTATTTGCATCTGGGAAAATCAATACAGGGACTATCTCCATTACAATATAAGGTACCTAATTGCTAATGTAAAGCACCACCATGGGCAATCCACATGCATAATACATTGTCTTGTTCTTCCAGCTATTACTTTTAGCATCTACTTCTCATTTGTGAAAATCCAAATTTGCAATTCTTTCAGGACAGCATATTAACTGAAGATAAGTGGTTTTCGTTTAATTTTTATGTATAAGGCAATTCTTTATACTTCCTTTATCTACGTGATTTTAGAGTCTTGAATAACAAATAAATCGTAATATGCAGTCTAGAAGCCAAGAAATATAGCAATGCATGATGTCACTAGAGCGTAGGTGCGTCTTTAACAACACTGGAAATTAAGCTCCAATTGTTTCACAAAAACCTTCCAACTCTCCATGCCTTGATCAAAAATCAGAGAATACAATATTAAGAACACAATGACAAAATTAGTATTACTATTATATACCTTCGGTATAATTTCCTCTTTGACACATTTATCTAGTGCATTTTCGTTTCG
Source organism: Cornus suecica (assembly GCA_963922005.1). Classification (NCBI taxonomy): domain Eukaryota; kingdom Viridiplantae; phylum Streptophyta; class Magnoliopsida; order Cornales; family Cornaceae; genus Cornus; species Cornus suecica. Next base: position 19,493,460 of record OY998244.1, read on the forward strand.
TCCCAGTTTTTCTTGCTCCTCAAGGATGGTTTCAATGAGAAGCCTGTAAGCATTTTCTTCAATAAAAGTCCACCCATCATCACCACCATACTCCTGCACCAATACCCACCTTCTTGTCACATATTGAAAGAAACCCATTTGTTTGGTTTCTGAGAAAATGTAGGAAAATGAAAAACCAAACAAACTCCAGTAACAGTTAAAACCCATTACAACAAACTAGCTTCGGAGAGTACATAAAACGATTATTTGTAAGAAAACGTGATATTTTCCTTTACAATTTCCCTCAGCTTTCTCGGCAACCACGCAGGGGTTTTAGATAGAGAAAACAAAAAAGGAAATAAAAAATCCACATTCTCTATTTTTAGAAAAGGAAAAATTGAATAAATAAAACATCTGATTTGTAAGAATATGTGGTATTTGAATTTATAATTTTTTCCCTGAGCTTTCTCGGCACACAAATAGCTTCTATAATTTAGGGAAACAAAAACCGAATAAATGTTCATTTCCTTGACAATTTTCCCGAGCTTTCTCGGCAACCATACAGGGGTTTTAGAACAGAGAAAACACAAAATTCCCAAAAATCACCTTGAGAAGAGCTTTGGCCGTTCTGCGAACGACGTCTTTGGAGAAGCCGATTTCACTCATGTGATCGATGGCTGCGTCCATTCGCGTAAGACGGCGCTGCAACATCGGAAGGAGGAACCAGTGAGAAAACAGAAGGGGAAAAGAAAATGCAAGAAAAGAGCCGAGAAAGTGCGAGAAAATTAACGAAGCAAACCTTTCGAGATCTTCCTCTCGGAGCCATTGTCAGAGTATTCTCTCTCTCTCTCTCTCTCTCTAAAAAATTGAGAAATGGGACTGAGCAAAAGAGAATGAGGACATGCATGTGTCCTCTCTCTATAAGCTGGTATAAGGAATAATAGTACCCTACTACACTACTCTATGAGGACTTATCGAGGTTCGAGACAAGGGCTTTTACGACAATTCACATGAGTTTCAGAAATTCATGGTATTTGTATTTTGGGATAAATAGAGTTACTTTACCACGAAATTTGTCAAATTATGCCCGCACCCATTTAGTTCGGGTAATTACTATTAACCCCCTCTGGTATGTATTTTGCAAATACTCCCTTCGGACATGATCAATAACAGTCAACGCTAGGCCCGTTTGAGAATCATTATTTTTGTTTTTGTTTTAGGAATCAAAAAATAAGAATAACTCTAATTCTTATTCTTGTTCTTATTTTCTCATCCAAAAGAATAAGAACAAAAAATATATTTGGGCCAAAAAATATATCTTTGTTTTCTCTCTCACACACATACAAACAAGATGTTCTCTCTCTCACACACACGCGGTGGTGGCGGCGATTAGTGGCGTGGTGGTGGTTTTCGAAGGGTGTTAGGATTTGATTGGGGGTTAAGGCCCCGTTTGGGAACCATTATTTTTGTTTTTGTTTTAGAAACTAAAAAACAAGAACAATTCTTGTTTTTGTTCTTATTTTCTAACCCAAAAGAACAAGAACAAAAAACATATTTTGGGCAAAAAAAATATATCTTTGTTTTCTCTCTCACACACACACAAACACGATGCTCTCTCTCACAGTCATTTCTCTCTCTCTCTCTCTCTCTCTCTCACGGTGGTTGTGGCGATTAGTGGCATGGTGGTAGTTTTCGAAGGGTGTTAAGGTTTGATTGGGGGTTAGGGTTTCTAAGGGGTGGTGGTGGTGGTTGTGGGTGGTGGCGGCAAGTGGTGGGATGGTGGTGGGTGGTGCCGATTGGTGGTGTGGTGGTGGGGGAGGAGGAGAACGAAGGGATTTTTTTGATGTGTGTGTATTGAAGGTGGTGGTGGTGTTCGTGGTGTGTGTTAGTGGTGGCGGCGGCTGGTGGTGGAAGAGGAGAACGAAGGAGTTTTTTATTTTGTAATTTTTTTATTTTTTTTAGGGAAATCCCAAAGTTAGAACAATAAAACATCTTTTTTTGTTCTTTTGTTTTCTGCATTATTCAGCAGAATTGTTTCCAAAATAAGAACAAAGTGAATAGTAAAAATCCTCCCAAACATGTTCTATTCTCATGAACAGTGTTAAAAAACAATAATAAAAATAAAAACAAGCATTTCCAAACGGAGCCTTAGGCTTGCAGTGTTTCATGGTGAAATGACTATAATACCAAAACAAATATTTTTATTTAAAATTAATAAAAACACAAAGGTATAAAGATAATTTCATTTTCCTGCAGTCGGATATGGGCATCTAGTACTTACAGAGGAGGGAATTTAATCATCCAAAAGATAAAGGATGATGGTGTAATTTAACAAATCTTAAGTGACAATAATTGTAATTATCACTAATATTGTTCTTTAGTCACAAAAGATATATAATAAAAAAATAGTTATAGTTTCATCTAGATATGCTACACCTGCATCGCCTTTACTTTGGAAAAATATAATTTCATCATCTCAAATTGACCGGTGTTCAAATAAGGTGATCGGATATGTGAAATTACTTATATGCTCATACATATTTTTTATTTTAAAAATATCATTACAAATAAATGAGAATATAATAGTCATTTCATCCCTAGTCAACTGTTGACGCAAGCGTTGACTATGTTAGAAATTCATTGGAGGAGAATTTTTGTTATTACTTACAAATTAAATGGAGTCAAACTATAATTTTTTGAAGTACAGTGAATGCAAGTGTAATATATTATATCTCGGGGTGAAACTATGTTAAGGATGAATTTAAAGTCCAAATGTTTGTAAATTAGTGAAGCAATGATTTATTATTTTTTACCTCTCTTAATATCATGATCTAATGGTTAAATAATATTTAAGTCATTACTTAGCATAATTATTAATACAATATTTTTGTAATACACGTGCTAAAAAAATTGCTCGAATCACGTGACTTATTTTTAACCACTAGTTCGCATTTAGAGAAAGTTGGAGAGAGAAAATCAGTTAAGAGGATCCTAATTCTTTTTTTCCATGTATTTCACTGAAATTGACTTGGAGTCTATTTGAGTATTATATAATATTTTAAAATATAAATTTATTTGTAAATATCTTATAATTTTTTTTATTAATCCACCTATAAGATAGAACTGAGTATTAACTTCAACTTTTAATTTTACACACAAGAATATATATATATATATATAAAAGTCATTTTGAGAATGTTTCTATTTTAAAATTGTTCTCATAATCATAATGTCTTCTTTGAATATATAATTTTTATACACAAATAATGAGATGAATTTTTAATTCTTTAGGATTTCTTGTCTGTGCTATACCAATATTATTAACCACGTAACTAAATTATTCCTTATTAAGGTGCCAATGGACCAATAATTTTTGCCGCCCGGTACAAGCAACATCCAACATCATTGCAAAAACAGTAATCACTACCATATTTGCAACACTACCATATTTAGGGTTTCTTAGTATATATGAAAGGTTCGATCAACAACAAATCCGTGTTCATCTTGGACCATTTCATCATTAAGGAATGATTGAGCCATAAGGACTAAAGAAAGTAGGGCTTTATGCAGATCTTTGTCCTCTCCTATATATTGGAAATTTGAGGAGTGTAAACCCGTTCGATGATGCCGAACGAATCTCAACCTTTGTAATTTAAATAGAAGCTATGAAATAGATAAATGACAAGAAGAAAATTGAGAATTAAAAAATAAGCAAATATTGGAGCAATTTCGGATCTCTTTCCCCCACATAAATGGGTTTCAATACATATTAAATACAATATCTACATTTAATTGTAGTTTAATGTTTATCAAAAACTGCTATAATAAAAACCTTATGTCAGTTTTGATTATATACTTTTTGAAACGGTCATTTCCTTAATGGCTTTATCCTGAAATAGGCTTATACCCTTGGGCTTTATTTTCTATTTGGGCTTTGTTTTCTAGTCGGGCTTTAAGACAAGTGAGCTGATCCAGTGTGAACTTGTACGATGAGCCCGATGTAAAAATGGGCCTACACTTTGCCCCCAATTCCCAAGCCCATTTCATTTTTGAAATAGGGTGGGAATTCGAAGAGCCATGTGTAACCACCACTTCCCTTATTTCCTTAGTTTCCTTCAATATTTCTTCCCCATTTACAAGAGCAGACTCATTCCCTTTGAAGACGATTCCCAGCAAGGAACTTCTTGAGGTTAGTCTTTCTATTTCGTCCTTCACATTTCTTTCATTAATCAAAAATATCATGAGTAGTGATAGCAGCCGAACCCCTTCTCTGGAGGTGGTTGTTGATGATGTCTCTGTTATTTCTTCCTCTGAGGTTGCCCCCAATTTGATTGAACCGAAATCCCAAAAACTTTCCCGAAAACAATTACGTAAATTGCCTTTAGCCGATAGATACCTAATTGAGTTTGACATACCAAAGGATGTTTCGGTTTCTGAGTATTTTTCTGATTTAGACTTCAAAACTTATGAAGAAGTTGAACCGGGCGAAGTCTTGTTCTCTGCACATCACTTGGTCGTTCTTAGATTTCCCCTACATCCGTTATATCACTATATCCTTTTTTCTTTAGGACTGACCCCTTTGCAAGTAAACCCTAATTTCTTCAGGGTTCTATCTGTTATGCTCGTTCTGAATCATTAACGAGGTTTGAACCTAGGTTTGGGTGATCTTTTGCTTTGTTACAAAGTCGATCAGATCAGGAAAAACCCCGGTCGGTACCATCTGCACCCCCACTCAACCTTGAAACTTTGCAAAGGCAATCTTTCTTCTGAGAAGGAGTGGAAAGATAAGATGGTGAAAATTGGGGTAAATTGGAGAGTGGATGCGTCTGGCCCGTATCCTCTGCCAAGGACCTTCGGTATTTGTAAGAAACTGAAGTGTGGATTAAAAAATCCTGGCAAGTGTATTTTTTGTACTTTACAAATTTTGCCTGCTTTACTTTGATCTACGTATTTGTCTGTTGATCGTATGCCCATGTTTTGTATACAGTCGAACGTGTTGAATATCTGAACGAGAAAGTGTTTACAACCCTTCCATCCAGCAAGTCACTTTTAACTTCCCAAACTTTGAAATTAATTGATGCATGTGCTTCAGAGGCTACTATCATGGAGATTCCGGTCACAGCCTCCAAGCGTGCTGCAACACAAAAATCTACTCCCCCAGTCAGCTCGACATCTGATAAAGGAAAGAGCCAAGTGGTCGATCTGACCGAAGATCCGAAGAAGACGGGGGGGCATCTGAAGAGGACGAACGCTGATGATAGTGGTAACGCTCCGAAAAAATTGATGTTGGGCCCCCCTTCTGAACATGCGAAAAGAAATGACTCTGAAAAGCATGAGAAGCTTGTTAAGAAGGCCAGATCTGTGAGCGGCTACACTATTCCAGACTGTTGTTTTCCTCCATCATTTGATCCTGAAGACGAATGGATCCCCAAGTTCGAGAAAAGTGATGGTAGTGTTCTGAATCGCCGAACGTTGGTAATGTCCGATCCTGATTCCTTGATGGCTCTAGCTCGTGGAATGTGGCCTCCCAAGGATGAACTCTTTCAGCAGCATGTTGATCAAAACGAGCTTCTGGCTAGGGCTCCTGTTTCTATTCTAGAGGTACCAAAGTTTTTTTTTTTTTTTTTTACTAACGTCTCTTCTCTTTACAGTCTGTGTTCAATGTTCTAGCTCTGTGTAAGGCTGTTGAGATGGGAGAGTATAAGAGAAAGAACATTGACGATGCATACCTACGAGCTGATAAGTGCGCCATGTTGGCTGAAAAACAGAATAAAATCTTGGAGCTTGAGGTGGAGAGCTTAAAGAAACTTCATAAAAAGGAATCTGATCAAAATGCTGAACTGAAGAAGCAGATCCATAATCTCGAAACTTCTAATGCTGTTCTGAAAACAGGTTTAGAGATTTGCCGAAGGGGAGGTATGGACATGCATCAGAGATATGTGAACATTTTTGATATAAAGTTCTGTGACGGGTTCAGATTTTGTTATGACCAAATGTCATTGGATCCATCTGCTCGTTCATATGATAATTTGGCCGCCCATGATGTTGTTTGCCGAGTCGTTCACCCATATAAAGAGCCTGAGTCCTCCCAAGATGAAAAAGATTTAGCTCAATTTATTTTGCATGTGATCATTCCGACTGAACGACCAAAGCCTGTGGCAGATGCTAATGAAGTGTCAGCTGAGCCTTCTGTTCCTGCTTCAGTGAGCCAGCAGCCTCCCACTGATGATATTAATCCTCCACCTTCTTGACTAGAAGTTTATATTTTTGAACAATTTTTTGGGTCTGTAAAATTATATATTTTCCATGCTCTTGTGGTGAGTATTTTTTGGACAAGTTTTGAAATAGCACTGGTGTGCTTTAACATTTTTGAACAGGATGGCACTAAGGTGCATAGATATTTTCTGAACAGATGGCACTGTTATGCGTTTTTGAACAGGATTGCACTAAGGTGCATAGATATTTTCTGAACAGATGGCACTGTTATGCTTTTTTGAACTGGATTGCACTAAGGTGCATAGATATTTTATGAACATATGGCACTGTTGTGCTTTGTATATTTTTGAACAGGATGATGTGTTCTTTTGAACACAACCTTCTTGATGCGTATCTATATACGTCTTTGTGAAAACAGGAAATTGGTGTCATCTTCATGATGGTCTTTTTCCTAGTTGGCTTATGTATTTTGGCCAAGTTTTTTTATTTTTTATTTTTTATTTTATAATAGTTTGAACAAAAATATGAGAAGATATGAATAATGTCTTTATTGATTCGAAACGGATCTTATCATACAAAATGATCAACATACAAATTATTGAAAATACCTTTTCAGGTGTATAGCATTCCAAGCTCGTTCAATTTGTTTGCCATCCTGATCAGCCAATCTGTAGGAACCTTTCCCGATCACTTCTGTTACTGTGTATGGCCCATCCCACGTGGGATCCAGTTTGTTTGATCTGTTAGCCAACACCCTTAGTACTTGATCGCCAACTTGAAATGATCTTGGTTTCACTTTCTTATTATAACTCCTAATCAACCTTTGTTGATATTCTGCCAATCTTATTGAGGCCATTTCCCTTTTTTCATCTATGAGATCACCTTCGATTTTTAGGATTTCTTCGTTCTGTTCAGGATCGAATAGATGAGTTCTTATTGTGGGGACTTCCAACTCAATTGGGATTACCGCCTCGACTCCGTACGCCATAGTGAATGGAGTCATCCCGGTTGGCTTGCGAGGAGTCGTTCGGTAGCTCCAGAGGACCCTCGGTAACTCGTCTAACCATCGTCCTTTTCCTTCGATCCTTTCTAATTTTATTTTTATCCCGACAAAAATCATTATGTTCGTTATTTCAGCTTGTCCATTTGCTTGCGGATAACTGACAGATGATAAATTCTGATTGATGTCGTACTCGTCCAGCAACGCCCGAACGTATTGATTGTCTAGATTTGTGCCGTTGTCCATCATTATGTACTTTGGCACTCCAAATCTGTAGATTATACGATTCAAAATAAAATTTATCACTTAAGTGTAAGTGATTCTTACATAAGCCTTCGCTTCCACCCATTTAGTGAAATAATCTGTAGCCAAAAGCACATGCTTTTGATTTGAAGTTGCCCTTGTTAACGGACCGACCGCATCCATCCCCCATCTTGCGAATGGAACGGGAGAGGCCATCACTGTGAGAAGCTCTGCTGGTTGATGGATTATATGCGAATGTCTCTGACATTTGTCACACTTTTTTGCGTATTCCTCCGCGTCCCGGATCATATACAGCGAGAAATATCCTTGTGTTATCGCTCTATGAGATAATGATCTACCACCAACATGGCCTCCACAAGTCCCATCGTGCAACTGCTTGAGTACCTCTTGTGCTTCGGATGGTGTCAAACATCGCAGGTAGGGCCCACTTGATGAACGACGGTATAGATATCCATTGATCACCGAATACTTAGTAGAGGTTGCTCTTATTTTCCCTGCTTCCTGTCGATCCTCAGGTAGAACGTCGATCAATAAATACTCAAGGATTGGATCGATCCAACTTGGCTCGTACAGAATCACGCATACCTCCTTTTTTTACCGATCGAATGGGTGAATAGTTCATCCACCGGAATTATTCTGACCATATCGTCTCCTGCTGAGGATGCTTGATTTGCTACATGATCAGCCCCATGATTTTCTGTCCTTGGAATTTGTTTAAAAGTGACTACCTAAAAGTTTCGCATTTCTTCCTGAACGACATTTTTATACTGCAACATCCTTTCCTCACTTGTATTATAACTTCCTGTGATCTGATTTACAACTAACTGAGAATCGCTGAACACAATCAATTCTCTGATCTGGAGCTTATTTGCTAACCTTAACCCTGCCAAAACGGCTTCGTACTCAGCCTCAATGTTTGAAATGCCAAAGGACAGTTTGATCGACTGCTGCAATTTGATGCCTTCTAGGGATATTAGTTCGATCCCCACACCTGCCCCCAGACTATTCACTGATTCGTCTACGTAAAGCAACCACCTTGGATTTACGTCGCAGGCCTCATCTTCGGCTGCTTCATATTTTAGGAGGAAATCCGCCACAGCTTGACCTTTTAAAGATGTTCGTGGCTCATAAGTAATATCGAACATGCTCAGTTCTATCGACCACTTTGTCGTTCATCCCGAGAAGTCAAGTTTTGACAAAATTGCTTTGATCGGAAATGTAGTTGGAATTCTGATCGGACGGGACTTGAAGTAATGTCGAAGCTTTCGTTTTGCCTGGACCAATGCCAAGATGATTTTCTCTGTCTTCGAATATCTTCTCTCGGCATCAAGCAATGTCTTACTCGCATAATAAATTGGGTACTGTCTGTTCCCATCATCTCTTACCAACGCTGAACTGACTGCGTTTGGAGAAACTGCCAAGTATAAAATTAAGGACTCATGATTCTTGGGTGCCAAAAGGATTGGTGGTTTCGCCATATAGAGTTTCAGCTGATCAAATACTTCTTGTTGTTTCTCCCCCCAAGCAATCGTTTTCTTAGACTTCAGGACGTAAAAAACCGGCTTGCATCTATCTGACAATTTGGATATGAACCGACTCAGAGCTGCTAATCTTCCTGTGAGTACCTGGATTTCCTTTGGGGACTCAGGTGCCTTCATCTGAATCAATGCTTGAACTTGTGCTAGACTTGCTTTGATTCCATCTTTATTAACTATGTGACCCAAGAATTGTCCGGAAGATACACCAAAAGGGCATTTTTCCTAGTTTAGCTTCATTTTGTGCAATCGCAGGGATGCGAACACATCCTCCAAGTGCTTCAAATGATCATCCTTATGCTGGCTTTTAACCACCATGTCATCAATGTAAGCCTCCACCGTATCTCCTATCTGGGTCTTGAAAATCTTATCAATCAGTCGCTGATAAGTCGCACCTGCATTTTTTAGACCGAACGGCATGACCTTGTAATAATAGGTCCCTCGTTCGGTGATGAACGTTGTTTTGTCTTCATCCTTTGGATTCATTGCGATTTGATTGTATCCTAAATAAGCATCCAGGAAGGTGAGACGCTCGAACCCTGTAGTCGCGTCGATCATGCGATCAATCTTCGGTAGAGGAAAACTATCCTTCGGACAAGCTTTATTTAGGTTGGTGAAGTCCACACACATTCAGAACTTCCCGTTCTTCTTTTGTACAACGACAACATTGGACAGCCAAACGGGATAGTGAAATTCTCTGATAAAACCAACATCTAGCAAACGGCTAACCTCTTCAGCTACAAACTTTCCTCGTTCGGTTCCGATCCTTCTAGGTCGTTGTCGTACGGGTTGAGCATCGGAGTAAACATTTAATGTGTGCATCATGGTTCCTGGGTCGACCCTAGGCATATCACTATGCCCCCCAGCGAAAACATCAATATTTGATCTCAACATAGAAATCAAGTTGTTTCTTTCATCAGGATTCAATCCCCTTCCAATTCGGGTGGTTATTCCCTTACTCCCGTCGATCAGATCTACTATGATGGTATCCTCTGCGGCCTTCTCATCATCTCCAATCTGATCACGGAGGCTCGGTAATTGCTACATGCTTCATTCGGAACTTTCGCCTTTCAAACCTTTGGTGATGATGGCATAGCATTCTTTCGCCACCACTTGATCGCCTTGAATATCAACAAACCCTTTCCCTGAAGGGTCAACACATCGCATCACCTGATATAGAGTAGAAGGAACTCCTTGCATTCGGTGAATCCAACCTCTTCCCATGATCATATTGTAGGAAGGTTGTACATCTACTAGCATGAAATTTTCTGTCAAAGTTCGCTTTGTGGCTGTCACTGGTAAATTCAGGATTCCGATTGGACAAATCCTCTTTCCATCAAAGCCTGCCAGCGGATTGGCGGTTGGTCTAATCAACTCCGTGCTGATGCCGATCTTCTCGAAAGATGACTTAGTCAGGGTGTTCGTGCTGCTACCTGGATCAACTAGCACCCTTTTAACTAAACAATTTGAAACTATGATCGAAATTACTAGTGGATCTCCATGTGGTAGATGTACACGTCTTAAGTCCTCCTGTGTAAATGATATTGTAGGCATTGGGTAATTCCGAATGACATTCACCTCCCCAACCCTTCGGATCTTGTTGGCATTGCGCATGCGTGAACGCTGAACCGAACGGCTTTCCTCATCCTCTTCGGGTTTCCCTTGGATTGTGTCAATAATTTTTACCAGCTGCCCACCCACAATTTTGTTGGGCTTCGGCCGATCAAAATTTTTGACTCCATTGTCCACGTACTCCTTTAAATCTCCTTTGGCTATCAATGTCTCAACCTGCCTCCTCAATTGTCTGCATTCATTGGTTAAATGGCCAAAGTCATTGTGGAACGCACAGTGCCTCGTACGGTCCTGCAGCTCTGGTGGCGTTTTCAACGGAAATGGTGGGCGAAAAAAACCCTTCGCCTTATTCTCGTTGTACAACTTTGCTAAGGTTGTTCGGAGTGGAATTTCAGGTATGTCATACCTTGGCCTCCTCTCCTGTTGCCTGTACGGAGCCGATCGGTGGTTGTTCGTATTATCTGCCTTTTTAATTATCTTTTCCTTTGATTTGCTTTCCACACTGACTAATGCCGAACGATGACCTCTTTCTTGTTCATCCTCTTCCAATCTCAGATATCCCTGCGCCCGTGAATTCAACTGACCCATGTTGAGGGGTGTTGACTTCACCAAGGATCTATGGAAACTGGTCCCTTGTTCGATAGCCACCTTGAAAGATTCCACTGCTGCCGGTTGATCACAACTGGGTATCATTCCCATTTCCAAATTGAATCTGGAAAGGAAATTCTTCAACGTTTCACCTTTCGCTTGTCTCATCGTAAACAGATTAGAAATGGTCCTCTTCTGCTTCCGGTTTCCGAAATACTGGGCCAGGAACTTTTCCATCAGCGTTTGGAAAGAATCGATCGAACTACCTGGCAATTATCTAAACCATAACAGAGTTGGGCCCGTTAGACTTGTAGAGAAAGCTTTACACATTAGTGCATCATCAGCCATATCGAGAGTCATCATCTGCTCCACATGAAACATGTGCTCAATTGGGTCCTGTGTCCCATCGAACATAATGAATTTAGGCATCCGGAACTTATCTGGCCTTCTCGTCTACTATATTTTTCGGGACTGAACGGAGATTTAATCATTTTAGCTATCATTTTGATGGCTAGATCGGCTGGTGACTGTGTTCTGAGATCCTTTACTTGTTCATCTACGATCTTTTGAAGTCGGGTTACCATATCGAGCGGAACTGCACGATTATTGACATTTGCTTCATCTGCGATTGGTTGGGTGTGAGTAGGATCTACTGCGCGATCTGCTGAACTTGCCTCATGATGATTGTCTTCTTCTTCAATACCAGGGCCATTACGACGCCCTGCTATAGGCAATTCTGGGTGTTCGGATTGATCTAACATTTGCTTTAGTTCTCGATTTTCTTTCTCGAGAGCTTCTAGACGCTGAAGGATAGCAGTTGTATCACCTAGCTGTGTAGTGGTTTCTCCCGCCATTGATCTAATAACTTCTGTTTGGATATCGAGTTTCCCACAGACGACGCCAAAAAGTGTAAACCCGTTCGATGATGCCGAACGAATCTCAACCTTTGTAATTTAAACAGAAGCTATGAAATAGATAAATGACAAGGAGAAAATTGAGAATTCAAGAATAAGCAAATATTGGAGCAATTTCGGATCCCTTTCCTTCTTCTTTTTTCTTTCTTTTATACATGAATCTGGTCTCCCCCACATAAATGGGTTTCAATACATATTAAATACAATATCTACATTTAATTGTAGTTTAATGTTTATCAAAAACTGCTATAATAAAAACCTTATGTCAGTTTTGATTCTATACTTTTTGAAACGATCATTTCCTTAATGGCTTTATCCTGAAATGGGCTTATACCCTTGGGCTTTATTTTCTATTTGGGCTTTGTTTTCTAGTCGGGCTTTAAGATAAGTGAGTTGATCCAGTGTGAACTTTGTACGATGGGCCCGATGTAAAAATGGGCCTACAAGGAGTAAGTAGAGACGAGGATTGAGCCTGGAATATAGCACGAGGGGACAATATCCTCTCGACCTTGCACTAAGTGCTTGTTTGGTAGACGGTGTGGAGTTGGTTTTTGGTTTTGGTTTGGTTGGAGTTGGGTTGGTTGAAATTGGTGTGGTTTTATTTTGGTTCCAAACCATGTTTGGTGTAGATGGTTTTGGTGTGAGAAAAAGTGATGCTGAAAAACCAAACCATGTTTGGTAGAGTTGGTATGTGTTGAAATTTTGAATATTAATATATTAAAATATATTAATATTAATATATTTTAATATTATAATATTCATATATTAATATATCAATAACATAAGACACATATGTTATGGGACCACCTTTTTTTTTTGTCTAAAATGAGGCCATTTTGGTATGATTTGGGCTTACTTGGTCTAACCAAAAATTTGGGACCAATGCTACCAAACACGGTCTGGTCCTATAAAATGCAAGACCAGACCATATCACCTGGGACCAGATTGTCAATATATCAATAACATAAGACACATATGTTATCTCTCATTTATTATAGGGTAAATAACATTAAACCCCCCTAAACTATACTCTCTTTCCCAACTAACTCTCCTCAATTAAGTGATGGTCCCTTAAATTATGGAATTGTTACAATTCAGTTTCTCCCGTTATAACGCCGTTATTTAAATTTAGGGTAATTTGCACTCAGATCCCATAAAGTTTAGATCAATTGCACTCACCCCTTAAGCTTTTATTTTCCTTGCAATGACGCTCCTTGAAGGGGTTAAGACCCCATGAAATGACTCTTGTGCCCTTGCTTTAGTGTAAAAGGCATGTTAGCTAAATTAATGGACCAAACAACCCTTGCATATTAAACTCAATTTGAAAAACATTTCAAGTACTTTGGATACAAGGATTGTTGAAATAAGGATATCTACATATAGGTAGACATAAGGATCACTAAATACAAATATGTAAACTTTTACCTTTCAATTACTAATACATCAACTTAACTAAACTAATTACAATGGGTCAACTCTTTTGTTTAAAGACTCAAATACCCCTAAAAAACTTCAATCTTCTTTTTCTTCTTCTCTCCCATTCCAAAATCCTCAAACACTCAAAAATAAAAATAAAATATTTCGAAAAAAAATATAAATATTTTGAAAAAATTAAAATATTTTTGGAAAAATAAAATATTTTGAAAAAATAAAATATTTTTGGAAAAATAAAATATTTCAAAAAAATGAGGAAAAATAAAATAAAATATTTCGGGAAAAATAAAATATTTTGAAATATTTTTGTTTATTTATTTTTCATTTGTTTTCTTCTTTTCAACGAAATGTGTTCAAGCCTTAGACCTATTGGTGATTACAATGCAATATTTTGGAGTCAAGTGTGTCAAGAAGTATCAAGAACGAGTTGATTGAGTTGAATTTGTTTTGAAATTTGGTGTCTTAAAAAGTAATAAATTTGAGGTGAGTTATATTTAGATAATTTATTTCAATATGACAGTTGACATAATCTGAATCTTACTTGTTTAGTATGAATTGTTTTGAATGCATGTCATAAAATATTTTGGGAAAAATAGTTTATTTTTCCCGAAATATTTTATATTTTTGAAATATTTTATATTTTTGAAATATTTTATTTCCCAAAATATTTTATATTTTCCAAATTTTTTTATTTTTCCTGAAATATTTTATTTCCTAATTTTTTTTGAAATATTTTATTTTACCCGAAATAGTTTATTTTTTCAAAATATTTTTTTTCCTCATTTTGTTTTCGAAATATTTTATTTTTCCAAAAATATTTTAATTTTTTTGAAATATTTATAATTTTTCCGAAATATTTTATTTTTATTTTTGAGTGTTTGAGGGTTTTGGAATGGGAGAGAAGAATAAAAAGAAGATTGAAGTTTTTTTGGGGGTATTTGAGTCTTTAAACAAAAAAGTTGACCCATTTGTAATTAGTTTAGTTAAGTTGATGTATTAGTAATTGAAAGGTAAAAATTTACCTATTTGTAATTAGTGATCCTTATGTCTGCTTATATGTAGATATTCATATTTCAAAAATCCTCGTATCCAAAGTACTTGAATTTTTTTTCAAATTGAGCTTAATATATAAGGGTTGTTTGGTCCATTAATTTAGCCAACATGCCTTTTACACTAAAGTAAGGGTACAAGAGTCATTTTATGGGGTCTTAACCCCTTCTGGGGTGTCATTGCAAATAAAATAAAATCTCAGGGGGTGAATGCAATTGACCGAAACTTTAGGGGATCTGAGTACAAATTATCCTAAATTTAACTAACGGCGTTATGACGAGAGGGACTGAATTGTAACAATCATGATAGTTTGGGGGGTTTACAGTAAAAAACATAATTGATAGGGTTTGGGAGAGAGAGTATAGTTGAGGGGGGTTTAATGCTATTTACCCTTTATTATAGTAACATTACTTATATTATATACTTCATCTCTCCCGGTCTAATTTTGATTTTTTAACATTTTATGAATTGAGGTCGAATAGTGTGTAATTTTCAATTTTGCCCTTAATGATATAGTATTATGGTGGGATCCGGTTTTTGTTTGAAGTTAGTGGTAGAAGGGTAGTTGAGAAAAGTTGAAGGTTAAATTGCATTGAAATTTAAAACTGGACAAATAATTTGAGATAAGTAAAATTACACTAGTGGACGAATATGAGAGAGATAGTATTACAAAACTCACCTCATATATAAATTACACACATAAAAATATAGAACCCTAATTCCCCCACCCTCATTCCCACAATTGCAGACCACACACAATTGTGCAAACTTCTTCGCCCCTTCCCCGCTCGCCACTCCTCACCTCGCCCTGCCGCCGTCCGCCGCCGCCGCGCCATTCGGTACTCTCTTTCTACAAGCACATATATATATATATATATATCCAATTGATTCTCTCTCTACTCTCCATTTTAGATATGATTATTTTGTGAATCTATAATTTTTTTTACTTAATTTAAACCTAGTTTATTCACCAATTTAAATCCATGTTATGAATTTTATTTTTATTTTTGTTTAGGAGTCAATGAACTAGTCGCTTGTGTGTAGTATTTTCAGAAATGTTTTTATTTTAAAAAAAATTAAAAATGCAACCGGGCGGGGGCGGGGCAGAGAGCAAAAACAATTAACGAGGGCGGGACGGTTATGGGGGCTAGAACTACACTTAAAAATGCGGATCACATTACCATCCCTATGCATTAGGAGTAGCTCGAGGGGATCACATTAATTGCATAATTAAATGAAAAGGACTTGCATTAAATGCCATCGGATTTCCAGGGGCGAAAATCCGGGAAGAGGGTGGCTATGGACCAACGGTCCTAAGCCCATTCCCTCTTTGAAGACTAGTGAATGAATTAAGGGTAATAAGTTATACGACTCTCAGACCAAAGGATATGCACTACCTTAGAAGTAGTATAAATAGATAGTTAGAGCTCTCATTTATGGCATAAACTACCACTGAAGTAGAACTACACTTCAGACTAATGAATACCCCTCGAGAAGGAGCATCATTCAGACTAATGAATCCTCATTGTTTTACAAACTCACTTCAACGCCGTGGTTCGTGAAATCCCTTGGTTCCTAATTTTTTTAATAATCATCGATTTCATTATACTGTACCCATTTTTATCAAATACTTGCTTTTAAGACCCATATTGTTGGAGCCGTTACAGATTAATTTTTAACTAACTTTAATATAACTTAAAAATATATCATTAACTAATTAAAATATAAAATAAAACTTAAGAAAATAATAATAAAATATATAAATTTTAAGATTTAATGAGTAATATAATTTGGTTTGGTGCATAAAGTGATTAAAATTATGTCGTGTCATGTTTTTTAAAATTATGCACTTTCCGTGTCCCCATGTCCGTTTCTGTGCGGATAGCAACACCTCATTTTTTATTTTACTAATAAATAAATAAAGTAAATTAAATTAATTTAAATTTGCATGTAATGAGTTTACATGTATTTATCCAATTATATATGTATATATCAAATAAGGAACTGCACAAAAAGCAATTTAGCAGATTTATTACTTTACAGACTATCAAATCAAGTAAAAACTATCACACAAGTTTTCAAACTGTTCTCATAATCAAAATTTTCATGACTATTCATTTTTACACTTAAAACTTTGACTAACATTTCAAATATTTCTATTTTCCCTATGAAGAAAATAAATAAATAATTCAATGGGGTTTCTTTTTAAGTGATGTATCATCAGCTAGTTTTAGTAACATTAGATTTAATACTTAAAACTTTGACTAACATTTCAAATATTTCTATTTTTCCTATGAAGAAAATAAATAAATAATTCAATGGGGTTTCTTTTTAAGTGATGTATCATCAGCTAGTTTTAGTAACATTAGATTTAATATTGACTTGGGATTACTCTTACAATCTTTTGATTCCAATAATCATTAAAGAGAATTTTTTATTCTTGTTCGGGAAAAACCACATAATAAAAAATATTCATTTATATACAGAAGTAGAATGTCAATATCAAATCAGATACACAAAATCTCAATTGTTGCAGATTGCCAATACAAAGTGGGATTGTGCTTGTGAAGTGTGAACTCATTATTGCGCAAATTGTGAATGACAATGCCCGTGAACTTTGACAAGGAACTGAGCTCTTGAGAAAAGCTTCCAACTAAAGCCAATATACCTTAACCATGGTTCGTGGAATCATAGTTTGTAATGTTTTTTAAAATTATCGGTATCCTTATCAATACTGATATTTATCAGATATTTATTTTTAAAACTGGCATCCTCATGCCGTTACATATTTACGGTGACAACGAACTACCATGCATGTAGCACCTTACCACTCGTATAAGTGGAAAGAATTGTTCCATCACTGCAACAGAAGTTTACTGACAGACTAAAATTGTCCATAATTGTAAGTTGTAAAACGAAAGTTGGTGTTTTCATATGAGATATCTAAGATGTAACACCAACTTTTAATATGAGGACTCCACTAAGCTCTCATTAAAGATTATAGATGTAGTTTTCACTCCTAGTGGGGATTTCGAGAACCACTTACAAACATTTCGTCCGAGGCTGTCATACTCGTATCAAATACATGTGTCTGTGTCAGACAGATGTAGTTTTCACTCCTATTAGTGGGGATTTCGAGAACCACTTACAAACATTTCGTCCGAGACTGTCATACTCGTATGAAATACATGTGTCTGTGTCGGACACGTAGACACGCCTCGGTCCACGTGACTAAAGCTATTTTTAACCCTAAGAACACTTCATGAACACATTTTTGACACTTCATGAACATGTTTAGGACATTTCAAGAATACGATTTAGATATTTCAAGATCAAGTTTTGGATGCTTTGATGACACGACATATTTTTTTTTTAACTTTAATATAACTTAAAAATACATTATGAACTAATTAAAATAAAATTTAAGAAAATAACTATAAAATATAGAAATTTTAAGATCTAAATGAGTAATATATTATCATTATATGCATAAGATAATTTAATTTAATTTATTTTAAATATAAATAAATAATTATATTTTTATTTTTGGACCTGTCGATGCTGTGTCGTGAACTGTTTTTTAAAATTTTATTGTGTTGCAGTATTTGTATCATGTCGTGTCCGTGTCCGTGCTTTATAGACGGACACCTCATTTTTTTATTTCACTAATAATTAAATGAACTAAATAAAATTAAATTTGCATGTGATGAGTTTACATGTTTTTATCCAATTATATATGCATATATCGAATAAGGAACTACACAAATTTTCTTTTACCAAATTTATTACTTTACAGACTATCAAATCAAGTAAAAACTACCACACAAGTCAAATGTGTCAATATCAAATCTGATACAAAAAAATTCAATTATTGCACATTGCCGGTACACAAAATCTCAATTATTTCAGATTTCCAACTAAGCTTCTATGCCCTATGTCTAAGCTAGTGTGATTATTGTGTGAAAACTACATGTAACCATGGTCGGTGGAATCCTCTATTTTGTAATATTTTTTTAAATTATGCAGTATTTATTAGGATTTTTACACCTGTCCAATAATACTGTTAGAAGTCGTGTGTACCTGCAAATCAGAAAACGCACACAAACACATACCAAATAATGAATACAAAGATTTATAGTTGTTCGGCCAAAATAAGCTTACATACACTGAGAGCACCGTTTCACTATCGATCAAAGAGAGGATTACAAGGGGTTGATCAACAAATCAAACACACACACACAGTGTATAGTCACGCCTGTATCACCGGAATAATATAAACTTATATTATTCCTAACTTTCACCAAGAAGAATACTAACTTGTATCTCTTATATTCTCTCTTTCTATTTGTGCACACAATATAATATGAGAGATCCTATATTTATAGGGAATGATATAAAGACGGTTTTGCCTTTTAGTCGATGTGTGACAACTTTCAATACAAAGTAGTCACCCTTTATATATAACAATCTCCCACTTGACGACTTTGCCACCATCAATCAACTCCATAATTAATCAGTGCAGTACGGTGCCCTCAATTTTGTCTTCAAGCTTGAAGTCCCACTGAAGTTGCACACAACTTTAGTTTATCTGTTATCACCACTTTGGTCAACATGTTGGCCGGATTCTTGCTTCCTTCAATCTTCTCAAGAGTCAAAACTTCATCCTCTAATAGAGATCTGATGAAATGATAACGAAGATTTATATGCTTCGTCCTCGAATGAAATGATGAATTCTTCGCCAGATGTATAACATTCTGACTATCACTGTGCGAAACACTTTTCTCTTGCTCAAATCCCAACTCTGCTAACAATTCTTGTAACCAAATCATTTCTTTGTTAGCCTTTGTCACGACTACATACCCAACTTCTGTAGTAGATAACGCTACGATTTTCTGTAACTGCGAAACCCAACTGACTGTTGTAGTACCTACTGTAAAGACATAACCAGTAGTGCTTCTTCTGTGGTCTATCTCACTTGCAAAATCTGAATCTACATAGCCATGCAAATTCACTTTGCATTTACCAAAACAAAGGCATATGTCTGTGGTACCTTGTAGATATTGCAATATCCATTTCACTGCTTCCCAGTGAGTCTTCCCTGGATTAAACATGACCTGCTGACTACTCCCACTACATATGCAATATCTGGTCTAGTATAAATCATCGCATACATCAAGCTACTAATGGTTGAAACGTATGGAACATTTGCCATATTGTTCCTCTCTGCTTCTGACTTGGGAGACTGCTCTTTGGATAATCGGAAGTGACTAGCCAAAGGTGTGCTAACCGGCTTAACATCACTCATGTTGAACCTCTTCAGAACCCATTCCACGTAGTCAGCCTGAGACAACTGTAAAGTACCCTTCTGCTTGTCTATGTTGATTCTCATATCAAGAATCTGCTTCGCTGCACCCAAGTCCTTCATCTCGAACTCATTTGCCAACTGCCTTTTCAACTTGCTAATTTCTGTAAAATTAGACCCAACTACTAACATGTCATCAACATAAAGTGAAGGATGATGTAACTCGTGTCAAACCTCTTAAAGTAGTAACAATGGTCAACCTTGTTGTTACCATGTCTTTGTATAAATCCATCGAACTTCTTGTACCACTGTCTTGGAACTTGTTTCAAACCATACAAGCTCTTTTTCAACTTACACACAAGTTTCTCTTTACCTTTTACTGAGAAACCTTCCGGCTGCTGTATATAAATATCCTCCTTTAGGTCACCATGGAGGAAAACAGTTTTGACATCTAACTGCTCTAGGTGTAAACCCTCTGCTATAACAATGCTAAAAACTGAACGAATGGTATTTAGTTTCACAACCGGAGAAAATATGTCGATGTAGTTGATTCATGCTTTCTACTGAAAGCCTTTTACTACGAGTCTTGCCTTGTACCTCTTTAAACCATCATTTTCTTCTTTTACCCGGTAGACCCATTTGTTATGGAGAGCTTTCTTTCCCACTGATAACTTGGTTAGCTTCCATGTATTGTTAGAGATAAAATACTTCATCTCATCTTCCATCGCAAGCTCCCACTGGCTCGCATCTGCTGCACTGCATGTTTCATCGTACTATTCTTGTTCACCTCCATCTGCGAGCAACAAATAATTCATATATCTTTTCTTTTGGCACATGCGGCCGTGAAGTCCTCCTAGGTATAGGAATAGGAGTCAGAGACTGCGATGTATCATCCTGTTAAGTAGTGCCATCTTCAATCTGTTCTTCTGACTTAGTACTCTCACTATCTTGAACAACATCTAACTCAACACAAACAGGATCACTATGTACTGTAGGCTCTAAGGTAATTGTGTGTCTATCCTTGTACATCACTTTTTCATTGAACACTATATCTCTGCTTCGGATCACCTTTCGGTTCTGATCACCCCACATGTGGTAGCCATACTCATCACCGCCGTAGCCAATGAAAGTACATTTCTGTGACTTCGGATCAAGCTTATCCCTCACATTATCACTAACATGTACATATGCAATACAACCAAAAACTTTTAAATGTGAAAGTGTTACCTTTTTACCGCTCCATACCTCTTTTGGTATTTTGTGCTCCAATGGTACTGATGGACCTCGGTTGATAAGATATGTTGTTGTACTGACTGCTTCTGCCCAGAATTGTTTCGGCAACCCTGCCTGAATGCGCATGCTTCTGGCTCTCTCAGTCAATATCTGGTTCATACGTTATGCTACGCCATTCTGTTATGGTGTACGTGGAATAGTCTTCTCCAATCTGATATCATTCTCATAGCAAAATTTTTTGAACCCGATGTCTTGATATTCTCCACCATTGTCAGATCTTAACCTCTTGATCTTCAAACCTATCTCATTCTCTATCATGGCCTTCCATTTCTTGAACACATCGTACACCTCAGATTTATGTTTCAAGAAGTAAACACATACCTTCCTGGAATGGTAGTCGATGAAGGAGACGAAATAGGACTTTCTGCCAATAGATGAGACATTTGCTGGCCCCCAGACATCAGTGTGAACTAACTCAAGCTTCTCCTATATGAGATCTCTGCCGCTTTTCTTAAAACTAACTATTTTCTGCTTACCGAATACGTAATCCTCACAGAATTCGATATCAATCAAATTTAGGCCTGGTAGCTTTCCCTTTGCGAGCATAACTTTGTGCCCATTTTCACTCATGTGACCTAGCCTCTGGTGCCACAAATTATGATCCTCCTTGCTTTCTGTAACTGTTATCAACGTGCTAGCTTTGGTGGTAATATACAACGTACCGCTCTTCTTTCCTCGTGCTATAATCATAGCCCTTCTGGAAATCTTCCACTTATGGTCACTGAAAGTGGTCACATAACCTTCACTCGCCAACTGGCCTACTGAGATTAGGTTCTTCCTCAAGTCTGGATTGTGTCTCACATCCCTCAGCTTCCATATCGACCACATAGTCTGATATGTACTTCACATTTGCCAACTATACTGCAGGGTTGATCATCACCTAGATAAACCTTGCCAAGGTTTTTAGGTGTATAGCTCTCGAAGAGCTCTTGACTTGAGGTGACATGGAATGATGCTCTAGAGTCCAAGACCCAAAACTCTGCTTTGCTCTCCAAAGAGCATATCAACGCATCATTAGTTTCTTCTAAGAGAATGTTTCCCTCAGTCTTGTTCTCCGTTACCTTCTGCGGGGATCTGCATTGGTTCTTGAGGTGACCAGTTTTTCCGCAATTCCAACACTCAATCTCTTTGGAATTTCTGGGACCTCGAGACTATGATCATCCATGTGGTCTATCCTGTCTCGACTTGGAACGACCACGCCTTTGGTTTCGGCCTTTCTTCCTGTTCAAACCTCTCCCTCTGGTGTCAACATTCACTGTTGAGCCACTATTAGAAGAGCCTGACTCACTCTTTCTTTTGATCTTTTCTGTGAGTATCATACTCACTACGGAATCATACTATAATGGTTCCACCCTTGAACAATTATTGATTGCAACGATTGTGGCGCTCCAACTCTCTGGCAATTGACTTATAAGAAAAGTCACTTTCATTTTGCTAGTGATTGGCATCTCAACTGATTCCAACTATTCAACAATTTCATTAAGAACACTGATGTGTTCATTGACCTTCCCATTCTTGGACATCTTCAAATTTATCAATCTAGTGATGAGATGTCGCATTCGCTCCAGATGGCTGTTCGTACATGCTCGAAAAAGCATCCATGAGAGACTTTGTTGTCTTCTCATTCTTGATGTTGAAGGCGATGGACTTTGACAACGTCAGTCTGATCGTACCGAGAGCCTTTCGATCTAGGATTGTCCAATCCTCGTCTTTCAACAATTCTGGTTTCTTCCCTTCAAATGGCAAGAACAATTTTTTCTAGAATAACACATCCTCAACTTGCATCTTCCAATAGGAAAATTTTGTATCATCAAACTTGTCGATCATTGCTGCATTTTCTTCTCCCAGAGCTCCCACTGAGCCAATTTGAAGTGTTAGGAGTCAAATTAAGCAAAACCGATCGCACGGTTGCGTCCAGAGCGGTCCAAAACCTTTAGAACGTCTTTGACTGCGTTTAAAATGGGTCAAGAACGACTCCAAACGGGCAAAAAAATAAATCTGCACAAAAGACAGAAAATTGCCAACGATGTCAGTACCTAATCTGATGGGGCTAATTTTTTGTTGAAACATTCATCTTCGAAAGAGCTTTCCGTCGATATATTATACTCCTTGAATGGATCAACGATGTTCCACGAAATAGCCCCGAACCGAAACTGCTGCGCGTCGGTGCTAAAAATCTGGCCGGAACTTAAGGCGGCGTGTGGAGGCGCGTGCAGCATTCTCCGGTGACGTGCTTGATACTGCTGGCTTCGTCTCGTCGATACGAAGCTCCTGGTATGGTTGGTTTCTGATTTCGGGCAACTCTGATCTTCAAATCTGGACCAGAACGTACGGCTTCAGGATTTTCTCAAACCTGGAGCTCTGATACCACTTGTTATGGTTTTTACACCCACCCAAGAACACTGTTAGAAGCCGTGTGTACCTGCAAATCAGAAAACACACACCAAACAATGGACACAAAGATTTATAGTGGTTCGGCCAAAATAAGCCTACGTCCACTGAAAGCACCGTTTCACTATCGATCAAAGGGAGGATTACAGAGGTTGATCAACAAATCAAACATACACACATATAGTGTATACTCATGTCTGTATCACCGGAATAATATAAGCTTATACTATTCCTAACTCTCACCAAGAAGAATACTAACTTGTATCTCTTCTATTCCCTCTCTCTATTTGTACACACAATATAATATGAGATACCCTATATTTATAGGAAATGATATAGATGTAGTTTTGCCTTTTAGTCGATGTGAGACAATTTTCAATACAAAGTATTCACCCTTTATATATAACAATATAGATATTCGTCAGATACTTACTTTTAAGACCGGTATCTTCGAAGGCTGTTACATCGTTATCGCGACCAGAATAGATACTCTGCCCACGAACCATGCATTTAACACCTTACCACTCGTATAAGTGGAGAGAATTGTTGCATCAGTACAAGAAAATATGTAAATACCCACAAAAGTTTACTGACAGTCTTAAATTGTCCACAATGGTAAATTTAAAACGAAAGTTGGTGTTTTCATCTAAGATATAGTATATAAGATGTAACAGCAGCTTTTAATATGAGGACTCAAGGTGACAATTCATAGGATGCACCACTAAGCGAGAACCATTAAAGTCTTTATATAGCCAAGGTTGACACGAGATCAAAATCTGCATTTACTTAGTACTAAAAATGTATTCTGACAAAGTATTTTGAAGTATTTTATTCTTTAGTCAGTTTCGCTTAATATTAAGCAATTTTTCATATTTATAGACGAAAAAAAATTGCATGAAATAAATCAGTCTCATATCCAATTATTTTTTAATTGGACTGTACTGATTGAAACATTTACCGTTTAACTTCTGGGTAGCTTTATGTAAGTATGTACATGTGATAAACATTCCCAAAATAATCTTCTTATTGAAGAACTTACATAATTCTTTCACCATGGCATTAGAATGAAAACAAAAATTAGCAAGTTAAAATAGACATATCAACCTGAAGTTCAAACAAGGATTTGAACATAGAACATGTAAATGCTACACAAAGACATTAGATTTATTTATATCTCAATGCAAAACACTATAAACCCAATCAATTTCCATGTGAAATATATATATATATATATATACATATGACATGTCCTTAGAATGTACTAATGAAAGTGCATTGAGTCTCACTGCATGAAACTGAAGTAATACCATAACTAATTCCAAGCTTTGAGCTTAAATCAGTTGCTCTAAGAACAATGTACCTCAAGATTTGGCTGAACTCTTCGGCCCCCTATCTCTATGTATCCCGGTTCCAAGTAGAACGCCCCTGGCCAAGTGCAACTTGGCTACAACATCACGGATGCTCATCCGTTCTCTTGCCGATTCTGTAGAACAAGCAACTCCAACTGTGAATATAGAAGCCAAGCATTCTTGAAGTTTTTCACTTCTGTTGCTACTTTTTTTACGATCATGGTTCGCCCTTCGGTGCTCTTCGTTTTCTTCCAGAAGTATTGGACCAGCAATCTCTGTCACTCTGTGAGGCAAAGCAGCACTAACGAAGTTGTGAAGATTTAAACCGTCTTTGAACATGTCATCGGTGGGTCTCTTCCCAGTGAACATTTCTAAAAGGAGGATACCAAAGCTGTAGAAATCACCATATGCCGACACCTCACTTCCCAAACCATACTCTGCAATGCACACATATATGATAACCATAATTGTAAAGGATCAACAATTTTTTTATTTTTTTTCAAAATGTCAAAGAGCTCAATGTCAATGTATTAAAAACATTGCATAGTTATTGGAGTGAAAATACAAAAACAACCCTATTAGACTTGGACTAGAAGTATATGTTCTTTCTAAATCTATCAGGGCATTTGAAGTTGATGCAGGTGTCACTCAACATGCTGATATCAAGCTAATTAATATGCTTTAGCAGCCGAACTTGAAGCATCGTTGGAAGAATCCACTTGGGGACATCAGTTTTTAGCACAATGATTCTAATTTAGAACAATGTCTAGTGATGATCTTTAGCAAGAACATTCAGTAACCTTTTTTTTTGGAATGTTAAGGAACTCACACACCCACACGAGCCTTGTAGGGCTCGAACCCCAGCCCTCGCCCAATTTGGGGAGGAATGAAACGGAAATCTTTTGATTTTTGGGAATAAATAAATGCATGAATTTTATAACAAGAGAATTTATTTATTGTTTCATGCTTTTGAATCCTCAAAAAAAAAAAAAAATGAAATGGTAACATCCACCTTGGTTATGGTCAGATAAATATAACCAAAAAAATATAATGATTAGCATAGATACCTGGAGCTGCATAACCAACTGATCCTCTTACTCCAATAGAGCTTGCTTGATTAGTAGAAGAACTATGGGTGGCTTCCGGCAACAATTTAGCCAACCCAAAGTCACTAACACGGGCAGTCATTTCACTATCGAGAAGAACATTGCTGGGCTTGAGATCACAATGAATTATCTGTGTTTCACAATCATGATGAAGATATTCAAGAGCGCAAGCGATGTCAATGGAAATATTCAGTCTCTGAAGGAGGTTCAACTTCCTGGGCTCATCATTTGTCGAATCCTCGCTTTTACTTCCGTGCAGCCACTCCTCCAAACTCCCATTTACCATAAACTCATAAACAAGAGCTTTGAAGTCAAAACCCCGAAAATCAGTACTTGAACACGCAGTTAGTAACTTGACAAGATTGCGATGTCTGATGCTCCTCAAGGCCTCACACTCAGCAATGAAGCTCCTTGAAGCGCCATGGCGCAACATGTTAAGTACCTTGACAGCAACAATTTTTCCGTCATCGAAAGTCCCTCTATAGACAGATCCAAAACTGCCCACTCCAATCAAATTGGCTGAAGAAAAGCCACCAGTTGCTTTAAGAAGACTTTGATAAGACACTCTCAAAAGTGAAGTGTCTAATGAACCTGAAGGAGGTTCGTTTCTTCGCTTCCTGGACCAATAGAGATATGTAAAACATAGCAGCAAAGCTAGTCCTAGAAGCACACATGTTATAGAAATTATAAACTTCAAAGACACAACTGAATTCTTCTTTTTAGGCCCTTTGAAGCTGCATTTAGGTAGCTGCAATTTAGATACACCCCCGCAGAGCTTTTCGTTTCCAATAACGGAGATCGCACTTGCATTCTTAAAGATGCCTTCTCTCGGTACTTCACCCTCGAAATCATTGAAAGAGAGGTTTAACATCTGCAAGAATTTGAAGCCCTCCAAGTATTCTGGAATTTCGCCCGACAAATTGTTGGAAGAAATATCTAAGTTTTCAATACCTCTCAAAGATCTTAGAGACGACGGAATTCTGCCTTCAAGGAAGTTCCCCTGCAAATATATTTCTTCCAATTTTACACAGCTACCGAGAGCATCAGGAATTCGGCCAGACAAATTGTTCATGGAAACATCCAAGTACTCCACATTTTTCAAATTTCCAACTTCCATAGGAAGTGAGCCACTCAAATGATTATGAGAGAGGTCTAGAGTTATCGATAACGTTGTGAGATCAAAGATCTCTCGTGGAATTGTACCGCCAAGGTTGTTTAAACCAAGGTCCAGGAATTCCAAATTTTGACATTTGCCTAGAGTTGAAGGAATAGCACCATCAAAATTATTCTCTGCCAATCTAAGTCTAGTTAACAAAGTTAAATTCCCAAAGGAGGACGGAATGTTTCCCGAGAAATCGTTCCCTAGAAAATCCAATGCTTGTAACTTTTGAAGCCTCCCAATGTCAGTAGGGATGTCACCAGTGAATTGGTTGGCTGCCAAGAATAAGGTGTCCAAGTTGATGAGATTGAATAACCCGAGTGGGATGTGTCCTGATATATGATTGAATGAGCAAGTAAAGCTTGCAAGTGTTGTTGATAGGTTGCCAATGGACTCCGGCAACGCCCCTCCAAAGTGGTTTCCACGGATAGCTAATAGCTCTAAACTCGAGGCGTTACTCAAAGAGGATATAAAGCTCAAATCACCATCTCTCCCCATTCCAAGACTATTCCAAGCAATTTGAAACCTCTCAAGTGCATAAAGGTCTCCCAGAGCAGGCACTTGTCCTGTGAGCTCATTATATCCAGCTACAAGGGAAAACAGATTGGTGGCATTTGCTATCGAAACAGGAAAAGTGCCCGTTAATTCGTTGCCAAAAATGCTTAAAAACTTGAGAGTAGGAAGAGTGATGCCCAAGCCAGAGGGAAGACTCCCTTGGAATTTGTTTGTTCCAAGATCAATAAACATAATAGAAGAAATATTAAAAAGACATGAAGGAATGGTACCGGACAATTTATTCACTCCCACTGCAAAAAAATTGAGGTATATCAATTGGCATACACCCTCAGGAATGTTACCTACCAAGCTATTTTTGTTTCCTTGGAACCCCAAAAGCGACGAAAGGTTTCCCAAAGAAGGAGGGATGGTTCCTGATAAGCTGTTAGAATCAACTAGAATTGCTTCCAGCTTAGGCAAACCACTAAGCTCTCTAGGAATTTTTCCTGATAACATGTTATTCGATAAATCAAGAGTAAGGAGTTTATGGAAACCTGATACATTGGTAGGAATTTCGCCATGGAGCGAATTGTTGTTAAGGCGCAAAATTTTCAGCCTACGCAAATGGCCAAGTTGTGGGGGGATTTTGTGGCTGAAACTATTGTTGTGCAGCCTTAGCACCCTGAGGAAGCTCAAATTCCCGAGGTGTGGTGATATGACGCCAACCAGGTTCAAGGACCTCAAATCTAAGACGTTGACCCTCCCCTGGTGGCGTCGATCACATGTGACGCCGTACCACTGGCAGTAGTGAATGGAGGCATTCCACGAGCTTAGAATATGGTGAGGGTCACTCGTTATATCGGACTTGAATGCAAGCAATGCAAGTTTATCTGTCTCATTGCCTCCCAGGCTGGGAGTGGCTGAGGAGACCGAAAAGAATTGTTGCAAAAAGCTCATGAAATATAGAAGTATGGAAACATTTATGTGTGACAGAAATAGTCTAGAGCTCAAAGCAGATTGCCCCATTTGAGGTTCAAGGAAAATGAACAAAGTTGGGTAGTTCAAGTAAAGCACATCAATGAAAATATATATATATTAGTCTACACATATATATATATATATATGTAGGTACATATATTCACGGGCCAATAGTGATATCATCCAAAAATTCTGCAAATTAGTGAAAAAATTAGATTATGCCATGTCACTGTGAGTCAACTAAAATGGAGCATAAAAGGGTGCTGGACCTGTATCTATCAGTAAAGTTGACACCAATGTGAACCCATCACCTTCAATTTTTGACAAATTTAACTGCATAGACCCAAGCTTGTAAGCTATCTAAACTTTTATCATTGCATCAAATAATGATGACTTTTAAGCTTATGAAAAAAACCATTGTTACTGTATAATTCAATAAAAATGCAGCATAAAAGGGTGCTAGATATGTATCTATCAATAATTTACCTAAATCCTACAATGAAGATGTTAATTTTTCTAGCTTTAATTTTACCACACCATAGACATAAGCCGAAAACTTAGACAATTAGTACATGGTCGGTGGTGTAGACAAGTAGTAGTACTATATATGCAAAGGTTTCAACTCTTTTTGTGGTCCAATGTGCACTGTGTATTAGACTTAGGACCTAAAATTTCATGAGTCAATCAATTACCCCACACTTGTCTAATTTGTCTCAAAATGATATAAAATACTTAAGTTATCTCTAACATGTTTAAGTTTTTGGAGTAACAATATCAACAAAAAATGATATTAACATAGTGTATTTTGCTTCTAGATAAGGACATGGAATGTATTAATAATGACCAGAGTTTAGTGATAAATACATTGATTAAGCCAGTGATGTGATGTGACCAGTTTGCTTTAGCCTAATATGAAGATTTTATATTGAAGTCAAGAATCAACCCCAACTCTGCTATTTCGTTTGGGCTTCCACTTTCAATTACAGGTATCAAACAAAAAATGAGACATGCAATGTACTGAGACATGAAGTGTGAGACTGCATCTATAAAGTCATACGACTATTTGGAAAGAACAACATTTACCAAGAAACATCATGATTAGCCAGTGCAGGCCATAGATTAGATATATATCTACTTCTTTGAAATGAACTAAAAGAACAACAAAACAACACACACAAGCATCTGCAAGTTTGTGTTCGGCTCACAACGTGGTTGAGTTCGTTAATCAATAATTTGTCGACCTTAAATGCGGGCCAGAGTCTTAATATGGACTCAAAAATTTATTATCAAACTATTTCTATCGGATCGGGTGGCCGACCAAGATTGATTCAGGCAAAAGTTGGAGAGTAAGAATGACCCTCTCCTTAAAGTTCTGTATTGCCTAAGTTAGGACTTCAAATATATAAATATAGTGATTGAAAAGAAGTTAAGAGAAAAATAATCATTATACCTGAGCATGAAAACTCTTTTTCATTTAACAAGGAATTGATTACAATGATAAATGTTGTGAAATTTAGAGTAACCCAAAAAATAGATTAACCCAAATCAAATTTTACTCGCAAGTATACGAATCATAGTAGTAAAGAGTATAAGTATTGCGAAGTCATTCCCACGAGAATTGATTTAGACAAATTAAATCTAAAAACTACTATCTAACTAATTCAACAAATTATTGATGATTGTGAAAAAATTATATAAATACAATAATACAAAAGGAATACCAAGGTTTTGATTCCTCCACTAATCATCACAAATCCGATTTTCAATTGTAAACTCATTAAATATCCAATTAATTTTCACACATCTAAATAATAATTATTATTACGTTCATAGATGGTCTATCCGGATTAGGGCATATGTTCAACTCAATATTTTATTATCTTGGCCAAAAATAATAAATAAATCATTGAAGGAAAATATAAATCACAATTATCTATCCATGGTTAGACATAAACAATTATGATTTATTATCTTCTTCTTAAATTGCCAAGTAGATTACATGTTCGTGGTCAGACACAAGTAACATATATGCTAGGAATGAAATACGTTCAATTTTAGTCTCAGTTAAAGCACATAAAATCGAAAGTATTAACATATATATAATAATAAGAAGAATAACTCATTAACCAAAATGTTCAATAATGTCTACAATTGAAAACTATAATATTGAACATGACTAGGGTTTCCTCTCGGCCTTGGCCGAGCGAATTAACTATACAAGAAAAATAAAACAAGAACGACCAAACCAGAAATCATAAGTGGAAGACGTCTTGAATTTCTTCGTTGATCGCACAGGTCTTCCCCTTCTGTTTCTTGGCCGTCGATCCTTTGTGCATCCACATATGCCCTATTTATAGGGGACCTCAAGGTTTCATCTAGGAAAGTAAATAAGAGAATACAATATTCCCATATTTCTTTTCCTAATTGGTGATATCTTGCAGCCCACTTTTGATAGATTTGGAGAGTAAATTTGGAAGATATTGGTGAGATACTCTTTTCTTGTTAATCAAGTCCTCTTCCCACAGCCCTTGATTTCACTTCATTATGATCGTTCCTTCAAAATCTGTGATTATATTACCAAGTTGATGTTGATTTTCGCACAAAATAGTATGCCAGATTTAAAATGTCTTTTTCGCCCTCTAAACTTCAGAATTAGGGTCTCTATGTGAAATACCAATATTCTTTAAATTGAATCAGCTTTCTAGGAACACTGGGATCACACCAATCCGAAAAACGGGCTGAAATATATGGCCCAAATACTAAGACGTTGTCTAAATAGGTTTTGGGCTTATTTAGATGGATTTAACCCATTTGTACCAGAAATCACCAATAACCTATAAAAATATAAAAACACACATATTAATTAAAATAATTTAAAATAAATGACTAAAAAATATATTTTTGGAGGTTAATCGTGTATGAATTATGTACTTATCAAATACCCTCAAACTTATATTTTGCTAGTCCTCGAGCAAAACAAAAACAAAAACAAAAAAAACCTAACTATACCACTTTCGCAGGAACTCTCGATTGCATTTAGCATATGCAATAAGCCTTTGAACCCTTAGGTTACCCCTAGTGGACGAGTTATAGTCTCGTGAGGGTTTCCAGTGATAATACCCACAAACATCCGAAAAATAAGTTTCAAAGCAATATACAATCACATATATAACCTTGAATAGTAAATTGTCATCAACTTGAGATTTTCGAATCATTAATTTATTTGAGATGTCAAACCCATATTCTCCGTCTAAATTAAATTTAAGTTAAGTCTAATTCACTTATCAAAATTTAGTTGAAGACCCAAATTGTTCATCTTTGTTGTAAAGTGCAACAACTAAACACTAATTTAGAATTGGTCAAAATCTCATGACAT
The DNA here is from genome assembly GCA_963922005.1 of Cornus suecica. Lineage (NCBI taxonomy): Eukaryota > Viridiplantae > Streptophyta > Magnoliopsida > Cornales > Cornaceae > Cornus > Cornus suecica. The sequence continues at coordinate 19,525,461 of OY998244.1, forward strand.
AACTCCAAAATCTCAAAAATCATCGGGTTTCCAGAATAAGAACAATTTTACATTGGTAACTCAAGTGATTTATTTTTTTTCTTTGAAATTTTTTTTTTTTTTGGACATACTTCCACAAGGAATTGTTTACCCAAGAGGAGCTTAATTTACTCCCAACCTCAAGCCAACCCTTTGGAATTTTTTTTTTTTTTTTTTGGACATACTTCCACAAGGAATTGTTTACCCAAGAGGATCTTAATTTACTCCCAACCTCAAGCCAACCCTTTGGATTTTTTTTTTTTGGACATACTTCCACAAGGAATTGTTTACCCAAGATGAGCTTAATTTACTCCCAACCTCAAGCCAACCCTTTGGTTTAACTATTTTTTTTTTTCTTCATCACAAGAGTGTTGATTGAATCTCATCCTGGTCTACCAATTTTTCTTTTCTAAGATAATAGAACGATATCACTAAATTTCAGACCTTTTCTAAAAAAATGTAAGCTGACAGTGCTCGTGAAATATGTTTCAAGGTTTAACTATAAGGGTCATCAACTAAATAATGATAAGTATAAAAGACTAAGGACTGTCATTCATTCTGATTAGATTAAGTATTTTAGTCTCAAATATACTAATGATTTTCAAATCTCAACCAAACTGATGACAATTCAATACTCAAAGATATAGAAATACTGAACATATTGCATAGGCTTTGAAACCTCTTTTTTTTTTCTTAATATGAAAATATATACATATATCTATAAAAAAAAAAAAAAAAATTCCCTTTACCCCCAAACTTAGATCAAATATTGTCCTCAATATTTAAAAATGAAAGTCACAAGGGCAAGTTTGAGAATTACCTTGGATGACGTACTATCCAACTTCGAGCAAGAACAAGGAGAAAAAAAATATAAATAATAAAAAATAAATAAATAAAAAATAAAATGGATTAGAAGGAATCACAAGTATGTCACCCCCAAACTTGGATTATAAGCATCCACAAAAATCTTTCTTTGTTTTTTTTTTTTTTTTAAACTCAACAATTTTGATAAATGGGGTCCTCTAGACGAATACACTCCACATCTCTATCTACCAACCCATCTAAGTATGGTTTCAACCTCTGCCCATTCACTTTGAAAATACTACCATTCTTAGGGTTTTGAATTTCGACTGCCCCATGAGAAAAAAACATTTGTCACAGTGAATGGACCAGTCCATCTAGAACGCAACTTCCCAGGAAAGAGACGTAATCTAGAGTTAAATAGAAAAACTTTTTGGTTGGGCTCGAAGGACTTCCTAAGTATAAATTGTCACGAAACATTTTAGTCCGCTAGCAACCAAACAAGTATTTTTTTTCTAATTTTCTTTGTGAGAATTAATTCAAGGGCAATGTTAATGTTTATTTTCTAATCTTGTAGAGAATTATCAGGAATAGCCACAATAATTCTCTCATAATTAGAGCTCTTACTCTCTTCCAAAGTAAATCAAAGGATGACCAGTTAAGGTCCGCCAACTAAACAACCAGGTGGGTTCCCAGGTAGGTGGAGAGGCACTAGGCCTGCTTAATGACGGTACGTCCACACAACCTTAAGCAACAAAGTCGCCGTTTGACAGAACCTTTCTAGACATTGTTAAGTTGGAAGGTGCTCACTGGAGTTACCCAAGATTATCTTTTTCCAAGAGGGTCCTATGAGCTATATGAAAATCATAGGGCCAACGTCTACTTGATTTTAGATTAAAAAATTTAGGCTTGGGTTTGACAAATGCAAGGAGATTTTTAACTTAGGTGGGTAAGGAATTGCTGATGAAATCCAATCCTTATCTTGTTAGGGGTTAGTGCTCTTACTAAATTTTTATTCAAAATGCTAAATTAAAATGCACAAATAAAACAAGTAAGAAATAAAGGAGAGAAAAAAAAATACAAAAGAATAAATAAATACAAAGGAGTGAGTGTGTGAACTTTCTTTTTTTTTTCTTTTTTTTTTCTTCAAAAATAAGTGTACTAACAATAATAAAAGAAAAAAAGAGAAAAACAAAATTAAAAATAAATGTAAATGAAGAAAGTGTGCTCCTAGAAAAAAAAAATCCTATGTTATTCTAACCTAAAAAAAATAATAATAATAAAATAAAAAATAAGGTTAGAGTCACCTACCTGAATTGCAAAATTATGCAATAGTGCGATTTTTTTTTTTTTTTTTTTTTTTTTTTTTTTTTACTTTACGCCCCTTTTCTGTACCAAGCGTCCTGCAGTTGAGGAAACAGCAATATCAAACCTGTAAAAGGATGACAATAACTTGGATGTTGCTTGGAATTAAAGGAATCACAGAAATTTGGAATGAAAAATAAATAAATAAATAAAATAAAATAAACCTAAACTAAGAATTATGATAAATAATAATCTTCAAATTTAATTGTATTAAATACAATCCTCGGCAGCGACGCCAAAAACTTGTTATGAAATTTAGAGTAACCCAAAAGATAGATTAACCCAAATCAAATTTTACTCGCAAGTATACGAATCGTAGTAGTAAAGAGTATAAGTATTGCGAAGTCATTCCCACGAGGATTGATTAAGACAAATTAAATCTAAAAACTACTATCTAACTAATTAAACAAATTATTGATGATTGTGAAAAAATTATATAAATACAATAATACAAAAGGAATACCAAGGTTTTGATTCCTCCACTAATCATCACAAATCCGATTTTCAATTGTAAACTCATTAAATATCCAATTAATTTTCACACATCTAAATAATAATTATTATTACGTTCATAGATGGTCTATCCGGGTTAGGGCATAGGTTCAACTCAATATTTTATTATCTTGGCGAAAAATAATAAATAAATCATTGAAGAAAAATATAAATCACAATTATCTATCCATGGTCAAGCATAAACAATTATGATTTATTATCTTCTTCTTAAATTGCCAAGTAGATTACATGTTCGTGGTCAGACACAAGTAAAATATATGCTAGGAATGAAATACGTTCAATTTTAGTCTTAGTTAAAGCACATAAAATCGAAAGCATTAACATATATATAATAATAAGAAGAATAACTCATTAACCAAAATGTTCAATAATATCTACAATTGAAAACTATAATATTGAACATGACTAGGGTTTCCTCTCGGCTTTGGCCGAGCGAATTAACTATACAAGAAAAATAAAACAAGAACGACAAAACCCGAAATCATAAGTGGAAGACGTCTTGGATTTCTTCGTTGATCGCACAGGTCTTCCCCTTCTATTTCTTGACCGTCGATCCTTTTTGCATCCACATATGCCCTATTTATAGGGGACCTCAAGGTTTCATCTAGGAAAGTAAATAAGAGAATACAATATTCCCATATTTCTTTTCCTAATTGGTGATATCTTGCAGCCCACTTTTGATCAATTTGGAGAGATAATTTGGAAGATATTGGTGACATACTCTTTTCTTGTTAATCAAGTCCTCTTCCCACAGCCCTTGATTTCATTCCATTCTGATCGTTCCTTCAAAATCTGTGATTATATTACCAAGTTGATGCTGATTTTCGCACAAAATAGTATGCCAAATTTAAAATGTCTTTTTCGCCCTCTAAACTTCAGAATTAGGGTCTCTATGTGAAATACCAATATTCTTTAAATTGAATCAGCTTTCTAGGAACACTGGGATCACACCAATCCGAAAAACGGGCTGAAATATATGGCCCAAATACTAAGACGTTGTCTAAATAGATTTTGGGCTTATTTAGATGGATTTAACCCATTTGTACCAGAAATCACCAATAACCTATAAAAATATAAAAACACACATATTAATTAAAATAATTTAAAATAAATGACTAAAAAATATATTTTTGGAGGTTAATCGTGTATGAATTATGCACTTATCAATAAAGGAAGTACAAACACAAATTTTGACTGAAAATGAAACACTAAAAATCTAAGTGTTGAAGACAAAATTAATGTCAAGCTAAGGAATTTAGTGCATGTTTGGTACGTTGGAATGGAATGGAATGGAATGTCCATTCATTCCATTCTTTGGTTTGGTACAACATAATGAATGAGAATGACCATTCCCAATGAATGAAATTTCATTCTTGGGAATGGATTTTCATTCCATTACTAAAGTTGTGGAATGGTCATTCCATTCATTTAAGAATACTTTTAAAATATAAAATTACTTAAATAACCCTCTCATATTTCAAAAAAATAAACCACCACCACCACCATTTCACCACCACCGCCGCCACTTTTTTTGTCCATCATTACTATTCCCGTTACGTTTTACCATTTTTTTTGTAAAAAAATTAAAAAATAGTATTTTTATATTTAATACTAAGAAGGGTATTTTTGAGAAAAAAATTCAAGTTCATTTCATTCCCAATGTGCTTCATATTTACAACCAAACAATAGAATGAGAATGGTTATTCCATTCCATCCTCATTCTCATTCCATTCTCACTTCCATTCCATTCCATTCAACCGTACCAAACGTGCACTTAAGAGCTAGGCTAGGAATGCAATAAAAGCTAAGTGAGAAAGTAAGCTATGACTGATAAGGAAGCTAAATGATAAGCTATGAATGATAAAGGGTAAGACTTTGAATGGTTGTGGACCTCTTGCTTCTGGGATTTGAAGGAGTATTTATAGAGGGTCTTGATCTGATGTCCCTTTCAACTCGTCTTTCTACACATTAATTGCTTGCAGGTTGAAAGTAGTTTCCCAACCACTTGTTGAGCTGCTACTTGGATTAGTTGGATCTACTCTCAACCACATGTGATGGAATCATATCTGGCATGACAATTCTAGTTAGAGACCATGACCCTTTTAGACTTGCCCACTTTGACCATTACTACTTTTAGCTCTCTTTTATCTCTTGCCTGACTTTGACCAAGGAATCTTCTGATCACTGACGCACTCTGATGGGTAGTTGAAAAACTTCCATTTGTGGTTTTGGAATGTTGAACTTTCATCTCGATCAACTCGTAGTTTCCAACCTAAGCTCTCTCCAATCTTCCAGACTTGATTTGTTGGGCTTTGTAGTCTCGATCTCTATGAGCGGTTCTCGTGACCTTGGCCATTGATGACAATATTTCCATGACTAAATTCATCAAGAAGCTTACTTACAGGTTAATTTCCTTGGTCGATAGTCCTTTTAAGCCTAAAGTGATAAAAAAAGTGGTCGAAAGTCACTTTTAGGCATAATGATTGAGAGACTCAATCTTAGGTTGTGAATGATAATGAAGTGAAAGAGAAAAACTCGTCGAGACAAAATTCGTCGAGACAAAACTCATCGAGAAGAAATTCGTCAAGAGGAAATTCGTCGAGAGAAAACTCGTCGAGAAGAAATTCGTCGACAAGGAATTCGTCGAGAGAAAACTCGTCGAGAAGAAATTCGTCAAATTAATTGTTAATCGTCGAGAGAAAATTCGTCGAGAAAAAATTCGTCGACAAACATTTTAATCAGTTGATTTCTCAGTCATATTAGGAGAAACTACTCATGTGAGGTTATTGTTAATTACTATATTAGTATGAATTAATTGCCACTCAAACTTATAATCCAAACTTACAACATTGAACCAAGGAATTGATAAATTGTTGGTATGTGTTTTTGTTTTTTGTTTGGCCATGTAGCACTTTACGAAATGGAGCATAAAAGGGTGCTAGATCTGTATCTATTAATAAAACACCGAAATCTTAGGTCATGCTTTGGTATGTGGTTTTGTTTTTTGTTTGGTCATGTAGCACTTTACGAAGTAAAAATACTTTTGGCAATCTCTACTTTATTTTGAATAGTGAAAATACTTTCAAAAAAGTGCAAATTTTGCAACTGTGCACTCAAAATATATATATCTCTACAGCCACCACCACCCCCGACCACCGCTGTTACCGTCATTTTCTTTTACCCCAAAACATCACATATACGAAGCATCAATACGAAACATGATTCTATTTTAAATTCAGAGCACTCCACAAACACAAAAAATGTACTTATATTTTTAAAATTTCACATCACAAAATCACAAACATGAAACAAATTGGCCCTTACTATCTATATGTGATTTTATCTTCTCTAAATTTTAACACTTTTTTAACAATAATGCATGGACATAAGCCGAAAAATTAGACAATTAGTACACGGTCGGTGGTGTAGCCTGTAGGGGTGGACTACTTAGAGAAGTAGTAGTACTATATATATATATATATGTGCAAGGTTTCAACTTTTGTTGTGGTTGATTACGGTGACAACAATTAGAGAAGTGGTCCTATGTGCACTGTGTATTAGGACCTAAAATCCCTTGAGTCAATGAATTACTCCACACTTACCTAATTTGTTACAACAAGAAATGATACTGACATAGTGCATGCCTATTGTATTTTTCTTCTAGATATGGACCGAGTGTAATGGCCATTTGGTACCAACGTATGAAAAACCGAAGGAAAGAGGCCTTTCGCAAAGTCCTACACGAATTAAGGACATGAATGCGTTAATAGTGACCAGAGTTTAGTGATACCCCCAATTTTAAGTGATAATTTATAGTCAAGCTATCACTAAAGGTTTTAAGTACAGTTTTTTACCTCTTTAATGATGAGCGCAATTGTTACTAGAACTCATTTTTCTTATACTGGATGAACATTTAAAACCCCAAAAAAATATAAATACATTGATTAAGCTAGTGATGTGATGTGACCAGTTTGGTTTAGCCTAATATGAAGATTTTATATTAAAGTCAAAATCAACCCCAACTCAGCTATTTTGTTTGGGCTTCTACTTTCAATGATAGGTATCAAACAAAAAATGAGACATATCATTGCATCAAATAATGATGACTTTTATCTAAACTTTTATCATTGCATCAAATAATGATGACTTTTAAGCTTATGAAAAACAAACCCATTGTTACTGTATAATTCAATAAAAATGCAGCATAAAAGGGTGCTAGATATGTATCTATCAATAATTTACCTAAATCCTACAATCAAGATGTTAATTTTTCTAGTTTTAATTTTACCACACCGTAGACATAAGCCGAAAACTTAGACAATTATTAGTACATGGTCGGTGGTGTAGACAAGTAGTAGTACTATATATGCAAAGGTTTCAACTCTTTTTGTGGTCCAATGTGCACTGTGTATTAGACTTAGGACCTAAAATTTCATGAGTCAATCAATTACCCACATTTGTCTAATTTGTCTCAGCTGTTTGAACGATATAAAATACTTAGGTTACATCATCTTTAATATATTTAAGTTTTTGGAGTAGCAACATCAACAAGAAATGATATTAACATAGGGTGCGTTTGGAAAGTCTGTTTTTGGTATTTGTTTTCTGTTTTCAAATATAAAAATTATTTTTGTATTTGTCTTTGTTTTTTTCAGCAAAAAACTAAAAACAAAAAAACGTTTGGATCAAAATTTGTATTGAAAAATAAAATGGTATTAGTGAGCGGCGGTGGTGGCCAGCGGTGACCGGCGGCGACCGGTGGCGAGTGGTGGTGGTGGTGGTTGGTGGCGGCGGTAATGGGGGCAGTAGCGGAGGTGGTACCCTAAATAATAAAAAAATTCAAAAAACAATTAAAAGTTGTATTTGGTGTTTTTACCACTTTTATCCACTATTCATAGAAAATAGTTTTCTTGAAAAAAAAAGTGAACAGTAAACGCGTTTGCCAAATGTGTTTTTATTTTTGAAATGGGTGAACAGTAAAAAAACAAAACTATTTTCGTATTTGCCAAACAAACCCATAGTGTATTTTTCTTCTAGATAAGGACACAGAATGTATTAATAATGACCAAAATTTAGTGATAGCCCGCAACTTTAGGTTTTAAATACAATTTTTTATTGCTATTGTTACTAAAATCCTTTTTTCTTATACCGGATGAGCATTTAAAACCCCATATAAAAAAGATAAATACACTGATTAAGCGAGTGATGTGATGTGACCAGTTTGGTTTAGCCTAATATGAAAATTTTATATTGAAGTCAAGAATCAACCCCAACTTGCTATTTCGTTTGGGCTTCCACTTTCAATTATAGGTATCAAACAAAAAATGAGACATGCAATGTACTGAGACATGAAGTGTGAGACTGCATCTATAAAGTCATACGACTATTTGGAAAGAACAAAATTTTCCAAGAAAGATCATGATTAGCCAGTGCAGGCCATAGATTAGATATATATCTACTTCTTTGAAATGAACTAAAAGAACAACAAAACAACACACACAAGCATCTGCAAGTTTGCACTTGATGAGCAAGAAATGTAATTGTAAACAACTATTTTCCCGGAAAAAAAAAATTAAGATGACATGTACCCAATTCAAGTAACAACATAGCTTGTAGGAGAAAATCCACAGCCTATTCCTTCTTCATTTCACTTGTTTGCAAAATATTGCGTTTGCGGGTAAAACAAAAGGGTGAAGTCCTATCAATGGTCTTGTGATTTAATGATATTTTCATTCCTCTCTAAAATAGGCGATGTCTGGAGTGGGTGAGTTAACATTTTGTGGATGTGTGAGTTCCTTAACACTAAAAAAAAAAAAAAAAAGATTAAGTCCTACCAAAGGTCTTGTAGCGCTATGGTATCACATTTTCTCCCCAAAGAGAAGGTTAGAGATTCGAGCCTCATGAGACGTTTCTTACCATTCAAAAAAAAAAAGAGGTAAAATCTTGTAGTCGAACTAATCTAATTGATTTTTTTATTTTTTACTTTTTTTTGTGAGTATGATACTATAAGCCCATCATATCAAACTGAGGATAATATGTATCTAAACTTCAATAAACAATTAAAGTATTCATCATTATGATTTCATGTTATAACTATATACATTCGGTTCACCCCCCTATTTTTTATTTTTATCAATTCTTGAAGCTCTATAATAATATTTAATTTTCAGGACATGTTTAGATTGATGTTTAAAACGTTTTTATTTTTTATTTTTTGGATTGAAAATTTTGAATGATAATTGTTTGTGGTCCTTTTTGTAAATGAGGATTATGTGACTTGAATTCGGTTCAAGAAAATACGGAAAGTTGATTAGGGTGAGGGTCCAAGGTTGTTACAAAGGACTCCTTCAATTAATGAAAGATAAGAAAGAGAAAGTCTACAGTTCAGTGTTTATGCCACAAGGAATCACATTCCAAACCTTAGAGTCCTTTCTTAGCATTTATGTAAGTGTTTTCCTATTTGTTTTGTCTCTGCCTTAATGATGTTTTTGTGCCTCTATTTATATTAGTCATATTGGTTAATACCCTCTTTTTTGGGGGGGGGGGGGGGGGGGGGGGGGGGGGGGGGGGGCGGCCTTCTGGGTCCTATGTCGAAGTCGAAGAAGTTCTTTGTACCCAAGGGGTACTCAGCTGCTTCCAATGGGTTTTACGCCTAGGAACCAAAGTCGCATTAAATACAGGTCTTATCAGTCTCCTACTCTTAATTAATGTGATTCTTCTCAGCATGGTCACCTAACTACTTATTTCCCCCTCGTATCAGGTCTGGTGCGAGTCATCCCTCCTTGACCAATACCTTGGCTCCAAGCCACCTTACCACTCGATCCCTAGATTCCTACCTTTGATACCCACCAAAAAGAAGGAAGGGGAGAGATGTCAGCTAACAGGACTAGGCATTCCTCGGCCCCGTCAGCTAACTTCCTCCTGCTTCCCCTTCCCTTAGCTACTCCACATACCTTCCTCTTCCGAGGGTGTAGTAACCAGCTACTGCGCGTGCTCTAATTTGGTACCAATTCCAGATCCCTTGTAAGAGTGTCAATCCAACTGGAACGGGACATTTTTCACGAGAAATGAGAGATTATATTATATGAGGCCACAATTCTCATTGAGGCCTCCCCTCCTCCAGAGTGGGCCCAACGGCCTACTAAAAGCATCATGGCCCTATCAGATTGGGCCGTGAAAAAGGATGGGTTAGGCTGTTCCCAATTGTGACATCAACAATATTTGACTAATTTTTTTGAAAAAAAATTTCAATTTTGAAATAACATTTTAAAGTAGTTAGTGGGTTTTTTTTTAAAAAAACATAAAAGTGATGTTTTGTCAAACACAAACTCAAACTCTAAGGCCCTGTTTGTTTACCTGGTTTTAGGGGTTTAGTTTTGATTTGTTTTAGTTTTTAAGACTAGTTTCTGTTTGGGAAGGTTGGTCTTGAATTTTCAAGACAAGACTAGTCCAAAACTTTTAAAACATGACTGGCCATTTTCTTAATAAACAAAGACGAATTTTTTTCTTGTTTTCGTCGATTTTGCCCTAAATTTTCAGACAAGCCTCCCTAACGCTTCTCTCTCCCCTTTATGCCTCTCTCTCCACCTTCACGCCTTGGACCAGACCCGCCTTCACACTTTTTCCTTCTTCACCTCACGCCTCTGAATCGTCTCTCATGCTTGTCAAACAAACCCTTGCTGGAACCTACGACCCTCTCATCTCTCTCTCACAAACCCTTTCTCCGATTTCGTTTTTGGGTTAGGGTTTGGGTCTGCTAGTGAGTAGATTTCGAAGAGAAAATGCTTGATCTGGTACGAGAAGACAAATGATAGATCTGGTACGAGAAGACAAAGGATAAAAAAATAATTTTATAATATATATATTTTAATTTTTTTAAATTTTATATATTATTTTTTAATTTTTTTAACGAAGTATTTTGGAATTTTATATATTATTTTTATATTTTATATATTTTTTAAATTTTTTTCGGGGAGTATTTTGGAATTTTATATATTAATTTTGTATTTTATATATAAAATATTTTATATTTTTTAAATTTTATTAGAGTATTTTGGAATTTTATATATTGTTTTTCTATTTTATGTATAAAATATTTTATATATTTTTTAAATTTTATTAGAGTATTTTGGAATTTAATATATTGTTTTTGTATTTGATATATGAAATATTATTTTTTAAATTTTTTAGGGAAGTATTTTGGAATTTTATATATTGTTTTTGTATTTGATATAAAAAATATTATATATATATATATTTTTTTTAGGGAAGTATTTTGGAATTTTATATATTGTTTTTGTATTTGATATATAAAATATTATATATATATATATTTTTTTGGGAAGTATTTTGGAATTTTATATATTGTTTTTGTATTTGATATATAAAAAATTATATATATATATTTTTACGGAAGTATTTTGGAATTTTATATATTGTTTTTGTATTATATATATATAAAAATATTTTTATTAATTTTTTTCGGGAAGTATTTTGGTATTTTATATATTAATTTTGGTATTTTTTATATATATTGTGAAATTTTATATATTTTTTAAATTTTATTAGAGTATTTTGGAATTTTATATATTGTTTTTGTGTTTTATATATATAATATTTTTAATTATATATATAAAATATTTGCAGACAAAACCTGAAAGACCTCACCGTTTGCCAAAGATGATTTTGTTTTAGTTTTTCAGACAAAATCTGAAAGACCAGACCGCTTACCAAACAAAGTTTCAGATCAGTACTCAGACAAAATAAGACCAGACAAAACCAAACCAGACAAAATCAGATAAAACGAGACCAGACAAACCCCTTTCCAAACATGACCTAAATTCTCTCTTTCTTATATATTTATTTAGAAGACATGCTTTGGAAATTTCTATTCTACGTGAGAAAGAATCTCAAGAAAATTATTTCATGTCCATAAAATTGCGGACAAAGGAGAGAGGCGGTACTTACAAAGAAGTGGTGATGTCACTTGGTGATGTCATTGTTGACCTTGGAGGTTTGAATTCTTCAAATTGCTGAGGACCATCCATGGTTTCTCCACCTAATTCAAAAATCCTATGAAGACTCGCAAGATCTTCAAAACAGAACCGCGTTTTCACTATTCATTCTCTATCTTTAGTCTACCTATATTCGGTTTCTCCTACCCCGTGAGTCCGTGACACACCTGTCACACCATCATGGCCCATTCCTGTGACAAGACATTACCGAGCAGAACCAACTCTAAAATGCTCTAGTTATATGCATTGAGAAATCAACTTATAATATGTATTTAAATTCCGCTCATAAAACAAGTCGAAATCGACTCTACTTATGAATAATTTAGTTTAATTGCAACTTATAAAACAAGTTGCAATATACGGGGTATTGGATACGTGTCGGATATCGATATTTTTCGAATATTTACGAATATATGTCCGATAATTTTAAATTATAGTTTTTAATTTATAATACGTATTCAATATTTCTAAAATACTTTAATCATGTATCTGATGCAAGTAAAATATTTCGATTATATATCCAATACTTTTTTAAATACCAAAGGATAAAGAGCATAAAACACCCCTATAATTTTGGCAAATGGACACTAAACCCCCTATATATTTAAACAGGTCCATATAGTTTCAATTGTGATAAAAAAGACCCTAATGTCATGATGTCGTTAAAAAATGGGTGAATTTACTTTGTTACCCCTCTATATTTAACATATTTCATCAATTAACACCTATAATATTGAAATTAATCAACTAACCTCCACCCTCGCATTTCATTAATATATGTATATGTTAGTCACTAATTGACCCTAGAGGGGTGGGGGGGATAAATAGGGTGTTCAAAATTTTATTTTAAATCTTTTCGGATAATTAAAACAAGTTATATTAAATTAACAACTACTTCAAGAATCAAGTAATAATTTCAATGACAAATACAAGTTGATTTGATCTAGCAAATTATTACAAGATTAATATAACATGCAAAGTATTGAAATAGAGAGATAGAGAGAGAGAGATTGACACCGCAATTTTTTCGAGGTTCGGTAACTCCTGCTTCTCGGCTCAAGAACCTCTTCCTGAGGCTTTTCCCGATCCTTTCACTATGACCCTTCCTTCATAGGTGGAATGGCAAACCTTTATACACGAGCTTACAAGATCGTCTCTCAATCAATAGAACAATCGTCTCTTGAAAATGTTGGGCTTCACTTGCCCAATATCACAAAGATAGTATGTAATCAATTGTATCACTCAAGAACAAAAACACTCAAAAATCCTAAGATTTTTATGGAAGATAAATCAATATAAGCTCAAGTATTCTTTAGTGATGTATCAAGAACTCTAGATGAATATTCTCTAGTAAATAAATTTCAATAAATGTGTTTTAGAGAATGAAAATCGAAACTAGAGTTGAAAGCTTTAAGAGATTTGAGTGAGAATCAAGTTTTTGATTTTTACCTTCAATGGCTTTTAGAAATAGTGCTAGAGAGGAATGAAGATGAAGAGTTGAATATTTTCTCACACAAGAACTGCTCTTCTTCAATCCCACATCTCATTCTTTATATACGAAAAATATTAGAGTTTTGAGAGTGAGTTACACCTAGACAAGTAGACAAGATCCGTTGAAATAATTGGAGAGAATAGACACAAGATGATGGGCAATAGCATGCTGTGAAAGGCACATTTAAATTTTAAAACAGTGCCTTAGTCAACTACACAATTTCTCCAAACGAATCTTAAATCATCGTCTTGTTTTAGTCAACTACATAGAAGGTCTTAGTCGACTACAAGGTTGGCTTTAGTCGACTACTCATAGGGGCTTAGTCGACTGTAGGATGATTTAAATTTCCAGTTTATCTTCCTCATGCTTTAGTCGACTACAACAATGGGTTTAGTCGATTACATGAACTGTTTAGTCGACTATACCTCAATTTGAAATGAGACCTTAACTTTCGTCATGGTTTAGTCGACTATGGGATAAGTCCTAGTCGACTATGACTTCAAAGAAAACTGATTTTTGAGTTAATTTTTCCTCCATTTTGAGTTCGGTTATTTTATCACTTGAGCTTATAGGATTTATCAACACATAGAATACCTTGTTACAATGGTCGCACCCCGACCTATCTACCCCAAGTCTTGAGTCTTCGAATTTTGCCTTTTCGTTGATCATTTAGTCATTTTCCATTTTTGTGCTTCAATTTCTTTTTCACTTTTCGCTTTTCGTTTTTGTGTAAGCTTTATTTCCAAGCAAATTTTCGAGTCCTTTTCCCGTCTTTTTGCTAAAACACGTAACTTAATTTTTCATTAGTTTCAAACACACTTTAATGGTTTGTTATCATCAAATTTGATATTGTTTTCCTAAAGTGAATTTCAAGGCCAACAATCTCCCCCTTGATGATGACAAAACATTTGTATTTGTTTGGCAGTGGTGAGACATCAAGTGATGCTCCCCCTCAACATGTGCATAAAATTCTTTGTTCAAATGCCCCCCCTTAGTGAATAAAATTTGCAAATTAATGGGCATTTCGATACAACTACTGTTTAGGCACATTTGAGATAATAAAATAGCGTTTCATAGATGGTTTGAGTTGAGTACAAGTTGTTACACTAATGAAAAAGAAAATAACAATAGTGATACGAGCAAACCACACAAAAATAAAAATTACTAAAGACGGACAATAAAAACGGTTACTGCCATAACATAATTTATCCCCCTTTTTGTCAATGTCGAGGGGCGTGGGGATGAGGGGCCTCGAGATCAAGACGAAGATCATCAATAAAGGAGGTGAGACCAGAAACATGGATAGAGATTTCTTGATCAAAATTATTTAGGCACTCGTTTACCTTTTGAACGACTTCCGTATTCTTTGTGACAGCTTCATCAAGGCGCTGAAGCACTTGGTCCCGTCGCTTAAGTATGTCCGCATTGCTCTTAACAACCCCAAGAATTTGATTAAGAAGATCAGTATGAGCACTGTTGCCAAAATTAGGTAGATCAAAAGCACTGTCTAACGGAGGGACCGAGGAAGAGGCCTCTTGACTAGGTGTTGAAGTGCTTGTGGTTGGACGAGGACGAGGACGAGGCATACTATCGGCAATTAAATTACCTTCAGCGTCAGATGTGATTTATATTTGTTTGACGTGAGTGGGGTCCAAAAAAATGGGGTGATGCTCGGACACCTCATTGGGAAAAGAGAAGTCGTCCTGCTGAAGAAGATAAGTAATATGGGCAGGAAAGAAAAGCGGACCGGATGACTTACGCTGACATGCAAGAATAACAAAGCAAAAAATTATAGCTAAATCCATTATTTTTCTTGTCATAATGCAGTAAACAAGAAAGGCCTCCATACGTGACACACTACTACGACTACCAATTTTGGGCAAAATAGAATAGGTTAGAACATTATGAATTAACCTTGCCTCGAGTAGGAGCATGAAGGAGAGAAGACAAGATGTCTGTGTGGTTTCCTTGTCGATACAGATTGTCTGAACCGTCGCAATGCAATAAAAATCATCAGCAGTGTACCAATCCTGCTTTGAGAAATGGCGGATTCCGTCAGCAGGAAGCGAAAAAATGCGATTGATTTCCCTGTCTTGGAAAGTCACATCGCGACCCGCCACATGAACTCGAAGATGTGGAAGAAAGTAATCCTTGCGATTTTGCAAGGAAGCATAAAAGGCTTTGACAACTTGAGGGAAGAAGGGAATGTCAAGAGAAATAAAGAAATCTTAACCAATAGCTCTGAATAAATCAAAAGTTCTAGCCCTAATTTCAGTGCAGAGATTTTGAGTGACTATTCAGCACGGGGTAGGAGGACGATGATCAAAGATGGTGATGAAGCGATTTCGAGCACCTTCACCCTCAAGAGGCATGGGTGCGTCTGATTCAGCTTTTTCGGCAACAACGGGTGTAGAGGGAGCAACACATGGAGTGGTACAGCTTTGGCCACCATCAATGCGTGAACGTTTTCGGGTCAAGCCACGAGTTTTGGGTGCCATGGTGAGATATGAGAGTACATACATACATATATATATATATATATATATATATATATATATATATATATATATATATATATATATGGATAGATATATAATGGTGTATATATGAGAAAAAGGGATTTGGTGGAGAATGAGATTTGGGTGAAATATATATAAGGAATTAGATTGATAAAAGGACATGGGTAAATGAAATTAATGAAAAATAGAGAGGGAATGAATGTGAAATAGAGGGGTTGAGAATCTGAGAGAATGGAGGAGTGAGAGAGGAAGTTGAAATAATGGAGAAGACGAAGTGAGGGTTAGGTTAATGAAGAGGCGTAGTCGACTAAGGCATGGTGGAGTCGACTATGGAAACCATTTAGTCGACTATAGCATGGTGTCTAGCGACTAAGACAGGACGAAAGAAAAGAAAAAAAGAAAAAAAATGCGTGAGTTTAGGATGATATGGGTAGTCGACTATGAGTCATGGTTTAGTCGACTAAAGAGAGAAAAATCTTGGAAAATCAGAAAATTGTTGAAATTTTTGAAAATTTATGAAATTTTTTGAAAAATAAAAAAGAAATTAAAATTTTGAAATTTTGAAATTTGAAAATTTGAAAATTTTGAAACTAATTTTGAAAATTTTTTGAAAGAAAAAATTTATGAATGAAGTTAGGCTAAAACATCAATATCCATGGCCATTCTGATTTCCCTACAAATTTTTGAAAAAGATTCGTTAGGGAGTGGTTTAGTGAAAATATCCGCGAATTGATTTTTAGTGTTAATAAAAACCAATTCAACGTCGCCTTTAGCTACGTGATCACGTAAGAAATGATGTCTAATCTCAATGTGCTTGGTGCGCGAGTGTTGAATATGATTTTTAGATATACAAATAGCGCTTGTATTATCACTTTAAATGGGCACATGACTGAAAACAAGACCGAAATCAAGTAATTGATGCTTAATGTAAAGAGTTTGAGCGCAACTACTACCGGCTGCAATGTATTCGGCTTCGGCCGTAGACAATGCAACGGAAATTTGCTTTTTACTTGACCAATATACTAGAGAGTGTCATAGAAAGTGACATGTGCCGCTTGTGCTTTTTCGAACACTCTACATCCCGCAAAATCGACATCCGAATAGATAATAAGATCAAGTGAAGTCCCACGTGGATACCAAAGCCTTAAGTTAATTGTACCACTTAGGTAGCGAAAATACGTTTCACGGCAAGTAAGTGAGATTCTTTAGGACAAGATTGAAAACGAGCACATAGGCACACACTAAACATTATATACGGCCTACTAGTGGTTAAGTAAAGCAAACTACCGATCATGCCTCTATATTGAGTAATGTCAACGCATTTACCATTTTCATCTTTATCAAGCTTAATAGAGGTACTCATAGAAGTTATGACATTTTTGGTAACCTCCATACCAAATCGCTTTAGCAAATCTTTAGTGTACTTGGATTGGCTAACAAATAAGCCATCTGAGCTTTAATTGATTTGCAAACCTAAAAAGAAGTTCAACTCACCCATCATTCTCATTTCAAATTCATTTTGCATACTTGTAGCGAATCATTTGTTGAGCCGAATATAATGTCGTCAACATATATTTGGACAATCAACAAATTTTTCTTAATAGTTTTTGTAAAAAGTGTGTTATCAACTTTTCTTCTTGTAAAACCATTTTGAATCAAAAATCCACTAAGTCTCTCATACCAAGCTCTAGGAGCTTGCTTTAAACCATATAGGGCCTTAGTCAATTTGAAGACATGATTTGGAAAAAGTTCATTTTTAAAACCGGGTGGTTGCTGTACAAAAACTTCTTCTTCTATGACACTATTTAAGAAAGCACTTTTGACATCAATTTGATAAAGAGTAAAATTTTTTGATGATGCAAATGAAAGAAGCATTCTAATTGCTTCTAATATAACTACAGGTGCAAAAGTCTCATCGTAGTCAATGCCTTCCTCTTGATTATATACTTGAGCTACCAATCCTTCTTTATTTCGAATAATCACTCCATTATCATCTTTTTTATTTCGAAAAATCCGTTTTGTGCCAATTATAGTTTGATTTTAGGGTTTAGGAACTAAATACCAAACTTGACTACGTTCAAATTGATTTAGTTCCTCTTGCATGACAACGATCTAAGAATCATCACATTGAGTTTCGTGGAAGTTCTTGGGCTCGATTTGAGACACAAATGTCATGTGATTGCAAAAGTCTCTAAGTTGAGATCTAGTGCTAACCACTATTGACGGATTACCTATGACTTAATCAAGAGGATGATTGTGTACAATCTTCCATGATTTAGGAATTGAGTTTATCAAGTCATCATTGGATTGATGCTCAACTTCACTCTTTTCCTTTTGGCTACTTGATGAGTTAGAGATATTGAGATTATTTAAATTATCCTCAATCCCTACAGCTTCATCTTCATCTAGGTCAACTCTAGGTGGTGGTGGTGGTGGTGATTCATCAAAGACAACGTGAATTGACTCAACCATGGTTAAATTCCTCTTATTGTAGACTCGAAAAGCTCTACTTCTTGAAGAATACCCTAGGAAAATTGCTTCATCCGATTTGAAGTCAAATTTTCCTAAGTTATCTTTATCATTTAGCATAAAACATGTACAACCAAACACCTTGAAATACTCAATATTGGGCTTTCGACTATTCCATAACTCATAAGGTGTTTTTCCCAATTTCATTCGAATAATGACTCTATTAATTATATGGCAAATGGTATTTACCACTTCCGCCTAGAGGCTTTGGGGAAGGTTGTGTTTATTTAACATTGTTCTAGCCATTTCTTGCAATGACCTATTCTTTATTTCAACCACACCATTTTGTTGAGGGGTTCTAGGGGCCGAGAGATCATGAGATACACCAAGTTCATCACATAATTTCTCTAAGTCTTGATTTTCAAATTCCCTACCCCTAACCCTATCACTTCTAATTTTCTTGATTTTCAAATCTTTTTCATTTTGAATGACTCTATAAAATTTATCAAGAATTGAGTTAGTTTCATTTTTATGAGCAAGAAAGTGAACCTAAGTGTATCTAGAGTAGTCATTGACTATAACAAGTACATAGAGTTTCCCGGCTAAGCTAGCCGTTCTCTCTGGACCAAAAAGATCCATGTGAAGTAGCTCTAATGGTCTAGAAGTGGTAATGTCTTTCTTTCTCTTGAAAGAGGACTTTACTTGCTTGCCTACTTGACATGCACTACATACTTTATCTTTTGAAAATTTAGTCTTCGGGAGGCTTTTGACTAAGTCATTTTTAGATAAATGATGAATGAGGTCCACACTAGCATGTCCTAAGCGTCTATGTCATAACCAACTATTTTCGCTAGATGTGACAAAACATTTAACATCTTGTTCATGCAATTCATAAAGCATCATAGTATACAAATTTCCGTTTATTTTAGCATTGAACAATTGATTTTCATCATTCTCAACTATGCATGCATTTGACCTAAAAACAACATCATAACCTTTGTCACACAATTGACTAATGCTAAATAAATTATGCTTCAAACCATCAACTAATAGCACATTATCAATAGAGATAGAGGAAGATATACCGATGGAGCCAATTCCAATAACTTTTCCTTTAGAGTTATCTCCAAAGGTGATGTTTCCTCCTTCATATGATTTTAGAGAAATGAAATTCGATTTGTCTCATGTCATATGCCTAGAGCATCCGCTATGAAGAAACCATTTATCTTTTGAAGCGGATTTCAAGCATACCTACAAAACAAATTCAAGTAACATTCATTGGTACCCAATTTATTTTGAGTCCACTAAGGTTAGAGAGAGATGCAATAGTTCCTTTTGGAACCCAAATCATTTTTGTTATCACATTCTTCCTTTTTCGTAAATGTGCAATGGTTCCTTTTGGAACCCAAATCATTTTTCTTACTCTTTTCTTTTGAAAACATATATTTGCCTTCTGACCTTTTTCTTGCAATAAAATCATGTAACATGTTAATGATCATTGAGGATGCATAATATGATTGTTTTGTAAACGTGTGACTTAGTGATTTTCTCTTTTTCAAAAGAGTAGCATCTTTGTCAAAAACATCATATCCCAATCTGCTTTTATCAAATGCTCTTCTAGGTCTTCCTAAAATAATGTTTAGGTTTTCTTTTCCTTTTGTAAATTTTACCAAAACATTTATTTGATCATCTATAATCTTTTTCAAAATTTCATTCTCATTTTCTAGTTCAATATTCTTATCATCCGTTATACTTGAAGAAATTATGGAGGAGCATGTTGAACTACATGAAGATTTAACTTTTTTAAGCGCCGTGTTTTTGCTAGCTAATTTTTCAAACTCATCATGGAACTCTTCGAATGCATCTTGTAATTAATTATAAGAGATAATAAGTTCTTCATACGATAGTTTAGATTTATCTAACGTGTGGGAGTTTAGATATACCTCATCTTCCTTTGCCATGAGACAAAGGTTTGCCATTTTCTCGCCATTTTCTTCCTCATCCGAATCACATGAATCATAATCATCCCATGTAGCATTCATAGTCATCTTGTTTGACATTTTCTCATTCTCCTTTTTGAGCTTGAAGCAATCGGATTTATAGTGTCCCGGCTTCCCACAATTGAAGCAAGTTAGAGGCTCCCTCCAACTAGGTTCGCCTCTTGGCTCATTCTTCCTTATGAATCTACCACCGTTGGCTTTTTTCTTTGAAGAAATCTCTTGAATTTTTGGGTGATTAAGGCGATGTCTTCATCTACCTCTTCTTCAATCGGCTCATTGGCTTCATTTTTGGTAGAGGCTTGCAAAACTACATTTTTTCTCGGCTTGGAGGCTTCTTTACGAGATTTTAAGGTAATTTCCCAAGTGAGAAGAGACCCGAAAATTTTGTCAAGGCTCATGGTGTTGAGATCATGTGTTTCTTTAATTGTCGTCACCTTTGCATCCCATTTAACCGGAAGGCTTCTAATAACTTTGCGTGACGCATCGGATCTAAGAATAATTCTACCAAGATGCTTTAGTCCATTCAAAATATTGGTAAAACGAGACATCATAGAATTGACATTTTCATCATCTCTCATGGCAAATAATTCATATTCATGCATAAGTATATCAATTTTAGATTCTCGCACTTGAGTGGTACATTCATAAGTAATTTCTAGCTTATCCCACATTTCTTTAGCGGTGGAGCAAGTGGAAACACAATTAAATTCATTTGGGTTTAAGGCACAATTTAGATTAACTTTGGCTTTAGCATTACAAAATATAAGCCTATGCTCATCATTATCCCATTCGTTTGGCAGTTTAGGGATTGTTTTTCCATCTACGACTTTGGTTATAGTAAAAGGTTCATCAACAATAACTTGCCAAATTTGGTAATCAATAGCTTGAAGAAAAATCAATCATTTTAGTCTTCCAATAGCTATAGTTTGAACCATCAAACCATGAGGGCCTATTGTTTGATTGTCCTTCAACGTGAGTGACTAAATTTGAGGCCATGATCATTCTCTAAGACGGTTAACTCTAAAATAAGTAGAGATTAGACTTTAATATCAATTGTTAGTCACTAATTGACCCTAGAGGGGAGGGGGGTGAATAAGGTGTTCAAAAATTTATTTTAAATCTTTTCGGAAATTAAAACAAGTTATATTAAATTAACAACTACTTCAAGAATCAAGTAATAATTTCAATATACAAGTTGATTTGATCTACCAAATTATCACAAGATTAATATAACATGGAAAGTATTGAAATAGAGAGATAGAGATAGAGAGATTGACACTGCAATTTTTTTGAGGTTCGATAACTCCTACTTCTCGGCTCAAGAACCCCCTTCTTGAGACTTTTCCCGATCTTTTCACTATGATCCTTCTTTCACAGGTGGAATGACAAACCTTTACACACGAGCTTACAAGCTCGTCTCTCAATCAAAAAACAATCCTCTCTTGAAAAGGTTGGGCTTCACTTGCCCAATATCACAAAGATGGTATGTAATTAGGACTGACAATTCGTGTCAACAGGTCAACCCACGGGTCAACAGGGCAATCTGATACTAGTTGACACGAAAATCAAACATTTTAAATATGATACAATCCAACACGAAAATAAAAAAATAAAAAATAAAAATGAAATTGAATTTGAATTTGACACGATTCAGTAATAGTTTATTAATGTATTTCAATCCATGACCAATTAGAGAATATACAAAATCAGCAAATAAATATAACAATAAATATAATCGTGTCAAACGGGTCAATTCGTGTCAGAAATTGCCAGCTCTATATGTAATCAATTGTATCACTCAAGAACAAAAACACTCAAAAACCCTAGGTTTTTTATGGAAGATAAATTAATATAAGCTCAAGTGTTCTTTAGTGATGTATCAAGAACTCTAGATGAATATTCTCTAGTAAATGAATTTCAATAAATGTGTTTTAGATAATGAAAATCGAAACTAGAGTTGAAAGCTTTAAAAGATTTGAGTGAGAATCAAGCTTTTTGATTTTTGCCTTCAATGGCTTTTAGAAATAGTGCTAGAGAGTAATGAAGATGAAGAGTTGAATATTTTCTCACACAAGAACTGCTCTTCTTCAATCCCACATCTCATTCTTTATATATGAAAAATATTAGGGTTTTGAGAGTGAGTTACACCTAGACAAGTAGACAAGATCCGTTGAGAAAGTTGGAGAGAATAGACACAAGATGATAGGCAATAGCATGCTGTGAAAGGCACATTTAAATTTTAAAACAGTGCCTTAGTCGACTACACAATTTCTCCAAATGAATCTTAAATCATCGTCTTGCTTCTGTCAACTACATAGAAGGTCTTAGTCGACTACAAGGTTGGCTTTAGTCGACTACTCATAGGGGCTTAGTCGACTGTAAGATGATTTAAATTTCCAGTTTATCTTCGTCATGCTTTAGTCGACTACAACAATGGGTTTAGTCGACTACAACGATGTTTAATCGATTACATGAAGTGTTTAGTCGACTATAGCTCAATTTGAAATAAGACCTTAACTTTCGTCATGGTTTAGTCGACTATGGGATAAGTCCTAGTCGACTATGACTTCAAAGAAAACTGATTTTTGAGTTCATTTTTCCTCCATTTTGAGTTCGGTTATTTTGTAACTTGAGCTTATAGGATTTATCAACACATAGAATACCTTGTTACAATGGTCGCACCCCGACCTATCTACCTCGAGTCTTGAGTCTTCGAATTTCGCCTTTTCGTTGATCATTTAGTTCTTTTCCGTTTTTGTGCTCCAATTTCTTTGTCGCTTTTCGCTTTTGTGTAAGCTTTCTTTCTAAGCAAAGTTTCGGGAATTTTTCCTGTCTTTTGGCTAAAACACGTAACTTAATTTTTCATTAGTTTAAAATACACTTTAATGGTTTGTTATCATCAAATTTGATATTGTTTGCCGAAAATGAATTTCAAGGCCAACAATATATATATATTTCGAAAAAAATATAAAATTTGAAAAAAAAATGTAAATTTCAAAACAAATATATAAAATTCGAAACAATATATAAATATCAAAAAATATATATAAATTTTGAAAAATATATATAAATTTTGAAAAAATATATATATCTGTCGAAACAAATATATAAAATTCGAAAAAATATATGTATTTCAAAAATATATATATATATTTTGAAACATATATATAATTCTAAAACAATAAATAAATTTTGAAACAATATTTAAATTTCAAAACTAATATATAAAATTCAAAAATATATATTTAAATTTCAAAAATAATATATAAATTTTGAAAAAAATATATATATTTCAAAAAATATATAAATTTTAAAAATATATATATAAAATTCGAATAATGTATATATTTCAAATATATATAAATTTCAAAAAATATATATAAAATTCGAAAACTATATATAAATTTAGAAAACAAATATAAATTTCGAAATAAATATATAAATTTGAAAATATATATAAATTTCAAAACTAATAAATATATTTCAACAACATATATATATATATATATATATATATATATACACGAAGCCAAACGGCTCCGATCTCCATACTCGACTGGTTCTGCTTCTCAACAGATCGAATAAACATGAAGCCTCTTGTTTCGATATCCGTACTGGGACGGCTCCGTTCTTCAATGGATCAATGCAACCCCGTTGTTATAGATGGTGTGTGGATTTTTCAGCA
Organism: Cornus suecica; assembly: GCA_963922005.1. NCBI lineage: Eukaryota > Viridiplantae > Streptophyta > Magnoliopsida > Cornales > Cornaceae > Cornus > Cornus suecica. The sequence continues at coordinate 19,549,337 of OY998244.1, forward strand.
ACTAGAACATATAATTGTGCATGAGAATTGTCGACGTAGAAGCACGATTGGATACACTCAATAACAAGAGAAAAGTTGTGTATATCTATTCACTCAATAATATTATCTCACCATATATCTCTGAAGAAGATGAAACTGTAGAAATTTTGTAGAGAATTTTTCAAGACGTACCTCCTCTTGTTGTAGACCTGATATTTATAGGCAATGATAAATCAAACCCTAAGTTTGCCCTTTCTCATAATTTCACATCCAAACCCTATATTCTAGTAAATATTATGTATATAGCACGCACTTTGATGAATATAAGTCGTGGATATATCATAAAACCAAACCATGGGCAAATCGGACATTGTTGCAAAATTCAGAAAAAACATTGTCGCATCTACCCTTAAAGCATAGGCCCCCTACGCTTGAAGCGTTGGTCCAAGAGTTCCTTCAAGTGTAAAACTCCACTTTCCAGTCACTTTTCACTTCTGAAAGCGTAGGCTTAACCGTAGGTATTTTTGTTAAAACAACTTTTTCTCTGTAACTGCGCCAAAACGACTCTCTTGAATCCACGATACTTTTTACTTGAAGTGACGACTTCGAAAAATGTCATTTTCGCACTCCAGGAGACATTTTTCCTTAATATGCTCATTTTCGTGCTTCACTTATATTCTTCACTACTTCAATGTTTGTTTTGCCTTTAACGAAGCTTATAGATGTCATTGAAACCAAACCAACCTATCTATCATACAATATGGTTATTGTCTAGAACATGCCATAAATAAATAATACTGAAATATATTCTTACAATCTCCCCTTTGGCATTTCTGAGACAAAATCATGTTTTACAATATAGCTTCACAAAAAATAATATAAAATCTATACCTATGAATACACACCGACAAACATAGATATAAACTGTCATCTTGCTTTCATGACGGACTACCAAATCCGTAACCACAACACTGAACAAACCATTAAACGCACGTGTTGAAAACAGATATAAACCAACATAATGATCATAAAAAAATCATAACAACAATGCACACATAATGATCATCATTTTCCTCCTGAGAATAAACTCCTCCCTGCTAAATATTTCTCCCTCTTAATCAAACAATCTTTCTCCCATACTTAATACTTCTCCCCCTTTTTGTCACTGAAATGTCAAGCAAAGAGAGTATATGACATAGTAACAATGTAAAGAGATACAAGCAAATACTGAAATAAAAATCTATGATACAGAACTCTATTAGATCATACCTAGATTCTCAGGTTAACAGAAACCTCTACTGTGCATAGCTCTAATACTAATGCATGAATGCACAATGTCATGAATAAAAACAATATATATATATATTTGTTTTTTTTTTTTAAATCTTTGAGCAAGGCAGTAGAGACAACAAAAAAATTATTATCACATCATATCGCAGCCATTATACACAAGTCAAGTTTTGCATATATATATATATATATATATGAAAATTCTCATGTGCAAACACTAAGGTAAAATGAAAACAATACATACTAAACCTGATAATCTTTGTACCAACCGTGATGATAATTCAATCCAAGATCCAAACTAGAAGTCAAAAATAAAAAAATATTTTTTCTTTATCACACAATTTCCTCCTTTTCCATCTTTTCAACTTTTTCACCATATCCCTTTTTTTTCTTTATAAGCTTCGGACTTTCTAGAGAGGATTTTTAGTCCCAACCAATTAGGCTCAAGCTTCTTCCATGAGATTTATGTTCATCAGTTATCTCTCCTTTTTGGATTGAAGAATTACTTTTTGCATTTTTAATTTTATATCATCGTATCATTTCCTCTTCTTTCACCATTACCACAACATTCATACTGATGCAAAAGATATTTCATGCATAGACCAATCTAGCATAGCTCATGAACCTTCATACTACTTCAGGTTAAATGGAAAAATTTACAAATTCAATAAGCATTACAATCATCACCGAAGTAACTAGCACCTAAGATTAAGGTTTTGTAATATAAAATAATCATGCTTAGTAATCATCAAAAAATCTTAGGTCAGACTGATATCTCTATTTCACATATGCATAATTAGAGAAGTAAATGTGAAAATAAAGTAAAACACGACAACTTTTGTACTCTAGCAAAGCTCAAAATTCTCAAAATTTTTATTTTGTGATTTTTTTTTTTTTAAAAAAATAAAATGCGTGCATGAAAAAATATGATACAAATGCATGAATAACTATCAATTCTAGAAAAATAATGCAATGTGTTCCTAGAATGATAGATAAGAAGATATTTATTCTAAAGAAAGCATACCAGTAGATTTCCTAAGACTAACATGCTTTTGAAAATCTAATGGTTTTGTAAAGATATCTGTCAACTGAGAATCTGTGGATATGAACTCTAGAGACACTATATCATCTTCAACAAGATCACGAATGAAATGATGTCGAATATTTATATGCTTTGTCCTAGAGTGTTGAACATGATTTTTATAAATATTTATTGCACTCGTGTTATCACAGAACACAGTCATCATGCCTTATGAAAAACCATAATCCTGGAACATCTGACGCATCCACAAAACCTGAGTACAACAACTACCAACTGCTATATACCCAGCCTCAACATTGGAAAGAGAAACACAATTCTGCTTTTTGTTATGCCAAGCAATTACCAACATAGACACACCCTCCACTGGTACTTTTTTTTTTATCATAAACATTACTAGCCAATCAACATCAGAAAAAGATGTGATATCTGTATTAGTACCTAATGGATACCACAGTCCATAATTCATTATCTCTTTAATATATTTGATAATCCTTTTCACAACAATAATATGAGACTCTTTAGGACTTGCCTAGTAACGTGTATACAAACTAACACTAAAAGCTATGTCAGGTCTACTGGTAGTAAAATACAACAAACTCCTAATCATACTCCTATAGAGTGTAGGATCGACATCTTTGCCTTTATTATCTATACTAAGCTTGACACTTGTACTCATAGGAGTGCAAACATCCTTAGCCTTTTCTAAACCAAACTTCTTTACTAATTCTAAGGCATAACGAGTTTCAGAAACGAAAATTCCATCACTTAATTGCCTAACCTGAATCCCTAGAAAGAAGTTCAATTCACCAATCATGCTCATCTCAAATTCATGTTTCATTTGATCTCCAAAATAATGAGCAAGCTTGTCAAAAGTGGAACCAAACACAATATCATCAACATAGATCCGAGCAACAATTGTATCACTCTCAAATTTTTGAATAAACAGTATTTTGTCCACTCCTCCTCGAGTAAAACCTGTTCATAACAGGTAATCGGTCAATCTTTCATGCCAAGCTCTAAGAGCTTGCTTTAAACCATACAAAGCCTTTTTCAGCTTATAAACATAACCCGGACAATAAGGATCTTCAAATCCTTTGGGCTGCTCCACATAAACCTCCTCATGAAGAATACCATTCAAGAATGCACTCTCCATATCCATCTGATACAACTTGAATCCAAGATAACAAGCGATAGCAAACAAAATCCGAATAGAACCAAGTCTCGCCACTGGAGCAAACGTCTCATCAAAGTCTATACCCTCCAACTGAGTATAACCTTGAGCAACAAGCCTAACCTTATTCCTAACAACTGTACCATATTCATCCTTTTTATTCTTGAATATCCACTTGGTACCAATCACGTTTATCTCCTTTGGTCTAGGCACAAGATACCACACATCATTCTTAACAAACTGCTGAAGTTCTTCTTGCATAACATTAATCCAATAACTGTCTTGAAGAGCTTCTTTGACATTTTTAGGTTCTAGGAAAGATGTATAGCATGCATATGAGACTTCATTCCTAGCCTTTCTATGAGTTACCATCATCTGATTGACAGATCCTATGACCTTATCCAACGGATGATTAAACTTGACCCTTGCAAATGATTCCTTAGAAGGTGTAGGCTGAACATCACCAATTTGATCATATGATTTTGCAGGACTTGAAGTATCATCATGAACCACATTGTCTTATTTATCACCATTAGAAAAATCATTATCCAACATAAGGAACGGCTCACTATCATTCTCCTCAGCAGACGTTGGAGACTCATCTACACATGAGTCATCAACAACTACATTTGCAGATTCTAACATAGTTTGAGTTCTAAGATTAAAAACCCTATATGCCCGACTGGTTAATGAATAACCTAAAAATATTCCTTCATCACTCTTAGAATCGAACTTCCTAATAGATTCATGATCTCTAAGAATATAACATTTTGCTCAAAAAATTTTGAAATATTTCACATTGGGTTTCTTGTCATTCCACAGTTCATAAGGAGTTTTTAAAGTGTCAGGCCTTAGATAAACTCTATTTGAGGTATAACATGCTGTGTTCACCACCTCGGCCCAAAAATACCTACGAGCATCCCTACCCTGTAGCATAACATTGGCCATTTCTTGAATAACCATGTTCTTTCTCTCAACTACCCCATTTTGTTGTGGATTTTTCGATGTTAAACATTTATGTTTTATTTCTCTCTCATCACAAAACACTTCAATTTCTGAATTTTCAAATTCCCTTCCATGATCACTCCTCATTCTAGAAATGGAACAATTCTTCTCAGTCTGAATTCTTAAACAAATCCTCTTAAAACTTTCAAAAGCTTCAGACTTTTCACTTAGAAATTCAACCCATGCAAACCTTGAATAATTATCCACCATGACAAAAATATATTTCTTGCCTCCTTTACTCATGGTCCTAGTGGGACCCATTAAATCAATATGCAACAGCTCTAAAGGTCTAAAAGTACCAATGACATTTGTCTTTTTGTGCTGACATCTGACTTGTTTACCCTTCTAACATGATCCACACACAATCCATTTTGCATAACCAAGCTTAAGGACTCCCTTAACAATTTCACTCTTAGTAATTTTTGTTAATTCTCAAAAATTAACTTGTCCCATCCGTTAATGCCAAATTTCAACTTCATCAAGTTTAACTCTATTGCATGACAATTCAAAACTAAGAATAATGCAATAGCAGTTATCAGTTAAACGCATACCTTCTATCACACAATTCCCAGAAGAGTCAATGATCGAACACTTATTAGGAGAAAAAGTGACTTTATCATAAGTCACATATCTGACTTATGCTCAACAAATTTGCTTTAAGACCCTCTACATAAAACACATCTTCTAGTTTAGGTAGACGAGGAGTCACAACCGTACCGTTCCTTATAACCTTCGACTTATTTCCATCACCAAAAATGACTATCCCACCATGATATTCCTCGAGAAATCCAAACAATGAATTATCTCCAGTCATATGCCTCGAACATCCACTATCCAGATACCAAAAAGTTGACTTATATGCTCTAAAAGCAGTATGAACTATAAAACAGTGTAGCTCGCCTTTGCGAATCCTTGCCTTCTTCTTCTTTGGAGCTCCATTTGCTAATCTTGACAAATTCTTCACTTCTTCATTCAACACTCGAATTTGATCTTGAACATGATCTCCCTGTTGGATTCTTTGTTCCTTCACTAACTTCAACACCTTATCTCTTAGCTTCAAACACCTCAGTTGAATGTGACCTCTAACACCATAGTGATGACATATAGGAACGAACCTCTGAACTCTATCAGTCAATGTCCTAGGATATCTAGAGGTAAGGAAAGGCTTGCTTTTAACAGATCTTTTGACATAGACTTGCATATCAAGATTCCAAATTAAATTTCCTTGTGAAGAACTAGACAATACATGGGAGGCTTTTACAAAGGTGGTTTTAGCAACAACATTCGAATTCGGCGTTACTCCAACAAATCCCAACCCCTGTGTATTTCCTACTGATTTTCCCTTACTCAACATCTCATCAAGATTAAGGGTTCCTTCAGACCATTTACAAAGAGTTAATTTAGCATATTTCAGCTATTTTTCCAAATTCTCAATCTTAGTAGATTTCTCAACCACGTCCTTATTGAGATCATCTACTAACTTCATAGTCTAAGATCTTTCTAGTTCATACTTATTCAAATCTTCAACCAACTTAGTCTTTTGAGTCTGTAACAGATTTTGAGTTTGAGAACTTTGACTAATTCATCTTTTAAAGAATGTAATTCTTTATCCATGTTAAGACTCTTAGTCAACAATTTCATGTGATTTTTGTAAAGTTGTGAGGTCTTATCAAATAATTTGTCATAAGACTCTCGAAGAGTGTCATCACAACCTTCATCACTCTCAGAACCTTCTTCTTCAGGCATCGCCAAACTTGAAGCAACTTCTTTAACCTCCTTTCTCTGTGTAGTAAACACAGTGAAATTCTCGGAATCATCACCTACTTCTGATTCTGTCGCATCACTAGCTGATCCACTATCAGAGTCATCATCCCAACTGACAGTTAGTCCTTTGGATTTCTTCAGAATGTTTGCACACTCTGCAGCTATATGACCATATCCTTGACATTCAAAATATTGAGGTTTCTTCTTTTTAGGATCAGACTTGTCCTTCCTAATTTGAGTCTTATTTCTACTTCTAGACTCACCCAACTTATCCTCAAATTTTTGTCCTTGGCCATTCTGTTTAGCCATAACAAATTTGTTCAATCTCTTAACAAATATGGCTATATCATTCAGACTCAACTCACTTTCTTCATCAGGTTCAACATGATCCTCCCTAGTGGTTTTGAAAGTTATGCTCTTCTCTTTTGTGCCCTAGCCTTTTTAGTGGAATTTTTTAACATCTCCATCTCATAAGATTTTATTTTTTCAGCCAATTCTTCAACCTTAATTTCTTTAAAACTCATGACTTCTGATATGACAGTGACCTTAGATTGAAAACATTCAGGAAGAGACCTAATGATTTTCTTCACTATCGTAGTATCAGGAATATGCTCACCTAGATTATGACAGCCTGTCACAATATCAGTTAATCTAGTCTCAAAGTTGACGAAGACTTCATCCTCCTCCATCTTCAAATGTTCAAATTGATAATTCAAAATTTGAAGTTTTGATTGTTTCACCTTTGACGTTCCTTCATGAGTGACTTGGAGAATGTCCAAAGCTTCCTTTGCAATTACGCACGTAGCAATCCTCTTGAACTCACTTGGAGTTACAACATTGTATAATGCATTCAACGCCTTCGAGTTCCAATTTGCGCTATTCGTCTTGGCAGCAGTCCATTCGCTCGACGGTTTTGCTTTCACTTCATTAGTCGCATCATCTTTCACATTGGGAGGTGAATATCCCACTTCAACAACATTCCAAGCACTCTCAGCTAACGATTTAAAAAATGCTCTCATTCTCGTTTTCCAATATGTATAATTTGAGCCATCAAATAAAAGGGATCTAGATGTGGAACCTCCTTCACGAACCATCTCCATCGTCGAAGTTCAGAATCTAACCCTGGGTACTTAACCTAAATTGGGGCAACCAAGCTCTGATACTAATTGAAATTACCTAGACGATAGTGAAAACAACCTAGAAGGGGGATGAATAGGCTTTTTGTCGATTTTATGATCAATTAAAATTATTTAGCGAAAATTCAATTTTAATCAGTCACAAACCCTAATTCCACAATTAAATTCTTAAAACAGATCAATCAAACAAGGGTTAATTTCAGTAAACCCCCCTATACTATCCAGATTAATCAACTAACCCCTTGTGTGTCCACTTTGCCCCCTATACTATTCAATTTCATCAAATTTCCCCCTAACTTCTCAAAATGCCTAAACTTCCCTCAATAGTATAAGGGGGTTTAGTGACTTATTTCAGAAAAAATAATATATACTTTTTGCAAAAAAAAAAAATTAAAAAAAAAATCATATTTTGTTCTAAAATATGAATTTTTTTTCAAAAAATATTTTTTTTGCGAAAAAATATATATTATGTTCCAAAATATGAATTTTTTTTCGAAAATATTTTTTTGCGAAAAAGTATATATTATGTTCCAAAATATGAATTTTTTTTTCGAAAAATATTTTTTTGCAAAAAAGTATATATTATGTTCCAAAATATGAATTTTTTTTTTGAAAAATATTTTTTTTGCAAAAAATATATATTATGTATTTTTCGCAAAAAAATATTTTTCAAAAAAAAACTTCATATTTTGGAACATAATATATACTTTTTCGCAAGAAAAATAATTTTCGGAAAAAAAATCATATTTTGGAACATAATATATATTTCTCGCAAAAAAATAGTTTTCGAAAAAAACTTCATATTTTGGAACATAATATATACTTTTTCGCAAAAAAAATAATTTTCGGAAAAAAAATCATATTTTGGAACATAATATATATTTTTTGCAAAAAATTATTTTTCAGAAAAAAATCATATTTTGGAACATAATATATATATTTTGAAAAAAAAATTCATATTTTGGAACGTAATATATACTTTTTTGCAAAAAAAATATTTTTCGAAAAAAAAATTCATATTTTGGAACATAATATATACTTTTTCGCAAAAAAAAAAATTTCGAAAAAAAATTCATATTTTGGAACATAATATATACTTTTTCACAAAAAAAATATTTTTCAAAAAAAATATTCATATTTTGGAACAAAATATGATTTTTTTTCGAATTTTTTTTTTTGGCAAAAAGTATATATTATTTTTTCCGAAATAATTCACTAAACCCCCTTATACTATTGAGGGATGTTTAGACATTTTGAGAAGTTAGGGGGCAATTTGATGAAATTGAATACTATAGGGGGCAAAGTGGACACACAAGGGGTTAGTTGATTAATCTGAATAGTATAGGGGGGTTTACTGAAATTAACCCATCAAACAAATATGAATATAAGTGCAGAAATTTAAAACATGAGAAGACAGAGATTTTTATGTGAAAAACCCTGGAAAGACTCTAAGTAAAAACCACGGATACACTCGGGTATCGATGCACTATGAATCAGAGAAATTGTACAGACTCTATGAAAACAGAACTTACAACCTCTGTAATTTATTGTTCTTCACTCGACGTCTGAAGTTCTAGATTCATTTGCGCTCTACGAAGCTTTTGCTTCGATCTCCATGCTCTGACGACTTTGTTTCTCAACAAATCAAATAACCACGAAGCCTCCTGCTTTGATCTCCGCACTCAGACGGCTCCGTTCTTCAGTGGATCAATGCAACCCCGTTGCTATAGACGGTGTGTGGATTTTTCAGCAACTAGAACATCCAATTGTGCATGAGAATTGTCGATGTAGAAGCACGATTAAATGCACTCAATAACAAGAGAAAAGTTGTGTATATCTATTCACTCAATAATATTCTCTCACCATATATCTCTGAAGAAGATGAAGCTGTAGAAATTTTACAGAGAATTTTTTAAGACGTACCTCCTCTTGTTGTAGACCTAGTATTTATAGGCAATGATGAATCAAACCCTAAGTTTGCCCTTTCTCGTAATTTCACATCCAAATCTTATATTCTGGTGAATATCATGTATATAGCACGCACTTTGATGTATATAAGTCGTGGACATATCATAAAACCAACCCATGGGCAAATTGGACATCATAGCAAAATTCAGAAAAAACCTTGCCGCATCTACGCTTGAAACGTAGGCCCCCTACGCTTGAAGCGTAGATCCTTACTCTTGAAGCGTCGGTCCAAGCGTACCTTCAAGCGTAAAACTCCACTTTCCAGCCACTTTTCACTTCTGAAAGCGTAGGCTTAACCCTAGGTATTTTTGTTAAAACCACTTTTCTCCGCAACTGCGCTAAAACGACCCTCTTGAATCCACGATACTTTTTGCTTGAAGTGATGGCTTCGGAAAATGTCGTTTTTGCCCTCCAAAAGACATTTTCCTCAATATGCTCACTTTCGTGCTTTACTTGTATTCTTCATTGCTTCAATGCTTGATTTTGCCTTTGACGAACCTTATAGATGTCATTGAAACCAAACCAACTTATCTAACACTCAACATAGTTATTGTCTAGAACATGCCATAAATAAACAATACTCAAATATGTTATTATAAATTCAGTTCAATTGCAACATATATATTACTCTTATCTATAGTTTTCTAACTTAAATTATTGCATATATATTTTTAACAGGTTTGCATTTTAAAAAATATTATGTTCATTGGTTTTAGTTTATTTGCTTTTCTTTATATTTCTTTTTCATTTATACCGATTCTTGTAAAGTGACTGTATCGATCTATATTTCTTAACAATTTTTCAGTCTTTTTTTTCCATTTTGACACTTTCTTTTGACAATTATAGGATGATTTTACTATTTGACTTAAACGAATCTATTAACGAGATTGACGAGAGTTAGTGTCGCAATGTTCAAGTTCGGTTCATTTATTAAAGGAGTCTAAATAATATACTTAGGGTCGACTCATTTGCTAAATGAACGAGCTTTTAACGGATCAAGCCAGAGCCTACGTAACACATGAATGGTGGCTTTAGTAGCCCTATTTTTTCAAATTATGAAGTGCACTTGTGTCCCAAATTTTTTAACTACTACTTAAAAATTTTATTCAATTAATAGTTTTCCACTTGTAGATGATTCCAACCTTCTTTTGAGAACGGATTGGCCGAGGTCGACATTAGAACAATTTTGGATGAACCATTAAAAGGAACCTCATTCTTAAAATTGTTTAATTTCCCTTAATTTTATTATTACAAATATAACCTGTTCATTTTAATATTAGAATGTTAATATAAATTTATTGGTTTGATTTGCTCTTGGTCAGTTTAGCTTAGTTTTGAGGGAAAAAATGGCCAGTTTAGTTTAGGTTTTTGAAAAAATATAATTTATAGAAAACTCACTTATACCTTTTAAATAATTGTGTTCTATAATTTTTCAAAAATAACTTAATTTTTCAATTTTTTAAAAAGTGTTTCCGGCTTGTGTCAAACAATCCAAAATAATTAAGTTGGGTTGGGGTGCAATCTAAAATCTTTGTAATCTATAAACTTTCTAAAACACAACCCAACCCAACCAATATCTCACAAGCCCACATAAAATAAGCGATTCCAAAATAGAGTTATCACACAGAGCGACCATTTCGGAGTGCCAAAATCAAAGCACACCACCACCACCACCACCACCATGTCCTCTTCATTTCTCGATTCGTTCGACCAACTCGGTGGCGACTCGCGATTCGCCGCCTCAACTCGGCCCTTCGACGACGGCGGCTACATCGGCTACGACCCTCGCCTCTCTTCCCACCGCTTCGACTCGTTCTCCAGCTTCGCGGACTCCGACTCCGTCAAGGACTCACTCGTCGGCGACTCGCCGGTCTTTCACATCGTCAACAACAAAGGCGTGTTCGGTTCGCAGACAGTCCCTGACACTCCATCTCCGCCGCCGATCTATGTCTCCGGCGCCGGATTCAACCCCGATGCGGCGGAGTTCTCGTCGTTCGAGATCGAAGGGAACGGAGAAGCTTTCGAAGGCGGTTTTGTGGCGTCGGAGGGGCCGATTCTGCCGCCTCCGGCGGAGATGGAACCTGAGGACGGTTTTGCTCTTAGAGAATGGAGGAGGTTAGCGCTTCTCATCCACTCAATTCTGATTTGTTCTATTGCTGATAAACTGTGAAGTGATCAATTTTGTGATTGATTTGCTATTTCGGTGTAACTCTGTTGAACTTGACACTATATATATACACATATATATTGTTGTAATTGCACTGATTGTAATCATAAATTTTAATTGGAATTCCACTCAACTTAATTCAGCTAAAAAGGAACAAATTATATAGGTATGTATATATATCAAAATATATGCATATATGTATGTGGAGTAATGATCTCTTCCTCAGTGAGCAAGATAAGCCTACTCACATATTAACAGCTAGATAAGATCAATATAAAAAAAAGTGACTATGTTTATCAAGAGATCATTTTCGTATGTATGTATATATATATATATATACTGTGAGTACAGTTCATAGAGTCAATGCATGGTTGATGCCTCTTGATAGAGAAATCAACAACTTTCACACTAAATTAAGTTACTGCAAAATTGTCAAGACACCTGAGAATCTGTCTATATTCTATCCTTAATTCACATGTATGAAAATATATATTTATATATATGTATGTATCTGTAGACTGTATATATATTAAGTTTTTAGTGAAGAGAAAGCGTTTTTGTGTGGATGAGCTGAGACTGTGGCTTGAATTCTTAACGCTTACATTTTTGGCATTCATCACTGAGTTATTAATGAACAAACGCATTCATGGATCTTTGTAGGCAAAATGCGATTCGACTAGAGGAGAAGGAGAAGAAAGAGAAGGAATCGCTGAGCAAAATCATTGAAGCAGCAGAAGAGTACAGGATTGAATTCCACAGGAAGAGGAAGGTCATTTGTGAAACTAATAAAGCCACAAACAGAGAAAAGGAGAAGGTGAGACTGCACAATTGTTCATTTGTTTTCTTTTTGACATGTTGATTTGTGGTAATAAGTTACTTATACCTTGAATGGTTCAACTTTATGGGTTATTTTTTGAAGAGTCATTGCATTATCATGTACTTTTGTAACTTTTTTTATCTATATATTGGTGACTGATGTGTCTGGATTTACATGGTTTACTTATATAGTGCCGAATATTGTATTCAAGCATATAATATATTAGTTTTCAACTATTTGTATATTTTATTCTGATGTTTTCCTGTACTAGACTATCCAATGTACTCGTATTATATTGCATGTTCCTGTATTTTTGTCTGGTATGGTGTGGTAATGTGTTCTTAGTATCTATTTATTAAATTTTCAAATCTAGGAGATGGGGACACAGTATTTTAATAGTCAAGGTGTGTGCGTGTGTGGAGAATTCACATGGACTTTTCGTAGTTTTAGAATAATCCTCTGTCAATACATGTGTTGCATTTAACAAGAGAGTTTCTGAACCCTTATTTAACATCAGATTATTGAATAACTTGGTAAGACAGACATGTCATGCCCAATGTGAAAGCTTAGTTAAGCCAGCTATGTATGGTGTATGAATTCAGAAAACCCGTTTTTCAATTGTCTTTTTATTTTATTTTATCAAGTTCCCTTGTCAATTCTTAGAAACAAGAGTAATAAGAAATATGATGGTAAACCTTTTTGGCCAATTGTTCTTGTATAGCTCCCTGTTCAATGCCCATTTTACATTTGATGTCCACAGGGGTCATTCATAACTTTCAAAACAAAAAAAAAACACTGAGCGACCATGTTAGCCAATGTTCACACCTGCAATTAAGATCTGCTGAAGCCCATATACTTCAACCACGGTCCACTTAGCCAAAAAGTCATAGAATTAGGCTCAGATTGAATATTTTTAGTAGGTCTTGGGTAGTTTCGGATGGAGCACTAGATAAGCTGACTGAATATGCCTGCAAGTTCAACGCTTTATGCATTTCCTGTATTGGCATTCAAAACTTGGTTAATAGGCAACAGCTCATTCTTGTTTGATGTGGATAAAGTATAGCAAGTTTTTTTATACTGCTAACCAGAACTTGTATGCCGATGGATTGTGACATGCAGATGTTGGTTAGCCATAAGCCGGGTTTTGTAGGTAGAATGTGTTTATCAATATCTGCTAACTGTATTGTGTTTACTCTGTGCTGAAGAGGTAAAATTTGTCACGTAAATAGGAGCAATTTTAGCAGGCTAAAAATGTATACAATTTTTCTTCTAATGTGTATCTTGTGTGTCAGTTATTTTGGATAAAGTATAGCAAGTTTTTTGATACTGCTGAGCAGAAGTTGTTCTTCGATGGATTGTGACATGCAGATGTTGGTTGACTATATAAGCTGGGTGGTGTCCTAAGTAGAGTGTGTTCAATATCATCATCTGCTAAGTATATTTAGGTTACTCTGTGCTGAAGTGATGAAATTTGTCACGTAAATAAGATCAAATTTAGCAGGCTAAAACTGTATACATTTTTTTTTTCCTAATGTGTATCTTGTATGTCAGTTATTTCTGGCCAGTCAGGAGAAGTTCCATGCCGAGGCTGACAAGAATTACTGGAAGGCAATTGCAGACCTCATTCCTAAAGAAGTGCCAGTTATAGAAAAGAAGAGGGGGAAGAAGGACCAGGAGAAGAAACCTTATGTCGTTGTAATGCATGGGCCGAAGCCTGGGAAACGGACTGACCTATCAAGGATGAGGCAGATACTCGTAAAGCTCAAGCACAATACGCCTGCTCACCTGAAGCCCTCTCCACCTCCTGCACCAGCTCCCGCCAGAACCGTTGGTGCTACTGCTGCTACTAAGACTGCAGTTGCCCCCGAGGCTGTAGCTGCTGCCTGATAGTCCTATTCTAGTAATTTGTATTGAGATTCTGTGTTTCAGAGATACTTGGTTGTGAGGTTATGCAGATTTCTTTTAGTTGGTGTGATGATGATATGGAATTATAAATTTTCGTGTTTCTATATGTATAAAACATGGTTATATAGACAAATTCTGTCCTGATTTGTGTTAATATTACACCTAGAATTCCTTGTGTGATAGATACAATATATATGGGATCAAGTCGTGTGTTAATCCTTCTCGATATTTTCATTCCGTAGTTAAACTTTGAATTTTAGAAGGTACAACAAAATTTAGAGAAACCTTATTTTTGAATTTAGTCGTGTAAAATAGCACAAATGCTCATTAACTAACAACTAAAAAAAATATGGAGCAGTCTAATAAAAGTAACCAATATAGTACATGCAAACCTAATTTTAGCAAGAGAAATGAAACAAAAATGTGAAAGACACAATAATGGAAACCTATAAACATTATTAAAACTAGCCTTTGTATTTTATGGTTTTGTGATTCGCTAACATGTAATAGCATAAATCAAAGTTATTAAACTCTATATGGGAATATGTAACTCCCGATTTAACCTGTGGTGATATCTGATTACATCTCAAATACAAGAGTGGAATAAGCAAATGACCCCAATTTATCCATAGTTAATTTAGGCATATTATGTACATAAATAAGAGATAATCAAAGATCATACCTTATAAAACATATATATTCAATTAGAACAATTAATCCACCACCAACAACATACAGATATTGATAAATTTCTTGCAGAACCATGAAGTAATGGAGAAGGTATTTCTAATATCAAATGTAATAGCTTACAAAACATGAGATACAAGGTTGTTAGGTTATGGCTCATGATCCATGAAGGAAGTTACACTAGGCCCTGGGTCCAAGAGGCGGACAAACCCTAGTTTGTTGGGCATCGACTAATTTGTTAGGGGTTCGGGGGGCTATAGGTACGGTAAAGGGTAATTTTGATATTTTACTTGTACTATGAATTAGGTGTATATATATATCATTGTAACCTTAATTCGGTGATATAGCGAAATACAAAAGATTGCTCTCGTGGATATATGTCACATTGACTGAACCACGTAAAAATCATGTGTGTTCTTGTTTCTTTACTGTTTTTATTGTTTGTGATTGATGAATAGTTTCAACAAATGCCAACACATATATCTTAAAAGCAATAAAGGAAAAATACATTCTTCACAATAAATATAATTTGGGTCGGGTTAGTGGCAATTAACGAATTGAAAGCATCATTAACTTGTAACAAGCTGGCACAATGATAAAATTATCTTTGCAAGGGAGGTATCCTTATCCTAAGAGTGGAAAGATTTCTTAAGTAAATTTTTCCCTAACATCCTTAGGATCTGACAATTATTATAACATGTGTCAAAACTGCAAAGTATTAAAGATTAATTTAAACTTCACTAATAATTATAGAAGCAAAAGTTGGTCTGAACATGTAAGTGGCTTACAAATGAATAGGGCTGCAAATAAACTGAGCAGTTCGTGACTAGGTTCGGGCTCGACTCGTTAAGAGACCGGTTCGTGTTCGTTCGTTTAACAAATGAACTGAGTTTGAACATTGCTGAATTCGACTCGCGAAACTCGTGAACAAGCCCATCTAAGTATAATAGTAAGATTATCCCAAACAAATGTATCATATTTAAAAAAATTGCAAAGAGAGTTGTTGAGAATTACAGTATTAATGTAATCATTTCATAAAAATTACTTTAAAATAAACAATATCCAAAGAATATAGTATTCGAAAAATGAAATATGTTAAAAATAAATATGCAACAATTCAATTTAAGCGATAATTAGTAAGAGTATTATATGTTGCAATTTAACTTAATCGTCCGTGAACAGACTCGGGCTCGACTTGTTAAAACTAGTGCTCGGCTCGAGCTCGTTCGTTTAATAAATGAACCGAACTTGAACACAATTTTTAGACTCGTTTAATAAATGAACCAAACTTGAACATTTCAAAACTCGATTCGGTTCATTTGCAGCCCTACAAATGAATGAGTTAAACAAGCATCAACACAATTAAAGTGAGAATGTGTAACTTTTGTGCAATTATAGATAATTCAATAAATCAGAACAATAAATCTCAAGTATAATCCAATTTCCTGATGTAAATTGGGACGAATCCGCAAGTAAAAATAATAACATTAAATAAAATTTGAGGGGCTTAAACTGTACATTGATTCTCTCTTTCAAATCAATAAAAAAACTAGAAACCGATAAACAACTTTATGTTGGAAATTGAATGAAATATTGGATCGGGTTTTACTCACGGGTTACCCAGTTAGTCTAAGAGTTATGTCTGTCTGAATGTGTGTTTCAATTGTTGAAGACCAAAAGTTACCTCGACTGTTTAGGCAACGTCTGATGATCTTTAAATAACCTAAGAATGTTTTTTGTCATAAGAGATCAACTATCTCTATCTTCTTTTCCTGTCAAATCACTGCATACATATACATACATACACTGGTGTTTTTGTTTGAGTGCAAACATAGAAGTTAAGTTCGACGGTCTTTAAGAATTGGAGTGCTACTTTCTTAGAGATGAAAATCCGTTCTATCTTGGGAGATAGTTGCTCGACAACCTTGAGCATCGGAGATGAAACAAATCTATCTTAAGGACACTGTAAGTTTCACAGGGCTCGAATTTATTCATTGTCGTTTCTGTCTTCGATTTTTTGAAATTTTGCATTATTGTACTGTAAGTCGATTTATACCAATTTCTTATTCGCATGTTATATATATATATATATATATATATCGGCTTTCGTATATATATATATACGATCTGGTTGTTCAATACATATATATATATATATAGTGTTTTATATACATAGTAATTTTATATACACAATGTTTGTCATATAATCTATTTTTCTTACAAAACTAGTTTAATATATATCTTCAACATTCTTAAGATAGAATTTAATTCGTGTATAGATATTATACTGATAGTACTTTATTATATAACAGTCCTTTGATAGTACTATATATCTATTCTATTTTGTTGCTTCTGTTGAAATAAAATCTAGCCAGATTGATGGAACACTCATACCCCAGCCTCAAGTGTTTCAATTATATACAAATACAATTTTGGATATATATACCTTATTTATACACTATTTTTCGTGATATACTATTATATATATTTCTACACTGTTTTGGTATATATATATAACTGGTAATATATTATATTTTTGAATTATATACGTTTATATATATAAATATATATTCTGGTTATATATAACTATCAGTTTTATTGTATGCTTATTATATGCATTCTATTGTTGATACTGTGATTGCTTAAATATTATGTTTTTCGCTTTACATTGTTTCTGCCTTTGTTATATATATATTCGGGTTTTATACATTCTGTTTTCATTTTTGTTGATATATACTATACTGTATTTGTTATATATATATATATACAAAACGAAACATACACTATTATATTAACTGTTATATTAGTTTATACTGTTTATATAACCTGATTATGTGATATAGTATTATATATACAATTGCATGATTAATTACAGAATAGATTAGTATATAAACTGCTATATATATATATATACAATCTTATATATTCTTGGTTTATATATATATATTCTATAATTTAAACTTGTTTTCTGTATTCTGTGATTTATATATACTGTGTTACTGTGCATGTTAATGTTATATATACTTAGGGTAAACTGCTTAAAACCCCCCTGAAGTTTACTCTCTTTTTCTACTATACCCCCTCAACTAATTATACCTCTTGAACTTTCATTTTCTTGCACCATGGACTTGCTCTCAAAATTTTTTACCCTTTTACCCTCCAAACTTTTTATATTTCCACCTACCCTTACTATTATATTTCTTAATTCTTTAAATTACAAAAATATTATTTATTTTAGTTAGAATATTAATTATGCCATTTACCTTTAATATATTAGACTAAATATACTTTCAAATGTTAGTTTTTTTTTTATAAGTTCTAATTATTTTATTTGTAAATCAATTAACTTGATATTAAATTTTAGTTTGATTTAAATCATAAAACTCAATCATAATTAATATATTCATAAATAAATCACAATTTATGAAAACAATATATAAATTTTGAACAAATATATATATTTCGGAAAATATATATATATATATTGGAAAATGATATATATTTCGGAATATATATATAATTCGTCAAAAATATATATATTTCGAATTCTTTTAAAAAAATATGATTTTTTTCCGAAAAATAATTTTTTTGGGAAAAATATATATTATGTTCCAAAATATGATTTTTTCCGAAAAATATTTTTTATTGAGAAAAATATATATTATTTTCAAAAATATGATTTTTTTCCGGAAAATAATTGTTTTGAGAAAAATATATATTATCTTCCAAAATATGATTTTGAGTCATAATACCTAAACTATCATCAATAGTATAAGAGGGTTTAGTGAAATCAAACCTTCAAAAAAATTATTTTTTGAAAAAATATGTATATTTTGGAATATATATATATATATATATATATGATTCGTCAAAAGTATATATTTTTCGATTTGTTTTAAAAAATATGAATTTTTTCTGAAAAATATACATTATTTTCTAAAATATAAAAAATATATATTTCGGAAAAAAATTATATTATTTTCGGAAAAAAATCATATTTTGAAAAATAATATATATTTTTCTCAAAAAAATTATTTTTTGGAAAAAAATCATATTTATTTTAAAATAATTCGAAAAATATATATTTTTGACGAATTATATATATATATTCCAAAATATATATCATTTTCCAATAAAACTTAATTTGATTTAAATCATAAAACTCATTATCCTAATTATTAATTTTTTTTGCCAAATGAAAATTTCTTTTCATAAAAATATATTCATAAATTATGATTTATTTATGAATATATTAATTAGGATTGAGTTTTATGATTTAAATCAAACTAAAATTTAATAACAAGTTAATTGATTTACAAATAAAATAATTAAAATTTACGAAAAAAAAATTTAACATTTGAGAGTATATTTAGTCTAATACATTAAAGGTAAATGGCATAATTAATATTCTAACTAAAAGAAATAATATTTTTGTAATTTAAAAAATTAAGAAATATAGTAGTAATGATATGATTAAAGGTAAAGTGGAAATACAAAAAGTTTGGAGGGTAAAAGAGTAAAACAATTTGAGGGCAAACCCATGGTGTAACCTTTTATGAAATTTTAGGGGGTTCTAAGCTCATTTCATAGTTGAGGGGGTATAGTAGGAAAAGAGAATAAACTTGAGGGAGGTTTTAAGCAATTTACCCTATATACTTATTGTTATTTGAATAGAATTGTGTTATTGCTATATTTGTGTGTTCTTGGGATGATACAACTGTTGTATTGTGGAGAATCGGAATTTCGTATTCTGAAAAACGTTGATCTTCTGATTGTGCAACAGAAATGACCACTAGTAATTCTACTATTGTTATTGTGCCTCATGGAGAGAAGCCTGTAAAATTTAATGGTACAAACTTCAAGCATCCCATGGAATCAAAGGCCAATATTGTAAATGATGGATCAAAAACTAAAGAGTTTAGTGGAGAAGGTCCGAGTCAAGGATCTAAGAAGTTGAATGGCAAGTGCTTCAATTGTGGAAAGCCAGGACATCGGTCAAAGGGTTGTCGAATGCCAAGGAACTTCATGAAGCCTAATGCTCAAACGAATATAAACCTTTCTGCTGTTGTTTCCGAATGTAATTTGGTTGGAAATAACAAAGAATGGTGGGTGGACACTGGTGCTAATCGTCACATTTGTGCTAATAAGTGAATGTTCACCACTTATAAACCTATGAAAAATGGAGAACAACTCTATATGGGGAATTCTTATTCTTCTAAGGTTGAAGGATGTGGAAATGTGTTTCTAAAGATGACATCTGGAAAGAAAATGACTTTGAATGATGTGTTTCATGTGCCTGATATTCGCAAGAACTTGGTATCTGGATCTCTGCTGAGTAAGAATGGTTTTAAGTTAGTTTTTGTTTCTGATAAATTTGTACTCACTAAAAATGAGATGTATGTGGGAAATGACTACTTAAGTGATGGGCTTTTTAAGCTCAATGTAATGACTGTTGTACCCAAAGTAAACACAGTTAATAAAGTTGGTTCTTCTGCTTATTTGCTTGAGTCTATCGATATTTTGCATGCTATATTAGGATATGTTAATTATGATACTTTACGTAAATTAATTAACATTAATAATTTTCCTAAATGTACTTTTGATTCTAATCATAAATGTGAGACTTGTGTGGAATCAAAATTGACAAGAAAATCATTTCAAAAAGTTGAAAGATGTCCTGAGTCTCTGGAATTAATTCACAGTGATATCTGTGATTTAAAGTTCTTGCAAACTAAAGAAGGAAAAAAGTATTTCATTACTTTTATAGATGATTACATACGATACTGTTATGTATATTTGCTAAGAAGCAAAGATGAAGCAATTGATGTTTTTAAACATTATAAAAATAAAGTTGATAATCAACTTAGCAGAAAGATAAAATCTTTAAGAAGTGATAGGGGTGATGAATACGAATCTTCTTTTGAGGAATTTTGTAAAGAACATGGTATTATTCACCAAACGACTGCCCCTTATTCACCACAATCAAATGGTATAGCTGAACATAAAAACCGAACATTAAAAGAAATTGAAATTACTTAGAAGACGGTGAAATAAGCCTAGAGGGGGGGGGGGGGGTGAATAGGTTTTTAATGAATTAATTGAAAAATTAAAATTTTAATTGCGGAATAGTTAATTTTAATTTAATTATATAACAATATACACTACGCAGTAATAAATATAAGTGCAGAAAATAAATCAGAGACGACACCAATATTTTTACGTGGAAAAACCTTGGAAATACTCCAAGTAAAAAACCACGGATACACTTGGGTATCGATGCACTATGAATCAAGAAGTACAAGACTCTATGAAGTTTTAGCCTTACAAATCACTTTGATCTGCCTTTCTTCACTCGACGTCTGATAGTCTTGAATCACTTGCGCTCCACGAAGTTCTTGCTCTGATCTCCGTACTCTGATGGCTCCGCTTCTCAACGGATTAAAGAACTATGAAACCTCCTGCTTTGATCAAAGTGGTGTGATGATTTTTCAGTAACTAGATCATCCAATTGTGCATAACGATCTTCGGTGTAGAAGCACAATTGGAAAATCTCAAACCAAGAGAGAACTAGAAAATATATAATCACTCAATAATTTTCTCTTTCTAAATATCTCTGTAGAAGAATATGAATCTGTAGAAGAATTGCAGAGATCTCTCAAAAGCCACCCCCTTCTCTTAGGTTTAACTCTTATATATAGAGAAGAGTCTTCAATTAATGGTAAGAATCATTTTCCAATTAGGATTCATATTTTCACCATTTAAATCTTTCAAATATAAATAAATATGTCAATGATAGTCCAATATACTGATAATAGCTTCTAATCACGTCCCAAAGTAGTTAGGAATCAATTACATAGCAGAATAAACCTTCCCAAAAATAATTAAGTGTAGCCATTTACCGAGTACTTAGTGGCGGTTCTACCGAGTACTCGGTGAACACCCAACTACGCAAGTGTGCGCAAGTTCGCAAAATGCTCTGAAGGATTTTACCACTTTTGCGCAAACGGTCGCAAATTCGCACTTTATCGAGTACTTGGTAACACTCACACCGAGTACTCGGTGGAACAAAATACAAATTTCTTTAAACTTATTTCTCCATTGTACTACCACTTCCAGCCATTGTTCCACTGAATATCCTTTGTATCTTCAGCACTTTGTACACACATTTAACACTTAACAACTCAATCTAAAATACCAAAACTCTTAACATGGTTTTTGATCAGAATAATGCCATTACATAAATAAATATTCTTACAATCTTCTCATTGGCATTTCTAAGACAAAAACATGTTTTAAAAATATATCCTCATGATAAAAATAAAATCTATATCTATGAACACACACCGACAAACATAGACATAGACTTTTCTTTTGATCTCATGATGATCTATGAATCCTGCAATCACAACACTTAAACAAACATACCTGTGAAAAACAAGTGTGGAAAAAAAAAATAACAGTAATAATCAATATTAAATGATCATAAATAAAACGAATAATTTTAACATGAAGTATAATGATCATTAATCAGAACAATTAATTCTCCCCCTCAAATAAATACTTCCCCCCCCTTAACTTATATCTCTCCCCCTTACTAAATACTTCTCCCCCTTTTTGTCACTGAAATGACAAGGTAATAAATCATAATAAAAATCAAGATACTTGAAGGAGAAGACACAAAGTGTAAACATTGAAAAAATATTCGGGAAGATCAGAGAATCTAAACAAAACTTATAGAAATACATAGAACTCTAAAGAATATATCCAGACTCTCGGTTTACAAAAATCTCTACAATGCATGAACTTAATTCTAATGCATGAATGCAAAATGCTTTAATAAAATAAAAAAAAAATTGTTTTTAGAAACATGAGGTTTAAATATACTATCCAAAAATTCTTTCATTTATTATTCTTGTATGCTCATGAAATCAAATAATCATTACGCATGCAAAATGCTATAATTTCGTTATAATAAAATGCATACAAGTTATCACCACTCACTCATACACAATAATCTTCATGAATTAAATTTAAAAGAATGGTCCGCACAATGGTGAAATAAACTTACTAATTTCTATAGCCGATCCACATAGTCTTTAGTGTTTTTGTGAACATTCTTTATGGTAGACCAATCTCCATTCTTCTATTTCATTGATCAAACTTTGCCATGCTAAAAATATTTTTTTCATTTTTATCCCTTTTTGTCTTTCTAAGTCTCCGGACTTTCCAGCGGGGATTTTTAATCCCGACCAACTGGGCCCGAGCTTCTTCCATGGGATTTATGCTCATTAGTTTTCTCCCCTTTTTGGATTGAAGAACTGCTTTTTGTATTTTTTAAATTTATTTTTATATATATTTTCAACTTTTCTCCATACTACTCCCTTTCTCATGGAAACAAAGCTAATTTTTCAACTACATAGTCAAAGGTTAATTAATTATCACAGAGAGAGCGTGTGCATGTGCTTATAGGTCAAAACCATCATTCTCGGTTTTAATTTCACTCATCTATTCACTCATGTAGACCACATCTTAAAAAATCAATTTAATGAAACTATTATATAATCATGAGTGAGGTAGTTGTATATACAATATTTTTCTAGTCATAACATGTACACAAATCAACTTATACTTGATTCTAATCACATATTTTGAATGATGAGTTAACGATTAGCTCATTATCTCTACCCTACTCACATGTTTCTAAGAAATGTTATTTTTAAAAATTTTATGATGTTTTATGACATAATGTATGCATGAACAATCCTAAAATTATCAAAAACATGATGCATGCATAATAATAAACAAAATTAAACATGCACTATAACAAAAATGCATGATAATGTATCAATTCTAGGATAACGTATAATGTAAGATATTCTTAGAATGATACATATGTAGATATATATTTTAAAGAAAGGATATCAATAGATTTTCTAAGACTTATATGCTTTTGAAAATCTAATGGTTTTGTAAAGATATTTGTTAACTGAGAATCAGTGGATATAAACTCTAGAGACACTACATTATTTTCACCAAGATCTCGAATAAAATGATGTCGAATATCTATATGCTTTGTCCTAGAGTGTTGAACATGAATTTTAGAAATATTTATAGCACTGGTATTATCACAGAAAACAGTCATTGTGCTTTGTGAAAAACCATAATCCTGTAACATTTGAGGCATTCACAAAATCTGAGTACAACAACTACCAACAGCTATATACTCAGCCTTAGCTATAGAAATGGAGACAATATTTTGCTTCTTGCTATGCCAAGCAACTAAGCAATTACCAATATAAAAACATCCTCCACTAGTACTCTTTCTATTATCTACATTACTAGCCCAATCAACATCAGAAAAAGAAGCAATATCAGTATTAGATCCTGATGGGTACCACATTCCATAATTAATAGTCCCTTTTATATATTTAATAATATGTTTAACAACAGTAAGGTGAGACTCTTTAGGACTACCCTAATAACGTGCACAAATACCAACACTAAAAGCTATGTCAGGTCGACTGGCAGTTATGTACAACAAACTCCCAATCATACTTCTATAAAGTGTAGAATCAACATCTTTGCCTTTAGTGTCTATGCTAAGTTTGACACTTGTACTCATAGGAGTGCGAACATCCTTAGCCTTATCCAAACCAAACTTCTTTACTAGTTCTAAGGCATATCTAGTTTGAGAAATAAAAATCCCATCAGTTAATTACCTAATCTGTAGTCCTAAAAAGAAGTTCAATTCCCAAACCATACTCATTTCAAACTTATGCGTCATTTCTTCTCCAAAATAATAAGCAAGTTGATCAGAGGTGGAACCAAACATTATATCATCAACATATATTTGAGCAATAACTATATTACTTTCAATTTTTTGTATAAACAGTGTTTTGTCCACTCCCCCTCGGGTAAAATCTATTGCTAGTAGGTAATCGGTCAATCTCTCATGCCAAGCTCTATGAGCTTGTTTTAACCCATATAAAGCCTTCTTAAGCTTAATAAGGATCTTCAAATCCTTTGGGTTGCTCCATATAAACTTCCTCATGAAGAATGTCATTCAAAAATGCACTCTTAACATCCATTTGATATAACTTGAATCCAAGAAGACATGCGATAGCAAATAAAATACGAATAGATTCAAGTCTAGTTACTGGAGCAAACGTCTCATCAAAGTCTATACATTCCAACTGTGTATAACCTTGAGCAACAAGCCTAGCTTTATTTCTTATAACAATACCATTCTCATCTTTTTTATTCTTGTATATCCATTTAGTACCTATTACATTTATGTCCTTAGCTCTAGGCACAAGATACCACACATCATTCTTAACAAATTGTTAAAGTTCTTCTTGCATTGCATTTATCCATTCATTATCTTGAAGAGCTTCTTTAACATTTTTTGGTTTTAAGACGGATGTATAACAAGCATAAGAAATTTCATTCCTAGCCTTTCTACGAGTTGTCATCATTTGATCAACAAATCCTATGACTTTATCTAGAGGATGATTCAACTTTACTCTAGCAGATGGTTCTTTAGTAGGAGTATGCTGAATAATATTAGAAAGTTCATGTGATCCTATAAGACTAGGAATATCTTCATGATTCACTTTGTCCTCTTCAGTATCAGTAGGAGAATCACCACTTAATATGAAAAACGGTTAACTTTCATTTTCTTCTACTAAAGACCGAGACTCATCAACATATGAGTCATCAACAACCACATTGGCAGATTCCATCATGGTTTGGGTTCTAAGATTAAAAACCCTATATGCCCTACTAGTCAATGAATAACCCAAGAATATTCCCTCGTCACTCTTAGAGTCAAATTTTCCTAAAGATTCTCTATCTCTAAGAATATAACATTTAGATCCAAAAACCTTAAAATATTTTATATTGGGTGTCTTGCCATTCCACAATTCATAAGGAGTTTTTAAAGTGTCAGGCCTAAGATAAACTCTATTTGAAGTGTAACAAGTTGTGCTCACTGCCTCGGTCCAAAGGTTTCTTGGAACATTCCTTCCATTTAACATAACATTTGCCATTTCCTGAAGAACCCTATTCTTTCTCTCAACAACCCCATTTTGTTGTGGAGTATGTGGAGCATAAAATTCATATTTTATTCCTTTATCATCACAAAACGTATCAATCCCTGAATTTTCAAACTCCTTTCCATGATCATTTATTACTCTAGTAATGGGATGATTTTTTTCATTCTAAATTTTTAAACAAACATTCCTAAAATTTTCAGCAGCTTCAGACTTTTCACTCAAAAATCCAACCCAAGTAAATCTAGAGTAATCATCAACCATCACAAAAATATACTTTTTACTTCCTTTGCTTAAGGTCCTAGTTGGTCCTATTAAATCAATATGCAATAACTCTAAGGGTCTAGAAGTATGTATGGTATTAGTCTTCTTGTGTTGACATCTAGTCTGTTTTCCTTTTTGACACATACCACACACAAGACCTTTTCAATACCCAAGCTTAGGAACACCTTTAACGATTTCATCTTTAGTAATCTTGGTTAAATCACGAAAGTTAACGTGTCCCATTCTTTCGTGCCAAATTTATATCTTATCAAGTTTAACCTTATTGCATGCTAATTTAGAATTAGGAATAACATAATAACAATTATCAGATGATCGCATACCTTCCATAACACAATTTCCAAAAGAATCAACGATTAAACATTTACTGGGAGAGAAATTGACATTATGATTTTTATCACAAATTTGGCTAATACTTAATAAATTCGCTTTTAAACCCTCAACATAAAGCATATTTTCCAATCTAGGCATACCAGAAGTCACAATCGTTCATTTTCCTCGAACTATAGGCTTCTTTCCATCTCCAAAAGTAACTATCCCATCATTACTTTCCTCGAAAAAACAAAATAATGACTTATCTCCAGTCATATGCCTTGAACATCCACTATCCAAGTACTAAGTACTAGAATCATATGTTCTAAGAGGAGTGTGGCCAACAAAACAATGTAACTCAATTTTTCTTACCCATGCCTTTTTATTTTTCAGAGCTCTAATTGTCAGCTCTGACAAATTCTTTACCTCTTTACTCAAAACCCTAATTTGATCTTCTTTGAGTTCTTGGATTTATTATTAAATTCAAATTACTTTATCTCAATTTGAAACGGGTCAGATATGTCCCTTCATACCACAGTAATGACATATAGGAACAAATCTTTGAAAAACATTATTAGGAATCTTATGATACTTAAAGGTAACAGGAGGTTTATTCTCAATCGGTTTTCTGACATAAGATTGAACTTTATGATTTCTATCAGATTTACCTTGAGAAGAATTAGATGCTACTTGGGAAGCTCTAATAAAAGTAGTTTTGGGAATGATATTTGAATTACCCGTTGTTCCTACGAAGCCCAATCCTTTAGTATTTCCCATAGATTTACCTATACTCAACATATGATCAAGCTTAAGGGTTCCACTAGACCAGTTATAAATAGTTGAGTTAGCATTCTTTAATTCCTTTTCCAACACCTCAATTCTCATAGATTTCTCATTTATATCAGATCTTAGATTGATTAATTCCTTATTTAGATCATCTACACTCTTTAAAACATGATTCCTTTCTTGTTTAGACTCAATTAATTTTTCAGACAATTGAACTTTTTGGTTCTGTAAGACTTTTAAGGTTTGGGGAGTATTGACTAATTCGTCTCTTAAAGAGTGTAAATCTTTGTCCATTCTTAAATATTTAGTCAATAGTTGATTGTGATGATAGTTAAGTTGAGTAAGTTTCTCAAGCTATTCATCGTAAGAAGCTTGATGCACATCATCACAATCTTCATTACCCTCAGAATCTTCATCTCCAGACATCGACCACCTAGTAGCAACTTCTTTAATCTCCTTGCTTTGTGCAACTAAAACGGTGTAGTTCTCAGACTCATCACCTACCTCTGAGTCTATCGCATCACTAGCTAATCCATTATCAGATTCATCATCTTAAGTGACAACTAAGCCTTTGGATTTTTTCAAGGTGTTTGCACACTCTGCAACTATGTGACCAAACCCTTTACACTAAAAAAATTGAGGTTTCTTCTTTTTAAGATCAAACTGGTCATTCCTATATTGGGGTTTATTTTTATTTCTAAAATCATTTAATTTATCCCCAAAATTCTGTCCTTTGCTACTTCTTTTGCCACTATTAGCCTTAACAAATTTGTTTAACCTTTTAACAAACATGAAAATATCATTCATATTTAAATCAATTTCTCTATCAAATTCAAACAGATCTTCTCTAGTGGTTTTAAAGGCTATGCTCTTTTCTTTAGGGTTGCTACACTTCTTATATGGACTTTTGAACATCTCCATCTCATAAGATTTTAGATTTTCAGCCAATTCTTCAAGTTTAATTTCTTTAAGACTCATTTCTTAAGAGATAACAGTAACCTTAGATAAAAAACGTTCAGGGAGAGACCTAAGAACCTTTTTCACTATAGTAGTCTTAGGAATGAGCTCTCCTAGATTATGACAACTCGTTACTATATCGGTTAGTCTATCCTCGAAGTCAACAAAAAATTCATCCTCTTCCATTTTAAGCTGTTCAAATTTAGAATTTAACACTTGCAGTTTCGATTCTTTAACTTTTGAAGTCCCTTCATGAGTTACTTGAAGAATATCCCAAGCTTCTTTAGCATTTTCGCACGTAGCAATTCTTTTAAATTCACTAGGGGTAACGACATTGTATAAAGCATTCAAAGCTTTAGAGTTCCAATTAGAACTGTTTGTTTCAGCAGCTGTCCACTCGTTAGCCGGTTTTAATTTAGATTTATTAGTAGTCGTGTCTATCAAAGTGGGAGGTGAATATCCTATTTCTGTAGCAAGCCATGCTCTCTCATAAAGATATTTTAAGAATGTTTTCATCCTAGCTTTCCAATACGTATAATTAGAGTCATCAAACAAAGGGGACCTAGATACGGAACCTCTTTCACAAGGTAAGTCCATCGTCTAAGTTCAAGATCTAACCCTAGGTCGTAAACCTAAATCAGGACAAACCTTGCTCTAATACCAATTGAAATTACTTAAAAGACGGTGAAATAAGCCTAGAAGGGGGGGGGGGGGGGTGAATAGGTTTTTTATGAATTAATTGACAAATTAAAATTTTAATTACGGAATAGTCAATTTTAATTCAATTCTATCACAATATAAACTACGCAATAATAAATATAAGTGCAAAAAATAAATCAGATATGACACCAATATTTTTATGTGGAAAAACCTTGGAAAGACTCCAAGTAAAAAATCATGGATACGCTCAGGTATCGATGCACTATGAATCAAGAAGTACAAGACTCTATGAAGTTTTAGACTTATAAATCACTCTGATCTGCCTTTCTCTACTCGACGTTTGATAGTCTTGAATCACTCGCGCTCCACGAATTTCTCGCTCCGATCTCCGTACTTTGACGACTCTGCTTCTCAATGAATCAAAGAACTATGAAGCCTCCTACTTCGATCAAGGTGGTGTGATGATTTTTCAGCAACTAGATCATCCAATTGTTCATAACGATCTTCGGTATAGAAGCACAATTGGAAAATATCAAACCAAGAGAGAACTAGAAAATATATAATCACTCAATAATTTTCTCTCTTTAAATATCTATGTAGAAGAATATGAATCTGTAGAAGAATTGCAGAGATCTCTCAAAAGCTACCCCCTTCTCTTAGGTTTAACTCATATATATAGAGAAGAGTCTTCAATTAATGGTAAGAATCCTTTTCCAATTAGGATTCGTATTTCCACCATTTAAATCTTCCAAATATAAATAAATATGTCAATGATAGTCCAATATACTGATAATAGCTTCTAATCACGTCCCAAAGTGGTTAGGAATCAATTACATAGCAGAATAAACCTTCCCAAAAATAATTCAGCGTAGCCATTTACCGAGTACTCGGTGGCGGTTCTACCGAGTACTCAGTGAACACCCAACTGCACAAGTGTGTGCATGTTCGCAAAATGCTCTGAAGGATTTTACCACTTTTGCGCAAACGGCCGCAAGTTCGCACTATACCGAGTACTCGGTGGAACAAAATACAAATTTCTTTGAACTTGTTTCTCCATTGCACTGCCGCTTCCAGCCATTGTTCCATTGAATATCCTTTGTATCTTCACCACTTTGTACACACATTTAAAACTTAATAACTCAATCTAAAACACCAAAACTCTCAACATGAATTTTGATTAAAATAATGCCATTACATAAATAAATGTTCTTACAAAAATAATGAATGCGATGATGTTAAGTTCGGGTGTACCACAAAACTTGTCGGGGGAAGCTATACTTTCTGCTAATTATATTCTCAACAAAGTGCCTCATAAGAAAATGAATAAAACCCCTTATGAATTATGGAAAGGTCATAAGCCTTCCTATAAATACTTAAAAGTGTGGGGGTGCTTAGTAAAAGTGGAGGTTCCTAAACCTAAAAAGGTTAAGATAGGACCAAAAACCATTGACTGTGTGTTCAGTGGTTATGCTCATAATACTAGTGCATATCAATTTCTTGTTAATAAATCTGAGATTCCTGATGTGCATGTTAATACAATTATAGAATCAAGGAATGTTTCATTCTTTGAGAATATATTTCCATATAATATGAAATCAGAATCAGTCTCACGAAAGAGGCATGTTGATGCTACAACTAGTGATTGTCAAGTCAATGTAGACCAAAGGTCTATAGAAAATGAACCTAGACGTAGCAAAAGGGCAAGGACCTCAACGTCATTTGGGTCATATTTCACCACTAATCTATTGGAGAATGATACTCAAACTTTTAAGGAGGCAATGTTTTCTCTTGAAGCTTTCTACTGGAAATAAGTTGTCAATAGTGAGATTGGATTCATTATAGAAAATCACACATGGGAGTTGGTGGATCTTCCACCAGGAAATAAACCATTGGGGTGTAAGTGGATTGTCAAAAAGAAGATGAAAGTAGATGGATCAATTGACAAGTACAAAGCTAGACTTGTAGCTAAAGGTTATAAGTAGAGAGAAGGGTTAGATTATTTCGACACTTATTCACCTGTTACTAGAATAACGTCCATACGTATGTTAATTGCCATAACATCATTAAATGGACTTGAGATACATCAAATGGATGTTAAAAAAATGTTTCTAAGTGGTGAATTAGATGAAGAAATATACATGGAACAACCCGAGGTCTTCACTTCTCCTGGACAAGAGAAGAAAATTTGTAAACTTGTAAAATTCTTGTATGGATTAAAGCAAGTGCCAAAGCAGTGGCATGAAAAATTTCACAATGTTATGAGGTTAAATGGGTTCAAAATAAATGAATGCGACAAGTGTGTTTATGTCAAGAGCTTTCATAATGCTTACGTCATTTTATGTCTATATGTGGATGATATGCTAATTATAGGCAGTAAGAATGATTTTATCAAAACTACTAAACAAATGTTAAAGAGTAGTTTTGACATGAAAGATCTTAGCGTTGCTGATGTTATTTTAGTAATTAAGATTTCTAAAACATCAGAAGGACTTGTGTTATCCCGATCTTTATAGAGAAAATACTTGATAAGTTCAAGAAGTATGGGATTAGTCCAACACGAACACCTGTTAATGTAAATATTAAAATTTCTAAAAATATTGGTGAAATCATTTCTCAGTTAGAATATGCTCGAATCATAGGAAGTTTAATGTATGTTATGAATTGTACTCGACCTGATATAGCCTACTCTGTTAGTAAGCTAAGTCGATACATAAGCAACCCAGGTAAATGTCACTAGAATGCAACACTAAGAGTTTTGGGGTATCTGAAGTATACTCAAAACTATGGTTTGCATTATACAAGATATCCAGTTGTACTTGAAGGATATAGTGATGCAAATTGGATATCTGATTCCAAAGATTCAAAATCCACTAGTGGATATGTTTTTACTCTTGGAAGTGCAACTATGTCTTGGAAATCCTCAGAACAAACATGTATTGCTTGGTTCACAATGGAATCTGAATTCATTGCATTGGACAAGGCCAGAGAAGAATAAAAATGGCTTCGTAATTTTCTAGAGGATATTCCAAACTGGCCGAAACCAGTGCTAGCTATTTGTGTACATTGTGATAGCCAATCTAAGATTGGAAGAGCACAAAATCTCATGTATAATGGTAAGTCTAGACATATTCATCGTAGAAATAATACCGTAAAATAGTTGCTCTTAAATGGTATAATATCCATTGACTATGTGAGGTCAAAGGATAATATTGCGGATCCGTTAACTAAAGGTTTGACTAGAGAGAAAGTGGAAAGATCATCGAGGGGAATGGGCTTGAAGTCTATGGGTTAAAAGACACCACAATGGCAACCCAACCTAGCTGACTCGAGATCCCAAGATCTAGGTTCAAAGGGGCAATCGAATTATGTGTGACTTGGTAAAGCACTGTGGAGATTATTAACTCCTTCCCATTCCTAGGATGAGACAGTGCATATTTTAGGGTAAACTACGCTTTTAATGATTTCTCTGACTTAGATATATCCAAGTGATGTATGTATAAAAATTCCTAATAGAAATCACCTATGTGAGTAGAAGGGACCGCTTTTAGAATAATTTTTGAAGGTGGAATTCTCTGACAAATACTCATGAAACTAAGTGGTGTCCAAATCCAAAATGGACATAAACGTGAGAACTAACTGTGTTCGAAGGGGAACTATGTGAATTCTATTGTCTTGGTTTACATAAACAACTAACAGTTCAAGGCATCACGTCCACTGATTAGCTAGTAAATCCGATAGTCTTTCATAAGGGAAAGTTTAAGGCTTTAAGGCTACTTATCCTGATACAGTAAACTTTCATTGTACTCGAACTAGTGTCTGCATATTCATTTTCATTTTGAAAAGCTAATTTCCATTCACGTGGGGGATTGTTGGAAATTGAATGGAATATTGGATCAGGTTTTACCCATGGATTACCCAGTTAGCCTAAGAGTTATGTTTATCTGAATCTGTGCTTCAACAGTTGAAGACCAAAAGTTGCCTCGACAGTTTAGGCAATGTCTGATGGTCTTTAAATAACCCAAGAATGATTTTTGTCATAAGAGATCGACTATCTCTATCTTCCTCTCCTGTCAAATCACTGCATACATATACATACATACACTAGTGTTTTTGTTCGAGTGCAAACAGAGAAGTTGAGTTCGACAATCTTTAAGAATTGGAGTGCTACTTTCTTAGAGACGGAAATCCATTCTATCTTGGGAGATAGTTGCTCGGCAACCTTGAGCACTGGAGAGGGAATAAATCTATCTTAAGGACACTGTGAGTTTCACAGGGCTTAGATTCATTCACTGTCGTTTCTATCTTCGATTTTTTGGAATTTTGCATTATTGTATTGTAAGTCGATTTATACCAGTTTCCTATTTGTATGTTATATATATATATATATATATATATATATCAGCTTTAGTATATATATATACGATCTGGTTGTTCAATATATATATATTTACATAGTAATTTTATATACACAGTGTTTGTCATATAATCTATTTTTTTTGACAAAATCAATTTAATATATATCTTCAACACTTTCCAATTCCAAAAAACAATCACTAATAAGCCAAGAATATGTGTATGTCGATACTCTAACAAAACTCATTTTGTAGAATCGTATGATAAACCAAATTAAATAAACACAAGTACAACAAACTATTTATTACTAAAATTCTTTTTAAAATTACTAGAAAAATCAAATTCAATAAACTCATTAAGAATTAAAAAATATATATTTGAGTTTTAAATTCTAAAATATATTATATGAGTTTGTGTGTGGATATATTTTAAAACATATAATATATTAAGTTCTAAAATTACTGTAATTTGCATTCTTTTAAGAATAAATCAATGTACCTATATTCATATGTATATGTATATGTTTGGCATGTCGTGGACCAAACATAGCATGTGATAGATTCTTAAGTGAGAATGTATATATATATATATATATATATATATATTTGTAGAGAGCAAAAGTGGTAAGAAGAGAGCAAAAGAAGCTTTTAGTGTATAAAATAGTGTGCCAAAAGTTTCTCCTTCATCACATAAATGCAGCACCACGTGTCTCTATTTGAGCCCTTAGATTTAGCTCTAGAGATATTTGGAGAGAAAAACTTATGGAGATGATCCATGTCCTTTCAAAAACTAGGTTAGTTATAATAATATATTCATGTTAGTATTTTTGTTGATAGATAGGTGATACATACGAAAATATAGATGTTGATATATATATATATATTCTATTGCTAAAGAAAATTGTCTATTATCATTTGTGCTGCCATAAAGAAATGTGTGGATATATACTTGTTGATGCATTTTTTTGCATTTAACTCAAATTCTCATTATTAAGGCTCTAAGACCTTATTTATACAAGAATTTTATTGGTTTCTTAGCCCATTGATATTAGGATCAATTCCCTATATTGTCAGGATTTGATTTGATTTCCTTTAAAAATCAATCAACTTATCCTTACCTTAATAGACTTTCGTCTTAAGCCTCAAGTAATTCTAGAATATTCTCCAACTGGGTTGGGTTTTAATATTTAAAACTTTGCTATTTGACGTTTGGGCTTAGCCCTATACTGGGCCTAAATTTATGGCCCTTACACAAGCCCCTTTGGGTCTGGTCCAAATGTCTCATGGACCTGACCCAAATTTTAGGTCTTGGAATTAATGCTTGATGTTGACAGCTGTGTGGTGATGTCATTATAATGATGAGCTGGTGGCATGTGGGTTTCGAATTCCAAACTGACGGCTTGATTCCCTCGTCCGTCGCACCCGTCCACCTTTGGGTTCTGTAACACCCCTAATCACATTAATTACATTGGTTGAGTATGCCCCCTTGCCCCTATAAAAGCCTCATTTGAGTGAGACTTAGAACTTCTCCATTTACTGAAATTCTCTCTTGCTCTTGTTCTTATAGTTTCGAGTGCGTTTTTGCTTTGGTGACTGATTTTCTGCAAATCCTTATTCTTTTAGTAAGTTTTTTTCTTTATTTTTCCTTTAATATGTCTGAGTCAAGTGCCACTATTGCTAGTGCGGATTTGGCCCCTCAAACTTTTGAGAAAACTGTTGAGAGTCATCCCGAGGATCTCCCTGTTCTTTCTCATGACAATGGGCATGGTGACGACATAAAAGAGCCTCCTCCATATAACCCTGACCGAATCCCTGCCAATCAACAAAAAACCCCTAGCCTCAAGCCCCTAAATAAATTGGTTAAGCCTCCCAAGGGGTGGAGTTTGAG
Organism: Cornus suecica; assembly: GCA_963922005.1. NCBI lineage: Eukaryota > Viridiplantae > Streptophyta > Magnoliopsida > Cornales > Cornaceae > Cornus > Cornus suecica. The sequence continues at coordinate 19,584,556 of OY998244.1, forward strand.
GTCTACGATCCTAACCTAGATTTTTCCCGGGGGGAGGGGATTCGCCTAAATGACCTACTCCTCTCCTATAACCAAGTTAAGCTTGTTAGGTTCCCCCTCCACCCCTAGTTTCATTTCATCTTTTTCATTTTGGGTATAGCCCCTCTCCAGGTCAACCCCAACTTTTTCCGCATCTTCTCTATGTTGATCCTGGCCAATTGTGACCATGGATTGGATCTAAGCTTTGATGACCTCCTCCGGTGCTACCATATATTGGACATGTCTGGCTGAGTAGGAAGGTACATGTTTTACCCCTTCAAGGGAAGAACCATTTATTCGGGCGCTGAAAAGTACGAAAAGGAGTGGAAAGAGAGAATGGTCTTGATTAAGGGCCCTTGGTGTTACCCTCAATCCTCTTCCTTTCCCATCCCCAGTGCCTTTAATCCTATCAAGCTCCAACCCTACAAATTCCTTCATGGACACTCTGTGTCATGTCTGTGCCGTAATTATGATCTTCGTAGGGCTGAGTATATTTATGAGTTTTACTGCATGGGCAATAAGGGAGTCCACTGCAATAGAATTCATCGAAGGGTTAAGCTATTAAAGAATAAACTTTGGTTTGAGATTCCACTGTGTTCTGATCTTTTGATTCTTGCCAATTTGCAGGATATATCAAAGTTAGGAGCCTTTGTAGATATGATTTGCTTGAATCGTCCACAACTCATGGATGATGATGTGGAAATCATTCCAGACCCTTCCACACAAGCCACTTCTTCTTTTTTCTTTCCGGGAGCCCAAGGGTCTGGGTCTGCATCGATCCAAACTACCCCCCCGCCTTGCCTTAACCCTCTTCCTCCCATACTCGCCTTGCTGTAGAGGAGAGGACAGTGAAGAAGTAAAAACTGAAGGGGAAGGCTAGTGAAGAGGGTGGAAGCGCCCCCATCCCCACTTCTATGCAAACAATGCCTGATAGGGCCAAGTCCCTCTGGAGCCCTGAGGACTTGACTACTTTTACGGCCCTTGATGGCCCTGAACTGCTAGACAGAGTCATGGGTATAATGATGAGGGTATGTTCTTCTTCCTTGCTATTTTTTATGCCCTTCCTTTTACTTGAGCATCATTTCATGACCTCTGATAATTTTTGCCTTGTACTTATTATAGGCATTTTTGCACTTTGGGTGCTGTGTGCTATACGGACGGGACCCATATTAATGAACTGACTCATCTCAAGGCTGCCCTGAATCTGGCTGATGAAAGGGAGGCTCTGTTGACCAAAGAAGTTACAACTCTAAAGGAAGATAATGCGACTCTGAAAGAAAGTAGGGCCAAGGCAAATGCTCATATTGAGGACCTCAATTATCGGCTGATCCTTGCCCATTCCCAGGTGGAGGTCTGCAAGAAGAGTGGGTTGGATATGCATGTCGCTATGAAGACATCAACAACAATGTTGCTGGTGAGTTCTGGCATAGTGACTCTCTCAATACCCTGAAGGAGCCCCACCAAAGGAAGCCCAAGGACCCTGATGGTATGGGTGCTCATCTGAAGGTGACTCCTCCTTACAAGAGTCCTGAGGCTGGTCCCTCTGAAACCCTCTTTCTGTAGTTCCTTGAGGGAACCCTTCCTGCAGACCCTCAGAACCCAGAGGTTCCACACTTTGCTCTAACAGAAGTGGTGGATTCCTTTGGTCCTGAGTTCAGGGCCAGGTCCAAGACTTAGGGCCCTTTTTTTTTTGCCTAGGTCACTTTGTAGCCTTGGAGACAATTTGTGTAAACATATATATAGTAATGAAAATTTTATTTTATTTATGACTCGTGCCATGCTTAATACTTTGAATCTTCCCAAGTTAATAAAATTTTGAATATACCAAATTTATATTCCTTTTACTGATATTTACCAGTGTATGCCTAAGGTGTATAACTTTTTGGTTTCAAAACTCTAGTATCTCCTCTTATTTTCCAAATATTATTCATTGATTATATCCTTTGAGAATACATATCTAGAGCTATTGAGAAATCACCAAAAACACTTGAGCTTATCTTGATTTATCTACCATAAAAACCTTAGGGTTTTTGAGTGTTTTGTTCTTGAGTGATACAATTGATTACATACAAATTTTGTGATCTCGGACAAGTGAAGTCCAACGATTTTTCAAGAGAGGATTGTTCATTTGATTGAGAGACAAGCTTGTGAAGCTTGTGTTGTAAAGGTTTGCCATTCCACCTGTGAAGGAAGGGCCATAGTGAAAGGATCGGGAAAAGTCTCAAGAAGGGGTTCTTGAGCCGAGGAGTAGGAGTTACCGAACCTCGTAAAAATCATGATGTCAATCTCTCTATCTCTTTATTTTTACTTCAATATTGTGCATGCTATATTAACCTTGTGATTATTTACTAGACTTCTTAAATTGAATTTATCATTGAAATAATTACTTGTTTCTTAAAGTAGTTGTTAATTTGATATAGCTTATTTTAATATCCGAAAAGATTTAAATAGATTTTTGAACACCCTATTCACCCCCCTCTAGGGTTAATTAGTGACTAACAATTGGTATCAGAGCCTAATCTCTATCCGTTTTTAGACTTAACCGTCTTAGAGAACGATCATGGCCTCAAATTTAGTCACTCACGTTGAATGACAATCTAATAATAGGCCCCAATGGTTTGATGGATCAAACTATAGCTATTGGAAGACTAGAATGATAGATTTTCTTCAAGCTATTGACTACCAAATATGGCAAGTAGTGCTTGAAGGACCATTTGTATTAACCAAAGTCGTTGATGGAAAAACCGTTCCCAAATTACCTAATGAGTGGGATAATGATGACCGTAAGCTCATCTCCTACAATGCTAAAGCTAAAGTAAATCTAAATTGTGCATTGAGTCCAAATGAATTTAATCGTGTATCTACTTGTTCAACGGCTAAAGAAATGTGGGATAAGCTTGAGATAACTTATGAAGGTACCTCTCAAGTGCGAGAATCCAAAATTGACATACTCATGCATGAATATGAATTGTTTGCCATGAAAGATGATGAAAATGTGAATTCTATGATGTCTCGTTTTACAAATATTTTGAATGGACTAAAGCATCTTGGTAGAATTGTTCCTAGATCCGATGCGTCACGCAAAGTGCTTAGAAGTCTTCCGGCCAAATGGGATGCGAAAGTAATGGAAATCAAAGAAGCTCATGATCTCAACACCATGAGTCTCGATGAGATATTCGGTTCTCTTCTCACTTGGGAAATCACGTTAAAATCTCGTGAATAAGACTCCAAGCCAAGAAAAGGCGTAGCTTTGCAAGCTTCTACCAAAAGTGAAGCTAATGAGCCGAGTGAAGAAGAAGTGGATGATGATATTGCTTTGATCACCCAAAAATTCAAGAAATTCCTTCAAAGAAAGAAAGCCAATGGTGGAAGATTCATGAGAAGAATCGAAAAAAGGCGAGCCTAGCAAAAGAGAACCCCCAACTTGTTTCAATTGTGGAAAGCCAGGACACTATAAAAGTGATTGCTTCAAGCTCAAAATGGAAAACGAGAACATGCCAAACAAGATGGCTATGAATGCTACATGGGATGACTATGACTCATATGACTCGGGTGAGGATTAAAATAGCGAGGAAATGACAAATATTTGTCTCATGGCAAATGAAGAAGATGTACATTTAAATTCACATGCATTAGATAAATCCAAACTGTCGTATGATGAACTTCTCTTCAATTATAATGAATTTCAAGATGCGTTTAAAGAGTTACATGGTGAATTTGAAAAATTAGCTAGCAAACATATTCTTCTTAAGAAAGCTAAATCTTCATGTAGTTCTATTATTTCCAACTTAGAAGTTTCATGCAATGACAAAAGCATTGAACTAGAAAAGGAAAATAATCGGTTGAAAAATACTATTAATGATCAAATAAATGTCTTAGCTAAGTTTACAAAAGGAAAAAAGAACCTAAGCATTATATTAGGAAGACAAAGAGGATCATTTGATAATTGTGGTCTAGGGTATGATGCTTTTGACAAAGATACTCTTATTTTGAGAAAGAGAAAAACATTTATTCCTATATTTACAAGACAATCATCTCATACATCTTCAAATGATTATAAACATGTTACTTGCTACTATTGCAATAAAAAGGGACACAAAGCTAACGCATGTCTTCATAGGAAGAAGAAAATTATAACAAAAATGGTTTGGGTTCCAAAAGGAACTATTGCATCTCTATCTAACCGTAGTGGACCCAAAATAGATTGGGTACCAATGAATGTTTCTTAAACTTGTTTTGTAGGTATGCTTGAAATCCGCATCAAAGGAAAAATGGTTTCTTGATAGCGAATGCTCAAGGCATATGACGGGAGACAAATTAAAGTTCATTTATCTAAAATCCTATGAAGGAGGAAACGTAACTTTTGGAGACAACTCTAAAGGTAAAATTATAGGGATTGCCTCAATTGGTATATCCTCTTCTCTCTCTATAGATAATGTGCTTTTAGTTGATGGTTTGAAGCATAATTTGTTTAGCATTAGTCAATTATGTGACAAGGGTTATGATGTTATCTTTAGGTCAAATGCATGCATAGTTGAGAAAGATAGGAAGCAAATGTTAAATGCTAAAAGAAATGGAAATTTGTATACTTTGTTGCTATGTGAATTGCATGAACAAGATGTTAAATGTTTCGTCACATCTAGCGAAATAGTTGGTTATGGCATAGACGCCTAGGACATGCTAGCATGGACCTCATTCATCGTTTATCCAAAAATGATTTAGTCAAAGGCCTCCCGAAGACTAAATTTTCAAAAGATAAAGTATGTAGCGCATGTCAAATAGGCAAGCAAGTAAAGTCATCTTTCAAGAGAAAGAAATACATTACCACTTCTAGACCATTAGAGCTACTTCACATGGATTTTTTTGGTCCGGAGAGAATGGCTAGCTTAGCCGGGAAACTCTATGTATTTGTTATAGTCGATGACTACTCTAGATATACTTGGGTTCACTTTCTTGCTCATAAAAATGAAATTCACTCCATTCTTGATAAATTTTATAGAATCATTCAAAATGAAAAATATTTGAAAATCAAGAAAATTAGAAGTGATAGGGGTAGGGAATTTGAAAATCAAGACTTAGAGAAATTATGCGATGACCTTGGTGTATCTCATGATCTCTCGGCCCCTAGAACCCCTCAACAAAATGGTATAGTTGAAAGAAAGAATAGGTCTTTACAAGAAATGGCTAGAACCATGTTAAATGAACATAACCTTCCCCGAAGCCTTTGGGCGGAAGCGGTAAACACCGCTTGCCATATAATTAATCGAGTCATTATTCGAATAAAATTTGGGAAAACACCTTATGAGTTGTGGAATGGTCGAAAGCCCAATATTAGGTATTTCAATGTATTCGGGTGTAAATATTTTGTGCTAAATGATAAAGATAACCTAGGAAAATTCGACTCCAAATCGGATGAAGCAATTTTTCTAGGGTATTCTTCAAGAAGTAAAGCCTTTCGAGTCTTTAACAAGAGGACTCTAACCATGGTTGAGTCAATTCATGTTGTCTTTGATGAATCACCTTCACCACCATCACCTGGAGTTGACCTAGAAGAAGATGAGGCTGTTGGGATTGAGGATAATTTAAATACTCTCAATATCTCCAACTCATCAAGTAGCCAAAAGGAAAGGAGTGAAGTTGAGCATTAATCCAATGATGACTTGACCAACTCAATGCCTAAATGATGGAGAATTGTACACAATCATCCTCTTGATCAAGTCATAGGTAATCCATCAAAAGGGGTGAGTACTAGATCTCAGCTCAAAGATTTTTGTAATCACATGGCATTTGTATCTCAAATCAAACCCAAGAACTTTTACAAAGCTCAATGTGATGATTCTTGGATCGTAGTAATGCAAGAGGAACTAAATCAATTTGAACGCAATCAAGTTTAGCGTTTAGTTCCTAGACCCGAAAATCAAACTATAATTGGCACAAAATGGGTTTTTTGAAATAAAAAGGATGAGAATGGAGTAATTATTCTAAATAAAGCAAGATTGGTAGCTCAATGATATAATCAAGAGGAAGACATCAACTATGATGAGACTTTTGCATCCGTAGCTAGATTAGAATAATTAGAATGCTTTTTCCATTTGCATCATATAGAAACTTTACTTTTTATCAAATGGATGTTAAAAGTGCTTTCTTGAATGACGTCATAGAAGAAGAAGTGTTTGTAAAGCAACCACTCGGTTTTGAAAATAACCTTTTTCCAAATCATGTTTTCAAATTGGCTAAGGCTCTATATGATTTAAAGCAAGCTCCTAAAGCTTGGTATGAAAGACTTAGCGGGTTTTTGACTCAAAATGGTTTTACAAGAGGGAAAGTTGATAACACACTTTTTACAAAAACCATTAAGAAAAATTTGTTGATGGTCTAAATATATGTTGATGATATTATATTCAGCTCAACAAACGATTCTTTATGTAAATAATTCGCTACAAGTATGCAAAATGAATTTGAAATGAGCATGATGGGTGAGTTGAACTTATTTTTAGGGTTGCAAATCAAGCAAAACTCAGATGACTTATTCATTAGCCAATCCAAGTACACTAAAGATTTGCTAAAGCTATTTGGTATGGAGGTTACCAAACATGCCATAACTCCTATGAGTACCTCTATTAAGCTTGATAAAGATGAAAATGGTAAATGTGTTGACATTACTAACTATAGAGGCATGATCGGTAGTTTGCTTTACTTAACTGCTAGTAGGCCGGATATAATGTTTATTGTGTGCCTATGTGCTCGTTTTCAATCATGTCCTAAAGAATCTCACTTACTTTCCGTGAAACGTATTTTTCGCCACCTAAGTGGTACAATTAACTTAGGGCTTTGGTATCCACGTGGAACTTCACTCGATCTTATTAGCTATTCGGATGCCGATTTTGCGGGATGTAGAATGGATCGAAAAAGCACAAGTGACACATGTCACTTTCTAGGGCACTCTCTAGTATCTTGGTCAAGTAAAAAGCAAAATTCTGTTGCATTATCTACGGCCAAAGCCGAATACGTTGCAGTCGATAATAGTTGCGCTCAAACTCTTTACATTAAGCAACAATTACGTGATTTCGGTCTTATTTTCAATCATGTGCCCATTAAATGCGATAATACAAGCGCTATTTGTATATCAAAGAATCCTATTCATCATTCACGAACCAAACAAATCGAGATTAGTCATCATTTCTTACGTGATCATGTTGCTAAAGGAGACGTTGTATTGTTTTTTTTTTACACTAAAAATCAATTAGCGGATATTTTCACTAAACCGCTCGCGGACGAATCATTTTCAAAAATTCATAGAGAAATCAAAATGGCCATGGATATTGATATTTTAACCTAAATTCTTTCATATTTTTTATATATTTATATTTATTTTATTTTTATTTTGTTTTTATTTATTTGACCTATTTTCACTATTTTGCAAATATTTTTTCAAAATTTGTTTTGCCTTAGTCGACTAAGCCCATGCTTCTAGCCGATTACTCACATACTGCATTTCTTTCCTAACTATCGTCTTCCCCTAGTCGACTAAACCCCCACCCTTAGTCAACTAAATGGTCCTCCTAGTCGACTACACCCTCAACCTTAGTCGACTAAATGCTCTTTATTGCCGACTACACCAACCCTTAGTCGACTAACCCTCTATTTAACCTAGCCTCCACTTCATCTTCTTCATTCGACTCTCCCACATTGCTCATCCAAACTCATTCCCTCTCTTCTCTATAACTCTCAAACCCTCATTTCCACATTCACACCATCTCCATTTCTCATTTATTTCACATTTCCATCTATTTCCCTTTAATTTCTTCACCCAATTTATTCATACCCATTCTTTTTCTCTCATATATATATATATATATATATATATCTATATACACCACTATATATCAATACATATATATATTTGCACCTTCTCTTCTTCAATGGCACCCAAGACTCGTGGCTTGAACCGGAAACGTTCACGGATTGATGGAGGCCAAAGCTCCACCACTCCATGCATACCAGCTACTGCAGAGGAAGAGGACTCAAATGCACCTCTGCTCCTTGAGGCTCTTCTTGTAGGTGATACTGCTCGAAATCAATTTACCACCATATTTGATCATCGCCCTCCTACCCCGTGCCGAATCGTCAATCAAGCTCTCTGCACTGAAATTGGGGCTCAAACTTTTGAATTGTTCCGAGCAATTGGTTGGGATTTTTTCATTTCCCTCGACATCCCGGTTCTTCCTCGTGTTGTCAAAGCATTTTATGCTTTTCTTTTAAATCGCAAGGAGTACATTCTCCCACATCTTCGGATTTATTTGATGGGTCGCGATGTGACTTTTCTTGACAGAGAAATCAATCGCATATTTTCGCTTCCTGATGAAGGTGTCCACCATTTTTCCAAGCTGGATTGGTACAAGGCTAATGTGTTTGATTGTCTTGAGGTAGTTCGAACAATTTGCATCGATAAAGAGACCACGCAAAGAGCCGGTCTTCTCGCTTCTATGCTCCTACCCGAGACAAGGTTAATTCATAATGTCATTACTTATTCTATTTTACCTAAAATTGGTAGTCGTAGTAGTGTGTCGCGTATGAAGGTGTTTCTTGTTTACTGCATCATGACAGGAAAACGAGTGGATTTAGCTACTCTTTTCCGCTCTGTTATTCTTACATGTCAGCGCAAGCCATCCGGTCTACTTTTCTTTCCTGCCCATATTACCTATCTACTTCAGCAGGACGGTTTTTCTTTTCCCAATGAGGTGTCTGAGAATCATCCTATTTTTCTTGATCCTACTCATGTCAAGCATATGCATATCACCTCTGATGCGGAAGGGAATTTCATTGCCGATAGTATGCCTATTCCTCGTTCACGCCCAGCCACCGACATTTCTGCACCGCGCCAAGAAGCCTCTTCCTCGGTTCCTTTGTTGGAAAGTGCTTCGGCTCCATCTGTTTCGAGAATAGTGCTCAGGCTGCTCTTCTCAACCAAATTCTTGGAGTTATTCAGAGTAATGCGGACATGCTTAAGCAAAAGGACCAAGTGCTTCAGCGCCTTGATGAAACTGTCACCAAGAATACGGAAGCGATTCAAAAGGTCAATGAACGCCTACATGATTTTGATTAAGAAATCTCTACCCGTATCTATGGTCTCGCCTCGTCAATTGATGAGCTTAGTTTTGATCTCGTGTCCCCTCGCTCGCACGCCCCTCGACGCTAATAAAAAGGGGGAGAAATTATGCTATTGTAGTATCCAGTACTTCATTATCTGTCATTAGAAATTTCTATTTTTGTGTGGCTTGTTGGTGTTAATTTGCGGCTTATTGTTTGTTATTTCCTGTTTTCATTAGTATAACAACTTGTACTCAATTTGAATCATCTATGAAACGTTGTTCTTATTATCTCAAATGTAACTAAACAATAGTTGTATCAAAATGCCCATTAATCTGCAAATTTCATTTACAAAGGGGGAGTATTGGAACAAAGAATTTTATGCACATGTTGAGGGGGAGCATCACTTGATGTCTCACCACTACCAAGAAAATACAAAATGTTTTGTCATCATCAAGGGGGAGATTATTGGCTTTGAAATTTATTTTCGGCAAACAATACCAAAATTGATGATAACAAACCATTAAAGAGTGTTTGATACTAATGAAAAATCAAGTTCATGTTTTCAGCGAAAGATAGGTGAAGGACTCGGAAACTTTCTCGGAAATAAATTTTATGCAAAAGTGAAAAAGCAAGAAAGAAATTGAAGCACGTAAACAGAAAATCAAATATTCAACAAAAAGGCGAAAGTCGAAGACTCAAGACTCGGGGTAGATAGGTCAGGGTGCGATCATTATAACAAGGGATTTTATGCGTTGATAAAATCTTATAAGCTCAAGTAATAAATGAACCAAACTCAAAATGAAAGAAAAATGATTAAAAACCAGTGTTCTTTGAAGCCATAGTCGACTAAGACTTACCATGTAGTCGACTGAACCATGACGAAAGTTAGAGTTTTAAATCAAATTGAGCTGTAGTCGACTAAGTACACCAAGTAGTCGACTAAATCATCACCTAGTCGACTAAACCACTTGAAGTAGTCGACTAAACCATGCCGAAGGTTAACTAGTTTTTCATCACACCATCTAGTCGACTAAGTCCTTAAGTAGTCGACTAAGTCTCTTCATCTAGTTAAATAAAGCTTAATCTAGTCGACTAAGTCCCTCCATGTAGTTGACTAATGTCCTTGATGTAGCCGACTGAACCAAGACAATGAATTGTGAAGACTGTATAGTCGACTAAAGCTTGTTGAGTAGTCGACTAAAGCTTCTTCTAGTCTAAAGCACACCATGTAGTCGACTGAAGCTTCATTATTCTGCACTTTGACAAAAAACTTTTTTCCATCATTTGAACAAAATGTCTAATGTTTTTGAAACGGCTCTTGTCTCTTTTCAAATATGATATTCTTTCTCAAAAACCTAAAGCCTCCATATATAAAAAATGAGATGTGTATTTTCAAGAGTGTGGTTGAAAAAGAGAGAAAAACAAGTCTTCATCTTCATATACATTCTTTGAAAAAGCCATTGAAGGCAAGCAAGCAAAATGCAGATTTTCTGCAAAAATCTTTGAAGTTTCAAAACTCCAGTATCTCCTCTTGTTCTCCAAATATTATTCATTGATTATATCCTTTGAGAATACATATCTAGAGCTATTGAGAAATCACCAAAAACACTTGAGCTTATCTTGATTTATCTACCATAAAAACCTTAGGGTTTTTGAGTGTTTTGTTCTTGAGTGATACAATTGATTACATACAAATTTTGTGATCTCGGACAAGTGAAGTCCAATGATTTTTCAAGAGAGGATTGTTCTCTTGATTAAGAGACAAACTTGTGAAGCTTGTGTTGTAAAGGTTTGCCATTCCACCTGTGAATGAAGGGCCATAGTGAAAGGATCGGGAAAAGTCTCAAGAAGGGCTTCTTGAGCCGAGGAGTAGGAGTTACCGAACCTCGTAAAAATCACGATGTCAATCTCTCTATCTCTTTACTTCAATATTGCGCATGCTATATTAACCTTGTGATTATTTACTAGACTTCTTAAATTGAATTTATCATTGAAATAATTACTTATTTCTTAAAGTAGTTGTTAATTTGATATAGCTTGTTTTAATATCTAAAAAGATTGAAATAGATTTTTGAACACCCTATTCACCCCCCCTTCTAGGGTCAATTAGTGACTAACAAGTCCTAATACAGGGGACAAGTAAAAGAAACTAAAATGGAACAACTCTATGTACGAACGTCCCAAATCCCGTAATAGCATCAGTGCCACAAGCCATCCAGTGCTCCGAGCTATCCGTAACCGAAGTATTTCCTGCAAACTGTTGTAAACCACCAGGGCAAACCACGCCGGGGTGAGCTCATTAAGCCCCATAGGAGAAAGGAATCATAACTGTCACATCCTACGACCATCCAAGTCGAGTGCGAACTAACCCGTGTGCATGCATCTATCATAGGTTAGTCAAATGTCTCACATAGCATTCACGCCAATACGAGACCCCGAAAACACATCCCTCTAGTCCCCTACCATGCATCAAGAAATAGGGAAACTCGCACGTAGTGAAACTATTTCACAACAGCATATAATAACTCACACCTATATATATATATATATATATATGCACGTATATATACATATAGAGATATACAACCAATACAAGACACGTAGTATAGACCCTTTCATAGATTATTACGACTCGTACTCGCCAGTCCCACACTGACAATCAACACAACACTATCACCAAATCATGGGAGTAACACTCCTAATCATACACCCCAGGAGTGATAACAATCACACTTCCTAGATCATGAGCTTACCGAGCTCCAAAACCTCGAATTAGTATCAACTCATACTATCAATCACCTCACATGTCTCTACCAACATCCGTAAACCCAACACAAGGTTAAAACAATCACTTCAACCTAAGGGAAGTCACAAAGGTTGCCGAACAACAAAAGGAAGTGAAAGGGATTAAATAACCCATCACACCGACCACTCAAAGGTCACATGTTCGCTCAAGGGTAAAATGGTCATTTCAAGGGCAAAGATGTACTTTCAAAGGTTAACCCACCTATTTGGACATAGGTTAAACCATAGAAACAAATAGAACCAAATTCAAAGCCCTGACGCGAGAGATATGAATTTTTGAAAACGGTATTGGACAGCGCCGACCCAAAATAGAAAATTAAGATAAAAACACGAGTTCGGGCGCCAAAACCGAGGCATTTTGTCCTTAAACCAAAAAATGAACATAGATGTGATAAATGAGACTCTCAGAAGCCCATATCAAGAAACATAATTGAATTTGAGTAAACGAGCCAAAAAATATAAATTTCTAAAGAACGACCGCGACATGTAAAAGTTTAAAATATACCGTCATCTTCAAATGAACGTAAATCACTCAATAATATGTTAACTCGAGTGATTCAAAAGCCTAAACATAAGTTCAAGATGTCATATTTCCAACAAAAAAAAACCTCGCCTCGATACGATAAACGAATAAGGAGATATAAATTTTTGAAAACTGTCGCGTGTGCAGGAAAACAAGGATTCTACAGTAAATTAATGTTCCAAACCTCCAAAAGCACCAACTTTCTGCCGAAAATGAAGTTTCAAAAAATTACCTTTTCAAAATCTTAAACACAAATTCAAGATGTTAGCTTTCTAACAAAAAAAAAATTCAGCTCGATCCGATATACGGATAAAGGAGATATGAATTTTTGAAAACTGTTACGCGGTACGCAAGAATTTGCAAAAAATATAACCGTTTTGCCTCCGGTCTCCGTTTTAGCATCCTATTGACTTTTTAAGTGCCAAAATCTTTCCAAATGACTTAAAAACATTTTCTAAAGCCCAAACTTTTAGTCGGGTCATGAGGTAGGCGAAAACGGGTTTTTCACTTAAAAGCCGAAATACCAACGGAAATACCATAACAAATTTATAGACGCTCAAATGGAGCAAATGAATCAAGAACTGAGGTAAAAAGGCAACTTAAAGAGAAGGCAAGTGACCATATGCAAAGGCACTAACTCTAACCCAACCATACCTAGTTCGACATCCAAATCTCTAAACTCTACAATGACTTATTCAAGAATGTCCACAACTTCAATGACATTCCTATCCTTAAGCTCGCTAAAGGAAATCTAGTGGTCGTTGCCACGGAACCAACTAATTTCAAATCAAGAACCTCTTCTGATTCTTTCAAACCTCAATTTCACATTCGAAATCACATCACTTAGGTTTCTAACAAAATCAATTGACCATCAATACACAATCGACTCGGTTCACTCATGACCTCGTCTATCATAATCAAACATCAAAATCACCATTGATGCCATGTTGCTACACCAACACTAACTTAGACCTCAAAACCATGACCCGTCTTCTCAAGGCTTCAACTCACCTCAACTCAATAGTCCACAACCGACTTTACTTATCACAAGAAAGTCCTTAAACCAACTCATATCACCCCCTAAGGTATATAAGCACATATCAACAAGTATAAGCATTTATCTCACATTATACTTTAAACAAGGCATGCAAATCATATTTTCACATCCTTCAATTTCACTTGAGCATTTTAACAATATGTGAATTATATATCTAAAAATCCACATTAAACATGCCCCTCAACAACATATGATAATATCATGATATACATGTCAAATGGAATCACATAAATGCTACGCAAATGCAATGTGACTCAACACCACCCGTGGTACACAAACAACCACGCACCTTACTCCAAGGGTCAACGGATCATTCTCTAACACTTCATTTTTATTTCTCATGAATGGAGGTAGATTTATCATACTGTTCTTCCCAAGTGATTTTTCTCTCTTTTCACTTTTAACAAGGAAGACGTCAAACACGACGCGGTCGTGTACATAGGATTTGGACAAGTCCTCCCCCTACCGTCTGCGTTTCTCGGAAGATTAGTTCCGTAGGGGCAAGAAGTACCCCCTGGCCAGTTGTTACAACGATCCCGAACAAGTCTACTCACGCATAATTACACAAATGGACGTAGACCAACACCAATTAAATTCTCAATACAAAAGGTGAACCCATACACTATGTGGTCAATGACCCATGCATCAACATAAATATGTATCACATCATATTTATAACCAACATTCCCACAATGCCAACATGAATGCATTTCACCATTCAACATGCTTTTAAATTTCATTTAAAGCAATAATCAACAAGAATGTTTTCTCATGCACCATCCATGATCCCAAATAACTAAGTTATCATTTAATACACAAAGATAACATTTTCATTCATTTAACATGCTTATATCTCAATTAAAGAATTTAAATCCCAAGGACACATTCTCATGCACAAGAAATGTTCCAATTTATCTAGTTATCCTTTAATTCAGAAGGAAAAAAATTCCATTCTTTTAAGCATGCTCTTAGTTCAATTCAAGCAAGTTTATCACAATTCACATCTAAAACATGATATGAATTCCCAACATACCTCAAAGGTACTAACCAAATGAGCTAGCCTAATCTCACTCCAAGGCTACATCCCTACCACCCACATACATATATGTATAATTACACTTACACATATACATAACTATACCCACATACATATACATATATATATATATTTATAGGCATACAAACATACTTCAATATGGGAATTCTCAAGAATATCCACCCAACTAGAATGTATCATAGTTCTAGCAATTTCATTACTAAGTACTACATACATAAGGTTAATCCACATAAACATGCTCAAACTCTAACTTCACATTTCAAGGATACACTTAGCAAATTGATCTAAGTTTAGGAATCCTAGAATTAAATTCTCATACTCACACAATCATAAGATGAGTTAGTAAAATATTTTTCCCCTACCTCAAGTGAAGAATAAAGTAACACCACAAAGTGAGCTTCATGAAACCCTAGCTTCCACCCAACACCAAATTCAAAGAAGCCAATTAGTGGAAAACTTCACCATGGTATCATAACAATGAGTATAAACTCATAACAAGATGAAACCAAGAATCAAATGTGGTTCATCAAGAAAAACCAAAACTAGGGTTTGAAGTATAAACTCACAAAGAGGGTAAAACACTTACCAATCTTTGGCTTAAATCGAAGAGGAGAACACCATGAACAACTTTCATGTTCAAAACAACATCAAACTCCAAGCTTATGGTGATGAAATCCTACCAAAAGTGGAGAAGAACCAAGAGGAAAAGAGGAGAGAAAATGGAGAGAAATAATATGTGAAATGAAGATTAAGTCTTCATATGGAAGACTTATGGAATTCTCCACTCACACATCAACTAATCCAATGGTCCAAAAAAAAATTGGGTGAAAATAGAAATGAATCCAAGGGCTAGAAATAAGTCTTGCAAATGGAAGACTTAAACCAAACACAAAACCCATTAATTTGCCAAACAAGGCCTTAACATCCAAGGGTTAAGATTAAAGATGGCAGATGATATCTAATGGCCATAAATGAGACACCAAATAAATGAGGAAATGACCAATTTCATCTCAACTTAGGGTTAATCACAAGAGTGTCATCATATCTCTTAATTACCCTTCTACCCCTTGTCATCCTCTCTATTTACCACTATACCATTCATACCCCAACACTTATCCAAATCTCTACACTTTCCACTAAGTGTTCAAAATATGAAAATACCAATTTACCCTTCGGTCATTTCTTTCCCGAAATCGTTTCCAATAATTTTTATTATTCTTGAAATGAAAACACAACAAACAATTCACGAAATTAAACCTATCAAAATGCACCCATTAAATATGCTGAGCAAATAAGCATATAATCACATAAGTACTACACCGGAACGTCTACAATAAACTAGGGTAACACGTTCGGGAACGCAACATAATTGCCATAGCTCCAACAAGAAAATGTTACATGAACACATGTAGTCATTGGCAATACTCAAATCCACAAAGCCAGAAATGAGATCCTACGAAGTCGTCCCGCTAAGTCCAAAACTTAAACGCGAAAAATTTACATGCACCAAAAATACACAAGACGTCATAAATAAAGGATGTCACAAAAAAACATTAACACTTGGAAAAGAACTCCAGAAAAGAGAAAGGAAAACGCGGGGCTTTACAACCCCTGAGCTCTGGAATTGAGCTCCCTAATATTCCTGGGAGGTCGTTTTACTAGAGATGCGTGGAACTTTGTACCTTGGATTAGGGCCATCCTGCATGCTTGGACTATCGATAGCTGGTAACACTGGTCAATGAAGGACATCTCCCTTTTGAATCTGGATATAAAATTCTGGAGGGTTTCTTGATAAAAGTGGTTTAGGGTATGATGCTTTTAACAAAGATGCACTTATATTGAAAAAGAGAAAATCATTAAGGCATACATTTTCAAAATAATTATCTCACACACCCTCAAATGATCATAAATATGTTATATGTTATTATTGCAAGAAAAAGGGTCATAAGGCAAATGTATGCTTTTAAAGAAAGAAGAAAGTTGCCACAAAAATGTTTTGGATTCCAAAAGGAACCATTGCATGCTTAAGTAGAAAGGAAAATGTAGTAACAAAAATGTTTTGGGTTCCAAAAGGAACAATTTCATCTCTCTCTAACCTTAGTGGATCCAAAATAGATTGGGTACCAATGATCGTTACTTAAATTTGTTTTGTAGGTATGCATGAAGTCCGCTTTAAAATAAAAATGATTTCTTGATAGCAGATGCTCAAGGCATATGATGGGAGACAAATCAAAGTTCATGTCTTTAAAGTCCTATGAAGGAGGGAAGGTCACTTTTGGAGACAACTCTAAAGGAAAAATGATTGGAATTGGCTCCATTAGTATATCTTCCTCTCTATCTATAGATAATGTGCTTTTAGTTGATGGTTTGAAGCATAACTTGTTTAGCATTAGTCAATTATGTGACAAATGTTATGATGTTATTTTTAGGTCAAATGCATGCATAGTTGAGAAAGATGGAAAATAATTGTTCAATGCTAAAAGAAACGGAAATTTGTATACTATGTTGCTTTGTGAATTGCATGAACAAGATGTTAAGTGTTTTGTCACATCTAGAGAAAATAGTTAGTTATGACATAGACGCCTAGGACATACTAGTATGGACATCATTCATCGCTTATCCAAAAATGATTTAGTCAAAGGCCTCTCGAAGACTAAATTTTCAAAAGATAAAGTATGTAGTGCGTGTCAAGTAGGCAAACAAGTAAAGTCCACTTTCAAGAGAAAGAAAGACATTACCACTTATAGACCATTAGAACTACTTCACATGGATCTCTTTGGACCAAAGAGAATGGATAGCTTAGCCGGGAAACTCTATGTACTTGTTATAGACGATGACTACTCTAGATTTACTTGGGTTCACTTTCTTGCTCATAAAAAATGAAACTCACTCTATTCTTTGATAAATTTTATAGATTCATTTAAAATGAAAGAGATTTGAAAATCAAGAAAATTAGAAGTGATAGGGGTAGGGGATTTGAAAATCAAGATTTAGAGAAATTATGTGATGAACTTGGTATATCTCATGATCTCTCGGTGTACGTGCGGATTATGTCAAGCCCACTAAGGGAAGAGCCCCCTAGCCCAACAAAGTAAAAAGCCTGAAGGAAAGGTCCACCCAAAGGCCCATTTCGTGAAATACTCTAGAATACCCTTGAATGAAGGTGTAAGCAAGAGAATGTTGCTCTAATGGGCTTAAAGCCCAAGAAGGGAATGTATATAAGGAAAGCCAAATATAAATAAATAATTACATTCTTGTGTTCTGCATTTTTTGGCATTTACACATTGGCGCCGTTTGTGGGAACGCACAAGGAGTTCTTGATTTTTCAGATCTATTCTTCCGGATTTGAAAATCATCTCCTTCTTCCCATCTCGTCATGCTGAGTTTGTTTTATTCAATCTAAAGATCTATGGTAGTGCCCTGGACTCCCAGATCTGAGAGCTTGTTTCTATTCTTCACCATCTTCTAAATCTCCATTCATACTGACCCACTACTTCCCAAACAAACATGTCGGTCACCCGTTCACAAGCGGATGTTTCGACCACCGAGGACAGTCGTGTAGAAGGTCCTCAAACCATTGAGCAAATCCTGCAATGCCTGATAGCTGCTGAGGAACGTAGCCAAGCTCTTGCGAAGCAGAATGCGAAGCTCATGGCGAGGTTGGCTCTACAACCGCCTGCCCCTCCGGCAGCAGCGCTCAACCACTCTCAGAACCAAAAAGATGGCAATAGACTGGAAGAGCACGCTGAGTCTTCCCAGCGCTTAGGAAAGGTTCCCGTCACTGACAAAGCCATGATCCCCCAAAAGCTTCAAGCAATGATGGCCGAGTTCCAAATAAAATTCCTCGGGGACTTGAGAACCCAGTCTATCGATGATCTGGCCATCCAGGCATCAACCCAGTTTATACAATCGCCCTTCACCCCTGAGATAACTCGAGAACCTTTTTAGAAAAAGTTTGTTATGCCTAAGTTTACCCCCTACGATGGCACCAAGGACCCCGAGGAACATATTTATCAGATTCATCAGAAGATGACCATGTACGCTGAGAACAAGTCCTTGCTTTGCAAGGTATTTTTCACAAGTCTTGTTGACACAGCTCTACTACGGTTCAGGAAGTAACTACCATGATCCATCGGTAGCTGGCAACAGTTGACTAGGCTTTTCGTTGCCCAATACTACGAGAACAAGAGACAAAAGAAGACCATATCCTGCCTTTTCACTATGATCCAAGAGAAAGGAGAATCCTTGAAGAGCTTCCTATCCAGATTCAAAATTTGAGTCTTCTTCTATTGATAACTGTGACCAACACTCTGTTGTTGAGGCCTTCCGAATGGCCTTTATTCCAGGGACCAAGTTCCATCAGTCTCTGGTGAAACGCCCCCCATCGGGTATTGGGGAGTTAAACTCCAGAGCCCAAGGGTACTTGAGGATTGAAGAGGAGGAGACCATTAGGGAGAAGAGGGCGGCCTTGGTCAGCGTTGAAGCTCGATCAAAGGATCAGGCAACTGATTGAAAACGTCCAACGTCATTGGGACCTTCAATTTCTTCAAGACCTACAGCCCCGAACCCTTTCAAATTTTCCAAATCTGAAGAGAGAGTGACCCCCCGAGGGTCAGCCTTGCCAAGCTCTACCAAGAGAATAAGTCTAGAGGGATCTTCCAACAACCCCCAACCATCAGGCAGGCGCTGGACCAAAGGGACAAGCCAAAACATTGTGCTTTACCCGGCGATTTCGGGCACATCACAAATGAGTGCCGTAATCTCAGACAATAGGTGGAGGCATTGTTGCTTCGCAGTGAGCTGCAGGATTACGTCCAACGGGACAGGCCGAGGGCCGATCAAAAAGCTCCTAACGCCCCTCGGAACCCCGCAGCCGCACAGCCGGTCAGGATCATCAATATGATTCTTGGTGGCCTTGCCTCCAAAGAGACGGAAGGATCTAGTTGGAGCCATCTGCGAAGAGCCTAAAAAAATGAGAAAATTCAACGAAGTCAATGAAGTCCACCACAGGATAGGAGAAACACAAATTATTTTCTCTGCATCAGACCTTCGGAATATCCAGACCCTAGATGATGACCCTCTAGTTGTGACATTTATGGTGGCCAACTGCCTTGTTAAGATAGTCATGATCGACCCCGGGAGCAGCGCAAACATCATTACCAAATGGGCTTTTGAAAAGCTTAAAATTGACCTGAACGAGATTGTGGCCTCCCGGTGTCCTATTGCAAGATTCGATGGAAAACAAATTGAACCAATCGGGGAAGTCCAATTATCGGTATCTGCCGCTCAAAGGACCCTGACTGAGACGTTTATTGTAGTGGATGTAAAGCCTTCGTACAATTTACTCATGGGAAGGGGATGGATTCACCGGATGCAGGGCGTGCCTTCAACCCTTCACCAAATGATGAGATGCATAAGCCCGAACGGTATGGACATCATTGACATCAAGGGTGACTAGGTGGCCGCCAAGGAATGCTATGCGGTCACTCTAAAGAAGATCAGGAAAGGAAAAGACCCAGAGGTGTCCTATTCCAAGGAACAGAATCCAGGCCCCAAATAAGAATCAAATGAGGGGGATCCGGGTACCTCGATCATGGTCGAGTCGTTACAGCCAATCACCATAATACCGGATAGCCCAGAAACAGTTACTTTTGCAGGTATAAATCTTCCAGACTGTGAATTGAAAGAAATGACACAGTTATTGCAGGACAACTCCGATGTCTTCGTGTGGGAACATACAGACATGTCAGGTATCGATCCTATTGTTGCCTAACACTCATTACACGTCGACCTAAACGTAAGACCGATCAGGAAAAAGCAAAGGTGCATTGGAGCACATCGGAACCAGATCATAGCGGACAAAGTGTCCAGATTGCTCCAGGCTGGTTTTATCAGGGAAGTCAAATACCCCGAATGGCTCACCAATGTAGTGGTCGTCCAAAAAAGAATGGTAAGTGGAGGGTTTGTGTTGATTTTACTGATCTGAACAAGGCAGGCCCGAAGGACAACTTTCCACTGCTAAAGATTGACCAAATGGTGGACGCTACCGCTGGCTATGAACGTCTAACTTTCCTGGACGCTTATTCGGGATACAATCAGATAAGAATGAACCCGACGGATGACGAAAATATATCCTTCATTACTAAAACAGGTACTTACTACTTTAAGGTTATACCATTCGGTTTGAAAAATACAGGTGCCACTTTCCAGAGGTTGGTCAACAAGATCTTTAAGGGAATGATGGGTACAGTGATTGAAGCTTATATTGATGACACTGTGGTCAAGAGCAGAGGAAAGGAATATCATCTTGCACACCTGCACCAAGTGTTTGGCACCCTCAGGAGGCATGGCATGAAGCTTAACCCAGAAAAATGCTCATTTGGCATGTCATCCGGACAATTCCTGGGACATATCATGGACTGGACCAGGATCCAAGCCAGCCTGACACAAGTCAAGGCCCTAATGGAAATAAAGGAGCCCCGAACACATAAAGACTTTCAAGTCCTATCTGGAAGAGTGGTTGCCCTTAGCAGGTTCATTTCAAGACTCATTGATCGATGCAGACCATTCTTTCAGGCGATCAAGGCAAAAAAGGGAGAAGTCTAGGGTCATGAGCAGTCTGAAGCCCTAGCAAAGTTAAAGGAGTATATGACCAGACCCCCGATCTTATACACACCAGGTTTCGATGAAGTCTTACATATGTATCTAGCAATCCTTTGTCTTAACCAGTGTAGCCCTCATCAGAGAGGATGGGAACCTGCAGATGCCAGTTTTCTACACTAGTGAATCCTTGGCTGAAGCGAAAACCTGATACAGCAGGATAAAAAGCTAGTTCTATCACTGGTAAATGCTAAAAGACGACTGAGGCATTACTTTGAGGCTCATCCAATCATTGTCTCGACCTCCACGCCTATCCATTATGTCAAAACTTGACCTTTCGGGCAGAATCTCCAAATGGGGCCATCGAGTTGGGCATATATGACATAACTTATATACCCCGGGTTTCCATCAAGGGACAAGCGGTGGCAAATTTATTACTTGAAGATGAAACTGAAGAACTCGACCAGAAGACTAAGCCAGGCACTTGGAAGCTTTTTGTGGATGGATCAGCCAGTTCTACCGGATCGGGAATCGGATTGGAGATCCAGACACCCGATGGGACACACCTCCACATGTTAGTGCAACTATAGTTCCCAGCCACTAACAATGAGGCAGAATATGAAGCGATCGTATATGGCTTAAGATTAGCATGAAGCCTCCAGATTCAGGCCCTAGCAGTGCACATCGACTCTCAGCTAGTCATTCGATAAATTAAAGGAGAATACGAGGCAAAAGACCCCAAAATGGAGTCTTACCGGGCACTTGTGTTGATGGAAATAGAGAGCTTTCAAAAAATAACCTTCACTCAGATCCCGAGAAGCAAAAACTCTGTAACGGACCACCTAGCCGGTCAGGCGTCCTCAGCTGGAGAGGACCTGACTCGGATTGTGTTGGTGGATTTTATAACCAGGCCAAGTATTCAAGACCTCGAACAAGTGATGCTTATTCCATGGGAGCTTAGCTGGATGGATCCCCTGATGAATTACCCGAGGAATGGGACACTCTCGGAGAATAAAGCTGAAGCTCACAAGATCAGGAGGAATTTAACCCGATATTCAGTTATAAACGAGCAACTCTATTGGAAGTCCTTTTTGGGTCCTTATTTAAAATGTATTACGCCTTCAGAATCAAGAGCAGTGATGCAAGAAATCCACAATGGATCTTTCGGGAACCACTCTAGAGGAAGGTCCCTTGCCCATAAAATACTCTCCCAAGGATACATTTGGCCTTATCTGTCATGGGATGCCGAGGATTACGTCCGAAGGTGCAAGCCATGCCAGATGTACGAGGACGCTATCCATCGATCACTTGAGTTCCTACACCCAACCATAGTCCCACATCCATTCGCCCGATGGGGAATGGATATCGTAGGACCTCTCCCAAAGACGATTCGATCAAATTCCTATGTCCTCCTGGCCACTGATTACTTCACTAAATGGGTGGAAGCTAAAGCCTAACCTGCCATCAAAAGTAGCCACGTCATCAAGTTCATTTGGACCCACATAATATGCAGATTCGGGCTACCAAGGACAATTATGATGGATAATGGGACAAATTTTGACAATAAGGAGATGAAAGCGTTATTTGCCGAGCATGGTATCAACCAGAATACATCCTCCGTCGGGTACCCACAAGGGAATGGACAGGCTGAGAGGATAAATCGAACCATATTCGACACCCTGGCCAAACAACTTGAGGAAGCCAAAGGGGCCTGGCTCGAGAAGCTACCTGAAGTTCTCTGGTTATACAGAACAACCCCCAAACAACCCACTCGGGAGACCCCCTTTGCCATGGCGTATGACGCTGAGGCTGTGATCCCAATGGAGGTTAGGGTTCCAACCCTCCAAAGCTAGGCCTAGGTGGAAGGCCCAAATAACTAGCACCTGGCTCACGACCTTGATCTACTAGATGAAAGATGGGAGACTACCAGGATCAGGCTGGCCGCCTACCAACAGCGTATCCAGAACCACTTCAACCAAAAAGTTAAAAGAAGAGAGTTCCAGGTCGGAGACATGGTCCTTTGGCAAAAAATTGGACTTGTGGGCAAGCTCAGGGAGCCTTGGGAGGGCCCGTACACCATTATCAAAGCCATTAGGCACGGAACATATCGCGTCCAAAGGAACAAAGATGGTAGAATGGAACCAAACTCCCATAATGCCTCTCTCCTGAAGAGGTACTACCCGTAACAGGCTAAGTTTACTTTTACTTTGTTCACTTTTCTAAAAAGGCCCCAGCGCCGGATCAATTAAAAATAAGCATCAGTAAAATTATTTTTCTTGGCAAAAATAGCTTACAAATGACTACTGATGCAAAAAATAAACCAAGTGTTGTCATGTCTCTCGCATGGCCTGAAAGACACAACACTGATCTAGAAGAGATCAAAAATTTACAAAAAATAAACCAAGTGTTGTCACGTCTCTCGCATGGCCTGAAGTGCCCGAAAGACACAACATTGATCTAGAAGAGATAAAAAAATTGCAAAAAATAAACCAAGTGTTGTCATGTCTCTCGCATGGCCTGAAGTGCCCGAGAGACACAACACTGATCCAAAAGAGATCAAAATTTTGCAAAAAATAAACCAAGTGTTGTGATGCCTCACGCATGGTCTTAAGCGCCCGGAAGACACAACACTTTTTGGCTAAAATAATCTAAGTATTGCAGAAGTCAATTGGATAGGAACCATGATTTTCATTCAAAATATGGGCCCGATGGCCAATGCTTATAAAACGTTTTACAAAAAGAAGAATCCTATGTTCTATTACCCTGAAGCTTATAAGGAGGCTCGAGAGAGCTCACTATCTAAGGGCCAGCCTTTGTGCCTGCCGCATTTGAGTCCATAGGAGCAATTGCCGAGTCCAAAACTTGGATAAGAGCAGGCTGCGCTGAGGGATCGGAATTAGTAGTGGGCCCCGGAAGAGGTTTGGTCAATAACTGACAAAAAAACATTATTCGGACCTCCAACTGGATCATCATACGGGAGAGCAATGCCCAGAGACTCATCCAACTCCTCCACTGAGGCAAAGTACCTCTCCTCAACAGGTTTCTGGATGTCCAGAAAGTAAGTCCTTCATCCGAATGATAGATGTTTGTACATCTGATTGCCACCCCGATGGCACATTTCCACTGTTGACCTCTCCACTGTTAGGAGATTCTCAGTTTTAACCTTCTCCTTGGAAGCCCTTAGGCCCTCATTCTCTGCTTTTAAGCCTTCGACTTTAGTAACTAGGGCTCGATGAATCGCCTCCATCTCCTTGATATTCTCTTGGGCCGCCTGAAGCTTTTGCTCCGCAGAGATTGCCCATGTGGTCTGGACCTTCATCTTATCATTAGCTATTGATAGCAAGGAGGCTACCTTTTTTCTTACGTCTTCCTTCAACCTCAGGAGCTCTGAGTATTTATTGAGCAACCTGCTGTCCCCCTCTAGCTTTGCATTATAAGCTTAGGTTAGGTAGAGCATCTTCTAGAAGTAAAAGAGAAAAAATACAAGTGTTAGCCATATCAATGAATAAAATGCAGAAATACAAAGTGTGACTGGAGAAACAGCAAGACAAAAAACGTACCTTCATTGCAATCTCTGAACCGATCAGGGCCAACTCTGCCTGATCAATCTGTGTCAGCTTCTTTCGATCTGCGGGGGTCCAGATCTGGAGACCCATCTCTCGAAGGGCAACATCATTATTAATGGTCTCGTTCCTCGTGACCAATAAGCCGACGCCTGGAAGTTTTATCTTTGGTCCCCATGGGACGGGTTGCTCCTTCCCGGATACAGCCCCGGACTCCCCCCGAAAGACTCCGATCGGGATCCAGGAACGGGGATTTTCCCCAAAGAAATGACAAAAGGCGAATCAACAGTACCCTCCCCCGAATGAGGATGAGGAATTGCTGGAGGACTTCCCGATAGTGGAGGAGGAACTACCCCAAGGGGAGGAGTTGGAGTATCCTGGGACGTCGGATTGGCTTGGGCATCCCCTGGCACCGAAGGGTTTGTTTGAGAGCCTGGTACTCGCTTGGCCTTCCTTTTAAGGACGGATAGCGGGATCCTCAACATGGTGTTCTTTCCTTCTGATGTTAGTTCCTGGAAATTAGCACCAGTCAGGTAATTGCCACACATCCTCAGGGGCTGGCCCCATATTTTAGACTTAAAGATATCAAATCGGGATGAGATATAGTTTGGAGTTTTAAATCGATCGGGCGCTCCCAGAAACTCTAGCACATGCTGACCCAGCTTATCATTGCACTATTCATAATAGCATGACCCTCTGTGATAAGGTTTGAAAAAAGGAAATAAATGTTTATTAAATACCCTAAGGACTACAAATCTGGCTGAGCTAGGAAACCTCCAATTCCCGCTCACCAGGATCATCCTTTCTTTCCACCCCTTATTGGACTTCTCATTACCATCGCACATCTTCTTCCCACTTAAAGGAAAAATATTGTAGTGACCTCTACAGTCCTTCTGGTCCTGTATCTTCTAAGAGAACAGGAGCTCAACAAGACCCAGATCAAGGCCCATCTCCCGATTGATCATCAGGACCATAGCCACGATCTTGAAGAAATTGGGGCCCACTTGAAGTGAAGCCAGACCTAAGGTGGATAGGACATAGAGAAAGAAATGATGGATCGGGAAACGAAGAACCTGAAGATAAAAGGCTGACAGCAAGATCTGGTCATTCCTAACCCCTTCCCCTATCATGAAATCGCACTTCTTGGGATAATTCTTAACTATCACCCCATCGGGTATTCTACATTTAACCCTTAATTTCTTCAGCACAACATCTACCCTATGTGTATGGGGAAGGGGATCCGCATAGACTTGATCTCCCGATCTTCCTTCAGCCAGATCCCCACCCACAACAACATTTTGGGTGACTTTAGGAGGACTAGATCTGACCCTCCTGACCACCTCTACCGATGGGGAACTAAGGGAGGTATCGGGATCGACAAAAAAAGGGAGACGATCATTACCCGATCGAGTATCATCACTATCAGACATATTGACAGAAAGGTAGGAGAACTGGAAGAAAGAACTTACTCGAAAGATGATTCCAGCAAGATTTCATGAATTTTTCGGGAAAGAGGTGTAGATTCTAGCAATAACAAGAGGAGAAACCAAGTTGCAGAGAGTTTTTGAGAGCCAATAGCTTTGAAATGCAAGAAGTGTTTCCCAAATGAACCTTGTGATATTTATAAAGGTTGCCGAAGAAGGCTAAGGGTCATGTTCACAAATAACGAAGCATTAAGCCATCTCACCAGCTCACTTTGCGACAAATGAAGCTATAAGGGCTGTGTATTTAAATTTGAATGGATGATGGTAACTGCCCCATTTAATGCAACCACCACGTCACCCGACAGGGGTGATGTATGTATTCCCTTCCACACGTTTCTTCTCATGATGGGTCTTCAGTAAAAAAGCCCATGATCAAGAAGTGGCCATGTGTATGTGCGGATTCTGTCAAGCCCACTAAGGGAAGAGCCCTCTAGCCCAACAAAGGAAGAAGCCCAAAGGAAAGGCCTACCCCAAAGGCCCATTTCGTGAAATACTCTAGAACAAACTTGAGGAGCAAGCTAGTGATGTGGCAAAAAGACAAAATAATGATGTAAGCAAGAGAATGTTGTTCTAATGGGCTCAAAGCCCAAGAAGGGAATATATATAAGGAAATCCAAATCTAAATAAAGGATTTCATTCTTGTGTTGTGCATTTTTTGGCATTTACACTCGGCTCCAAGAACCCCTCAACAAAATGGTGTGGTTGAAAGAAAGAATAGGTCTTTGCAAGAAATGGCTAGAACCATGTTAAATGAACACAAGCTTCCCCAAAGCCTTTGGGCGGAAGCGGTAAACATCGCTTGTCATGTCATAAATAAAGTTATCATTCGAATGAAATTGGGAAAAACACCTTATGAGTTACTGAACGGTCGAAAGCCCAATATTAGGTATTTTAAAGTGTTCGGTTGTAAATGCTTTGTGCTAAATGATAAAGATAACTTCAGAAAATTTGACTCCAAATCGGATGAAGCAATTTTCTTAGGTTATTCTTCAAGAAGTAGAGCCTTTAGAGTCTTTAACAAAAGGACTTTACCATGGTTGAATCTATTCATGTTGTTTTTGATGAATCACCACCACTACCATTACCTAAGGTTAACCTAGATGATGATGAAGTTGTAGGGATTGAGGATAGCTTAAATAACCTTAATATCTCCAACTCATCAAGTAGGCAAATGGAAAAGAGTGAAGTTGGAAATCAATCTAATGATGACTTGACCAGCTCAATTCCTAAATCTTGGAGAATTGTACACAATCATCATCTTGACCAAGTCATAGGTAATCCTTCACAAGGAGTTAGCACAAGATCTCAACTTAGAGACTTATGCAATCACATGACTTTTGTGTCTCAAATCGAGCCCAAGAACTTCCACGAAGCTTAATGTGATAATTCTTGGATCGTGGCCATGCAAGAAGAGCTAAATCAATTTGAATGTAATCAAGTTTGACATTTAGTCCTTAACCCATACATCAAACTATAATAGGCACAAAATGGTTTTTCGAAACAAAAAGGATGAAAATGGAGTGATTATTCAAAATAAAGCAAGATTGGTAGCTCAAGGTTACAATCAAGAGGAAGGCATTGACTACGATGAGACCTTTGCACCCGTAGCTAGATTAGAAGCAATTAGAATGCTTCTTGAATTTTCATCATCTAAAAATTTTACTCTTTATCAAATAGATGTCAAAAGTGATTTTCTAAATGGAACTATAGATGAAGAAGTGTTTGTAAAGCCACCCGGTTTTGAAAATGAACTTTTTCCAAATCACGTTTACAAATTATCTAAAGCCTTGTACGGTTTGAAGCAAGCTCCTAGAGCTTGGTATGAAAGGCTTAGTGATTTCTTGACTCAAAATGGTTTTACAAAAGGTAAAGTTGATAATACACTCTTTACAAAAACCGTTAAGAATAATTTGTTGATTGTCCAAAAATATGTTGATGACATTATATTCGAATCAACAAATGTTTCTCTTAGAATTCGCTACAAATATGAAAAAGGAATTTGAAATGAGTATGATGGGTGAGTTGAACTTCTTCTTAGGGTTATAAATCAAGAAAAGCTCGGATGGCTTATTTGTTAGTCAATCCAAGTACACTAAAGATTTGCTAAAACGATTTGGTATGGAGGAAGTCAAACATGCCATAGCACCTATGAGTACCTCTATTAAGCTAGACAAAGACGAAAATGGAAAATGTGTTGACATCACTAAATATAGAGGCATGATTGGAAATTTGCTTTACTTAACCGCTAGTAGACCGGATATAATGTTTAGTGTATGCTTATGTGCTCATTTTCAATCTTGTCCTAAAGAATCTCACTTGCTAGCCATGAAATGTATTTTCCGCTACCTTAGTGGTACGATTAACTTAGGACTTTGGTATCCACGTGGGATTACACTTGATCTTATTAGTTATTCGGATGCCAATTTTGTAGGATGTAAAGTGGATAGAAAAAGCACAAGCGGTACATGTCAATTTCTAGGACACTCCCAAGTATCATGGTCAAGTAAAAAGCAAAATTTTGTTGCTTTGTCTACGGCCGAAGCCGAATACATTGCGGCCGGTAGTAGTTGCGCTCAAACTCGTTACAATAAGCAACAATGATTTGATTTCGGACTTGTTTTCAATCATGTGCCCATTAAATGTGATAATACTAGTGCTACTTGCATTTCAACGAATCCTATTCAGCACTTACGCACCAAGCACATCGCGATTAGGCATCATTTCTTACGTGATCACGTAGCTAAAGGCGATGTTGAACTGGTTTTTATTGACACTAAAAATCAATTAGCGTATATTTTCACAAAACCCCTCTCGGAAAAACCTTTTTAAAAAATTCGTAAAGAAATTGGAATGGCCATGGATTTTGAAGTAATAACTTAATTTCTCAAAACCTCGCCTACAATCTTGGCTTTCAAAAGTTTTTTTTCAAACTTTCTGAAGGCCGGTCGACTGCCTCATAAGGGCCAGTCGACTGGGTGAAACATAAGGTTTTGGCATTTTAAAATTACTCCAGCCAGTCGACTACCTCCCTTTGGCCAGTCGACTGGGTCTTCAGCCAGTCGATTGCCTCCATTTGGCCAGTCGACTACCTCTGCACGACCTACGTTTTACAAACCCCCTTTTCTCTTCGTATTCTCTCCACTATTCACGAATTTCTTCCCTTTTTCATGCAATTACTTCACCTATAACTGATTCCCCCACTTAATCACGATCTTCACCCTCATCCTCTTCAGTTAGCTCTCACCTATACATATATATACGCTCAATCTCCTCTTCTCTCAATTAATATACCATTTCTCTTTCTCAAAATGGTTCCTTTATTTTTTATTCTCGTCTCTTTCATGACACCCAAGCTTGTGCCCAGAGCTCTGATTAGCGAGCGAACCCGTCGGGGTGGAAGCCCATCTGCTGCACCTCATTAACCGCGCCCTGCGTCCCCTGTTTCCGAAGGAACCGATTCCGATGGAGAGCCTGCTCCAATGTCCATCTCGACCCTTCTCGACAATGATGAAGATAGTATTCATCTCTATGAGATGAAGTTCTTCCATCAAAAGCTCGTTCAATGTCGTATTGTCACTCAATCCTTTTGCGACAAAATTGGTGCAAATACCTTCAATCTCTTCCAAAATATGGGTGGGGATTTCTTCATTTCCCTCAATGTTCTTCATTACCCCCATGTTGTCAAAGATTTCTACACCAAGCTTAGCAATCTGACTCAATCGAGTGCCCTTGCCACATCTCTCCGCTCCAAGGTTGGCGGGAAGTCTTTCAATATCACTGAATCCGACATCAATGATATTTTCAAGCTTCCACCCGGAGGTACTACCTACTACTGCCCTTTAATTTGGTATTTCGTCGATGATTTCAACCCTTTTGAAGCTGTTCGGGCCATCTCCGTCGACAAAACGACGACTACAATTGTGGAATTTCCATCTTCCTCGCTTACTCCCGAGGCTCAACTTGTGCACAATATTATCACCTACTTTATATTGCCCAAGTTCGGAAGCCGTAGTATTATGTCAATAATGGAAGCCTTCCTTGTCTTTTGTGTAATGACTGGTCGAAAGGTAAATTTAGCTTTCATTTTTATTTCTGCCATTCTTGAGTGCGAAAATAAATCGAGCGGTGTTCTTATCTTCCCGCACATATTTCATATTTCCTTGCACATTACAATGTTCCACTTGTCAACGAACCAACCGAACATAATCCCATTTTTCCTGATCGCAAACATCTCAAGCAAATGCATATTGGAAAGAATTACGATGGGGTGTTGGTCTCTCTAAAAGGTGCTCCTCCAAAGGACCGATCCGGTCCCTCCAATCCTCGTCCCGAAGCTCCCGCATCTTCGTTTCCTTCATTATGTAGCTCTTTCGACATTTCCGACTTTGGTTTTGGTGCGAATCCCGACACCAGAAATCAAATTCTTGAATTCATTAAGCGCAATGAGGAGGCCCACAAGAAGACTGCCGAGGACATGAAGCGTCTTGAATAAAAATTCGACTGCATCACCACTTCCATGGAAGCTCTTTGTCGCGATCCTTTGCCTTTTTTATGTTGCCAAAGGGGGAGAATTTTTGGAGCTAGTATGTGTTTGGCCCGTAGCTTTTTAGTTAGCGTAGTGTATGCCATGCTTAGCCTATTTTTTGTAGATTTTATTCCTGTTTACTATCTTATGTGCCGTTATATTTGTAAAACAACATGTACCGAAATTGCAAAACTTAAATAAAAATGTTGTTTATATTATCTTTCATGCAAAATCTCAATGACTATCAAATTACAAAATTTATTCTCTAAGGGGGAGCATCGAAATAAAATGAAAGGTGCACATATTGAGGGGGAGTATCATTTGATACTTCATCAAATTTGCGCAAACACGAAATGTTTTGTCAACGTCAAAAAGGGGGAGATTGTTGGCCTTGAAATTCTATTTCGGACAATAATTCTTGTTTTGATATTAACAAAACATTTAAGCGTGTTTGATACTAATATTTTCTTGAGCTATGTGTTTCAGCAAGAATAGGGAAATGTCTTGGAAAAGAATGCAAACACCAAAAGTGATAAGCAACAAAGGAATCTAGGTGTAAAACCGTGAAAGGACAAAATGGTCAACGAAAAGCGAAAGTTGAAGACTCAAGACCTGGGGTAAATAGGTCGGTGTGTGAATATTTTAACAAGGTATTCTATGCATTGATTGGTCCTATAAGCTCAAGTGATTAAAGAACCAAACTCAAAATGGAACAAAAATGAACTTAGAATCAAACTTTCTGAGTCACCCAGTTGATTGGCTGTGACCCAGTCGACTGGCCAAGGGCCCAACTAACTGGAAGAAATAGAGAGTTTTGAAGTTAATTAATTGCCTGAGGCAGTCGACTGGCCATACCCAAGTAGTCGACTGGCTCTTGAGGCAGTTGACTGGCCATGACCGTTGTGGAAAATATTTTTAAAATACAGCTTGGAGGTAGTCTATTGGGTGCCTATAGGCAGTCGACTGGGTGCTTCAGCTTTTTGAGAAAAAGTAAATCTGAGAAATATTTTTAACCATCACTTGGTGTTTATTCTTGCTACTTTTCAGAACTCACTCTCCTACTCTCCTAGAGTGAGATTCACTCTCCAAACCCTAATGATTCACTATATATAGAATGAGATGTAGGATTGAAAGAGTAGTTCTAGTGTGATAAATTTATATAAATCTTCATCTCTTATTTTCTCTCTAGCACTCTTTGAAAATCTTTGAAAGAAAAAAGCAAGAAATCTCATTTTTCACTCAAATCATTTGAAGATTTAAACTCTAGCCCTTTTCTTATTCTCTCATTGAATTCATCATTTGAGAATACACATCTAGAGTTCTTGAAATATCACTTAAACACACTTGAGCTTATATTGATCTATCTTCCATAAAAGCGTTAGGGTTTTTGAGTGTTTTATTTCTTGAGTGATTTATTGATTGCATACACAAATTTGTAATATTGGGTAAGTGAAGCCCATTGGTTCAAGGGAGGATTGTTCTCTTGATTGTGTGACGAGCTCGATAGCTCGTGTGTAAAGGTTTTGTTATTCCACTTATTGAAGGAAGAGCCATAGTGTGAGGATTGGGAAAGTCTCAAGGAAGGGGATTCTTTGAGCCGAGGACTAGGAGCTACCGAACCTCGTAAAAATCACGATGTCAATCTCTCTCTCTCTATCTCCTTATTTTGTTGCCTTGCATGCTTATTAATCTTGTGTAAATTAGCTTCATAAATGAAATTGAATGCTTCATTGAAAATTCATTTGTATAACAAATTTAGAGAATTGTAGATATTGTTATGTTTTACTAAAAATAATTTAACGATTGTTTAAACACCCTATTCAGCCCCCTCTAGGGATAATTAGTGACTAACATAACTATTTGGTCAAAAGAGTCATGGTAGACCCTGGTAGCAACACAAATATCATGACTAAGTGGGCCTTTAATAAACTTGGGGTTGACACCAATCAGATGCATCCCGCCAGAGTTCCCCTCACTGGATTTGATGGGTGAAGGGTGGAGCCGATTGGGGTTATTCAGTTGTTTGTATCAGCCACCAGAAGGACATTGAAAGAGAACTTTGTGGTAGTGGATGTTAAGCCATCATAGAATCTCCTGATGGGCAGAGGCTGGATTCACAGGATGCAGGGGGTGCCCTCAACCCTTCATTAAGTCATGAGATGCGTTGACCCCAACGAGGTGGACATAATAGATATCCCAGGGGATCAGGTAGCAGCAAAGTAGTGTTATGTAGTAACCATCAAAAACTTGAATACGTGGACTAAGCCAGGGGAGGAGGGGCAGGAAAGCTCCAAGTAGAGAGAGAAATAACAATTACAGATTGACCCTTTTGAGGAATGTCGGGTGGGTCAGATCACAACAGAGCCACTCCAGGAGGTGGATATCAACCCCTCTGGAGATGGCAGAACTACATTAATTGGGTCTACTCTTTCAACCATTAAGAAAGTAGATCTGATTAAACTACAGTAGGATAACATGGACATAGTCGTTTGGTCACATTTGGTTATGCCAGGTATACATCCCTCAATCGCACAACATAACCTCAACGTTGACCCTGAAGCTAGACCGATAAAGCAGAAGCAGAGGTGGTTTGGAGTGGAAGAAAACCAAATCATAGCTGAGGAAGTCAGCAAATTACTGGAAGTTGGCTTCATTAGGGAGGTCAGGTACCCCACCTGGTTCTCTAATGTGGTTGTCATCAGGAAAAAGAATGGGAAGTGGAGGGTCTGTATTGACTTCGTGAACCTAAACAAGGCCTACCCAATAAACTATTTCCCTCTGCCAAAAATCGACCAGATGGTGGACGCGACAGCATGGTACTGATAAGTGTCAAATGTTAGACATTTTGACCCCTTAACTCACTATAGTTACGTTATTTCATTCAATTATTTGGTATTTTTATGTCATTTGCATGTTTAAGCATGTTTCAGGAGCTTGATGAAGATATAGAGCAAACTTTGGTGAATTAACCAAGTACACGTTCATTTCTATCCAAGAGGAGAGTCAAAGAGGTGTTTTCGAGACAAAATGGCTCCTAAAGGGAAAAAATGCTATTTTCTGAAGCCGTCACCTAAAGCACAAAGTCTCGTGGAATCAATATAGTCATTTTGGCACAGTTCTGGAGAAAAGTGGTTTTCATGAAGAATCTAAGCTCAAGCCTACGCCTACAGAAGTAAAAAGTGGCCTAAAAGTGAGTTTTTACGCTCAGACTACGCTCAGAGCCGACGTTCAAGGTACGCCTTAGGCGTAGGTGCGGTAGAAATTCTATAATTTTCTGCTGCAATGCCCGATTTGTCCCCGTTTTGATTCTATGATGCGTCGACGACTCCTATACCTCAAAGTGCGTGCAAAACACATATTATACCTCAAAGATTAGGGTTTGGGTGGATTGATGGTGAAATTACCAAAAAGGGAGAACTTAGGGTTTGTCTCTATAAATACAATGCTTTACATCAGAACTAGGGTTTCGTTCAGAGAGTTCTTCCACGTTTACATTCAGAATTGCTACTATCATCAAGGTGTGGAGATTTCATTGAGAAGGAGGAACCATTCACGATCTAGAGATCCAAGAAGGAGGATTATGCAAGGCGATTCTACACCAAATATGCAGTTCGCCTCAGCCATGGTCAACTAACTCGTTATCTAGGGTTTTCTAGCAAAACCCTAGCCAAGTAATGTAGTTCTTATTTATTTTCAATTGTAACGAGGGGAAACTATGACCATACTGTGATGATTGTAGTAGATAAGTGACCGTTTTTATTCTTGACACAAGTTTATATATTTATTTTGATTTTTGTCTTAGACTGAATGAATATATTTATCTTACACAATCATGATATTCACTATGAGGATGAACTTGGATTCTTAATTCATGATTTTCTACACAATGGTAGTAATAAAACTCGAAACCCTAAGTTGACACAGGTCATGCCTTGGCGAGTTGATATAGACATGTTTTAGTTTATTTTCATGTATTAGGAGTTAATTTAATTGGCATGTACTAGTCAGTTTAGTTATGAGATGGGTTGTCCCAATCCGGTTGACGGTATTCCTTTTTGGGGTCGTATTTAGCTATTTGCGGTATGACTTGATTCACAGTTTATGGATCGCCCTCTTGTAATTATTACATTGATAGAACTATGTTATACAGTTAGTGGTGGAGTGATGAAAACCCTAGTTTTTATCTTTCTTGAATCACAAGCCAAATTACTTTTTTTTTTAGAATAATTTAGTTAATATTGGATAATTTGGTCTTCGACCACCAAAACAAACAACTTTTCAGAAATATAACTCATTATTTTTGAACTGTTAAAGTGAACAATCTTAGTCTCTGTGGAATCGATATCCCTTACTCAAGCTGTTGCTTTTCTACAATTGATACATGCGCTTGCGCAGGGTAAAACCTAGCGTTCTTAAGGTTTTATTTTTAACCACATATTTTGTACACACCTCGATGCACATCAAGTTTTTGGCGTCGTTGCCGGGGACTAAGCATTATTCAATATCTTTAGTAGTTAGTTACATTGCGTTATTATAGTTGTAGCTAAAGTTAGATTTTTATATGATTGACATGTACTTTGAATTGCATAAAAGGAGAAAGCGGAGCTTCTGAAGTTACGTCTGAAACCGTTTGTGAGTTTTAGTTTTGCCTTAATTTTTGCATTTAATTCTAGATTTATTTTCTATTCATAGTTAAAATAACTTAGAAGTAGTTAATTTAGTTCGTATTTATTTCATAAAATTTAAAAAAAAAAAAATATAGTCGTTAGTATACGTATGACCGATAGATCGACCCGTTCTAATTCTAGCACTGAGATAGTCAAGTATGTTCCTGAGATCAAAAAGACTCTCTGTCATTTACATCGAGCTATTGAAGAGCATCATTGTTAGTAAGAAGAAGGCACCGACCAAATCATTGAAGAAGGCGCGATGGGTGACCAAAGAGCCAACCAATTAAGAGCACCGAAGACGTCACTGAAAGGATACTACGCATCGGATGCGTATGATTCATATGTTGATTTTCCAAAAGAAGAAGGTGTGAAGCACTTTGAAATCAAGACAAGCGTTATTAATATGCTTCCAAAATTTTCTGGACTTAGAATTGAGGACCCATACCAACACATAATTAATTATTTTTTAGAGGTAGCCTCTACTGTTAGGTATGATAATTTATCCAAGAATGACTTGTGAGTGCGATTATTTCCTTGGTCATTGAGGGAAAGAGCCAAAAGATGGTATATCAAATTGGCTAAAACAACTAAAATTTATTAGGAAGCTCTTAAAAAAGAATTCATAGAAAATTATTATCCCATAGGAAAGACCTTAGAAGCACAAGATGCGATCAAAAGTTTTAGACAATTGCCTGGTGAACAGTTTCATGATGTTTGGGAGAGATATAGTAAAATCTTATATAAGTATCCCCACCATATGTTCGCTGAAAAGGATATAGCTAAGAATTTTTACATGGAACTTGGAGATGCACATAAGACTTTGATATACGCGTCAACACAAGGTCAATTTACCCTGAAATCGGTAAAAGAACTCTTCGAGTTATTTGACAACATAAGTGACAATACAATTCAATATGAATCTGAGTGGAGGTCTAGAGGTGAACAAGATAGAAGATCTGAGAAAACTTATGTCATGAATCATGATGATGTGAGAGATTCAATGGCATTGATAGGAGAGAATTTTGAAAGAATTGACAAGTTTCTTCAGCGAAGTCATTCCCCTCCTTGATAAATGTTAGAAATAGAAGCTGAGTATTCTCGAAATGGGTGTGAGTACATAATGGCTACCGATGCCAATGCATCGTGAAACTATTCAAATAATGCTCCTTTCACTAATTCATACACCTCAAATGCCAGCAATCACCCACTTTTGTCCTATGACTCTACAAATGTGGAGAACTCACAACCAAGGTTCATTGAAAGACAACAATCATTGAATCCACAACCAAGGTTCACTGAGAGACAACATTCATATAATCCACAGCCAAGGTTCCAACAGAGTCAACAATCATTCGACTCCCAACCAATAAACATGGCTCAAAATCCTCAGTTAAATTACCAACCCAAGCAACCATTCAATAATTCTCAAGCTCTTCAGCCATTTAATAATAATCAGGCTATCCAGCCATATAACTACCAGACCAAGCCTCAAAGAAGCCAAACTTCTCCACCCGGTTTCCATAATGATAGGTTAGACCAAACCTTAATAGGCCTTCAGAACATGCTAGGTGTTCATATTGAAACATTGGCACAACTGCACATCTAGATGGGCTAAATAGCTAATCAGATGAATATAAGAGAACCAGGAAAATTTCCTTGTCATTCGATAGCTAACCTAAAACAACAACAAGCACTGGAGCTTGGATCCTTTGTTGAGACTCGTCATGAGACAGTCCAAGCAGTCATAATTTTGAGAAGTGGAAGAGAAGTGGATAGTAAGGCTGAAGAGCAGCATGAGGAGAGGCTGAAGAAGTAAAAGGCAAAAGAAGTTCAAAGAAAGGTAGAAGAAGAAGCTCAGAAGAAAGAGGCTAAGAAAGTTCAGAAAGATCAACCTTAAGTGAAGGAAGATGAATAGCCAGAAAGGGCACCATATGATGAGGAAACACCATTCCTTTAATATCTTAGAAAGATGACCAAAAATGGTAAGAATAAAGAGTCAAACATATTGGAGACATTCCGACAAGTCAAGATTAATCTGCCTCTCTTAGACATTATAGACCAAATACCACCCTATGTTAAGTTCTTCAAGGACCTCTGTACGTAAAAACAAAAAAACAGAGTGAAGATTCCAAAGAAAATCATGTTGACTGAACAAGTGAGTTCATTGTTTTTAAGTAATATATCGTCTAAGAGGAAAGATCCTGGTGCTCCCACTATTCCATGTGTCATTGGTGACCATAAAATTGGTAGAGCTCTTCTTGATCTGGTTTGAGTGTTAACTTACTACCATAATCAGTTTATCAACAGCTAGGGTTGGGAGAGCTCAGTCCTACCTTGGTGGAGCTCTAATTTGCAGACAGGTCAATCAAGCAAGCGAGGGGAGTTTTGGAAGATGTCATCATTCAAGTGGACACATTCTACTTCCCAGTGGATTTCATAATTTTTGATACAGAACCTATTCAAGACTTGGAGAAACATATTCCAGTGATATTAGGAAGGTCGTTCTTGGCCACAGCCAATGCGCATATCGATTGTAGGACAGGGGCGATGGATCTATTTTTCAGGAATATAAAAGTGAGGATGAATGTTTTTTATGCAGGTCATCAAATCACTATACCGGTCGAGTGCTTTAATGTAGAAGAAGCCAATAACTCTTATAAAGAACCAGTATCTCATAGTCGAGCAAGAAATGACCTGGATGCTGTGATTGAAAGGTCAAATGCAAAGTTTGACACATGGGAGGATCAACACCACTCTAATTTAAAAGTGATCACTGCATTTGAAAGAGCTCTAGGTTTGCAACTAGGGGAGGAGCCAAGAGATTCTCCTGAATCTCCATTTATCTCACCAGCGGCATTAGTACCTGACAACTCACTTTATAAGATTGGGTTATATAATGGCACTGAAGGTCAAGAGAAGAGCTTAGTGACGAATAAGCAAAATATGGAGGCAAAGTTTAAAAACTGGGATAATCAACAACAATCAAATTTGGAAGTTATCGCGACATTGGAAGTTGCTTTATACTCGCAGCTAGAGAGAGCACCAAGAGAGTTGACTAGACCACAACTTATTCTTCCACAAGAGTTGATGCCTGAGAGTACACTTCCCGAAATGGTGTTGTGTGGGTTAATTGAGGATCAAGAGGATGGCGTATTGAAAGATAAAAAAGATGTGAAGACTGTGAGAGCTGATCATTTACCACTAACTATCATAGATCCTACCAAGGATGACACCCCTCTTAAGGATCACTTTCTAGATAAGTGAGTGTTGAGTATAAACATGGTAGACAAGTTGTATGTCTGGGAAGATCCGCGATTAAGAAATGAGTGTGAGGGGATACGAAATTGTGCGTATAAGTATGTTCAAATTTATATAGCTCGGACAAGAGTAGATCATGCTAAGCATGTTTGTCTTAAGTTCCTTGAGCTCGGCTGGAAAGGACGGCAGTGTAATTCGAAACTGAAATTGTTTCCAGTTAAGACCAGTTAAGAAGGGATTGACCATTTCAGTTAAATCGGTCTATCCCCACGAAGAGGTAGGTTTTGGAAATAAGAGGTTAAAGAGACGTGGTCAGCGGGTAAATATTTATGAGGAGTTTGATCCAGGACCAAAATTTTTGGCATCTGTCAATTTAATGGAGAGTGATGAATTGGTGGAGGGAACATTACATAAGGTGTTGAACGAGGATCTGTTGGACACATTGCCTGTACATGGGGTGAAGTTAGAATGTGACAGATGAGGTACTTTATATGGTGATTATTGTTCTATATTTGATGTCATGGATAGTATTAATTGTCTACAGGTGAGAACACTGAGAGAGTCGCCTCCTATATTTTTTCCTATGATTAGGGGAAGTATTGCAAAGATGAAAGGTGTTGGATAGCCCTTTGAGTGGCCCTGTTGTGCCGACGACGTTAAACATTGGTTCTAGGTTGTGAAAGTTAGTTTCTAGCCTCGGTTTGTAGAATAGTAGGTCATTTAATTTCTGCAATTTCAATTCGTAGGATTGTAGGCCCTTAAGGCCAAATCATTGTTTATATTAATAAATAAATAAAAAATTTCATTCCTTATGCTATATTGATTAATGATTTCCGAAAATCAATGATGAATTTCTTCTCCCCTTGCTATGATATTGGATATGTGTTCTTTGTTGAATATTTCTACAATTAGCTCAATTCAAGTTTTTTTTTTTTTTTTGGGGGGGGGAGGGGGAGAACAGACATTAAGAAAGGAAATTCCGGAACTGCGCTTCAAGGGTAACTATATTTTTTCTCATGAGTATGATGGTGAACCATGAGGACATGGTTTAAATTAAGTTTGGGGGGAAGGAAGAGTTGGTTATATAATAGTTATAAGGAATGATTGAAAAAAAAACAAAATTTTGGAATGAAATTATTGGTTTTCATGCATGATTGTTTTTCATTACAAGTTAATTGAGTTTGTATTTATGATGCATGACTAGTAAGTCTTGTGATATCCCCATTCATGAGAGTAATGATTAGATCGAGTTGAGTGAAAGTGATGTGGTTTTACATGGGTGAGTGAATTAGTGAAATTGAAACCGAAAAGGATGACCTTGACCTATAAACATAAGCACACATTCACTATGGGAAAAACATTTAATGTTTTACTATGTAATTGAAATAATAATTTTGCTATATTAAATGGGAGAAGGGGAGATGTTATGGTTGAATTGGAGAAAGTTGAAAATATATTATGAAAAATAAAAATGCAAAAATTAGTTCTTCGATCAAAGTAACCGGGCCTTGGTATCACCAATATCATTGTTCGCGTAAAAAATGGAGAAAACTAATGAGTGTAAATCCCACTAAAGAAGTTCGGGCCCAGTTGGTCGGGACTAAAAATCCTTGCTGGAATGTTCGGAGTTTAGAAAGACAAAAAAGGATGGTAAGTGGAAAGATGTGTTTTTATGAAAGATGATAAAATTTGATCAATGAAGTAGGAGAAAATGAATTTAAATACCATGGTAGAATGTTCACAGAAACACAGAGGGTTGTCCGGATTGGGAGTATAAAGTAACAAAGTCATTCACTTAAGTGGGAACCATTCACGACACAAAGCTCGAGGTAGTTATTTTTCAGTAGTGAGTAGGAATATTTACATCTATATTGTCTTATGTATTGTATCATGGCTTGATTAATGAGTGTGTGAATGCTTGACTGCGTGATTATGAATAATGGAGAAGTTGTGGGTAGTATAGCTAACCCTCACAAGACTTCACTCGTCCACTCGGTGTTGCCGAGGGGTTTAAAAAGCTTGTTACACATGCTAAGTCTAATCGTCGATCCTCACGAAAACAAGGGATTATGTTAGAGTAGTTAGATTAAAAATCATCACAGAAATGTTTCTCTAAGTTCATTGCTAAGGGACTAGCAATATTTAAGTTTGGGGTGTGATAGGTGTCAAATGTTAGACATTTTGACCCTATAACTCACTATAGTTACGTCCTTTCATTCCATTTTGGCACAGTTGCGAAGAAAAGTGGTTTTCATGAAGAATCTACGCTCAAGCCTATGCCTACGGAAGCAAAAAAGTGGTCAGAAAATGAGTTTTTACGCTCAGGGAACGCCTAAGGCATAGGGTAGAGCTAGCAATTTCTGAAACGACTTGACACGTTTGACACGATTACATTTATTTGCAGATTTTTTCTGTTCTCTAATTGATCATGGATTGAAATATATTAATAAACTATTACTGAATCGTGTTAAATTCAAATTCAATTTCATTTTTATTTTTATTTTTTATTTTTCATGTTCAATTGTGTCAAACTTAAAATGTTTGATTTTTGTCTCGACTAGTGTTAGATTACATGACCAACTTGTGGGTCGACACGCTGACACGAATTTCCAACTCTAGCTACACCTAAGGCGTAGGTGCGACAAAAATTCTGTAATTTTTTGCTGCAATGCCCGATCTGCCCTCATTTTGATTCTATGATGTATCGACAACTCATATACCTCAAAATGCGTGCAAAACACATATTATACATCAAAGAGTAGGGTTTGGGTGGATTAATGGTGAAATTACCAAAAAGGGCGAACTTAAGGTTTGCCTCCACTTTTGTCTATAAATACAATGTTTTACATCAGAATTAGGGGTTCGTTCAGAGAGTTCTTCCACGTTTACATTCAGAATTGCTACTTCCGTCAAGGTATGAAGATTCCATTCAGAAGGAGGAACCATTCAAGACCTAGAGATCCAAGAAGGAGGATTATGAAAGGCGATTCTACACCAAAGATGCAGTTCGCCTCAACCATGATCAACTAACTCGGTATCTAGGGTTTTCTAGCAAAACCCTAGCCAAGTAATGTAGTTCTTATTTGTTTTCAATTTTAACGAGGGGAAACTGTGACCATACTATGATGATTGTATTAAATAAGTGACCGTTTTTATTCTTAACACAAGTTCATATATTTATTATGATTCTTGTCTTAGACTGAATGAATATATTTATCTTACACAATCATGATATTCACTATGAGGATGAACTCGGATGC
This sequence comes from Cornus suecica, assembly GCA_963922005.1. Lineage (NCBI taxonomy): Eukaryota > Viridiplantae > Streptophyta > Magnoliopsida > Cornales > Cornaceae > Cornus > Cornus suecica. Next base: position 19,626,469 of record OY998244.1, read on the forward strand.
TTAATTCATGATTTTCTACACAATGGTGGTAATAAAACTCGAAACCCTAGGTTGACACAGGCTATGCCTTGGCGAGTTGATATAGACATGATTTAGTTTATTTTCATGTATTAGGAGTAGATTAGAGTAATTTAATTAGCATGTACTAGTCAGTTCAGTCATAAGATGGGTTGTCGCAATCCGGTTGACGGTATTCCTTTTTGGGGTCATATTTAGCTATTTGTTATGGATCACCTTTTTGCAATTGTTTATGGATCGCCTTTTTGCAATTGTTACTTTAATAGAACTATGTTATGCGGTTAGTGGTGGAGCGATGAAAACCCTTATTTTTCTCTCTCTTGAATCACAAACCAATTTACTTTGTTTTTTAGAATAATTTAGTTAATATTAGATAATTTAGTCTTCGACCACCAAAACAAACAACTTTTCAAAAATAGAACTCATTATTTTTTATTTGTTAAAGTGAATAATATTAGTCTCTGTGGGATCGATATCCCTTACTCAAGTTGTTGCTATTATACAATTGATACGTGCACTTGCTTAGGGTAAAACCTAACATTTTTAAGGTGTTGTTTTTAACCACATATTTTGTACACACCCTGATGCACATCAGGTACGAGAAACTCTCATTTCTAAAAGCTTACTCTGGATACAACCAGTTCCCCATGAACTCAGCCGATGAGGAGAAAACATCATTTATCACAAAAGAATGTACGTTTTGTTATAAAGAAAGGCCTTTTAGACTGAAAAATACAAGTGCTACCTACCAGAGGTTGGTAAAAAGAGTCTTTGGCCACCTGATGGGCCTCACAAAAGAGGCATACATTGACGACACTGTGGCTAAACGCAAGAAGAAAGAGGACCACCTCTAGCACTTGAAGGAGGTATTTCAAGCAGTCAGACTCTATGGGATGAAGCTCAACCCCTTCAAGTGTTCATTTGGGGTCTCATTTGGGCAGTTCTTGGGCCATATCATGAATAAAATGGGGATAGAGGCCATTCTGGCTTAGGTCAAAGCCCTAATACACATAGAAGAGCCTAGAACCTAGAAGGAAATCCAGATCTTTACAAGAAGGGTAGCCGCGCTAAGCAGATTCATCTCCAGACTCACAGACAAGAACATACCTTTCTTCGACGCCATCAGAACAGGAAAGGGCAGTGTCTGGGGACTGGAGCAAACCCAAGCACTCTGAAAGTTGAAGGAGCATCTTGTGAGCCCTTCAGTGTTAATTTCTCCAAAGCCAGGAGAAATGCTACACCTCTATATGGCAGTTTCAATTTCCTCAAGAAGTGTTACATTAGTCAAGGAGGAAAAAACATGCCAGACTCCAGTCTTTTACACTATCAAGTCCCTATCTGACCCCGAAACCAGGTACACTACCATCGAATGAGTTATCTTATCACTAGTCAACGCTAAGAGAAGGCTCATACACTACTTCGAGACACACCCCATTATTGTCCCAACATCATTCCCCATTAGGGCAATAATGTCCAAACCTAACTTGACCGGAAGAATTTCCAGATTGGCAATTGAATTGGGGGCCTTCAACATCACTTATGCACCTAGGATAGCTATCAAAGGGCAAGCCCTAACAAACTTCCTTTTGGAAGCAGAACCAGAGTTAGAGCATCAAGAACCAGATGAGCCAGAATGGAGTCTGTTTGTCGATGGATCAATCGGAGCATCGGGGGCTGGAATTGGTCTAGAAGTCATAACGCCTGATGGTACCAAAATCCAGCAGTCAGTCTGTCTAAAATTTCCAACCTCCAACAATGAAATTGAGTATGAGGCACTACTAGCGGGATTTCTACTGTGCCAGAGTCTCCAGATCAGATGCCTCAAAATATACAGCGACTCTCAGCTCGTTGTTAGACAAGTTAGTGGAGGGTATGAAGCTGGGGAAAAGATGGAACCCTATAGGGTCCTAGCTCTGGCAGGGCATAACCACTTTGATCAGTTCAGCCTTGAATAAATACCAAGGGAGCAGAATGAAAGCGCGGATAGATTGGCCAACATGACATCATCTAACACTCAGGATCTGATTAGGGTGGCTCCAATAGATTACCTTGAAATCCCAAGTATCAAGCAGCTGGTTAGTGTCTGTGTAATACCTTGGGAACCCAGCTGGATGGATCCCATCCTATCTTACCTGAGGGATGGGACCCTACCTGAAAATAAACCCGAAGCTTACCGATTAAGGAAATCTAACGGGTGCATGGAGCCCCACTAACAAAATGCCTTTAGACTAAAAAGGTACTATCCCTAGATAGATTTTTCAGTTTCTCAAAATTGACAGGGGCAATTTACATCCACGTTATTTGTCACCTATTTCGTTACAATGAATAAAAGAGGCTGAAGCCTAATTTCATTTCATACTCTAGCAACAAATTATCAATGTATCACTTCTTAATTAAAAAAAGGAATTTATTCCTGAATTATAAAATGACAGAGGCACATGCCTGACCCATTAAAAAGAGAAATTTAATCCTAAATTATAAAATGGCAGAGGCATATGCCTAAGTCATCACGAAAATGAATTTATTCCTAAGTTATAAAATGGCAGAGACATATGCTTAAACCATCACGAAGAGGAATTTATTTCTAAGTTATGAAATGGAAGAGACATATGCCTGAGCCATCGCAAAGAGGAATTTATTCCTAAGTTATGAAATGGCAGAGGCATATGCCTGAGCCATCGCAAAGAAGAATTTATTCCTAAGTTATGAAATGGTAGAGGCATATGCCTGAGTCATCGCAAAGAAGAATTTATTCCTAAGTTATAAAATGACAGAGGCATATGCCTAAGCCATCCCGAAGAGGAATTTATTCCTAAGTTATTAAATGGCAAAGACATATGTCTGACCCATTAAAAATATGAATTTATTCCTAAGTTAAAAAATGGTAGAGGAATATGCCTAAACCATCAAAAAGAGGAATTTATTCTAAAGTTTACCCCTACTTAAATTTGCAATCAAACCACAAATTATATGCCTTAGGCATACACTAGTGAAATAAATATCAGATGAAGGCATAAAAATTTGGGTAAGATTCAAATTAATCATGCATGTGATCATTTATGAATAAAAAAAAACTTTCATTCAAATATATATTACAAAAATTTCCCAAAGGGGCTACAAATGTCCATTGGCAAGAATAACAAAATATATATAAAGGATCAAGATGGTCCTATTGTAGAGGTGATAGAGCCACATATGAGATATATTGTAACTCAAGGAAAGAATAAGATCCGTATCATGGCTCTATGTCAGAGGGGGAGGCACATAGGTCTTGGACTTAGCACAAAACCTTGGCCCAAAGGTTTCCACAATTTCTGTGGGAGGAAGGGTTGGGGCCTCTAAGTCATGTGGGCCAATAACAGTGCCCCCAGCAAAGAACTTCAAAATGAGCTCCTCAGCTGGGCTCGGGTCAAGAGCCTTATAGGGAGACTAGATAACAAGATGGGCATCCATGGCCTCAAGGTCTGAAGGCTTCCTTTACTCAGGTTTTTTCAATGTTGTGATGAAACCATTATGCCAGAACTAACCAGTAACACAATTGTTGAAGACTTCATAATGCGAGTGCATGGTCAGCCCCCCTTGACGGTACATCTCCATCTTAGAATGATTATGGGTTAGGCGATATTAGAGATCTTAGATCTCGGAGTTAGCCTTGGTCCTGCTCTCCCTCAGGCCTGCATTATCCTATTTTAGAGATCTATTCTCTTTGCCCAGTAGATCCTCCCTCGCATCCGCCAGAGCCAAAACAGTTTTAAGGTGGGACACCTCTTCAGCCTGATGAGTCACCTCTTTGGTGTGGGACTCACTATTAAGGCACAGAGCCCCAACACAGTAAAAGGCATGTAAAGAGAACAAGGCAAAAAATGGTTGGAAGCCATAAATGATAAAGTATAAAAGAAGAATGAAGCTAATGGAATAAAAGGAAGAATAACTTACCCTCATCATCATACCCATAACCTTGTCAGGAATATCAGGGTTGTCCATGGCTTTGAAAGTAGCCAGATCCTCTCTAGACCAGAGGGATTTGGCCTTAGCAGTCATTGCCCCTGTGGAATTAGGGTTATCCTTCTCAAAGGCCCTCTCCCCCTTAGAGGCCTTCTCAGCCTCAAAAAATTTCCCCTTCAGATTCTGCCTCTTTGAAGACCTCTCAGTAGCAGAAGGGCGAGGATGGGAGACAGGAGGCCGGGGAAGGGTAGGGGTGGAGGCACCGGCCGCAACAGACCCAGTTGCTGCAGTGGAACCAAATGCTACATTAGTTAAGGTGGCTGCAGTTATGACTCAAGAAGAAGTCACCTGAGTGGATGGATCAATAATAATCTCTACATCTACATCCATAAGCTTAGGGTGGCTTAGGCGAAACATGTTTTTTGTGGCTCCTAGTTTCGGTATGACCTGCAAATTAGCATGTGTCAGAAGATCAGAACACTACAAACGCTCAGACCAGAGCTTACTCCTCAACAGCTTAACCCTTTTATAGATTTTGCCAAAGTAAAACACTTCACTACTGACCCCAAAATATTCATAGATATACTCAGCCCTATGAAGGTCACAATTACAGCACATACAGGAAACTGTATGGTCAGGAAGGAACTTATAAGGCTTGAATTTTTCAGGACCAAAGACACTGGGAATGGTGAACGGAGAGGATTGGGGGTAGAACCAGGGGCCCTTAATCAACACCATCCTCTCTTTCCACCCCTTCTCATAATTGTTAGTGCCTGCGTAAATGCCTCTGCCTTTAAAGGGGTAGAACATGAACCTCCCTACGTTATGAGAGATCTCTAGAATTTGGTAGCACATCAGGAGATCATCAAAACCCAGGTGTAGGCCATGGTCACGGTTTGCCAGAATAAGCATGGAGACGATTCAAAATAAGTTGGGGTTAAACTAGAGTGGTGTCATTCCCCAGAGTGAAGAAAATAAAGTGAAAGAGGGGGTAAAGGGGAAATCTAACCAGCTTAACTTAGTTATAGGACAAAAGAAGGTCATGAGGACCAACGCCATCCCCTTGTGTGAAGTCCAATTTCGGATCATAGGCCTCAAGTTTTACCCCTTAAGGAGGCCTCACCAGTTTCCTAAGTGATTTGATAGTGGGATTCCTACGCTACTCAGCAGGGATTCTGTCAGGGTTATATGGGAGAAGCTCATCAATATCAACAGCATGTTCATCCTCTTGGGGAAGAACATGAACTTCCTCGGTATGGCTCTAAATGGACTTACCATGTGAAAGTGGGGCTAGTTCTTCACTGGCTGAACTGGCATGAGATTCAGACATGATGTAGAAATAAAAAAAGTATTGAAATACTTACTATAATGAAGGAAAATTTTCCCGAGAAGATCACCGAAGAAAACTATGTAGCCCGGAAAATAACGAGAAATCAGTAGACACGAGCAAGTGCAAAAGGAAGATTGGCAACAAAGAATGCAAGAGAGCAAAATAATGTAAAGTTTTGAAGGGATTCCAAGTGTTAGATAAACTGAGTACATATAAAGGTGAGGAGGAGCGTCCAAGGGGTGCATTAAATAGGGCTGAGGCGTTGTAGCTTTTCAAGGCAGAATAACGCATCAATTAAGGGAATCCAATCGTCAAAACTCAATGCAAGATACACAAAAAACTGAGTCATGATTGTAGTGACGTCATCAAGCTAACCCACGTGCATACACATCAATATATAAGAAGGAAAAATGAAAAGACACGTCTCAAACCTAATGTTTGGGTCAGGCCCATGGGACATTGGGTCTGACCCAAAGGGGCTAGTGTAAGGGCCAAAATTCTCGGCCCATCAGAAGAGAAGGCCCAATGATAATTGCCCAAAATTCAAGCGGATCAAGGTCGAGGAAGAAGAAGATAAACCCATCTCAGAAAGCCCATAATGGGTTAAGTGTTTAGGCCCAATTGACAACGCCCAATTAACTAGTTAACTTGGGGCTAAAGATAGGAAGCCCAGTCAGATAAGGTAAAGAAGAATTGCAGCTGTAAAAGGAAATCAAATCCCTGAAATAAAGGAATTTAATCCTGATCATAATGGGCTAAGAAACCCATTTACTCTTGTATAAATACAACCTTAGAGCTTGAATAAAAATTCATTCGAGAGTAGAGCAAAAAACTACATCTACATGGTTCTATAATAAAATCCATATAAGAAAGTATAAAAGATACTCACAAGAACCCAAACTAATTATGCACTTAATTTCCAAATAGAAGTACCAAAAAGCAAGAACATAACGAAATACCAAATAATGAACAAACTATTATTATGATTGACACCAAATTCATACAACATGTAGTAAACAAAGAATTGACAAATATGATTGGAGAACACTAAAGTAGATTTGTTTTGAGTCTTCTCACATTCTATTTTGTTTTTCTTCTCTTGTTTTTTTTTTTTTTTTTTTTTCTAACATATATACCAAAGAGATGAAGAACATCAAACAAAGAGATTCAAATAAAATTGAAAGTGCTTATTTAAGATATTTAAAATAAGAGAGGATTAAATAAGAGTAGCTCATGACAATAGTCCTGTCCATTCTATCTATAATATGATACTGTTACTGTATGTGATTTTATTCTAACCATGGGAAGGCATGATAAAACTCATTTTCTAACAGTGTTTTTTCTTCTATTTAACTTCTCAACTTCTTCCTCCTGCCTATTATAATTTGACATAGCTAGATATAAATATTCATCTATGTGGCTTTTTCCAACTTAAGAGCTATTGTGGGTTGCATGGAATAGGAGATTGATATATTTTTCCTGTCTAAAAACATTGTGACAACTATACCGATGAACTTTTTTGAAGGAAAAAAAATGTACAAGAAATATGAATATTCCCAATGGTTCACATGCAGCAGACCATCATTACTATTTGCTACTGCAAGTTGTGAATCACTTACCTTGCAAGACTTGTCATCAGGTATGTTGAAACTAAATGTTGTTTTGGTAAATGGTAACACATCATTGACAATCACTTTTGTAAAGACCAGCAATAAATAAAATTATTTTTTTGATGCAGTTTGGATCCTTTAATTCATAAAGAGGATGCACAAATACAAACAAAAATAGTTCATTTTATTGAAGAACAACTCTCTTCTTACATTACTATAGGTATCAACCTTTCCTGCTAGATCTCTAATTTCTTGTAGTGTTCACTCCTAACTGAAATTACCTAGAGATGGTGAAAATAGCCTAGAGGGGGGTGAATAGGCATTTTGTGAATTTATTGATAAATTAATATTTAATTACGGAAAATTCAATTTTAATCCAATCACAAAACCCTAGTTCCCAAACCACATCATTCAAGCAATATCAAACAAACATTAATATAGTGCAGAAAATAAAGCAAGAGACGATCACAGAGAATTATACGTGGAAAAACTAAGGAAACGTTCCAAGGAAAAAACCACGGGTACACTCAGGTACCGATGCACTATGAATCAACAAGTACAGACTCTACGAGAGTTTTAGAAATACAATCACTCCTGATATGCCTTCCTCTACTCGCGATCTGAAACCCTTGAATCACTCGTACTTCACAAAGCACGCTTTCTCTCCTTCACAAAGCACGTGTGAAATCCTTGAATCGCTCCGTACTCGAACGGATCAAAGCAACCTTATTGCAATGGACGATGTGATGATTTTTCAGCAATCACTCATCCAATCATGCATAGAGAACTTCGATGTAGAAGCACGATTGGAGAAATCCAACACAAGAGAGAACACCAATATGTATGATCACTCAATAATCACCTCATTATGTGTATTACTCTATAAAAGAATATGAACGATAGAATATTGCAGAGCTCTCACCAAAAACTCTCTTTAAAAAATCATCGTAAAAAAACCGTAGCATTTTCTCTTGTAGAACCTTAGTATTTATAGACCAAGTCATAGAAATCCTAACCTTGCCCTCTTACGTAATTTAAAAATACCTTGATAAATCCTCTAAAATATGATGTAAATATGTGTATACGCCAATACATAGAGGTCTGAAGTCATCGATCACTTAAAAACTCGATGTAGGGACCAAACTGGAAAAATTCGAAAGCACCCCGAAACAAATCATGCATAACAAGTGATCACATGACCAAGCATTGGGACCTACGCTTGGGTATAGGTCTAGGGCGTAGGATCCCCTCCAAGCTCTAAAACCACAGCATAGGTCAGAGTCAATTTGTCTTGTTTCAGCCTCTGCCAACATAGGTATGTTGCATCTTTTACAGTTTTTTTCATATTTGAGCTAGACTAGTCATCTCGAACTTCCGATGCTTTTGGTTGAAGTCATAATGTCTGGAAATGAAATATTTGTCCTCTGATGAAGTGACGATGTCCTGAAATGACGATTTTGCCCTCCGGTAGCGTTCTTTGCTTTGACATACTCCTTGACTTCGTTTTCTAGATAGAAACGAACATACTAACAACTCGATTTCAAATATAAAAAATTCTCAACATGACAATTCACTCAACATGGTTATTGTCTAGAATATGCCAAACCCAAATAATACTCTAAATGTTCTTATAATCTCCCCCTTGCCATTTCTAAGACAAAACCATGTTTTTCAATATAGCCTCATTAATAACACCATAACATTTATACCTATGAACACACACAGACAAACATATATATAAATTGTCACCTTGTTTTCATGACGGTCTACCAATCCTGTAACCACAACACTAAACAAACCATTAAACGCAAGTGTGGAAAACAAACATAAAATGATCATAAGAAAATGATAACAATAATGCACACATAATGATCATCATTCTCCCGCTGAGGATAAACTCCCCTTTGCTAAATGCTTCTCCCTCTGAATCAATCAAACAATCTTAAATAAACAATCTCTCACCCTCACTTAATACTTCTCCCCTTTTTTGTCACTGAAATGTCAAGTAAAGAGAGTATATGATATAACAACAATGTAGAGAGATATAGAACTCTTATCAGATCATATTCAAATTCTCAGGGTAACAAAGATCTCTTGCATGACCCTAATACTAATGCATGAATGCAAAATGTCATGAATAAAAAAATAAAATAAAATATTTTTGGTTTTTTAGAAATCTGTGAGCACGGCAATAAAGACAAAAAACAAATCATTTATACATCATATTCTCAGATTTAACTCGACCATTATACACATGGTATAGAAGAAAATCAGTACACATCCCTTGTAAACTCAAGAATGCACAAGTCAAGTTTTGCAAATAAATATATATATGAAGATTCTCATGTGCGCGTACTAAGACGAAAGGAAAACAATACATACTAAAGCTGATAATCTCCCCACCAACCGTGATGATAATTCAATCTAAGATCCAAACTAGAAGGCAAAAATAAAAGATACTTTCTCTTTGTCACACAATTTCCTCCTTCTCATCTTTTCAAAATTTTCACCATATCCTTTTTTGTATTTCTAAACTCCGGACTTTCCAGCGAAGATTTTTAGTCCCGACCAACTAGGCCTGAGATTCTTCCATGTGATTTATTCTCATTAGTCTTCTCCCCTTTTTACGCGAACACTCAATGCTTACTGAGGCAAGAGGCCCGATTACTCAGATTGAAGAACTACTTTTTGCATTTTTATATTTTAAACATCTCATTTTTTTTTCAACATCACTACAACATTCATATAGATGCCAAAAAATATTTCATGCATAGACCAATCTAGCATAGCTCATGAACCTTCATACCACTTCGGGTTAAATAAAAATAAATTAACAAATTCAACAGACATTGTAAACATTACCGAAACAACTAGCACCTAAGATTAAAGTTTTGTAATATAAAATAATCATGCCAAGTGATCATCTAAAAATCTTAGGCCAGACAGATACATCTAGTTCACATATGCATAATGAGACAAGTAAATGTGAAAATAAAGAAATATATGACAACTTTTGTACTCTAGCGAAGCTCAACAGTCTCAAAAAATTTATTGTCATTTCTTTCAAAATAAAATGCATGCATGAACAAATATAATACAAATGCATGATTACCTATCAATTGTAGGAAAATAATGCAATGTGTTCCTAGAATGATAGATAAAAAGATATCTATTCTAAAGAAAGCATACCAATAGATTTCCTAAAACTAACATGCTTTTGAAAATCTAATGGTTTTGTAAAGATATCTGCCAACTGAGAATCTGTGGATATGAACTCTAGAAACACTATCCCATCTTCAACAAGATCACGAATGAAATGATGTCGAATATCTATATGCTTTGTTCTAGAATGTTGAACAGGATTTTTAGAAATATTTATCGCACTCTTGTTATCACAAAACACAGTCATCGTGCCTTGAGAAAAACCATAATCCTGCAACATTTAACGCATCCACAAAACCTGAGTACAACAACTACCAACTGTTATACACTCAACCTCAGCAGTGGAAAGGGAAACACAATTTTGATTCTTTGCCAAGCAACTAAGAAATTTCCAACATAAAAACACCATCCGCTGATACTTTTTTATCATCAACATTATCAGCCCAATCAGCACAAGAAAAGGATGCGATATCAGTATTAGTACCCGATGGATACCACAGTCCGTAATTCACTGTCCCTTTAACATACTTGATAATCCTTTTCACAGCAGTAATATGAGACTCTTTAGGACTTGCCTGGTAACGTGCACACAAACCAACACTAAAAGCTATGTCAGGTCGACTAGTAGTCAAATACAACAAACTCCCAATCATACTCCTATAAAGTGTAGGATCGACATCTTTGCCTTTAGTATCCAAGCTAAGCTTAACACTTGTACTCATAGGAGTGCGAGCATCCTTAGCCTTTTCCAAACCAAATTTCTTCACCAATTCCAAGGTATAACGAGTTTGAGTAACAAAAATCCCATCATTTAATTGCCTAACTTGAAGCCGTAGAAAGAAGTTCAATTCACCAATCATGCTCATCTCAAATTCATGTTTCATTTGATCTCCAAAATAATGAGCGAACTTATCAGAAGTGGATCCAAACACAATGTCATCAACATAGATTTGAGCAACAACTGTATCATTCTCAATTTTCTGAATAAACAGTGTTTTGTCCACTCCCCCTCGTGTAAAACCTGTCTCCAATAGGTAATCAGTCAACCTTTCATGCCAAGCTCTAGGAGCTTGCTTTAGCCCGTACAAAGCCTTTTTAGCCTGTAAACATGATCTAGACAATAAGGATTTTCAAATCCTTTGGGCTGCTCCACATATACTTCCTCATGAAGAACACCATTAAAAAATGCACTCTTCACATCAATCTGATACAATTTGAATCTAAGATGACAAGCAATAGCAAACAAAATCCGAATAGATTCAAGTCTTGCCACTAGAGCAAACGTCTCATCAAAGTCTATACCTTCCAACTGAGTATAACCTTGAGCAACAAGCCTAGCCTTATTCCTAACTACTGTACCATGTTCATCCTTTTTATTCTTGAATATCCATTTGGTACCAATCACTTTTATCTCCTTCGGTCTAGGCACAAGATACTACACATCATTCTTAACAAACTACTGAAGTCCTTCTTGCATAGCATTAATCCAATCACTATTTTGAAGAGCTTCTTTGACATTTTTAGGTTCCAATGAAGATGTATAGTATGCATACGAAACGTCATTCCTAGCCATTCTCCGTGTCACCATCATCTTATCAACATATCCTATAAAATTATCCAAAAGATGGTACAACTTTACCCTTGAAGATGGTTCTTTAGAAGGACTAGGCTAAACATCACAAATTTGATCATGTGATTCTGTAAGATTTGAAGTATCATCATTAACCACATTGTCCTTGTTATCAACCTCAAAAGAACCATCATCCAATATAAAGAACGGCTCACTATCTTCCTCCTCAGCAGACATTGGAGACTCATCAACACATGAGTCATCAACCATTACATTCGCAGATTCCATCATAGTTTGAGTTCTAAGGTTAAACACCCTATATGCTCGACTAGTTAATGAATAACCCAAAAATATTCCTTCTTCACTCTTAGACTCAAACTTCCCAATAGATTCACGATCTCTAAGAATATAACATTTTGCTCCAAAAATCTTAAAATATTTCACATTGGGTTTCTTCCCATTCCACAGTTCATACGGAGTTTTTAAGGTGCCAAGCCTAAGATAAACTCTGTTTGAGGTGTAACACGCTGTGTTCACCGCCTCGGCCCAAAAATACCTAGGAACATTCCTACCCTCTAATATAACATTGGTTATTTCCTGAATAACCCTATTCTTCCTCTCAACTACTCCATTTTGTTGATGAGTTTTAGGTGCTGAAAATTCATGTTTTATTCCTCTCTCTTCACAAAACACTTCAATTTCTGAATTTTCAAACTCCCTTCCATGATCACTCCTTACTCTAGAAATGGAACAATTCTACTCAGTTTGAATTTTTAAACAAATTCTCTTAAAACTTTCAGGAGGTTCAGACTTTTCACTTAGAAATCTAACCCATGTAAATCTCGAATAATCATCTACCAGGATAAAAATATACTTCTTCCCTCCTTTGCTCATGGTCCTAGTGGGACACATTAGATCAATATGCAACAACTCTAAAGGTCTAGAAGTACCAATGAGATTTATCCTTTTGTGCTGACATCTAACTTGTTTACCCTTCTGACATGATCCACACACAACTCCTTTTGCATAACCAAGCTTAGGGACTCCCTTAACAATTTCACTCTTAGTAATTTTTGTTGATTCATGAAAAGTAACATGTCCCATCCGCTGATGCCAAATTTCAACTTAATCAAGTTTAACTCTATTGCATAACAATTCAGAATTAGGAACAATGAAATAGCAATTATCAGTTGAACACATATCTTCCATTACGCAATTCCCAGAATAGTCAATGATCGAACACTTATTAGGATAAAAAGTGACATTATGATTGTTATCACATATCTGACTTATGCTCAACAAATTTGCTTTAAGACCCTCTACATAAAGCACATCTTCTAGTTTAGGTAGACCAGAAACCACAATGGTACCTTTGCCTAGAACCTTCTACTTCTCTCAATCACCAAAAGTGATTATCCCATCATGACATTCCTTGAGAAATCCAAACAATGACTTATCTCCAGTCATATGCCTCGAATATCCACTATCCAAATACCAAGATGTAGACTTGCGTGCTCTAAGTGCAGTATGAACTACAAGACAGTGTAGCTCACTTTTTCTCACCCAAGCCTTCTTCATCTTCGAAACTCCTTTTGCCAATCTTGAAAAATTCTTCATTTCTTCATTCAGCGTTTGAATTTGATCTTGAACACGATCTCTATATTGAACTCTTTGTTCCTTCACCGATTGCTGAGTCTTCCCTCTCAACTTCAAACACCTTGGTCTAATGTGACCACTGACACCACAATGATGACAAATAGGAACAAACCTCCGAACTCCATCATTTGACTTCCTAGGATATCTAGGGGTAAGGAAAGGCTTGTTTTCAACAAGTCTTTTGACATAGGATTGAACCCTAGGATTCCAATTTGAATTTCCTTTTGAAGAAATCGATGCTACTTGAGAGGCTTTTACAAAGGTGGTTTTTGCAGCAACATTCGAATTTTGCAATACAACAATAAAACCTAGTCCCTTTGTATTTCCTACGAACTTTCCTACACTCAACATATGATTAAGCTTAAGAGTTCCACTATACCACTTCTGAATAATTGAGTTAGCATATTTCAGCTCTTTTTCCAAATTTTTAATCTTAGTAGATTTCTCAACCAATTCCTTATTGAGACCATCTATTAACTTCAAAGCCTCAATTTTTTCAAGTCCAGAATTATTCAAATCCTCAATCAACTTGGCCTTTTGGGTCTGTAGAAGATTCAAAGTTTGAGAACTATTGGCTAATTTGTCTTTTAAATAATGCAATTCTTTGTCCATGTTAAGACTTTTAGTCAACAATTTCATGTGATTCTTGTGAAGTTGTGTGGTCTTACCAAGTAATTTATTATAAGACTCTTGAAGCGTTTCATCACAATCTTCATCACTCTTAAAACCTTCCTCATAAGACATCGCCAAACTTGAAGCAACTTTGTTAACCTCTTTGCTCTGTACAGTAAACACAGTGAAATTCTCAGAATCATCACCTACTTCTGATTCTTTCGCATCACTAGTTGATCCATTGTCAGAGTCATCATCCCAACTAACAGCTAATCCTTTGGATTTCTTCAGAGTGTTTTCCCACTCTGCAGCTATATGACCATATCCTTGACATTCAAAACATTTGGGTTTCTTCTTTTTAGGATCGGACTTGTCCTTCCTAATTTGAGTCTTATTTCTACTTCTAGACTCACCCAACTTATCCCTAAATTTTTGTGTCTGGCCATTCTATTTAGCCTTAACAAATATGTTCAACCTTTTAGCTAACATAGCAATATCATTCAGACTCAACTCACTTTTTTCATCAAGTTCAACCTGATCCTCCCTAGTGGTTTTGAAAGCTATGCTCTTCTCTTTTGTGTCACTCGCCTTTTTAGGAGAATTTTTGAACATCTCCATAGATTTTAAATTTCCAGCCAATTCTTCAACCTTAGTTTCTATAAGATTCATGACCTCAGAGATGACAGTGACCTTAGATCAAAATCGTTTAGGAAGAGACCTAAGGATTTTATTTACTATGGTAGTCTCATGAATAGGCTCACCTAGGTTATGACAACCTATTACAATATCAGTTAACCTAGCCTTAAATTCTGTGAATACCTCATCCTCCTCCATCTTCAACTATTCAAATTGAGAATTTAAAATTTGAAGCTTTGATTGTTTCACCTTCGACGTTCCTTCATGAGTGACTTGGAGAATGTCCCAAGCTTCCTTGGCAATTACACACATAGCAATCCCCTTGAAATCACTCGGAGTTACAACATTGTATAACGCATTCCACTCATTTGACGGTTTTGGTGTTGATTCATTGGTCGCGTCATCTTTCAAAATAGGAGTTGAATATCCTACTTCAACATCATTCCACGCTCTCTCATCTAAAGATTTTAAAAATGCTCTCATTCTCGCTTTCCAATATGTGTAATTTGACCCATCAAACAAAGGGGATCTAGATATGGAACCTCCTTCACGAGGCATCTCCATCATCTAAGTTCACAATCTAACCCTAGGTAGTTAACCTAAATCAGGGCAACCACGCTCTGATACCAATTGAAATTACCTAGACGATGGTGAAAATAGCCTTGAGGGGGGGTGAATAGGCTTTTTGTGGATTTATTAACAAATTAATATTTAATTACAGAAAAGTCAATTTTAATCCAATCACAAAACCCTAATTCTCAAACCACATCATTCAAGCAATATCAAACAAACATTAATATAGTGCAGAACATAAAGCAAGAGAGGACACAGAGAATTATACGTGGAAAAACCAAGGAAACGTTCCAAGGAAAAAACCACGGGTACACTCAGGTACTGATGCACTATGAATCAACAAGTATAGACTTTATGAGAGTTTTAGACTTACAATCACTCATGATATGCCTTCCTCTACTCGCGGTCTGAAACCCTTGAATCAATTGTACTTCACGAAGCATGCTTGCTCCGCCAGACACTATGAGAGACTCACAAATCACGCTTGATTTGCCTTTCTCTACTCGCAGTTTGAAATCCTTGAATCGCTCCAGACTCGGACGGATCAAAGCAACCTTATTGCAATGGACAGTGTGATGATTTTTCAGCAATCACTCATCCAATCGTGCATAGAGAACTTCGGTGTAGAAGCACGATTGGAGAAATCCAACACAAGAGATAACACCAATATGTATGATCACTCAATAATCACCTCATTTTGCGTATCACTCTATAGAAGAATATGAACGATAAAATATTGCAGAGCTCTCACCAAAAACTCTCTTCAAAAAATCATCGTAAAAAAACCGTAGTCTTTTCTCTTGTAGAACCTTGGTATTTATAGACCAAGTCATAGAAAACCCTAACCTTGCCCTCTTACATAATTTCACAATACCTTGATAAATCCTCTAAAATATGATATAAATATGTGTATACGCCAATACATAGAGGTCTAAAGTCGTCGATCACTTAAAAACTCGAAGTAGGGACCAAACTGAAAAAATTCGAAAGCACCCCGAAACAAATCATGCATAACAAGTGATCATGTGACCAAGCATTGAGACCTATGCTTAGGCGTAGGTCTAGGGCGTAGGGTCCCCTCCAAGCTCTAAAACCACAGCGTAGGTCAGAGTCAATTTGTCCTGTTTCAGCCTCTGCCAACGTAGGTATGTTGCATCTTTTACAGTTTTTTTCATATTTGAGCTAGACTGGTCATCTCGAACTTCCAATGCTTTTGGTTGAAGTCATAATGTCTGGAAATGACATTTTTGCGCTCCGGTGAAGTAACGAAGTCTGGAAATGATGATTTTGCCCTCCGGTAACCTTCTTTGCTTTGACACAGTCCTTGACTTCTTTCTCGAGATAGAAATGAGCATACTAACAACTCAATTTCAAATATAAAAAATTTTCAACATGATAATTCACTCAACATGGTTATTTTCTAGAACATGCCAAACACAAATAGTACTATAAATGTTCTTACACTAACACTATCAATGTATATGTGAACTTAATAATGTTATACGAATGCAGAAAACTGGCTCAAAATAGTGTAAAATCTCAATTAAGGAAACAAAAAATAATTAAATTCAAACAAATAATAAAAAGGCTCTCAAGTATCAATTGTCACTTGAAATTTCAATTCATTATTTTTCATTTTATCGAAGACCACCTAAGTCCACACACAGACAAACATGGATTATTGACTCAACATAATAGAATATGTAATATAAATAGCATAAACTAAATTCCAATCTATATATATAAATGACCAAAAATTTTGATTTAAATAATGATTAAAGATTGTAATGTAACTAACCTCATTGTTGAAATCGTTAGGCATAGGGTTTCTGAAAATAAGGAAACACTTCAAAGCTCATTGACCCACAATGAGGGATTCATGCTCAAAAATGAATTGTAAAGAGGCATCCTAGTAGCTCTCCTGTGTGAACAATATAAAAACAAATATGACAACTTAAAATATGAAAAAAAAGAAAAACAAAAAGAAGAGCAAATAGGACCATCTATTTAATATACACACATTTCTCTATGAATTCTCTGGTAACTAACCATTCATTGAGCAAGTTGGTTCCAGGAATTGCAAAGGAATATTATTTGCCAAACCTAAAATTAAAGGGGGTTAACGTATTCCCAAGATCGATATTTCAAACATATTCGCATTGTTGAAACATAGTTGGAACCCTATTTTACATGAATTATAGTAAGTTATATTGACAATGAACAACAAACCATTCATTGTTTAAAAATAGAATCAACACGCAATTCAGTTGTCAACCCACCTAAATTTCAAAAACAATTAGTCAGTAAAACTTCACAAATTGTAACTGTCCATCCTCCAGCAACACAGTTTAAACCTCCTAAAAAGAATCTAAATAATTCAAAAACTTTCATTTTGTTACCTTTTTTGTTATTCATAAGCACACAGTGATATAAAGATCATAATGAGAATCAGGGAACCCTATCGACGAAATAAAAGTTGTGTGCGGCAAGCTAAGTAATAATTGGTTTAAAACATAATTTAAGCACAATTACTTCTTGACATGATACTACTTTGTAGCTACATTGTCAAGTCTTGATACATTATCAGATTAATTTCAATCATACTTTTGTACCCACATTATCAAGTCTCGATGCATTATCAGACTTTAACAGATTTATGTAGAGATATCAATATGCACTCACATACACACATGAATATCTGTCTTTATTCCTCATTTTTCTTGTGCTAAGTGTTTGAAAGATGAAAACTACCTGCATGGAGTGTAGCCCACTTGCACATCGAAAAAACCACTAACTCCACATTCTCAGGCAACATTTGAAATTTGAAAGGGATATCAAATAACTTTTATACTTCTCAGTAATCCACTGTCCACTAGAAAACTTGAGAAATTACCACTGCAAGTCCTCTTGTGCTGAATTAGATTTCTTAGTATACCTCATATTTCGTACAACTTCCAACAATAAATTATTAAAGAATTATAAATCATAATACTAAGTTTAAATAACACTAGAATAACTAAGTTTAACAAATGTCACTCTAAATTGTATCTATACCATAAGACAGTGAAAGGATACTAATTATTAGAAACAACACAGTACTGGAAAACATAGTGGCATTGTTGAAACACAATATGTTCTGCTGCAAAACATTACTTACCACTAAGCAAAAATCTACTAATATCACTTACACTAAAATATAATTAAAATAAAGTAAAAAATGCTTCCAAACACGTTACAAGTAGTTGAAAACTAAAAATCTCCAAATCAAACAAAATAGTTTGAATTACACATTCGTGGATGAAATAGCAGGAAATTACATTGATTATATTTATTTTGCTAATCGAAAAAAAAATGCAATGACTAGTGAGGTCAACAAACAGAAGCACAAACAAAATTTGAATAGATGACCAAATCCGATATGTAAGGTATTAGTGTTAGGGTTCGCACACCCTATGTACGAAGCCGCACACACCTGCAAATCAGAAAACACACACAAACACACCAAACAATCGACACAAGAATATATACGTGGTTCAGCCAAATAAGCCTACGTCCACGGAGAGCACCGTTTCCCTAAAAATCACTGAGAGGATTACAAGGGGGTGATTCACAGATCACACACGCACACACACTGTGTATACTCACACTTGTATCACCGGAATAATATAAACGTATATTATTCCTAACTCTCTCTCTCTATTTATGTGTACACAATTCAATAGGAGAAGCCCTATATTAATAGGTGAGGATATAGAGGTGGGTTTTGCAATCTTCCGATGTGGGACAAGTTAATATAACAAAGTAGTCATATTATATATATATGCCAATATATAACAATCTCCCATTTGACGACTTTGCCTTCATCAATCAACTCCATCAATGATCAGTGCTCGGTGCCCTCATTTCTGTCTTCAATCTTGAAGACCAACTGAAGTTGCGCACAACTTCAGTTTCTCTGTTGTCACCACTTTGGTCAACATGTCGGCCGAATTCTCGCTTCCTTGAATCTTCTTAAGTGTTAATACTTCATCCTCTAATAGAGATCTGATAAAGTGATAACAAAGATCTATATGCTTGGTTCTCGAATGAAATGCTGAATTTTTCGCCAGATGTATAGCACTCTGACTATCACTATGCAAAACACTCTTCCCTTGCTCGAATCCCAACTCTGCCAACAAACCCTGTAACCAAATCATCTCTTTGCTAGCCTCTGTAGTAGATAACGGTACAATCCTCTGTATTTGCGAAATCCAACTGACTACTGTAGTACCTACTGTAAAGACATAACCAGTAGTGCTTCTTCTGTGATCTATCTCACCAGCAAAATCTGAATCTACATAGCTATGTAAATTCACTTCACCTTTTCCAAAATAAAGGCATTTGTTTGTGGTACCTCGTAGATATCGCAATATCCACTTCACTGCTTCCCAGTGAGTCTTTCCTGGATTGGACATGAACCTGCTGACTGCTCCCACTGCATATGCAATATCTGGTCTTGTACAAACCATTGCATACATCAAGCTACCAATAGCTGAAGCGTATGGAATACTGGCCATGTTGTTCCTCTCTGCTTCTGACTTGGGAGACTGCTTTTTGGATAATTAAAAATGACTAGCCAAAGGTGTGCTAACTGACTTAGCATCACTCATGTTGAACCGTTTCAAAACCCGTTCGACGTAGTCAGCCTGAGACAACTGCAAAATTCCCTTCTGCTTGTCTCTGATGATTCTCATACCAAGAATCTGCTTCGCTGTGCCTAAGTCTTTCATCTCGAACTCTTTTGCCAACTGCTTCTTCAACTTACTGATTTCCACAAAATCATATCCAACTACTAACATGTCATCAACATAAAGTAGGAGGATAATGTAACTCGTGTCAAACCTCTTGAAGTAGCAACAATGGTCAACGTTGCACTTGATATAACCATGTCTTTGCATAAATCCATCGAATTTCTTGTACCACTGTCTTGGAGCTTGTTTCAAACCATACAAGCTCTTTTCCAACTTACACACAAGTTTATCTTTCCATTTCTCTAAGAAACCTTCCGGTTGCTGCATATAAATCTCCTCCATTAGGTCACCATGGAGGAATACAGTTTTGACATCTAACTGCTCTAGGTGCAAACCCTCTGATGCAACAATGCTAAGAACTGAACGAATGGTAGTCAGTTTCACAACCGGAGAAAATACGTCGGTGTAGTCGATTCCTGCTTTGTGCTGAAAGCCTTTTACTACAAGTCTCGCCTTGTACCTCTTAGAACCATCATGTTCTTCTTTGACTCTGTAGACCCATTTATTATGGAGAGCTTTCTTTCCTACCGGCAGCTCGGTTAGCTTCCATGTCTTGTTGGAAATAAGGGACTTCATCTCATCTTCCATCGCAAGCTCCCACTGGCTCGTATCTGCTGCACTGCATGCTTCATCAAAATACTCTGGTTCACCTCTAACTGTGAGCAACAAATAATTCATGTATCTCCGATTCGGCACATGCTGCCGTGAAGACCTCCTAGGTACAGGAATAAGAGTCGGAGACTGCGGTGTATCAACCTGTTGAGTATTTCCATCTGCAATATGTTCATCTGACTAACTACTCTCACTGTCTTGAACATCATCTAACTCAACACACACAGGATCACTCTGTGATGTAGGCTCTGATGTTGTTGTGTGTCTGTCCTTGTACATAACATTTTCATTGAACATTACATCTCTGCTTCAGATCAGTTTTTGGTTCTGATCATCCCACATGCGGTAACCATACTCATCACCGCCATAGCCAATGAAAATACACTTTTGTGACTTGGGATCAAGCTTACCCCTCATAGTGTCACTAACATGTACATATGCAACACAACCAAAAACTTTTAAATGTAAAAGTGTTACCTCTCTACCGCTCCAGACCTCTTTTGGTATTCTATGCTCCAATGGTACTGATGGACCACGATTGATTAAGTACGCTGATGTACTGACTGCTTCTGCCCAGAACTGTTTTGGCAACCCTGCCTGAATGCGCATGCTTCTGGTTCTCTCAGTCAATGTTTGGTTAATCCGTTCTGCTACGCCATTCTGTTGTGGTGTACGTGGAACAGTTCTCTCTAATCTAATACAGTTCTCATAACAAAATCTCTTAAACCCGGTTTCCTGATACTCTCCACCATTATCGAATCGTAATCTCTTAATCTTCAAACCCGTCTCATTCTCTATCATAGCCTTCCAACTCTTAAACACACCGTACACTTCAGATTTATGTTTCAAGAAATAAACCCATACCTTTCTGGAATGGTCATCGATGAAGGTGACGAAATAGGACTTTCCGCCAATAGATAAGACATTTGCTGGCCCCCAGACATCAGTGTGAACTAGCTCAAGCTTCTCCTTTCTGAGTTCTCTGCCGCTTTTCTGAAAACTAATCCTCTTCTGCTTACCGAATACGCAATCCTCACAGAAGTCGATATCAATCGAATTTAGACCTGGTAGTTTTCCCTTTGCGAGCATAACCTTGAGTCCATTTTCACTCATGTGACCTAGCCTCTGGTGCCATAAATTATGATCCTCCTTGCTTTCTGTAATTGCTATAAATGTGCTAGCCTTGGTGGTAGTGTACAGCGTACCTGTTTTCTTTCCTCGTGCTATAGTCATAGCCCCCTTGGAAACTTTCCACTTATCTTCACTGAAAGTGGTCACATAACCTTCACTCGCCAACTGGCCTACTGAGATCAGGTTCTTCCTCAAGTCTGGAATATGTTTGACATCCCTCAGCTTCCATATCGATCCGTTGAGTCTGATATGTACTTCACCCTTGCCAACAACACTGCAGGATTGATCGTCACCTAGATAAACCTTGCCGAGGTTTCCAGGTGCATAGCTCTCAAAGAGCTCTCGACTTGAGGTGGCATGGAATGATGCTCCAGAGTCCAAAACCCAAGACTCTACTTTGCGATCCAAAGAGCATATCAGTGCATCATCTACTTCTTCTAAGACAATATTTGCCTTTGTCTTGTCATCCGCTACCTTCTGCGGGGATCTACACTGGTTCCTTAAATGACCAGTCTTGCCGGAATTCCAACATTCGATTGCTTTGGAATTTCTGGGACCTTGAGACTGTGATCTTCCCTGTCTCAACTTGGAACAGCCACGCCTTTGGTTTCTGCCTTTCTGTCTGTTCGAATCTCTGCCTCTGGTGTCGACATTCAATGTTGTGCCACTGCTTGAAGAGTCTGACGACTGTCTTCTGATCACTTCTGTGAGTACCATACTTACAATGGTATCATACTTCAGCGGGTCTATCCCTGAAGAATTACTAATTGCAGCCACTGTGGCGTTCCAGTTCTCTGGCAATTGATTAAGGAGAAAAGCTGATTTCACCTTGTCTTGAAAAACTACTTCAATTGATTCCAACTGCCCATAAATGTCATTAAGCTTACTGAGATGTTCACCAACATTCTCATTCTCGGACATCTTCAGATTCGTCAATTTGCTGATAAGATGTAATGTATTTGCTCCAGACGGCTGTTCGTACATCTTCGAAAGAGCTTCCATGAGAGACTTTGCAGTCTTCTCTTTCCTGATATTGAAGGCAACAGATTTTGCCAACGTCAATCTGATCGTGCCAAGAGCCTTTCGATCTAGGATATTCAACTCCTCTTTTTTCATCGAATCTGGCTTCGTCCCTTCTAGCGGTAAATACAAATTTTTCTGGAATAACACATTCTTAATTTGCATCTTCCAGTAGGTAAAGTTTGTACCATCAAACTTGTAGAATCATTACTGTCTTTTCTTCTCCCATAGCTTCCACTGAGCCTATTAGAGATATTCGGAGTCTAATTACGCAAAACCGAGTATACGATTGCGTCGGGGGCGGTTCAAAACCTTAAGAACGCCTCTGACCGCGTCCAAAATGGGTCAAAAACGACTCCAAATGGGCCAAAACAAATTCGCACAAAAGACAGAAATTTAATCACGAAGTCAGTACCTTCTCGGGGTGCGTGTGGGCCCGTCCCTACTCTGATTGGGCTGATTCTTGCGCCAAAACGTCGAGCTTCGAATTCTATTTCCGTAGATATATTATAAGCCTTGTTCCGATAAACGATGCTCCGAAAAATCACGCCGAACTGAAACTGCTGCTCGACGGAGCCAAAAAACTAGCCGGAACTTCAGGCGGCGCGTGCGGCACTTTCCGGCGACGTGCTTGACACTGATGGCTTCGTCTCGTTGAGCCAAAGATCCTGGTGTGGTAAGTTTCTGATTTAGGGCACTCGAAAAAATCAGATCTGGACCAGATCGTCGGGCTTCGTGATTTGCTCCAACCTGGGGCTCTGATACCACTTGTTAGGGTTCGCACACCCTATGTACGAAGCCGCGCACACCTGCAAATCAGAAAACACACACAAACACACCAAACAATCGACACAAGAATATAGACGTGGTTCAGCCAAATAAACCTACGTCCACGGAGAGCACCGTTTCACTAAAAATCACTGAGAGGATTACAAGGGGGTGATTCGCATATCACACACGCACACACACTGTGTATACTCACGCCTGTATTACCGGAATAATATAAACGTATATTATTCATAACTCTCTCTCTCTATTTCTGTGTACACAATTCAATAGGAAAAACCCTATATTTATATGTGAGGATATAGAGGTGGGTTTCTCAATCTTCCGATGTGGGACAAATTAATATAACAAAGTAGTCATATTATATATATATGCCAATATATAACAATTAGGGGGAGAAGTGGGATCATAGATAGTTTAGATTTTACTTACCAATGCTCTCAAAAGTCGCTCAAGGAGATTAACAAATGGTTATGGCAAATTTTCTGGAAAAAACAAATATTTGACATGTAAGGTTCATGAAAATAAAGTTAACATGTACACTAAAGAATAAAATTATAATGCACTTCAGTTTTTTATATCACATGTTTTAAACTTCAAACTTAAGGTTACAAATCTTCAAACTGAAATTTCAATATGGATACTTACTGGATCTCTAAACTTTCACAGCAAAGGAAAAATTGCTGATGGAAACAAATGATATGCTCTTTTTTCTAGATGAGAATCAACCCCCAATAATAGCCCTGAAAGATTCAAAAATCAAAGATAGGGAGACCAAAAGAATCAATATGACTCTACTAAAGCTCTCTTCTCTAATCTTAAAGTAATTTCTCAGCAAACAAGCAAACAATATACTATCCAGAAATTAAAATATATAAAACATTTCAAAGCTTTCAAATCACAAATACTTAAAATAAAGATTCATAAACACAAACATCTAATATTGAATAATGATTCAGGTACCAGCTTCAAATGTTGAAGAGTTGAATCAACATTAAAAAAATACAGTAACTGAAATAAAGCTCTGACAAAAAAAATTATTGGTACACTTTATTTTCATAATTATACATATAGATATATGAAAGTCTTCCACTTTTTTTTTTTTTAACATAGTGACGAATGTGTTTTAATAATATAAATCGCTTAAATGTTAGAATAAAATAAAATTTTGTGTATTTTTTTCTATATAAGAAAAAATTGTGGCATAATATGATTACAATTTATAATTTATATTTAACATGTAATAAAGGGTCTTCACTTTTTCATTAATGAAACATTTTAATTATTCAAAAGGTCTTACACTTTTGTAATAGTGTAAATATAAACAGATATAAAATATAAATTATAGGTTAAAGTGGGGACCTAGGGGTTAGACATACTGATGGTTACATAGAAGTAAAGGATGGTTCGAAAGAATATGAACATAGTTGAAGTGGAATATGTGCTTTTTATTAGTCCTGGAGGGGGCAATTGTGGGAAGGCCTGATGATCACTGGGGAGAAACACCCGACACCGATCCTCTAAGTCGATTTTTCCATCTACTTTTATCCACTCCTTCATCTAACGGCACACAACACATCACGGGGAACTTGAGATCCGTGCATTGTTAGATAGAGGAGCGGATGGAAAAATCAACTTAAAGGATCCATTTGCGGAACACCCAGTGCATTTGTGAAGTTAAAGGACGGATACAATGCCAGTGCACTAGAAACTATAATGTACTATCGTGATCAATTGCCGCATTACATGGCTGTACGTACTGTGGTTTTTGAGGACTTGTCTATAACATCAACAAGCAAGACTCAAATTTTATCCTCAGGCTATGGGGAATCTGCCAAAGAGCATAACCAGCAAGCTGTGTGTTCTGGTTTGTAGTAGATATTGCACCTAGAATTCCTTGTCTGATAGATATAATATATATGGGATTAAGTACTCATGTGTAAAGCCTTTTGATGCCATGTTCTATGATTGGTTAGCAGATGAGCTCAAGCACCCATACTTCATCTTTCACTTTATTAAATGTTAATTGAAATTTTGCTTTCATGTTTTGTGGTTCTAGCTATCATCAAAATTAAATGGGCACATGGTTTTATAGGTTTGATGAAGACTTGAGTGGACTGTATTATTTTTTGGGGCCCCAACGTGGGAAAGGCAACTATTGAGAGACCGCTATGAATCAGTGATTCCACCGTTGGCTTACTCGGAAGATGCTTGCTTTAACTGAAGGGTTGAGTTTCTTCCTGCAAATAGTCAATTTCCTGTTACAGATCTTCCTTTCGTTGAAGAATAGCCTTCTGGGTATCTCATGTTTTATGGGATTGTACTGTGAATTATTATCTGAGTTGAGTTGATGATTTAGACTTGCATGGACTTCGGGCACCATCTGTTATTAATGGAATTGTACTCTGTATTATTTCTGAGTTGATATAACATGAGAACTTCGAGGCCATGAGGCAACTGTCCACCGGTAGTGGTCCTACCTGCATATGATTGATGATGCTAATTGATTATTATATATTCAAGCAAGTATGAATTTGGGAACCCGAACAGGTTAGCACTGTTAGAAAATACTTGGTACTTAGTGTTTCAAGAAGCATTAGGTCTTATGTTCGATTCTTACCGGATGCAATTAATTTGGTTGGGCCACGATCGCGAAAATAGTCCGAGCTTTACGTGTGGAGGGATCGCTTTGCACAGGTCCCGTAAATTATATTTCGGTGCAGACCACTTGTCATGTGGACAAGTCACAGACCTACTTTAGTTTGAAATGCTTGTGCAAGTACACTTTTAGGCCCTTGGTTTTGCATGCATAATCGAATCAGCATTCTTCATACCACATACATGGTGTCACATTATAACCTAATATCATTAAGACAATGATCCACATTCCACCCAGCACTATATATATCTTTTATTTATAAAACTGATCAACCAGATTGTTCTTTAAGGTGATGATACTGTTTAGTTGCAGTGTTTTTTGTTGCAATGCCATCTAGATAGGAAGTGAAGACAACTCAATTTGAAAACAGGACAAATTTTCTATAAGCAAATACAATGAGTACTTAAGTAGTTGGGTAAGAAAAGAGAACGCCAAAAGAGATGCATGAGTAGTGGTTATGGTTCTATGTATAACCCGCCCAGATCTTAGTTTTAAACATGTTAAAGCAATTTCAAAAGGATATATATAAGATTAAATGCAGAAATACAAATGCTAATACTAATATGAACTAACTGCTAATTGTTCCATGTAACTTTACATATATCATAGAAGTCACACCTCCCTTCAGTTCTTTCCGAAACCCAATAGTCTTGGAACTGTCCTGCTAGGTACAGAATCACAACAAAAATAATAATTGATTACTGTGACTTTCCTGCTGTGGAAAAAAAGAAAAGCTGAAGCACATGCTTTTGTTGTGTTGTGCTTTGAGTCTCAACTGGAAGCATGTTTGTCACTGACGCTTTTGTTGTATGAAAAATAAAAGCTGAGTTGGTGCTTCCAAAATTTTTGAAATCAGAACATGTTTGATGATTTCAAATACTGCGATTTTTTGAAAAAATTTTGATAGCACCTTCCCATAAACTGTTCTGTAATTGGTTTTAAACCTGTGACAATTTATGAAACAAAAGAAATACCACTCAAGGTTCACACATTTAAGTTCCTGTCATTATCAAATCCATACCTACACAAATGTTGACAGCTTTACACATCCATATACAAATCAAGTCATCTTTACACTTTATGCTTGCATCAAAACATTAACAATAATATTTACATCAAATGAATTTTCAAAGTCAAAGGCCTTTCAAAAGTACAAACTCTTTTGAATGCATATGTATAAACAAAGGATGTTTGAATATCAATTCATAGATGGTAAATACTAAAATAATCATTGTTTGTTAGTAAGAAAGAGAATTTCACCTTTTTTTCATTCTAATGCTCCAAAGCGCACATGGTTTAGAAGGAAATAAGTCGACCCAAAACAACAATTCCTCGCTGCAAAAAAAAAAATGACAAACATTAGAACATAAACAACTTTCAAATAAAAGGATTCACGAAATATAACTATGATGAGAGCAATGAAAGATTACCTTTTTTTCAGACTTAACTAAAATTAGATCTCCACTTCGGCAGCATGAGTAGTTTACATTCTTGTCACCATAGAAGTTGAAGCAGAATGGTTATATCATCGAAATTGGTGTCATTTCAGGTGTCCTCCAACATAATAATATTTTACAGTCATCCAATATATATATATGTAAGTGACAATATTTTACCGTCATTCAATCTAATAGTTGTTGAAAATCACTTGAGGTGATTAACATGCCTAGGATCAACACAATATTGAGAGAACGAAACTTTTATTTCTAAAACTCACACCTTTCAAAATACAAAGCTCTCTCTCTCTTTTTCCTTTCTTTTCTATACTCTAGCTTCTATCTAATTCAATACCATACACCCTCTATATATATAGACATGAAATATATAAGCTGACAAAACACAAATCTTCATCCGCCGTTTTTCTTGACTTCGGTGGATAGGCGTGAACACTTCACGCATGGTGTTGGTTGATGAACTCACGCATGGTTTTGATAGCATGCATTTCTTGACTTCTGATGCATGCATGTGTAGCTATCATTATCAAGTTTATTTTCAACATTCCCCCTTAAACTTGATTCTCCATACTTCTGCATTCCTAACACCATCTTCAGTCTTGTGAACTCGTCTTGGAATTTCTGCATTCCTTGCAACTAACTTTGCCTATCTCTCGTCCAGTTTTGCACAGAGATGGTTGACTCTCTTCTTCATAGTCAAGTCCACGACTAGCGACAAACACCTCAAACTGAACCGAGTCGACCTGCCTGAACTCTAAAGAGATACCATTTTCTTTCCCTGCGCTTCCTTTCCCTGGAACCATTACCGAGGCATTACATTTCTTCCTCAGACTATTGAATTTGTCTGGCTTCACTTTTCTACTTTTGTAATCTTTCACTGACAGACGAGTTTTGTATCTCTAAACTTCGCATTTTCCGCTTCTCGTCTCATGGACGTACTTCAACCCAGTTGACTTATGATCTTCTGGTGGACTACACTGCTTCTTCTCTATGGTGAACTTCTCTTCATCCATATCTGTCTTCTTTCTGTTCCAGTATCTTTCACCCGGATCCACTTCTGACTTCTTTCTGTCAGGTACGGGAGCAATTTGTGTCACTGCTGGTGGCACTGCTTCAACCTCATCTCGTGGCATTGTTGGTGACACTTCTTCTGCTTCATTCTTTTCTTCTTCTTCAATCACGAGCTCCTTGGGCTCTGTTCCTTCTTCAAATATCCAGCTAACAGG
Organism: Cornus suecica; assembly: GCA_963922005.1. Lineage (NCBI taxonomy): Eukaryota > Viridiplantae > Streptophyta > Magnoliopsida > Cornales > Cornaceae > Cornus > Cornus suecica. Next base: position 19,655,259 of record OY998244.1, read on the forward strand.
ATTCCCATATTTAGCCATCAATAATATTCCGTTTAGCTCATCTATGTCTTTCTCTGCAAAGTACACATGTTCGTCATTTTCATCTTCATCTGTTAGCTCTCTTCTGCATTTAAGGGCATAATGGTCGTATCTGTTGCAGTTATAACACTTCATTTTTCTTTTCCCATTTTCACCTTCTCGTCTTTGACAGCCACGACCTCTACCTCGACCTCTTTGTGAATTTCCCCATTTCTCTTCTCTGGCTGAGAACTTTGACTGCAGGACTCGCTCGTCCTCTGGGATACTTAAGGTATTCTTCTTGTCGATTCGTTGTTCATGGATTTCTAGCGTGACTTGTAACTCGTCAACCGTCATGCCATCCAAATCATTCGATTCTTCAATGGCTACAATCATGAACTCAAATTTCGAATTGAGCGATCTCATTATCTTATCGAGCACACGTACATCTTCGATCTTTTCTCCACATCCTCTGATCTGATTCACAATAGTCAATATTCTGGTAAAGTACTCAGAAATTGACTCTCTTTCCTTCATTTGCAGCAATTCAAATTCCCCCCTTAGACAAGTCTAATTTTTATCGTCTTTTCAATTCCTCGATTTGTTTTACGAAGAATTTCCCATGCTTGCTTGGCGGTGTTGACGGCGGAGATCTTCTCAAAACTTGTTTCATCTACACTCTGATAAAGCAGATATAACGCCTTCTTGTCCTTTCGTCTTTCTTCTTTAAGCTCGGCCTGTTGGGCCTGGCTTAGATTCTCTACTTCTTCGGGTTCATCATACTCGATATCGATCACATCCCATAAATCTTGTGAGGCTATAAAGACTCTCATCATGATACACCACTTCTCGTAGTTATCTTTGTTCAGTCGCAGAAGCTGGGGTTGGAAAAAATTGCTGGAGGACGCCATCGGATTTGCTTAAGCACTTGAGGTGCTTATTTCTGAAAATCGGTATTGAATCTGGTCAAACCAATTGCACGGTTGCGTCCGGAGCGTTCCGTTTAGTCAAAAACGACTCTTTGTTTGCTAAAATCGGAGTTAAAATGAGCCTGGAATGGACAACATACCAATTAGGGGCAATTCTGTAATTTCCATTTTTTGCTGACGTGGAGGCTGACGTGGCAGTGACACATGTCGACTCCTGGTTAGGCCACGTGTCGGCTCCTGTTAGGCCACGTGTCGACAGTTGGTTGGGCCACGTGTCAATTGTTGGTTGTGCCACGTGGATGATGACGTGCAAGGTGACGTGTCGATGACATGGCAACTGGGTGACGTCGCACGCTGACGTGGCAGCGCGTGGGGCACGTAGGCGCGTGGGGGCCACGCGCGGCTAGAGGTTGAAGACGACAGGCGCGTGCAGTGCGCATGGGTCTCACTCGCCTATCTTCAGGAGGCGCGTGAGGGCGCCTGCCTTGGAATTTGGTCCTGATTTTTTCGTGGTTACATTCCTGCTGGAACGGAGAAGCTAGCTATGTGTTCAAAATTGTGTTTTGAACACCTATGATTCACAGATAAGCTTTGAAAGGTTCGGCTCTGTTTTGTTTTTTCACTTCTGGGCTTGCTCAAGCTTCACCAAACTCTGAATAGTTGTTGAAAATCACTTGAGGTGATTAACATGCCTAGGATCAACACAATATTGAGAGAACGAAACTTTTATTTCTAAAACTCACACCTTTCAAAATACAAAGCTCTCTCGCTTTTTCCTTTCTTTTCTATGCTCTAGCTTCTATCTAATTCAATACCATACACCCTCTATATATATAGACATGAAATATATAAGCTGACAAAACACAAATCTTCATCCGCTGTTTTTCTTGACTTCGGTGGATAGGCGTGAACTCTTCACGCATGGTGTTGGTTGGTGAACTCACGCATGGTCTTGATAGCATGCATTTCTTGACTTCTGATGCATGCATGTGTAGCTATCATTATCAAGTTTATTTTCCACAATAGTATGCATAGTTTGAAACATAGTTCTACAGTCATCCAGATTAAAATACATAGTTCTACAGTGATCCCAAATAAAACATATACGAAAGAGTAATAATTTCGAAACAGTTATCCCAAATAAAGTAGCAATAACATAGCATGCAGTTTAAAGATCCATCATGGCCCAAGCCAGCCTCACCTCATCGGTACTTTTAATAAAGAAACTCCTCCACATCTCCGAATCATGCAGCTTTGTAGCGGCCCTAACGTGATGGATTGCATCCACTCCATCCAATTGCGCCAAAATATCAATGCAGTTATCGAAGCTGCTTGTTCCTTTGTCAGTTTTGCTTGGGGATTGAACCTCGTCATCATTCAGCCCACGAGAAGCAAGCTGGCTAGATGAAGAAGATTAGGTTCCAAAGGCTGCTATGATATCCCGGGTGTTTTGGGTGCTGGCAAGTGAGATTTCTTTCATAGTGGCCATAAAAGCATAAACAACAGAGTAAAAATCATCTTTCCGAGATGGAATCAACTGTATATCATCATCATAATCATCCTCACCCAGGTCGGTAAAACTTGGGGGTAACATAGTGGAAGCCTGAGCATAGGCACCAGTAGCTTGAGTGCCTTCAAAAATGGCTGTCAGTTGCTTGTATAATCAAACAAATCAATGTATAGATTCACGGGTCAATCACTAATCGGTAAGAACATAATATCTACATTGAATCAAATAAAGACCACAAAACCAAAAATAAAGTAAAAAATGGGCAAAAGCGAGATCAAAAAGTTACATACCATGCGAGTTGTGGAATGCGAGTTCCTCCTCCTCCTCCATCATCGAAGTCCTCAGACTCCCCACCTCTTGCGTCTGCTTCATCGCCGTCTGCATTTGCGACTCCGGTGGTGCCCTAAAACTCCGATTCATCGCCAAATCCACCTCCTTGAAGCCCTAAAACCTAGATTCTTCCCCAAATCCAAAGCTCACAAACACACCAAATCACCAGCTCAAAACCCTAGCTTTCCATTCACGACTCCAAACACACCAAATGCACCATCTGGTCTCCACAAAATCGAAACCAACAACTGCGAAGGAATCGAACTCGAATAATTTGAAAATCGAAGCTAGAACAGTAGAGATTTGAACAGCATTTCACAAATATCGAAACTATCAGAGCACAAACCTAGAAATATACCCAAATACATATATACGTACACTTTAAAAAAGTGCTTATTAAAGAGTGTGCATACATATATATATATATATATATATATATAGTATGGAACTCGAATTGTTAATTGTTCGGTCGCTAGTTCTCTTCACTATTATCTAGTTATATAGTTGCATTAGTGTCTACTGTTTGATTTTAATCAAATCGGAGGATTGTGTGCAAGCGGTCACTTCCAAAATTTGATACTTTATGGTGATACTTTGTTTCAATTTGGGTGTTAATTAAATAGTCCAAAAGTGTGTGCAAATGAGCCGAGCCAAGACGAACTTTTGAAGTGTTTGGATTCGGCTCGGCACATTCTTAGGAGAGCTCGAGTTCTGTTCGAGCTCATTAAAATATGAAAAACGGAGCTAGAATTTGACTCAATCAAAACATGATCGAGCTCGAGCGGTTCAACAAGCCACTCGGCAAGCTGTATAACTCTTATAATTCATGTCATTAATACTTGGCACTAATTTATAGAAAATACTCAAACATTTTCACTCCTTCTAAAGGAAATAATATATGTATAGGCATAACACATCCTTAACTTTTACTAAACAAGCAATGTGGGACAAATTATTAAAGTAACCACACAAGTTGTTTAACGAGAACAATGCAACTCACACTTTTCAAATGCCAAAAGAAAACTCTATTTATAAGTTTACTTATACAACTCTTATTCCTAAACTATCAATGTGGAACAAATTTCAAGTTCCCATCTCTAGTTATGAATGGAATAGTACTTTAAAGCCTAAAAATACAACACGGGAATGCTAAAAAAAAAGTTTCCATCTCTTAGTTTTAACATTTTTTACCCATTTTCATGTTTGAGAAGTTTCTTACAAAAGTATTTTAATTTGTTTATATAATATAGTTTAGATTTAGTTATAATGTAAATTCATTGTTCATATATACACATACACCATAGATTCTAAAGGAGAATAAATGAACTATGGTTTACTAATACTTAAGCACAATTGGGCTTAATCCAATATAGGACTCACTTATAAAATAATTTGTCTTTAGATAGATAAGAATTATGTATTATATAATACATAATATAATAATTTATAATACATATATATATATATATATAAGTTGGGAAATTCTAACGAGTCTTGTTCACAAGCATGTTCATGAAAATGTTCACGATCTTTGTTCGCGAACATTTTCAAGCCGAGCTCGTAGTTGTTTGAATTTGGTTTATTTATGAAACGAGCTTGAAAAAATGACTTGAGTTTGGTTCACTTATTAAATAAACAAACGCGAGCCGAATTTTTATCGAGTCGAGCTCGAGGTACTTGTCGAGTGCTTGGTTCGTTTGCAGCCCTAGTTATGTGGTTTTCAAATCGTATAAAATGACCCCCCGTTCTATCAAGGTACTCACATTTCCGGTAGAAAGCCATCTTGTGCTTGTCATGTGGGTATTGAAGTTACGATTTTAACCCTGACTAACCTGAGCTAATTTGTATACCCATTTTGCCCTTGTTATGACCTGTTTGATACCCATTTAATTACACATAAAGATATCCATTTATATGTAATGAAATTGCCCCATTCCATTCTTCCCCAAATCGAGAACCCATATTCAAGCTGCCTGCCATAGCGCGTTTTGACATTGTTGAAGCTTTCCTCCACAAACTCTTCCACAAGCTTTCTTCCACAACTATACAAGATCTTAGCCGGTTAGAAGCTCTCTTCTCCAAACCCACTTTCCACAAGGTAATTGTTCATCTAGGGTTTTAATTGATTGAAAGTAAATTTTTGTCATTTGTATTAAAAAATCTCTCACTTTCTCACCCAATGTTTCATATGAAAGATGGTGCTTTTTTAATCTTTTTCGAAAACTTTTAGGGTTTATAAATTTGGCTAAATATTTGCCTTTTAAATCTTTGCTAAGTTTATGATTTTTACATGAAAGATGGTGCATTTTTAATCTTTTTCGAAAAAATTTAGGGTTTATATATTTAGGGTTCATGCTATTTTATCTTCGCAAAATATTTTGCCCATATTTTGGGCATCTCTAATTGTTTAGCTAATATAGGGTTCATGCTAATTTTAGGGTTTATATATTTAGGGTTCATGCTAAATTTATGTTTTTTCAGTTCCTAATATCACTAAATGTCTACCTCAAGCAAGCATTCCATGGTTGGGCCGGATTTGAGGTATGAAAATGTTGAATGTATTTGTTGCAAATTAGCTGCAATTTTGATGACTACACACGATGATAATGGAAATCTTGGAAAACTGTACTACAAATGTCGTAATCGAAATTGTGGATTTTGGAGATGGTGTGAACCGATTTCGGTTGGACAAGAGAGGTTTGTTGGAACATCTACAACTAGGTAACAATTTCAAAGGATTAATTATGAAGTGGAAGATGATGTTCATGACTTGAAAACCATGTTTGTGGCCAGGGAAGGTTCTGTAAAAATGATTAAGAAACTAGTTGTGATTTGTATTTTTATTACAATTGTTGGTTTGGTTCTTTGATGTAAAAGAGCAAGTGTTTAGTACTTTTTGATCCGAAAATCGAGAGAACTTTTCGAAGGAATCATCGAGCTAGATTAGAATAACTCCAAAGAAAGTTGGATTTTGAGAGGATGGCAAACCACAATGATGATGCGTGATGAGCCCCAGCTACGTCCTTGAAGGGGTACTATGCACATTCCGCTCATTAATCATATGCTGAATTTCGAGAAGATGAAGGGGTCAAACACTATGAGATCAAATCTAGTGTTATCAACATGTTGCCCAAGTTCTATGGACTCAGGAATGAGGATCCATATCAACATGTTGATGAATTCATAGAGATGGCTTCGACTACGAAAATTGAGAATCTGAGCACCCATGAGTTGCGTGCGCGATTATTTCCCTTTTCCTTAAAAGAAAAAGGTAAAAAATGGTATATTAATTTGGATACGGATATTAAAATCACTTGGGAAACCCTAAAAGTTAATTTTTAAAAAAAATACTTTCCAATAGGGAGAACCCATGAAGCGTAACACGCAATTACCCATTTTAAAGAGTTGCCCAATGAGAAATTCCATGATGCATTGGATAGATTCAATGAAATTTTACAGAAGTGCCCCCATCACAAATTTGTTGAGTAGGATATAGTGCGTAACTTCTACCTTGGACTTAATGAGACTCATAAAAATTTGATAGATGTAGCAGTGGGAGGTAGACTAAGTCTTGACGTTGTTTGATAATGTAAGTGACAACTCACTCCAACATGAGTCTGAAATGCTGTTAGAGACAGAGTCAGTAGGAAATCTAACGGTCTTTTCGGAGTAGAAAAAGACGATGATATTAAAGAACAAGTAGCCGCATTAGGACAAAAGCTCGATAAATTCATTGATTCGAGTCAACTAGCCCTTAGAGAAGTCTTAGCAATAGGACCTGACCCTTCCCAATATGAATATCAAGGCAATGGGGTAGTTGTCACTGATATGAATGCAGCCTGGACCAACCCGAACAATAATCATTTTTCCAATTCATAAAATTTGGGTTGGCAGAATCACCCACACATGTCCTATTAGTCTCAGAACACTGAAAATCCTCAATCAAATTTCAATAGAAGCCAACAACTATCATTCACTAATAAGATTTTTCAATCCAATAATACCCAATTAGTCCGACCCTTCAACCAAAATCAACCCCAGTTTCAAAATCAAGATCCACCATCTAGACCACCTGGTTTTGAGGACGAGATGATGAGCATCTTGAGAAAGTTTAAAATCAATCTAATCAATTTAAAAATCAATCTAATCATTTTCAAGCGTCCATCCAATTGTTGAACTCTCATTCCCAATCCATTGCTAAGGTAGAAACCCAAATAGGGTAAATAGCTAATGTGGTGAATAGGCTTGAAGAGGGAAGATTATATAGTCAATCGATGGCTAATCCAAAGAATACACAAGTAGAGGAGCGTGGTTCATTTGCTGAATATAATTATGAGACAGTTCAAGCCATTACAACTCTGAGAAGTGGAAAGGAGGTAGAGAATAGGGTTGAGAAACAGTTTGAGGAGAGGACAAATAAGCGAAAGGCAACTGAAGAGGTTCAAAGATATCAACCCCAAGAGGAGGAATAAATTGATCAAACATTACCAGAAGAGCCAGATAGGGCAAGCTATGAGGAGGCAACACCTTACCCTCAACGTCTTCTAGAGTCGACTTCGTATCGGAAGCGTAAGAAGAATGACATGTTGGAAACATTCCGACAAGTCAGATCAATATACCTCTCTTAGACACTATCGCCCAAATTCCACCCTATGCTAAATTTTTGAAGGACCTATGTACGCAAAAAATGAGAAGTAGAACTAAGGTCTCGAAGAAGATTTTGTTGACTGAACAAGTGAGTTCACTTTTACTTAGTAATACTCCACCGAAGAGGAAAGATCCCGGTGCTCCCATTATTTCTTGTGTCATTGGTGACTAAAAGATTTGTAGAGCTCTTCTTGACCTCGATGCGAGTGTTAATTTATTACATTACTCAGTCTATCAGCATCTAGGGTTGGGAGAGCTCAATCATACCTCAGTGGTGCTTCAATTGGCAGACAGATCAACTAAACAACTGAGAGGAATTCTGGAGGATGTCATTATTCAAGTGGGCAAGTTCTACTATCCTGTAGACTTTGTGGTATTAGACATGGAACCTAACCATAGATCAATAAGACATATCCCTGTTATATTAGGAATATCATTTTTTGGCTACGGCAAATGCGTGTGTTAATTGCAGAACAGGGGCTATGGATCTATCTTTTGGGAACTTAAAGATGAGGATGAATGTTTTTTATATCAACCATTAACTACCTGAACCAACTGAGTGTTTTAACATAGAAAATATTGATGAGATGGTTGAAGAAATTGTACCTCAGAATAGTGTAAGAAATAATTTAGAGGCTGTGATGAAAAGGTCAGAGGAAGAGTTTGAAAATTGGGAGGATCAATAGTGATCTAATTTGGAAGTTATCGTTGCGTTAGAAGATTCTTTGTACTCGCAGCCAGAGAGAGCATTAAGAGACTCGCCTGGACCTCCACTTATTTCTCCACAGGATTTGGTGCTTGAAGATACGCTTCTTGAGATTATGTGGTATAGTTTAATAAAGGATCAAGAGGATAGCGTGTTGAAGGATAAAAAGGGTGTAAAGACTACTAGATCTGATCATATACCACGAACGGTCATAGAGCCTACCAAGGATGACACCCCTCTTAAGGATCCCTTTCCAGATGAACAAGTGATGAGTATAAACATGGTATATAAGTTATATGCCTGGGAAGATCCGCGATTAAGAACTGAGTTTGAGGGGATACGGGATTGTGCGTATAGGATGTTCAAATTTATATAGCTCAGACAAAAGCGGATCATGCTAAGCATGTTCGACTTCAGTTCTTTGAGCTCGGCCGAAAGGGACGACGGTGTTATTTGAAACTGCAATTGTTTCCAGGTAAAATCCGATTAAGATGGGACGAACCATTTAGAGTTAAATTAGTTTACCCCCATGGAGCGGCAGGTTTTGTAAATGAGAGATTCAAGATGCGTGGTCAGCGATTGAAGATTTATGAGGAGATTGATCCGGGACCAGGATTTATAGCATCTGTCAATTTGGTGGATCAGGTGTATGATACGGGTTAGGAGCAAGTGGCCACGTCGCGCCGACGATGTTAAACATTGGTCTCAGGTTATGAAAGTTAGTTTCTAACATCGGTTTATAGAATAGGATGCCATTTAATTTCTACAATTTCAATTCGTAGGATTGTAGGCCCTTAAGGCCAAATCATATTTTTATTAAAACAAAACTCATTGCTTGTGCTATACTGAGTAATAATTTTCAGAATGCGATGATTGTATTTCTTCTTCCCTGCTATGATATTGGATATATGTGCTTTGTTGAATATTTCTACAAATAACTCGATTCAAGTTTGGGGGGGAGAACGGGCATAAAGAGAAATTCTGGAACTGCGTTTCAAGGGTAACTATATTCTTTCTCAAAAGTATGAGTGTGAACCATGCGGACATGCTTTAATTTAAGTTTGGGGGAAGGTTTAGTTGGTTGGTTATAAAGAATGATTGAAATTTTTTTTTCAAATGTTCTGAGAAATTATTTGTTTTAAAGCATGAGTATTTTGCATTACAAGTTGATTGAGTTTGTGTTTATGATGTATGAGTAGTATGTGATGCGATATGCCCGCTCATAAGAGTAATGATTAGATTGAGTTAATGAGGTGATGTGGTTGTATATAGGTGAATGAATTAGTGAAATTGAAACCAAGAAAGACGATCTTGACCTATAAGCACTTGCACATATTCTCTATGGGACGATTAGTTGATCTTGGCCTATGAAGTTGAAAAAATAGCTTTGTAACCATGAAAAGGGGAGAAGGGGAGAAGGGGAGTAGTATGGAGGAAATCTGGAAAAAAAAATTGGAAAATTTTTGAAAACACAAAAGTAAATAAAATGCAAAAACTAGTTCTTCGATTTGAGTAACCGAGCTTCTTACCACAAAGTAAAAGTGTTCGCGTCAAAAGGGGAGAAAACTAATGAGCATAAATCCTAAAGAAAAACTCAGGCCCAGTTGGTTGGGACTAAAAATCCTCACTGGAAAGTCCGGAGCTTAGAAAGATAAAATTGGATAAAGTGGAAAAGATGGAAATAAGGAGTTTTACATATGAAATGGCAAAGTTTGATCAATGAAGTATAAGAAGAAAGATTGATCTACCATAGAAGAATGTTCACAAAAACCCGAAAGGTTGTCCGGATTGGAAGTTGAGACTAGCGAAGTTATTTACTTTAGTGGGAACCATTATCAACATTAGTTCGAGATAGTTATTGTGTGAGTGAGAATGTTTGCATCCATGTTATCTTATACATTGTAGCATGACTTAATTAATGAGTATGTGAATGCATGAATGCGTGATAATGAAGAATGGAGAAGTTGTGGGTAGTATAGCTAATCCTCACGAGACTTAACTCATCCACTCGGCATTGCCAAACAGTTTAAAAAGCTTTTTACACATGCTAAGTGTAATCGTCGACCCTTACGAAAGCAAGGGATTAATGTAGAGTAGTTAGAATAAAAATAATCATCACGAGGTAGTTTCAAAGTTTTCATGAGTTCATTGCTAAGGGACTAGCAATATGTAAGTTTGGGGGTGTGATAGGTGCCAAATATTGTCCATTTTAGGCCCCTAACTTGCTATTGTTATGTCATAACATTCCATTACTTGGTATTTTTATGCGGTTTATATGTCTAAGCATGTTTCAGGAGTTTAATGAAGAAAACGAGCTAACTTTGGTTAATTAACTAAGGAAGTGCTTATGTCTATCCAAAGAGAGAGCAAAAGAGGTATTTTCAAGCAAAAAGTGTCTCCCGGAAGAAAAAAACGTTATTTTTCGGATGTGTAACTTCAGGAAACATATCCAACGAAGCAATAAACAAGAAAAGTTATTTTCAAGAATTTTATTACGCTTACAGTAGCTAAAAGTGGTCAAAAAAACTCAAAACCATGCACAAGCTATGCTTGTGGATTTAAGCTACGCTTGTGGATTTTGACCTACGACTAAGCTACGCTTAAGCGTAGTTGGGACCTACGCTTAAACGTAGCAACCCTATGCTTAAGCGTAGGAAAGCTACTCAATTTTAAATCCTGGTCTGACTCAACTTCCATTGACTTGACATCGGCTCCAACACTTCTATACACGTGTTTTAGACATATTATACATCAGATTGAAGGGTTTGGCTCAGCTTTTAAGGAAAGACACATAAAAGGGGAATTCTACTCCAAGCGGGACAAGTATAATGAAAATAGGATTTCCCTCAACTTTGTCTATAAATACCAAGGTCTGATTCAGATCTAGGGAGCATCTAATTCCATAATTTCCAGAGCATTTTCTATGGAGATTCATATCATTCAAAGAAAGGAGTCATTCAAGACCTAGAGATCTAGAAAAGAAGATCATGGAGGCCATTTCTATATTAATGATGCAGTCACCCACCACCATGAGCAACTAATTCGGTATGTAGGGTTTTCTAGCAAAACCCTAGCCTAGTAATGTAGTTCTTTATTTGTTTCAATTATAATGAGGGGAAACTCTGACCATATTTTGATGATTATGTAGAACAGAGATTGTAGTTATTCGTGATATGAGATTTTATATTTATTCTAATTCTTGTCTTAGATTGAGTGAATGCATTATCTCACCCAATCATGTTATCATAAACATATCATGATTTTTTACACAATAACATTTAACACTTAAAACCCTAGATTTACATAGGCCATGCCTCAGTGAGGTGATATAGACATGCCTTAGTGTAATTTTATGTTGTAGGAGTAGATTAGAGTAAAGTAGATAATATGTACTAGTCACACTCTATCTGGAGATGGGTTGTAGCGAATCCGGTAGATAATATCTTTTTTGGGAACTATTTGACTATTTCTGGTACGATCTGATTCACGGTGATGGATCACCTCTTGCAATTGAGTAATTAAATAACTATATTATGCGGTTAGTGGTGGAGCATGAAAAGCCTAATTTTTCTCTACCTTGAATCACAATCATAACTTACATTATGTTTTTGGTTAATTTAGTTATAGATCTCAAACAAATTAAATGAACATTTTTCAATTATAATTTAATACTTTTAAATTGTTAGAGTGAATAATCCAAGTTTCTATGGGATCGATATTCCCTTTCTCAAGCCGATTTATACTACAATACGATTCGTGCACTTGCGATAGGTAAAACCTAATCGTTTTAAGGGTTCGTTCTTAATCATTATATTTAACCTCATTCGACGCACATCAGCTGCAAAATCACCTGGCTGAGGAGTTGGAGCTAGAGCATTTATAGTTGTTGGAGTTGTTTTCTTTTTGCCACTGCCTAGGTCTGCCCATTTTTCTAGTCTTTCCAATAGCCACCCCACTACTACTAGCCTCAGATCTGCCACCACCATCACCCCCTTCATGTTTAGGTTTTTTTGGTGGTCTTCCACCTTTACCTCCACTTAGTTTCCTAGGAGCCTCATGTCCTTTGCAGATCCTACTTGATAGGTGCCAAATGTTGACCATTCTAGGCCCCTAACTCGGTATTGTTATGTCTTGCCATTCTGTTACATAGTATTTTTATACGGTTTCCATGTCTAAGCGTGTTTTAGGAGCTTAATGAAGAAACAAGCTAACTTTGGTGAATTAACCAAGGATGTGCTTGTGTTTACCCAAAAAGAGAGAAAAATATGAGTTTTCAAGCAAAAAGTGTTTCCTTGAGGGCAAAAATGACATTGTTTGGAGTCACAACTTCGGGAAACATACTAACAAAGTCGAGGGGGTTCAAATGGAGGAAGAATTGAAAAATATAATTTCCATGCTATTTCCCACGCATACCTACGCAGACAATAAGTAAAAAAGGTCTGGAATTACCATTTATGTGCATAACTACGCATATTGCTGGAGAGGTATGCATGAGACTACGCTCAAGAGTAGGCCAAGCTACGCTCAAGCGTAGGGGTCAAGCGTAGGTCCAAAATCTCAGCCAACTTAAGACGACTATATCTTGGTCATAACATGTCCAAACTGAGTAATTCTTGAGCCTAAACTCAAGATATTGAAGTCAGATTTCTAACAAGCTAAAGTACGCTTTAAATAGAGTTGTGTAGCTTGAGTTTTGATCAAAAGAGTGAGACATGTCTGCAGGAAAAAGCTGAAAACTACAGATTCGGCCAAAAATCCCAGTTTGACCCAAATTGATCCTTTTGATCTGAAATGACTTTGTGTTTGACTCCAACACTTTCAAGCACATGTATAAGGTGTATCTACATTATATTAAAGGGGTTTGGACCAGAATTGAGGAGAAACACATCAAAGAGGAATCTTACTCCAAGCGGGACAAGTCTAATACATGCAAGACTCTTCTCAACTTCTTCTATAAATACCAAGATCTGATTCAAATATAAAGAGCTTCTAATTACATAATTTTTAGAACTATTTCTGGAGATTTTCATATTTTGAAGAAGCGATCCATTCAAGACCTAGAGATCCGGAACAAACGATCATGCAGGGCGATTCTACATCAACGATGCAATCTCCCACCACCATGAGCAACTAATTAGGTACCTAGGATTTTATAGAAAAACCCTAGCCAAGTAATGTAGTTTATTTATTTGTTTTAATTGTAACGAGGGAAAATTGAAGAACACACATGTGATGATTATGTAGATGAGTGACCGTTGTTATTTAATTTAAGGGGTTTTATATTTATTTTATTATTGTCTTAGATTTAATGAATGCATTATCTCAATCAGTCATATTTATCTGGTGTTCTCTAGCATATCATGATTTTCTACATAATAGTGCTTAATACTCGAAACCCTAGATTTACACAGGTCATGCCTCGTCGAGGTGCTATAGACATGTTTTAGTTTAATTTCTTGTTGTAAGAGTAGATTAGAGTAAAGTAGATAACATGCACTAATCACACTCTATCTGGAGATGAGTTATAGCGAATCCGGTGGACGGTATCCTTTTTGGGATGTATTCGACTATTTGATTCATGGGTGATAGATCGCCCTCTTGCAATTGATCAAGTAGATAGTTATATTATGTGGTAAGTGGTGGAGTATGAAAACCCTAATTTTTATCTCTATTGTTCTTGTCTCAATCTATCTTTACTTGCTTTATTAGTTAATTAGTTAATAAATCACAAACCACAAATCATAATTTCATAACAATTCAAGAGTATTACTTTACGAGAGTTCATAATACGACTTAGTCACTTGAGTTCGATAACCTTTCTCAAGCCGAATTGTACTACAATACGATTCGTGCACTTGCGATAGGTAAAACTAGGTCAATGTAAGGGTCCATTTTTAAACACTATTTTTTACCCTAATTTGACTGCATCACTTCTGTAATAGCCTATTTGCTTGCATTTGTTGCACATTACTTGTTGCTTTTTGGTGGCTTTTGGTGTTTCATCTTCTTTCCTTACTCTGTGCTTTACAGGTCTGCCAAGTTGTTCCCCGTGGTGGGGGAAAGATTGGTGCAGTTCCAATCTCCCTTTTCATGTCTCTTAGTGAAATAGGGTTAATGACATAGGCATAGCTCTTGAGATATGTCTCCTTTGTGTAGTATGAAGACACATATGTTTCTGGATCTTCCCTCCTAAATAGTGCCACTGCCACTGCATGTTTACATGGAATCCCACTAACATTCCAATATCTACAAGAACAAGTCTTATCTACCAAGTTCACATAATCACTAACTCCAACATCAAGGTATGTCATATTATCCACTTGATACTTGTCACCACATTCATACTCCACATGCATACTCCTCACACCTTCAGAGATCTTCTCAAGCTTCTCCTTAATAACAGGACACACCAATCCTTGCCAATTTGACATCTTAACATATTTCAAATCAAACTTACCCTTGATGGTAGTGTACTGTAATGCCTCTCTAAAGTCTGCAGCACAATTGAACTTGGTCCTCACTTCAAGTGTTTTAGCCCCCAAGTCTTTGTCAATGTTAAAATATGTTGTGGGGGTTATATTTTCAACTTCATCATCAAACCCACATACACATCTCAACTCTTCACCTGGTGCATACTCAGATTCAGAATAACTGATTTCATACACATTTGGCCTCTCATCATGCATACCATCTAGGACAGTGTTCTCATCACTGCTATCATGCTCAACTACAGTGTCATCTGGGACAGTGTTTTCATTCTTTTGTTGAACTCCATTTTTAATATGCTCATATTGTTGCTCAACATCCTCAACATTTTGTTCCTCAACATCCTGACCTTGCTCTTCCTCTCCCTCACCTCCATTTCGATATGGTTTTTCCAAGTATATTTTAATAAAACTAAACCTCTTATTCCTAGCACTCATCTCAGCTATATTAGTGTCCCTATCAACAGGGTATACTTTACCATCTATAGGATACCAATAATAAATATTAGATTCCAAAGGTTCTCTCACTAATCCAACTAAGTTCTCAAGGTCATACATACTTAAAGAATAAAGATCTATACCATTAAAACACTTGTAACTCCCACCTATGTATTTCTTATGTTCATAGGTCTCAAAGTAGCTACCATAATGGACTTCTAGGGTATGATATTTGGGACCCATATACACATAAATAGGTATATCATTTGCAATATACAATTCAAAGGAGTGGGATATAGTACCATAAACCAATCATAATATACATACATGATTAATTTCAATCAAATACTTAAAGAGATAAAATTTAAACCCTACTTTATACTTAAAGAGAGAAAATTGAAACATAAAGTACCATAAACACACTAGGGGCACACTCACATGGTCAATTTGAAGAAAAAAACTTGATAATTAAACACTAATTGTAAAAACCCCAGAAACCCTAATTCACATAACCTGAAACCATAATTCAACAACAATGATTAAAAAAATTTAAACATGCAATAAAAACCAACTACAAATAAAATAGGTTAATGAGATACTAATTATCAACTCAACAATAATTAACAACTGATACAACTAAACAAAACCCTAAATTTGAAATGAAAATAATACTATAATACACCATGTGACCCACCATGACCAAGGATGTCAGACTGAAACCCTACATCCCTATGATCCACCAAAGGAATAAAAAATAGAATGAATGGGGACCAGAGAAAATCAAATAAAAAACAAACACAAATACGAATGAATTGAAAACCCATAAAGAGAAAGTGTTCGTTCCAACTCAAAAAGGACAACTCTTTGTTTGAAAACCCTAAGTGTAAAGGTGTAAAGTGCATTGATGTAAAACTGTGCCATTTTGGTGAGAGAGATTATGTATTGTGGGCCCCACATCAAAACCCTAATATTCATCGAGCTTGTAAACCAAATTATATAGTTATAACCTAAAAATGAAATAAGTTTTGGAGAAGGGCAATTTTGGTAATGATAATTATTTCCAGAGTTGCTGATGTATTAAGTCATTTAACTTTTCCGGTACCCAAAAAAAGGGTTCTAATGAGAGCGGGGGTCATTTGATACGATTTGAAAAATTCAGGGGTTTTTTATTTAACTTGGGGGGGGGGGGGGGGGTTATTTGATTAAATCTGAAAACCACAGGGGGTTTTATGATAATAACCCTTTTTATTATTATTTATGGTGTTGATTTGTTTTTGTGTCTATTTTTGTTGATTATTCTTACCTTATTGAGTCCAAAAGATTGTGTTTGTGGTCACTTCCAAATATCCATTCTTTCTTGGCTTCGATTTGTTTTACTTTGGGTTGATTGTTGATTTTTCTTACCTCATTTAGTCTAAAAAAATTGTGTTTCATATCTGACAATATATGGAGGGTCCATTCACTCTCTCACTAGGTAAGTGTCATTCATGAGATGACACCCAATCAGCAAATGGTCCGGGTCAAATTCATGTACAATGCCAAACTTCATTCATGAGATGGCTAAATTTAAAATTATTTTTTGCCCTTATCAATATATAGAGTGTCCATTCACTTGATTCACTTCCAAAAATTGAGTGAATGACCCAATTGTTTGCTCTTATACAATCTGATGCTCTAGTTTTTGTGTAGGCCATTGATGATGATGATAGCAATCAAACAGGGCAAATTATTTATTCAACCACTTGAGAAGTTTCATGGAACTTTGATCCATTGAAAAGCGGAATCGTCAAAGTACAGAAACCGGAGAGAGAACTTCATGGAGCGCGAGTGGATTAAGACTTTCAGACATCGTGTGGAGAATGGAAAATCAGTGTTATTATAAGTCATGTCCTCATAGAGTTTGTACAAATTCTTTGATTCGTAATGCATCGGTATCGGCTATACCCGTGGTTTGTTTTCTTAGAAGTTTTCCAAGGTTTTTCTATGTATAAATCTCTGTTTCGTCTCATGATTTATTTTTTGCACTTATATTCATCATTGTTTGATTAATCTAGTAAGAGAATTAGGGTTTTGTGACTGATTAAAATTGAAAATTCCACAAATAATTTTAATTGATCTTTAAATTGATAAAAAGCCTATTCAATCCCCCACTTTAAGCTTATTTCATTATCTCCTAGGTAATTTTAATTGGTATTAGATCGTGATTTTCCCGATTTAGGTTAACTACCTAGGCCTGGATCCTGAACTTAGGAGATGGATGTACCTTGAGAAGGGGTTCCGTATCTAAGTCCCCTTTATTTGATGGCTCGAATTACACTTATTGGAACGCTAGATTGAGAACGCTCTTGAAAGCTCTAGATGAGAGAGTTTGGCTTGTTGTAGATGTAGGATACTCACCTACCACTGTGATAGATGAGACTACAAATAAATCTAAACTAAAACCTTCGAATGAATGGACTTCTGTTGAATTGAACTGTGCGAATTGAAACTCTAAAGCATTGTGGGCACTATTCAATACTGTGACCGCGAGTGAGGTTAAAAGAATTTATACGTGAGAAATTGCCAAAGAAGCTTGTGATATACTCCAAGTTACTCATGAAGGGACTTCAATAGTTAAACATTCTAAACTCCAACTATTAAATTCATGGTTTGAACAGCTTAGGATGGAAGAGGATGAAGTTTATGCGAATTTTGAGGCTAGACTAACTGACATAGTAACTAGTAGTTACAGTCTAGGTGAGCGTATTCCAGAGACCACCATAGTGAAAAATATTCTTAGGTCTTTACTGATAGGAGCCAAATGTTACACATTCTAGGTCCTTAAGTCAGTGTTGTTAGTCTATACATTCTATTATCTTGGTGTTTTTATATGGTTTGTCTTGTTTAGTGTGTTTCAGGTGCATTATGAGGAAAATGAGTTAATTTCGGTGAATTATCTGGAATGCCGACTCAAGACCATTCGAGAGCCGAGACCGCCAAGGAACTGAAGAAAATGGCTGAATAAGCAAAATGGCACATATAGACAGACTAACACTGTAGTTTTCGTATAACTTTTTTGGAACGTCTGGTTTTAGCAAGAAATGACAGATTTTTGAGTGGGAACGGGCCAATAAATAAAAGTCACTGTATCACAGTGTGCCCACATGATTTTGGGCCAAAACGTATCGTTTAAGGCATCAAATCCACGATCTTATTACTGTTAGGAAGGTTGCTAAAGATTTCGTGAATTTTATTAGTGGTCAAGTTAAACTCCGATTGTGATGATATTTTAGGATTAGTATTATTTATTAATTAGCATTATTATGTAATTATTTCGGAATTTTTAGAGATACTTTTTTTTAGGTTGGTTTTAGTAATTAGGTTTATTTTTATTAGATGTCCTAAATCATTTAGGAGTGTTGTTCTTTTCTCTATAAAAGGCCACATACATCAGAATAAAGGGGGCTTTTCTCTCTGCTTATAATTAGTACATAGAAGAACACGTTTGGAGAGCAACGAAGAGGATAAGACCAAGAGAAAATAGAGGAAAACACCAAGAGGTCCATGGATTGGGGTTCAACATCAACGATGCAATCTCTAACAGACATGGGAAACTAAATGGTATCTAGGGTTTCTAGAGAAACCCTAGCCCAAGTAATGTAGACTATGTTTTATTTATTTCTATTATAAAAGAGGAAGCTAAAGAACACTATCGTGATGATTATATAGATGAGATAATGAAATATCATTGTTATATAAATTTTTTCATTTATTATATTTTTTGTCTTAGATTGATGTAATGCTTAATTTTACCCAACTATGCTTAACTACTACGAGCTAATACTCCGAAGGTTAAATTTTAGTTTTCTACATAATGGTTCGTAAAATAGGAAGTCTTGATTTGGACAAACCATGCTAAGGAGAGATGAAATAGGCATGTTTTAATTTAATGCACCGTAGGAGTAGAGTAGAGTAATTGGGTGCACTAATCACACTCATTCCGTAGATGGTTAATGGTTGAATCCAATTGAATGTATTTCTTTGGGGACTAGGCACTAGCTTGTAGTAGTACTAATCTGATTCACGAGAGTTGTATCTCCCTTTTATAGTAGAATGAATAGTATGTCTATATTATGAAGCTAGTGGTGGCGTTAGATACACCCTAGACTTTCTCTCTATTAAATTTTCTCAATCTATCTTTACTTGTTTTATTTAGCTTAGTTATTTATTTAATTAGTTTAATATAAAAAATCAAATTAAACTTCTCTACAGTTCAAGAATATTATTTTATTAGAATTTAAAGTACGAATTAGTCATTTGGGTTTGATAACCTGTCTCAAGCCATATTATACTATAACATGACTCATGCACTTGTGATAGGTAAAACTAGGTCAATTCTAGTCTTATTCTAAACCATAATTTTAACCGACCTAAGACACCAATCATCTACCCGAATGATTTTGTTCTAAGACAACTATCATCTCCGAAATAATGAAATTTAGGGAGATTAAACTTAAAGAGTTGGCTAGAAACCCAAAATCTTATGAGATGGAGATGTGTTCTAATCCCCTTAAGAAGTCTAACAGCACAAAAGAGAGGAGCATATCTTTTAAGACCACTAAGGAGGATCCTATATATTGAGTCTGATGGAGAATATGTGATGAGTTAAAATGAAGTTGACATGCTCTATAAACAATTTAACAAATTTTTAAAGTCTTCTTGTTATCGAGGGCTAGCTAAAGGACAAAACCCTGTAGGTAAATCGAGTGATTACAAAAATAAAATAAAACCCAATCTCGAAATGACAAGTTTGATCATAAAAAGGAGAAACCTGAATGTTTTGAGTGTCAAGGGTATGGTCATATGGCTGCGGAGTGTGCAAACACTTTAAAAAGGACGAAAGGCTTAGCTGTCACTTGGGATGATGAATCGGATGATGCAGCAGCTAGTGATTCTGCTGAGTCTGAGTGAATAGATGGGCCTAAAAAATTTATCGTGTTAGCGGGCCATATTGATGAGGTTGAAAAAGTTGCTTCAATAAGTGCAACTTCTGGAGATGATGATTCTGAGGGTGATGAAGAGTGTGAGGACTCACTTCAAACTGCTTAGACAAAATTATTTGAAAAGTCCACACAACTTAACAAAATTCACTCAAAATTCTTGGTTAAATTTCGTAGTACTGAAAAAGAAAGACAATCCTTAAGATAAGAATTAACCAATGTGTCTCTATCACTAAATCAACTTCAGACCCTAAAAACTCAATTGTTTGAGGAGTTGATTAAGTCTGAACAAGAAAGGAATTAAGCTTTGGAAAGTATAGACGATCTCAATAATGAGTTGAACACTCTAAGATTGGAATTAGGTGATAAATCTACAAAGATTGGGGATTTAGAAAAATAACTAAAATATGTTAACTTAACTCTTCATAAATGGTCTAATGGAACTCTTAAGCTCGATCATATATTAAGTATGGGAAAATATACAGAAAATACAAAGGGGTTGGGGTTCAAAGGAACAACGAGTAATTCAAGCATCATTCCCAAAAAAACCTTTGTTAGGGCTTCCTAAGTAGCATCTACTTCATCTCAAGATAATTTTGATACAAGAATCATTCATCCTGCTAAGAATCCAATCGGTTAATCTTATGTCAGAAAACTTGTTGAGAGTAATCCTTCCTTTAGCTCTAGATATAATAAAGGTTCAAATAATTTTTTTCAAAGGTTTATTCCAATATGTTATCACTGTGGTGTAAAAGGTCACATTCGACCTATGTGTTATAAATCAAGAGGAATTTTTTTGAAATCAAGGATGAAACAGTAACTAAAAAAGGACCCAATGTTCAGGATCAAATTCAGGTGTTAAGTGAAGAGTTTAATGATGCGACGTCAGGTGTGTAAAAATATGTGGTTAAAAATAACACCTTAACGACTCTAGATTTTACCCTACACAAACGCACGTATCAGTTGTAGAATAACAAATGACTTGAGTAAGGGATATCGATCCCAAAGAGACTAAGATTGTTCACTTTAGCAATTCAAAAATAATGAATTATATTTTCTGAGAATGGTTTGTTTGGGTGGTGAAAGACTAAATTATCTATTTTAACTAACAATTATCTAGAAAGCAAAGTAAATTGTGTGATTCAGATGAGAGAAAAAACTAGGGTTTTAATCACTTCACCACCAACTGCATAATATAGTTCTATCAATATAAAAATTGCAAGAGGGCGGTCCATAACTATGAATCAGGTAGTACCGCAAATAACTAAATACGGCCCCAAAAAAAGAGTACCATTAACTGGATTGTGACAATCTGTCTCATGACTGACCTAACTAGTACATGCCAATTATATTACTCTAATCTACTCCTAATGAATGAAAATAAACTAAAACATGTCTATATTAAATCACCAAAGCACGACCTGTGTTAACCTAGGATTTCAAGTTTCATTACCACCATTGTGTAGAAAATCATAATTAAGCATCCGAGTTCCTGCTCATATTGAATAATCATAGTTGTGCAAAATAATACATTCATTCCATCTAAGACAAAAATTTAAAGCAAACATATAATTTTATATTGCAAATCAGAATGGTCTCTTAACTACTACAATCATCACAGTATGGTCAACAGTTTCCCCTCGTTACAATTAAAAACAATGAAAGAACTACATTACTTGGCTAGGGTTTTGCTAGAAAATCCTAGATACCGAGTTAGTTGGCCATGGTGGAAGGTGACTGCATCGATGATGTAGAAACGATCTCCATAGTCTTCTTCTCTGAATCTCTAGGTTTTGAATACTCTGAATGTATAAACGTGAACCTCCACAACTGAACAACCCTAATGAACGTCTCCTCTAAAATTCCTCTATCCCTCTATTTATATCTCCCTATCTACCCTTTCACGCTGATATATGATCGTATATATATAGGCAATGGTTTAAAGAGGCTATTTTTAGTCTTTTCACTCTCAACTTCATGTAAACCCCAATCTTCTGATATATATAAGTGTATATACATGTATATAGAGGTCTGGAGTCATAGGCACATCTTCACATCGAATGGAGGGTAAAACATGCAAAAATCTCTAAAAACCACAAATTCTTGCCGCACATACGCTTCAAGCATAGCTGGCCTAGCTTCAAGCGTAGGTCCAAATGTACCTCCAAGCGTAGGTCCAAGCACCTCAAAGCATAGAAATGTGATTTCCAGCCACGTTTTGAAACTGAAAGCGTAGGCAAAAGCGTATGTATTTTATGGAAATCCACTTTTCTCCATGAATGCACCAAAAAGACCGTCTTAAACCCACGATACTTTTTGCTAAAGATAATGACTTTTGGAAATGCCGTTTTTGCCCTCCGAGAGCCCTTTTTGTCTCGGACTACCTCATTGACTTTCCTATTGGATAGAAAGAACACATTATTCAGTTAATTCACCGAAGTTAGCTCAATTTCTTCATTAAGCTCCTAAAACATGCTTTAACACGCAAACAACATAAAAATACCAAATAATAGAATGAAAGGACGTAACAATAGCGAGTTAAGGGGTCAAAATGACTAATATTTGACACCTATCAGTTAATAATTTATCAAAGTTGGCGAGTAGAGTTCCGAAAATTAAAAGTCATGGGTTAGGAAAGGTGAGCTACAATGTTTTGTTGCCCATACTACACTTAGAGCACCTGACTCTAGTTCCTGGTATTTAGATAGTGGATGCTCTAGACACATGACTGGACATAAGTCATTGTTTGATGTTTTCAAAGAAAGTCAAGGTGGGACTTTTACTTTTGGTGACGGAAAAACATTGAAAGTTTTAGGAAAATATACCATTGTTGCTTCTGGTTTACCTAGATTGAAAGATGTTCTTTATGTTGAGAACTTAAGGCTAATTTGTTTAGCAAAAGCCAGATATTTGAGAATAACGATAATGTCAATTTCACTCCTAATAAATGCTCAATTATTAATTTTTCTGAAAAATTGTGTTATATAAAGTATGCCGTTATCTGATAATTGTTATTACATTATTTCTAATTATATATTATCTTGAAATAAGGTTAATGTCAAGCCCCAAATTTCCTAGGACTCTACAACCCGAGTCTAAGAGCTAAGGGAGTGAATGCGGAAGAAAAAAGAAACGAGAACAATGACCTATAGTCATCAAACACCCACACAAGGGTAAAAACATTATTTCACGCCTAAAAGATATCAACAAGATCACTCAGGATCAAAATAGATGTGAAATGACTTAAACGTCCATTCAAACACCTCATCTTCACCCGAGGGTAAAATGGTTATTTCATGGGTAAAATTGTAATTTCAAAGTATAAACACAAAGTTTGGACCTAAAAGAAGCTGTAGGAACAAACATAACCAAATTTAAAGGTGTAAGGTGGAAACTACGACATTTTGAAAATCGACCGTCGCGACGTATAAAGGTTCAAAACATACCGTCACATTCAAACGACCATTACGCCATCAAAAATGAATTTAATGATGTGATTAAAAATCCTAACATAAAGAGCTTTAATTCCTCTTTCTAAAAAGCTAAAGAACACCTCCATCCGACACACGTAACTCGAGATATGAGCAAAATAGTAAAATAGAGTCAGAACGGGGCTGAACCACCCAGTCAACTGGCTAGTGACCCAGCCGACTGGCTAGTGACCTAGCCGACTGGCTGAGTGACCCAGTCGACTGGCTCAATGACCCAGTCGACTGGAAGAGGCAGAGACTTCAAAAGTTTTGCGAAAAAATCATTCGTTTCACCCAGTCGATTGTCTCGACCAGAAAACCTCAAAAATGACTTCTAAACATCTTGGAACCCTTAGAAATCACGCAACTAAGTTCTCAACTCATTTAGGAACTTTAATAATGAGAAACATAAACTAAACTCAGTTTATTTTTATTAAAACACATTTTGTAAAAATAACCGTCTTCCCCCGGTCTCGGTTCTAACGACCACCGGTTTGTAAAGATCAAAATCTTCTTAAAATGAGTTTAAAATCATTTCTATAACAAGGAATTTTATCGGGGCCAAGGGGGTAGGTGAAAATGGCTTTTTCCATTCAAATAGAAAAGGATTGGTTTGAAAACCTAGAAAAACGTCATTTTCGGCCAAACACCTAATAATCACATTTCATGGCAAATAATCCATTTCACATTCACAACTCCAAATGAAAGGATTCAATATTGACATTATAACGCTCAAAGGAAAAACATGTTATAGTTTGTTCAAAATACACATTTGTACAATCCGGCAACGAAGTGCACCAAAAGAATATAATCCCCGCACATAGCACTCCAAGGGATGTACATAGACAATAACACCTCGACTAACATGCTAGCCGGATCAAAATAAAGTAGTTTTACATGTTTGATTTACATGGACAAAAGGAACATATTGATACATGTTTATCAACCTAATGCCCAATAAAATATAAGTATGGTCCGCCACCTATACACAAAAGGCAAACATAATGCCACACATCCACGGAGAGACTGCGGAACTCTCCCAATGGAATCATCACCTGAAAAATTTATAAGGCGTGGGGTGAGCTCACTAGCCCAATAGAAGAAGCGTCATTACCTCAATCTCGGTAGTCCGAGTGGTTCAACCCAACTAAGGTTCATGCTACTAACCCTAGGTCGGTCTCTTGTTCCACATGGCTCTCACACCAATTCAGAACCCCATCGAACCCAACAAATAAGTTCCCTAACATGATCACAACATAATTATTCACAATTAGAACATGCTTCAATCATCAAAACCACAATCACATATGTATAATAGTTAAGATGCAATGCGACCGACACACCCATGGTACGCACACAAAAACACACCCTACTCTAAGGGTCAACGGAATCATTCTCTAACCCTTCACTTTATTCTCATAAGGGAAGGTAGATTTATCGTACCGTTCTTCCCAAGTGCTTTTGACGCTTACACTTTTAATAAGGAAGACGTCAAACATGACACGGTCGTGCACATAGGATTTGGATAAGTCCTCTCCCTATTGTCTGCATTTCTCGGAAGATTAGTTCTGTAAAAGCAAGAAGCACCCCCTAGCCAGTTGTTACGATGATCCAAACACAAGACAACTCCTACGTAATTTACCCAAACCGTAGAAACCAATACCCATGTTTTGACACTACATGGTACACTCAAAATACATCAAGGTTCACAATCGCAACCATATGCCATCATAAAACATATTTATTTATTTATGCAATATATTGTACTTTAATTATCACAATGCTTATATTTTCACATTAATAAGCAATAAATCACCACAAGCATTTATATCACAAAATCATGTTTTCAATGCCTAATTCATCAATTAAGTTGCCAATACTGAACTCGTATATATATACGACATATATACACCTAGACGCACATACCCTCGTACAAAGACGAACACAATTCGTTTTTCCCCTACCTCAATTCCAGGCAAGCTAGCTCAATAGTGTCCAAGAGATGTCCAAGTAAGCTATCAACTTAAGTGTTCAAGGGAAGAGCTTCCAAGCTTGTAATACACCATTCAATGAATAATAATATTACAATGGTGTTTCCATAAACCAAAATTATCAAAATGGCTCCAACCACAAAACAAAATCAACCCTAATAATAACAACTTAGGGTTTTATGAAAGACACAATTCAAGAGAAGGGATTCTTGAACTTACCACAACTCTTCCACATTAGGAGCCAAGAATCACAATATGAGCTCCAAGCTTTTAATCACCGAAACAATAGGTGAAAATGTTCAACTTATGGCCCTTAACAAGATTCAAGAGAGAAGGGAACCAAATATCAAAAGTTGAACACATAAATTCTCAAAAATACATTCTAGGGTTGACATTGTAAAACTCAAGAGAGTGAGAGACTTACCCCAATACCTAGTGCAAATGGAAAAGGAGAACAACCAAAGAAATTCCCATGTTGAACACTTCCTCAAATTCCAAGTGGAAGGAAATGAAATCAAGGAGGAAATGGTGAAGTGGAAGAGGGAAGGAGAAGTGTAGAGATATATGAGTTGTAGAGAAAATATCAAAATCCTTGCAATGAAAGACTTTGATATTTGTAGAGATCCTCCATTCACCCTTTCATCATCCAATGGTTGAGGTTAAAGCTAGCAAATTTAAGGTTTAATCTAAAGGCCACCAAGTGGTCTTGCAGGTGAAAGACCATGAATAATGGATTATTGCATTTGAGTGCCAGCCAAACAAGGCCCTATGTTCCAAGGGTTGAGAACAAAGATGGGAGAAGAAGATCAAGGGCTAGAAAGGAGAGACCACTCCAAAAGTGTAAAATGACCAATATTTTCCCAACTTAGGGTTATTCACAAGAGTGTCATTAAGACTCTTAAATACTCTTTTACCCATTGTCATCCTCTCTAATTACCAACACGCCACTCATACCCTAACACTTAGCCAAAATCTCTACAATTTCCACTAAATGCTCAAAATGTGAAATTACTCATTTATCCTTCGGCCATTTCGTTCCTGAAATCATTTTCAATAATTTTCATTATTCTCAAAATGAAAATACAACATGCAAATCACAACTTTTATTATCACATAAAACATGCAAGTCATGTTAAGCAAATAAACACATTTAGCACAAAAATCACATTAAACACATAATCACGTATGCATTTAATCATTAATTAAAAATTTTAATTAGCAATTAAATTTGTTTAATTAGTACGAAAAAATACCGAACGTTATAGTTAAACTTGATGAAACAGATATTCGACACCAAAGAATAGGACATGTTGATTTTCATGATTTTACTAAAAGTGTAATTGTCAAAGGTGCCCCTAAACTTTGTTATAAAAAAAGGTTTAGAGTTTATATCCACTGATTCTCAATTAACAGACATCTTTACAAAACCATTAAAATTTTAAAAATATGTAAGTCTTAGAAAATCTATTGGTATGCTTTGTTTAAAATAGATGTATTCATATGTATCATTCAAGGAACACATGCATTATTTCTCCTAGAATTGGTATTTATTGTGATGCATTTTTAGTTTATAGTTTTATGCATACATTATGACAAAAATAACAAAAAAATCATAAAATAAAATTTTTGGAATGTTGAGCTTGGCTAGATTACAAAGGATTGTCATATTTCACTTTATTCTCATATTTACTTGTCTTTTTATACTTATGGGAAGTAGAGGTGGTAGCCTGACCTAATGATTTGGGGTATTCACTTGGCATGATTAATTATCTTATATTAATTCCTTAATCTTGGGTGCTTGATTTATTTGGATTGAGGTGATTGTAATGTGTGCTGAAACTGTTAATTTTTCCCACACAGCCCGAAGTGATTTTTCGGTTCATGAGCTAGGCTATATTGATTTATGATTTTGTATACCTATTGCATGATTATGAATATTGGGGGTAATATTGAAAGAAAATTTATAGTATATGATAGTCCAGTTAAGCTCCCAGGAGCTATGATCCTTCTGCTGAATAACCGGGTTTCTTGCCTCACTAAACAGTGAGTATTCGCATCAAAAGGCGAAAGTGATTAGTGTTCGTGTGAAAAGGGGAGTGTTCGTGTGAAAAGGGGAGAAAGGAAAGAATATATAGAATAAACGAAATCGAGCCTAGTTGGTTTGGATTATTAAGTCTAAGGGGTGTTTTATCACCTAATCCCTGGAACTATCTAGTTCGGGAGTCATTGGCCCAACGTCCATTATGAAACACTAGAAAGTTTGAGGAGAAATAAAAAATAAGGTGTCTTTACTGGAATTCCTTTTTGCTAATACTATTATGTCTTGTGCTTAAATGGTTTTATCAATTATCAATAAGGTCAAAGTTAAAGATTTGCCATCTCGCTTGAGTTTATGAGCTCATTTATCATATGGGTTGGTGGGGAAATTATCAGAAGTAGTATGTATTGCTCTCATTTTACAAGTGTGCTTGCACCTGAGTATTTTCATATATATAAATATTATGTAAAACTTGACGCTTACATTCTTGAGTCTACAAGGTATAAGTGTTGATTTTCTTTACTACTGTGTGTATGATGGATAAGTCGACTCTAAGAATGTGATTGTATTAATGATAAGCTCATCATCTCTACTGCCTGGCACACATATTTTTAAAACAAAATTATATTTTTTATGTTCATTCATGACAATCTGCATTCATGCATTAGAATTGGGGTCATGCATTGTAGAGATTTGTGTTTACGTGAGAATCTAGATATGATCTTTATAGTCCTATATCTTGAAGTGGTATTTGAGTATTTCCATACATCTCTCTAGATTATTTATATTTTTCTCTCTTTGTTAGCATTTCAGTCTCAAAAGGGGGAGAGATATTTATTTCAGGGAGAGAGATATACGGTTAAGGGGGAGAGAGTTTTTAATTGAGTGAGAGAATGGGTATTTTATACTATACTTATGCTTCCATATTATCAGTTAGTTGACACACATTATCAGAGAGAGCTACGCCTGATACTCATGTTTAAAAATGTCGGTAGACATGGATAGACATTACATTTTCACATTATTTCATATTATTAGTTAGTTGAGACATATTTATTTATATACATGCTCTATGATTTTTTTTATTGTTGTTATAGCTGGATTGATAGGTATTTCAGTGTGTCGAGTTATGGATCTCAAGGGTACGTAGATCAAGATGGGATGTATATTATTTTTCATGATGGGATTTAGTGTTGGTTTTAGGGAGAACCTGTTAGTCTCGCCAGTTAGGGCGGAGATAGATGGCATTTTCTTGCTGAGCGTTGAGCTCATTTCCTTCGTGTTTCTTATTTACAAGACATGTACCGAACTGGATTAACTGTAGCAGTTGTGGTTGATGTTGGCACTGTGGGCCTTCTGTTGTATATTTTTTGTTTAGACCATGTTAGGGTTAGTTTACATTTACTTCGCCCTTTTTTGATGACTATATAATTCTTTTGGCACCTACAAGTGTGATGGTCTGTATCTATTGTCGGGTTGGCATTTTCTTTCTGTATGTTGAGTATTAGAATGTGTAGCATGGACTGTGATTGGTTGTGATGGGTGCAAACTAGGGTTAAAAATATTGTAGTGCCCTAGTTTTACCGATCGCAAGCACACAAATTGTTTTGTAATATAGCACGGCTTGAGAACGGGAATATCAATCCCACAGAGAATTGGAATTATTCACTTTAGCAATCTAAAAGTACTGAATTATAGTTCTGAAAAAAGGTTTTGTTTTGTTTTATACCGCAAATAATCGAATATATTCCCCAAAGAGATACCGTCAAGCGGATTTGCCACAACTCATTTCCGGACAGAGTGTGATTAGTGCATGCTATCTACTTTACTTTAATCTACTCCTATAGCATGAAATTAAACTAAAGCATGTCTATATCACCTCGCCGAGACATGACCTATGTAAACCTAGAGTTTCGGGTGTTAAGCACCATTATGTATAAAATCATGATATGCTAAAGAACACCAGATAAACATGATTGATTGAGATAATGCATTCATTCAATCAAAAACAAGAGAATAATAAGTATAAAATCCCTTATATTAAATAATTATGGTCTCTCATCTACACAATCATCACAGGTGCGGTCTTCAGTTTTCCCTCATTACAATTAAAACAAATAAATAAACTACATTACTTGGCGATACCGGTTTAGTTGCTCATGGTGGTGGGAGACTGCATTTTTTATGTAGAACCGCCCTCCATGATCGTCTGCTCCAGATCTCTAAGATCTGAATGACTCCCTTATTCACAAGAGGTAAATCTCCAGAGATAGTTCTCTGAAAATTATGTAATGAAAAACTCCTCAATTCTGGTTCAAATATTGGTATTTATAGCCAATGATATGAAGAATCCTAGTTCAACTATACTCACATCATTTTCCAACTAAAATTCATCTTTGTGTACTCCTATTACAATTAGGAGTGAATCTATCCAACTTTGGTGAAAATATACATACTACACGTTCTAGGATGTCTTGGAGTGCACACAAAGTCAACTTGGGTAAAAAGGAATCAATTCGGGTCTAACTCAGTTTTTTTGTCGAATCTGCAGTTTTCCTCTTTTTCCTGCAAACACATCTCACTCGTTTGGTCATAACTCGAGTCACGTAACTCCGATTCAGGCGTTCTTTAGCTTGTTGGAAAGCTGACTTCAAGATCTTGAGTTTAGGCTCCAGAATCACTCAATTTGAAGTTGTTTTGACCGAGGTATGGCCATTTGAAGTTGGCTGTTGTTTTTCCTTGACTGTATGCGCCCAACTTCGGCCCGAAATATCAAAATCTGACTTTTTGCAATTCTTCATATTTTTCGGACGCCAATTATTCCTATGGAATGTACATTGATATATAAGACATGTACAATGCCCATGTCGCCCTTTAAAATGTGTCTTTTGGTTCAAAACTCTATTTTTCTTCATTTGTTTTCTCTTTTGGATAGGTAACAAACACGACTTCATATAATTCACCTAAATTAGCTCGTTTTCCTTATTAAGCTCCTGAAACACACAAACCGGATAAAAATACCAAGTAACAGAATGATAATACTTAATAATACCGAGTTAGGAGCCTCGAATGGACACCAATCGGTACCCATCAGGTTGTGGGGCTTGGAGGGATGGCAGCTGATAGGTGCTCAATATTGTCCATTTTAAGCCCCTATCTTGAATTTGTTACGTCTCTACATTCTATTATTTGGTATTTTTATGTCGTTTGTGTGTTTCAACATGTTTCAAGAGCTTAATGAAGAAACAGAGCTAACTTCGGTGAATTAACCAAGTTCATGTTCGTTTTTATCCAAGAGAAGAGTCAAAGAGGTGTTTCCGAGCAAAACTGGTTCCCGGAGGGCAAAAACGTCATTTCCCGAAGCCATCACTTCGAGCAAAAAGTATTGTGGGTTCAAGATGGTCATTCTGGCTCAGTTGCTAAGAAAAGTGGTTTTCACCAAAGTCCATACGCTTGATCCTACGCTTTCAAACTAAAAAACTGGCCAGAAATTGCAAATTACACTTCATCCTACGCTCGGCACCTATGCTTGGAGCGTAGCTGCGGAAAGTTTGGAGATTTTTTGCGGGGTTTTTCTTGTTTAGTCCTTGTTTTAAGTCCACGATACATCTGTGACTTTAGACCTCTACATACATGTATATACACACATATATATATCAGAACTTAGGATTTGTAATAGTTTTAGTGTGAAGTTACCAAAAAACAGCAACAATTAGGGTTTCCCTCGGCTTGTCTATAAATACAGAGTTATACATTAGAGGAAGGGCTTCGTTCATTGAGTTTTCTCACGTATACATTCAGAAGAGCTGCTGTAGAGAAGAAGAACCATTCAAGACCTAGAGTTCCAGAGAAGAAGACCATGGAAGTTGTCTCTACATCACCGATGCAGTCACCGCCTACCATGAGCAACTAATTTGGTATCTAGGGTTTTCTAGCAAAACCCTAGCCAGGTAATGTAGTTATATCTTTGTATTCAATTGTAACGAGGGGAAGCTATGACCGTACTGTGATGATTGTAGTAAATGAGAGACCAGTTTTATTCTTGAAACAAGTTTACATGTTTATTTTGATTCTTGTCTTAGACTTAATAAATATGTTTATCTTATACAATCACAATTAATCACTATGAGTATGAACTCGGATGCTTAATTTGTGATTTTCTACACAATGGTGGTCATGAAACTTGAAACTTTAGGTTGACACAAGCCATACCTTGGCGAGTTGAGATAGACATGCTTTAGTTTATTTTCATGCATTAAGAGTATATTAGAGTAATTTAATTGGCATTCACTAATCAGTTCAGTCTTGAGATAGGTTGTCGCGATCCGGTTGATGGTAATCCTTTTTGGGGTCATATTTAGCTATTTGCGGTACGACCTGATTCACAGTTTATGGATCACCGTCTTACAATTAATGCATTGATATGATTATATTATGAGGTTAGTGGTGGAGCGATGAAAATCCTATTTTTCTCTCTCTTGAATCACAAACCAATTTACTTTGCTTTCTAGAATAATTTTAGATTAAAATAGATAATTTGGTCTTTGACCACCCAAACAAAACAACTTTGCAAAAATATAATTCAGTGTTTTTAAACTATTAAAGTGAATAATCTAGTCTCTGTGGGATCGATATCCCTTACTCAAGTTGTTGCTATTCTCCAATTGATACGTGCATAGGGTAAAACCTAGGGCGTCTTTAAGGTATTGTTTTTAACCACATATTTTGTACACACCTGATGCACATTAAGTTTTTGGCGTCATTGCCAGGGACTAAGCATTGTTCAATTGCTTTAGTAGTTTATTTACATTGCATTATTATAGTTGTAGCTAAAGTATGGCTTTTGTGTGATTGACAGGAACTCTGAAAAGCATAACGAGAGAAAGTGGAGCTTCTGAAGTTGCAACTGGAACCATTTGTGAGTTTTAGTTTTGCCTTGATTTTTGCATTTAATTCTAGCTTTATTTTCTATTCATAGTTAAAGTAATTTAAAAGTAGTTAATTTAGTTAGTTTTATTTCATAAAATTTCAAAAAGAAAAAAAATTAGTCGTTAGCTTAGCGTATGACCGATAGATCGACCCATTCTAATCCCAGTACTGAGTTAGTCAAGTACGATCCTGAGATCAAAAAGATTCTCCATCGTTTACGTCGAGCAATTGACGAGCATCATCGTTAGTTAGAGGAAGACACCAGCCAAATCAGTGAAGAAGAAGCGATGGGTGACCAAAGACTCAACTAACAAAGAACACCAGAGACGTCCCTGAGAGGATACTACGCACCCAATGCGTATGATTCTTATGTTGATTTTCCAGAAGAAGAAGGTGCAGAGCACTTTGAAATCAAGACAAGCGTTATTAATATGCTTCCTAAATTTTATGGACTTAGAATTGAGGACCTATACCAGCACATAAATGATTTCTTAGAGGTAGCCTCTACTGTTAGGTATGATAATTTGTCCAAAAATGACTTACGAGTTTGACTATTTCCATGATCGTTGAAGGAGAAAGTGATGGGTTGAGATTTGATGATATTGTGTCGTTATTTCACCACACCCCGATCAACAAGAATTTATACCTACTAATACTTTACTTAAAATAGTATAGCAATAAGTAGGGTCGAACCACTCTCAATTTGGAACTCGTTTTGAGACAAGGATCCAAAACTTTTCTTTTCGAGATAAAAAGAAATCACTTAAAATAACTCTTGAATTTTTTAATAGTAAACTAAAATAACTAGATAAAATTATCAAATGGTAAAACAAATCTCAAGGGAAAAGAATCCACCACCCGGGTCTATACAAATAATATTATATATTTCTATTGCAAATTCTCCTCCAACCTATTAAACATAAACATAGATATTAGTAGGCATTCCCCGTGTTTCCATTAATTGGTAATCACGAAGAATCCTCCCTCTAATGTTTTGGTTTAAATAAAATGTAAATAGTAGTAGGCATTCCCCGTATTTCCATTAATTGGTAATCACGGAAAATCCTCCTTCTATTTTTTAGTGTCCAACCTCTATTTTAAGGTTTTTGTTCATTGAGATTCATAAAATGAATACTCTCGGGACGAGAATTAAACAATACGAAATAAAATAAAAATTATTTATATCTTACCCATGGTGGCTTCATCACCCCCTTGAGAAGAGTTTTAAGCTAGCATGTTGATAAAAAAAATGAAACAAGATAATAGAATAAAATTTCATCGATAGAGCAAAAATTACACAAAATATGAAAATGGTACAGAAGTATTCTAAGCTCTCACTCCTCAACTCTTCACTACTCTCTCCTGCAGCTCTAGTTTGCGAATATTTATAGGCATATTGCAGACCCAAATGATCAATGGCATTTAATGGTTTCTATGCTTTTCAACTACCACTATTGAATTGTGTGAAGCATTAAAAGCCTCCAACTACTCTTTCAACAACAAATTATCTCTCTTCCCTTATTTAATATTCCTCTACCCCACTTTCACACTTATTCACACGTACACACACATACATATATATATATAAAGTTATTACATCCTCCCCCACTGATATTTCTTTTTCTTCATTTTCATCCTTCTTGCTTTCTTTTTCTTTTCTTTTGTAAATCAACCCCTGCATGAAATAAAAATATATAAATATTAGGACATTATGCTAGATAAATTACTCTATTTTGTGCACTTATCAGAAAGCCAAGAGATGGTATATCAAATTGGCTAAAGCGATTAAAATTGATTGGGAAACCCTTAAAAAAGAATTCATAGAAAAACATTATCCCATAGGAAAGACCTTAGAAGCACAAGATGTGATCAAAAGATTTAGGGAATTGTTGGGGAACATTTTAATGACGCATGGGAGAGATATAATGAAATCTTGTATAAGTGTCCCCACCATAGGTTTTCTGAACAGGATATAGCTAAGAATTTTTATATGGGACTTGGAAATGCATATAAGACTTTGATAGATGCGTTAACACAATGTCAATTCACCTTGAAGCCAACAAAATAACTTTTAGAGATGTTTGATAATATTAGTGAGAACACAATTCAATATGAATCTAAGTTGAGGTCTAGAGGTGGACATGATAGAAGATCTGAGAAAGCTTATGTCATAGATCATGATGATGTGAGAGATACAATGGCATTGATAAGAAATAAATTAGAAATAATTGACAAGTTTCTTCAGCGAAGTCATTCCCCTCCAAGAGAGATGTTAGAAGTAGAAGTTGAGTATTCTCAAAATGAGTGTTAGGACATAATGCCTACCGATGCCAATGCATCGTGAAACTATTCAAATAATGTTCCTTTCACTAATTCATACACCTCAAATGCTAGAAATCACCCTCTTTTGTCCTATAAATCTTCAAATGTGGAGAACCCACAACCAAGGTTCCAATAAGGACAAGCATCCAATTCACAGCCAAGGTTCATTGAGAGAGACAATAGTCATATAATCTACAGCCGAGGTTCCAACAGAGTCAACAATCATTCGACTCCCAACCAACAATCATGGCTCGAAATTCTCAGTTAAATTACCAACCCAGATAGACATCCAATAATTCCCAAGCTCTCCATCCATTCAATAATACCCAAGTCCTTCAGCCATTCAATAATAATTAGGTTGTGCAACCATATAACTACTAGACCCAGCCTCTAGGAAGCCAAACTCCTCCACTCGATTTCCAGAATAATAGGCTAAACCAGGCCATAATGGATATTCATAACATGCTAGGCGTTCATACTCAATCATTGGCACAACTACACATCTAGGTGGGTAAAATAAGCCGGAAAATTACCGAGTCAGCCGATAACCAACCCAAAGTCGCAACAAGCACTGGAACTTGGATCCTTCACTACTGAACCTCATGAGTCAGTTCAAGAAATCACGACTATGAGAAGTGGAAGGGAAGTGGAGAGTAGGGTTGAGGAGGAACATAAAGAGAGGTTGCAAAGAAGAAAGGAGACCGAACAAGCACAAAGGAAGGAAGCTGAAGAAGCACAGAGAAAGGAGGTTGAAAGTGTTTAGAAGGACCAACCACCAATGGATGACAACGTCGATCAGACATTACTCGATGAGCAAGAAAGGGTAAGTTACGAGAAGGCAACACCATTCCCTCGACGTCTTAGAGAGCCGGCTAAGTACAGAAAACTTAAAGAATCTGATATATTGGAAACATTTCAGCAAACTAAGATCAATTTACCTCTCTTAGATGTTATTGCCCAGATACCACCTTATGCTAAGTTTTTCAAGGACCTCTGCACACAAAAGCGAAAGAGCAGAGCAAAGTGTCCAAAGAAAATACAATTGACTGAACAAGTAAGTTCATTGCTTTTGAGGGATACACCACCTAAGAGGACAGATCCTGGTGTTCTTACTATTCAATGTGTCATCAGTGACTAGGAAATTGGTAGAGCTATTTTTGATCTAGGTGCGAGTATTAACTTGCCTCCTTATTCAATCTACCAACAACTAGGGTTGGGAGAGCTTAGTCCCACTACGGTCGTACTTCAATTTGTTGATCGATCAGTCAAGCAGGCAGGAGGAATTCTAGAGGATGTTATTGTTCAAGTGGGTAAGTTTTACTTCCTAGTATATTTTGTAGTCCTGGATACCAAACCTGTCCCTGACTCAAAGAAACACATCCCGGTGATATTGGGAAGACCATTCTTGGCTACGACAAATACATGTATCAACTGCAGAACCGACGCCATGGATCTGACCTTTGGAAATATAAAGGTATGGATGAATGTGTTCGAAGGGAGTCACCAATTGCTTGAATCAGGGGATTGCTTCCAGATTAATGAGTGTGAGGAGTTTGATGACATCATAGAAGATTTTGTGGCTCAAATTCTGGAAAAAGATGAGCTAGAGTCCTTTATAACTAGAGAATGGCCGGATGAGGAAATTGATGACAGGGATATACAGTTGAAACTATATAATGAAGAGTTTGCTGAAATAGAAACTATTTTATACACTCAACCATGGCGGGAGTCGATTGAGTCATTTCCTATAGTCTTGAGTACGCCACCGATTCCATCTTTAACAACTCTCCTACCTTGGAACTCAAGGAATTGCTTGAAAATTTGAAATATGTCTTCTTAGGACCGGATAAGACTCTTCCTGTGATTATATCGTCAAAACTGACAAAAGAACAGGAATCAAGTCTGATTGAGGTCTTGAGTGAGAACAAACAGTCAATAGGATGGAGCGTTGCTGATTTGAAAGTCATTGATCCCTCGATTTGCATGCATCGCATACATCTTGAGGAGGGTGCAAAACCATCATGGGAAATGCAATGAAGACTGAATCCGAATATGAAAGAGGTGGTAATGAAAGAGGTGATAAAATTGCTAGATGCGGGTATCATATACCCCATCTCTGATAGCACATGGGTGAGTCTGACTCAGGTGGTGGCAAAGAAGTCAGGCATCACAGTAGTACCTAATTCAAAGGGTGAGCTAATTCCTAATTCAAAGTGGCAATTGATCCTACTGATCAGGAGAAAACCACTTTCACTTGTTCGTATGACACATTTGCTTATAGACGGATGCCTTTTGGTTTATGTAATGCACTAGCAACATCCCAAAGGTGTATGATGTCTATCTTCTTTGACATGGTAGAGAAATTTCTTGAAGTGTTCATGGATGACTTCTCAGTTTTTGGGGAAACCTTTGAAAACTGTTTGAAACATCTAGCACTGATACTTAAAAGATGCAAGGAGACGAATTTAATTCTGAGTGGGGAAAAGAGCCATTTCATGGTTTAAGAGGGGATAGTACTGGGCCATATTATATCGAAGCGAGGGATAGAGGTAGACAAAGCAAAAATTGAATTAATTTCGATGTTGCCTCCCCCTATACCTGTTAAACAGATACGTTCTTTTCTGGGCCATGCCGGGTTTTATAAAAGGTTTATTAAAGATTTTAGCAAAATTGCCCGGCCATTATGCAACTTACTAGCTAAGGATGCAACCTTCGTCTTTGATGAAGAGTGTCTTTGATGTCTGTCGGGGTGTGCTAAAAATATGTGTTAAAAATGCACCCTTATGACGACCTAGGTTTTACCTATCACAAGCGCACAAGTCAATTGTAGTATAGAAACGGCTTGTGAAAGGTTATCAATCTCATAAAGACTAAGTCGTATTCTGAATTCTTGTAAAATAATACTCTTAAATTGCTATGAAAATATGGTTTTTGGTTTGTGATTGATTAACTATTTAACTAAGAAAATAAATAAAGATAGATTAAGACAAGAACAATAGAAATAAAATCTAGGGTTTCCATACTCCACCACTATCCACATAATATAATTCTCTTTGCTCAATTGTAAGAGGGCGATCTATAACTATGAATCAGGTTGTACCGCAAATAGCTAAATACGACCCCAAAAAGGATTACCGTCAATTGGATTACGACAACCCATCTCATGACTATACTGACTAGTACATGCCAATTAAATTACTCTAATCTACTTCAAATGCATGAAAATAAACTAAAGCATGTCTATATCAACTCGCTAAGGCATGACCTGTGTCAACCTAGGGTTTTGAGTTTTATTACCACCATTGTTGTAGAAAATCATAATTTATTTACAATAATTATGATTGTGTAAGAAAATATATTCATTTAATCTAAGACAAGAATTAAGAATAAATATAAGATCTTGTGTCAAGAATAAAAACATTCACACATCTACAATCAATCATCACAGTATGGTCACAACTTCCCCTCGTTACAATTGAAAATAAATACAAGAACTACATTACTTGGCTAGGGTTTTGCTAGAAAACCCTAGATACCAAATTAGTTGCTCATGGTGGAAAAAGACTGCATCGTTGATGTAGAATCACCCTCCATGGTCGTCTTCTCCGGATCTCTAGGTCTTTAATGGCTCCTCCTTGGAATGATAGATGAATCTCCAGAAAGTATTCTGAAAATTATGTGTAAAAGAAGTCCCAAAATTATGGGGAGAGAAGTCCCCAAAATTATGTGGAGAGAAGTCCCCCAAAATCTGTGGAGATAAGTACCTTAGATCTGTAACAAAGCTTGGTATTTATAAAGAAAGCCAAGTGAAACCCTAACTTATAGAATATGATTACCCTTTTTCGTAATTTCACACCCAACCAAGAAAAACCCTAATATATGATGTATAATATGTGTATATTACATGTATATATGTGTTGGGGTTGAACTTAAAGTCATCCGGGTCAAAACGGATCAATCCGAGTCAAAATAGGATTTTGGCCCGAATCTGAAATTTCCAGCTTTTTCTGCAGGACACCTCTCACTCTTTTGATCATATATACATCTACATATATTGGATGTAGGTATGTAATATATCATTGGAAATCCGAGTTCGAGAGCTTGATGATAGGCTCAAGAATCACCCCATTTGGACATTCTTTGACCGAGATATAACTATACGAAGTTGACTGAAAAATTGTGTTGAAAACACTGTTCATGCCACAGCTACGCTCCAAGCGTAGGTAGCTACACTTCAAGCGTAAAAATAGCACTTTCTAGCCACTTTTAGCTACTGGAAGCATTGGGCATGCGTAGCGAAATCCCCGAAACCAACTTTTCTTGATAATTGCTCCGTTTGAACCCCCTCAACTCCCTCGGTATGATTCTTGAAATTATGGCTCCGAAAAATGACGTTTTCACCCTCCGGAAAATATTTTTCTCTTGAAAACACCTCTTTTGCTCTCTCTTTTAGATAGACACAAACACTTCTCTAGTTAATTCACCAAAGTTAGCTCGTAATCTTCATTAAGCTTCTGAAACACACTTAAACACACAAACAACATAAAATACCAAATAACGGAATGTAAGGACATATCTAATGCAAGATAGGGGCCTAAAATGGACAATATTGAGCATCTATCAGTCTTCACGCTTTTGAGGAGTTGCGTACTCTACTATCCATAACCCCAATTATTAGTCTGCCAGACTGGTCTCTGTCGTTTGAGCTCATGTGTGACGCTTCTGATTATGCTATTGGAGTGGTGTTAGGACTGAGAAAGGACAAGCTGCCGTATGTTGTTTACTATGCCAGTAAGACTCTGAATGATGCTCAGATGAATTACACAACAAACGAGAAGGAGTTGCTAGCAGTTGTTTTCGCCTTGGATAAATTTAGATCATATCTATTGGGCACCAATGTTGTTGTTTATTCGGATCATGCCACATTGAGGCATTTGCTGACTAAAAAGGACTCTAAACACATACTAATTCGATGGTTTTTTTTTTGTTGTAAGAATTCGATTTAGAAATTAAAGACAAGAAGGGTTCAGAGAATGTAGTTGATCATTTGTCTAGGATCAGTATTGAATCTACAAAGAAAACTACTCCTCTTAAGGATTCGTTCCCAGATGAACATATGTTCAATGTGGCTATCGTGGAACAGATACCGTGGTATGTTGACATTGTCAATTATAAAGCCACAGGTAGAATTCCAAAAGGATGGTCTAAAAATGAGAAAGACCGATTATTCAGTCAGGTCAATTTTATACCTTGGATAATCCGCGATTGTACAAGTATTGCTCGGATCAGATTATTCAAAAATGTGTCACAGAAAGTGAGGTGTAGAGCATATTGACATTTCTTCACATGGTAGAGTGTGGAGGACATTTCGGAGCTCAGAAAATAGCCCATAAGGTGTTGCAGAGCGGGTTTTACTGGCCTACCATATTCAAATATGCTTTTGAGTATTATTAAGCGTGTTTGCGATGCCAGAAGTTGGGATCTATATCTCGACGCGATATGATGCCTCTAACCCCTATTTTAGTTGTGGAAATGTTTGATGTATGGGGAATTGATTTTATGGGACCGTTTCCAAAAGTGGATAAGAAGGAGTACATACTTGTGATGGTTGATTATGTTTTGAAATAGGTAGAAGCGATAGCTATCATACATGCTGATCATGAGGTAGTAGAGGAATTTATGAAATTGAACATTTTCGCAAGATTTGGTGTGCCACGGGTGATAATAAGTGACGGTGGAAAACACTTTGATAACTGTTTTCTCGATGGTCTATGTCAGAAGTACGGTGTCAATCATAGGATTGGTACACCATATCACCCCCAGTCAAAGTGGAGGATTCAAAAAGGGAAATCAAGAATATCTTGGAGAAAATAGTGCATCCGGATCTAAGAGATTGGCCTCAAAGGTTAAATGATGCATTGTGGGCTTATGGGACAACGTATAAGACGCCGATTGGTATGACACCGTACCGTCTCATTTATGGTAAGGCATGTCATCTCCCTATTGAGTTAGAGCATCGATCATATTATGCAGTTCGAAGGTTGAACTTTAATATAAAGAAGTCCGGTGCTCATCGGAAACTCCTACTTCAAGAGCTTGAGGAGTTGAGAAACAATTCTTACGAGAATTATCGAATTTACAAGGTTCGGACGAAAGCTTTTCATGACAAACATATTCGAAAGAAAGTCTTTGAGCAAGGCCAGAAATTTTGGCTGTTTAATTTGAGACTAAAGTTGTTTCCTAGTAAGCTTCAGTCAAGATGGGATAGACCGTACAAGATTATGAAGGTTTTCTCCCATGGAGCAGTAGAGTTTGATGAGCCAGACACCATAAAGAAGTTCGTTGTGAATGGTCAGAGATTGAAGCATTATATTGATGTCCAGCCAGTTGAGTGTGTTGTGGAGATGATGGATTTGATTGATCCGACACACGAGCTAGACGAGCTTGAGCCCGATTACTAAAAGTTGGCAATGTTGTGCCAACGACGTTCAACATTGGTACTAGGTGATTAAGAATAGCTTTTGATCCTAGTTTGTACTAGTAGAATGTAGTTTATAGTGATTTTTGTAAAATTGAGTCGTACGATCGAGTCGTAGAACTGTCGTCATCTCGAGAAATGTAGTTTCATCCGAAGTGAAGGTCAATTTAGTAAAGAAGGGACAAGGTGAATGCATGTGGAGAGTGTGATAGCATTAATGCAAAAATACCGAACAAAAATTGAGGTTAGGGAAATTTAGGCCTGGTGGCCTACACTTTAAGTGTAGGCTAAGCTACGCTCTAAGCGTAGCGATGGGTTTGTTATAAAACAGACCTGAGACTGTTCATTTTTCAAATTCTCATTTTTCCCTCGTTTCTCCACCATTTGACCCGAGGTTTGTTTATACCAATTACTCGTCCTATTTCTCATCATTCCTTGATGGTGGATCGTCAAATTAGAGTGTGATTCGTCCGGATTCTCGTGAAGAACTCGAAAAGTCTAAGAAACTCAATTTTGGGAAATTCATTGTTTCGCTCCATTCGGTGAGTTTTGTTCCATTATTTTGCTTTTGATTGACTATTATAATTATTATGAACTAGTATTAACTAACGAGTCCGATCAAAATCATGTTTTGATCCAATTTCAAAAAGATGATATTATCAACTTCAGATACGGATTGAATATCAAATTTTTGAGATGAGAGCTTGTTTAAACATCATATTAGATCCATTTAGATATAGTTTGGAGTTTGATTCAGTATCCGGGACATTATCACTTATTTTTCAAAAATCTCGTATTATAGGTATGGCACGAACCAAGGGCACGGCGAGACGGGTGGCTCATGCTACCGTTCCGGTAGATCCACTAGAGAGACAGAGGTCGAGGTCACCACCTCCGGCTCCTTCACAGGGTTTGCATTGGAGTACTCATGCCTCGAGACCCCGATATGTCGATACGTCGTCTTCTTCGTTATCTGAGGTCGATAAGCCTGTGGCGTCTACACAGGGCCGTCAGATGGACTTTCCATATGGGCGATTAACTATTGTACCATATTTTTCACGAGTACCATCTCTACCCCATGTGCCTGAGCCACAGGCTAAGCCGATGGATGATGATGTTGACAGTGATCATGGTGCTTAGGATGAGGAGCATATAGATTAGGCTGAGCAGGATGTGGAGTTTCCTAAGCCACTAATGGAGGGTGATCTAGGCATGTTGATTACTTATCAAAAAGTGCCTCCGACAGTCACTGCTGACAAGTTGATAGGACAAACGATCCGGAAGAAGTATAATCAGGAGCGCACTTATTTAGTGGTAGTATTTGAGGGATTACAGTCAGTCCCCACATGGACCATAGGCCATCTAAGGGCTCGTCACTTGTTACCAATTCTTATTTTGACCACTCCATATATCTGTGAGGACATGATTAGTGAGTTTTGGCTCCATATGTGGCATTATAGTAGAGGGATGCGATTACAGACTGTGGTCAGGGGGACTGAGTTTGAGATTACACCCCAAACCATTGTTGATGCTTGGGGGATTCCTAATGAGTGTCTGCCAGAGTTGGCTGCTGAATTCCCACCTATGCCAGAGGTACTCCCACCTCTTACAAACTTGGTCACATTACAGACTAAGGGGAGTGGGTTGATCATAAGAGGAATGGCACGAAGAAGTCGAACTATCACCCGATGTTATGGTTTTGGGACGTGATAGTTCGTTCTCAGATTTTTCCCCATAGCCATGTTGTTATGTGTTATGCGTCCTTTCCGGCTCTGCACTTCACTTTTGAGTTCGAGAGGTGGATTTTTATTCCACAGATTTTATGGCAAGGTTTGTTTTAGCATTACATTCATTTGCGCAGAGCGATCAAGGTGGGGTAGTGTGGATTTCAGAAACGATTTCCGTGTTTGGTGATGAAGTTGATATTTGATGCTGGGATTAAGATAGAGACAAGCGAGCCGAATATGCACCGGAATGTTGCCCTATATTCTGCTGGGATGTGGTCACATAGTTGGAGCACACTGCATGAAGCAACGGTATTGGTTCAGAGGCCGAGGTTTGGTCTCTTATCAGATCAGGATGTACATGCCGAGGCACAGGATCATGATGCACAGGCCCAGGATGGCCATGCTCAGGTGGAGGATGGTGTTGAGATGCAACATATCCCAGTTGAGAAGGAGGTTGTCATGCCACAGGCCCCTGCAGGTGGTACTGTTACGTTGTCTCAGGCCTAGTTCGATGCTATCATGGCACAGATGCAGGGGTTGGAGCATACGCTCACTGAGGAGAGACGAGCCCGTAGGCGTGACTGATGAGACTAGAATAGTTGGTATTATGGGCGTTAATATACCTCTTATTAGTCTCTTTATTCTATTAATTTGGTATTCTTATGGAAGTTGCGTGTTAAGTGTGTTTTCAGGAATTAATGCAAAAATGTGTTAATTCGGGGTTCTTAGCAAGTATGCGGAATTTGGAGCAACACTTAGAAGATATTTGCACTCGAAAATCAGCAAAGTACAAGTCAATGAAGCAAGTTACAAGTGGCGGAAGCATAAAATTCGCAGATTAAATAAATATTAAAATTCAAGAGCAACCAATCAATCGGTGAGGCTTTTTGATCATTCAGAATACACCGTCTTGGAATCTGTACGAACATATACTACATAATTTTGACATTGTGTTTAAGTATATAGCGGGGCAGAATCGTCCATTCAACGCCATTTCTTAGCCCTTAATTTTTCTTGGAGTGCAAGCAAGGAACATACCATATCTGTACCAACTTTTGTTTATAAATACGGGTAGAAGTCATGAAGAAAAGATATTTCTAACATCTTAAAAATATCTTTGTATTATCTCAAGAACGTATC
This sequence comes from Cornus suecica, assembly GCA_963922005.1. Lineage (NCBI taxonomy): Eukaryota > Viridiplantae > Streptophyta > Magnoliopsida > Cornales > Cornaceae > Cornus > Cornus suecica. The sequence continues at coordinate 19,699,375 of OY998244.1, forward strand.
ATTGTTCATAAAAAACCTCTCTCAAAGAAAGAGGTTCTCTTCCTCAATAACTCAAGAACCAACCATCTAATCATGAAGACGGTGGCTTCATCACAATGGAGTCTCCCATTTCCATGAGTGGCTAGTCGGTATCTAGGGTTTCCAATGAAACCCTAGCTGAGTAATGTAGTCTTTTATTTATTTTTATAGCAAATAGGGGAATCTGTTGAAGGGCACTTATATGATGATTATGTAGTGAGAGAACGAACAAGACCACCTAAATAAGATTTATTTATTAATTCTTTACTTAAGGTGAGACTGAATTAATGATTTATCTTGAACAACTGTGTTTTATCAACGAGGCAAGAAATTCCGTGATTTAATAACGATTTCTACATAATGGTAGTTATTTGGCATGATAAAATCTTAGGTTTACACAATCCATGCCTAGAGAAGATGATTGTTAGCGTTTTTTTTAATTTCATGTTTTAGGAGTAGTTGTAGTATAGATGCATACAACAGTCATACCAATCGAAGATGGATAGTAGCGAATATGGACCGATTGCACACTTTTTGGGACTAGGCAACTGCTTGTAGCGTTACTAGTCTGATTTATATGAGTTATACCGCCCTCTTGTAATAATATAATTAAAGGACTATGTTATAAGGCTAGTGGTGGACTTGAAATTTAACCCTAGACTTGTTTATCTTGAGTGAAACCAAAAATATTTATCTTTATTTTATTTTATGTTTAATAGTTTAATACAATAAACCAATTAAACAACTTTTATAAATATAATTCAATTTGCTACTTTATAATTATTTGAAATACGACTTTGATCTCTGTGGTTTGATACCCTCTCTACCCAACTATACTATATACTACTCGCGTACTTGCGACTGAGAGGTTAAAACTAGATTGTGCTAATTCCTTATTTTTAACACTATTATTTTCACATGTCTGGAACCGATCACAAGTTTTTGGTGTCATTGCCGGGGATCAAACGGATATTTTAGATTGTTATATTGCAGTTCTTTGAATTATTGTTTCAATTTTTAATTTTTCGCATTTTCTTTTGCTGATACAGCTTCTATTGAAACTGCAAATTTTCCAGAAAATTCATGGACTCGAGTCTCCAATCGATCGGCTTCTTCAGTGATCGATTCATAAGTACTAAGGATCGATCAAAGAACTCTTCGATCATTCGGTATTATCTCTGATCGATCGATTGTCTTTCTGATTCTTCGAAATACTGTTTTTCGTACAAAAAATTAAAAACAGGACAAATACATTGAACCATATCTCAACAGTATCAGAAAAAATATATAAATATAAATCTTTTCTATATTTGCAGATTTACATACCTAAACATCTTATTTTCAAAAAAAGAAAAAAAATCAAAATAAAATCAAAATAAAATATTTTCCAAAATAAAATATATATTTTGATTTTGATTAGATTTACTTACCCTTATATTCTATTAACATAAATAATAATAATAATAATAATAATTTTATTATATATATTATATATACATACATATATATTGATATATAAAATAAATAATTAATAAAATAAATAAATAAATAATATTTATTTAAATAGATAAAACTAAATAATAAATAATAATATTTTTCATTTTAATTCCTTATTCAATTATTGCAATTCAGTACTTATTATTTGATATTATTATTGATTGCTTATGCTTAGACGTTGTTCAATTAATAGTCCCCTTGTGACTTTTGATCCTGAAATTGACCGAACGTACCGAATAATTAAAAGAAATAATTTAATAAATGATATAAATAATTTAAACATGGTTGAAAACGTAGTCGCGACATCGGCCGTACTTTTTAAAGATTTCTATACACCTCAGGACTATATGTCACCTTTAGAAATCTCCCTACCTGATGGAGCGGAAAACTTCGAAATAAAGCCAACAATAATTAATATGTTATCTAAATTTCATGGAAATCCTCATGAAGACCCGTATCAACATATAAATCAATTTTTAGAGGTCTTTTTTACCATACGTATGAGAGGACAAATTGATGATGAATTTAAAACTCGATTAGTGTCTTACTCCCTAAAAGATAAAGCTAAAGTATGGTACGGAACTATACCAACCGATACTAAAACTGATTGAAAGAAATTTCAAAAAGAATTTTTGCATAAATTCTTCCTTATGGGAAAAACTCATGAAACTAGACGAACGATTCTAATGTTTACACAATTACCTGGTGAGCAATTTTATGAAACTTGGAAACAATTTAACGAAATATTACGAAAATGCCCTCACCATGGACTCCCAACACATGAGTTAGCCCGTAGTTTCTATATAGGACTAGGAGAGGGACATAAAAATACAGTTGACGCAGCTTGCGAAGGTACCTTTACATTGAAACCTATAGAATTTCTATGGAATCTTTTCAAGAATCTCAGTGAATATTCTCGTCAAAATATGTCGGACATTAGAGCACCACGAACTATCATTTCTAATCCTAAAAGAATCAATAGTACATTTGAAATCAGTCAAATAAACGAAGTAACCTAAAAAATAGATGAGTTAAATAAAAAGTTTGATCTATTATTGAGAAATACTCAATCTAATAATATCCAAGAAGTCTGTTCATTGTACGTTAATCCTTTGCACTTTACTAATAGTTGTGCTTATACAAAACAAGAGTCAGAGTTTATCACTTAGGTTGTTAATGCTACTTTCACCAACCCGAATAACGATCCATTTTCAAATACCTATAATCCCGGTTGGCAAAACCAGCATAACTTCTCGTACAAGACTCAAAATAATACCTTTAACCAAAGTCCTAATCAACCATGTAACCAATTCCGCCCATTTAACCAAAACCCTACACAACAACTAAATCAATTCCGACCATTTAATCAAAATCATAACCAACAACCTTTTAGAAATCCAAACAATACGCAACCTATGAGGTCACCTAGTTTCGAACAAGAAATCAGGAGTGTCCTAAACAAATTCAAAAATGTTACCCAACTCCTACATACACATTCCCAATCTATTTCTAAACTAGAGACCCAAATTGGGCAAATAGCTAATCCTATGAATAAAATGGAATAAGGAAAACTGCCAAGTTAGCCGTTAATAAACCATAAAAGGGCAACATATGATAGAGCATGTCATTCCTGTAGGAGAACCAACCATTGAAACTATTCAAACAATAACCACTCTTAGAAGTGGAAAGGTCATAGACAATAAGGCTAAAGAGCAATTTGAGGAATGAGTGAAGAAATAAAATATTAATGAAGAAACAAATAAAGAAAAATAAAAAGAACCTATGTTTGAGGAATTAATCTCTAATGTAAAAGAACCTATTAAAGAAACACAGAACAATTCCACACCACTTAAAGAAACAGGAGAACTAAGCTATGAACCAAAAGCACATTTTCCACAATGCTTAAAAGATCATGTTCCGTATGGTAAACAAGGAGAAAAGATTCAAGAAATGTTCGAAACTTTCCAACAAGTGAAAATCAATCTTCCTCTTCTTGATGCTACTAAACAAGTTCCCAGCTATGCTAAATTCCTAAAAGATCTATGTACACAAAAAAGGAAGAATCGAACTCACAATACTAAGAAAATAGTATTGACCAATCATGTGAGTTCAATAATATCAAACACCACTCCTCCAAAATATAAAGACCCTGGAGCCCCAACTATTTCCTGTGTAATTGGAGATCAAGAAATTGGGAAAGCTCTTCTTGATTTAGGAGCTAGTGTTAATCTACTACCATATTCTGTTTATCAGCAACTAGGCTTAGGAGAATTAACTCCCACACCTGTCATTCTACAACTTGTTGATAGATTAACCAAAGCACCTAAAGGAATTGTAGAAGATGTTATTGTTCAAATTGATAAATTCTACTTTTCTGTGAATTTTGTTGTTCTAGACACCAAACCGGTGTACGACCCTAATAAGCAAATACCCGTAATCCTAGGAAGACCTTTTTTAGCAACTGCTAATGCATCTATTAACTGTAGAACTGGGGTTATGGATCTATCCTTTGGAAATATGAAAATGAGGAATAATGTTTCGTGATCAACACATTTACTAAACCATTACCAAAGCTAATACTTCAACCAGTAAAGAGACCTCCTGAAAAATGCTTAGCAAATTCACTAGACACGCTAGAGGACAGACAACTGCCAAAAGATGGCAAGACAACAAATACTCTGAGATCTGACTCTTTAAGCAATTCGAAATCAACACATCGTTGAGTTAGAAAAAATGAATAGAAATGATGTGATGAAACCCGAACCTACTTTACCAAAATTGCATCCACAACCTACAAAAGACAATTATCTTACATATCATCCCTTAAAATATGAATGCGTTTTCTTTGAGGATGAATATTCCGAATTAGCAATCGAGAAATTTATAGTAGAGCTTAAGAAACGAAGATTAGAAAATATTTTACATCATGTTTCATTTGTGGCTTATCCCAATTTAGTTCGGGATTTTTATCAAAATATATACTTAAAAGATCCTGAGATGAATAAAATATTACATACTATAGTGCAGGGGCACGAGATAGAAATACCCCCTAGCACTATCGCAAGAGCATGGTGAATTCCCAATAAAATATCCTCGGATTTAGAAAATGCTTTCCGAAAAATAATCACTCCCAGTCCTACAACTCTTAATATGACTACAAGAAAATGTGGAGATGATAATATTAAATTAAGCATGGGTGCTATTACAAAAACTAGAATTAAACTTGAACTATGGTTCTTAGATGCGATTATTTCAAGATAAGTTTTTCTAAAATTTGGTAATATACGAGGGCAATCACTTATCAAAATGCTTTTTTTTTTACAGGGGATATTGGATTTCAATGCCCAAGATAATTTAAGATCATATGGAAACATTTTGGGAAGCTGTAATAGATTGTGAAATTCCTTTCGATAAGAAATGAAAATTTCCTTTTCCTTTCATAGTTCAAGCTATGATAAGAGATCAGTTAGAACGGAAATTCGAAATTCCATCAAAGACTGGCATTTTTGTTAGTAAAGACTATAACCATTGGAAATTTTTCAATACCCTAAGTTATGAAGAAATGGGCCGATGGTGGGAATTTCAATTAAAACTAATTAAACAAAATAAGAATCATATTAAGGAAAACAAATTAAAAGTCTGGCGTACTAACATATCTATCAATATGATAGATGTCATGGATGAGCCCGGTTAGCTACATTAAAGTTGTCATTCCATCGACAATAAACAATGGTCTTGGTTTAAAAGTTACGTAAGATTTTAACCGAATGTATTAATTAAGATTTTAAGTATGCTTTATTTTATTTATTTAACTTAAAATTTTGAAAAATTATAAAAGTTTATTTCACTGATTGATCTAAGATGTTCTCGATCGATCGAGGTAGGTAGTTAGCGATAATTAAATGTTCATATTAATTAGGTTATTACAGAAATTCAATTTATATAGAATAATCACCTCATTCAAAGAAAAAAAAATACTAGCCAAATATGAGCCGTTCATCATAGACTCCATTTTGATGACTCAAATTTACCCTAACCAAGATGGATTGCTTCGCTATCGAAGTATGGCGGAGTTGATTTATAAGTTTCACATGGGCTATTGGGTGTCACATCCGGATTTGATTATTGAAAATATACGTTTGCATATGAAGATGAAAGTAGAAACAGAGGACCCATTTATTAATGATTGGAAGCTCCCCTATCCTTTTCTTATTAGCAAAATCCTTAAAAGTGAGTTAGGAAGGGACATGTCAGACAAGGAAGATGAATGTGAAACATTTACCAAATAGTATGGTTCGAGGTCCTTTGGGATTGAGTTAGATGAGGGAATGCGTACTAAATGGAAGGAGGAGTGAGAGAGTAAGAAATAATTTTATTGCTAGGGATGGAATTAGTTTATTTTTATCTTTTCATTATTTCAAGTTCTAGGATTATGTTGTTTTATTTTCATGCAATTTCAATTATATGTAGGCCTTTGGCCAAGTTATTTTTAATTTTCTGTCATTTAATGAAAATTCTATTCTTTTATAGTCTTTGTCTAAATGCAATACATATACTATGATCTTGTTTTAGTCCTAATTAGAATGCAAATTATGGTACACACTAAGTTTGGGGGAGATTTCGTTACCATTTGGAAATCTTGCTCAAATCAGTGGTAATAAAAATCCCTATGTTTTTATGATGATTATAACCATGAGGACATGGTTCAATTCAAGTTTAGGGGGGTGGAATAGTATATACATGGATATAAGGAATACAAAATTTGTAAAGTATTTTTTTTAAGAATAAAAAAATACTGCAGTAGGCTACTGGAGGCCACTGTTGAAAACGTAAAAAACATGGCTCGATCGACTGAATCATGTTACGATCGTTCGAAAAAAAATTAAAAAATTAAAAAATAATATTTATTTATTTATTTTATATTTACATAATTATATATTGATCTATGTAAAATATATATTTATTATAGTATATTCTAAAAATTAACTTAAGTTATATTTACTTTGATTTTAATATATTCTTGATTAAGTTTGTGAATTTATTAGGACATGAGACTAATTTAGAAAATAGATGTCTGTGATTATTTTCTGCTTTTCTGAATAATAGTTAAATTAGAAAAGTGGAAAGATATGGTTCTCCATAGGTGAATAAATTTGGTGAAATTGAAAATACAAAAAACAGTCTTGACCTATAAACATATGCACATAATCTCTATAGTTTCATTTATGAGCATATAAGGTATTATCTTGAAAAAATATATATATTGAGGAAAAAAAAGAAATTTATAGAAGTGCGTAAACATTCTCCTCAATCCTCAAATCAAATATAAAAATGTGGAGAATGTCGTACATAAAAGAAAAGATAGAGTGGAAAAAGCAAAGAGGGGAAGAAAGCTTTCTCTAAGTAAAGAAAGAAAAACTATATATATGTGAGGAAAAAGTAAAAAGAAAGAGGAAAACCCTCTTCAAAATAGAAAAAATATATAGAGAAATACTATAAATGAGAGTAAATGTGCTATAGAGAAAGTTCACAAAACACGGAAAACTATTGGCTCTAAAAGTAAAGATTAACTAAGTTTAGTCACTAGTGGAGACCATTCTTGACTCTAATCTAAGATATTTATTGTTTTGTAAAAGTAGAATTTGTTTGCTTACATTTATTTTATAGATTATATCATCTCCTAGTCAATAAACAAGTTTATTCATGAATATGTGCTAATTAAATATTATAAAAAAGTTGTGGGTAGTTTATTTAACCATCACGAGACTTCACTCGTCCACCAGGATTTTCCTAGGAGTTTAAAAGGTTTGTTACATGCGCTAAGTGTAATCGTCTTCCCTCACGAAAGAAAGGGGTTAGTTTTTATTTATTATTATTTTTTTTACTCTTCATGATTTCTTTGATTCTTTATTGCTAAGGGACTAGCAATGTTAAAGTTTGGGGGCTTGATGAGACCAGAATAGTTGGTATTCTGGGCATTAATATACCTCTTGTTAGTCTTTTTATTCTATTAATTTGGTATTCTTATGGAAGTTGCGTGTTAAGTGTGTTTTCAGGGCCTTAATGCAAAAGTGTGTTAATTCGGGGTTCTTAGCAAGTATGCGGAATTCGGAGCAACACTTATAAGATATTTGCACTCGAAAATTAGCAAAGTATAAGTCAGTGAAGGAAGGTACAAGTGGCAGAAGCATAAAATTTGCGCATTAAATAAATATTAAAATTTAGGAGCCACCGATCAATCGGTGAGGCTTTTCGATCGTTCGGAATACACCGTCTTGGAATTTGTACGAACATATACTGCAAAATTCTGACTTTGTGAACAAGTATATAGCGGGACAGAACCGTCCATTCAACGTCATTTCTTAGCCCTTACGTTTCTCTTGGAGTGCAAGCAAGGAACATACCATATCTGCACCAACTTTTGTTTATAAATACGGGTAGAAGTCATGAAGAAAAGATATCTCTGACATCTTGAAAATATCTTTGTATTATCTCAAGAATGTATCATTGTTCATAAAAAACGTCTCTCAAAGAGAGAGGTTCTCTTCCTCAATAACTCAAGAACCAACCATCTAATCATGAAGATGGTGGCTTCATCAATAATGGAGTCTCCCATTTCCATGAGCGGCTAGTCGATATCTAGCGTTTCCAACGAAACCCTAGCCGAGTAATGTAGTCTTTTATTTATTTTTATTATAAATAGGGGAATCTGTTGAAAGGCACTCATATGATGATTATGTAGTGAGAGACGAACAAGACCACCTAAATAAGATTTATTTATTAATTATTTACTTAAGGTTAGACTGAATTAATGATTTATCTTGAACAACTGTGTTTTATCAATGGGGTAAAAAATTCTGTGATTTAATAACGGTTTCTACATAATGGTACTTATTTGGCATGATAAAGTCTTAGGTTTACACAATCCATGCCTAGAGAAGATAATTGTTAGCGTACTTTTTAATTTCATGTTTTAGGAGCAGTTGTAGTATAGATGCATGCAACAGTCATACTAATTGAAGAAGGATTATAGCGAATACAGACCGATTGCATCCTTTTTGGGACTAGGCAACTGCTTGTGGTGTTACTAGTCTGATTCATATGAGCTGTACCGCCCTCTTGCAATAATATAATTAAAGGACTATGTTATAAGGCTAGTGGTGGAGTTGGAATTCAACCCTAAACTTGTTTATCTTGAGTGAAACCAAAAACATTTATCTTTATTTTATTTTATGTTTAGTAGTTTAATACAACAAACCAATCAAACAACTTTTATAAAGATAATTCAATTTGCTACTTTATAATTATTTTAAATACGACTTTGATCTCTATGGTTCAATACCCTCTCTACCCAACTATACTATATACTACTCACGCATTTGCGACTGGGAGGTTAAAACTATATCGTGCTAATTCCTTAATTTTAGCACTATTATTTTCACACGTCTGGAACCGATCAGTGACCATATGCAGTTGTTCCATATGATTGATGGTATGCAGCAGCACATGGGCATACAACTACCACCATGACCACCACCCTCAGATGACGAGGTGTAGTCTAGTCTTAGTCTAGAGTTTTGTTTTCATTTTTGTTTAGGATTTTTGTTTCATTCTAGTTGTTCCACATTAGGGATGAATCGTAGAGCAGATAGTCAATGATAGGTGCTTTATCTTACCACTTTTATGATTGTTCTCTAAATGTTTTTGGTATTTTAGTTATTATAAAATGTCATCTTTTGTGATTAGTTTTATTGAGTTATTCATGTCCCGAGATTTGTATGCGTATATTAAGTATGTTGAGTTTGTTCAAGCTTTTAAACCACACTATGAGGACATGTGTAGGTATAAGTTTGGGGGTGTGTGTGTTCATCACATGTATATGAATTAATCACGGAAGTGTGTCTTTGGAATATATATATATATATATTTTTTTGGGCCAAACCTTCGCTCCAAGTGTAGGGTTTCACGAGGTGATTTTTTGAAATTTCAAATTTTGACCCGTTTACGGGGTGTTTTGGCCTGAGTTGTATCTGTACTAGTACTAAGACTTAGTATAGGGTATTTTTAGGATTTTTTAGGTTTTAGAGCAATCCTAGTCCAACGAGGAAGTGGAATGGAAATACAAGTTAGAGTTGGATCATGAGTTGTTTCCACTTTCCCATTCAAATAAGGGTTCCAAATCCTTTTCCACTTTGCTTCTAAGACATCCTTCTATAAATATACCCATAAAGAAGACACAATTCACAATTCATAAGAGTTGAGCAATACGACTAGATTCTCTTATTCTATTCTTTCTTTTTCTTCTTTCTATCCCGGGGGTGTGAGTATAGATATTGATCATGAGATATATTCTGACCCAGAGGAGTTCATAAAGGATGAAGAACCGTATGTAGATACGAAGAGTTCGAATGAAGGAGCAACAAGCCGGAAGGGAAAAAGAACCATACCGACTTCATTTCTGAAGTGCAGATTGCAATTTGAAGTAGAGTTTCATCCGGAGAGGATGAGCCGAATATTGACTAGACCCGGGAGGAGAATCCTTAGGGAATGAGGATTGCAAAGTTTAGAGCACCCGGCGGGAGAAAAGGTGTATCCGGGCTTGGTTCGAAGATTCTATGAAAACATGAAGATTTCGGGACCGACAGGATTTTAGGTTATGACGGCTAAAGTGGATAAGTGGAGTGCTCCTATAGTGATAGGAAAGAGAAGTATTGTCGATGCATGGAATATACCAATTGGTTGTTTAGCACACTTGGAAGGCAAACTAAATGAGTACCCTCTGGTATGGCTATAGAAGGATGAGGAGATGGTTAGGGAGTTGTGTGCCATGTCAGATCCAGGAGATAAGACTTGTGAAAATTGGTGGTTGAGATCGGATCTGCTATATTTGGATTGTGTCATTGCGGCTCAAATTCGACCAAATACTTGGACCAGTGTGAGGGAACACACGATACTTAGAACGTTTTATGCCTTAACTCATGGGTATAGGGTGTGTATTCTGACATTGATAATAGACAAGATGTCGATTGCCCGAGCAATTGTAAGTATAGAGTGGGCTGGTGCAGATGAATTTGAACATTATCTTCCATACCTATTTCTGTTATTGAAGATCATTGCAGAATAATTGGGTGATAGGATAGAGGAGATGGGTGAGATGCGGTGGACGTTTATAAAGATATATCCAGAGGAGGACTTTGCTAATTTGAAAGAGACAGCGGACTACCGGATATGGTTAAAGAGAGCCATGGCTAGTGATGAAGAAATTAAGGAGGATGGATCCTAAGTAGGGCTAGGGTTTTGATTTCTTTTGTTTTGTTTTACTTTGCTTTGATGTTTTCTTTTATAGACGGTAGACCCTTAAAGCCACGTCTTTAGATTTGTTTTATTCATAGGATTGTAGGCCCTTAAGGCCAAATCGTTAAAAAAAAAATCAATAAAAATCCAAAAAGAGAATTTCTAATTCCTTGAAAAATTTGTGTAAATTTCTAGATATTTTTTAACTTATTTTCCCTTGCTATGATTTTGGGTATGTGTGTTTTGTACTGTATATCTACAGGTAATTCAAATGAAGTTTAGGGGAAGAGGTTGAGCACTTCATTGTGGTTGTTCAGAATCGCTCTTCAAGGGTAACTATGTCCATTCTCTGATATTATTTTTGACCATGAGGACATGATCTCATTTAAGTTTGAGGGTGAGGGTATATAGTTACAAAGAATGAAATTTTTTAAAAAAATGTTTTTTAAATTTTTTAAGAAGTTTTCTTTGTTTTCACGCATAAGTGTTTTGCATTACAAATTGATTGAGATTATGTGTATGATGTATGAGTAGTATGTGTGTGATGTTCCCACTCATGAGAGTAATGATTAGATCGAATTAGTAAAGTGATGTGGTCTACATGGGTGAGTGATTAGTGAAATTGAAACTGAAAAGGACGACCTTGACCTATAAGCACATGCACACATTCACTATGGAAAAAATAGTTAATCTTTGACTATGTAGATGAAAACAATTTTGTCATAATAAAATGGGAGATGGGGGTGTTGTTAAGATGGATGGACTAAATTGAAAATTTATTTTGAGAAACTATGATGCAACAAGTGGTTCTTCAATCTGAGTAACCGGGTCTTTGTATCACAAATATCATTGTTCGCGTTTAAAGGGGAGAAAAATAATGAGCATAAATCCCATGGAAGAAGCTCGGGCCCAGTTGGTCGGGACTAAAAATTCTCGTTGGAAAGTCCAAAGCTTAGAAAAATAAAAAGGGATAAATGTGGAAAATAGGAGTGTTGTTTTTCAGTTCTTAAAAGGCAAAATTTGATCAATGATGTAGGAGAAGAAAGATTGAAATACCATAGGTGGATGTTCAAAAACACGGAGGGTTGTCCGGATTGGGAGTAGAGATTAACGAAGTTATTTACTTTAGTGGGGACCATTTATGATACGAAGCTCGAGATAGTTATTATTCGATAGTGAGTGGGAATATTTGCATTCATATTGTCTTCTGCATTGTATCATGATTTAATTGACTTGTGTGTGAACTCATGAATGTGTGATTACAGAAAACTGAGATGTTTGTAGGTACCATCAATGGAAACCTTCACGAGACTTCACTCATCAACTAGGGGTAACCTAAGGGTTTAAAAGGCTTGTTACACGTGCTAAGTGTAATCGTCGACCCTCACGAAAGTAAGGGATTAGGTTTGATTAGATAGGTTAGGAAGAAATAAAAATCATCACAAGGTAGGTTTTCCTGAGTTCATTGCTAAGGGAATACAAATATATAAGTTTGGGGGTGTGATAAGCGCTCAATATTTTCTATTTTAAGCCCCTATCTTGCTTTTGTTACGTCTATACATTCCATTATTTGGTATTTTTATGTCGTTTGTGTTTAAGCATATTTCAGTAGCTTAATGAACAAACAGAGTTAACTTTAGTGAATTAATCAAGTTCATGTTCGTTTCTATCCAAGAAGAGAGTTAAAGAGGTGTTTTCGAGCAAAACTATCTCCCGGAGGGCAAAAACGTCATTTTCCAAAGCCGTCTCTTCAAGCAAAAAGTATCGCAGGTTCAAGATGGTCATTCTGGATTAGTTGCGGAGAAAAGTGGTTTTCACCAAAATCCCTACGCTTGATCTTAAGCTTTTAGACTCAAAAAGTTGCTAGAAATTGCAAAATTACGCTTCATCCTACGCTTGGAGCGTAGCTGCGGAAAGTTTGGAGATTTTTTGCGGGGTTTTGCCTATTTAGTCCTTGTTTTAAGTCCACGTTACATTTGCGACTTCAGACCTCTACATATATGTATATACACACATATATATCAGAACTTAGGGTTTGTATTAGTTTTAGTGTGAAATTACCAAAAGAGGACAACCATTAGGTTTCCCTCAGCTTGTCTATAAATATAGAGTTATACATCAGAGGAAGGGGTTCGTTCATTGAGTTTTCTCACGTATACATTCAGAAGAGCTGTTGTAGAGAAGAAGAACCATTCAAGACCTAGACTTCCGAAGAAAAAGACCATGGAAGTTGTCTCTATATCATCGATGCAGTCACCGCCTACCATGAGCAACTAATTTGGTATCTAGGGTTTTCTAACAAAACCCTAGCCAAGTAATGTAGTTCTATCTTTATATTCAATTGTAATGAGGGGAAACTGTGACCGTACTGTGATGATTGTAGTAGATGAGAGACCAGTTTTATTCTTGAAACAAGTTTACATGTTTATCTTGATTCTTGTCTTAGACTTAATAAATATGTTTATCTTACACAATCACAATTACTCACTAATGAAGGGATGCTTAATTTGTGATTTTCTACACAATGGTGGTTATGAAACTTGAAACCCTAGGTTGACACAGGTCATGCCATGGCGAGTTGAGATAGACATGATTTAGTTTATTTTCATGCATTAGGAGTAGATTATAGTAATTTAATTGGCATGCACTAATCAGTTCAATCTTTAGATAGGTTATCATAATCCAGTTGATGGTAATCCTTTTTGGGGTCATATTTAGCTATTTGCGGTACGTGATAAGCTTCAGGTGTGTACAAAATATGTCGTTAAAAATGACACCTTAACGACACTTAATGTTTTACCCTTCTGCAAGCGCACAGATCAATTATAGAATAGCAATAGCTTGAGTAAGGTATATCGATCCCACAGAGACTAAGATTGTTCACTCTAATAATTCAAAAGCACTGACTTATATTTCTGAAAATTGTTTGTTTTAGTGGTCAAAGATCGAATTATCTAATATTAACTAAATTAATCTAAAAAGCAAAATAAATTGGTTTGTGATTCAAGAGAGAGAAAAACTAGGATTTTCGTCACTCCACCACTAACCGCATAATATAGTTCTATCAATATATCAATTGCATGAGGGCGATCCATTGACTGTGAATCAGGTCGTACCGTGCTAGCAGTTTGACCCCAAAAAGGAATTACCTTCAACCGGATCGCGACAATCCATCTCAAGACTAAACTGATTAGTACATGCAAATTATGTTACTCTAATCTACTCCTATTGCATGAAAATAAACTAAAGCATGTCTATATTAGTTTGTCAAGGCATAGACTGTGTAACCTAGGGTTTCAGGTTTTATGACCACCATTGTGTAGAAAATCATGGTTTAAGCATCCGAGTTCCAGGCCATAGTGAATAAGCATGATTGTGTAAGATAAATACATTTATTCAGTCTAAGACAATAATCATAACAAATATATAAACTTGTATCAAGAATAAAAATGGTCTCTCATCTAACACAATCATCACAATATAGTCACAGTTTCCCCTCTCTACAATTGAAAACAAAATCAAAGGGTTTTGCTAAGAAAACCCTAGATACCGAATTAGTTGATCATGGTAGAAGGAGACTGCATCGTTGATGTAAAATCTCCCTCCATGACCTTGTTCTCCGGATCTCTAGGTCTTGAATGTATCCTCCCTTTTGAATGAGATGAATCTCTAGAGGCAGCTCTGAAAATTATACTTGCCAAGAAGCTCTCTAAAATATGTAGCAAAACTTGGTATTTATAGGCAAAGTTGAGGGAAACCTTAACTTGGAGAGTAGGATTATCCTTTTTGGTAATTTCACACCCAACCAAGAAACACCCTAATATATGATGTATAATATGTGTATATATCATGTATAGAGGTGTTGGGGTCGAAATAAAGTCATTCGGGTGAAAACAAATCAATCCGGGTCAAAATAGAATTTTGGCCCAAAACTGAAATTTCCAGCTTTTTCTGCAGAATGCCTCTCATTCTTTTGATTATAACTTGAGTTATACACATTTGATGAAGTATTTTCATATATCTTTGGAAAGAACACTTCAAGATCTTGATTTTAGACTCAAGAATCACCTCATTTGGACCTTTTTTGACTGAGATATGAGTGCCCGAACTTGGCTGAAATTTTGGTGCTGGAAATACTGGACATACGCCCAAGCGTAGGTTAGGGGCGTAGGGTCCAATTTTGGATCACAACCAAAGCATAGGTATGGTCCAATTTTGCCTGTTTTTGCCTCTGGTTACGTAGGGTATGATGCATTTTTGCTGTAAAATCTGTTTTTTTCATATTTGAGCTAGACTGGTCGCCTTTGACTCCCAATGCTTTTGGTTGAAGTAATAATGTCTGGAAATGTCATTTTTGCCCTTCGCTGAGATAACGATGTCGGGACATGACCATTTTGCCCTTCAATAGCTCTTCTTTGCTCTGACAGACCTCTTAATTCCTTTCTCGAGATAGAAAGGAACATGAACTCGGTTAATTCACCAATATTAGCTTTGTTTCTTCATTAAGCTCCTGAAACATGCTTACACACACAAACGGGATAAAAAATACCAAGTAATGGCATGTGAAGACATAACAAACGCAAGATATGGGCGAAAAATTACCAATATTGAGCACCTATCACACCCCCAAACTTATATGTTGCTAGTCCCTTAGCAATAAACTCAGAGAGAACTGACTGTGATGATTCTTATTCTATCTAACCTAATCCCTTGCTTTCGTGAAGGTCAACGATTATACTTAGTACGTGTAACAAGCTTTTTAAACCCCTAGGTTACCCCTAGTGAACGAGTGAAGTCTTGTGAAGGTTTCCAGTGATGGTACCTACAAACATCTCAATTTCTTATGTAATTACACATTCATGATTTCACACACACAAGTCAAATAAGCTATGATACAACACACAAAATAATATGAATGCAAATATTCTCACTCATTACTAACCAATAACTATATCAAGCTTCATGTCGTTAATGGTCCCCACTAAAGTAAATACTTCGTTACTCACTACTCATAATCTGGACAACCCTCCGTGTTTTTGTGAACACTCAACTATAGTATTTCAATCTCTCTCTGCTTACATGATTGATTAAACTTTGCCTTTTTAAGAACTGAAAATAACACTCCTTCATACCACTTTCATCCCTTTTGTATTTTTCTAAGTTCCTGACTTTCTAGCAAGGATTTTCAGTCCTAACCAACTGGTCCCGAGATTCTTCCTTGAGATTTATGCTAATTAGTTCTCTCCCCTTTAAACGCGAACAGTGATATTGGTCATACCAAAGCCCGATTAATCAGTTCGAAAAACTACTTTTTGCATTTTTTTTTCCTTAGAAATAGATTTTTTACTCATTCATCCAATCATAACTACTCCCCATCTCCCCTTGTATTGTGGCAGAAATTATTTTTCAACTACATAGTTAAAGATCAATTGTTTTTCCATAATGAATGTGTGCATGTGCTTATAGGTCAAGATCGCCTTTCTTAGTTTCAATTTCACTAATTACTCACCCATGTAGACCACATCACTTCACTAACTCGATCTAATCATTACTCTCATGAGCAGGAACATCACATCACATACTACTTATGCATCATAAACATAAACTCAATCAACTTGTAATGCGAAACACTCATGCGTAAAAACAAATAAATTTTCAAAATTGTCATTTTTTCAGAATTTTCAAAACGTTTCCTTCCTTGTAATTATACTCTTACCCCCAAACTTAAATGAGACCATATCCCCATAGTCAAAAATAAAGAATGAGACAAGATACAGTTACCCTTGAAGCGCAGTTCTTGATTCTTCGAAATGTTCAACCTCCTCCCCCAAACTTGATTCGGATCACTTGTAAATATACAACAAACATATACCCAAATATCATAGAAAGGGAAAATAAATTGTAAAAATTACCAGAAATTGACACAAATTTTCAAGGAATTTTTGAAAATTCTCTTTTTGGATTTTATTAAAATATATATTTAAATGAAATAAAAAAAATGATTTGGCCTTAAGGGCCTACAATTTCTAATAATTGAAATTGCAGAAATAACTTACCTATTATTATACAAACTGAGGCTAAACAGCCTAGGAATAATGTTTAACGTCTTTGGCATGACGTTTCACAAAGGGTTATCCAACACCTTTCCTCTCTGCCATACTTCCCTTAATTAAAGGACAAAATGTAGGAGGTGACTCTCTAAGCACTCTCACCCATAGACAATTAGTACTACTCATGACATCGAATACATAACAATAATCACCATGTAAAATACCCTTTTTTCTTGTTATAACTTCAGCCCCTGTATGGTCAGTGCTTCCATCAAATCCTCCTTCAACACCTTAGACAACAGTCCTTCCACCATCTCATCACTCTCCAATAAACTGACAGATGCCATAAATTCCGATCCCGGATCAATCTCCTCATAATATCTCAGTCTCTGCCCATGTATCTCGAACCTTTTATTGAATACTACTTCTCCACGGGGGTAAACCGATCTAACCCTGTGTGGTCCTTCCCATCTTTGTCGAAGTTTACCTAGAAACACTTTCAGGTTTGGATTACATTGCCGTTTCCGGCCAAGCTTAAGGAACTTAAGACGAACATGCTTAGCATGATGTACTCTTGTTCAAGCTATGTAACTCCGAGCATCCTTATACACACAACTCCGTATCCCCTTACACTTTTCTCTCAATCGCGGATCTTCCAAGACATATAGCTCTTCTACCATGTGTATACCTAACACTAGTTCATCTAGAAAGGTGTCCTTAAGAGAGGGGTCATCCTTAGTAGGTTCTCTAAAATTTCATGACCATTAATCATATCTATCATTCTTCACACCTGTTTTATCTTTTAATTCATCATCCTCCACATGCAACACCATCTCAGGAAACTTAATTTCAGGCACCAACTTCTGTGGAGGAATAAGTTGAGGTCCAAGCGACTCTCTTGATGCTATCTCTGACGGTGAATACAATGCAGCTTCCAACACAGCAGTATCTTTCCAACTAGATTGTTGTTGGTCTTATCCATTTTCAAAATTCACCTCCAACCTTTTCATCACAATCTCCAAATCATCTCTTACACTACTCTGAGCTACAACTTCTTCAACCATCCCCTCTATGTTAAAACACTCAACTGGTTCAGGTAGTTGATGGTTGGTATCAAAGACATTCATCCTCATGTTTAAATTCCCAAAAGATATGTCCATAACCCTTGTTCTGTAATCAACGCATGCATTCGCCGTAGCCAAAAATGGTCTTCCTAAGATAACAGGGATATGTCTCCTAGATCTATGGTCAGGTTCCATGTCTAATACTACAAAGTCTATAGGATAGTAGAACTTACCCACTTGTACTATGACATTCTCTAAAATTCCTCTCGGTTATTTAGTTGATCTATTTGCCAATTGAAGCACCACCGAGATAGTATTGAGATCTCCCAACCCTAGCTGCTGATATACTGAGTAAGGTAATAAATTAACACTTGCACCTAGATCAATAAAAGCTCTACCAATCTTCTGGTCACCAATGACACAATAAATAATGGGAGCACCAGGATCTTTCCTCTTAGGTGGAGTATTAATCAGTAAGATCGAACTCACTTGTTCAGTCAACAAAATATTTTTCAGGACCTTAGTTCTATTTTTATGCTTTTGAATACAGAGATCCTTCAAAATTTTGGCATAGGGTGGAATTTGGTCAACAATGTCTAGAAGAGGTTTATTGATCTCTACTTGCCGATATGGATCCAATATGTTCTTCTCCTTATGCTCTTTATACGGAATTGACTCTCGGAGATGTTGAGGGTAAGGTGTTACTTCCTCATATGGTGCCCTTTCTGGTTATTCATCTTCTTTCACTTGAGGTTGATCATTTTGAGCTTTCTCAGCCTCTTTCTTCTGAGCTTTTTCTTTTGCCTTTCTTTGAACTTCTTCGACCTTTTGCTTCTTCAGCCTCTCCTCATGTTGCTCCTTAGCCTTACTATCCACTTCTCTTCCATTTCTCAAAATTGTGACTGCTTGGACTATCTCATGACGAGTCTCGTCAAAGGATCCAAGCTCTAGTACTTGTTGCGGTTTTAAGTTCACCACCGATTGACTAGGCCATATTCTCACTATCCTATCCATAACATCCGCTAATTGTACCATTCGGGCTTCCATTTGAACAAGGGATTGGGAATGAGAGTTCAGTGTTTGGATGGTCGCCTAAGAATTATTAGATTGATTTTTAAGCTCCCTCAGGGTACTCATCATCTCTTCAAATTCAGGTGGTCTTGATAGTGAATTTTGAGTTGGATGTTGATGTTGGAAATGGTTTTGAGGATATGGAGGGTAAGCTTGATTTAGATTGAATCCTTGGTTTTGGTTTCCTTGAGGCTGGGTTTGGTAGTTATATGGCTGGACAACTTGATTATTATTGAATGGTTGGAGAGCCTGAGAATTATTGGATGACTCTCTGGGTTGGTAATTTGATTTAGAATTTCGAGTCATTATTCTTGGCTGAGATTCGAATGATTGATGACTCTGCTGAACTCTTGGTTGTGGATTATATGATTGTTGTTCCTAAGGGAACCTTGGTTCCACATTCAAAGATTGAGATGAAAGAGGGGGATGATTTCGGACATTTGATGTATATGAATTGGTGAAAGGAGCATTATTTAGGTAATTCCATGCTACATTAGCATTAGTAGCAACAAATTCACCACCTTGATACTCATTATGGGAATAATTAACTTCTACCTCTATCACTTCTCTTTTAGGGGAATGATTGTTTTGGGTAAGAAGCTTTTCAAATCTCTCTAATTTCTCTCCCATCAATGCCATTAAATCTCTCACATCATCATGATTAACCTCAAAAACTTTTTTAGATCGTCTATCCCAACCATCTCTAGACCTCAAATCAGATTCATATTGGATTTCATTCTCACTGATATTGTCAAACAAGTCTAAAATTTATTTTACTGGCTTTAGGGTCAATTGTCCTTGTGTTGATGCATCTATCAAAGTCTTATGTGCCTCTCCAAGTCCCATGTAAAAATTCTTAACCACATCCTGTTCAGTGAGCCTATGGTGGGGACACTTATACAAGATTTCCCTATATCTCTTACAAGCATCATGAAATTGTTCACCAAGCAATTCTCTAAAACTTTTGATTGCATCATGTGCCTCTAAGGTCTTTCCTATGGGATAATGCTTCTCTATGAATTCAGATTTAAGGATTTCCCAATCACTTTTAGTCGCTTTGGTCAATTTAATATACCATCTTTTAGCTTTGTCTCTCAACGACTAAGGAAATATACACATTCGCAAATCATTCTTAAACAAATTATCATACCTAACAGTTGATGCAACTTCTAAGTAATCATTTATGTGCTAGTATGAGTCCTCTATCCTAAGGCCAGAAAATTTTGGAAGCATATTGATCATGCTTGACTTGATCTCGAAATGTTTCGCGCCTTCTTCTTCTGGGAAATCTGCATAGGAATCATACACATCCGGTGCGTAATATCATTTCAACGATGTGGCTGGTGCCTTCTGTTGATTCACTCTTTGGTTACCCATCTTCTCGAAATCCATAATTTTTTTTTCTGATAATCACAAAATCGCAGTTTTGAGGTACTAAACGACGTTTTTCGGCTTCAATCCATAGGGCTCACTACAAATCAGTGAGTTTTATTCAATGACCCTTTTCCACTCAAAACTTTTACCTCGTTTGCAAAAATCAGACTTTCTGACATAAAACTGCATATTTTTTTTTCTTTTAAAATTAACTACTTCTAAACTCTTCTAACTATTAACAAAATTAAAGCTAAAAATTATGTGCAAAATTAAGATAAACTAAAACTCATAAGAGGTCCAACAACGCAACTTTCACTGCTCCGCCAAATCCCCTTATGCTTCTCAGAGTACCTCGTAAAAATACAGAAATTTCAACTTTATATACAATACAATAACGTAATACAAATAAACTACTAAAGCTATTGAACAATGCCAAGTCCCCGACAATGGCACCAAAAACTTGATGGGCGTCAAGTGTGTGCAAAATATGTGGTTAAAAACGACACCTTAACGACACTTTAGGTTTTATCCTTCTGCAAGCGCACAGATCAATTGTAGAATAACAACAACTTGAGTAAGGGATATCGATCCCACAGAGACTAAGATTGTTCACTCTAATAGTTCAATATCACTGAATTATATTTTTGAAAATTGTTTGTTTTGGTGGTCAAAGACCGAATTATCTAATATTAATTAAATTAATCTAAAAAGCAAAATAAATTGGTTTGTGATTCAAGAGAGAGAAAAACTAGGATTTTCGTCACTCCACCACTAACCGCATAATATAGTTCTATCAATATATCAATTACATGAGGGCAATCCATTGACTGTGAATCAGGTCGTACTACGCCAGCAGTTTGACCCCAAAAAGGAATTACCATCAACCGGATCGCGACAATCGATCTCAAGACTAAACTGATTAGTAGATGCAAATTATGTTACTCTAATCTACTCCTAATGCATGAAAGTAAACTAAAACATGTCTATATCAGTTTGTCAAGGCATAGACTGTGTAACCTAGGGTTTAATGTTTTATGACCACCATTATGTAGAAAATCGTGGTTTAAGCATCCGAGTTCCAGCCCATACTGAATAAACATGATTGTGTAAGATAAATACATTCATTCAGTCTAAGATAAGAATCAGAACAAATATATAAACTTGTATCAAGAATAAAAACGGTTTATCATCTAACATAATCATCACAGTATAGTCACAGTTTCCCCTTTCTACAATTGAAAACAAAATCAAATTACATTACTTGGCTAGGGTTTTGCTAAGAAAACCCTAGATACCGAATTAGTTGATTATGATAGAAGGAGACTGCATCGTTGATGTAAAATTGCCCTTCATGGCCTTCTTCTCCGGATCTCTAGGTCTTGAATGGCTCCTCCCTTTTGAATAAGATGAATCTCTTGAGGCGGCTCTGAAAATTATACGTGCCAAGAAGCTCTCTAAAATTTGTAGCAAAACTTGGTATTTATAGGCAAAGTTGAGGGAAACCTTAACTTGGAGAATAGGATTATCCTTTTTGGTAATTTCACACCCAACCAAGAAAACCCTAATATATGATGTATAATATGTGTATATATCATGTATAGAGGTGTTGCGGTCGAAATAAAGTCATTCGGGTGAAAATAAATCAATCCGGATCAGAATACCTCTCACTCTTTTGATTATAATTGTACTTATACACATTAGATGAAGGCTTGTGATATATTGTTGGAAAGAGCACTTCAAGCTCCTTATTTCAGACTCAAGAATCACCTCATTTGGACCTTTTTTGACCGAGATATGAGTGTCCGAAGTTGACTGAAATTTTGGTGCTGGAAATACTGGACCTACGCCCAAGCGTATGTTAGGGGCTTAGGGTCCAATTCTGGATCACAAACCAAAGCGTAAGTATGGTCCAATTTTTCCTGTTTTTGCCTCTAGTGACGTAGGGTATGATGCATTATTGCTGTAAAATCTATTTTCTTTCATATTTGAGTTAGACTAGTCGCCTTTGACTCCCGATGCTTTTGGTTGAAGTAATGTCTGGAAATGACATTTTTGCCTTTCATTGAGATAACGATGTCGGAAAATGACCATTTTGCCATTCAGTAGCTCTTCTTTGCTCTGACAGACCTCTTAATTCCTTTTTTGAGATAGAAACGAACATTAACTCGGTTAATTCACCAATATTAGCTATGTTTCTTCATTAAGCTCCTGAAACATGCTTACACACACGAATGAAATAAAAAATACCAAGTAGCGGTATGTAAATACATAACAAACGCAATATAGGGGCAAAAATGACCAATATTGAGCACCTATCAGTACGACCTGATTCACAGTTTATGGATCATACTCTTACAATTGATGTATTGATTTGATTATATTATGAGGTTAGTGGTGGAGCAATGAAAACCCAAATTTTCTCTCTCTCTTGAATCACAAACCAATTTACTCTGCTTTCTAGAATAATTTTAGATTAAAATAGATAATTTGGTCTTTCACTTCCCAAACCAAACAACTTTGCAGAAATATAATTCAGTATTTTTAAACTATTAAAGTGAACAATCTAGTCTATGTGGGATCAATATCCCTTACTCAAGTTGTTGTTATTCTTTAATTGATACGTGCGCTTGCATATGGTAAAACCTATGGCGTCTTTAAGGTGTTGTTTTTAACCACATATTTTGTACACACCTAACGCGTATCAGTGGCATCTCTGTGCCGTCGATCCCGGTCCCTATTTTAGCTTGTGGGAAGGATGTTTAATTATATCATTGTCAAATATGCTTATACATGGTATTTATGGAGTGGACCTTATCCACCGGGGGGTTCTTGTACAGACGGAACTCTGTCCGATTTTCATTAGGTTGACCGGGTGGCGCTCCAGTGACCCTAGACTCTAGTACGGGAGGTTCTGTGGTTTTTGGGGCATTACACAATGCATACAAAGCATACCTGAAATCCTCTTTCCTCCCCTTATTGAAATAGACGTGATATGTCGCCTTCATTTGGTGAGCGTAGGTATGCTCCGCATACAATTCAATCAGAGAATCACAAATTTCTCCAAGCATTAAATTGCAGTACGCTCGCGAACCTTCATGTATTCGTCACATTGATCCACTAAAATTCTATACGCAAGTATACGTATCACTGCTGTCATCTTCAATATAGGGTAATATGCTATACGACCGATGAAATCCGGCTTCTGTTTGAAGAAGTTGTCATGACTAGTAACATCGTTCAAAATGCGAAGAAATAATTCTCGTCGCATCCGATACCGTCGGCGAAAATACTCGGGTGGAAAAATAGGATTTTTGGCAAAGTAATCTTTGACCACTTGTTGGGTTGTCTCCTCTCAATCACGCTTGATATATAGTCTCTTATTTGAACCAAATAATGCTTTTATCAGCTCAGTTGTGAACTTTCCCAGAATCGTTTGATTCGTTTCTGTTAAAGCTGATAAATTGTCTCCCCCTCCTCTTGATCGAAACCTAACAAATCAAAGGAAGATTCAGACTCAGACTCAGAAGACAATTGTGGAAATTGTGATGAAGATGCCATGTATTTTTTTCGTAAAATATAAATTAGGACTGAAAAATGAGAAACTGGAGTTTAAAAATCAAATAAATTAAATTGGAGTTGAGCAATTATAGAAGAGAGAGTGAGTGGTTTATATAGGCATAAAAAAAAATATAGTCGTTGGAATATAGTCGTTAACACTAATTTTCTATACATGTTTTTAAGTTATTTAAAAATAAATAAATAAAATAAAAAGTAAAAAAATTGTTGTCCGTTGAGTTGATAGAGGACAACATAACTGATGGAGAAAAAGCATAAAATAAAAAGCATAAATAATATTCCATAAAAATAAAATAAAAAAGCATAAAGGAAAAAGCATAAAGAAAAAACATAATTTTTTTGTCAGCCTTTGAATTTGATAGACGATAGTTTAACTGGTACAGAACATCCTTTACCTTTGAATTTAACTAGCCATTGGGTTGCTATATTCTCATTTCTATAAATACCACACTAATTTAATTAAATTTTCATCATTCAACTTTTCTTTAATTCTCTATCTCAACAATTTAAATATTCCATGGATAATCGACTTCCATTCAACAACCCTTACACTAACCAATCTGACAGTTCTGAATTACTACCCTAATTCAATTATGGGTGTAACTTTCAAGATCCTACTCAATCTGAATTCTTGTCTCAACCCAATTTTCAATACACACATCCTCTTCATTATGCATCTCAATTTCAAATCTTGCATCTATCACAGTATGCATCTCAATTCCAAGTCCTATATCATTAAACTTCTCAATCCCAACCCCTTTCAAAACAAAAGAACAAAAGTTGGTTAAAAGAAGAAGATGTAGCATTGTGCAAAAACATGGATTACGGTTGGTGAAGATTCGGTGACAGGAACCGATCAAAGTAAGTCCACCTTGTGGACATGAATCAACTCCCATTTTGTTAGTTAATTGGGAGGCATGACAGATAGATATAGTAGTGCTCTGATACACCGCTTCTCAACCTTTCAAGCAGAATAAATAAATTTTTAGAATTCTACAACAATGTCCACGACACTCTAGCCAATGGCTACAACGATAAATATATATAGTAAGTTTATTATTAATTATAAGAGCAATTCATTTATTTATTTAATATATTTTATAAATTGTAAGTTGTATTTATTTTTTCATAAACTGTAAATGGAAATTGTCGAAAAGCTATATAAGCTACAAGAACATCACGAATTTAAGTTTGAGCATTGTTGGAATGTGTTTCGGGAAACACAAAAATGGCACATCCATTGCAATGTTAAGCAGAAGTCAACTCAACGCGCAAGAAAGAGAGGTGTTATCGATTTGGATATTAATGAGCCTGAAAATTTATCCCAATCGATACCAACAACACCAGGTTCTTCGACTCCTGGTGTATCAACTTCAAGATCGGTAAACCTTAGCAATGACGACCCACCAATAAATCCTGATGAAGGTTTACATAGTGTCCGCCCCGCTAGACGTAAAGCAATAAAGAATAGTTGGGAAAAAATGCATATATTTTATCGACAATCAAAAATTTGCTTGCAGAAATGCAATTTGTAGTAGAATCGGGTTGCGCAACTAATGAATCTAAAGCCGAAGAACATCAGATTTGGCTTCAACTTCGCTTGGAGAGACAACGATCTAAACAAATAGAGAGACAATCGAAAGAAATGATGACTCAAAAGGAGTTTAAAAGAGAAATAATGCCTCAAGATCCATTGAAGGCTCTAACAGAAGTAGAAAAAGTATGGATCATTGCACAACAAAATGCAATTACGAAAAAATTAGCTTAAGAAATTAATGATCTGTAATATTTTTATTTATCTAGCAAAAACATATGTAATGCATTTTATTTAATGTAATGTCTTTTAATTTAATTTGATTCTGTAATAAAATATATGAATTATAATTTTAATTTTTTTAAAAAAAAAATTGTTTAGCAAATATATATTTGTCAATAAATTAAATAAAAAACTATTACATAGCTATAAAAAAAATAACAAGGATTATTTGTCTCTAAAAAGAAAAGAAAAAAAAATAGCTGTTAGTCGCACCATATTGTGAAGCTGGCTAGCTATTTATTTAGCTAGCAAAAGGTGATGATGTGGCTGGCTAATGGCGAAGCATTGGACTACGTTTTTCAATCACACAGCCCTCTATGTTTCTCTTTTTATGTATCGAACTTGTGATATATTATTCTGCGGATCTGATTTTGAATGACTTAGGGCCTGTTTGGGTAAAGGTTTTGGGGCTTGGTTTTGGTTTTGGTTTTGGTTTTGGTTCCAGATTTCAGGACAAAATTATGTTTGACTTGTGTTGGTTTTTAGGCCCAGTTTGGTAGGCTGTCTGGTTTCACCTGGTCTGGTCTGGTCTTTGTTTTTAGGGACCAGACCATGTTTGTTTGGATTTGGTATCAAAATTTGGAACCAGACCAAATTGAACCAAAGGGGATGTTTTTGGAACCAGATTTTTTGATGGTTCAACATGGTCCGGTCCGGTCTTATTAATAAAATATATTTATAAATAATTAAAAATTAATAAATAATAATAAAAAATTAATAATAATAATAATGAATTAAATAAAACATATTTTAAAAATAAAATATAAATAATAAATAATAAACAAAATGAATTAAATAATACCTAATAATAATAATAAAAAATGAATATAATAATAATAAATAAATATAATAATAAATAAATGAATAAATGAATAAATGAATAAATAATTAAATATATTTATATATAATAAAAAATTAATAATATAAATAATAAATTAAATGAAACATATTTAAAAATAAATAATAAATAATAAAAAATAGAATTAAATAATACATAATAATAATAATAAAAAATGAATACAATAATAATAAATAAATATAATAAAAAAAAATGGACTAAATAATAAATTAATAAAATATAATTGTAAATAATTAAAAATGAAAAAATAATAATAATAAATTAATAAAATAAATAATAAATTACATAAAACATATTTAAAAATATAATAAAAATAATAAATGATAAAAAAATGAAATAAATAATAATAAATAAATAAATATAATAATAAATAATAAATAAATATAATAATAAATAAATAATACATAATCAATAAATATAATAATAAATAAATACTTCATAATAATAACAAAAACTGAGTATAATAATAATATATAAATATTAAATTAATAAATTATATTTTAAAATAATTAAAAATGAATAAATAATTTATAAATTAAATGATTTAAATAATGAAATAATAATAAATAGAATAGAATATATTTATAAATTAATATATAAATGAATAAATAATAATATAAATAATAAAATATATTAGAAAGTGAAGAAATAATAAATAAATAAATAAATAATACATAAATAAATAATAAATAAATAGTAAGACCAGACCGATTACCAAACAGAATTTTAAGTTCAGGATCTAGATTAGATTAGACCAGATCAGACCAGACCGATTACCAAACAGAATTTTAAGTTCAGGATCTAGATTAGATTAGACCAGACCAGACCGAACCGGATCAGACCAAACCAGACCAGACAGACTGCCTACCAAACATAGCCTTAGTTTTTAAACAAAAACCATTCAAAACCATTACCCAAACTGGTCTTGCCCAGCCACTATTGTTGACCTTTTGCTCTTTCTCTCTCTCTCTCTACATATATATATATATTTCTATTTTGAGACAAATTTTATATATTTATTTCAATTTTAAATATTTTAAAAAAAATAATTTTTTAAGTATTTTTTCGCAATATATATAGTCAATATTTTTTATGTATTTTTTTTATTTATATCTGTAATATATATTTTTTGAATTTAATAAAAATTCATGAAATTTAAATATTGTTTTCCGAATTTTATATATATTTTCAAATTTTATTTATTTTTCTAATTTTAAATATTTTTTCAAATTTTATATATAATTTTCGAATTTTTTATTTATTTTCAAATTTTTTATATTTTAGTTTCAAATTGTATATTTTTATTTGAATTTTTTATATTTTATCGAATTTATATAATGTTTTTGAATTTTAAATATTTCTTTCAAATTTATATATTATTTTTGAATTATATATATATATTTTCAAATTTTATATTTTTTTTCTAATTTTAAATAATGTTTCAAATTTTATATATTATTTTCGAATTAAAAAAGTTATTTTATAATTTTATATATTTTATTTTCCAATTGTAAATTTTTTTTTAAATTTTTTTTATATTTTATCGAATTTATATATATTTTTTGAATTTTAAATATTTTTTCAAATTTATATATATTATTTTTGAATTTTATATATTTTTTCTAAATATTTTAGATTTTTCCAGAATTTAATAAAAAAATTCAGAATTTTATATATATTTTTTAATTATATATATTTTTTGAAATTTAATAATTTTTTAAAATTTTATGTATATATTTTTTAATTTTATATATTTTTAATACATATTAGTTTATATATAATAATATTTGGACAAAGACGAAGATCAATTCCTTACCAAACATGGTTTTAGATTTATCTAAAACCACTCAAGATTAGACAAGACCATCACGACCAAAATCACAAAATCAAGACCAAAACCAAGTTACCAAACATGGCCTTATGATTGTGGTAGCTCACGATGATAAGTGTAACTCCCAAATATATCTGATAAGTGCAGTTCACAAATATATATGACTGATATTTTTTATTTTTGAACCACGGGAATTCCAATGACGTGTGTTTGAATAGGATTGGCCGATTTGAAGGACGGGAATAGGAGCACGGAAAGCAATTGAAATTGGAGGAAATGTGTAGATATTTAAAAACTGGGTTTGTTATAATAATATATTCATGTTAGTATTATTGTTGATAGATTGCTAAAGAAAATTGTCTATGATCATGTGTGCAGCCATAAATAAATGTGCGGATATATACTTAAATAGGCGTCATGCTATGGAGTAGTTATTAGTCACTAATTAATCCTAGAGGGGAGGTTAATAGAGTTTAGAAATATTTTTCTTTCTTTTTGGAAAATCTTTTCCAATACTAATTACTAGAATCAAATTACAACTCTAATATGCTAGAGATTGATGAAGCAAAGTTGATCAAGTATTATAACAAGCACAATAAAATTTAAAGCATGCATAGCAACAATATAGAAATAGAGATAGAGAGATCAAACAATGAACACGCGACGTATCGAGATTCGGTAACTCCTAATCCTCGGCTCAAGATCCCTCTCAAGACTTTTCCAAACCCTTCCACTAAAGGCTCTCCATTTTAAGGTGGAGAGTAAATAATTACAAAGAAGCTAACTAGCTTCTCTCACAGCCAAATACATATCAGCTATATGTATTATGTTAAGAACAAGTTTACCCTTTTATATTTCATGTAATAACAAGAGTGTTAGTCCTCACGTAATTCATTTTATTTTCAAAATTGCTGGTAAATGGTAAGAATTTTACCAGTGTGGGACCCATAATTTGATGGTTTCAATGAGAGAGTGAATGGAGGGGATTCGAGTTCCTCTAGAATGTATTCTAACCAAATTTTGAGTCAGATAACTCAAAACTCAAGCTAATGCCTCGTTCTTGGTCATCTTTTGCATCGGCGTACAACTCCGACAATTGTTTCATCTGTAAACCCATCACATGGGAGTCAAAATCAGAGCGATTCAAGTATTTTGTATTGTATCAAGCTCGTATGTATGTCAATCATTTTTTTGTCAAAAAAGGAATTAATTGAAGAACCGTGTCAATATTTGTAGTTTGGAAGAAAATATTTTGAATTTAGTATCATTTTGAATATGTTAAGTTGCATAAAATTATTATCTTGAAATTGATTTGAACAAAAAATAAACTAGCAATTTGAAATTATTTTTTTGAACCAATTGCATGCAACTAAACATAGAAATAACGTTATTAAGTTGTATTCATGTAGTTGATCCAATATGACAACTTATCAAGTTACATTGTCGTTTATTTACGAATAGACAAAAGAAAAACAATTTTTGAAAATGTTTTTTACACATATTTTCTTTTACAAAACGTGCTCTAACCTTCATTGAAAAAGTTCGAGTCATTCACTGTACTAGCCCTTTGTTGTAAGGTGCAACAACAGTTTTTGAGAAATTCAGATAAGGTTTACCATATTATTTAACATTTCAGCACAATTCCAATATTGATATTGAAATGTTATTTGAGCTTATTAAAACTAGAAAAAATGATGTAGAGAATAATTTTTTTCTCCTTTCTTGAAGAAAAAGATTTCAACACCTTTAAATCATGTTTTAACAATTTTATTAACAAATTTTGGATTCAGTTACATAGTAAATTAATACATTTACTTTTCTACATTTCAACACAATTTCAATTCAAAATAAATATATTCAACTACTATTTAAATACATTGAAGCTAGAAATAATAATATTGAAAAGAGAAATTTTTTTTTTTCAAGATTATAGAATTCAACATGTTTCAAAGCGTTTATGTTAAATATTATCATATGCAACATCTCTTGAAATAAGAAATATATATCTTGAAATATAGAATGGATTATTTGTTAAAAATAAATATATGTTCATTGAAATTTTCTCTCACTAGAGCAGGATTTGTTAAAATACTACCCCTCCCAATCGATTATAAATATTGTACTTCTCTCAATTAAAAGTTCTCTAATTAAACACATATAATTTGTATTTTTTTTTGTTTTCTTAGTGTATTTTTTAATTTTTTTCTTATTAAATGCAAAGAGTTATACAACTTCGTCCTCGTCTTGGTTATACACTTATTATATATATATATACTAGTAAAAACCATGTGTTTTGCATGTAATTTACAGTCTACATAAAAATAAAAATAAATATACTACTCTTACTAAAAGAAAATAGTACAAAATAAGATTAACCGTATCACAAATACTCAAATATAAATATTTAATAAAATAGTACCTTAAGAAAAATGGTTAATAATTTTTTTATTGAAATAGTATTGTAAATAAATTCATATAAATTCAGGCATTAAAAAAATTAAAAATAAATAAATCAAGTTTGATCAAACCACAATACTTATCAAGATATATACACAATACAATTAGTGATAATTCTGACATCTACACCAAAAAATAATGCTTAGGGTCATGTAACTAACTTGCTAAGCAGAATCAAACTTATTCTAACTGGTTTGGCACTATCCATATTTTTTAATCAATGTCCAAGAATTTGAGGGAACATAATTACATTTTGTCAAAAAAAAAACAAAATTAATGTTTAATTGCCTTTATTAAGATAAAGACGAAACTCAACAACAATTTGAACAAAAAATAATAATTGCAATCAAATTTAACTCAATAAATAATAATTATGATCAAGATATATACACAATACAATTAGTGATAATTCTGACATCCACACCAAAAAATAATGCTTATGGTCATGTAACTAACTTGCTAAGCAGAATCAAACTTATTCTAACTGGTTTGGCACTATCCATATTTTTTAATCAATGTCCAAGAATTTGAGGGAACATAATTACATTTTGTCAAAAAAAAAACAAAATTAATGTTTAATTGCCTTTATTAAGATAAAGAAGAAACTCAACAACAATTTGAACAAAAAATAATAATTGCAATCAAATTTAACTCAATAAATAATAATTATGATCTAATTAAAATTAATAAAACCTAACATATAAAATTCAAGAACCAAAATACTGGAATAGTATAGTAAAATAAAAAATTAAATTAAAAGAGTATGTAAAGTATCAAATTATGCCTCTCAAGCAATAACACAAGATTTTAAGGTATGAAATGTTATTTGGGCTTAAGTTCAATTCGGGTTGGGTTCGGTTGAACCCAAATCCAACCCAGACCTGAATTTAAAAAACAAAAATCTGACCGGTTCAAATTTTAATCCAACAGCTGAAGTCATTTCTCTAAAAACAAACCCTACCCTGAACTTTTCTCCCTCTCCCAGTTGTTCTCTCTTCTCTCCAAACGTGGCTCTCTCTCTCTAATCTCTCTCTATATATATATCAATCACTTCTCTCTCTATATATATATATCAATCTATATTATCATATATATATACACATGTACTCTCTCTATATATCTATATCAGATCTCTCTCTCTAATGAAACTGCCTCTCTCTATTTTCTTATACAGGGTGTGTTTATATATATATATATATATATATATACATATTTGTCATTACATAGGTAGATTTAATAATCTCTCTTCTTCACCACCATTACTGAGTTGGAGGATCTTAATGAGTTTCAATTTTTTTTTTCTTTCAAAGTCTGGGGATTGCAAGATGCATGTGGTGGAGTGTAGAGGATTTGGGTGATGGTAGAGAGTAATGAAGAAGGAAAAGAAAGGGGTGATTGTGTGTATTCCCATAGTGGTTTCTAGAGAGAGAGACAGACTATTTTTTAGAGGGAGACAGAGTTTACCAAAAAAATATATATATTACAAAACCCGCGAACCCGATCTGACCTGACCCATTAATTCGGGTTTGGGTTGAAACCCAACCCGAATTTGTTTTAAGGCTGGCCTGGCCCAACCTAACCAAAGTCGGGTTCGGGCTGGGCCGGGTTGAGCCAACCCAAGTTGCACCCCTTACTTTGGCTACATGGTCGATTTGAGAGGGCCCGATGGAGAGGCAAGGTCTTATATTCTCTCCCTCTCTCTCTATATATATATATACTAGCACGTGATAAAAATTCATGATATAATTATTTTTTAATATTTATAAATAATAATAATTTTATAATTGGAATCTTAAAAGGAAATGATACTAAATAAGGAGCTAATTTACTAAGGACACATAAAAATAAAATAATTCTACAATTTAAGTAATTATTTTTACAAAATTAAAATATAAAAAATTATAAAAATGAAAAATAAACCAATTATATATATATGCATAGATTTATTAGACTAAATGGAAATATTTATATTTGTCATGCCAAAATGAACAAATTAAGGAAAAATATTAATTGCTTAGAATTACAAACTTATCCTAACAAAAAATAAAATAAAATAATAAACCCCAAATAATATTTTTGGAACAAGCAAAAAATACAAAATACAAAATAATATAAATTATGTTAATAAATCAGTTCCTCAAACTCAAAATATAAATAAATAATAATGAAATTAAAGTATCAAAAATTATAAAATATAAAAAAAAATTAAAATTACAACTAATATAATTAAAAAATAAAATTAATAATAAAACATATCATAACTAAAGAAAGAGCACAAAATATTTTCATAAAACTTTAGAAAATATAATCTAAACCCATAATCCAATAGCAATATTAGTTCCATTGAGAATTCAAGGCAAGTGCTTTGTACCTAAGTAAAATTTGAATTTACAACAGATTTAAAAATTGAACTTAAATTTAGCAATTTTATGATAATAATTCTCTATATAAAAGAAATTAATAAAAATTAGATTCAATCGCAATACAAATACCAATTAGAGGGAGTGAAAAAAGTCATATAATGAACACTGAAGAAAGATGAATATATAAAAATTTATTAATAAGTAATACTTTAATACTTTATAAATTTAGATATTAAAAAAATTAAACTTGATCAAATAACAATATCTATCATATTAAATTTAGAGAAAAACTAAATAATCATATTTAGTTATGATAATAAATAACGAAATGAGAGAGAAAAGTCCTAACATATAAAGTTTAATATACAACCAAAAAAAGTGGAAGAATATAATTTTAAAGCAAAATTAATACATATTTAAGTATTAAAAATTGATATTTGTGAGAAAAAAATTTAAAATAAAAAAACATAAATATGTGAATGTGCTTGTGAGTTTTCCTGGCCCATATAAAAATCCTCATCCCGACCAGATCGATCCAAGAAAGGCCCGAGATGATGATCCAACCACTACGCCAACACCATAACCCGACTGACACATCAGTCCGGAGATTCGACCACCACGCCCATCTTATGGCCCGACCCGAGGATCAGTCTGGAATGAACTGGAAGATTCTAGAAGAGACTTGCAGCTCAAGATAATAGCATAGTTTAGGGATGAAATAGCTGACGTGTAAAGTAAGGATAATATTCCAAAATTGAAAATGTTGCTCTAATGGGCCAAAGGCCCATAGGGAAAATGTATATAATCCAATGAAGAGTAATGAAAAAGCATCTTTTTGTGTTGTGCAAATATTGTATCTACACAATGGCGCCGTCTGTGGGAAGCTAGGTCATTTCGCCGACAATTTTCCTACCTCAAAAAACTGAGCAAAACCCAAATACCATCACCAGATCTTCAAAACCATCTTCTCCGTCCAAACCTGACCATGTCGGAGACCAGATCCCAGTCAGAAGTACAGATCCCCGGCGACAGACAACTAAGTGCCTCACCGACGATCGACCACCTCTTGCAGTAGCTCGTCGAAGCGGAGAGACGAAGCCAGGCTGCCGAAGCGAGAAGCCTGGCGGCGGAGAAAAGGAGCGAGGAGCTCTTGACGAGATTGAATCAGGCGAGTATCCCTTCGATAGTTCCCGGTCAATCGCAGATCCAAGAACAAGCCAACCACGGGAGGAGCACGATGAAACCTCTCACCAACCAGCCGAGACCCCGACCGTTGGCCAACTTCCCATCACCGAAGAGCCTCTGACATCGCAGAAACTTTAGGAGATGATGGTAGAGTTCCAAAAGAAGGTCATGAAGGATCTGAGGACCCGATCTACCGATGGTCAGGCCCTCTAGGCCTCTGCCAACTCGGTTCAGTCACCGTTCACTTTAGAAATCACCCGGGAACCCTTCCCTAAGAAGTTTGTCATGCCCAGATTCACTCCCTACGACGAAACGAAGGATCTCGAGGAGCACATTTACCAGATCCACCAAAATATGACCATGTATGCCGAGAACGAAGCCTTGTTGTGCAAAGTATTCTCGACCAGTCTCGTCGACGTGCCACTCCTCTGGTTCAGGAAGCAGCCGCCGAGATCCATTGGCAGCTGACAACAACTGTCCGGCCTCTTCGTGGCCCAGTACTTCGGGAACAAGAGGTAAAAAAAGACCATCTCGAGCCTCTTTACCATGACTCAGGAAAAAGCCGAGTCCCTCAAGAGTTTCCTGTCTAGATTCAATGTCGAGTCGTCTTCCATCGATAACTGGGACCAACACTCAGTTGTGGAAGCCTTCAGGATGGCACTGATTCCAGGGACCAAGTTCCACTAGTCACTTGTGAAATGACCACCCTCGGGAATCGGGGAACTCAATTTTAGAGCTCAGGGTCACCTAAAGATCGAAGAGGAGGAGGCAACCCGACAGAAGAGAGCGGTATTGATCAATGTGGAAATCAAGTCGAAGGATAAGGCTTCGGATACTTCCCGATAGATGATGAATCGTAAACGCTCAAATCCCCCGATCCCCGTTTCATCTCAGTTTCCTCCACAGCCCGAGAGGCATGCCAGACTCGAAGAGAAAATCACCCCGTTGAAAGTAACCCTTTCCAAGCTCTTCCAGGAAAACAAAGCCAGAGGAATCTTCCAGACTCCTCCCCCAATCAGGCAACCCCTCGACCAGAGGGATAGATCAAAACACTGCGCCCTTTATAGTGATTTCGGCCATACGACAAATGATTGCAGGAACTTGAGGCGCCAGGTCGAGGCAATGATAGCCCGAGGGGAACTGAAGGACTAAGTTCAGAGGGATGGTCCAAGAGCCCATCAACTCGTACAAAATAACCAACGGAATCAAGCCCCAGCTCACCCGGTCAGAATCATCAATATGATCCATAGAGGTCCCGACCCACGAGGAGGCGAAAGGTCGAGATGATCACAAATGAGAAGAGCACATCATGTCAGCAGGATAGCCGGGATAAATGAAGTCCACCACCGAACGGGGCAGTCTCAGATACTTTTCTCCCAGGATGACCTCCGAGACATCCAGGTCCCACACGACGACCCATTAGTCATCACTCTGATGGTTTCGGGATGTCTTGCCTGGAGGGTCATGGTTGACCCAGGAAGCAGCGCCAATATCATGACCAAGTGGGCTTTCGACAAATTGAAGATCGACCCAAGGGACATTGTAACTTCCCGAAATCCAATTGTCGGGTTCGACGGAAAGCAAGTCGAACCCCTCGGGGAGATCAACCTGCCCATGTCAGTAACCCAGAGAACTCTGTCCGAGACCTTTGTGGTGGTGGACGTGAAGCCCTCATACAATCTACTTATGGGAAGAGGATGGATTCACAGGATGTAAGGCGTACCATCAACTCTCCATCAAATGATGAGGTGCGTCGGGCCAAATGGTTACGACATAATTGATATCAAAGGGGATCAAGTAGCGGCCAAGCAATGTTACGCCATCACTATTAAAGGAATGAAGGATAAGCCCGATCGAAAGAGGTCCTGAGAAGAGGATCAAGATCTAGACCCGTAACCCAAATAACAACTACAGGACGGGGAGTCGGGTCCCCCGATCATCGCAGAACCTCTGCAGCCTGTATCTGTAATACCCGACCAACCCGACAAGGTCACCTACGCAGGTACAAGCCTCACCACTTGTGAAATAAATGAGCTAACAACATTCTTACAGGATAATCATGACGTGTTCGCATAGGAGTATACCGATATGCCCGGCATCGACCCCTCCATAGCCCGGCACGCATTACGTGTTGACCCAAATGTAAGACCTGTCCGAAACAAATAGAGGCGAATGGCAAAGAAACCAGATTATTGCTGACGAGGTGTCAAAATTACTGGATGCCGGGTTCATCAGGGAAGTTCAGTATCCCGAGTGGTTAGCCAACGTGGTGGTTGTGCAGAAAAAGAATGGGAAGTGGCGAGTCTGCGTTGACTTCACCGACCTAAACAAATCCTACCCGAAAGACAGCTTTCCCCTAGCCAAAATAGACCAAATGGTCGACGCTACCGCGAGCTACGAGAGACTAACTTTCCTGGATGCCTACTCGGGATACAACCAAATCCCAATGGACCCGACGGATGAGGAAAATACCTCCTTCATTACCGAGACAGGTACTTATTGCTTTAAAGTTATGCCTTTCGGATTAAAAAATGCAGGAGCCACATTTTAGAGACTGGTGAATAGGATATTTAAAGGAATGATGGGCACAGTGGTCGAGGCATACATTGATGATACAGTGGTCAAAAGCAGAAAGAAAACTGACCACTTGGAGTATCTCCGAAAAGTATTTGATACCCTGAGGAAACATGGGATGAAACTCAATCCAGCTAAATGCTCATTCGGGGTGTCTTCGGGGTAGTTCCTAGGACACATAGTTGACCGATCGGGCATACAAGCCAACCCAACCCAAGGGAAGGCTCTGCTTGAAACGAAAGAGCCGGCCACACACAAAGAAGTCCAAATTCTGACCGGAAGAGTGGTAGCCTTAAGCAGATTCATCGCAAGGCTGACCGACCGATGCCGACCCATCTTCTAAGCGATCAAAGCAAGGAAAGGAGAAGTGTGGGGGCCCGAGCAAACTAAAGCCCTATCCCGATTGAAAGAGTACATGCTCAAGCCTCCCATTCCTGCGACACCCGAGCCCGATGATGTACTACTCTTGTATCTGGTAGTATCATCAGTATCAACTAGCGTTGTACTCATCAGAAAGGACGGGAACCTCCAGATGCCCATCTTCTATACCAGTAAGGCACTGACCGATCCCGAGACCCGATACAGCAAACATGAAAAGTTGGTTCTATCCCTGATCAATGCCAAATGACATCTTAGGCATTACTTTGAAGCTCACCATATCATTGTCCCCACTACCACTCCGATTCGTGTACTTATGGCGAAACCCGATCTCTCCGGAAGGATCTCCAAATGGGCAATTGAGCTGGGGATTTATGATATAACCTACGTTCCCAGAATCTCGATCAAGGGGTAGGTCGTGGCCGATTTTCTATTAGAAGGAGAAACCGAGGAAGTTGATCAACCCGTTGAGTGAGAAACATGGAAATTATTCGTGGACGGCTCAGTGAGCGCCAATGGAGCAGGTGTCGGGCTGGAAATCCATACTCCAGACGGGACTAAGTTACAGGCCTCGATACAATTACAATTCTCAGCCACTAACAATGAGGCAGAGTACGAGGCAATCATATCGGGTCTGAGATTAGCCAGGAGCCTGCAAATACAATCCCTATCCGTATACAGTGACTCCCAACTAATAGTCAGGCAAATAACCGGTGAATACGAAGCCAGAGACCCCAAAATGGAATCTTACAGAGCACTGGTGCTCAAGGAGTCTGAGGGTTTTCAAAAGTTAACATTCAGCCAAATCCCTCGGGAAGAAAACACCTCCGCCGACAACTTAGCTAATCAGGCGTCCGCAGCTGGTGAGAATATGACCCGAGTAGTACTGACTGAATTCATCACTACACCTAGCATTCGAGAGCCCGACGAATTGATATGTCTAGTTCCCCGAGATCCTAACTGGATGGATCCCATAATCGACTACCTCAGTGTCGGGACACTACCAACTGATAAGGCAGAGGCAAGGAAAATTAGAATGAAGTCAGCCAGATACTCGATCATCCAGGGACAACTCTACAGAAGATCTTTCTTGGGTCCGTATCTGAGATGCGTAACTCCTTCCGAGGCAGAGACAGTGATGTAAGAGATACACGCTGGAGCTTGTGGAAATCACTCGGGTGCCCGGTCTTTTGCCCATAAAATCCTATCCTAGGGTTACTTTTGGCCCTACCTGTCCCGGGATACAGAGGAATATGTACGTAAATGCAAAGCCTGTCAGATGTACGATGACGCTATACACCAACCACCGGAATTCTTGAACCCGACAATCGTTCCGCATCCTTTTGCCTGATAGGGAATGGACATAGTCGGACCACTCCCAAAAGCCATCAGGTCAACAACCCATGTACTCCTGGCCACCAACTATTTCACCAAATGGGTTGAGGTCGAGGCCTATCCTTCTATAAAGGGCAGCCCCGTGGTCAAGTTCATATGGAATCACATCATCTGCAAGTTCGGGGTGCCTTGGACCATCATGATGGAGAATGGCACAAATTTAGACTGTGAACCGGTCAGGTCGTTTCTGGCCGAGCATGGAATCAATCAGAATACCTCCTCGGTAGGTACCCACAAGCCAATGGACAAGCAAAAAGGACCAATCGTTCCATCTTCAACACCCTGGCAAATAAACTTGAGAAGGCCAAATGAGCATGGTTGGACAAATTACTAGAGGTACTATGGTCGTATAGAACCACTCCCCGACAACCAACCGGTGAAACACCCTTCGCTATGGCATATGGGGCAGAGGCCATAATCCCGACGGAGTATGCCGTCCTGACAATGAAGTCACTGGCCTGGAACGAGAAAACAAATAACCAATGCTTGGCTCACGAGCTCGACCTGCTGGAAGAGAAGAGAGAAATTACCGAGATAAGACTGGCAGCTTACCAACAACGGGTCAGGAATCACTAAAATAAGAGAGTAAAAAGAAGGGGATTCCAAGTCAGGGACATGGTCCTTAGACGAAAGATTGGACACGTGGGCAAGCTCCAAGAGCCAAGGGAAGGACCCTACACCGTCACTGAAGTGGTAGGGCGCGGGGCCTATAGATTACTCAAGAACTCAGATAATAGAATGGAGCCCAACACACAAAATGCATCCCGACTTAAGAGGTATTATCCCTAGAAATACTCTGATTTGACTACTGTAAAGAAAGGCCGCTAGAGCCCAAAAGTTCGCAATGGAAGTTCCATTTTTTCTCGATCATCTCCACGAGTATCGAAATCACTTCCATAATAATATCAGTTTGAAAACCTAAGTGTTGAATCCTCTCCATGGGTCCAAAGTGCCCGAAAGATCATCACAGACCCACCAGTGGTCGGGTTTTACAAAATATCAGTTCGAAAACCTAAGTGTTAAATCATCTCCATGGGCCCAAAGTGCTCGAGAGATCATCACAGACCCATCAGTGGTCGGGTTTTACAAAATATCAGTTTGAAAACCTAAGTGTTGAATCCTCTCCATGGGCCCAAAGTGCCCAAGAGATCATCACAAACCTACCAGTGGTCGGGTTTTACAAAATATCAGTTTCAAAACCTAAGTGTTGAATCCTCTCCATGGCCCCAAACTGCCCGAGAGATCATCACAGACCAACCAGTGGTCGGGTTTTACAAAATATCAGTTTGAAAACCTAAGTGTTGAATCCTCTCCATGGGCCCAAAGTGCCCGAGAGATCATCACAGACCCACCAGTGGTCGGGTTTTACAAGATATCAGTTTGAAAACCTAAGTGTTGAATCCTCTCCATGGGCCTAAAGTGCCCGAGAGATCATCACAGACCCACCAGTGGTCGGGTTTTACAAAATATCAGTTTGAAAACCTAAATGTTGAATCCTCTCCATGGGCCCAAAGTGCCCTAGAGATCATCACAGACCCACCAGTGGTCGGGCTTTTCAAAATATAAGTTTGAAAACCTAAGTGTTGAGTCCTCTCCATGGGCCCAAAGTGCCCGAGAGATCTTCACAGACCCACCAGTGGCCGGGTTTTACAAAATGTCAGTTTGAAAACCTAAGTGTTGACTCCTCTCCATGGGCCCAAAGTGCCCGAGAGATCTTCACAGACCCACCAGTGGTCTGGTTTTACAAAATATCAGTTTGAAAACCTAAGTGTTGAGTCCTCTCCATGGGCCCAAACTGCCCGAGAGATCTTCACAGACTCACCAGTGGTCGGGTTTTACAAAATGTCAGTTTGAAAACCTAAGTGTTGACTCCTCTCCATAGGCCCAAAGTGCCCGAGAGATCTTCACAGACCCACCAGTGGTCGGGTTTCACTAATATCAGCATCAAAACATAAGTGTTGAATCCTCTTTATGGGCCCAAAGTGCCTGAAAGATGACCACAGGCCCGACAACTGTTGTTCTTTATGGTTAATACCAATTCAAAATCCCGACTGTTATTATCTGGTTTTATTTTTATTCTTACCAAGTCACAATTCAAAATCCCAATTTTTATTATCGTATCAAAAGAAACATGTATGGATCATACAGATCCCCAACAATATATGAATAAATAAATTTATTTATATTGGAAAGGCCCCGGTGGCCAAGGCTGATACAATGGCGCGTTGTTAAGTCGTTATAAATGCAAGATAAAAGGAAAAATAGGATAAGGGGCAAAAAGCTAAAGGAAAAGCCCTATTCCACCGCGGGAGGATCTCCATTCCCGCCAGAGTCTTTTGTCCCGAGGGACTGTCCTTCTGTGGCTTCAGCCTCATCCAGGCCAGAACGAAAAGGCGGAGAGGGCAAGGGATCCTGAAGGAATTCGCCAAAGGCCAGGTCCTCAGGTTCAGGCTCGGGATCATCATACGGAGGCCCCACTTCTATGCTGAGGTCAAGATCCTCAATAGTCGGGATCTCCCTTTCCTCCTCAGGCTTTTGAAGCTCTGATATGCATTCCCGTCAACCCTGCTCATAACGGTATTTGCAGGTCAGCTCAAAGCGGGAGATCATCTGATTACCACCCTTGTGGCACATCTCTACCCGAGATCTCTCCACGCCTAAGGCGTTCTCGACCTCGACCTTCTCCCCAAGCAAATGCCGCCCCGAAGTCTTTAACTTCTCGACTTCTTCAGTCATGGCCTGCACTTGGAGAGTTAGGGATTCCCGAGCCTGGGCCTCTCGATTAGTCACCTGCTCAGCCTCCAGAGCCTTGCCCTCAAGTTCTGAGATCGTTGCCTTGGCAGCGGCGAGCTTTTCCTCAACTGAAACAACCCTATATG
Organism: Cornus suecica; assembly: GCA_963922005.1. Lineage (NCBI taxonomy): Eukaryota > Viridiplantae > Streptophyta > Magnoliopsida > Cornales > Cornaceae > Cornus > Cornus suecica. The sequence goes on from OY998244.1 coordinate 19,741,056, forward strand.
TCACGGACTGAATCTTGTCATTAGACTTCTTGACCTGCTCCAGAGCCTTGACACACCCAGCTTTTTGGACCTGAACATCCCGAGTCAAGGCATTTATGACCCGGGCATCATCCTCAAGCTTGCAATTGTACGCCTGAGTAGCATGAAGCATCTGAAAGAAAAAGTGTTAGCACAGAAGATAAGGGGCAAAATAAAAGCTAAGTATAAAAAGTATATTACCCTCATTGCAAGCTCAGGGCCATTCAAGGCTAAGCTCATCCTGTCGTACCGCCCCATGGCCAACCTATTGGCCGGGGTCCATACTCCCTGGGCCATCTCCCGCAGGGCTTCCGAGTTCCCAATAGTCTGGTCCCCCACAAACATATATGGGTGGCCCTTCCTAGTGTCCAGCTTGAACTGGGGCCCATGGGGAACCTCCTTCCCACTTTTAGCAGCTTTTTTTATCTCCCTATGATCTTGTTTCCTGACCAAATGTGAGATAGCAGTACGCAACTTGGTAGGTCGGGATGAACCCTGACCCTCTTCATCAGAGCCTAACTCCCGAGCATCCGATGTCGAGGCAGGAACCTCCAGTGCCATACTGAGGCTAGAGCCGGGCCTGACTGAAAGATTAGCCTGAGACGGATTCTGATCCAAACCTGCAGCTCGGGACCCGAGCATGATCATCCCCGACCTTGACCGCCCTCGATGCAGCCATTTGCGGGTTATGAGAAGGCAGAGGCGGGGGCGTGATCGGAGGATGCTCTGCCGGAGGAGGAGGAGGGGGCATGACAGCTAGGCCTCCAGTCGGTCCAGCTGATGAACTGACTGCAGGGTTCTCGGGGACTGGTGGAACATCAACCCCACAAACGAAGGATGTGGAGCCAGTGTTGGCCTTTTTAGCCTTCTTAATTGAAAGCTTGGGCATGGTAACCGCTATCCTTTTTTGCTGGCCCCCCGACATATTTTTCTTGAGTTTTTTGGTTGTTGATGACTTGGACCTCAATCTCTTCGATCTAGACGTAGTTGCAGCGGAACTCGAGGCGATCGCTGGCGCAGACACTCCCGATGCAAGCTCCTGCAATACAGATCCGGTCAGGCAACCCTGGCTATCCCTTAAATCCCGACTCCATACTCTGGCCTGCAACAGTTTAAATCAGAATCTTATATACCTGGCCTCCCTTTTCTCCAGAGGAGCCTGAAGGAAACCCATCACTAGCATACCTAACTTATCATTACACAGATCGCAATGGCATGAGGCTCGGGTATGAAAACTCTTAAACTCTGGAAGTCGGGTCGGTTGGAAAACATGGCTGACATGTATATATGTTTATGGTGTCAGGATGCCTCCACTAACCACTCACTACTATCATCCTTTCTTTCCATCCCTTATTGGAGGTCGGGACGTTGTCACACAATTTCCTCTTAATATACAAGGTTAGGTTGTACCGACCCCTATTATCCTTCTGTTCCTGAAGTTTATACGAGAACAGAAGCTCGGCCAAACCTAAGTCTAGGTTCAATTCTTTGTTGATCAGTAGGATCATGGTCAGGATCCTATAAAAATTGGGACCGACTTGAAGGGGGGCCAGACCCAAAGTCGCCAATGCCAAAAGGAAGAAAGGGTGAATTGGAAATTTTAGTATGGCAAGGTGGAATGAGGAGAGCAATATCTTCCCGTCCTTCAGCCCCTCACCAATCCTAAAGTCTTTGTCCTGAGGATAATGTCTAACCTTCACCCCTTCAGGAACCTCGAGGTTCTTAAGTTGAGCGTCCTTCCTGTACTTGGCCGGGAGAGGGTCAGTACAAAAATTATCCTCTTCCTCAACACCCTGACCCTGATCATTCCTATCATCACCCTCTATAACTCGACCCCCAACATCCTGACTAACTTCTGGTTAGCGAGTCCTAGTGACTCGGGTAATCTCTATGGATGAGGTGCTTACTGAGGCTTCGGGATCAGTGATTGTCAAATCGGTGTCTGTCAGTTGCAGGTCACTAACCGACCTAGTGTCATCGTTCCCTGACATATTTGAGGAAATGTAGAAAAGTGAGAAGAATGACTTACAAAAAGGTAAAGAAGATTCTGGCAGTCCCCCTTGTGTTTTTCTCCAGCAAGTGATTTGCAGAAATCGGTAATTGTACCAACAGGCAAAGATGGGTGCGTCCAATCAAACACTTCGCAGCAGGGCTCAAAACACTCCACACAGTGAAATACTCAACCAAGATCACTGAGATTTGAAGAAATCGATGAGACAAACTGGGAATTATGTGGATTTGAGTATGAATTTGAGGTTACAGATAAGGCTTGAATATGCTGCAGAGAGAAAGTGATGAAGGAAGAACAGTCCGAAAATGGTGCAAGTGTGGCGTATATGAATTATATAGGATTTACAGGCATGACGTTTCAGCTACCCGGGTCAGGGCATCGGACCGATATGACCCGGCCCATCTCACGCAGACCTAGGCCATCTCAACCACAAGTTCAAAATTGTAATTGATTGCGACAGCTGCCGCATTAAATGCGTCCCCGCGTCATCAGGCACGCGTCCCGCGCACCAACTTCAAGGACTTTTTGATGGGCCTCACGATTCTTTCATCTAATGGGCCTATTTAAAAACAGGCCCATAAGTTAAAAGAGGGCCTGTGTACTTGTGAGTTTTCCCGGCCGATATAAAAAGCCTCATCCCGACCAGATCGATCCAAGAAAGGCCCGAGATGATGATCCAACCACTGCGCCAACACCATAGCCCGACTGACACGTCAGTCCGGAGATTTGACCACCAGGCCCATCTTATGGCCCGACTCGAGGATCAGTTTGGAAGGAACTGGAAGATTCTAGAAGAGACTTGCAACTCAAGATAATAGCATAGTTTAGGGACGAAATAACTGACGTGTAAAGTAAGGATAATATTCCAAAATTGAAAATGTTGCCCTAATAGGCCAAAGGCCCATAGGGAAAATGTATATAATCCAATGAAGAGTAATGAAAAAGCATCTTTTTGTGTTGTGCAAATATTGTATCTACAGTGAATAATAGAGAAATATTAAAATTACAAGTATTTATTAAAACTTAAAGAAAACTAAAGTGAACAAAAAACTATTGTATGTTAAATTATTTTCTTAGTGGTCAATTCGTTTCATTCATCAAATTTTTTTTTGTTCAACGTTGTGGCATAATAGTTAATGAAACTATATAAGATTCTATTCATAAGAAGGATAGTAGCCATCGCATAGGTAATTTTAGTTGGGACTATCACATAAATTACCTATTTAAATCATCAAAATAGATTATTAAACCCCCTTTCAGCAATTGCCAATAGATTGAACCCATAAAAAAAATTCAAACTGATAGGTGGAGTAACTATAACAAATTCACACTAAAACCTGAAGTTACCAAACTAATACAGAAAAAGGCAAGTACTTAATAATAATTCAAACCCATTAAAGAAAATGAAAAGTTAAAACATATGGGTGTTGAAGATTGTACCTTGGAATGAATTGGTGTGCTTGTTTTTGCTGTTGGAAAGCAATACAAAGCCAAAACTTCAGGGTCTTATGTGAAAATTATAATAGGATATTGAAGTACGGAATTTGGATAGGTGAGAGTGAAACCAGATTTTTGTGTTTTTATTTTTGAAACCGGAGGTATATTTAAAAGGTAAAAGTATTGTTAATTTAGAATTTCAATAGTTTAAGAATTTTAACACAACTAAGCAGTTATAATATTGTAGTGCTTATCAAAATTTAATAATATATATATATAGAGAAGTCTATCCATTTAAAAAATTCGCATAACTAAATAATAATAATAATATTATGTATTTTCTTTTGTACTTTTACGTGTATATACAATGTAAGAGTAATATAATGAATATAATTTAATATAAAAGGATATAATTAAAATTAGGTAAGATAGTATAGTCAAATAGGTTATAGAGGTAGAGTTTATCTATAACTATAATTATGTTTGGAGACCAGATACACTAAAATATATATAAATCGTGAAATAAAAACTATTATAAAGGTTTGGATGAGTTAAATGTTTATATCCTTATCAAGGTTTGGATGAGTTAAATGTTTTATATGATTCTAATGTAAGCAATACTTGGTGGGAAATTATAAGGTCTCATTCTGGTTCCTAATATATGTAACACAGTCACTGTTTTACAGATAAGGGTTTGCAATTTATTGTTTTTCATAACCTTATCAAGGTTTGGATGAGTTAAATGTTTTATATGATTCTAATGTAAGCAATACTTAATGGGAAATTATAAGAAGGTCTCATTCTGGTTCCTAATATATGTAACACAGTCACTGTTTTACAGATAAGGATTTGCAATTTATTTCCTCCTCATTTTTTTGACGTAATCATACATTCGATACCATGTTAGGAGTGAAGACTCCTTATTCTCTTACCAGTACATTGTCGTTTTATTCTGCCTTCTAATGATGGCAACATTATTCTGTAGGGCGCTGCTCTGTCATCCTCTCAGGTTCAGAAGCCCCCAGCAGCAGATGACATGGACCCAAGAGTATGTCTTTTAGTTTTGTTCTTGATGGTTCTCGATGATCTTTTCTATGTTCCACTTTGACATAACACAAGGCTTTTACATTTTGCGAGTTTGTTATGCATTGTTTGCCTGCAGCAATACTTCGAAAATAGGCTGAAAGCTCTTGAAGCTCAGAAGACAGCTGGGAAAAATCCATTTCCTCACAAATTCCATGTTTCAACGATTATGATTGAGTATATTGAGACATATGGAGTCTTAGGAAATGGAGAGCATTTGGAGGACGCCGAAGTAACGTTTGCTGGTATCTGAGATTGCAAACTTCACTTTGTATGTTATTATCATTTTCCATCCTCTTGTTCATTGCAATTGGTGTCTTTGTTCTCTATTTTGCAAGGGCGAGTTATGAACAAACGATCCTCTTCTTCAAAGCTCTTCTTTTATGATCCTCTTCTTCAAAGTTATGGCTGATGGAAGGTATTTAATCATTACTGCTTTCCTTGTTAGGCTCTTGCATGCCTTAAGTTTTGTTTGTTTATATTTGGTCATGAAAATTTACTTGGAAACAAATGTCATATAGAGGAATTTGGCAATATTTGTTAATCTCTTGCTTGAATTTAAATAAGTTGTAGTCTTCCTCTTAATTTATCTTTTATAAACAAGTATTGTACATATTACAAGGATTCTTCAACACTTTATAAGCATCCATGTATCAGTATGTTTAATGATTATAAGAATATGATGCTTAGCCAGCCAACCCTGTGTGATGTGACATCCTTGCCATTGTTTAGGTCACATTGGTGCTGAGGCATTTTCCTTGGGGTGAGGCTTTTTAACATAAGATTCTGGTAAAGATTTTTAAATCATAAAAACACAATCTGAGAAAACACATTAAAAAAAAGGTTATTCCCACCGACACCCCCTCAAAGAGACCCTAATTCAACACGGACCCCTCGATATTGAGTATTCTCACACGGACCCCCTCTAAATTGAATTTTTTTTCCACACGGACTCCTTCCGTGTCCACTCCGTTAGATTGGTCCGTTAATTAGTGATGTCAGCCACTATTCACCCCATAAATAGTCTATTTTGCCCTCAAATGATATAAAATGACTTACATACCCTTAACTTAATATTGTGAAATTAATTTGATACCCTTTACCTTATAAATTAAAAAAGTTTCTTATATTCTCCCTCTTTACACTAAATTTTGATTAATTTATTTGGGCTTTCCTGTATACATTATCACATTAAAATAACATCAAATTGCAATAGATCAAAATAACACTCAAAATCAAAATAACAGTAAACATTCAAAATCAAAATAACACTTCATATAGATCATCTGTTTACAGAATGCATTATCAGTTTTCACCCCCCAAAAAAAGGCACTTCAACATAATGCATTGCCTAAACTGAACCCAAGAAGCTATGAGTTAGCATGTTACTATACAAGTATGCCTATACCACATTGTCCCCAAAAAATGCCTATACCACATTATCCCCAAAAAATGCCCATACCAATATTCATTACAAAAAAAGGGTTGGTGTATTGCCTAAACCAATCCAAAAAATAAAGTTTGTCAATGCCAAATTTTTACATCATATCTTTGGCAATACACTATCCCTCAAAGTAACAAATTACTCCTTTGGTGCATTGGTTGGAGCTTGCCTTGCTCTTCCTCCTCCATTTGAGATAGAATTGCTGAACACCGGTACGTAGGAAACACTCCCCCTTCCCCAAGGTGGCCCTCGTGGTTGTCCTCTTCCTTCTCCAAAATTGGTTGATCTCTATTAAAATAGTCAATAAGAAGCACAAACAGTGACAGTTAGTTGTTAGAAGGGTTTTTCATAATTTTTTACCTCAATAATAAAAAAAAGAGTTAAAAATAGAAATGATATGTTAATGTAAAATATACCTTCTTTCTTTGTCCTTGATTGGTTTGCTCCACTCCTTTACTTGCCCTTTTCCTTTTCCCAGTTTGCCCCCCTACTTGGCTAGCTTGTTCCACTCCTTGACTTGCCTCATTCATTTCTCTCTGTTTTTTTAACAATTACAAACATCAATCAGTTTGAATAGTTAGTCACATATTGTCAAATATATAGTTAAACAAATTCCAGAAAAAAAAGTGAAAAGTCTACCTGTTGTTTTTTTGTTGGTGCTTTTTGACACCCCCTTCTATTATGCTTAGTATCACCACAAATGCTACATGTTACTTTGTGACTCCTTTTGAAGTTGTTGTGGCCTCTAGGGGGTTCTGAGGGATCTCTCCTTCTGTTCCTTCTTGGTCTCCCCGACTGTCTAACTCGTTCAGGTGCTAGCAAGGGTAAACTAGTGTATTTATCCCACATTTGTTTGTCTGGTATGGGATGAATAATGGCCTCATGGATCTTCATATAGGTTCCAATATCAAAGCACACATCACAATAGCTCTCAATTCTATCCCTTTGGTAAGCTATACATGTAGCAGCATGTTTACAAGGAATGCCACTCAACTGCCAACCTCTACAATCACAAGTTTTAGTGGTCAAGTTCACAATGTGCCTACATGACTCATCACTCACTTCAAATTCTCCCCTACCAGCAACTATCACCCCAAAGTTTCTAGCATCCTCTATAAGTTTGTTCAATTTTTTCCTTATGTTAGGTGTAACAACTCCACTCCACCCACACCCTTGTTGGAATCTCTTGTGAATTCTCTCCATCAACTTGGCCCTTATCCCATCAAGGCATGAAAGTATTGGCAGCAATCTCAAATCACCTACCCAATTATTAAAACTCTCGCTCAAATTATTGGTGACATGATCACTCTTCACCCTTTCATCAAATGAATACCTTGCCCATGTTGAGACTGGATGCTTCATCAACCAATCATAAGCCTTCACATTATCAACCTTAATTTGCTCCATTGCCTTCCTAAAATCCACACTGTTGTAAGCCCTAACAGCCTTCTAAAACTTCTGCCTTAGTGTCAATCCAGGATAGGTCTTCTTGAATGCATTGTACAAATGCCTACAAAATATTCTGTGTTGTGCTTGTGGAAAAGTTTCAGCTAAGGCTGAAATAAGTCCCTGTATAACATTAAAACAGTTTCAGTTTCAATTCTATAATAAAAACAATTTCAAATATTTAGAAACAATTTCAGTTTCATTTAATGTATAACATTAAAACAGTTTTAAATTATTTAAAAATAGTACATTACCTTCTGCATGTCTGACATGAATGTCCAAGGCTTGTCTATTGAATCTGCATCCATTACTTTCTTAAATTTTTTAAAGAAAAACTTTCAACTGTTCTTTCTCTCCTTCTTCACTATTCCATAAGCAATTGGAAATAAGCCATTATTGGCATCCAATGCAACAGCTGATAGTAACACCCCACAATATGACCCCTTCAAATGACAGCCATCCAAGCCAATGAATGGTCTGCACCCACTTTTAAAGCTAGTCTTCATTGCCTCTAATGAAATAAAAATCCTCCTAAATTAGGGATCTAAAGTATAATCAGGCCTCCAATGATCAAATGCAATAACATTGCCAGGGTTAGATTTCTCAATTTCTATAGCATACTGGGGTAATAGCATGTAGCATCCATCATGGCTACCTTCCAGTTCTTGTATGGCCTTATCCTTAATCCTATAAAGAATTATTTTTTTGGGAACAATCCCACATTCCTTCTTAATCAGCCCACTTAATCCCTTCACTGTCAAATCAGGATTATCTTTGAAATGTGATTTATATTTGTTAGCTAACCAAGTAGAATTGGCTTCACGATTGTAAGACAACCTTATACAGTTATGGTGGTCATTTAGGGACTTGATTTGGTAATTAAGAGTATCTAGGAGAGGGGATGCATGGAATCTCCATGGACAGCCAGGAATTTTACACTTAACAGTGACCCTAGTCCTCTAATTCTTTGTCCTTTTCAATTCAAACCCCTCTTGTATGGCATAATCTTTTAAAACAGCTCTAAAGTGACCTACATTTTCAAATATGTGACTCACTTTAAGTTTGAATTTTGGTGCATCACCCCTTTCAAATATCTTGCCATATTCACTAAGTTTGATCTTTCCATTCCCTGAATCCCTCATCTTTCTCTTTGGAGGGTCTCCTCTACCCCAATAACTCTCCCCATCATCATCATCTTCATCTCCCTCTTCATCAGATTCAAACTCACTTGAAGAATTCCCACCTGAATTGTCTGAAGAATAGTCAGACAATCCATCACCCTCTCTATTACTATATTTCTTACTGTTGCATTTATCCATGCCAACCCCCACATGTGTTTCATCAACCTGCTCCTCAGGTGTTGATTCAGATGATGAATCATCACCTTTATTAGCCTTTTCAGCCCTCCAATCCTTATCCTTTACACTAAACCCATACACATTATCTTCATCATCTCCTCCCACTTCATCAACACCCTCATGTTCTACACTATGCTCATCCTCTTCTCCTTCTTCATCAGCACCCTCACCCCCACCAGTAATCTCCCCAAGCCCTACTCCCTCACCACTTACAGTCCCCTCTCTAATCCCTACACCCTCACTCCCACCCCCACAATGAGCATTATTAAAAACTTCATTCAGTTCAAACTCATCCCCACCCATATCATTATCATCAAGTACTATATAGGGTGTGTGTTGTGGTTTAGGCCTAGAATCTATAACTGCTACAGCTTCTTGTACTTTAGCATTTAGTTTTATCTTTCTCTTACCCTGATGGAATAGAAACATATCCATAACATCATTATCACTGGTTATTTCCATACTATGACCACTAGCTGGTAAAAGATATTCATATGTCAATCCCACAGCAGCCCTCCCCATATGTGGCATGACACAATGTTCATAACAATCATTATTTAGTTATATAAGGGAATACATGTCAGGATCAACATTCCATAAAGTGTACACTTTGCCCATAAAATTGACCTTTAAATCATGTTCTTCCATGATGACAAGCTGCAAAATAGAATAAAATTTAAATAAATATATTACCCAAAGCAAAGCCCATGGAGGAATAATAAAATATAGGGCAACAATTCACAAACTCCCTAATATTCAAACCAGAATTGACTAGGGCACTAAGAGAAACAAGTGTCATTCATCAGCACATCACTGCAAATCTTCCAGAGATAAACAATGAGTTGCTTCAATCACGCACCTCTCATTTGAAGAAAGCAAGATACCTTTTTATATATTATTAATCTCATTTTCATATTTAAATAAATTGTGAACTATTTATTTTATTTTATTTTTGATACTTTGTGAGTGTGGACAATATAATATGCAAATCAAATGGTGAATGATTATTTCTGTCAAGCTACTCATATAGCTCATGCCAAAATACCCAATTATTTTTTCAAGTCCAGAAAGCGAACCAGAGACATTGATGATCATATGGAGAGCATACTCAAGGAACGTTTCAGAAGAGAGAAGACCACCAAATTCTTCTCCATCCTTCAATCCTTCGTCCCCAATTTCCTCCCCAAGGTAACTCACTAATATTCACATACATTCATATATACATATACATATATATACACATGTTTTTACCCAAATGTCCTAGGTTCTTCAATCTATGCCTCTAAATCTCTTCCCTACATCAATTGGGTTTATCAAAATTGATTTAGCAAGCTAAGGCCATTACTACTGTTCGCATACACATTAGGTTTATATATATATAGATATATGTATATAATTAAGTTTAGAGTTGTAAATGAAATCCCCAAATTGGGCTTCAATTAAAAAACCCTAATTCGGAAATACGTTTTAGGGATTTCAGTTACAACCTTCCACAAATCGAACACTTGCCTACATAAAAACCCTAAAAACTAATTCAAACACAGAGTTCCCTAATTTAAACCCATAAATCTAGGTCCAAACCATAGTTATCATCAGAAAAAAACATATCACATACCTGTTCGTGAAGACAGCTCGTTTCTTCGATCAATTTGTATCGACGACGTGAGAAAATGGTGAAGCAACCTTCATGCACTTTGTATCGATGGTGTTCAATGGTCAAAACCCTAGTAACCCCCACAGATCTAGCTTTCTCTCTCTGAATGGGTTGTTTGGAGATAAAAGAGGGTGAAGACGGGAAATGAATGTGTCGGTGGGTAGTTGGGGGTAAAATCGTCTTTACATATATTCATTTTTATTTGATTTTTTAAAATATATATCGAAGGGAAAATTAGTAATTTCATAATAAAACGTTAGTAAACCTAACGGCCGTCTGTCTGAGGGGGTCCATGTGGGAATACTCAATATCGAGGGGGTCCGTGTGGGATTATGGTCTCTTTGAGGGGGTGTCAGTGGGAATAACCCTTAAAAAAACAACACTTTCTATAACGAAAATAAAGGCAAACTTTTTAAATACATTAAGGGTCTGTTTGGGAGCATGAAATTGTAGCATTGGAATTGGAATTGAGGGCTCTAATTCCAAATCCATTGTTTAAATATGACAAAATACTTTGGAATTGAAATTAAAATGGAATTCCACAACTTGAATTCCACAATTTCTTGAATTCGTAGTTTTCAATTTCACATCTTCTCCAAAACTTTAACCCACTAAATACCCTCTCTCTAACAAGAAATTTTTCACAACCATAAACATACATATACATACGCTTATATATATACACCTATATATATATATATATATTTATATACACTACACGTTTATATATAAAAATATATATACACATATATATACGTATGCATATATATGTACTCATAAATGCATATATTGTTCGCTTCAAATAATATTCATCATCAGCCGAATAGTAGGGCCGATAATATTCTTCTTCTCCGTAAGAAAAATAATCATCGGCCGAATAGTAGGGCCGATAATATTTTTCATATCCGTAGGGTACGGGCATGCCAGAACGGTGATGAAGTTCAACCAGTTCAAAAGGAACGAATCTTCGTTTCTTTTGAACATATGGAATAGAATCAGGCGATTTGTGTGAGAGAGAACTCAACTCACATGAATGGGTTCTGATTGCCTCGACAAAGAATACTTTTTGGTAACCAAAAGAAATCGCGAAAATAATTAAAAAGTGCAATTGCAGGGAACTGAAATATATTGGGAATCGAAAAAGACTTGGAATTAAAATAGGACATGAAAAATAAATTGGTATTGAAAGTGCAGATTGCATGAAATGTAAAAGAAACGATTAAAATAAAATAGAATGAAAAGCTGTCATTGTAGCAGGGACAATTTATATTTGGTCGTGGACCTCTAAAACAGAGGTCTTCTATTTTATTTATACTAAAATAATGAAGTGCTCAACAAGAAATTGAAACCTAACCAAAATCAGTATCCTAAATAGATACGACTCTATCCTAACATATTTTTTCCTAAAGAAACAAAAATCAAAACAAATCCTAACTCTATCATAAATCTTCCATAAGTGAAACTTCGGCTTTCTTGGTCGTCACTTTTTATCTCGGCCCACTTCAGTTCATGTCGGCTTGCTTCAGTTGGAATCGGCATGTTGCCAATTATTCTGAAAAATCAGTGTTGGCTCATTTAAGATGTAAACAATGCCCCCCAATTCCAACACCATTTTTTGCTTAAAAATATGGTTGTTGGAATTTTATTTGGCCAAAATGATGCCAACACATATTCTTGTACCAAAATATTTTCAACGGCCCAATTAACTCAAAGCCTTTTCTCTTCACCCACATCATCACTTTCCTTTATTAACCATACTCATTTCATATATATATATATATATATATATATCAAACACTAAATATATATGCATATATGAAGATACATACATATATACCCAATTCATCTTCTCCACCAAAAATCCTAACCTGTCTTTCAAAAATTCACCTTCAATTTGTCACCAGTTCCAAACAGTCATTACCAGAACTTCATATATATATATATATATACTCATATATAGATATATGTATATATAAATTACTCTCCACCCTCTCTACTGAAAAGAAAACCTAAACCCCTTTTTTGAAATCCACCTTCAATCTTTCAACCATGGCACCTAAACTTGATAGATTCCATGAAACTCCAGAGCCTAAACCAGAAGCTCCAAGTCCACAACCACCAATTTCGCAAAACATAGTAGACAAGCCCAACACCTATTTCCAACTTGCTCCTTGTTGATCGTCGACTCTACCACTCTTATATGCCAATGGTGTCTATGGCCTTAGGCCAGCTTTCGCGGCCCCTTTTTCTGGCGTAATCATATCACTACTTGTTGGCCGCTTCTACAAGTGGGAACCATCCCAATCTTACATCTTCAAAATCGGTAACACCCATCACCAGATTGGCGAGAATGGGTGAAATGGCTATTCCCAAATTTTGAGCACCAGTTGCAAATTCATGGCTTCCAACACCAAAATCACTTTCGTTTCCTCGGTATCCAACGAGCCAAGAAGGTATTTAGAAATTCAAAGCAAGCCGAAAGTTATCGCAATGGCCGAACGATTCCTTTCTAACCTCTGTTTTTTCTTTAGAATTTTAATTTCTCGGCCACTCCAAAGTGGTCGATATTCTTTGATTTTTTTGCCCCCCGAGTCTGATTCGGAGTTACAAACCGAACTCAATCACTTGGAAATAAAACTAATGAAATAGTTTTGTTGTTTATTCGTGAGGGCCAACCATACAGTGGCCTTTATTAAGCAAAAACATAATCCTAACCTACTATAAATTATTCAGCGTCATTAACAATGGTTCAATGATCCAATATAAAGTCCCAACACTCAACATTTTAAATTATTGCAGTGGAGAACACATGCGATTGACTGGAATTAAACAATTGTGCAAAGTCATGTTAGCCGACCTTATTACTGATTCCATTCGAAGAATGGCACAATATACATGAAGATTTTTTGTGGCAAGTACTATTGAAAGTTTATACCTTTTTACTTTCAGTTGTGTCGACTGGAATTATAAAAAATGAAGTTTCGTGCTCGGCTAATTTGATTTTAGCCTCTTCATCTTTATAGGCCGCGAAAACATTGAAATTAGCCACTTCAAAGCTAGGATTACCAACTGTAGTTTTGGCCACTTCACCTCTCCCATCGGCTGCTGTAGTTGCGACCAATATAAAGTTGTTATCGGCCTCTTTAAATTCAGTATTGACCGCTAGAATTTTGGCCATAACAAAATCAATATTAACAGCTATGGAAATGGCCAAACTTGATTCAACAAACTCCTTTATTTCTACTACAGTGGTTTCGGCAGCCTCTTTTATTTTTGTCGACACCTTAATTTTAACAACAATGGCTTCTTTCCCAACCAACAACAACTCATGGGTATTGTCCATCGGCTGTCCCCCATGTCTTGGATGATGGATTGGCCGATTTGAGGGCTTTGCATATGTTTTCTTCATTAAATCGCGAACCTCTTGAACCATCCATTTTATTTCAGAATAATTATGTGCCATCTGCTCATGATGCACTCTCTCCTCACCAAGATATGTTTTTTCCTTATCAAGATTTGTTTGCACTCGTCGAGCGATTTCCCTCAACTGTAGGATTTCACTCGCAAGCGCGACATTTGAACCTTGTGGTGGCATGTTCGCAATCTTCTCTAGGCTACCTAGTAGGGTCCCACTAGGCATGCCAAAATATGTCGCTTCAAATAATATTCATCATCGGCGAATAGTAGGGCCGATAATATTCTTCATATCCGTAGGGTGCGGGCGTGCCAGAACCGGTGACGGAGTTCAACCAGTTCAAAAGGGACGAATCTTCGTCTTTTTTGAACATATGGAATAGAATCAGGCGATTTGTGCGAGAGAGAACTCAACTCACACGAATGAGTTCTGATTGCCTCAACAAAGAATACTTTTTGGTAACCAAAAGAAATCGCGAAAAGAATTAAAAAGTGCAATTGCAGGAAATTGAAATATACTGGGAATCAAAAAAGACTTGGAATTAAAATAGGACATGAAAAATAAATTGGTATTGAAAGTGTATGTTGCATGGAATGTAAAAGAAATGATTAAAATAAAATAGAATGAAAAACTATCATTGTTGCAGGGACAATTTGTATTTGGTCGTGGACCTCTAAAACAGAGGTATTCTATTTTATTTATACTAAAATAATAAAGTGCTCAACAAGAAATTGAAACCTAATCAAAATCAGTATCCTAAATAGATACGACTCTATACTAACATATCTTTTCCTAAAGAAACAAAAATCAAAACAAATCCTAACTCTATCAGAAATCTTCCATAAGTGAAACTTCAGCTTTCTTGGTCGCCACTTTTTATCTCTGCCCACTTCGGTTAATGTCGGCTTGCTTCAGTTGGAATCGGCATGTTGCCAATTATTCTGAAAAATCAGTGTTGACTCATTTAAGATGTAAACATATATATACAAATATGAATACATATACACACAAATATATAACCACACACACGTAAATACACATAGACACATACATATAAATTCATACATATACAGACATTCACATACATACATGTATATACACACATACACATGCATATACACACATACATACACACGTATATATATTCATACCTATACTTGTATATTTATACCTATATATATATTTATTTATATTATCTAATTTAATTTTAAAGTTATGATCTTTTATATTGAAACTAGGTTGGGTTTGAGATTAAATTCCCAGACACGTCCAAACAATGTATTTGAAATTGCATTTGTGAAATTGAAATATCATAACATCGTAATTCTAATGCAATTCCAATTCTATAACAAATCTGCGCAACCAAATGGACTTATTACTTATGAATTATATGCTGGGGACCAAAGCTGATTATTGTTTGTGAAATCCAAGGACCGTCTTGTTCTATTGTATAAATCTATTGGTAAATATAATTTGCTGTGGAGATATTGATAAAAATGCTTCAAGCCCTATTGTATGGCCATGAAGAGCAGCTTGGCCGAGCTTGACGATCTTCACGTTATTTAATTTCTTGGTACAGGAGACCATATGTTTGATTCAGATATTAGAAATGTGGTGAACCAGAAAAAATATCCCCCTCCACCAAAAAAAGAAAAGAAATAGGAATTATGAAAAGAAAAACTGCAAAATAATATTTGGTTCGGCCGTTGGTAGTTTCGTTGCATGAATTTGAGCCTGTGTATTGGGTGTGGGTGCACTTTTTTCGACATAATATCATAATTCAGGAACATCAAGGCATTCTAATCCCAAAGTGATGGACTAATTGGTTAAGAACTACATTTTTAAGATGGACGTCTTGAGTTCAATATAGGTCGAGGCTAGCTTCATAGGGACTTTCCGTGGATTAAAATTGGCATGTGGCATTAGGCGTACGATAGGTACTGATGAGATTAGTATGCCCTAAAGAGTGGGAACCCCTCTAGTTGCTAATATAGAAATGTACTGATAATGAATTAATGGAGTTAAATAAATAACAGGGCTGCATTTTCCAATCTTTCGATTCTTCTCTGCCCGTACTCTTGGTTATGATAAGAAGTTCTTGTACTATGCTATGCTTGGTATAGATGTCTCACTCATTTGAAAATTCATGTAATTATGGAGTACAAGTATCAATTGAATGTTTTTTTAGAAAATATTCTTTTATTTTATTCTTATGCACATTGTTAGTGTGTTCGATTTGTTTGCCTCAAATTGTTTTTATTCTCATTTAATGTTTTGCTTATTAATCTAATAATAATTTGCTTTAGTTTTCTGTTGCATTCTCCTCTCTGTTGGGCATTTTCGAACACACTAGAGTTCGACTCAAACTCTCCACTGCATGAAATTTGTTACTTTGTTTCAGCTTTGACATCTTTTTGGATCCCCCGTCTAATTTCTTTAAGAAAACGTTTTCTTAATTAGGAGGACAAACTGATTATCCTTTTGCAGATATTAAAAAGCGGGCCTCATTGTTTTCTCATAAAAATTTCATGGCTTTACAGGTGTCATTGGCCATTGCTATTTACAAACTAAATGCATTATGTAAGTCGCAGTTTGTAGCAAATACTAACTTCACTTATTACTGCGGGAGATCGGAGTTGGATGAAGTTGAATTTTCCAAGTTCCATTATGGCGTGAATCGTGGAGATTATGTGGGTATCATTGGGTTCCCAGGTTTGTGATGTTTCTGTCCATTAAATTTTTTATTTGTGTCCCATATCTTTTTCCGTTGTAACAAAAATAGCACAATTGCTTCTGAACACAGAATTAGCTGTTATATGTGGTTTATTTGGTTACAGTTGTAGGCATAGGTATTATTTTAGGGTGCACTCGACTCGTAGAAGGGTCTCATTTAGGGTACTGGGCTACTGGGTAGAGCCTTGGACCCGCCCCACTGAAGTTGGTATACAGGTTGACCCAATGTGTCCAACATCGAGGCGGATTACTCGTGGCAACTCAAAAGCCTTCTAAAGGTGGTCCTATTGTGGCAGCGCACCTGTGGAGCTGAAGAGCGTACACGGGAGTAGTACCTCCATGGTCTACGGGTCCTGAAATGTAGCAGTCTCTCAAGGGCGTTTACGACCATTTCTGCACAGCTCTAGCGGTATATGCATGTACTGTGAAGGCTATTGGGGAGTGATCCGTTGCACGACTGATCCGGCTGTGGCCATAGATGCTGCGTAGCCGTGACACGTGGACAACGCGATACCATCCTCACATTTTGAAGGGATTGGAAAGAGCATGTAGCATGGAGGCTTGGAGTGTAGTTTAGTCATAACAAAGGCTCATAATGTGAATTCCACCCATTATTCATAATGTGGAAGGAATTCTCCTTATATGCCCACATTATGGCCCTCATCACTTATTAGAGAAATGTGGAGCATTGGTAGGACTTGGGGACCACTACAATTAGGGCAATATTTTGAGTCAAGTCACCTATAAATAGAGGGCAATAGTGCATTGCCTAGGGATCCCTGGCTGACTCCATTTTCCCACATCATTCCCTTTCCTCTTTTTCTCTCTTTCTTGGAGGTTACTCATTCAAGGACGACTGCCATTTTTCTCTTCACGGTTGTTTCCTCTATGTTTCGGCTATGGAGTTATGATTTCACCTTTTTCATGTCTGGCCCTTCTTATCTACTTGTTCTTCCTTCCTCCATCTCTTGGTCTATAGCCACTTTGGGGGTATTTCATTCTTGTGCCTTTTGGGTTAGATCTATCAATGCTCACTACCCATTCTCTAGTTGTGATGAGGCTACACTCTTTTCTCTTCTCCACCATCTCTTTTCTCTACTTTCCTTCTCTTTGCTTGAGATTTTCGACCATGGATTGTGACCCCTTTGTTCTGACTTGCTAGTGGAGCCTTATCTCCATTTTTCTCTTGTTTATTAACTTTTTCACCCATAATTTTTGGCGACCATAGTGGGAGAGAAAGGAAGGCCAAATAGCATGACCAGAAGTTCATCCCGCATAGCCATGACGTCTCAAGCACCTTATTCTACTACACTTCCTCCACTAAGGCCGGAGTTAGCCGCACCTATTGGAGTTGAGAGTCACTCTCCTGGAGAGGCGATCCAGCCTCCACGAGGGCTCCTTCTGATCAATTAACCCCCACCAAGCTCGACAGCGACCCAGCCATAGCCTCAAGGCATTGCCGCAACGGAGCCCTAGCTCATGGAGCCACCGCTTGACAATCCCCCAGTCGCTCGTGAGTAGGAGGCGACCAGTGCTAGTTCCTCCAGCCGCACTGTCACCAGGACAGAGCACCACATGATGGCTCGGAACAGGTCCCACAGAGTCGCCACCTCAAGGTCAGCTGGTAGGTGCGACCGCGATGCGCTCCTCATGGAAACGTTGCTCACTATGCAGGCCAGCCAACAGCAAATGTGGGAGAAGCATAAAACAATGTTTGCCTCTGCCAGACCTGACACAGCCAATGGCGCAGCACTCATACCAGCACAGGCACCAACATCTATCCTTCGATGTGACGTTATGGTGACGCTCCCACGTGCAACCTCAGCATTGCCTCATGGCCACACCACAGCGGCATCCTTAACCCCTTTTGGCTCGGCTCAGCAAAGCGTTTCCCCCTATGTCACGTTCGATCAGCTCCATGCCATGATGGGGTCGGGACGTGTCTCGACCGGGGCGGACCTGATTGGCGACCCGTTGCCTCCATTTCCTGTCTCTGTCCTTCAGCAACCTACCCAGCTAAGTATATTATGCCTAAGTTCCGACAGTTTGATGGAAGGAAGGGCAACGCCAAAGAGCATGTTGGGCACTTCATTAGCAATCTGGGGGACCATGCCTCCAACGAGGCGTTGAAGCTGAGGGAGTTTCCCAAGTCACTGACTGACCATGCTTACACTTGGTACCACAACTTAGAGCCTGGGTCGGTGACCAGTTGGGAAAAGATGACGTAGTGGTTTTATAGCAAGTACTACCAGGTTGATGAAAAGGTGACTCTGTTATCCTTCACTAAACTTACTCAGAAGAGTAATGAGGATGTGATGGTTTATGTAAGGCGGTTCGGAGAACGCACATTGGAATGTTATGAAGCTGCCAAGGAGGAGGACTTGGTCCGGATTTGCATCGACTGGATGGATAGGGAGTACTGCCTCTATCTAGTCATCCTCGACATCCGGAATTTTTCCGATCATATGGTGAAAACGAGATGTTTTGCTAACTGGGTGGCTAGTCCCCGAGGAGGTCGTGTTTAGCGGGCACCACGCCCCGTCTCCATTACGGAGGCTGTTATTGAGGATGATGAGAAATTCTCTGAGGAGCCCACAAAGGACGAGGAGGCCTTAATGGCATCGGCCGACCAGCAAAGGAAGCGATTCCGGTCGATTCTGCCACCTTTCCCTTGTAGCCTTAGGCAGGTCCTTGCCGTGCTGAGCCAGTTGATCTGCGACAAGGTCGTGAGTCTTCCACCTACCCTAGAGGAGAATCACAAGGACTTGGTGAATGATCCACGCTTCTGTCATTTCCACCGCGGTACCAGGCATTCATTGATGGAGTGCTGGAGCCTTCACGACCTTTTCCAAAAGAAGATGAAGTCTAAGGAGCTGGAGCTCTTAAAGAGGCAGGACGTGCATGATAATCCTTTCCCAAGCCACGATGCGGGAGTTCATGTCATCTCATGTGAGGATCGCAACACTTTGGAGGAGTTTCAGGGCGAAGAGGTAGCCTGGTTGGGCGAGCAAGCTCAAAAGGGCACCCGGGACCGCATAACCCAAATGACCGGTCTCATGAGGGAGTTTTTCGATAAGCTCAAGCTTGACTCGGATTCCAGAGCCGAGGTGACTAAGGTGCTGGTTAAGGTGGTTTCTAGAGAAGGAACGGAAGTTAGGAAGGATGAGCCCACCGCTTCGACAAGGCCTGACCATGATAGGGAGGTCACCTTCTCCGAGGCGGACAAGCTCATTGAGGGACCCCACAATTGTCCATTGTACGTGCATGCAACCATCAACGGGGTGGACTTCAAGAGGGCGTTCCTAGACAATGGCGCATCCATCAACGCCATGTCAGTCACCGTCATGAGGAAGGCTGGGATTAAGGACGATGCCGTAATCGAGAGGACAATTGACATTTCAGGTTTCAATGGAGTAAGACAAAGGACCTTGGGATATGTTATTGCCAACCTACAGGTGGGGGACATCCGAGGGCATGTTCGATTCCATATGATTGAAGGGGAGCCATCCTACCATGTTCTGTTGGGGAGGTCTTGGATGCACCTCCACGGTGTAGTCCCTTCTTCGTACCATCAGGTCATGAAGGCCAACTGGGGCACTGGGACTACTACTGTCAAGGCCACAAGGAACCCCTTCTCTCTCAGTAAGGTGCATTTGTCGGATGTAATTTATTTCACCAATTTTTTGGTTGTGGATGAGGACCTTGAAGAGGGCGAGTCTCATGTTACCCCGTTGCCCGACTGGGAGGATATGGCCCAATCCGATGATGACGACATAATGATGGTCATCTCCCAAAAGGGAAAGCGGAAAGTTAAGAATGACGAGGAGTTTTGCAGGAAGGTGCGCAAGGCTGATAGGAGCTAGGTTTACCAGTTGTGACGGTGCGAGGGGCCGGACGCCCCAGTGCAGGTGCACGACCCCTGCGATGACCATTTTCTGGCGGAGGCATCTGTTCCCATCGAGGATTCAATAAAGCAAGATGATCAACAGTCAGGTTTAGCTGCAGCCCAGAAAAAGGGTGTTGAAGAGGTCAATCTAGCTAAGGCAGGGGAGCAGCCCCGCTTGGTTTCTATCAATCGCGATCTATCTGATGAGTTCAAGGAGCGTCTGGTAGGCCTACTTAAAGAGTATAAGGATGTATTCGCTTGGAGTTACCACCAGATGCCCGAACTTGACCCCGACCTCATCGTGCACCGTCTTAATGTTGAACCAGGAGCAGTACCAAAGAAACAGGCTTCTTGAGTATTTACGCCGAAGAATGAAGGTCAGATCAAAGAGGAGGTCCAATGTTTATTGTAGGCTGGTTTCATCAAGCCCATTCAGCACCCGACATGGTTAGCCAAAATGGTCCCTGTACAAAAGAAGAACGAAAAGGTTCGGGTCTGCATTGATTTTAGGGACATCAACAAGGCGTGCCCAAAGGATGAGTTCCCTTTACCAAACGTCGACGCCATTGTGCATGTCACTACCGGGCACGGGATGTTCTCTTTTATGGATGGTTTCAGTGGTTACAGTCAAATTAGGATGTTCTAAGAGAACGCACCCAAAACCGTTTTTCAAACTCCAATGGGGAATTTTCATTTTACAGTAATGCCGTTTGGACTGAAGAATGCCGGAGTGACCTACCAAAGGGCCATGACTGCTGTCTTCCACGACATGATCCACGATTCTGTTGAGTGTTGCATTGATGATTTAGTAGTCAAATCGAAGCTGTCAATGGATCACATTGATGATTTAATGAAGGTCTTCGATAGGTGAAGTTGTTACCAGCTGAAGATGAACCCAGCCAAATGCGTTTTTAGCGTGACAAGAGGGAACTTTTTGGGGTTTGTCGTGCATCAGAGGGGCATCGAGGTCGATGGTGACAAGACGACACCTATCATCGCTTTGGATCCACCACGCTCGTTGTAGCAACTTAGAGGATTTATTGGCAAGATTTCCTATCTACAACGCTTCATTCCTGATCTCGCCGAGCTCATGCAGCCGTTTCTACCTTTTCTAAAGAGGTGCTCCACCCCCGCAACAGCGGAAGGTTTCGGCTTCTTTAAAGGTCGATGATTGGCGTGTCTCTATCATGGGCAGCTTAGCAAAAGAGGGTTTCGACGGGTCATCAACCAAAGGTTTTGTCTTCATTAAGGGGGATCTCTACTTCAAAGGGCCCGAGGGTGTTCTAACGCGATGTGTGTTCCGAGGAGGAAGGTGCTACCATTCTTGAGGGGACTCACAGGATTGTATGCGGCGTAGAGGATGTCAGTCTCTACCGGAGGATCCAGCGCAGAGGTTTTTATTGGCCCGGAATGATGGTAGCCTCCAAGGACGTACAAAGGAGTTGTGTTCTCTGTGCTCTCACCCCTCAAAGTGATGAGGTGCCTTTCAGGCCGATTTGACTGACTGGCGAAGGCCGTACATCGACTTCCTCCAAAAGAACAAGCTACCCGACCTCAAAATAGATGCAGCTCTTGTTAGGAAAAAGGTGACACGTTTCTTCCTCCTTGAAGGCATCCTCTATCGCAAGGGGTTCTGTGGGAAGCCATTGAAATGTATCAACCGCGAGGAGGCCACCATTGTCATGACTGAGGCGCACCAACGCGACCATCAGGGCGGCGCAAAGCTATATCAGCACTTGGTTACCTGCGGGTATTATTGGCCCACAATGGAGAAGGACACTGCCACTCATGTGCGACGATGCGAGGCTTGTCAGAAACATGGCAACCTTATCTAATCCCCCGCTGTTAACCTCCGTTCTTTATCCACGCGTTGGTCGTTCCACACTTAGGCCTTGGATATCGTTGGACCTATCACGCCCAAGTCTGGAGGGCACGCCTGGATCTTGGCTGCTACTGAGCTCTTCACCAAATGGGTCAAGGTTGTTCCTTTAAGGTGGACCGTTACAGCTGTTGTTGTCAAGTTCATAAAGGAGCAGATCATTTATCGGTTCAGGGTGCCACATACCCTTCTATCTGACAACGGGACGCCCTTCGTGAACAAGGACGTAGGGGCACTTTTGGAGCAGTATCAAGTGTTGCATCACACTTCCACATCATACTACCCAAAGGGCAATGGCCAGGCCGAAGCTACCACTAAGACGCTGATCTGGATCCTAAGCAAGACGTTGCATGACCATGGAAAAGGTTGGGCTGACTAGTTACCAATGGCATTGTGGGCTTATCGTACTTCCAAGCGACAAGAAAATCAGGAGACTCCATTCGCTTTAGTGTATGGGGTCGATGTCGTATTACCCGAGGAGTTGGTAGTGCCATTTGCACATTTCGCGACCTCATGTGGGCTGATGGCGATCATCAAAGGCAATGTATTGGAAGTCTTGGATGAGAGGAGGGATGATGCATCAGTAGCATCACAGAAGTATAGGGCCAGGATTGCAAGGGCTTACAATACTTCTATTAGAGAAAGGGTTTTCACTAAGGGAGACTTAGTCCTGAAGATGGCCAGCATTGTGATGAGGGGCCAAAACCCAGGGAAATTCACACCCAAGTAGGAATGACCTTACACCATAGCCAAAGCCTCACCCAATGGTTATTACGAGTTGACAGAGGTTGGAACCGGATTCAGGACGGGACCCCTTAATGCCAAGTGGATCAAAATATTTTATCCTTAAAGGAAATCTCATCTGACCACCTCTAACCTCGTCGTGCCTCATCTAAGACATTCCATTTCTACTCTTCATTTATTTGTTCTCTTAATTCTTTTTTTTGCCTAAGTCAGTTAGGTTGCCAGAAGAATTGGGTTCCCCCCCCCCCTCCCCCAACCTTCTGTCTTTTCATTATTGTCATTTCTTCTAGTTAAGATTATTTGCACAAAGGAATCACAAAACATATGTAGGCATACATGTAAACAAAAAGTATATAGAGAAAAATCTGTATTTAATGAAAAATATTATATTCGCAAAGGCATATGTGTTACATTTTTCTGATTACAAGTGTTATTCTAAAGTAAATAATACATAAGTCAAGGCTTAAAGCCTCCATCAGGGCAAATCTTCAATACGAAAGGATGGCCTTGAAAGGGTGCTCCAACCTTCTCTTCCGTTCAAGGTTCGCAAGAAAGCGCATGTGATGTGACGGCTTTTCCCCCTTTTATCTACTTGCATGAACAACTGTCAATCCTGTGCCTTCCATGTTACAACCTGCACATTTAAAAAACAAAAAAACAAAAACAAACAAACAAACAAAACAAAATAAGGCATATGCAAAACCAAAAGAGCATTCACGCATAGATATTAACTTTTAAAATGAACTATTAGTTAGCAAAAAATGTGTCACTCAAAAAGAGTGCAAGGTCAAGCATGCCGAAGCATGCTTCCAAAAAGAAAAATAAAGCCCGCCTTCAGGCAGGCGCAGTACTGTACCTATGTTAAAGTTTACATATCCAAAACATGTTATCAAATTGTCTAAAATTGTTTCTAATAGCTAGCCAAAAAGATTGTTTTTAATATTGCAGGGATTAGGTAGTAGGATAGGTCTTCATGGCAAAAGGAAAGAATCAGTGTCCCTCACGCGGTCCACTGCCCGTTGCCCGTCAGCAGCCTCCAGTAGCCGGACAGCCTTCACCTCCTTGTGCATCGCCTCGACGTCGTTCCTCCCAGCATTTTCCAGCAGCACTTCAGTGTCCCTCCTTATCTGGGCTGCCTCCTCCCTGAGCTTCACGGATTCGGCATGAGCGTTCTCACCAACAAGGCGCAGGACACTACCATTATCCCTCTCCTCAATCTTATCCAGCCTCTTTGTGAACCAGTCCATATTGATCCCAAACTGCACAGCCTGGGCAACGAACCTCCTGGAACCATCCAAGGCCTGTAGAGTCACATCCCCTATAGTGGCCCTGACCACCTACTGGAAATACCGAGGGAACCCATCAAACATAGGTGTCTGGGCTTGTTCGAAGGTTATGTTGAAGCCATCAAACATCCCAGGGTGGGCAGTAGCAAGGCGATTCAGGGTTGGAATGGAGTCCCCACTGTAATAAAAGCCCCTTTATTTGGGCAAGTCTGGAGGACCGAGGTCAGGCATAGGATTCCCGGACCGAGGAATTGAACCCTCTGAAGCAGTGGTGGGTCTGGGATCTACAGCGGCAGTTTAGCGTGGAGGATTTCTAGGAGTCTGAAGGGGAGAAATTTCTGGGACACGAGGAGAAGCCGAACGGCCACCCCTGGAAGGAGAAGCCAATTCCTCATCAGAGGACACCTCAACAGGGGCTGAGTTTGGAGGAGCTGAAGAAGGAGACTTGAATGGTTAGTTTTACGGGCGGAGTGCCGTGGTTTCTTTGCTGTCGGACCAGGGGGACTTGGGGACGCCTACCTCTTGGGGCACCGGTGGCCTAAAGGAACCTCATCCTGGTTGTCCCCCTCCTCTAGAATGGGAGTTTTCTTGGCAGGGGCACTCCTCTTAAAGCGATCTGGAAGGGGAAAGTCATCATCACTGTCATACGAAGAAGAAGTGTAGGAGGGGAGACCAGTCTTACCCATGGCCACCATTCTTCCTCTCTCTTTCTTTTTTCTCTCTCTCTTGCCTTTTTAGTTTTTTCTCTTACTTTTTCTGCCTAAGTATTTGGGACTTATGTTGAAGTGTGGATGAAAATAGGTAAAGGGAAAGGGTATTTATACCTGAGCGGATGGACTCTTGAGTTCTTGAAGAATACAAGGCGCTGGATCCTACATTTAAGGAGGAACCGGTTAAAGTATTTAAATCTTCAGAAGTACGAATCCTCTGCGCTGCACCCCATGGAGTTTCAGTGCGCAGCAGATCCATGTCCTCGAAGACGTCGACAATTTTGTTAGGACGAACTGCTAGGCCGGGGGCATCAGGTCTCTTCTTCCTCGATGATCTCGTCCTGCTTGCAACGGTGGGAGGCTGGGACTCTGATGAGGCACTCGGCTAAAAAAAAAGAGAGGGAAGGTTTATTGAAAAAAATTAGAAGTTTATATTTCTTTTCTTCTTTATATATATATATGCGAAATAAAGGAAACCCCACCAAAGAGGGGGCATTAAATGTACTAATAAATTTACTTTTAAGTACAGGATTAGATTGCTTACATGGAAAAATGCACTAGGACGCCTATGGGAAGGAACTGAGGGCCCTGCTTTGTCTTGAGCAGGCCTTCGCCTTGATGAAATTTGACGGCTTTGTGTTGTAGGAGCTTGAGGGATTGACTGTTCAGGGATTATAAGGGCTTGACCTTGTGGAAGCCATACATCAAAAAGTTCCAACGGGATGGTGCGAACTACTCTTTTGGAACTTGATCTTCGCTTCGGTGGGAACATGTCACGGGAAAATACCGGCACGTCAGTTATAGCATGCCCCACAACATAGATGGGACTTCCCCTAGAGAAAGAAGCGGTAGAGTAATACACCACCATATCATCCCTGTCAATGATCCTAGGTTCACTTCTGCGAGCCGATGACTGGACAAAACCTTCAGAGCATTAAGGTTCGACCTCCAGAAAACACCGAATGACGGTGTGATGTCACCACGATGGAGACGGGATGGTAAGGCAAGAGGACGGGGATGATTGTTTAAGCATGGCAGGCCCCCAACAAGGAATTTCTCTGAACTAAGGGTGAAACTTAGGATAGGGGTTGGCGCAGTAGGGACGCCTTGGTCAAAGCCAAATTGGCAAGCTACCCGATGAGGATTATAACTGGTAAGAGGCACATTGTCCTCGAACCAGGCAGGAAATGAGCATTTCCTTAGAACCAGCAGCAGTTCAAAATCCAAATGGGGTGAATTGGGGGCAGGGTTGAGCATACGGGGTTTTTCACTAAATAGGGACTGGATAGGGAAGCCAGGTAGGATTGCGGAGTAGGGCCTAAACTGAAATTCATCTTCCAGGTCCAGCACCAGACTGAGATCATCACAGAGGACAATGTCAGACCATCTAGGGGCACTACTGAAGCCCCAAAGATCTTCGAACGGCCTGATAGCCTCTAGAGTATGTGGTATGGGGAAGAACTCAGGGAAGCGCTCCATTATGAATAGAGATAAGAAGAGGCTGGACACAGACGCCCTCACTTCACATCAGCCTATTGGGCGGCCCATCCCAGCCACCACTGAGTCGAGTCTTTTGTACTGTGTCCCAGGGAAGAGTGGCCCCAGTGCAATGGTCCTACCAAGAGAGATCTGGGCCACCAGGTTGAAGACCCTCTTACTCATAAAGTCATTGGGACGCCCTTTGAACACGTGGCGTGCAAGCCAAAGTGCCAAAAAGGAAGCAGATGAGGGGAACTATCCAGAGGCACACCTTGGGTATTGTCTGGGTGAAGGGGTTTACCTGATGCAGGGTAGGTGAAAAAATACCTAGCCCAGTTGGCAAATTTACACTTGCCCTTCTTCTTCACGGTGGTATTCAGGTTGGCGACATGAGTGAAGGAAGCCTCCAGGAAGTCCACTGTGGCTTGGCATTCTGGAGGAATGGTGTGGGGTTTGAAACTGTATTCCCCAATCAGAGGAAGGTGCATCAGGGACTTCACGTCTTCCAGTGTTGGGGTAAACTCTCCCCAGGCGGCAATAAAAGTGTGGGTATTTTTATCCCAGCGAGAAATTAGGGCTTGCAGTGAGGGGTTCGAACGTCGAATATTGACACAACAGCTTGAATCAATGGCCGTCAGGACGGAGGCACGGCTAAGGGTTTCCACATAGTCCAGCCTTGAGAGAATGTGCTGACACCAGTAATCCCATTCAGAGATTGGTGTTGTGTGGCCTTCGAATTGGAGGTTTGAGTAGGGGAAATCACCCCTCTCGAAGGGAAATTGTATACTTTTTACTGGCTTCCATTGGGTACCTGATGTGGAGGGGGCATCACCCTCTAGTATTGCTGGTTCACCCAAAATTGCAGGATTCGGGCGATAATGCCGGGCCTGGTGCCAAAAGAAATCGACTTCCTTGCCGAAGAAGGGAGCGTGTCGTCATTCATCATTGCTGGGAATTGTGCCATCGTGTGCCTTTGAGGGTAGCATGGCTCCTACAGAAAAGGGGTTTATCTTTCTCTCTCATTTTCTCTCTATCTCCCTCTCTAGTGTTTCTCTCTTTATTTCTCTTCTTTCTTTCTCTCTTGATTTCACTTTTCTCTTTCTGGTTCACTAGTTCTTCAAACTTTTGTTTTCTCTCACAGTGAATTCAGAAATTACAGAGTCATAAACTTGATGGTTTTGTCCCATTTCCCTAATCTGGAAAGGTATTTGTAAGTCGTCTCTCTGCGTTTCCCCCAACCATGACTACACCAATTCTGGGGAGTTGCGTCTAGCGAAGCGTCGCCATAATGGGGGCGTTGAAAAGGCACCTTTTTGCAGGGGGCTACCATCATTGTCTTGTCTCACTGCCCTTTTCCTCTTCTGTGTTTTGGCACCAGTTCATCTTTGAGAAGGAAACCGTTGGTTCAAAATTCTAAACTTACCCATTTTTATATACTCATATATCCATATACACACACGTGGGTATATGTACACATGTACAATTTTGAAAAAAAACCCTACTTATTCAAAAGAATCTATATATATGTATACAAATATGTATATATGTATATGTACTATTTCAATTTAATTTACTCCTTATTTTTACCATGTTACTAATGGTGATTACTAATAAAATCAAAAATCCCTTCCACGTGATTTTTATAACGTCTGTATTTGCAAAAAAGGTGGTTGTTTTCTTTCCTTTATTTTGCTTTGTTTTGTTTTACTTCTTTCTTTCTCATTAACATATTTTATTTCTCAATTTCACGTTTTCACAT
This sequence comes from Cornus suecica, assembly GCA_963922005.1. Taxonomy (NCBI): domain Eukaryota; kingdom Viridiplantae; phylum Streptophyta; class Magnoliopsida; order Cornales; family Cornaceae; genus Cornus; species Cornus suecica. The sequence continues at coordinate 19,769,398 of OY998244.1, forward strand.
TGCATGCTTGCATGCTTGCATCATTTATTTTCTTTTAAATTTCTTTCCATTATTGTTTCTTTTACCTTGTCCTTGCTTATTTTTATTCCTTATTGCCATCTTTACCGTTCATTTGGTCATCTCTACTATTTATTGTGTTTATTACTTTTCATAGCATATTTTTAATGTACATATGTACGCTATAAATATATATCCATATATGTAAATAGGGATAATGAGAATATAAATATTGTATATACGGGGCCTGCTATGTGCATGCAAGCCCAACTTTGAGGTGGTGCCCCGCATGCCCAGGGGGAAAATCTAGGCATAGGTATTATTTTAGGGCGCACTCGACTCGTAGAGGGGTCTCATTTAGGGTACTGGGCTACTGGGTAGAGCCTTGGACCCGCCCCACTGAAGTTGGTATACGGGTTGACCTAATGTGTCCGACATCGAGGCGGATTACTCGTGGCAACTCAAAAGCCTTCTAAAGGTGGTCCTATTGTGGCAGCGCACCTGTGGAGCTGAAGAGTGTACACGGGAGTATTACCTCCATGGTCTACGGGTCCTGATAACGTAGCAGTCTCTCCAGGGCGTTTACCACCATTTCTGCACAGCTCTAGCGGTATATGCATGTACTGTGAAGGCTATTGGGGAGTGATCCGTTGCACGACTAATCCGGTTATGGCCATAGATGATGCGTAGCCGTGACACGTGGACAACGCAATACCATCCTCACATTTGGCCTAAAAACATAAAATATCCCAAATTGCAGAAACGACCCAGAAACTCACACCATGACCTCCCCAATGCATGAATACCCATTTAATGCCATGAAATGATTATAACAAGTAATAAAATAAAAGGAAAAAAAAGGTAAAAGGAAAATAAAAATAAAAATCCAGAATGCAAGCCAGTAGCTTGATAACGGTTGTTGTACGCAAACTCAACTAATGAGAGGTAGTCCTCCAATTACCTTGAAAATTCATAATGCAATGCGAGTTCGTAGCATATCCCCAAAATCTGAATAGTCCTCTCGGACTGATTTTCGGTTTGAGGATGAAATCTCGTGCTAAACCTCAACCTTGAATCAAGAGCCTCCTGGAAACTCTGCCAGAACCGCTAGGTAAACCTCGGATCCGTGTTTTGTTTTAATTATTTTATTTTTTCATATTTTTTTTCGTTTCATTTTATTACTTGTTATAATTATTTCATTGCATTAAATGGGTATTCATGCATTGGGTAGGTCATGGTGTGAGTTTCTGGGCTCGTTCATGTAATTTGGGAATTTTTTTGTTTTTGTGCCAAATGTGGACCCGGATGTGTTCGGTAGGCCCAATGTTCGGGAATTACTCCCGGTGTCATTTAATTATGTTGGGTAGCGTCCTATATTTTTTTAGGTTCATGGCGACTCATTTTGGGGTCAGCTTGCAGTTTTAGTGGAAGGTTGGGGTCTTTAGTGTAATTTTAGAAACCGTGATTATAATAGTCAAATAATACCATCTCTGTATTCCAGTAGCTTGCTCCAGTCATCACTTTCCTCTGGTTTATTTTGTACCATTTTTTTTCTCTTCCTTCTTTCTAGCTTTCGGGCAATTTCGAACGGGAGTTTGATCTCGGTTGTATTAGGGAGTTTGATCTCGGTAGGTGCTCAAAGAGAACAATATTGCTTGGGGTGGGTGGGCTAGTGTGGGCCATGGTTCATCTGTGTATCTCTTACACCAGACAACGCGTTTTAAAGTTGTGTTGGTCGTGAGCCAACCAGAATTCCGTAGTTAAGCGTAGGATGGGTGACTCTCTGGGAAATATCTGGTTCGGGTTAACCGAAAGTGGACAATATTATGTCTGGATTTGGAGGGGGCTATTGTACCATTGTCGAGCGAGGCATCACCGCATCCAAAAAGGGCCCATCAGTATGCACAAACACTCGTAGGCGGTTGGGCAATGCTGTAGAAGGTGCCCAATCTCTGCCCATTCCTCTTACATGTGAAACACCAATTGATCGTCGTCAGATTCTTTCTTTTCATTCAAATTATTGAGGGTGAGAATTTGACCTCAAACCACTGTGCAAGTAATAAAAAAAAAGCACCTTTGGAGGAGGCGTGGAATTCTAAATCGCCTTCCACGGGAAGTCCTGAGAGAGGTGATGCTAACATCGTTGCACCATTGAAGAAACCGCCTCATAGCTCTTGAGAATGAACCTTATAGTGAATCATTAGGCCCTAGGGCCTTATTCCCAATGCAACCTTTAAGAGTTTTTGGAAGTTCACTTGCTTATGATTGATGGTGCCTTCTTTTTGCCATTTTTCGGTATTTTGTGGGTTATGCCGGCTTTGGTTTATGAGGTCCTTGATGCTTGGAGTGCTTGTTCCATGGGGTCCCATGCTCTCTCTTTTTGGAGGGTGGCTCCCCCGTTGCCTTTGGGGGAGCTTGTGGCTTGAACGCAATAGATGTTGTTTTGAGGGGTTCGAGTCTCCGATTGGTGCCATCAATGATCTTTTTATCTCTAGTTGGTTTTATTGGATGGAGGGCATATATTGTAATTTTATAGATGAAAAGATAGAGTTTTTGGGTTCTTTTGTCCCGTAGGCCCCTCTTTTGTTCCAAGGGATGCACTCCCTTCTTAAGAGTTTTTGGAAGTTCTGGTAAATGGGACCTCCAGCCCAACCCTATCCTCCCCAGAAATGTAGTAACAAATGGAGTCCATCAAGGCGAGGACTTGATATGCAAGTATTCGAGAACAAGCAGACAATCCTTATACACGTCATCCTCCCTACTCAAAAGAAAACCATCCACTGAAATCCTCCGAATATGATTATTTCTCCTACGAGCATTGCCTAGGCGATGGATAACCTTCATGTTTGATCATTCTCCTTAGGCCAAATGGCTCAAGTCTTCTAACGCCATAAAATTTCTTTTATAATGGCAATCTCCTATCTCGGTCTGTCATGCATCCCTCGTGAGCCTCTACTCCTCCTCTAAGCCACCCCTCCCATCCTGTTGATCAAGCTCGGCTAACTCAAAACAAGTATTATTCTTTGTCCACCTTAAATTGCCAAACACCTCCTTATTTCTCTTTTTTAGCTCACGTTTTTTGTACCTGTGGGTGAAAAATGTGAGAAATAAGAGAGAAATGGAGAGAAGGCTGACTAGCAAGTCAGAACAAAGAGGTCACAATCCATGGTCGAAAATCTCAAGCAAGAAGAAGAAAAGGAGAGGAAAGAATCGGTGGAGAAGAGCAAAGAGTGTAGCCTCATCACAGCAAGAGAATGGGTAGTGAGCATTGATAGATTTAAAACCACAAAAGCCCCCAAGAATGAAGTACCCCCAAAATAGCTAAAGACCAAGAGATAGAGAAGAGAGAAGCAAGCAGAGGAGAAGGGTTACACGTGAAGAAGGCAAAATCAACTCTCCATGGCTGAAGCACAGAGGAAGCAAGAAAAGTGAGGAAAAATGGTAGCCGTCCCTGGAGGAGTAGTCTCCAAGCAAAGAGAGAAGAAAGGGAAAAAAGGGAATGTGGTGAAAAGAAAATGAGTCAGCCGAAAAGATGGAGGAGAGGATCCTTAGGCAATGCACTATTGCCTTCTATTTATAGGTAACAAGGCTCAAAATGTTGCCCTAAATGTAGTGGTCCCCAAGTCCTACCAATGCTCCACTTTTCTCTAATAAGGTGATGATGGCCATGATGTGGGCCTATAAGGAGAATTCTTTCCACATTATGAATAATGGGTAGAATCAACATTATGTGCCTTTATCATGACTAAACTACACTCCAAGCCTCCATGCCACATACTCTTTCCAATCCCTTCATAATGTGAGGAAGGTGTCACGTTGTCCACATGTCACGGCTACGCAGCATCTATGGCCACAGTCGGATCAGTCGTGCAACGGATCACTCCCCAATAGCCTTCGCAGTACATACATATACCGCTAGAGCTGTGCATAAATGGTGGTAAACGCCATTAAGAGACTGCTACGTCATCAGGACCCGTAGACCATGGAGGTACTACTCCCGTGTACGCTCTTCAGCTCCACAGGTGCGCTGCCACAATAGGACCACCTTTAGAAGGCTTTTGAGTTGCCGCAAGTAATCCGCCTCATAGTCGGACACATTGGGTCAACCCGTATACCAACTTCGGTGGAGCGGGTCCGAGGCTTTACCCAGTAGCCCAGCACCCTAAGTGAGACCCCTCTACGAGTCGAGTGCACCCTAAAATAATACCTATGCCTACAATTTGCCCCCTGTGCATGCGAGGCACCACCTCGAAGTTGGGCTTGCATGCACACAGCAGGCCCCGTATATACAGTATTTATATTCCCATTGTCCCTATTTATATATATGGATACATATTTATAGCGTACATATGTATATTAAAATATGTCATGAAAAGTAATAAACACAATAGAAAAGTAAGGGTGATCAAATTAACGGTAAGGACGGCAACAAGGAACAAAAATAAGCAAAGACAAGGTAAAAGAAAAGGAATAAAATTGAAAGGAAATTAAAAATAAAATAAATGATGTAAATATGAAATTTGAAAAACGTGAACTTGTGAAATAAAATATGTAAACAACAAAGAAAGAAGTAAAACAAAACAAAGCCAAATATAGGAAATGCAAACAACCATTTTTTTCAAATACACACATTTTTTGAAAACCACATGGAAGGGTATAGGAGTAATTTTCGAAATGAGGTTTAAATTTGATTAGTAATCACCATAAGTAACATGGTAAAAGTAAAGAAATAATTAATTTTCAATAGTACATATAGATACATATATATATATATTCATGTACATATATATATTCTTTTGAAATAAGCTATATATTTTTTTTTATTTAAAAAACAAATTATACACGTGTACATATACCCACGTGTAGGTATATATAGATATATTAGTATATAAAAAAGGAGTAAGTTTAGAAATTTTGAACCAACAGTTTCCTTCTCAAAGACGAACTGGTGCCAAAACACAGAAGTGGAAAAGGGCAGTGAGACAAATCAATAATGGCAGCCCCCTGCAAAAAGGTGCCATTTTGCCGCCCCCATTATGGCGACGCTTCGCTAGGCGCCACTCCCCGGAATTGGTGCAGTCGTGGTTGGGGAGTGCGCAAAAAGGCGGCTTACAAATACCTCTCCAGGTTAGGGAGATGGGGCAAAAACGATCAAGTGTACGACTCTGCAACTACTAATTTTACAGAGAGAGAAAGTAAAAGCTTGAAGAGAGAGTGAACCAGAGAGAGAAAGAAAGAAATCAAGAGAGAAAGAAGAAAGAGAAAGAAAGAGAAGAAAGGAAGAGGGAAATACTAGAGAGGAAGTGAAAAGGAGAGAGAGAGAGAAAAACCCCTTTTCTGTAGAAGCCATGCTACCCTCGAAGGCGCACGACGGCACAGTCCCAAGCGACGACGAATGGCGACATGCCCCTTTCTTCGGGAAGGAGGTCGACTTCTTCTGGCACCGGGCCAGGCATTACCAACCAAACTCTGCAATTTTGGGCGAGCCCGTGCTGTTGGAAGGCATTGCCCCCTCCACGTCAGGTACCCATTGGAAGCCGGGGAAGAGTCTGCGGCTTCCAATCGAGAGGGGCGATTTCCCCTACTCGCACCTCCAATTCGAAGGCCACACAACACCAATTTCAGAGTGGGACTACTGGTGTGAGCACATTCTTTCGAGACCAGAGCATGTGGAAACCCTTAGCCATGCCTCAGTCCTGACGGCCATTGATTCAAGTCGCCGTGTCAACATCCGGCGCTCAAACCCCTCCTTGCAAGCCCTAATTTCCCGCTGGAATACTGACACCCATACCTTTGCCACCACCTGGGGTGAGTTTATCCCCACGCTAGAAGATGTAAAATCCCTAATGCACTTCCCTCTGATCGGTGAACACAGTTTCAGACCCCACACAATCCCTTCAGAGTGCCAAGCCACAGTAGACTTCCTGGAGGCCTCTTTTACTCACGCCGCATACCTGAATACCACTGTGAAGAAGAAGGGGAAATGCAAATTTGCAAACTGGGCTAGATATTTCTTCACCTACCCTGCATCAGGCCGACCTCTTCGCTCCGACAATACTCAAGGTGTGCCTCTGGATAGTCCTCATCATTTGGCCGCCTTTCTGGCACTTTGGCTTACACGCCATGTGTTCGAAGGGCGCCCCAACGATTGTATGAGTAAGAGGGTCTTCAATTTGGCGGCCCAAATGGCTCTTGGCAGGACCATCGCCCTGGGACCACTTTTCCTTAGGACACTGTACAAGAGGCTCGACTCAGTAGTGGCGGGGATGCGCCGCTCAATAGGCCGTTGTGAAGTGAAAGCGCCTGTGTCCAGCCTTTTCCTATCTCTATTCATAATGGAGCGCTTTCCTGAGTTCTTCCCCGCGCCGCACACTCTAGAGGCTGCTAGACCGTTCAGGGATCCTTGGGGCTTTTACCGTGCCCCTAGGTGGTCAGACAATGTCCTCAGGGATGATCTCAGCCTGGTGCTAGACCTGGAGGATGAGTTCCAATTCAGATCCTATTCTACAACACTGCCCGGTTTCCCTGTTCAGTCATTGTTTTGTCGGGAACCTGCCGTCCCTAAACAATCCTCCTCGTCCTCTTACCATACCATCACACCTCCGTTGCGGTGACATCACACCGTCATTCGGCGTTTTCTGGAGGTCAAACCTTGATGCCCTGTAGGCCTTCGTCCAGTCATCGGCCCGCAGAAGTGAGCCCCGGGCTATTGACAAGGATGATATGGTGGTGCACTACTCTTCTGCCTCCTTTTCCAGAGGAAGTCCTAGCTATGTGGTGGGACATACTATTGCCGATGTGCCGATGTTTTCTCGCGATATGTTCCCGCCAAGGCGAAGGTCAAGATCAAAGAGGGTGGTCCGCACCATCCTGTTGGAACCTTTTGATGTACTGCTTCCACCAGGCCAGGCTTCTGTAGTCCCTGTGCAACCAATTCCCAAAACAACTACAGCGCAAAACCGTCCGACTCCATCAAGGCGAAGGCCTACCCAAGATGAAGCGGGCCCCTCAGTTCCTACTCACAGGCGTCCCAGTGCATTTGTTAATGTAAGATATCCAAACCTGTACTTAGAATAAATTGTTAGTACATTTATTGCCCCCTCTTGAGTGGGGCTTTCTTTATATGATATATATATACGTATATATAAAGAAGGAAAGAAATATAAATTTGTAGAAGTTTTAAATATACCTTCCTTCTCCTTTTCTCCTCTTTTTTTTTAGCCAAGTGCCTCCTCAGGGTCGCAGACTCCATCGGTTGCGAGCAGGACAAGATCGTCGAGGAGGAGGGCTGATGCCCCCGGCCTGGCGGTTCCTCTTGACAATATTGCTGACGTTTTCAAAGATGCGGACCTGCTTCGTACTGAGACTCCATGGGGCGCAGCGCAGAGGATCCCCACCTCGAAAGACTTAAATGCGCTAACCGGTTCCTCCTTAAATGCAGGATCCGGCGCCTCGCATTCTTCAGGCACCCAAGAGTCCATTCGCTCAGGTATAAATACCCCCTCTCCTTACCTGTTTTTTCATTCACATTTCAAAACACAAGTGTTAGGCATTCTCAGAGAAAGAGGAATCATAGAGAAGTCTATAAGTTTAGAGAGAGAAAAAGGGAAAGAGAAAGAAGAGAGAGAGAAAAAAAAAATGGTAGCCATGGGGAAGACCAATCGTCCCCTCTACACTTCTTCTTCCTCTGACAGCGATGATGGTGTTCCTCTTGCAGAGCGATTCAGGTAGAGTGTCCCTGCTAAAAAGACCCCGATTCCAGAGGAAGGGGACAGTCAGGATGAAGTTCCCCTTGGCCAACGGCACCCAAAGAGACAGGTGTCCCCAAATGCTTCCGGTCCGGCGGCGAAGAAGCCACGGCGATCCGCCCGCAAATCCAGTGCATTCAAGTTCCCTTCTTCAGCCCCTTCAGACTCTGTCCCTGTCGATGTATCCTCTGATGAGGAGGCAGCCGCTCCTCCCAGGGGTGGTCGTTCGGCTTCCCCACATGTCCCTGAAGGTTACCCTCATCAGACTCCCAGAGGCACTCCCCGCCAAACCGTCGCTGTAGATCCCAGACCCACCACTGCGCCAGGAGGCTCAGTTCCTCAAGTGGGGAATCCTATGTCTGACTGTGGACCACCAAACCTGCCCAGATGGAGGGGCTTCTACTGCATCGGGACCTCCATTCCAACTCTCTATCGTCTTGCCCTTGCCCATCCTAGGATGTTTGATGGCTTCAATATAGCCTTCGAACAAGCCCAGGCCCCTATGCTTGATGGGCTTGCTCGGTACTTACAGCAGGTGGCAAGGTCCACTGTGGGGGATGTGACTCTGCCGGCCTTAAATGGTGCCCGAAGACTGGCTACTCAGGCTATGCAATTCGGCATCAACATGGACTGGTTCCTTGAGAGGCTGAATAAGATTGAGGCAAGGGATGACGGTGGTGTCCTACGCCTCGCTGGGGAGAACGCTCATGCCGAGTCAGTGAACCTCACGGAAGAGGCAGCCCAAATGAGGAGGGACGCCGAAGTGCTGCTGGAGAATGCTGCAAAGAATGACGCAGAGGTGGAGGTTGTTCGGCTGCTGGAGGCTGCTGATGAGCAACGGGTGGTGTACCATGTGAGGGATACCGATCCTTTCCTCCTACCCTGAAGATCTATTTACCTAAATCCTGCAAATTCTCAAAAACAATCTCTTTTTTTTTTTGCCATTAGAAACATTTTCCCACAGTTAGATAATTTTTTGACAATATATTTTGGAAACTGTAAACTTTAACACAGGTGCAACATTACGCCTGCCTGAAGGCGGGCCTTACTTCTGGAAGCGTGCTTTGGCATACTTACCCTTGCGCTCTTTTGAGCAACACATATTTTATCTAACAGTTTATTTCAATTAATGTCTACTTGCGAATGCTACTTTGGTTTTGCATATGTTTTGTTTTGTGTTTGCTCGTTGTTTGTTTTTTTTTTTTTAAATGTGCAGGTTGTAGCATGGAAGGCGCCGGCTTGACAGTTGTTCATGCAAGTAGATAAGAAAAGGGAGACGCCATCGTGGCACATACGCCTTTATGCGAACCTTGCACGAAAGAGAAGGCTAAAGAACACGTTCAAGGCTACTCTCCTATACTGAAGTTTTTCGCCTTGGTAGAGGCTTGAGCCTTGCCTTGTGTAATAAATAAATAAAAATTATCCTTTAGAATGGTACATGTAATCAGGAAAATGTAAAGCATATGTCCTTTTGTAAATAAAATACCTTCCATTGAATAAGGATTTGTCTCTATATATATATATATTTTTTTTTTGTTTACATGTGTGCCCTCATATATGCATCGACTCGTTCGTGTCAATAATCTAACTAAAAGGAAATAATCCTAAGGACAGAAGGTTAAGAGGAAAATATCCAACTCTCCAGTCAACCTAACTGTCTTAAGCAAAAGAAAATAAGAAAATAAAGAAATGAGGAGCAAAAATATAAAATCTTGGATGAGGCGCGACGAAGTCAGAGGTGGTCAGATGAGACTTCCATAAGGATAAAATATTTTGATCCACTTGGCGTTAAGGGGGCCAGTCCTGAATCCGGTACCAAACTCAGTTAACTCATAGTAACCATTAGGTGAGGCCTTGGCTATGGTGTAAGGTCCTTCCCACTTGGGTGCAAATTTCCCTGGGTTCTGGCCCCTCATCACAGCGCCAACCATTTTTAGGACTAAGTCTCCCTTAGCGAAAACCCTTTCTCTGACAGAAGTATTGTAGGCTCTTGCAATCCTGGCCCTATACTTCTGCGATGCTACCGAGGCAGCATCCCTTCTCTAGTCCAAGACTTCCAAAACATCACCTTTGCTGACCGCTGTCAGCCCACATGCAGCCACGAAACGCGCAGAGGGTACCGCCAACTCCTCAGGTAATACAGCATCGATCCCGTACACCAGGGCAAACGAAGTCTCCTGAGTCGCCCGTCGCCTGGAAGTGCGATAAGCCCATAATGCCATTGGTAACTGATTAGCCCAACCCTTGTCATGATCGTGTAACGTTTTGCTCAGGATCCGGATCAGCGTCTTGTTGGTGGCCTCGGCCTGGCCATTGCCCTTGGGGTAGTAAGGCATGGAACTGTGATGCAGCACCTGGTACTGCTCCAAAAGTGCCCCCACGTCCTTGTTTACAAAGGGCGTCCCATTGTCGGACAGAATGGTGTGTGGCACCCCGAATCGACAAATGATCTGCTCCTTTATAAACTGGACCACGATAGCCGCAACGGTTCACCTTAGTGGAACAGCCTCGACCCATTTGGTGAAGAGCTAGGTAGCAGCCAAGATCCAAGCGTGCCCGCCTGACTTGGGGGTGATAGGTCCAACGATATCCAATGTCCAAGTATGGAACGGCCAAGGCATGGATAGAGAACGAAGGCTAACGACAGGTGCATGGATAAGGTTGCCATGCTTCTGGCAAGCCTCACACCTCCACACGTGAGTGGTAGTGTCCTTTTCCATCGTGGGCCAATAATAACCACAGGTAACCAAGTGCTGATACAGCTTTGCGCCGCCCTGATGGTCACGCTGGTGAGCCTCCGTCATGACAATGGTGGCCTCCTCATGGTTGATGCATTTCAACGGCCTTCCACAGAAACCTTTGCGATAAAGGGCGCCCTCATGGAGGAAGAAACGTGTCGCCTTCTTCCTGACAAGTGTCGCATCCCTGCGATGGTCGGGTAGCTTGCCCTCCTGGAGGAAGTCGATGTACGGCTTCCGCCAGTTAGTCAAGTCGGCCTGAAAAGCACTCTCACCACCTTGAGGGGTGCGAGCACAGAGAACACAGTTCCTTTGAACGTCCTTGGCGGCCGTCACCATACCGGGCCAATAGAAACCCCTGTGCTGGATCCTCCGGTAAAGGCTAACGTCCTCCACGCCGCATACAATCCGGTGAGTCTCCTCAAGAATGATGGCACCTTCCTCCTCGGAGACACATCGAGCCAGTACGCCCTCAGGCCCCTTGAAGTAGAGGTCCCCCTTGATAAGTACGAATCCCTTGGTCACTGACCTGTCGAAGCCATCCTTCACCAAGCCTTCCATAATAGAGACACGCCAATCATTAACCTTTGCCAAGTCGGAACCTTCCATCGTCGCGGGGGCAGAGCACCTCTGTACCTCCAATGATAAGCCTTCCTGCTCAAGTCTGATCTTTGATGCCAGAGTTTCCAGAGCGTCGAGGAAGCGATTCCTACACCTAGAAACATGGGTGAACTCCACAGCATCGAAATGCTTGAGCAACAGCTGCGTCTGGGTACGGTAAAGATCCAGGTTGGCCTCCTTCACAATGAACTCGCCTGTGACCTGCTTGATGATGAGCTGAGAGTCCCCTTTGGCCTTTAAACGTCGAATGCCCCGTCTCTGTGCCTCTCTCAGACCTAAGAGCAATGCCTTATACTCAGCCTCGTTGTTGGAGCACGGAAAATCCAACTGATAAGAAAGATAAACCTGAGGCCCGCCGCTGCATGGCGTGAGAACAATACCGGCCCCACCATTACGGGCAGTGGACGCTCCATCGAATGATAATTCCCATTCCTCGGCCTCGGCCATGAATAGGTCGGTTGAGCCCTGACTACAAGAAGAGTGAGATAGAAGATCCGCCAGAGCCTGCCCTTTGATGGTCGTGGGTCGCACACACTGAATGTCGATTCCTAACAAGCCCATTAACCACTTGGTCAGACGTCCGCCGGAAGGAGGCTGGGTGACCATGTAGCGCACTGGTTCGCTTTTGGTCATCAGCTCCACAGTGTGCGTAGACAGATAATGCCAGAACTTCTTCACGGTGAAAACCAACGTAAGACACTACTTCTCAGTTGCAGTGTATCGAAGTTCGGCGCCACGGATGACCCTACTAGCATAATAAATGGGACGCTCGCACCCATCCTCCTCCTGGGCGAGGATTGCCCCCAATGAATGATCGGTCGCAGAAACATAAAGTCGGAGGGGCACTCCCCGCTTGGGTGCAGTCATAGTATCCGGAGCAGCCAAGATCCTCTTAATGGCCTCAAAACTCTACTGGCACTCGGGGGTCCAAGCATAAATGGCGTTCTTCTTAAGAAGAGGCATAAATGGTTGCATGAGCTCGACAAGGTCAGGAATGAAGCATCTCAGGTAGGAAATCTTGCCAATAAATCCTCTAAGCTGCTTTAGTGAGCGGGGTGGATCCAGAGCAATGATAGCCGATGTCTTGTCGCCATCGACCTCAATACCTCGTTGATGTACGAAAAAACCCAAGAAGTTCTCTCTTGTCAAGCTAAAAACGCACTTGGTCGGGTTCATCTTCAGCTGGTAGCGCCTGCACCTGTCGAAGACCTTCCTCAAATCATCAATATGGTCTATTGGCTGCTTCGACTTGACCACCAGATCATCAACATAGCATTCGATAGAAACATGGATCATGTCATGGAAGACAGCAGTCATGGCCCTTTGGTAGGTTGCTCCGGCATTCTTCAGTCCAAATGGCATTACGGTGAAGTGAAAATTCCCCATTGGAGTGCGAAAAGAGGTTTTGGGTGCGTCCTCCTCAGACATCCTGATTTGATTGTAGCCACTGAAACCGTCCATGAAAGAGAACATCCCATGACCGACAGTGACATCCACAATGGCATCGACATTTGGCAATGGAAACTCGTTCTTTGGGCACGCCTTGTTGATGTCCCTGAAATCGATGCAGACCCTGACCTTTCCATTCTTCTTTCGTACGGGTACCACATTGGCTAACCAGGTCGGATGCTGAATGGGCCTAATAAAACTGGCCTGCAATAAACGCTGGACCTCCTCCTTAATCTGACCCTCAATCTCTGGTGCCAACACTCGAGAAGCCTGCTTCTTTGGTACGGCTCCTGGCTCAAAATTCAAATGGTGCACAACCAGGTCGGGGTCGAGTCCCGGCATCTGGTCGTAACTCCAAGCGAATACATCCTGATACTCCTTGAGTAGACTTACCAGTCGCCCCTTGAACTCAACAGATAGCTCGCGGTTGATAGAAACCATACGGGGTTGCTCCCCTGCCTTGGCCAAGTCGACCTCCTCAACACCCTTCTTCTGGGCTGCGGCCAAACCTGACTGCGGGTCATCCTGCCCCACTAAATCCTCGACAGGAACGGATGCCTCCGCCAGAAAATGGTCGTTACAGGGGTCGTGCGCCTGCACTGGGGCGTCCGGCCCCTCGCACCGTCATAACTGGTAAACGTAACTACCATCATCCCTGCGCACTCTCCTGCAAAGATCCTCATCATTCTCGACCTTGCTCTTGCCCTTCTGAGAGACAACCACCATAACGTCGTCCTCATCGGACTGGGCAATATCCTCCCAGTCGGGCAACGGGGTAGCATAAGCCTCGCCTTCCTCAAGGCCCTCGTCCGCAGCCAAAAAATTGGTGAAGTAAATAGCATCGGACAAATGAACCTCGCTATGAGAGAAGGGGTTCCTCGTGGCCTTGACGGTGGTAGTCCCAGTGCCCCAGTTGGCCTTCATCACCTGATGATATGAAGAAGGGACTACACCGTGGAGATGCATCCAAGACCTCCCCAGTAGAACGTGATAAGATGGTTCTCCCTCAATGATAAAGAATCGGACAGGCCCTCGGATGTCTCTAACCAGCAAGTCGGCGGTGACATAGCCCAAGGTCCTCTGTCTTATCCCATTGAAACCTGAAATATCAATCGGCCTCCCGGTTACGACCTCATCCTTAATACCTACCTGCCTCATGACGGTGACTGGCATGACGTTGACAGGAGCGCCATTGTCCAGAAACGCCCGCTTGAAATCAACCCCGTTAATGGTCGCAGGTACGTACAACGGACGGTTGTGGGGGCCCTCGATAAGCTTGTCCGCCTCGGTGAAAGTGGCCTCTCTAGCATGGTCAGAATTTGCCGAGGGGGATGGCTCATCCCGCCTAACTTCCGCTCCTGTCCGGCAAACAACCTTGAGCAGCACCTTAGTAACTTCAGCCCTGGAGTCTGAGTCAAGCCTGAGCTTGTCAAAGAACTCCCTCATAAGGCCGGCCATTTGCGCCATGCGGTCCTGAGTGTCCTTCCGAACCTTCTCACCCAACCAGGCTACATCCTCGCCTTGAAGCTCCTCCAATGTGCCACAATCCTCACATGAAATGGCATGAACACCTGCATCATGTCGTGGAAAAGGGTTGTCATGCACATCCTGCCTTTTCAGAAGCTCCAGCTCCCCGGACTTCATCTTCCTTTGAAAAAGATCGCGCAAACTCCAACACTCCATTAATGGGTGCCTGGTACCACGATGGAAATGACAGAAGCGTGGGTCATTCACCAACTCCTTATGATTCTCCTCTAAAGCAGGCGGAAGGCTGACGACCTTGTCGCGGATCCACTGGTTCAGTACAGTGGGAACCTGCCTACGGCTACAGGGGAAAGGCGGCGGAGTCGTCCGAAATCGCTTCCTTTGCTGGTCGGCCGACGCCATGAAGGCATCCTCGTCCTCGGCGGGCTCGTCAAAAAACTGATCCTCATCCTCCGCAACAGCCGCTGTAATAGAGACATGGCGCGGTGCTCGCCAAACACGACCTCCTCGGGGACTGGCCACCCGATCAGCCAAGCATCTAGTTTTGGCCATCAGATCGGAAAATGTGCGGATATCGAGGGTGACTAGATAAAGGCAGTACTCTCTATCCATCCCATCGATGCATATCCTGTCCAAGTCCTCCTCTTTAGCGGCCTCGTAACATTCCAAAGTGCGCTCTCTAAATCGCTTCACATAAGCCATTATATCCTCGCTGCTCTTCTGAGTGAGCTTAGTGAGGGATAGAAAATTGACCTTCTCGTCAACCTGGTAGTACTTGTTATAGAACCGTTGTGTCATCTCCTCCCAACTGGTCACCGACCCAGGCTCGAGGTTGTGATACCAAATGTACGCTCGGTCAGTCAGTGACTTGGGGAACTCCCTCAACTTCAACGCCTCGTTGGAGGCATGGTCCCCCAAATGACTAATGAAACGTCCAACATGCTCCTTGGCATTGCCCTTCCTTCCATCAAACTGCCAGAACTTAGGCACAACATACTCAGCAGGGTACGGCTGTTGAAGGACAGAGACAGGAAATGGAGGCAACGGGTCACCAATAAGATCCGCCCCGGTTGAGACACGTCCCGACCCCATCATGACGCGTAACTGATTGAACGTGACGTAGGGGGAAGCGCTCTGCTGAGCCGAGCCAAAAGGGGTTAATGACGCCGCCATAGTGTGGCCCTGGGGTAGTGCTGAAGTTGCACGCGGGGGTGTCACCATAACATCACGACTAAGGATAGATGCGGGCGCCATTGCTGGCGTCAGCGCTGCACCAGGGGTCACGTCAGGCCTGGCAGAGGCAAACATTGTTTTATGCTCCTCCCATATTTGTTGTTGGGTGGCCTGCATAGTGAGCAATGTTTCCATGAGAAGCGCATCACGGTCGCGTCTGCCGGCTGACCTCGAGGTGGCGGCGCTATGAGACCTGCTCTGAGCCATCCGGTGGTGCTGCATCCTGGTGACAGTGCGGCTGGAAGAACGAGCACTGGTCGCCTCCTGCTCGGGGGTGACCGGGGGTTGGTCGAGCAGTGGCTCCCTGAGTTGTGACTACGCTGCGGCGATGCCCTGGGGTTATAGCTGGGTCACCATCGGACCTGATGGGGGTCGATTGATCAGAAGGAGCCCTCGTGGAGGCTAGCTCGCTTCTCCAGGAGTGTGGCTCTCAACTCCAATGGGTGCGGCTGACTCCTGCCTGGATGGAAGAGGAGGGGGTGGAGGAAGTGCAGAAGAAGAAGGTGTTTGAGACGTCATGGCTATACGAGATGACCTTCTGGTCATGCTATATGGCCTGCCTTTCTCTCCCACTGTGGTCGCCAAACATTGTGGGTGAAAAAGGTGAGAAATAAGAGATAAATGGAGAGAAGGCTCCACTAGCAAGTCAGAAAAAAGAGGTCACAATCCATGGTCGAAAATCTCAAGCAAGAAGAAGAAAATGAGAGGAAAGAATCGGTGGAGAAGAGCAAAGAGTGTAGCCTCATCACAGCAAGAGAATGGGTAGTGAGCATTGATAGATCTAAAACCACAAAAGCCCCCAAGAATGAAGTACCCCCAAAATAGCTAAAGACCAAGAGATGGAGAATAGAGAAACAAGCAGAGGAGAAGGGTCAAACGTGAAGTAGGCAAAATCAGCTCTCCATGGCCGAAGCTCAGAGGAAGCAAGAAAAGTGAGGAAAAATGGTAGCCGTCCCTGGAGGAGTAGTCTCCAAGCAAAGAGAGAAGAAAGGGAAAAAGGGGAATGTGGTGAAAAGAAAATGAATCAGCCGAAAAGATGGAAGAGAGGATCCCTAGGCAATGCACTATTGCCTTCTATTTATAGGTAACAAGGCTCAAAATGTTGCCCTAAATGTAGTGGTCCCCAAGTCCTACCAATGCTCCACTTTTCTCTAATAAGGTGATGAGGGCCATGATGTGGGCCTATAAGGAGAATGTTTTCCACATTATGAATAATCGGTAAAATCCACATTATGTGCCTTTATCATGACTAAACTACACTCCAAGCCTCCATGCCACATACTCTTTCCAATCCCTTCATAATGTGAGGATGGTGTCGCGCTGTCCACGTGTCACGGCTACGCAGCATCTATGGCCACAGCCGGATCAGTCGTGCAACGGATCACTCCCCAATAGCCTTCGCAGTACATACATATACCGCTAGAGCTGTGCATAAATGGTGGTAAATGCCCTTGAGAGACTGCTACGTCATCAGGACCCGTAGACCATTGAGGTACTACTCCCGTGTACGTTCTTCAGTTCCACAGGGGCGCTGCCACAATAGGACCACCTTTAGAAGGCTTTTGAGTTGCCGCGAGTCGGACACATTGGGTCAACCCGTATACCATCTTCGGTGGGGCGGGTCCGAGGCTCTACCCAGTAGCCCAGCACCCTAAGTGAGACCCCTCTATGAGTCGAGTGCACCCTAAAATAATACCTATGCCTACAGTACCTCAGCTTCCCGACCAACACAAAACTCGAAGACCCTACCACCCTCTTCCACCAATCCCTCACACGCCCCTTGAAGCCCTCTGTCCTGAGCCACAAATTCTCAAATTAAAAGGAGAATGAAGATAAAAGAATTATCCGCAATCTAGCCCTAAAGGAATAAGATCAGAGGTAATGCGAGTCAAAGCCATCTGAACAACATCAGGAAATCTTATCTCCTCCCACTCCCCCGACATCAGAAATCTATTCACCATAAATGAGTGGGAGAAGCCTTAACACTGGTCCATGTGAAGCCCGTTCCCTCTAAGGGAAGATCATGTAATTGAAGCCCATCAATAAAAAACGAAAACTCATCCATAACCTGAGACCCCCTGAAGACCTCTTCGATGGGGATCTGACCACATTAAAATTGCCCCAAACACCACGGAAGTAACTATCGATCCCTCACCACATGAAGCTCGTCACAAAGCGAATGTCTCTCCCAATCCTCCACTGGGCCGCACACCTCTAAAAATACCCACTGAAACCCATCAGGCCGTAACACAAAGGAGCACAAAACAGAAAACCGACCTCTGCACGTGTCAACCGACGACAAGACCCTTCTATCCCACATAAGGATGATACCTTCAGAACATCCAATGGCATCCAGCACCTGCCACCCAATGAATCGGTTCCCCCCAATGCTCTTGACTACCTTTTCCGACATTGTGTCCATTTTAGTCTCTTGCAAACCCACTATTTGCAATCGGATTTTCCCTGAATTTCGATGCTCATTGATATCCAAGATTTGAATAAAATTAATGTGCATTGTCTTTGTTGGTTGGAACTCGAGCATTATTCAATTTCCACTATAATTATTTTTTCATTGTGCCATAAGTAAGTAGTAAACGACTAAAATTCCCCATACTTGGACTCGTTTATGAATGAGCTATAAGTGTTGAAAAATAAACTTGATACACCATATCCATTCACCACATGCATGTATCAAATCCAAAATGTCAACATTAACTGCAAATAACCATGCGTGAGTTGTTCACGCTCATATCTTCCAAAAGTCAAGAATGGCTGCCAAGAAGATTTGTTTTGTCAGTTTATGTATTTCAATTCTATATATAGATGTATGGTATTGTATTGAGAAGAACAAGAAGAAAGAAAGAAAATCAGAGTGTGAGAGTAGAGATAAGCTTTGTATTCTGTTTTTGTGTTTGAAATAAAAAGAGTATTGTTTTTCATATATATGAGTGTATCATGGGTCATTAAATCACCTCAAGTGATTTACAATAATAAGGAGGGTTTTTTTTTTTTTACGGTAGAAGGTGATAAAACGAACATCAAATATATAGTTGATAATGAAAAGGTGTTGCATTCTTTCATTTTATGGAAACTGAAAAAAAATGACATGTTCTTTTCATTTTATGGTAATTTTCCTCTCTAATTGCTACTCTAACCTATGATTATCAACAATTTCCTATTTTGGATCGTGGGATCCTACTTTTTAAAATTCGAAACTGACCTGGATAGTATTAAAAATCCCTGAGGCGCAACATCGTGGTATGACTGCCATTGGGTCATTTTGGATTGTAAGATCCACTATGGGGTCATTGTAGCATTGTGCCATTGGAGTGTTCAGTTATTAAAAAGGTATACGATTTTGTTCTTTCCTTTTTATCCTTCAAATTATTATCATTATACATTGTAATTACACTGCTTTGAAACCTTTTTTCAAAAAGAGTTGTTATTCTGGCATATGTAATTTCCTATGAAGCATAGACATAGACACGGTACACAAATATGACATGACACGGACACGGCGACATAACAAATTTAAAAAAAGTAGGACACGACACGCCCCCAACACGTCTATAATCCAAGGAATCAAATGCATATTCCCTAACATCCGACAGCTTAGTCTCTCTCTTGTTATATTGTGAATTTTTTTTTATTGAAGACAAAGATTGGAATGTATACACATTAAATATTCGGCTCTTTATGGTGTTATCTTGTTCCTCTTCAAATAGTGGATAAATGAATAGGTACTCTAATTCCTCTCATAAGATGAGGAGAAACAACGATATTCAAGTATCTTCAAAACCAAAGATTGGATTAAGGTTGTTGAAGTTCCATAAGTGATCCACCAAATTACCGGCTCCATGATTCCATTATCTTTCATGGAATCAATGGACCCACCACGTGTCCAACACGCGGACATGCACGTGTCTTTCAAGTGTCCATTGTGTGTCCAGTTTAAAAAAAAAATAGGACACATTTTTGGCGTGTCGGACACATATTTTTGGAGTGTCTGCGTGTCCGACACGGGTACGGTGACCCTAGACGAAGTGTCTGTGCTTCATAATTTCTGTAATATGTTAGATTCTGTTAGAAAATATTCTTGGCTTGTTTGAAAATTAATTTCGGTATCCTATAACTATATATATTGGAAAAATGGTATGGGAAGGGTCTAAACCTTAATTTTTCGGTGTAAAACCTTTCTTGTAATTTGCACAGGTTAAGGTTGTACCTTATGATGTGCATTATCAAATATTTATGTGTGAACTTGAGCATTTATGCATGTAGTGTTTGTAAAATTATTAGAATACTTCTTTGTTTTTATGTGTTTTAGTCTTCTTCGGAATCTAATATAAGAACTGTATACTTTTACATTGAAAATCTAATTCTATTTGTCGTTGCTTTAAGGGAAGAGTAAGAGGGGAGAGCTGAGTATATTTCCAAAATATTTTATAGTTTTATCTCATTGTCTACATATGATGCCAAGGCAAAAAGACGCTACTGTTTCAAAGAACGCTACTGTGAAGGTGAATATGTTTCTTTTTGACAAATTTAATGCTCCTTGGGGTTCTTCGTTGGCATGAATACATCCTTTGTTCCACAGAAAACTGGTGTATGGGTCCCAGGAAGTGCCAGGAATCCTAAAAGTTACATTTTGAAGGATCAGGTATTGAATAACTGCTATTGTTGTGGTGATATATTCTCTGTATCTCTTTTCCTCGATTGTTATATATTGGCATATATATATAATATGACTATTTTGTTATATTAATTTGTCTCACATCGGAAGATTGGGAAACCCACCTCTATATCCTCACCTATAAATATAGGGTTTCTCGTATTGAATTGTGTACACACAGAAATAGAGAGAGAGAGTTAGGAATAATATACGTTTATATTATTCCGGTGATATTGGCGTGAGAATACACAGTATGTGTGTGTATGTGATCTGCGAATCACCCCCTTGTAATCCTCTCAGTGATTTTTAGTGAAATGGTGTTTTCCTTGGACGTAGGCTTATTTGGCTGAATCACGTATATATTCTTGTGTCGATTGTTTGTTATGTTTGTGTGCGTTTTCTGATTTGCAGGTGTGCACAGCTTCATACATAGGGTGTGCGAACCCTAACATCAATATGTGGGATTATAATTTTCTCTCCCATGTTAGGAAACTCGAGATCGTCAACGTTATTTGGATTTGATGTTGAATATTGAGGTTCCACAATTCAAGACCCGATCAAAAATTATTTCGTATATCAGAAGATTTCTCGACACACGTGATTTCTTGGAGGTAAGTCATTGACAATTGTACTACTTGGTCTCTATGTTTTGATTGTATTAGTCCTTTTGTGATGTCGTCTAATGTTTTTCATCTGGTTCATTATGTAATTTTTTCACCTTAAGGTTGAAACACCCATGATGAATATGATTGATGGGGGAGCAATTGCTCGTCCTTTTGTGACTCATCATAATGAACTGAACATGAGGCTTTACATGCGCATTGCGCCTGTACTCCATCTTAAACAGCTAGTTGTTGGTGGAATGAACCGCGTCTATGAGATAGAAAAAAATTTCCGGAACGAGGGAATTAACTTGACACACAATCCTGAATTTACTACATATGAATTTTATATGGCTAAGGCATACTACTTTCAGTTGATGGAACTTACAGAAAAAATGTTGAGTGGTAAACATCATGTTCCGGATGCTAAGATTCTAAAGTATTTTATCTTCTGTATTTTTGTTGACAAAGTTCAATGAAACAGGGATGGTTAAAGAGCTCACTGGCAGCTATAAAATTAAATACTATTCCAATGAGTTAGATAATGATCCAATTGAGATTGAATCACTCCTCCCTTCAGGTCTCTGTATATGCCACTGAAAATATCATTTACTTGTAAAAATGTCATTTAGAAAAACTCATCAAGTTTTTTACCTGTTGCAGAAGGATTGATATGATAGAAGAGTTGGAGAAGATGGAAAATCTCACTATTCCAAAGGATTTTTCAAGTGACGAAGCTAACCAATATTTAGTGGATGCATGTGCGAAGTTTGATATCAAATGCCCCCCTCCTGAAACAACAGCTTGTTTGCTGGACAAAGTAAATGCCTTTATTTTTTCCTTCTACTTCTACTTTGTTAAATTAATATCTTGGTGAAATAATTCTCCCCTCTTTCGTACTTCCTGACGATGTATTCTTTAATAGCTTGCATTTCGGGCTAGTGGTAAATTGTTTGTGTCATCTGGAGGTGTTCAATCGAAGCTGCACTTTTTAATACCTCGTTCTTTTCGCTTACAAAAGTTGAGGTGAGAATAGCTTGCATATCAAAGGCCCAAGGTTCAATAAGGCGCTAGAGGTTCTTTGGAGCAGTTCCCAAGTGAAACCAGACGCACAAATGTGAAAATTAATATATTAGCAAAGCATTTATTTTTGCGTATTATAGGTGAACCCATAGTTATAAAAGGCTCAAGGTGCACAAAGGCACTAGAGGTCCTCGGGAGCCTAGGCGCGAGGCGCGTTCCTGAGTGATGTGAGGCGCATAATGAAAAATACAATGAGAAAAATAAAATTATTACTAAAGCATTCATATTCTATAATTAAGGCGCAAATGTTTTCAAAGGAACTCTTGCCCACACTTGTGGCGCAAGTCTTACGCCACAAGGAGCCTGGTGCCTAGGCGCAAGGCGCGCCTTTAACAACACTGGGTGAACCTGTTGTCAAAGGCGGCTACAGGCGAAAGTGTTGTACCTGTATGAGCCTGGAGCCCAAGTGCTTCTTTAGCAACACTTGGTGAGAATGTGGATCACTTCAGAACTCTAGGAGAATGACATTTTAAGGGGGTATTGAAAAGCTCTGAGTTGTGGCGGATCCTCCCAAATAGTAAGAGAGTCAGATAGGATCTTAGGGCCTTCAGTTTCAGGTTTACCAAGAGGAAGAAATGAGATTTGTGAGGGTTATCTTTTTCCATTGGATAGTTCTTAGGTCTTATTTAGTCTTTTATTTTCCTCAAAATCTCAAGCAAACACGCACCCGTTATAGATTTTTGTTCCCATTGGGGCTCAAAAAGGAGAGCTTATACCTTCTAGGTTAAAGCCCATTTGTTATCTGGTTAGTAGTATCACTGTTTGAAGGTATTTGAGATGGAGGACTCCTGGTACCTCTTCGTCACTTTCAGCAAGATGGATTGTCATTATTTACTTATTTATTCTTTCTTTTTATGCTTTGGCGGCTTCTTTGGTGTCTGCTTTGGCATCTTCTGTTTTGAGTCCTATGTACTAAAGGTATGCATTCAATGCGCCCTGCTTCCATTTGATGATGCTAGATTTTGGCCTCGAGTTGCCACTATTTATAGCATTTGTGCCCCAAATTATTTCTCATTAGTATTTATAGCATTTGTGCCTCAAATTATTTTTCATTGAGATTTCTGTTTCCCATCTGTTCAGAGTCGATTGAATTTGACTAAATTGCATTTTTTGGCAGCTCCAACAACTTAATATTGAAACTTGAAATCATGCAACTTCGGCTTCCTTGCAAGATTGGACTGCTGTTCATTCCCTGTCAGAAGTCTTTTTGCTATGAAAGGTCATGCTATTTTTGGGTTTGATGAATCAATTTTCTCATTTGTAGGTTTGTTTCTTAAATATTCGCCACAATATTTTTGGCAAATGGGAAATGAGATTGGGATAAATTCGAAGCAGTTTCTTTTCCTTGTGAAACCAGATTCTGTGTTCGTGTACGTCCATGTGATATAGTTTTTCTTTTTTTGCCCCTGGGTAATAGAGGTAGGATACGAGTGATAGGCCTGACAGTCTGGGGATTGTTGTATTTAAATTATTTTGGGTAGTTTGGCGGTGAACGAAGGTGGATAAACTAATGTTGAAATGGTTTCCGGGGATAGTTAAGTTTTCCTGAACACATGGAAGGAGGAAAGAGCGCTCGAGGACTATGGGAACGCTACACCGGTGAGTACGTTTTATATTTTTCTCCAATCACTGATCTTGATACTCTCTTATCATCATCAAGTTGAGGGAAGTTGGTTTCACCCACTACTGAAGAATATTGGAAATAGTGGCCTAGAGTTTAGGAAGAGAAGTGTATGAAGAAGAATTAGAGAAAATATTTTATTCCTCTTATTCAACTTGATTAAAATATGTAAACTACATACCCTTATATAGGCATCAAAATACATATGTAACTCTCATATCTAAATGCAAATAAAGACTCACTAACATAACATTTAGTGGTGTGACTCCCACTGTCATACCTATCACTTATTCTACCTTTATTGTCTTACCACTAACACCCCACTAACACAAACATTAAGACACTTAATAAAACTTATGTAACTCCTAAAACACATAATCAAGTTTATTATTTTCAACACCCCCCCTTAAACTTGATTTTCCTACTTCAAGTAAACTCGTCAACTTCAGAAATTCTTTCAAACTTGAGGGCCTTGGTGAAATTATCAGCAACTTGATCTTGTGACTTCATGAACTTGAGGTACACTTCCTTCTTCTTCACTTTGTTCACCTTCTTCACCTTTGTATGCTAATAATAATGTAGCCTCCACTTCTCCATCAACAAAATTAGCCTCTTCTTCTACATTATTAGTAGCATTTCTGCATTCCGAAGCATAATGACCATATTTTTTACAATTGTAACATTGAATATAAGACTTGTCATACCTTCTTCCATATGGCCTCGAATTGCTTCCTCTTCCACAACCTCTTCTTTCTTGTTGTGAGTCGTAGTATTTTTCTTCATTAGTGGTTATGTGATGACCACTTTTATCTCCTCTTCCTCTTCCTTGGCTACATGCACTTCCACGTCCTTGGCCCCTTTGGTTTCCACCATACTTCTCATCTCCATCTTTCAAAGAAAGCTTTGTTTGAAGCACTTGTTCAGAAGCCTCTTGTTTCTTCACCACTTTTTCTTCATGGGCTTGCAACGAACCCATAAAATCATCAACAGTCATGGAGTCCAAATCATTTGATTCTTCAATTGCGACAACAATGAAGTTGAATTTATAATCCAACGACCTAAGGATCTTTTCAACGACCCTTGTATCTGTTATGGTGACTTCACCATATCTCCTTAGTTGGTTCACAATACTTAGAACCCTTGAAAAATAATCTGAAACAGATTCAGATTCCTTCATTTGCAATGCTTCAAATTCACCCCTTAAATTTTGGAGGCGAATCTTCTTCACTTTATCCACTCCTTGGAAAGAATTTTGAAGAATCTCCCATAGTTGTTTTGCATTGCTAGCATTAGCAACTCTTTATAGCATTGCATCATCCAGACATTGGTGGATGATCATGACCGCCTTTTGGTCCTTCTTTCTTGTGGCTTGGAGGGCATCTTTCTGGGCTTGAGATAAGGCCGCCTCATCTTGAGGCTCACTATAACCTTTGTCGACCATATCCCACACATCTTGTGCTCCCAAAATTGCCTTCAATTGGATACACCAATTTTCATAGTTGTCTTTGGTGAACCTAGGCATGTGAAATGGAATTGAACTGTTTGCTATTTCCTCTCTCTCTCACTCACACCTTCTGGTTGCGCCTTGTGCTTTACTCGCACTATGTGTTTCACTCACACCTTCTGGCTGTGCCCTGTGCTTTACTCGTACTAGGTGTTTCACTCACACCTTCTGGCTGTGCCATGTGCTTTACTCGCACTAGGTGTTTCACTCACACCTTCTGGCTGCGTCGGCCTATACTGGCTCTCTCTTGCCGACCTGTTCTGGTGGCTCTCACTTTTTGGTATAACCTAGCTGTTATACCACTTTGTTGGAAATAGTGGCCTAGAGTTTAGGAAGAGAAGTGTATGAAGAAGAATTAGAGAAAATATTTTATTCCTCTTATTCAACTTGATTAAAATATGTAAACTACATACCCTTATATAGGCATCAAAATACATATGTAACTCTCATATCTAAATGCAAATAAAGACTCACTAACCCAGTAACATAACATTTAGTGGTGTGACTCCCACTATCATACCTATCACTTATTCTACCTTTATTGTCTTACCACTAACACCCCATTAACACAAATATTAAGACACTTAATAAAACTTATGTAACTCCTAAAACACATAATCAAATTTATTATTTTCAACAAAGAATCCTCAGAAGGCAAACGTTAAATTTATGTTTTTAAACTGGCAAAAGATGTGTAAAAACAGTTTTATGTTCTCAGAATTCTCGTGAATAATTTTCATAGATACAAACTAAGCAGACCGAAAGGGCAAAGTTTGCAACTCTCGAAACAGTTTTTTATTTTTTAGAAAACCATAAATAAGAAATTTGTGCAAAGAAATAAAAGGGCTTTATGCATTGAGATAATATTGAAGTATATCATATAATATGTTAGGTTACAAAATAGTATTTCGATTGAATCTTGAAAGCTTTAGTAGAAATTGGACCCAGTTTGCTCATTCTTCAGATATCTTAGTGTGTCATTCAGGAGTGACTTTACAAAAACATGATCGCTTCTCTTAAAGACCCATAACATATTATAATTGTAATAGGGTCACGAGCTTTTAATTCCCTATGATATGCATACGGTGCGTATAACTCCTCTGTGGTTCTACTTCGCCCAAAATCTTTTAATATAATGCGAGTTGCCCAATAAACGCACTGTATGAATTAGTATAGGGGGTTAAATGCTCGCACCATTCTGAGGGCAATTCACACCTTTATTTTATCATTTTAGAAAAACATTAAAACGAAAAGAGAAACTAGGTGTGTTTATTTACCAAAAAATAAAAATAAGTTTGTTTAATTAATACCAAAATAATCGTTGACATCATATTTTTGAATTTTTAATGTGGAAAATAAAGGACCGCCCCTTATAAAAATATATGAATACAAAAAATAGATAATTAAGTTTAATTTAAAAAATAAAATAAACAATTTGAGTGATTCATAATAACTTCTGTGTCAATAAAAACATTTTTATTTGTATGCCTTAGACCTTTTCTTTGATATTATATATAAAATTTAATTCTTCAAAAAAATATATACACATTTTTAAATGAATGGGTATTATAAGCATAATATCTATATTACAGGGGTGTTTTAAGCACTTGTCCAAAACAAGTAGGTGCAAAACACACATTTAAAAACTAATGACTGTTATACGCGCAATATTTATATAATAGGAGTGTTTTAAGCACTTGTTACAAAAAATAAGTGTCAATACATACATTTTGAAACTAGTGGGTATTATACGCACTATATCTAAATTACATGAATGTTTTGAGTACTTAACCCATTATAATATTATGTATTTGTACATCTCTTTTGCCAGTTTATCCATATAATATATCAATTCCATGGCTCGGAAATTAGAAATTTTGTTCAACCTATCGACTCTAGTTAACTAGCTAGTTAATTCCCAAGTGAAATGCTCCACTTTCTCCTAAACCTGTTCACTTGGATTCAAGATGAGTAATATATTACTACTATTTTGTATTGTTGTAACTTGTTGATATTTCACTTGAGTTCCAACTATGTTATGTTTTATTTTGTATTGTTACGGTACCATACTACCAGTAGGTCCAGTACCGTCATTCCTATTTCAAAGATGCAAAATTCAACGATATGGTGGTACTTATCTTCTTACTAAGAAAAATCAGGTGCTTGAGAAATTAATGATGAATGAATTAACATATAATAGAAATGGTAAAAAAATTAATTTAATTTTAAATTTAAATAGATAATATTTTAAAATTTAATTAATTGATATTTATAGTAGTAGTAGAAGTAAAATGCGGGGTTGAATTTGAAGTTTATGTAGAAAATTTAAATCAAATATTTAATAAAAAGAGAAAATACATTAGATAGAAAAGGAACTTTTACTCCTATGATGATGAATGTTTAACAATAATAAAAAATCTCTACCACTATAAATTTTGTGTATGGTTTCTTTTATAGGGTAAATTACACTTTCTCCTCCTGTTGTTTGGATATACTATATTGACCACATTTAGTTTAAACAATTACAGTTTGAACCCTCTAGTTTGGATATTGGTTACACTTTTCCCCCTCTCTCAAACTTTTGGCACAGTCAACGCTAACTAATGATGATGTCATATTATTTTTAGAAGTAAAATGATTATATGTCGTTCAAATCATCTAAAGAACTATTTGTCTTCCTAAAAGAAGTAAAATGATATTTTTACCCTCCCTTTATGTTTCTCTATGGACAAAAATGCCCTTTTGGGTCTTCTTCTTCCTCCATGTGATCCTCCTCTCTATCTTCTCAAACAATTTTTTTTCAAAGTCAATGGTTTCAAAAACTCAACCTTCCACTAGCCCACCACGAACACCTCTCCTACCACCGACCTCATCATATCCAACACCGAAACCTTCCACTCATTCCTCAGCTCCGCCTCCGACCACCCAAATCAAAGCTCATCTCCATAATATGCTTATGAACATTCCTACCAAAATCAACATCCATGCTCACTTGCAAATACTCACATATATACATATATATATATATGTATATATACATATAGGGTAAAAATACGTCTTCAACAATAATTTAGGATTTTTTTAAGATTATGTTAGGTTTCGTTAAAATAAGGGTAAATTAGTATAAATAATATATCAACTATTTTGGAATAAAACTAGAATAAATTATCATGGATAATTCGGTAGTTTCTTTTTCTCGACCACCGGATTTAAACGTCGATGACTTTGAGGGGGTGAAACTGTAATTATTCAAACAATAGGGGGAAAACTGTAATATGTTCAAACAACATGGAATGAAAGTGTAATTTACCCTTTTTATATAAGAAAAATATATTGGTACACTTCTACAATTTTAATAAATGAATAAAAATAATAGAGGGCCCTTATACTTTGATTAGTGGTGTATTTCAATTATAATTTTTTGTTAGTGATAAATGTATAAAATTAGAAAGAGATGATTTACATAAAATTATTGGTGCAGTTTATTTTCATAATTATACATATAGATATACAGGGGCGGAGCCAGTAATCATAATTATACATATAGATATATAGGGGCGGAGCCGGGGGGCTTTTCAAAAAAAAAATAGCCTATTTTTTTTCATATATTATAGATATAGTTATAAAAATTGTATATCGCCCCTGCTAATTTTGTATAAAATTCCTTAGATAGCCTAGAAAAATATAAATTTTATCAATAAACTTCTAAAAATTTGCATTTCCCTTCCCCAAGTTTTTTAAAAATTTCTTTTGGTAACCTAAAAAAATAAATAAAATTATTAATAAAGTTATAAAAAATTGCATTGCCCCCCGGGCCAATTTCCTCGCTCCGCTCCTGTAGATATATGAAAGTCTTCCTTTTAATAATATAAATGGCTTAAATGTTAGAATAAAATATAAAAAATTGTGTATTTTTTTCTATATAAGAAAAAATTGTGGTATAATATGATTATAATTTTATAATTTATATTTAACATGTAATAAAGGGTCTTTACTTTTTCATTAATGAAACATTTTAATTATTCGAAAGGTCTTACACTTTTGTAATAGTTTATATATAAACAGAAATAAAAAAATAAATTATAGGTTAAAGTGGGGACCTAGGGGTTAGACATACTGATGGTTACATAGAAGTAAAGGATGGTTCGAAAGAATATGAACATAGTTGAAGTGGAATATGTGCTTTTTATTCATCCTCGAGGGGGCAATTGTGGGAAGGCCTGATGATCAATGGGGAGAAACACCTGGACATGGATTCTCTAAATTGATTTTTTCATCTGTTTTTGTCCGCTCCTCCATCTAACAGTGCACAACATATCACCAGAAATTTGAAATCTGTGCACTGTTAGATAGAGAAGCGGATGGAAAAATTAACTTAAATGTTCAATTTGGGGAACACCCAGTGCATTTGTGAAGTTAAAGGACCGATACAATGCCAGTGCACAAGAAATTATAATGTACTTTCGTGATCAATTCCCGTATTACATGGCTCCACGAACTGTGGTTTTTGAGGATTTGTCTAAAACATCAACAAGCAAGACTCAAAATTTTA
The DNA here is from genome assembly GCA_963922005.1 of Cornus suecica. Classification (NCBI taxonomy): domain Eukaryota; kingdom Viridiplantae; phylum Streptophyta; class Magnoliopsida; order Cornales; family Cornaceae; genus Cornus; species Cornus suecica. The sequence goes on from OY998244.1 coordinate 19,798,703, forward strand.
TCCTCAGGCTATGGGGAATCTGCCAAAGAGCATAACCAGCAAACTGTGTGTTCTGGTTTGTGGTAGATATTGCACCTCGAATTCCTTGTCTGATAGATATAATATACATGGGATCCTATATATTCCTTGTCTGATAGACCCATAACACATGGTTTTAGAGGTTTGATGAAGACTTGAGTGGACTGTATTATTTTTTGGGGCCCCAACGTGGGAAAGGGTTGAAGAATAGACTTCTGGGTATCTCATGTTTTATGGGATTGTACTGTGAATTATTATCTGAGTTGAGTTGATGATTTAGATTTGCATGGACTTAGGGCACCATCTATTATTAATGGAATTGTACTGTCTGTATTATTTCTGAGTTTATATAACATGAGAACTTGGAGGCCATGAGGCAACTGTCCACCGGTAGTGGTCCTACCTGCATATGATTGATGATGCTAATTGATTATTATATATTCAAGCAAGTATGAATTTCGCAACCGAACAGGATGACCCAGGTGAAAAAGACTTGAAACTTAGTGTTTCAAGAAATATTATGTCTCATTTTCGATTCTTATCGGGTGCAATCAATTCGGTTGAACCACGACCGCGGATATAGTCTGAGCTACCTAATATCAATATGACAATGATCCGCCCTCCACTATATATATCTTTTATTTATAAAACTTGAAATTACCTAAGCGATCAATGAAAACAGTCTAGAGGGGGGTGAATAGGTTTTTTGTGAATTTATTGACAAATTAAAATTAATTGCGAAAAAGTCAATTTTAATCCAATTATCTATCAAGATAAATCATGTAAAGAATAATCTAAGTATAAAAAATAAAGCAATAGAGACACACGATATTTTTACGTAGAAAACCTTGGAAAGACTCCAAGGGCCCGTTTGGTTCGTGGTTTTGGGTGGTTTGGTCTTGTGGTTTTGGTCTTGGTGGTCTTGTGTGATATTTGGTGGTTTTAGGGTAAATTTAAAACCATTTTTGATAAGGAGTAGGTCTTGGTCCAAATATTATTATATATATAAACTAATATGTATTAAAAATATATAAATTTGAAAACAATATATATAAAATTCGAAAAAAATATTAAAATGAAAAAAAATATATATAATTCAAAAAAATAGATAAAAATTTAGAAACATATATATATATAATGGGGAAAAATATACAGATTCAAAAAATAAATTAATTTCGAAAAACATATAATATTATAAAATTCAAAAATAATATATAAAATTTGAAAGAAATATTTAAAATTCAAAAAATAGAATTTTAATTTGACAAATATATATAAATTTGAAAATAAAATATAACAAAATTGAAAATAAATAAAAAATTCGAAAATCATATATAAAATTATAAAAAATATATAAAATTTGAAAGAAATATTTAAAATTCAAAAAATATATATAAAATTCGAAACAAAATATTAAAAATCAAAGATAAATATATAACTCAAAAAATATATAAAATTTCGAAAAATTATATTAAAATCTGAAAATATATATTAATTTAGAAAAAAATATAAAAAATGGGGAAAAATATATATATATTAAAAAAAATAAAAATTTCAAAAAACATATAAAATTCTAAAATAATATATAAAATTTGAAAGAAATATTTTAAATTAAAATAATTATATAAAATTCGAAAAAAATATTAAAATTCAAAAACAATATAAATTTAGAAAAATGATATTAAAATCTAAAAATATATACAAATTTAGAAAATTATATAGAAAATGGGGGAAAATATATAGATTAAAAAAAAATTAATTTCAAAAATCATATAAAATTCTAAATTAATAGATAAAAATTAAAATAAATATTTAAAATTCAAAAAATATATATAAAATTCAAAAATAATATTAAAAATTCAAAAAAATATATAAAATTCAAAAACAATATAAAATTTTGAAAATTTATATTAAAATCTGAAAATATATAAAACTTTAGAAAACAATATATAAAAAGGGGAAAAATATATAGATTCAAACAAAAAACTAAATTTCAAAAAACATACCTAAATTATAAAGTTCAAAAATAATATAGAAAAATTGAAAGAAATATTTAAAATTCAAAAATATATATATAAAATTCGAAAAAATATAAAACAATTAAAAATATATATATTAAAGAATAAATAACAAATTCAAAAAAATACATAAAAAATATCAAAAAAAATATAAAATTGAAGAAAAAATATACAATTTTTTATAAAATATTTAAAACTGAAACAAATATATAAAATTTGCCTCAAAATAGAAATAAATTTTAAAAATTAATAGAAATTTCGAAAATATATATATATTGCTAAAATTCCGAACTAAAATATAAAATTTAAAAATTATTTATGAAACTTTTCAAAAAGGAGATTAAAATCGAAAACAAATATCTAAAATTTGCGTCAAAATATAAAATTCTTAAAAAATATTTACAATTTGGAAAAAATTCATAAATGTAAACAAATATTTAAAACTGAAAAATAAAATATGGAAAATTCAAAAATAAAACATACAATTCGAGAATACAAAGAATTATTTTGATATGATATATAAAATTTCAAAAATATATATTAAATAAAAATAACTTGTTAAAATTTTATAAAACATATAAAAATCAATTAAATATATAAAATTTAAAAATACAACTGTAAATTTCGAAAAAAATATAAATGTGGAGGTTGGTTTTAGATGGGCCTTGAGATCTCAGTTGGTTTTAAATTGGTTTCAAATGGGTGGTTTTAAAAAACCTAAAACCAAATAACCAAACAAGGTTTGGTCTTCAAATTGAAGCCCAAAACCAAAACCAAACCCAAAACCAGTAACCAAACTAGCCCCAAGTAAAAACCGCGGATACGCTTGGGTATCGATACACTATAAATCAGAGAATTTGTACAGACTCTATGAAAAAAGTACTTACAATCGATGTAATCTGTTGTTCTTCACTCGACGTCTGAAAGTCTAGATTCAATCGCGCTCCACGAAGCTCTTGCTCCTCTTCGTACTCTGACGGCTCTGTTTCTAAACAGATCAAATAACCACGAAGCTTCTCGCTCCGATCTCCGCATTAAGACGGTTCCGTTCTTCAACGGATCAAAGCAACCTCGTGATGATTTTTCAGCAACCACTCATCCAATTGTGCATAAAGATCTTCGATGTAGAAGCACAATTGGAAAAACTCAAACCAAAAGAGAACTAGAAGATAGATAATCACTCAGTGATCTTCTTTCACCATAAATCTCTGTAGAAGAATATGACCGATAGAATACTGCAGAGATCTCTCAAAAACGGTTGCCTCCTCTATTGTAGACCTTGGTATTTATAGGCAATGTAGAGGAGAACCCTAAGTCCGCCCTCTTTGGTAATTTCACACTCAACTGAGTCAAACCCTTCAATATAATGTATAATATGTGATATACACGTGCTTATAGGTGTTTGGGTCGAACTCAAGGCCATCCAGGTCAACACGGATCAATCCAAGTCAAAATAGAATTTCAGCTCGATTCTGAAATTTCCAACTTTTTCTGCTGGACAACTCTAACTCTTTTGATCATATCTGGAGCTACACACATTGGATGAAGGCGTGTAATATATCATTGGAAATTTTACTTGAAGTGCGTGATGACTGGCTCAGGAATAACTCCATTAGGACCTTTGTTGAGCAAGATATGAGCTACCGAAGTTTGACTGAAAATCTTACTGAAATCACTATTTCCTTTTTGAACTAGGACTCCTCCCTTATTTAATCCTCTTATAATTGGGAATGAATCTAGTCAACTTTTCTGTATATATCCTTTATACACATCCTAAGATATATAGGAGTGTATCCCAAGTCATAATAGGATACGTAATAGCCAGCCAAAATTAATAAAAATCATTGTCGCAGCTACGCTTGAAGCGTAGGTCCAAGCGTAAAAACACCACTTTTCAGTCACTTTTGAAACTGAAAGCGTAGGCTTAAGCGTCGGTAATTTTGTCCAAACCACTTTTCTTCGCAACTATGCCAAAATGACCCTCTTGACTCCCCGAGACTTTTTGCTTGAATTAAGGACTTTGGGAAATAACGTTTTTGCCCTCTGGGAGACATTTTTACTCAATACTGTCACTTTTGCTCTTCACTTGTATTCTTCACTACTTCAATGCTTGATTTCGCCTTTGTCGAAGCTTGTAGATGTCTTTGAAATCAACATGACCTATCTAACACTTAACATGGTTATTGTCTAGAACATGTCATACATATATAATTACAATAAATGTTCTTACAATCTCCCCCTTGGCATTTCTGAGACAAAATTATGTTTTACAATATAGCCTCACAAATAACAACATAACATTTATACCTATGAACACACACTAACAAACATAGATATAAACTATCACCCTGCTTACATGACGGTCTACCAATCCTGTAACCACAATACTAAACAAACCATTAAACGCAAGTGTGGAAAACAGATATAAAATGATCATAATAAAAACACAATATCCATGTAAGCATAATGATCATAAAACACACACTATTTCTCCCTCTTACTCAATACTTCTCCCCCTAAAACCATTACTCACCCTTACTCAATATTTCTCCCCCTTTTTATCACTGAAATAAGGAACAATAAAAACAATCAAAACACATGAGAGAAATAAGAGAAAACTTCAAGATGAACACATAGGGAAAGGATAACATATAAGACTCTAGATAATCTAAGTCAAGCACTAAATATTAAGATAAAGTATTCTAAAGATTATATCCAGATTCTCAAGTAACATAAATCTCTACAATGCATGATCTTAATACTAATGCATGAATGCAAAATGAAAAACAAAAAATATTTTTGTTTTTATAAACATGTGAGCAGGGCAGTAGAGATAATGAGTTAATCATTAACACATTATATTCGCATATTTGACTTAGCTACTATACATATGATAGTGAAGAAAATCAGTACACATACCTTGTAGTCATAAGCAGTCACAAGACAAGTTTTATATAGCATTTGCATATATGAAAAAAATATTCAGGTGGAAGCAAACAACTAAGATGAAAGCAATACGTGTTAATTCTAACAATCTTCTCACTAACTGTGACGATACTTCAATTCAAAACTTAAGCTAGAAGCCAAATCATTAACTTAGACCTTATTGCTAAATAAAGAAAACACAATTTAATATTTTCAACCTTTTCACCATATCCCTTTTTGTCTTTTTAAGCTCCGGACTTTCCAGCGAGGATTTTTAGTCCCGACCAACTGGGCATGAGCTTCTTACATGAGATTTATGATCATTAGTCTTCTCCCCTTTTTACGCGAACACTCAATGTTTACTGGGGCAAGAGGCCCAGTTACTCTGATCGAATAACTACTTTTTGCATTTCTATATTTTAAACATCTCATTCTTTCATCTTTTCAATATCACCACAATATTCATAAGCATGCAAAAGGTATTTCAAACCATAGATCAATCTAGCATAGCTCATGAACCTACATATCACTTTGGATTAGATGAAAAAGACTAAAAGTTTCAGCAAGTATTACAGTCATCTCCGAAGTCAAACAAGGACCCAAAGTTTAATGAATTCTAAAAATAATACTTAAGCATGTCAAGTGAACAATTCATAACCTCAGGTCAGACTAACGACTTCAATTCTCATAAGCATAATAAGAAAAGTAAATATGATAATAGAGTGAAATATGACAACCATTTGTACCCTTAGCCAAGCTCAACATGCTAAGAACTTTTCTATTTAATTTTTTTTTGTCATAATGATGCATGCATGAATAATCCTAACAGTAGCAAAACATGATGATGCATGCATAATAAAATAAAATAAAATAAACATGCAAATAATACAAAATGCATGATAATGTATCGATTCTAGGATAAAAGATAATGCGACATATTCCTAGAATGATACATATGAAAACATCTATCCTAATGATAATATGCCACCAGATTTTCTAAGATGCATATGCTTTTGAAAATCTAATGGTTTTGTAGAGATGTCTATTGACTGAGAATCTGTGAATATATACTCGAGACTTTTCTCATAATTAGAGTCACGTGTTAGATATGCAGTATGAGCAACCAAACAATGCAATTCATATTTTCTAACGTATATTTGTTTAATTTTCGGTGCTCTATTTACTAGCCTAGACAACCTCTTCACCTCTTCACTCACACCCGAATTTGATTTTCAACATTGGGCATTCTTTGAGTTCTATGTTTCCACTCTGATTTCAAAGTTCCACCTCTTAACTTTGAACACGCGGGACAAATGTGACCTTTCACTCCACAATGATGACAGACTGGAATATACCTTTGAAAAATATTATTTGAACCCTTATTGACTTTAGAGGTAAAGAAAGGCTTACTCTCAACTAGTTTTTTGACATAAGATAGAGCAACAATATTTCTATCAGACTTACCTTGAGAAGAACTAGATGTTACTTGGGAAGCCTTAACAAAGGTTGTTTTGGAAACACTATTAGAATCATTGATTCCTTTGAACCCCAACCCCTTTGTATTTCCTGCAGATTTTCCTACACTCATCATGTGATCAAGCTTATTAGTTCCACTAGACCATTTATGAATAATTGAGTTAGCATCCTTCAATTCCTTTTTTAAATCCTCAATCCTTGTAGATTTCTCACTCAATTTCAATCTTAGAGTTTCTAATTCCTCATTGAGATCATCTACCCTCTTCAACGCCTACTTCCTTTCTTTTTCAAACTTAATCAATTCTTCATACCATTGAGCTTTTTGTGTCTGAAATTGGGTTAAATCTTCTTTTAAGGATTGTCTATCCTTGTCAACACTTTTAAATCTATCAATTGATTTTGAGAAAACTTCGCTAAGATGATTGTACTTATCATGCAATTTATTGTACTTAGCTTTAAGTGAGTCATCACGATCATCATCAGCCTCAAAATCTTCATCCCCAGTTATTGCCCAACTCGATGCAACTTTATTAACTTCCTTACTTTGAGTAACAAGCGTGGTGAAGTTCTCAAACTCATTACCTACCTTCGAGTCTGGTGCATCACTAGTTAATCCATCATCCCTAGTGACATCTAGACCTTTTGTCCTTTTTGACTTGTTAATACATTCCGCAACAATGTGACCAAAACCCTTGACACTCAATACAATGAGATTTCTTCTTTTTATGATCAAACTTATCATTCCGATTTTGGACTTTTCTATTTTTAAAATCATGTGGTTTATCTCCAAAATTTTGTCCTTTAATCAATTCTTAACCATAAAACGATTTTAAAAACTCTTTCATCATTGCTTTCCAAAAAGTGTAGTTCGAGCCATCAAATTACGGGGAGCTAGATATGGAACCTCCTTCACGTGGTATCTCCATCGTCTAAATTCAGAATCTAACCCTAGGTAGTTAACCTAAAATGGGGCAACCACGCTCTGATATCAATTGAAATTACCTAGACGATCAATGAAAACAACCTAGAGGGGGGGTGAATAGGTTTTTTGTGAATTTATTGACAAATTAAAATTAATTGCGGAAAAGTCTATTTTAATCCAATTATCTATCAAGATAAATCATGCAAAGAATAATCTAAGTACAAAAAATAAAGCAATAGAGACACACGATATTTTTACGTGAAAAACCTTGGAAATACTCCAAGTAAAAACCACGGATACGCTCGGGTATCGAAGCACTATGAATCAGAGAATTTGTACAGACTCTATGAAAACAGTACTTACAACCAATGTAATCTTCTATTCTTCACTCAACATCTGAAAGTCTAGATTTAATCGCACTCCATGAAGGTCTTGCTCCTCTCCGTACTCTGACGGCTCTGTTTCTCAACAGATCAAATAACCACGAAGTTTCTTGCTCCGATCTCCGCACTTAGACGGCTCCGTTCTTCAACATATCAAAGCAGCTCGTTGCGATAAACGGTGTGATGATTTTTCAGCAACCACTCATCCAATTATGCATAAAGATCTTCGATGTAGAAGCACAATTGGAGAAACTCAAACCAAGAGAGAACTAGAAGATAGATAATCACTCAGTGATCTTCTCTCATCATAAATCTATATAGAAGAATATGAACGATAGAATACTGCAGAGATCTCTCAAAAACCGTTGACTTCTCTATTGTAAACCTTGGTATTTATAGGCAATGTAGAGGAGAAACCCTAAGTTCACCCTCTTTGGTAATTTAACACTCAACTAAGTCAAACCCCTCAATATAATGTATAATATGTGATATACACGTACTTATAGGTGTTTGGTTCGAAATCAAGGTCATCCGGGTCAACACGGATCAATCCAAGTCAAAATAGAATTTCCACCCAATTCTGAAATTTTCAGTTTTTTCTGCAGGACACCTCTCACTCTTTTGATAATATCTAGTGTTACACACATTGGATGAAGATGTGTAATATATCGTTGGAAAGATGACTTCAAGCGCTTGATGATAGGCTCAAGAATCACTCCATTCAGATCTTTGTTGATTGAGATATGAGCTCCCGAAATTTGACGGAAAATCTTGTTGAAATCACTGTTTCCTTTTTGAACTAGGATTCCTCCCTTATTTAATCATCTTATATTTGGGAATGAATCTAGTCAATTTTTGTGTATATATCATTTATACACGTCCTACGATACATAGGAGTGTAGCCCAAGTCATAATAGGATACGTAACAGCCAGCCAAAATTAATAAAAATTCTTGTCGCAATTGCGCTTGAAGCGTAGCCCCTTACGCTTTAAGCGTAGGTCCAAGCGTAAAAACACCACTTTTTCAGCCACTTTTGAAACTGAAAGCGTAGGCTTAAGTGTCGATAATTTTGTCCAAACCACTTTTCTCCGCAACTATGTCAAAATGACCCTCTTGACTCCCCGAGACTTTTTGCTTGAATTGACGGCTTTGGGAAATGTCGTGTTTGCCCTCCGGGAGACATTTTTACTCAATACTGTCACTTTTGTTCTTCACTTGTATTCTTCACTACTTCAATGCTTGATTTCGCCTTTGTCGAAGCTTGTATATGTCGTTGAAACCAACACGACCTATCTAACACTCAACATGGTTATTGTCTAAAACATGTCATACATAAACTTACAATAAATGTTCTTACAAAACTGATCAACCATGACAAATTTTCTATAAGCAAATACAATGAGTGTAAGTTGTTGGGTAAGAAAAGAGAACGCCAAAAGAGATGCATGAGTAGTGGTTATGGTTCTATGTATAACCCGCCCAGATCTTAGTTTTAAACATGTTAAAGCAATTTCAAAAGGATATATATAAGATTAAATGCAGAAATACGAATGCTAATACTAATATGAACTAACAGCTAATTGTTCCATTTAACTTTACATATATCATAAAAGTCACACCTCCCTTCAGTTCTTTCCGAAACCCAATAGTCTTGGAACTGTCCTGCTGGGTACAGAATCACAACAAAAATAATAATGGATTACAAAAGCATTTGAATATTAAGGATAGCAGAATCCAAGCATTACCTGCACTATAAACCGACAGGGGATCGGACCCCTTTCTCGCTGCCTTCTAAACAAAGGGCAATGTTGTTGACACTCACTTCAGATCGAACTAGCACTACTGCTTGTTGCAAGAGGAGAGTCTGAAACACTAAGGACCCATTCGGCAGGTGTTGTGACTTTCGTGCTTTGAAAAAGAAAAAAAAAATTGAAGCACATGCTTTTGTTGTGCTGTGCTTTTGAGTTTCAACTGGAAGCATATTTGTTACTGACGCTTTTGTTGTATGAAAAATAAAAGCTGAGTTGGTGCTTCCAAAAATTTTGAAATCAGAGTATGTTTGGTGACTTTAAATATTGTGATTTTTTGAAAAAATTTTGACAGCACCTGCCCATAAACTGTTCAGTAATTGATTTTAAACCTGTGACAATTTATGAAACAAAAGAAATACCACTCAAGGTTCACACATTTAAGTTCCTGTCATTACCAAATCCATACCAACACAAATGTTGACAGCTTTACACATCTATACACAAATCAAGTCATCTTTACACTTTATGCTTGCATCAAAAAATTAACAATAATATTTACATCAAATGAATTTTCAAAGTCAAAGGCCTTTCATAAGTACCAACTCTTTTGAATGCAGCTCCAATATGTATAAACAAGGGATGTTTGAATTTCAGAAAAAATAGGATTTGGTTTTAGTGTTTGAATGAATCTGAAACTGTAATGAAAAAGAATTAGGGTTTGATTTGAGTATCAATTTCAATGGCTGGAGGAGATAGATGGCTCGATGGGTTGAAAATTGCTAAATCCTAAAACTGAGAGATAGAGATGGCTGGGATGGGTGAGAGAGATAGAAAGAAATGTTTGAATTCTTGAAGAAAGCCCTACTGAAAATGGGGATTTAGTGGGAAAGAGAGTACACATGCATTTAATGTTTGTCTTCTCAAGCTTCATCTGTCGTGTTTTTCCAATGCATATACGGTATATTACCCAATGTGTAATATATGTAGGATATAAGATTTTAGTTTTCAAAATAAATATATTTAGAATTATATAATAAAATCCTTTGAAATTACAATCTTGTCCAAGGCAAATGAATTTTTTTTTACTTCGCTTACGTGGCGCTGCCATCAGCAACTAGGACCCACATTGAGTTATTGCATTACGTGGCACAATCTCAGCCCTGAATGCAAATTGGAGAGGAATTGGAGGGAAAGTAATTGGAGAGGATTTCTTCCCCTGATTTATATACTACCTTTGTCCCATAAAGGTTGTCCAATTTGGACTTTTTTACATTTTATGGATTGAGGTTGTATTGTGTGCAATTTTCATTTTTGCCCTTAACAATATATTATTATGGTAGGGTCCGATATTTGTTTGAAGTTGTAGAAAAAGAGTAGTTGGGGAAAGTGGGAAATTATATTGTATTGGGATTCGAAACTGGACAAGTATTTTGGGACAAGTAAAGTTGCAATAGTAAACAATCAATATGGGACGGAGGGAGTATTATGTATTTAACTTTCAAAAAAAAAAAAAAAACCGGAAGAAGTATTATTTTGTATTGTTGGAACCTGTTGATATTTCACTTGAGTTCCAATTATATTATATTTTATTTTGTATCTTGTACCCTCGTTCCTATTTCAAAGATCATAACGCACAGTAGAAACACCATGATATGGTGGTACTTATCTTTTTACTAGAAAAAATCACGTGCACGTTATGAGAAATCAATGATGAATGGCTTAAATATATAAAAGAAATGGTAAAAAAATAAATTTAAATTTAAATAGATATATTTTAAAAATAAAATTAATTGATATTTATAGCAGTAGTAGAAGTAAAATGCGGTGTTGGATTTGAATTTTATGTATAGAATTCAAATCAAATATTTAAAAGAGAAAATACATTAGATAGAAAAGGCACTTTTGCTCCTATGATGATGAATGTTTAACAATAATAAAAATCTCTACCACTATAAATTTTGTGTATGGATTTTTTATACAATAAAAACATATTGGTACAGTTTTATTACAATTTTAATAAATGAATAAAAATAATAGAGGGCGCTTACACTTTGATTAGTGGTGCACTTCAATTATAATTTTTTATTAGTGATAAATGTATAAAATTAGAAAGAGATGTTATATACATAAAATTATTGGTACACTTTATTTTCATAATTATATATATAGATATATATTATTTCTTATTTAACAAAGTGATAAATATATCAAAATAATAGAAAGTCTTCATTTTTTCTATAGTATGCATAAAGTGCATATAACCCCCTATAGTACGCATAAAGTGCGTATAACCCTCTGTGGTTATTTAAAATCCTATTATTTGAAAATGTGTGCATATTGCCCCTATTGTGAAGTAAATTGTCTGAAATGCCCTTAATATATATATTTTTTTAAAAAAATCAAAATAAAAACAAAAAAACAGAAAATATGTTTATAAAAAATATATTTAAGAAAATCATCGACAAACTAATTACAAATTTATTTTTCAAAAAAATTAAAATTATTTTGTTTAAAAAAATTAAGACAATTTCTTTCAATCTTTTTATTTTTATTTATTCATTTTATTTTATATATTTATTCATTTTTTTATTTAATCATTTTATTTATTTATTATTTTAATTTATTAATATTTATTGTTCTTTATTTTTATTATAGATAATTTTTTATTAATTCAATACTTGTTATTTTTATTAGGTTAGAAGGGGTATTTTAAATATTTCATATCATTTTGGGGTAAGTTGCAATATTTTTTAATTGGAATGAATTTATAAACACATTTTCAAGCAAATGGGGGTATTGCGCACCAAGTATGAAACCCATGGAGGGTTTTCGCTGAAAATCCTAAAAGTAAAGGATCGTTGGAAGGACCTTATCATATCCGGAGGAAATAATATCATTATAGTTGAGGAGAAATACCCGGACATGGATCCTCTGAGCAGGGTCACCTCAATGAAATTGGAGGCCTTAGGCAAAAAATGTAAAAAGGATCTTTTGTATATAATATATTATTTTTTAGTAACACTTATTTAAAAACCATCATTCTCGCCTTTTTAGATACAAAATTACAAATCAGATTCTTGTATTCAAGTATGGATAAAAAAAAATTCAATAGTCAATAGATAATATAGCCAATTCATTTAATGCTTACAAATTAAGTCACTAATATCTTTTTTTATTTTTCTATCATATCATCTTCTACTTATTTTAAATGACTTGTTTGTTCATTTGTTGAGTTTTTTTTATTATTGCTTGTAACAAATTTATCAATAGCAACTTTTTAAGATTCCATTAATTAATTTTTTTTTCTTTTTAAGTTTTTCATAACCGGATTCATATTTCCTAGTCGACATATTCAAACATCTGAATAAAATTAATCGCAAATCAAAAATAAAACAAAGAACTCTAGAATAAAAAAATTAACAAACAAAAAAATAAATTGAAGTATAAAACAATAAAACTGATTTCGTAGTACAATGTTCAAAGCCTTCCAAGTCGCATTGAAGAGAGTTGGATAGAATGAACTTGATAGTTTTACTGAATAGAGATTTCAATAAAAAAGAGAGAGTGTAAACCAAGAATAAGAGAAGGAATATGATATATAAATAGAAAGTAATAATATTGAATTATGATAGAAATCTTTTTAAACACTTATTTTGTTATTTGATGGAATCTTATACAAAAAGGAAATATATACAATATATTAAGAGAAATAATATATATGTATATATATATATATATACAAGTCACCCAAGATTTTTCTTTTTTTAAAAAATAAGTCACCCAAGATTTTGGAGCCTTCTTATTAGGCGGGGCCTTAGGCAGCTGCCTAAATTGTCTTCCTATTGAGACGGCCCTACTCTGAGTGTATTTTCCATCCCCTTCTGTCTGGTCCTCCATCTAATGGCGCACAACACATCACGTGAGGAACTTAAAATCTGTGCACCGTTAGATAGAGGAACGGATGAAAAAATCAACTTAGAATATCCATTTCCGAAACACCTTGTGAAGTTAAAGAACGAATACAATGCCAGTGCACAAGAAATTATAATGTACTGTCGGGATCAATTGCCCCATTACATGGCTCCATGTAATAACGGTGGTTTTTGAGGATTTGCCAAAAACATCAACAGGCAAGACTCAAAATTTTGTCCTCGGGCTATGGGGAACCCGCCAAAGAGCATAACCAGCAAACTGTGTGTTCTGGTTTGTGGTAGATATTGCACCTCGAATTCCTTGTCTGATATATGTGTGTGTATATATATATATATATATGTGTGTGTGTGTGGGATTAAGTCATGTGTAAAGCTTTTTGATGCCATGTTCTAGATTGGTTAGTAGATGAGCTCAAAACTTTATATATTGAGATCACGAGATCAATCACCTATACTTAACCTTTCACTTCATTAATATCAAGTGAAGTATTGCTTTCATGTTTATCTGGTACTAGCTATCGTCCAAATTAAATGGGCACATGGTTTTAGAGGTTTGACGAAGACTTGAGTGGACTGTATTATTGGGTCCCCAAACATGTGAAAGGGTTCAAGAATAGCCTTCATTATTGAACATTGCCTTCTGGGTATCTCATGTTTCATGGGATTGTACTGTGAATTATTATCTGAGTTGATGATTTAGACTTGCATGGATTTAGGGCACCATATATATTATTAATGGAATTGTACTGTCTGAATTGTTTATGAGTTGATATAACATGATAACTTAGAGGCCACGAGGCAACTGTCTACCTATATATATATATGATATATGATGATGCTAATTAATTAATATACCTTCAAGCAAGTATGAATTTGGGTGCAAACTGCAGAATTATGTGGACCAGTCACTGACCTACTTTAGTTTGAAACTTAATGGTTGTATAAGTACTATTTTAGCCCTATGCCCCTGCTCTTGCATGCATAATCGAATATCAGCACTATTCATATTTCATACCACATACTGTCATACATGGTGTCACATTATCACCTAATACAATGAGTTTTAAGTAATTGGGTAAGAAAAGAGAACGCCAAAAGAGATGCATGAGTGGTGGTTATGGTTCTATGTATAACCCAGAGCTTAGTTTCAAAAGGAGCATATAAGATAAAATGCAGAAACTAAGTTCCTACAATAATACAAATGCTAATTCTTATATGAGCTAACAGCTAACTGTTCCATTTAACTTTACATATATATCATAGAAGTCACACCTCCCTTCAGTTCTTTCTGAAACCCAATAGTCTCCAATAGTCTTCGAACTGTCGTGTGGGTACAGAATCACAACAAAAATCATAACAGATTACAAAAGCATTAGAATATTAAGGACAGCAGAAGCATCACCTGCACTGTAAACCAGCAGGGGATCGGACACCTTTCTCGCTGTTAATATCATCGCCTACTTCGCTGCCTTCTAAACAAAGAGCATTGTTGTTAACACTCACTTCAGAACTAGCATTACTGCTTGTTGCAAGAGGAGAGTCTGAAACACTAATAGTCCTGCTTCGTGCAGGCCCTGATCTCACACTGTACATGGAGGATGCCGGAATATTTGTCATCAGAGGTCGCAAGTTACTTGGAATCCTTTGCCTGATATCCTGCTCAAGAGGAAATCCACAAATCGAATAAGAAGACAAATACCAAAAACATATATCTGTGAGTTGTAACACTCGATATTCGCCAACTATTTCTGAAGAATCAGACTGTTATATACCAATTACTATTTGGGCACAAAAAAAATAAAATGAACAAATGCAAAGAAATCCCAAAAACATATCAGAATGAATAATTTGACCTGAATATCTCAGAAAACATAACAAAAAGCAATCCTATAGATTATATTCCCACCGTATACTGAAACGTGAATTAAATACCATGTGCTACATTTTGAATACAATGTGCGAAATGACATAAGATACGTACCATATGCCTTATAGCCATGTCCAAGGACTTCTTTGAGAGAGTTCTTCCGAAGCCCGAGCTATCAGGAGATGAAGACTTTCCAGATAAGTTACTCTGAGGAGAGTGTTTGTCATCTTGCTTTGGTGGTGCCAGTTTCCGCATATTAATTACCCTTTCCACCATCTTGGTTCCGTACATAACAGGGCTCACATTGTCATTGGCTTTAGAATGTAAACGACTCATTGCAGGAACAGAGCTTCCACTGCTATGAGCGACGCCGTTAGGGAGCCGTCCTCTTGATGGAGAGCATGACTGCCGTCTACCCCTTCCACTGGAACCAGCCTCAACAGATGAAGATCGAGAACTGGGTGCTCCAGGCCTGCCCCTGGTGGCTGACAGTGGCCTTTCAGGAAGTGATGTCCTTAAATTTGGAGGTGCATCAAGGGAGAAACCAGGCATCTCTGAAGGTTTCCATGGCCTGGATTTTACTGTTGGAGAACTAGCACGGGGTGGCACTGGATTTCTTGTCGTTGGGGGACCTGACCTTGTAACAGCAGAAGGAGACTTAACTGGAGCAGTAGATGTGTTTGTTACAGTTGACAGTGAAGCTGGTCTACGAGTTGGTGTTGATGCCCTTGATGCGGGTTTGGATGCAGGTATAGTAGATGTATGTGTTACGGTTGACGGAGCAGTGGATCTACGAGTTGGTGTTTCTGCCCTTGATATGGGCTTCGATGCAGGTATAGAGGGTCTCGCTGTCGGTGTTGAAGATCTTGCAGTAGTCCTTGACAAAGGCGAGGAGGATCTTGCTGTATTCCTTGACACAGGTGTGGAGGATCTTGCTGGAACTGTGGGCTTAGATGCAGGCAATGTGGCCCGAGAAGTAGGAGTTGAGGACCTCGAAGGTTTTGATGCAGTGGTCAACGAGGGTTTAGATGCAGTTGTCAATGCGGGTTTAGATGTCATGGTCAACATGGATTTAGATGCTGTGGTTAGTGTGGGGCGTCCAGTTGGTGTTCCAGGTCTTGATCCGGAACCCCCTGATGATGAAGGTCGACCCCCTGATGAAGGTCTGCGAATTCCTGCACTTGAAGAATTTAACCCAAGCGACAAAGCTGGCTGTCTAGATGCTACGTTGCTCCTCACTGCAGGCTCTGGCTGGAGGTTTGCTAGCTACAGCCACAGGACAAATGTTATGACAACTTGATCATGACTTCAGAAGGATATGAATTAGAAGTGTCGTATACTACATGTATAACTGGATATAACCCTTGCCAAGTTGCTCCTCACAGCAGGCTCTGGCTGAAGGTCTGCTAGCTATAGCCACAGTGAAGAATTGATAAAACAACAAGATCATGGCTTCAGACATAGATGAATTTTATAAGTGTTGTATCTACATTTTGCAACTGGAAATAATCCTCGAGTGTTCTAAACAAATAAGGATTTTGCACAGTAGGACTCCCTTTAATGAAGGATCTATTAAAAAAAACTAATAATATTCTTAAATGTTAATACTCTTGGAACTCTACATACTTGCTACTGTACACTTGAGAAACTAGAGAAGAAATAGTTTCTTGTATGGGGAACAACTTCCATCAGTTTTTCTTGTCACTTCTTGCATGTCCATTAGAGAGATTATCGATGTTCTTGGCTTTGGAAAACCAATATTTTACAACTTAAATATATTATGGCAAAAAGTTTGCTGCATACCCGAAAGGATGAAACAACAATTTGAAGGCCTCCTGAAGTTGTAAATTAAGATACAAGTGGCTCATAGAGGTGTAAACTAAACTAGCTTCTTTTCTTTTTCTTTCTTCTTTTTTTTTCTTCTTTTTCCTTCCTTTTTTTTTTCAAATGCACATAGAGATGTACATGGACCATCAAAGTTTTGCAGTGCTTGCTTTACAACTCTATACTGCTGCTAACCTGGCTTAATTCTTTATGTAGGTTACCAAACACCATTTCAATGGTTCGTGAAATGGTTCGTGAACGAAACATTTGTTAAGGTCTGAGGCGTAGACAGCTAAAAAATTTATTTTCTGGTACATGAATGGCTAGACACCATTTTACAATCGTTCCCAAGATATTCATAGCTCTTAAGTCAAGTCCCTATTAAAAGCATACCAAAACAAAAGCACTTGAAGTGTACCAACTAAAAGGGCTACGCAAATGCATAAGGCTCCCGAAATTACCAAGTCTGAGGAGTTCAGGTGAACACAACCTTACCTCTACATGCGAAGAGGTTATCTCCCATATTGAACCCCTTACCCCTAGGTCACAATGGAGCAACCTTACCATTGCGCCAAGGGCCGCCCCCATGTTTTTTTGATAAGTCACACTCTTATGTTAAACGACTAGCAAGTCCACAAAGAATAAAGAAAATAATGGATAGTGAAGGAATCTATGAACTATCAATTTAATAAGTTTAGAATTGTTGTTCATACTCTAGATTTTAGTACAGTAGGGCGACCGTTAGGAGTTCCAATCTGACTCATAACTGTTCGCTGTGATTCCATCTCGAGTGAAGGAAAAAGAGGAGTACCAGGTGGGGTTAAAAGCCTGAAGCAAAAGAGAACTCAAGTCAATTGGCAGCCAAAAGGATGCTATCCATGTATGAATAATATCACAAACAACAAAAACTTGAATCCAATACATAGCAATTTCAGAGAGATGTGGATTATGTATGAATAATATCACATTCTTACTCTAGTATTACAAGAGAAATGTGGAGAAGCCACAATTTCGGGTCACGAGGAATTTAGCATGCTCAGTTGAAGATTGAGCAAGGAATCCAGTGCATGAAATCTTATCCACTCATTATCATGTTTGCAGGGTCTCCAATATATAGTTGTTTATATCTGTCAGCTAGGCTTGTTGATGCCAACTTGGGGATAATTGGAAACCTAATTATTGGGTTCTCTTTTTCTGTACTTGTTATATTATGTCCAAAAAAGTTGGCTCCACTTAGAAAAGGGCCCTAGTACTGAGTTTTCACATCGCATTTGATTTTCATTTTGAAAGAAAATCATGTTTTGCAAGAGGGAACAACACTAGTTTCTTTGGACCTCATAGCTCGTCTTCTTGTGTTACCAATAAAGATCACCAGGGAACCCAACATTATTTGAAATAAAACCCCAAAGCAAAGAATTGAAACTAAATCAAGTAGAGCATACAATATTGTAAGAGGCGTCACCCATTACCAGTCATAATCATTTTTGTCATTTTCAGAATTAAGAAAATCATCAGCTCCGGTCCTGCGAGCAAATGTCGATGAAGCAATATTGTATATGGGAGGACTGCCAGGTTTAGATCCTGCAATGAGAAAATTGAAGACAAATGCAAACTCAACATTCAAAAAGGCACAGAGAATGGTTAACTGAGTAACACAACTTCCAAAATTATAAATTTAGAACACCCAGTGTTTCTCTAATCAACTGCTCAAAATATTTTACTCAAATCCATAAAACAAACACGCCAACTTGCCCAATATATAAACATACATACGTTCTTATATACGTGTGTATATATAAAAACAAATCGAAGTATAGATTCACAGGCCAATCATTAATTGGTAAACCCACAAAACCTACATTGAATCAAATAAGACCACAAAATCCGGAAAAAAAATAGGGCAAAATCGGGATCAAAGAAACTCATACCATGAGGAGCATCAAACTCCTCCGAGTTGTGGAGGAGAAGATTGTTCCGCTCCTTTTCCCGCTTCCGCATCTCCAGAAACAATGCGAGCTCCTCCTCCTTCTCCTTCATCATCGACGCCCTCAGACTCCCCACATCTTGCCTCTGCTTCATCGCCGTCTGCATTTGCGACTCCGGTGCCCTAAAACTCCGATTCATCGCCGAATCCACCTCCTCCAAGCCCTAAAACCTAGATTCTTCCCCAAATCCAAGGCTCGCAAACACAGCAAATCACCAACTCAAAACCCTAGCTTTCCAGTCACGACTCCAAACACACCAAATGCACAATCTGGTCTCCAGAAAATCGAAATGAACAACTATGAAGCTGAAATCGAACTCAAATAATTTGAAAATCGAAGCTAGAACAGTAAAGATTTGAACAGCATTTCACAAAAATCGAAACTTACACCTTCCAACAAACCTATCAGAGCCAAAACCTAGATATATAAATACGAATACATATATATATATACACTATAAAAGTGTTTATCAAAGCGTGTGCACATATATATATATATATATATATATATATATATATATATATATATATTCTGTACAAGAAAGTGAAGACGAAGTATAAATGAAGCTGTGAAGTGGAGAGAGAAAGAGAGAAAGCTAGAGAGAGAAAGTTAGATGTTTGAATGGGAAGAGATGACCGGCGACAGAGACTGAGGAGAGTGGCTTTGA
Organism: Cornus suecica; assembly: GCA_963922005.1. Classification (NCBI taxonomy): domain Eukaryota; kingdom Viridiplantae; phylum Streptophyta; class Magnoliopsida; order Cornales; family Cornaceae; genus Cornus; species Cornus suecica. The sequence goes on from OY998244.1 coordinate 19,818,472, forward strand.
ATGTTATTTAATTGTGACATGGAGGGTGAAATGGTAAGATTTTGGTTTTGTGTGTGTTTTCCGTTTCGTGCGAGAGAGGGAGGGACGCATTATTACACAACTAACAACTCTCTCACGTCTGACCTCTTTCTCTCACTTAAAGCCTACGTTTTCACATTGTGGCCTTTTTGGAGGATAATTACCAAACTACCCTCTCTTAGTTTTTGTCTACTTTTTGAATTTTAGGTTTGGTATTTTTGCTCTGATCTGCCACTGAATTTTTGTACTGCATTTGTGATTGCGATGATGAATATCCATATATACACATTTATACATTTTTTCAGATAATGTAGATCTTGGAAAGTACTCAATAACTTACCACAAACTATATGCACAACAGATGATAGATTTGCTTATTTATATTTCTAAAAATAAATCTTAAAAATTGAATATATTTTCCAAAAAATAATAAAAAACAGTTTTTTGAAAATATATCCCTATATAAATGAGTTTTTAAAACCTAATCTTTTGGAAATGAATCATGTGGAGTTATTGTACAGTATTTTAATTTTTGATTTTGGAATAAAGACATTTTTGTTCTTAAAGTTGAAAACCAAGCAAATTTTTTTGGAATACATTAACAAATAGCCTATAGTGACTTTGAAGCTTATTAATTATAATTTTGCCCCGTAAATAAATTAGTCAATCAATTAGTAAAGTATTTCGTCTTTAAAAAAACAGTAATGCCCTTGTGCTTAAATGTGTTGTAGTATTTTTTAAATTCGTTAAGTAAATGAGTCGAGCTTAAACATTACTGAACTTGGCCCGTCAATCTCGTAAATAGGTTATTCTAAATAAAATAGTAAAATTATCTCATAATAGACAAGAGATAGTGTTTAAATTGAAGAAAATGTGAAAAGTGTTGTTGAGAAATATAGGAATGATGCAGTCATTTTGTCAGAAAAATCTATACTAGTAAAAAAAAGGTATAGATAAAAGAAACTAAAGGAGAACCAAAGAACATAATATTTGAAAAATGAAAAAGTTAAAAACAAAAATGTGATAACTCAATCTAGGTAATTATTGGTAAGAAAAATATCGTTTCAATTTAACCGAGTCATTCGTGAGCAAACTCGGGCTTGACTCGCTAAAACTAACGTTTGGTTCGGACTCATTCGTTTAGTAAATGAGTATCATAAACACATTTTTTAGACTCGTTTAATAAATGTGTCGAATATGAACATTCCAAATCTCGACTCTGCTCATTTCATATGTAATCCACTCATTCTAAAATCATCTTGGGCCAAATAATAATCGATGTCCCCTAAGAGTCACTTTTCACCATTTGATAAAAAAACAACTCTCTTTTTTTAACGATTGAAACACGAAGGAAAAATAAAATTATTGATGAAAATAAAAAAATAAGGTCTAATTAATGTATTATTTATTTTTTTTCCCACATATTATTAGATTACACTAGGGATGGAAAAATAATATATATTATATTTCGGAAAAATAAATATATTTTGAAAAATAAATATATATATTTTGGAAAAAATATATATTTTGAAATATATATATTTTGGAAAAAATATATATTTTGGGAAGATATATATATTTCGAAAATATATATTTTTTCTTAAATATATATTTTTTCTGAAATATATATTGTAATAAATAGTAAAATAACTCTAGCCTTTACTTTTTATGATTGATTTAATAATTCGGTGGAAGCACATCCTATCATGAGATGAGAAATGTTTGTAAAAAATAATAAAATAAATATTTAAAGTAAAAAATCAAATATATATATATATATAAATTAAATTAATTGACCATAATCTTGTTGAAGAACAAAATTGGAATTTTGTAAGAAGTTTAAAACAACTTTTTTCACAAAATGAGAATTTAAATTGACATAATAGAAAGCCTTCATTTATTTATTTTTTCTTGAATTTAACAGGTGGTGAATGCATAAGAATAATAAAAATTTCTAATAAAACTTTAATAAATTTTGTTTGTTTTCTCTCTTTTCATATAGAGAAATAGTTGAACACTTTAATTATGATTTTTGTTGATAGTGATTAGTGTATAGAGCTACCATTAATGATACATTTTGATTATAATTTTATCATTAGAAGAATTATTATTATTTCTTATATTTAACATGGTGATGAATTGATCAAAATATTAAAAAGCTAATATCTTTTGTTATATTTAACATGATAATGAATGCTTAAGAATATAAATTTTTTGAAATATATATATATTTTTTAAACTTAAGTGGTCTGAAAGTAATTTTTCAAACTTGAAGATGTTTGATTGAAAATAAAACAATTTTTATGGGATGTAAATGAAATTAATCATAACTATTTTGACTGAAATGTGAGGGTGAGGGGGTAATTGATAAAAATTGACAAATTGAGGGGGTTCTTTGAACTTGCAGGGGTTATTTGATTAAATTTGCAAACCTCAGGGGGTTTACTGATAATTACCCTTTAAATAAATAAAAAATTGATATCATGAAAGATATAATTTATTTCCAACAATGCAAAATAATTTTATAAAATGCAAAATGCAAAAGAATTTCGTGGTGGATCTTGTTGTTCTGGTTGGGGTTCATGAAAGAATTCTTTGTATGGAGAAACTTTAGCATGTTTTTGTGGTGTCATGCAGTGATTTTAACATGAAAAGTCACATGCAATCAAATAACAACTATATTCAATGTACAAGCTTCTTAACCCAATTTTTTGAAAAACTTCAATTATGTTAACCATTACGGCATTTTCGGAACCGATGAGAATTGGGGTTATAGCCACCGTAACGGCTGGTTAGGGTGTGGGAATCGGCCCACACCGCTATAACGGTCCATAACGGTAACGGACACCCCAAAAACCGTTATGAAATGGTCGTTACGGGCCATTACAGCGAACCATGGTTCGGGTTTTGCTTGGTAACCTAACCTGATCCAACCCGTTTACGCATTTATATAAATATATATATATATATATATATATATTAAGTTAGAGCCCATGTAACTAAACAATTCTATATGCCTAAGTAAGATTCAAAAATATATAATTATAGTTCTTCTAAAAAATTCAAAAGTGTGATTCTCTTTTCTTAGAAACAATCTTCAAAATGTGAGAATTTTCAAACTCAATTGGGGATTCAGTTTGTTTACCAGTAATGCAATCAAACTGTAGAACTATGATAATAAGATTGATATGAATATAATAAACTTCCAATATTGCAGAATGACTTTTAAATGGCCAAGAATTGCATAATTCTAATAGTCTCTTTCATGATTCTCTATTGTTTGGAAAATTTTGGATTAGTGCTTTAGTGGGTGCTTCTTTATCATATTACTCCATTAAAAAAGTTTAAATTTATAATGTTGTGAAAATAATTTAGTTTGTTTATTTCGACGGGGTGGTAATGGTATTACTGATTACAACCCGTCGCAGGTTTGGGGTGAATTTTATATTAGTAATTTTTAAATGGGATGATAATAGTATTAGTCAAACATGTGCCAAACCCGACCCCATATCAACCCTAGATTACATCGGTTATGGGAACTACATTCTTATTGAACAAACAAAAAAAAAAAATACAAGTTACATAATAGGAAAACATTATTGATAGTAGTTAGTCAAATAAACGGAGTGCTTCAGGATTTGAGTGGACACTATTAGTTTAACGAGCTTGTTGAAATCTTAATCAATCTGAGTTAGTTACAATGTCGAGGTAGTTTATTTAAATTTTAATAAAAATATATTTTAAAAATAATTTACAAATAATACTTTACAAGAGTCTCTAACTTAAAATTAAAAAAACTAATTAATTAGTAACTCTACAACTCTAAATTAAATGTAAGTAGAGGACATTACATGTATTTCAAATATAAAATATTTTGTCAGTTAATTGACTAATTTATCAGGGACAAAACAAAATCCGTTAGGGGGCTCTTTGTCAACTGTTTCAAACTTCAGGGACTTAATTATTCATAACATGCAAACAGTTCATCTTATTGTACCCTTTAAGATATTTCAAACTAGTGTAAAAAGAGTCTTAAATATGTGAACTATAATTAGTTACATTTCAATTTTGAATATCAACATGAGATAAATATTTTATATAAAATGTAATGTTGATAATACTATATTTTAGGTTTTCTTTGGTAGCATGTGAAGGAGTTAATGGATACCAAAACAATATGTGGTAAAACTTTGTGATGAATAATAGAGTGATTTATTTATGGCAGGAATTATGATCATATCTAATATTTCAATTAAGTACTTTAAGTGTTAAATAATTTAAGCTGTTGTCTAAGTACAACTAACACCATTAAAGCGAAAAAGTTTCATTAGTCCAAGTCTTTAAGCATCTAGTTTAAGTTGTAACCAACCTAATGTATACTAGACTTAAGGATTAATTGAAAGTTGCAATGCTATGATGTTATATTTTGCTAGTGTTGAAGAATCTTAGTACAGGGACACAAAAAAATAATAATAATAAAAAGAAAATGTTTTTAGAATTGAGAATCATATGAATGGGAAAATATAGTGATTGTTACTATTGCTCCTAGAAGTGCATTGAGCTTTTAATAGAAAATTTTATTTAATTATTTATTTATATGGAGAAAGATGTAATACCCCGTATTTAAATAATTATGTTATTTTTTTATTTATTTTGGATGGCATGGTAGGTATTTTAAATTATTGAGTAAGGGTACTCTAATCATTTTATGACTACTAGGTAAGTTGGTTATTATGGGATCATATAAGGGCATATTAGTCTTTAAGACGAGTGGCATGATGGTTATTGTGGCAGATCTAGGGGCATTATGGTCATTTGCCATAACCTAGCTTCCCCTATATAACCATAAGGATATTCAGCCTATTATCTCAAGACTAAGAAGAATTCAGACTTTTCTCTTCTTAGTCACTCACCTATATACGTATACATATATATATAGATAGAGAGAGAGAGAGATCTAGAGAGATAGCAAGTACTTGGTTCAGATCTGGATTCGTGGTGTAGTAAGCTCTCCAAATCAGGCAAGACATATGTTTTACTCTTCCTCTTTGTACTAGAATTCGTAACCTTTGTTTGGTACTCCTATAAACTGTTATACATTAATTTCGTATATGTATACTTATGAGTATTAGCATGTTCAAATATGTATTGATATGTAGTTATATGAACATGTATGTGTAGATCCGTAACTATATATATATATATGTAGTTATATGAACATGTATGTGTAGATCCGTAGCTATATGTGTAGAGATGTAGTTATATGAACATGTATGTGTAGATCCGTAACTATATATGTATACATGTAGTTATATGAACATGTATGTGTAGATCCGTAGTTATATGTGTAGATATGTAGTTATATGAACATGTATGTGTAGATCCGTAGCTATATGTGTAGATATGTAGTTATATGAAAATGTATGTATAGATCCGTAGCTATATGGTTATATGTATAGATCAGTAGCCATATGAGCATATATGTATAGATCTGTAATTATGTTAAAAACATATGTATAAATCTGTTATAATATGTTGGTATTTACGTATTTATATGATGATATATATTATGTTATACATATATGTATAGATCCGAAAGTATATGTATAAATCATGTGTATATGGATAGAATTGTGATATTTATAACCACTCATATATAGATCGGTTATTGTGGGTTTTGATTCATGATTACATATGATAGTATATATTCTGTTTATATGTATATACATTTATTTGTAGTCATATGTACAGATCTGTTTTACCATGTTCATGTCCATGAATATATACGCAATTTATTATATTTTGTGTAGACTTGTATGAATTTATATGTTATTATGATTCATCACGAATTATACTAAAATATGTATATTCGACCGTATAAATGAATAGTTTTAACCGTATAAAATACCGTATTTCCTGGCGCTGGGGCGCTACCCCAGACTCCACCAGGGGGGCGCTCAGGTAATGGTCGCGCCGCCCCCCCTAGACCCTCCAGGATCGACCTTATAAATTGTTATACGTTCCCGATTAAAGAATACAAGTGAATTAATAAAAATCGTAAAATCATAAGATTTAATTAAAAGGAATATGATCGGGAGATTTAAAAAGGAACCATAAGTGGGCTGACTATTAAATGCAGTCTCACTAGTACCGCGAGACTTGGATGAGTTGTCACGGCATGGCTGAGTTGTCGGGTACGTGGTTATGGTTGGAAATGGAGATGATGGAAATTTTACTTATGGAAGAAATTTATGGTATTTGTTTTATATCTTCACAGTGGTATCCTAGTAAATGTAAATAGAAGTTATGAAATTAATTATATTTTCGTGGTGGTATTCTAGGGAATATAAAGTATAGTAAGGTATATTAATATTTATTAATATTTTTGGGATAGGTGTCACTGGGAAAGGGGATGGTTTTTAGTACTCTGTTTGGGATCATGTAGAGATGTACTTACTCGTGGGTTTGACCCACCTTTGTTGATATTTCAGGTCCTCAGCAATTGCATCCACGGGGTTGAGGATTTGTCTCTCCTGTATTCTCTGTCCAGCAGTTTCCTTCCACTACATGGTAGGAATTCAGTCTTGTTGTGGGTAATATAAGTTTGTGTGGTCTAGGGGTCCATGTTATGGGATTCCCAAGTTGTATAAATTTGAGAACTTAAGTTATTTCAAATATGTATTGGGTGTGGGATCTTTCCTGTATAAGTGGTATAATCAACTCTTATTATTTTATTTATATTTTATGTCTTATCATCTGTGCTTATTTTTGTCAATTGAAGATACTCCTAGCTTTTGTGTATGGGCCTGACCAACCTATGCATGAAAACTTTGGGTGTTACAAAAGATATTTCTAAAATACTTGAACTACATGTGGTTATGAGATTTTAATGTAACGCTACATTAATTCAGTTTGGTGTGAAGCAACTACTCATGCCAAATGTGAAGCCTACATCTACCTCAATGCATGGCAAGTGCATTAGGTGATTGCAATGTTACAATGGAATGTATTATTTATATTAGAAGGATTTCATATCATAATTAATGGTTTGATCCCAATTTAATGAACTTTTTACTTACACAGGTAGGATCTTAAAACCATTTGGAGGGAATTTTGTTAAGAAGGTCAATGATATCCCAATATTCTAGGGATAAATATGTATTGTACTTGCTGTAAATTCTTAGATTCCTATTATACTTAGATTACCTAGAATAGATTAGCACGATTAGAGGAAATCTCTTGTATAAAGCTACACATTCTGATTCAATAAAATTTACTCAAAGGCAAAATATTTTTTCCTTATTTTACATGGTATCAGAGTAGGGAACGATACCCTAGCTCTCTGCCCTCTTTTTTTTTCCTTTTCCTTTCTTCACCGTTTCTCATCATCATGGCAAACGAGCAATCTTCGAATGGAGGCAAGCCCAATGCCGCCAATCCTTATTTACTCCGTCATTCCGATCATCCCGAAATGGTGTTTGTTTCCAAACCACTCCATGGGGATAATTATTCAACATGGTGTAGAGCCATAACCATCTCTTTGAACGCCAAATCCAAATTGGGTTTCATAGATGGGACTACCACAATGTTGTCTGCCATAACCAAACCAGATGAATATGCATTATGGAAAACATGCAACGATATGATTCTGTCCTGGATTCTCAATTCACTCACATTGGATCTTGCAGATAGTGTTATTTTTTTACCACCGCACAGGAGGTATGGGAAGACCTTCGGGATCATTTTTCTCAAAGAAATGTTCCTCGTATTTTTCAAATTGAGAGGGACATCGCTTGTCTTGCTTAAGACCAGATGACTGTTTCAGCTTACTACATAAGACTAAACAAATTATGGGATGAACTGGGCTCCTATAATGACACTGTTTGCTCTTGTGGGGCGGACCATAAGAGATGCAGATTGATGCAATTTCTCATGGGACTCAATGAGTCCTACAATGCAATCCGAGGGCAAATCCTATTGATGAATCCGCTACCTGATGTTGCAAAGGCTTACTCTTCCATTATACAAGAAGAAAAGCAGCGAAGTCTGAGCACTGCACGTGAGACAACAGAGACCTCAACCATGACTGTTCGAAGGGATGTACCGGTAGTTCTGGTTGTTCGACGTGGACAAGGTGTTTCTTCTCATTTCAACTCATTTAATCGAAAACCTTTACATTGCTCTTACTATGATCGAGACCATCATGTGCGAGACACATGTTGGAAATTGAATGGGTATCCGCCAGGACACCCAAAGCATGCATCAAACAGGTGCCTCTTTGATACATGAAATGTAGTCGGTGACGAATGGGCTCTCTGATTTGCAAATTCAGTAACTATTATCTATTGTGCATGGTAAAGGGACATCACAATCTGCCAATCCTAAGGCTAATTCTGCTACTGCCTCTTCAGGTTTGTTACAAACATTGTTGCACCTTCATCAATTAATTATCGATAGTGGTGCAACAGATCACATTACTTCATCTCCAACCTTACTTGTCAACAGTAGCAAGAACATTCTTTTGCCACCAGTTGTTATGCCAAGTGGAGAGCAGGCTCTAATTACATCTACTGGGACTTTACCCTTGTATTCAGATATTTCATTAACAAACGTGCTTGGTGTGCCATCTTTTAAGGTGGATTTAATGTCTGTGAGTCGCGTTACAAGAGATCTCAATTGTTCAGTAACATTCTTCCCTCATTGGTGTATTTTGCAGGACTTGATGACGAAGAGGACGATTGGTTTGGGTAAACAACGAGACGGACTTTATTACTTGGTTGCATTAGCATCGGAGAAACCAAAACATACAATCCGATCCTCAGAAACCGTTGCTAGCTGTTCATCCTGTTCGCAGGTCACCTCATCCACCGACTTGTGGCATCGCCGTTTAGGGTATTTGTCTTCCTCTAGATTAGATTTTTTGGCCAAAATTTTGTTAAATTTTTTCTTTCAAATCCAATAATGCTTGTGATGTTTGTGCACTTGCAAAACAGAGTCAGCTACCTTTTTCTATTAGTTCAATTTCGTCTGTTAGACCTTTTGAATTAATTCATTGTGACATTTGGGGCCCTTACAAAATTGCCTCTTTTTATGGTGCTAAATATTTTTTAACTATTGTGGATGACTATTCTAGATTCACATGGGTATTTTTTATGCATCACAAAAGTGAAACACAACATTTACTTGTTAATTTTTTTTCTTTTGCCCAAACACAATTCATTGCCTCTATAGCTAATATTCAGGTTGATAATGGAGGGGAATTTTTTTCTATGCGGGAATTTTATAAACAAAAGGGCACAAATTATCAACATTCTTGTGTTTATACCCTTCAACAAAATGGGGTTGTAGAACGCAAACATCGCCATATTCTTGAGTCAGCTCGAGCCCTTCGCTTTCAAGCCCATCTCCCTTTACGTTTTTGGGCGGAATGTGTTTCTACTACCGTCCATATCATTAATCGTTTGCCAACACCACTTCTTTCTCGTCAAACTCCTTTTTCACGACTTTATGGCAAAATTCCTTCTTATTCTCATCTTATGGTCTTCGGGTGTCTTACTTATGTTACTGATGTGCATGTTCCTCATAAATTCGCTCCTCGAGCCAAATGTAGTGTTTTTCTTGGTTATCCGGTTGGCCAGAAAGCTTATAAGCTCTATGACCCTTGCAAATCATCAAGAAATCACTAGTCGGGATGTTGTTTTTCATGAAAATATTTTTCCCTACGAGTCCACTCCATCCACTTCCTCTTATTCAACACCTGTCATTCCTCTGTTTGTGTCTGACACTCCCTCTTCAGAATCCCTTTCAACCATCCAACACACACCACCACTGGAACCAGACCATCCCTGAGCCCCTCTAGAATCGACCACCCTTGTTTTACCTTCGGCTCCACTTTCTCCTTCGGGCCCTATTCAGCCCGCTAGCCCTCTTCCCGCACCAGCCTTACGTCGTTCCCTACGACCTCATGCTCATCCCCTAGCTTTACGTGATTATGTTTGCAACCAAGTGACGTCTCCCAACCAATTGTCGCCTTCGTCATCTGGTCCACAAAAAGGTACACAGTATCCTCTTTGCAATTTTATCTCTTATCATCGTTACTCACCACAACATCGTTCCTTTACTGTTACTGTCAGTCAGGATATTGAGCCTACCTCTTATACCGAAGTAGCTTCTCATTCTCACTGGCAAGAAACGATGCAATCTCAATTGGCCGCTTTAGACGACAACCACACTTGGTCTCTCACTTCTCTCTCTCCTGGCAAAAAGCCTATTGGTTGTCGTTGGGTTTATAAAATCAAACGTCACTTGGATGGTACTATTGAGCGTTACAAAGCTCATTTGGTTGCAAAAGGTTACACACAGCTGGAAGGTATTGATTATCATGACACTTTTTCTCCCACTGCTAAAATGATTACTGTTCGTTGTTTATTGGCTTTTGCAGTTACCCAAAATTGGACTCTTCATCAACTTGATGTCAACAATGCTTTTCTTCATGGTGATCTCCATGAAGAAATTTATATGTCTCCGCCTCCTGGTCTTCAGCGACAGGGGGAGAACCTAGTGTGTCGCCTCCACAAGTCGTTATATGGCTTGAAGCAAGCTTCCAGTCAATGGTTTGCCAAGTTCTCCACAGCTATCCAAGCTGCTGGCTTTATTCAATCCAAAGTAGATTACTCATTGTTCACATGTCGGAAAGGAAAATCCTTTACAGCTTTGTTGATATATGTTGATGACATTCTTGTCACGGGTAATGATCTTAATGCCATCTTTGCTCTTAAGCAATTTCTGCATAATCGTTTTCGGATTAAAGATTTGGGTGATTTGAAGTATTTTCTGGGCATTGAAGTCTCTCGGTCAAAGAAAGGTATTTCCATCTCACAACGGAAATACACTTTGGAAATTCTAAAGGATGGTGGTTTTTTGGGTGTTAAACTTGCGAACTTTCCTATGGAGCAAAACATAAAGCTCTCAGATGAAGGTGAATTGCTTAGAGATCCATCTCAATATAGGCGGCTTCTTGGACGCCTAATTTATTTGAATATTACCCGGCCGAATATTACTTATTCGGTACATGTGTTAAGCAAATTCATGCATGAACCACGCAAACCACATATAGAAGTTGTCTTGCGTGTGCTGCGCTATTTGAAAGTAATCTAGGACAGGGTTTGTTTTTTCCTTCTCAGAATAATTTATCTTTGCAAGCCTTTTCTGATTCAGATTGGGCTGGTTGTCCAACATCTCGTAGATCCACCACGGGTTATTATGTTTTTTTGGGATCTTCTCTTATTTCTTGGCGGATAAAGAGGCAGAAAACTATCTCTCTCTCCTCAGCAGAAGCCGAGTACAGAGCCATGACAGGTACATGCTGTGAATTATCTTGGTTGCGCTCATTGTTGAAAGATTTGCGAATATTACATCTGAAACCAACATTGTTGTATTGTGATAACAAATCAGCCTTACACATAGCAGCCAATCCCGTTTTTCATGAAAGAACCAGACATATAGAGATGGATTGTCATTTCATTCGCGACAAAATACAAGACGGTTCGGTTGTAACCAGATATGTTGCTTCAGCAAATCAACTTGCGGATGTGTTTACCAAACCATTGGGAAATGAAGCTTTCTCAACCATGATACGCAAGTTGGGAGTTCTTGACATTCACTCTCCAACTTGAGGGGGAGTGTTAAGAAGGTCAATTAAACCTGTAAACGGGTCGGATTCGGATCGGATCTGTTCTGATCCGATCCGAACCCGATAAGCTTATATCCGATTCAATCCGACCCGATAACCCGATGGATTTTTACTTTATTGATCCAAATCTGAATTTGTTAATTTTTGGATATCCGATCCGATAACCCGATCCGATTAAGTAAAAAAAAATACAAAAAATTATTAATTTTATGTTATTTTTTAAGAATATTAAACACTAAATTATATATTTTACAATCAATGCTTATAATAAATGACTATAAAAACATAAAAATGAAAAAGCGAAAAAACAATTTGAAATATAATTAAGTATATTATTTAATATTTACATATTAATAACATAATATATATGTGTATATATAAAATTAATCGGATCGGGTTATTATCGGATCGGATTAGGCAAATCCAAATCCAATTTGTTAAGGAATCGGACCGGATTCGGGTTATCGGATTTTTTTTTTCAATCCAAATCCGGCTAATCGGATCGGATTCGGGTCAAAATCCAATCCACCGACAGGTCTAAGGTTAATGATATCCCAATATTCTTGGGATAAATATGTATTGTATTTGCTGTAAATTGTTAGATTCCTATTATACTTAGATTACCTAAAATAGATTAGCACGATTAGAGGAAATCTCTTGTATAAAGCTACACCTTCTTATTCAATAAAATTTATTCAAATGCAAAATATTTTTTCCTTATTTTTACAATTTTATCTATAGAAAAATAAGATTTGGTGACTTTAAGTCTTTACCACCATAAAACAAACAGTAACAATTCACTTTGTCTCTGGAATTAAAATTTATTTTTTTCCAAATTCATAGACATCCATTTAGGGTTCACTTTTCAACTACAAGATAAAGGAAAATAAAATCTCTAAAATTTTAATTTATTCCAATTTTAAAATTAGGACAGGGAAAGGCAGTGTGTATGATTTTCAAGTTGAAAACCACATAAGAATGTTTAGGCTATCATGGCTCTGTTTGAATTAATTTTTCAAACGTGAATTTTGACTTTTTAGAGTGTAAAATTATTTTAAAATGTGTGACAAAATATTTAGAAACACTTCTAGCCTTGGAAGAGTGCTTTGAATAAGCCATTAAGTGCGACGTCTTTTCTTTTCTTTTTCTTTTTTTCTGAAAAGGGTACCGACATCTTTAAAAGCTTTTTGCTTCTTTTGCCAAACAAGACCTAAAAGGATTTGAGTTATTCCCACAAACACCCCCTGAGGTTTGCCATATTTTCACACAGACCCCCTCGAAGTCGAATATTCCCACTCACATCCCCTGAGACAGACGACCGTTAGTGAAACTAACGTATATTTGTGATTTTACCCTTTTGCCCTCAAATATTATATTAAGAAAAAAATAAAAAACACATGTGATGTTAAATGACCCAAATGCCCTTGTTCTTCTTTCTCTTTCACTAAACACCTCCTTCTTCATATACATAAACACACACACACATATATATACACATATATGTATTGAATATATCACAGTCATGTTGATGGATATTGATCGATATGATACTTGAAATTGAAATTTGAAATAATGATATTTTTCAATCACCAAAAGACATGTTCTCTCCTATGTCATTCGGGTCACCACCACCACCATCTACTCCCGTCACAACCAGCACCACCATCTGCAACACAAGCGCCCCAACCACCCCTACTCTCTCCTCTATTTTTGGTCACCGCCGCCACCGCGACCCACCACCATTCACTGCCCTCAATTTATGATTTTACCATTTCAATCTCACCACAAAAATTGTTTTTTTTTTTTGGGTATGTGTTGATGAAGATTCAAACTCTAAATCTTAGTTCCAAGGTGGGTCTTGTTCCTTTCTCTCTCTAAACCCACTTTCTCACACCTCTCTCCATCTACACTTCCTTTCTCCCTCTTATCAATTCATTTGTATTTTGTTCCATGTCAAAGATGGGGTGATAAAGTTAAGCAGTTGGCGAGATGAGTCATGTGGAAAAAGTGTTGGCGGTGGTGAAGGAGATGAAGCTAGAGATTCTAGCCATCACGGAGTGAATACAAGCAATGAAGGACTTTTGAATTTCATTATCAATTTACATACTATTGATTTTGGTTGAAATTAAAAAAAATTCCAATTATGTAAATTAGTAATATATATATATATATATATATATATATATATATATCAATAAGGCTCTTTTTAATTTGGTATGAAATAAAAAAAAATCGTGTTTCAAGCCAAAATCATTGATATAAACAAGTTTCGCATCTTCAAAAGCCTTCATAATAGGTTGATTAGTAGGGAATTAATTGTACCAATTTGAGATTAGGATAGGATAGCAATGGGTTTGTTAAGAACCTGGAAGAGATATATATAAATAGAGGCCAAAAAATGCACAACACAAGAATGAATTTTATTTAGATTTTATTTTCCTTATATACATTCCCTTTTTGGGTTTTGAGCCCATTAGGGCAACATTTTCTTGCTTACATCATCATTCTTTATATTTCTTACATCACTAACTTGATTCCCAAGTTAGTCTGCCATGTTTTGTGATCGGGCTTGAAATGGGCCCTTAAGATCGGGCCCTGACTTTACTTGTTGGACCTTTTAAACTGGCGGGCCAGAAACTTGGTGGGTCTGATAAATCCCACATGTACACAGGCCCCTTTTGATTTTGGGCTTTTAAATGCTTAAGGCCTATAATTAGGAGTAACATGTGGGGGATAGATACATCCCTTCTGTCGGGTGATGTGGCAGGGTCATTAAAGTTGTCTTAATTATTCCAATTTTGAAATACATGGCCATTATGGCCTTGATTCTCGTAATATTGGCTGAGAAGACGGCTCGGTACCCCGTTTAACGTGAAAGTAGGTCGGTTGGTCTTCTTTAGTACCTCCTATATATACTCTTCATTTGTAATCTTGCAAACCTCTTACTCTTATATTTTGTTTTCTCAGCAAAGATTTTTCTCTGCAACCACATTCACCGGAAACTGCATTTGCTTTCTGGAAAACTCAAAAATTCCCTGTCGGAGTCTCGCCTGAATCCTCTTTTAATGTAAGTTATTTCTCCTGACCCTTCTACCTTTCTATCACCATGTCCGAGAGTGATGATACCCAATCTGTTAGTGACCTCAACCTCTCATTAGTGGATCCTGATGCATCTCTGAGTTCTCCATCTAGAGAAGTGGTTAGGATGGTTTGGTCTAGTCCTCCTAAGGTTACCCAAAAAGCTGATGTGGGTGGGCCCTTTATTGATCCTATGTTAATTGGGGATCAGGCTGGGAGAATGTCAGGAGATCAATTCTATGCGGATCCCCTTCCTTTAAATGAGAGAAAGATGTGTGATGGCAATGAGAAGTCTAATAAGGGGTGGAAGGAAATGATGGTCCTAGTGAGCGAGAACTAGAGGCTTCCTGACTCAGCTAGATTCGTAGTCCCTAGAGTGTTCAACCAACATCTATTTCCCTTCTTCAAACCCTATCACAGAGGAGCGTTCTTTTGTGAACATTCCAATGATAAGTTAGGTCATCATGTACTAGAGTTCCTGAGAGCGCCCGACCAGTTTAAAACTCTAAATTATATTTCATCCCGATTTGATCTCCTCAAGTCCAAAGTCTGGGACAATCCTTTGAGGATGTGTGGCGATTACCTGACTGGTGCTAACTTGCAAGAATTGTCATCAAGAGGAGAGAACACCATGTTGAGGATCCCGCCACCCAGCCTGAAGAAAAAGGCCAAATGAGGATCGGGTTCCCAAACCAACCCTCCAGTGTCTCAGGATGCCTAAGCCGCTTCAACGTCTCAGGGTACTCTAACTCCTTCCTTTGAGATGGTTCCACCACTACCCTTAGGGAGTCCTCTAGTAATTCTTCATCCTCCTCCCTTCAGGGAGGGTATGGCTGACTCGCCTTCAATTCCCCCTTCGGGGGAAATCCCTGTTCTTGGATCCCAATCGATCAAGGAATTGGCCACTCTGACGGGTGCCCCCCATTCCTGGTCTAATGAAGACGTCCCCGACCGATCAGTTTGGCCCCGCTTGACCATGGCATCATCGCCAAGTATAGTGGCGGAGTCCGAAGCTGCAGTCAGAAAAAATCAACCCGTCCCTTGGGGACCGAAGATAAAGCTTCCAGGTGGTGGTTTTATGGTTGTAGGGAACGAAACCATTGATAATGATGTTGCCATTTGGTAGATGAGTCTCCAGATTTGGACCCCAATAGATCAAAGAAAGCTGAAGGAGATCGATAGGGCAGAGTTGGCCTTGACCGACCCATAGATTGCTATGAAGGTATATCTTTGACCTTGGATACCCTTGGGTCATCTTTTTTCATTCTTGTACTTTATTCAATAACTGGTTAACACTTATGTTTTACCTCTGGCAGATGTTATATTTGACTCAAGCTTATAATTCAAAGCTAGAGGAAGACAACAGGTTGCTCAATAAATCTTCAGATCTCCTAAGGTTGAAGGAAGAAGCAAGGAAAAAGGTGGCTGCCCTGCTGGTGATAGCCAACGATAAGTTAGAGGTTCAGACCACGCGGGCAATCACTGTTGAGCAATAAATTCAGGTGGCCCAAGAGAAGATTAAGGAGATAGAGGCAGCTCATCGGGCTCTGACTGCTAAAGTTGAAGACTTGAAGGCAGAAAATGAGGGCCTGAAGGTCTCAAAGGAGAAGTTTCTGGAGGAGAAAGTTGAAACTGAGAACCTTATGGCAGTGGAGAGGTCTACAGTGGAGATGTGCCATCGGGGTGGCAATCAGATGTACAAGTGTCTCTGTGACACTGCCCAGTTCGGATCGGATTCGACTGGATAATTTGCTTTTTGGACCTCCAAAAACCCGTTGAGGAAAGGGACTTTGCTTCAGTGGAGGATTTGGTCGAGTCCCTTGGCATTGCTTCGCCGTATGACGATCCGGTTGGAGGTCGTGATGATATCCTCTTCTATGAGTTCTTGACCAAACCTCTTTCAGGGCCCACTCCTGATCATTTAACGCAACCTACTCCTGATAAAGCTTCGAACCCGGTAATTGTTACTGCAGATTCGGAGATGGTAGGCATAGAGGCTAACACCTACATAGTGAACTAACAGGGGGCCCAGTTTAGGCTTCAGGGTCATAAGACTTAGGATTTTTAAGACATTTTTTGCCTTTTTATAGAACATTTTTGTAAGCCTTGGCCACCGGGGCCTATATTTAAATGAAAACCTGATCTTTGTCTAGTTAATTTTTGCAACACTTGGTTTATTTTTTGCAAAATTTCGATCTCTTTTGGATCAGTGTTGTGTCTTTCGGGCTCTTGAGGCCATGCGAGAGACGTGACAACAGTTTGTTTATTTCTGTAAAATTTTGATCTCTTCTAGATCAGTGTTGTGACTTTCGGGCTCTTGAGGCCATGCAAGAGACATGACAATACTTTGTTTATTTCTGTAAAATTTTGATCTCTTCTGGATCAATGTTGTGTCTTTCGGGCTCTTGAGGCCATGCGAGAGACATGAAAACACTTTGTTTATTTCTATAAAATTTTGATTTCTTTTGAATCACTGTTGTGTCTTTTGGGATCTTAAGGCCATGCAAGAGACATGACAACATGATAGGTGCTCAATATTGGTCATTTTTCGCCCCTATCTTGCGTGTGTTGTGTCTTTACATTCCGTTACTTGGTATTTTTATCTTGTTTGTGTGTGTAAGCATGTTTCAAGAGCTTAATGAAGAAATAGAGCTAATCTCGGTGAATTAACTGAGTTTGTGTTCATTTATATCTCGAGAAAGGGATCAAGAGGTGTGTTAGGGCAAAAAAGAGCTACTAGAGATAAAAATGGTTATTTCCCGACATCATTATCTCACAGAAGGGAAAAATATCATTTTCAAACATTATTACTTCACCGAAAAGCATCGGGAGTCAAATGCGACCAATCTAGCTTAAATATGAAAAGATGGGTTTTTATAGCAAAAGATGCATAATACCTTACGTCGTCAGATAGAAAAAGGGGCAGATTGGACCTGAGCTACGCTCTTAAGCTACGCTTTGGTTTGGACCCTATGCCTAAGCGTAGGTCAGGAGCGTAGATCCCACCTTGTGGCAACGTAATCCCTTTACATGCTGAAGTTATTTCGGAGTTATTTCAGAATTTTTCAGTTTTGTCCTTACTTCGATATTTTAAGTGATCGGTGATTCCAGACCTCTACATACAGGCTTATACACATAATTACATAAGATTTTATAGAGATTATTCATGTATTATGAAATTATAGAAAAAGGGCAACCATTAGGGTTTCCCTCACCTATCTATAAATATGAGAGGGTTAGGTTTAGAGAGGGGAGTATTATTTTTGGAGGTTGGTCCTGGTTCTGATTTTCACGCACGTTCATTGAAGACTTACTTCCATTGAAGAGAACCACTATTGAAGACCTAGAGATCCGAAGAAGAAGGCCATGGAGAGTGTTTCTACACCGACAATGCTGATTCTCTCAGCAATGATTAACTAATTCAGTATCTAGGGTTTTCTCATAAAACTCTAGCCAAGTAATGTAGTTCTGATTTTATAATCAATTGTAGAGAGGGGAAACTGTGACTATATTGTGATGATTGTGTTAGATGAGTGATCATTTTTATTCGTGATATAAGTTTATATATTTGAATTGATTATTGTCTTAGACTTTTCGAATATATTTATCTTACATAATCACAATTATTTACTATGGGCTAGAACTCAAATATGTAATCTGTGATTTTTTACATAATGGTAGTCATAAAACTCGAAATCCTAGGTTAACACAGGTCATGCCCTAACAAACTGATATAGACATGCTTTAGTTTATTTTCATGCTTTAATTTACTTTTCTGTATTTACTTTCTGTTAGTAGTTGGCATGCACTAATCAGTTTAGTCTTGAGATGGGTTGTCGCGATCCGGTTGAGAGTAATCCTTTTTGGGGTCAAACTGTTGGTGCGGTGCAACCTGATTCACAGTCAATGGATCGCCCCCATGCAATTGAAATAGAATTTGGACTATGTTATGCGATTAGTGATGGAGTGAGGAAACCCTAATTTTCTCTATCTCTGAATCACAACCATTATTTATTATTGTTTTCTGTTTTATTTTCATTAGTATTAGATAATTCACAAAACCAAATTCTTTTCGGAAAAATATAATTCAGTGTTTTTAGACTATTGAAGTGAAAAATCCTTATCTCTGTGGGATCAATATTCTCCTACTCAAGCAAAACTATCTACAATTGATCTGTGCACTTGCAGAAGGGTAAAACCCAAAGTGTCGTTAAGGTGTCGTTTTTAACCACATATTTTGCACACATCTGACGCCCATCAGTTGCTCTTGATTGTTGGATAGGCTTCTGCTTCTACCCATTTAGTAAAGTAATCAGTGGCCAAGAGGACATAGGAGGTTGACCGTATTGCCTTCGAAAGGGACCCATGATATCCATTCCCCATCGGGCGAATGGATGGGGAATAACGGTCGGGTGTAGGAACTTGGGTGGCCGATGGATAGCGTCCCCATGCATCTGGCATAATTTGCATCTCCAGACATAATCCTTGGCGTCTCGCGACAAATAAGGCCAAAAATATCCCTGAGTGAGTATTTTATGGGCAAGGGATCTCCCCCCAGAGTGGTTCCTGCAAGACCTACTGTGGATCTCCTGCATCATTGGTCTTGACTCTGAAGGCGTGACACATTTTAAATAAAGACCCGAGAAGGAATTCCGATAGAGTTACCTATTTATGATCGAGTACTGGGCTGAATTCCTCATGCTCTTGTGAGCTTTGGCTTTATTCTCCGGGAACATCCCATGCCTTAGGTAATTCATCAAGGGGTCCATCCAGCTAGGCTCCCATGGAATAAGAATCACTTGTTTGGGTTCCTGAATGTTTGGCCGGGTTATAAAATCTACCAACACAACCTGGGTCAGGTCCTTTCTAATAGAGGATGCCTGACCAGGTAGATGGTCAGCTACAGAATTTTCATTCCTCAGAATCTGAGTGAAAGATTTTTTTAAAAAACTCTTTGTTTCCTTCAACACGAGTGCCCGGTAAGACTCCATTTTGGCATCTTTTGCTTCGTACTCTCCTTTGATTTGTCGAATGACTAATTGAGAATCACCGTGCATCGCTATAACCTGAATCTAGAGGCTTTTGTCTAATCTCAAGCTAGATACGATTGCTTCATATTCAGCCTCATTGTTGGTAGCCGGGAACTGTAGTTGCACTGACATATGGAGATGTGTTTCATCGGGTGTATGGATCTCTAGTCCAATCCCTGACCCGTTCGAACTGGCTAAACCATCTACAAAAAGCTTCCAGGTGTTTGGTTCATTCTGTTGGTCGGGCTCCTCAGTTTCATCCTCAACTAAGAAATCTGTCACTGCCTGTCCTTTAATGGAAACTCGGGGTATGTAAATTATGTCATATATACCCAACTCAATGGCCCATTTGGAGATTCAGTCCAAAAGGTCAGGTTTAGACATAATAACCCGGATAGGCGTGGAAGTCGAGACAATGATCGGATGAGCCTTAAAGTAATACCTCAGTTGTCTCTTTGCATTTATCAGTGACAGAACCAGTTTTTCCTGCCTACTGTATCGGGTTTCCGCTTCGGCCAAGGATTTACTGGTGTAGAAAATTGGCATCTGCAGGCTCCCATCCTTTTTGATGAGGGTTGTACTTGTAGAGATGGAGGAAACTGCTAGATAAAGATATAAGACTTCATCGGGACCTGGTGTGGCAAGGATCGGGGGTCTGGTCATGTACTCCTTTAACTTTGACAGGGCTTCAGACTGTTCAGGACCCCAGATTTCACCCTTTTTTTTCTTGTTGCCTGAAAGAATGGTCTGCATCGATCGGTAAGCCTTGAGATGAACTTGTTAAGGGCAACCACTCTTCTGGTCAGGAATTGAATATTTTTATGTGTCCTAGGTTCCTTTATTTCCATTAGGGCCTTGACTTGTGTCAGGCTGGCCTGGATCCCGGTCCTGTCCACGATATACCCCGGGAATTTCCCAGACGACACACCGAAGAAATATTTATCAAGGTTGAGCTTCATGTCATGTCTTATGGGGGTGTCAAATACTTATTGCAGATGTTCTATATGATCTTCATTTCTTCTACTCTTGACCATGGTATCATCAATATAAGCTTCAATCACGGTACCCATCATCCCTCTAAAGATCCCGTTGACCAGTCTTTGAAAAGTGGCACCTGTATTTTTCAGACCAAAGGGCATAACCTTGAAGTAGTAAGTACCTATTTCAGTAATGAAGGATGTCTTTTCCTCGTTGGCTGGGTTCATTCTTATCTGGTTGTATCCCGAATAAGAGTCAAGGAAAGTTAGACGTTCATAATCAGTAGTGGCATCCACCATCTGATCGATATTTGGTAATGGAAAGCTGTCTTTCGGGCATGCCCTGTTCAGGTCAGTAAAATCAACACAAACCCTCCACTTACCATTCTTCTTTTGGACGACTACAACATTGGCGAGCCAGTCGGGGTACTTGACTTCCCTAATAAATCCAGCCTGGAGTAATTTGGACACTTCTTTTGCTATGATCTGGTTCCGGTGTGCCCCCATGTGCCTCTACTTTTGCTTGACGGGTCTTACTTTCTGGTCAACGTGTAGGGAGTGTTGGGCAATATTGGGGTCAATACCTGGCATGTCCGTATGTTCCTACGCGAAGACATCGAAGTTGTCCTACAATAACCGGGTCAGTTCTTTCAATTCACAGTCAGTCAAATTCGTACCTGCAAAAGTAACTTTTTTCTGGGTTGTTGGGTACTATGGAAATTGGATGTAACGGCTTGGCCACGATCGGGGTACCCAGATCCCCCTCATTTGATTGTTATTTGGGGCCTAGATTTTGTCCCTTGGTGCAGGAGAACTCCGAGCCTTTTCCGTTACTGATCTCTTTTAGAGTGATCGCATAGCATTCCTTTGCAACTACTCAGTCCCCTTTGATATCAATGACGTCCGACCCGTTCGGGCCTATCACCTCATCATTTGGTGAAGGGTCAAAGGCACCCCATGCATTCGGTGAATCCATCCTGTACATGATGGTTTTCCCGGCCCATACAAAAGTGGATCCCGACCAGACCGATTCCGGATAGCCCGAGATAATTATCATGGATGATGGCCCAGATCCTGTACTTTCATTATAACCCGACCAAGACGTCAGCCCTGCGGTCCATCCCGAGACTCCATCCCGTAACACGACCCGAAGAACATACTTGAAGCAACTCGAAGATTCTAGAATAAACTTGTAGCTCAAGGTAGCATTATAAATGTAGAAAAGTAGCTGACGTGTAAAGTATGGGAAAGAAATCCAAAATAGAAAATGTTGCCCTAATGGGCCAAAAGCCCATAGGGAAAATGTATATAATTCAATGAAGAGTAATGAGAGAGCATCTTTTGGTGTTGTGCAAATTTTGTATCTACACATCTCCTTCCCATGAGCAAATTATACTAAGGCTTCACATCTACTATGACAAATGTTTCCATCAGGGTCCTTTGTGCAACAGACACTGGCAACTGGACTTCCCCGATCGGTTCAACTTGTTTTTTATCGAATCCTGCAATAGGACTTCGGGAGGTCACTACTTCGTTCGGGTTGATTTCAAGTTTCTCAAAGGCCCACTTGGTGATAATGTTTTCACTGCTCCCGGGGTCAATCATGACTCTCTTAACAAGGCAGTTAGCCACCATCAATGTCACAACTAGAGGGTCATCATGAGGGGTTTGAATATTTCGAAGGTCCTATGTAAAGAAAACAATTTGTGCTTCACTCGTCCTGTGGTGGACTTCATACCTTCATTAATTTTTCTCATCTTTCCGGCTGGATCCTGTCGTCTCCTCAGAGGTGGGGCCACCAAGAATCATGTTGACGATCCTGACTAGCATTGCAGCTGCGGGATTTCGGGGGGCGTTGGGAGCTTGTTGATCGGCCCTCGGTCTGTCCCGTTGGATGTAATCCCGGAGTTCACCTCAAAGTATCATCGCTTCCACTTGTCGTTTGAGATTCCGGCACTCATTGGTAATATACCCAAATTCATTGTGGAATGCGCAGTGCTTTGATTTGTCCCTTTTATCCAAAGGTTGTCTGATAGGCGGGGGTTGCTGGAAGATCCCCCTGGCCTTATTCTCCTGGTAAATTTTGGCAAGGCTGACCCTCAGGGGGGTCACTCTCTTTTCAGATCTGGGATGTTTGAATGGGTTCGGGACCGAAGGACCTGAAGAGGTTGAAGTTCCCGATGAAGCTGGACGTTTTTGATCGATCGCCTGTTCCCTCGATCGGGCCTCAACACTGAACAAGGCAGCCATTTTCTACCTGATGGTTTCTTCCTCTTCAATCCTTAAGTATCCCTGGGCTCTGGAGTTTAACTCCCCAATACCCGATGGAGGGTGTTTTACTAGAGACTGGTGGAACTTGGTTCTGGGAATCAGGGCCATCCGAAAAGCCTCAACAATAGAATGTTGGTCACAGTTATCGATGGAGGAAGACTCAATGTTGAATCCGGACAGGAAACTCTTCAGGGACTCCCCTTTTTCTTGGATCATCGTGAAGATGCAGGATATGGTTTTCTTCTATCTCTTGTTTCCGTAATACTGGGCAATGAAGAGCCTGATCAGCTGTTGCCAGCTACCGATGGATCCAGGTGGTTGCTTCCTAAACCAAAATTATATTTTCGGAAAAAAAATTAATTTTCGAAACAAAATTATTTTTTCGAAAATAATTATTTTCCGGAAAATATTTATTTTTTCGGAAAAAATTATTTTTTCGGAAAAATTTATTTTTTCGTCAAAAAATAAATTTTTGGAAAAAAATCATATTTTTTCGGAAAAAGAATTTTGACAA
The DNA here is from genome assembly GCA_963922005.1 of Cornus suecica. Lineage (NCBI taxonomy): Eukaryota > Viridiplantae > Streptophyta > Magnoliopsida > Cornales > Cornaceae > Cornus > Cornus suecica. The sequence goes on from OY998244.1 coordinate 19,842,052, forward strand.
AAAAATTATTTTTTTGACAAAAATTATTTTTTTGAAAAAATTAATTTTTCGGAAAAAATTAATTATTTTTTTTTCCGAAAATTAATTATTTTCCAAAAAAATATTTTTTATATTTTTCGGAAAAATATTTTTTTCCCGAAAATTACTTTTTTTCCAATTTTATGTATATATTTTTAATACATATTAGTATATATATATATAATTATACCAAGACCAAGACCAAAACCAAAACCAACTCCTTACCAAACATTATATATTGGTTTTAGATTTACCTAAAACCACCCAAGACCAAAACCAAGACCAAAACCAAGTTCCCAAACGGGCCCTTAGTGCCATCATAGGGAGGTGAACTGAGGCATGATAAAATTCTTTAGGAAGGGTTCCCGGGTGATCCCGGGAGTGAAGGGTGACTGTACTAACTCAGTGGAGGATTAAATTGCCAGATCGTCAGTGGACTAGGTCCTCAAGTCCCCCAGGACCTTTCTTTGGAATTCGGCCATCATTGCTTGGAGCTTCTGGGGGGTCATGGCATCGTCAGTGACTAGATCCTTGCCTAAGCGCTGGGAGGACTTAGCATGCTCTTCCAGCCCGGCGCCACCTTCCTAGTTCTGAGAAGGGTCGGGCACCATTACCGGAGGAGCAGACGGCTGTAGAGTCATCTTCGCCATAAGCTCTGTGTTCCGCTTCTCAAAAACTTGGCTCCTTTCCTCAGCAATTGTTAGGCATTGCAGGGTTTACTCAATGGTTTGAGGTCCACCTGCGTAGCTGTCCCTGGTGGTCGGAACATCCGTTTGCGAGAGGGTGACTGACATGGTTCTTTGGAAAGTAGAAGAACCGTGTGAATGTAGGTCCAGAAGATGGAGACGAATAGAAGTAAGCTTAACTTGTGAGGAAGAGAAGGCGATTCACAGATCCGGAAGATGAGGATGAACTACAGATCTCAAGATTAAATAGAAACAAGCTTAGCTACAGAGATGGGATGATGATTTACAAATCTGGAAGATGAAGAATTACAAATCTGAAAATCAAAAAGTTCTCACAGACTGCGCCAATGTGTAGATGTCAAAAAATGCACAACACAAGAATGAATTTTATTTAGATTTTGTTTTCCTTATATACATTCCCTTTTTGGGCTTTGAGTCCATTAGGGCAACATTTTCTTGCTTACATCATCATTCTTTATATTTATTACATCACTAACTTAATTCCCAAGTTAGTCTAGCATGTTTTGTGATCGGGCTTGAAATGGGCCCTTAAGATCAGGCCCTGACTTTACTTGTTGGACCTTTTAAACTGGCGGGCCAGAAACTTGGTGGGCCTGATAAATCCCACATGTACAATATATATATATTATATGATAAAGGTATAAATGTACATTTATTTTTATAAAGAATGGACAAAAATGTAGCTCATAGTTAAATCTAAGGGTATTTAAGTCATTTCATACATTCTAAGGGCAACATGGACATTTTACATAAGAGTTAGTGGCTGACATCAACAAAGTAACGACCTCCACTAATAGCGTCAATGCGGAAGGGGTGAAAGAGGGACTAAATTCAAATTTCAGGGGGTGTGAGTGAGAATATTCAACTTTAAGGGGATCCGTGTAAAAATATGGCAAACCTTAGGGGGTGTTTGTGGGAATCACCCAAAGGATTTTGTAGTGGTGTAAGCAAACTGAGAGCATTTGTTATGTAGTTGGTACTTTATGAACAATAATATGACATTTAAGTAATATTGGCCCTAAGGTCATGTTTGGTAACATGGTTTGGTGCCAAATATTTGGTTTTGGTGCGAAAAAATGGCACCAAACCATGTTTAGTAAAATGATGTGAAAATTTGGTTCGGTTACTGTAGCAAACCATGGTGTGAAAATTGAGAAGGAATTTGGAACCATCAAAGTGGATGGTTTTGTATGGTGCGGACACTGTAGCAAACCCACTGTAGCACTGTAACAACTTGTAGCACTGTAGCACCAAATATAATATTTATATTTTAATATTATAAATTTTAATATTAATATTAATATTATAAATTTTAATATTAATATTAATATAAATTTTAATATTAATATATTTTAATATTACAAAATTTTAATATTTATAAATAAAATGTGAAACCATCCCAAGTTACCAAACATGGTTTGGTTTCAGAATTTCAACTTATACCAATTCTACCAAATATGGTTTGGTTTTTTAGCATCATTTTTTCTCACACCAAAACCATCTGCACCAAACATAATTTGGAACCAAAATAAAACCATACCAAACCAAATCCAACCCAAAATCAAAAACTAAAACCGCACCAAACCGTTACCAAACGCAACCTAATGGATCCAAGAGGGAATGAGTAGTTTTATTGCATATTTGCATTAGAGGAAAGGGTACACTGTACACTTGGGTGGAATGTACATCGAATAAGGAAAGAAAGTGGTTGCTGAGAATCCACAAATTTACCCAGATCCAGCTTGCAATTTAAAGAGGTTTAAATTATGACAAATTTGATAAGTCAATACTAAACTCCTACTATGGCTCATATATATATATATATATATATATATATATATATACACACACACATACAGATAATGATAGTATAAACTATGAGTGAGTCCAATAACTTCACTTGTAAACCATTTTCACATGGTATAACAGCATCTATGGCTCATATATATATATATATATATACACACACACATACAGATAATGATAGTATAAACTATGAGTGAGTCCAATAACTTGACTTGTAAACCATTTTCACATGGTATAACAGCATCTAGCAACCTCATCCTATCTTAAATAATGTAACGAATAAATGTAAAAAATAAACGTCTTTTGCCTTCACAATGATTGAAGCTGTACCTAAATAAACATCGATCACAAATGTTGATGGCTACTCGTGCATGATTATATGATCATTGCTAGCATGCCCTCTCGATACTAAAACGATTTAGGCCACGGACTAAAGCCCGAGAAAAAAGGTCCAAAATTTGAGGGACTTTATTTTTTTAATATATTATATATATTTTCTTTTAAAAATAAGCCTTCATATAATATTGTAAAAATTTTATTTTTAGAATAGGTCTCCTTATATTGTGCTAAAAATTAAATTTTTAGAATGAGTTTCCTTATAATATTATAAAAAAAAAACTTTTAGAGCGACCCTTCTTATATTATTGTAAAAGAATTTTTTTTGGAATGGGCCTCTATATAAATTAGATTTTTAGTACACATATATGTTATAAAATGATTTTATATTTGACATTTTTGGGCAAAACGAAAAGGCATGACTGACTAAGGTTTCTCTTTTTATTTTCTCCATCATTCTCACTCTCATCATATCAAAGTTCTTTAATTTTTATAGCCAAAGAAATTGCTAATGAAATGGAAATGAACCCGTATTTCATGAAAAATGTATAATTCGTAGGAAAAAATAATTTGATGAGAATGTAAATGATATGCCTTCTCAATCAGCTGCAAAAAACTTTTAGGGTCCATTATTTTTTGTACATCGTTGACAAAGCTATTTCTTCAATTCATACATAATTTGAACAATTTAAAACATATGAAGATATATTTGATTTTTTGTTTAATTTCAGAAAGCTAAAATCATTAAGTGACGATAATGTTTTTTTAAAAAAACGTTTTCTTGATTTAGAACAATTTTTTAAACATAACGACTCTTCTGATATTGATGGTTTTGATTTATTTTCATAATTAAAAGTTCTCAAAGAAATTTTACTAATAGAATCACGCAATCCAATTGAAAATATTAATTTGGGTAAATGGCGCAAAGCACCCCTATGATTTCATAAATGTGCAGAAAACTCCCTTCTAGTTCATTTTGTATAGATAACCCCACTATTATTCCAAAAGTGTGCAATTTGACCCCCTATAACACTGTTCCGTTCTTTTTTTTTGCCGTAGTTCAGTCACGTTACAGGCGCAAAACACCCCTATGATTTCAGAAATGTGCAAAAAAACCCATCTCAGTCACCGGAAAAGGGCTTGGAGGGGGTATTTGCACTCTTTGCAAAGTGTAGGGGTGTTTAGAAACCATGAGGGTTTTCTGCACCTTTTTCTAACCATAGGGGGGTTTTGCGCCATTAACCCATATTAAATTACATTAAAAAATTCGATTTTTTTCCAAACGCATGTATTGCTTACCGAATATTATTGACAATACCGTAACTGTTGTTGTAGCATAAATGAGTTTTTCAAAATTAAAGTTGATAAAATCATATCTAAGATCAACAATGTCGCAAGAAAGATTAAATAGATTGGTTATATTATTTATTGAATTTTTTATTTTTTTTAAGAATCTGATTAGTATTTTGCATCTCAAAAAGCGAGAATGATGGTTTTTAAATAAGTGTTACTAAAAATAATATATAATATACGAAAAGTCCCTTTTATATTTTGTGTCTAAGCCTCCAATTTCACCCTTTAAACTTTTAGCCTAAGGCCTCCAATTTCATTGAGACGACCCTGATTGCTAGTTGATATATGTTTTTGGTGCAAATGAACCGAATTGTTCGGGTTCAGTTTCTTAAGGGCTCGGCTCGGATTCATTCGTTAAGCAAATGAGTCAAGGTTGATCTCGATTTCCAGGTTCGTTCAACGAACGAGTCTAGCTCAAGCAATAGTAGGTTCAGCTCATATACATTCGTGAACATCAACTCGTATTAGGCTCGTTTAAGTTCGTGAACATAAGCTCGTATAAAGCTCGAACAGGTTCGTAATTACACATTTAAATTGAAATCTTTGTCTAATAATATTTCAAGTCTTGCTTTTATGTTTCATTTGATTGCAAGTGATTGAAAATTTATAATTGAAATGTAATGTTAGTAAACGAGCATGGCGAGCTTGAACCAAAATTATATATTAGTTATTTTTTTTTCTTAAACTAGCCGATCCGAGCTAAGCCCAAGTTTTTCAGGTTCATGACGGGCCCGAGGCTGATCACAAATTTTATAACTCGTCACAAGCCCGAGCCAAGTCTGAGAAGAGCCTATAAACAAATGAACCAAGCCTGAACAACCCAAAACTCGGTTCGGTTCGATTCAGCCCTGAACTCACTAGTAGTCTACAACACAACTAGAATTGACAGTGACCAACAACTGGATCATCTGGATAAAGATGGAACATTAAGTAGATGGAACAATGGCTTGGTTTATTGCTAAAACCTTAGCAAAACTTAATCTAATTTATGTCCAATAATCTAAAGTATTGCAAATTTAAAATGCTTCTTTTTTGTGGAGAATCACTAAATGCCCTAGTAAAACCTATGTAAAGCTTTCCAGATAAAATACAAATTGCATTGCTACTGAATCTAAAGTTCAATTTCATATTGAGCCGTAATGGTGTTCATATGATTAAGCAATCCAAAATAGCCTAGTCAAAGTGATTAGTTCAAAATTTACTCAGCACAAGGCACCTCAAAAGTTTGAAGTTTTTGTATGATATTGGATTACATGATTCAGAACAATCACATCGCGATATTTGGACGATTATTTGTGAGCGCAATACATAGACGATTATGTGTGATTGTTCTGGACCATGTAATTCAATACAATACAAAAATTTCTCCAACCCTACCGTTTTCGGCGCTCCATGTTAAGACATGAATTAAAGAAAAAAGGGGTCTAAAATACATGATGTTGGCTTTATCCACAATTCTAAGATGTTTTGGTGTATTTAGTTCCTCTTGAGTTTAAGGTCGAATCTTATGGAGACAACCCAACCAAATGAAATAAAAAGATGAAAACAGACTTAAATGCAATAGTCTATGCATTGTAGCAAATGTGAATCAAGGATGGAAAGGAATGCATTGACATTCTCAATCTCTGAAAATGATAAATGACTTTTTCTACTTATCTATATTATGGTCAAAATTAGTATATGGGTATAAAGAAGGTGAGAAATGAAATGTAATTTAGCTGGAAAAGAATGCCTTGACAGTGTCGATCTTCCAAACGTATACACAATTTGCTTATTGACCATGGATTACAAGTATTCTGTCATCATCTTGGACCTTTAAAGCTTTAAGTATTGTTTGGTGGCCTATTGTTTTCAAGAATAATTTTTTATTTCTTCTTTCAGTAAGGGACAATTTTTCCTTTCTTTTAGTCTCTAAAAGTGTATATTTTTCCTGCAAACTAGTATCTGCACCATTCATGAACCCCCAGTGCTCACACCTAACTTGCATTTGCTAAGCAACCCCTAGACTATATGCATTTTTCATTGCACAGACCAACATAAAGAGGCTGCAGGGCACACTTGAAAGATTTTCAAAGTTATTGCATAATTTGTATGTTACAAAAGAACTAGCTTTTAGGGCAAAACAATTATGATTGATCAAAACAATATCTGCAAAAGCAAGTTCAGTTTCAGGTGAAATTACAAGGAAAAAAATAGTGTAGTGCCAGGATGGGAAGAGTATAGTCTAATTCTAAATCAGTTCCCTGAAGGAAAAATATAGCAAAAACATCAATTTAGGTCTCTTCACATACTATACTTTTTCAGTTCTCCACATCAGAACACCAATTTTATGCACCTAGAAAGATTGAGGGCCTGCTTGGTTTGTATTCTTGAAAACAGTTTTCTGTTTTCTGAAAACTGAAAATCAGTTAATTGTACAAAGTCTGCTTGGTTTAGTTTTCAGAAAACTCAGCTATAAAAATGCATGTTTTCAGATAATTCATTTTTGTTATTTACAAAAAATTTATTTATGTTCTCAGAATTCTCGAGAACAGTTTTCAGAGATACAAACCAAGTAGACCCTTAGATGCTGACCTAAAACCGATTCAGGTCATTAACAAATTAGTGGAAGTCCAGTGGAAATATGGAAAGGAAAACCTAATTTTAGATTCGACAGGTCTGATCATTTCTATTTCTGAAAAGCATAGATTTCGAACACATTGCGCACTAATGACCAGGTTTGAGTAGTTAACTTCAACAAATGATTTTGTTAAACTAAGAGCTTACGAGCAACAAGGACACTCGCCTTGAACTTCTAATAAATGTTTCAATGGTAGTTTGGATATCAACTAAATCAGTATGAACAATGGCGTCTTAGTACATGTTATTTGCGCAGCGCAGAGAGATTTCCAATTCGAGAATTCACAAGGGCATTGGGGGGAAAAGAATGTACAGTTGGAAATGAAGGGTAAATCATGGTTCATCTGCATCACTTCCACCGACTTGTGCTTCATGGCTGCCCCAGTAGTTGTTACCATCTGGACCTGAGATCTTAAACCTGTTTTTTCGTTTTTTTAATTCATTAATATAGTTTTGGTTAAGACAAATCATGATTGATTAAGACAAATATATTTATTGAACCCGAAAAATGATTTCATCTACTGACCGTTCAAGGACAGATTTCCCTTCCTTGTACTTCTGGCTATTTTCGTGGGCAGTCTCCTGAAAAAGCGATCATCCAAAATAACTAAGATGCAACAATTAAGGAAACATATATAAGCTACACATAAAACATATATACATATATATATATATATATATGCATATATATATATATATATATGCATATATATATATATATATATGCATATATATTGACAACATCTGCTTCATTCTCTTACATATTTCCATCCCACGATCGATCCACATGCAACACAGAAAATGTCAGCAACAATATGCATCCCAGTCGTCATCATTCTCTCTTCTTTCTCTCCAGCAGTCACATTCACTCTGTCAAAAATTTAAGGCGAGATAAAGAATATAAGAATTATATGTAAATTCTATGATGTCAACAATCACTTAATTGTATAGAAGAGCAAGAGAATGTTAGCAAGCCAATAATATCCATCCTCAATTATCCCAGTCCATTTAGCTCACTCAAATCTCTTGTTCAATGTTGATACCATCCGTCCCTGAATAGGCTATTACCTTTTTACAAGGCAAGCAACATTCAAGAGCTAAGTACATTCTTCCACATTTCAAAGCAAGTGATGTTGCTAAGGTGTTACAAAGAAATTTAGCAGCATGTGAATAATAATGAAGATTAATTACATTCTCTGCCTTCTATAGGAGCTTGTCAAAGCCACGGGGGGCAGAATTAAACCTGCATGACCATCATGCATTTTAAGAAGTCATTGAGTAACAATAGCCTAGACAGCTAGGAACTTTGAATACTAATGTTGTCGATTATATTTTCCCTTTTGCTCTTCAAGGGACTCAAAGATCCATTTATAACTTGCTTGTAATGCATAGATTGTTTAAAGTTTCAGATTTAAATTTCAAGACCTACTCTTTACATTGTTGTTAGAAATCTTTCTCTATTTCGTAGCCCAGATGACCTGCATACTTTTTCCTTTGTTTCCAAACACCAGCAGAGGCTTTGACATCCGACTATTAATTATACCTCTAATAGATGACTATTAAGGTAGTATTGTCCAGCATTTCCAACCCCAAAAACCCACCCTCCCCCCTGCAGTAAATAAGGCAGTAACAATGTTGGGTGTTATATGAATATATACATCCATATATATATATACTGGCAAGAAACTCAATACACCCCACATGATGGAGAGTTGAACCCTCAAACTTCTATGTTGGAAGGTGAGCCTTTGGTAGGAAATTTATGTACTTTGGCATAGTCCCATTGCATTGCATGGCTTCAACAAATGTTGAGATTTATGTTCAATAAAAGTATGTATCTAGACACTTTGGTGTTAAAGTATAATAATGTGGTGCCCAAGATCAAGAAAAACTTACACCTTACTGAAGAGATAGGCTTTCCCATGCCTGCAGTGGAAAGACTGAACAAAAGCACGGAGTAGAAACACATTGTTAGTAATTTGCATTCGTTAAACACCTAACGAAAAATAGATTGGACTCCCAAAATGCAAAATAAAAGAAAAATCATAAGAATGACAATTGAAATTCTTGAATAATAAACCATCAAGAAATTTGTAATCAATGTCATATTGATTGCGAAAACCCACTGACAGTGTGAGTCAGTCACTGAGTCGTGTTTCGCAATGTAAAAATGTATTCAACAGTTGCATATGATTCCCAAGGATATACAGACATGCATATACATACATCTATATACAACATTGTCTTATACTAAATTTCAGTCAGCTGTGTACATAGAAGGTCAGACGCAATTATTTCCAACCGTAGTAGATTAATGTAGAAGTAAATACACACATTTAGTTCATGCTTGGTAGGTTAGCAAGAAGGCTTGGCCTGCCAAAGTATAAAACCATTGAAACCAAAACCATTTTATACAAAGTGTGAGCCCTTTCCAAGTCATGTGGAAAAGACTTGGGACTTGGTGTCTCAAGAAGCATGAAGTCTCATGTTCGATTCATACTAGGTGCAAACAATTCGTTAGGGCCACGACTACGAACATAGTCCAAGCCTTACCCAATTTATGTGGGGGTCGCCTTGCACGGTCCCGTGAATTAGTCGAGGTGCGCGTAAGCTGGCCCAGACATCACGGTTATCAAAAGAAAATACAAACATCTTCTAATTTTAGCAAGTTTTAAAATTTTATTAGGATTTCATGAAAACTCAATCGTGAATCATCCGCTTATAGTTCCTTTATTAAAATAAATAAATAAATGTAGAGACAAATGCTCAATGCCAAGGCCCATAACCAGTTTAACAAATGGTGACTCACTAAAGAGGCATGTAACCGAAAAACAACTCAATCAAGTGCCAATTATTTCCGGTTGCTATGCCCTGTTTGGCCATCATGCTCCATCTAAGGACATATTGCTCTACTAAATCACACAAATCAATTTGTTTCTAATCATTGCTACATCCAACCACACTACAAATTGTTAATTAGAATAAGAATTGGCTTCAAAGAACAAAAACCCCCAATTGGGTATTCTCAGTCCTATAATTAACCTGGAAGAGTCAAGATAATCCCCAGATAAAAAGTTCCCAAGAAGCCAGGAGCTTGCAGTCCAACTAATTCAATATGTGTGTGTATATATATACATATAAATATATATTCTCCTTTCACTGAAGAAATAAGTCTTTAATCAATTCCTCAAATAAGCATCATTTCTGAACAATCACCAACAAGAATAGACATCTACAATCTTAAAATCAAAGACCACATAAAACAATAAATTGATAAAAACCAACTAAAATATTTAGATAATTGAAAATAAATAAATAAAGGGATGATCAATAGAAACCTTTGAAACGATGTCTTCACATATAGCAAGATGGGTTCGGCAGTACTTGCAGCTGTAGATCTTGCCCTCAAGATTCACCACAAAAAGCCTCCCCATTTCTTCTCTCTCCCTAAACCTTCTTTACCTACTTTTCTTCAACACCCAAATCCAAAATCTGTGTCAAATGAGACGATTCAAAAAAGGGTCTGTTTAATATCGACTAAAATGGCAAACCCAATTATTCTTTATATATATTTATATATATATATATATATATATATATCTATATATTTATACGTAAGCACATGTAACGGTTTTGGAAGATCCGAGTGTAGTGAATGCAATATGTAATTGGTGAAAAAATGGACAAAAATAGGAGGAAAAAGAGAGAGATGGTTGATTAATAAGCAAATCACCTTTAGAACTGTAAACTCGCTAGAAAAATTGACGCAATATACATGGACGCAATATATATACAGCCACATGTATATATAGAGCCAACACGTATATGTGTGCGTAGATATTAATATCACATACACTTTCTCATCTTATAAAATGGTCAAAGACGTGTACCGTACGGTTTATAAAAGCCTCAATTGCAAAATTAAGGTCCCTTGCTCTATTTTTCATTTAATTATTTAATATTAATGTTATCTTATTATTAAATTTGCTATATTATTTTTGCACATTATGATATTAAATTTAACATGTATGAGTTTCTGTTTTGATCAAATACCCCCACCAAACCCCTTCCAGTTTTAAATCTCATCAAAAACCCCCTTACACCGTAAACTCAGTCAATTTTTGAATAGCTATAGTAACGTACGTCTCACATTCATATTTTTTCTCATTTTTGCCCTTGATTTAATCATTTTTTCTCAACTACCCAAAATACCCTTTCAAGCAGTTATTTTCATAAGACCCCGACCTTTTAATTTTTTATCATATACCCTGAGGTATCACAAAACACCCTCCAGTTTGAAATCTTATCAAATATCCCCTGCACCATCAACCCAGTCAATTTTTCAACAACCAGAGTCACTGTATGTCACATGCTTAATTTCTTCCTCATTTTGCCCTTGATTTAACCTTTTTTCCCCAAGTACCCAAAATACCCTTCAACCTTATAATACAAACACCCAGGGCTTTTGCACTCCGCTTTATAGTTCTCCTCAACAAAGGTTCTCTCTCTCATAATTCTCACCTAATTTATTTATTAATTATAAAAATAATAAGAATTTTATATTACCTTCATATAATTTTAATTTAAATAATATAAATATACTGTAAGTGTCCAATTTCACTCACATAAAAAACATGTCTTATTCAAGCTCAAATGGCCATATTTATACATTTTTGTGTTAGTGGATCATAGCCTAAGTTCATGGGGTCATGACTCACTCTCTTAATAACTACCCACTCTCCTTATGTAGTGGGTTGTTACTCCCTTTTTAAGGGAATGGCTTAATGCTGATGGTCCCACTTATATTTGGTGGGCTCAAATACATGGGCTGCTCACTATCTACATTTTACATGGGCTCAACATACCTTGGGCCTAATAAATGGACATGGGCCTATAATTTTCACTATTTACACTAGCCCCATTCGGGTCTGGCATACGGTTCGTGGGCCTGACCCGAATTTAATTGAATTGATTGATGACAGCCGTTTTTGATGACGTCAGCGTCATTATTGTGGAGAGACGTGTGATCTCGAATTTCATAATGGCGGCCGTCGTTTCACTGTATTCGAGGCAGAGGGAATCGACGCACCCCTTCAGCCTTAATGATGTCTGTTGGTATGCCGTGTGTATATAAATCCTTGTGTGGCCTCATTTTCATTTTTTATCACTTTCAAATCTTGCAAGCAATCTTCAGCAGTGTTCAAACTTTGACCGCCGACTGTGCTTTGGTTGCCGGAGGTTCTTCTTTCGTCTACCGGTTCTTTGTGTAAGTTGTCATTCTCATCATGTCTGATAGCAGTGTCACTAGGTCTACCGAGGAGATGACCCATCAAGAATATGGGGGATCTGAGGTTCCCAGCCCCCCTTCTGCAAATCCATATTCTTTATCCTCTCCTCCTTCTCTATCCATGCCTAGTCGGCCGGACCTATCTGGCTTGAGAACAACTATTTTGGAGATAAATAACCAGGCAGATGTTGCTGATACTGTTCTGATTGGGACTTCTGTCATATCTAACCCGGTTGGGGCTGATGCTCCTGGAGGCGCTCACGTTGGATCCTCCACTGAATTAGCCCCTTTCGTGGCAGAACCACTTGAAAGTCATAAAAGAAAATCTGTAAACCTTAAAAGTCTGAGGAGGGACTGTAGGATCCCAAAAGAGGTGATCTTGACGGAGTACGATCCTTCTCTTGACTTCAGAGTGGGCGACGGAGTGGGTCCGGACGAGGTGTTGTTGTCGGCCCTTCAGATAAAGATGTTTCGATTTCCTCTTCATCCTCTGTTTCATTTTATCTTCTTCACCCTAGGAATAACCCCTCTGCAAGTCAATCCAAACTTCTTCAGGATAATTTCCATGTTAATCTTGATTAACAGAGAGAAAAAACTATCCTTGGGTCTGGCAGATCTTCTGCTCAGCTACAAGATTGTAGATCTGAAAGATTGTGAGGGGAGGTACAACTTCTACCCATTCAAGGGTCGGGCGATCTGCCAAGGGACTGAAAAAACAGAGAAGTATTGGAAGGAGAAGATGGTTTTGGTAAAGGGGGCTTGGTTCTACCCTTATTCTAGGAGATGGCCGATCCCCTGTGTTTTCAAGCATCTAGCCCTTCTTCCCTTTTCTTTTATCCATAAGGAATCTTGCCTCTGTTCCGGCTGTGACCAGCTCAGGGCAGATTTTGTTTATAAGTCTTTAGGTTATAAGGATACAGATATAGTGGCTCAGGATGTAGAAGCCCGTATTTCTTTATTAAAATCCAAGGTCTGGTCGGACCGTATATCATGCGCTGACCTGCTTACTCCTGCCAATTTGCAAGGTATATCCAGGTTAGGAGCCAAGTACAAGATCATTATGGATCCGATCAGACCAGTGATTGAGGACGATGATGATGATATGGAGGAACAGGCTGCACCTTCAATTGATCAAGTACACATGCCTCTGGATCCTGACCCTCAGGATGTGACCGTCGCCTTGATGGGCGATGCTTCTGGGTCTGCACTTGTGCATACCACTATAATACAAACACCCAGGGCTTTTGCACTCCGCTTTATAGTTCTCCTCAACAAAGGTTCTCTCTCTCATAATTCTCACCTAATTTATTTATTAATTATAAAAATAATAAGAATTTTATATTACCTTTATATAATTTTAATTTAAATAATATAAATATACTGTAAGTGTCCAATTTCACTCACATAAAAAACATGTCTTATTCAAGCTCAAATGGCCATATTTATACATTTTTGTGTTAGTGGATCATAGCCTAAGTTCATGGGGTCATGACTCACTCTCTTAATAACTACCCACTCTCCTTATGTAGTGGGTTGTTACTCCCTTTTTAAGGGAATGGCTTAATGCTGATGGTCCCACTTATATTTGGTGGGCTCAAATACATGGGCTGCTCACTATCTACATTTTACATGGGCTCAACATACCTTGGGCCTAATAAATGGACATGGGCCTATAATTTTCACTATTTACACTAGCCCCATTCGGGTCTGGCATACGGTTCGTGGGCCTGACCCGAATTTAATTGAATTGATTGATGACAGCCGTTTTTGATGACGTCAGCGTCATTATTGTGGAGAGACGTGTGATCTCGAATTTCATAATGGCGGCCGTCGTTTCACTGTATTCGAGGCAGAGGGAATCGACGCACCCCTTCAGCCTTAATGATGTCTGTTGGTATGCCGTGTGTATATAAATCCTTGTGTGGCCTCATTTTCATTTTTTATCACTTTCAAATCTTGCAAGCAATCTTCAGCAGTGTTCAAACTTTGACCGCCGACTGTGCTTTGGTTGCCGGAGGTTCTTCTTTCGTCTACCGGTTCTTTGTGTAAGTTGTCATTCTCATCATGTCTGATAGCAGTGTCACTAGGTCTACCGAGGAGATGACCCATCAAGAATATGGGGGATCTGAGGTTCCCAGCCCCCCTTCTGCAAATCCATATTCTTTATCCTCTCCTCCTTCTCTATCCATGCCTAGTCGGCCGGACCTATCTGGCTTGAGAACAACTATTTTGGAGATAAATAACCAGGCAGATGTTGCTGATACTGTTCTGATTGGGACTTCTGTCATATCTAACCCGGTTGGGGCTGATGCTCCTGGAGGCGCTCACGTTGGATCCTCCACTGAATTAGCCCCTTTCGTGGCAGAACCACTTGAAAGTCATAAAAGAAAATCTGTAAACCTTAAAAGTCTGAGGAGGGACTGTAGGATCCCAAAAGAGGTGATCTTGACGGAGTACGATCCTTCTCTTGACTTCAGAGTGGGCGACGGAGTGGGTCCGGACGAGGTGTTGTTGTCGGCCCTTCAGATAAAGATGTTTCGATTTCCTCTTCATCCTCTGTTTCATTTTATCTTCTTCACCCTAGGAATAACCCCTCTGCAAGTCAATCCAAACTTCTTCAGGATAATTTCCATGTTAATCTTGATTAACAGAGAGAAAAAACTATCCTTGGGTCTGGCAGATCTTCTGCTCAGCTACAAGATTGTAGATCTGAAAGATTGTGAGGGGAGGTACAACTTCTACCCATTCAAGGGTCGGGCGATCTGCCAAGGGACTGAAAAAACAGAGAAGTATTGGAAGGAGAAGATGGTTTTGGTAAAGGGGGCTTGGTTCTACCCTTATTCTAGGAGATGGCCGATCCCCTGTGTTTTCAAGCATCTAGCCCTTCTTCCCTTTTCTTTTATCCATAAGGAATCTTGCCTCTGTTCCGGCTGTGACCAGCTCAGGGCAGATTTTGTTTATAAGTCTTTAGGTTATAAGGATACAGATATAGTGGCTCAGGATGTAGAAGCCCGTATTTCTTTATTAAAATCCAAGGTCTGGTCGGACCGTATATCATGCGCTGACCTGCTTACTCCTGCCAATTTGCAAGGTATATCCAGGTTAGGAGCCAAGTACAAGATCATTATGGATCCGATCAGACCAGTGATTGAGGACGATGATGATGATATGGAGGAACAGGCTGCACCTTCAATTGATCAAGTACACATGCCTCTGGATCCTGACCCTCAGGATGTGACCGTCGCCTTGATGGGCGATGCTTCTGGGTCTGCACTTGTGCATACCACTATTCCCGAGATGCTTCATCCTTCCTCTGCCCGAACCAGACCGGTGGGGGAAGAGAGACCCAGTAAGAAAAGGAAGCATAAGGGTAAGGAGAAGAGTTCTGCTTCTTCTGACCAATCCACCTCCAGTCTTACTTCTATGTCTGCCATGATAACTCGGGCGCAGGCACTCTGGACGCCGGAGGAGCTCGAGGCACAAAGGAATGCTGAGCATGCCCGCCTTGTGCGTAAAACTCTGGGGTTGTTATTGGGGGTAAGTATTTGCTTGATTCCATTTTGCCTTGCATTACTGACCCTTTTTGCCTTGCATTTTTCTTCTTATTCCTACTTTTGTATACATTACTGACCCATTTTGCCTTGCATTTCTCTTCTTAGGCTCTCTTCAGCGTCAATGCGTTATGCCTTTCCCACGAGGAGGGTGTGAAGGAGCTTGAACGCCTGAGAGCTGACCTAGCTTAGAAGGACGATCAGGAGAAAAAGCTGAAAGCTCAGCTAGGAGACCTCCCATCCAGGGTTGCTCAATTGGAAGAAGAGCTAGCTCAAGCAAAAGAGCAAAATGCCAAGCTGTCCAGTGAGAAGGAGAAGCTGGCATCTACCATGAAGCTCTTCAACACCAATTCGGCATCTCTCAGTCAGCCCTGGAGATGTGCAAGAAAGGAGGGCTCGACATGCACCAGCACTATTCACAGATGAATAGGATTGTAGCTGGTGAATTCTGGAGGAAGGGCTTTGTTGTTGGAGAGAATGATCCAGCAAGGAGGAAGATCAAGGACCCTGATGCCATGGATAAGGTGTTAGGGGTGCAGAGGCCATATTCCAGCCCTGAGCCTAGTCATGCTCAGAACCTTTTCACAGAATTCCTTAAGGGATATCTCCCTGCTGACCCTCTCAACCCCTCCATAGAATTTTTCCCTCCGACCACACATGTGGATACCTTAGGAAAGGATTTTAGTGGTTCAGGCCAAGCTTAGGTTACTCCATCTTCTTTTTGTAGTGCTGTATTTTGTAACATGCCTTTCAGGCAGTTTTGTAATACAAAACAGCAATTTTTGCTTATTTAATGGAATATGCATTTTTCTATGGCACGAGTCAGGCATTTTTTTATCGTGAATCAGGCTTATGAGCCTCTGTCATCTCATTACTTGGAGTTTATTTTTAAATTATTCCTCTGAAAGTGAGTCAGGCTTATAAGCCTCTGTCATTTCACCACTTGGGAAATATTTTAATTTTATTCCTCTGGGAGTGAGTCCTCTGTCATTTCACCACTTGGGAAATATTTTAATTTTATTCCTCTGGGAGTGAGTCAGGCTTATAAGCCTCTGTCATTTCACCACTTAGGAAATATTTTAATTTTAGGCTATTTGTTTACAAGAAGGATGACCATCTTTTATTATAACCGTGAAATTACAAAGATTAGAACATCTGACTGAATCAGGATAACAAACATGGAAATTTTAAAGCTATCTATAAAGCTAGGCTCAGACGCCTCTGTTTAATTATTCTGAAAATGAAATAAATATCAAGGATAGTACCTCTTTAGTCGTAAGGCGTTCTGTGAATTGGGTACCATATTGCCGTCATTATTCATGAGGCTGTAAGCCCCACGTCCAATGACCTCTGTGACTGTGTATGGTCCTTCCCAATTTTCCCTGAGTTTTCCGATTAGCCCGATCTTTTTTCGCAATACCATATCGCCCACCTGGAATTCTCGTCTTTTGACTTTTTTGTTGAAGGTGTTCCTGACCTTCTGGTGGTAGGCTGCTAGCCTGATGGCAACTTGTTCTCTTTTTTCTTCGAGCAGATCGAGTCCATCAACCAGCTGTTGGTCGTTCAGTTCTTCCTGATACAGCTCTGTTCTGGCTGTTGGCACTATCTGCTCTGTTGGAATGACTGCTTCTGTCCCATACGCCATTGAGAATGGTGTTTCTCCTGTAGGGATTCTTGATGTTGTTCTGTAAGACCACAATACCTCTGGAAGCTTGTCTGGCCACACTCCCTTGTGCTCTTCTAGCTTCTTCTTCAGGGTATTCAGTATGGTTCTGTTGGATCTTTCAGCTTGGTCGTTTCCTTGAGGGTATGCGACCGATGAGGTTCTCAACTGGATCCCATGTTCATTACAGAATTGTCTGGTCCACTGATTATCCAGATTTAATCCATTGTCGATCACTATCACCCTCGGCACTCCGAACCTACAGATGATATTGTTCCATATGAATTTGATTACGTGCCTGTGAGTGATGGTGGAGTAAGATTCTGCTTCGACCCACTTTGTAAAATAATCAGTTGCTATCAGTGCTTGATTTACTGATCTGAGAGCCATGGGAAGTGGTCCAACTGCATCAATCCCCCATTGCGCAAATGGGTGCGGGCTGAATATGGGGTTAAGCAGTTCTGGTGGCGGATGGATGAAGTCTCCATGGAACTGACACTTTTTGCATCTTCTGACAAAGGCTTCAGTATCATGGGAAAGATAAGGCCAAAAATATCCTTGGCTTAGTACCTTATGGGCCAAAGCTCGTCCCCCTGAGTGATTTCCGCATGAGCCTTCATGGATTTCCTTCATTACAGCCGATGCCTCCGTAGGTGTGAGGCATCGAAGGTAGGGTCCACCAAAAGACCTTCTATATAACTGGTCATGTAGCAAGGCATATCGGGCCGACTTCATGCGAATTTTCCGAGCCTCTGCTTTGTCATCAGGAAGTGTACCATTTCTGAGGTATTCTGCTATGGGGTCCATCCAGCTCGGCTCCCAAGGTATTGCGCACACCACATCTGTCTGATGGATGCTTGGGACATCAAGATAGTCGATCGGGGCGATTCTGGTCAGGTCTTGATCATTGACTGAAGCCATGTTGGCCAATCGATCCGCATTTTCATTTTCCTCCCTTGGGATCTGACTGAGGGAATACTGCTCCAGTCTATCTAGCTCCATCTGAGCCAACTTCTTATAGGGCTGCAGCTTTTCTCCTGCGTCGTACTCGTCTTGAACTTGTTTCACCACCAGTTGTGAGTCACTGAAAATACGGAGCTTCTTAATAAAGAGGCTCTGAGCTAGTCGCAGCCCAGCTAGGAGTGCCTCGTACTCAGCTTCGTTATTGGTGGCGGGAAACTCCAGGCGCACTGACTGCTGGATTCGGGTCCTATCTGGTGTTATAATTTCGAGCCCAATTCCCGAACCAGCTGAACCAACTGATCCGTCTACATAGAGCGTCCATTCGGGTTCGTCTGGATCTTGGAGGATTGACTCTGGCTCTGCTTCTAGGAGAAAATCAGCTAAGGCTTGACCTTTGATAGCTGTTCGTGGCACATACGTGATGTCAAATGTCCCGAGTTCCAACGCCCATCTGGTTATTCTTCCTGTCAGATCGGGTTTGGACATGATGGATCTCATCGGCAGGGTGGTTGGCACAACGATTGGATGAGTTTCAAAATAATGCCTCAGTCGTCTCTTTGCGTTGATTAGAGAAAGAACAGCTCGTTCCGCCATGGTGTATCTGGTTTCCGCATCAGATAGGGATTTGTTGCTGAAGAAGACTGGTTTCTGGCACTTTTTGTCATCTTTTACTAGTGCTGCGTTGGTTGAGGTTGTTGACATGGCAAGGTACAGATGCAATGGTTCTCCTGGATTTGGTGAGGCAAGGATCGGTGGACTTTGGAGATACTGCTTCAACTTCTGGAGGGCCTCTGCCTGTTCTGGCCCCCATATGCTACCTTTTCCGCCTTTAATTGCCTGGAAAAATGGTCTGCATCGGTCTGTCAGTCGGGATACGAACCTGCTCAGTGCGGCTACCCTTCCTGTCAGAATTTGGACCTCCTTTTGTGTTTTTGGCTCTTCGCAGCTTATCAGAGTCTTGACTTGCGATGGGCTGGCTTCGATTCCTCTTCGGTTGACTATATGTCCGAGGAACTGTCTGGATGAGACTCCGAAAGAACACTTGGCTGGATTGAGCTTCATCTTGTACCTTCGGAGTGCATCGAACACTTCTTCCAAGTGCTTGAGATGGTCGCCTTTCCTCCTGCTCTTTACCACCGTATCATCTATGTAGGCTTCAACCGTTTTGCCCATCTGACCTTTGAATATCCTTCTGATAAGCCTTTGATATGTGGCACCTGCATTTTTAAGTCCGAAAGGCATTACTCTGTAGCAGTACGTACCTTCTTCGGTAATGAAGGCTGTTTTCTCCTCATCAGCCTGACTCATCGGGATCTGGTTATAGCCGGAGTATGCATCAAGAAAAGAGAGTCTTTCATATCCCGAGGTGGCATCTACCATCTGATCAATTTTCGGCAGAGGGAAGCAATCCTTCAGGCAAGCCTTGTTTAAGTTGGTGAAGTCCACGCAGACTCTCCATTTCACGTTCTTCTTTCTGACTACTACCACGTTTGACAACCATGATGGGTACTTCACTTCCCTTATGAATCCAGCTTCTAGCAGTTTTCCCACTTCCTCGGATATGATCTGGTTTCTTTCTATCCCGAACCTCCTCTGCTTCTGCCTTACAGGTCTGACATTTGGATCAACATTCAGATTATGCTGAGCGATCAAAGGATCAATACCCGGCATGTCGAGATGAGACCAGGCGAACACGTCTGAATTTGATTGGAGGAAATGAATCAGCCTGTCCTTTTCTTCTTTCTGGAGACATGATTCGATGAACGTGACTCTGGTGTGATCCGTCTGACAAACTTTCACCTCTTCTAGGGATTCCGTTGTTGACTGAGTCTCTTGACCCTCTGAGGTAGGGTCTGACTGTAATTGCTATTTCTCGTTGTACAGGGACTCTTCTGGTGCTTCCAACACTTGTTTATTTCTCTGGTTCAGGTCCTTCATGCATACTGAGTAGCATTCCTTCGCTGCTACCTGGTCTCCAGGAATATCTGTCACGTCCACTCCATTCGGGTCAAGACAACGCATGACCTGATGGAGTGTCGAAGGAACACCTTGCATCCGATGGATCCACCCTCGTCCCATCAGTAAATTGTACGATGGCTTGACGTCCACCACTACGAAAGTTTCTCTCAGGGTTCGGCGTGCTGCTGATACTGACAAATGGACTACGCCTATTGGCTCTACGCGTCGTCCGTCAAAGCCGGCCAGAGGAATCCGAGCCGGTTGAAGCTGTGATACATCAATTCCGATTTTGTCGAAGGCCCATTTTGTCATGATATCGGTGCTGCTTCCTGGGTCAATCATTACGCGTTTGATCAGGCAATTAGCTACCAGAAGAGTGATTACCAGAGGATCTTCGTGAGGCATCTGAATATTCCGCATGTCAGCCTTTGAGAACATGATCATTGATTCTCCTTGTAGGAGGGTTGTCTGGCAGATTTCGCCGACTCGCCTGAGTTTGTGTGCTTTTCTTAGCTTCGACCTTCTGCTTCCTTCGGCCTCCAACGCCTCTTCACCCCCCTGGATCATGTGGATAACCCTCATCGGTTGCCCTGATGTAGTGTTGTTCGGCTGTGTCCTGTGTGGTTTGTCTGGTCTTGGCTGATCCTTCATTACGTAATCTGCAAGCTCTCCTTTGGCGATCATTGCCTCTACTTGTCTTCGGAGATTTCTGCAGTCATTTGTATGATGACCATACTCGCTGTGAAAGGCACAGTGCTTGGTCATGTCCCTCAGCTACATCGGTTGTCTGATCGGTGGAGGTGGTCTGAAAACCCCTTTGTTTTTGTTTTCTTGGAAGAGCTTTCCAAGGCTGGTTTTGAGCGGAGTGGTTCTTTCTTCCATCCGTTGACGCTTGTCTGAATTTCTGGATGACGAGGTTTGCCGAGATGGATCTTGTCGTTGAGGCCTCTGATCCTTCATCCTTTCTTTGGATTTTGCCTCTACTGTTACCAGAGAGGCTCTTCTGTGTCTGACTGCTTCCTCCTCTTCTATTCTGAGATACCCTTGTGCTCTGGAGTTGAGCTCACCGATGTTGATAGGGGGTCGTTTTACTAGTGAAGAGTGGACTTTTGTGCCAGGGATGACCGCCATACGGAATGCCTCTACCGCTGACAATTGATCGCAGTCATCGATAGAAGACATTTCGACGTTGAATCTGGATAAAAAGCTCTTGAGGTTCTCCCCTTTTTCCTGGGTCATGGTGAAGAGGCTTGATATCGTCTTCCTCTGCCTCCGGTTGCTGAAGTATTGACCAATAAAGCGTCTGCAGAGATCATTCCAACTGCTGATGGATCCAGGAGTCTGCTTCCTGAACCACAGAAGTGGTGCCTCCGTCAAACTGGTTGAAAATACTTTGCACAAGAGTGCTTGGTTCTTTCCATAAACAGTCATCTTGGTCTGCACCTGGTAGATGTGATCAAGTGGATCTTTTGTACCATCATATAGTGTAAAAGTTGGCAGCACAAACTTCTTCGGGAATTCTGCTGCTTTAATTTCTTCGGTGAATGGAGACTGAGTCATATCCGTTGTCGCATGGATGGCCAGATCATCAGGGGTCTGCAATTTCAAATCTTTCATCACTTCTCTCTGGATTTTGGCAGCCATTTCGTGCAGGTCATTCTGAGTCGGGGCCTGCATCCTTGGCATTCCCCCTGTTATGGGGTGAGAGGACTCTTCTTCTTCCCTCGGGATTTTATCTCCTCGGGCGGCGGATGCGTCTTGCCCGTGATGAGAGTTGAAAGGCTCTGGCTCTTTTGCGCACTCTGCTGAATTAGGATTTTGGATAGGAAAAGGACCCTGAGTCACTTGATGGAGTAATTCAGCATTCTGTCGCTCGAGGGTCGCATTTCTTTGCTCGACAGCCTCCAACCTCCTCATGACTTCTTCGAACCTGATCTCATTGTTTGTTGACCGTGTGGACACCATTTTCTTTGTAAAAATAAAATTTGTTGCAAGTGGAAAAAATATTTTATCTTTCCCACAGACGGTGCCAAATGTAAGTGTCCAATTTGACTCACATAAAAAACATGTCTTATTCAAGCTCAAATGGCCATATTTATACATTTTTGTGTTAGTGGATCATGGCCTAAGTTCATGGGGTCATGACTCACTCTCTTAATAACTACCCACTCTCCTTATGTAGTGGGTTGTTACTCCCTTTTTAAGGGAATGGCTTAATGCTGATGGTCCCACTTATATTTGGTGGGCTCAAATACATGGGCTGCTCACTATCTACATTTTACATGGGCTCAACATACCTTGGGCCTAATAAATGGACCTGGGCCTATAATTTTCACTATTTACATATACATATATACATAATGTAATTAAAATTATTACAAATTTTGCATATCTATTGATTGTAAATAACTATCTAAATCTCTTTCATTTATTCGTTAATTTTAAATTAAATTTTAATAACTAATTAAAGTTTTTAGTTAATAAAATTGCATTATGTAATCATATTTATTTATTTATATATATTTTAATGATAAAAACAATATCACATGTTTTTATCAAATTTTGCATTTTTACTACACAAATTTAGCATTATATTTTTATACTTTATTTGTTTATTGTAAAAAAAAATTCAATCTTGTACAAATCACGTACTTAATGTCGAAGATATTTTATATTTTCATTAAAAAAAATTCCTTTGTACTTTAATTTTACTATTAATATAAAAATATTTTATATACCATACCCTAGTTAGTAAATTCGCGAATAATATGTCAATGATTCATGCATACTATTCTTTGAAAAAAATGGCTTTTGGATTTCAAAGTAAGTTAAGTTTAAATTTAAACTGAATATCTTCCCATCTAAAATGCGGCGGGTTGGTTATTTCACATGTAACATTATTGTATTTTTCATTTCCTGGTGGCTATTTAATAAAAACTTTTCTCTCCCTTTCTAGACGTTCTCTTGTGAACGGGTGTTCTTAAAACTTAGGGTTATATTTTTTCTTTGAATGTATTTAAAACTTTGTCTTTTTGACTTACGGCGGAGGAAGATATAGGAGTGTTAAAACATCTTTTCGATATAGGAGTGTTAAAAACTGTCTTAAAACATCTTTTCGACTCAAATAATCCTCTCTTTGAGTGTTTGTGTGCACTGATGGAGGAAGATTTAGCATCTCAACTCATGTCTTTTCGACTTATGGCGGAGGAAGATATAGGAGTATGAAGTTAAGGATCATGAATTTAACGGTGGCCGCTACCTCTCGCCCTTTTTGTATAGGGGTCAAGCTTATGCATAAGAACAAGATGGCGTGGGCTCTGTTTAAGTATGAACGCCTGTCTTCCATTTGTTACGGGTATGGTAGAGTCGGTCATGAAATAAAAGCTTGTCAATGGACGAAAGAAGAACCAACGGATAAACCTTTGTTTGGTACAGAGTTGAAAACAACTGGTATGCCAGGTAGATTGAAAAAACTCAGAATTTCTTATCTTCCAAGAGTGGTTCATCATCCCATAGTTCCAGATCTGTCAGACCTTTGATTCCAGCAACGGAAAATAACTTGTCGGAAAAACAATGTTTCACTAAAAAATAATATTCCTTTATTTTCTCCAGTTCATATGGCCCCACCATGTCAGGAAATAAGTAGGTTCCGTAGGAAATTCATTTTATTGCTGTGAAATCCTAACTGATGCGGCACAATTAGGGTTAAAAATAGAGATTAAGAATGAATTCTTGTAGTGACCTAGTTTTACTGATCGCAAACGCACAAATCGTTTTATAGTATAGCACGGCTTGAGAACGGGAATGTCGAACCCATAGAGACTTGGAATTATTCACTTTAGTACTCTAAAAGTATTGAATTATGGTTTTGAAAAGATTTTGATTGATTTGGAATCTATTAACTTATGAAGCTAACTAAAAATAGTATTTAAATGAGTTTGTGATTCAGAGTAGAGAAAAATTAGGGTTTTCATACTCCACCATTAACTGCATAATGTAGCAATTTACTTGATCGCTTGTAAGAGAACGATCCAGCACATGTGAATCAGATTACCATTGCAAATAGTCAACCCTTAATCCCCAAAAAGATATCGGCAACTGGATTCGCTACAACCCATCTCTGGACAAAGTGTGATTAGTACATGCAAAGTATTTTACTCTAATCTACTCCTACAACATGAAATTAAACTAAAACATGTTTATATCACCTCACCGAGGCATGACCTATATAAACCTAGGGTTTCGAGTTTTAAAAATTGTAGAAAATTGTGTAGAAAATTGTAATTTAAGCATCCGAGTTTCAGGCCATATTGAATAAACATGATTTATTGAGATAAAACATTCATTCGTTCTAAAATAATAATGGAATAAACATAGAATCTCTTCTAATGAATAATTACGGTCTCTTATCTACACAATCATCACATGTGTGGTATTCAGTTTCCTCTGGTTACAATTGAAACAAATAAATAAACTACATTACTTGGCTAGGGTTTTGTTAGAAAATCCTAGATACCGGTTTAGTTGCTCATGGTGTGAGAGATCAGCATCATTGATGTAGAAATGCCTTCCATGGTCTTCTAATCCGGATCTCTAGGTCTTGAATGACTCCCTTCTTCAAAATATGTAAATGTCCAAAGATAGTGCTCTGAAAATTAGG
The DNA here is from genome assembly GCA_963922005.1 of Cornus suecica. Lineage (NCBI taxonomy): Eukaryota > Viridiplantae > Streptophyta > Magnoliopsida > Cornales > Cornaceae > Cornus > Cornus suecica. The sequence goes on from OY998244.1 coordinate 19,866,974, forward strand.
TATTTTTAAGCCCCCTAGATCTAATTTAGACCTTGGTGTTTATAGAAGAAGTTGAGAAAGTCTCACTTGTATTAGACTTATCTCACTTGGAGTAGAATTCCTCTTCTATATATTTCTCTTCAAATCTGAGTCAAACCCTTTTAATATGATATAAATACACATTATACATGTGATTTGGAAGTGTTGGAGTTGAAAACAAGTCGAATGAAGTTAAATCAGACTAAAACTCAAATTCTGAAAATCTGTATTATTTTGGCGCAAACCTCTACGCATATGCGTAGAGGTTTTTTACGCATATGCTTAGCCATCTGCGTAGGAATGCGTAGAATTCCACTTTCTAGTCACTTTCAGCTACTCTCTACGTAGGTTTGCGTAAAAAAAATTATGAAAACTATTTTTTTCATTTTTTCCTCCTTTTGGACCCTTTCACTTCTACTTTATGTTTTCCATAGTTTACGACTCTTAAAATATCCGCTTCACCCTCCGGAATGCATTTTTGGCTCAAAAAGCCTCACTTTGCTCATTTCTTCCTCTTTTTAACGTAGGTCACTTGTATAACCTCCACTAATTCACCAAAATTAGCTGGTTTCCTTCATTAAGCTCCTGAAACACACTTAGACATACAAACCGGACAAAAATACCAAGTAATGTGATGATTAGATCTAACAATAGCAAGTTTGGAGCCTAGAATGTTTAACATTCGGCTCCTATCACCAACTAAATGTATGCAAGAATCTAGTCAAATATTGAGAAAGATTTATCTTCTCCAACAGATGGGACAACTGCTAACTTTTCACCCTTTATAGATAAGGTTGTGCCTTCACTTATGGATTACTCTTATTTGGATTATTTTTCATGTCCACTAATCGGCGTCTTAGGTCGATTAAAATAATGGTTAAGAATAAGACTATATTGACCTAGTTTTACCTATCGCAAGTGCACAAATCATATTATAGTATAGTATGGCTTGAGACATGTTATCGAACCCAAAAAACTAATTCGTACTCTAAATTCTAATAAAATAATATTCTTGAATTGTTTTGCTAATTTAATTTGGGTTTTTGTATTAAACTAATTAAATAAATAAATAAAATAATTAAAGATAGGTTTAGAAAAATCGATAGAAATAAAGTCTAGGGTGTATCTAATGCCACCTATAAACATGTTATTCATTATATTTTATAAGGGAGATACAACTCTCGTGAATCAGACTAGTACTACTACAAGCTAGTGCCTAGTCCCCAAAGAAATACATTCAATTGGATTCAATCACAAACCATCTTCGGAATGAGTGTGATTAGTGCATGCAATTACTCTACTCTACTCCTACGGTGCATTAAATTAAAACATGCATATTTCACCTCTCCTTAGCATGGTCTGTCCAAATCAAGACTTCATGTTTTACGATCCATTATGTAGAAAACTAAAATTTAACATTCAGAGTTCTAGCTCGTAGTGGTTAAGCATAGTTGGGAAAAATTAAGCATCACATCAATCTAAGACAAGAAATAAAATAACTACAAAACTTTATATAAAATGCTAGCGCGTTCTCTCATCTACATAATCATCACGATAGTGTTCTTTAGCTTCCCCTTTGACAATAGAAATAAATAAAATTACAGTCTACATTAGTTGGCTATGGTTGATGTAGATTTCCCAAATCATTTAGAACAACACTCCTAAATGATTTGGGAAATCTAATAAAAATAAACCTAATTACTAAAACTAACCTAAAAATAAAGTATCTCTAAAAATTCCAAAATAATTACAGAACGATACTAATTAATAAATAAAACTAATCCTAAAATATCTTCCAAATTGGAGCTTATATTGACAACTAATAAAAATCACGAAGTCTTCAGCAACCTTCCTAACAGTAATAAAATCGTGGATTTGACGCCTTAAACGATTAGTTTTGGTCCAAAATCTTCTGGGCCCATTATATATAGTGGGTTTTGTTTGTTGGCCTGTTTCTACTCGAAAATCTATCATTTCTTGCTAAATTCCAACATTCTAATAATTTTTGCGAAAACTGCAATCTTGGTCTGTCTGAATGCACTCTTTTTTTTGTTATATTTCTGATATACTTTTGTAATTTAATTTACATTCTTAGCTCAGATTTACTCCATTTTTTAGCGGTTCCGTCTCTTGAATCATCTCGAATTATTATTCTGGTTAATTCACCAAAATTAACTCGTTTTCCTCATAATGCGTCTAAAACACACTAAACAAGACAAACCATATAAAAGCACCAAGATGGTAGAATGTGTAGACTAACAACATTTAGTTAAGGGCCTAGAATGTGTAACATTCGGATCCTATCATCCAGCTCCAATTGACCCACTCCGTCCAGGTCCACTAACCCTATTGGATTCAAGTGTTGATATGATTGGGCTTGTGAAAAATTATATTGTGATCCAACCCACTTCAATTATTAAGGAGAATATGACAAATTCACATGAGAAAAGACCCATTCATATTACAAAGCACAACTCTTCTCAGACCCACTTAATTTTAGGTAAAGAAGTCATACCCACTAATTCCAATTAATTTTATCCCATACCAACCCTTGATAAAACCTAGAAAAGAAGAGCCAGGGATAAAAAGGTGAGTTCAAAACTTAAAAAACCAATTCATCATAAAAGGAAGAATGATATTGAAGAATTATCTTGTTCCCCCCCCCCCCCCCCCCCCCCCCCCCCAAATAAAAGTTTTGGTGTGGAACTGTCACGTTTTAGGGAACCTTCTGATAATTTCCTAGTTGAAGAGGTTAGTTCACCTCCATTCATTTCTTTATGAAACAAAGAATCCTAGTGATCGTGTAGATAAAGTTAGATCTATACTGGGGTCTTACGACTCCTTTGGTGTTCCTTTTACTGGAAGAGCAAATGGCTTGACACTTCTTTACTCGAGCGAGTGGAAAATTACCATTATTGATTTTTCCGAATTTGTTGTTCCTTCTACTGGAGTTAGATATATGCTGGGGTAACGACCGTTGGTTCTTCGTAGGAGTCTATGGGTCATGCACCAAGTGGGAAAGGGTTACCCAACTACATTCATAGTCTTAAGTACCAACTGGGACCGAAATCGATTTTGATTGAAGATTATAATGTTATGCTTCATAGGGACGATAAAAAGAGGAGGGGCATCAAAAAAAGTTTGGATGTTGAAGGAATTCAAATAATTTCTTGTAGACTATGATTTAATTGACTTTCATTTCAAAGGTTTTCCATTTAAATGGTGTAATAACTGTGAAGATGGTAATCTTATCACAATTAGATTAGACCGAGTGCTTTGTTCCCCTCAATGGTTTCATTTCTCTCTGAGGTCTATGGTTTACCATTTAACTATTCAAGGTGTGGATCATAAAGCTCTTCTTCTTTGTCTAAATGACTCAAATGTTTATCATTCTCGGATGTTTAAACATTTGAGTCATTTTTTTGAAGTTTTGGAAGAGAGGTAAATGTGATGATGTTTAAAAAAAATCAAAAAAATTATCGAAAAATTGGTGAGATTCAAAGAGCAAGAGCACGACTTTGATAAAGCTAAGTGTTTTAGGTTGGAACATGATCTTACCAATGCTTGGAGAGAAGAAGAGATATACTGGAAGCAAAAATCAAGGGTCACGTGGCTTGATCATGGTGATAAGAACAATAAATGTTTCTATAGAAAAACTATGATCAGAAGAATAAAAAATCAAAGTATTGGCCTGGAGGATCATAATGGTTAGTGGCATGACTCCAAATATGAGATCAGAATCGTGGCTGACGATTATTTCAAAAATATTTTTTCCCATTCTTCTTATTCTAATTATGTTGGTCTTTAGGATTTGGTTATTCCTAAAATCACAGATAATATGAATAGAGACTTACTTAAAGAAGACACTGAGGATGAGTTGTAACAGGTCATTCATGGTATGGGTTCGCATAAAGCTCCTGGGCTGGATGGCTTCACTCCTTTATAGTTTTAATCCAATTGGAAGCTTTTAAAAGATGATCTCCTCAAATGTTTCAATGTTTTTTTCCATGGTGGCCACATACTTAGGAGTCTCAATTCTACTAACTCGGTTCTTATCCCAAATGTGAAACATCCGGTAAAAATGTCTAATTTTTGACCCATCTCTCTTTGTAATGTTGTTTACAAAATATTTTCAAAAGTCTTTGAGAGCAGAATCAAATTGATTATCCCCATACTCATTAGTGATTTCCAGAATGCATTTGTGCCTAACAGACTCATCCATGATAATATTATAATTGCTCAAGATCTCATGCATGTTATTAAGCCTAGAAAAAATAGGTATTTTCATGGCTTTATTAACTCTAGATTCATATGGTTAAAGCATATGACATGGTCAATTGGAATTTTATTAAAAGATACATGGAACATTTATAATTTGATAAAAAAAAATGGGTGAGCTTGATAATGGAATACATAAGTAAACACATGTATTTTTTAATGGATAATTGTCTTCTTTTTTGTACAGATTACAATTCTACTTATGTGAGATTACATGGCTAACTAAACAGGAAAGAAAATCAAAGAAAACTATCCTAGTAATTACAGAATCAACAAATGAATAATTATAGACAATCAAGGAGCTAATAATAACACCCTTGATTCTAGGATCTCTAAATTCAAGGACAAGTTGTCATTAATTCTCTATCATCCTTCAATGTGAGGACAACTCATTGTTTCCAACACTCCCTCTCAAGCTGGTTTGAAGATATCTTCCATAGCCAACTTGCTCATCAAGACATTAAACTGCTTTGTCGGCAAACCTTTGGTGAAGATGTCTGCAAGTTGTTCTTCAGTTGAAACATAAGGCATACAAATTACACCACTGTGTTGTTTTTCTTTGATAAAAGTGTTTATCAATCTCCACATGTTTAGTTCTATCATGTAACAAAAGAATATGAGTTATACTTATAGCTGTTTTATTATCACATTAGACTTTAATTGGTGAAGGACTAGAAATCTTCACGTTTTCAAGAATTATCTTTATCCACAAAACTTTACAAATTCCATTAGTCATTTCCCTAAATTCAGCTTCAGCGCTACTACGAGCAACCAAATTTTGCTTCTTTAACCTCCAAGTAACTAGATTACCTCTAAAAACGGTAAATACCCATAAGTTGATTTTCTATCAGTGATGTTACTTGCCCAATCTTCATCGGTATACACTTCAATTTTCAAGTGCCCATGATTCTCATACATTAACCTTTTTCCTCGACTTCCCTTTAAATATCTAGGGATCCTGTAGGCTGCTTCAAAATGCTCTTCTCCTAGAGAATGCATTAATTGGATGATCATGTTAACTGCAAAAGCAATATCTGAGTGTGTATGTGACAAATAAATCAACCGCCCAACAAGTCTTTGAAATCGGTCATTGTTCACAACATCTTCAGGTTTTACTGGTTGTAGCTTCATATTCGATTCAATAGGAGTATCTGTTGCCTTACAGATAAGAAGTCCTGTTTCACTCAGCAAGTCCAACACATATTTTTTTTGAGACACAAATATACCTTTCTAAGACCTCACAAACTTCATGCCAAGAAAGTACTTTAGTATTCCCAAATCTTTAATCTCAAAGTCATTTGAAAGAATTTTCTTCAATATATTTAATTTCTTATGATCATCACTCGTCAATATTATATCATCTACATATATAATCAAAATAACAATTTTTCCATCATTTGAATCTTTATAAAATAAGGTGTGATCTGCTTGACTTTAGGAATATCCACGACCTTTAACAACTTTACCAAATTGCTCAAACCAAGCTCTAGAAGATTGTTTGAGTCCATAGAGGGATTTCTTCAACCTACACACTTTATTGCAGCTATGTTTTCCCTCAAAACCTGGTGGTAGTTCCATAAACACTTCTTCTTCCAATTTAATATTTAAAAAAACATTTTTAATGTCTAACTGGTGTAGTGGCTAGCTAATATTTGTTGTAAGAAAAAGTAGAACTCGGATGGAATTTACTTTGTCTACGAGGGTAAATGTGTCTTGATAGTCAATGTTATAGGTTTGAGGAAAACCTTTCACAACTAGTCTTGCCTTGTATCTTCCAATGCTACCATCGGCCTTACATTTAATTGTGAACACCCACTTGCATCCCTCGTCCCTCTTTTCTTTTGGTAAATCAACTACCTTCCATGCCTCATTTTTTTAGAGCATTCATCTCCTTTAAGACTGCTGATTTCCACTTAGGATTATCTAATGTTTCTTGAATAGTTATTGGCAAAAATAGATCTGATATTTTTGTGGTAAATGCTTTATGACCAGGTGAGAGTTTATGATAAAATAAATAATGACCAATAGGATATTTTGTACAGGCTCTAACACATTTCCTAAAAGCTATAGGGACATTAAGAGCTGAAGAGTTAAGATCAGGAAACAAAACTGGAGTAATATTTTTTCAGAAGAGCTAGGTTTACCTGTGATTTTTCCAGTGTTAGGGCTGGGAGAAGATGATTGATTTTGCACTAAATTTGTAAATGGAACTTTAATATTTTAATGAGCCTTCTTCCTGTCATATACCCGGAGCTTCGAATGATTAGGTTAAATACCTCTTTTCAATATTTCTCCCCCTGTTTGTGAATCATTCAAAGCTGGTATATTTAGATTAGTATTATCATTGTTTTCTTTATTTAAAACAATTTCCTCCTCAATTTATTTTCCACTAATTAAGTTAGGGGATGTTAGATTTAGTTATGGAATTTCCGTAGTTTCCCAAAAATGAGCTTCCTTACTCTCATTCTCCCCCTAAAGATAGTTTTGGGAAAAATAGGATTGATTTTCAAAAAATGACACATCCATACTCAAATATGTTTTCTAAGTTTTAGGATTAAAGAACTTGTAACCTCTTTTATTGGGAGCATATCCAATAAACACACATTTTTCAGTTCTTGGATCTAGTTTAGACCTCAGGTGTTTTGGTGTATGGACAAAAATAGTACATCCAAAGATTTTTAATGGTATGTCGGAGATCAATCTAGAGATAGGGAAAAAAAATTAATGTTTCTAAAGGTGTGGAGAATTTTAGAACACAACTAGGTATCCTGTTTATCAAATATGATGTAGTTATAATGGCTTCTCGCCACATATACTTAGGAACATTCATAGAAAAACATAATGGATTGAACTATCTCAAGAAGATTGCAATTTTTGCGTTCTGCTATACCATTTTGTTGTGGTGTTTCAAGACAAGTGGATTGATGTTGTATATCGTTTTCTTTATAAAACATGTCGAGAGTCTATTTAAATATTCAGTACCATTATTTGTTCGAAAGATGCAAATTTTTGTTTGAAATTGAGTTTCAATGAAGTTGTAAAACTCTTTAAATATTTTCTCAACTTCATATTTTTCTCAGAGTAAAAATACCCAACAAACTCGAGTATGATCATCTATAAAAGTGACAAACCATATTTTTCCAGGCAAAGTATTAAAATGCGAAGGACCCCAAACATCGTTATGAATTAAATAAAAAGGTTGTGATGCACAATAATGCTTTGAAACATAGGAAACTCGATGACTTTTTGATAATTGTCAACTCTCACATTGAAAATAAGAACAATACAAATTTTTAAATAAAGTAGGAAACAAATATCTTATATATTAAAAACTAGGTTGTTCTAGTCTAAGATGCCAAAACATTATTTGATTATGCACGGGATTTGAACTAATATTGTTACTTAAACCCTGAGCTTGTTTATTACAGATTAAGTTCTCGTGGAAATAGTAAATTCCATCAAGTAATCTAGCAATACCAATCATCGTTCCCGAGCTCATGTGTTGAAATTCACAATGTGAATCAGAGAATTTTACATGGCAATTAGAATCATGAGTCAATTTGCTAACAAACAAAAGGTTATAAGAAAGATTTGGGACATGTAATACGGATTTCAAATCATTTTTTTCTGAAATGGCTACTAATCATTTTCCAGCAATAGGTGATAAACTACCATTAACAATTCTAACCTTTAAATTACCAGGACAAAGTAAATAAGATTAAAACGATTGAGATTGGCTAGTCATGTGATCAGATACACCTAAGTCTATGATCCACGGGGTTGATTTAGTGCATGTTTGGTAGAGGGTGTGGAGTTGGTTTTTGGTTTTGGTTTGGTTGGAGTTGGGTTGGAGTTGGAGTGGTTGGAGTTGGTGTGGTTTTATTTTGGTTCCAAACCATGTTTGGTGCATATGGTTTTGGTGTGAGAAAAAGTGATGCTGAAAAACCAAACCATGTTTGGTAGAGTTGGTATGGGTTGAAATTCTGAATATTAATATATTAATAAATATTAATATTAATATATTAATATATGAGTTTCACATTTTATTTATTAATAAATATTAATAAATATTAATATTTATTAAATAAATATTAATATATATTAATATATGGGTTTCACATTTTATTTATTAATAAATATTAATATTAATATATTTATTTTTTCATAAATATTAATATTAATATATTAAAATATATTAATATATTAATATTAAAATATATTAATATATTAATATTAAAATATTAAAATATATTAATATTAATATTTTTTAATATATTAATATTATAATATATTAATATATTAAAATATTTAATTTTTTGAAATATTTAATTTTTCATAAATATTAATATTAATATATTAAAATATATTATAATATATTAATATTAATATTTATGAAAAATTAAATATTTCAAAAAATTAAATATATTAATATATTAAAAAATATTAATATTATAATATTAAAATATATTAATATATTAATATTATAATATATTATAATATTAAAATATATTAATATTAATATTAATATTTTTTAATATATTAATATATTTAATTTTTCGAAATATTTAATTTTTCATAAATATTAATATTAATATATTAAAATATATTAATATTATAATATTAAAATATATTAATATTAATATTTTTTAATATATTAATATTATAATATATTAATATATTTAATTTTTCGAAATATTTATTTTTCATAAATATTTAATTTTTCAGAATATTTAATTTTTCGAAATTTATTAATATCAAAAATAAATTTGCTACAGTGTTGGTACCAAAACCAAAACCATGAACCTTCAAAAATTTGGTTCCAAATTTTGGCTCATTCCTTCACAAAAGTTGCACCATGGTTCAGCTACAGTGTCGGCTCCAAATTTTGACTCCATTTGCCAAACATGGGTTTGGTGCCAATTTTTTGAAACCAAACCCAAAACCATGGCTCCACTCCTTAGCCAAACAAGCACTTAAAAGAACTTAATAAAGCACTTGAAAATTTTCCTGTTTGAGCAGTAGATCCACTTGGCATACTAGATACCGAGTTGGATTTCAGTAGCTTCAGAAGGTGATCCATCTGTTCCTTACTAAATGGACTGGTTTCGACTACATTTGCTGAAGGAAAAGGTTAGTTGTTCCTTTCATTAGGCCTATTGCTTTTCCAATTTGCAGGTTTGCCATGGATCTTCCAACATGTCTTTCGGGTATGACGTGGTTTATTATAATAATCACACCGCACACGAGGTTTCTCATCAGGTCAGTGCGCAAGGAAATTAATACGTGCAACAATAGTAGTGGCTTCTAAAGTCGAATTCTTGGATGGTCCTCCAATATTCTTCTTTCCTAATATAACACCCCTCTCGTTTTCTTCTCGCCTAACCTCCGAAAATACTTCTCCTATGGGTGGCAGTGGCTATCGGCCTATTATCATTCCTCTAACATCATCATGATCCATATTAAGACCAGCAAGAACTTAAAATTTTGGTTATGCTCGATGGTTTTTTTATAGTGTTTACTATCATCAAAACATTTTCAAATATAATCATTAAACATATCAAGATCCTACCATAGTCCTTTTAGGATACTTAAAGTATACTAAAGTATTTTGTAACAAAATTAGAATTACCTTCCTATTTAGTTTCACCAAGTTAGAGCTCCAGTTCATAGACTTGAGAGTCATTAGTCAAGTCTGAATACATCTGGCAAAAATTGTCCCAAAGTTTTTTGGTTGTTGGATAACACATATAGTTTCCTCCAATTTCCTCATTCATGGCATTTACAAGCCATGCCATCACCATAGAATTTTCAGCATCTCATATGTGATATCCAGGATAAGATTTTTTCGGAGCCTCCTTCTTTCCTATTAAACAACAATTTTTTCCTCTTCCCCGAATATACATTCGGACAAACTGAGACAACATAGTGTAATTATCTCCATTATGTCGAACATTAGTAATCTGAACAGACTGAGAGTAAGAATATATGGTTTGAGTATTTAGCTAATGGTTGGTGTCGCTGGTCACATCCGTCATGATGACAGTAAGCGAATAGAAAAGAAATCTGAAATAAGTTCAGGAAGAGATAGGACTCGCATATAGGAGAAGGGTTCAGAATTGGATTTTAGTAAACAACAATTCGAATGTTAAGGGTCCTGCTCTGATACCATAAACACGTATATTTTTGAATGGGTAATTGTTTTCTTCTTTGTACAGATTATAATTCAACTTATAGGAGATTACATGGCTAACTAAATAGGAAACAAAATCAAAGATAACCATTCTAGTAATTACAGAATCAACAAATGAATAATTATAAACAATGAATGAGCTAATAATAACACCCTTGATTCTAGGCTCTCTAAAGTCAAGGACAACTTGTCCTTGATTCTCTGTTAGCCTTCAATGCGATGACAACTCATTGTTTCAAACAATAAGCATGGTGTCCTTCTCTGTTATTATTAATGGGGAAAGTGGTAAATGTTTCCATTCTTTTAGAGGTTGGAGACCCCATTTCTCCTTATATCTTTCTTTTTTTGTACACTTTCATCCAAGATGTTGTGAGAAGAAATCTTCTTAGATGTATTAAAATAAGAAAAGACTGCATTCCTGTTTCATATCTTCATTTTGCTGATGTCGCTCTACTTTTCTGCCAAGCTAAGGACATCGAAATGCAAAGTATCAGAAGCATTCTTAATATGTATGAATCTCTTATTGGACAACTTGTTAATTTTGAAGTCTTGTCTTTATTTCAGGTATAACTCTCATACTCATTTGAGAGATACTCAAAGATATATTATGGGAATTGTGAATATTGATTGGCCTAATACATACTTAGGAATGCCTTCCCTCATGGGTAGATCAAAATTAGCCTCATTTAATTTTATCTTAGAAGGGTATCATCCAAGTCCTAAATTTCTCAAAGGTAAGATTATGTCAAAGGCCGGTAGGGAGGTTCTGGTTAAGGCTGTCCTTTCTTCTCTTCCTACCTATTTTATGTGTTGTTTTAAAATTCCTAAGCATCACTACAAATCTCTTACTAGTAAATTTTTCAATTTTTGGTGGAGTGGTGAGGAAAAGTCCAATTGTATCAAGTGGATTGGCTGGGATAATCTTTGTCAGTCTAAAGCTATCGGGGACATTGGCTTGAAAAATGTTGAAGCCTTTAATTTGGCTCTACTTTCTAAAATGGGTTGGAGAAGGGAAATGGGTGATGATTATCTTTTGTTCAAGTTATTCAAAAAAAAAAAATTACAACGAGAGTAGTTTTTTAAACTCTCATAATAGGCCTACAGCATCCTGGGTTGTAAGACCATTCAAGCTGCTAAAAAAGTTATAAGGAAAGGCATGAAGTGGAGAATCAGAGATGGTTCTGAAATTAATTGTTAGTCTGATAACTAGTTCCCTGACATAACAAATTTTGATGTTACTTCTACTAAGTCCAATGCTAATTATAGTTCAGTTGTTGTTCTTATCAACCACTCATCTCACTCATGGAATCATAATTTGGTATCTTGTCATTTCAACCAAGAGATAAAAGTTTCATCCTTCAAATTCCTTTTAGAGAATGGGTTGGGGGGGGGGGGGGGGGGGGGCAAAGTTTGGGGCATGATCTCTAATGGTATTTTTTTTAGTCAAGTGTGCGTATTATGTTGCCATCTCTAATCTTGAAAAGAAAACAATTTTTCCCACTTCAAAATGATGCAGTTTTGATTCGAATAGACATAAAATATGGAAAGCAGTTTGTCACATTAAGGCGTATAGAAAAAATAAACTTTTTCTTTGGCAATACCTTCATGATAAATTGTATGTGCATCATCTTCTTAAGCTCCAAGGTGTGTCGGTTGTGGCTACATGTAAAACTTGTGGGATAACAGATGAAACTATTAACCATCTTCTTTGTACTTTCCCTTTGGCTTGCACTATTTGGAAGCTCAACCCTCTTAGAATAGACTTCACTGATCAAAATTCTTCTATTTGTCAATAAAGATGGTATGTCCTTACTTCCATGTGGAACTCAAGTAATTCTCCTACCGACTGTATGGATTTGCTGCTTTCATTTGTTGGTCCATGAGGAAAAACATAAATGAGGTCATCTTCAACAACCATTTGTGGCACCCTTTTGATACAGCCCAAAGAGCTCTTAAAGACTTTCATGAGTTTAAAGAGGTTTGCAAACATAATTCTTTATCTTCTATGCCCACTACTCCAGTTGTTAAGTTTTCTCATTTTTAGTGTGCACCATATTTTGTTGCCCCAAATCAAATTCTAACGCATCCTTCAGTTTGACGACAAATTCATGTGGTGGGGGCATTATTTTAAGGAATCATCTTAGTCAACCTATAAAGGCAGTGACAGTTTTCTTTTCAAATGTTTGCAGCCCATCTGTTGTGGAAGGCTTAGTTCTTAGAGGGTCTCTAAAGCTTCTTAAGCAGTGGGTTTATTTTGATGTCGTTCTCGAAGGTGATTGCAAATCTGTGATGTCCTTACATCCTTGTGAAGAGGCTCTCGTTGTTATTTTTTATAATATTTCCATCCTCCTTGATTCTTGTTTGAGTGTCTCTTTAGCTTGGTCCCCTCGTGATGATAACAATGTAGCTCATCTTTTAAGTAGAAAGGCTTTGGAAGCCAAATATTGTGACTTTGATTGGAGTATATGGCCCTAATGGTTGTTAAATACTCTTTCTCCTGATAAATAATAAATACAAAATACAAAATACAAAATAATAAGAAATACAGATAATAAATAAATAAAATATTACTGCAAAAATATTAGTATCAAACATGCTTCTAGTTCATACTAAAAGTATGTTATTGTTTATGCAATATTTACTAGATAGTTGATTTCATTAGAAAAATAAAAAGTAAGAACAAAATATTTTTAGTAAACTGTAGATGTAGAAAAACTACACAATAATAATTACGGTAAAAATTGGGATCCCCTTTTCATTCATCACAGCCATGTATTTATACAAAATTATGATAGATGGGTCAAGCCCATTTACCCAAGTTTATCAATCCCTAAAATTAGGGGATCTGATAAACCCTACCTTTTTTGGACTCTTTATTTTATAATTGGATCACTCCTCAACTTGTGGATCACTTATCTTCTAGAACTTTCCATAGACACATTTGTTTTTAGCCCATCCGCATTCGGCCCATCTGTCTTCGGTCCATTAGTCGTCGGCCTATCAGTCGTCAGCCCATCAGTCGTCGGCCCATCTCGGTTAGGCCATATATTTTTAACTATTACACAGGCCCCTGAGGTTATGGGCTTTGTGATTCTCTTCTAAAGCCCATGACCGAAAATTTGAATTACTTTATACACATACATATATACATACATGCACATTTATAGGGAATGATGGTTGGTAGGTTGTCAATCATTACTAAGCATTTATTAGTTTTTGAAATGAATGGCCATTACTTCCTCAATCTTAGCACCATGACGGCTGATCGTGGGTTACGTGACCTTCGGGTTTCGTGCAGCCCTTTGCCATCCTCCTCTCCTTATAAATACTCTCTCAATACTATTTCATTTTTCTCATTCTTCACTTTACAACTATACTTCTTGTTTTCTACTTCCCTCTCTGAAGCTCGTCCTCTTCTTATTTTTGAGAACTTCTTTGTCTAGTCAGTTCCAGATTCTCCCCGTAGCATGATAGCCTGCTTCCACCCGAAGCTCCTCCTGACGTAACTGAGTAAGTCTTACGTTCACTTCCTTTCTTTTTATCTTCACCTCTACCTCCCTTCTGTCTCTTCTACCTTTCTTTAGCACTATGTCTGATAGCGACAATACCCGGTTGGTTGAAAAAGTCATCTTGTCATCTACCACTGGTACCGATCCTACTAGTAGCGATAGTCCCCAATCTAATCGCCAGAAAGCCTCAAAAACAACTCCCCAAAACACTAATCTCCCAGGTTCATCAACGAATGAATCTGTGAAACCTAAACCCTCTGAACCGTTTGTAGTGGCCCATCTTAAGAAAGTCCGACCGGAAGTAGACGTTAAACATCTTCGGGCTGAAACCCAAGTACTTGGGGATGTTGACGTATCCCCCTACCCAGGTTACTTAGACTTTACCCAGAGTCAGGGACTAGCACCCGGTAGCATTTTGCTATCGGCATCTCACCTTAGGGTTTTAAGGTTCCCCCTTCACCCTTTCTTTCACTATGCGTTTTTTATGCTAGGCTTGCATCCCCTTCAGCTGAACCCGAACAGCCTTAGGATCATATCCATGCTTCTGTTGTATAACAGGGACTTAGATCTCAACTTAGGTTTGGCAGATCTGCTCCTTTGTTATTTTTTCCAGAACGCCCGAGCGAGTAAGGGTAGATACAATCTCTTTCCCTTCCAAGGACGGAGCATATGTACCGACACCGAAAAATCCGATAAGGGTTGGAAGGAAAGAATAGTAGTAGTGAGCGGAAACTGGTTTTACCCTTTCTCACTTATATTCCCGATCCCAAGAAATTTTGGTGCCATCCGCCTTCCCATCTACCGTCCCCTTCATAAGGTCTCTTGCTTTTGTGAACATTGTGATCTTTATCGGGGGGACTATGCATATAAATTCCTGGGTTATGAGGATAAAGACATCCCCCTTACCTTCATAAAACAACGCATAGGCCTTCTGAAAACCCATATCTGGGGCAAAGCCCGATCTGCTACTGACCTGCTGACTTTAGAAAATCTAGAGTCGATTTCTAATTTGGGCGCTGCTGTTGACAGGATGGACTTGCCTGACAAACCCCTTTCTGCCAGAATTCCTCAGGTTCCTTAAGGGGTCACCCCTGTTAACGTTGTTCCATTATCAACAGCACCGCCTGCGGCTTCGGTACCTCCTCTTGCTCAGAACCCAGCAGCGCCTCCAGCACAAAACCCAGTAGCTCTACCCCCACCTCTTATAAATCCTCCAGCTATCAAGACCCGATCCAGTACAGCAGGTGGAGTGGCCAATAAAAGGGACAGAACTCAAGTTGACAATGCTTCTACAAGCATAACTTCTACTGCTCCTGAATCATCCCGAACTTTGATTCCCTAGGAGCCGAAATTCCTTTTGCCAGACGGGACTTCGGTCTGCGCCGATCAAATCACCCTTAGTCAGCTAGACGCTCTTCGGGCTATGGCCAAGGGGATATGGACTCCGGCCGATAGGGCTGCCCAATCAAAAATTTCCAGGATTGACTTGGCCAAGAAAACTTCAATAATGGTCATGGAGGTAAAAATTGTTTTATCCTCTTTGTATTTGGTTTACTTGAAGTTTTTGCTACTTTATGCACTAATCACTTCTTTATTTGCAGTTTTTTTACGGCGTCTAGGCATACAACCATATCCTGGAGACCGATGTTAAGGAAATGGCTGGCATGAAGGCCTAGATCAAGCAGAATGACACCCACCAGGTTTTTCTAGTCAAGGAGACAGATGGCCTTCGCCAGACCGTTTCAGAATAGAAAATTCTTTTGAAAACCGGTGAGGCGGAGAAGCGGGCCCTGACTGCTGAAAAGCTGGCCTTGGCTGCTGAGCTAGAAAAAGCGAGAGCAGCTAACACAAAGCTGGCAGCTGAAAAGGCAGAGTCAGAGAAACTCCTGGCTGAATCAGCAAAGCTGCTGGATCTTGAACGGGCCAAAGTGGAAGTGTGCTGCTTAGGGGGTCTTGACATGTATAATCGATACTGCGTCATCTGTGATTTCCGATCGGCCAGAGCTTGGCGGAGGAGGCACGAAATGGAACATATTCCTTTGGAGGCTCGGGAGTTCAAGCTGCAAAGGAATTTGATACCCATATGGGAGTGTTCATGCCCTACCAAAACCCTCCTGCCTCTGAAAATGAGAAGAAGTTTGCTGTCATCCTGAAGGGAGAAGACTATCATCCTCCCGATCAGTAGTTTAGGCTTTTTAACTTTATATGTACTTACTTCCCTTTAAAAAGGGTAATTTTGTAACTCTTTTTTTCCTCATTAATGAACAAGAATTTTCCCTTCCTTTAGTGCTTAGGGTGCGTTTGGAAAGCCTGTTTTTTGTATTTGTTTTATGTCTTCAAATATAAAAACTGTTTTTGTATTTGTCTTTGTTTTTTCAGGAAAAAACTAAAAACAAAAAAGCGTTTGAATGAAGGTGTTTTCACCATTTTTATTTGGTAAAAATTGTATTTTATGAATTTGGTGTTTTCATTATTTTTACCACCTAAACAGTGAAAAAACTCAAAAAACAACTAAAAGTTGTATTTTGTGTTTTCATCACTTTTACACACTATTCACAGAAAACAGTTTTCTTGGGGAAAAAGCAGTGAACAGTAAACGTGTTTGCCAAACGTGTTTTTTGTTTTAGTCTTGTGAACAGTAAAAAAATAAAAACAAAAAACAGGGTATCCAAACGGACCCTTAGTCTTTTCTTGTTTTGTCTTTAGTGTTTTAATCTTTTATGAAAACAATTGAGCCTTCGGGCATCTGGCCCCTGGGGCTTGCTGTTTATCTTCTGGTTAGTTCAAATCTGGTTTGAACTTAAACACTTAGGAAAATTTCATAAAGAATTGAGCCTTCGAGCATCTGGCCCCTGAGGCTTGTTTTCATTCTCTGGTTTAGTTCAAGTTAAGTTTGAACTCAAACACTTAGGAAAATTTCAATAAAGAATTGAGCCTTCGGGCATCTGGCCCCTGAGGCTTGTTTTCATCCTCTGGTTTTATTCAAGTCAAGTTTGAACTCAAACACTTAGGAAAATTTTAATAAAGAATTGAGCATTCGGGCATCTGGCCCCTGCGGCTTGTTTTCATCCTCTGGTTTAGTTCAAGTCAAGTTTGAACTCAAACACTTAGGAAAATTTTAATAAAGAATATAGAACACTAGTAAAAAGAAAGAATGTATCTTTATTGAAATGAGAATCATGAAGCAGAGGTGCCGGACACCGGGCACAGATGCTTTATTATAATCAGAGAAGATGTCGTACATAAGGCACAATTTTATTTTAACAAGAAAATAAACTTATCTAAGGATAATACCTCTTCAGTCGATAAGCATTCTGAGAGTTAGACTCGATGCAGCCAGTCTCGTTCTTCCGAACACGATAAGATCCACATCCGATGACCTCAATTACGGTGTACGGTCCTTCCCATGTCTCTTATAATTTGCCCACAATTCCAATCTTTCTCCTGAGTACCATATCGCCAGCCTGAAATTCTCTCCTTCTGACTTTCTAATTGAACCGTGCCCTGATTTATTCCTGATAGGTGACCAGTCTTATCCCGGCAGCCTCCTTTCTTTCTTCGAGGAGGTCCAGATCATGAGCTAGGTGTTGATTGTTCGGGCCTTCCTCCCATGCCTGACTCCTTAAAGTAGGTACCCTCGATTCAGTTGGGATAACGGCCTCGGCCCCATAAGCCATAGCGAAAGGTGTCTCTCCCGTTGCGTGCCTAGGAGTAGTCCGATAGGACCATAACACCTCGGGCAATTTCTCTAACCATGCCCCTTTTGCTTTTTCAAGTTTTTTCCTCAGTGTATCAAAGATGGTTCTGTTTGTCCTTTCAGCTTGCCCATTTCCTTGCGGATAGCCGACGGAGGAAGTGTTCTGATTGATCCCATGCTTTGTCAAGAATGCTTGGACCCTCTTGTTATCAAGTTTGGTGCCATTATCCATCATTATAGTTCGGGGTACTCCGAACCCACAGATGATATGGCTCCAGATGAACTTTATAACATGGCTGCCTGTTATAGTGGGATATGCCTCGGCCTCCACCCATTTGGTAAAATAGTCTGTAGCTAGAAGAACATGAGTGGTTGACCGTATAGTCTGCGGAAGAGGACCCACAATATCCATACCCCAATGGGCAAAGGGGTGAGGGATGACTATGGGGTTCAATAATTCCGGCGGTGGGTGAATGACATCTCCATGAAATTGGCACTTCTTGCAGTGTCGGGTGTAGATTTCAACGTCCCTTGCCATATTGGTCCAGAAGTATCCTTGGGAGAGAACTTTATGAGCTAAGGATCTTCCTCCGGAATGATAACAACAGGCTCCGGCATGAATCTCTTCCATGACCGCCGTAGCTTCGGAGGGCGTAAGATATCTTGGGATCCGGCATGCAGAAAAACTACACAATAATAATTAGGGTAAAACTTGGGATCCCCTTTTCATTTATCACATCCATGTATTTATACAAAATTATGATATATGGGTTAATCCCATTTACCCAAGTTTATCAATCCCTAAAATCAGGGGATCTGATAAACCCTACCATTTTTTGGACTATTTAT
This sequence comes from Cornus suecica, assembly GCA_963922005.1. NCBI lineage: Eukaryota > Viridiplantae > Streptophyta > Magnoliopsida > Cornales > Cornaceae > Cornus > Cornus suecica. The sequence goes on from OY998244.1 coordinate 19,885,515, forward strand.
TCTATAATTGGACTACTCATCAACTTGTGGATCACTTATCTTCTAGAATTTTCCATAGGCCCATTTGTTTTTAGCCCATCCGCATTCGGCCCATCTGTCTTCGGTCCATCAGTCGTCGGCCCATTAGTCGTCTGTCCATCTCGGTTGGGCCATATATTTTTAACTATTACATAAACATACTTTCTGTTTTTTATTTTTGTTTCTGAAAAAAAATCAAAATTTAGTAAACAAGATTTTACTTTCTGTTTCTCTTAAAGGAATCAAAATCATAATTCTACTTCTTCAGAAAACGGAAACAAGAAACGTTTGCTGTTAGTAAATAGGCCCTTTGTCTTGCATATTTTTGTTTTCGGCCGGAAACCTATGCACGTTTCGAAGTGAAACATGTTTGTCACGGTGCGTTTTGTTTTTCACAGTAACTTGAATAGTTGAAACGTTTTAGAGAAAAATAGAAACACCGATTTGATATTTTTTGTGATTTTGCATTGTTTGATTCAACACCATAGATAAAATATATTTTGGCTAAATTTAAAACTGATTCAAATTTAAGTTACTCATGATTCTGATTTTAACTAAAAACGCCCTTGTAACAAAAACGTCTATTTTGTTTTGGTTAATAACAAAAATGTCTATTTTGTTTCGTTTAAAAATAAAATGCCAAAAACCAATGGGGTAGTTAAGTTTCTGAGTCGGGTTGGGCCCAGTCCCGAATCATCCTCCAATCATTATTTATACACATTTAACTAATGTAATCGACAATTTGGGCACATGATAACTAGGACCAGCCCATTGTAGTTGATTTAATATTTCTTTCTTCATTTATTGGTGGGCCCAAAACAAAAAATTTGGTTTCGGTATATACATGGGCCAACCAATGTCATTATTGGAGTTTCGTTAACCCATTTAACAAAAATAAATAGCCCTCGGCCAATAGTATGGACCATTCTGGGTACATATAAATACTTTAGTGCATAGCCCAGCCCACATTTTTATTATTTTTAGGTAGCCCATCTCTCTTTTTTATTTTTATTTATTATTTTTTTAACTATTATTTTTTTCCAATTTTGGATATAGACTCCGAAAGCTGGACTGATCCGACTCTCTAGGGTTGGGCCTAATGTTCTCATAATTCCTTTATAAATTAAACCATTCATAGAAAAATTTTATTCCTAATAATTTTATTAAGTCACTTTATTTTATTATTTTTCTTTCTTATTTCAACTAATTCCATGAATCAAAGTCTTTAGGGACATTTAAGGCGAACATCGATGAATATTGAGGAAAATAAAACCAAAAATTGAGAATATATATAATTAGATGAGTTTATTTATGTGTAAGCATTTCTACTAATAAACATGTATTTAATTTTGGCACAACCAGGATCTGTTGTTGCTCTCAATCCATCAGGTGATAACTATAAAATCAAAATCTACTGTATGTATTAACCAATATATATAGTAGTACCAAGAGTATATAGATATAATATATACCTATATTTTTTAGATAAGAAAGACAAAAGGGTAACTGCGTTTTGAAGTGTGATTATAGTTACAACCATAATAGAGTATATAGTCCAGCTTGATATGGTCAGATGAACAGATGAAGCTAGCTAGCAGAGAAGAGAATAATGCATGGTGTGGCTAAGACCAAACAGATTAGAGTTATATATGTGTATATATATATATATTTATAGAGTTGGACTATACTCTATTATGGTTGTAACCATAATCACACTTCAAAACGCAGTTATGGTTTCCAAATTGTTATTATAGGGTCACGCGTGTTCATGTCGGGACATTGTTACCAAAAGCTTGAAAGCGATGGTCACATGGTCTCTCTCGGTGGAGTATAAGTGCCATCATCAATCAATGGAGATTAAGCAAAAAAAAAAAAATATATATATATATATATAAACATCACCATTGTCCAATGCATTATTATTTTTAGCTTAATAACGTGTTTGAAATTTTTTTATATCATAAAGTAACATGGGATTTAATTTTATATTTGTTTTCAAAATTGATATTAATTATTTGAATATTATATTATTTTTGTGATCCTTACCACACAATAAAGATCAAAAATACAAATCAAAAGGCTAGCTATCCTTACTCTCAAATGGGAGATTAAGAATTCGAGTCTTATTAAGATAGTGTGTGTGAGTTTCTTATATTTAAAAAAAAAATTCAAAAATATGAAATAAAAATATTTTATATATAAGACATTTAATTAATTAAATCTTATAGTACAAATGCATTTAGTCTCCAGCATTAATCATTTCTAATGTCAGTTCCAACAATATGGCTTAGGCCTCTGTTGTTAGTGTGTGAATCTTTAGGTGCAGTACTTAGATCATATGTCGCTAATTTGTCGCAGTAATTCACGCAAACCATGCATACGCTATGATTATGTTACCATGGGTGAGATGTGTATGTGTTCGCATGAACTTGATTTTGTTATGATGTATAGAGATAATAGTAAAAATTAATGTGGATTTATATTAACACCTCATCAGAGCCCTAGGTAGAATTATATGACTGGTAAGCATAATTCACACAGCTCTAATAAAATAAATGTGAAGACATGTAACAGTATCACTAGTAGGTTTAAGCATTGGAATATATAATTATTAAATTCAAGGTATATTGAGCTGTGCCTTAGACTAACGAAGTGATGTATACCGTGTTTCATGAGTTTGCGGAATCGGTTTGGTCTAACATTCTCAAAAAATGATTTTTTTTGAAATTTAGGTCTTAAGGTTCGCCATAATGACTATTACGTAACGGTTTTTGGGATGGCCGATACCGTTACGGACCGTTATTGCGGTGTGGGCTGGTCCCACACCCGTAACGGTCATTACTACCCGTTATGGCCGTTACGGTAGCCATAACCCTGATTCCCACCGGTTCCAAAAATGCCGTAATGATTAACATAATTGAAGTTTTTCATTTTGGTGTTGAACCATGTACTTTTTAAAAATTATTTTGCATTGTTGGAAATAAATTATTTCTTTTATGATTTCAATATTTTATTTATTTAAATTTAAAATTAATTTAATAATATCATAACAAGTATATCATAAATATTGAAATAACGACGACACCATTAGATTTATTAATAACTCATTTTTTATATTAAATTTCTTTAAAAATATACTTTAATATACCAAAAAATCATCGTTATTCATTCATGTTGCCAAAAGTATTCAATTAGAACATTTTGGGTAAAATGTGCAAGGTTTTAAAAAATTCACGATTGCGATAACCGAGTCTCGTTACGTAACTCCGATACTGACCCGAGTCCGTTATAGCGACCGATATCGTTATAGCGACCGATACCGTTATGACGAACCTGGATGGTAACTGATTAATGGGCTATTTCAATTTTTTTTATATATATATATTACAATGACTTTTACTATTCTTACCAAAAAATAAAAAGGGAAAAAGGAAAAAATCTACTCCTTTTCCACTTTTCTGTATGATGTGGAGGAGTAAAATTGGAAACTAGATGTAAATATAATATGCATAAATGTTGGAGCTGTCTATTGGGGTCATTCCTGGATAATTGGATCCTCACAGCATCAGTAACAAGAGCGCAAAGTGTAAACATGCATGTAATTGAACTTAAAAATATACAAGTACAATAACAAATTCTTTAGGAATTTCCATTTCAGTTGCTTAAAATTGAAATTTAAGATAAATTACTCTACAAAATAAACAGAAGAAGAGATACCAAGAAATGGTCCCCCTTCTGTCTTCGATGCCTTCTGTTAAAAAGAAAAGAACTCTCGTACACAACATTAAGACATGTTTGGAAAGTGGTCTGCTCTTGTTTGATATTTGATTTAAAATTCTGTTTGATAAGTGATTTAGTCTGATTCCACATTTTATTGAATATATATATATTCAATTAAATTATATATACACACATATATACCGTCACATTAAAATTAATGTGGCGCGGGTGGTGGTGACGGTGGTAGCGGCGGTGGTGGTAGAAGTGGTGATAGTGGAAGTGAAACAAAACCACCAAATAATAACTTTTTTTTTGTTTCAAAAATATGATTTTTGGGGGATTTTGGTTTTGGTGGTTTGATTTCATTTTTGAGATAACAACATTCCCAAACATAGTTTGGTTTCAAAAATATGAAACCAAACTAGAAAAATCAAAACCAAATCACTTTCCAAACATGTCCTAAATTTTTTGCCATAACTTCCCTATTTTCAGTTTAATTTGCATAGTACAATATGATTCCGAAGATCTTGTATATAAATTATATTTTTATGTATGTTTGATACGTTATAGTCCATTTGTCATATTTTAAGTATTTCTTTTCGGGAATCTAACTTTTTAATATAATGATTTTTAGTATTTTTTATTGTATGGGTAATGTATAAATTGTCAACTTTACCGATAGAGGGGTCCATCATGATGTGATGCTTTGTAGTATAAATTTTTATTATTTTAGTGCATGAATGTTAAATTGGTAAATTAACAAACTAAAATGCTTTGACTTTTCAAATATGAACACTTATTTTGGGACAGATAAAAATATGGAAATGAATACTTAAATTAGGACAGAAGGAGTATATTTTTGACTTGTTATAGGTATAAATATTATTATATAACACTAATACACATCTACACATCTGATTTAAAATTAAATATTATCCAAATTCAAAATCGGATCACGACTCACGAGGGAAATGAATAGGGTACGTAGCACGGGGATGAACTATGATATAACCCCATCATTACAACATGCATGACATATACTACCTTGCAACTACAATTTTGTTAGCTATATATTAAAGGACCTTTCAATTTTGATATTATGGGTTGGTTATATACCATCTTATTCGTAATACTTTTGAAAAGTACTATTATTTAATATTAAATTTATTTTTAAAATTAACATTATTTAAATTTATTTTTAAAATTAATATTATTTAAATTTATTGTACCGTTACCGCGATCCCGAAACATGCTTTATATGCAAAGGATCCATAGGAAGGGTATCAATAAGAATGGAAATATTAATGGATGCAGGAAAAAGAAAAGCTCAAAAAGTAGAGGGAAAAAGTAGGCAACGATTGTACCCTATATAATTCAGTACATTTGTCTCTCTTTTGCCAACCAATAAACAAGAAAAAAAAAGTACTCTCTGTAACTAAAATTAAAGACGACAGTAAATTAATTAGTCACTGTTAATACTTTTTGCTGTTTTTTGTCAAAGTAAATTAAAAAAGTCTAATGATTCCATTAATCTAATGGGGTTTAGCATAGGGGATATTGGGATAAGTTAGCCGATTAAAGAATGATTGATGGAATTGGAGGCCGTCAAAAGTCCAAAAGTGCTGCATTAAAAGACAATACTAACAAATAACTAATTAGTTAATTAAGTGTAGTTATGTCTTAATGCTACTAGATTAGAGACAAAACAAAACCAAACATAGACAAATTTAAATAGAATTTTAGGACATGATTGAAACCCTTTGTTTTTATATTTATTTTTTGGATAAAAGAACAAATATTATTTTTGTATTTATCTTTATATTTTTTTCTAAAAAGATAAAAATAAATATTTTTAAAAATTAATTTGTATTTTGTTCCAAAAAAAGAATTTAGGGCAATAATGATACCAAAACCATAATATGCTCTATCTTCTCTCCACATACTCTCTCTCTCTCTCCAACTCCTATTCTTCAATTGACTAAGACGGCTCTCTCTCTCTACATGTGCTCTTCCTCACCTCAATTATCAAAGGTGCCTCTATATACACTTTATTTTTTACCTCTTTACTATTTGATTTTGGACTTCCATTTTCTCTCTTTCAAATTGGTGATGGGGATTTTGAATTGGGGTTCCGGTGGTGGTTAATTAGGGAACCCGGGGGGAGGGGGGGAGTTGCGAAGGTGGTGGTGGTGGTGGGTTGCGAATTGGTGGTTGGGTTTTTCAATTAGGGGTTTTGAATTGGGATTCCGGTGGTGGTAGTGGCGGTTTTAGGTAAGGTAGTGGTGTGTGTAAATATATATATATATACACGTGTGTGTATTGATGCGACGTCAGGTGTATGGAAATATGTGGTTAAAAATAACACCTTAATGACTTTAAGTTTTACATCACACAAGCGCACGTATCAATTGTAGAATAGCAAATGGTTTCAGTAAGGGATATCGATCCCACAGAGACTGAAATTGTTCATTTTAGCAATTCAAAAATACTGAATTATATTTCTGAAAATTGTTTGTTTTGGGTGGTCGAAAGACCAAATTATTTATTTTAACTAAATTAACTAAAAAATAAGTAAATTAGTTGTGATTGAGATGAGAGAGAAAATTAGGATTTTCATCACTCCACCACTAACCGCATAATATACTTCATCACTGTTTCAACTGTAAGATGGCGATCCATAACTGTTAATCAGGTCGTATCGCAGATAGCTAAATACGACCCCAAAAAGGAGTACCATCAACCGGATCGCGACAACCTGTCTCATGACTTACATAACTAGTACATGTCAATTATGTTACTCTAATCTACTCATAATGCATAAAAATAAACTAAAACATGTCTATATTAAATCGTCAAGGCACGACCTATGTCAACCTAGGGTTTCAAGTTTCATTATCATCATTGTGTAGAAAATCATGATTAAGCATCCGAGTTCCAGCCCATATGGAACAATCATAATTGTGCAAAATAATATATTTATTCCATTTAAGACAATAATTTAGAAGAAACATAGAATTTTATATTACAAATCAGTACAATCTCTTAACTACTACAATCATCACAGTGTGGTCACAGTTTCCCCTCGTTTACAGTTAAAAAGAATAAAAAAAAACTAGGGTAATTTGCAGCCACATCCCCTGAGGTTTGCATCTATTGCATCTAACGGCTGATTTTCGCAATTTTGACACCAACACCCCCTGAGGTTTCGTTTTGCTTGCCATGACACCCCAAATGACGAAAATACCCTTCAAAAAATTCAAAAATATTAAGGGTTATGTGAAATGACCTTTATGCCCCAACCCTAAATAAATAAAATTTCGAAAAACATATATATAAATTCGAAAAAATATATAAAATTCGAAAAAATGTATAAAATTCAAAAATAAATATTTAAATTTTGAAAAAAAAATATAAATTAGAATAAAATATATAAATTTCGAAAAATATATATAAATTTCAAAAAATATATATAAAATCAAAAAAAAATATAAAATTCGAAAATATATATATACTTTGAAAAATATTTAAATTCGAATATATATATTTCAAAATATATATATAAAATTCAAAATATGTATAAAAAATTCAAATATATATATAAAAATTGAAATATATATATAATTCGAAAATATATATATAAAATTTGAAAAATATATAAACTCAAATTTATATATATGTCAAAAAAAAAAATTCAAAATATATATATTTTCAAAAACAAAATTCAAAAAATTAGATAATTTCGAAAAACATATATAAATTTCAAAAAATATATATAAAATTCAAAAAAATATATAAAATTTGAAATATATATATAATTCAATATATATATATTTTCAAAAATAAAAAATTCAAAATATATATATTTTCAAAAACAAAATTCAAAAAATTATATAATTTCGGAAAACATATATAAATTTAAAAAAATATGTATATTTTTTTTTATATATATATATATTTTCGAATTATATATATATATTTTTGAATTATATATATATTTCAAATTTTATATATTTTTTGAAATTTATATATGTTTTTCGAAATTACATAATTGTTTGAATTTTGTGTTTGAAAATATATATATTTTGAATTTGTTTTTTGAAATATATATATTCGAGTTTATATATTTTTCAAATTATATATATAAAATATTTAATTATATATATTTCAAATTTTATATATTTTTTGAATTTTATATATATTTTTTGAAATTTATATATGTTTTTCGAAATTATATTTTTTTTTTGAATTTTGTTTTTGAAAATATATATATTTTGAATTTTTTTATTTTTTTTGAAATATATATATATTCGAATTTATTTATTTTTTAAATTTTGTATATATATTTTCGAATTATATATATATTTCAAATTTTATATATATTTTTAAATTTTTTATATATTTTTTGAAATTTATATATGTTTTTCGAAATTATATAATTTTTTTAATTTTGTTTTTGAAAATATATATATATTGAATTTTTTATTTTTTTTTGAAATATATATATTTGACTTTATATATTTGTCAAATTTTATATATTATATTTTTGAATTATATATATGTTTTAAATTTTATATATTTTTTTGAATTTTTTATACATATTTTGAAATTAATATATGTTTATCGAAATTATATAAATTTTTGAATTTTGTTTTTGAAAATATATATATTTTGAATTTTATATATATATTTTGAAATATATATATTCGAATTTAAATATTTTTCAAAATATATATATATTTTCTAATTTTATATGTTTTTTTTATTTTATATATATATATTGAAATTTATATATATTTTTCAAAATTTATTTTTGAATTTTATACATTTTTTCGAATTTTATATATTTTTTCGAATTTATATATATGTTTTTCGAAATTTTATATATTTGGGGTTGGGGCGTAAAGGTCATTTCACATAACCCTTAATATTTTCGAATTTTTTGAAGGGTATTTTCGTCATTTGGGGTGTCATTGTAAGCAAAACGAAACCTCAGGGGGTGTTGGTGTCAAAATTGCGAAAATCAGCCGGTAGGTGCAATAGAAGCAAACCTCAGGGGGTGTGGCTGCAAATTACCCAAAAAACTACATTACTTGGCTAAGGCTTTGCTAGAAAATCCTAGTACCGAGTTAATTGACCATGGTAGAAGGTGACTACATCGTTGATGTAGAAACGATGTCCATAGTCTTCTTCTTCGGATCTCTAGGTTTGAATATAACTTGCAACAGTTGCAAATTTGAATGAATTAACCTCTTGAATGAACGTCTCACCAAACTCTCCAACTCAACAAACTTAACATTGATGTATGGTATTGTATATATAGGCAATGGAATAGAGAGACCCCTTTTAGTCGTTTCACTCTCAAAACTCATCAAAACCCTAAATTTAAGTGTATATACATGTATACAGAGGTCTGGAGTTGTGGGCACGTCTTTCAATTAAGCCCGGGTGAAATAGGAAAAATCACGTAAAAATCCTCAAAGTTGCCGCATCTACGCTTGGAGGCTACGCTCCAAGCGAAACTGGCCTACACTTCAAGCCCTGGTGAATAGTAGCAAAAAACAAAAATAAATACAAAAACACCCCTTTCTAAACGGGGCCTTAATGTCAATCAAACTCACTACGTATGTCACGCCCCAAATTCCTAGGACTCCGAAACCCGAGCCTAAGAGCTAAGGGAGTGAATGCGGAAGTAAAAAGAAACGAAAAACAAATGAGAACCAATGACTGAAGGTCATCAAACACCCACAAAAGGGTAAAATGCTCTAATACCATGCTGACACGTCCCTAAATTCCTAAGACTCCCGAACTGGGATATCCAAGGGATCCAGGATGTGATCATTATGATGAACAACCAACTAAGATATCATTAGCCATGAAAACGTATGGAATAATGATGGAACGGTATATTTCATACCCAAATGAATAATAAACAAAGCAGCGGAATCTAATGAAAATCCGGCAGAGTTCCGTTTGTAAATGGAACATCCGGATACACAACCACAACACAATAACCTGCCCAAAGCAATTCAATAATCACAATGGCTTCCAAGCCCCACATTCATCAATCCTAATAGGGCCGAGGTAGTGGAAAGAAACCAAAACCCCTCCAAACCCTTTAAAATCAACAGAGCCACAATTGCTCGAATAAAAATACAGAAAAGCACCTAACTGTGCGGAATAGATACAATACATCCTGAAAGAATAAGTACAGGAAATAAATAATACATCAATAGGGATATGCCAACAGACTGGCTCCCAAAAGAGATACATAATAATCCCATAACAATGGTTAAAGAAACTGAAAGCGGATACCTATCGTCCCCAAACCCAGTCGTGCTGCAACCGTAACCGCATCACCCAACGCAACTCCAAAACCTGTAACAAGGAAACAAAAGAAAGCTTCCGTTGCACTGCATCCTGCTCATAGCCGTATATTTCCTGCAACCTGGCGTGGAATACCAGGGGGCGAATGAAATTCCCCTGTGAGCAAATAAGCTCAGTGGGAAAAGATACTCTAACTACCACATCCTCTGGCAGTTTAGGTAATGCTAAACTATCTAGCAAGATATATATATAGCCCAACTAATCTCATCCACGCAAAACCCAAGGCACACACTCATATACTACCGTACGTAAGTATATAACGGGGATATACATACATATACACATATATATATATAAGAATAAACACACAGCATGAGTCTGTAATGTACAACTAAGACTCGTACTCCAAGTACCAACACCAGTAGTTTACACTACTCTCACCAGCGTACACTAGGTACACGACACTAATGTCAAATCTAACCAATCATCCAGCGCTCACAATGCTAACCAGAAAATCTAAACAGAGGGAATCACACTCACCTCTAACATCCACAAGGATCAAAATCCACCACTAGTACCAAGGAATACTCATAACTCACTCCCCGAGAACACAGGAGGAAAAGTACTCACGTCCTTGCGTACTAACACAATCATCGTCTATATATATATAATACAAACCTCATCCCATTCCTAAGGAAAATCTACCTCTCAAAGGCTAGATCACCTCAATCATATCACCATACCATAAATCACATCGACCTCATAATACTATCATCGATAGGTTCAATCACATCACTAACGCTCTCACTGTAGGCGAGGGAAAACCACCAATCAAATCACTAAGAGTACGCGAACTCAACTCACAAGAACGACCACCCAATGGTCACCGAAACAAAGCAAAGGAAAAGACTTCCCAATGCTAAACCAACAGATAACCGAGACAACAATGTCAAGGTTAAAACACCACAAGTGTTTAAGGAGAACACTTGGACAAGGAACCCAATCCACTCGGTATCCATGCCCACAACATGTGGAACAACTCGAATCACCTAAGTAGTGACGTCAAAAACCAAGAAGAAAGGAAGGGCAACACTATATGTGTGCACTGAACAACACCAAGCCTCATACCCGAGACTTAGAAATGATAGGAAGTAAAGGTGAAACAATGGAACACCTTTCGAAACTCTACAGGATGAGATATTGAGAAAGAGGTCTCGAAATCTCAGAATCCCAAGAAAAGTAATAAAATAGTTTTCCTTTTAAGAAACCACATAGTAAAAATGACCGTCTTGCCCCCGGTCTCCGTCAGTTGCCATCACCGACTTTTAGAAGTTAAAATCTTTGTTTAAAGAAGATCCTAAGATCATTTTATAAAGTGTTAAAACTTTTAGTTGCTACGGGGGTAGGCGAAAACGAGTTTTTCCTTTTAAATACAAAGAGTTTAGAAAACACCGTTTTCGAAATGACAGTCAAATAAGAGAAACACAACTCTATGAATTCCTGTAATGTCCGAAAGGACAGTAAAAGAAGAGCAACACGTTGGACTCACGGAAGACAACCATCCGTTCCAACTCCACCAATTCAAATGACACCACGAGGAAGAGGTTCGGCACCACACCGTAACCGACAACTCAAGGAATGACATACAAGTCAGCGACCACGTACTAGTGTACAAAACACAGTACCAGGAATGCTTAAGGGAAGGGACTAAGCACTAGAACCAAGTCTGTCAAACTACAGTACCTCGAGTACTTAATAAAGTCACTCAACCATAACCTCTTCTCACCAATCAAAATCTCGACTACAGTTGATAGTCTATTCCTCAAAAGTGAAAGACACCTAAAGGTCCATACTACAACTCACAATCTCATCACCCGCCTTCTCGAAGGCCCCAATTCATAACTGATACTAAAATCAATCTCTAACCTCCAATCTCTAACAAGGTCACACAGCCAACCACAATCACCAAACTATTAACCCCGCCTTCTCTAAGGCATCAACTCCAAATCATCTCTGCAGTTAATCACTAACCACAACTAACCACAAAGGTCACTATGCCAATATACTTAACCTCCCCCAAGGGTACGAAAGTATATATATACTCACAAGTATAAAATAAGCATTTCATTATACTTGATCTATTACCACATGTAATCATTTTCTTTCACGTTAATCATTATCAACTGAGCATTTTACAAAGATATGAATTTAAATTCGCAATATTCACACATAACATGCTCCAAAAATCCAACAGGCAATAATAACACATATTAAGCCTGTTCCAACAACACATGTAATAATCTCACGTATACATGTCAAAAGAAATCACATAAATGCCAAGCAAATATAATGTGACTCAACACCACACTTTGCCCTATCATAGGTTAACGAATACGCACTCTACCCATAAATATGAGCTAACAGAGGGTCGCACCGGTACTTCCCAAGTGATTTTGAAACTTCTCACTTCAACAAGGAAGACGGTTTGCACGAGACGACCCGTGACCAAAGATTCGTCAACACGAATGCACGAGACGACCCGCGACTTCGAGAATGAGACGACTCACCCTATACCCCATTCACAGCTCATTATTCTGTAGGATGGGAACACCCCCTGGCCAGTTGTTGCGACGATTCGACACAAAGACACCCCACATGATTTCACAACCCACATATACCAATACCATGATTTAACACTACATGATATTCTCAATATGCATCCAGGTCCAAATGACAATCATGCATCAACATAAATATGATTTCATAAACCGCATATACCAACACTATATGCATTTAAGTTTCAATGACAATCATCTCTCAATATAAATATGTAACTCATCATATTTATATATAATATCCACATGAATCCAATATAATTCTCGAAATCTCTTTCTAACATGCTTTTAAAATACAATAAAACATTTAAATCATATGAAAACAATTTCATATACAACTCATGTTTTCAAATATATATTTTCTTTAATTCTTTAGAAAATATTTCAAATTCCCTTATCATGCCTTTAAAATAATTAAAGCAATTAATTCACGTCTCGCAAGGGAACCTAGCACAACGTCTAAGTTTTCACGAATCTCTACTAAATCATTTAATTCTCAAGGGAATTTCTAAACCGCCTATTCCTATTCAATTCAATTAGGAATATATTTAATATCGTAGGAAATAATTTAATTAATTTTCTTAAATTAATTCCTAAGTCCAATTCCGATTCTAAACGAATTATAGATATTTAAATTAACAATTTAATATATCTATATTAAATTAAATAAGGGTTTTGCACCCCTAAACTACTTCAATAATGCAGAGTGAGAAATATAATTTCCCACCTGAGATTACGCTTACAGAACAGCCGTTTCGGGCCCACCGTGAACAGTACCGGCGCCCGAATATAACGCCCACCGACCAAAGTCGTTCGAAAAATATTTCGAATATATCGAAATGTCCGCCTCGACAACCTATACGATATATACGAAGCCCGTTAACAATAGGTTAAATAATTGGGTTAAATCTAAAATACCCCAAACGAAAACTATAACCTATAAATGCGATTTCCGGGCAAATCGTTCATCCTAAATTCACGAAATTAATATATAACGAATACATGGTAGAGACGAAGCTACTCACCGAAAATCGGCTCAAACCGATCACCGGAAGGTCGCCGAAAAATTGGCCGAAGCCCAGCCGGATCGCCCCTGCCCACGCGTCTCCCCTGCGCGAGCCCAGCTCTGTCCAGCGCCACCCTACGCCACCACGGCCTCCCGCGCCGCCGCCTGGCCCAACCGACGACCACCATGGGTCGTCAACCCAGCTCGGTCGCCGCCGCTCCAGCTGCGCAGCCGCGTCTGCCATGGAGAACAACCCAAGGTTTCTCTCTCCAGCCGCTCCTCTCTCCACGAACCAGCCCTCTCTCTCTCTCTCTCGCCGGCGTTCATGGAGGTGAAGGATGAGCTGCTCCGGTCGTGCGTCACAGAGAAGGTAGAAGATGGTAGAGTCGTGCGGGAGAAGGAGAATAGCAGATATGTGGTTTCGTACATGCATATATACATATATGCCCTAATTGCAAAACTAACCCTCTAAATGTCCATAATTGTGAAACTGACCCTTCAAGTATCCGTAATTGCGAAATGACCCCAAAAATATACATATATATAATTAAATATATATATATACAATAAATCCCGAAAAATACCGGGAACCCCAAAACGTAATCTCGCAAACCCGAATTAATAACGGGACGCCCAATTAAATATATCGGGGTAGAAACCCAAACGTCGGAACACTTAACAGGCCCGATCCAATTAAAATGCGTCGTCATTCAATCGAAACACTAATCATTAAATGTCGAATAAACTAACGTCGAAACGAGACCGTGTAATTGACAACGAGAATTCGCGTAGTCGTCAAAGAAAAACCATAAAATCATCCAGTCGACTTTAAAACTAAACGCGAAAAATTTACAGGTATTAAATACCAAGAATAAATAATACGTCATGAACAAGTGACGTCATTACCGAAATTAAATCAAAAATAATTTCAATAAAAAGGATAATAACACGGGGTGTTACAACGTACTATCAATTGAAGGATAACTTATAGAAATGGCGTGAATTCTATTTCTATTTTTTTTCTGAAGGAATTCTATAGACACATATTGCAAATTTATTTTCATTGAGGTAATAATAGGTTATACTCTCAAGTTTCGTCATATGAATTTCCGTACCATCATTAATGTGATTAAAACTAATATGCATTTAATACTGATATTACTTTATCGTTATCATGATAATAGCGCGAGCGCAAATTTAAAGTAGACTGGATTTTATTTACTTAATTAGACTCGGCTATACATTCGGGCTCTATTCTTATTGCAAAGGGCAAACAAAAACCCTCAACTATTGACTATGAGCAAGAAACCCCCCTCAACTATAAAAAATCCCCCTCAACTATCAATTTTGTACAATTAACCCCCCTCAATTCATAAAAGACACATTTACCCTTAAATTAAATTAAAAAATCACAAATTATACATATATTCAAACTCTAAATCATCAAATCACTCCAACACCACCATTACCCTACACCACCTCCCCCGCCACCCAAGCGACTATAGCCCCTCAACCCTAACCCCACCGCCGCGGGTGGTGCCCCACTTCATTGCGTGCACACACACACACACACACACACACATATATCAGAAACTATGTATATATATATACCTAGGGTTTGGATCTACATCAAAGTACAAATTTGACAAAAATTAGGGTAAAAATGGTGATGGAGAGGGGGCTTGAGAAATAGTAGAGTTTTTTGGAATATAAAAATTAGGGTAAAATTTTATTTTATTTTTGTAAGGGTAAAATTATATTTTTGCAGTGAAAAATATTTTGGAGGGGGTACATTGCCCTTAAATTGATAGTTGAGGGGATTTTTTTTGTTTCTTTTGTAGTTGATGGGGGTCTCTTGCTCATTGGATAATAGCTGAGGAGGGTTTTTTGCACTTTACTCTTAAATATATGAAGACTTACACGGGAAAAAATTCCTCTCCAGATCACCTCTCTTTGGATTGGTCAAGTGTGGGTCCTACATGAAAAAAAGGAAAATAGTTAGTAAGGGTTATTTTGGTAGTTTGCAATTATACAATATTCTATACATATATGTATGTATCCGATTATATGTATAAGTATTCAAACTTTATTTTGGAAATATTTGTGTTCCTTCACTTTCTTTTCCTTCCACAACTTTGTTCTTGATAGGAGTCTAATGTTGCACATTTTAGGCCTGTAACTCGGTATTGTTAAGTCTTATTATCACATTACTTGATATTTTTATTCGGTTTGCGTGTAAAAGTGTGTTTCAAGGGCTTAACGTGGAAAACGAGCTAATTTCGGCGAATTAACTAAAATTGTGTTTGTGACCTAGTCAAAAGAAAAGAAAAATGATGAAAAATGGAGTTTTGAGCCAAAAGATGTATTCCGAATGGCAAAACGGTTATTGTACAGGTCTCATATTTTGATATACGTGCCATATGAACAAACGGCGTCCGAAAATACGAAGAATTGAAAAAATTCGAATTTGGATATTTCGGGCCGAAGTTGGGCATATACAGCAAGCAAAAAGTGTCTGGAAAGTAGTTTTGGCGCATATGCACTGTGAACCAAGTGCATATGCGCACTAGACCAAACGCATATGCGCAGCCCTTTGCGCCAGACAAAATAGTTTTCTGCAAATTTCTGGTTTCGATTGGACTCAAACTCTCTTGACTTATTTCACACTCCAACACCTCTAAACACATGTATAAGGCATATTTCCATCAGATTGTGGTGAATTTACTCATATTTGGAGAGGAACACATAAAAGAGGATTCGTAGTTGAAGCGGGACAATTCCAACATAAGTAAGACTCTTCTCATCTTTTCCTATAAACACTAAGTTCTGATACATAATTTCCAGAGCTCTCATTGCATAATTTACTGAAAATTTTCATCATTCAAATGAGGGAGTCGTTCAAGACCTAGAGATCCGGAGAAGAAGACCATGGAGGGCGATTTTACATCAACGATGCAGATCTCTTCCACCATGAGCAACTAAATCGGTATCTAGGATTTTCTAACAAAACCCTAGCCAAACAATGTAAATTTAATTATTTATTTCAAATGTAAATAGGGGAACTGAAGAACACATATAATATAATGATTGTGTAGATGAGATGGCGTAGTTATTTAATATAAGAGATTCTATATTTATTATACTCTTGTCTTAGAACGAATGAATGTTTCATCTCAATCAATCATGTTTATTCAATATGGGTTAGAACTTGGATGCTTAAATCATAATTTTCTACACAATGGAACTTCACACATGAAATCCTGGTTTACACAGGCCATGCTAAGGAGAGGTGATATAGATATGCTTTATTTTAATTTGATGCACTGTAACAATAAATTATAGTAAAGTAGTTTGCATGCACTAATAACACTCGATCCGAATATGGGTTGTAGCGAATCCGATTGATTGTATCTCTTTGGGGATTCAAATTGACTATTTGCGATTTTAATCTGATTCACATGTGATGTATCGTCAATAAATAAATAGGTACATTATGAGTTTATTGGTGGAGTTATGAAAAATGCTAGAATTTCTCTCCCATGATTTCATCCAAAATAATTACTTTCTTGCACTAGTTTAGTTAAATTTAATTAAATTAGATTATAAACAAACAAAACAACTTTTTCAAACTCATAATTCAATCTTATTGGAATACTAAAGTGAATAAAACCAACTCAATGTAGGAACGACATTCCCTTTCTTAAACCGCATTATACTATAATACGATTTGTGCGCTTGCGATTGATAAATCTAGTTATGTAAGAACACTTTTGAGTATTGTTTATTTATGGCATATTCTAGACAATAACCATGTTGAGTGTTAGATAGGTCATTTTGGTTTCAACAACATCTACAAGCTTCGACAAAAGCAACATCAAACATTGAAATAGTGAAGAATACAAGTGAAGTGCAAAAGTGAGCGTAGTGAGTAAAAATGTCTCCCGGAGGGCGAAATCGGTATTTTCTAAAGCTGTTACTTCAAGCAAAAAGTCTCGTGGAATCAAGATGGTCATTTTGGCATAGTTGCGGAGAAAAGTGATTTTCATGAAAAAACCTATGCTCAAGCCTATGCCTACAGGAGCAAAAAGTGGCCAGAAAGTGGAATTTTATGCTCAAGCTACACTCAGGTCTATGCCTAAGGCGTAACTGTGGTAGGAAAAAATAATCCATGTTGCAATGTCGATTTTATCCTGTTTTGTATTCTATAATGTGTCTAGGACTCCCACACCTCAAAGTACGTGCAAAATACCTATTATTCATCAGAGAGTAGCGTTTGAATTGATTGATGGTGAAATTACTAAAAAGAGCAAACTTAGGGTTTGAGGGAGATCTCTGTAATAGGCTAGGGTTTTTGAGGGAGATCTCTGTAGTATTCTATCGTTCATATTCTTCTACAGAGATAGAGATAGTGAGAGAAAATATCATTGAGTGATTATTCTAGTTCTCTCTTGTTTTAGAGTTAATTTTATCGTGCTTCTATATCAACGGTCTTATACACCATTCAATGACCTAGATTCTGAAAAATTTACACACCGCCGATTGCAATGTGGTTGTTTTTATCTATCTAAGAAACGGAGTTGTCTGAGTGCGGAGATCGGAGAAGGAGGCTTCGTGGTTCATTGATCCATTGAGAAGCGGAACCGTCAGAGTACGAAATGGAGCAAGAGCTTCGTGGAGTGTGAGTTATTCAAGTTCGTCAGACGTCAAGTGGAGAAAGACAAATCTTGAGGGATTTGTAAGTCTAAAACTTCATAAAGTCTGTGTAATCTTTGATTCATAGTGCATCGATACCCAAACATATCCATGGTTTTTACTTTGAGTATTTCCAAGGTTTTTTACGTAAAAATATGGTATGTCTCTATTGCTTTATTTTCTACACTTAGATTATTCTTTGCATAATTTATCTTGATAGAGAATTGGATTAAAATTGAATTTTCCACAATTATTATTAATTTGTCAATAAATCCACAAAAAGCCTATTCACCCTCCCTTTAGGCTATTGTCATTGATCGTCCAGGTAATTTCAATTGGTATCTGAGCGTGGTTGCCCCATTTTAGGTTAACTATCTAGGGTTAGATCTTGAACATAGACGATGGACGTACCTCGAGAAGGAGGTTCCGTATCTAGGTCCCCTTTGTTTGATGGCTCTAATTACACATATTGGAAAGCAAGAATGAGAGCATTTTTAAAATCGATAGATGAGAGAGCTTGGTTTGCCATAGAGGTAGGATTCTCACTTCCCACTGTGAAAGATGTTGTTACTAATGAATCTAGGGTAAAACCGTCAAGTGAGTGGACTACTGCTGAGACAAACAGTGCTAATTGGAATTCAAAACCTTTGAATGCATTGTATAATGTTGTGACTGCTAGTGAAAGAGAATTGCCACATGTGAAATTGTCAAAGAAGCTTGGGATATTCTTCAAGTAACTCATGAAGGAACTTCAAAAGTTAAGCAATCAAAACCCCAAATTCTAAATTCACAATTTGAATAGCTTAGGATGGAGGATGATGAAGTTTTTGGTGACTTTGATGCTAGATTAATTGAGATAGTAACAAGTTGTCACAATCTAGGAGAGCATATTCCCAAGACTACCATAGTGAATACAATCCTTAGGTCTCTGCTTGAACGTTTTTGGTCTAAGGTTACCGTCATATCTAAAATCATGAGTTTTAAAAAAATTAAGCTTGAAAAGTTGCTAGAAATTTTAAATCTTATGAGATAGAGATGTGTGTTAAATCTTCAAAGAAGTTAAGTGACATAAAATAGAAAAACATAGCTTTTAAAACCACCAGGGAGGATCCTAATGAGTCTGATGAGGAGGGTAAGAGTAGACCAAGACAGATTGGCATGATCATGAAGCAGTTTCATAAATTTTTAAAATCTTCTTGTGGTTAAGAATTGATTAAAGGATAAACAAATTGGACATAAATCACATAAATTTAAAAATAAAAGGTCCAAAATCGGAATGACAAGATTGATTCTAAAAATAAGAAACATCAATGTTTTGAGTGTCAATGGTTTGATCACATTGCTGCAGAGTGCGCCAATAAAAAGAAAATGACAAAAGGTCTAGCTGTTACTTGGAGTGATGGATCAGATGATGGAACAACTAGTGATTTTGCTGAGTCTGACGTGGCTGATGAGTCTGAGAATTTCACCATGTTTGTTCCTCAAAGCAAGGAGGTCGGTGAAATTGCTGCAAGTTGGGCAATGTCTGAAGATGATGATTCCGAGGATAATGAAGATCGTGGGGACTCGTATGAAGATGCATATAACAAACTTTATGAAAAGTCTGTTCATATGAGCAAAGTCTTCTTAAAATATATAGTTGAGTTAAAAAATGTAGATAAGGAGAGATAATCCTTAAGAGAAGAGTTGACCAAGTCTGAACAAGAAAGGACTCAGGTTTTGAAGAAGGTAGATGGTCTCAATGAGGAATTAAACATTCTAAGATTGGAATTAAGTGAGAAATCTACAAGGATTAATGGTTTGGAAAAGGATTTAAAGGATGTTAACTCAACTATTCATAGATGGTCTAGTAGATTTCTTAAGCTTGATCACATGTTGAATATAGAAAAATCTACAGGAAATACAAAGGGGTTGGGGTTCAAAGGAGTGAGTAATTCTAACATTGTTTCCAAAACAACTTTTGTTAAGGCTTCTTAACTAGCTCTAGTTATTCTCAAGGTAAGTCTGATAGGAATCTTAATGTTCAATCTTATGTCAGAAAACCTATTGAGAGTAAACATCCATTTACCTCTAGATTCTATAAGGGTTCGATAAATGATTTTCAAAGGTTTATTCCAGTATGTCATCACTGTGGAGTGAAAGGTCACATTCGATCCGAGTGTTCTAAGTTAAGAAGAGAAACTTTGAAATCAAAGTGGAAGCATAGAACTCAAAATATGCCCAATGTTGAAAATCAAATTCGAGTGTTGAGTGAAGAGGTTGCCTAGGATAGCAAAGAGAGCACCAAAAATTAAACAAGTGTGGGTTAGGAAATATGAACTACATTGTTTGGTTGCTCATACTACATGTATAGTGCGTGACTCTAATTCTGAGAAAAGACTTGAGTATATATCTACAGATTCTCAGTTGACAGACATCTCTACAAAACAATTAGATTTTCAAAAGCATGTGCATCTTAG
Organism: Cornus suecica; assembly: GCA_963922005.1. NCBI lineage: Eukaryota > Viridiplantae > Streptophyta > Magnoliopsida > Cornales > Cornaceae > Cornus > Cornus suecica. Next base: position 19,906,349 of record OY998244.1, read on the forward strand.
AAAATCTAGTGGCATGTTATCATTAGGATAGATGTCTTCATATGTATCATTCTAGGAATATCTTGCATTATCATTTATCCTAGAACTGATACATTATCATGCATTTTTTTCTTATTTATTTATGCATTTTATGTTTTTTCATACATGCATCGTTATGACAAAAATTCCATAAAAATCATAAAATAAAAAAATTCTTAGCATGTTGAGTTTGGCTAAAGGTACAAATGGTTGTCATATTTTACTTTATTCTCATATTTAATTTTCTTATTATGTTTATGAGAATTGAAGTTGTTAGTCTGACTTGAGGTTATGAGTTGTTCACTTGACATGTTTAAGTACTATTTTTAGAAATCATCAACTTCGGGTGTTTGTTTTACTTCGGAGATGATTGTAATACTTGTTGAAAATTTTAGTCTTTTTCATCTAATCTGAAGTGATATGTTGGTTCATGAGTTATGCTAGATTTATCTATGCTTTTGAATACCTTTAGCATGCTTATGAATGTTGTGGTGATGATTGAATGAAGAAAGAATGAGATAATTAAAATATAGAAATGCAAAAAGTAGTTCTTCGATCTGAGTAACCGTGTATCTTGCCTCAGTAAGCATTGAGTGTTCGCGTAAAAAGGGGAGAAGACTAATGAACATAAATCCCATGGAAGAAGCTCGGACCCAGTTGGTAGAGACTAAAAATCTTCGCTGAAAAGTTTGGAGCTTAGAAAGATCAAAAGGGATATGGTGAAAAAGTTGAAAAGGTGAAAAGAATAAATTATGTGACAATGGGGTATTTTTTAAAAAACGAGCAATAAGGTCCAAGTTAACGATTTGACTTCTAGCTTAGTTTTGGATTGAAGTATCATCACGGTTAATGAGAAGATTATCAGAATTAATACATATTGCTTTCATATTAGTTGTTTGCTTGCACCTGAATATTTTTCATATATGCAAATGATATGTAAAGCTTGCCTTGTGACTGATTATTATCTACAAGGTATGTGTGCTGATTTTTTTCACTATCAAATGTATAATAGCTAAGTCAAATATGCGAATTTGATGTGTTAAAGATAAACTCGTTGTCTCTACTGCTTTGCTCACATGTTTCTAAGAACAAAAATATTTTTTATTTTGCATTTTTCATTCATACATTAGTATTAGGGTCATGCATTGAAAAGATATTTGTTACTCCATAATCTGGATATAATTTTATAAACTATTTTATCTTAGAATTTAGTGTTTGGCTTTGATTCTTGTGACTTCCCTCTTTTATCTTGAGGTTTTCCCTTATTTCTCTCATGTGCTTTGATTGTTTTTATTGTTCCTTGTCATTTCAGTGACAAAAAAGGGAAGTAATGGTTTTAAGGGGAGAAGTATTGAGTAAGGGGGAGAAGGAGTATTTTATGATTATTATGCTTACATGGATATTGTGTTTTTATTATGATCATTTTATATTTGTTTTTCCACACTTGTGTTTAATGGTTTATTCAGTGTCGTGGTTATAAAATTGGTAGACCGTCATGAAAGAAATGTGACAGTTTATATCTATGTTTGTCGGTGTGTGTTCATAGGTATAGATGTTATGTTGTTATTTGTGAGGTTATATTATAAAACATGGTTTTGTCTCAGAAATGTCGAGGGGGAGATTGTAAGAACACTTTTGAGTATTGTTTATTTATGGCATGTTCTAGACAATAACCATGTTGAGTGTTAGATAGGTCGTTTTGGTTTCAACGACATCTACAAGCTTCGACAAAAGCAAAATCATGCATTGAAATAGTGAAGAATACAAGTGAAGTGCAAAAGTGAGCGTAGTGAGTAAAAATATCTCCCGGAGGCCGAAAAAGGTATTTTCCAAAGTTGTTACTTCAAGCAAAAAGTCTCGTGAAATCAAGATGGTCATTTTGGCACAATTGCGGAGAAAAGAGGTCTTCATGAAAAAGCCTACGCCTACAAGAGCAAAAAATGGTCAGAAAGTGGAATTTTATGCTCAAGCTACGCTCAGGCCTACACCTAAGGTGTAGCTGCGGCAAGAAAAAATTATCTCTATTGCAATGTCAATTCTGCCCTGTTTTTTATTCTATAATGTGTCTACGGCTCTTACACCTCAAAGTACGTGCAAAACACCTATTATTCATCAGAGAGTAGGGTTTGAATTGATTGATGGTGAAATTACTAAAAATGGCAAACTTAGGGTTTGCTTCATCATTGCCTATAAATACCAAGGTCTACAAGAGAGAAGGTTAGGGTTTTTGAGGGAGATCTCTACAGTATTCTATCGTTCATATTCTTCAACAGAGATAGAGATAATAAGAGAAAATATCATTGAGTGATTAATCTAGTTATCTCTTGTTTTGGAGTTAATTCTATCGTGCTTCTACATCGACGATCTTATGCACGATTGAATGACCTAGATTCTGAAAAATCTACACATCGCCGATTGCAACGTGGTTGTTTTGATCCATTTAAGAAACAGAGTTGTCTAAGTGCGGAGATTGGAGCAGGAGGCTTCGTGGTTCATTGATCCGTTGAGAAGTAGAACCGTCAGAGTACGAAACGGAGCAAGAGCCTCGTGGAGCGCGAGTGATTCAAGTTCATCAGACATCAAGTGGAGAAAGGCAGATCTAGAGGGATTTGTAAGTCTAAAACTTCATAGAGTCTATGTAATCTTTGATTCATAGTGCATCGATACCCAAACGTATCTGTGGTTTTTATTTGGAGTCTTTCCAAGGTTTTTCACGTAAAAATATCGTGTGTCTCTATTGCTTTATTTTCTGCACTTAGATTTTTATTTGTATGATTTATCTTGATAGAGAATTGTATTAAAATTGACTTTTCAGCAATTATTATTAATTTGTCAATAAATTCATAAATATCCTATTCACCCCCCTCGAGGCTATTTTCATTGATCGTCTAAGTAATTTCAAGTTCACTGTAAGGGTCAATTCTTAATCACTATTTTAAAATCGATTTGTTGTCACATCAATTCTCAAATCAAAGCCACACACACACACATTTATATATATATAATGAACATTTTTTCTCCCTAACATGAAAATCATTTCATTTTTTGGCAAAAAAACTTAGTTGACATTGAGGAAAAAAACCTACGAGGAAGGTGGAGATATGGAGGAAGAGAGTGGTGGTGGTGGCAAAGGAGGATGAAGCAGAGGGAGAGGAGAGAAACATCAAAGATGTTCTTATTAGGCGGGTGGTGGTGGTGTTGGTGGTGGAGAAAGCATAGAGAGATAGAAACATTGAAGAAGATGATATAATTAAATATTGTATTTTTTACTACAAAAATGATGAGATTTTATTACAAATTATTGTGTTTCTTACTACAAATAAAATATTTTATTTATCTAAAATGAAACCCATTTTAAGTTTTGGGTAATGAAAACCAATTAGTGTTTCTTACTACAAAAGTGGTGGGATTCCATTATAAAGTATTGTATTTCTTATTACAAATAAAACACTTTCTTTCACTAAAATAAAATCCATTTGAGTTTTTGCTAATCAAACTCAGTTAGTGTTTTTTACTACAAAAGTGATGAGATTCTATTACAAATTATTGTGTTTCTTACTATAAATAAAACATTATCTCTCTAAACTAAAACCTATTTGGGTTTTTGGTTATGAAACCAGTTTGTGTTTCTTATTACAAAATTGATAGATCATATTATTAATTATTGTGTTTCTTAATTACTACAAATATAATCGGATCCCATTACAGATTTAGACGTGTTTTATTTTGTAATATATGTTAGTATATATCACACTCACATATAATTAAATGTCTATTCTTCCTTGCTTTGTATAGCATCATATATATATAAATATATATATATATATATATATATATATATATTGTTTGTTACACCTATTTTACCCTTCTGATATAAATGAGTAACTTTCTTTTTTTTTTATCTTGGTGATGTGGCAGAAGTTGAGGCTCGCAATATGAGAGAGAAGGTGTGTGGGTAGAACATAGTCATGGATGGCTCACTTTATAGTAATCCTTCATTTACTACTTTTTTTTTAAAAGCTAAACATACTCACACACACTGCCTCCACAGAGTCTCGTACTCTTAATCTCCCATATGGGAGTAAGGGCAGATACCGTTTGGCCATTAGGTCTTTGATTTCATTAATTATTGCTTGGGTCCACTTAGTAATGTTAGATTTGTTAGGGATGGTAAAAAACCCCGCCCCGATTTAAGCGAATTTGGGGACCCGAATAAATAAATGAGGGCGAATATGGGGGTGGAAGAAAAACCCCGATTTGTTATTGGGATAGGTATGGGAAAGGGTCACCCCGCCCCACCCCGATTATACTAATATTTTACTAATACAATCTTCAATATTATCATATATTATTAATATATAATCATTATATAAAATAACTCCATCATTGTTTTTATATTCCACCCAATCCCAAATTATAGTCTCTTTATCATTTCACTCTTCTCTCCTTAATTTCATATCAATTATGTTAAAAATTACATGTTTTACTTTGATACTCGTACAATGATAATAAATTAAAACAAAATTAATTAAAAAATTACACATTACCTTCATTTGTATAAAAATAAAATATGGTGAAAAACCATCACGCCCCGCCCCATTTAATAATCGAGTTTGGAGTGGGTATGGGGATAGAAAATTTAAACGGGGACGGGAATGGAGTATGCGATCCCTGCCCCGTCCCAATTGCCACCCCTACTTGTGATATTTGAATCGTAAGTCTCCACCCGCTCCCGTCTTGCCTCGCTCTGAGGTTTTGCCAAACCAATACTATTATGTCAGAAGTAGTGCTACCTCACATCTAACACCTAACGGTTAAGGACTCGTGCATCGAACGGTAAATTAACTCTTTTTTTCATGCACATGAGTTAAATTTCAAATTTTGTATTGAATATTGAATTTTTAACGAGTTAATTTCATTAAACCCCCTATATTATTGAATTTAATCAACTAATCCCCTTATATTCATATTGCTCCATGTACTATTCAATTTCATCAAATTGCCCAATCTCCATCTCATGTCTGTTAATTTCATTAACGACAAGGTAAAAAGACTAAAATATCTTTCAATAATCATCAAATACCACATTGGTCTATCAAGTAACCCCCTATACTTTCTAATTTAATCAATTACCCATTTCCACTGTGAATTGGGTTATTTCTCATAATTTATACTTATTTTTGTCCTTGAAGGATATTACCAGAATATTTTAATTATTTTACGTCCATATTGCGCTTGGTAATAACCCTATATTAATTGATAAAATTATAAATATAGTTAATACTAATTAAAAGTATACATTAATATATAAAAATTAAAACATTAAATTGGAGGTAATTTTATTTAAGCTTATTTTTTAATTAATTAAAGATATAGATATATTCAAAAAGCCTCACACTTTTATAAGTAGTATATATACATATTTATTACTTAAGTATAAAACTAAAATAAATTTGGGTGTCTATTCATATTGCTTTTAAAATAAATTTATCAAAATTTTATACTTTAATATACTTTCATTACATTTTAATAATAGTTCATTGAGTGTAATTGTTACACTTTAATAATAAATAAATTTAATTATTATTATTTTTTTAAGAGAATAGATGCATAGATATATTATAAAGGCTTTGCCCTGTTATAATAGTATAAATAACTGACTTCAAGGGAAATTTAGGTATAAAGTAATTAGAATATCACAGTAATATTCTTTAAGGGCAAAATGTGTATAAATTATGAGAAATGACCCAATTCATGGTAGAAATGAGGTGGTTGATTAAATTAGAAAGTATATGAGTTACTTAGTAGGCCATGGGATGTGCGATGATTTTTTAAAACCTGAAGGGGTTTTATGATAATAGTATTAAAAGGTATTTTGGGCAATTATGTAAAATTATAAAGCATGTGAGGAGGACATGTCCAATAAACTAAGGCCATGTTTGGCAACCAGTCTGATCGTTGATCTGAAAGTCTGTTTGGTAAGTGGTCTGGTCTAATGATCTCGGTTTGAAAAAACAGGAACCAGACCATGTTTGACAAATTGTGTCTGGGTCCAAACATTTTGGAACCAGACCATGTTCGGTAAAGTGGTTTGGTCTGGAATTTTTAACTAGATGTAAAAAATATTGAATACATTTTTTTATGTTGTAATAACCTTAAAAACCTAAAAAAATTCAACTAAACATTTCTTAAAGTAGGATTTTCAATTTGTATATGGAATGTTTGATTAATCTTTTTTTAAAAATTATTATAAAAAATATAAGTCAAAATTTTAATCAAGGCAATTCTAAGGCAATTATTTACCCAATGTCTTTTTCCACAAGTTAGAATTGTTCATATATGTATTGTTGTTAAAAAATTGTTTAAGTGTTGGAATTGAAAAAATTTCAGCAACACCTCCCTTAAAAGAGACAACTCAAAAAAAAAAATTTACCTGTGTCAAGAAATAAATCACAAGACAAATCTAAAAAGTTAACTCGATTTCAAAACCATCCAAACACCAATTATTTACATACAAGACATCAATGTTATATCAAACATTGTTTAAATTAAATAAAATAAATTGAAAATGCTATTACATCAATGTCATTTCCTTTACTTACATACAATACATCCATATGATTTCATACACTGTTTAGATTACATCAAATAAATTAAAGTGCTAGTACATCAATGTCATTTCATTTACACCAACAAGACAACAAGATCCCTCTTTAGTAGCATAAATTGCACTCCTTAGAACTTCTTCAGGTACGGCGTGATGAAGTCGTTGTAACCAAGATTGCATCAGAACACAACCTTGCAGATTCATTCACAAAATCGCTTTCGATTAAAGTATTTGATCGACATTTGGATAGCATAGGAGTTAGATGTGATTCGAATTGGCTATGAGTGCAAGTGGGAGTATTGTTGGGATTTATGCTCTAGCATAGCAAATTTCATAAAATATTTTTTGTATTTTCTGAAATTGATATTTTATACAATGGTGAATAATGTATTAAAAGTTTCCACTTGATTGCATGTATTATTTATATGTATATGATGGGGTTCATATACAAGAGATAAATATCAATCATAAATAGTTCATTGTCGGTAATAAATGATGGACTCTTTGATTAATTAAGCCATGAACCGAATCCCGATAGATTGAGAAATATTATGAGAGTCGTCGTATACAATTGCTCCCTATCAAATGTCATGACACTTAACTCTTAAGCATGAGAGAAGTATAAACTCTAGTGTTAATTGGTAATTACTTTGATTTGCTCGACAGAGCCTCCGGGATCCTTAGACCGGCACTTTGGGTAGTTATTTAATTAATAGCTAGAGGGTTATATTCTCAAGAGTTCATCAATGCTACGTGTATATATATTTCATATTGATTATATTTGATCACAAGTAAAAATCGAAGATCTTCGTATGGTTTGGTACAAACATTTTTATATACTTATAAAGATATTATATTTTCACCAAAATATTTTATGTGATCAAATGAAAATAATCATAAAAGGAAAAATATATACATTAATTGTGTAGTCAGATTGATGGTACTATCCGATAACCAATTGGGCAAAGAGGGGTTAAAGTGCAACATTGACTTAATGATTATTTATTTTCCAATTGGAGTGCAGTTAAACATTTTTGGTGGAGTAAAGGTTAATTAATGAATTAAGTGAATTGGGATCAAACCTTAATGGACCATACCAATTATTAATTCATTGAAGCCAATTTGGTTAATAAGCCCACTGGATTTTCACACATAGCCCAAATTTGATGATGAAACCCAAAGATGGTTGGATAGACATTTCATGTGGAGATAAGAAGAAGAATTATTTCTAATTACAAATAATGTTATGAATAATATTATTAGTGGAAGAATATTAATTATTCCACTAGTGGTGGAATAAGTTAGGTATGATTAAAGTAAAACATTATTATTTTGCTTTTGTAAAATAATATATTTGTATATGTATATATGAATATATATCTATATGTTGTATGCCTATAAATTGACAAGATTGGTGAAAGACCATAGGACAAGATAAATACAACAAGAATGAAATAAAATTCTCTCCACTTAACTAAGTTGTCTTCCTCTCTTTTGGTTCCCACAAACCATAAGCTTTAAGTGTTCATCATATAGGAATATGTGTGATTCCTAAGGCAAGAACATAAATCACTTCCAAGGTGATTTCGGTGGATAATTCAAGGAGGCTAGTGGGATCTTCTATAAGAGTGAACATAATCTTTCGTGGATTGTTGTGAGACTTACCCAAATCTTGTTAGTAAGTAATCCTACACTTTAATTATGTAGACATACATATTGATTTTTCATATAAACTAGTTCCTATATAAGAATCAAGACTTGGGAATTTTTTTTTAAGTTCCGCAAATTATGAGAAAAACTCCATTTCCCAATAATGGTATCAGAGCTAAGTTTGATTCTTATATAGAGAGCATGTTTTCTATGAAAAATATCATTCATGGGCCAAATCATAAATTTATGTATGTTGATTTGTGAATGGATGATGATGTATGATGATTACCATGGGTGAAACTTCTAGGTTGATGGATGAATGTAATAATTTTATTTTTGGATGAATGTAATAAAGTAATATTAGACATTCATTTGATGTAAAATTTGGATCAGACATGTATTTTTTATCAAAGTTATGTAATTCTCCATCCATGATGATTTGAAGCTTCAAAGAGATCGAATGGAGGTGTGAGGAATTTTTTATAATTGGTTAAAGAATTTAACTGGACAAAATTAAATTATTTTAATTTTTTTTATTTTCACTATTCATCACCACGGGTAGTTAGGAATTTACCGACTACCACACCGGTCTGGAAACGGAGCCCGAAGCCAGTGGTAAGAAGTGATGACTACTGCTTTGTTTTCAAAAACAAAAACTGCAGTAAAGTGCTTATGTGAAGACGTGCTTCTACAGGAAGGACTTCTGCTAGAAATGATTTTTTCCAGAAAGGACTTCTGTAGGAATTGCTTCTGCGGTAACTGCTTTTGCATAAAGTAATTTCATATTTATAAAAGGATTTTAAAATGTTTTAAAAATATAATTTTTGGACCCGATGACTCTCTACTTTGTTCCAACCAATATTTATATTTTTAATAAATAAAAGTAAAATGATTTTGATCTAAAATATTTATTAGTGAGCAAAAGTAGTGGTAGAGAAAAGTTTTGTTTTTTCAAAAAGAAAATGAAATGAATAGTGGAATGTTCAATTATTATATCTTTAATTGAATTATAATAATTTCTTACACAAAAGAATGATGGTGAAGGTTCCACAAGCTCAAGGATGATGATGATGGTGCCCCACCAACAAAGACGAAATTAGAAATATTGTGAAAAGCTTCCACCCATGGCTTTATTTATTTCTTGTCTTCTTTATATTATTTATACATGCTATGTATGGGATGAATGGATTTAATTATTTATTATTTATGCATAGGCCCATGAATTAAATAATAACTTGATTTATATAAATTAAATTATGAGAAAGACTTGGAATTGATTACTAATTAATTAGAGGGCATTTATGGGAAATGGAAAATTATTTCAAAATTGTTTTTTGAAAATGCCTCTAATTAGAGAATTAGTGAATCATGAAAATTCCAATGATCTCTAAATTTAATTGAATTAAAATCAAATTTATTTATATGCATTATGAGTTGTATGTATTAAAATAAAAACCCTAGCTCAATATTTTTTAAAAATTGAGTGGGAAAGAGGATTTTTATACATTGCCCAATGACCTTCGTTATCAAAACCATTATGATATGTTCTTTAGAAACAAACCCATCAGATGATCTAAATAAACCAATTTCAAAGAGAATGGTTGTTTCATAGAAAGAAAATATAAATGTGTTCTTTAGAAACAAGTCCATCGGATGATTTAAAGAGTCACAAATATATTTATTTTTGTTTAGACTTGATAATGTTATACACTTAATCTAAAAACAAATAATGTTAGCTCCCATCGGAGTGGTCTACATTGGATGTTTTTGGAAAGGCTAAACATTATCGGAAGTCATATGAAATGACGGGATATGCCCGCCAATAATAATAATGAGATTCCCATCGGAACGAGTTATTGATGTATTGGTTGTCCGATTAAATCATGATACATGGTTTAGGGAGCCATATTTCTTAAAAGAAAATTTCATGATTGAAAATTAAATTCACCAATATTAATTGTATAAAAATATGTTTTTCAGAAAATGACACTCATTCAATCAACTTGCAAGCATACTCAAAGATGAGAAATTAACTGGACCAAACTATATAGACTGGAAAAGAAAGTTGGACATAATACTCACAATCGAAGGGTACAAATATGTGCTTACTACTCCAAGACCCAACCCACCTTTACCTGAAGATCCCATTGAGGTTCATGATATCTTTAAGAATTGGAATAAAGCAGATGATGTAACTAGGTGCTACATTTTGGCATATTTGTCAAATGTACTCCAAAGTTAACATATGCATTATACCACTTCTATTGATATCATGAATAACCTCAAAGAAATGTTTGAGGAAATTGGAAAGAATGCGCACCAAAATGCTATGTATGGCTTGATGACCAATAAGATGGCCCAAGGATCTCCAGTTAGAGATCACATTATAAAAATGATTGATTTTTTAAATGAACTGGAGATCGTTGGGGCAGACTTAGATGGAGTGACTTAAGTTGATATGATAATTGTCTCGTTACTAGACTCGTTCAACTCTTTTAGAGTGAACTATACAATGAACAAACGGGAGTATTCACTCGTCGAACTTTTAAATGAGTTGGTAACATATGAAGGGATTATTAAATCAAAGGGTGGTTCTATCAATTTCACTCAGGGATCTTCATCCTCTTCTAGGTCCAAAAGGTTGGGCAAGAAAAAGAAGAAGGTTGAATGAGGCCCTATGGTTGTGCTTGCACTAACTGAAATATAAAGGGAAAGGAAAAAGGGTAGTGTGTGTGGAAGATGAAGGAAACTATTTCAGTTGTGGTCAACCAAGGCACTGGAAAGTTAAATGTCCTAACAAACCAACTCCAGGCAAAAAACAAATGCAAAGGTATATACGTTATTGAGGCATGTAATGTGGATGAATTTGTAAACACCTGATGTTTAGATTCTGGAGCCACTAACCATGTTTGCAATTCATTGCAGGGATTCCAAGAATCCAGAAAACTCAATAATGGAGAGATATACTTGTATATGGGATGGAATGCCAAAGTTGCAGCTAGAGCAGTAGGAGTAGTCCATATGCAATTCAATAATGGAAGGAGTTTAATTCTAGAAAACTGTCTGTATGCACCAGAAGTGAGGCGTAATCTCATTTATGTTTATTCACTTGTTTGCAAAAACTATGTTTTTTCCTTTGGGAAAAGTGTTTTAATAAAAATAAATGGTAATGTTATTATCTCTGGTGCATTAGTAGATGGTTTATATATTTTAACTCTTAGTTCATATGAAATGCATAACATGGAAATGAATGTTGAATCATCAAGATTGAATGCTAAAAGAAATATTAGAATTGGTCCACACTGACTTATGTGGTCATATGACTATCCAAACAAGATGAGGGTATGAGTATTTTATTACTTTTATCAATGATTATTCACGTTTTGGATATATTTACCTATTGTGACACAAGTCTGAAGCTTTTGAAAAAAATTGAGAGTTTCAAGCTGAGGTGGAGCGAAAATTAAGTAAACTTATCAAACCACTTCGATCTAATCGAGGAGGTGAATACTCCTTGGGATAGTTTAAAGATCATATGGTAAATGAGGGTATAGTGTGCCAATTATCTGCACCCAATTGCCCTCAGCAGAATGGGGTGGCAGAGAGGACAAATGGGACTCTTTTAGACATGGTTAGATCAAATGATGAGTTATTCAATATTACCTCCTTCATTTTGGGGTTTAGGCTTAGAAGCAGCAATGTACATTCTGAATCACGTTCCATCTAAGTCTGTTTCTGGAACACCATTTGAGCTCTGGACTGGGCGCAAACCTAGCCTAAGTCAGATGCACATTTGAGGATGTCCAGCGCATGTGCGTAAGAAACAAACTAGTAAAATGGAATCGAGATCAGAGGTTTGCTTGTTCGTAAGCTACCCAAAAGGTACTAAGGGTGGTTTATTTTATAATTCTAGAGATATGAAAATAATAGTCAGTACACATGCTATTTGGAAGAGGATTATATTATGAACCATAAGCCTAGTAGCCATATTATACTAGAGGAAATGGTTAGCACATCACATGTACCACAGGTGGACACACCCATTGAAATGACTAAAAATGATGAGACTTAGGAAACCCCTGTTGATGTACCTTTATCTAGTACACAAATTCCAGGACCGGTACTTCGTCGTAATGGGAGGACTATTGTTCCACCAGAACGATATATGTTATTAGGTGAGACTTTTGAGGTTGTCCCTGACAAACATGAGTCGAACCTAATAAGCTACACATAAGCGATTACCGATGTGGATGTAGATGTAGATCAATGGCAAAAAGCTATGAAATCAGAGTTGGAATCTTTGTATTCTAACAAAGTCTAGGAACTTGTAGAACTTCCTAGTGGTATAAAACCCATTGGTTGTAAGTGGATATACAAAAGAAAAAGAGGAATAGAAGGGAATGTTGAAACATTCAAAGCTAGGCTAGTAGCCAAATGCTTCACTCAACGTGAATGTATTGACTATGAAGAAACATTCTCACCAGTACCAATGCTTAAGTCTATTCGATCTCTTTTAGCCATAAGTGTTCATTTTGATTATGAGATATAGCAGATAGATGTCAAGACGACACTTTTAAATGGCCATCTAGAAGAGGACATCTATATGAACCAACCAGATGGATTTATAGTCAAAGGCTTAAAGGATCATGTGTGTAAGTTTCAAAGATCCATTTATGGACTCAAGCAAGCTCACGCAGTTGGAACATACGTTTTGATCAGACAGTCAAACTATTTGGCTTCGAACAGAACGTGGATAAACCTTGTGTGTACAAGAAAATACAGGGTAAATTCGTCATATTTTTAGTACTTTATGTCGATGATATCCTACTCATTGGAAATGATATAGAGGCATTATCATCAGTCAAAAGATGGTTATCCAATCAGTTTGACATGAAGGACCTTGGAGAAGCTAGTTATATTCTCGGGATCAAGCTTATGCGAGATCGAGCTAAAAGGAGAATTGGTTTATCTCAAGCTACTTATGTTGATAAGGCATTAACCAGGTTTGGTATGAAGGAGTCCAATAAAGGGTTCTTACCATTTAGACATAGGTTATCTTTCTCTAAAGACTAGTCTCCCAAGACTGATGAAGAGATGTAACAAATGAGACGGGTACCATATGCTTCAGCAGTTAGGAGTCTCATGTACGCCATGTTATGTACCAAGCCAAACATCTGCTTTACAGTAGGCATGGTTAGTATGTTTCAGTCCAATCCTGGACAAGACCATTGGATGGTTGTAAAAAGTATCCTTAAGTATTTGAGGAGAACTAAGGACTATGTGCTCATTTATGGAGGTAATGAGTTAAATCCAGTCGGGTATACTGATTCTGATTTTCAATCAGATATTGATGCCCGAAAGTCCACATCTGGGTATATTTTCATACTAAATGGAGGGAAAATTAGTTCTCACTGATTTAGAGGTGTTAGAGCATGTCAGTCGACCTATTACCCTTTTCTGCAATAATAGTGCAACGATTGCTCAAACTAAGGGCCCAGATTTCATAAGGGATCAAAACATATTCAAAGAAAGTATCATGTCATTCGTGATATGGTACGGCGTGATGAAGTCGTTGTAACCAAGATTGCATCAGAACACAACCTTGCAGATCCATTCACAAAAGCGCTTCCGATTACAGTATTTGATCGACATTTGGATAGCAAGGGAGTTAGATGTGATTCGAATTGGCTATGAGTGCAAGTGGGATTATTGTTGGGATTTATGCTCTAGCATAGCAAATTCCATTAAATATTTCTTGTATTTTCTGAAATTGATATTTTATACAATGGTGAATGATGTGTTAAAAGTGTCCACTTGATTGCATGTATTATTTATATGTATATGATGGGTTTCATATACAAGAGATAAATAACAATCATAAATAGTTCATTATCGGTAATAAATGATGAACTCTTTGATTAATTAAGACATGAACCGAATCCCGATAGGTTGAGAAATATTATGAGAGTTGTCGTATACGATTGATCCCTATCAAATGTCATAACACTTAAATCTTAAGTATGAGAGAAGTATAAACTCTAGTGTTAATTGGTAATTACTTTGAATTGCTCGGCGGAGCCTCTGGGATCCTTAGACTGACACTTTGGGTAGTTATTTAATTAATAGTTAGAGGGTTATATTCTCAAGAGTTCATCAATGCTACGTGTATATATATTTCATATTGATTGTATTTTATCACAAGTAAAAATTGAAGATATTCGTGTGGTTTGATAAAAACATTTTTATATACTTATAAAGATATTATATTTTCACCAAAATGTTTTATGTGATCAAATGAAGATAATCATAAAATAAAAAATATATATATTTATTGTGTAGTCGGATTGATGGCTTTTACTATCCGATAACCAATTAGCAAAGAGGGGTTAAAATGCAACATTGACTTAGTGGTTATTTATTTTCCAATTGGAGTGCAATTAATCTTTTTTAGTGGAGTAAAGGTTAATTAATGAATTAAGTGAATTGGGATCAAGCCTTAATGGACCGGACAAATTATTAATTCATTGAAGCCATTTTGGTTAATAAGCTCAATGGATTCTCACACATAGCCCAAATTTGATGATGAAGCCCAAAGATGGTTGGATAGACATTTCATGTCGAAATAAGAAAAATTATTATTTCTAATTACAAATAATGTTATGAATAATATTATTAGTGGAAGAATACTAATTATTCCACTAGTGGTGGAATAAGTTAGATATGATTAAAGTAAAACATTATTATTTTATTTTTGCAAAATAATATATTTGTATATGTATATATGAATATATATGTATATGTTGTATGCCTATAAATTGGCAAGATTGGTGAATGATCATAGGACAAGAGAAATACAATAAGAATGAAATAAAATTCTCTCCACTTAACTAAGTTGTTTTCCTCTCTTTTGGTTTCCACAAACCATAAGCTTCAAGTGTTCATCATATGAGAATATGTGTGATTCCTAAGGCAAAAACATAAATCACTTCTAAGGTGATTTCGATGGATAATTCAAGGAGGCTAGTCGGATCTTCTATAAGAGTGAACATACTCTTTCGTGGATTGTTGTGAAACTTACTCAAGTCTTATTAGTAAGTAATCATACACTTTAATTATGTAGACATACATATTGATTTTTCATATAAACTAGTTCCTATATAAGAATCAAGACTTAGGAAAAAATTTTAAGTTCCGCAAATTATGAGAAAAACTTCATTTCCCAACACAATCAACATACCAACCTACATACACTCACATACCAATCAACATGAAAAATCAAGAAGGAATATTTTCAGGAAAAGTAAAATTAAAAACAGCAATGAAGAACATGAATGAAAAAATATATACACACACATACGACCTTATTTCTCAAAATTAAAAAAAAGAAATAAGTAATTAAAACTATTCCTTACAAAAAAACATTTCAGGTTAACAGTATAGGATTCAATAAATTATACAAAAAAGATAGATTTCATCGCAATTGAATTCAAATTACAGCATCAATGCAAAAGCATAAGAGGGTCGTGGTCGGCGAAGAGAAAACTCAAACCCATCTATAATAAAAAAATTATATATATATAAACACATATGGTCGGTGAAGAGAAAACTAGAACCCTAGAAGTAAAGGCGAAGAGAAAATGAGCATACCTCAAACCGTTAAACGATTCATGATGGGTTTGTAGATCGAGAAGGGTTTCTGAAGAAATATTTTTGAAATTCACCAACAGGACAAAAATTGACCCTAAAATCGTGAAACCCTAGCCTAAAACAAACGAAATCGCAGAAGATTTGGAGAGAATAAGCTGAAATCACGATCTATAGGGTTTGTGAGAGAGACGCGAGAGGGTATGCATCATGTGGTTCTAAGGTTTGTGAGATATAGTCGAGGACTGGTTCTTAGTGGTCTCAATTGATGAGAGATGTGGATAGGATTGGTTCTTGGTGTTCGTTAGGGTTTGTGAGAGAGAGGCGACTAACACAGAAAACCCCCAAACGTACGAAATCGGAGGAAGAGGTCTGAGAAGAAGCCGATGGGTGAATTGGTGGTCGACTGGTTCTTGTTTTGGATGTGGATAGGGCGACCAAGGCGATGATCATGTCTGGTCTTGTTTTGGATGTGGATTGGATTTTGGTTAATATGAAATGGAACCAAACCATGATGACCCACGTTTTTTGTTGGTCTCAAATTGACTCATTTTGGTCTCACTTGGTTTGGCTTTGGTCTGGTTTATAAATTTGAGACCAATACAAACAAACTTAGTCTGGTCACTTAAAACCAAGATCAGACTACACCAGGTGGAACCATAACCACCTATCAAATAGGGCCTAACGGACTTAATGGAAAGGGGGCTATTTGATGCAAGTACATGAAATTACGATAAGTTAATTGATTAAATTAAATAATATAAGTGTTAACCCTTCAAATTTTGAAGCAAGAAACTTGTGTGTAATTATATCCACAAATCGAGAAAATCAAGTTGGCGGTCTATTCAATTCATGTTGGTCAGAATTGAACTCCTTTTGCTCCAAGAAGTGCGTCACTGTTGCTGTCATCACCCATCCATATTTTTCTTAATATACCACATATAATTAGAGCTGACAATTTCTGACACGAAATGGCACGTTTGACACGATAATATTTATTGTTATATTTATTTGTAATGTTTTTTTGTTATCTAAGTGATCATGGATTGAAATATATTGATAAATTATTATTGAATGGTGTCAAATTCAATTTTATTTCTTATTTTTATTTTTCGTGTTGGATTGTATCCAATTTAAAATATTTAATTTTTATGTTGATTAGTGTCAGATTACATTGACAACTCGTGTGTCGATACGCTGACACGAATTGTCAACTTTACATATGATCATTTCCAATAAATTAATGATTATTATAGTCCCCCACACATGACATTACAAAGTTAGTCCAGTCTTTTTTTTTAGTTCTTTGTCATGCATTCTTGTTCTGGATTTTGTTGGAATAATAAACTATTACTCCTTAGGTTCCATAACTCAGTTTAAGATATAATTTTAAAGGAAAAATTATATAAACTATCCCTTAACTATGACATAATTATACGCGGTATTTCTTACGTTTCAATAATATCATAAACTATCCTTAAAATCACATCCGTTGTAACACTTAGCCCCTTCCGTTAAAACTCAATCCCTTCCGTTAAAAGTCAACGACGGAAAATATGAATTTTGGTCAATAAAGCCTATTTTTGGAGTGAACTTCCAATTTTACCCTTATATATGCATGTTCCAATTTAACCCTAACTTTTTTTACCAAATTGCCCTCACAATTTCCTTTAAAAAAATATTAAAATATTTTTTTTAATATGAATTTTTTTTGCGAAATTTTTTAAACATAAATATTAAAATATTTATGTTCCAAAATATGAATTTTTTTTGCGAAAAAGTTTATATTTATGTTCCAAAATATGATTTTTTTTGCAAAAATTATATATTATGTTCCAAAATATGAATTTTTCGGAAAAACAATTTATATTTTGGAACATAATAAATAGTTTTTTGCAAAAAACTATTTTTCAGAAAAAAAATCATATTTTGGAACATAATATTTATTTTTTGCAAAAAAAATATTTTTCAAAAAAACAATTCATATTTTGGAACATAATATATAATTTTTGCAAAAAAATTATTTTTCGAAAAAAATTCATATTTTGGAACATAATATATACTTTTTTGCAAAACAAATTCATATTTTGGAACATAATATATATTTTTCATAAAAAAAATATTTTTCGTAAAAAAATCATATTTTGGAACATAATATATATTTTTCGCAAAAAAATTATTTTTCGGAAAAAATCATATTTTCCGAAATATATATATATTTTGACCTTTATAATTTTTTTGCGAAAAATATATATTATGTTCCAAAATATGATTTTTTTACGAAAAATATTTTTTTTCTGAAAAATATATATTATGTTCCAAAATATAAATTTGTTTTGCAAAAAATTATATATTATGTTCCAAAATATGAATTGTTTTTCGAAAAATAATTTTTTTACAAAAAATATATATTATATTCCAAAATATGATTTTTTTTTTCTGAAAAATAGTTTTTTGCAAAAAAATATTTATTATGTTCCAAAATATAAAAAACATTTCCGAAAAATTCATATTTTGGAACATAATATATAATTTTTGCAAACAAATTATTTTTCGGAAAAAATTCATATTTTGGAACATAATATATACTTTTTCGCAAAAAAAATTCATATTTTTGAACATAATATGTATTTTGCACAAAAACAATATTTTTATATTTTTTTAAATGAAATTGTGAGGGCAATTTGGTAAAAAAAAGTTAGGGTTAAATTGGAACATGCATATATAAGGGCAAAATTGGAAGTTCACTCCAAAAATAGGCTTTATTGACCAAAATTCATATTTTCCGTCGTTGACTTTTAACGGAAGGGGCTAAGTGTTACAACGGAGGTGGTTTTAAGGATACTTTATGATATTATTGAAACGTAAGGGATACCACGTGCAATTATGTCATAGTTTAGGGATAGTTTGTGTAATTTTCCCAATTTTAAATGATCTATAAGTATTTTTCTAAAATTGAATTCTTATAGTATATATATATATTTAACAATTTAAAAAAATATCACATTATGTAACAAGGGAAAAAAAGTTAAAAAGAAAAAGAAAAAACCTTTATACGTGAAAAATGAAAGTGTAATATTGTCCCAACGAAATGAGGATCGATGCTAGTTGGCTTGTAGAACCAGTTGGTGTTCGGTTGGGTCTCAACCAGATCAGATGAAGGGTTCAAGTTCCAAGTAGTCCCAATCCAAGCCAAAACAGAGTCGGTAATGGCCTAAAATATGCCCACTAGACAACCAAAAGCTAGCGATATGCATGTGATCTGCATTGGGCCACTCCCTTCCTTATCAGACAACCCCCCTCCCTCTCTCTAAACAGTACTCCTACATTTTCTCTTTCTATACAAGGCGAGTGTATATATATATATATATATAAAGGGGGCGGAGCAAGAATAATAGTTAGGGGTCACATGTAAATTTGTATGAGTCTATTCAGGGGCGGAGCCCAGATTTCAAGGGGCCAACTGAACAAAAAAAAATTTATACAAATATATTAAAATTAAAAATATTTAATAATTAATTATATCTATTACAAATAAATAACTAGCAAATGTTTGACATATTTGTTTTTCTAGAAAGAAAAAAAAACAATTGGTCTTATTCAATTATTACCAAAAGAAAAAACTCAAAAGATTAGTATTAAATTTGAACTTGAAGATTTTTTAAATAATAAAAATAATTTATCGTACAATTTAAATTAAAAATTTAAACGCTTTCTGTTCCAATATTGATATTGAAGTAAATTGTAAGAGAAATTTGTTTTCCATCCTAGAAAATGCGCTTTTGAAAATTTTCAGATACCGATTTGTTTAGCTCTTCTACGAGTCTCAATTTTATTAAAAGCAATCAAAATGGTAACATTTAATAACTTAAGCAGATTGCACATCATTATTTATATTCTTTAATTGAAAAATGTTATACATCTTGAAATTAATTTTATGATATAATCATAAATAATGTTAATGAACATATATATGATCCAACGTGTAACCAAAATAACAAAATAAAAAGTATGAGTGTTTTTTGATAAATAAAAATTGAATTAATGTTAAAATGAAAATTCAATAATTAAAGAGGTTAGAATGAAAATAATTTGATGACAAAACCTTACAACTCTTTTATTTATAATATAATATTAGCATTTTTTTAAAAAATAAAATAGGGCTAAATAGAGACTTTTAATTTTTTTTTCTTTATTTTTTAAATTATTCACAAAGTATTTTGGGAGGGCGGGGGCCGGGGGGGAGGCCAATATATAATTTTTATACTTGAATATACATATAGTAATTTAAAAAATGGAAAATCTTGGGGGGCATATATGTGTGTGTATATATATATATATAGTTTATTAAAAGAAATTAAAATTTTTGGAGGGTCATAAGCAATTTTTTTATATAATATATATATTTTTGATACAGTAAAAGGAATTCTCAAAAATTTAGGAGGGATTGTATGTAATTTTTATGCACTTATTCATATATATCTCAAATTATAAGTCTCTTTTGGAGAATTCAACTTTTTAAGGGATGTTTTTTATTGTAGTGTTACTGAATAAAATATCAATTTTATCCATGGTTCCACCATAGTGATGTGATGGTTTATAATATATATATTTTATAACTTTAAGGGTAATTTGCAGTAACACCCCTTCAGGTTTCAATTAATTCCACTTTTGTGTTGACTTTCGAAATATTTGCACTAACACCACCTGACATTTGGTTTCTCTTGCAATGACACCACTGAGTCAATAAAATGACCAAAATACCCTTGAGAGAAATATATGAAAAATGAAATGACCTTTATGCCCCAACCCCAAATATATACAATTTCGAAAAACATAAATATAAATTCGAAAAAAGATATAAAATTCGAAAACAAATATTTAAAATTTGAAAAAATATATATAAAATTAGAAAAAAATATATATAAATTTTGAAAAACATATATAAATTTCAAAAAATATATATAAAATTCAAAAAAATATATATATATATAATTCGAAAATATATATAAATTTTGAAAAATATTTTAATTCGAATATATATATATTTCAAAAAATATATATATAATTCAAAAATATATATAATTTCAAAAATATATAAAAAAATCAAAACAATATAAATAAATTGAAATATATATATAATTCAAATATATATATATATAATTCGAAAATATATATATATAATTCAAATATATATAAAATTTGAAAATATATATATTTCAAAAAATATATATATAAAATTCAAAATATAAATATTTTCAAAAACAAAATTCAAAAAATTATATAATTTTAGAAAAATATATATATATTGGTAAAATGTCATATCTTTTCTAATGAAATGAATCAAACTACTTACCACCAACATCAATTTGTGGCATTCTTCTATATATATTTTTCCAAAATATATATTTTTTTCAAAATTTATATGATGTTTTTGAAATTTATATAATATATCCGAATTTTATAAAAACAATTTGAAATTTATATATATTTTTGAATTTTATATATATATTTTGAATTTTATATATTGTTTTTGAATTATTTTTTTTTAATTTTATATATATTTTTTGAATTTTTACCCAACAACTCGGCTTGTCATAGATGAATTGTCCACGAATTTTTTGAGATTACCCATTTTATATATATATATTCGAAATATATATAAAATTATAAAACAAATTCAAAAACAATATATAAAATTAAAAAAATATATATAATTCAAATATATATATATAAATTTTGAAACAAATATATATAAATTTCGAATTATTTTTATAAAATTCGGATAAATTATATAAATTTCAAAAACATCATATAAATTTTGGAAAAATATATATAAAAGAAGACCACTAATTGATGTTGGTGGTAAGTAGTTTGATTCACTTCATTAGAAAAGATATGTCATTTTAACAATATATATATATATTTTTCTAAAAATATATAATTATTTGAATTTTATATATATTTTTTGAAATATTTATATATTTTCGAATTTATATATATTTCAAATTTTATATACATATTCGAATTTTATATATATATTTTCGAATTATATATATATTTAAAATTTTATATATTTTTTTGAATTTTATTTATATTTTTTGAAATTTATATATATATGTTTTTCGAAATTATATAATTTTTTGAATTTTGTTTTTTAATATATATATATTCGAATTATATATATATTTCAATTTTTTTATAATTCTTTGAATTTTATATATATTTTTTGAAATTTATATATGTTTTTCGAAATTATATAATTTTTTGAATTTTGTTTTTGAATTATATATATATTTTTTGAAATATATATTCGAATTAAAATATTTTTTAAAAATTTATATATATTTTCGAATTATATATATATTTCAAATTTTATATATATTTTTGAATTTTATATATTGTTTTGAAATTTATATATGCTTTTCGAAATTTATATTTTTTTTCTAATTTTATATATATTTTTCAAAATTTAAATATTTGTTTTCGAATTTTATATCTTTTTTTGAATTTATATATATGTTTTTCGAAATTGTATATATTTAGGGTTGGGGCATAAAGGTTATTTCACATTTCATATATTTCTCTCAAGGGTATTCTGGTCAATTTATTGGCTCAGGGGGTTTTAGTGCAAAAATTTCGAAAGTCAACACAAAAGTGGAATTAACCGAAACCTCAGGGGTGTTAGTGCAAATTACCTTAACTTTAATACTTGAATGTTAAATTGGTAAATTGACTAAATAAAGTGCTTTAACTTTTCAAAAGTGGACACTTATTTTGGGCAACGAAAAAAATAAAAATGAACATTTATTTTGGGACGCATGGAGTATTTTTTTAGAATAATTAATATAATTTTTGAAAAATTTGTGAGGAACCATGACCTCGGGAATAGACGATTCCGCTCGTGTTTGTATATATATGTTCAATAGATTGCAATAACATCCTTTGAAATTCTGATATATTACATACGAATTCTTGCACGATTATTATTTTTTACACCGGTTAAAGAAATGGTAAATTATACTTTTATTTCCTAAGGATATGATTTATTATAGTTTTATCTCTTATTCTTTGGATAATTACAGTTTCATCATTTCTAGGTCATTAAAGCCCTATTTCGATGATTGAAAAAGTGAAATGACATATATTCCCCGAAATATTTCTCAATTATGGTATAAAAAATTGGATTTTTTGTCTAATTTATCCGTAATTATCTAATTAGTGTGTCCAAATTAGGGCAAAATGAAGTAATAATAGTGTAATAAATTAGAGCAAAAATGTTCATAACAATAAATATGGAGGTATTTTAGACATTTCACCTTGTATTGATCGGGTTTGATCACGTCGGAATTTCATCTCAATGGGGTATTTGTTATAACTTTCAAACTTGAAAGGGTGAAATTGTAATTATCCAAAAAATATGAGGTAAAACTATAATAAATCATATCTCGATGGGTGAAAGTATAATTTATCCTTTGAAAAAAAGTACATTTGTTCGGTCGAGTATTTTTTTTTTACACTCATTTAATAAATTAATCGAATTTGAATACTTATCAAGTTCGAGAACGTGCCTGCCTTTTAATATTTATGTTTAACTTTTTAAAGAATTAAGTTTATTATTTTTTATTGTGTTACAATGCGTTAAATCACATCCTTACTCCTTTTGTCTTTGTTTAATGAAGTATATTATAAAATAGTTTTTCAATGTAAGAAGGCGATTTGGAAAATAAAAATATATTGCATTGGTATTCAAAATTATTTTGGAACACTTCAATTTGAGAATCGAACAGTTTGAAAACAAAGCTCAGAGCTCAATTCGTTAATACTAGAATTTGATTTGGCCTGGTTCACTTAACAAATGAGATTGAATTCAAAATATATTTTTAATTCTCGTTTAATAAATGGGTTAGCTTCAACATTTTGAGAAATTTTGTTTGAATATGTTAATTTGCAAGCCCGGATTGGAATCAAATTGTTAAATTATATTCTCTGTCCCCATTTATAAAGTCTTTTTGGGGAATCAATTTTTTAAAGATATTGTATTGGTAATGAATAAAATAACAATTTTATATTTGGTCCCATTATAATGATGTAATGATTTATTTTGTAGATAATTTATAATTTCAATACATGAAGGGTACATTAATAAAGTGGTATGAAAAAGTGTTTTGACTTTTCAAATGGAACACTTATTTTGGGACCGAGAAAAGATTAAAGTGAATATTTATTTTGGGACGGAGGGAGTAGTTTTGTTTTTCAAAGGGTTAAGTACAGAAAACACCCATGTAGTATAAATACGGTGCGTTTAATACCATGTACTTTGAAAATGTGTGTATTGACACCAGTACTTTTGGAAAACGTGCGAACACCCCGTGCAAGTTTCTAAAACGTGCGAATACCCTCCTGCAAGTTTCGAAAACGTGTAAATACCTCCTTCTTTGACTTTTATACTCTCTTAAATACTCATTTTACCCTTTTTCTTCAATATATATATATATATAAATTTTGAAAAATAAATTTCAAAGCCAATATATAAAATTCGAAACCAATATATATATATAAAATAAAATTTTCTAAATTTATATATATAAAATTCAAAATATATATATAATTCGTAAAAAATTATATAAATTTCAAAAAATATATATAAATTACGAAAAATATATATAAAATAAAAAAAAAACAAATAAAATTCGAAACAAATATATAAAATTCGAAAACAACATATAAAATTCAAATAGTTGTGCAAATAAAAGTATAAAAAAACACATCTGACCAAAGTATAATATACCAAAACAAAATTTAAAGTCAAAGAAAGTAGAAAATAGAATTATATTTTTCCCGAATTTTATATATTTGTTTCCGAAATTTATATATGTTTTTGAATTCTATATTTTATTTTCGAAATTTAATATATTTTTTCCGAATGTAATATTTTTCCTGAATTTTATATATGTTTTATAAAATTTATATATGTTTTCGAAATTTATATATATTTTTTGAATTTATATATGTTTTTTCCAATTTTATATAATTTTTTGACATTTATATTTTTCTTTTCAAAATTTATATTTTTCGAATTTTATATTTTTTTGAAATTTAATACATATA
Source organism: Cornus suecica (assembly GCA_963922005.1). Lineage (NCBI taxonomy): Eukaryota > Viridiplantae > Streptophyta > Magnoliopsida > Cornales > Cornaceae > Cornus > Cornus suecica. Next base: position 19,931,379 of record OY998244.1, read on the forward strand.
TTTTTGAATTATATATATATTGTTTCAAATTTAATATATTTATTTCATATTTTAGATATATATTTTTATATATATTTTTTGAAAATTATATATGTTTTCGAATTTTATATATATTTTTGAATTTTATATATGTTTTTGAATTTTATATATTTGTTTCGAATTATATATATATTCAAATTTTATATTTTTGTTTCAAATTTTATATATTTTTTCGAATTATATATATATTTTGAATTTTATATATTTGTTTCGAATTATATATATATATATTTTCAAAATGTATATATTTGTTTCAATATTTATATATATATATTTCGAATTTTATTTTTTTTTTTCAAAATTTATTTATATTTTTTGAATTTTATATGTTTTTTTAGAAATTTATATATTTTTCAAAAAATATATATTTTTTTATTTTTTTGAAATTTATATACTAAGGGCATATATATATCATTTTACACGAAATGAGATCAAATCACACATAAAGAGAAGATTTGGGGTGAAATCAAACTAAAGAGTGTTATACATACTATATGCATAGTATATGAGTGATAAAGGCTCGTGACCGTTTTTTAAATTATAATATTGTAAAAATAATATAAAAATTATATATTTATTTAGAGGATCCACGAGTAATTTGTTGAATGAAGCGATGGCCGGTGTAATTTAACGAATATATATATATATATATATATTGTATATCACTTTATATCAACATCAATGTGGTATTATTAAAGGTATGGTCACGTGCACAACTGACAATCCATTCGTGTGAGGAAGAGCAATCACATCGGAAAGTGAACAAAAATTTGTACAGCTGTCAGACCCCAGTGCACACGTGTGTCTGTGACCCCAGACCTCGTGTTTTGTGGCTGACCACCCGCTGTTCCAATGACGTCACTTTATTTCCACGTGATGTAATTGTAAATACACCCCACTCCCGTTTCATCCATATTCATTTCCGTACTAAAATTATACATATATAATTCAGTACACAAATTATATTTCATTCGTGCCAATTTAAGTGTTCACATTCATTATTTAATTTATTTTAAAATAAATAAAATTAATATCATTTTATTTGCTCAATTTATCAATTTATTCTCAAATCATTCAAATTATAAAATATCTAAACTATAAACATCACATCACTTAATGGGATCAAGAGTAAAATTGATTTTTCATTTACTATTACATCAATAAAAATCATCATCCTAAAAAATTAGATTCCCCAAAATAAATTTATAATTCCGGACATAGGCGTATTCAATTTGATAGCCTCCAGATATTCTATTCAATCAACAACTTTTTTTTTATTATTTATATATATTTACAAAGTTTTATTAAATTTTTATATGATTTAACTCTGAATGAATATCATAATCATTTAGTCATACGTTACTTCTATTATTCCAAATTACATTCAAATGGTATTATTAAAATTAAATAAATAAGGGACATATATTCCTTCCATTTAGCATCTTTTTGAAATTAGTTCAATAATAAAGGAATTTTTTTTTATTAATTCAGTTGAGTACCAATTACATTTGATATATATTTGGCACATTACAACTCGTAACACTCTTCTCTTAAGTTGCAGAAATAATGATTAATAAATTACTTACATAATTCATTATATTTCACTATATTATTTTGAGTGAGATGTGAAATGAAGAGAATTATTTTCCATGAATAAAAGAGAAGTCAACAGAGTTAATTTTGAGTTATTCAATTTTATGTTTTAAATATTTGAATTACAATTTTTCATTTAATTTTTTTTACTTAACTGTGTAACAAGGGATCATGATATCTTTTTCAATTTCAACTAACTATATACATTGTTAAAAAAAATGGCGTATTATCAAAATTAATAAAATGCGTAGTATCACATTTTTATTCATAAAGGAAGAAAAATATAGGCGAAAAATTATTGTATATTTTTATGAATGGATATTGTGATAATGACATGGTTTGCAGTATTATTTGGTACATATAGTTTGGTTTTTATAAAACATTGATACTAGGCGTAATACTGATCACTCACTTTTAAGACCGATATCGTGTGAATACCAATTTATCACATCGGTACCACAGTTATTAAAGGACTATATATTAGGAAACATTCTAGAATATTTAACTACAAATGATAGTATATTTAAAATTTTAAAACTTAAATTACTTAATATAATGTTAGACATTTATTTTAAGTTCGTGAGGATAACCTAGCATCTCCCTCTCTCTCCTTCTTGGGTGTATCCAAGGTTGTTAGAATCGGGAGTTTAGGTGGAATCATTTTAGGATCCGTAGAATCGGAATCGTAAGATTCTACCTAACTGTATTATTTTTTTAAAAAAATATTAAATATTTAATATTTAATTTAAAATTCTAAACCAAATTAGAATTTTCAAAATTTTTCTAATACATTGTGCCTTTAAATATTTTTTTATAAATTTAGGCTATATATTTGGATATTAGACTAAGGTCCTGTTTGGATTGACTTTTTAAACGTTGTTTTTGGCTTCCTGGGGGTAAAAGCTATTTTGAACGGTGTTTGACAAATTTTTTAGTAGAGCTTTTGGGCCTTGGAAGAGCGTTTTAGAGAAGTTGGGGGTACCGGCTTCTCAAAACAGCTTTTGCTTCTCTTTTTCTTCTGCGGGAAACCAAAAACAGAAATTATGTCAAACAAGGTCTAAATCATTAAGTTTTTGGGCATTTCATATGGAGAGCTTAACTGTCTAACCATTATTTTAATATAATAGAATCGTGATAAAATCATAAAATCACACAAAATTGTATATAATCATAAAATTTTACTAATAAGAATCGGAATTCTGACCACTATGTATACCTTAATCTACCATATAAATTTTGTGACTAAATGAAGCAATTGGATTCGTGTCTTATATTTTGAGCTAATAAATTATTTGTATTTCTTGCAACTTGTATTTTGTTCTCATCTTCACTTGAAATAAAGCATTTATGGCCTTTCCTTTTTGTGTTTTCAACCTCAACCTCATCTTTTCATGCATGGAGAGGGACCTTCATTGGATAACATTTTTGATCAATCATTTTCTCATACATTTTAATTAGTATCTTATGATTTAAGTTTTCTTTATGCCTTACCATAATCAATTGATTTATCAATGTTTTCAAATCTTTGAAATTGAATCAACGGATGTGACAAAGAGGAAATTACTCATCAATTTCGTAAATCTATCAACTGATTTGAATCCGTTACTTGAAGAAGATTTATTCAGAAATATCGATAAATTTATCATTTTAAATTATTAATAGCATGTAAATTTTCAAAACAGAGGTAGTGGGTGTGTAATTTGACAAATTTTGAGGGGAGAAAACTATAATTATTTATATTTTCAGAACAACTATTCTCTCCAATCCTATCAATTATTTGTCCATATATATTAGGAAAAAAAAATTAAAATCCTATTAATTCTCAGCTTTGGAATCAGGGTAAAAGTTAACATAAACAGATTACAAAAACAATAGTAGGAAACAATCTTTGAAAAATTGGCATGTCCCAACCTGCCAAAAATCAAGACAATTCGACAAAGATGGATACCTAACTAAGGATTTTGACAAATTTACTCTTATAAATGAAGTAATACGAACTATATCTTATTAAAAGAAATAATAAAATAGGTCGTAATTAAGTTCAATTGAAAATTCTAATATGATTTAGATTTTTAAATTAAATATTTAATAGTTAATATATATATTTTTTAAAAATAATACATTTAGGTAGAATCTACTTACGATTCTGATTTTACAGATCCCAAAACGATTATACTTAAATTCCCAATTCTGACAACCTTGCAACATAGGTGCTTATGTGACTTTCAAACGATCTGTCTCTAAGTAAAGAGTCTTTTATGGCGAGCCCTATACCCTACAAAATATCTCTAGTAGCAGAGTGCGAGCAAGACCGTCCTGAAGCCGTGAAAGTCCTGTGTGAGGTCAAATGTGAGACTCTTTATATATAGGCTTCACGTGCTTAATAGCTATTAGTGCGGAAAATTTTCATTAAAAAAGATACATTACATGTATTAATATTAAAAATTTTGAAAACAAACTCCATCTTAGTATTATTGTTGCAAAACAATTGTTGATGTTGTCAATGACAGACCTAAGGATTGAGTTGATTGGGGGTGAAATTGCTCTATTCAAACTTTAGGGGTAAGTAAAGTAAAAGAAAAAACTTTGGTGGGGACTTTGAGAATTTTTGACAAAAGATTCAGTGGGCTGATTCGTAAATTATCTGAAATTTAGAAATAATTAAGCTAAAAAAATTTAGAGTGGGGGCAAAATTGCTCTATTCAAACTTCAGGGGTAGGTAAAGTAAAAGAAAAAACATCGGTGGGCACTTTGAGATTTTTTGACAAAAGACCCAGTGGGGCCGATTCGTAAATTATCTGAAATTTAGAAATAATTAAGCTAAAAAAAATTAGAGTTGGGCAGAAATTGCTCTATTCAAACTTCAGGGGTAGGTAAAGTAAAAGAAAAAACTTTGGTCGGGACTTTGAGAATTTATTATTATTATTATTTAGGTAAATATCTTGTGTGGTTTATTTGGGTCTCAAATATGAAATAACCATTGAAAGGACTTTTCTATTTTGTATCTTTAGTTTTCTATTCAATCAGGAAAAGATAAATAAATATCTATCTATCTATATATATGTATATTATTGTCAATCTAATTTTATTGCTTACACGGCAAGTATTCTTCTTTTGTAGATGAGAGTGTAATAAATGAAAAAGAAAATCTACAGAAAGTATAGGCTCAAATATGTCAAGTTGGATGATTGGAATGAATATTTTGGTCCCCAAAGTTCAGAAAAATAAGTGGGTAAAAGAATCCATTTGATTATGTGGTCCTCTATTGATTTATAATTGGCACAGTGATATAATTTTGTATTTGAAATTATGGCCATACCACTCTTGTGGTCCAATGCAAGGACTCTCTTATTATCCCATGTTGGTAAATTCTGTTGCTTGTTTCTACAACATGATAATCAACCAAGACAAAGGAAAAAGTACACATTCGTGTTATAAGTTTATTAGTAATATATCAGTGATCCAAGTAGAGGCAACTATTTTTCAACCCAAAGTTAAAACTGACAGATGAATCTAACATTAACTCGTTTATACATTTAATTACGTTTTCATCTAAATTCAATATAAAACAAAACCCTCTACATTTCTTAAGTCTCTTCCAGATCCTCTCGGTGATGAGACTTTAAGCTTCTCCAGACAAAGACATTCACATTACCCAATACTTCTCTTGATTCCATTAGCACTCTTCTTCCGCAAGACAATTTATTTCATGTGTGATGATATAGCTACTTAAAATATATGGCCAAGGCAATAGGCCGTTTGGATGAAGTATTGTGGAACCTAAACATATCTATGGTTATTTATCCAACAGTTGATATTCATTCACGGATCCAGTTAAGGACCAGTGGGGACAGTAGCCCCCACTGAATTATATATATATATATATTATCCTGAAATTTAGAATATTTAACATTTAACATCTACTAACCTCCCTACCTAGATCCCTCCCTTTTCACCGTCCTAATTCTGCCCAATCATTCAGTGCAATAATCATTTTCCTTGATTCAATTGCGCAAACTAAGCTCACTACCATAATTTAGGAGATTAGACTTATGGGAAGCTTAAACCCTTTCAAAAAAGCTTATTAATGAATTCTATAAGTTAGTATAAGTTAGTGTAGAGAAGTTATTGGTGGGATGAGATACTGCAACAATATATATATGGACAATGCAACATAGATGCTAAAAAATATTATCATTAAACTTCGAAGCTATTGTAAAGTTGATTTCTGTCTAAATACCACAAATCATGGACCCTAATCTGGTTCAAAACAACTAACCTACCTATGATCCTACTCATGTTATCCTCCATTAAATCCATTTAACAATTGCATTAAAAAAGAGCACAAAGATATGGTTTTCTAGAAAAAGGACACATTAATTAACACCAATAATAAGATCTAGCTAAGAATGTTTGATATGAACACATGGTGTGATTCTCTAATGAAAAAGCTCTTTTATATACAATAAAAAAAGGTATGGGAAAAAATACTTCTAAGGATGTATTATTCTAAGGTTTGTCTAGTGGGTGGAGAACTAAATGTCCCTTATTGGGGACCATGTGAACGAACATGATATTATCACCTCCTAACTATGGTAGTATCAGTCTGATACGTTTTGCAACGTTGGATTTATAATATTTTAAGAAATGTTAATACCATTATAGAACGTTCATACATATTTTTAATACTATATTATTTGAGTCCGTTATACTATTACCCGTGATAATAATCTAAACTTTTTTTTATATATATTTTTTATCCTAAGATTTTGAATATTTCATATTTAACCTTTATTGAATTTTTTTTTAACTTAGATACCACATAATTTAAATTTCTTTACAACTAAGCTCCCATTGAAAATTATTTTAAATTCCAATAAAATAAATATATGTCATTTATATCCAAAAACTCAAAATACTTGTTTTTTAGCCCCAGATCCCAAAATCCGTGTATGTTGATACTGCAAAGGACAAAGCATGGTTGACACCTCACCAATTGTTAATTAGTCTTCCCAAAATTATTTAGAAGGTTATGGGGACTCAAAAAGTTGCTTGGGATTTTAAATTAACTTAGTTTTATGTGGTAATCATGATATGTTTAATAATGAGTTGATGACAATAAAGAGGAAGGTTCTTAGCGATTATTTGGGCATCTTTGTGGAAAAAATTGCCACCAATGAGTAGACATTATGCACTCACAAGTGATTTTGAAAAGTAATACCATTGTCGAAAAATGACAAGTGGATCTGAGTAGCTATAAAATTCAATTGAATTTTATTTGATTTAATCATGATACATGAATAGATTGTGGTCAATTTATTGTTTGTTTAAGTAGAATAACATCACATAAAAAATTCGTCTACATTGATACATCATGAGCCCTAAATTCAAGTATTCATAAGTCGGGTTAATTAGGGCTCAAGTTAATTAAAAAACATTATTAAAAAAAACGTATAACCCACTTTTAAATGATTATAGCCTCAATGCACAGTCAGTTATCACAAATTAATACAGAGATTATTTTTCTTTAACCACTTTTTTCAGCCTTGAAGAATAATTATGTGAAACTGAGTTGATGCACGAAGCTGATTTGATTAATTCACTTTTAGTTATATTAACTGATGAAGGAATTGATCACATTTTCATGGACCTATGCTACATATGCATGTTTATATATCTATATTTAATTACGATGGACCTATGCTACATATGCATGTTTATATCTATATTTATTCAATAAAATGTATTTGATAACGCAATTTGTATATCACTTAGTGATAATAAATGTGTAATAGTGAAAATATTTAGCCTAGAAGAATGGGCCAAGACACCAACCGATGGACTAAGCTCATGGATGATTCTAGAATTAATTGTACAACAAGAAATAAAGCCCTGAAATCCGGGGATGGAGATAAAAGTGCAAAGAGATAAAAACAAATCCCAGTAAATGGGGATGAAGATAGATATCTCATATAGGCCTTGGTGTATAAGTACATGGTTGATTAATAATAAGATGCATTCAATTGTTGTATATTTTTTTCTACATTTATATAATTGGCACCGTCTGCGGGAACTCTTCTTAAAGTTCTTCCATCTTCAAAGCTTCCCACTCTTTGTCAAGTTTAGGCTCAAAGTATCTATGGCGATTACCCGATCACATCAGTCCAATTTACCCCCCGGGGGAGGTGAAACTTCCTAAACCGATGACCAGATCCAACGAGCCTTGTAGGAGAGGAACGCTGAGCTAGAGAGGCAGACTGTCGAATTGACAGCGAGACTAGCTCTGCTACCTCCCACAACACCACTCCCGATCCTTCATACGGGCCAACAAAATTCTCAAGGAGGACAACATACCGATCCGTTAAACTATCAAAACCGGTCAGCAGGACACCAGACGGAGAAAAACGGCCATCCTACACTGTCCAACCGTACTTTGGAGGATCAGGAAGAATCATTCCTGCAGGTGATCGGGGTCCACAATCCAGACGAGACGCTCACCATGAAAAAGTTAGAAGAGATAATGGTCAGGTTCCAAAGGGAGGTGCTTAAAGATCTGAAGGTGTAGACCCCTAATGATCTAGCCACTGAAGCATCCTTAGACGCGGTGCAGTCGCCATTCACACTGGCGATAACTAGCGTGCCCTATCCGAAGAGGTTCAGGCTACCGAAGTTCATTCTATTTGACGGCACGAAAGACCCGACATAACACATCTACCATGTCCACACGAAGATGAACATTTACAACGAAAATGAAGCCTTACTCTACAAAGTCTTCCCAACCAGCCTAACTGAAGCAGCCATGTTTTGGTTCAGAAAACAACCACCCCGATCCATAGTTAGTTGGCTTAAACTCTGCGAGTTATTCATCGCCCAGTATTTTAGCAACAAGAGACAGAAGAAGACAATCTCTAGCATGTTCACTATGATCCAGGAGAAAAGTGAATCCCTGAAAAGCTTTGTTTTGTTGTTTAATGTCGAGATATCCTTGATCCACAATTACAATCAGCACTTGTCCATCGAGGCTTTCCGTATGGCACTCATCCCCGAAACCAAATTTCATCAGTCCCTAGTTAAAAGGCCACTGGCAGACATCAGAGAACTCAATTCCAGGGCACGGGGACACCTCCGAACAGAAGAAGAGCAAGCCATACGCCTAAAGAGGGCAACTTTCATGATTATCGAGGCAAAAACATCCGAGCCAAAGCCTAAAGACAAGGCATCCGACATAAAATGTCCAAATACGGCTTCCGCACTATCTCAGATCCCAGAAAAATGCCAGTGGTTTGAGGACAAGATTACCCATTTAAAGGTTAGTCTGGGAAAATTGTATTAGGAAAACAATGTCAAGGGAATCTTCTGAACCCCATCGCCCATCTGACAGCCGATGGACCAGAGGGATATGTCTAAACACTACGCCTTCCACAATGAGTGCAAAAGTCTCAGGAGACAAGTAGAGGCAATGATTGCAAAAGGTGAGTTAGCCAAGTACGTGGCCAAGGAGGAGGGTCAATCAGACCATCCCTCGCTCACCCTGACCAAGGGATCGGCTGGCTAACCCATAAGGGTTATTCACATGGTTCACGGATGACCTAGCAAGTCAAAAATAGAGGAAGCCCGTAGATCCCAGATGCGTCAAGCCCAGAAGCTACGACGGGTTGGGGAGATCAGCGAGATTCGAGCCCAAAGGAAGATGCCCAATTACCTTTTCCTTGGTAGACCTGCGAAAGGTACAATCACCACACAACGACCCTCTGGTGATTTCCCTCATGATTTTCAATTTCATAATCAAGAGGGTAATGATTGATCCGGGGAGCAGCGTCAACATCATCACTAAATGGGCCTTCAACAAATTGGAGATCGACCCATACGAGATAGTACCCTCAGGAAGTCCGATAGCCGGGTTTGATGGCAGGAGAGTAGAATCAGTGGGAGAGGTCTAGTTACTAGTCTCAGCGGCAAGACATAAACTCAGAAAGACTTTTGTAGTGGTAGACGTCAAGCCCTCATACAACCTGTTAATGGGTCGAGGTTGGATCCACCGGATGCATGGAGTTCCTTCCATCATCCATCAAGTCATGAGGTGTGTGGACCCCAATAGTGTAAACGTGATTGACATCCAGGGAGATCAGGTGGCGGCCAAGGAATACTATACAGTTACTTTAAAAGGGCTAAAGAAATTAGCGGAGCTCGAATGGGCCTCAACATTCAATTCAACTCCCGGTGATCAACAACAATTACAGGAAGGGGGAACGAGATCCCCCATAGCAGCAGAACCTCTGGTGGAGGCATCGGTCATTCCCGATCAGCCTGAGAAAACAACCTACATTGGATCAGGCCTGGCAGATCAAGAAAGGGATGAGCTGGAAGCCCTCTTGCGTGCCAATGTTGATGTCTTCGCATGGAACCACCTGGCCATGCCCGGTACTGATCCTTCAGTAGCCTCATACTCCCTCCATGTGGATCCCAGCATAAAACCCGTCAGACAAAAACAACGACGAATGGAAGTCCACTGAAATCAGATCATAGCAGAAGAGGTTGGTCATCTTCTCCAAGCCGGATTCATCAGGGAGGTACAATATCCTTCCTGGTTAGTTAATGTGGTGGTAGTCCAGAAGAAGAACGGGAAATGGAAAGTGTGTGTGGACTTTACTGACTTGAATAAAGCATGTTTGAAGGACTGTTTCCTACTGCAAAAGATTGATCATATGGTAGATGTCATTGTAGGGTTCGAGCGCCCGAGCTTCCTTGATGCACACTCCGGCTATAACTATATACGCATGGATCTTTCTAATGAGGAGAATACGTCATTTATCACCAAATCAGGTACCTATTGTTATACAATTGTGCATTTCGGACTAAAGAATGCAGGTGCAACCTTTCCAAGCATAAACAGTTAAATGATAATATTTAATAAAGTAATCAAATATAATAATTGAAGAATGCAACAATTATATATATTTAAATAAATATTTTATTTTTTATAAGATATATATATATATGTATGCAAATTTGTATATATATATATTTTTTTCTTTTAGGAAAGATTATATTTTTATTTTTTTATGATACTCTTGTAATGTGATTGAAGTATATTTTTTCTCTCTATATTTGTTTTTGTACGAACAGAAGCTATTCCGATCGATCACAAAACAACCTGAAAGATCGAAATGATTCCCGATCGATCAGAGAAGTTTACGAATGATCGGTCAACCTGAACGATCGATCACCATTTTTTACTCAAATATGGCATATGTATAGAGTGGGAAACAAATATAGTTGTTTTGGGGTGTTTTGGGAAGTTTTGGAAAAATTTGAACCCAAAAATAGCCGTTGGAAGTCATTCTAGGCCAAGTAGGTCGACTGAAAAATGTAAAAAAAATGGATCAAAAGTCTCTTGGGGGTTCAGTCGACTGACACAATAGAGTCGGTCGACTGACAAATAAGAGTCGAGACTTTCTGGATGGTTCGGTCAACTGACAATTGAATGTCAGTCATTGACAAATTATTTGCATAACTCTATTTCCATTTGAGTCAACTGAAATTTCCCATCAGTCGCTTGATAGTTCATTTCAGTTAAGTTCTATCTAGTTCCACTCTTTTAGTCATAACTCGAGTTTCGTAAGTCTGATTGAGGAGTTCTTTAGCTTTTTGGAAATTTGGCTTCAAGATCTTGATTTTAGGATTTTGAATCGCTCCATTTAACCCATTTTTTAGTGATTTATGATTATTTGAATATGATGGTTCATTTCAATCTCTTAAACCACATAACGGTTTTTCGGGAAATCTTTTGGGATATTTCCGAAATGACTTAGAAACATTCCTAGGATGTCTTAAAGACTTATTAAGGTCGTTGACATTCCTAAAAATAATATTGATATCATAAAATAATATTTCAATTTAAAAAAATTCTCAATATTTGACAAAAGTTTTTCATGATTGAAACAACTTTGTTCAAAGCTTTAATATATGTATGTAATACATTTCAAATGATATGAAATTAGTTTAGGTTTTAGGACAATATCTTTGTTGAGTTCTTCCATAGCTTATGAAAGCTTGAACTAACTCAACTTTAGCAAATACTATATATATTAATGTATCATCTATGGTGTTCATAGTCTAATACTAATGGTTCAAGGACTCATGAATGCTGTAAATGATATGCATTGTCCTATATGCTAATTTTTCAAGAGTTGAGCTTTTAAATAAGTTATTTCAAAAATAACTTTACATTTAATCTAGCACTCACCCAAGACTATTTTACCCAATTCTTTGATCTTCAATTTCTTTAAGCTTTGGGTTGATATCTTCATCCTTTTCTCCAATGTCTTTTGAGCTATAAGCATCTTTGCTTGATTTTTACATGAATTCACAAGCTCTCTTGAGTTGTTCTTGATTATTCAACCTACTAAAACATAACTCAAGTAGACATTAGATCATCACATTCAATTATTTGTTATTATCAAAATGTCTCATTTACCCATGGTGAAAAACCTTGGGTCAACAATCTCCCCCTTGTTTATGATGACAAACATTGATGTGTGTCAATAAACAATTGAGGGCATTTTATAAATGCTCCCCCTATCAAGATGCAATCAATGAATATTACAATAAAGAATATGCATTAACTTTGGAATTTCTTCTCCTATCACCATGCTTTAAATGATGTTTACACTTAAACATGTAGCATGTGATCATTTCAAGGAACAAAACTCCCCCTATTAATGTGCATTTATATACACATCAACTAATCTTTCTCTCCCTTTGATATCATAAAAAAGAATATATACAATAAGTACAATAAAAATGACCATCACTTCAAGTTGCATATATGAATTGTGATCATAAAATATATTATTTGAAGTATCACAATCTCATATTGTCAATAAATATCATGAATATGCTTAAGATAATACCAAATAGCAAAAATAGCTTTTCATTCATGATGACATCAAAGATATGCTAAGCAAAATCAAAAAATGAGAAAATCATGTGCTTGCATTGCATAGCCAATAGGATACATGATAAAAATAGATTTTCATATATTAAGTACATGTATTAAGTGAATGACTCAAATGAGAGTGATTTAATGTTCAAGTGTGTGTGTTTGAATGAAGACCCAAATCATAAGTAATCATACTATATGCAAAAGAAAAACACACAATCACAAGATCATTTAATGTCAAAATCATAGAGTCATGTATGAAAATCAAATGCTATTCTTTATCAAATCATTAACATAGCTTAACACCCTTTTTAATATCATGAATATGCTAAATATGATAACAAATAACAAGGATAGTCATATATTCATGATAAGATCAAGGATTTGCTAGGCAAATGCAATAATGAATCAAAGATGAGAAAAACATTTGATTGCATTTCATAGCCAACATAATACATGAACAACACAAACTTCATATAATAAGTGAATATATCAAGTAATTGACTCAATGGAAAGTGATTTAAATGCTCAAGTACGTGTAATTGAGTAAAAGCCCAAATCATAAGTATTCAACATACTATATGCAAACGAGAAACACACAACCACAAGATCATTTAAAATCACATAGTCATGTAATTGTATACTAATCATGTATTCACTTACTACTCTCTTACAAAACATCAACATAGTCCGACACCCTTTCCTTTTAATACCATAAAAGTTAAGGTTAATGTGATATAAGATGTTTAAAAACATGAATAATCAAAGGTATAATCATATAGAGACATGATATAATCATTCAAGGACAAAATTTATATCAAGACTATAAGACATTTGGATATTAAAGGAATAAATCACAAACATAAGTAAACTTGTACATACCTCATATGAAAGTCATTCTCATAATGTCCTTCTAGCTTTATTGATAATGAAATGATTACAACAAGGAAGGATCAATCCTTGTATGTAACAATCATCTTAAAGAATATATAAATTATGTGTAGAGTTGATACCACAAGGATTAGAGCAATGAAAAATCATTTAATATGAGACGAACAAATTTGACATATGAGCATTTAAGAATAAGTCAATACTATCTCCATCTCAACCATTTGAAATTCAATAAACACATATGTAACATCTAATCATAGAATATAATGTGACTAAAGTAAAAATCATGATAATGGCTAAGAAATGAGTACCCTAAAATATGCAAGTTTAAAATACACAAAACATATGCTAACACATTAACATTTAAAGACCTTCCAATTTCTCTACGGATTTTACAAAATGAGTTCTCTAGGAGAAATATTGGTGAGAATATTGGCGAAATAATTGTAATCATGTAAATGAGCTCAATATTTCTCATAAATGCATGTCTTTGAAAATGTAATGTAATGACATTGTATGCATTATTTTCAAGTACTAGAAAATATTTTTAAAATACTTAGCATATACTATATCTCTCATAAATATGATAAAAATACTTATCTATACAATAATAAGAGATGAACCAAGATAATGAATACGTGTAAATATATACAAAAACAATAACACATGATATACATTTTAATTTATGTTACTATAAGTCCAAGATGAGTCAACCAAGGAAACTATATAGTCCCAAAATCAAAGTGCCAAATAGTATTTGAAATTATTTTCATGACACTTAAAATGGTTCTTCCCCAAGAAGGAGAAATTTCATCTATCATGCTCATTTTGAATTAGTTTGCATGCTTGTGATAAACTTCTTTGCACAACATATCAAATATTGGTAAACAAAATATTCTCATGTAAATGTTATAACCAAATTTGATAAGTCGTAAGTGATAAACAACAAGAAGAATGTTTATCAATAAAGGTTCTAAAATAACAATCACTCATAAGAGAATCACTTAAAGCCATTCAAAACAACATTTTGGAGCATATTTCAAGTTAAGCGCCACTTATAGTAGTTTTAGAATCCATGGTCTAAAACTTATACATTTCAAATCATTGTGATTTTCATTGTAAAATCATATAAGAATGCATTAGATAAAAATATTTTATGTAAAGAGGCATGTGGCATTCTTAGTACTTTAATTCCATTCACACGTGGAAAGAGTAATATATATCCTTCTTGGTTAAGATCTTGGGTCACCACTATTAGACTTTGATAGCAATATTAATATGCATTATAGAATATACAAGAGTATGCATGTATGATGATGATATAAAAGTATAAGATATAGGAGAATAAAAGTATTATATATCATTGAGAAACTTATATAAAAATAATAATAATATAAGATACAAAAATAATATAAATCATGTGGACTCTCATGTAATACAAGACATTCTTGATGTCATGAAACAAAACAAAACATCAAGTTTAAAGAAGACATATTATACTTGATAGCCAAATGAAGCCCCTTAATAAATGTATGTCTTTCATAATATATGCACATAAGATTCATGATTCATGTTTTTCAATACATATTCAAGATAATCACATATAAGCACACTATTTCCCATTTTTCAACATGCTTCCTTTAAAGAAGGACAATTAGTTCATTTTCCAACATGACGATCCAAGCATAAAAGATTTAGCCTCAACCAAATTTTCAAATTTGAAACAACAAAGGCTAAACATCATTATATGACACTTATAAAGAGTTTTACTCTTTTTAGGTTTACTAGTGTGAACTTAATTGATTTATCATTTATCCCAAGTCTATCTTAAATTCACTTCAAGTTCAAATACCTCAAATCAATGTGCAATATGTGATACCAAGAAGCTTTAGATAAAACACAAAAATCATAAAAGCACATAGACAAATATCAAAAAATAGCTACTCAAGAAATAAACTAAATAGCTTTGATGGTCTAGATGAGGTCATGTAAAATCTTCTTAAATGTCAAGCATAGCCAACTATAAATTTCGTAAGTTTAGTCTTTGGCAAACATCTCACACAAAGTACATGACAAGATAAAAGACTAATGATATGCTATCATATGACCAAGATAATTCAAGAACAAGTTATTTTCATGAATTCATCAAAATTTATGACTCAAGCATATACAATTGCATGAACCAAGTAGTCAACCACCCTCATTACCAATCATCAAATTTATTCTATGACATATTAATAAAGATTCAACACACTTTAATAAGCATATGTATGTCATGTTTAATCTTATCCATGAAAGCATATTAGTAATGAAGGTTAGAAAA
Organism: Cornus suecica; assembly: GCA_963922005.1. Lineage (NCBI taxonomy): Eukaryota > Viridiplantae > Streptophyta > Magnoliopsida > Cornales > Cornaceae > Cornus > Cornus suecica. Next base: position 19,947,167 of record OY998244.1, read on the forward strand.
TATTTACCCATAATGCTAGCTCTACTCGTTATACTTGGAGTTGCTTGTAAATGATTTTCATCCTCCACTCATCTTATGAGAGACATTGATTTCATCTTCACTTTTAAGTTAAAAACATCTACTATTGGTGAACCAATAGTTCTTGAGTAAGAAAGCAATCCACACTTACAACACATACAAGTAACTTTCTTTGGTACCCATTTTCCTACAGGGTCCATTTGTGTTAACACATTTATGAACATAATTCTCAATAAGCACATTAACACAAAATGAGTGATTTCCACAAGCAATATGCTTCAATTGAATTTATCACTCAAGTACATTTTCATGAAGTGCATTTGTTGATTCAAATAGTAAAATATGTTCAATGTTATTTTACAAGTAAATGAACCAATATGAAATTAAAAATATGAGTGAAAATTTATTTCATATATGGATTATAATAAACAACCATATGCATCATTCATGTTCAACTTCAAGAATTGACAAGAAAACCAAGATATTTTCCTTTGATTGGAAAAAATAAATTATATGCCCTTTTTCAAAATTTGTCAAAGTTTTAGCACATAGGAAAATTCATTTCCTTTCATTTCAAAATTCTTTGAGCATTTGAAAGCTAAATGAAATGATGATTTCATAAGAGTCACATTTTCAAAATAATCTCTCTATAAACTAAGGTGTTACTCTTCTCATGCAATTTCAAGATATTCAAAAGAATGCGATGCATGAACAATGATTATTCATCAATCAATGAATACATTCATGAAATAAACTTATATACTAATGAATACAATTATTAAGTCAATATTATGCATAAAGAATCACATTTTACTTAGATGTCTTAAACATTGCATAACATCATCAAAATTCTCCATTTATGGCATGTACATATTCAATGGTCATTGGGCACTAGAGATCATCTAACAACACTTTTCCATTTTATAAAAATAAGAACATTCTCCTTTAGCCTTTAAATGCATATAACTAACTTGAATACATCATAGGAGAATAGAAGGTCAAATAACCTTACATAAGGGAAAATCCTACAAATTGTCATGGTTCAACTCTAAGTCGGTTAAGGCAAGAAAAAGAGCCGAGGCTCTGATACTAATTGTTGGCCACATATTGACACCTAAAGGGGGGTGAATAGGGTCAATGACAAACTTTGAGACTTTTTCGGTTTGACTTTATTTAGACAAATATAAGTATCATAAGACTCTAGTCAAACACTTAGTGGTTTAGATAATATCTTAGGTGACTTTCACATTTCATACTTGTAATCATGCATTAGTAATTTATACAATTAAATAGCATCATTGATTCAAGTAAAGGTAAATTCTTCTATTAACCAAGTAAACAATTCAACCAAACATGTTGAAGCACTTATCTCATAAATGATAATACATGCATTATGGATTCAAGTAGCAAATAAAACAATTCAAGCACCAAGTGAATATGTTATTCAACTAAACATGTAAAACATTTTTCTCATATAAAGACTTAATATATAAAGTGTTATTTGTCATGAAAAATATATTTGCAGAGTTTTTGAAAAGTGATTAAACATTAAGAATACACATAAACTCTTAAAGAGAAGGTTGTGTTAAATATGCATTTTATCAAGTACTTGGTGTGCATATGGAATTTCAATGTTATAGTTTGTGAAAGATTCAATTTATTAAAAACTTGGTGTGCTCATTAATTATGGCTAAGTGAAACAAGTAGAGAAGTTATAATCTAAGTCATGTCCTATTAAGTTCATGATTTAATCAACCACAATTAAACATTTTACTATCATCTTTATGAATTCTTCAACACAAGCAATTTCATAGCATGACATTGATATGAAGTTCAATATTGTAAATGACAATTGCTTATAAAGTAAAAAGTTTAAGGGATAGAGAAAATACAAACCAAAGACACCAAGATTTTACATGGTTCAACCAAATCTTTGGTTTACGTCCATGCCTTGAGAAAACTTCTCAAGGATTCCACTATCGTGTTTTTCTTGCGGGTGAAAGGCAAACCCTTACATGTTTCTTCTTGTGGGTGAAGAGCCAACATTGCTCACTCTTGTTGGTGGAAAGCCAACCTTCAATCACTTTTGCTTCCAGGTGAATAGCCGACCTTTTTTCACTATTGCGAGTGGAGAGCCAACCTAATCCTCTCTCTTCAAGGTTGAGAGAAATCTTTACCAAGCTTCAACAAGTTATTCCCATGCCAAGATAACTTCTTGGTCTTTCACTCACAAAGAATAATAATTGAATTTGAGTGGTACAACATTATCTCTCAATAAATAGATATAAAAATTCAAAGCTCAGTTCCTCACATACTTAAGAGTTATAAATAAAATACTCAAATGAAAAGCTCAACTCAAGTATTGTATGATGAATCACAAGATAAAATATGATTGATACTCATGGGTGATTCATGTAGGAGTTTTATACCCAAAAATAAATTCAAAATTGAAGCACAAATGATAGATTTCTTTCATACTTCTATCTCTCTCTTCTCTCACCTTTTTTACTCAAATATGGCATATATATAGAATGAGAAACAAATATAGCCGTTTGGGAGTGTTTTGGAAAGTTTTGGAAACGTTTGAACCCAAAATAGCCGTTGGAAGTCACTCCAGGCCGATTTGTTCGACTGACAATGCTTCGTGAGTCGACTGACAAATGTCAAAAAAATGGATCAAAAGTCTCTGGAGGGTTCGGTCGACTGACACAATAGAGTCGGTCGACTGACAAATAGGAGTCGAGACTTTCCGGAGGGTTCGGTTGACTGAAAATTGAGTGTCAGTCAACTGAAAAATTATTTGCATAACTCTCTGTCCATTTCAGTTGACTGAAATTTCCCATCAGTAGACTGATGGTCGCCTGATAGTTCATTTCAGTTATGTTCTATCCAGTTCCACGCTTTTGGTCATAACTCGAGTTCCGTAAGTCGGATTGATGAGTTCTTTAGCTTTTTGGAAAGATGACTTCAATATCTTGATTTTAGGATTTTGAATCGCTCCATTTAACCCATTTTGGATTGATTTATGGTCATTTGAATATGTTGGTTCATTTCAATCTCTTAGACCACATAACGGTTTTTCGGAAAATCTTTTGGGATATTTCCGAAATGACTTAGAAACATTCCTAGGATGTCTTAAAGACTTATTAAGATCCTTGACATTCCTAAAAACAATATTGAGATCATAAAATAATGTTTCAATTTAAACAAATTCTCAATATTTGACAAAGTTTTTCTTAATTGAAATAATTTTGTTTAAAGCTTTAATATATGTCTAGAATCCATTTCAAGTGATATGAAATTAGTTTAGGTTCTAGGACAACATCTTTGATGAGTTCTTCCATAACTTATGAAAGCTTGAACTAACTCAATTTTAGCAAATACTATATATATGAATGTATCATCTATGATGTTCATAGTCTAATACTAATGGTTCAAGGACTCATGAATGATGTAAATGATATGCATGGTCCTATATGCTAATTTGTCAAGAGTTGAGTTTTCAAATAAGTTGTTTCAAAAATAACTTTACATTTAATCTAGCACTCACCCAAGACTATTTTACCCAATTATTTGATCTTTAATTTCTTTAAGCTTTGGGTTGATGTCTTCATCATTATCTCCAATGTATTTTGAGGAATAAACATCTTTGCTTGATTTTTAGATGAATTCACAAGCTCTCTTGAGTTGATATTGATTATTCAACCTACTAAAACATAACTCAAGTAGACATTAGATCACCACATTCAATTATTTGTTATCATCAAAATGTCTCATTTACCCATGGTGAAAAACCTTAGGTCAACTGAGGGAAATACAAAATGTCCCGAAGGAGGGCAGTACAAGAAAAAAGAAAAAGAAAAAGCTAAGTCCTATGACCTTGACCCCTGAACTCAGGGCCAAGCTCATCCACTATTTCTGTGCGAGGAGGTGGTTGAGAAGTTAAGGGCACGAAGCCCTCCCCCCTCAAGAACGCGGAGAATCGATTTTCATTTTTTGAAGGGGAAGAATCCTTGTAGGGGAAAGTGACCCCCAGATGCTCGTCCATCTCAGCTGGAGACTTGAACTCCTGTTCTGACATCGGGATGTGCTCCAACTCATCCCAGGTTCGTCATCCATAAGACGTCTTAACATCATCGATAGCAACGAAGTACATGTGCATGTCTAATCCCCCCAGACGACATATCTCAACTTTGGATTGCTCTAAAGCTAGAAGGTTATCCACTTCAGATTTCTCGGCAATGACTTTCTGATGTGCCACCTTCAGCTCCTCTAGCTCGGCAGTCAAAGCTCTCCTCTCAGCCTCCCCAGTCTCTAGTAGAGTCTTATGATATGACAAGCTCTGCTGAAGGCCATCTGCCTCCTTCACCAGAGTGATTCGATGATGAATTGCTTACTGCTGAAGGTTTTGCAGCCTAGACATCTCCCGGACATTAGCCTCCAAATGATGATTGTAAGACTGGATGACATAGAGGAGCTGTCAAGAAAAACATAATGTTAGTACTAAAAGAGAAGAGAGACAAACAGAAAAATAAAATTGAAGTAGGGAAGCTAGAAACACACCTCCATGGTCATTTTTTAACCTTTCTTAAGCAACTCAGTCCTTGTAATCTTGGACTGAGCCTCCCTATCAGTAGGGGTCCACATGCCTTTAGCCATCACCCGAAGGGCATCAAGCTGGCAGATGGTGAGGTGTTTGGAGCAGACTGGGGACCCGTCCGGGAGTAAGAACCTCGGCTCCCAAGGAATAACGGAGCTGAAGTTATCTTGACCCAAATGAGGGTCACTACTCGAGGTGCCAATGGCATTTCTAACTCTGGCCCTCATGTTGGCCCCTCCACCGCCAGTGGCACTACGAGGTCTGGTGGCAGGAGCATTTCTCCCCCGAATGAGGAACACGAGGAACAGGGGAGATAGGCTCTAAAGGGTTAGGGGCAGTAGGAGGTGCTGGAGGCGCTACTGAAATAGGCACGGCTGGGACAGGAGGAGGCCGACTGGGGTTTGGGGCACGTCTAGTGGTCAGAAGCCTCAAAGGAATCTCCATCCTGCCAACACCAATGCCCAAGTTAGAAATTTATTCAAGGTTAATAGTGGTCAAAGTGTAAGAGGTTGATCGAACATTTCCCCAGATCCGCTCTGTTAGTCACTAATTTACCCTAGAGGGGGGTAAATAGGGTTTTAAAAATAATTATCTAGTTCTTTTCGGTTCTTACAATTAATAACTACAATTCTCTATATTAGTTTGCAATGTAAGTAATCAATGAAAGAATTAATCTAATTTTAACAAGCTATGTATCACAATATAAATTAAGCATGCAAGAACATAAAATAAGGAGATAGAGATAGAGATATTGACACCGTGATTTTTACGAAGTTCGATAACTCCTACTCCTCGACTCAAAGAATCCCCTTCATTGAGACTTTCTCAATCATCACACTATGGTTCTTCCTTCAATAGGTGGAATAGTAAAACCTTTACACAAGAGCTAACTAGCTCTTCACACAATCAAGAGAACAATCCTCCCTTGATACAATGGGCTTCACTCACCCAAGATCACAAATTTGTGTATGCAATCAATATATCACTCAAGAATAAAAAACACTCAAAACCCTAAGGTTTTTATGGATGATGGATCAATATAAGGTCAAGTGTTTTTAGGTGATATTTCAAGAACTCAAGATATATATATATATTCTCAAAATATATTTTTCAAGGAGAGAACAAACTAAAAGCTTGAGTTTAAATCTTCAAAATGATTTGAGTGAAAAATGAGATTTATATCTTATTGTTATCAAAATGATTTTCAGAGAGTGCTTGAGAGAAAATAAGAGATGAATGATTTTTCAGAAAATTTCTCACACAAGGACTATGTTGTTTCAATCCATATCTCTTTCTTTATATAGTGAATCATTAGGGTTTGGAGAGTGTATCTCAACCTAGAAAGTATGGAGAGTAGGACCTGAAAATTAACAAGCATAACCATTAATTATTGGGCCAAAATATTGTTTAGAAATACTTTTCCTGAAAATCCTGAAGCACCCAGTCGACTGCCTCCATGCTAAGATTTAAAATATATTCTCCAACGGCTATGGCCAGTCGACTGCCTGAAGAAGGCCAGTCGACTGCCTCATGAGTCAGTCGACTGCCTCAGGCAATCAAAAATGTTTATAACTCTCTGGTTCATCCAGTTGGTTGGGCCCTAGGCCAGTCGACTGGGTCACTGCCAGTTGGCTGCCATTTCATGGCCAGTCGACTGGGTCACTCCATGATGTTGTTCCAAGGTCCGTTTTTGATCTATTTTGAGTTCGTTTCTTTAATTACTTGAGCTTATAAGACCAAACAACGCATAAGATACCTTGTTACAATATTCTCACCCCGACCTATCTACCCCAGGTCTTGAGTCTTCAGCTTTAGCCTTTCGTTGACCATTTTGTCCTTTTCCGATTTCGCGCTTGAGATTCCTTATTGCTTATTGCCTTTTGTGTCAATGTTCTTTCCGAATAATTTTCATGTACTTGCTGAAACACTTGGCTCAAACTCATATTAGTACCAAACACGGTTTTGAATGTTTTGTTAATATCAAAATAAGAGTTATTGTTCGAAATAGAATTTCAAAGCCAACAATCTCCCCCTTTTTGATGTTGACAAAACATTTCGTGTTTGCGCATAATTGGTGAAGTATCAAATGATACTCTCGCTCAATGTGTGCAACTTTCATTTTTATTTTCATGCTCCCCCTTAGGAAATAAATTTTTCAATTCGATAATCATTTAGGTAAGGCATTGAAAGATAATAGAAACAACATTTTTCATTTAATAATTTCAAATTCGGTACATGTTGTTTTACTACTACAATGAACCACAAAATGATAAAGCATAAAATAAAAACATAAGCAACACAAACTAGGCTAGGCAATGCACTATGCTACACAAAAAATAGGCTATGGCCAAACACCTAGACAACCCAAAAATTCTCCCCCTTTGACGACATCAAAAAGGCGGAGGATCATGGTGAAGGGCTTAACAAGGCGCTTCATGGCCTCCTCATTGCGCTTAACAACTTCCAAGATTTGGGTAAGAGTTTCGGGATTTCCCCCGAACCCAAAATCAGGAATGTCAAAATCGCTGCCCAGAGACGGAAAAGAAGTCGTCGGAGCATCTGGACGAGGAGCCTTGGGATGAGGAGCGGATGGACCGGCTTGGTCCGCAGGAGGAGCATTCCTAAGAGAGACCATCACCCCATTGACATCTTTGCCAATGTGCATTTGCTTGAGATGAGTGCGGTCAAGAAAAATCGGATTGTGCTCCGCCGGCTCATCATGGAGCGGAACATTGCTCCGAGCAAGAAGATACGAGATATGGGCAGGAAAGATGAGTGCACCTTTCTTCTTGTGGCACTCGAGGATGGCTGAAATGAAGAGGAAAGCGAGATTGACCTTATGATCGGTCAACACACAGTAGACAAGGAAAGCTTCCATAATCGACACAAGACTCCGGCTTCCGGACTTGGGCAAGATGGAATAAGTGATAATATTATGCACAAATCAAGCCTCGGGAATAAGCGAGGAAGATGGAAATTCAGCAGTTGTGGTAGTGGTTTTATTTACTGAAATGGCCCGAACCACTTCAAGAGGGTCGAAGTCACTGGAAGAATACCAAATAGACGGACAATAATAGGAGATGCCGCCGGGAGGGAGTCAAAATACAGTATTGATTTCAATTTGAGTGAACTCAACAGAATGTCCCACAACATTGGAGCTGAGAGAGGTGGCTTGTGGACTAGGCGGAGGCGGATTATGCAGATTGGTGTAGAAGGCTTTGATGACTCTTGGATAATGAAGAACATCAAGCGAGACAAATAAACCCTAACCCATATTATGGAAAAGATTGAATGTATTTGCACCAATCTTTTCGCATAAGGATTGAGTCACAAAATGACATCGAGCAAACTTTCGATGGATGAAATTGGTTTCTAAGAGACGAATACTATCTTCATCATCACCGAGAAGAACAGAAATGGTCATTGGAACAGAGTCTGGTTCAGAATCTGTTTCCTCAGGAACAAGGGGTGCAGCCGAAGAGCTTCCACCCCGATGGGTTCGCTTCCGAGTGGGCACAAGCTTGGGTGCCATGAGAGAGATGAGAACCAGGATGAAGGAAAACATTTTGGGAAAAAAAGAAGGTGAAATTGTGGATTGAAGAGAAGAATAGAGAGAACAGTGTATAGATAGATATATATATATATATATATGTATATGTATATATATGAGAGATGGAAATGATGATAATGAGGGAGAGGATCGTGGTGTAATGGGGAAGTGGATTAAAGGTGATGAGAGGGCATGAAATAGGGAGGAAATGGGAGAAAAACGTGGAGAGAGTGGAGAGAAAACGAAGAGAAGAAAAGGTTAAAAACTGGGTTCATGTAGAGGCAATCGACTGGCCAATTGGAGGCAGTCGACTGGGTCATGAGCCAGTCGACTGGCCGAAGGTAGGCAGTCGACTGGCTGAAGTAACATAAAAACATAAAAGCTTGTTGGTTCATCCAGTCGACTAGCAGATTATAAGGCAGTCGACTGACCCAAAAAAAATTTAAAATTTTGAAAATTTTTGAAAGCCGAGAAGGTGGACTAGTTTTTGTGAAAACTAAATAATTACTTCAAAATCCATGGCCATTCCAATTTCCCTACGAATTTTAGAAAAAGGTTCGTCCGAGAGAGGTTTTGTGAAAATATCCGCTAATTGATTTTTAGTGTCGATAAAAACCAATTCAACGTCACCTTTAGCTATGTGATCCATCAAGAAATTATGCCTAATCTCTATGTGCTTTGTGCGCGAGTGTTGAATGAGATTCTTAGAGATACAAATGGCACTAGTATTGTCACATTTAATAGGTACATGATTGAAAACAAGTCTGAAATCAAGTAGTGTTGCTTAATATAAAGAGTTTGAGCGCAACTACTACCGGCTACAACATATTCGGCTTCAGCCGTAGACAAGGCAACATAATTTTGTTTTTCACTTGACCACGATACAAGAGAATGACCTAGAAAGTGACATGTGTCACTTGAGCTTTTCCTATCCACCTTACATCCCGCAAAATCAGCATCCGAATAACTAGTGAGATCAAGTGTAGTGCCACGTGGATACCATAGTCCTAAGTTAATTGTCCCACTAAGATAGCGAAAAATACGTTTTACGGCTAGCAAGTGAGATTTTTTAGGACATGATTGAAAACGAGCACATAAGCATACACTAAACATAATATCTGGTCTACTAGCAGTTAAGTAAAGTAAACTTTCTATCATGCCTCTATATTTAGTGATGTCAACACATTTTCCATTTTCATCTTTGTCGAGTTTAATAGAGGTACTCATAGGAGTAATGGCATGTTTGGTTTCCTCTATGCCAAATCGCTTTAGTAAATCTTTAGTGTACTTCGATTGGCTAACAAATAAGTCATCCAAGTTTTGCTTGATTTGTAACCCTAAGAAGAAGTTCAACCCACCCATCATACTCATTTCAAATTCATTTTGCATACTAGTTGCGAAATATTTGCAAAGGGAAGCATTTATTGATCCGAATATAATGTCATCAACATATATTTTGATAATCAACAAATTATTTTTGACAATTTTTGTAAAGAGAGTATTATCAACCTTTCTTTTTGAAAATCCTTTTTGAATTAAGAAATTACTAAGCCTTTAATACCAAGCTCTTGGAGGTTGCTTTAAACCGTACAAAGCTTTAGATAATTTGTAAACGTGATTTGGAAATAATTCATTTTCAAAATCGGGTGGTTACTTTACAAATACTTCTTCATCTATAGTTTCATTTAAAAATGCACTTTTGACATCCATTTGATAAAGAGTGAAATTTCTAGATGATGCAAATGCAAGAAGCATTCTAATTGCTTCTAACCTATCTACGGGTGCAAAGGTTTCATCATAGTCAATGTCTTCCTCTTGATTGTAACCTTGAGCTACTAATATTGCTTTGTTTCGAAAAATCACTCCATTTTCATCCTTTTTATTTCAAAAAACCCATTTTGTGCCAATAATAGTTTGATTTTCGGGTCTAGGAACTAAACGTCAAACTTGATTGCGTTCAAATTGATTTAGTTCTTCTTGCATTGCTATGATCCAAGAATCATCACATTGAGCTTCGTGGAAGTTCTTGGGTTCGATTTGCGATACAAAAGCCATGTGGTTGCAAAAATATTTAAGTTGAGATCTAGTACTAACCCATTTTGATGGATTACCTATGACTTAATCAAGAGGATGATTGTGAACAATCCTCCATACTTTAGGCATTGAGTTGGTCAAGTCATCATTTGATTGATGCTCAACTTCCCTCATTTCCTTTTAGCTACTTGATAAGTTGGAGATATTGAGAGTATTTAAATTATCCTCAATTCCAACAACCTCATTTTCTTCTAGGTCAATTTTAGGTGATAGTGGTGAGGGTGATTCATCAAAGACAACATGAATAGACTCAACCATAGTTAGAGTCTGTTTATTAAAAACATGAAAGGCTTTACTCCTTATCGAATAACCTAGAAAGATTGTTTCATCCGATTTGGAGTCAAATTTTCCAAGGTTATCTTTATCATTTAACACAAAACATTTGCACCCGAAAACTTTGAAATACTCAATATTGGGCTTTCGACCATTCCAAAACTCATAAGGTGTTTTCCCCAACTTCATCCGAATAATGACACGATTAATTATATGGCAAGCGGTGTTTACCGCTTCCGCCCAAAGGCTTCGGGGAAGGTTGTGCTCATTTAACATGGTTCTAGCCATCTCTTATAGAGATCGATTCTTTCTTTCAACTACACCATTTTGTTGAGGGGTTCTAGGGGCCGAGAGATCATGAGATACACCGAGGTCATCACATAATTTCTCTAAGTCTTGATTTTCAAATTCCCTACCTCTATCATTTCTAATTTTCTTGATTTTCAAATCCTTTTCATTTTGAATAAATCTATAAAATTTATCAAGAATGGAGTGAGTTTCATTTTTATGAGCAAGAAAGTGAACCTAAGTATATCTAGAGTAGTCATCAACTATAACAAGTACATAGAGTTTCCTGGCTAAGCTAGCCGTTCTCTCCGGACCAAAAAGATCGATGTGTAGTAGCTTTAATGGTCTAGAAGTGGTGATATCTTTCTTTCTTTTGAAAGAAGACTTCACTTGCTTACCTATCCTCGGGAGGCCTTTGACTAATTCATTTTTCGATAAACGTTGAATGAGGTCCATACTAGCATGCCCTAAGCGTCTATGTCATAACCAACTATTTTCACTCGATGTGACAAAGCACTTCACATCTTGTTCATTTAATTCACAAAGCAACATAGTATATAAATTTTCGTTTCTCTTTGCATTGAATAATTGTTTTCCATCTTTCTCAACTATGCATGCATTTGACCTAAAAATAACACCATACCCTTTGTCACATAGTTGGCTAATACTAAACAAGTTATGCTTCAAACCATCAACCAAAAGTACGTTATCTATAGATAGAGAAGAAGATATATCAATGGATCCAATTCCAACAATTTTGCCTTGTAAGTTGTCTCCAAAAGTGACGTTTCCTCCTTCATAAGATTTTAAGGACATGAATTTTGATTTGTCCCCCGTCATGTGCCTTGAACATCCGCTATCAAGAAACCATCTTTCTTTTGAGGCGGACTTCAAGCATACCTACAAAACAGTGTTACGTGATGTTTATTGGTACCCAATCTGTTTTTGGTCCATTATGGTTAGAGAGAGATGCAATAGTTCCTTTAGGAACCCAAAATGATTTAGTTACCGACTTTTCTTTTACACGTAGAGATGCAATGGTTCCTTTTGGAACCCAAAACATTTTTGAGACAATTTTCTTCTTCTTCCTTAGATATCATGCATTTGCTTTGTGACCATTTTTCTTGCAATAATATGTAACATGATTGTGATCAATTGAGGTTGAGAGAGAAGATTGTCTTGAAAAAGTATGCCTTAATGATTCTATTTTCTTCAATAAGAGTGCATCTTTGTTGAATGCATCATATCCTAAGCCACATTTGTCAAAAGAGTTTCTTTGTCTTCCTAACATGAAGCTCAAATTTTATTTTCCTTTTGTGAATTTTGCTAAGATGTTTATTTCATCCTCAATAATATTTTTCAACAAAATATTTTCCTTTTCTATCTTAATACTTTTGTCATTTGTTACATTTGAATCAACTACGGTGAGGCAAGTAGAATTACATGATGATTTAGATTTCTTAAGCAAACTATGTTTTCTAGCTGGTTTTTCAAACTCATCATACAAATCTTCAAATGCATCTTGTAATTCATTATGGAAAAATAAAAGTTCATCATATGACAAAGTGGATTTATCTAATGCATGTAAATTTAAATTTACCTCATCTTCATTTGTCATGAGGCAAAGATTTACAATTTCCTCACCATTTTCTTCCTTATCCGAATCACAAGAATCATAGTCGTCCCATGTTGCATTCATGGGTATCTTGTTTGGCCTTTTCTCGTTCTCCTTTTTGGGCTTGAAACACTCATTTCTATAGTGTTCCGGTTTTCCACAATTGAAGCAAGTAATAGACTCCTTCTTGCTCATCTCTCCTCTTGGTTCGTTGCTCTTTATGAACCTCCGACCTTTAGACTTCTTTCGTTGAAGAAATCTCTTGAATTGTTGAGTGATCAAGGCAATGTCTTCATCTACTTCTTCTTCGATTTTCTCATTTGCTTCACTTTTAGTGGAAGCTTGCAAGCCTATACCTTTTTTAGGCTTGGCATCTTCTTCACGAGACTTTAAAGTGATTTCCCATGTAAGGAGTACCCCGAAAATCTCATCAAGACTCATTGTGCTAAGATCATGCGCTTCTTTAATTGCCGTCACTTTTGCATCCCATTTGACCGGAAGGCTTCTAAGGACTTTGTGTGCCGCATTGGATCTAGGAACAATTCTACCAAGATGCTTTAGTCCATTCAAAATATTAGTGAAACAAGACATCATATAATTGATATTTTCATCTTCCTTCATGGCAAATAATTCATATTCATGCATAAGTATATCAATTTTAGATTCTCTAACTTGAGTAGTTCCTTCATAAGTAACTTCAAGTTTATCCCACATTTCTTTGGTCGTGGAGCAAGTAGAGACGCGATTAAATTCATTTGGACTTAAGGCACAATTTAGATTAACCTTAGCTCTATTATTAAAAGACATAAGTCTACGTTCATCATTGTCCCATTCGTTGGCCAATTTGGGGATAGTTTTTACATCAACCACTTTGGTTATAGTGAAAGGTCCATCAACAATAACTAGCCAAATTTGATAATCAATAGCTTGAAGAAAGTCTATCATTCTAGTATTCCAATAACTATAGTTTGAACCATCAAACCATGGGGGCCTATTGTTTGATTGTCCTTCTACATGAGTGACTACGTTTGAGGCCATGATCGTTCTCTAAGACGGTTAAGTCTAAAACAAGTAGAGATTAGGCTCTGATACCAATTGTTAGTCACTAATTTATCCTAGAGGGGGGTGAATAGGGTTTTAAAAATAATTATCTAATTTTTTTTGGTTCTTACAATTAATAACTACAATTCTCTATATTAGTTTGCAATGTAAGAAATCAATGAAAGACTTAATCTAATTTTAACAAGCTATGTATCACAATATAAATTAAGCATGCAAAAACATAAAATAAGGAGATAGAGATAGAGATATTGACACCGTGATTTTTACGAGGTTCGGTAACTCCTACTCCTCGGCTATGGCCAATCGACTGCCTCCATGCTAAGATTTAAAATATATTCTCCAACGGCTATGGCTAGTCGACTGCCTCAAGAAGGCCAGTCGACTGCCTCATGAGTCAGTCGACTGTCTCAGGAAATAAAAAATGTTTATAACTCTCTAGTTCATCCAGTCGGTCGGGCCCTAGGCCAGTCGACTAGGTCACTTCCAGTTGACTGTCATTTCATGGCCAGTCGACTGGGTGACTTCATGATGTTGTTCCAAGGTCCGTTTTTTATCCATTTTGAGTTCGTTTCTTTAATTACTTGAGCTTATAAGACCAAACAACGCATAAGATACCTTGTTACAATATTCTCACCCCGACCTATCTACCCCGGGTCTTGAGTCTTTAGCTTTAGCCTTTCGTTGACCATTTTTGTCATTTTTCGATTTCGCGTTTGAGATTCCTTATTCCTTATTGCCTGTTGTGTCGATGTTTTTTCCGAATCATTTTCATGTACTTGCTGAAACACTTAGCTCAAAGTCATTTTAGTACCAAACACGGTTTTGAATGTTTTGTTAATATCAAAATAGGAGTTATTGTTCGAAATAGAATTTCAAAGCCAACATGCTCCTTCAAAAGTTTAAATCGCTCTAATATGGGGCCAGAAATCATATCTATATATTGGTATCTGAAGAACCTGAGCACATAATCCCCCCGGCGTAAATCACAGAACTCACAGAAGCATGTTGATTTATGAAGGGGATGGAAGATAGGGAGACGAATGGGGCCGAAGACTCTAGGGATCGGGTAGGTAAAAGAAAAAGGATAGAACCAATTACCACTGACCACTACCATCCTTTCTTTCCAACCTTTATCCGATTTATCCTTATCGGAACATATGTTCCTACCCTGTAATGAGAAGAGATTGTACCTACCCCTACACTCTCTAGCGTTTTGGAAATCGTAGCAAAGAAGGAAATCAACTAGTCCTAAGTCGAGGTCATAATCCCTGTTGTACATGATAAGCATGGCCAAAACTCTAAATAAGTTGGGATTGAGCTGAAATGGGCTCAACCCCAACATAAAATAGGGTATAATGAAATAGAGGGTGAAAAGGGAACTTCAAAACCATAAATGGACAACAGAGAGAAGGATGTTGCCCGGTTTTACCCCCTCGCTTTGGGAAAAGTTCAGATGTATAGGATATGGGGCCAAATACACGTCTTCGGGTACATCAACATCAATCCTAAGACATTTAACGTCAACTACGGTCCTTGATTTTTTTGGAAGAGGGGCAATAACAAAAGGAGTGGGAACGGATGGGGTCTTCGGACCAGCATCATCAGATGAGCCATCCTCAACTGGCAGCTAAGGGTTAACAGACAAGCTGGGAAGGTCAGGGTTCGCTGAATTATTTGGAGGCATGGGTGTCTCTAAATGAACTGAAGATGGGCTACTAGTGTCCTCAACAACATCAGTTTGGGATGACAAGACCACTTGGCTTACAGATCTGGTGTCGTCGCTATCTGACATAGTTAAAGAAAGGTAGAAGAGACAGATGAGGGTAGAGGAGATATAAATTAAAAATAAAACAATATCAAACTTACGCGGAAGGGAATATGAAATAGAAGAAGCTCCGGCAGAGATTAAAGGCTACTCCGATCAAAATTTGTGGGCTTTCTGATTAAACGTTGCAAAGTCCGACGACCAAAAACTAAAAAATAGATAGAGAGCTTTGAGATGAATGTTTGCAAGAGCTCAAGATTGAAGAATTACGAGTGAAAGCAAAGTACCAAATGGGGGGGGGGGGGGATATTTATATAGCTTCATGGGAAAGCCAAGTGACAACGCGAAGACCGAAGGTCATGCGCGGTCATTTTAGCTCTCAGGCGCGAAGAACAAGGGAACATGGGCTATTAGTTTGAAATTCGAATGATTGCCCACCTACCTGCAGTTAATACTCGAGCCACGTCACCCACAAAGCTGCCATTTTCAAAACAATATTGTATATATATATTTCGGTCATGAGCCTGAATAGGAATGTGCAAACAAAACAGGCCCATAACCTTCGGGGCCTGTGTAATAGTGAAAATATCTAGCTAGAAGAATGGGCCAAAACACCAACTGATGGGTCAAGCCCATTGATGATTCTAGAATTAATTGGACAGCAAAAAATAAAGCTCTGAAATCAAGGGATGGAGATAGAAGTGGAAAGAGATAAAACAAATCCCATTAATTGGGGATGAAGATAGATATCTCAGATGAGCCAAAGCTTATCTCAAAGTGTATAAATACGTGGTTGATTAATAATAAGAGGCATTCGATTGTTGTGTATATTTTTTTACATTTACAAAATGACACGTAAAAAGTAAAAAAAAAAGTATTAAATAATGAGGACATCCTCACATATTAGTTAAATCTAAATACTTGAATATTAAAAAAAACACAGGTAATATTTCTTTTTTTCTTACCACCTTAAAAATTTTAATGCTTAATGTTCAATTTGATCAAACACCACTTCCATCTCATTAACAATATACATTCTTACTTTATCACATTGCACAAAACTTATCTCATTAATCTGATTTTAGTGAGATATTTTGTGGGTTGTTGAGAGGTAAATCAGTATATGGGGGAGAGGCACACAAGCGTTTTCACTTTTCACAAACTGACATTGAAATGTTTCTCAAGACCCTAAATTTGGGACAATCATTATTGTCGACCAAATCACATGCTATAAAGCTGGACCATGAATTTAATCTTACATTTTCTTTGGGACAAATAATTACCTAGTGAATTAAATCAAATTAACAATTACAAAACATTTTCTTTGTATGTCTCACGTAGCATAATAATTTATCAATAGAAAAAGCAACCAGAAATAAATAAAATTTATCACATCAATGAATTATTTCTTTAAAAAATAAAAAGGGAAAGGGAAAGAAAAAGAAATAAAAAACTAAAACTAAAACAAAATAATTATTCTTTATGGGAGTGTTGAGATTGATAAAATTAGGGATGAAAATTTGTCATGTCATGTTCCATTGGGTACTTGCCCTTTTTATGGCGATTTTGGGTGCCCGTTTAGATTATTTGGGCCGGGATGGGGCTGGAAAAAACTTTGCGCTTAAACGGGGTGGGGCGATTTTATGTTGTCCTACCCCATTCCTGCCCCATTTAGATATATTATAACATATATATATATATATATAATAAATAAAAAATAAGTTAAACTTAGACTATTATTTCTCTACCGTTCCCACTTTTCTTCTCTTTGGTTGTTTAATCAATATTTCTCTTTGAAATAATGTATTGTAAAATGGATTCTTCAATAATTTGGTGGTTTATTTAATTTTTGTAATGTTAAATTTGGTGTTTTAAGTATATAATTTTACTGGATTGTACTCTAGAACAAAAAAAAATTTGAATTTTTGTGGGGTGAAAGACAAATAACACCAAGAATATAATATATATAAATCAAAGATCGTCGTCGGGGATGGGAGATGTAGTGTCATCATCGGCATATAACTATAAACGGAAAGAACTATCAAGAATAGGTAGGATCTGATACCATGTTAAAATAAAAGATGTTATAATACCATGTTAGAATAAAAATATAATGATGACAGAAAAAAAGAAGAATAAAGTATAAAATAATTTTGTATTGATTAGTATATAATCAGGGCTAGCACTGGGGCAAGGCGACCGCCTCCAGCCCCGGGGGGGGGGGCAATTTTATTTTATTTTTTTGTATTTTTTTGAAAAGAATATTTAATATTTTTATAAGACTTAAAAAAATAGTCTACCCATTTCAAAATAAAGACTAATGTAATTATATAATATAGGGCCTCAATTGTTTTAAAAAAATTATTTTTCCATAGGTTCAAACAAAAATTAATTTATTTAACAGTCCAGTTTGTGCTAAATCCTAATTCAATTTTACAATTTTGGGCCACAAAATTGTATATTTCACTTATTATTACGATGGACTAAAACATATATTTTTTAAAATTCTCAACCCAACGAAATTAAAGTCTAATCTAAATTAAATTATTATTCTAATTATGACTAGAAGATTTTTGCCGCTCTTGTACAATGCTTAAAAGACTACACTTAGAGCTCTCGAGATTGCCGCACTCACAGAACGACAATAATTTTTCACACGACTACACTAAGGGGTCTCGTAACTACCGCACTTACACTACAACAATTTTTCAAGACAACACCAAGATGGAAGTTGTTTTTAATTTTCTAAATATTAATATAATTAATTAATTTTTTTACATTTATAATTTTTAAGCGCGCGAAGCCTTATATATAAGGGGCCTCACAAAGAATCTCACCTAGGGCCTCTACATATTTTTCAGATACAGGGCCGATCCTGTATATAATTTCTTGTTGTGTTTATTACAATGTAACTACCATATATATATATATAGGGGAGAAGGAGTGGAGAACGAGCTTTTGGATTCTTAAGGTCACTCAGATCCGCTCAAGTTAAAAAAGTGGAGAACATGACAAGAAAAAATAGGTAATTAGGGTAAGGAGGCTAAAAACCCTTAGGCTACGTTTGGTGCAGTTGAATGGAATGGAAGTGGGAATAGAATAAGAATGAGGCCCTATTTGGATTGGCTTTTCAAACACTGTTTTTGGCTTCCTGGAGGGAAAAACTGTTTTTGAATGGTGTTTGACAAAAGATTTAAAAGAGTTTTTGGGTCTTGGAAGAGGGTTTTAAAGAAGCTTGGGGTACCGACTTCTCAAAACAACTTTTGCTTCTCTTTTTCTTCTGTATAAAACCAGAAACAAAAGATATGTCAAACAGGGCATGGGAATGGAATGTGTTGGCCACATATTGACACCTAGAAGGGGGTGAATAAGGTCAATGACAAACTTTGATCATTTTTCGGTTTGACTTTATTTTAACAAAAATAATCTTTATAGTGCTTTAGTCAAATACTTAGGGTGCGTTTGGAAAACCTATTTTTTGTATTTGTTTTATGTCTTCAAATATAAGAACTGTTTTTGTATTTGTCTTTATTTTTTTCAGCAAAAAACTAAAAACAAAAAAGCATTTGGATGAAAATTTGTATTGAAAAATAAAATGGTATTGGTGGGCGGCGGTGGTGGGTGACTGGCGGCGGGCAGAGGCGGCAGCGACCGAAGGTGGTGGGGCAGGTGGCGGCGATCGGTGGCGGTGGCGGGGGGTGGTGGTGGTTGGTGGGGGCGGTGGCGGAGGTGGTACCCTAAACAGTGAAAAAACTCAAAAAACAACTAAAAGTTGTATTTGGTGTTTTCACCACTTTTACACACTATTCACATAAAACAGTTTTCATGGGAAAAAAAAAGTGAACAGTAAACGCGTTTGTCAAACGTGTTTTTTTTTTTAACTGGATGAATAGTAAAAAAACAAAAACTGTTTTCTCGTATCCAAACGGACCCTTAGTGAATAAGATGATTTCTTAAGTGTCTATCTCAATTCATACATTGAACCATGAACAATGAATTACACTACCGAATACATGCATAATGGATTCAAGTAGAATAAGAACTAGTTCAAGCATCCAAGTATGCATTTCAACTAAATATGTATAAACATTTTTCTCACATATATATAGACATAATGCAAAATACTATTTGTCATAAAGAATACTTTGAAGACTTTATGAAAAGTAATTAAATATGTAGTGCATATAAACTCTTAAGGAGAATGATATGTTAAATATGCATTTTTGTCAAACACTTGGGATGCATATGAACTTTCAATGTTATGGTTTGTGGAAGATTCATTTTATCAAACACTTGGTGTACACATTGATCATGGCTAAGTAAAAGAAGTAAAGAAAATATAATCTAAGTCATGTCTTATTAAGTTTATAATATAATTAATCACAATTAAGCATTTTACTATCCTCTTCATGAAATCACAAGCAATTTATAGCATTCATATGTAAAACTCAATAATTTAAATAAAATTGTTTGTAAAGTAAAGTAAAGGGATAAAGAAAATGCAAACCAAAGACACCATGATTTTATATGGTTCAACCAAATCTTTGGTCTACGTCTATACCTTGAGAAAGCCTCTCAAGGATTCCACTATTGAGCTTTTCTTGTGGGTGAAAAACAAACCTTTACATGCTCCTTCTTCCGGGTGAAGAGTCAACCTTGCTCACTCTTGCGGGTGGAGAGCCAACATTTCTTGCTTTTGCTTGCGGGTGAAGAGCTGACATTTGCTCACTCTTGCCGGTGGAGAGCACACATAATCCTCCCTCTTTAAGGTAGAGAGAAACCTTTACATAATTTCAACAAGCCCATCACATGCCAAGATAACTTCTTGGTCTTTCACTCACAAAAAATAAGAATTGAAGTTTGAGTGTTACAACATATCTCTCAATAGATGGATATAGAAAATCAAAGTTCACTTCTTCACATAATTAAGAGTCATAAATGAAATACCCAATTAAAAATCTCAACTCAAGTATGGAAAGATGAATCACAAGAAGATAATACGAGTGATGCACAATGGTGTGATTCCCTATAGGAGAGTTTTCTATCCAAAAATGATTTCAACATTGAGGCATAAATGGTAGATTTCAATCATACTCATGTCTCCCTCTTCTCTTACACTTCTTGGCTCATATATATCATATATATAGATTAAAAATCAAATTTAGTCGTTTGGGGGTGTTTTGCGGTGATTTGGTACACTTTAAATTCGAAACTAGTCGTTATAATTCAAATTTCGGACGTTGTAGTTGACTGCGCATTTTGGGCAATCGTTTGGGTCTTCAAAAATTCATTTCGCAACTTATTTTTAAGCTACGACCTTGGGTAGTCAACTGGATCATTCGGGCAGCCGATTGGGCCATACAGGCAACCGACTGGGTGGTTCAACTCAGCTTCGACCCAATTTCACTCTTTTGGTCATAACATTTTCTACGTAGCTCCAATTGAGGGGTTCTTTAACTCGTTGGAAAGATTATTTCAAGCTCTTGAGTTTAGCATTTTAAATCGTTCAATTTGACCCATTTTTTAGTGAGAAATGATCATTTGAATGTGATGGTTCATTTTAATCTTTTAAGCCACGTGACCATTTTTTGGAAATGTTTTGGGTATCTTTCCAAAATGACTTGGAAACTCTCCTAGGATGTCTTATAAACGTATTTAAGATAATTATAGGTCATTGACATTCTTAAAAGTCAATATTGAGATTTAAAAAATAATATTCCAATTTAGACGAATTCTCAATATTTGATAAAAGTTTTTCATGATTGAAACAATTTTGTTTAAAACCTTAACATGCATCTAAAAACTATTTCAAGTGATATAAGTTAAGTTTATGCTTCTAGGACAACATCTTTATTGAGTTCTTTCATAACTTATGAAAGCTTGAACTAACTCAACTTTAGCAAAGACTATATATGTAAATGTATCATCAATGATGATCATAGTCTAATGCAAATGATGCAATGACTCATGAATGATGTTAATGATATGCATGGTCATATATACTAGTTTGTCAAGAGTTGAGCATTCAAATAAGTTATTTCAAAAATAACTTTACATTTAATATAATACTCACCCAAAACTATTTTACTCAATTCTTTGATCTTCAAATTCTTTAAGCTTTAGGTTGATATCTCCATTATTGTCTTCAATGTCTTTTGAGCTCTAACCACTTTTGTTTAATTTTATCATGGATCCACTAGCTCTCTTGAGTTTATCTTGAATCAACAACCTATTAAGTATAACTCAAGTAGACATTAAATTCACCACATTCAATGGTTTATTATCATCAAAATGTCTCATTTACCCATGGTCGAAAACCTTGGGTCAACAGAATGGAATAACCATTTTCATTCTATTGTTTGGTTATAAATATGAAGCACATTAGGAATGGAATGAACTTGAATTTTTTTCCCCAAAAATACCCTTCTTAGTATTAAATATAAAATAAAATAAAATAATATTATTTATAATTTTTTTTACAAAACAATGGTAAAACGTAACGGGAATAGTAGTGACGGACAATGAAGGTGGCAATGGTGGTGGCGGCGGCTTATTTTTTTGAAATATGAGAGGGTTGTTTAAGGCCCTGTTTGGGAACTATTGTTTTTGTTTTTGTTTTGGGAACGAAAAAACAAAAACAGTTCTTGTTCTTGTTATTATTTTCTCACCCAAAAAAATAAGAACAAAAAACATGTTTAGGCCCAAAAAATATTTATTTGTTTTTTTCTCTCTCTCTTTCATGATGGTGGTGGCGATTAGTGGCGTGGTGGTGGTTTTCGAAGGGTGTTAGGGTTTGATTGGGGGTTAAGGGTTTGATTGGGTGTTAGGGTTTCTAAGGGGTGGTGGTGGTGGTGGTGGTGGTTGATGGTTGTGGGTGGTGGGATGGTGGTGGGTGTTGCCGATTGGTGGTGTGGTGGTGGGGGAGGAGGAGAACGAAGGGTTTTTTTATGTATGTGTATTAAAGGTGGTGGTGGTGTTCGTGGTGGATGTTGGTGGTGGCGGCGAGGTGGTGGGGTGGAACGGGTGGTGGCGTTGGTGGTGGTGGATTAGGAGAACAAAAGCATTTTTTATTTTGCAATTTTTTATTTTTTTATTTTTTTTAGGGAAATTTCAAAGTTAGAACAAGAAAACATATTTTTCTTGTTCTCTTATTTTTGCACTATTCAGCAGAATTGTTTCCAAAACTAGAACAAAGTGAACAGTAAAAACCCTCACAAACATGTTCTATTTTCATGAACAGTGCCAAAAAACAAGAACAAAAACAGACATTCCCAAACAAAGTCTAAGTAATTTTATATTTTAAAAGCATTACTAAAGTAATGGAATGACCATTATCATTCATTATGTTGTACCAAACAAAGAAATGAAATGAATGGGCATTCTATTCCTGCATACCAAACATAACAAATATTTAATATAACATAGGTGAGCCTATCCAGACAAAACTTATAACAATATAAAATAAATATAATCTAACATATACAATTATACTTTCAAATACATAGTAATAATACTGATAGATAACATGCATGGTACCTTATGTTTGAATTGTTTAGATTATTGTAAAAAGAAGAAGAAAAAAAAAAAGAAAGACAATAATAATATCATCTCCCTGATTTTGTTGTTAACAGTTCAAATTATTAAAAAAAACATTTATCAATTCCCACCAAACCTCCTCTTGTTATCAAAATTGATCATAAAGTTGTTATTATTGTAAGAACATTTTTATTCTTGGCATGTCTAGTCAATAGTCAATAGTTATGGTGGGTAGATTAGGTATATTGGTTAAAGTTTTAGAATTTTATGGTAAAAAAATTAAGACTTGGAGGACAAGAAAAAGACTTGAAAGACAATAAAAACACTTGGAGATCAAGAAATCTTATTCCATAATTAAAGAATTTTATTTCATAATTGAAGACTTCTCTCTCTATAAATATGATAAGATATTGAGAAGAGAAGATAAATTTTGATAGCTATGCAATTCTTTCACATAAAAGATCTTTCTGCACAAAGAGAGAGAGAGGGAGAAAAATATTGATTGATCATTCATCTTCTAGTTCTCTCTAGTTTTTTGGGTTATCCAATTGTGTTACAACAATTGTGATTTTTATGCACAATTGAATGACCTAGATACTGAAAAATCTACACACCATATGTTGCACTGTATGTGCATTGATCCGTGAAAAGCGAAACATTCAGAGTACGGAGATCGGAGCAGGAGGCTTCGTGATAACGTGAGTGAATCAACAATTTTCAGACGTCGAGTATAGAACAACAAATCAAGAGCTATTGTAAGTCCAATCTTCATAGAGTATGTATAACTTTTGATTCATAATGCATCTATACCAGAGTATCGTGAATTTTACTTGGAGCGTTTTTTAAGGTTTTTCACATAAAAATCTGTGTGTCGTTCTATTGCTTCAATTTGTGCACTTATATTATTCTTTGTTTAATCTATCTTGAGTTGTGATTTGGGTTGATTGTATTCAGACGAGTTACTATTTACCCAAAATTATACATTACTGATAGATCAGTGAGAATAGGCGATCGGTCGGTGACACGCAGTGAACGAACCCTATGTGGCACACTAGCGATCGATCGGTGGGAATACATGATCAATTGGTGGGTTAACAACGTTTTATTATACCTTGCAATAATAACCTAACTTCACATTTTTTGGTAACAATTGTACCATGCGTATCACAATATTTATTTTAGTTCATCACCAATGGATAATTGATAAGATAATTTCTTTTTGTGCAGAAAAATATTTTTAATAAAAAATTATTATTATTATTAAAATATATATTTAATAAAAATGTATTATTTTTATTAAGACAAAAATAATTTAATTAAAATTTAAGTATTTTTATTAAAAAATTATTTTATCTCTGATTAATATTATTATTCTAGAAAAAAAAATTTAATGACTTATTTATTCTGATTAAAATTAAATATTTGACAAATAATTTTAATTGATCATTAAATTTATAAAAAATTTATTCACCCCCTCTAGACTTATTTCCATTATCTCCTAGGTAATTCCAATTACAATTAATTCGCACCATTCATTTTGAAAATTTGATCAAGCTGCTCCAAAATACATTATCAAAGGTTTATAATTTTACTTTTTAATGATTTAATAAGTAATATATAAAATTAATTTTTGGTTACCTTGTTTTGGTGTCCACATGCTTGATAACCACCAATACCTACGAATAATGTTTTTAAGCCATTTTAATAACTATTTTTTAATTAATTATATTTTTCTAATAGTCAATCTTAAGAACCACATTAAATTTTAGGCGAGGTTATTAATTAATTATCAATTTAAATCCGCAACCAACCTAAATAAGTAATTTAATGATATATATATATATATATTTTCTTAAATCAAGATCAAAATCCAACCAAATTAAAAGCATTCAACTCTACAAATATATAGACAGCAATAGCAATTACTCCTCCTACTCACTTTCCCTCCCTCAGAGCCTGACAAACACTTTTTAGAGAGAGAGAAAAAAGTGTTTTAAGTTTTCCTGGAGAGAGAGAGAAAAAGTCTGATACAGAATAAATATATAAACACATATATATATATCTGACACATTAAATTTCCTTCCATCTTTTTCTCTTCCCTTCTAGATTTCTTTCCTTGCAGATATACCCACCCGTGTGCTCCATTAATTCCCTCCTCCTCCTCCTCCTCCTCCACCCTTTTTAAATCCCCCTTCTCTCTCTCTTAAAAAAAACACAATCATGGAGTACTCTCTTTCTCTCTCTATACTCCTCACCTCCTCCCTCTCTCTCCTCCTCCTCTTCCTCCTCCACCTCCGCCGCTCCCGCCACAAGCTCCGCCTCCCACCGGGAAACCTCGGCCTGCCCTTCGTCGGCGAGACCCTCCAGCTCATTTCGGCCTACAAGACCGAAAACCCCGAGCCCTTCATCGACGAGAGGGTCGCCCGGTTCGGGTCGATCTTCACCACCCACATATTCGGCGAGCCGACCGTGTTCTCAGCCGACCCGGACCTGAACCGGTTCATACTTCAAAACGAGGGGAAATTGTTCGAGTCGAGTTATCCGAGCTCGATTGCGAACCTGTTGGGGAGGCATTCGTTGCTGTTGATGAGAGGGACTCTTCATAAGAGAATGCATTCATTGACTATGAGTTTTGCCAACTCCTCCATTATAAAAGACCATTTTTTGGTGGATATAGACCGGCTGGTCCGGCTCAATTTGGCGGGATGGACCGGCCGGGTCTTGCTTATGGAGGAAGCCAAGAAGGTATGTTAAAAGGTGATATTGGTTTTTATATCTGAAAACGGTTCTAAAAAATTCTGCAAATAGAAAATTATTTTATAAGAATAATAAAATAGAATTATCTGAAAATTGTCATTTTTATAATTAAACTTTTTGAAAATAGTTTTTAGAAAATTGACCAAAGTATGATTTTAGATTTTTAATAAAAATAAAAATAAAAATATTTTCAGAAATACAAACCAAGAAACTTGAAATGACTGTAGATTGTGATGGGGTGTGAGTTGACTGGGTTGAACCGGGCGAGTTTGTGTTTTGCATGTTGGCACATGAACTTCATGGACCATGTTGTTCTATTTTGATAAATAACTGATTTGTTTTTTTAATGAAAAAAAATAGAAAATTAAATTGATAGTGTTTGTGGCTACTGTTAATACAGAGGATTTTGGGTGTGAATTTGAGAGTTCAGGAAAAATGGAAAAGAGATGTTTGTCGGTTGGTAAGTTTGAGCTAGTGTTTCTATATGTATATATACACGCACGCACACTTACATACACACTTGTAAAGTTGTTTTTGCAAGGTTTTTCACTCTAATTTTAAGTAAAATATGTTTTTAAAATGAATGTTTGTTACGTCTGTTTTAAATATTTAGAAAGAATAATTAGTTTGACTTTCGAATTATTTAATTACTTTTGTACATGATTATAATATTTAAAACTTTGTATTTCCTCTTTTCCAAATTAAGGGTGCGTTTGGAAAGCCTATTTTTTGTATTTGTTTTCTGTCTTCAAATATAAAAACTGTTTTTGTATTTGTCTTTATTTTTTCAGAAAAAAACTAAAAACAAAAAAGCGTTTGGATGAAGGTGTTTTTACCACTTTTATTTGGTGAAAATTGTATTTTATGAATTTGGTGTTTTCATTGTTTTTACCACCTAAACAGTGAAAAAACTCAAAAAACAACTAAAAGTTGTATTTGGTGTTTTCATCACTTTTACACACTATTCACAGAAAACAGTTTTCTTGGGAAAAAAACAGTGAACAGTAAACGCGTTTGCCAAACGTGTTTTTTTTTTTAGTCTTGTGAACAGTAAAAAAACAAAAACAAAAAACAGGGTATCCAAACGGACCCTAAATGTTTATTTCGGGAAATATAATTTTTTGAGATGATAATTTTTATAGGTGTGATAGTGAATGAAAAATCAATTTTATTTTTTTACTCAGTGTTAAATTGATAAATTGATCAAATAAAATAATATTAATTTTTTTATTTTGGAATGAGTTGAATAGTGAGTGTGAATAATTAAATTGGGAGGAAGGGAGTATTACCTTTTTTAAAAATAAAAACAAATTGATTTATTTCTATGTTTTATGATTAAAATACTCTAATTTTTTAAATCGAAAAAGAGAAGGGTATAAGAGACTTTAAAGGGAAGAGTTGGAATTCCACTTGGTGAGTGAGTGATACACATGCCAGTGCACGTAGCACCAAAATCATGGGGCTATAAATGTATGGATTTGTATGTGTGTGTATATATATAAATAAATAAATTATTTCTCAACATGTGGACACCTATATAGAAAGTAAAAGAGAATGTTTCTTTAATTAATTAATTAGTAGAATAATAAAATGTTTGTTTGTTGTATGCAGATTACGTTTGAGTTATCAATGAAGCAACTGATGAGCTTCGATCCATGCGAGTTTACAGAGAGTCTGAGGAAAGAGTACGTACTACTTATTGAAGGCTTCTTCACCATTCCTTTGCCTATCTTCTCTACCACCTACCGCAGAGCCATCCAAGTACTCCCTCTCTCTTTTTATATATATATATATATATATATATATGTGTGTGTGTGTGTGTGTGTGTGTGTGTGTGTATTATCATAGAATATAGTTCTCTCTCAAGTCTTCCCCCTCTTTGTTCCCAAGAAAATTAAGTTAGTAGAAGATAACAACTTTTTTCTGTCTCAAATAGATTTTCTATAATGTTTTTTTTTTTTTGTTGGTTTGACTGTAACAAAATTTGTTTAGTTGACTGAGTTTTCAAAAGTCAGTTAAAAAGTTTTTATTCCTCTCTCTCTTATGTTTTTTTTCACATTTGTTTTTAAAAATATGACCAATAAAAAAAAATATAACTGTTTATTATTTATCGAATTAGGGAGAAATGAGTAATTTCAATTATTTTCCCCCCTGTTAAAGGCTAGAAGAAAGGTGGCGGAGGCGTTGGGTTTGGTGGTTCGGCAGAGGAGGGAAGAGAGCGAGAGAGGAGAGAGAAAGAACGACATGTTGGCGGCACTGCTGGAGGGTGACGGCATCGGACGCAGCTTCTCCGACGAGGAGATAGTCGATTTCTTGCTGGCTCTTCTCGTCGCCGGCTATGAAACCACTTCTACTATCATGACTTTGGCCGTTAAGTTCCTCACTGAGACACCTCTTGCTTTGGCTCAGCTCAAGGTCAGTTTAGTAATTATATATTTATTTATTTATTTTTATTTTATTGAATGGACCAAAATGCCCTTTATTGGTGGGACCGTATCCCCAACAGAATCCTTCACCATGTGGCCTTCCTTCAACTTGATCAATCTTATTATCTTATTTCTCAACCAACCAAAATTGGACGGTTAAACCTTTCAAAAAATAAAAATAATAATAAAATTTGGACGGTTAAAATACTATATCAAGGTTGAATATTGAATTGTATGGAATAAAAATTTAATTTTCATTTGATAGAGTATAAACTCTTCTAGTGTGTAAGAGGAAACAAGTCCAACTTTAATAGTAATACAAATTGAATTTGATTAATGATATAATTGAATGTGTTCACTTACATGTATTTAATTATTATTTTAATATAGTGGACTTGTCATTTTTAAAAATTTGAATAATTTTTGTGTTTATTTATTTTGTCAATAACATTTTTTCAAATGGAGATGTGAAAATTATGTGCCTAAATAATTATGTTTTGGGACTCATTCATATTAAATAGGACAATACTTGAGGAATTCCCTTCTTTTTGCACAAGTAGCCAAAATTTGTGGAAAAAAAAATTAGACTAATTTATCTTTTTATGTCATATTTTTTTTAAAAAAATAGATTTTAGTCACGTATCCAAAATGGATAACATCAACGAGAAGGTGGAACTTCCTATGTCAATACTTGCCTCCTATTGACATAGGAAATTCGTCCGAAACCGTTACGTATTACCTGATTTGTAACGCTTTAGAAAAATACCGATATCATTATTTAGCTCTAATATTTATTTTAAAGATGAATATTATTCGAATCCGTTACACCGAAACCAAAACCAAAACCACAAAGGAAACCATGGACAAGTATTGTCCTATTCCTATTAATCATGTGAGATTTCCACCTATTGATACAACTGGATTGTTCACCTTTGAATTAATAATGAACTTCTAACTGCTTCACGACATGATTAATCATGTTTAGATCGACTTTTAAAATATTCATAAAGCAAAAGCAGCTTTCAAAAATAGTAAAATTTTGAATCCAAATGCAGTTATTCAATTGAAATAGTCCGAAAGAAAAACTAGAGACACGTAGATATAATAAAAGCAAATAAATTTTATAAAAAACATCTTTAAGTGATTGAACATAAAGCTCTTGGTATTGTTTGAAAAAACTTCCACTTCTACCTTTATAAAAATGAAAAATGAGAAATAGAAGCTTGATAAAGAATTGACATTTTACTAAGAGCATATATTTTATTAAAACCACAAAAATAAGTAAGGTGAGAAAATGGTCAAAAGTAGAGACAGTAAAGTCAAAGTAGGCAGAAACATTCGTTCTGAGAAAAAGACAAGGTAAGGAAAGCAACTTTCTTCTCTTGTGTTTGCAAAACTAAATGCAGACCTTGTCAATTTGTACTGACCGAGCAAACTGTCATACTCATAACCCTCTCTTTCACACAGAGCTTTGACCACTTTTAATTATTGCTTTTTTATTTTTTCCTTGAAAATTTAATTGAAAAAAATTAATTTGTGAAGTTTATTCTTATTTAACTTCTGTTTGGATTGAATTTTCAAACCAAATTTTTGATTTATTGAAGGAAAAATTTATTTTGAATAGTATTTGACAAAAAAATTAGAATAATTTTTGAACATTGGAAGACCATTTTAAAGAAGCTGGGGAGTACCAGCTTCTGCTTCTCTTTTTCTTTTATAAAAAATCAGAGACAAAAATTATGTCAAACGGAACTTAGTATTTTCTTAGTCATTTCATAAACATTTTTGTTAGCGGGAAGTGTTAGAGTTGTTCTACATGTACTTCAAAAATAAGAATAGTTAACTTATGCCTTTACCAAAGGTATTTATAGCTTAATTTTCTTTTGAAAACTTCTAAAAAAAATAATTTGAGGAAACTCTTACTTTGTTCTCTAAAATTACAGAATCTTATATATAAACTTTTCTATACTTTCACAAAATATACCCCAAAAATATAGGTGCATAAAAAAAGTATACCTGAATGTATCATATGTGCTACAATAATAATGTTTCCGTTAGATCCTTAGCATGATTTGATAATATAAATTTTAAAAATAAACATATTAAAAAACATAGGTATTAGAAATTTAACTATTTGATTCAATTAAACGTTACACGGTTATTGGAGATTTAATATGATTTGATTTGGGAGAAAATATGATAAGGAAAATTCAATTTTGTAATTGGATATACACTTTGTGTGTAATGCGGAGAACCAACGCCCTTTGTCCTAATTTATAAACTTTGTTGGGGAATTTAATTTTTTTTAAATGTTGTATAGTTAGTTGATGAAATATTAATTTTATTTTTAATTTTATTATAGTGATGTGATGATTTATTATGTAGATAATTTATAATTTTAATGTATGAAAGGTTAAGTTAGTAAAGTGAAATAATAAAATAATTTGATTTTTTAAAATAGACATTTATTTTGGGACATAGAAAAAAAAAAATTACTTATTTTTGAGACTGAAGGAATAAAAGTCATGGGGGAATCGGGTGGCTCTGATTTCGAGGAGCAATCAAACCAGACGGTGGAAAAAGGTAAAGTCCCTTAACCATATTGATATCTTGGGTTTTCTGAAGTTCAAGTGCCATAATCTCAAAGAGTTGGATCCTCAATGAATGCACATGGTCTGGGCCACCTATTTGTACAGAGAGACTTTAATTCAACTCGTATTTATTGGCTTCAAGACCAATATTGTAGCTTCACTCCCTACTATCATAGCCCACCTCGGCCCCATCAGAATTAATTTTCCTTCATTTTCTTTTCTTTTCTTCCAAACGCATTATCCCAGTGAGGTCCTCAATCATAATCCTCAACCTGTTTGGTTCCAAGTGTAACCTTACTCCAAAATCATCTAATAACATTTATTTTCATTCTTCAATCTAAGTTCTGTGAATTAGTAGGGACAAAAGCCCGAAACACCCTATTATCGGAAAAGAAGACAAACACGTGTGACTTGGGTGACATTTATTGCTGGGACAATCTAAGTTGGATGGCCTATAGAAGTGGCAGTGGCTAGACAGTAATAAGGCACAAAAAAAGCAAAAACAAACAATTTTTTTAATTCTATTTGTTTTGTAGCTATAATTTATTAACTCGTTTTTATATCAATTCCAAATAAGCTTTGAGTATATAATCGTTGCATTGCAAATTGTGTTTTCACCGAGCTAGAATGAAACTTTAGTTGAAAACTTCAGCGTAAATGGCATGTTTTCTGTGTTTATCATGAGATGTAAAAGTCTTATAGTAGACCTCTATGTTGAAATCAAATGGCTAAAAAGTGCTTAGTTGAACTAGAACCAACTAAAATATAGATTGCTCCACATTTTTATTTTGGCAGGAAGAGCACGATGAGATTCGGGCGAGAAAAGGTAAATCAGAGCCTCTAGAATGGAACGATTACAAGTCTATGCCCTTCACTCAATGTGTAAGTTTGTGTTCTTGTGCGTTTTTATATTTGTATGTTGTAATCTCGTTTGATTAGTGCTTTGCTTCGAACTAATAAATACACTGGTTTTGCAGGTTGTTAACGAAACTCTTAGAATTGCCAACATAATTAGTGGTGTATTTAGGCGAGCAATAACGGATGTCAATATAAAAGGTAAGGAAAAACAATTCATCATAATTTGAATATAACCAGTGATGGATCTAGAGATCCAACTCAGTAGGGGCTAAAAAAATTTACAGTGAATTTTTGGGATATAAATGACATATATTTATTTCAGTGGGAGCTTAGTTGTAAAGAAATCTAAATTCTGTGGTATCTAAGATAAAAACAAATTTTTTAGTGGGGGCTAAATGCTAAATATTCAAAATTTTAGGATAAAAAATATAATATAAAAACTTTCAGTGGGGGCCATGGTCCTTAGGTGGATCCGTCACTGAATATAACTATAAAAAAGTATGATGCTCATACAAGTTTCGCTAATGCGATAGTGCACAAATTTTTTTTTTTTGCATACTAATTAAATAAACATGTCTCTAATGGTTACAATTGCAATTATCAATGTTAAGCAGGCTATACAATTCCTAAAGGATGGAAGGTTTTCGCCTCACTCCGGGCTGTGCATTTGGATCATGAACACTTTAAAGACGCTCGAACTTTTAGTCCTTGGAGATGGCAGGTTGGTGTCGAACGATTTACATACTCAATTTACACTCTCTAATAGTTTTAAGTCTTTAATGTAGATGGGAGGTTAAGATGGTCTGACGTACAGCCAAAACCTAGTATTCAAACCTCAGTCACCCGCATTAAAAATTGTTACACGTTGACGAAAAAACTTATTACCTACCAAAAAACATGCAATGGAGTTTAGATGCATCATTTCTTTCTTTCAGATATTTTTAATTTTTGAACATTTTACATATGGAGATACAGGAACAGAACAACTCGGGAGCAGCAGGCTCAGGGAATGTGTATTTCACACCATTCGGAGGGGGCCCAAGGCGGTGTCCTGGGTATGAGCTTGCAAGAGTGGAACTCTGTGTTTTCCTTCACCAACTCATCACTACTTTCAGGTAATTCGTCGGTTCAAAAACTGTTTATATATATATATATATATATATATATATCCGAATTCCTTATTCGAATGGTGGAAAA
This sequence comes from Cornus suecica, assembly GCA_963922005.1. Lineage (NCBI taxonomy): Eukaryota > Viridiplantae > Streptophyta > Magnoliopsida > Cornales > Cornaceae > Cornus > Cornus suecica. Next base: position 19,979,797 of record OY998244.1, read on the forward strand.
GGGTCTTAAAACTCCAATGTGGTGCATGTAATTGGCAGTTGGGTTCCTGCGGGAGAAGATAAGTTGGTGTTCTTCCCAACAACTCGGACACAGAAGCGATACCCGATCAACGTGGAGCGTAGGCATATGTCATGGAAACCGTGAGGAAGAAAGAAAGGAGCACAACTGTGAGAGAATGTAGGAGCTAGCTATATATCTATGTATTGTAATAAACTCAATATCATAATGGAATAAAATGAGTAGATATATATTAGAGTATATGTAGATGTGTTCAATTGCTTTCATTCAAATGTTATATATTAGGAAGGAAAATGGTCATGTCGCTAGTTTGAAGCCTGAAATTATCCATGCGCAATGGAAGCAAGATACAAAAAAAATTAGTCCTTAGACTCAACTTGCAGAAGATATATAGTATGGCTATTGTCACGTCCTACATTATGAGGTTACGCCATGTATGCGCCACACAAGCGCCACGTAGACGCTTCGTAGGATCCTACTTGGCACCCGGAATATTCTAAACTTCTCCACATTTCTCCAGAATTCTCTAGAGTATTGTAGAGTTGTCTAGACTTGTATAGAATTGTATAGAATATATTAGAATTGTATAGAACATTCTAGAGTAGACTAAACATGGAGGATTCTAGAAATCTCTCCACTTTTCCTTGTAAGGCCCTTGGCCTATAAATAGAGGAGGGAGCTCATTTGCTCACCATCCAAGCAAATACACAAGTTCTCAAGCAATACAAGTTCTCTTGAGTTCAATTGTCTAGCTTTCTCTTCTTACACACTAGCTTCCGCATCCACCTAGCTTTAGTTGCCCACTAAGCTAGAGACCCACAAAGGCTTACTTAGCACTTCTCAAGCATCTTAGAGGTGTCTAAGGCCGCACGGTTCCTTGGAAACACCAAGTCCGTGACAGTTGGTATCAGAGCTCGGTTCGTGAGGGATCACAACCTACTTGCAAGAGAGTATGGCAGAGATAGAATCAACCATCACCCCAACCGTGGAGGAGCAAGAATGCGGCAGGGAGAAACAACGTCCACCCACTAACACCAAGGCAAGGTCAAAGTCCAAGTCCAAGGACACTCAACCAATCCTTGAGACACGCATTGATGACATAGAAGGAACTATGGCCATTATGCAGGAGCGTATAGTGGAGACTCACCAACGCTTGGAAGAACTGGAGTCCGATGACGCCGACTTCCAAGACACCATGAAGGGGCAACTCAATGCCCTTGATGGAGACCATCGCAAGGAGCTACGCTCTCTTCGCGATGAGATAGCCACCCTACGTGGTTACATGGATCATGAGCTTGGCAACATTCGGACATTCATGGAGGACATGCGTGCCGATTGGGCCATTTGCAAGCAAGCCGTAGCAAACGGCGCCACTGCTACTCGGGAAGTCGGAGCTCCCAGAATCGATGTCCCCAAGCCCAAGTGCTACAAGGGGGAACGTGTGGCCAAGGAGGTAGAAAACTTCTTATTTGGCATAGAGCGGTACTTTGACGCCAAAGGAATAGTGGACGAGGCGACAAAGATCAACACCACCACACTCTACCTAGTGGACGATGCTATGCTATGGTGGAGGCGTAGACATGGTGACATCGATAGAGGTACGCTTTCCATTGATACTTGGGCAGACTTCCGTAAAGAATTTAAGAGGCACTTTTATCCTGAAAATGCCGAGGAAGAAGCTATGAGCAGACTCTACCGGCTCAAGCAAACAGGGACCATCCGAGACTATGTCAAAGGAGTACACTTCACTCACCCTTGAGATCCCTGAGCTCTCAGAGAAGGACTCTCTCTTCTTCTTCATGGATGGCCTACAACAATGGGCCAAGACGGAGCTAAGACGACGTGGAGTGAAGGACCTTGCCACTGCCATCACAGAAGCAGAGGCACTAATCAATTTCGGCTCCAAGAAAGACTTTGCCAAGCCCAAGGATAAGACCCGGAACTTCGGCAAAGGTGGGGGAGACAAGGGCAACACTTCTAATGCCACCAACACTGCCCCTCACAAGGAAGGATTCCGGAAAGATGGAGGCAACAAGCCCCGAAAACAACCACCATCACCCTGCTTCATATGTGGTGAGCTGCATTGGACACAGTTTTGCCCAAAAAAGAAGACTGCCAATGCCATGACGCTCGAGCACCCAGAAACGCAGGAGGCACACATAGGTTCGCTTCAAATCCTCAACGCCATCAAGGCTAAGATGGAGGCCCCTAAGGTCACGTTTGGTAACTGGTTTTGGTACATGATTTTTGGTTTTGGTACGAAATAGTAGTACCAACCCATGTTTGGTAAACATGGTGTTGGTTTTACTGTAGCAAACCAAAAAGCACTGTAGCGTACCAAATCTCACAATTTTTGGAACCATCAAAGTGGATGGTTTTGGATGGTGCGGGTACTGTAGCACCCCATGTGCGGGCACTGTAGCAACTCATGTGCGGGTACTGTAGCAACTCATTAATATTAATATTATTATATTAATATGTTAATATTAATACTAATATATTAATATATTTTAATATTACAAAATTTTAATATTATATTATAATATTAAAATATATTAATATTAATATTAAAATATATTAATATATTAGTATTTGATTACAAAACCAAAAAATTAATATATTAATATTAATATATTATAATATATTAATATTAAAATGTATTTCAATATTATTTATTATATTTTAATATTATAGTTTTATTATCTTTCCTAAAAATTAATATTTTAATATATTAATATTAAAATATATTTTTGGAAATTTAATATATTTCAATGTTATAGTTTTATTATCTTTCCTAAAAATTAATATATATTAATATTAATATTAAAATATATTTTTGGAAATTTAATATATTTTAATATTATAATTTTATTATCTTTCCTAAAAATTAATATATTAATATTATAAAATTTAATATTTATAAATAAAACGTGAAACCATTCCAAGTTACCAGATATGATTTGGTTTCAGAATTTCAACCCATACCAACTCTACCAAACATGGTTTTGTTTTTCAGCATCACTTTTTCTCACACCAAAACCATATGCACCAAACATGGTTTGGAACCAAAATAAAACCACACCAAACCAAATCCAACCCAACCCAAACCAAAACCAAAAACCAACACCGCACCGCACCGTTACCAAACGTGACCTAAGGCAGCACCTAAAGGGCTCATGTTCGTTGAAGCAACCATAGGGGGGACGTCTACTAGAGCATTGGTAGACACCGGCGCCTCCCACAACTTCATAAGCATCGACGAGGCCAAGCGACTAGGCCTCAAGTACACCAAGGAGGACGGTTCCATGAAGGTCGTCAACTCTGCAGCCAAGGCCATATACGGCACTGCCCGAGGCATACATGCACGCATAGGCCAGTGGAGTGGCCCCATCGATATCTCGATGGTACCCATGGACGACTTTGCCTTAGTCCTTGGAATAGAATTCTTGGACAAGGTAAAGGCCTTCCTCATCCCCTACACTAACACCATGTGCATCATGGAAGGAAATACCACATGCATGGTGCCAGTCGAACGAGGGGCTAAGATTGAGGCTCGCTCCCTATCTGCCATGCAATTCAACAAGGGGTACAAGAAGGGGGAAGTTAGCTACTTAGCCACCCTACTCGACTCACCAGAAGACCCCTCAGAGTCTTCCCCACATGAGGACATGCCCACAGAGATCCGCTCAGTACTACGTGAGTACAACGATGTCATGCCCTCGGAGCTACCAAAGAGACTACCACCCCGAAGGGAGGTAGATCACAAGATCGAGTTGGAACCAGGTTCCAAGCCACCATCCATGGCACCTTACCGCATGGCACCACCAGAGTTGGAGGAATTGCGGAAACAACTCAACAACTTACTCGATACAGGCTACATTCGACCATCGAAGGCCCCTTATGGCGCACCCGTCTTGTTTCAACGCAAGAAGGATGGGTCATTACGGATGTGCATCGACTATAGAGCTCTCAACAAGGTGACCATAAAGAACAAGTACCATATTCCTCTCATCGCAGACTTGTTCGACCAACTTGGGGGAGCACGCTACTTCACCAAGCTGGACTTGTGCTCGGGGTACTATCAAGTACGAATCGCGGCAGGAGATGAGCCCAAGACCACATGTGTGACAAGGTATGGCTCTTATGAATTCCTAGTCATGCCATTTGGTCTCACCAATGCACCGGCCACATTTTGCACCTTGATGAACAACTTATTCCATCCCTACTTGGACCGCTTTGTGGTGGTATACTTGGACGACATCGTTATCTATAGCACCACCTTGGAAGATCACGTGCAACACTTGAAGATCGTCTTCCAAGTTCTCCGGGAAAACGACCTCTATGTGAAGAGGGAGAAATGTTCCTTTACCCAACAAGAGGTGATGTTCCTAGGTCACAAGATAAAGGATGGGAAGCTCTTGATGGATGAAAGCAAAGTGCAAGCCATACGGGATTGGGAGCCGCCCACCAAAGTGCCTAAACTACGATCATTCTTGGGCCTTGTCAACTACTACCGCCGTTTTATCAAGCACTACTCAGCACGAGCCGCCCCTTTGACGGACATGCTGAAGAAGGGACGCATATGGAGATGGACGGAGGAATGCCAAACTGCCTTTGATGACTTGAAGAAGGCAGTGATGGAGGAGCCCATACTTAGCCTACCGGACCACTCTAAGCCTTACGAGGTACACACCGATGCCTCGGACTTTGCCATTGGGGGAGTTCTCATGCAAGAGGGACACCCCATAGCCTATGAGAGCCGCAAGCTCAATGATGCCGAGCGGCGCTACACGGTGCAAGAGAAGGAGATGACCGCAATCATCCACTGCCTTCGCACTTGGAGACACTACTTACTTGGGGCACGGTTCGTGATCATGATGGACAATGTTGCCACTAGATACTTCCAGACACAGAAGAAGCTTAGCCCCAAGCAAGCGCGGTGGCAAGATTACTTGGCCGAGTTCACTTATCGCTTGGAGTACAAGCTAGGCAAAGCCAATGTCGTAGCGGATGCCCTTAGCCGCAAGGCAGAACTCGCGGCCATTAGTCGACCACAACACCCTCTTATGGATCACATCAAAGAGGGACTACAGCATGACCCCCTAGCCAAGAGTCTCATTCAACTCACCAAGGATGGCAAGACACGGTGCTTTTGGCTTAGGGATGATCTTCTCCTCACTACGGGCGACAAACTATTTGTGCCTAAGTGGGGGAACCTGCGAAAGGAACTCATCAAGGAGTGCCATGACACCCTGTGGGCTGGACACCCAGGAATGAGGCGCACATATGCAATCCTTGAGGATTCGTATTACTGGCCCTGGATGCGTGACGACGTCTTGGCCTATGTACGCATTTGTCTCGTTTGCCAACAAGACAAGATAGAGCAGCAGCAGCCTGTCGGTCTACTAGAGCCACTACCTATCCCAGAGGGTCCATGGGCGAGTGTTTCAATGGACTTCATCACGTGCCTACCCAAGTATAATGGTTGTGGCAGCATCATCGTAGTGGTAGATCGATTCAGCAAGTATGCCACCTTCATACCTGCCCCTGCAGATTGCACGGCCGAGCAGACAGCAGAGCTCTTCTTTGACCATGTGGTCAAGCAATGGGGGTTGCCACAAAACATAGTGAGTGGCAGAGATCCACGCTTCACAGGCCGCTTCTGGACAGGACTCTTTCAGAAGATGGGTACGGGTCTCAACTTCTCTACTAGCTTTCACCCCCAATCTGACGGACAGACGGAGCGTATCAACGCGCTCCTAGAGCTATACTTGAGGCACTATGTTAGTGCCAACCAGCGGGACTGGGCCAAGCTCCTTGGAGTAGCACAGTTTGCCTACAACTTGCAGCGGAGTGAGGCTACCAACCATAGTCCTTTCGAGGTAGTGACCTGGCGACAACCCATGACGCCTAACGCTATGGCATCAAGCGGAGATGGCAAGAGCCCGGCAACATACAGATTCGCCAAGGGATGGCATGACCAATCCAACTTGGCTAGATTCTACCTAGACAAGGCGGGCAAGAAAATGAAGAAGTGGGCTGACTCCAAGAGAAGGCCCCTAGAATTCATGGAAGGAGACTTGGTCATGGTCAAGCTGTTACCCCAACAGTTCAAGTCCTTGCGAGCAGTGCACAAGGGGTTAGTACGACGCTACGAGGGTCCCTTCCCAATCATCAAACGATTTGGACAGGTCTCTTACATGGTGGAGCTACCACCAAAGCTCAAGATTCATCCAGTCTTCCATGTCAGCATGCTCAAGCCCTACCATGAAGACAAGGATGATCCAACTCGAGGCATATCACACTGAGCTCCTACTGCCGTGGTCACTTCATTTGACAAGGAAATAGAGTGCATCCTTGCCGACCGACAGGCAAGCAGAAGAGGAGTACCCAAGTACATAGAGTACTTGGTGAAATGGAAGAACTTGTCGGATAGCGAAGCAAGCTGGGAGCATGAAGACACACTTTAGCAGTTTGCAAAACACATCCAGCAGTTCAAGCAGAACGCGACGAGGACGTCATGAGCTTAGGTGGGGGAGAATGTCACGTCCTACATTATGAGGTTACGCCACATATGCGCCACACAAGCGCCACGCAGACGCTTCGTAGGATCCTACTTGGCATCCTACATGGCACCCGGAATATTCTAGACTTCTCCACACTTCTCCGGAATTCTCTAGAGTATTGTAGAGTTGTCTAGACTTGTATAGAATTGTATAAAATATACTAGAATTGTATAGAACATTCTAGAGTAGACTAGACATGGAGGATTCTAGAAATCTCTCCACTTTTCCTTGTAAGGCCCTTGGCCTATAAATAGAGGAGGGAGCTCATTTGCTCATCATCCAAGCAAATACACAAGTTCTCAAGCAATACAAGTTCTCTTGAGTTCAATTGCCTTCTAAGCTCTATTGCATAGCTTTCTCTTCTTACACACTAGCTTCCGCATCCACCTGGCTTTAGTTGCCCACTAAGTTAGAGACCCACAAAGGCTTACTTAGCACTTCTCAAGCATCTTAGAGGTGTCTAAGGCCGCACGGTTCCTTGGAAACACCAAGTCCGTGACACTATACACATATAGCACACCCTTATTTGCTTGTCATGAACTATGTTTTCGTATAAAGTGTCCCATGAGGATGACACTTTTTACATTTCCGGAGCTCTGGCCCATTTTGATTAAGGGTTAGTTTGAGAATGCAATTTATTTTTATAGAAGAAGTTTAATTTTGGTATAAATAGTTGAACCCGCCAAAGGTTATTAGCCGGGAACGGATTTTGTAGAAGAAGGTTTGGTATAAATAGTTGAACCAGCCAAAGGTTACTAGTCGGAACGGATTTTGGTAAACACCCACTCTACCCCACCTCGTCCCTTCCCGTTTGGATGTTTCTCTTGTTTTTTTTCTATAAAACGATGTTATTAAGTTGTTAACCTCAAATCCTTTATCATGTCAATTTATGCTATTTTTAAGAAAACAAAAAATCTTTGAGATTTTTGTACAATTTTTCTTGAAAAAATGTAAATGTATCAAGGCCGGCATGATATAATTATGTCCTAACGGTGGGTGTGGGCATGAGTTTAGGAAAAAGCACCCTATGAGAAACCAAAAGGAAGAGAAACACAAACTTCAGAGAAAAGAAAACTCTGGAAAGAAAACTAAAACAAAGTCTGCCTTTCAAAATGAAAAACCTTGCCCTAATATAGAGTCAGCAAGGGGAGATAGAGATAAGAGAGCATCTTTCGAGTACACTGCTGGGCCACATCGATAAAGACAACACTCCTACTTTTACCAGACAAGATCCGGAATTCACGCAACTTTTCCCAAAGTAATTGGGTAATAAGTGGAGGTGAATCCTGACCAAACAAAAACACGCCACAAACCCTAACAGGTGGCAAGACCAGATCTCAATTATCTGAAAAAGATACAATTATCAAATACAAGTGACATATGACATCATTCATGACATAAGAGAACAAATAATTGCTTCTGGAAACGTCATGGCATGCGTCATGGCTTATGAGCCAAAAATGGACCCTTGGGGGCTGAGGTGGAAACTGCGGTGATCATGGCGTCCCAATAGTCTCCCATGGTGGCCTCTCCCTCATCATCAAGCTCGTCTTCTGGATTTTGAGCTTCACCAGCAAGACAAGAATAAGCATTATTGTCATCCTGACTGGCCATTGATTGGTCATCTGGAACAGATTCTGGTATTACAGAAGAGGATGGAGCAAAAGAACTCATGAATTGATTCTTCATAAACTCCATGCACTTGACCATTAACTCGGATTCCCCTAAATTGGGAAATTGAACGCGGAATGAGGACTTAATTTCCTCAAATGGATTGGAGACTGGTTTAATTACCAGCTGAGATTGATTCATCTTCTCAATATAAACATTACTCTTCTCAAAGATTAGCTTATCCAATTCCTCAAGAGAAACTGAAGACCACCATCTATAAGAGAACTCTCGAAAAAGAGTGGGAACCTTTAAATGGTCAAAATTACATTGTAATTCCCACTTGGAAATCCAAGGGATGCCAAATTCAACAAAGAAAAGCAATTTAGATAAGCCTTCAGGAAGATTCTCTTGTCCTCTTAATTGAGGATGATGGACAGACCAAGAACTAAAATGTCCTCGAATAATATCGGGGAGAACATCTAAATCAGGGCCATATAAACGCCACCAGTAAAAAATCCAATTTGGATAAGAAGTTTTCAAAGATTCAGGACAAAACTTGAAAAACCAAGTATGTTTGAATTTGACATTTTGGTATAATAATGCATGTTTCCATGCTTCCTTATAATCCCGGTAATTAAAGGAGAAATGTTTTCCATACCTAGAAAATGTCCTAGGCCGTGAAGGGTCAAGACCCCAATCAGTGGGTTTAATTACCCGTTTAATGACAGCTTTAGAATAGGAAATTGGGCTTCTGACTTTATCGTCAGATTTCTCATATGTATGGGTGATGATAACAGAATTGGTCTCCTGTAAAATCATCTCATAGACATATCGCTCTTTATTAAGTTGTGAACCATAATTCTGCACATCACCAAGATAACGGAGCTTTATTTCCCTGGGATCAGGCATCCATTGGACATCCTGTGGCTCCAAGGTTAAAACATATTGGTTAATCCTGTTATTAGGAATAAAAGGAGGAGGCTCTATAAGGAGAGCTTCCTTAGCAGAAGTAGGGACTTTATTTCCCTTTTTAGATTGGAGGTGAGGGAAAATTTCCTCATCAGCAAGATTCACTCTATTTGAATCTTTCTTCTTTTTGCCCTTGCCTTTATTGGCTTGGGAAACCTTAGAAAGGCCACTCATTAAATTCCCTGCAAAAATTCACGAGTTAAGAAATCAGGTAAAGAGTTAGATTCACCCTTGATGTATTCAATATCAAAATAAAATGCAGAAAGATCTGCCTGCCATCCTACAAAAATCTGTTTAGAAGCGAGATTTTTTATGTCTTTTTTCAAAACTTGTTTTGCAGCACTGCAATCAACCCTAACCAGAAAATGTTGGTTAAGTAAATCATCATGAAATTTATAGACACATTTTACTATGGCTAAAACTTTTTGCTTAATTGTAGCATAATTGAGTTGAACATTCTTCTAAGTACCAGAAGTAAATTTAACAAGTTTTTCTTTACTTGTGGAGGGATTTAATTGCTTTAAAATACCCCCATATCCTTTATTGGACGCATCAGTTTCAATAATCTTGAACCATAAAGGATTAGCTAAAGATAAACAAGGTAATTGGTTAGCTTTAAGCTTGATCTTCTTTACAGCCTCAGTATGCATAATGGACCAAGGAAGAGGATGTTTGCCTAATCTTTGGTACAAAATAGCACTATCCTGAGCAAAATTCTGATAATAATCAGAGATATAATTCAAACTGCCAAGAAATCTTTGGAGTTGAGTTTTATCTGTGATTTCATCCGGAAATTTAGTAGCAAATTCAATACTTCGATCAATAGGAACAATTTTTCCTTGATGAATATTATGACCTAAAAATCGAACTTTGTTTTGGAAAAGTTTCATTTTAGGAGCAGAAAGAACTAAACCACTACGTTTCAAAACATCTTTAAGAATCTTTAAATGTTTGAAATGTTGTTCAATGGATTTAGAAAAGACAAGAATGCCATCAATATATACAATCACAAAATCAGAATAAGGATTGAATATATCATTCATGACATGCTGAAATTCAGAAGGAGCATTTTTCAAACCAAATGGCATTACATTCCATTCATAATGGCCAAAAGGAACAACAAAAGCAGTTTTATATCTGTCTTTAGGATTAACCTGAATCTGCCAAAAGCCAGATTTCAAATCAAATTTGGAAAATAAAACAGCAGTATTGAGTCTATCCAATAAATCCTTTTTATTTGGAATTGGATAACAAATCCATTTTAAAACATCATTTAAAGGTTTATAGTTAATAACCAATCTGGGAACACCTCTTTCCTTTTCAGAATGTTTATTAACATAAAACGCAGTACAACTCCAAGGAGAATTGCTTGGAACAATTAACTTCTTCTCAAGAAGGTTATGGATTTCTTTCTTACATAAGTCCATGTAGTCTTTTTTCATTTGGCCAGCACGAGCTTTTGTAGGAATGAATCGTTCATCAAAACTTTCTTCATAAGGAAGAGAAACAATATGTTTCTGACGATCCCAAAAAGCATAAGGGATATCACTACAAACTTCAGAAAGAAATTGATTATGAATTGTTTGTATTCCAGTTTGGATATCATTATTTGACAACCTTTGATTGATATTCAAGGACATAATTTCCTTTTGCAAATAATTTATTTGCTTCTCTTTAAAGAATATATTTTCTCGAAGAGAATTGATATTTTTATTGAGGGGTTGTGTTATAAATTTAAACACAACAGAATACCCTTGTAAAGTAGTAAAAATACCTGTAGAATCAATTTTATATATAGGCATTAAAGATGTGAGAAAATGAGTACCCAGTATTACTGGTAAACTCATATTTTTTATTAATAAGAAAGTAGTTGGTAAACAAAAACCTTCATTACAAATATAAACCTTATTAAGCTTATAATTTATTTGCATTTTACTACCATTAGCACTTAAAAGACCTTGGGTAGTTTTTTCAAAATATTGGGTAGGAATTAATCCTTCCTGGATGCAATTCAAATCAACACCACTGTCAACAAGAGCCATTGATTCAGGTAAGACATACTCTTCATTAATGACAATCTTAACATTAATATACCATTTTTGAAAAGTAACCTGATCAAGAAGACACAAATAATCATCTTTGACTGGTTCATCCTCAGGTGAAACCTCAGACTCAATCCTAGGGGAATTAAGTGAAGCCTGAGCTAATTGCAATTGAGTTATTATTAACTCATTCTTGGTTTGGTTAGCTTTTAATTGCTGAACTTCAGTTTACAAAATATTAATAAATCAACAAATGAAATTTATAGACACATTTTACTATGGCTAAAACTTCTTGCTTAATTGTAGCATAATTGGCACAATACTTTAAAAATTAAAAGGTTCATAAAGGTAATCTATCTATCTATCTATATATATATATAAAAGATCAACTTACCTCTCCTCTACAGAAAATCCCACTTGCGTTAATAAATTTGAGCAATTTGTCCCATTTTTTACAATTTTGGACAAAACTACCCCTGAAACTAGAGGGCGATTTACTGATAAACGATTTTTTTTTTTATGCCGAAAAAAAGCATTAATGGCAAAATAAATTTTTCCCAACTACCAATTAGGGTAAAATATATAAAAAAATAAGTCCGAAATACAAAAAATATTTCGAACTACAAATAAGATTTTTTTTTCGTTTTTAACATTGTTTTTAATTTTTTATTATAAAATAAAAAAAAAATTGATTTATGCCCAAAAAAATATTTAATGCCAAAATAAAATAAAAAATTAGAACTACCAATTAAGGTAAAATATAAAAAAAAAATAAGTCCAGAACATAAAAAATATTTCAACTACAAATGAGATTTTTGTTTTTATTTTTAACTTTGTTTTTTTATATTTTACTATAAACGAAAAAAATAATTTATGTCAAACAATTATCTAATTGGAAAGTTAAAAATATTGATGCATTAATTTTTTATTTCGGCATAAATCAATTTTTTTTCGTTTATAGTAAAATATAAAAACAAAGTTAAAAACGAAAAAAAAAATCTCATTTGTAGTTCAAAATATTTTTTATATTTCGGACTTAATTTGTTTTATATTTTACCCTAATTGTTAGTTCCCACAAAAAAATTTATTTTGGCATTAATATTTTTTTCGGCATAAATCAAAAAAAAATTCGTTTATAGTAAAATATAAAATACAGAGTTAAAAACGAAAAAAAAAATCTTATTTATAGTTCAAAATATTTTTTATATTTCGGACTTAACTTTTTTTATATTTTACCCTAATTGGCAGTTCAAAATTTTTATTCATTTTGGCATTAATATTTTTTTTCGGCATAAATAATAAAAAAATTTGTTTAGTTTCAGAAGCAGTTTTGTCCGAAATTGTAGGAAAGAGGGCAAGTTGATCAAATTTGTCAACGTAAGGGAATTTTCTATATAGGAGAGGGGCAAGTTGATTTTTTTTTAAACGTTTCCTGATAATAGCACTATATATAAATACTAAATACCATAACAAGAGAACAAACAATAAAGATTGCATGCAAGCAAGTTAATGGTAAGCTGGAGGTCACTCGAGACGTTTGTGAAGATGATAAAAAATAATAATAATAAAAAAGAAGCCACCCGAAATTATATTACACTAGTGCTAGAGAAAATGAGCTTTCCTATATTCCATTTCAACTTTTCAAAAGAAGGTTGATTTGAGAGGGAAATGGAAAAAAAAATTTCGGAGAAGCTTACCTAATATATTGTTGCCAACACACCAAAAACAAAATATCTTCCCTTTATCTCTTCTATGTATATGAAGTAAAACATCCATAACGTTGAAGCAGTAATTTGGAATAAAGCATAGATGACAACTGCAACAATAACATCGATGATGATATCACATATTCCGAGCAGTAGTTCATTTACATTAACAATAACGTTGCAGACGAGCAACTCACGAGAATATGCCTTCCAAAATTTAGTTTTAGGCTGGTCTAACCAACTGTTCATGTGATTTTTTTATAAGGATTACTCCATCTTACTTCCAACAGATTCCGCTGGAATTCATTTACAAAACCGAGCTCTGCTGAATGAGAACCAAAGTGAACATCTTGCTGGGTACAGATGTGACATTGACATATACAGCAGAACCGAAATAGACAGCTGGTGTCATCAGCTTCTGCTTTCGCAGCTTCTCAGTGCAGATTCAACAAGTTTAACCTTTTCTGTGTTCTCGCTGTTGACAAGTGAAAGCCTCTCAAGTGAGGCTTTGAGCTGGGAGATTCGGTCATCTTGCACATAGTTCTTCCTTCCTCCTAAGATTTGTCTTCGTTGGTTCGCTTGATTCTCCTGTGGAGAATGAGGAGAATGAGTGTATCTTTTCAACCTTGCATTCAAAGCTTCAATCGAAGAGCGCAGAGCATCCAACTCCACTCCAGTAAATCTGTCTGCATAAACATCAAATGATATGTCAGGCAAACACATACGGAACTGCTAAGAGCCAAGGAAATAATGACGACCAAATGCATTTATACAGACTTGAGAAGAGAATCATCATTGGAAACATTTCAAGTCAAGCAAAATACAACAGTCTAGAAATTAATAAGCCAATAGCAAGGATAAATTTCATAACATTACATGTTAAAATAAATAATAAGTTATTGGCAATCGCTTCACCAAGGGAAAACAATTCCCATAAGTCAAAAAAGAAGTCACTTGAATTGGATGCCGGAGTTGTAATATATGTTATGAGAGATACGGAAATGGATTTGAGTAATCTGTTCCTTTGTCCAATAAAAGGTATTTCTAGCATTGAAAAGGGGGAAAACACACCTCTTTAGCTGTCACTCTTTCTAGTTGGAATGACAAAAGGTTGTAATGAGCAAATAGATGAGCAAATCACGTATGATATAACTATATAGAATAAAAACAATAAAATATACCTAATGACTATCCTATAATTCAAGAGTGATCTAACATCCAGAAATGAAATCAATTATTGTACAGAATAAAGAAATTACCAAGTTCTGACTTGAACTCTCGCTCTGCTTTTGATAACGGTCTCCTGTGTGCCCCCGGCAGTTTTCTCAAGTTTTGCAAGCGCTCTTCAAGGCAACTGTGAAGCACAATTGCACGGTCAATCCGGTGCCCAACATTTTGATGTCTTTCCTCAACTTTTGAAAGCTTCTGTTGTGCCTCGTGCAAACGAGCATGCTGGTCATCAATGATTTTCTTTAGGTGAGGCGCATGATGCTTGAGTTCAAAGTATACCTAGAAGACAAGACAGTAAAAAAAAATCTGGATAAATTGCTTCTTATGATTAAAAAGAAAAAGAAAAAAAGGGCACTTATATACTTAGAAGCCACAATAGCATCGAAATGTGTAGTTAAAACACATGCATAATATTTTGCAGAATAAGCTTTTTGATAGATCACAATGTAAACCACTAACCCAGAAAGCTCGAACAAAATCTGGCTTTGTTAGTAAAACTAGTATATAGTAGTGGAACTTTACAGAAAAAAAGTGCAAGTGGTGGCTAAACAACTCTCCGTTTCAGAAGTAAGGCCTTTAATATTGCAAAGAGTCAAGGATGATCACTTCATAATATAAATTCAACTAGCATTGGCTCCAAAAAGCCCTCTTATTAAGCTTCCACATGTATAGCACACTATAATGGCAAAATACTGGGAGATAGCATCAAATCTACAACAAAAAGGACATTCAGAGCATCTTCTTTCTGTATGCTAAAAATGGTGAAGCCAAATGAGAGAAAATAATAAGTTTTCGGTTAAAAGGAACGCGATGGTTTTGAGTAAATGTTTATATGTGCAGGATTTTGAGTTATTACCTTATGTGCATACTCCACATAATTTTCATGAAAAAGCTTGAAATACTGATGAAGTGTTGATCGCCCTTCAATAGAATCAGCAGCAACAGAGCGTAAATTTGGTGAGGAAGGAGGCACAAGGACCACCTTAGGGCCAGCAAGGAGTTCTTTGCTTATAATAGATCGGATACCTACGTCGTTCACTTCTTCCAAGCTCGAGTGTTTCTTATCCTTATCAGCGTGAACGGGAAGCAACATATTCCAGATTTCCATCTCAAGCACAATACATCCGCGAGATGAGGTGAGTCCCACAATCCATGAATGTCCAAATGAATCTGACAATGCCACAAAACCACAAAGAGGAGATTGTGCATACGGTTCTCCATGGCATGTACCAAGGATAGGTTGCACAGAGGGAGTTCTCGTGCTCTCATCCTTGCCACTGGTCTGACTTGTAAAAGGGAGAAAATGCAACACTATTGAATCCATCCCTCCTTCATGAAGAGCATATATTCTTTCTGGAATAAGGGGATCAACAAACATTGAAATAAGAGAACCACTCTCTCTTTTTCTTGGCAAAGCTAAATCCACAACGGCCAATCTCAACAAAGGAGGAGGGTGCCCCAACCAAACAGTATGATCCGGTGGCTGGTCAAACTTCACAATGCAGAGCTCACTGGGGATTGATTCACAAATCATAGCAACACCAAGTATACGATCATAAGAATCAACAAAAAGGCGTGGTCGGTTACCAAGAGACCAAATTGGTTGAATTTCATCAGCTAAGGCATCTATTTGCAGTTGCCCACCACTCCAAGCAGTAACAAGAATCGAATCTTTACTGACCGAATTATAAAGAAAACTAACTGCACGACCTTCACATTCTGCTCCCCGAACTTCAGAATCATCTCCCCTCCCCCTAAATACTTTACGGAGAGGCCCCTGAAATTATAAAAGAAGCCACTTTGTATCACATTTTCACGATCAAAAATAAAATCTTAGCCATTTGAAGTGTTATTAAAGGCTCAAGACGCACTAAGGCATTAAAGGTCCTCTGGAGCCAAGGCGCAAGGCTAGGTGCATGCCTGAGTGAAGTGAGACACAGAATGGAAAATGCAATGAACAAGATAAAATTATTACTAAAGCATCCATATTTCATAATAAAGGCGCAAATGTTGTCAAAGGCACACCTCCACACACAAGGGGCACAAGTCTTACACCTCAAGGAGCTTGAAGTCTAGGCACACGCCTAGGCGCGCCTTTAACAACACTGGCCATTTGCACCATTAGAAAAATTGACTTTTGAAAAATTACAAATGTTAACCATCAAGAATGGCTGCAAAGTCACTTTACACTTATATGACTGAAAAACAGAATGAGAGGTGAGAGAAGTACCTGCAATGAGACAGATGCATCAAATAAAGCATAAGGCTGAGCTTTATGTGCAGAAAAACATCCCCCTTCTGCTGATTGGTGAGCTAAATCGGGAAATGTTGCTTCCAACCAAGAGATTGCCAAATTAGAGTTACTAACAGCTTTTGAATTGGCAGATTTCAGCCCAAATGTGTGAGCATCACTATATATTTCCAATATTGATTCCCACTTGTACACACTGTTTCAAAAATAAGCTCCCAAATATCAGTCAATGATCAGTATTCTATATAAAATATGAGCAAAGTGCAAACCAATGGACTAGACCACGGATACCACAGCAGAATATTGGAGGATGTTAATACTTTAGACCCTCTGAAACACTGATGAACTAGGTGGTCAATGGTTACAATGATCAAACAGTTTTAGTACGGGCTGCCAGGTATGAATATCAAAGAGGCATCTGCCTTTGATTATTTATTGCATGTGTCAACACAATAATACACGGATAAACATTGAATAAGGTATCTGCTTCTGTAATTGGTTGCATGCGTGTCACACAATAATTGGAAGTAAACATCCACAACTACATCCCATGTTCTTTTATGTTTACTTTCCAACGAGCAAACTGCTAGACATGATAATGCCCATCCCACATATTCATGGCAAAATAGTGACTTTTCTAAAATAATGAATCTCAGCTCACATTCCAGGCTTGCTATGCCCTCTAACACCCTGAATGCCCTGCAGCAGAACCCCCACGAGTGGTGGATAACTTTTTGTTTTACAGACAAGCAGGCACAACATAAATTGTAAATTACCTTCCAAAAGGAACAACTGGGCAAATGATGTACACTGAACCATCACTGAATAAAACAAAAACCTGCAGAAAAGAATAGAATTATCACAAAAACGATAGAGGTGGCGATATAGTCTTGGTAACCACTTACATATCATGGACTCCTTAAGAAAAGCATGAAACCCTTGTCAGATACACGGCAATCAGACATATTATTCGACATATCCAGCTGGACATTCACCTATCAAGAATATTCCAAGATTCACTTTTTTTATGTTCCTTTTTTCATAACATTGCTTTAACACGAGTGACGAACATATGCTGAACATTCTCTGTCACTTGAAAATGTTATTTTACTCGAGAAAGTCAAGTATAGTATTATTAATGAAAAATAACTGTCAGTGTCGCCCTATTAGGGATTTTTAATAAACCCGAAACATGAGCAGACTACATACACATTTGCAAGCTCATGCAACATGCAAGCCAAGCAGTCAAAAAATTGATCATATCGGTAGTGGTTAAAACCAACTTGGAAACTATTTTTCAGAAAGATTGATCAACGATATGCCCCTGATCGAACCCTTAAAAGGTTAAAGTCTACAATAATTTTGACACTAAGCAAATTTCCTCAAATCAGAAATTTCCAAAACTCTTTAAATGCATCTCTGGAAAGATTTAGGATATCAAATAAGACTAAACTCATGAAAACTTGAAAACGCTAATCATGCATGAACCCTAATTCGGTGAGTGCATTGATGTATTGAATTGCATTTTTACCAAAGATTACTAAACAAACCTTGAAAGTAGCTTGCAATTCCTTCTTTGACCTTAGAAGGTAATAACTACACTAACTTACAATGCCTTAAGCTAGAATTGAAACAAAAATTATATACTCAATTTTTGTACTCCTATATTTGCCAACCTGATAGACCTAACAGGGGGTACAGATAATATTCTAGAATTAAAAAACAAATAGTTGGATGAATAAAGCTGCAGGAACACATTGATGCAATGCTGGGAATAAAGATAACATTCTAGAATATGTGGGGAATCAAATAAAGCATGTACAGTTCTGAAATAAAAGACGAATTTGCTTATATTTAAGCCATGGATTATCAAGCTCGGCGAAAGGGAAGCAATTCATGTTTTGAATTCAAATAATTTGTTAACGGTTGAGGCCGTGTAAACACAAGAATATTTTGATAACATTCATTAAATCTCATTCATGATAGAGTGAGCAAAACCAGATCACCAAAAGCATACAAAATCGAGTAACAAGGTTCAACTGAACTTACACTAAATCTGTCCCACAAGTGGTCACCGCCAAAAGAAAAATCAACGGGACAGATTGATGCAGCATTCCTAGATCTACCTGGTTCAACAGGCTGTAAATAATACTCCTGTTCCAGTTGTCCAAGAGGGGAAGACAAATCAAAAAGCCTACGGTAAGGGAAAGCATATCAGTTACAATAAAATCAATGGCATCATTTATGAACACTTGGAGATTATCAAACTTAGATTATTTATTCAACACAAGATGTTAGATTTAAATTTGGCAAACCCATCATAGCCACAAAAAGGACAAGAAGGTTAGATTTACCATCCAGAGCATCTTAGAAAATAATTGACATAGTATCTCATTTATAATTACAGCTGCAACGACTTTCAAGAAGAGCCATAAGGCTCACAACAAATTGAAATCAGATAAATAGGAGCAAGAAATGAGTGTTACACCTCAATGCCAAAGCAATGGATGTGCTTAATAATAGAAAAGGAAAAACGAATGCAAGCATGATTGACATATTTTTCCAACATTCCTGATACTACCATTGGAAAAGGCATTATCGGGTTTACTGATTTTATCTTGGTTGCAACAAGAAAACTTCGGATGGTGTGTAAATTAAAGTCATTATCGGGTGAGCGAGTGATGGGTATAGGGGTTCATGGTAATATGCGAATTTCATTGAGCAAGGATGAACCTTCACATAACTTTTCTTGAATCCATAGATTCACAAAAGAAGAGGCAGACTGTTTGGCTCGAGATATCTTCCTCAATGAGAAGTGTGTCTTTACAAGTAACACCGAGAGTCAAATCAGTCCTAGTGTTTTCAAGCTCAGCTTGAAGACTGGTATTGTATGAGCTTAGTAAGGCTCAGTAGAAACTCAAAAAACATTATTCAAATCAGCTTGAGATAAAGCACAACTGTACAAGCTACCCAGGCGGCTTTGTTTGTAGCAGTTAAACACTCACAAAGTGGTAGATCCAAAAGTTGTCCATAAATTCAGGAGAAGGAAGATTTCATATATTTTCAATTATTTAGGGATACTTAGTTGTCAACTCAATATTGATAAATAGACTATCGTTGTCAGAAACACAAATGTTTCGTGTTAGTTATAGTGTGTGGGTGTCTTTGGGCTTGACCCAATATGAGTTAGGCCCATATGATTTTGTGTACCCATTTATGTGTTGCCCTAATATTTATATATATATATATATAGGACTGCTAACCAGAAAATTAGTAAATCAATATTACATTAATTTCAACATGGTATCAGAGCCAGATACCTAAGTTTGAAAAACTCTCTTCTCACAAAACCCTAACACTAATCACCATCCTTCTTCCCTAACCCTAATCCACACAAACCCTAACCCTTTTCTTCTTTTTTTTGTGAAGGCAAATACCGCTACGCAACGCCCAGGCGGGGTCTAGGGGCAGTGCCCCGAGAATTTTTTTTGTGATACTTGGTTTCAGATTCTAGCGAGTCGCGAAACTTCACTTACAGAGGCATATTCTAGGGCTCAACCCTCTACTCGACAATCTTCAGGATTCAGTGATAATGGTGATAGGACTGCCCTAGCAGGTCAATCCGGAGGCAGTGCTGGGGGAAAACGAGGGGGCCATGGGGGTCGAGGAAGACGTGGACCAGATGGTCGAATTGCATGTTTTCACTGTGGTGGCATTGGTCATATGCGTGACAGATGTTGGAAGTCACATGGTGGCATTGGTCATATGCATTACCCAAGATACTACTGTTGATGATGGTCGTGTGACTTTATCCGCTGAGGAGTGCTCTCGCTTGTTATCTAATCAGGCCCCTATATCTGCCACTATTGCTCAAACGGGTCCATCTACTGCTTGTCTTTCAACTTCTCCTCGGGCATAGATTATTGATTCTGGAGCTTCAGACCATATGACTGGCACCACAGGTATATTGAGTGCATATTCTCCTACATCATCTCTTCCCGATGTTCGGGTGGCTGACGGATCATATATTGTTGTTCGAGGGATTGGGAAAGCATCTCCTACACCTAGTTTACAATTGTCATCCGTTTTATATTTGTCTGATCTTCCATTTAATCTGATTTCTGTCAGTGCACTAACCAAAGGACTTAATTGTTGTGTAATTTTCTATGGTGAATATTGTGAATTTCAGGATCGTTCGACGAAGAGGACGATTGGTAGGGGTCGTCGCACTTCAGGAGGACTCTACGTGCTAGATGAGGAACCAATATCCATGGCATGTTCTGGTATGTCATCCACTCCTTTTGACCTTCACTGTCGCCTTGGTCATCCTGCTCTCCCCAATTTCAAGCGTTTATATCCAGCTTTTCAGTCTTTACCAGAGTTGTTTTGTGAGTCGTGTCAGTTCGCGAAACATCATCGCGTGTCATATGTGTCTAGGATAAATAAACGAGCATGTGCTCCATTTGATCTAGTTCATTATGATGTTTGGGGTTCATGTCCAGTTCAGTCTAAGTCTGGGTTCCGTTATTTTGTTACATTTGTGGATAATTATTCTCGTGTTACTTGGTTATAAATAATAAAACAATGTTCTGAGATTTTTTCTATCTTTTATGCTTTTTACAATGAAATTCGTAATAAGTTTTTTGTGTCTATTCACACGTTGCGTAGTGACAACGCACGTGAATATTTTTCTTCTCCCTTTACATCATTCATGACCCAAGAGGGTATCATTCACCAGTCTTCATGTTCAGATACCCCCCAACAAAATGGAGTTGCTGAGCGTAAAAATCGACATATTATGGAAGTTGCTCGGGCACTTATGTTTCATATAAGAATCCCAAAAATATTCTGGAGCGACGCAGTATTGACTGCAACATATTTGATCAATCAGATGCCATCGTCTGTTCTTTAGGGGGAGATTCCACATAAAGTATTATTTCCTAACCAGTCTATTCATTCTCTCCCATTACGCATTTTTGGATGCACCTGCTATATTCGGGATATTCGACCTCGGATGACTAAACTTGATCCCAAGTCCTTACGGTGCATATTTCTGGGATACTCACGTACTCAGAAGGGCTATCGGTGTTTCTCTCCTGAGTTAGGACGGTACCTAGTGTCATCAGATATAGTTTTTCATGAGTCTTCTTCCTTCTCGTCACATCTTTCGTCCGCGGATCCACCTCCCACACCGCGAGTTGATGAGTTTTTGGTCTATGACTTGATTCGTGTCACATCTGTCCCCTCAGTTCGCTCAGTTCAGCCTATGTGTCCTCCCCTCCAGACATATGTCCGTGGACCACGTCAGGTGTTTGGTTCAACTCCCGTATCTGATCCTGAGCCGCCCCCTGCTGCATCAAACTCTTCGTCCTTTGATCCTCTAGTGCCAGTTCAGACATCTGACGATGATTTGCCTATTGCTCTTCGGAAGGGTAAGCGCAGTTGTGTTAGCTATCATGTCTCTACGACCCTCTCTTATGCATGTGTTTCTTCATCATTACAGGCTTTCGTATTAGCTCTGGACTCTATTTCTGTGCCTCGAAATCTATCTGAGGCTTTCTCTTCTGCAGATTGGCGAGCAGCGATGCAGGATGAAATGTTCGCCCTAGAGGCCAATCATACTTGAGACTTGGTGCCCCTCCAACCGGGCAAAAGATCTATTGGTTGTAAATGGGTATATGTTGTTAAAACGAATCCAAATGGTTCTGTAGCTACACTCAAGGCTCGCCTAGTGGCAAAAGGCTATGCTCAGACTTATGGGGTGGATTCTACTGATACTTTTTCTCCTGTGGCTAAATTTGCATATGTACGCCTCATTATTTCTCTTGCAGCTACGTCTGGTTGGCCGCTCCATCAGTTAGATGTTAAGAATGCGTTCCTGCATGGTGATCTCCAAGAGGAAGTTTATTTGGAGCAACCACCTGGTTTTGTTGCTCAGGGGGAGTCTGGTCTTGTTTGCCGCCTGAAGAAGTCTCTATATGGTTTGAAACAATCCCCACGCGCATGGTTTGGGCGCTTTAGTGATGTTATTTTAGAGTTTGGTCTTAAGCGGGCAACCAAAGATCACTCAGTCTTTTATCGCCAGTCGTATGCAGGTAGCATATTACTTGTTGTTTATGTTGATGACATTGTGATCACTGGCAACAATGGTGCAGGTATTTCTTCACTAAAAGCATTTCTGCAGACTCGGTTTCAGACAAAGGATCTTGGTTGTCTTCGTTATTTCTTGAGAGTTGAGGTGGCCCGTAGCAAACGGGGAATATTTCTTTCTCAAAGAAAATATGTTCTAGATATGTTACGTGACACGGGGATGATGAGTGTTAAACCTTGTGATTCTCCTATGGCTCCTGGAGTTAAATTATCTGGAGAAGATGGAGATGTGTTCTCTGATCCTGAGCGTTATAGACGTTTGGTTGGGAAGCTTAATTATCTTGCAATAACCCATCCTGATATTGCCTTTCCTGTAAGTGTGGTCAGTCAGTTTATGGCAGCGCCTCGTGTTCCATATTGGGATGCAGTGATTCATATTCTACGATATATTAAAGGTACTCCAGGTCGAGGATTATTGTATAATAACTATGGCCATATGCGGATTGAAGGATTTTCGGGTGCTGATTGGGCAGGATCCCCGTGTGACAGGAAATCTACTACAGGTTACTGTGTGTTCGTTGGTGGTAATTTGATTTCCTGGAAGAGCAAGAAGCAAAATGTAGTGGCTCGCTCCAGTGCTGAATCAGAGTATCGTGCATTGGCTCACTTAACTAGTGAGGTGATATATTTACAACAACTTCTCGATGAGCTTGGTTACAAGTCCTCAGAACCGTCGCAGTTGTGGTGTGATAATCAAACAGCTATACATATTGCCTCTAATCCTGTTTTTCATGAAAGAACAAAGCATATTGAAGTAGATTGTCATTTTGTGCGGGATAAGCTACAAGGTGGACAGATCTCTTTGAAGCATGTGAAGACCAGTGATCAGCTAGCAGATGTGTTTACTAAATCCCTTATGGGCAAGTGGGTTTCTTATATATGTAACAAGCTGGGCATGATTAATATCTATGCTCCAGCTTGAGGGGGAGTGTTAGTTATAGTGTGTGGGTGTCTTTGAGCTTGACCCAATATGGGTCAGGCCCATATGATTTTGTGTACCCATCTATGTGTTACCCTAATATTTATATATATATATATATATATATGACTGCTAACTAGAAAGTTAGTAATTCAATAGTACACTAATTTCAACATTTCGAATGTAATCCTAAAATAATAAAGATATTATTACTAAATATAATGAATCTAAGAATAAGAGAGAGAATGTTGACAGACTGATACTTATATCTTGAAATTCATCTGTTTACAACATGGCAGGTCTTTGTCAGATCTTGGTTTGAAATTTTTATTGAAAATGCAAGATCACAAGCTAACCGTTTTCCTTTCTTTTTCGCTTATTTAATTTATTTATTACTGTTTTTGATGAGTACAAAATCACAAGTAACCATTGGAATTGACCACGTGGAGTTCCCAAATTAGGGATATCCAATGCACCAGGAGTTGAATAACTATCAAGCTCAGCTGGATGACACGCTAAGCTTAAGACATATGTGCAAGCTTGGCTTGAAAAGTCGCTGACCAAGTTCGACCAAGCTTCTGCCAAGCCAAACATGAGCAGAGATAAAGTAGCTCAAATCATCCTCCAGCCCTCTCTTTACTTTTGGGTTTGTACGTGGATTTATATACTGTCTTTTTCTATTTTAGTTGTAGCCAGATGTCCCCTTCTGCCTTTTTTACCTTAATTTCTAATCAACGACTCTTGTCATCCGTCAAAAAATAAACAAAAACATATATAATATAATAATAAAGGAAAATTTCTCAATTGCCAGCATGAGGAAATCTTGTTATCAATTTGAAATTATTTTTGAAATCTAAATAAAGTTACATAACCATTGGAACATGCTATTCAAAGAGTGCAATCCCAGAACAACTGTCAATCACCCCCAGGTTGAATACAAATCCTCGAACTTCATATCAGATAGCATTCAAAGATATTAAGTTTTTAGGCAACTTATTACGAGAACATAAACTAATGAATGGAAATTTTTTAACTTCGGCAACCACCATTGACTTCATTTTCCAGAATGTCAATGCCTTCTGCTTCAAGCATATTTTACCATCCACAGGCAAACTCTAAGAAAACAATTGTCAGTTGAAAACTCGATACCTGAACACTGAATCAGAAGAGAGGATACCCAGATGGGTGTCACTGTAAGGGTGCCATGAAATTTGTAACGTGCGTATTACATTATTGCTGGTAAAGTAGATTTCTGAGCCAACGAAAACGGTCCTGTAAATAAGTTAAAACCGATACAAATTTAAGTTGGTCCAACTAATAGTTGAATAATAACATGGTAATGTCAATGTAATTTGTAATTGGAGAAGCAAGGACAAATTTCTGCATACATGTGAAAGATGATCTTATCAAAACAGAAAATCCATAGAACTTGGTGACATTTGAACCATGAATAGATTTGAGCTCCCCTATTCAATAAATGTCATTGGACAGTACGGGAGCACAAACAACAATATAACATAAAGACAAAGATTCAACTAATAATTCACACGCGAATTTTTTCATATATACAAATGCAGTATATAAACAGTAACTCAATCCACTGAAACTATATATTATTTCCATTAATGATCTAGCCTGCTGAATATACAGATAATCAGGCATCTCAAAAAAGGAAAAGTGTCAGATGTGGCATCTCATTTCGACAGACTTGATCGATTATTTGATCACCAGAAAGAAGTAGTTGTAAGGACGAGAGTTTAGAATGCAAAACAGAACCTTTTTAAAATCAAACATGTCTAATCCGCACCATCATTTTCCTTCTAGGGTACATAATTCGTCCCACATCAATCAGAGTTATCCAATCCAGCTAATAGTCCACCATCATAGTAAGGTAATTAAGATCCTACAATCATCGAGATCAATGAGGAACCTAGAAGTGTAAGAACTCTCAACTGGAAGGCCAGCAAGAAGATATAAGAGGAAAATATCAGAATGAATCGGTCTGATGGAAACTCAAACAAGTTGACTATAGCTAATCATGGAATTTATGAAAATTAACAAACAGAAGGTAAATTTTTTTATCTAAGCAAAATATACGTCATGAACATCACTGTCAGGCATCAGGCATGTTAAAGAGATGAAAAAGGGGATGTGGCAGAGACCATATATTGGCAGCAGAGCTTCTAAAGAGTTGCCCAATGACATGTTATGCATAATAAGTTGAAGTCAATCATGGTACTCTGCTCAAAATTACTAATGTATCTTCTGAGGCACCATAACCCAAAACACTGTAAATATATGATGTATATCTTATTGGGCATAGTATTTAAAAAGATTTCCTCTTCATTATTTTTAGGGTAATTACTCCTCTGCAGACAACAGCTCTACTCATACCTGCAAATAATGGTGTTATCTTTCGTAGATGTGCGCCCATAGAGGTACATGATGCAAAGACCATCCAAACCGGCCAGGAGTAATGCTGATCCATTTCTATTGATTGATACTTTATTGACCACAAAACCAAGAGGCACATCTGCTTGCAATACCTATCAAATTACAAGTAGTATCAACTACACATTTGAAAGTAAAATAAAACACAAGTATTGATGAGGAAACTTAAAATCTCAAGGAAAAAGAAAAGAGAAAGAAAAAAAGAAAAAGGTCAAGATAATCTTAGAATCATTTTTCACGATCTAGCTTCTGTGCACCATTCTAAAAGGCCCACTAGTTTTTGAAAGCGTGTTCTTATGGTTCTGGCATTGTCGCGCATGATGTAAACAAAATAAAGCTCATCATGGAATGCTTTTTCTAATTAAACTGAATGGGTTGTAATTTTATTTGTATATATAGTGGTCCGCACAGACCTAACTACATCTCAAAAAATCGTGCAAATGGTAAATCATGATCTATCGTCTAAGTACAACGGTGCCAGTACTGTATGTTAATTCTAAGAAATATATAAATTAACCAAGTGACACTTGGAACGTTTGCTTACGATAGGATAATAACAATGAAGTATTCGTGTTTGTATTTTGACATCAAACATAAGTAAGGTGTTTGGGTAGTACCAATGAATTATTTAGAGGCCAGAATCACCAAGCACCAACTTAAATTTAGGCATGTGTAAATACTACCACTTTAGGTATAATTTTTTCTCACAATGTGAAAAGAAACAGATAACACAGCACACAACAAGAAGAACAATCGAGCCCTTTTTCCCATTTCTCGGGGTCAGCTACATGAATCCTATATTCTCACTCAGCTCTATAGAAGGCCAAAACCTCAGTCAATCCACCGGCTATTACATCTTTCTCAACAAATTCTAAAACTTCACCTTTGGCCTTCTTTTTTCCCTAACATTATCCCCATATTCTCTGCACATGTCTTACCATCTTAACTGTTTTTTTCTTCATTTTATCTCCGGTGCTAATCCAATCATCTCCGGGAACAAAAGAAAAAAGAAAAGAGAGAGAGAGAGAGAGAGGCCATCTCTGTATGTGTTCCTAATTCTATTTGTTGAGTTTTGCGGCATTAACTTTGTAAAGTTAGACACCGGGCTAGTTGGAGCGCTCCAACATTTGTGGACCCGTCTTACAGCAACGGACTGTGAAGTTTAGCTACTGGAGAAGTCGGACCGGTCCAATGGACTTGATACGTGCGAGATGAAGTTCCATTATCCATATTTTGAAGTCTGGAGACTTGGGAATTTAGTTTGTACTATTAGGCAACTATCGCAAAGTTGTGATTGATACACTAACTCCTCGGTAGCCAAGTTGTGAATCTTGTCCAACTAGAAATGGGTATGAAGTCTCTACAAATAGAGATGGAGTAAAGAGAAGAGAAGTGTGAAGAAAGAAAGTAAGAAGACAAAGTGAGTTGAGTTTGCTATGAAAGAAAAGAATTGAAAGTCGATAAAGTTTTTCTTTGTATATACATAGAAAATTTTCCGAACCACGTAATGTTATCTTACTTGTGTGTGCATTTTTTCTCTATTCTATTCACACAATCTGGGTGTGATCCTAACAACTGGTATCAATCATGGCAATGACAACTACTACAAATCCAAAGTACATAGTCGAGAAGTTTGATGGAAGAAAGGAACTTCAGTTTTTGGCAAGTTCGGATGCAGAACGTGCTAAGAGGCTCTAGGCGCAAAACACAAGAGTTGATGATGCGAAGTGTAAAAAGATCAACTCGAATGCAATAAGAATTATTTGATTGATGTTGCCAAGTGGTGGCATGTATAATGTGATAGAAGAAGCTTAAACGCCTGATATGTGTACAACGGTGGAGAATTTGTATATGGATGAGAATTTCACCGACCGGTTAATCTTGAAGCAAGAATTATACTTCTTTTGAACTGAAAGAGTAAGCCTACAAGAGAATCTTGGTGAGTTCATAAAGAAATTCACGATTTATCTAATGTTGATGTCAAGTTATGTGATGAGGATAAAACTATTATTTTGTCATTGGTACACTCAACCTATAAGCATTTATTCAATAATTTGCTTTATGAGAGACACCATTTAAATTTAAAAAGTAAAAAGTGCTTTATTCTTTAATGAAAACTAAATTAAGCTTGTTCCTTTCGGGTGTTCCCACATAATAAGTGGTTCACTTGTCGTGGGTGGTAAGATATTTATGACAAATAATATTTCTTTTGGATATTATGGAGATTGGAAGAATCAAAATCAAGACAATGGATGGGTAAAGACTTCAAAGAATGTACGCCATGTACCAAGTGTAATAAGGAATGTGATTTGTGTGGAATCATTGGATTACAAGGGTTGTTGGTGTCACAAGATAAAGAAGATGTTAGGTTCAAGGTAGAGGAACTTTTGGACGAGATGGAGCTATAGAGGAGTGAGTGAAGATCAACTTAAAGTCAAGGTGGAGATTGTTGAGTTTTGTGACTTCTAACTTGATAAAGTTAGACATGGACTAGTTGGACCGATCAAACCAAGATGTTGACACCTCATGCTCACAGATGGCCCCCGTGACTCTTTTCTTTCCGTTAATTACATCTAGGTATTTTTACAATTGCTTAAACACAATGTATTTTATGGGAATATCATAAAATGCTTCACTGAATTTTGTTATTAGCCATTGTGTATAGGGTCGCAAACGATTAACTCCCTGTAGTATCGATATAGTGCGTATAACCCCCGTGTTGTTCTCTAGGACCCCAATATTTCAAATAGTGTTCGTATTGCACTTATTTGGAATTTTTCGGTGACCGAAGGTGTAAAATCTACAAAATACCCTTAGTATAATTTTATTTTATTTTTAAAATATATGAGAATATCTGTGAAATACCCCCCTAGTTTGTTATTTTGTGCGATAAAATCCCAAAAATTTAATTGTGTATATAAATCCACAAGTTTCTAAAAATGTTGCACTTTGTCCCCTATCAGTCATCGGCCGGCCATATTTGGCCGTGAAAATGTCATGTGCCTTGCACATGACATGTATAAATTGTGAATTGCCCATAATACCCTTTTCTCATGGAAAAAATACTCTTAATCACATTTAGTTAAGAGAACTATTTCTCTCTCCTCTTTCATCTCATCGGCAACTCTCTCTTACCAGCTCTCTCTCTCTCTCTCTCTCCATTGCATTCTTGAATTCTTCAAACATGGAACAAATAAGCTCACAAAAATTGACACGAGGAGATTCAAAGTTCTGAAAAAACAAAAATTAGACAAATATAGAAAAGACATATTGATTGTATATACACACCTACATACACTATATATATAAGATAATAATTATTATTCTCTATATATATACATCTATATAAATTTGTCATATATACATTCTTTTGTAGGGGTCCCAGAAAATAACAGGGGTCATACGCACAATATCATACTATAGGGGGTTAATTGCTCGCAACCCAGCAAAGGGTAATATAGGAATTTCACATTTATAAATGTCATGTGCAAGAATTTTTCACGACCAAATATGGCCAGCCGATGACCGGTAGGGGGCAAAGTGCAACATTTTTAGAAACTCGTGGATTTATATACACAAAATTAAAATTTTGGAGTTTCATCGCACAAAATAACAAACTAGGGGGGTATTTCAAAGATATACCTTGTATATATAAGTGTGCAGGCATAAGCAAGTAAGGGTTGTGCTCCCCACCCCCCTCCCCTCGGAATCATGGGTCCACCCTTGGGTCCAACTGGGACATAATGCAAAGCTTAGCCAAAAGTTGGGATCGGTCCATCGGGCTAAAAGCATGTAGACTTGTGCGACAACACTAAAAACTTTGGTATAGAAGTTGTGGAAACTAACCAACTATTGTTGGGATGTGAACTTAAGATTGATACAGTAACTCTTGGTAGGCAAGTTATAAAATCTTGCTCAATAGGAATGAGTTTGAAAAGTAAAGAGCATAACAGTGTGATGAATCTTAGAGAGAATTGTAGAGAGAGAGAAAGTGAGATGAGTTTGCGAAAAAAGGGAGTATTGAAATTTAAAAGTCGTTATTCGGGAAATCGCCAAACCATGGAATCCTTATTTTGCTTGTATTTGTGTTTTTTCATCTGTATGCTTTGTCAATAGCGAGTGTGATCCTAACATTAGCCTTTCCAAACCAAACCCGTAAGTCTGATATCAAATTGTAACAATAATGAGCAAGTGCATATATGTATATGTATGTAAATCTGTATATTCATATTTGCATCCATGAACTCATACACATACATTTTGTGATTTGTGTGTGCTGCTAAACACTCCTAACTCTGCATTATATGTACCTCCTACAGCATAGGCAGTAAATAAGCCCTACTTTAAAATTTTCAAAACCAACATTTTATCATGAAGAAAACAAAAACAAAAATACAGATTATAGAGAGTACAATAGTTATCATATATATACATATATATATATATATGTATATATATATATACCTTAGATGGAGAAGCAGCGAGAACGGAGTTGGGGTCGGGTTCGCCCAAGCGAATGGAGATCCGATGGAGGCATTGATTGTGGGAGTCCCAGACGAAGAGGCGAGAAGCTCCGTCCCACGCCATGAGATTTTTGGGCATACGATTGGAGGCGCCAGCGTCGGAGGCGGCGGTGGTGGTGAAAAGAGGGTGGTTCTGAAGGGGAAGCCATTGGAGTTCTTCTTTTGGGGTTGAGTAAGGGGAAGGGGATGGAGTTAGGGCTTGGGCTTCGTCTTCGTTGGACTCGGACACATCGAAATTGAATCTCATCTCGCTCTTTCTGATTCTGAGTCTCGATGTCTCTTTTGGTTTTGGTTTCAGCTGAAGACCTCTCAAAAGCCCTCTCTGGAGTTGTTCAACTTCCAAGTAAGCGGAAACACTGTGCGTGAAGAAGACGCTGTTTTTGAAATGGTTTTGCTTTTGCAGTAAATATATATTCTTACGCCCTCCGTCCCAAAATTATGCTCCTTTTAAGAGAATGATGTCAAAATACCAAATGGATGATTTATTGGATATATGTTTTATAACTTTAAGGTATACTATTTAGATTAATCAATTAATTTTTTGTGTGTTCATTTTGCTTTCTATATTATTCAATTTTATCAAATTGTCCTCTCACTTTTCAAAATGCATAAACTACCCTCAATAATATAAGGGGATTTAGTGAAATTAATAGTATAAGGGGGGTTTTGTGAATTATTTCGGAAAAAATAATATATATTTTTTGCAAAAAAAAAAAAAATTCGAAAACAAATCATATTTTGTTCCAAAATATGAATTTTTTTTTCGAAAAATATTTTTTTTGCAAAAAAGTATATATTATGTTCCAAAATATAAAAAAAAATTCGAAAAATAATTTTTTTGCAAAAAATATATATTATGTTCCAAAATATGATTTTTTTCTGAAAAATAATTTTTTTTGCGAAAAATTATATATTATGTTCCAAAATATGAATTTTGTTTTCGAAAAATAATATTTTGGAACAAAAATGTATATATTATGTTCAAATATATGAATTTTTTTTTTGAAAAATAATTTTCGGAAAAAAAATCATATTTTGGAACATAATATATCTTTTTCGCAAAAAATTATTTTTCAAAAAAAAATCATATTTTGGAACATAATATATATTTTTTGCAAAAAAATTATTTTTCGAAAAAAAAATTCATATTTTGGAACATAATATATACTTTTTTGCAAAAAAAATATTTTTCGAAAAAAAAATTCATATTTTGGAACATAATATATATTTTTTGCAAAAAAAATATTTTTCGAAAAAAAAATTCATATTTTGGAACATAATATATATTTTTTGCAAAAAAAATATATTTTGGAACATAATATATATTTTTTGCAAAAAAATTATTTTTCGAAAAAAAAATTCATATTTTGGAACATAATATATACTTTTTTGCAAAAAAAATATTTTTCGAAAAAAAAATTCATATTTTGGAACATAATATATATTTTTTCGCAAAAAAAATATTTTTCGAAAACAAAATTCATATTTTGGAACAAAATATGATTTTTTTTCGATTTTTTTTTTTTTGCAAAAAATATATATTATTTTTTCCGAAATAATTCACTAAACCCCCTTATACTATTAATTTCACTAAACCCCCTTATACTATTGAGGGTAGTTTAGGCATTTTGAGAAGTGAGGGGGCAATTTGATGAAATTGAATAGTATAGGGGGCAAAGTGGACACACAAGGGGTTAGTTGAAATTGAAATTAACCCTAACTTTAATGGTTGAAGTGTTGAAGGTTAAATTGGTAAATTAATTAAATAAAGTGTTTTGATTTTTTAAAAGTGAACACTTATTTTGGGACAAAAAAAATATATACACTTATACTTATACAATTAATTTATATAAATTATACAATTTAATTACATTGACATCCTCTAAGATTTAGACAAACTTTACACACATGGAGTGTAAAAATTTTATTGGAACTTTAGTTTACAAAAACTTCATGATTATATAGGTATATAATGCTAGAATTATCTGTAAATTTGTATTAAATATTACCAAATTATAAATTTTTCATTCCTTTTTAGAGTTGTTGTTGAGACAAAATTGAAGAGAAGTAATTGTAATAAATCTCAAATGTTCAATAATTTACCCATTTGTGTGTCATTTAAAAAAATAATCAATATTAAATTGGACTGATAGTTCAATTAATTATGATTTACTATTCTTAATGTACTAAAAGTAGTCCAAAATTAATAATTATAAATGAAAAAAAGTTTCAATCTTATTAGAGTAAATCACATAAAAGTTCAAACCCTTTTTTTTAATTTTTAAAATTGTTGTTTAAGTTTCATAGGCACATTCACATCTCGACATGTTTAAAATCTAATAGATAATGACAACAATAAGTTTAAAATTATAAAAGTGTAATTTTTTTTAAAATATATATATGAATATCTTACATCTAATTCATTATCACCATTTGCTTTGGCTCTTCAAATTTGAAATTATGAAAATTTTACATTTTTCTGTAAATAGACGTTGATATATCATATCTAATAACTTTGATCGTCTTTGAATAAAATGATGATTTTGAAAACTAAGGGAAGCCTGTTCTAACATAGTTAAATATTATCCGCTTTAGACATAAAGTATAAGTATGAGAAGAAAAAATAAAGTAAATTTAAAAATGTAAAACATAATTCAAGGAGGTTCCTCTAAAATTAAAATCTATATCATTATAATTGAACAATTTGTATTTCTAATTTTTGGCGGCTTGATACCGCTAAATTATTAGACCTTGTTTGGTAACGGGGTTGAGTCTAGCTGTAATAGTCAAAAAGTACATGGCCCAACAAGGATGGGCCACAGGATTGATGGGCCGAATAAATAATGGGCCCATAAAATTCTCTAGAAGATGAGTGATCCATAAGTCCGAGAGTTGTCTTACTTATGAAAAAGAGAGTCCAAAAAAGAAAATAGTTTATCAAATCTCATGATTTAAGGGATCGATAAACTTTGGTAAATGGGTTTGACCCATTTACCAAAAATTGTGTATAAATACATGGGCAAAGATTGAATAAATGATCCAATTTTTTACCCAATTATTATTGTGTATTTTTCTGCATCTACACTAGCTGATCTTGATCTGGCTTGGATTTTTAGAGAACAAATCATGTTTGATAATACATGGTCTCACTTTTTGGACTCAACCCAATTGAGACCAAAGGTTTGTTTTTGGACCCAAAAAAATAATGGGTCCATTTGGTCCCAACCCAAAATTGGTCCAAATGATGGGTTCAATTGGTCTCAACCCATAATGAATAAATAAAAATAAATATATATATTAAATATTTTTACAAATTAAATAAAAATAAATGAATAAATAATAATAAAAATAATTGAATAAATAATAAATAAAATAAAATATATTTATAAATTAATAAAAATAAATGAATAAAAAATAATAATAATAAACAAAATGAATTAAATAAGACATAAAAATAATAAATTAATAAAATATATTTATAATTTAATAAAAATAAATGAATAAGAAAAAAAATAATGAATAATAATAAATACTAAATAAAAATAATAAAAAAAATATTATAATAAATAATAAATATTTTTATTTTTTTAAAGCAAAAAGATCAAACCACACTACTTTACCAAAGATGGTCGGGTTCCATTTTTCTCATACTAAGACCATCAGACTATACCGCTTACTAAACAAATTTTCAATTCAGGGACCAGACCAAACCAAACCAGAACCGAACCAGACCAGACCAGACCAATTACCAAACAGGGCCCTAGGACTTTGGTATTTCTAACTTTTTGCTAAGACAATTAAAAATTAATTATATATAAGAAAAACTTTAACTAAAACGAAATAGGATTTTTTAGGGCTTATTTTTGTTTTAAGAATTTTGGATTTACTTTGAAGAACTGAATAAAAGATTAAATATTGAACAAATAAAAATAAATAAATAAGCTAAAATAGAATGATCTTGCGGATGTGGGGGCATGGGTTTTCTTGATTTGTTTTCTTCGCAATATTAGTAGGGTTAATTTTTTAAATTTTTACCTCTACCCATGGACAATATTAATTCTGGTTGGGTCTAGGTGTTTCTTATGAGTAGGACTACAAATAAATCGAGTCATTCTTAAGTAAGTTTGGGCTCACCTAGAGCTCATTCATTTTGTAAATGAGCAGATTCAAATACATTTTTTAGGTTTATTTAGTAAATGAACCGAGTTTGACTCGCTAAACTTGTGAATATGCTAATCTAAGTTAAATAATAAGATTATCTCATATTCGACAAAAAAAGTTGTTCAAATTGAAGAAATTTTGAAGAATATTGTGGAGAGTTATAAGACTAATGCGGTCATTGCGTAAAAATCACTTTTGAAAATTTTATACTACTAAAAAAATAATATAAATAAAGGAAAATAAACAAGAATCAAGAAATATAATTTTCAAAAAATGAAAATATGTTAAAAACAAATCTGCAACAACTCAATATAGACGGTTATTAACAAGAGTAATATATGTTGCAACTAAATCGAGCCGTTCATGAGCAAGCTCGAGCTTGACTCGTTAAATATAATGTTCAACTCAGGCTTACTTGCTAAGCAAATGAGCCGATGCTAAGAATAATTTATAGGTTCGTTTAGTAAATGAACTGATATTGATCATTTCAAAGTTGAATTATTATCATCTCCTGTGATTTTCTCTCTCCAACTTTCTCTATTGGTGAATTAGTGATTAAAAATAGTCCACAAAAAAATTTCAATTTCCACTTGGTTCATTTACCCTACTCGTGACTCGTGAGTAGAGCTGACAAAATAATACACGACATGAACATGACATGAATTAAAAAGGTTAAAATTGACCATAAAATGGTTGAAGCTGTATAAGGGTCGACCCGAATACGACACGAGTAACCTGAACACGACACATTTGATACGATTATATTTATATATTTTTTTCTCTTCTCTTATTGGTCATGGGTTGAAATATATAAATAAACTATTAATGGATCGTGTTAAATTCAATTTAATTTTGCTGATAATAGGTTAAATAGTTCGTTTCGTATTATATTATGTCAACTTTAATTTAATATATTATAATAAATTGGCTAAATGGATCTACATGAATAATCCGTAAATTAAATTATGAAAAAAAAAAATATTTTTGACACGTATAGTAAAAAAATATTTTTTTACTGACCCCAGGACACGAATCCATACAGTAAAGAGGAGAAAACAACTCAACGGGGATTTTTCGCAGTTTTGCAAAACCTCCGGGTAATTTGCACTTTTACCTTATTTTTCATCTAAATTAGTAAATATAGAAGAGAGCATATCAAAGAAGAGCCAAAAGCTGTGAAGAAGCGAAACGCAGAATAAAAATGGCAGAGAAATTGGCACCCGAGAAACGTCACTCCTTTTTCCATGGCAGTAAGTTCTTCTTGTCTTCTAACTTTCTCTCTCTTCGCGTTCGATTGCCTGATTTAATATGCAATATCTACAATTTGTACTCATTTTAGGGCACTTCTCTCTATATAGACACATATAGATATATTTGTAGATATACACTTCTTATCACTGAATTTTGTTTTCTAGGGTTTTAGACTACACATATCACTGTAATGGTTGATTTGCTCAGGTCAGAAGGTTTTCGAATGGGATCAAACCCTAGAAGAGGTGAACATATACATCAGTCTTCCTCCAAACGTCCCCACCAAGCTTTTCCACTGTAAGATTCAGTCCAAACATCTCGAAGTTGGCATCAAAGGCAACCCTCCTTATCTCAATGTGAGTATGACCACCCAACATTTCTCAATTATACACACATATATGTATATTTATATATATTGATATTATTTGCTTGCTACGGATGGTTCTCAATACATATACATATATGTAAATGTATATATTGATATTGTTTGCTTGCTTCGGATGGTTTAAATGCATATATTGACAGTTTACTTTAATGGATTGCAGCACGAGCTCACCAGCCCTGTGAAGACAGATGATTCATTTTGGACTATAGGTGTATATAAATCTACCGTTACAGTGTTGGAAATTGTTGCAATTGTTAACAGATTTTTACGATTTGTTTGTTAAAATTGGTGTTTTTTTTGGTGGCAGAGGACGATACTTTGCATGTAACCCTGCAGAAGAGGGACAAAGGCAAGACATGGTCATCGCCCATAGAGGGTCAGGGTCAGCTCGATCCTTACGTGGCGGATATTGAACAGAAGCGTCTTATGCTTCAGAGATTTCAAGAGGAGGTGACTCTTCAAACTGCTTTTTCTTTCTTTCTTTAATTTGATTATGTGAACGGTTCTCTCAGTAGCTGCATTTTTTTATTTTTGCTTCTTGATTACTCCACTATTTGTTTCGTAAGTTTGATTAGTGATGTTCTGCAAATTTTGCGAATTGATTTTATTTGCCTAGTTCCAATATGTGATTTCGATGAGGGTGTGTTTGAGCGTCACTTGGATTTGTAGCCTCGTATAACCTTTAATGTGGCAGTTCATTTTTTTTTTTTTTAAAATCATTATCTTGAGTGGATCCATTAAACATAATAATTTCAAAGAAATGGGCTTCATTTTTAGTTTTCTCATTATCCGGAAGAGTACCATTGCCTGTTAGCACCTCTTTAGTACTCCTTAAGCTAGTCTTTTGAAAATCCGTTGCATAGGGAGGGCTAAGATGTGGATTTGATATTTGAAGAACCAAAACGGTTGCATGTCAAGAATTTAGTCCCTCAGCTTGTTGACTGGGCCCAATTTAGGGAATGATTTTCCCCTACAATTTTTTTTTTTGATAAGTAAGAATTTTATAAAAGAAAAAGCACCCAAAACGGGGAGTGCGTCCCATGTACAAAAAGCCCTTAAGGGCCAAGAGAGCCCAAAAACTATTTTTCCTCTACAGATTTACAGTTCCGACCGTCCACCCAACAAAACAAACTAGATATAAACATGTCTTTAATCACCCCCAAGGGAGACTCCACGCTCTCAAAACAACGCCTATTGCGTTCCAACCAAATGCTCCACCAGAGGCAAAGGGGAGCCGCTATCCAAAAAGGCCGAGCGTGACAACCAATCGGCACACCTCTCCAAGATGCCAAAACATCGTGAACCGATGCCGGCATCACTCACTGAATGCCAAAGAGAGAAAAAATAAGGCTCCAATAGTCATAAGCAATTGGACAATGCAAAAGAAGGTGATCGATAGATTCCCTATTCTTTTACATAGGAAACACCAATGACCAAAAACAAGCCCCGCCGACCCAAAATATCCAATGTGAGGATGCGACCCCAAGCCGCCGACCATGTGAAGAACACAACCTTGGAGGGGCCTTTGTATGCCAGACCGCCTTCCAAGGGAAAGACGCTTCCGCCCTAGGCGAAAGACAACCAAAAAAAAGAAGAGACTGAAAAGCTCCGTGAAGGCGACGACCTCCAACATAAGGAATCAGATCCACAACCAACAGTTTGAGAATACAATAACTCTAGCAGCTCAGAAACCTCCTCCAGCTCCCAATTCTGAAAGTGTCGCACAAATCAGACATTCCACACTAGCTTTCCGGTATCAAGACGATAACAGTCAACTACTGAAGCATGACAATCCCGAGCGATCCTGAATAACTGAGGGAACAAAGAAGCGAGGGAGCCTTCCCCACACCACCAATTCGTCCAGAAACCAACACAACGGCCATCACCAACCCTGAAGTTGGTAAAAGGAGCAAAATAATTCCATCCCTGCCGGATGTCCTTCCAAACTCCCATACCTTGACGACCCCTGACCTCCTCAGAGCACCAACCACATCTATCCTCCCCATAACGGCAAACAATTACCCTCCTCCACAGGCGGTTCCTCTTGGACCTAAAGCGCCACAACCACTTTCCCATGAGAGCCTTATTGAAAGGCACCATATGATGGATACCCAACCCGCCATCCTGTAAGGAACGACACACCACCTCCCAACGCACCAGAGGGATAGAATGACTCCCCAGAACCACCCCACAAAAACTGCCTCTAAATCCGATGAGCCACACCGCGAGGAATCTGAAAGAGTGATAACACATACGTAGAAAATTCAACGGGAACTTGATAAATCATTTTGGAGAATTCAAATGTTTTTATTGAAACTTAAAAACGAGAGTTTATCCCACAAATAGGTTACCTACAATATTTCTGGCTTCAGCAAGCGAGTTAACAGATTTTAAATTTTAAATGAGGTTAACCATTACATCGTCCAAGAACTGGAGGTTTGAAATATCCTGTGCTAAGAAGGCAAGTCTCCTTTTCTGCAGCACATGCTTTTCATTAAGTAGTGATTAAGAAGGTTATATATATTGGATAATGACGGGGTATAACTGGTTAATGGAACTCTCAGGAAATCACCAATATGTTTCAGTTTGATTTAGTCCACCACTAAATACGAGTTTCAATGCTCATATTATGTATTTAAGTTTTAGGCATAGTTGATGCGACCAGTGTTCGTTACTTTGGAACAACTACATTGCATGTTTGTCGCGTTCATAATGAGTTGTCAATTATGCTTATATCATATTGTACTTTATTATTGCTCTGAATTCCTAAGAAATTGCTATACACGGGTTCTCTTTTGGTTCTCGCATACATTATTTTCACTGTGCCACCTGTTTGTTGCATTCTGGTGGTAGAAATGGACACTACTTTACCCGAGGTGGGTGTTGATATGTTTGGGCTTATTTCAATTGAAGAAAGATCACGTTCAACTATGGCCTAGTCTTGGTGGGTTTTCCGTCAGATCTGCTTGATGAAATTAGTTCAACTATGTTTGGTTTGGTATGGCAAGGGTATAAATTTTACAAAATGTGTTAGGGGATCCTAAAGAAAAGCAGAAAAGAACTTGTTAGTTGTTAGCGAGTTGTCTTCAACAAGTATGGCATGATGCTGTTTTACTTGCATATGTGAAAGCAACATATTCGTTATTAGATCACAGCTTATTAATAAGCATTATAGGTTCTGTAAATAAAAGCAATAACTATATCATGAATACTAAGATACCATGTCTTGCACAAGTACTGAGCTTGTTTTAAGTTGGTTATCAATGTTCCACATGAATTCCAGAAATCATCCATCACATGCTTTAGCAATGAAATACCCATACCAATTTACCTTTTTGTTTTCAGACTCTCTTCCTAGACGCCAACAATGTCCCAAGAACTCCTCATGGGTTGGGCTAGACTCACTTGGTGCCTGATTGGACCAAAAATAAAAGCAATAACTATATCGTGAATCTCTGTATTTAGCATCTAGATAATTTGTGCATGCAAAAGTACAATTATCTATGTTGACATTTTCTCAAATATATGAAAGTAATTGAGGTGGTGGTCACGGGAAACACATTCTTTCCTTTATTGTTGGATGCACTAGATTAATTTGGTCCTCATGTTAATGAATTGTGCTCAGGCATTATATTGACGAAATTTTGTTCGCTCCACACACAAGTTTTCTGCAGTGCAGGAAGCCATGGCATTGATAATGTTTTATAAAAACTGAAAGTAAGTGGTAATTAAAAGTTATGTTTTCTGAATGTGTTTTCAATCTTCAGTTTTCACCCTTCAGTCACTTAAATTTTTTATCTCATATTAAGTGGCACTTACTGTGTTCAGTAATATTGAAATTACGTTATCAATCACACTTAATTAAATAAGTATGTAATCTGGTTGGAATTACCTGCTGAATTGAGCTGTAAAGCAACACCTTGGTTTATTAAATACTAAGGTCTTGTTTGCATTTGTTCAGAATTTGGTTCAAAGGTATAATCATTCCCCCCCCACAACACACACATCCCACCACACCCTTGTAAGTGAAATAAATTATTGAAACCAGATAGATCTTTACGATGCTTCGTGGGGATCGCCCCACACCCCCAATGAAGATAAAGAAGTAGACACCCTTGAAGTGAAATAAATTATTGAAACCAGATAGATCTTTACAATGCTTCGTGGGGATCGAGTCTTCGATTGGCGTCATTAAGGATCTCTTTATTTCTTATTTGTTTTCTTGGGTAGATATTGAAAATATATAGATAAAAAGATTGACTTTTTGAGTTATCTTGGCCCATAGGGCCCCCTCTTTTGTTCCTAGGGATGCACTCCTCTTTTAAGTATTTTTTATACTTCATCTCTCCCATATTAGTTGTCCACTATTGCAACTTTACTTGTCTTAAAACACTTGTCCATTTTCGAATCCCAATACAATATAATTTTTCACTTTCTCCAACTACCCTTCTTCCAATAACTTCAAACAAATACCGGACCCCACCATAATACTATATTGTTAAGGGCAAAAATGAAAATTGCACACACTACAACCTCAATCCATAAAATATTGAAAACTCCAAATTTGACAACCTTTGTGGGACAGAGGTAGTACTATTTTTACTTACTTATCAACAAAAGATTGATAAAAAGTTGGAAACTTTTAAGTATTAGCGAAACAATTTTTTATTTTGTTACAACTAAAAAATTCTCTTGAAGAATGATCAAGCTGTTCTATCTTTATCTTTCATTTTTGATAAGTAATTGTATAAAAAACACTCAAACAGGGAGTGCATCCTTCAGAACAAAAGAGAGTACCCTACGGGCCAAGAGAGCCCAAAAAACTCAATCTTCTCACCTATAGATTTACAACTGTGACCTTTCACCCAATAAAATAAATTAGTGATAAAAAAATTCTTAATCCCAAAGGGAACTCAATGCTCTCAAAACAACGTCTATTACGTTTCAAGTCATAAGCTCCACTAAAGGCAAATGGGAGCCACCCTCCAAAAAGAACCAGCGTGAGACCTCACCAATCCACTCCTCCAAATGTCAAGAACGTCGCGAACCAAGGCCATCATCACCTACTGCATACTGAAGATGCCAAAAATGAGGTTCCAACAATCATAAGCCACCAGGTAATGCAAGAGGAGGTGATCATGGATTCGCCGTCATTTTTGCACAAAAAGCATCAATTGACCACATTAATATTCCGCCGCCTCAACATATCCAAAGTGAGAATACGATCTCACGCCGCTGACACGTAAAGAAAGCAACCTTGATGCGGAATTAGTACGCCAGACCGCTTACCAAGGATAGGTCGGCCCAACCTTAGGCAAAAGGTATTCGAAATACGAAGAAACCGTGAATCTCCTGAGGGGGGAAGGGACCCACACCAAAGAGTCCATGTCGAAGCCTATTTAGACTGAGAATACAAAAGCTCTAAAAGTCTCGAGACCTCCTCTAACTCCCAGTCTTGAAAAGGTCGCACGAATTGCATATCCCACACTAGCCTACCGGTATCATGGCGTTAACAATCGGCTACTAAAGCATGACGATCAGGAGCAATCCTATAAAACATGGGATGGAAAAGGCTAGAGAGCCCTCGCCACACCAAAAGTCAGACCAAAAGCAAACGAATCAACCATTGCCAACCCTGAACCTGATGAAAGAAGCAAAAAGTCCCATCCCCACCGAATGTCCTTTCACACACCCATGCCTCTACGTATCCACATCGATCTAGAGCACCAACCTCCCCATATCGGCATTAGATCACCTTCCTCCATAAACGGGCCCTCTCATTCTCGAAGCATTATAACCACTTCCCCAAAAGTGCCTTATTGAAAGGAATCACCCTTCGAATACCTAAACCCCCTTCCTGAAGGGGCCTACAAATAGTCTCCCACAGTACAAGGTGAAGAGAAGAATTCTCCCTGTCCCCCCCCCCCGGCTCCCGCCGAAACTGCCTTTGAATCTTCTCTATTCTCTGCGCCACCTTGCAAGGGATTTGATAAAGAGAAAGAACATATGTTGGAAGAATAGATAGCGCGCTCTTGATCAATATAAGTCTCCCACCTTTTGAAAGATACTGACGCTTCCAACCAACCACCTCTCCACCCGCTCAACCACCAAATCCAGCACTGTTGTCTCTGTCTGGAACACCCCAGAGGCATACCTAAATAATCTGAAGGGAGGTGACTGATCCTGCACCCAAGAGCAACAACCAAAGAAGAAATGTTGCCCACCTCCCCAACTGGAATCATTGAACTCTTGTTGGTATTCACTTTCAACCCTGATACTACCTGAAAACAAGTCAAAATACACTGGAGGTGCCACAGCTAAACCTCGTCCGCATCATAAAAGACAAGAGTATTATCGGCAAACAACAAGTGCGAAATGTCAACAAACTGATCCGGCGCATTGCGCACCCGGAATCTGTGAACAAGACCTAACTCTGAAGCCCGAGTCATTATCCGGTTAAACGCCTCCATCACCGCAAAAAAAGGAAAGGAGAGTGGGTCACCCTGCCTCAAGCCACGAGAGCTCCCTAAAAAGCCCGAAGGAGATCCATTCACTATCACAGAGAACCGAACCGAAGAGATGCAAAACTCAATCCACTTCCTCCACCTCTCCCCAAAACCCAGCCTCTCCAACATGTATAACAGGAATCCCCAGTGAACATGATCATAAGCTTTTTCCACATCAAGTTTCACGAGGACCCCAGGGACACCACTCTGCAATCTAGCGCCCACAACCTCGCTAGCAACCAGAGGCGAGTCAAGGATCTATCGTCCCCCACAGAAGCATTTTGAGAGTCCGAGATAACCCCATCAAGAACACCACTCAACCGAGAAGCACGCACCTTCGAGATCAATTTATACACACATCCCACCAGGCTAATAGGTCGAAAATCTTTAATGTCTTTCACATCCCCCTTTTTTGGGGATTAAATAAATGAAAGAAGCATTAAGGGATCGCACAAAAGAGCACTCCTGATGGAAGGCTTGAAAAGTACCCATTACCTCATCTCGGACAACAGACCAACACTCCAGAAGAAAATGCATAGTGAAGCCATCAGGAGCTCTATCACCATTCCATTGCTTTAAAGCCTTCAAAACCTCCACCTCAGAGAACGGGATCTCCAATAGGTCACGGTCAAAGTGAAGTCCATCCAAGCGAGGCCTCCACCTCTCACTTTCACCAAACAATCGCTGATAGAAAGTTGTAATCCCTAGACGTAACTCCTCCAAGGACAACAAAGAGCCCCTAATGGATAGGCTCCCAATAAAGTTATTCCTCCTACGGGCATTAGCAGTACGGTGGAAG
This sequence comes from Cornus suecica, assembly GCA_963922005.1. NCBI lineage: Eukaryota > Viridiplantae > Streptophyta > Magnoliopsida > Cornales > Cornaceae > Cornus > Cornus suecica. Next base: position 20,023,335 of record OY998244.1, read on the forward strand.
AACTTGGTATTTCAATCCCCTTCTTTCAACCATAAGGCCCAAGATTTCTGCCTCCACGAGATCTCCTCTTGAATTGCAATCTTCTTAATATCCGCCAAAAACTACCCCTTCCTAAGTCTCATCTCCTCATCCACCCCCCACTCAAGTTCGCTCTATCAATGTCGCCAATCTCCGCTAACAACCTATTCCTCCTCGACTCCAAGTTGCTGAAGACCTCTTTGTTCCAATGACGAGTTTCGACTTTAAAGTAAGCAACTTAGAAGCCAAAACAAAGCTCGGGGAGCCCGGTCTACCTAGAATAGCCCACCACTCTATGGCACGGGTTTGAAAAACCTCCGTACGTAACCACATGTTCTCGAACCTGAAAGGAGTTTTCCCCGAGGAAATACCACCACAATCCAAAAAAAGAGGGGCGTGGTCCGAAGAAAAACGAGAGACAATAAACTGAATAATCGGGGAATCTCTCCTCCCAATCGCCTGAAACCAAGAAACGATCAATACGAGAGAAAGTCGGAGAAGCCCTGCAGCTAAACCAAGTGAAAGAGGCCCCAACTAGAGGAAGATCATGTAGCGACTGCCTATTAATAAAGTCAGAGAACAATTCCATAGCTTGTGTCCATCGACCACCCGAAGATCTCTCCGAAGGTGCCCTAACAACATTAAAGTCCCCTCTCACGCACCAAGATAAGCACCACTCCTCCCCAACCTCCCCTAATTCCTCCCAAAGCAACAACCTCTCTCCATCATCCACAGGACCATAGACGCCCGTGAACACCCAACAGAAACTATCATCAACCATCGAAAAAGAACAAGAAATTGAGAACCGCCCCTTTCAAGAGTCAAGAACGGACACCCACCGTCCGTCTCACATCACAATCACTCTTCCCGACGCCCCAATGGAATCTAAAGAGGCCCACTCCACAAATCGATTCCCCCACAAACTCCTCACCACCATATCATTCATGACATCCATCTTTGTCTCTTGCAAACAAACAATGTGCGCATTCCAGCTACAAAGTGCCATCTTCACTACCTTTCTTTTTCCCGGGCAATTGAGTCCCCGAACGTTTCAAGAAATAATACGAAGCTTCATTTCGAAACAATCAAGGCCCCCACATCCCTTCTCCCTTTCCCCCTTCTTTAACACTTGACCCACCACTCTTCCCGTCATAATTGACACGTGAGACCAAATTTCGTACCTCCCTCTCCCCCTTCCATGAATAGGACGGAAGATGCACCACTAACGCCCTCTCCTTACAAGTCCCACTATCCTCCACCAAAGCCAATAACATAGCCTCCCCTTTCGCCTTTTGATTACCGAAAGAGACCCCAACATCTCCGCAACACTCATCACATTATCCTCGACCCACTTTTGAGTAGAGAGATTCGAACAATTCATCGCAATGGGTCTAACATTCTTCATAACCTCCAAACACTCCAAGCCTTCCGCCTCCCCCACCAAGCCCAACTCCCCAATACACCCCAAAGCAGTGCAAGAATTATCCCTCTCATTATAAAGAATGTCATCTAGCAAAGGACACAATAATAACCCATTCGAATTAGCCCCTTAAGAAAAAGGTTGAAGCCCCCTGATCCACCCCCCACCCCCCAGTGTTGTCACGGGCGCGCCTAAGCGCTCGCCTAGGCGCCGGGCGACTCGAGGCGAGTGTTTTTCGCCTTGCCTGCTACTGGGCGAGGCCCCCTTCAAAAGGCGCCGCCTAGGCGCTCGCCTCAGGTGAGGCGATGGGCGTGCCCAGGCGCGCCTATATGTGATTGCTATTTATGGATATGTTTTGTAAAGTTAAAACTTTTATCTTAAAGTTTGACTATTTGACTAATGTAATATATTATAAAAGTTTATTTTCAAGTGACTTTTTGACTCACCTAACATGTTATATATATATATATATTATTATAATATAACATCTTATGGGATTGGGTTGGGAACTTGGGCATTAGTTTTAAAGATCAGATTAGGGCAATTGGCATATGAGGCGAGGGCGAGGCGCAGCTCTGCAACCGACCAGGTATGTGTCAGCTTCTTCTTCTCCTTTTTTCTCTTTCTTCTTCTTCTTCTTTCGGTTTTCTCTCTCCTCTCTGTTTTTTTTTCTTTCCTTTTTTGGAGGACAACACATATATACGCATGTATATATTTTTCACTCATTTTTTTCCCTTTTCTCTCCTCTCCTTTGTGTTGTTTTTTTTTTTCATTTTTTTTTTTTGGAGGACGACATTTATATTCAGAATTTCAGATATATATATGTATGAAGCAGGCACTACAATAGTTCTGTACCACTGAAGCCTAGATCAGAATAAATTAGAAAAACGAATGTCCTGAGAAGAATAATTTTGATGAATCGACTCCAGAATATCTAAATGATGGGTTTTTTTCAAGGAACTTTTCACAAAATTATCAATTAATGGTTTTCCTAAACTATTTATGGGTTTTCATGTATTTATGAGAGTTAATGAAATAATGATTTGAGATTTAAATCTTTTTGATAAAATATGCATTGAATGAACATATCTTGTCCTTTTGTTCTTATAAAATATAATGTCATGTGGGCAAGCTGATGTGTGTGTTTCGGTTTAGAAGTTTTAATGGAGAAGTTAAAATGTGGCACAACTGTTTTATATAATGGTGGTGATTTTTTCTGTTTTCCAGCACGGTGTCTATTCCAACTTAACGAACCCTTCTCAAAACAACTTGGAGTTGGTTATAAATCTTTTGATGGGGAAGACGACGAGACTAGATTTTTTGGTGAAGAAGATGATTTTTAGATACTTGATATGATTTGGTTGTAGCCTTTTTGAAACTTAGAAGTCAAAACTACTATTTTTGTGCTTTGATTTACATATTTGGGTTGTACTTCTAATTTATTGACTTGAACTCTTCTTTTGAACTTATATGCTAGCTTTTGTTTAAGACAACAAATATGTTGTATAATTATATTAACAATGTTTTGTCAAATTCTTATTTAGTTTAAACATCTTATAGTTGCTATTTTTCTTGTAAGTGATTTACTGATTAAATTGTGCGCCTCGCTTCACTCGGGCGAGCGCCTCGCCTAGCGCCTGGCGCCTAGGCGATAGAAGACCTATAGCGCCTCGGGGCGCCTAACGCCTCTGACAACTATGCCACCCCCCATAGATGAATAATCTGAGGCCTCCAAAGAAGCCGTCTCATGTACTGAATCCGACCAATTAGCAGATACAACACCTTCATCACCACTCTTGTTGTCGTTTGGACCACCCATTTGTGCATCCTTTTGGATATCTGAGAATGGCTTCACCGGAAATAGCGCTGTCCCACCAGCTTCCTCTTTGCCCTTCTCTTGCTGACTTCGCTGGCGGTAAAACTTCCCTATCACACGGCCCCCATCATCTGAGCAACACGCCTCCCTCATCATCATCTGGACTTTCTCAACCATTGACGCCATAGGTTTCAAGCTCTTCCGTCAACGCGACACCATAAGAACAAAGTCGTCGTCATTCGAAACCTGCAAGTCCTTCTCCCGATTCATGACCTGAAGCGAATGTGACCTCGCTTTTGGATCCCCTTCATGACCCGTAACAGACCTATGGTGATTCCTTCCATTGGATCGACTCGACAGTCCATTGAAACGACCTAGCCCATTAAAGTAAGGGGTTACCATTGAAACGACCCAACCCATAAAAGTTAGGGTTACCATAAAAACCACCTAACGGGCCTAGGCCTGTTTGAAAAAATTGCCCTTAGAGAAGGGTACTATGCTTATAAGGAAATCGTCCCATAAGGCCCAATCCACGTTGCCTGGGCCCGCGGGGGGGGGGGGGGGTCACCATTTAAGTCGCTAGTGGGGATTTAAAATTCAAATTTCCCCTGGCACGTGCCTAAGGAGGGTCCCACCCCCACCCCCACCTACCACTATAACCACATAGCATCATCTTATGCGAGAGGCCCACTTTCCTTGCCACCTGGCTCAATCCAACGTCCTCCTTTATGCATGGATGCCACGTGTTCCATCGTGGGTCCCAACATCAGAAAAAGACATCAGCCTTCCACCTTCTCCTCTCTTTTCCGTACAAACACCCTTCCAAACCCTAGATCCCGCCGCCGCCGAAGAAGAAGAGTTGAGAGGGCTTCGACATCCAACCACCCATTGTCGAAGATCCAGACCGCCTTGCTGACCACTTGAGTGGAGTGCCTTCCATTCCTCCTTTCGAAAAGCAAGCGAACCGAAACCCCCTTCCAAGCTTTGGGTTGTCGGCACCACCTCCACTGGGCGTTCATCCATAATCGAAAGATGGTAACACAACGTGTCATCGTGGCCAAAAATCTTTGGCGGACTAGCTTTCCCGTCGGCCACCAATATACTCACCACATCCGGCCTTACAACATCATCCATCTCCATGCCCTTGAAACCTCCACAGAGATCGCCTACCTTCACAAAGAGCTCCGTGCACCACAAGTGGAGAAGCACACCTCTAATGAAAATCCGGCGTAATCCCCATTTACGCCAATGCCCAAAGACACTTGCGCCGAACGACTAAGCATCCAAGACAAGAGACCGTTCCTCCCAGCTCCGGCGACCCATGGCCAAAACCTCTGTAGCCACAACGTGGGATGGAAATCTGAAGAGGAAGGGCCCATCACTAAGGACAGCCACTGAGAAACCATCCGCCATTCTCCAAGCTCGTTTCGCCCAAGTCTCCACCGCCACCACATCACCCACCGCACCATCAAATCTACCCACCAAACAGGTACACAAAAACTCCTTCCTTCTCCTCACTGAGTCCTTGTCGATGCACAAAGAGGGCCCTCTTGGAGGGCAAGTAACATTGACATAGCCCCCTTTGAAAAAAGAAGGTAAACAAGCCACCTCCAAGAAAGACTTCGAGGAAAAGAGGCTAAGAATTACATTATAATATGCCAATCATTTAGGGATCCTTGATCTGATCTCGTTTGTAATTTCTTTCTGTCTTTTTACTTTCTTCCAAAAAAAAATAAAAATATATATATATATAGGCGAGTTTTTAAAGAAATGCAGATCAACAGTAAGTAACCATTTTAAAGTCTAGCATGAATATTTATATGGTGTCCTATCTTTATCTTCTTAAATCTCTTTTCTAGAACATTACTGAGAACAAATTCTTTTAAGAAATAAATACATAAGTAAATGTTTTATGTTTTCCCATACTATGTAGAGAAGTATATTCAGGAAATTGAATCTAGCAGGCCCAAAGATTTTTCTTTATCATCTGATTATTATTGCCCAAGACATGTTGCTTACCCAAGCAATAATATGGATAACCATGCCATAAGTGTGCATTTTTTATCTGGTGGGGGTCATATGCCCCGCGCATGATGTTGTTAGGTATAGTGTTCATTATATTTTAGTTGATCTCTATTTGTTGAAAACAAATGATATCTTGAGACTTTGCTACAATTTGATGGTTTCCTATTTTCCAAAGACATATATGCATCTCATATCTATAATGATTCCTATCGTCATTGGTATCACAAATTTCCATTTCTGTTACCGGCTTTTCATTGATTTGCCGCTAGTAGTATTTGCACCCTGTGATGATAGAAATATTGGGTCTGAATGTCTATTAATTAGATTGCCGCTAGAGCCTGATTGATGATCATTTCGTTGATGCTACATGTGACTTTGTCCCTTAAATCGTTTGTGCTTTTCAATGTCACATGGCAAAGTCAGTTTTATGGGAATAAGCTCTCAAACGTCTCTCAATCGTGTACCATTAAAAATTTAATTTAACAAGTCAATAACTTGTTTAATACCCTTATAGCAGTTGTCATTGAATCTATATTACACGTCATTTCTCTGATTCAATTCTGCGCCTTGTTTATTCTTGTTTCTTGCAGAACCCAGGATTTGACTTTTCACAGGCTCAGTTTTCAGGAAACTGTCCAGATCCAAGGACATTCATGGGTGGGATCAGATCTGATTGACAAATCTTGTATGATGTTATGAACATTTTCATCTGCCCTTCCTCATCTTGAACCTATTTTAGATAGAATGTTAAAGTTAGCCTTGTTATAAATGCTCTTGTGCTCACTACTTATCATGCATTCGTAAGTGCAAGCTCTGTAAATTATTTCCGTTACTGTTGTGTTAATAGCCTGATATAACAATAAATCACTCGTTTTGGCAGCGGACAGGATTTTATTATATTAGATAAAAGTGGTTCTCCTGATCTTTTTTAGTATTTTTTTTCATCTGATGAGGATATCTTTCCAGCACATTTAAATGTTCACTCTTCAAAGAGAAGTAAATCCAAAGGGGAGTTTAATACATGCATACACTTATCACATACACGCACACATGAAAGCTCTATTCCCAGTGCGGTTGGATATTCCACAGACAGGCTTGGCAATTTGTCTGGTTTCTGTATGTGCGTATATGTATATATTCTTTTCCTCTCTGTGCTTGGAAGATCTCTCTCTCTCATATGCCCCATTTCTTTCTTTAGACACCTCTGGCAGCATCCGCTCATGCTTTCTCCAAATGCCATCTCCATGACAATCAGAGTTTCACTTTTAAATTCCTGTAAATATGCAACTGCTATTTTGTTATTATGGTCTGATACAGCACAAATCTTGCTTTGTCACCATATATATCTAAACACAGATGTAGTGTTTTATAGTTCAGGGTAAGCAAGAAAATGTTGTTTGGTTTGTCTCTCTTGTGTGGGTTTCATTGGCTAGGATTTCGTTAGTTGTTTATTTATTTTTTCTATTGTTAAACTAGGAATGACAACACACCATGGGTTTGGAGTGGGGTATCCTTTCCTATACGTCATTAGGAACTATAACCTTGCTCATGCTCCACCCTAACTCGATTCATCTGGGAAAAAGAATAAAAATTGTTAAATCCATTGTCCATTTCCTAACCACCAAATATAATTTGAATAAATAAATAAACTACCTTTAAATGAAAGAATCCCAAATTTTTTGATGTTATACATGTTATTTGATAGGTTTTTAGTTATGTTTTTTATTACACATAAAAACATAGAGACTGGGGGGTGGGGGTGGGGGTGGGGGTGGGGGTACATGGTTGGATCGACTTGACTTGTGTGTGTGTGAGAGAGAGAATAAGAAGGTTAAGGCTTGTGTTACAATAGGGGTGAAGCTCTTTTTTTTCCCTCCCAAGAAAAGGGGGAATAAATGGAATTTTACACAATAACTAGGGTGGGGCGGAGGACTCCTTCCGCATCCTCACCCCACCTTGGTTATTGTCAAACAAGGATGGGAAGAAAGTTGAAACCTGTTCCAGGTCGGGCCGGTATGGAATGTATTGGTTAAAGGAGCGGGGTAGGGTTTAGGGTAACTCCTTTAAACCTACCAAGTGAGCCTGATCGGACGTATTTATATAAGAAAATGGCAAGGGATTGAATTTTAGTGGTCTTACAAGGACTTGTAGCCACCTACTATCTTGTTTTCATTTCTTGAAGGGACGTGAAGGTTGGGGGACAACAAGCAGGAAGGGCTACTACCCCTTGTGTCTTTTGAGAGGCCATGCATTCATTATGAATAGGACTGAGAGGCCCTAGAAAGTCTGATAGTATAGCACTTGAGTCTAACTTCCTTGAGGGTGGGCTGGTTGGCACATTCTTCGCAAGATATCATGTTATTTTGTGGGATTTTGTAAAGTTGTTCTTGGTGAAGAACACTCATTAGGCAAGTAGTTGCATATTTGGGGAATTCTCTATGCCACAGTTTGTGATTTTATTTAATTTATTAATTTTGTGTGTGAGAGAGAGAGGTAGGTCTGTGAAATTTTTTTATTAATGAAGAAAAAAGATTTATCTTATTGCATAATGCAATCAGATTAGTGTGCCTATAAGTGTTAAATACTCGGCAACAATACACCTAGTGGGCCCTTTATGGTAGTGGCTAGCTCATATTTTATTAAGAATTGTGGCAGAGGGGATCCCTTTTAACGCATTGAATCATATGCTTTAGAGCCATTACAAAAGGGTTTACAATGCAGGACTACAAGTGCCCATGGATTATGCTGTTAGGCTGTTTTGTCTCAATTGGTCGGGATGCTTATCCTTTTAATGGTCTGTTATTACTCCAATCAACAACTTCTATGGGAACCTCAATTTGCTATCAATAAATAAGTATAGTAGTTTGCTGAATGAATTAGGATATGCCAGGTATTCGTTAACTTTTAGGACCAGTATTCTCCAACTGGATGAGCAAGTATGCTCTGGAAATGTATTGGCTGGTGTATGTATGTCCTTTTCATTGTCTCAAATGTATTTATTAATTTATGGTTAAAAATATAAAGTTTTGATGAATGAATTAGGAAATGCTAGATATCTCATAACTTCTAGGACCAATATTCTCCAGCTGGATGTGTGTTATTTATATGAGCTTCTATGTTGCTTTCTTGGTTTCCCAATTATTTGCTTATTTTATATATTTTCTGGTTCCTCTTGTTTTAATTTTTTGTAGTATGAGATATTTTTTTGCCATTTGCCTTCACATATTATTATTTAGTTTTTTTTTCTCTCTCAAGGTTCGACAGAACAATATTAAAAGTTCTTTGCTGATGTTTGGTAGTTCATTTGATAAAGCTGATAAACTGTAATTAACTGTAATGGTGATTTATAATCTTTCTCAGCTATATTATAAGTTTCTGTATTTTATTCGTAGAGGCTAGACACTCTGGTTTCCGCAAATAAGATATTGTTCCACTGACCTACTTTTGGCTCCACTTGTCCAGGAGAAAGGCTTTGCTTTTGGAAACCTGGTTGGTAGTGCCACTAGTATTGACAGTAAGATTGTTCTCTACTATGGGAGTTAAAGTTCTTATGATCTGTTGTTGTCATTTTTACGAGTGCCCAGCAATTACTAATCCCTCCTGCTGTGCAACTTGACTTTCTCTAGTTTGATGAAGTTATACAGTTTGATATCTAATCATATGATATAACCCAAGTCTGCTCAGTTCTTGCAACAAATTCATTGTTGCATAATGAATCATTGAACTTGTGATTGCTACTCCTTCAGTTGGTTACAAGTTTGCTTGTGTATCCATTGAAGTGCATTTCAATATATGTAATTACTCTAAACTTTGTTGCCAGTCTTTCGACGATTTTCACTTTTTAGTCTTCGTAATCATAGGTTCCACAATTCTTAAAGTGAAAATCGTGGAAGCCTCTGTGGATTGGTAGGGCACAAGTGCTGGTGGTCCCTTTGTCACCTTAGTTGTTACTCCACTTTGTTGGAACACCCATTAAACTTCTTAGTTAGTATATAGTGGGATGTATAGATATCAATTATCTGAAAATGATCGCATATTTTTGTATAACATGGTTGTTCGGTCATCAGAACATGGGTATGACAATGAAACTTCCATGGCTTTATGATAGTAATTAGTAGCATAGACATTAGGATAAACAGAATGCCTCCTACTAGTTTTATAAATACTACTTTCATCATTTATAAACTGGAAAGAACAATATGTACATTTGGGTGGGATAAATCAATGTGCCGAATCGCTAGGTACAAAAACAAAGTTTGTCTCTATCTATCTATCTCCATCTCTATATTTTTCTGTATATAATACCACATGTTGTCGCAAGTGGTCGTTTTTTAGTGTGTAGCTGCCGTTTGACTCCTAGTTCTTGATCCACCAGGTTGCAAGATCATCTCTGGACAATACCTGTAAAAACCAAGCCATCATGTGTGAGATTTGAACGAACCCCACAAGGACTCTATTCTTAATAATATTAGTCATATTGGTTTGGTGTTCTTCATGATTCGTAACACCTTTGAAAGGTGCCGATACCATTACGCAACACTAATATTCGTATTGTTCGTGTCCATTATAATGTTATTGCGATCAAAATTGATACAACGATAGCAATAGCTATTGTCATAATCACTGATGGCCCATTCAAGTGGCATCCACATGGGTGAGATGATAGACAAGATAGAAATTTTGTAGAGAAAGATACTCTGGATAGTTGAAATACCTGAAACCTTGATGACTCTCAGAATATGTTGTCAGCACAAATAATGGAAAACCCATGTGGGAATGGATGTCAGTTTTTCTCTAACTTCACTCTTTCTTCTTGCAGAATCTTCTGATACCTAAGATACCCATGCTTGCCAGCAGAAACCTGATCAGAAGACACACACCATATTAATCACTGGTAAAAAGATTGAATAACTTTTAGTAATTCTATATTTTTTTTTTCTTTTTTCTTAATTGTTTTACATAATCTAGTTGTGAGGCATACATTCATGCTTTTCTTGGTATCCAAATAAAGAGTAGCACTATTATATAAGATTGAGTAGATCAATGTAACCAACAGATTCAAAAGTCCTTTTGACAAATTGTAAGCAAATGTTTTACTTTTCTCTGACAAGTAATGCGTGGCTCCAAGTCACATGGCACATGGTTGGGTTGGGTCTCCAATCACATGTCCCTGAATGTAGGTCTTATTTTTTTTTTTTTTTTTTGACTTGTAATTTGAGAAATGAGAATGAATAAACTTCAAAGGTACACAGTGCAGTGAACTAGACAAATAAAATGCAGCTAGTGGGTACTTGTTTTTCATATAATCTATACAAGAAAGCTATACTAATGTGCATTTAGACCCGCAAATTGAGGTCATACGAAAGGTCAAAGTTGATTACACAACAATATTAATTTAGGTTAGGTGTGTATAAAAAACTATACAAGAAACACAGTATATTTGTACCCTTTCTAGGCATGCGTGTTCAAAATGATAGTGATGCCTTTGCTTCAAGAAAGATGTTTTCATCTAAAACTGAACAACACATTCTTGTTAGTTATACATACACAACTGGTATAAAACCTATTTTTCTTGAATGGTATATGAAACATTTAAGCTCCATTGTGGGTGTTTTGTGATTCTAACTTGGGAAAAAATGGTATTTGTGTAACTTTAACTCTTGCATAGACAGGGAGTGACGGGTTGCTTGCTTCGGTAAAGCTAAAATTCAATCCATTAACTTAAGTTTTTGGGTCGAACATTGAACATCGAGGGCCGTTACACACGAGATGGTGTTGGACTCATACAAAGACATAGGTCGGAGGGAGTTGAAACAGTAATATGATGTGATAGAAACAGTTTTAGATAGTATTTTTTAAGCCCATCTAGAAGCATTAGAGTCATCAATCCTTTTCCACTTGAGAATCAACCAATATACAAGTTGAAAATGTCCTGGTCTTTCCTATACAGCAGTGGGACCAGCCACCTTGTAAGAAGTCTAATATTCCCCCATATGAAAAGTGTGAATCCTTTTATACCTTCCATCAATATTAGCTATTGATATTTTTATGTACAAGTAATTTTATTTTCGCAGAACAATATTAGATGAATTGACCATATGCCCCCTAATCAGTTGCTGAATTTTCAGTTGATTATCCAAGTCATAGGGATATTTAGATCTGAGAAAGAAAGAGAGATATACTTACAGCTTCAATATCAATTTTGAAAAGAAGCAGCTTCCTTCTCTCTCTGCAACTTGTTCTATAGGCCACAACAACGTGAGCTATGGCTAAAGCCAATGAACACACGAACAACGACACCTCCATACCTCCAACACGACTATGTACACCTCCAAACACATACGATGCCTTCACCGATACAAACACCAGCGACGAAACAGAGCACATCGTAGCGACACTCAAGTATGGCCCTCTTGACAATCTCGGTCCATCACAAAAACTATACACACCTACACATATAGAACAACAACTAACATTATTATCACACACATACATATATACATTCATATATATATATATATGTAAATCAATACACTAATTGATGAAGTGGTGGTTGTTGAGTGCTTACATAGGATAATAGCTGATCTGATGATGGAGATGAGAGGGATATCGATGAGCGAAGAGCGAAAATCATAGTTTGCGAGGTGAGAGGAGAGAGTTTGAGCTAGAGAGAGAGAGGGAGTGGGAGTGGGGAGAGAGGCAGAGAGGAGAGCTGAGGGGAGGAGGGCGTCGGCGATGACGAGGAGGACGGGGGCGGAGAACAAGAGGAGGGAGATGAGCATGGTGATGAGGAAGAAGAGAGTCTTCACCACTCTCAATACTCTTAGTCTCTTTTTCTCTTCTTTGAAGATCAATAAACCCATGATAATTTCTTGATCAACCTCTCTTGTGTTTTTTTTGATCTGCTGATATATGTGAAAATATGTGTATAGTTTGAACTGTGTGTGTATGTGTGTATTTTGATTTTGGGAGAATATATATATGAAGGGTAAGGGATGGGAAGGTGCAATGCTGGCCAGGGTTGGATATATGTATATATAGTATTGACTGGACTTGTCTGGACGATGACTTCAAACATCAAACTTTCACATGTGGAGGGCACCGGTCAAATAGAGGAACGCGTATATTAATATATTATATCAATATTATATCATGTTGTTAACAGAAATACCTAAACCTAAAAAAGTCTTACACAATAACCAACGGTAGATTTAGTTATGTATATATATATATATATATATAGATATAAGATGCTATTGTGTGGTTATATTCACTCATGAAAGTGGGAACGATTAGTGCCTCTAACTGAACTGTTTCCCCCCTCAATCATGTGTTGGACTATTACATAAATTAGCTGATATTCTACCGGAGAAGATTTTGGCTTCCAACTTTATATTTATTTTTTATTTTCTTATAGGTCAAGGAATATTTCATTTCTCCTAACTGTGTTTGGATTGGATTTGGAATTGGAATTGGAATGAAATTGTTAATGAAATAGAATTTTATTTGTACATTTGGAATAAACTGTAATTTAAGTGAAATATAATTTCATGTGTGTGTGGATTCTAACCGGAATTGGAAAGATTATTATGTCTTTTACTTTTTTATCCCTATTAGTAAAAAAGGTATTTGATAACAAATGTGGCCCAATAAATAAATAAATAATGCATGTAACATTAATATTAATCGAAATTATTTTATTTTTTACTCTTTTTACCCATCTTTTATTACAGTAAGTTGTTTTAGAAAATTTCTAAAGTACCTATAATACTAAAAACAGTAGATATATTAATATAAATAATAAATAAATTTCACAAAATTTAAAACCTTAGAAGCTAGACATAACAACTTGGAACATACTTCTACGCCCATAGTTCATTACTATGGTAATAATTATAAAAAAAATCAAAGAATTTTTACAAGATATATATAAATTTAACAAAATTCTAAAATGTTATATATATATATGTATATGTATGTGAGCATATATATATATATATATAAGAATTTTTAAGCTAAGCAACTCATAGATGATGAATTTTATAAAAAAATTAACAAGGGGCAGTACTTTATAGAAAATATATTTAAATTGTGTTTATTTGTATTTTAAATTATTTATATATAGAATATATACATATATATATATATATTTATATGAATCCAATTTCACCTCATATTTCCGTTTAATGATGCGAATCTCAAAAGTTATTGAGAGCAAAAGAGATGATGCTCCTTTAATAAAATAAAAAAATAAAAGATGATGCTACCAAAAAAACACATGGAAAAATTACAAATTATGCAAAACTAAACCTAATATAGAGATTTTGTGTGGGGAGATCGCCTTGCACGAGTCTCGTGAATTAGTCGATGTGCGTGTATGTTGGGCTGAACATCAATATTATCAAAAAAAAAACCCTAATATAGAGATGAAATAAGGATATATAAAGATGTATTTTTTTTTTCACGGTATACTTGCAATTTAAGGATGTGAATGGTAGAATACCAATTTAGAGTTGACAATTTCTGACACGAAATGACATGTTTAACACGATTATATTTATTGTTATATTTATTTGCAGAATTTTCCATTCTCTAATTGGTCATGGATTGAAATATATTAATAAATTATTACTGAATTGTGTCAAATTCAAATTCATTTTTAATTTTTTATTTTTCGTGTTGGATTGTGTCAAATTTAAAATGTTTGATTTTCGTGTCAACTAGTGTCAGATTACATGATCGACCTGTGGACCGACATGCCGACACGAATTGCCAACTCTGAATACCATAGATGCAAATTGTAGAAAATAAACATACAATAATCGTATTACTTTATATGGAGATGGAGATGGAGATGAAATAAGGGTATTTAAGAAAAAGGAAAGAAATATTGTTAAAGGTGGAATTTTATATTCAATACTCTCAATTATTAAGCTGTTTATAAAGTTAAACATTTCCATTCTACTATTTGAAATTTTAGATACGAGTGTGTGTATGATAACAATATTCGTTTATCACTTTAAGTGGGATGGAATTCACTTGTCATATTGAACGTTAATGTATAAACTAAAAAGTTTATCCTTTATATATATATATATATATATATTTAAAGCACCAAGAAAATTGAAGATCTAAAATTCTACTTTGGAATTTTCACAAACATCAGGGACGGACCTCTTCATTACCCTAAGATTTTTTTTTCCACTTCACTCTTTATTATTTAATTTGTTAATTTTTGAAATTATATGCTAATAAAATTTAATCCTCTATTTTATAGAAAAACTCCACTATATATATTTTTTAAGTACCAAGAAAATTGAGGATCTAAAAATCAACTTTGGAATTTTCACAAACATCGGGGACGGACCTTTTCATTACCCCTAAGATTTGTTTTTCACTTCACTCTTTATTATTTATTTTGTTAATTTTTGAAATTATATGCTAATAAATTTTTATCATTGCCCCCTCTATTTTATAGAAAAACTCCACTAGTACCCCCACAATATAACCATATTTTACTACATTCTACCCATCTGAAATAAATTTGTGGGTCCATCTCTAGATGTGGGCTCATGTGGATGTCATATGTTACACATCCATGAATAAGCGTGTTTGGGAAGTGCTGTGTACTTAATGCGGTGAAAAATAAATAAATTGAAGTATATCAAACGCATGTCTTGTGTTTTTAGTATTAACTTGAAGAATGTTTGGTACTGATATTTCTGTTGTAAAAAAATAAAATTATTTTATTTTATTTTATTATTTATTATTTTTTTGTATTATTTAATTTCTTATTTCTTATTTATATTATTATTTATTTAATTAATTTATATAGAATTTATTTATTATTTATATTATTATTTATTCGTTTATGTTTATTTAATTTATATTTTTTTTATATAAATAATATTTTAATTTATTCATGCTTGTCTAGGCCCAAAATATTTCTTCCACTAACCCGTTGCACATTACTACAATAACAAAGTTGGTTATTTTGAATGTTTTGCTTTTATACTGTTAAAAACAAAGCACATGTCACCAAACACACTTTGTTCTCAAAATTGTGAACAATAACAAAACAAAAACAAAAACGCAGAAGCTTATCCCAAACATACCCTAAGTACACAAAAATGAGATTTGAAAAAGGTTGAGTTAAAGAAAAAAAACTTTTACTTATAGTATCAAATACTAAGAGATTGTTTGGTAACTATTTATATTTGTTGTCTATTTGTTTATAATAAACATAAGTAGTGTTTATGTGTTATTTTTTTTTATGAACAAAAATATGTATCATTTGATAGCTGTTTATGTTTTTTATTGTTTTGTAAATAATAAAGACAAAATCATGTTTGCTATAAATTTTTATTTATGTTAATGATAATGGTCGGAGGCGGCAAGATGTGGAAGCGATGGCCGGTGGAGGTGGGCAATGAAGGCGATGGCGATAGTGGTGGTTGACGGTTGCGGGCGGTGGAGGCGGTGGTAGACAGTGGTCGGTGGTGGTGGTTGATGGCCAGTGGAGGAGATGGTCGGTGGTGGTGGACGGTGGCCGATAGTGGTGGTTGACGGTGACTAGTGGTGGTGGATGGTGGAGGAGGTGGTTGATAATGGTGATTGACGGTGGTGGTTGTCACGTCCCGAATTTCCTACGATTCCGAAACACAAGTCTAAGAATTAAGGGAGTGAAGCGGAAGTGAAAAAAAACAAAAAAAATATCATTAAGTCGTCAAATACCCGTACAAGGGTTAAATAGTCATTTAATGTCCCAAAGATGTCAAAAGGATCACTCGGGATCGAAAAGGAAATGAAACTACTTAAACGGCACTCTAAATGGATCATTCTAACACCCCATGATTATCCAAGGGTGAAATGGTTAATTCAGGAGTAAAATGGTAATTTCAAAGTGCAACTACAAAGTTTGGACCCTACTTTCACTAAGGGTAAAATAGTCATTTCAAGGGTAAAACTGACATTTCAAATTTTATCTCAAGAATTTGGACATAGGACAAACCATAGAAACAAACGGGACCTAATTCGGAGGTCCGAGGAAGAAAATACGAAAGTTTGAAAATCAGACGTCGCCACTAGTGCGAAGTGGGATCGATCCCAAACAAATGGGATTGATCCCAAGTGAACTTCAAATAAAACAACGACTAGTGGTGGGATCGATCTCAAAAAGCTGGGATCGATCCCAGGTCTAGAATGTTTTTAAAAAAACAAAGTTTCTTTAAAAATTCGCAAAAATTATCCGTCTTACCTCCGGTCTCTGTTTTAACTACCACCGACTTCTAAAATTCAAAATCTTAATAAAAATGAGTTTAAAATCATTTATAGAACAAGATAATTTACCGGGGCTACGAGGGTGGGCGAAAACGAGTTTTTCATTCAAAACTAAAAGGGTTTGTTTGAAAACTTAGAAAAATGCCGTTTTCGGCCAACCTCTTAATAACTACATTCAATAACTACAATCCAACTCACAACTCAAAATGAAAAGATTCAAAATCTACATTAAAGTGCACTAAGGCGAAACATGTCATAGTTTTACCAAAGTACATAGTTTTACATTTCCGACACTGAAGTGCACCAAAAGAAAAGAATCCTCGCGCATAGCATTTCAAGGGATGTACATCAATATTAACTACTCGGCTAACATGCTAGCCGGGTCAAAAGAAAGTAGTTTAACACATTTAACTTACATGAACAAAAGAAGCATATAGATACATGTTTATCAAATTAATGCCCTACAAAAGTAAGTACGGTCCGCCACTCAGGGACGGATTTAATTAAGGACCCATGGCCCCCACTAAATTTTTTTTTATATTTTTTACCCTAAAATTTTAGATATTTCGTATTTAGTCCCACTGAATTTTTTTTTACCTTAAATACCACATAATTTAGATTTCTTTACAACTAAGCCCCCACTAAAAATTTATTTTAAATCCCAAAAAAATAAATATATGTCATTTATACCCCAAAAACCCAAAAAAATTATTTTAGCCTCCACTAACACGGATTCCTTGATTTGTCACTGCCGCCGCCCATGCACAAAAGGGCGGATAAAGTGTCACACATCCATGAAGAGATTACGAAACTCTCCCAACGGAATCATTACCTTAAAAATATATAAAGTCGTGCGGTGAGCTCACTAACCCAGTAGAGGAAGCGTCATCGCCTCAACCTCGGTAGTCCGAGTGGTACAAACCACCCAAGGTACATGCCACTAATCCTAGGTCGGTTTCTTGTCCCACATGACTCTCATGCCAATCCGGGACCCCATCGGACCTAACAATCAATTTCCCCAACACGCTCACATTATAGTCATTCTAGAATATAACATGCATTAACATCAATATCATATTCACATATATAGAAATTTAAATGTAATATGACTCAACACCACTCATGGTACACACATTACCACTACGGTCACGGATATAAGTGTCGCCTAGTTGTTCACTTGGAGAGGATATGCACACTCAACCAAAGAAGCTTAATGCACAACCCAGTTGTGACTTATGATCCAAAGATCGAATGCATGAGCCCGACTCGCGACTTCCAGAGCGATGCACTCCACCCGGTGGCGCAATCCAACTCTATACCCAATTCTCGGACATACTAGTTCCGTAGGTTGGGAATACCCCCTGGCCAGTTGTACGAAAATCCGACTCAATCTACTCACACATGGTATTATGCCTCGTATAAACCAACACTCATGTACTCAACATGACACGACGTACTCAACATGCAAAAAGTCTCAATTTACCCATGTCTCATCATAATACATGTTTTACATCATTATGCAATATATTATGCCCACATTAACAACAAACTCATAATTACACATATATAAGCAACATTCCACAACAAACATTATTATCACACAATCATGTTTTCAAGGGCCTAGTTCATTGTCTAAGTTGTCAAGACATAACTCGTATATATACATCGCATATATATACATAGACGCACACACCCTCGTACAAAAATTAAAACAACTCGTTTTTCCCCTACCTCAATCAAAGCAAGCTAATTCAAGAGTTTGCAAAAGAGGTCCAAGCTAGCCACCAATTCAAATGTGCTATCCAAAAGTGAATTCGGTTGCACAATCCACCATAATTCTAATCAATACACCATTTAATAAAAACAAGATTACAATGGTGCTAAAAATAAGTTTTAATCATCAAGAGTGGCTCCAACCACTTGAATTAAACCAACCCTAATGATAGCTAAATTAGGGTTTCATGAAAAATGAACTTAAGATAATGAAGTTGTGAACTCACCAATGATTTCTTCACAAGATGAGTGTAAAGGCTACCACAAGTGAACCTATTTGATGGTTGGAAACTAGGTTCAACCTTCCACAAGAATGCACAAATGGAAGAGAATAATCAATTCAAGTATAAGGAACTTATGAACTTGAAAACTAGGGTTCTTGTAAACCGAACCCAAGAGTGGAAGAGAAACTTACCAAAAGTAGCTCAAGAACAACTTCACTAACAACCAAGCAAGAGATGATCAAACCTTGGCATCCATGGAGCAAGAAAGAGTGAAGTACGATGGAGAGAGGAGTGTTTGCAAGAAAATGTGAAGTCTTGTAAAGTGGAGAAGACTAAATAAATGTAGAGATTCTCCACTCACATTTATCACAATTCAAGGGTTAAGAATAAAGCAAAGAAAATGAATAAATGATCCAAGGGTGGAGAGGAAGTCTTGCAAATGAAAGACCAAGAATAATGCATTCATGCATTTATGTGTCATCCAAATAAGACCCTATGATCCAAGGGTTGAGAATAGAGGTGGAAGAAGACTTGAAATCAATGGTAAAGAATTATACAACACTCTAAAGTGTGAAAAGATTAAATCTCTCTCAACTTAGGATTAATTACAAGAGTGTCAACTCTCAATTACCCTTTTACCCCATGTCTTCCTCTCTATTTACCACCATGCCACTCATACACCAACACTTAGCTAAATTTCTACAATTTCTACTAAGTCATCCTAATATGAAAATACCAATTTACCCTTTGGTCATTTAATTCCTGAATTCATTTTCAACATTTTTTATTATTCTCAAAATGTAAAATACAACATGTAACTTACAAATTTAATCTCAAATAAATCATGTAAGTCATGCTAAACACATCAACACATTAAGCACATAATCACATAAGCACTTAATTGTTAACAAATTTTTTAATTAGGACGTAAAAATACCGGACGCTACAATAGTGGTTGATGGTCGATGGTGGTGGCCAGCAGTCGATAATGGTGGTAATCGGTGGCCGGTGGAGGAGGTGGTCGGTAATGGTGGTGGGCGGTGACCAATAATGATGATTGACGGTGGCCAGTGATGGTCATCGATGGTGGTGGGTGGTGGAAGTGATTGGCGGTTGATGTGGAAGATTATGATGAATAGAATAAAGAATGATAATATTTGATAAACATAAACAAAAAATGAAGGGAAGAGTATAAACAAAATGAAATTTAACAAACGTATTTTTCTCTAAATCTATTTATACAAAGAATAAAGGGTAATTTGCATTGACACCCCCTGAGGTTAGGGTCAATGGCAATGAGATTACGGTCAATGTTTTTTTGGCACTCACACCCCCTGAGGTTCCTCCTTCGTTGTAATGACACCCTCTGGACTGGTGAAATGACTAGAATGTCCCTTTAATTGTTTCACTTATTACATTAGGGTAATATATAAAATATGAAATTACTCATATGTCCAAACACTTCACCCTCTAAATTTACTAATTACACTTCCACCCCTTATTACAAAAATATATATATATTACGAAAATTACAATTTAATTTTTTTCTTTATAATATAATTTGTATATATAATTACGAAAATTAAAATTATGAAAATATATATATAATTTGTAAAAAATATATAAAATTTGAAAAAACATATAAAATTCAAAAAAATATATAAAATTTGAAACAATATATAAAATTAAAAATATATATATATATAAAATTCGAAACAAATATACAAAATTCGTAAACAATATATAAAATTCAAAAACAATATAAAATTCTAAAAAATATATAAAATTCAAATATATATATATATATATATATATATATATATATATATATAAAGTATGACTGAAGTTTAAGTGGACAAGCCTCAGAGTCATTAGTCAAGGTAACGGATCCTCTCAACTCTCTGCAGAACTATTTCAATGGCCACGATGGCGACACATGCCCCACGATAGTGACCGAAATCGGAATCGAACCGATACTTTATTAAAATATTTAATCAAAATTAAATATATTAATATTTGGATCAAAATTAACTGTTCGGTTCCGGTTATCATTTTTAAATAACCGAAAGTAGCGGTTCGATTCCGGTTTCGGTCGGAATCAAAAGCAAACCGCATCGTGAATATATTAATATTTGAATCAAAATTAATGGTTCGGTTCCGGTTCTCATTTTTAAAGAACCAAAAGTATCGAAACTGAACCGTTAATTTTGATCCAAATAAAAATTTACTTTCGGTTCTTTAAAAATGAGAACCGGAACCGAACCGTTAATTTTGATCCAAATATTAATATATTTAATTTTGATTAAAATATTTTAATAAAGTATCGGTTCGATTCCGATTTCGGTCACTATCGTGGGGCATGTGTCGCCATCGTGGCCATTGAAATAACTCGTTGGAAAGGATCCGTTACCTTGGCTAATGACTCTGAGGCTTGTCCACTTAAAATTCAGTCACACTTTATATATATATATATATATATATATATATATATATATTTGAATTATATATATTTGTTTTGAATTTTATATGTTTTTTTAATTTTATATATTGTTTCAAATTTTATATATTTTTTCGAATTTTATATATTTTTTAAAATTTTATATATTTTTTACAAATTATATATATATATTTTCGTAATTATATATACAAATTATATTATAAAGAAAAAAAAATTAAATTGTAATTTTTGTAATATATATATTTTGTAATAAGGGGTGGAAGTGTAATTAGTAATTTCAGAGAGTGAAGTATTTGGACATATGGATAATTTCATATTTTATATATTACCCTAATGTAATAAGTGAAACAATTAAAGGGGCATTTTAGTCATTTCACCAGCCCAGGGGGTGTCATTGCAACGAAGGAGGAACCTCAGGGGGTGTGAGTGCCAAAAAAACGTTGACAGTAATCTCATTGGCATTGACCCTAACCTCAGGGGGTATCAATATAAATTACCCAAGAATAAACTATAAATATAAACAGTTACCCCCTTATCCCCATTTTCTACTCCTACTCCCTAATGAAGGGAAGAGTATATATATATATATATATGAAAACAAAAACTTACAAATTTATTTATATATTAATTTGTTGGAGAGCATCTAGAAATTTATTTGTGACTGTATTGGAAGTTGCAACATGAAGGAGGTACCTTTTGTGATTCGCTCAAGCGTTGGGTGTGCATAGAATAGTGGTCATCATTATTGGATTTTTCTTAACAAATTAAAAATCAAGCGGTTATGGTGGAACCGACCTGATGGGATCATGTTGTCCGTCACATGCAAAATTTTGTCTTCTCGAATCTCCTCATTTATTTTGTTCCAAGTTTTGTATTTTTACAATAAGCCAATGAATTTGTACAATTAATTCAACTTCAGATTCTTTGAATGTTGGCTTGTTTAGAGCACAATAATACAAAATTGAATGAGCGAAAAATGATACTCATTCTAGAAGCTATACATATGCACAAGCGCATATATATCGGAGTAGAGGTTGCTGTTGAGAAACTCAATTGATCTTCTGACCAAATTTTCTAGAAAATAAATCAAGTATATTTCTGTGAACTTTCTTGATGGTTGAACCTTTGTCTTTTCACACCCTTAAAATTTAAAGAGGTACTTTGTAAAATGAGAAGTTGACAAGAAAATAGTCATGGTCTAAGTAGTAAAATTAGAAGACTCCAATTATGTAATTCGACCAAAAGTGGTGAAAATCCATTGACAAGTTAAATAAGGATAATTATTAAAATGGTCAAGCGATACCGGATCCTAATTCTAAAATAAAAGTTTCAGGATTCAAGTTTCAATGAAGACAGGGTGTGTGAGTAATGCTTAATTTTAAAAAAAGAAGTTAAATGATGATAATAATATGGCTTAGCCGAATACACTAAATTGGAGTTTTGTTATCATGACTTTATTTCTCTTGTGCATGTATTTAAGGATTAAATACATCCTGAAGTTTGGTTCAATTACTTGAGACAATTTTATTTGTCATTTATTATACTGTATATTTTTATAGTTTCATACATAATCTCAAAGATCACCCTTTCGTTATTTTCAAGTCACTCCTTTTGGTAAACTTTTAGGTAAAAATTCAATTTTTTTTTTGTTATTTGACACAAATACATAATATATGGACAAAAATACACTTTAGTCAAGATATTTGAAACATATTTTAATGTCATTGCGGAGGGAGCCCTCCCCCTCATTTTATTTTAAATTAGTTATGAAGCCCATAAATGTACAAAATTCTCCAAATCCCATAATATTAGGAAAATTATTTCTTTACTTTTTTCACCAAAAGACAAATAACTGTGTAGGGGTTCGCAAAATTTAGGTGATGTGAAGATAGTTTCAGCACAAGTTCGTCAACCAAAATAACAATATTGATGTTTTTTATTACTTTTTGACTTGCTTTACAGGGAAAAATGAAAGAGAAATAGAGGAAAAGATCCCAAGTACAAGTAATTGAGAAGTACTTTCTCTCTCTAGGATTTTCTTTCCCTCGATCTCTGAAAAATGTCCTCTACAAGTGAGCCCTCGCACCTCTATTTATAGACGTGACCGCTCAGTAATACTCGCGGTTGGTATTGCCACGTCAGCACTTGTCTCGCGACATGGTTCCTTCGTCCTCGCGGATTCCATTGCCACGTCAGTACCTGTCTCGCGACATGGTCCCTGCGTACTTGATCCGTGCTTATAAATACCTTGCACAATATTATTTCACGCCCTTGTCCACACGAAACGGATTCGCGTATCCTATGCGCGGATATTACTGTGCGCAATAAATACCTTGCACAATATCATCCGCGAAACGAATTCGCGGATCATAATGTGCGCCATGCCTTGTGATCCGCACCTGTTGCATCGCGGATCTGATTTTATCCTTAGCCAAGGATGCCGTTATAGCTTTGCTGGGTTATGACCAATCATGCATGCCTTGGTCATGTCCCTGAATACTAGCGGCCTCTCTAAGGTACTTTTACTTAGGACGGTGTAAATAAGGTCGCGACCCACTATTTACTCATCCCAAGCATTTCCCTTAGATTCCGCGTAGTACTCGCTACGCGAGCAGCATATAGGGTTATGAATTACTGATGCGAGCTATAAAACACATCAGTCTCTCATACTTCCCTCTGTGTAATGCAAGCTCTCGCGTAAAAACCATATTTGGGCTAATTCCCCAAGTAATCAATTATTTGGGCCAATCTCCCAAATAATCTTTTACTTTGGCCGGTTTCCCCAAATATACCAATCTTGGGCCATATCCCAGATAATTAAAGCTTGGGCCATATCCCAGATAATTATTTTTGCCGTTATACTATTTCGCGAATTATCCCTCTTTACATTTTTCCCCATTGCACTTTTGATACTTGGCCAAGTATTAAAGTGCAATAACATGTAGCTTCGCGAATCAAATCCTTGCTTCAAAGCCGCTTTTCCCCGTGTCATTTTGGCCTTTCTCCTGCGGATGAAATTCATTTCCCCTGTTTCGTGTCTATTGATCCGCGAACATTCTCTCTTGATTTGTTTTTTCTGTTTTTCCATGACTTTTGTGCATGTGCTTATTTTGTTTTTTTCCATGTCTTTCTTATTTTTCACAAATTCTTTTTATCCTTTGATCCGCGACTTTTGAATTTGCGGCAACCTTGGCGTCGGTTCGGCTTCTGCGGTCATTAATGGCACCCCCTAGGTTTCCGTGCCCCTTCCCTATATAAGTCTCCTTTGTCCATTTCATTTCACTTTTTCATCTTGCTTCTATTTTTCTGCTTTTACTGTTTTCTAATCTCCTTTGTGTTGTTCTTATCTTTACCATTTTATTTTCAAACTCCTATTTCCTTCGCGGTTCAAATCTTTAAACCCTTCACTCCCCTATTTTCAATGGCCAAGTCCTCAACCCCTAAACTCTTGGTCCCTCCATCTGGGAGTGTCCCCTATATTCCCCAGCCAACATAATGGAGAAAGGCTCCATTTTTCGAAGTTTCCCATGATCATTTATGGAGTTCTATTGAGAACCTTCCTCCCGCGGGGGATATTGTGGATGACACCATGCTTATTCACTCTGATGGCGAAGCCCCCTTAACCAATATTCCACCCACTTCGCTTATTCGCTTACTCATTGAAAGAGGTGATGTCCCATATTCTTTTATAGAATATGAAGGACATGTGTCTCCCATTACCCATTGGAGAATGTGGTCCAGCCACATACTCAACCAGGATAGGCATCGCGATACCCTCAGACAGGCAGGTTTACTAGACTCCATAGAATTATTTTCGGACCTGTCTATTCGTCGAGACGCGGATGCTCTTAATCTTTTGGTGTCGCGATGGAGCTCTTTCTCGCACACTTTTGTAACCTCTTGGGGGGAGTTTACCCCAACCCTGGAAGACGTGTATGTGCTGTTCTGACTCCCGATTTTTGACTCGCGGTCCCTAGATGCTCCAGCTTTCAGTGAGGCAGACCAAGTGATTCACTCACACCTCCAGTCTTGTGCGGCTTATGCCACGAAGAGAGGTAGCCGTTTTAAAGATGGTGTCATACTTGACGAGGCACCTTTTATAAAAAGTGCTAAGTTAAAGTACTCAAGTTGGTGCCATCACTTCTTCAGGGAATATGAACCAAAGCTGCCTCTTCTACGTGGTAAAGACCGTGAATCGGTGCCTGGTCCAGAATTCAGCGGTGACTTTGAGCTAGCTGACTTTTTAGCTTATTGGTTGGACCGCTATATTTTCCAAGGACGTCCTGAAGATGGACCCAATAAGCTGGTATTTTTTATGGCTTCTATAGCCTCGCGGGGCATCAGGCTTCCCTTAGCCCCCCTCTTCCTGGGTACCTTTTATTCCCGGTTGGACACTTTATCCAACGATTTTCTAAGGTCAGTTGGTAGATATGACATAAGCACCCACGTCCCCTGCCTTTTCCTTATGCTCTTTATCTTTGAAAGATTCCCAAAATATGCCCCCAAACCCCTTAGCTTTTCATCTTCAAACACTGATACCATTAGTCCCAGATCGTGAGCTGCTCGTTGGTCTGGCCTTCTTTCCACCAAACGACTTGAAGATTTTATTGACTTCAGTCGTAATTTCTCCTGGAGACCTTACACAATGCCTTAAGATGGTATCTATTTTCCTTCTGTTTACCCTTTAGAGGATCAAACCACTTATAGTTATAAATATCATGAATAACTCATTTTTGCTTATTTTTCGTTTGAGTGTTGCTTGCCAATATTTGACGACTCCTTCTCGCGGTCTACACCTTACAATCCTTCGCGGGTGGCTCGTCAACTGGGCTTTGATCAGGCAGTTCCAGTTTATGTTGCCCTTCCCTCAGGCGACTCTCCTTACAACTATGATGCAGCCCTAGTGAGGTACTGCGAGGAATATGAGAAAAAATATCAAGACTTCTCTTTTGCCATTTTTATTCCCGCAAGATCCCGAGCAGGTGGCCGAACCGCAGCCTATGTTTATTTTTGGTTTCAAGTGACAACGAACTTTCAAACTTTTATGATGGGTCCTCCTAGACCAATTGCACCTGTAAAAGTATTCGTGGGAGATTCATCTTTGAAATTACACAAGCCCCATGGCTCCCGCGGATTTTATAGCAAGTTTTCTCTTCCAGTTCCTGATGATCATGCAGGTCCCAGCACTTCAAATTTGGTTACGAAGAAACAGAAAATTTTGAAAGAGAGAAAAGGTAAATCAAAAGTTTCTCCCGCGTCAAAACGAAAATGTTCCGAGCGTGTCGAAGTTCCCTCTATCATTCCGGTTCGCGAGGAACCTATTTCTAAACACTTGGTAATGAAGTTTATAACTTGGACTCATATTTTTTAATCACTGTTAGCAACTGCCTTTTAACCAGTTTGTTTTTTTTTTTTTAAGAGATCCGCAAGACCGACTATCACCTCACCTTCGCGACCTCCTCCACCAATAGATCCTCCATTAACAACTAAATCCACGGGTGATTCTTTAGATTATATTCCCTTATCACAGCGAAGAAGAGATCACAGAGCCCAGATTTTGGAAGCTGCTGCTAATGATACCTCCGAAGATGATGAGGTAGATACTATTCCCTTGATTCGCAGAAGGTCAAATCCTTCTACCTTGATCTCTCCTGACAGATTTGGAGTTGAACCTATTATTTTTCAGTCACATCAAGCTGAGGTCGAAATCGCAGGCTTTACTCAAGATCAAGCTGAATCATCCTCGCGGATTGAAGAATTACCTCAAAAAGCAAACTCCTTATTGGATACAGTTGCAAGGGTCGTGGGGGACATTCATACTTCTGATCCTTTATTTTCATGTACTGTCTGACTTGTTTAAATCTTCCTTTATTTTCCATATAGTTGTGCTTCCACTATACTTAAATTTTTATTTACCCTTGCATAGCTCGTAGGCCTGGAACAAATGTAAATCAGGAAGTTGATGATTCTGACCGCGAGGTGGCCAACATACTCTCAGACTTTCCGGATCAAAGAAAAGAGGAGGCACCACCTATATCTAAAGTCGCGAGAAATATTTTGTTCTCTGATTCAGATGATGGGGATGATCTGCCCATTTCTTCCATTATCCGTAAGGATGCTCATCCTACAAACCCGAATTCATCCCCTCATGATCAATCCGCGATCCTGACACCTGATCATACCGCGGATCAAAATGAAACCGCGCATATTCCGGAGATACCTAATGCAAATGTTGCCATACCCGCCTCAGAAGTAGATATTGCAGCAACGACTGAGCCAGAAGCTTCTGGTTCTGACACAGATGCCCGACATATGGAACCTATCATTTGTGATATTGCTGCTGAACTTGCTGCTACTTTGCAGGATGGATCCCAAATCCAAAGATCACTTTTTGGGGGTCCTGAGGCTGATATGGGAACTGTTGCTGAATCTGCTCTTGGTGCGACTCATATCCAGACCGCGAATGATGGTAATAAAAAAAATAACCGCGAGTACAATTTTCTAATTAATAGTCTTGTTGATAATTCTGTCTTTTTCTGCAGATAAGTCAAAGAAGAGTCCCGGATCCTTATTCCCTGATTCTGCATTTGAGGATCCGGAGACACTACTCAATGAATTCCCCTTGCCCCCAAATACTTTACAAAACCTAACATTCCCTAGTTCTGATTCCTTTTTCCTTCCCATTCATCCTCCCCAACCTTATTTGCCTAACCTTTCATCCGCGCCACAAACGCAGTCTCATCAACCCTTACAAACACCTCTATCCATTCCTGCTACCACATCCGCGCCACATATACCATCCAATACATCCATTCCTACCACCTCATCCTCGCGACCAGTTCAAACTCATCGACCCCCTCCTCAAATTATTCCCGCGCCTTTTGCTCAAAACCCTCAACCGGATCAAGTCTACTGGCGTAACGTTTTATGCTATTCAGGCGATATGTCCATTTTGGATCGCGTCTATAGCAGCCATCCGGAGACATTTGATACCATGGAGCTCTATGATCCCCTCCTCCAACCTACCTTTCTTCATATTATCACGGATACTTTCGCTTCCTTGATAACTACTTGTGTCCGCGACCTTAACTCTACTACTTTGCCACTTTGTCGCGCCCGTATTAAGGATTGGAAAAATATGAAAATGAATGTTACTTGGTGGGAGGTCCATCTTGAAAAGGTTGAGCGCCTATATGTAAAACACTGTGCTGAGGTCAAAGCTCTTACTGAGTACCAAGCCAGTATGTCAAGAGTGGAAGAAGCTCGTGCTTTATTAGCAGTTGCAGAGCAAGATGCCCTTAGGCTTAAGGATTCCGCGGAACATTCTGTGCGTTCCCGCGAGTTACAAGAGGAACATGAAAACTTCCACATCTCTTCTCCTGTTAGCCGCGATTTGTATTAGTAGCGATTTTGTACTAATGATTATTCAAAAATGTACTCTTTACATATTTATTATATGCAATTTTATACACATTATGCTGATATTTTATCATTCACCTCTTGTATTTAAGATTGGTACAACTTGATCCATTTTATGTTAAGAGGTCTAGCACTCTCGCGGGTGATTTCATGCTCCATTCTATAGTACCCACTACTTCCTTCACTTACAATCACATACGGACCCTCCCACTTGGCTTCAAATTTTCTTACCCTTTGTCCTCTCATGATTGCTGGTACTACTTTTAGCACTCTGTCCCCCACCTTAAACCATCTGTATCGTACCTTTTTGTTATAGTTCATTGCTTGATTTTTATTGTACTCTTTCTGATTTGTAAATGCCTCAGCCCTAGTTTCATCCAATCCTTCTATCTCCAATATCCTGTCCTCCAACAATGACTGAGTATCTCCCCAACAAATCCGCGACCTTACTATTGATAAAAGGAGTCCCGTTATCCTATAGTATCACTTTTGGTATTCCAAATCGGCAAATGATATTTTCCTTTATGAATCGAACCACATTATCTGCTGTCGTCCGTCGCAGCGGGATAGCTTCTACCCATTTTGTGAATAATTCAGTTGCTACTAAAATCCATGCATGTCCCTGAGCTTGTGGCGTGATTGGTTCAACTATGTCCAGTGCCCACGTATGAAAAGGCCAATGTGTAGCTAAACTGTGCAATTCAGCTCCCGGAGCGTGAATAAGATCTCCGTGCACCTGGCACACATGACATTTTCTTACAAAATCGTGGCAATCCCTCTCCATTGTTGGCCATTAATACCCGGATGACAACAACTGTTGAAACATTTTTCTAGGGCCCTGGTGACCAAACACATGAACCTGTTTCAATACTTCCCCCGTTTCTTCTTCGCTTACACACTTCATCAATTTTCCTTCAAAGCTTTTTCGGAACAATTTTCCCTCTTGTAAGACAAATCGCGAGGCCAATTTTTTGAACCGCGGTTGATCTTTTTCCGGCAAAATCCCATCTTTCAAATAGTGCACATATTTGTCCCGCTAGTCTATCAAGTCTGCTATATTACCTTCGCATATGCATTACATTTTTGACAGCTACTTTGTAACTTTATTGCCTCATCCTTCATACTTAGCCAAAAGAAACCTTCTCGCTGCAAAACTCGATAGAGACTGACATCCGTTTGACCACATATTTTCTTGTGAGCTTCCTGTAGCAGTTCTTTTATCTCGTCTATTCCTATGCATCTAGCCAAAATTCCTCCAGCTGCCCTGTAATATAACACACCTTTTATGAGCTGGTACTCCCGTCTCAAGGCATTGTTATCGTTCCTTAGTAGAGCATGTATTATCTGTGCTCTCCAATCATGCTCTTTATACACCTCTGATTCCTTTACGTTACTGACCACTGAGTCAGTTCTTCATACTACTTGTACAGAAGACTCTATTCCTTGGAAATGTAGTCGCGAACCCAATGTCGCCAGTGCATCGGATCGTCGGTTGCTTTCTTGCGGCTCGTGCGTAAAACTCACAGTCCCAAAGTCTTCTATCATCTGACGGATAAAGGTTCTGTAGGACACCAGATGAGGTTCCTTTACTGCATACTCTCCCTTGATCTGCTTAATGACCAACTTGGAATCTCCTTTAACATGAAGTATTCTTGCCCCCAACCTTTGAGCCATTATCAACCCCAGCGCCAATCCTTCATACTCGGCAATGTTATTGGTACAAGGAAAGTCAAGCTTGTAGGCCATGACTAATTCCTCTCTTGTTTCTTCATTCCTCAGTACGAAACCAGCTCCCCCTCCTTTTTCAGTGGATGAACCATCGAACTCTAAAGTGAATTCCGCTCTCTGTGCCATGCTTTCCATTCCTATCTCTTCCACCTTGGGTTGAGCTCCTCCAGGAAATAAAGCTAGCAAATCTGACAAGGCCTGCCTTTTTACTGCTTTCGGTCTAGAGCATGTGATCTCATATTCAGATAGTGCTAATAACCACCGAGCAGTTCTTCCACTGAGTATGGGCTTTGTGAGCAGATACCGTATGGGGTCACTTTTTGTGATTAGCTCTAATGGATGTGCCAGCAAATAGTGTATAAACTTCTGGGCCGCGAACACTAAAGCGAGACAGTGCTTTTCCAATGATGTGTACCGTGACTCTGGTCCTTTGAGTACCCGACTAATATAGTAAACAGGCTTTTCTTCCCCTCATGTTCTTGGGCCAACAGAGCTCCCACGGATTTATTGGTGGAAGTGAGATACATTATTAATGGTTTTCCTGACTCGGGCGCTACCATTGTTTTTGGTGATGCCAAAATCTTTTTGATTTTCTCAAAAGCCTCCTGCTGTTCTTCTCCCCAACTATATACAGATTTTTCTTTCAACAATGGCATGAGTGAGTGAGTTACCTCTGCCAGTGCCGGGATAAACCTTCTCAGATAAGATATCTTTCCCATAATTTTTTTTAACATTTTGCGAGTTGTAGGTGGAGCCATTTCTAATATTGCCTTAGCCTTTGTCGGGTCCATATCAATGCCATGTCGATGTACAACACACCCCAAGAACTTTCCTTCTGGTACTCTAAAGGCACATTTGAGGGGATTCATCTTCAAATTATACTCGCGACATCGTTGCAGTACCTTTTGCAAATCTCCCACATGATCTTGTACGGCTCTGGATTTTACCACCAAATCATCGACATATTCCTCCATAGTTTTATGCATTAAGTCATGGAATATGGCTGTCATGGCGCGTTGATACGTGGCCCCGGCATTTTTAAGCCCGAATGGCATGACCGTATAGTGAAAATTCCCCATTGGGGTGCGAAAGGCAGTTTTCTCAGCATCCTCCGGCGCCATCTTAATCTGATTGTACCCACTGAATCCATCCATTAATGAGAAAATCTCGTGTCCTGAGGTTGCATCCACCATGGTGTCAATGTTAGGAAGAGGGAAATCATCTTTTGGGCAAGCTTTATTGAGATCGCGATAATCTACACATATGCGTATCTGCCCAGTCTTCTTCTTTACAGGCACAATGTTCGCGAGCCATGTCGGATGCTGGGTTAGCTTGATGAACCCTGCTTTCAGCAGTTTCTCCACTTCTGCCTTAATTTGTACCTCTAAATCGGGATGAAATACTCGTTGCTTTTGCTTCTTTGGTTCTAAAGCGGGATTCACATGAAGATGGTGGCTTACCAGTCCAACATTGAGTCCCGGCATTTGATTATAGTCCCAAGCAAAGACATCTCGGAACTCCTTGAGCAATTATATCAGAGCATTCTTAGTATCCTTAGGCAGCGTACTGCTTATGAAGGTAGGTCGCGGATCTGTGTCGTCGCCTATGTCCACTTCACACAACCCATGCTCTGGTCGCGGATCCACTTTTAGTACCTCAGGGTCAGCTTCAAGTTTTCTTTGCATAGTCTCATCTGTCCCGAGGTTAGTGCCAACTGCGCAAGCTTCTGATCCCCAATCCCGTCATAATTTATACACTACTCGTCCATCGGGCATTTTGACCCGTGACCAGCTCACCTCTTTGACCTTCCTTTTAACTGAACTACCATTTTCCAGTTCATTCCATTCTGGTAACGGTGTGGAAAAAACGCCGGGCCCATTTTCCTCATTGTATTATGAGAAATAGACTGCATTCGCCAAATGGGCCTCTGATGCGCATAAAGGACTTTTAGATGCCTTTACAGTCATTATTCCTTCTCCCTAATTGGCCTTCATTACCTGATGATAGGATGACGGTACCACGCCATATGCATGCAACCACGGTCTGCCCAGCAACAATTGATATGAGGGTTCTCCTTTAATGACATGAAATTTGGTGGGCCCTCTGATCTTCCCAATTTTGAGGTCCAATGTCGCGAATCCCATAGTGGCCTGCTGATCTCCATTAAAATCAGTAACTGCAATAGTATGATTCATGATCTTGCTTTCGGGAAAATTGATCATTCGCAAAGTGATCAGTGGGATCAAATTGACTGACGCTCCCCCATCCAAGAAGGCTCGTTTCATCCCTCGACCATTTACAATGGCTGGTACATACAGAGGCCGATTATGGAGAAAAGGTACTTGTCTGTCTGCTTCAGAAAATGTGATCTTACTGGAGGCCTTCTCATGCTGCGGAATCAAAATGGTATGATTGAGTGCGGCAACTGTTTGTTCTTTCAGGAATTCCTTCACGTGTTCCTGTATTGGGAGTTCATTGAAGAAGACGTCTATCTTAGCATTTTCCTTGGCTTCACGTACTAGAGGGCAATCATATTTGGCGGCATTGACCATATCCTCAATACTGTCCCTGGCAGTCACCACAACCACATGTGCAGGGAAAGGCTCATGAACTACATTCTTTGCCACTTCCAAGTCTCCCGATGCTATTTTTCGATGTACTAAACCTCGAAACGTCCAGCAGCCCATCTACGAATGCCGAATACTCCTGTGGTAGGGACAGTAGTTGCTCTTCATCCTTTCCTCTCTCGGCGGCACCCTTTGCACTGGAGGTAGCGTTATGACATGATCTGCGACCCATTGATTTAGCAAAGCAACTGCCTCTTTTTCACTGAAAGGTAGAGGGGGTGGTTCGGATCTCCCGGTGCGCCCCTCCCTGGATTTTTCGTTTTGCGTAGCTGCGACCATCGGTATCCGCCTAGTACTGATATTTGGTCGTGTTGGGGGAACCAAAACTTCTCCCAGTCTTCGAGCATTGTTAACAAGTGCAGAAAAAGTTTTGACCTCATGATTGACCAGATGCACTCTGTATTCTCGCATCATTCCTTCTATACAAATTTTGATCAATTGTAGTTCGGAAATTGGTTCATGACATTGCAAAGCAGTCTCACGAAATCTCCGGACATAAGCTGCCGCTTCTTCCCCAAAACGTTGTCTTTGCCTTGTGAGTGAAATCATTGAGACCTCCTCATCAGCTTGGAAGAATTTGGTGTAGAATCTGAGCACCATATCCGCCCAACTAGCCACTGAAGCCAGAGCGAGGCCAGTGTACCATGTGTATGCTGTTCGAGTTAAAGACTTGGAGAATTCTCGAAGCTTTAAATATTCATCGTTTCTGTGAGGTCCCAGAGCATCCGCGAATCTGGCTATGTGCTCTTTCGCATTTCCCTTTTTGCCATCGAATTGATGAAAGCTCGGTACTCCATAATTTTCCGGATATGGCAAGGCCATAATGCTAGGATGGTATGGCGGGGCAATTTCCACCTCTTCTGTATCAGATTTTTCGTTCAGGATAGCCCGCAATTGTTCCTTAGTGATGTAAGACTCTTTCTCCAGGGGCTCAGTTCTTACTGGCTCGCGAAAAATCTCTTGTGCTGAATCTTCTGGAAAAGTCTGATTGTCCATCCTTGGTGATTCAATATTTGGTGGCGGAACGCGCGAGGCCTCCATGAAGTGAAGTATGGCCTTTTGCGTTTCCTGGATGTTGAGAAAAGTTTGCAGTAGAACTGTTGGAATTTCTACTGAATTCTGTACTGGTTCTGCCATCGGAGAGGCTTCTGCCTGATCCGTACCAATATTTGCACGACGACATTGTCTTCGTGCTGGTTGGACTGGTTCTTGTCCTTGTGATTGTGCTGCTGTTTCCTCTCCTACTTGTTCAGTACGCCGGGTCGGTGGACGACCTCTTTGCCGAGGCTGACGAGGCTCCACTTGTGCAGAAGACATCTTCTCCCCAGCAGAGTCGCCTTTAATGTAGGGGTTCGCAGAATTTAGGTGATGTGAAGATAGTTTCAGCACAAGTTCGTCAACCAAAATAACAGTATTGATGTTTTTTATTACTTTTTGACTTGCTTTACAGGGAAAAATGAAAGAGAAATAGAGGAAAGGATCCCAAGTACAAGTAATTGAGAAGTACTTTCTCTCTCTAGGATTTTCTCTCCCTCGATCTCTGAAAAAGGTCATCTACAAGTGAGCCCTCGCACCTCTATTTATAGACGTGGCCGCTCAGTAATACTCACGGTTGGTATTGCCACGTCAGCACTTGTCTCGCGACATGGTTCCTTCGTCCTCGCGGATTCCATTGCCACGTCAACACCTGTCTCGCGACATGGTCCCTGCGTACTTGATTCGTGCTTATAAATACCTTGCACAGTATTATTTCACGCCCTTGTCCACACGAAACGGATTCGCGTATCCTATGCGCGGATATTACTGTGCGCAATAAATACCTTGCACAATATCATCCGTGAAATGAATTCGCGGATCATAATGTGCGCCATGCCTTGTGATCCGCGCCTGTTGCATCGCGGATCTGATTTTATCCCTAGCCAAGGATGCCGTTATAGCTTTGCTGGGTTATGACCAATCATGCATGCCTTGGTCATGTCCCTGAATACTAGCGGCCTCTCTAAGGTACTTTTACTTAGGACAGTGTAAATAAGGTCGCGATCCACTATTTACTCATCCCAAGCATTTCCCTTAGATTCCACGTAGTACTCGCTACGTGAGCAGCATATAGGGTTATGAATTACTGATGCGAGCTACAAAACACATCAGTCTTTCATACTTCCCTCTGTGTAATGCAAGCTCTTGCGTAAAAACCATATTTGGGCTAATTCCCCAAGTAATCAATTATTTGGGCCAATCTCCCAAATAATCTTTTACTTTGGCCGGTTTCCCCAAATATACCAATCATCGGCCATATCCCAGATAATTAAAGCTTGGGCCATATCCAGATAATTATTTTTGCTGTTATACTATTTCGCGATTTATCCCTCTTTACAAACTGAAATAAGTCCTAACACTTTATTTTCGGACTTAAAAGTCCAACTTTTGATAGTCCAGCTTTTGATTAGATACCCTTATTAAATTAGATAAAGGATATTAAATTAAATATAATTTTTTTATTCTAATTGTATACGGACTCTTACGTAAGAATAAAAAATAAAATAAAAGTATATAAAATTATAATAACTTACTTTATATAAAAAGTAAATTTAAAAATTTATTTTATTTACATTTATATAAAGTAACTTATTATCATTTTAATATAGTAGTTGTTTATTTAAATTTTTAAATTGAATTTAAGTTAAATTAAATATTGTTTAAACATATAATACAATATTATTGGTAACTAAAACTTATAAAAATAAATTGTATCTCAATTCTTGAATAAATTTATCATTAAACAAAGTTACTTCTATTTAATAAGGGTATAGGTGGAAAACTAGGAATTAAATGAAAAGAAATATCAAAAGTAGGACTCTTTGTCTTTTGGTGCCAAAATTAGGACTTAATAAGAGTTTTTTCTAAATTTTATGCTCGAACAATTTCCGAAATAAAAATTTTAAAAATGCTCAATTGTGCGATTGAATGGTTTATGAGTGATTAGTCTTTAGTTGGCTTGTGTACACTATACAAGCACATAGTTCTCTTTAGTAAATTATTATTTATCGGCATCT
The DNA here is from genome assembly GCA_963922005.1 of Cornus suecica. Lineage (NCBI taxonomy): Eukaryota > Viridiplantae > Streptophyta > Magnoliopsida > Cornales > Cornaceae > Cornus > Cornus suecica. Next base: position 20,059,176 of record OY998244.1, read on the forward strand.
ATGAAAACAACATCTTCAACAATGAAACCTGTCCAACCACAATTCTGGAACAAGATGGTGGACAAATTTATCTTAAATTACTTGAGTATCAGTAGTGGAAAAAAAGAAGAAGAAAAAAAGACTGACCGGAGTTTTAGTTGAAATTCAATATTAAGGTTCTGTTTGGCATAATTTATGTTTCTGTCTTTACGCAGAAAAAAAAGAGAAGCATAAGTTATTTTGAAAAACTGGTACCCCCAACTTCTTTAAAACACTCTTCCAAGTCCCAGAAGTTCTTCTAAAAATTTTGCACCGTTCAAAATAATTTTTCCCTCCAAAAAACCAAAACCAGTATTTGAAAAGTTAATCCAAGCATTACCTAAATAATTTTGATTATCTAAAAACTCTTCGGACTCAGATTTTGAAATAAATTATGTTTTGGTTATCTTTTCCTTCTTTTTTTAATGGTTAGGTATCAGATAATACCTTTTTTTTTAAACATAAATAAGCAAAAAATTAGTTTGTTATATTTTGTATAATTTCAATCAATAATTGAATATTTTAAATTTATACTACAACTTTATTAGTTTTACACATTGTTAGTTGTTTGGTTCCGTCTCTAATCCCGGTAAGGAGTAATAGGGTAATCAATGTAATAAATATTAATTATAGTCATTTCGTTTGTAATTAAATTACATCCGAGAGAAAAGATCAGTGTATTTTACTCTAAATTCAATAGAATTTATACTTTAGAATGTCATAATTTTTATGTCTCACTTGAAATAAATTTAAAAGTAAAGTAAGTTTGATGAGTGTTCTGAGTTCAACAAATTGGCACAAATACTTACTTTTTCTATCATTTATATATTGAAATCAAGACCCATAAAATAAGTGCTATATATATAAATATAATTACGTAGCACTTATTTTATCGGACTTGATTTCAATGCGAAATACGATTAATTTTACAGCATGTGAAATCAATTACCTTGTGTTCATATGCACGGAATTGATATATTGACAGTTAACAGTAGTATAGAGTTTTATCATGTAATTGTGTAATAAAGATGTATAATCAGGTATTAAATATATAATAAAAGCAAGGGTAAAGTGCATTAAACCTCCTTGGACTATTTTCTCTCTCTTAACTAACTCCTGAATTACACTTTTTATACAAAATTCTCTAAACTATCTCAACTTTTATAATTAACTACATTCCGTTATAACATCGTTAATTAAATTAGGAAAATTTTGCACTCAGAATCCCTAAGGTTTTGGTCAATTGCACTCGCCCCCTGAGATTTTATTTTCCTTACAATGACACCCCCTGAATGGGAGAAATGACCGGAATGCCCTTGTGTTGTCTCCTTTATTTCATGAGACAAATATCTAGGTGGTGAAATAACCTCCATGCCCCAAGATGAAAACCCTATAATGTATATATATCTATAACAACTATTCAATGCGAGGGGTTGAGAATATTTCCAAACATTTTCTTCAAAATAAAAATTAATGAATTAATATGTATTAGTTGAAGTTAGGGCTGTACACAAAACCGAAAAACTGAACCGAACCTGGCGGTTCGGTTTGGTTTTAAGATGATTCGGTTCGGTTACGATTTTCAAAATTCAAAAATCGATTTTTTCAGTTAGGTTTCAATTTTTACCCTCCAAAAACCGAACCTAACCGAACCGAACCGGTTTTATAATATATCATATATTATATTATATATGTATTATCTATATGCTTATTGTAAGTATCTAGTCCTCTAAAAAAATAGACATAGAACTCATTATGGAATTAATTTACTTCTAAATCGAAGAAAAGAAGATAATACATCTTTAAATTTTCTTTCAAGGCTTTTTCTTTATGTTTATATTAAAAATGTATACATGTATAATGATTTATTTCTCTGTCTTTTATCCTTCATAAGTTCAATTCTTTCTAAGAAGTGAAAGTTCCAGCTTCATATCCCATAATAATATGAACAAAAATATAGCACCTTCCACGGTTTTGGTTACAGTAATGAACAAAAATATCACAGTAATAAAAATTTTACTTATAAAATTTAAAATATCTAGAAAATGTTAAAAACCGAAACCGAACTGAAAAAAATGGTTTGGTTTGGTTTGGTATGGTTTCTTTTACTAACGGTTTGGTTACGGTTTTCATTTTTAGAAAACCGAAAATAACGGTTAGGTTACGGTTTTGGTCAAAACCGTATCGTACCGTACCATGCGCACCCCTAGTTGAAGTGCAACTCTAAGGAGTATGTTAAAACGATATAGAGTAAAAGAAATGGGGTTGGAAATATTTCAATACTTTTAAAAAATAATAATAATTAATTAATATGCATTACTTGAAATGTAACTCTAATGAATATTTCAAAAGATATAGAGTAAAGATATACAACAAGGGGTTATAAATATTTTCATATTTTTTTAAAAATAATAATTAATTAATATAGATTAATTGAAATGTAACTCTAATGGATATTTCATAAAATATAGAGTAAAGATATACGATAAATATATTTCGGTAAGGAAAAATAATATAACTTAAAATATAGAAATCTGTATATTTATTTATCTATTTATATACTACTAATAAAAACACAAGGACTATCTAATATTTCGATTCATTATCATCTTTTACAATATAAAAATTTATAATAAGTAAAGTTTGACATTATTTAAAGTGTAAGGGCTTAAATTAACTTTACAAAAAAATTAATAAATAATAAACCATTTGTCATATTTTTATAAAAATATAAAAAATTACAATAAGTAAATTTTGTTATTATTTTACAGTGTAAAGGCTTAAATTAATTTTACACAAAGAATAATAAATTATAAATCATTTGTAACATTTTTATACATTTATCATCTCTTACAATACAACAAAAACTATAATTAAAATGTATTACTACTTGTTTAAATTGTAGGAGTTTTATATTATTTATTTACAAAATAAATTAAATTATATGAGCTCATAAATATTTTATACATGTATCACCTTCTATAATACAAAAAAATATATATATAATCATAAATAAAATGTATTATTATTATTTAATGTAAAAGGTTACAGTATTAGTTTTAGGAAAAAATAAAAAAATGATAACTTTTGGGGACTATATTACAAAAATTACAATTTAAAAAAAATAATTTAAAGAAATGTGATAATATTTCAAAAATCATTGTATCAAAAGTACTTGAAAAGTTTTCCAAATTAAGCTTAAGACACAAAGGTTGTTTGGTCCATTAATTTAGCCAACATGTCTTTTACACTAAAGTAGGGGCACAAGAGTCATTTTATGAGGTCTTCACCCTTTCAGGGGGTGTCATTGCAAGGAAGATGAAATCTTAGGGGGCGAATGCAATTGACCAAAACCTCAGGAGATCTGAGTGCAAATTATCCTAATTTAACTAACGGTGTTATAACGGAATGAAGTGAATTGTAAAAGTTGGGATAGTTTAGAGAGTTTTGTGTATAAAGTGTAATTCAGGGGGTTAGTTAAGAGAGAAAAAATAATCCAGGGAGATTTAATGCACTTTACCATAATACCAATATAGTAAAGTGCACCCGATAGATTTTTGTGGGAGTGTATAGTGAAACCAAATATGTTCTTTATCCTCTAAGGCCCGTTTGGTAATTTGGTTTTGGTCTTGGTCTTGTGATTTTGATCTTGGTGGTCTTGGGTGGTTTTAAGTAAATCTAAAACCATGTTTGGTAAGGAGTTGGTCTTGGTCTTGGTCTTAGAATAATTATATATATATATACTAATATGTATTAAAAATATATAAATATGAAAATATATATATATAAATTTGGAAAAAAATATTAAAATGAATATATATATAATTAAAAAATATTTAAAATTCCCGAAAACAATTGACATTTCTATTTTTTTTATCCCAAAAAATATATATATAATCGAAAAATATATTTTAAAATGTTAAAATTATATATAAAATTCAAATAATATATATTAAATTCGAAAATATATATATAATTCAAAACAAATATAAAATTCTGAAAAATTATATTATATACTGAATTTTTTTAAAAATTTAGAAATAAATGATATAAAATGGGGAAAAATATATAGATTCGAAAGAAATATATAAAATTCAAAAATCATATAAAAAAATATTTAAATTTCTATTTTTTTTAAATTCAAAAATATATATATATATATATAATTGATAAAAATATTTTAAAATGTGAAGATTATATATATATATAATTGATAAAAATATTTCGCACTTTCCAGAAAATTATATTTTCTAAAAAAATATTTCCAGAAAATTATAAAATTTTCTCACTTTCCAGAAAATATAAAAAAGTGCGAAATATTTATAATTTTTTCCAATTGTTTTTTTTCCAACTTAATTTTCCGAAAATATTGTTTTTCATAATATATTTTTTGAAAAAATATATATTTTAAGAAAATTATATTTTGAAATTTTTTTTTCCAGAAAGTTATAATATTTTTGCACTTTTTTTTTTAGTTTTTGAAAAGTACGATATATTTATATTTTATTATAAAAATTTCGCACTTTTTTTTATATTTTTTTAAAACTGCGAAATATTTAAAATTCAAAAAAATATATATAATTCAAAAATATATAAAATTTTGAATTTTTTTATTAAAATATGAATGTTTTCCAAAAAATAATTTTTTCAAAATATAAAATTTGAAAAATACTTTTCCGAAAGTTTATTTTGTCCCAAAATATAAAACTTTTTCGGAAAAATACTTTTTTGGCGAAAAATATATATTATGTTCCAAAATATGATATTTTGCGAAAAATATATATTATGTTTCAAAATATGATTTTTTTTCCGAAATATTATATATTATTTTTTTTCAAAATAATTCATATTTTCGGCCATATATATAGAGAGAGAGAGAGAAAAAAAAAAGTCAAAATTGTTAGGCCAAAACCAAGGTTTTAATGATTGATTTTAAAAGCCCAAAACTAAGTCAAAAAACCACCAACCAAACATGATTTGGTCTTCAAATAAAAAACCAAAGCCTAGTGTTTATATATATATAATTTACCAATCAGATAGAGAAATGAAAAAAAAGACCTGCAACTTTAAGTGCTTTATAACATGCTTTTAAATTACAAACAAATTACAATTCATATTTGTCAGAATCATGATTTTATCCGGTAAAATCTTACGATTATGTACGATTTTACTACGTTAAAATAATGATTAAACGGTTAAGCCCTCAATATGAAATGCCTAAAAACTTAATTATTTAATCCAATATTCTAATATATGACGTAGATTTATGAGAAAATATTTAAAGACCCAATTGATTAGAAAATTTTAAAAATTCTAATATGATTTAAACTTTTAAATTAAATATTTAATATATTTTTTTAAAAAATTAATACGTTTAGATATAATTTTACGATTCTACGAATCCCAAAATAATTCTAGCTAAACTCCCGATTATGAAAACTTTGATACAATCCATTAAATATTTTGTTTTAGAAGGAAAAAAAACTAATAATAAAATAAAATAAAGTTAATTTCCTTCTTTATTTGTATCAATATATAATAACATAAAATGATGTCATTGCTTTTGTCAAGAAGTTAATATAATACAAAATGAAGACAAATTGAGGAATATTATAAGGAAACGAGAATGGGACGATAACAAATGGGATTGTTACAGAAGAGAAGAAACTTGTTTTCCTTGTGAGTGGAGTTACTTGGCAGCCTTTTCTTCTAAATTTGTAGTCAAGGGCTGCTACGAATCAAATTCTTGCGTTTAGGTGAAGATTCAATTATGATAGGTATATTATATAGTTGACACATGGCTATATATATATATATATTTGGAGCCGCCTTTGGCCGGGGTTATGTCTCAATCGGCTTTGGATCACACATGTTTGTCAAAATGTTTTACGAAAAATGGATCAAACATAAAATAGAATTACATTATATATATATATATATATATATATATTCGTGTGTTACATCATTATTGCATGAATGCTGCAGTTTTGTCTTTTTATATTTATTTATTTTTACTTCTAATTTGCCGAGATTGATTTATGAACGAATTTTTTTTTTATATATATTATGCTTAAATTCTGTTTAATTTATTCAAAATTTTCTATTAAAATTACAAAATACCCTCATTGAAATTATAAAAAAAATGCCTTTACGCCCCTCTCACATAAAAAAATACCCTTAGGTCCCCAGTTATAAAAATTTCTAGATCCGTTACTGATTGTGAGCCTTACAAATATTCATGGGCTTTGAAAAATGAACTAGGACTTCGGATTTGGGGTTTCAATTAAATTGCTCTATAATATTACTAATTATAAATAGTCTATTGGCTAATAGTTATTCTCATTAAATTGCTAAACTAATACTTTGACTAGGGGCCCTGTTCAGTTCGGTTCCAATTAAAATCGGAATCAAACCGTTATTTTTTGTTCTTTAAAAATGAGAATCGAAATCGAAACGTTATTTTCGATTCTTTAAAAATGAGAATCGGAACCGAACCGCTAATACAAGGAATCGAATTGAACCGAACCATTTTTTTAGTTCGGTTCAGTTCCGGTTCCTACCATTGTCTTTCAAAAAAAATTAAAACATAATATAATTATAAACTAAATTAAATAGAGTATTCAACCAATAAAAACCTAAACAAATGCATAATTAGTGGAATTGAAGTAACTATTTCAAAATTACATTCCACAAAATTATAACCTTATAACTATTAACTTATACTTTTTAAATTATATATAAGTAAAAATATAATACTAATAAAATTTTATTTTTTAAAAAAATTGGTTCGGTTCCGGTCCAGTTCGGTTCTACGTGATTAAGAACCAAAACCGAACCAACAAAATTCTATTCTTTAATTTTCAGAATCAAAACCGAATCAAACCACATGAAACTGAAGCAAACCATCGATTCCGGTCGATTCGATTGTTCAGTTCTTTCCGTTCTTTGTGAAGCCCTAACTTTGACAATGAGCAATATTTCATGTTATGTGATGATGGGGCAGTTATGACTAATCAAGTAGACTGTGCTGCGAGCGGGGTTGAAGACGATTGACTAATAAATTGGGCTAATAAGAGTGAATGGGTGGGTGAAGACTAATCTATAATTGGTGGACCGGGCCTTACAAATAAATATTTAATCATCCAAGTTGGGCCTTAATGGTGGCCCACTCTAAGCTCTGTTCAGCTTCAAAAAACGACAAGGCTAACCAGTTTAACAAAAATAATATACATTAATATATATTTTTTATTTTATAATAATATATATTAAAAATATATATAAATTCATAATAATATTATTTTATATATATTATTATAAAATAATATTATTAATTATATATATATATTAAATATATATAAAAATAATATATATAAATATATATATATAAAATTAAAAAATAATATATATTAAGATATATAGAATAGTATATATTTTTATTTTATAATAATATATATAAAATAATATTATTAAATACATATATTTAATATATATAAAAATAATATATTTATAAATATATATAAAATAAAAAATATATATATATTAATATATATAGAATAATATATATTTTTTATTTTATAATAATATATATAAAAAATATATAAATTAAAAAATAATATATATAAAACAATATATAAAATTAAAAAATAATATATATAGAATAATATATATTTTTTATATTATAATAATATATATAGAATAATATTATTAAATTTATATATATTCAATATATATAAAAATAATATATATATAAAATAATATATAAATTCAAAAATAATATATATAAAAATAATATATAAATTCAAAAATAATATATATAAAAATAATATATAAATTCAAAAATAATATATATATAAAATAATATATAAAATTCAAAAATAATAATATATAAAATTCAAAAATAATATATATATAAAATTCAAAAATAATATTTATTAATAATATATAGAATAATATATATTATTATTTTATAATAATATATATAAAATAATATAATTAAATATATATATAAAATAATATTATTAAAGATATATAAATTCAAAAATAATATATATATAAAGTTAAAAAATAATATATATACATAAATAATATATCGAATAATATATATTATTATTTTATAATAATATATATAATATATATATATAATAATATATAAATTCAAAAATAATATATATACATAAATAATATATATAAAATAATATATATAATAATATATAAATTCAAAAATAATATATATAAAGATATATAAAATGAAAATATAATATATATTAATAATATATAGAATAATATATATTATTATTTTATAGTAATATATATAAAATAATATATAAAATAATTTTATTAAATATATATATTAAATATATATAATAAATATTATATATTATATATATTTAATAATATATTATAAATATATATTTAATAATATATAAAGTTATATACATAAAATAATATATATAAAGTTTTTGTTTTCTCAGACCAGACTAGAAAACCAGACCGCTTACCAAACAGAATTTTAGATTCAAAACAAAATCAGACCAGGCTAGACAAAACAAAACTAGACCAGACAAACAAAACAAAATCAGACAAAACCATTTTCCAAACGGGCCATAAGTCTTCCTTCTTCATACCACTATGTTGCCCCATTTTCAAAACGACCATCTTTCAGCTTTTCCCAAGACTTGTATCATTTTCAACTCTAATTGTACATCCACCACTCTTCAACGATCTCTTCTCAGATCTTCACATAAATATTTTGTTTTACTCTTCAATAAGTTAACCATAACCTTCAATCCATCTCTAACTCTGATAAGAGTACTTATTGAGAATTATTCAACTCCCACCTACATTAGCTTATTTAACACAAGTAGAAGTATTAATATCACATAACCAATCCTATATAGTGATTCTAATCTTAAAATTTCACGCGACAAATTATTTATAAGGTTATTTGTGAAAAAATCACTGTAATTTCATACTAGGTGCGCAAAATTCCCATTTGTTACAAAATATGTGTATAAATTCATTCCGTTTTCAAAATGTTGCAACTTACTCTCATTTTGCTTTAAAATAATATGAAATCTCTAAAATACCCATTCTAACCTAATAAAAATAAAAAATTTGAAAGAAACTTGCTTAATTTTTTTAATCATAAATAAATAAAGAAAAATAAAAAGTTTTTATAAAATATGCTTATTTTTTTTCAATTGTTTTTAATATTTTTGAAAATAAAATTGTAATTATTTTGTAGATGATTTTTCTTAAATATATTTTTTATAAATCTATTTTCAGTTTTTGTTTTTATTTTATTTTTTCAAAAAAAAATTAATCTGGATTAATTTTTTTAATCAAATGTTAAATAAATAAAAACATATATTTTTAAAAAAAGGCTTATTTTTTTTTTCAAATAATTTTAATATTTTTGAAAAAAAAATGTAATTGTTTTGTTGATGATTTTCTTATATATATTTTTTATAAACATATTTTCTGTTTTTGTTTTATTTTTGTAATTTTTTAAAACTTATTCTAAGGGTATTTCAGACCATCATGTCACAATAGGGGCAAAATGCACATATTTTCAAACAATAGAATTTCAAAGAACCACAAGGGTATTATACACACTATATGCAAATTATTAGGATTAAACGCTCCCAACCCTTATTTATATAGGTCACTCTAACTAAGGTAAGTTCATGGGAAAAAGAAATTCCACCGGAAGGAATCAAGGAAGAGAATATACAACCACACTCTTTCACTTCTTTTGTTTTATTTGAAATTACATACTATCTCTGTCTCATATTAGTTGTCCACTATTACAACTTTATTTCTTCCAAAATACTTATCCAGTTCGAATTCCAATATAATTAAACCTTCCAATTTCCTTAACTATCATTCTTCCATTAACTTTAAACAAATAACGGACCCCACCATAATACTATATCATTAAAGAAAAAATAAAAAATTGCACACTAATCAACCCAAATCAATAAAATGTTAAAAAATCTAAATTGAACAACTATTGTGGGACGGAGAGAGTATATTTTCTCTCTCTCCTCACATCACTTAAACTCCTATAACTCTTTAAATTTTCCCCTCTCTCTCTCTCTCTCTCTCTCTTTCCTTCTACTCCTCCTTTGTTTATATAGACTTTAATTACTAATGGACAATACTTGGGTCATGCCCCATGAGAATCAAGTTCGTTCACCCCGATACCTGTGGTCCAATATTATTTGGATACGTGATTAAAATCTTCTTAAAAAGAAATTTGAACATAAAATTCATAAATACACAAATCAAAGTCAATTTCTTTCGAAAAAGATTTTGGTCACGTGTCTAACTTGTATTGGACCACATTAACGAGGAAGACGAACTTGATTATCATGTGGCAAGATTTAAGTATTGCCCATTACCAATTCCCTTTATTTATAGATACTTTAATAATTAATTTCCCTTCTTAAAGAAGGCCTCCCAAAGAATGTCTAACAAGATCTAACATAATATAATAGTCACAACTTTTTTTTTTTTTTCAAGTTTTGAGCATTTTTTATTCCATCGAAAAGGAAAAGTGTTTCATCACATGTTAGAACTTAGAAAATTGACTGGTCAATTTCACTAACATTCCAAACTCCATTATTATCAGCATTGGATTAGTCCGCCGAAGTAGTTAATTAGAACGGTCCAAATTCTTTAAACCACATGCAGCCCAACAAAATGGAATATATTTCTATTATTATTTTTAATGTGTATAAATGTTATACATATATGAATTCACTTAAATAAAGGATGCAGCAATTGTCTATATTCTGAAAATGAAATGGAAAATTTATCTAGATTGAAGCCATGAAATGAAAACAACTACTCTGGTGCTTTGAGATCTTAATCGACTTGCGAGCTTCATGAACACAAGATTTGACTTGGAATATTCCTCTGACAGTAAATGGAAATGGTACTAAAATTGGTTTTGAACTAAAATTGATTTTTTCAAAACCAATTTTATTGCCGTCAAGTCAAAGAATACTTGTTGCTTTCAAATGCAAGTCATTGCCCAGTTATTTTATTTGATTTAAATGGTTGACATTTCTAAATAGTATATCTGTTTTAGACTCTAAATATTTAAATATGACATTTCTAAATAATTAAATATCTACTCTAACCGGATATTTGGTTCATGGGTTTGGGCTGAATTTTCTAATTTTGGGTGAGAAATTACAAACCAAACAATGTTTGGCCACATTTGGCTTGGTCCAACAACGTCAACACATGAGTTATGAATAGTGTAAATTTAGGAAACATGTGGGGAGGTGGTTTCGGTATGGTTTTCCTATTATTCACAACTCATAACCATCAAATTAAAATCAACTCACAACCCAAATTCATCATTGGTGTACCATTCAATTCTTAACAAAAGTCAACATTGTCATGTTTGTCATTTTATTAAATAAAAAAAATAGAATGAAGTAAATCCAAATAAATAATAAATAAATAAATAATTGAGTAAAATAGTAAATAAATAAAATAGAATTAATAAATAATTTAAAATTGAGTAATAATAAATAAATCAAAACCAAATAAATAATAAACAAAAATATAATGAATAATTAATTAATAATAAATAATAAAACAATATTTAAATTAGTTTATTTTATTTTTATTATAGTAATTAATTCATAATTTATTAATTCCTATTTTTTTTTTTGTTACCAAACACATTTCAAGTTATCAAACATGGTTTGATTTCAAAATTTTAGATCACACCAACTTTACCAAACATGTTTTGGTTTCTTTAGCTTTATTTTTTCTCAAACCAAAACCATCAACACTAAATATGGTTGAAATTACCTACACGATGGTGAAAACAAACTTTGGGGGGGGGGGGGGGGGGGGGGGGGGGGGGAGTGAATAGGCTTTTTGTGGATTTATTGACAAATTAATAATAATTGCGGAAAAGTCAATTTTAATCCAATTTTCTATTAATATAAATCATGCAAAGAATAATCTAAGTGCAGAAAATAAAGTAATAGAAACACACAATATTTTTACGTGGAAAATCTTAGAAAGACTCCAAGTAAAAACTACGGATACGTTCGGGTATTGATGCACTATGAATCAGAGAATTTATACAGATTCTATGAAAACAATACTTACAACCGATGTAATATGTTATTTTTCACTCGACGTCTGAAAGTCTAGATTCACTCGTGCTCCACGAAGCTCTCGCTCCGCTCCGTACTCTGACGGCTCTGTTTCTCAACAGATCAAATAACCACGAAGCTTCTCGCTCTGATCTCCACACTCAAACGACTTCGTTCTTCAACGGATTAAAGCAACCTCGTTGCAATAGATGATGTGATGATTTTTCAGCAACCACTCATCCAATTATCAATAAAGATCTTCGATATAGAAGCACAATTGGAGAAACTCAAACAAAGAGAGAACTAGAAGATAGATAATCACTCAATGGTCTTCTCTTACCATAAATCTTTGTAGAAGAATATGAACGATAGAATACTGCAGAGATCTCTCAAAAACCGTGACCTCCTCTATTGTAGACCTTGGTATTTATAGGCAATGTAGAGGAAAAACCCTAAGTTCGTCATCTTTGGTAATTTCACACTCAACTAAGCCAAACCCTTCAGTATCATGTATAATATGTGATATACACGTGCTTATAGGTGTTTAGGTCGAACTCAAGATCATCCGGGTCAACATGGATCAATCCAACTCAAAATAGAATTTCAGACCGATTTTGAAATTTCTAGTTTTTTCCTACATGACACCTTTCACTCTTTTGATCATATCTGGAGCTACACATATTGGATTAAGGTGTGTAATATATCGTTGGAAAGCTGACCTCATGATATTGATGATATACTCAAGAATCACCTCATTTAGACCTTTATTGACCGAGATAGGAGCTTTCGAAGTTGACTGAAAATCTTGCTAAAATCACTATTTCTTTTTTGTACTAGGATTCCTCCCTTATTTAATCATTTTATAATTGGGAATGAATCTAGTCAATCTTTTGTGTATATATCCTTTATACACGTCCTAGGATATATAGGAGTGTAACCCAAGTCATAATAGGTCGTAACAATTTTTCATTGCAAACAAATCACTAACCCATCCTGCCGCAACTACGCTTGAAGCGTAGGTCCAATCTACAATTGGACCTACGCTTCAAGCATACAAATCTATTTTCTAGCCACATTTTGAAACTGAAAGCGTAGACATTTTTGTTAAAACCACTTTTCTCCGTAACTGCACCAGAATAACTCTCTTGACTCCCGGAGACTTTTTGCTTGAATTAACGACTTTGGAAAATGCCGTTTTTGAACTCCGGGAGATATTTTTATCAATACACTCATTTTTACATTTTACTTGTATTCTTCACTACTTCACTACTTGATTCCGCCTTTGTCGAATCTTGTAAATGTCACTGAAACCAACACGACCTATCTAACACTCAACATGGTTATTGTCTAGAACATGTCATACATAAATAATTACAATAAATGTTCTTACAATCTCCCCCTTGACATTTCTGAGACAAAACCATGTTTTACAATATAGCCTCACAAATAACAACACAACATCTATACCTATGAACACACACCGACAAACATAGATATAAATTGTCACCTTTCTTTCATGACGGTCTACCAATCCTATAACCACAACACTGAATAAATCATTAAACGCAAGTTTGAAAAACAGATAAAACATGATCATTAGAAAAACACAATATCCAAGTAAGCATAATAATCATAAACACTCCTTTTCCCATTTACTTAGAAAAACACAATATCCATGTAAGCATAATAATCATAAACACTAAGCATAATGATCATAAACACTCATTCTCCTCCTTACTCAATACTTCTCCTCCTAAAATCATTACTCAATATTTCTCTCCCTTTTTGTCACTAAAATGACAAGGAACAATAAAAACAATCAAAGCTCATGAGAGAAACATGGATAACCCCAAGATGAAAAAACATAGGGAAATGATCACAGAGAAGACTCTAGAGAATCTAAGGCAAACACTAAATACTAAGATAAAGTACTTTATAAGATTATATTCAGATCCTCGAGTAACAAAAATCTCTACAATGCATGATCTTAATACTAATGCATGAATGCAAAATGCAAAACAAAAAATATTTTTGTTTTTAGAAATATGTGAGAAGGGCAGTAGAGACAATGGGTTAATCATTAACACATCATATTCACATATTTGACTTAGTTACTATACATATGATAGTGAAGAAAATCAGCACACGTACCTTGTAGTCATAAGCAGTCACAAGGCAAGCTTTATAGAGTAAATGCATATATGAAAAAATATTTAGGTACAAGCAAACAACTAAGATGAAATCAATACGTGCTAATTCTAAAAATCTCCTCACTAATCATGAAAATAATTCAGTCCAAAACCTAAGCTAGAAGTCAAATCGTTAACTTGGACCTTATTGCTTGTTAAAAAAAACAATACCCCATCATCACACAATTTATTCCTTTCACCTTTTCAACTTTTTCACCATATCCCTTCTTGTTTTTCTAAGCTTCGGACTTTCTAGCGAGGATTTTTAGTCCCGACCAACTGAGCCCAAGCTTCTTCCATGGGATTTATGCTCATTAGTCTTCTCTCGTTTTTACGCAAACACTTAATGCTTACTGAGGCAAGAGGCCCGATTACTCAGATTGAAGAACTACTTTTTTGCATTTCTATATTTTAAATATCTCATTCTTTCCATTTTTCAACATCACCACTACATTCATAAGCATCCAAAAGGTATTTAAAAGCATAAATTAATCTAACATAACTCATGAACCTACATATCACTTCGGATTAGATGAGAAAGATTAAAAGTTTCAACAAGTATTACAGTCATCTCCAAAGTAAAACAAACACCCAAAGTTGATAAGTTCCGAAAATAATACTTAAACATGTCAAAGGAATAACTCATAACCTCAGGTCAGACTAACGACTTCAATTCTCATAAGCATAATAAGAAAAATAAATATGATAATAGAGTAAAATATGACAACCATTTGTATCCTTAGCCAAGCTCAACATGCTAAGAATTTTTCTATTTTTTTATTTTATTTTTGTCATAATGATGCATGCATGTATAACCCTAACAGTAACAAACCATGATGCGTGCATAATAAAATAAAAATAAACATGCAAAAAATACAAAATGCATGATAATGTATCAATTTTAGGATAAAAGATAATGCAAGATATTCCTAGAATTATACATATGAAGATATTTATCCTAATGATAATATGCCACCAGATTTTCTAAGATGCATATGCTTTTGAAAATCTAATGGTTTTGTAGAGATGTCTGTTGACTGAGAATTTGTGGATATATACTCGAGACCTTTCTCAGAATTAGATTCACGTGCTAAACATGCAGTATGAGCATTCAAACAATGCAATTCATCTTTTCTAACCCATATTTGTTTAATTTTCGGTGCTCTATTTGCTAGCCTAGTCAACCTCTTCACTCAACACTCGAATTTGACTTTCAACATTGGGTATTTTCTGAATTCTATGCTTCCGCTCAGATTTCAAAGTTTCTCCTCTTAACTTTGAACGTATGGGTCGAATATGACCTTTCACTCCACAGTGATGAAAGACTGGAATAAGCCTTTGAAAAACATTATTTGAACCCTTATTGACTCTAGAGGTAAAGGGAGACTTACTCTCAACAGGTTTTCTGACATAAGATCGAGCATTAAGATTTCTATCAAACTTATCTTGAGAAGAACTAGATGCTACTTGGAAAGCCTTAACAAATGTTGTTTTGGAAACAATGTCAAGATCACTCATTCCTTTGAACCCCAACCCCTTAGTATTTCCTACCGACTTTCCTACACTCAACTTGTGATCAAGCTTATTAGTTCCACTAGACCATCTATGAATAGTTGAGTTAACATCCTTCAATTATTTTTCCAAACTCTCAATCCATGTAGATTCTCACTCAATTTCAATCTTAGAGTTTCTAATTCCTCATTGAGACCATCTACCCTCTTCAAAGCCTGAGTCCTTTCATGTTCAAATTTGGTCAATTCTTCTCTAAAGGATTGTCTCTCCTTATCAACATTGTTGAATTGAACAAAAAATTTCGAGTACACTTTGCTAACCTGCACAGACTTTTCATACAATTTATTGTATGCATCTTCATATAAATCTCCACGATCTTCATTATCCTCATAATCATCATCCTTAGAAATTGCCCAACTTGCAGCAACTTCACCGACCTCCTTACTTTGTGCAACAAACACGGTGAAATTCTCAATCTCATCTCCTACCTCCGAATCCGTCGAATCACTAGTTAATCCATCACTCCAAGTAATAGCCAAACCTTTTTTCTTTTTTGACTTATTTGCATAATCATCAGCTATGTGACCAAACCCTTGACACTCAAAACATTGAGGTTTCTTCTTTTTATGAACAAACTTATCAATCCTATTTTGAATTTTTCTATTTTTAGAATCATGTAATTTATCTCTAAAATTTTGTTATTTAATCAATTATTGACCACAAGAAGATTTTAAAAACTTATGAAACTGCTTCATGATCATGTCAAACTGACTTGGTTTACTCTTATCCTCTTCATTCGACTCACTAGGACCCTCATTAGTGATTTTCAAAGCTATGTCATTCGCTTTTGTGTTACTTGACTTTTTAGAGGATTGGGCACACATCTCCATCTCATACGATTTCAAATTACCAATCAACTCTTCAAGTTTAATTTCCTTGAAACTCATAATTTCAGATATGACGGTAACCTTAGACCGAAAACGTTCAGGCAAAGACCTAAGGATTTTCTTTACAATGGTCGTCTCGGAAATAGGCTCTCCTAGATTGTGACAACTAGTTACTATGTCAGTTAACCTAACCTCAAAATCACTAAAAACTTCATCCTCCTCCATCCTAAGCTGCTCAAATTTAGAATTTAGAATTTGGAGTTTCGACTGTTTAACTTTTGAAGTTCCCTCATGAGTTACTTAGAGTATGTCCCAAGTTTCTTTAGCAATCTCACATGTGGCTATTCTTTTAAACTCACTCGCAGTCACCGCATTATACAATGCATTCAAAGCTTTTGAATTCCAACTATCATTATTTATTTCAGAAGTAGTTCACTCACTCGATGGTTTTACCCTAGATTCATTAGTAACAACATATTTCACAGTGGGTAGTGAATATCCTACCTCTACGGCCAGCCAAGTTATCTCATCTAGCGATTTCAAAAATGCTCTCATTCTCGCTTTCCAATACGTGTAATTTAAGCCATCAAACTAAGGGGACCTAGATATGGAACCTCTTTCACGAGGTATCTTCATCGTCTAAGTTCAGAATCTAACCCTAGGTCGTTAACCTAAAATGGGGTAACCACACTCTCATACCAATTGAAATTATCTAGACGATGGTGAAAACAAGCCTAGAGGGGGGGGGGGGTGAATAGGTTTTTTGTGGATTTATTGACAAATTAATAATAATTACAGAAAAGTCAATTTTAATCTAATTATCTATTAAGATAAATCATGCAAATAATAATCTAAGTGCAGAAAATAAAGTAATAGAAACACATGATATTTTTACGTGGAAAACCTTAGAAAAATTTCAAGTAAAAACCACGGATACGCTCGGGTATCGATGCACTATGAATCAGAGAATTTGTGCAGACTCTATGAAAACAGTACTTACAACCGATGTAATATGTTGTTCTTCACTCGACGTCTGAAAGTCTAGATTCACTCGCGCTCTATGAAGCTCTTGATCCGCTCCGTACTCTGACGGCTCTGTTTCTCAACAGATCAAATAACCACGAAGCTTCTCGCTCCGATCTCCACACTCAGATGGCTCCGTTCTTCAACGGATCAAAGCAACCTCATTGCAATAAACGGTGTGATGATTTTTCTGTAACCACTCATTCAATTGTGCATAAAGATCTTCGATGTAGAAACACAATTGGAGAAACTCAAACTAAGAGAGAACTAGAAGATAGATAATCACTCAATGATATTCTCTCATCATAAATATATGTAGAAGAATATGAACGATAGAATACTACAGAGATCTCTCAAAAATTGTGACCTCCTCTATTGTAGACCTTGGTATTTATAGGCAATGTATATGAGAAACACTAAATTAGTCATTTTTGGTAATTTCACACTCAACTGAGCCAAACCCTTCAATATCATGTATAATATGTGAAATACACGTGCTTATAGGTGTTTAGGTCGAACTCAAGGTCATCCGGGTCAACACAGATCAATCCAACTCAAAATAGAATCTCAGCTGGATTATGAAATTTCCAATTTTTTTCTGCAAGACACCTTTCACTATTTTGATCATATCTGTAGCTACACACATTGGAGTAAGGAATATAATATATCGTTGGAAATATGACTTCAAGATCTTGATGATAGGCTCAAGAATCACCTAATTTGGATCTTTATTGACCGAGATATGAGCTCCCGAAGTTGACTGGAAATATTATTGAAATCACAGTTTCCTTTTTGTACTAGGATTCCTCCTTTATTAAATCCTCTTATAATTGGGAGTTATTCTAGTCAATATTTTGTATATATATCCTTTATACACTTATTATGATATATAGGAGTGTAACCCAAGTCATAATAGGTCGTAACAATTTTTCATTGTAAACAAATCACTAACCCATCATGTCGCAGCTACGCTTCAAGCGTAGCTTGGACCATACCTTCAAGCATACAAATCCACTTTCCAGCCATATTTTGAAACTGAAAGTGTAGGCATTTTTGTTAAAACCACTTTTCTCCGTAACTGCACCAGAATAACCCTCTTGACTCCACGAGACTTTTTGCTTGAATTGATAACTTTGGGAAATACCATTTTTGCCATATGGGCGATATTTTTATCAATACACTCATTTTTATACTTCACTCAATGCTTGATTCCGCCTTTGTCGAAGCTTGTAGATGTCGCTGAAACCAACACGACCTATCTAACACTCAACATGGTTATTATCTAGAACATGTCATACATAAGCAATTACAATCAATGTTCTTACAATGGTTTCAATTCAGAATAAAACCAAACCACACCAAAACCACATGGTTTGTGTAAGACCCCATGTTATTTTCCCAAGTTTCTGGAATTATTCCCGATTTATTTTCGGTGGTGACGTCACTTGTTCATGACGTCATGGCTATTCTTAATGTTCCACGTATAAATGTTTCGCGTTTATGTCTTGATACGACGGGATGACGCGACCATTATCTTATTGACTACTTCGTGAAGCTTCGTTGACAATTACGAGAATTGACGGTGAATTTAATGTTTCGAACTGGTGAAATGTTGACGTGAGTTCTGGATTTGACAACACGACTTTGTAATTGTCTCTTTAGTGACTTCGTGGGGTTTTTTTGGTGATTACGCTATTTGACGTGATGTTTTGTGTTTCGGATGTTGCAGAGGTTTATGTGGGTTTTAGTGACGATTACGTGGATTTGTTTAGACGTTTAGCTTTTAGTGCTTCGACTGGGTGGTGGTACATTTTGTTGACCGACGTTAAAGGTTTTGAATCAGCTGTACGAGTTCAACATTTAGTGCATTAGGGGTTCGACATTTTGTTTTCCCTTGTAATGGGATTAGTATGTGTTTCATTTGATTGACGTGTCTTGTTTAGCTGGCGTGCTTAGGAGTATTTGTATTCTCCTTTCTCATTTTCTGTGTTTGTATTTACGCGATATAGTTGGGACGTTATCACTTAGCATCTTGTCAGGCTTAGGATGTGTTTGGTGACGTAAGGAGCTGTAATTTTCTTTCGTATTTGGTTTAGTATATGCTTTGTCTAGCTAACGTACTTTGTGTTTGTATGTACGTGTTTTTATTTATTTGGTGTGCTTATTTCTTCGTATTTCTAAGTGCTCCTATGTGTTGATGTGGCTGTACTTGATTATTGTTTCGGGTTCTTTCCGTGCCTTATTGTTCGTGGTTATTCGGTTAACGGTATAACGGGCCATCGGGCCGGGAATTTTCTTGCAATATTTTATAATTAATTATTTTAAAGTGGGTGATTAATTTTGGGTTATTGCTATTACATAATTAAAAATGTGTAACAATAATTATTGGTATTTATATATATTAATGGATATTATATATATGTATATGGGATAATGGATAAAGTGTTTGTGGTTGGGGTTGTGAGAGAACCAACATTTCTTCTCCTTCACGACCCACACGACACACTTAAGCAGTCATCTCCTATTTCCTTCACCTCTAATTTGCGATTTCTTCTTCGTCTGCACTGGTATGACGAGAAAGAGAGGAAAGAAGAGACATGGGGTCGCGCAAGACAAGAGAGAGAGAGAGTCGCTGGAAGAGAATCGTGACTGATGGTTGTGGTCGTTGGGATTAGCGACGACGGTGGGTTCTGATGGTGGCTCACAGCGGCGATGTGCAGCGGTGGTGGCTCACGACGGAGCTATAGTTGGCGATATAGAGTGAGAAAGTTAGGGTGGCGTCAGATACGCGATATGGAGTTAGAGTTCGCCAGAGTTTAGAGGGGCCATGGCTGAGCTTAATGGTGGTGGTCGTGCGGCAACGTGGTGGTGACGGCGGCGCAGTTCGCGCTTGTGATGGTGCGCCAGTCCCAAGTTTGGCCAGACCGAGTTGGGTCGACTTAGTGCCGATTCGGGCTTCGTTTGACGTGAAATTTGGAGGATAGCTTGCTCCCGATGTCGTACACGATATAGCCGATTTTGGTGCGAAACCGTTGAGCGGTTCGCTGGGAATTTCAGATTTTCGGTATGATTTTCAGTTTCGTTTTTTGTAGATTTATTCAAATTTGTTTATCGATCGCTAACATGTTTCAACTATATTGAATAAGACGGTAAGGCGGTCGTTTTGACATATTCGAATTAATATTCGGGCCACTTTGGTCGGCGGACTATATTCGGGCGCCGACACTGTTCACGACGGGACGATTCGGGACTGTTTGTAAGCGATTAAAATATGTCGGAATTTACATATATATATTCTTATATATATGTATATCTGACACCCACTAATAGTGCGTAGAAAATGTTAATACATCTTCGTTGCATGTTTATGGGTAAATAAAAACGCTTAATTAAATTCCTAGTGATAGATGGAAATTTAGGAATTTTATAAAATTTACGGAGTACCCATAATTGGATTAAATGATGTCGGAAATATAAATCCTTTGGAGAAATTAAATTAGGAGGTGTATGCGGACGTAGATTCGGTTAATTGATTTTCCCCTATTATTTATATTTTATTGAAATTAAAAATATGTTAAGGGATTCACGAGAACGAGAGACGTTAAAACTTAGACACGGTTTTAGTTCTCTTTTTAGTTTATTTTTCTTGTAAAATATAATGAAGTACATTGCGAATTAAATTGTCCCTGAGGTGGACTAATTTGAAAACAATTACTGAAAATCAAATGAAAAACATATGAACTTATAAGAATTTATTAATATTGAGAAATTGAGAACTCGGATGATCTTGAGATAAATTGACGTGAATTGCTGCTATAATTGAATTATAAAATATGCTTTTAAAAATGAAAATGATTATATATTGTGGATTGGTTGTATAAAAATGGATTGTGAGACATATTTGTCAATTAATAATGTTATATTTCGATTATTGATTCACTGTTGAGGTATGATATACATATTTCATACACCATGAACATTGATATTGCATTGGGTGTGGTTTCATGTCTCATTCACATACCATTTTTGTGAGTCTTTCGGGTCGTCCCAACAACATTGATATTGCATTGGGTGTGGTTTCATGTCTCATTCATATACCATTTTTGTGAGTCTTTCGGGTCGTCGCAATAACTAGCCAAACGGTGTTCTCGCTACCGGCGGACTAGTAATCTGGGAATCAGGGAGGTGTGGGAGGATGTGATCCGAACACGGTATGTTTTTCATGAGTCGATATAATCCTCGTGGTTGTGTTATTTTGGCGACATTATACCCGGTTGTCCCATGTTAGATAGGGTGTTGTTGGCATTGGCATTGCATAACATTCACATTGAGCTTTCATTCATTTATATGATCATTTATTGATCTTTTATATTGTTGATATTTGCTGTTATTGAGCAGATGGTATCTGTATTATAATAAAATTTATGCTTTTCCTTGGGAGCTACGGCTGAGTGGCTGTGATCAGAATGGTATTTGTAAATTCATTAATAATGATGGAAATTAACTCAATGTGAATAAAAGTTAAAGATTTTAAAAATAGGCTTTGGGGTGAAACTGTTTCCCTTGGGTTAGGTTCTAATTGAGCTGGTTAGCGATATACTGAAACTTAATTGAGTTGATTGTGGATATACATGAAAAGAGGTTTTGGTAATTAATTGCTCTCCCCCTAATTGGGTATCTAGTTGCGTTGGTTAACGCTTTACAAGGACTTAGTTGAGTTTGTAATGTTCCGCCATATAGGTCTTCGTGGTTGGTGAGTGGTATTACTACGGGTTGATTATTAGACCACTTCGGTGGTGTGAGGAGTTTAGAAATTCAAAGGTTGCTCTAGGCTCATAAATCTTGCCGTCTTTCTTTAGACTGTTGTTATTTGTGAGCTTGTTATTCTTTTCTCCCATTTGTGAGAATATTTTTGAGTATTAAACCGTGGTTATTCTGGTTCCTTGAAATCTAGGTCATGGTTTGGATCTTTGGGATCAAACCAAGGTTTTCTCAAAGTTTTGAAAATTTAAAGCTTTTGAATTTTTATAAATCGTGTTCTTTAATTACCCTGGTGCCCGTTAACTATTTTTGAAAGTCAGAAATCAAAAACTTGTTTTGTAAAATATGTTTAAATTCTTGGGACCAAGAGTACCGAATGCAAATTCGCTTTTGAAAGAAATTTTAGGAAATATCATTCGAAATTGTTTTATAAAATCGATGAATTAGGACACGGGTTGTCCCTGTTCTAGAAATCTCGATGTTATTTCCGAGATCTCGGCATCGTTAGAGGTCGATAAATCCAAGTTCCTCCTAGCTTGTCGTCTAGGATTATTTTTATAAATTTTTAAATAAATGTTAAAGGTCTTAGGACCAGATTTGAAAGAAGTTTAAAAGTGATTTTGTAATGGTTATCGGTTTGAACTCTAGTAGTTTATTCTTCTCGTATAGTTATTCCTTGGGTTTGAGCCCGGACTTGTGATATTGTGTTACGCACATATAGTGCGGTTCATGTTGTTTCGGTTGGGTTCGGAGGCGTTGGAACCAAATAAGATTTGACCGGGTTCTAACTTTTTCTTAAAAATCGGTTGAATCCTTCGGGGTTCAACATTTTTCTTTAAAAACTCGAGGACCATGGCATCTGTTTGGGACTAAACGACTCCAGTAACCCTTTCTAGTGCCTAGATAGGCAGTGTGAGTTAGAGATAGTTCGGTTGGTTACCGAATCCGGTGTGGGGATAGTATCTTCCCTTTTTATGTCTCCTCGAGTGAACGGGTTGGTTCACTGGTTATTGTAAGTAGAAGAACTGAATTGAAGATAGAAAATATGAGAGTGACTTTCTCTCTAGGAATGACTTGATAGCGATGCTAGTTATGAGCGATGATCGAGTTGTGGGCATGGTTATGATGATTCACTTTCGGTAGTCCTAGTGGGTGACCTATTTACCTCCTAGGAACCTTGAGCAGCGTGTTAGGTGCACGATATGGTATATAGTTAGTCCTTGCTCTAGATGAGAGTGGGGTTCAGATTGATTGTCTATAGACTTAGGTGACAGGCTTAGTTATTTATAGAACGTTATATATATACGTATATATGTGTTGTTTATATTTCCGTTGATCTGTAGTTCTTATGATATCCGTAGTGTACTTGAGTTTAGTGATGAGGTTACTGATGGGGTCTCGGATTGGCGGGGTGCCATGTGAGACGATTGACTGACCTAGGATAGATGCATGCACACGGGATGGTTAACCTTTTCTAGACGACTATGAGTGTGATGTTTTGATATTATGGTGAGCCCCCGAGGTTGTGCTCACCCCCACACAGATTGCAGGTGGATGCAGCATGGCACGTTCAACGGCTATGGTACGGGTGATTTGGGACGGTAGTTTTGTTCCTCCTTCTGTAGTCATATTTGTGTATTCTTTTATTCTCTTGGGAGCCAGGTTGTTGGAAAATTCCCTTATGTTGTATCTTCAGTCCATGAATTTATTATTTTTGGGGTGTCATTGTATCTGTTCGGCACTACCATTGAGTTTTATGTATTCTCATTTGAGCATTTGGGGCTCTATTGATTTTGAAGGGATTCTGTAGAGGTATTGGTGTTCTTTTCCACTACCTCGGCCCTAGTAGGTTTTTGGAATATTGGGTTGCGTGTCATTGATTATATTTCTGTTGTTATGGGCAGGTTTTTGTGTTGTGATTCTTTTGGGTTGTCCGGATATTCCATTTACAAACGGAACTCTGCCGAATTTTGGTTAGAATTTATCATCGAGTTTTTATCACTCAGGTGGCATGGAATACTTTATTTTTATTCTTATTCCATGTATGTTGTGGTTGTTATTGATTATCGTGATCGTTTTCAGTGACATCATACCTCGGGATTCGCTGATTTTCCGGATTGGAGTGTCAGGAATAATGGGGTGTGACAGTTTGGTTTTCAACCAAACCCAAACCTCCAACCCAACCCATTTACTAAACACCCCCTAAGGGTAGAATGGGCGTTGACATGCTCTATATTAATTTTTAAAGGATTTTTTATCAATTACCACATAAAAGGAATTAGTGAGAATGACTATCAAGTTTCACTACTGCCAACTTAAATAAAGGAAAATATTTAGTCTCATCTCATAAGAACCAAGTTTGTCCTCTTCGTTGATATGATTCAATATAACTAGATACGTGACTAAATCTTTTTATGAAAGAAAAAAGACATAAATTTCATAAAAGTAGCAATTAGTGTTAATTTCTTTTAAAAATGATTTTAGCTACATGTCTAAATTATATTAGACCACATCAGTGGGGAGGACGAACTTGATCTTCATGGGACGAGACCTAAATATTGTCCATAAATAAATTAAAAAATCAAACATGCAACAACTCAATCTAGACGACTATTGGCAAGAGTAATATATGTTACAATTAAACCGAGCCATTCGTGAACAGGATCGGGCTCGACTAATTAAAACTAGCACTCAGCTCGGGCTCGTTCGTTTAACAAATGAACCGAGCCTGAGCATAATTTTTAGGTTCGTTTAATAAATGAACCGAACTTAAACATTATAAAGCTCGGCTCGGTTCGGTTCATTTGCAGCCCTACTCATGATATATATATATTTTAGATAAAATATTAATATAACCCAAAGAAGAAAACAAGCCATACACAAAGCAAGGCACATAGGCAAAGCCTGAGAAACAAGAAAGCTATAAAGGAAAAAGCCTAAGAGCAAAAAACAAAGCTAAACAACAACATGCACAAGCCACAACCTAAAACAAACAAAAATTATACAAATAAATACACAAATGTCTCCATAATGGTGCTAGGGAGTCTCCAAGAACCAGCAATTTCCCTTGGGAGTCTGTTATCCTTAAACTTGAAGGACATCAATCTCAATCTGATGCAACTGTCAAGATTAGTGCAGAAAGTAGTAAGAGAATATGGGGATCCAACAAATACCCTCTGATTTCTTTCCCTCCATAAAAAGTAGATGGAACCATTGAGATAGAGCTTGAAGATAATAGATTTCAGAGAGCTACATGAAGGATTCTACATCATAGAAGTCTTATATAGAATAACATCTAAAGAGTTATCCCCAAGGTAGACACCACACCTCTCTTGAATCCATTGACATACCTTCATAGAAAAGACATATTTAAAGAACAAATGGCTATAGTTCTTAGGTTCATTCAAGCACGGAGGGCAAAGGTTGCTAACACAAGGCCTATCCAAAATGTCGAGTCTGTTGTGAATAGCAATCCACGTAATAAAGGAATGTCTCTGGATACAGTTTTTGAACCACAAAGAGTGAGCCCAAGGAAAAACAACAAGGGGTGGAATGAGAGCAAGAAAGGTAGTTTTAAAAATGAATTTGCCAATAGGGGACAACAACCAAGACACCCAATCATTTCTGTGAGTCTGCAGCAAGGGCAATTCATCAAAACATCCATTAGGAGTATTAGCAAGCAGAAAGGGAAAGATTCTCTAAGCATTCCTTTTGATAAAACATTAAACTTTAGCATTATCATTCCAACAAGCATGGTTGAGAGCACCTTCACTTCTATCAGTTAAATTGTCAAGAATTCCACAAGGCAACCATAGATCAAACCATAGGGAAGTGCTCTTACCATTACCAATGTGGTGCTTGATAAAGGGTCTTGGTAAACCTCTGAGCTTGAGCAAACTTCTCCAGTTCCAAGAAATTAAGGAAAAATGTTTGATATTCCAAAAACTCTTATATTTGACAATATTAGCCAGAGCCCATGCAACCCATAGAGACTGGCCATCATTCACAAACAAGTGCCAAATATGCCTTAAGTTAGCTATTCTATTGATCTGGATGAGATTTGGAATACCCAATCCCCCAAACTCCTTGGGTTTGGAACAGTTATACCAACTAATCTTAGAACCAAAATGAGTCATAGTGTTACCAGACCATAGAAAATTCCTGAGTACACTACTGACAGACTTGAGCACATTAAGAGGTAGAATCAAATGTGAGCTCCAAAAGAAGAGAATCCCAATGAGAATGGTTTTAATAAGCTAGAGTCTTCTAGCAAATGAAAGGAACTTGGAGGTCCAGTTGCTAACTCTGCAAGTGAATCTTTCAATACGTGATATGTAGTAGCCTCCTAGAACAACTATATCACTAGCACACCTTTGGTGCAATGGTATAACCTCATCCCCCAATTGGGGAGGTGAGGGGTTCGAGCCTCTTATAAGGCATTGTGGGTGTGTGAGTTTCTTACCATTCAAAAAAAAAAAGTGATCCGTAGTAATTGGTTTTAATTTTGGCAGAAGAAAGAGGCAACAACAAAAACCTAAAAGGAAAACATCTTATCTCAAAATTCATCACTTGCAACATAGATGCTTGAACATCAGTAGAAACCCTGACAAGAATATGGAGCTTTTTGAAGTCTTTGGTTTAAGGCCAGACATCATAGAGAATGAGTGAAGGCCTTCTGCAATGACTTTCAAGGATAGAGTGTCACCATGGCAGAAGACCATGATGTCATTTACAAAACATAAATGAGTTAGTAAATTCTTCTTGCATCTCCAATGATAGGAGAAAAAAGGTTCATCAACAATTTTCTTTTTCAGAGTAGCTGACAACACATCCATAACAATCAAGCAAAGAAAAGGGGTAGTGGACCCCCTTGTCTCCATCTTCTTGCACCATATAAATACCCTTCCAGATCACCATTTATAGAGATGGAGTAAGAGAGGGTGCAGATACAAGCCTTCACCCATTGAATGAACTGAGGGGGACAGTTAAGCACCAAAAGAACATCAAGGACGAAGTCCCAGTGAACAGAGTCATAGGCCTTGTGAAGGTCTATCTTTAGAGCACATTTAGGAAAGGCAGAATCAATATGGTAACCATACATCAACTCCTGAGCAAGTAAGAACCCATCCCCAATTTTTCTGTCCTTTACAAAAGCAGTTTGGTTCCTATCAATGATGTGAGGGAGGAGAGGTTGCAACTTTAGAGCCAAAAGCTTAGCAATGACCTTGTAAATGGTATTACAACAAGCAATTGGCTTAAAATCATTCATGGATGAAGGGTTTTGAGTTTTAGGCACCAATGTGAGAGCATTTGAATTAATTTGTCTCAAAATTTGACCATTAATGAAGAAATCTCTCGCAACTATGGTAACATCAAGTCCCACAATTGCCCAAGCTTTCTTGAAGAAGTGGGCATTGTACCCATCAGGTCCAGGAGCTTTAGAGCTCTTGAGGTTGAAAAAACAGCTTTGAATAGCCTCATTGGAAGGCATTTCAGTGAGCATCTGCATGAATTCAGTATAAATAGTCTTGTTGTACACTTCATGAATGGCATCAATGCCAGGGTAATGAATACGATTGGTGCCAAGCAGCCCTTTGAAATGATTAATAGCAACATTCTTAATCACACACACATAACTAGTAGAAGAGTCATCCTCAAGAGTGAGAGAGCAAATCTTCTTTCTGTTACACCTACTATTAAAGGCTTTCATGAAGAATTTTGTGTTTCTATCACCATCCTTCAACCAGCTCACTCTAGACTTCCGCAAAAATAGCATTTCTTCAGCTTTAGTCAGATCAACATAGAGATGAAGGAGTCTTCTTTCTTCATTCCTAGCAATAGGGTTTGAAGGGTCACAATCAAGCCTTCTTTGACAAGAGTCAAGCTCACTCTTACAACTTCTGATACTTCCAGAAACATCATTGTAGTGCTTAGAATTAAGATGCTTGAGCTTGCCTTTTAGGATTTTAAGCTTCCTAACAAAAAATCTTACGATAATAAAATAATATTGCTTTGCATATCATTTACTTGTTAAAAAAATCTTACGATAATAAAATAATATTGGAAGAATTGAAGTGTAATGTTCCTACTATACCTAAACACCTGGCATTCTCTAGCTCATTTGAAAATGGAAAATTTTCATGATATCTTGCATTACATATCACTCAATAAACATGTACAATTAATTTCTTGCTCACTAGTTTGTTAGGAAATTTGGATTATTTGGACAATCACAAATTCCCTATCCCAGGATCCTCCTTTGCAGAAAATCAAAGAACAAAGAAATAGAAAATACGACACAAAGATTTATAGTGGAAAACTCCAAACCGGAGAAAAACCACTGTCGTTGTCAAAGACAACCAGAGAAAAATTCACTATGTGGAAAATTGTTACAACCACACTCTCGGTAATTTTCTCTCACCCCAAAAACACCCACAAGAACAAATACAAGCCTAAGATAATTTTTCCACAAAATTCTCTCCCTCACAAAGCTTATCACTAAAGCTTTTCTCTTCTTTGGGATTACAAGTTTTGGTGTATATTGCTTCATTTCTAACACCTCTATTTATAGGCATTAGAAGTGACCAAACAATTCAAAATTGGCTTGCCACCTAACTACCATTTAAGTCTCATTTGGCTACTTCATTTTCAAAGTCTTCACCAAACATTTGGCAACCTAACTTTCACAAAGTCTTCATTGGTTGGCCATCTTCCAAATTCAACTCCACATGTACCATGTGCTAGAATTGATGTTGAAACCAATAATACCTTCAAAAAGTTTTGCCAAATTCCAACAATATCCACCTTTGGCAAAAATTCTCCACCTTTGTTGCTCCACCTTGATGCAAAAGAAGAACATCATAGCTTCTGCTACAAATATTGTCTTCACCAACAGTAATAATTCTCAACACAGAGAATTATCATACTCCACCATAAAGAGTACACACACTTAGAATCAACCATTCTAAGAATCTTTCCTTTACATATGTCGAACTAACCCGCTGAAAAATTATAGTGCAACTTCCCACACTGGTTTTCCAGGAAGTTCATCAACCATCGACATCAACTCCACCACACACCTTGCATCAATGTCAACCAATGCCTGTGTGTAAATTTGTGGACCCGCTAGCAGTAACACATCCTCTTTTCATGGCAACTTTTGAAGACTAGCGGTATGCCATAAGGATGTACATGCTCTTTCAGAGAACATCAACAAAGTCCACCTCTTCCAAAGCAGACATACTGTTAACTTCACCGTCGGTATTTAACCTT
Organism: Cornus suecica; assembly: GCA_963922005.1. Lineage (NCBI taxonomy): Eukaryota > Viridiplantae > Streptophyta > Magnoliopsida > Cornales > Cornaceae > Cornus > Cornus suecica. Next base: position 20,088,963 of record OY998244.1, read on the forward strand.
GAGCTGCTTGCCGAACCAGCTCCACCTTTTGGACAATTTCTCTTGAAGTGTCCAGATTGTCCACACCCCCAACAAACTGATTTCTTATTCATGGAGTTCTTTTTCTTCCAACTTTCAGCTGCCACCAATGCCGAATTTTCAGGCGGAACACTATTTCCACCACTCAACCTTTTCTCTTCGGAGAAAATTTTGCCTGTGACTTCTGAGAAGGCTATCTTCTCATTCCCATGAATCAAGATAGGCTTCATGTGTTCGTAGGAAGGTGGAAGAGACCAGATAAGCCTCAAAGCTATATCTTCATCGTCAATCTTAACTCCAATGGCTTCTAGTTCAGAAACGATACCATTGAGAACACTCGGATGGTCAGAGATAGTAGTCCTTTCATTCATACGCAAAGTATGAAACTGCTCCTTAATATATACTCGATTTGAGACGCCTTTTGTTTGATACATGTCTTCAAGCTTTTCCCAAAGTTTCTTAGCTGTGGATATTCCTTGCACATTAGCAAGAACATTTTTAGCCAAGGACAAACGAATTACGCTTGCTGCTCTCAAATCAAAATCTTCCCAATCTTCATCACTCATATCGGATTTCGAAGCTTCTTTGTTGGAATCAGGGGTCGGTCGCCCCTTCAAAGCCTTGTGTAAACCAGATTGAATCATCAAATCTTTGACTTGTACTTGCCACAAGCCAAAATTGATCCTCCCATTGAATTTCTCTATTTCGAATTTGACGCCTGTCATTTCTGCTTCAAGGAACCAAAGCTCTGATACCAATTGTTAGGAAATTTGGATTATTTGGACAATCACAAATTCCCTATCCAATGATCTTCCTTTGCAGAAAATAAAAGAACAGAGAAATAGAAAATACGACACAAAGATTTATAGTAGAAAACTCCAAACCGGAGAAAAACCACTGTCATTGTCAAAGACAACCAGAGAAAAATTCACTATGTGGAAAATTGTTACAACCACACTCTCGGTAATTTTCTCTCACCCCAAAAACACCCACAAGAACAAATACAAGCCCAAGATAATTTTTCCACAAAATTCTCTCCCTCACAAAGCTTATCACTAAAACTTTTCTCTTCTTTGGGATTACAAGTTTTGGTGTATATTGCTTCATTTCTAACACCTCTATTTATAGGCATTAGAAGTGACCAAACAATTCAAAATTGGCTTGCCACCTAACTACCATTTAAGTCTCATTTGGCTACTTCATTTTCAAAGTCTTCACCAAACATTTGGCAACCTAACTTTCACAAAGTCTTCATTGGTTGGCCATCTTCCAAATTCAACTCCACATGTACCATGTGCTAGAATTGATGTTGAAACCAATAATACCTTCAAATTTTTTTGCCAAATTCCAACATAGTTAACTTCAATTTTGTGATTGATATAAAATTCCCAGTTCAATAAGCTACCTTTCAGTTCAAGGCTTTGTTATATATATATAGATATACGAAGAAAAATAAGTGGCTTAAGAGGTAGTTTAGTGTGCTTTTTGCTAAATGTGGTTTTGATTTCTTTAATGTTCTCTGCCTTTACTTCACCCAACAGCTTGCCTCAATTTCTTCAGGTCGGCATTCTGGGACTCTAGCTGGTTTATCAAAGGGCTACGCATCTTGACCCGACCATGAAATGTCATAATTGCCCTTTTAAATTGTTTAATTTTTTTCCCTTTTTTTTCCCCTCATCTTTAATCTCGAGTAAAGAAAACAAGTTTGCATTTGAAAAATGAAAAAGAAAGAGAAAATAAAACATTAACTGGGATAGTCCAACCCAAAAATTAGGACTAGGATTTCAACATTTAACCTCTCGTACCGAAGGAAACAGGTGATTAGCATAACCGACGCTAAACGTTCGATGATTATATTCGTTTTTTTTTAATATATATCTTCATTTTTTCTTAAACAAAACAGGTCAGGGAATAAAATCTTTGACATTCTTTTCTTCTCTCTACAATTTGAGTTAGATATATAATACCTTCATTTTTATATAAAGTAGTCCTTCATTTTTTTCTACCATCAAACTATATAATGTTTCAAAAACATTTAATTGGTTTTCAAATTCCAATTTACTCGTCCGTGAGATCTTCACTTTGTGGTCTTATAGGACACATGGTTGGATTATATTTTGATTCATCTTTGCCTTGTCAAATTACCCAAAAAAAAAAAAAAACTAGGTTTGACCCAGATATAATTAAATTTGATATAAATTCTATTAAAATAGAGTGAATATTGTTCAATATGACTAAAATATAAGTCTTCATTGTGGTAGATTGAACTCAAATATGAATATACTCAATTAATTCTTAAACATATTAATTTTAATATTCCACCAGAACCTAGTGGGGACATTGACAAAAATCTAAATTTAATTCTTTAACATATTTAATTTGAATTTACATGAATCAACTCTTAAAACCCTAACCCTAGCAATTTTAATAATTCCTAAGAAATACAAATTAACATATAAGTGGTTGAAATGCAAATCTTACACTTTACTAGGGGTGAGCAGGAGGAGTGACCTATTGATTAAAAGTTTGTCAAAAATAATATTCATTTCTATAGTCCTAAAATTAAGAGTTGGAACACACTCTTTGCAGCACATCCCCCAAGAGCCTCCCACCTTTACCACTATTCCCGCGTCAACTCCTCCCTTTAGTCCTCTACAAAACCCTAACTCTTGCATGCCACCATTCTCTACCCCCCCTCTCTCTCCCAACCCTAAAATAATTCTAAAACCATCTCTCTCTCTCCCTCTCCATTTCTCCCTCTCTCTCCACCTTCATGACCACAACCATGAAGGTGATGAAAATAATCCTCACTTTTGCCATCACCATGGCTCTAACCCTAACCCTAACCCTGAAAAACATCGCGGACGAAGATGAGAAGCCGCCTTTCAAGCTCAACGAGCACCCTCTCGACACTTCATCGAAAGGGTTAGCTTCGAACGAAATGATGCTAATGCCATCGAAAAGAGTAAGTCGATTCCTCGCCCAAAATGACCTTGAGAAAAACCCTAGGTCTTCTGATCATTGCAAGAAAGACAAGGAGAGTTGTTACATCCACGGAAGCAAGAACTCGACTTGTTGCAACAACAAATGCATCGACGTGATCGAAATGAAATATGACCACAAGAACTGTGGTGCATGCAACAAGAAGTGTTTGTTCACGCAAGCGTGTTGCCGAGGAGAGTGTGTGTATCTATCGTTTGATAAGAGGCATTGCGGGGAGTGCAACAACCGGTGCATGCCCGGTGGCTACTGTATATATGGAATGTGTGACTATGCTTAAGAAGGTCCATATATAAGGGTCACGAGGTTCGATATTTATAGATTCATATATGATCAATAAAAAACCACATAAATTTGGTGGTTCTCAATACTATATATATACACTTGATGCTTTACAATCGTCAAGTGTTTATCAAAGATTCAAAGTGTATAATGTTTATCAAAGATTCAAAGTGTAACTTACCCAAAAAAAAAAAAATATTCAAAGTGTAATCATATTCGAAACTTCAAGTATATAATGTGTATTTATAACTCATTCTTGTAAGCTTACAATTTGTTAAGGTTAGAGAGAGATGTACTTGATTAATATTGGATATTGTGCAGTTGAGAAATTTCCATTGTTTTGGTTGTTAATGGTGTAATTAATGGAGGGAATTCAAGTCCCGTAATATCATGTTATTAATTGAAAGTGGTATATATGAGAAATAAATGTATTTATTAATTTCATAGGGCTACTGATAATTGAGTTTAAAGTAATTGAAACAAAGTGTGAACAGTAAAAAAATATAAAATCAGTCGGATGGCTATTGTAATTAGGAAGCTCGCAGTTTGTTCTTTGTTTGAAAGAATTGTGTTTTTTTGTTGAATATATGAGAGAATTATATATGGTTTAAAATATATATATATGTCAATTAGAATCTAAATCTATTATGACAGATTTGGTACGGTTGAATGGAATGGAATGAAAGGAGGAATGAAATGAAAATAAAAATGGAATAACCATTCTCATTCTATTATTTGGTTGTAAATATGAAGTACATTGGGAATGGAATGAATTTGAAATTTTTTTCTCAAAAATACATTTCTTAGTATTAAATATAAAATAAAATAAAACAATACTATTTTTTAATTTTTTTTACAAAAAAAATGGTAAAACGTAACGGGAATAGTAATGACGGACAATAAAGGTGGCGTCGGTGGTGGCGAAATGGCGATAGCTTATTTTTTTTAAATGTGAGAGGGTTATTTAAGTAATTTTATGTTTTAAAAGTATTCCTAAATGAATGAAATGACCATTCTATAGCTTTAGTAATGGAATGAAAATCCATTCCTAAGAATGAAATTTCTTTCATCGGAATGATCATTCTCATTCATTATGTTGTAAACCAAGAAATGGAATGAATGGACATTTCATTCCAACGTACCAAACATGCACTTATCACGTTAAGAGAATCCCAAAAAAAAAAAAAAAAAAAAAAAAACACCTTGAGGTAATGAAGTGTCTATTGGCAAGGGCACATATGTCACATATAGTTACACTATTTTTTTATTGCGCGATGACTATGTAGTACCATAATTTTAAATTGAGAATTCAACAATCCAGCATTATGGAGTTAATTATAGTGTTGGATTTGGAGATAATATGTTGCACGCTTTAAATAACTGCTTGTGTTATTATTGGCGCATGTTGCATATTCAATTTGCACTGTATACCAGTGAAAGGGAGAGGATCCAGCATATGCTACGAATTAGTGTTCAATATATATATATATATATATATATATGTTTGCAGATTTTTTTTGTTTTTTTGAAAGAACTGATTGTATCAAGAGTAAATAACTACCTGAAAATTGAAATTTTTAGAAATTAGAACTTAAAAGGTCAAAGAATTCTGAAGTCTATATGCTCTAGCTAGGTTACTAGATTAGTATTCTATACATAAGCATTATAGCTTATACACATAATTAAAATAACATAGTTATAATAAACTACTACTAATTGATATTAAGGCAAGCTAAAGCTGGCTCTCAGTCTTGGTCACCCTTCATTTCCTCTAAGAAACGTTACTTCAAGGATACAAAAAGTGAACCATGCCTAAGTTCAAATACCGAACTGTGTAATTCAATCCAAAGGCCACAAATTTCGATGAAAATCGCATTAAACCACATGCTTGATTGCTTTCTCTTACAAATCACACACATATATATGTATATATATATATAAGGTGTGTGTATTTTTTTGTGGCTATTTTACATGGAATAATTAATCTCACTTTACGCAACATAGTGAGCACAGGGATTTCATCATAAATGTCATTGTGTCTCAAACAACTAATTTTTCACATTTACAGAAAAAAATACTAATTTTTCACAAACACATATATATAACTAAAAACATATATATATATATATATACACACAGACTTATGTATACAACTATATATACACATTACACACACATATATATAATTATATATATAGACACTATGCAAATATATATATATATATATATGTGCACATAGACTCATATATATATATAAATATGAATACACAAGCATACAAACAAATATTTAACCACAGACAACAAACAAATAAATAATAGAAGAGCACAAACACAAGCGAACACAAGGATTCAACGTGGTTCACTCAATTCGGTGTGATTGAGCTACGTCCACGTTTGGAGTCAGTAGAAAATCCACTATAATCAAATGAGAGATTACAAAAGGAGTGTGTAAACACTCAATCAAGAAATCCCTAAAGCCTAAAAGCTCCCAACTGATTTCTATGGTTTTATCTTTCTCTCTACCTTTTCAAAAATAAGTCATAAGAAAGAATTATATTCCAACCAAAAAAACAACCCTAATGGGTCTAATGAAAATGAGTCTTATTAAAAGACCAACAAGTGGGCTGACCCACCAAAATAACAGTAGCAAAAAAAAAACCCCACAAATCTCCACATTGGCTATGTCATACAAATGATCAGACTTCAGCCCACCAACAACAAGTGAACTCCACCTGATCCAAACATCCCCAAAAGAAGGGACACAAAAGCCGCAATCGGCTTCAACGCCCTTAAGGGCACTCAAATGCAACAAACACCAACCAAGTTTAAGCAACGCTTGAACTTGGATAAAGGAACGGGCTTCGTTAACATATCAACATGGTTATCAGCTGTTCCAAATTTATGAAGAATAATATCTCCCTTGTCAATAATTTCTCGAACAAAATGGAACCTCACATCAATGTGCTTCATACGTGCATGATGTACTTGATTTTTTGCTAAGTGAATAACACTTTAACTATCGCAAAAAACTTTCAAATGATCCTATAGTATTCCAAAATCATCAAGAAACCCCTGAAGCCAAATAGCCTCTTTAATTAACGCCATATATTCTGCTTCTGTTGTAGACAACACCACTGTTGATTGCAAAGTTGATCTCCAACTTACCGGCCCACCAGCAAGAGTAAAAATATACCCTGTAGTAGACCTACGCTTATCCAAGTCACCTGCGTAGTCAGAATCCACATAACCAACTACAGAATAACCAATTTTTTCATCCCATTGAAATACCAATCCAATATCCACGGTACCAAGAATATACCGTAGAATCCATTTCACAGCTTGCCAATGCCCTTTTCCTGGATTATGCATATATCTGTTTATGATACTAATAGCCTGTGAAATATCAGGTCGAGTACACACCATCGCATACATCAAGCTACCAACTGCACTAGCATAAGGGACTTGCACCATGTATTGGCGCTCCTCATTTGTGACACCCCTAAATTTCCATGCATAGGTTGGCCAGGCCCATACACAGAAAAATAGGAGCGTCTATAATTGATAACATAAGCACAGAAGAGAAGACATAAAATCGAAATATAATAATAACAACAATAACAAAAACAAGTATACCACTTATACATGAAGAAGACCAACCACAATACATCCTTAAATAAAATAAGTCCCACAAGGTACAACTTGGAAATCCCATAAACATGGACCCCTAGAAACACACTTAAAAGAAATGCAACATATGTCATTTATCGGATCCTACCCTGGAGTGGAAGGGAAATATGATAGGACCGAACAGATAGATATGACGTCCTGACCCGTGCTGGTGAAACTGCCGAGGACCTGAAACAACAAAAATGTGGGTTAAACCCACGAGCAGAGTACCAAAAATCCATCCCCTTTCCTAGTCACTAATATACCACCATTTAATATAATTATCTTTATAAATTCATTCCATTAATCCGATTTTTCCATTTAACATCCATGTCTTACCATAACCACGTACCCGACAACTCACCCATGCCGTGACAACTCACCCATGTCCCGTGGTACTATTGAGACTGCAATATTAGTCAGTCTCCTTCTGGTTCCTTATAATTCTCCAAAACATAGTCATTTGATTAAATCTTATGATTATACGAATTTATTAATTCACTTGTATTCTTTAATCGGGAATGTATGACAATTGGAGAAGTCGAGCCTGGGGGGTCCAGGGGGGGCTGCGCGACATTTTCCTGAGCGCCCCCCTGGTGGGGTCTGGGGCAGCGCCCCAGCGCCAAGGTATACGGTATTTTATACGGTCGAAACTATTCATTTATACGGTCAAAAATACGTAATCCAGTATAATTCTTGAAACACATAATAACAATATAAATCCATGTCCAGAATCTGATAACAAAGAAAATAGAGAAAAACAATTACATAAATATGCAATATTTTGTAATAACAGTTTTGAAATCTTTGTCAACATTGAAACCGAAAATATTTCTGTATTCAGATATTTATACTTAGTTCCAACCATATACACCTCTTCCGAATCATACCAACAAGACACATAACCACGAATCCATACATGTATATCTACACATGGTAAAAACAGATTTGTACGTATAGCTAGATATAAACATAGTCTCATGCATATATCAATATATCACCACAAATCTCTATGTATATACAAGATCTATACATATAATCATGGATCTGTACATATATGTATAACCAAAATATAAATCATCATATATATATATATATGAATATAAACATACTCTAACAGATCTATACATATATACCTATATAAATCCACGAATTTCTACATATATACAATATCTATATATATACTTATGGATCTATACATATACATATAAACAGAATATATATCATCACATAAATAAACATGAATATGAACATACTCTAACAGATCTATACATATATGCCTATATAAATCCATGAACCTCTCTATATATACAAGATCTATATATATACTTATGGATTTATACATATACATATAAACATAATATATATCATCACATAAATAAACATGAATATGAACATACTCTAACAGATCTATACATATATGCCTATATAAATCCACGAATATCTACATATATACATGATCTATATATATACTTACGGATCTATACATATATGTATAAATAGAATATATAAATATCATATATGAACATGATTTACACATACATATACATATATGAAAAATACTATCTAGCAGATTATAGATGCATAAGGTAAAGGTTACGAAATTTTAGTACAAAGAGGAAGAGTAGAACATATGTCTTGCCTGATTTGGAGAGCTTACTACACCACGGATCCAGATCCAAACCAAGTATTTATTCTCTCTATCTATATATATATATGTATATGTATATAGATGAGTGAATAAGAAAAGAGAAGTCTGAAATTTTTCATTAATCTTGAGAGATAATAAGCTAAAAAATCCTTATGGTTATATAGGGAAACTAGGTTATGGCGAATGACCATAATGCCCCTAGATCTGCCACAATAACCATCATGCCACTCATCTTAAAGACTAATATGCCCTTATCAGATCCCATAATAACAAACTTACCTAGTAGTCATAAAATGACTAGAGTACCCTTACTCAATAATTTAAATACCCACCATACCATCCAAAATAAATAAAGAAATAACATAATTATTTAAATACGGGGTATTACATCATTTGTGCTTGGACACATAGAAGCACTGAGCTTGAAATGGGAGGCAAAATGAGTACTTACCGGTTTTGAATGAGAATTCATGCCAAAATGATGTAATACCTTATTCAAATATTGATTCTGAGATAAACTGATCTTGCCCTTCAATCTATCTCGTTCAATTTCCATACCGAGTATTTTATTAGCTTCACCAAGATCCTTCATTTCAAATTCACTACCCAACTGTGACTTCAATTTATCAATCTCCACCTTGCTCTTACAGGCTATGAGCATATCATCAACATATAAGAGCAAATAAATGAAGCTTCCATCATCTAGCTTGCGAAAATAAACACGGTGATCAAACTGACTTCGTGTGTACTTATGACCAATCATAAATCGATCAAAACGCTTATATCATTGCCTTGGGGACTATTTTAAACCATACAATGATTTATGCAGTTTGCAAACCTATTTTTCCTTACTAGCAACTTTAAAACCCTCTGGCTGAGACATATTGATCTCCTCATTCAAATCACCATGTAAGAATGCAGTTTTAACATCAAGTTGTGTCAACTCAAGATCAAATTGTGCAACCAAGACTAATAAAATTCAAACAGAAGAATGCTTCACAACTGGAGAAAATACCTCATTATAGTCAATACATTCTTTCGGAGCGTAGCCTTTAGCCAATAATCTAGCCTTGTATCTCATGTAACCAATTCCTTCAGATCCCTCCTTTTTAGCATATATCCCCTTGCACCCAATTGTTTTATTCCCATGTGGTAACTGAACAACCTCCCAAGTTTTATTCTTGTAAAGAGACTGCATCTCTTCGTCCATTGCTTTATCCCACTCTACATTTTTTGAGCTTCTGATTGCTTTTTTATAGGTAGTAGAAATATCTTCTCCAATAACTGGGAGTGTAAATGCCACACAGTCAGCAAACCGAGCTAGCATACCTGCATTTGTTTTTCCTTTCCTTAGTGCAATACACTCTTGTTGTTGGTTAAGTGTCTTCACCTCACTACTCAAATCCTCATCATCTAAATCATCTATAGGATTCGTATCTGTTTGAATAGACCTATCTAGAACATTTGAATTTTTTGTCAACTCCACCTGTTTCGAACTCTCTATGGTCAATTTTTTTGCTTAGGCATCATCCTGCTTATTCTGATTAACAATAACAGTCTCATCAAAATTCACATCTCTACTCACAATAATTTTCTTCAAGTCTGAACACCATAGCCTGTATCCCTTTACGCCAGAGTTAAAGCTCATAACGACAACCTTCTTAGCTGTTGGATCCAACTTGATTTCCCTGACATGAAAATAAGCAGCACAACAACAAATATGTAAATAATTATAATCAGTAGCAAGTTTTCCAGACCATACCTCTATGGGTGTTTTTCCCTCAATTGCAGCCGCAAGTAACCTATTAATAAGATGGCTTGCATAAGTAACTACCTCAATCCAAAATGCCTTGCTTAATCCAGAATTAGACAACATACACTGCACTTTCTGTAATAAAGTACGGTTCATGCGCTCTACCACCCCATTCTGTTGCGGTGTTTTCCTAACTGTAAAGTGTCTTACAATGCCCTCATCCTTGCAAACTTGTGAGAAATGATCAAATGTGTATTCACCACCGTTGTTTAACATGAGCCTCTTGATTCTTCTTCCAGTCTGAGTTTCAATCATTTTCTTCCACTTCAAAAATATATCTAAGAATTCATCTTTATGCTTCATGGTGTACACCCATATTCTTCTTGAGAAGTCATCAACAAATAAGACAAAATAATGCTTACCTCCCAAAGATGCAATTTTGGTAGGTCCCCGGACATTAGTGTGAACATAATTTAGAGTACCTTTAGTGCGATGACTTACAGTGCCAAACTTTAATCTAGTTTGCTTGCCTAAGACACAATGCTCACAAAATTCCAACTGGTAAGTCTTTACACCTTTCAACAAGCCTTGCTTCACTAACCCTTGCAAAGATTTCTCTCCAGCATGTCCAAGACACATATGCCATAAGCTAGTAGTATCAGTGGTAACTGCATCAGACACTACTGCTCCACCTGTAACTATACTACCATGCAGATAATACAAACAATTACTTCGAGTATCTTTCATCATCACAAGTGCGCCAAAGACAACTTTTAGAACCCCATTCTCCAAAATAATATTAAAGCCCTTTGACTCTAAAGTGCCCAAAAAGATGAGATTTTTCTTTAAGTCAAGCACATAACGAACATCTGTCAATTCTCTAACTGCTTCATTATGCATCTTCAATTGGATTATACATATTCCCTTTGTTTTATAGGCAATATTATTTCCCATCAAAATAACTCCACTTTCTAGCTCTTTGAAACAAGAAAACCAGTCCCTATTGGGACACATATGATAAGTACAGCCAGAATCCAATACCCACTCCTTAGAAAGGCAAACATCTAACGAACCAGTTAAAACAAACTCAAAGTCATCATCCTTAGTAGCAACATTTGCTTTAGAACCCTTATTGCCTCTATTCTTCAATTTTGCATAGTCTTTCTTCCAATGCCCATTTTGGTGACAGAAAGCACATTCATCTTTTGCAGGTTTCCCTCTTGACTTAGATCGAGACTTTCCCCGTTTTCCAAATTTTCGATCCTCACTTCTATTTCTCACAACAAGTGCCTCAGATGGTGGATTATGAACCTGTCTATCTTTCTTTCAACATTCATTATTCAACAAAGCATTATACACATCATCATAATTCACCTTATCTTTCCCATGCAACAAAGTAGTTACCAAATGATCATACTCATCTGGCAGAGAATTCAACAAGCATAAGGCTTTATCTTCATCAATAATCGTCACATCAAGATTAGCTAAATCAACCAAAATTCTATTGTATGCATTCAAGTGTTCAAACATAGAATTACCTTGTTGATATTGAAACCGGAATAAGCGTTTCTTTAAATAGAGTTTATTTTCAGCACTCTTTATCATATACTTATCTTCAAGTTTCTTCCACAATTCCTTAGTAGAAGTCTCTTTCATCACATAAAATTTTTGACCATACTTAAGGCATAATCGTATGGTGCCACACGCCCATAAATTTATTTTCTGCCAATCTTTCTCACTAATATCATATGGTTTCTCCTCCTCAAGAGCAGTTTCCAATTCCTGTTAACGCAAGACATCCATAACCTCACACTACCACATGCCAAAATTAATCTTCCCATCAAATTTAGCATTTGCAATAGAAGGCTTTGTAATCTCTTTTAGAATACTAGCAACATCCTTTCTAGTTTCTGTAGCAGCTTCTTTATCTTTGCCGTCAGCCATCAATACAACTCAATAAATAAAAAATCAGAACTTCAACTAGTAATTTGCTCGAACACCTTGTGGGCATAAAGTTAAAACAAGCATAAGACCAAATCAAACCTCGCTCTGATACCAGTCTGTAGTGTGGAAGTGTAAACAAATCAAGAAAGAGTGATTTATACTACTTAGGCAACAAACAAACAAATAATAGAAGAGCACAAACACAAGCAAACACAAGGATTTAACGTGGTTCACTCAAGTCGGTATGACTGAGCTACGTCCACGGTTGGAGTCGGCAGAAAATCCACTATAATCAAATGAGAGATTACAAAAGGAGTGTGTAAACACAAAAGCTACTAACTGATTTCTACGGTTTTATTTCTCTATCTACCTTTTCAAAAATAAGCCATAAGAAAGACTTATATTCCAACCAAAAAAACAACCCTAATGGGTCTAATGAAAATGGGTCTTATTAAAAGACCAACAAGTGGGCTGACCCACCAAAATAACAGTAGCAAAAAAACAACAACATACACAGATAGGCACATAAACAAAGGACAATACTTGGGTCCTGCCCCATGAGGACCAAATTCGTCTTCCCGAATGATGTGATCCAATACAATTTGAACACGTGGCCTAAATCTTTTTCAAAAGAAAGTTAGGCATATAATCCATAAATACACGAATCAAGGTCAAATCCTTTTGAAAAATATTTAGACCATGTGTCCAACTTATATTAAACCACATCATTGGGGATGACGAACTTGGTCCTCAAGGGGCAGGACCTAAGTATTCTTCATAAACAAATACATACACATCCACATACATACATGTATATACACACACATATACACACATATATATTAATACATATACTTATATACTTATACCTTTATATATTGTCTAATTTAATTTTAAAGTTATGATCTTTTACATTTAAATTGGGTTCGGATTAAAATTAAATTACATTTGAATTTCAATACTTATCCAAATAATAAATTTGGAATTGTATTTTGGAATTGAAATACCATAAAATTTCAATTTTAATTCAATTTTAAATCCACACAATCAAACGGATCCTTAGTTTGTTTGGAACCATGTCCCTATATGGGAAAGCCCAAACATATTTGAAAGCCCATTTGGTTACGGGCCACTTTTTAATGGGTTTAAAAGCCCATTTGTTTACGAGACTTTTTTTAATAGTGAAAGTCTAAGTTGAGAGAAATTATAAGTTGAACCAATTCAGTTTCACAACTTAGTCGCCCAAGTCAGTATGAAATTTTAACTTGGACCTTCTAATCTAATTAAAAATATATATACTGAGGGATAACTTGAAAAAATATAAAAATATATTGTATTGAAATTCGAAACTGAAATAGTATTTTGGGATAAGTAAAGTTAAAAAAGTGGACAACTAATATGAAACGGAGAGAGTATATTACCCAGTATATTACATGCACATATAGGAAGAGCTATAATCAAAATATATAAAAAAAACAGTTAGATGTTATTATTGCAACTGAATATTACTTTAATAATATATTTAAAGTTTTTAGTATATCTAATACATATCTAACTAGTTAAAATAATCCTCTCCATTAATTTCACTTATTTTTAAAGTTATCAAACACCTCATTAATTTTGAGATAAATATATCACACTCATCTAATTCCACATTATCCCATCATAAGAAAATTAAGAGAATCCCATTCAATTTTTGCCAAAATTTTTCTCAACAGATAAGAGAGATGATAAAATTTTGAGAGTTGGCAAAAAAAAACTTAATAAGGATAAACCCAAGTAAATAAATAAAGATAAATTCAACCCGAGTAGCTAATCCTTACCTAGGACGTAATGGAGAAGTCACGTGACTTGGGCAGCATGACCCAAGGCCCTATAAAATGGGGCGATGATCAACCTAATAGGTACGCAATAATTGCACCATTAAACTCTCTCTCAATTCCTTCTACGATCAATATACTAACTAGATTATAAGAGTCTCTTAGTCTGACACCCTACCATTACCTTGTAGGGATCCATCCAAGTGGTTGCGGTGTCGTTCCGGGGCAATATTTCTTACATCATCAATTGGCGTTGTCCATGGGAAACGATAGTTTCTTACCTCCAGATCTAATGGTTCAGTTACGAAGCAAGAGCAAGGTCGGTGAGGCCTCTGGGCAACCCCCTCCACCCATCGAACCGTTACAGCCAACCGCCCAGGGAGTACTCCCAATCGCACAGGGAGTACTACTGCCATTTGGGCTCCCCCCGGTGTATCCCCTACAACACGATGTCCAAGACAAAGAGCGTGTTTCCCAAGAGGAGCATGATGCTGGTGGTGATCAATCACCGAATAACTCTGAAAACCTTCCAGATCCGAACACTGCCAGACAACGCAATCCCCTAGATCCAGGCCTAGCACGACAAGGCATTGCCATGGAACGTGTGGCGGTGTTAGAGCAATAGGTTCGGGATTTGAATTAAGGCATGAACCAGTTGATCCAACAGAACATGGCAATCCTGCAACGCTTGGCTGGTCCAATTCCCCCAACTCCTGATGGGTTTAGGCATCATAACCTAGATGATAAGGCAGAACATGTCATATTCAGGATCAAGGGAGGACCGTGGTTCGGAGTACATAGCAAGGCAAGAATCACCTGGATGCTGAGGACCCTACGGAGGCCACGGGTGTAGATAAACAGATCCAAGATCTTAAGGCAAAGATGGAAGACATGACACAGGCAATGAAAGGCAAAAGCCCTGCCATTGTGGATGAACTCCTATAGAAGACCAACTCCCCTTTTGACGCATTGGTGATGAGTGTTCCCCTACCCAACAAGTTTAAGATATCTCAATTGGAGAGTTTTGATGGAGCCAAGGGCCGCATCGATCATCTGGAGACTTTCAAGGCACTCATGCACCTGCAGGTTGTCCTAGATGCCATCATGTATCGAGCATTCCCTATCGCCCTAAATGGGTCAGTCCGTGTCTGGTTCAACAAATTGAAAACATGTTCTATCCATGATTTCGATGAGCTAAACAAGAAGTTCATCGGACACTTTATCACCGGACGAAGGCACAGGAAACCCGTCACCTACTTGCTAAATATCAAGCAAGATAATGGAAAATCCTTGCGAGAATACATAAGCCAATTTAATACGGAGATGCTCCAGGTTGACAAGGTCAATGACAATGTAGCTATAACAACCTTCATGGGAGGGCTACAGTTTTCTCGGTTCTTATTTTCTCTATCAAAAGAACCACCCGAGACATTGGCCGAAGTACTTGTCAAGGCCCAGAAGCACATGAATGCGGAGGATGCCGTGAATGCCTGAAAGGGAAGAGGACCTGAAGATAAGAAATGGGAGAAGAAGAGGCCATCAACAACCACTAAAGAGGAGAGAGAAGCCAAGGGTCGGAAAACCTAACCTACCCAGGTTAACAGGTCATCCTGACCCCCCTCGAAAATCCAAGATAGGTTCACCACCTTTACTCCCTTGAACAAACCAATAAGCAAGATTCTTCTTCAAATCCAAGACGATCACTCTTTAGCTTGGCCAGCCAGGCTGAAGTCAAATCCATCAAAAAGAGCACACAACATGTATTGCTGCTTTCATCGGGATCATGGACACACAATGGATGAGTGCATCGACTTAAAAAAACTAGATTAAAAGCTTGATCCAGAGAGGACACTTGAGTCGGTTCACGACTAATGGCGACAAAGGGAAAGGTTGAAAGGACACACGCCGCAGAAGCCGTTCACCAGAGAAACGACCGATGCAGAAGATCAGGGTGATTTCCGAAGGCTTCGCAAAAGGCGGGGAAACGAGCTCATCCCGAAGGGTTCATGTGAGAAAAGCTAGAAGTATGATGAAGGTGCAAAAGGTAGATACGTCTGCCCCGCCACCCAAGTTTCCTCGACTAGAAGGGCAAGTCATTACCTTCTACGATGATGACGCACGCGGGGTTCAACATCCCCACGATGATCCATTGGTGGTCACTGTGGCAGTGACCAATTTCACTATACGTCGAGTTCTAATCGACAACATGAGTTCTGCGGATTTGTTATTTTTTGAAGCCTTTAACAAGATGGGTGATAAGTCCATCTTACATACATATTTTATCCCCAAATGTATATTTGTTAGTATGTAAAACTATTTATTTTAATTAATTTAGAAGTGTAATAATGATAAGTGCACAAAACTTAATTTATATAATAAAATTGTTGAATAAATCATTTTCAATGTCATTAAATTACATCTACATTTATGTCTTTCATTTATAGGTGTAAAGTGAGAAATGAATCAAATGCACATGGATGAAAGTTGGATGAATCAAATGCACATGGATGAAAGTTGGAAGATTCAAATGCACATGGGAAAAGAACAAAATGTGATGGAAAGTTATGTATATTCAAATAAAAAGAAAAGAAAAGAATATTTCATTTCTCTTTACAAGTTGTAATTTGATTCCAATATTTCTCTATAAATATGGATACATCTTGAAGAAGAAAAGAATAAAGAGGAAGAAGAAGGAGGAGAGCAAGAAGGACACCAAAGAGGAGGATAATTTATCTTCAATTTCGGGTTTTATTGTTCTTACTTTGTTATTTTCTTTTTAAGCATGTGTAACTAAATCCTCAACTAAGGTTGAGGATGAAACCACCATTTATGAAATAAATTCCTTTTAGTATTTTATCAATTTCCATGTGTATGGTTTAAATGCTTATGATTTTCGCTTCATAGTATTAATTGTTTTAAATTCATTTCACTATAAATATCATGTATTTATAATAGTTAAGAATTCTTATCACAATTAATCAAGCTTGGATTTGATGAGTTTATAAGTAAAAATCTTTGATCTTATGTGATCCATTAAATTGCATACATATGATGCTTAGAATTTTACACTTTAAAACGAAGGAAAATCTATTTCTTGAAAATATATTTCATTAGTGCGTTATTGTTAAATCTTGAGAAAGTAATAAGATTGATTTCTAAATTACTACTCTAAAATTGGAATTGATAAAAAAATAATTAGAAGTTTATGGATTAGTGGTGGTGGATTCCGATACCTTAGTATTTTCTCCCTATTATTCTCGCTTTAATTATTTGTATTTCGATATTGCATGTTTAGTATAAAAATCACTTCAACAAACAAACTTTGAGAAACTAGGTTAGTTTTAGATTAATTTGAGTTTAATTAAGTTCTCTTTAAAGCATTCCCTTGGATTCGACCTCGTTCTTGCATAACCTAAACTATAATTGATTCGTGCACTTGCGAGTAATATTTTAAAATACACCAAGTTTTTGGCTCCGTTGCCGGGGAATCACAACAAGAAACTAATTAAATTGAAGTTGATTTAATTCTTCTACTAGTTGTTTAAAAAAAAAACAGATTTTAGAAGCTACTGTTTGCTTCAATCTACTCTTTCGAACAACAATTTATTAAAAAAAAAAAAAAAATTCAAAAACTACCGTAGCATTTCGGCTACTGTAGCAAAATAAAAAAACTGTATAATTTTTTTTTTTAAGCTACTGTTTTGTTTTAAAAAAAATAAACAATTTAAATTTTGTCTTTCTAATTATTATAGTAATGTAGTAAGGTAGTGTTTCTTCACTTTTGAATTTAGATATTGTTTTTTTTATTAGTGATAACAAATTAAAAAAAAAATTTGAAAATTACTGTAGCAACTGAGCTACTGTAGCAAATTTTATTTCTTTTATTTATTTTTTTATTTTTATTTTTTATTTTAGTTATTTTCGTTATTCTTAGCTTATGTTTAGAATTAGTGCTTGTTTATTATTTTTATTTATTTATTTTTATTTTATTATTTGTTTTATTTTAATTAAGTAATTGATACTTTTTAATTTTGTAGGTAATATTTTTTTTTGAGATTGCATTGGATAAGCAAATACTTGGATTTCTTTGTGGCATCTTCATTAGCATTCTGCGGAATCCAGGTAAGTACCCCTATACCTTTAGTAAATAGTATTATTATTTAAAATTTTTTAGATTAGGTGAACATAGTTTTTATATAGGTGAAATTTTGCATGTTACATTTAGGATAGAATAACACTAGAAATAACCTTTAGGTACACACTTTCTTCAAATTTATTTTTGTTATTTATTTTATTTTTTTTCTTTATTTATTTTTAAAAAAAATGTTCACACACTCACTCCCTTTATTTTTATTTTTGTTGACTTGTTTGTATGTGTATTTTTAATTTAGCATTTTGTATAAATCTTTTAGTAAGGGCATTAACCCTCTAACAAGATAAGGATTGGATTTCATCACCAATTCCTTGCCCATTAGGTTAAAAATCTTCTTGCATTTGTTTACCCTTGGCTAAAGTTAGTTTAATTTAAAATCAAGTAGACGTTGGCCAATAGGTTTTCATATAGCTCATAGGATCCTCTTGGACATTGTTAAACTTTTGGTAACTCCAGTGAGTCACTATCAAATTGATAAACGGTAGGACAGTTCTGTCTAGGAGTGTGGCTGACGCGACATTAAGCAGGCCTAATGTCTCGCCACACTTTCCTGGGAACTACTTCGTTGTTAGTTTGATGGTCCTTAACTGGTCATCCACTAGTTTTCTCTGAAAAAGAGTAGGAGTTGTCTAATAGGTGAAGATTATTTTGGAATTAGTCCTAATAATCTCTCATATAGGAAATTAAAAAAAAAATTAGAAATTACTACCCTTGAATTAAATTTCAGATAAAGAAAATACTTGTTTTGGTAGTGTATTTGTTGAGTCATGGAGTCTTCCTAGTGCATGTTAGGTCGTCGATCTCTAAAATCAAAGTTGTCACCTTTAGATCTAGAAATTGAGAGAACTTTTAGAAAAGGTGTAAGGAATTCTAGTGTTGGAAAGATCATTGAAGTCAAGATGGAGAGAGAACATAATGAAGTGAAAGCCCTTAAGGATTATTATACTCCCGCACATATCACAAATCCTTCTTGTATTGTCTTGCCTGCTACACAACATGCCCATTTGGAGATACGGGCAGCAGTAATCAATTTACTGCCGACTTTTAGAGGTTCGAACTTTGAAGACCCATACCTTCATGTTAAGGAATTTTTAGAGATTTGTTCCACCTTGAATTTTCATAATATTCCCGAAGAGTCAATTAAGATGAGGTTATTCCCATTCTCTTTGAAAGAGAAAGCCAAGTCTTGGTTATATTCATTGGAACCAGAATCAATCAAATTTTGGGATGAAATTTGTAAAAAATTCCTCACCAAATTCTTCCCTAGACATAGAACTAATTCCCTTCGCCGAAATATCATGAAATTTGCTCAAAAAGAAGGTGAACAGTTTTACATGTGTTGGGAAACATTCAATAATTTGCTACTTAAGTGTCCCCACCATGGTTTTGAAAAATGGCGTTTAGTTGAATTCTTTTATGATGGATTATCAGCTCAAAATCGTCAACTAATTGAGTCACGAGGTGAGGTAGATTTCATGTCTAAGAATGAGAATGAGGCTTGGAAATTTCTAGATGCGTTAGCTGAGAGTTCCCAACATTGGGAATACTCAGGGAGGGTTGAGAGAAGAAGTTTACCAATGTCTATGGATACCAAAAAGGGAGGAGTCTATGAGGTTAGTGAGGGAACTGATTTGAGTGCAAGGATAGCTAGTCTCACCAGAAAAGTGGAGGCTATAGAGATGAAAAATGGAAAAAGTTCTTCAGTCCATGTTATTAGTGAGACATGTCAACTTTGTGAGAGTCCATCTCATACTGCTCAGACGTGTCCCTCTATAGCATCATTCCATGAGTGTATAACTGAACAAGCTAATGCACTAAACGGCTATAAGAAACCATTTGGTAGTCCCTATTCTGACACATACAACCCCAATTGAAGAAATCATCCTAATTTCTCATGGAGTCAAAATCAGCCTCGGAACAACTCGGGTATACAACATATGCAATCCCAAGAGCAACCACCAGTATCATATCCTTCTATGTCCCAAAATTCTCATCCATATGTCCCCCAACAACCAAGGAAACCAACACTGGAAGATACCTTACAACAGTTCATGCAGCAAACTAGTCAATCGATTTCTAAATTAAAAACACAGATTGGCCAGTTAGCAACTGTTGTAGGAGAGAGGGAAAAAGGAAAATTTCCTAGTCAGCCCATTCCCAACCCAAAGGGTCAATATCATGTGAGTGAACAGTCGACCTCTGGTCCAACTGATCAAGTTCAGTCAATCATAACCCTAAGGTCAGGCAAACAAGTTGACAATCAAGTCAAAATTCCAAGAAGGGAAACTGTGAAAGGTAACCATGAACCAGAAAAGGAAAATAAAATGGAATCTCAGGTTGACCCAAAAGTCCAAATTCCCGATCTTGTCCCCAATTCTCTAGTAGAACCTTCAGTTAGAAACTTTGTTCCTACTGCACCATTTCCTCAAAGACTCCAAAAGCCTAAGAAGGGGCATCATTACAAAGAGATTATGGAAATATTTAAACTAGTCAAAATCAATATTCCATTTCTCGATGCAATTCAACAGGTCCCCTCTTATGCTAAGTTTTTGAAAGATTTGTGTACGGTTAAGCGTGGATTGAATGTGTATAAAAAAGCCTTCCTTACAGAGCAAGTAAGCTCAATTATCCAGCACCGCACACCACCTAAATTCAAGGATCCCGGTTGTCCTACAATCTCATGTACAATAGGTAACCAGATAATTGAGCAAGCTTTGCTTGATTTGGGTGCGAGTGTAAATCTGTTGCCATACTCTGTGTATGAGCAAATTGGTCTTGGTGATTTGAAACCCACAAAGGTAGTGCTACAGTTAGTAGATCGTTCAGTCAAGGTACCTCGTGGTATCATTGAGGATGTGTTAATTCAGGTTGACAAATTCTTTTTTCCAGTAGACTTCATAGTCTTAGACACTCAACCTATGGCTAATCCCAATAGCCAAATTCCTGTTATCCTTGGTCGACCATTCCTAGCCACTTCAAATGCTTTAATCAATTGTAGGAATGGTGTTCTAAAACTTTCATTTGGAAACATGTCTGTTGAGCTTAATGTTTTTAATGTGAGCCGACAACCATCAGAATCTGAGGATATGAGTGATGTGAATCTAATAGAGAGTCTAGTACATGAGACTTTTGAACATTCAAGTTTTGATGATCCTTTAGAGGCATGTCTAAATCACTTTGGGTATGATTTTGATCAGGATAGTGCTTGTGAAGAAGTGAATACCTTGTTAGATTCTGTCCCTTTTATGGACATTGAGAATTGGAGAGCCAAGGTAGAGCCCCTTTCATCAATTGAATCTAAACATGTCTCATCTGTTGAGTCACCTCCAAAATTGGATCTGAAAGTTTTACCTTCTAAACTGAAGTATGCCTACTTAGGTCCTGATGAGAGTCTTCATGTCATCATTGCTTCTGAGTTAAATAAAGAACATGAGGAAAAACTCTTAAATGTCCTTAGGGAGCATAAATCGGCTATTGGGTGGACTATAGCAGACATTAAGGGTATATCTCCATCTGTGTGCATGCATCGTATCCATCTTGAGGAAAATGCTAAAACTTCGCGAGAAATGCAAAGACGGCTTAACCCTAACATGAAAGAGGTCATTAGGGCAGAAGTCTTGAAGTTGTTAGATGTGGGGATCATATATCCTATTTTCGATAGTTCTTGGGTAAGTCCTATTGCACCTGAGGATTAGGAAAAAACCACATTCACTTGTCCTTTTAGAACATTTGCCTATAGACGTATGCCATTTGGATTATGCAATGCACCTGCTACTTTTCAGCGGTGTATGCTCAACATATTTTCTGATATGGTAGAACGTTTTCTTGAGGTGTTTATGGATGACTTCTCTATGTTTGACTCATCCTTTAATGAATGTCTCATTCATTTAAAACTCGTGCTTACACGTTGTGAGGAGAAAAATCTGGTCTTAAATTGGGAGAAATGTCATTTTATGGTGAAAAAGGGAATTGTCTTGGGGCATGTTATTTCAAAGATATAGAGGTTGACAAAGCTAAGGTTGATTTGATTTCCAATCTTCCACCACCACGTACGGTCAAAGAGATTAGGTCATTCTTAGGTCATGCTGGATTTTATCGTCGATTCATTAAAAACTTTAGCAGCATTTCCAAACCACTTTGCAATTTACTTGCTAAAGATGTTGCTTTTGTATTTAATGACGAATGCCTGAAAGCCTTTGAGAAGCTCAAAACATTGTTGACCACAACACCTATCATGAAGCCACCGAGTTGGGATGCGCCTTTTGAGATTATGTGCGATGTATCTGATTATGCAGTTGGAGTTGTGTTAGGGCAACGTGTGAATAGGCTACCCCATGTGATCTATTATGCAAGTAAGACATTAAATGAGGCACAACTGAATTACTCTACCACTGAAAAAGAATTGTTAGCAGTTGTGTTTGCATTAAACAAGTTTAGGTCCTATTTGTTAGGGTCTAAAGTCCTCATTTTCTCAGATCATGCTGCACTTAGGTATCTCTTTTCTAAAAAAGATACTAAGCCGCGTTTAATTCGATGGATCCTATTGCTACAAGAGTTTGATCTAGAAATTCGAGATAAGAAGGGGTCTGAAAATGTAGTAGCTAATCACTTGTCTAGGCTCATTCTTGAGACATCCTTAGACTCCATGCCTATTCTTGAGTCTTTCCCTGATGAACAACTCTTTGTTGTATCTGAGTCACCTTGGTTTGCCGACATTGTGAACTATCTCGTCACATGTCAAATGCCTTCACATTGGACTAAACAAGATAAATCTAAATTCTTATATGAGGTCCGTCATTTCTTTTGGGATGATCCATACTTATTCAAGTATTGTCCTGATCAGATTATTCGAAGATGTGTCCCCAATTGTGACCAAACTAGTGTAATCTCCTTTTGTCATGATCATGCATGTGGAGGTCATTTTAGTTCAAAGAGAACCGCTGCAAAGATATTGCAATTTGGATTTTACTGGCCCTCAATCTTTAAAGATTGTCATTCTTATTGCTTAGCATGTGAGCGATGTCAAAAGTTAGGGAGTATTTCACGTCGAAATATGATGCCTTTAAACCCAATTCTGATTATTGAAGTTTTCGATGTTTGGGGCATTGATTTCATGGGACCATTTCCTAATTCATTTGGCAATTTGTATATCCTTATCGCAGTTGATTATGTGTCTAAATGGATTGAGACAATTGCATGTAAAACTAATGATCACAAGGTGGTAGTCAAGTTTTTGAAAGATAATATCTTTTCATGTTTTGGTACACCCCGTGCTATTATTAGTGATGGGGGGAAACATTTTTGCAATAGGGTTTTCAAAGCATTAATGAGAAAATATTATGTAACCCACAAAATTGCACTCGCTTATCATCCCCAGACTAGCGGTCAAGTTGAGTTATCCAATAGAGAGATTAAACACATTTTGGAGAAAACAGTTAACCTAAATAGGAAAGACTGGTCCTTGAGACTTAGTGATGCATTGTGGGCATACCGTACTGCATTTAAGAACCCCATTGGAATGTCTCCTTACCGAATGATGTATGGTAAAGCTTGTCATCTCCCAGTTGAGTTAGAGCATAGAGCATTTTGGGCTATTAAACAACTCAACTTTAACCTTGACAAAGCAGGAGTCCATAAGAAGCTTCAGTTGAATGAGTTAGAGGAAATTAGAAATTATGCTTACCAGAGTACAAAAATCTATAAAGAGCAAATGAAAATAAGGCATGACAAAAGTATTCTTAGGAAAACTTTCACACCTGGTCAAAAATTCTTGCTTTATAATTCTCGGTTGCATTTGTTTCCAGGAAAGTTAAGATCTCGATGGTCTGGTCCGTTCATTGTTCGAATTGTTCATCCATATGGAGCCATTGAGATTGAAAATCCAAAAAATGGTGATGTGTTCAAAGTTAATGGTCAGCGTTTGAAACCATTTTTAGAGTTACTTTCTCAAGAAAATGAGGAGATCTTTCTGAGTGATCTTGTTTATCAGGATTGACCTATGTGGTCTTGTTGTACATATCTATTTTAGGATTTTTTTTACTTTATTTTTAATTTTTGTTTTGAATTTTAACAACTCATTGTTGTTTGATAGCAAGTTTGACCAGATCAACCTATCATGAGTCAGGTAATACCTTTTCACTCTCGTCTTTTTGTTTACAAAGTGTGAGTTTGTCCAACATTAGGGACAATGTTGAGTTTAGGTTTGGGGGTATGGTGTCTAATTTGTTGTTTTGTAATTCATTAATTTTGGAAAAAAAAAATGAAAATTTTTCAGAAAAAAATAATAAAAAAAAATTGTTTTCACGCATGAATGTTTTGCATTACAAGTTGATTGAGTTTGTGTTTATGATGTGTGAGTAGTATGTGATGCGATATTCCCGTTCATGAGAGTAATGATTAGATCGAGCTAAGTGAAGTGATATGGTTTTACATGGGTGAATAGATTAGTAAAATTGAAACTGAAAAGGACGACTTTGACCTATAAGCACAAACACACATTCATTATGGGAAAAACAATTGATCTTTGACTATGTAGTTGAAAAATTAATTTTGCCACAATAAAATGGGAGATGGGGAGTTGATATAGATGAAATTGAGAGAATTTTGAAAATTTATTTTGAAAAATAAAATGCAAAAAGTAGTTCTTCGATCTGAGTAACCGGACATTGGTATCACCAATATCATTGTTCGCGTAAAAAGGGGAGACAACTAATGAGCATAAATCCCAATAAAGAAGTTAGGGCCCAGTTGGTTGGGATTAAAAATTCTCGCTGGAAAGTCCGGAGCTTAGAAAGAAAAAAAGGGATGAAAAGTGGAATGATGGTAGGAATAATGTTTTGGCAAAATTTGATCAATGAAGTAGAAAACGAAATATTGAAAGACCATAGTAGAATGTTCACAAAAACACGGAGGGTTGTCTGGATTGGGAGTATAAAGTAACGAAATCTTTTACTTTTATGGGAACCATTCATAACACGAATATCGAGATTAGTTATTGTTCGGTAGTGAATGGGAGTATTTGCATCCATAATATCTTGTGCATTATATCATGACTTGGTTGATGAGTATGTGAATGCATGAATGTGTGATTATAAAAAATTGAGAAGTTGTGGGTAGTATATCCAACCCTCACGAGAATCGATGTTTGTGGGTATCATCACTGGAAACCCTCACGAGACTATAACTCGTCCACTAGGGGAAACCTAGGGGTTCAAAGGCTTATTTCATATGCTAAATGTAATCGAGACAACCAGCAAAAATGGTGTAGTTAGAATTTTATTTCTTTTTGTTTTGCTCGAGGACTAGCAAAATATAGGTTTGGGGGTATTTGATAAGTTCATTTTACATACATATTTTATCCCCAAATGTATATTTGTTAGTAGGTAAAACTATTTATTTTAATTAATTTAGAAGTGTAATAATGATAAGTGAACAAAACTTAATTTATATAATAAAATTGTTGAATAAATCATTTTCAATGTCATTAAATTACATCTACATTTATGTCTTTCATTTATAGGTGTAAAGTGAGAAATGAATCAAATGCACATGGATGAAAGTTGGATGAATCAAATGCACATGGATGAAAGTTGGAAGATTCAAATGCACATGGGAAAAGAACAAAATGTGATGGAAAGTTATGTATATTCAAAGAAAAAGAAAAGAAAAGAATATTTCATTTCTCTTTACAAGTTGTAATTTGATTCCAATATTTCTCTATAAATATGGATACATCTTGAAGAAGAAAAGAATAAAGAGGAAGAAGAAGGAGGAGAGCAAGAAGGACACCAAAGAGGAGGATAATTTATCTTCAATTTCGGTTTTTATTGTTCTTACTTTGTTATTTTCTTTTTAAGCATGTGTAACTAAATCCTCAACTAAGGTTGAGGATGAAACCACCATTTATGAAATAAATTCCTTTTAGTCTTTTATCAATTTCCATGTGTATGGTTTAAATGCTTATGATTTTCGCTTCATAGTATTAATTGTTTTAAATTCATTTCACTATAAATATCATGTATTTATAATAGTTAAGAATTCTTATCACAATTAATCAAGCTTGGATTTGATGAGTTTATAAGTAAAAATCTTTGATCTTATGTGATCCATCAAATTGCATACATATGATGCTTAGAATTTTACACTTTAAAACGAAGGAAAATCTATTTCTTGAAAATATATTCCATTAGTGCGTTATTGTTAAATCTTGAGAAAGTAATAAGATTGATTTCTAAATTACTACTCTAAAATTGGAATTGATAAAAAAATAATTAGAAGTTTATGGATTAGTGGTGGTGGATTCCGATACCTTAGTATTTTCTCCCTATTATTCTTGCTTTAATTATTTGTATTTCGATATTACATGTTTAGTATAAAAATCACTTCAACAAACAAACTTTGAGAAACTAGGTTAGTTTTAGATTAATTTGAGTTTAATTAAGTTCTCTTTAAAGCATTCCCTTGGGTTTGACCTCGTTCTTGCATAACCTAAACTATAATTGATTCGTGCACTTGCGAGTAATATTTTAAAACACATCAATGGGTATAGGTAAAGATAAGTTGAAGCCATCCAAGTCACCTCTGGTAGGCTTCTCTGGAGAGAAGATGTTCCCACTAGGAATAGTGACCCTTTCGTTAACCGTCGGGACCTGATGTCCATCGAGGTGTACTAAAAATATGTGTTAAAAAGGGCCCCTTATGACGTCTTAGATTTTACCTATCGCAAGAGCACAAATCGTATTATAGTATAGGTCAGCTTGTGAAAGGTTATCGATCCCACAAAGACTAAGTCGTATTCCGAATTCTCATAAAATAATGTTCTTAAATTACTAAAAAAATATGGTTTGTCATTTTAAAATTAATTAACTAATTAACTAAGAAAGCAAGTAAAGATAGATTAAGACAAGAACAATAAAAATAAAATCTAGGATTTTCATACTCCACCACTAACCACATGATATAATTCTCAATTCGCTCAATTGCAAGAGGGCGATCCATAACTGTGAATCAAGTCATACCGCAAATAGCTAAATATGACCCCAAAAAGGATTATCATCAACCGGATTGCGATAACCCATCTCATGACTGATCTAACTAGTAAATATCAATTAAATTACTCTAATCTACTCCTAATGCATGAAAATAAACTAAAATATGTCTATATTAAATCGCCAAGGCATGGCCTGTGTCAACCTAGGGTTTCAAGTTTTATTATCACCATTGTGTAGAAAATCATAAATTAAGCATCCGAGTTCCAGCCCATAGTGAATAACCATGATTGTATAAGATAAATATATTCATTCATTTTAAGACAAGAATTAGAATAAATATATAAACTTGTATCAAGAATAAAAACGTTCTCTCATCTACTAAAATCATCACAGTATGGTCACAATTTCCCTTTGTTACAATTAAAACAAATAAAAGAACTACATTACTTGATTAGAGTTTTGCTAGAAAATTCTAGATACCGAATTAATTGTTCATGGTAGTAAGTGACTGCATCGTTGATGTAGAAACGTCATACATGATCTTCTTATCCGGATCTCTAGGTCTTGAATGGATCATCCCTTTTAATGATATGAATTTGAAAATTGGGTAGAAATAAGTCACAAAATTATGTAGAGAGAAGTCCCCAAAATTATGTAGAGAAAAGTCCCCCTAAAATATGTGGAGAGAAGTCTCCCAAAATCTGTGGAGTGAAGTCTCTTAGATCTGTAGCAAACCTTGGTATATATAGGCAAATGTGATGGAAACTAACTTATGTTAGACTCCTATTAAGAATAGGATTCCCCTTTATTATGATTTCCTTCCAAACTGAGTTAAACCTTTCAATATAATGTATAATATGTCTAAAACATTTGTTTAGAGGTGGTGGGGTCGAACTCAATGTCATTCGGGTCAATTCAAATCAATCTAGGTCAAAATAGGATTTTGGCTCGATTATGAAATTTCCAGCTTTTTCTTGCAGGACACATTTCACTCTTTTGATCATATCTAGAGATACACACATTTTATTGAGGCATGTAATATAGCATTGGAAATATGACTTCAAGATCTTGATGATAGGCTCAAGAATTACCCCATTTGGACCTTTTTTTACCTAGATATGAGCTCCCGAAGTTGACTAAAATTTTATGCTGAAAACATCGTTCACTACGCTTTAAGCGTAAAAATGTGATTTCTGGCCACTTTTTGCTTCTGTAAGTGTAGGTTCTTCATGAAAATCATTTTTCTCCGCAATTATGCCAAAATGACCGTCTTAACTTCACAAGACTTTTTATTTTAGGTGACGACTTCGGAAAATGTTGTTTTTGCCCTTCGGCAGCCATTTTTGTCTCGAAATACCTCTTTAACTCTCCTCTTAGATAGAAAAAACATATACTTGGGTTAATTCACTAAAGTTAGCTTCATTTTTTTGTTAAGCTCCTAAAACGTGCTTTAACACACAAACAACATAAAAATACCAAATAATGAAATGAAAATACGTAACAACAGTAAGATAGGAGCTTAAAATGGATACTTTAGAGCACTTATTAGGACCACACTAGGACAACTCGCGATCATGGTAGATTTCTTTGTGGTGGACTGCCCTTCCACCTACAATATCATCCTTGGGATAACAATACCTTGAAGGCAGTAACCTCAACCTATCACATATTAATGAAGTTCCGAACTTATTAGGGCGTGGGAGAGGTAAGAGGAGACCAAGTCATGGCATGAGAATGTCATGCAACAGCTCTAAAATAAATGAGGTCATGGGAGGCCCTCACCATCAAACGTCTCGAGACGGATGAGTCTAATCCCGACCTGAACCTGTAGAGGACCTTATTGAGGTAAGTCTAGAAAAATGAGAGTCCCAAAAGAAAGTAAGAACCGGGTCATTGCTCCCTGAAAATATAAAAAATTGACTAATCTAATTCTTAAGGTAGAACCAAGACAGATTCACCTGGAGACTTGAAGACATGTCAGGCATTGATCCTTGAGTCATGTAACACCGATTGAACGTGGATCCCACTGTTAAGCCAGTAAGGCAGAAGAGGCGGACATTAGCCCCTGAAAGGAATGCAGCCATAATGTCAGAGGTAGAGAAACTCTTTAAGGCAAATTTCATTCGTGAAGTACACTACCCCGACAGGTTGTCAAATGTGGTACTGGTGAAGAAGGCGAATAGAAAATGGAGGCTCTGTGTCGACTTCACAGACTTAAACAAAGCCTTCCCATAGGATAGTTTTCCTTTGCCAATAATTAACATGCTTGTGGAAGCTACTTCGGGAAATGAGTTGCTTAGCTTTATGGATGCATATTTGGGATAAAATTAGATCCTCATGCACCCTCTCGACTGTGAAAAGACATTTTTTATCACCGATTGGGGCATATATTGTTACAAAGTAATGCCCTTCGGATTGAAGAATGCCGGAGCTACCTACCAGAGGCTGGTTAACAACATGTTTAAGAATCAGATTGGTGGGAAGATGGAAGTCTACGTGGACGACATACTAATGAAAAGTGTTAAGAAAGAGGATCATCTGGCGGACCTTGAAAAAGCCTTCGAGGTACTCAGAAAGCATCAGATGCGCCTTAACCCAACCAAGTGTACTTTTGGCGTATCATCGAGGAAATTCTTGGGATTCATGGTTAGCAAGAGGGGCATTGAAGCCAACCGAGAAAAAATTCAGGCCATCCTGGATATCAAGTCCCCCCAGTCAATCAAGGATGTTTAAAAGTTGACAAGGAAGGTGGTCGCCCTCAACAGGCTAATCTCTAGACAACTGACAGATGTTTTCCCTTTTTCAGGGTGCTCAAAAAAGCCTTCGAGTGGACCCCAGAGTGTGAACAAGCATTCGTTGACCTAAAGAAGTATCTTGTATTTCCTCCCTTGTTGTTCCGAGCAGTTCCAGGAGAACAACTCCTACTATACCTAGTCGTCTCTTTAATTGCGGTGAGTTTTGCCTTGATGAGGGAGGATGAAGGAGTTCAAAAGCCGATATATTTCACTAGTCGGGCGCTACGGGGAATGAAATAAAGGGAAAAACTTGCGTTCGCCCTAGTTATCTCAGCCCAGAAGCTCAAACCATACTTCCAGACACATACAGTAATTGTGCTCACAGATCAGCCCCTACGTCAGGTATTGTATAAATCAGAAACTTCAGGAAGACTCATGAAGTGGTCCATAGAGCTTGCGGAATTCGACATTCGATACAAACCAAGGGCAGCTATAAAAGGTCAGGTGCTAGCAAACTTTATGGCCAAGTTCACCATTGGGGCAGAAAACGAGCTAACCCGGGCTGACATGACCACAGAAGCAGCCATGCCAGACAATCAAATGTTGTCAGACCACATATGGGTCCTATACTTCGACAGGTTCTCTAATGCCCAGGCGTGTAGGGTCGGTCTAGTTCTAATCACCCCAGATGGGGAAAAGCTAGAATATGCACTACAATTCGACTTCGGGGCCACCAACAACAACGTAGAATATGAGGCCCTGTTGGCAGGAATAAGGATAGCAAGCGCCCTTGGAGCAAACCAAGTAAAAGCACATACAGATTCTCAACTGATAGCAGGACAAGTGCAATGAGAGTTTGAGGCCAAGGAAGAGAAAATGAAGGTCTGTCTACATAAATTTTGAGAGGCGGTAGCCATTTTTTATCGGTTCACCATCCTCTAGATTCCCTGGAGCCAAAACTAAGTGGTCGATGGCTTTGCCCTTGCCCGCCTGGCAACTGCCATAGAGCCTGGGAGGGAAGGCTCAACCCTGGTTGAACATCTACAGGACCCTAGTATCTTACAAGAATTGCAGACTGTAATGCAAGTGGTTGAAGGGTTCGAGTGGGCCATGTCAATCATCAAATATATCAGGGACGGAGAGCTACCCGATGACCGTGCATAAGCTCACAAGATCAGGGTCTGAGCCAGCCGATATACTCTCATAAATGGGGTGTTGTATAAAAGAGGATCTTCCCTACCCTATGTACGATGCGTATCAACAGCGAAAGCACATAAAATCATGAAGGACATACATGATAGGGTATGCGAAAATCATGCTGGGGGCAGATCACTTACGTATAAGGCAATGAGGCAAGGATACTACTGGCCGACTATATAACAAGATTCAAAACACTTCACAAGAAAATGCAACAAGTGTCAGCAGTTTTCGAATATTCCTAGACAACCTCCCGAAGAGTTGACACCCATTGCAAGTCCCTAACCTTTTGCTCAATGGGGGATAGACTTGATCGACCCTCTACATAAGGGTAAAAGGCAAGTGAAGTTCATAGTAGTCGCAATAAACTATTTTACCAAATGGGTGGAAGCAATGCCATTGGCCAAAATCACAACAACCAACATCAAGAACTTCACTTGGAAGTTAATAACGTGCAGGTTTGGAGTACCACGAGTCATTATCACGGATAATGGGAAGTAGTTTGAGGCCTCAGAATTCTAAGAGTTTTGTGCCAGCTTGGGAATCAATAACCATTTCTCATCTCCAGCTCATCCACAAGCAAATGGTCAGGCAGATGTGGCCAATAGAACTCTATTTGGTATGATCAAGAAACACCTCGAGAAGGCAAAGGGATTATAGCCAGAGAAGTTACCCAGCATACTATGGGCCTACTGAACTACAACAAAGACGTCTACGGGATAAACACCATTTCTTTTAACCTTTAGGAGTGAGGCAGTGGTCCCCATAGAGACTAAGATAGGAAGTTTCAGGACCATTCATTTTGACCCAGGCCACAATAATGAGGAGTTTGCTGTCAATTTGTATTTGCTCGAAAAAAAGAGGGAGCATGCTCAAATGAGGACTATAGCATACCAACAAGCCATGCCCCGGTACTACAATGTGCAGGTGAAGCAAAGGAGATTCCAACTAGGGGACCTGGTGTTCAAAAAGGTTCTGCAACCATCATTTGATCCTAAAATCAAGAAGATGAGGAAGCTGACTTCCAACTGGGAGGGCCCCTACAGAGTCGTTGGAAGCCAGATGCAAGGTACCTACTAGTTGGAGACAAAAGTAGGGAGGCAACTTCTTCATCCATGGAATGCAAAACATCTAAGAAAGTATTACCAGTATAAGTCTACATAGCTTACTAAGTATTAGTATTTCATTTCATAGATTATTTTTTCATTTTAGATCCATGTTTAGTTCAGATTCTTCAGCATCATAATAAGCAGTTTAAACTACAAGTTTCAATAAAAGTTATTTCCATTCGTTCTTCTACATGAGATCACGATTGTTGATAAATCACTTGAGAAAAAAATATTGTACAAGTAAACAATATTAAACTCAAAATACCGATATTTTGCCTTAAATACAAGTCTCTTCTTAAAAAGGCGAGCTGAGTGAAACCCGAGATAATAATTACACCCCCTAACAAGCGGGGTCGCCTAAAAAATTAAGGTTGAATGAAGCCAGAACTATATTAATCCCTCTTTTAAAAGAGCCCTTTCTAAAAAAGAAGGGCAAACTGAGTGAAACATGGATGAAACATTGCATTAGAAGGGTAAATAATTGCAAATATCCAACTTGGTGCACAAAAAGTTCAAATATTTTACTACATGATCAAGGACTACATGTAATGCCCAAGGGCATATAGTTCATTACATAGTCAAAGCTACATTCAGTACATAAAGACATAAAGTTCCTAAACAAACAAGAGCTACAATCAAAAGTTTAAATACTGACTGGTTTATTACATAAAAGGAAATGTGAGCAACCTTCATTTCTGCCAAGTCCACAAACTACTCATCATCATCGTCGTTGTCGTCATCGCCATCTTCATCATCACCCACAACGGGAGACATATAAACAACGTTGGAGAAGTCACATTCAGGTTATAGCTCCATGGCATGTTCCTTGCAGTAGTCAAAGTCGACAATGTAGTATTTAAACATGGAGGCATCAAACTCATCAGAGCGTTTATATTATTCGACGGCATTGGCAGCGCTCAATTGAGCAGATGCAAGTTGTCCTGAAAGGGAATCAACTCTGGTTTGCCAAGTGCTTCTATTACTCTCTTCCATCTCTTTGAACGCTTGATTTTCTAACTCAAACTTGTGGCAAAACTCCTTAAGTGATACGACCTCTGCCCTATGAGTAATTATCTGATCCGAATTAAAGAGACTAATATTTACCAACTAGAGCTTAATATTTGCCAACTGGGCGAATGCCGAAGTAACCATTGTGGCCCCCTGGTTAAAGAAGAAAAATCATGAGTATAAATGGAGGATGAAGAAGGAAAGGAAGAAATGGGAAAATTCCTACCCAAAGGGTATCCTGCATGTAGCTATGGTACATTCGATCCACTTAACCATGTTGATTAAGGTGGTTAACATCCTATTGCATCACAGCTTAGCACTTCCTGTCGTGGGCCACGTTATTTTCTATCATCACAGTGCCAGAGAGATTTGATCCCGCGAAGGCCCTAAATCCACCTTGCATAAAAGGGTTGTCACGAAACCAGCGGGGGGTGAAAGTTGCCCCCCCCCCCCCCCTCTGGAGTGAGGAAGGGAACACCAAACCCACGAGAAGAAGACGAGGATGCTTTAGACCCACTAGATCCACTGGCGAACAAGGCACGATTGGGTCGGGGGATGGTTTGGAGTAACCAAAGGGGGGTTGTTTCTTGGATTGCCACGACGTCTCTTCAAGAACCTTGTCACACTCACAAGGTCACATATACCCTTGCCTGAAAGGTACATGAAATAATATGTAAGCATCCACTATAAGCAAATGTAGATGTAGCAACTACGAATTCCAACCTACCTCGGGATGGTGGAGTAAACGGAGACTCCATTGATGCAGGTATGGTGAGGGCAAAAGGAACATATGGCACCACAGTGTCATCGCCATTTAAAAGACGATAAAAATGAGCCAGATTAGTAGGAAACAGGAAATTCATCTTGTTATGGAAGCTCATAGCCAGTTCACGCTTAGTAACCTCAACTGAAGTCGCCTCAGCAGTTCCCTGATGACTGCACAAAAAGTAGAAATTAGTTAACATTTAATAAAGATACACGTGCAGGTAATGAGTTTGTAAATAAAGGATAACCTTCAAAGTCGGGAGACCCTTATGATCGAGGAACGACTGTCCATTAGTGATCTAGGTCAGACGAACTGGACTCCCATCCGCTACCCGATACGAAAAAAAACATTTTTTTCCAACCTTTGGTATTGTTTGAAATTTTCAAAAAAATGTGGCAATTAGGCACTAAAGCAAGTGTGACCCAATCAGTAGTCATTTGAATGGTGTAGAGCTTCAAAAATTCAAGAATCCTCAATGCATCATTCCCGTAAAGGTGTCAAAGGTGCAAGCACCCCAACAGAGCCCGCCAAGCATTGGGAGTGGGTTGAATATGAGCCAACCCTGTAAAGGAGAGAAACTCTCTTGCAAACTTGGGTAATGGAAAACACAGGCCTATTGCGAAGGCTTGTTGAAAAACGCAAACCCCATCATTTACCACCGTGTTTACTCGCTCATTTAGGGTAGGGAGGCGAATGGTTACATAAGGGGGGAAATCAAGGGCGGACCAACGATTAACGTCAGTGAAAGTAACCTAAGAGGGTATTTCGTGTACGTGAGGGGGAGAGAGCCTAGCCATGGAATGATCTGCACCCAGGAAGATAAATGGAGGGTTAATGAGTTAAAGAGGTGTTTGTGATGTTTATATAGGGGTAGAGCTTGAAAGATGGCATTCGAGGCCCTTGAATATTTCCAAAGCCTTGACATATGGCATGATATGGCGTTGGAGGCCCGTGCATATTTCCAAAGCCTTGACACTTGGTATGGTATGGCATTGGAGGCTCTTGCACATCTTTCAAGTCCTGACATTTGGCAAGAGCTTGAAATGTAGTCGTTGGAGGTCCATGTCGACAATTGGCGATATGATATAGTTGTTGGATGTCCAGGTCTAGCGAGTTTTTACACTTGGCAGCATGATATAGTTGTTGGATAAAAGTTCCAAGGGCATTCTGGCAAGTTTTCATAAGTTCCAAGGGACTTCCAACAAATTTTCATAAGTTCGAAGGGCCTTCCAGCAACTTTTTATAAGTTTCAAGGGCCTTAGGCAATTTTCTCAAAATTTCAGGGATCCCAAGGTAATTTTTCTAAAATTCCAAGGCTAATTCGGGAATTTTACAAATCTTAGGGCAACGGTTCGGCCCGACCCGGCCAACCCAACGGACCGAACCACCCCAAGACCCAACCATGGGTCATGCAATACTTTTGTAAAAATATTTGGGTTGAGAGATTTTGAACCCACGACCTCCTCCTTGAGTCCAAGGATGCTAACCAACTATTCAATTTATATACACACTTGTGTTATATACACATAAGCTATTTTATTTATATAGTTGTTGAATACCCTCTACAAAAAGAAAAAAAATAAGATAAGAGATGGGACAAAATTCTACAATTCTAAAACTTAATGTTCCCAACCTAAAACAAACTAGCATGGGAACAGGGGGTAACTAATAAGGATAAACCCAAGTAAAGAGATAAAGATAAATTCAAGCCAAGTAGTTAATCCTTATCTGGGACGTAATGGAGAAGTCACGGGAATCCGTGACTTGGGCACCATGACTGGACCTATAAACAGGTCAAAGTCGGACCGAATCAAGGTCAATCCGATCCGAATCCGATAAGCCAATAATCAACCCGATCCGATCCAATAATCCGATGGATTTCTCTACAGCTAATCCATATCTGATTATCTCACTTCTCGGATCTCCGATCTGATAATCCAATCCGAAATATTTTGGAACAAAAATATATAAGATAATAATTAAACTACAAAAAATCAGCAAAAATATAACAATTTATCGCAACAATATACAATAGATTGAAGCTATATGAAAAAAATTAAGGTTTTGAAGTAAAAATTGAAGCTGGAAAGAAATACACTTGAAAATAATACAAGAGAGAACTTGCGAATTGATCATCTCTTTGCTTCTGCCGATTCAACCAGAACCACTGTCTATGCCACTACTTCCGCGTAGCTGACCATCAAGCCCCGGGCAACCGATCAGCCATCCATCGTATCTCCGTCGTCCGATCTCTCATCCCTATTAGTTATATACATCGATCTATATATCATACATATATACCATAGTTATACTTATATAGTTTGAGAGAGAAAAGTCTGACAGAAACTAAAATAATACAAAGGAAAAAAAATCCTTTGGTGGAGGTGTTGAGGAATAATTGGGAAAGAGAGAGTGAGGTTGTGGGAGACAAAACAACTATTAAAAAAACAAAAAAGAGTAAAGTGTTGGCGAGATAAAATAGAAATAAAAAAACAAATGATAAACAAATAAATGGTGTGAAGTGTTGTCGGTTGAGTTTTAGATGTGGTGTTTCACTGTGTTTGAGTGACAAGAAAAAATAAAAGTGAGGGAAAAGAAAATTAAAAATTACAATTTGAATTTTGAATGTACATTACTAATATTAATTTTCGTAGCAAAACCTGCTTTTTATAATATGAAAATTTTCCCTAGCAAATACAAACAAATTTGGTACTAAAGTAAAGTTAGTAACAAAAATTAACATTTATATATAGATATGGTATCAAATTTATACATATAAAATATTAAATTTATATTAATATATATATCGAATCGGATTATTATCGGATCGGATTAGGCTAATCCAAATCCAAATTGTTAAGGAATCGGATTATTGGATTCGGATCGTATTCGGGTTATCGGATTTTTTCCCAATCCAAATTCGGCTAATCGGATCGGATTCGGATCAAAATCCAATCCATTAACAGGTCGGTCCACGTCCTAATGCCCTATAAAATGGGGCGACGGTCAACCTAATAGGTACGCAATAATTGCATCATTAAACCCTTTCTCAATTCCTTATACGATCAGTATACTATCTAGATCGTCGGAGTCTCTTAGACCGACACCCCACCATTATCTTGCAGGGATCCATCCAAGTGGTTGCGGCGTCGTTCCGGATCGGGCAATATTTTTTGCATCATCAAAACTATAATGTCATGTTTGTATGGTGGAATGGAATGAAATGAAATAATCATTCTCATTCTATTGTTTGGTTGTAAATATGAAACACATTTGGAATGGAATGAACTTGGAATTTTTTTTTCAAAAATGCCCCTTAGTGATGAATATATAATTTTAATACAATAATATTATTTTGTAATTATTTTTTAAAAAAATGGTAAAAGGTAATGAATAATAGTAGTGGCAAACAATGGATGTAGCAGTGGAGGAGGTGGAAGGCAATTGTGGTGGCTATAATGATGATTTGTTTACTTCAAATGTGAGAGAGAGATATATTTTAATAATTTTATGTTTTAAAATCATTACTTAAGGAATGGAATGGTCATTCCATGGATTTAGTAATGAAATGTTCATTCCAATGAATGAATTTCATTCATTGGAATGGTCATTTTCATTGAATTTATGATACCAAACAAAAGAATGGAATGAATGAGCATTCCATTCCACCATACCAAACATGATATAAAAGAAAATTATAAAGTAATAAAACTGCCTCAGCATTATCACTATCCTAATCTAATTCCACGCCAACAAGGTGGTTTTTAATGCAATTACTTGAAATGCATTTGGATAACATCGTTTTCCAATTGGGTGTGGCTTCGGCTATTCTTGGAGCCTACCATGCCAAATAGGGCTGCACACAGTTCGGTTTGATACGGTTATTAAAAAAATTGGAACCAAACCATTATCAACGGTTTCTTGAAAACAAGAACCGGAACCATTAGTTAAGGAAGCAAACCAAACCAATCCATAAAATAACGGTTCGGTTTAGTTTCGAATCATGGTTCCGTAAGCATGTTCTTTCAAAATATACATAACATACATCAACATAAATTATGAATAACAATCTTGTCAAATTCAAAACTAAGAATAAGACTCTTAAACCAAAAATTCCACGCCAACAAGGTGGGTTTTAATGCAATTACTTGAAATGCATTTGGATAACATCCTTCTCCGATTGGGTATGGCTTTGGCTATTCTTGGAGCCTACCATGCCAAATAGGGCTGCACACGATTCAGTTTGGTACAGTTATTGAAAAAATTGGAACCAAACCATTATCAACGGTCTCTTGAAAACAAGAACCAGAACCGAAACCATTAGTTAAGGACGCAAACCAAACGAATCCATAAAATAACGGTTCGGTTTGGTTCCGAACCACGGTTCCGTAAGTATGTTCTTTCAAAATATGCATAACATACATCAACATAAATTATGAAAAACAATCTTGTCAAATTCAAAACTAAGAATAAGACTCTTAAACCAAAAATTACACACACATACGCGCACCCCCCCCCCCCCCCCCACCCCCCCACCCCCCAAAAAACTCACAGATTGTTTTCATGATTTTTATGAGAGAGATGGAGTCTTAGAGAGATTGTTAGAGAGATTGTTTATGGAGTTTTCATGAATTTTTTTATTGTGTTTTATTTTTATTTTAGACATGGCTTCAATCAAGAGAATTGTTGAATGTCCACGAGTTAAAACAAAAAAATTATAAACCCATGAACCAACACATATTTTGAGATCTATAGAGGGGGAGAGAGAAACTAACCTTTTGTAGAAAGCATAGAAGTCAGTGGTACTGAGGAGAGAAGTTATGGTGACAGGCGGTGATAATGGATATGAGACATGAGAGGGGCTATAAATTATAGGATTTTATGTATATGCGTGTAATATTTGTTTGGATAGTAAAGACTATTAGGGTAAACTTAAAATTTTATTTAATACACTAATTTGTATTTATTTGGTGTTATAAGTTTATATGAATTTATAATTTTGTCAAGTATAATGTAATTGATAAGTGAGTTATATATATATATATATATATGTATATCTAATTTCGGTTCGGTTCAGTTGGTTTGGTTCTTGACAGGCTGAAACCGGAATCAAATCAAACCTATTCAAAACCGGAACCAAAGTACTGGTTTGGACCGGTTCTACGGTTCCATGATTTTTTTTGTGCACCCCTAATGCCAAATAGTTAATAATAAACATATTTAATTAAGGGTTAATTTCAGTAAACCCCATTATACTATTAAATTTAATCAACTAATCCTCCTATACTATTGATTTAATCAACTAACCAATGTACTTTCCAATATAATCAACTAACATTTTCTATGTCCGGATTGCCCCTTATACTTTCCAATTTCACCACCTTACCCTCTTACCCTCGCATTTCAATATATATATTTCGGAAAATATTTATATATATTTTGGGAAAATATATATATTTCGGAAAAATATATCTATATTTCGTAAATATATATATATATATATATATATATATATATATATATATATTCAATTTCATCACCTTACCCCCTTACATTGTGTTTGGAAGTAGGGGATTTGGAGGGATTCAGAGGTATTTGGAATTGGAATGGGATTTCGTAAATATATATATATATCTAAAATATTTTAAGTTGTTATATTTAGTTTGTAAGGTTTTAAATTTTGTGAAATTTATTTTTTATATATTAATATATCTAATATATTTTTACTATTATATATGCTTTATAAATTTTCACAAACAACTTATTTTATTAAAGGATGGGTAAAAAGAGTAAAAACATATATAAAAAAATATTAATTAATATTTCTATTACATGCGTTAAATTTTTTTTTATTAAGGTGGGTCATATTTATAGAGAATGACCTTTATATAGTATTAGGGTAAAAATGTAAAAGGCAAAATAATTTTTCCAATTCCTGTTAACATCCAAACACATAAATGGAATTCTATTTCACTTAAATTACTGTTTATTCCAAACACACAAATGAAATTCTATTTCATTATCAATCACATTCCAATTCTAATTCAAATTCCCAAATAATTTGATTCCAAACAAAGTGTTCACCCTCACATTTCAATATATATATATTTTTCGAAATATATATATTCCAAAATACATATATATATATTTTCTTCCAAATATATATATATATATTTATATGAAATATATATATATATATATATATATATATATATATATATATTTGGAAGAAAATATATATATATATATATGTATTTTAATTAAGAGATTAATTGATTAAATTCAATAGTATACGGGAGTTTCCTGAAATCAACCCTTTAATTTAATTAATAGTCATATACAAATACAAGATATATGAAGTTATCGGCGTAAACCCCATATGTTATTACGGTGAGGGATGAAGAAATTGAGCGCTCTGGTTCAAACTCCCCTCATGAGTCTACCGGAGGATTGGCTTTCGGGAGTTTTCGAGTATTTGAAAAGGTCGCCAACCGTGAAGTGTAGAAGGAAAATGTCTTCCCCAATTCCATTAAAGAAAAAAGAAAGACTCCATACCTTTCTCCATATGCCTGCAAACCCGAAACTGCTATACCCAAACCAATTCGAAA
Source organism: Cornus suecica (assembly GCA_963922005.1). NCBI lineage: Eukaryota > Viridiplantae > Streptophyta > Magnoliopsida > Cornales > Cornaceae > Cornus > Cornus suecica. The sequence continues at coordinate 20,129,663 of OY998244.1, forward strand.
CACACACACACAACAAATATAGACACCAAGATTTATAGTAGTTCGGTCCAATTGGTACCTACATCCACTTTGAGAGAGTTTACTATATTTGAAGTAAAATAATGGGGAGGAGGATTACAAATCACTCAACTCTACCTCTCAAACTCTTCTATTTCACTCTCACAAAACTCTTCAATTATGTATTCTTGTTATATTGATACAACCCGCACAATACCTATATTTATAGGTGAATGATCGAACCCAAACAAAACCCAACTTGCACAAGCGTGGCATGCAAATCTTGACATTTGCATGTGGATAGGATGATGATCTCCAAGCGTGATTTCAGGCTGCCATTCTTGACTTTTATTCAAGCATGCATGATATGGACTGCGCATGGGGTGTTGATGATGTTGATGGTGGGTTGCAGACGGGTATGGAACTTACAGAAACATCAGTCTAAACATTATTCACCGTCTAATCTAGAGAGTGAAGGAATGGAATAAAGAGTGAAGAAATATAATAATTAGGGTAAAATACATTAATTTGGTCCAATTAGACCCAGTATAATTACATTTGTGATAACAACCCATATTAATATAATTGTGAAATCAGATATATGCTTACAAAACATAAATATCAATCAAAACTGAGAATCATTTTTTCTATTTTAATCAAAACATAAATATCAATAATTACAGTTTGAAGGGTACTAATGGAACATTATCAATTTTTTCTATTTTAATCTAATCATTTATTTATTTCACGACTTATATGTATAATGAAAATTTCGTTTATGAACAATAAATTTTTTTTAAAAAAGGTAATGGGAATCGACTTTTCAGAAGTTGTATTTGACTTTTTGAATGGTAAAATTATTTTCAACGGTGGTGACAAAAAATAAAAAAGAATTTATGAGCTTTGAAAGAGCATTTAGAAGAAATTTAGGGATACCGTTTTTCAAAACTCTTTTTTTGTTCTAGAAAAAATAAAAAGCAAAAACTCTGTCAAACGAATGCAAACATGCATATTCATATTTGACTAATTTTTAAAGATTAATTAAAATAACATTTAACTATTTGTATTTGGTACGATTCTTTGATTTGATAATATTAATAAAGGTAATAACAAATAGAAAAGAATAATTGTTTACCTTTCATGAGGTTTGCAAATTTTTATATAAGATGAGCGTTTGAGATTTATTACAATGACTTCTTCTAAGAGGGAATACATGTTTAAAATTTAAGATGAAAAGTCTACTTTAATCTTAATGATTATTTTTTTTTAATCATTTAGGTGTCAATACTATTTCTATTTTCTTTTCACATAAAAAAAAGTCTTTTATTTTTATTATCAATTTTAATAATTAAGTAGAGGGGTTGTTGAGTTCAGGTCGAATTTGAAGAGAAATTATTGTAATAAATCACAAACTCTCTCCTCTGTGAGATTTATCTAAACTTCAAACTTAAGGAATTAGTTTATTTTCTTTAACAATAACAAATTAAATAATTATACTTTCGATTATATTATTAAGAGTAAATAAAAATTAAGAAATACTATTGTTGAGGGATTCTTATAATTTTATATCATTAATTAGTTACTTGTGGGATAATTCATTAAATTAATAACAAATTTGTATAATTTACAATACCAAGTTATTTTTTAACGCCATACTTTTGTCCATACTGCCGGCATACCACTTCACGCGCTGTTGTCCCAAAACCACAATAATATCAAGGACCACTAACACCAATTAAAAATATTGACTACATTATAAGTGTATGTATGGCAACCGGTGCGGTGTTGGTTTTTGGTTTTAGGTTAGGTTATGTTGGGTTGGGTTTGTTGTGGTTTTATTCTAAACTGAAATCATGTTTGGTGCATATGATTTTGGTGTGAGAAAAAGTAAAGCCTGAAAAACCAAACCATGTTTGGTAGAGTTGATATGGGCTGAAATTCTGAAACCAAACCATGCTTGGTAACTTGGAATGATTTGATATTTTATTTATTTATAATAACATTTTATAAATATATATGTTTTAAAAAATAAAATATATAAATATTATTTGTAAATATATATCTTTTTCCATTTGAAATTTCAATTTTTTTTACCAATTTATTATTTTTAAATATTTATTAATTATTTATTCATAATATTTTTGTTTATTATTTATTTGGTTTTAATTTATTTATTATTTTTAAATATTTATTACTCAATTTTTATTTATTAATTATATTCTATTAATTAATTTAAATTTTTAATTAAATAAATATATATGTATATTTAACTATTTATTGTTTTGTACTAATTTATTTAATATATTAACTATTTATATAAATATTTATTATTAATTATTTATTCATTTTATTTTTGTTTATTATTTATTTGGTTTTAATTTATTTATTATTTTAAAATATTTATTACTCAATTTTTATTTATTATTAATTAATTATTGATTCTATTTTATTTATCATTTTTATTCATTTATTATTTTTAAATATTTATTAATCAATATTTATTTATTATTATTAATTACTAAAAATTTATTAATTATTATTTTTGTTTATTATTTAATAAAATGACAATGTTGACAATGTTAACTTTTTGTTGAGAATGGAATGGTACACCAATGGTGGATTTGAGGTTGTGGGTTGGTTTTAATTTGATGGTTATGAGTTGTGAATAGGAACCAAACCAAGAAAAACCACGTATGAGATGGTTCCAAAATTCTAGTTTTGGTGCCACATGGTTTGATACTGTAGACCAACCAACCTTGCCAAACATGGGGTGAGTTACATTTTTCAACCAAAAACCATAAAAATGGCACCAAAACCGGTTGCCAAACAGACACTAATTATGATGTAAAAAAAAAGCTCTAATGTTCAAGTTCGGTTCATTTACTAAACAATCTTAGAAAATGTGTTCAAATTCGGCTCATTTACTTAACGAACGAGCCCGAGCCGAACACCAGATTTAACGAGTCGAGCCAGAGCTTGCTTACGAACGACTCGTTTCAGTTGCAACACATATTACTCTTGCCAATAGCTATCTTGATTGAGTTGTTGCATGTCCGTATGCCTTTAATCTTTTCACAACAATTTTCATAATTTGTTTAATTTGAACACTTTCTTTTATCAAATATGAGATAATTTTACTATTTAACTTAGACGAGCTTGGTGAGCCGAATTTAGTAATGTTCAAGCTCGACTCGTTTACTAAACGAGCTTAAAAATTGTGCTCATGCTCAATTCATTTACTAAATGAACGAGCACGAGCCGAGCTCTTACCGAGCCCGAGCATGCTCATGAACGGATTGGTTGATTTGCACCCCTAACCTTGTGTAAAGTAATAAAATATTTTTTTTCATTTTATATTATTTATATCTTTTAATATTATTTTATTACACTAGCGCATTGGAGTATTTTTTTTTTTTTGCACTTAGACTAATAAAATTAGAAAAAATAAAAAATAATAATTTTTATGTTTGATTTGTTAATAAGGAAAGAAAAGTAAAAAATTACAGAAATATATTATCTCTTTAAATTTTTTTATTTGCGATAATTATAAAAGAAAAAAATAGGAGCTTAAATGACATTTTCATAAAATAAAAATAACTTTAATATTTTAAAAAATAAAAAATAAATTTAATATTTCAAAAAATAATAATTAAAAACCAATCAAATAGAAATTTATGTTCCAACTAATGTTAAGATACAAGAATAAATTAGTTAAAATAGTTTTTTTTTCTTTTCACTATTATTTTTTCACACAAGAACACTAGTATTTCTTTTTATCCAAACTAAACCCTTGGGTTTTGGTTTACAAAAACCCCCAAAAAGTCCTCTTTATCTCTACAACCGAACCATATGATTTGAATTCCAATGACCTCCCTCACACTCCCAACTCCAATTTCTTGGCTTCAGACTCACAGAGACCATTCTTACAAGTTCCATTCACACAACAAAAACAACAACCCTCGCCACTTTCCACCCATCTTCACCAAGAAAAATCCATGGAAGTGTTCAGCCACCGACCAACCACAGCAGAGACACTCCAAGAACAGAAAAACCCAATCGGAGCGCGAAAAAGGGATCGACCCAGTTGGTTTTCTCACCAAACTCGGCATTTCCCATCAACCCTTTGCTCAATTCCTCCGCGAAAGGTGAACTAACTACATTTTGGAATATGTATGTGTGTATCTATATGTTGTATATGTGCGTGTAGTATAATACTGTAACTTTAGTCACTGTAAGATTGTTCTTTTGGGTTTAGTTGATTTTTCACGCTTGTTCTTCCTATAAAGCCACCGATGTTATTTTATTTTACATTATCTTTTTTCATTTGTTCTTTGTATTTTGGAAGATTGAGCCAAGAAAAGTGCAGTGTTAGTAATTTTATTTATTTATTTATTTTTCATTTTTTTGTCAGTGACAAATAGTAGTGGTGTTGTTTGGTCTTTACCTATTGCAATGTGTGTGTGAGTGTTTCTTCTAGCAACAAAGTGTTTCTGAAACTGTTAGTATTGATTTATTTTGATTTAATTTACAGGCATAAGTCATTGAAGGACCTGAAAGATGAAATTTTCAATCGCCACCTGAATCTTATGGAAATGGCTTCTGGGTTAGTACTACTATGAGAAATAAATAAAAATGAAGCATTGTAGGGAAGGACTTTTTTTTGGAATCAGAGTTCGGACTCCATTCACTACTGTAGTTGTGGAATTTCTATTTGAAAGGTTATGGTTTTTAACTGTTGTACTAATGCTGTATATTCTGCTATAGATTTGAATTATTGGGAATGCACCGCCATGTGCAACATCGGGTGGATTTCATGGATTGGGCTCCAGGTTTGACTTAATAATTCAATGTTCTAAAGATTTATGGACACCATTTTCTTTTTTAATTTGTTTTTCTGGAGTGTATTTGACTGATGTTGTTGCCAAACTTATGACAACTTTGGACAACCATTTTTTTTTTCTTCTTTTTGATAATTTGTTGGTGTCCACAAAATTCCTCAAAGTTCCATTCTATTTGTTCAAAATAGTAACATAATTTATAGAACAGAATATCCATGGCCAACTTTCTGTGTAAGTTCTTTTACCACTTCTTGCACATGGCCATTTTTCTTTTTCTCTTGTCCCTGATTTGTATCCGAATTGTGTTGAGTAGTTCCAAGTACTACTGAAATTTTAAAATGATGATCTGAGCACAATGCAATCCACATTACTGTTATGGTAAATTGTTACTTATTTATCAAAAGACAGTTGTTACTTCCTTTATTTTTGTGCCTTTTTGGATTGTCACATGTGAATGATGACATAACGGATACAGGTGCTCGCTATTGTGCTATTGTTGGTGACTTTAATGGGTGGTCGCCGACGGAAAATTGTGCCAGAGAGGGTCATTTTGGCCATGATGATTATGGCTACTGGTTTGTCATTCTTGAAGATAAAGTGAGGGAAGGAGAAAAACCAGATGAACTCTATTTCCAGCAGTATAACTACGTGGATGAATATAATAAAGGTGACAGTGGTATTACCATTGAGGAGATATTTAAGAAAGCAAATGATGAATACTGGGAACCTGGGGAGGACCGATTTATAAAATCACGTTATGAAGCGGCTGTTAAATTATATGAACAAGTATTTGGCCCTAATGGTCCTCAAACTGAAGAGGAACTGGAAGAAATACCTGATGCAGAGACCAGATATAAGGCATGGAAAGAAGAGCATAAAGATGATCCCCCCAGCAATTTACCTCCATTTGATGTGATTGATAGTGGAAAAGAATATGATGTTTATAATATCGTGGATGATCCTGTATCACGAGAGAAATTTCGTGGTAAGAAGCCTCCGATTGCATACTGGTTAGAGACTCGTAAAGGAAGGAAAGCATGGTTGAAAAAATATACACCTGGTATCCCTCATGGAAGCAAATACAGGGTCTATTTTAACACCCCTAGTGGCGCTTTAGAACGTGTTCCTGCTTGGGCTACTTATGTGGTTCCAGGTAACCTATCGTAGCTTTTCCATGTAAAAGTCTTCTGTAAGACATTTTCTTTTAGCTTATTTAGTATTTCATAGTTATTTTTTGTAAAGTTAAATAGTAAATTGACAAGAAATGAAAGGTCACATAAATAATATATTCTTTTGAAAAGTACGAGTGTATCAAGTATTGTCATAAAAACTATATTTGGAATCTGTTTTAATCTTTTGCTTTCAGTTTCTTGCTCAGCTTCTGGCTTAACTATTGGTTTCATCCAGCTTATATATTACACCGCTGCTTACTTCTCCCCTGTTGTTCGCCTTTTATTCTCTATTTGGTGAACAATTGTATTTATACCATTTGAATTACAATAAAATAGGCTTTTATTGGGGTGCTGGTTGCATATAAATTCACCACCATACTTATGTGCCGATGGAAACATAATGCACATGCACTTCCTGGTGCATGGTGTACTCAAAACTATTATTGGATCTTAATTTGCAGTATCTATCCATAATGAGACTTGGTGCATCTATTATCTGAGTATTTCATGTTGAACCCTTCAGAAACCAAATGTAGTTCCTATATATTAAAAAATACTTCTTTGGTTTACTCTGCATATTCATTAAAATGTCGCATGCCCAACTACTTTGAAAGCAAAAATATATTCTAAACTTGAAGAAAATGCTTCTCTGATTGACTTATAAGGATTTGCAAGGTTCATTAATTTGTCACCTTTTGCTCAATATTGGCGCAATTGTAACTTATTTTGCTGGATGGACTCTTGTAATTATATCAGATGCGGATGGAAATCAAGCTTTCGCAGTCCACTGGGAACCGCCTCCTGAATATGCTTACAAATGGAGATACAAACCACCCCCAAAGCCAAAGTCATTGCGAGTATATGAATGCCATGTTGGGATTAGTGGAATGGAGCCAAAAATTGCCTCATTTAATTATTTTATTGAAAAGGTAACACTTTGTTGACAGTTAGTATTTCTGTTTCTTCAATATTGGAATGGGATCTTATCTGCTTCTGTTTTATAATATCTCATCCTTTTTTCCCAACCAACCTTTTTTAATTAGTACAAAAAATCATTTAAATTCTTTCTTTCTCTTCATAGGTCCTCCCTCACATAAAAGAAGCTGGATACAATGCAATTCAATTGATTGGAGTTGTTGAGCATAAAGATTATTTTACTGTTGGTTATAGAGTGAGTTGAATATTATTCCTCTTCTTATTCACTAACATCTGGAACATTTCATGAGATTTATATATTGAGTTTCTATGATCGATATTCATTTTTTCATTTGTTTTTCTTTCAAATTAATGACTGAAAGCATCTTTATACTTGGAAAAGGCTTTGGAGATTAAAGGTAATTTCCACAGGGAGCAACATAAACTAGAGTGAGCAAAAATGGGAAAAAAGAAGAAGAAGAAGAAGGAAAAGAAGAAATATACAAATAGTTGATATTGGAAATGCAAAAATATAAAATAAGGAATTTTACTGAAATTCTGACTTTCTATTTAGTTATTTTTATTATTTAGGACTTCTATCTACTTTGGTTGATCTCGATCTCGATCTCGATGCATGGTAAGTACAGCAGCTTAATTCTGATATGATTAAGAAAAAGGTCCAAGTGAGTAGTTTTCAGATTTAAAATTTCATATTTTGTTTGCATTAAAAGTTTGCTAAGGTGCATTCCATATGTCTTTTTTTATCAAGACGATTAAATACCTCAATGTTTCTGCAGGTAACTAATATGTATGCTGTTAGCAGCCGTTATGGAACTCCTGATGACTTCAAGCGCTTGGTTGATGAAGCACATGGTTGTTATTGAAAGTTTTTTTTTTAATTTGATAACATTCGATTTGCAAATTAACCTATTGACTCTATTTATGCTTCACAAGTACTTGAATAACTTCCATATCAATTCAGATTTTTGCTACTTCCAGACAACATTATATAAAAATGATCCAGGAACTTCATTTGGTTTGATGAAGTGATAATAAAGTACAAAAGCCTTATTGAGATGCAATTTAATTTTCCACTACTCTACAGAAATTTATTCAGTATTGGCTGTGGATTTTTACTGTCTTGAGTACTGGAGAAGTGATCTATAATTGTCGGTTGAGGCTCGTGTGACGACTCATAATAGCAGTATATAAGCATCAAGAAGAGGTTTTGCCCGCTGTTCGCTTTAGGAATGAAAAGCTGGTTGAGGTCGTCAAATGCTCCAATAACACATGATTGAACTGGTTTTCAAGGAGGTCCAATATAAAGGTGTTAGCCTGTTAGGAGAAGAGGACGAAAGGGCAAACAGAATATTGGTTGCTTTGAAGTCAGATACATACACTAAGTAAAGCTATTACTTGAAATAGATAAGAAGGGGAAGAACTTAAGGTTCATGGCCAATATCCAAATGGTAGATGTTAGGCTTTTCCAGTTTCAGGTGTGAGATGCTTTCAGATAACATATAGAAGACGCCATTATCACCTAGGAGGATTAACAAATTTTAGGGACATATTAAAATTTTGAACTCCCATTAGTCTAAAATTCAGGAAAAAAACTGATTATGAAGTAGTTTTGTTGGATTGAAGTGACTAGATCATATAAGCCATCCTCATTTCTCAGAGGACGTATACCCTTGATTCTGTTACTAAAGAGAACTCATCACTTGTGTTTGCATCTCAGATAGATGGTAAAGAAGTTGCATGACTTAATTCTTTCCGTTCATGTTCCTAAAAGCACACTGATGTTGACTCATTATGTATAACTTTAACTGTTAACAAATGTGTCAGTTGCGGTCAAGTGTATAGAATTTTAGAAATTTCAAGGCTCCATTATATTTCTGTCGACTCATCCGTCTTTGAATGTCCCTCTTTTACTCATGTCTATGGTCAAGTGAGAGTCAATTGAAGTTTGTGATCACAGATTGCTTCGCTACTCAAAGGACACAAACCTTACCCTCTTAAAACTATAAAGAAATATGTGATCATGTATGTCAATTAGTGACTTACTTTTTCAGTTCTAAGATTTCTCTTTGATAGGAGAGTGGAAGTGAACAATTGTCTTTTTCATAACGAAGTTCCCCAATTTCAACAATTGGGAGGGATTGAGAGGGACACTACTACTAGAAAGCAAGGGGGGTCTTAAGAAGTAAGGGAATATCTAAATGGTAATAAGGGAACATAGGTTCATTTTAGGAGATAAAAAGATGGGTCCACCATACCTTGTCACTGTCAGATCATGAGTCTAAAGTTCCATACCTTTTATTTCCCTGAGTTCCTTCTTGTACCGAGTGATTTTTGTCGTTGTATTGCATCATTATGTCTCTATCGGTTATCATTACATTACATATGCTCTGGTATGTGTATTAGGTGAGGCTAATGTGCAAGTATTGGGCCTCCTTGAAACCTAAACATCCGGATATTAGACATCGGCTTGAAACGTAACCAAAAGTTGGGTGTTGATGTGTAGACATGTCATGTGCGTTTAGATTGGTTATGCTCCAAGTAGTGATGTGATGTTATTGTTGTTTAAAAGTATATTCAATTATAATTTTTAGTAAATGAGGTTTTTTTTTTTTTTTTTTTTTTTTGTTTAAAAAGAAAAAGAGGTTTCCTTGAATTGTTTTCATTTTTAGTAAATGTTTCCTTGAATTGCTAAGCATTTAGGTGCCCGATGTAGTTGGTCTGTTGGAGACATTTCTGGTACACAGGCTAATACTATAGCTGATACACGCTGAGGGAAATATGAGACTCCGTGTAATACAACCTAAATTTCGTTTATCCTTGTGTTTTATCTATTGCCCAAGGTGGATGGATTCACTTGTGGACTCTAAGTGGAAAGAGGTTGTCATGGGTGAGGTAGGATTTCTCAAAAATGGAATGTGGGCGCTAGTGATACTTCAAAATAACCATAATATAAAGATAAAAGGTCTGTGTACTATGCTTTTGTTTAATATTGTATTGGGATGAAGTAAGGTCCTTGACACAACTAATTGTCGAGTTGGGTTCTCCATGCAAAAGAGTAGCCACGAGTAACAACCAGGTTCGCAGCAACCTTAGGCTTGGCTGAAAAGGAGTGCGCGCAGGGGCCAGTGCTCTTGTTGCCAAAAGGCAGAGCACTGGCTGTCTGGTAATAGAATAGGGCAGATTTCTCTGACCAAGACTTGACTTTGCTCTGTCCGCGGATTGTATGAATTTCCTGGAATTTATGATATAGATTTGAAGGTTATAACATGTCATATTGAACTGCAACTTCTATCTTGTGAATCCTCCTTTATATCGGGGTTCAAAATTTTCATTCGTTATAATTTTTTTTTTTCAAATTTGTTTACAATTGTTTCTACACAGTTACATGCATGAATGGAAGTATTATTGTATGTTTCCCGTTTTACAGGACTAGGACTGCTGGTCTTCTTAGACATTGTCCATTCGTACTCAGCAGCAGATGAGATGGTTGGATTATCTCTTTATGATGGATCAAATGATTGCTACTTTCATACTGGTACAAATTATTTTTATATTGATGTTTCCTAAGAAGCACCATAACAGATTGTCAGTTCTAAATCATTTTCAGCTCATAGACATTCCAGAAAATAGCTTGTACAGTGTTCTGTTTTGATTTCCCCCCCACCCCCCTTTTTTTGTGCGTGTTTTTTCTTTTTCCATCATTTATCCTGGTAGGATAATACTCATTTTTGCCCATCCATGTGTTCCTTATGGGATCCTACATTGGGGTGATTGGGACACATTTATCACTCCAATTTGTTGTTGGTGTTTCTTCAGCTTGTCAAATTCATCTCCTTACTTACTGCCTGCCTCTTTCTCTTGCTTATCTATTTATTATATAATTCTCTCTCTAGTTAACAATTGCTTCAAATGTTTCTTTTTTTAAGGGAAGCTTCTGTTTTGTGTTGTGACCTTTGTTGTTACGATGTGATTAACTTTCGAACTGTTTTTTTTTTCTGTTGTTGTTTGTTGTTTTAACATGTTAGTTTGTACTATAGTCCTTGTCATAAGCAATACATGCTGAAACAGATTCATGGAATACTGGCCTTCAAAGCCCTGGACTATCATTTTCATTATTTGCTACAGTAACTCTGTTAAAGTTGCTGAACATGGTGCACTGATTTGTAAAATGTTAGAAATTATTGGCTTTGTTTTTTGTGTGTACTTATATCGTATTCATCTCTTTCTGTGTCGACAGGTAAACGAGGGCATCACAAATTTTGGGGTACCAGAATGTTCAAATACGGAGACCTTGAAGTGCTGCATTATCTTCTCTCGAACTTGAATTGGTAGGTGGAGCAGGAGTATAGTCAATCTTTTAATAATGGAAATGGCTAAGTGCTTATCTGTTTTTATATATTTTTTACTCTGAGGTGCATATTTGTAACTTCTATGTGCTATTGTTGACTAGAAAGTTGAAGTCTTTTGGAACTTGCATTTAGGACATCTCTTAACTAGGTTGTTTTCTTTGTTTATGTCATGTTTGAGCAGGTGGGTGGTGGAGTATCACATTGATGGTTTCCAGTTCCATTCACTCTCGTCAATGATTTATACACATAATGGCTTTGCTTCTTTTACTGGTGACATGGAAGAGTAAGGATCCATGACTTTAAATTGATTTAAATTTAACCACCTTTACATGGTTATGTTATATATACAGAAATTTCTTTTTAGATGTAGACGTAGTAAATTGCAGAAGTTTTAGTTGTTCTTTCTTTTATCTTCTTATTGGCTCTGGTATTTGTGATCATGGTTGATAAAGATGGTTTTGTTTTTTCAAAATGGTTATGTATTGATTATTGTTGTTGCAGGTACTGTAACCAGTATGTGGATAGGGATGCATTGCTATACCTCATTTTGGCAAATGAGATATTGCACGCTCTTCATCCCAATATAGTTACAATTGCTGAAGATGTAAGTAATTCTCACTTACGAGTTTGTAGTCGTATTTAGTAATAAAAAACTCCTAGCTTGACATCATTTCACAAGTAAACTTTGCATGAAAATATTGAAATTCTTTGTCAGTGGTGAAATTATTGATATGATTGCTGTAGATATCACCATCCCTCTTTAGTTAAACTCTCTATAATGATTTGCAATCTTTATGTTTCATGCAATTGTGGTTGAAAAAGAAAATGTATGTATATGTATACATCAATGTTGAGAAATGGATGGAAGATCTGGTAACTTGTGATTTTTTTTTTGAGCATAGAGGTGGTTGGATTGGGACTGCAGATTCCTTTTTTTTTTTTTTCTTGGGTGTGGGGTAAGGACTGGGATCTCTTTTTCGGGAAGGAAATATGCTACTGTTTAATTAGGAAAGAACAACTTCTTGCAATATAGCCAGTAGACGGAATGGACTCTAATGTTAGATAAGTAACGTTTCTTATTGGATGATCCAGGTAGATGTATAATTGTGGAGACTAGTATGGAAGCTTATCACTGTAATCATGAACCTCTTGATAATTGCTTTGCTGCTGGAGTTGTCAGACAATTGATTTAGAATCCAAGCATCACCATTGGGAAGCAGTTTGTGGTATCTAACTACCTTAAAAGCAGTTGCTAGAAAAAGGTTTAATTGTAGGCCTTCTAAGTCACTTGCAGAGTGCTGTTGTATGTTATTCTGATACATATTGGATTCAGGACAAGATAGATGGAAGATGAGTTTTTAGGGTTTTTTATATGATTATACTGAGGGTCCGTTTGGGTGCATGGATTTGGAATTGAATTGGAATTGGAATGTCATGGTATCTCAATTCCACAAATACAATTCCAAATACATTGTTTGGATATGTCTTGGAATTCAAGTGTAATTGAAATTCAATCTCAAAGACAACCCAATTTAAATGTAAAAGGTCATAATTTTAAAATTAAAATAGACAATATAGATAAAATAAATATATAGATATAGATATAAGTATATAAGTATAGGTATTCATATATATATATACATGTATATGTGTATATATACATGTATGTATGTGAATGTGTATATATGCATGAATTTATATGTATGTGTTTATGTGTATATATGTGTGTGTGACTATATATTTGTGTGTAGGTGTATTCATATTTGTATATATATGCATCTATGAGTTCATATATATATATATATATATGCATACGTATATAAATGTGTATACATATTTCTATATATAAGCGTGTTTATATATATTTTTATATATATATAGGCGTATGTAGATATATAGATATTTATGTATATGTATGTATGTTGGTGGTTGTAAAAAAATTGTTGTTAGAGAGAGAATATTTAGTGAGTCAAGGTTTGGAGAAGGTGTGGAATTGGAAATCACAATTTCTCCTTGTGGAATTTAAGTCGTGGAATTGATGTCCTTGGAATTGTAGCATTTCAATTCCAATTCCAAAGTATTTTGTTACATCCAAACAATGAATTTGGAATTGGAGCCCCCAATTCCAATTCCATGATCCCAAACGGACCCTGATAGTTATGTTGCTATATGCATGAGTAGAATGCAAGGTGCAAACTCAAGTGCAAATAGATGAGAGAATCATAGCTCGTACACTGTGTGAGATGACTTAGATACAAGTACTTCCGCAGCATATAGGAATATAATCAAGTTGCTATTTCCTCCAAGCTGAAAATTCAAGAGTGTACTAAACATTGTAGAGGTGGACTGAAACTTTATAAACATATTTAGGCAAGGGAAAATAAGTTATTCCATATCATACAATATGAAGATCAGTTAGTCATCATGTTAAGCCAAGTGTGGGGAATAGTTGGTTTTCTGTGCCATGCAGTTGTTCGCTATGCTAGGAATTCATGGTCTGACTTGTGAAGGAGTGAGAAAGAGTGCAATATATTTACAAAGGAGAAATATGCCTCTTATAATATGATATGGAAGTGGAACAGAGCTTACAGATTGAACAATTGGGGTTGGGAGTTAGCCGAGTCTTGTACACTAGAAGTTGAGTGTGTCAGGATATTCTGTGGATTGGTTTAGAAGGTGATGCTAACATCAAAGTTCAACAACTATTAATGGCTCTTTTTTCTGTAAATAATTGTTTTAGTGGCTTTTTTGAATAGATAAATGGCAAGTTCCTAATATAACTCGGAATTCATTCTAATTCTCGCATGATTTAGACCACATGAAGTCATAAATATAGTGTGCTTCTATATGTAGCCATATAATTGCTACACTCGTAAAGGCTTCCCTCTTCTCATTTCAATCCCCTGGCTATATATATTGTTGTTATTTCTGGTCAAAATGTCTTCTTGGCTTTATTGTTCAGGCAACACTTTATCCTGGACTATGTGAGCCAACTTCTCAAGGAGGACTTGGATTTGATTATTATGTCCATCTTTCAGCGTCTGAGATGTGGTCAAGGTTTCTTGAGAAAATTCCTGACCATGATTGGAGCATGAGTAAGGTTGCATCATCTAAGCATCTCAGTCCATATATGTATAGTGTGGATGTTTTCCATCCATTTTTATGTTTATTCTTATACATTTTGTTTTTTTATCTTTAACTTTTTCCAGATTGTGAGCACATTAATGGGCAACAGACATAGTGCCGAGAAGATGCTTTTGTATGCTGAAAATCACAACCAGGTATCTCTTTCGTACTGGTAATAGAAGTTATGTCCATGCCAGCATATGCATTTCTTTCTTTCAATTTATACTTCTAATTTGACACATTATTGGTCTAAGCATTGCTTTGTCCTTGGCAGTCTATATCAGGAGGACAGTCATTTGCAGAAATACTGTTTGGTGAACATTTGAAGCATTCAGCTAGCACAAAAGATTCATTACTCAGAGGCTCTTCGCTGCATAAAGTATACATTTAAACACTCATTTTTTTCTTGCACAACTTAAAAATATATACTCCATCTTTTAGTTTTACTGATTTAGAAGCCTCTGGTATTTCATAATTGGCACCTCTTAGTTGTTACACTTGAATGCTCCTTTTGTGTCAAACATGCTACAATACAGGGTATTTTTACTTTACGCTAACTAATTTAGCCAGGGAATTTGTTGTCAAAATAGTGGAGAGTTTGGGATGGCCTCCATACTTATAATTACATATGTCCATGAGGCTGTGCCAACATGTATCTCAAAGCCCGAATATGGCCCGCAAAAGTTCAGGGTTTATTTAGAATGAGTTTGGGTCAAGCTGAGCTTCATATCTATTGGCCAACGTCGAGCTTAGGCTGAGTTGAGCTTACTGGGCTAAGCATAGACGGCCCATCCCAAAATTAGCATGGGCCCTATTACATTTTTTTTAACATGCTTGAAATACCAATAGTTGTCCAGTTTCAAATACCAATGCAATATCACTTTCCCAAATTACACTTGTCGATGGATCCCAGTAAAAAAGACAAAAGGGGTAAAGATGGAAATTAATGTACCGTCAATACAATAAAATATAATAAAATTTAATCCCTTAAAATGTTAAAAAGTCAAACATGGACTATTATTTCGGCATGGAGGGAGTATATTCCCATAAACAATGAAGGCTGTTTACCCCAAGATTGGTTGATTCGTTATCATGTCTTGAAGAGTCGTATAACTTAAACTAAAGATATAAACAAACGGAATTCCTATGAGAAAAACCACTTAATTCATTACAAAAAACTCAAATTTCCAATGTTAACGATTCCCCAAATTACCCTTCTTGATGGACCCCACTAAAGAAAGACAATAGGGGAAATTAATGTACCGTCAATACAACAAAATTCATCCCTTAAGAAGTCAGAAAGTCAAACATGGACTAAAATTTCCGTCCCAAAATAAGAGTCCCATTTGAAAAGTCAAACTATTTTGTCACTTCACCAATATAACCTTTATACACTCATGTAATAAAAAAGCTAACCAACAAACCATCACATCACCAAGGACCCACCATGAGTAAAGTTGACGATTCATGCACTACTAATACCATAAAAAATATTAAAATTCATCTTCTTAACATGTTGGATTCCTGAAAAGGGACTTATAAATTGGGAAGGAGGAAGTGTTATGATATTGGCATGAAACTGACACCAAATTTATTAAGTACCACCAGGCTACAATACTTGGTGATACATACATTTATCTATTCACACTTCTTTTTTCTTCTTTTAGGAATTTTTTTATCCATAGTTCAACTGCAAGGTTAGAGACGCTGTGTTCTGTCCTTCTATTTATTTTTTTCCTTTTAGAAGATCGGATTTCAGTTTTCGTCACCCCAATTTTCATCTTCTACCTATAAAATCTTCTCTCTCTCTCTCTCAGACCAGTCTTGGTTGAATTCGAGGCCATTGTCCAAGTAGAGAATGGATCCCCGCTTTGAAGTATGGGGTCTCCAGTTGTTGTCTTAGTCGGGGCTGGGGAAAAAGTTCCACTCTTTGGATGCTCTCAGCTATGAGGCTAACTCTAAGAACAGCTATGATTAGTCCAGTTGGTTGCCCCGTCCATGGTATACAAATTTATTTGTCTTAAACAAAGGAAACTTTGTAAAGAGACTATACTAAGGCATGAATATGTAGATTCGATTTTTCTTCCCATTTACTATATTCAATGGTTGTTTGGTTCTATCTGTCTCTGAAAAGATTTGATTATTTGTTGGAGTAGATGATCAGATTAATTACGTTTACGATTGGTGGTCGTGCTTATATCAACTTCATGGGCAATGAGTTTGGGCATCCAAAGGTTAATTCTCTTTCCTTCATTATATCTGAAATGTGAAAATCTCAATATCGACTGAATTTTATTCATGTTACAGAAAGTAGCATTCCCAATTATTAACCATTTCTGTGTTACAGAAGGTAGAGTTCCCAATGCCAAGTAACCAATTCTCATTTTCACTTGCTAACCGCTGTTGGGATCTGCTGGAAATTGAAGGAGTACATCGTGATTTATTTTCTTTCGACAAGGTGCCATTTTACCATATATTATATGTTTATACTTGTGTTGTATGTTGTTATGGCCTCTGGGCTTTCTTATTGCAAGTAAGTTAGGTTCCATATGTGCATTTATGTGATGGAAAAAATGAACTCTTTTATATTTATATATTGTTTTGCGATCATATAGGTTAATGTACTATATATCTAGTTCAAATTCTTTTTTCTGCTATAGTAAGAGCCCCATTTGTACGCTTTGAATGCTTCATGGGAAGTTGTTATCTATACTAAAACAAGATGAATTAAGGATGCATATAATTACTTAAAGTGATCAAATAGGGTAGAGTTTACAGTGAACTGTTGTAATAACACTATTTTTCCTTCTTGTTTTGATCCCTCACAGGATATGATGAAAATGGATGAAAAGGAAAGACTACTTTCAAGAGGGCTTCCAAGCATACACCATGTGGATGACGATACTATGGTATGGTGACTCTCTCATCCGCTTCACTTTCTTGGGGCATATGTTGGAAAATGTCTATGAAGAGTTTAACTGTGGTGAAAATTCCATAGGGTTACCATTTACCTTGTACAAAGAGCCCTCTATTTTGTAAATTTTAAAACCTTCTCAACAATATTACCAACGTTATTTAATCGGTTCCTTAAATAGTACTACTATTTCAGTTTTGAGCCTTCTTAATGATATTTTGGATGTTGAGAATCAGTCTTTTAGAACCAGTCATTATTTATGTACACCCTCCGTTTTGTATAACTGTCCAGTGGTTAAAATTCTAGTCTTGCAAGTCCTTTTCCTCGAGCAATTAATGTGGCTATATCTCTCTTGACATGTACATGAAATATGATCTACCTTTATTTTTTGTTGTACATTTAAGCACGTAATCTCATTAATACATCTTTAGCAACTGTCATGTTGATATTAAGGCATTTTGTTCATGTAATGCAGGTTATATCTTACTCAAGAGGTCCCTTTCTCTTTATATTCAATTTTCATCCCACGGATTCATATGAAAGATACAGTGTGGGTGTAGAAGAAGCTGGAGAGTATCAAGTAAGTCGCACTTTGCTGCACAACTTAAAAATATATTCTCTATTTACTTTAAATTTTCCCATTTTCATATAAACTTCCCCCGTGCTTTCTGAATACGATCATGGTGATTCAACATAGATAGTGTTAGAATATAAATAAGATCAAGAGAGATAAAAGAATAAGAGAGAATAAAAGAATTATATTGATTCAGTGTATTACAATAGAAGACATGACACATATACATAAGAGAAAAATGGAGTGGAGAACAAGCCAAGATAAAATAGGCAACTAGGGTGTGACGGCTAAAAACTTTAATCCTAGTCTAAACATATGTGGGTCATCTATTGGCCAAAACCCTAATTTATTATAACAATATAAAATAAAATATTCTTCAACAACCCCCCTCAAGTTGGACACGGAGATAATAGTTTGTCCAATTAAAAACCGAAAACAATGTCTGGAATATGAGACGAGTAAATCCAAAGATTCAAAGTTGATCCAAAGATCCAACACAAGTTGATCCGAAAAATCGAAACAAGTTGATCCGAAGATCCAAAACAAGTTGATCCGAAGATCCGAAATAAGTTGATCCGAAGATCCGAAATGAGTTGATCCGAATATCCAAAACAAGATGATCCGAAGATCCAAAACGAGTTGATCCAAAGATAAAAAAAAAAAAAACAGAATGAATTTTGGTGGGGTGAAAGACAAATATCTCCGAGAATATAATATATATAGATATTTTAAATGAAGATCACCGCCGGGGATGGGAGATGAAGTGCCATCCCCGGCAGAGATGGCGATAAACGGAAAGAACTACCAAGAATCGGTAGACTCTGATACCATGTTAGAATATAAATAAAATCAAGAGAGATTAAAGAATAAGAGAGAATAAAAGAATTATATTGATTCAGTGTATTACAATAGAAGACATGACATGTATAAATAAGAGAAAATTGGAGTGGAGAATAAACCAAGATAAAATAGGCAACTAGGGTGTTACGGCTAAAAATCCTAATCCTAATCTAAACATAGGTTGGCCTATCTATTGACCAAAACCCTAATTTATTATAAAATAAAATATTCTTCAACATATAGAATGTGTAAATGCATCTCCTATGAATTTAAAAGTGAATACTATATGGAGTTATTCAATAATTATCAAGTACAAAGGCACTTACAAGCAAATTTGATGAGTGTTTGAGCTATCGTTACCATGTAGTACAAATTTTCATCTGCTGACTACAGTATAAGTATGCTAGGGAGAGAAGAATCGTGAATATTCAAATACTTGTGTAATAATGAATCATGATACAAACATAATGGGCGATTATGCCTCATTGATATATAAAAAGCTCATATTTTGCCAAAAATACGCAAATTGAGGAGCACTTGCGCTTTAGGAGAGCTTCTGAATGCTTTTAAAGACTCCAAGCCACATAATTTTCTTAGTGAATTAGGTAGATATGAACTTCACCATAAAAAAACTTGATATAGGACCTGGGACAGAAACCAGACAAACGATAAGGGTTAACTCTTTCTCTGGTGGCTGTAACAACTGGCATTGCCTCCTGTTGGTTACTGCCAGATCACATTCACAGCTTGCCAACACATCAGTTGCTGATATTGGCTTTGAGCAATGTGACGAAATCAAGTCAATTTAAATGTCTCTTATTGCTATTTTTATAATTGTGATTAAAATGCTGCTAGACTCTGGGGAGTTTGAAAACTGTATAGACTATGGCTATTTTGGTCCGAATTGCTATAAAATTTCAATATTTTTTCTTCTTACCTAAAGAGTCATTTATGTTAATCTAGGGAGCTGGGCGTGGTGGACAAGGTGTAGAGCTAGTTTTACATACCTGAACTCACATTTTTATATGGCTTAGTTTTCACCGTTGCATCCATAATGTTTCTGTAAAATGTAAATCAGTGGAAAGTCTAGTAGATTGTGGACATTGTGGCTTCAATAACTTTGGGCATTAAATATTTGATACTGGGTCACGTTAAGCCAGCATAAAGTGATGCGTTCGGACTTGTTCTTGAATGTTTTCCAGCTCAAGAACCAAGGACTGGATTTGACAATGCCAGCTGAAATTTATTGATTTTCTGTAGCAAACATCTACAGTACACTGGTAACGAATGGTATGATTCAATGTACTGTGATACCAAGTGCAAGAAAGGCAAAAGAAGTGGGTTGAGCATTTAAGAAATCGTATTATGACCGAAGATAAATCAAAACGTGTGTAACAGGACAATAGACACAGATTGAAATAACACCAAATTGGTGTAGGTGGTCTTTACTGGAAGAAAGAGGAAAAAGTAATACAGTAGTTTATAAGGTTTTTGAGTCCAGTTTGTTTGACCAAGTTTTGAGCTTTTGCTCTTTGCCTGTGTGTTTTATTACTCTTTCTTGTATGATAACCTCGAGTACCTTTACTTTTTCAAAGTGTTCTTTTTCATTTATTTCCACTAACTTCTGAATACCTAGCACAGGTCATACTAAATACGGATGAAGTGAAGTACAGTGGTCAAGGACTTATTCATCAAAACCAATATCTTCAAAGAACTAGTAGTAGAAGGTAGACATTGTCTTGTAGCAATTTCTGAATTGCATGCTCCCTAGTGATTGCCTGATTTAGCAGATTTGGTCTGTTCTTTTCTCTTGATTTAGTTTTGTCCTGTGTGCAGAGTTGATGGTCTCAGAAACTGCTTGGAAGTTCCATTGCCGAGTAGAACTGCTCAGGTTAGCTAACTAGGCCATGCATAATTTTATCCCTGATATCAGATGTGTTATGCATTCAATAAGGGACCTAGTGATATTGAATTTGATAAATATTTTTCTTAATTTCGGTTTTAGCTAATTTCATCCTATTAGTTAACCGTGGTATGATTTTTTTTCCAACTCAAACAGAAAGCGGTAAAACAATGGAAAGGAGACATTGAGGTTTACAAGGAAAAGTCCAAAGAAATAAACGATAGAATGCAACTAGAAATATATTTCACTGAAATCAAATATTTTACAACCTAACTCAGTACTTTTACATTTAAGAGTCACCTATGTTGGTTTACCCTGCTAAAGCCTCGATCTATATGCTGCTGTTGATCAATGAACCAGTTATTAAAGCCTCCGCTCTTCTTTTTAGTTATTGTTTATCATCCCTGTTTTTTGTTGGATGGATATTGTGGTTGATGACTCGAGCCCTCAATCACACCATAGCATAATATTGTTTTCCCTCTTCTATAAGTATACTGTTTCAGTTATATATCCCAGCTTCAAGGAATCCGTGATGGGATTAATCATATTGCTTCCTGCAGGTCTACAAATTAACTCGGATTTTGAGAGTATGAATGGTGCATTCTGAATCTCACTGAGCTGAATCCGGGCATTTGAAGAATTGAAGCCGGTGTCAAGTGCTTAACAGTACAATAAGCCGGTGAAGTCTCCATGAGCTATTTCTTGGTACTTCATGATACATTCGGTCGCTCCATTCAAATGCAGAGAGAAATTATTAGCATTGTGAGTCCACACATTTTTTACTATTAGGCGAAAGTCGACTTGCCTAGATCAGATTTATTAGACTAGCATTCCATCAGATGAGTTTTGAAGCAAAGCAATCACATGTACATCAGTAGCATGGTCATGGAAGTGCTTGAACCTTGAGGTTTACCAACTTCTGACAGTTTGTTGTAAATAGACATTTTACTTCGCACATTTTCCCAGGATGGGTGTTTTCTTCCCATAGTGATTGTAATCTTCACATGCAGTTTCACTCTTGCTTGAAATAAATGCTTTCCATAAATTGATGTGTCATTAATTATCATAGACATGGAATGTCAAAATTTCAATTTATTGCAATCTTGTTTCTATTATGGAGGGAGGTTTAATGCAGATGTTAATGCTGTGCTGTTTTCAGAAGAAATGGATACCATTTGTAGAAGCTGGATCAAAATTGATTTGGACATGAATGTTATGTGCCCTAACAATTCATAATGAAAGAGTGGAAGTTAATTTAAGACTTGCAGGAAGGGGTTAAAAATGAAACTTTGAGATGATCTGGTGAACTAGGTTGAACCTGTATGTGGTAACATGTTATTGGTGTCATGTATTAAAATAGGACAATTTAATTTAAAGTTTATACTAATTTTTCTCCTTGATTCTGAACTTGCAAATGCAACACTTCTAAAACCCCAAGTTGCATTTGGGACGGGAATGGAATGGAATAGTATAGGGTTGCAACTTGGGCGGGCTAACCCAATCCAACCCAAGCTCAGCCTGTAATATTACAAAATTGGGCCCATTTGGGCTGAGCCCGTCCCCCTTCGGTTGGGTTGGGCTGAGCCCGTTCCAAATCGGCTTGGATTTGGGCAGGTTGGGTTCAACCCGAATCTTACCTTTATAAGTACATAAAGATTGAAACCCTAATTCTTCTCCATCGGCAACCCTCTTTTCTCCATGCCGCAACCCCTCTTCTCCTTGCCGATGTTGCCGCCACGCCTTCATGTCCCCTCTCTCTCCATCCTCTTTCTCTTTCTCTTTCTCTCATGTAGTCTTCCTTGATAAATTTATATACATACATATGTGATAAATAAATATACATAGTGATAAATGTTATATTTATATGTATATGGAGAATAAGATCTTATTATGGTGTAATATGAAAAGAGGAATTAGATGGTGATTTTTTCATATATAGATATATATAGAGGGTGTAGAGAATGACATTCAACTATATATATATATATGTATAAAATGTATATATGGAAGGATAAATTATTATTTTTTGTTTTCTTATTTATATATCACATATTTATATAGTGTAATGTAATAAATAAGGATAACTTAGATTATGTTTTATTTTTATTTTTGTTTTTACATGCCATCTGTTTTGTTTTTTCATTACAAAAAAAAAAAATCATTTTATATTTTCCAAATTTTCATTGTTTAAAAAAAACACACACACACACAACCCGGATGACCTACCCGACCCGATCGGGTCGGGGTGGGTTCAACCCGATCTGGCCATCGGGTGGGCCTAGGCGGGTTGCATGTCGTTGAGTAAATTGTTTGAGAAATTTTCCTTTCCTTATCGTTGTTGCCGTCCACGAAGAGTAAACTGTTTGAGAAGGGTGGACGGAGGAAACTTGTCCTTGTAATTGGAGAAAAAACTTCAGTTGGGTTTACTCCTCTCTTCTTGCACTCTAGTTCCCATTCATCGTCTGTTACTAGTTAGTACTTCAGTCTTTCCATCCACCCATACCAGTATGGCAGTTCTACCACAGGAGTTTACTTCACATCATCAAAATAGTCCCTCCGAGAAAGCATTCAGAACCACTCATCCCCATCCGGCTTATGTTTCAAAGCATGTTCGTTAAGGAAGGACATATGATCATCTTGATATACCTTGTCTATATCACTCAAATGATGAGAGATTTTTTTGGGGACTTCCACACCCAGCTCATTTATCTTCTCTGCATATTGCACTGCAGAGTATACACATATACACATAACATATTTTCATCAGTTTCATACTAATGCTTTGATTTGATTAATGGCAGGTTGCTAATTGAGCTTAATTAAGAGGAGACCAAGCTAAAACAAGCAGTCTTTGATAAAGCTAAGGCATTTTTCTGAGCCATGAATACATGCCATGACAGGAAAAAAAAAAACCCCAAACATCAAATAATATTAAATTCAAACATGATTTCCATTATGCTTTTAAATACACAACTCAACAATACAAAATCTTGTTTTAGCGCCATCACATCAATGGAATGCATACCATGACAAAAAGAAAAAAATGAATCAATAAATTACAATCAAACAATGCTTAACACACAACAATTTCGATAAAGCAATTAAAAAAATCAATTGAGTATTAAATATTTACCTAGAAACCAAGCAAAAAAATGAAGCAGTAAATTACAATCAAACAATGCTTAACACACAACAGTTTCAGTAAAGCAATTAAAAAAATCAATTGAGTATTAAATATTTACCTAGAAAACAAGCAAAAAATGAAGCAATAAATTACAATATGTTATAAAACTATATATAAGAGTGTATATATATATCTAAGTATATACATAAATAAAAAGAAAAAAAAAAAAAAAGGATCTCAAGGTCTATCTTTTCACTAAGCTGACATCCCTATTTATATGGAAACTAGGGATACTATTTATCTCAAGGCAATGAGACCCTCGATCACCTTATTTATTTTTATTCTGTGCCGAAGGATTGTCCTCTCTTTTAAATGATAATCTCAATGCGGGTTTAATTAGTGGCTTAAAAATTTGTAGACGTGCTCCGATTGTCTCTCGCCCTTTTTTTATATAGATGATTGTATTATATTTTGTAAAGCTAAGGTGGATGAAGTACAAAGAATCAATCATCTCCTCAATCTTTATACTCAAGCTTTTGGTCAAATCATCAATTTTGATAATTCTTCAACTTTTTTAGCAAGAATACCCCAGAGACAGCGCGACAGGCCATCATAGAGCTTCTTCATATTTCCAGAGAAAGTGTTCAGGAGAAATATTTGGGTCTTCCCCTAATCATTAGCAGATCAAATAATGAAGTATTTAATTTTGTAAAGCATAAACTCATCAACAAAATTTTGGGATGGAAAAGAAATTTTATTTCTCCTAGAGGTAGAGAAGTGTTGTTGAAAGTGGTTTTAACGGCTATCCTTGTATTTTCTATGTCTTGCTTCAGACTACCAAAAAACACATCTAAGATTTTAAATAAATATGTGGCAGATTTTTGGTGGTCTGGTAGTGAAGAATCTCATAAGATTCACTAGATTTCTTGAAAAAAATTGGTAAATGCTAAAAAAGATGGAGGACTGGGATTCATAGATTTGGAGTCATTTAATTTAGCTTTGTTGGCGAAGTTAGGATGACAATTGTAGGTGGAAAGACATGGCTTGTTTTATGAGTTATTCAATGGAAAATATTTTCCATTCACAGATTTTATGAATGCTAGAAATTCTAGTAATCAATCATGGGTATGGAATAATATTCTTGCAGTAGAAATTTGCTTGAAAAAATGCTCTTATGGAAGATGGGTAATGACAAAAATATAAATATATAGAAGGATAATTGGATTCCAGGGTCCCTTTCTTTCAAACCCAACACTTCTCAATCACACTCTTCTATCGTTTGGGCTTCACAATTTTGCTTGTTCATCCTACCAGATGGAATACAACTTTTATCCATGATTTATTTTTGCAAGAGGATGCTGATGGAATGTTAGATAGAGACTACAAAGGATGATTTATTTATGCTGCTATATTTTTTACAAAATATTTTTCTGATCCTACAATGGGGGAAGCCTTTACATTGAGAGAAACCATGTTTAAAGCAAGAGAACAAGGATTTCAGTTTGTTTCCTTTGAATCTGATGCCAAAACAGTTGTGAACATTATTAATGAAGATCAAGTCTGCCCAATTGCAATGGTACAAGTAATAGAGGATGTGTAATATTGGTTGAGATTATCACCGTAATTCTTCATCAAATTTATTCCTCGGGAGGCCAATTTTGCAACACATTGTTTAGTTAAGTATGCAATGATGGTTAAAGCTAAAATGAATTTTTTTTCTTTTTTTCTTCCTATTTTAATGGAAGTTGTGGAGAAAGAATTTAGGGAAAACTACATATAAGTCTATTTAAGGGACCCAAATTACAAATCAGTTAACTTTAAGGTTTTATTTTCCACTTTAATAAACTTTAGCAAACTAATTATATATACATAAACAATTAATTATTAGTGACCGATGTGCCTTCCAAACTCTTTTTCAAAAGTACCAAAACATCCTTTTAGTAAATTATACTATTTTTTCTCTGTAAATTTCATTCTCAGTATACCTTCACCTCTTGTGACTTGCGTCAATGATTAAAGATACATGAAGGAAACCTATTAACGCAACAAGCATCACGGTAAAATAAACTACGGTCTTGCACATTATAGTTGATGAAATTATTTATTTATCTATACTATGTTTACATGTTCATATGTAAACTAATGGGTCTTCTTGTTTCTGAAATTTATTTTTGTTTTGAAGTTAGGTGATTTGTTTATATAAATAACAATATAATCTTTATTTGTATAGATGACAATTTGCTTTGCAGTGAAACTATAGATATAGTTTGGTTTAATGCATATAAAGTGTTTGATGAAACATCTGGTTGAAAAAACAAAAATTCTCTATTGGTTCAATGTCCAAGCAGTGAAATTGAGAAATTGATTTATGAGTGCAACTGCTAAAAGATCATATGAATTTACTTGGAATTTCCTTTAGCTACAACATCACCTATTACTTCAACTTCATACAAAGCAATGAAATTGAAAAATTCATTTATTTTGAATTTTCATAATTTTGGGTTGGTTTTATAATTTATATATCTTCCTAGTCATTTAATGTGAATGAAGTGTTTGCTTCAACATATACTAGCTCTATTCTATCTAATTCTCTTTAGTTTTCTGCTCAATTTTTTCTTTTGCTAACTCATCCTTTTTTTAATATTATTTTATATAATGATAGAAAATGTCGAACAAATATAGACTTAGAAGTCAGAGATGTCGTTTTCCTTTGTCACTATGGTGGAGAAAAAGTAATTAATGAAAATAACAACATTACGTACATAGGTGGTGTAACAGAGGCAATTGTTATAAAAAAAAATATGACATATGACGCATTCAAAGAAATGTTGTGCAAC
Source organism: Cornus suecica (assembly GCA_963922005.1). NCBI lineage: Eukaryota > Viridiplantae > Streptophyta > Magnoliopsida > Cornales > Cornaceae > Cornus > Cornus suecica. The sequence continues at coordinate 20,156,273 of OY998244.1, forward strand.
AAATTCTCAATTGATTTTCATGGAAAAGTGATATGGTAGATCGGCAAAATGGACAAGATCGAACTCTTGCGATTGTCTAATGATCTCAGTATGAAGACAATGTTTTTGGTAAATGACAACACGATTAATGTTTACATTGATGATAGAATGATTGCTGGATTAGAATCATTTTCTACTCATATCAACTTGAGGTACTTCATGTTTCTAATAAACTAAATATATATATTATTTACGTAGTTTTTTTTATTAATAATTTATAGATCCTCTAATACTTTGAACATTATGAAGGACATCAAATGAAGATTGTGGAAGCTCTAGATTGATGAGAAATGACGTGATCGGCACCAACTTTCAAGATTCTGCTTCCAACCTATGTTAAAATACATATGGACATGTTCAAAAACTTATAGGAGAATGACAACTATTTGATACCTTAAATGCATTTAAAGAGGCAATTACTCTATTTGCATTTACCAATCGCTTTGCTTTCAAGTATATGAACAACAATCATACCTATTATAGTATCAAGTGTAAGGTTGAAAATTGTCCATGGAAATTAACAGCTGGATGTGAAGGGCAATCTGATGTGGTAAGAGTAATTTTTTTTTTAAATGTTCACATGCATACTGTATAAGATGTAAGTAATTTTAAGCCAGTTGTGCGTTCGAAAGATTTGGGAAGGATTGTGATGAACAAGATTAGAGAAACTCCTACATATGTGCCTAGACAAATTGGCAAAGATTTAGAAAATGAGTTTCGAATTAAAATAAAGTGCATGCAATCTTGGAGAACAAAGGAACATGCAAAAGAAGCTATTGACGGGAAGTCGTAAGATGGTTATAAGTTGGTTCCTTGGATGTGTCAACGACTCAAGGAATCTATGCCGGGCACTATCGTAGAATGGACATGCACAAAAGAAGGAAAATTCGAACAATTATTTGTAGCATATCGATGCTCAATAAGAGGCTTTGAAGTCGGTTCTAGGCCCATTTTATCTATAGATGCTTGCCATTTAAGTGGAAACTACAAGGGCATATTACTTGGAGCCACTGCATATGATGTTGATGATGTGTTGTATCCTTTAGCTTATGGTATAGTTTTTGGAGATACTGATGAGGATTGGTTGTGGTTCTTACGAAAATTAAAGGAAGTTATAGGAGAGCATATTGTCACTATCATGATAGATAGACATCCAAGCCTAATAAGTGGGGTTAAAGATGTCTTTGGTTCACAGTGTCATTCATGGTTCCTTCGGCATTTCATGAAATATTTTACTAGATTTATGAGCAATAGGAGTGGTTTGAAATTGCGTGGTCAATCCAAGGATACAACAAACGAGTTTCTTAATAAAATTGCTTATGCTAGAACAATATAGGTGAATGAGAAAGCATTGCAAAAAATGGCAAACTTTTGGGTGGAGTTTCGTGATTGGGTGCTAGACAATGGACCTGAGCACTTGGCTAATACTCTTTTGCCATTGCCACGTTGGGATATCATGTATATTAATCAAGCTGAATCATTTAATGCTTAGATTAAAGAAGAGAGACTCTTTTCAATTATAAGGTTAATGGATAGTCACTTAACAAAGCTGACTACATTTTTGTACAGGAAAAAAATGGAAATTCAAAACCTGTTGGACCAAATGTTGAGGATAAACTGAAGAGAAAACAAATAGCTTCACATGGTTTTTCATGCATGCCTTGTGGTCCTACGGAATGTGTAGCTTATGATTTGAAAAAACGAGGATTCAAGGTTGTGCATGGTAAAAAATCTTTTTGTAGATGTATGGAATGGACCATGACTGGTATGCCATGCGCACACGCTTGTTGTGCTATCGAGACATATTCTCTCAACATTTACGAGATGGTTGATCCATATTTGTGTATCAAAAAGCAACGTGCAATTTATGAAGAAATTATGTCACATGTTCCAACGCATGAAATGCCATTTCCGAATGAGATTGATAGCATAATGTCATTGCCTACTGAGGTCTTGAACAATGTATCTACTTAGAGCTCTCTTAGGCCTCCATATGTTAGGCGTTTTCCTCGTCAACCCTGCACAAAAATAATCGAGTCACAATTTCAAGACCGCATCACGGTGCACTGCTCTAGATGTAGGGAACCATGCCATAACAGGTGATACTGCAAAACACCTCTGCCCGGATAAATGATTGGTAATGGATGATATTTTATTACAAAAAAAATGGTTTCTTGTTTTGATATAGTATGTTTATCACAGAAAAGAAAAATCTCTTATTTTATTTTTTATTATCATTCTTTGCAGAATTCTCATCTGCCTAAGTTCGTGTGATCTTCGAAGCGTATCTCAAGGTTGGAAGGCAAAATAAAACTCGAGATCTCCTTTCTAGATGCCCAGGATACGTTGTGAGCCCATAGAAATGTCAAATGCTCTTGTGAAAATGGACTTTCCTATTTAGATTTAGTGTCTTTATTTTTTGTGTCATTTGTCAATTACATTAGGTGTTTGTGATGCTAAGTTGTCATTCACTCCTCAAACTGTAATTCAATTCTCTTTATTGTTTCATTCTGCCATTAGATGTTCTGTAGTCAGGCATTGTTACCATTGGAAGAGATTAGTTGAATGCATATTCGTTTGAATTAATTTCAGTTGTCACTTTTCTTTTGGAGATTGTAAAAGTTTCTTATGTGCTAAATGAGTTCCACATGACAACATGGCCTAGTTGTCACTTTTCTTTTGGAGATTGTAAAAGTTTCTTATGTGCCAAATGAGTTCCACATGACAACAAGGTCTTGCAGATTGATTATGGTTTGATACTTCCTCTATTTTTTACTAGATGGTAAGAGTTAAAGAATATTTATGATTTGTACATGAAGTGGGTTTTCTTATTAAAATTAAAATTAAGGTAATGTTTATCTAGGCACTGGAGAAACCTTTAGGGTCCGTTTGGATGGAATGATTTGGAATGATTTGTAAAGAAAAGAAAATAAAGGATAGAGTAAAGTACGTTTGGTTTGACAATATGGAGAGAAAAGAAATGATTTGGAGGGATAACTTATCCCTCCAAATCTCTTGGATGATATCTTTCCAAAAGTGGGAAGATTTGGAGAGAAATGATAGCAATTTAAGTGTTATTTTTGTAATGTCAAAAATACCCTCTATAGTTAAAAGGACATTTTTATCAATTAAATGATATAATAGTAATTTGATTATTATCTTTTCTTTTCTTTTCTCTCATCTATCTTATCCAAACAAGAATGATATCAATTCTTTTCTTTTCTTTCATAATGTATCTAAACATAAATTTAAAATATTGGTATCATTTCTTTTATTTTCTCTCATAACTAATGCTATTATCTCTTTTCTTTTTTCTCCCGTTATCCAAACAAAGCCTTAGGGATTTGGATTTTCATTGTAGATTTGGTGCGGGGGTGAGAAATTTTGTTGGGTTTAGGCAGTAATCACTTGCACGGGGAGATTATTGTAAAGTTTGTATTCTATTGTCAGTGATTTTTTTTTTATCTGCAGTGGAAGATGATGAAATCTCACAAGTCGGGACGAGGAAGATGTTTATATAAAGTAGCATATGTTTTGTTTAAAAAGTTGTTGGAATGGAATATATATGTTTTCTATTTGGTTTTGGACTACTAAATTAGAGACTTGTAATGAAATTCACGGATTAAGTTACAAATAACAAATATTTCAATTCCCTTTTCATTTTTCTTTATCTTCCACCAGTATTTTGACCACTTATAGTTTATGTTTGACATGATTTCATAATTTATTGCAAGTTATACATGTATATGTATATAGGAATATGTGTAAGTGTTTGTATATATTGTCCGCAACCCAAAGCAAGTCTCTGCAACCATTTGGGATACAGAGCGCTAAATACCAAGAAAATATATGCAGGGTCGCGGGAAGTGAAAGAAGAACGAGGGTTCGTATGCATGGATTTAAACTGTAAATTAAAACTAACCCATTAAAAAACTTATCTAGGTTGTGCGGATGATTATACACATTCAAATTAAATTTCACACAACACTGGAAATAGATAGATTCTTCACGAGATGATCCCAATAGTATTTGCTTTAAATTCTAGATAGTGCTGATTTAGGGAGATATGTATTTGATCTGTGGCCAAAAATTTAAAAATAAATTATATAACTGAAAGAAGATATTTTAGTACTTAAAAGAAAATACCTTGGAGGGCATTTTGGCCATAATTAATGATTATTTATCTATTTATAATTAATTTACTAAAATGAAAAATAAAACCTTAAAATTAACTAATTTGTAATTTGTATCCCTTAACTTTGCTTATATGTAATTTTCCCAAGAATTTACTTGATTTACTTCTAATAAATTGTCTTGCTTTGTGGAAAAAAATAAAATGAATATCGTTACGAAATTCTATTTTTCATCAAATTCCAACCCTTTCCATATTTTTGCAAACCGTTATCATTTTCCAAATCCAATTTCTATAATCATATATAATCCGAACCCTATACAAATTATAAACATAAAACATTCACACTAACAACATTAATTCTTTCATTTAATTTTGCAACCTCATCTTCACTTTCTCGCGAGAGAAAATTGGAGAGAAAGTGAGAGAAAACGACTAAGAAGGTGAGGGCCATCGTCTATGAGCCACCTGCCTCAGTCTGTCTCCATCAACACTCCTTTCGGCGGTTCCGGCAACGACATCGGAGCTCAGTTCAACAAAGATCGGAAAATGCAATCCGCCGAACAACTCGTCCTCGATCTCAGTAACCCCGATCTCAGAGAGAACGCTCTTCTCGAACTTTCCAAGGTATATATATATATATATATATATTGATACACACATACCCATATACTCACATATATCTATTGATGGTTCACAAAACTCTCTCCCTCTCTTCTCCCTCTAATCCCCAAATTCAAGATTTCCAAGGTTATGTATATGTTTATGTATGTATTTACGCAGATTTCGTCTTTTTTGTTCCAACACCAACAGGTCACATTCTAGTTGAAGTACTCAAAATTTAGTGGTTGAATCTGAGATTATGTGCGGAAGTTACAGTATTATATGTGAATGCACAGTCATTACTGTAATTATATTTGAATGTATATACTGCTCTGTTGTGGACATTTATTGGGCATTTTATAGTCCATTTGCTCATTTTTTATTTACACCATCTTTTTTGTTTCTGGGTTTTATTTGGTTATACACGCAAGCAATTAGTCATACTTAGGTATAAAATGTAAATTTGTTCATTTCTTTCATACCCTTCTTTTGAGTTTATGACTATTTGTTTTATTCTCATTTTTGTTTGTGAATGGGTATGTTTTGGTCCCTTAATTTTTGTGGCTGTTATTTGGGATAGTTCGATAGTGGGTAATTGTATGAAGAGGTGATTAGTTCTCTATTGTGAAATGTGGTTTCTAATTCATTAATTTGGTAATAGGTGATTGTTTATCTTTTCTGTCTGATGTTATTGGATGGTCTTCATGTTAATGTTTTATGTTTTTAACATGTGTTATGTAAACATAATAAGGATAAGAATGTTAATAATAATCTTACCCTTTGTGTTTATGGTGGTGCTTGTGGCTTGAGCGCAATCGTTGATGCTTCGAGCGGATTGAGTCTCCATTGGGGAGTTTGAATGATGTTTTTATTTCTTATTTATTTTGTTGGGTGGAGGGTTGCAATTGTAATTCTTTAGATGAAAAGATAGAGTTTTTGAGTTCTTTTGGCTCGTAGAGGCTTCCTCTTTTGTATTGGGACGCATTCCCTGTTTGAGTGCTTTTTTTACTATTTCTTACTTATCAAAAAAAAAAAAAGAATGTTAATAATAATCTTAGATTGACTTGCGGATATTATCAGAATATGTTCGTCACTAATTTATAAATTTCAGAAGTCGAAGAATCAATTAACCGTCCTTGTTCTCTCTATTTTGATTTGGTAAAGCTTTCTTGTGATTTGTGGTTTTGGTGACATCTACCTCCCCCTTATTAAAATTAAAACTTGGTTTTCCCCTATGAACACCAGTATTGTGGAATCAAACCATTTATACTAAAGACATACCTTAAGAATCATTTGTGTGTATACAAAATTACAGGACCCATTTAGTTCATATAAAAGTTTAAAGGACTTTTACTTTTGTTCTCTATTTTCATGCGCAGATGTATAGATGTATAAAAAGTACAAGACCTAAATGGTTCATGAAACAGCTTAATTCAAATCGAATCTTATAGTGATTCACATAAATCTAGGAAATGTCTGTTGTATTTATGCATAAGTTAAAGTATGAAAACAAATATTTCTTGTAAGTTTCATAAAAAACAATGTGAAAAAGTTCCATTATAAATAGTGTCAAATAGACTTTCCCTCTGTATAGAGAGGGCGTAACTTAACTCAATTTATGTTTCACCACGCCCCCTCATGTGTGGCATTCCTTTTGGTCCGACACGTGTAATAACTTTTAATGTGGGTGACGGTGAGGTTTGAATACATGACTTCCTCTTTGATACAATATTAACTACCAACTGCTCTAAAAGCTTAAGCTATTTTAGAGGGAGTAACTTTAATATTTAAATCCTTCAACATCTTATAAAAATGAATGTTCGCTTAAGCCTTAAGGTAGATCTTTTCCTTAACTTAGAAGTTGTCAACAAATTTTATTCTCTTTTTGGCTTCTCAGTTGAACCAAGCATAACCATGACGTTTGAAAGTAGAGAAAATGTACTTCCGGTGCCTGATTATTTTGGTTTATATATCTATAGTGGGCAAAAAATCAAAATCACGACGGCAGATGTATGTTACCATCATGCATCACACGAGCTAGATTTTGTATGCAAAGTAGGAACTCATTAACTGATGCTTTATGCCCTTAACTTCTAAACTCAATATCCAAATAAAAGAGAAATCTATTAATTTTGGTTTGGAGTCTATTTATTGTGAATACTACAAATACAAATAAAACGTGGATCACTTATGATGTTACAGATTGTAAACATTGTCCATATAGATGATTTTGTAAGAGATTAAATTCTTTGCGATGTATTAATATTTAAACGCTAGAGGAAGACCTTGAACCTTAATTAGGGTCAAATCCTTTGTGAAATGTTAATATTCAAAGGCTAGAGGAAGGGCTTGAAACTTTGTAAAAACTGAAAAGGTTTAAGGCTAAAACCATTTTAAAATTGAAATTTGAAAATATTTGGTTTAAATTGATAAAGGGGTGGTCACTTGAAGTGATGATTGTAAAAGATCCGTTGAAAAATACAAGGATGTATGTTTGAGTTTGAGAAAAAAAAACATTTGATAAATATTAAGGTCAATGATTATATCCAGGTGGATATTTTCCTTTCTCAACGTTGAATTGATGTTCTTTGATTTCAAAATGACTTCGTAATAATATGGCCAATGGTATAACTGTCCATTCCTAAAAGAGGAGGAGAGGGGTTTTAGCCCCGGCATGGGCAACATCTGTGTGAGTGAGTACCTATGAAGCACAAATACTTCTACAAGAGCAATGTACCATTTTGGATGTGTGTGGGATACCGATACTCCTTAGTTACTTGCGGATATGTGTCCGATATTTCTTAAAGGTATCTATAATCTTAAATTATATTTTTCAATTTATCGCACACATCCGAAACTTTTCAAATAATTATCGCATATGGGATACTTCTTAGGTACTTCATAATACATTTTTAACAATTTAACAGATTAAAATGTATTTTTTTTTAGCAATATTTTTGTAGTATAATTGTTAAGAAAAAAATTCAAGTTGTTTGAAGTGCCTATTACATATGCTTGCATTAGTATTGCGAAAGGAACTCAATTATACTGATGATTGCATCTGGATGTAGTCAATTTCAAGAAATTGACAATAATTTAGGTTTTTTCCATAAAAGACTACCTTGTTTTTTTCCTTATCCAGCCATACCTGTATCCTTCTTTTTTTTTTTGAGATTTGTCGTATTATCGTAGCCATATCCTATCGCATATGCACCTCGTATCTTTACGAGCGCTACATAGGTGAATATCTACCGTATAAAAAACATATGCATACCACAGTGCTAGTTTCAAATAAAGCGGAAATGACTTGTTATTTTCACCCCTTTTTCCTTGATTAGTTTTTTTCCCCCTCAAGTACCGTAGCTGTTAAAAAATATACAATATTTTGAATACATGAACCATGCGTTAAAGGATAATAAGATTATATAAGGAAAAGGAGAAAAACCACGGATACATATTCCTTAAACGACCTAATTAACAAGTTCGGATTACAACTCACATGTTTTATTTATTTTGGTATTTTAACTATTTACTTATTTTTCTTTTATGCTATGTTTGGTATGAAGGAATGAAATGTAATGGAATGCTCTTTTATTCTATTCCTTTGTTTGGTATGTTTTTAAGAATGAGAATGAACATTCTTAAGGAATGAAAATTCATTCAAAGGAAAGTTCATTCCATTATTAAACTTATGGAATGGTCATTCCATTCCTTAATGAATGCTTTTAAAACATAAAATTACTAAATAACCCATGCATCTTTTAAATAAACAAACCACCATCTCCTCCTCCACCACCACCACCTTCTTTTGCCACCTCCACCTTCTTTACCTTCTACCACCACCATCTATACCGCCTTCCACCACCACCATCGACATTTACCTTCACCACCATTTTCACTTCCATTGTCTTCTACCAACACACCACCACCACCATTGTATTCCACCATCACCACCGCCATCATCGCTATTGCCACCATAAAACTTTCCAATAGCACCACATCCATTGTCCATAACCACTATTCTCATTACATTTCACTAGGTTTTTTTATAAAAATAATTATATAGTAATATAGTAATATTATATTATTAGAATAGTATATTTATTACTAAAAGGGGTATTTTTGGAAAATTTTCTTTTGAAGTTCATTTCATTACTAATGTGGTTCATTTTGCAACCAAATAATAGAATGAGAATGATCATTCCATTCCATTCTCATTCTTATTCCATTATCACTTCTATTCCATTCCATTCCAGCGTACCAAGCGTGACCTTAATGGTTGTAATGATGCTTTTAATTCTCCAACTTTTTGAGTGGCATGTTGATAAACTTATGTCTGCTTTTCTTCTTATTTCTTTTTAGTAGGAGGAATTATATGAAGATTTGGATCCTTTCATTTGAATTTCTCTGGGTACTTTTGCTGCTCTTATACAAGTATGCCTGATAAACTTGTATGTGTCTTGTTATTTGTAGAAGAGAGAACTATTTCAAGATTTGGCTCCATTATTGTGGAATTCTTTTGGTACTATTGCTGCACTATTGCAGGTATAATTTCTACTGTTTATTCAACTATTTATTTATTTATTCTTATAGATTTTGGTTTTGTGGCACCTAGTTTACAACTGTAGTTCGATATCATTGTCTAACCGGCTAATCCGCATGGCTAGTAAAAACATGCCAAAGAGCTTACTGGCTGATGCTTTATGCCCTGAAGTTTTCATTACCATGTGATCAAACGTCTAAACTCAATTTCCAATAAAAGAGATGTGTTTGTTCATTTTGGTTGGTATACTGTTTTACTGTGAGTAATACTACTATACAATGCAAAGCTGGACCATTTATGATGGGATAGTTTTTATGGAATGTAACTTTTTTACGTTTTTGTAATAGACTTGCAAACTTTGTGAAAGATTAAAAGTAAGATTCTAAAATTTGATATATTTCCCTATAAGATTTAAATTGATGTAGAGGACTTCGCTTGATGTGTCAATGGTAAATGCTGATTGGCAAGTTCGAGGATGCATGTTCGAGTTTGAGAACTACCTTTTAATGCAAAATAAGCCGATGATTATATCTAGTCTTTCTCTCCCAACACTTTCAAACATAAATTTAAATTGATATTCTTTGAATTCAAAATGACTTGTAAAATTAGGCCTACGCCAACTATTAGTTTGATATAATGCTGAGAAGCCTTGTTATTTGCATTTTCCCTTCTTTATCCTTTAATTACTTATCTCCCTCAAATTTTACTGATGTTAAACTAAATGAATTAGATGGAGCACTTGAATGCATATGTATTTAAAGAAAATAAAGGAGAAATACCAGGGATACCTAATTTCTTCGTTTAGCAAAAGAAAGCGAGGTGCAAATCAGAAAAGAATAGGTGGAATGAAAACATTGAGAAGTTGGATCTATCATTTGTAGGAAATTAATGAGAAGTTGAAGAAAAGAAAACAATTGTTATCTACAGAACTGTTGTACTTTACTGTGGCGTTATTAGGTGGCTGAGCTAGGCTAGCTTCAGCACAGGTCAAACTTGGCTAAAAGTTTGTCGAAGTTCGGGCATAGTGCAAACTTATTGGTGGCTTCTCATGATATATTTCTGGCTAGACAAGAAGGCTTCGGCCTAATCAACCTAATTTATAGTCCCAGATTTATGGCAATGCATTGTTGACTTCTTTCTGATTATTATTAATTCTTCATGTTCAATAATCCCTTTCATTATTTTAAGAATGTCAGTTAACTCATTTTGGTAGACTGCTATACCAAGAGAACTTGTACTGAAGATTAGACTTCGAACTTTTTTTTATTTGCAACTCATTGATCTTATCTTTATTGATTCCTAATTTTATTAACTTTTTACAGGAAATAGTTTCAATATATCCGGTTCTATCACCACCAAACCTGACTCCGGCGCAATCAAACAGAGTCTGCAATGCACTTGCGCTTCTTCAGGTATAATTTTCACCTTTATACCAAGACATGCTTTATGCCAATTTCCATTCTCGACTTCTTTGTTTTTAAACTTATCATTAGATAGTTTCTTTTGTTCGGAGTTTGATGTATGATTTTCATAAAAGTTAGGTTACGTGAAATAGAGAGAAAAGGGGAAACCACCCAAGCTCTAGGTTTAGTTGTGGGCCTACAAACTAAACCATGCAGTAGAGGGGATTCTAAAATATTACCTTCTCTTCTCTGTTTCCAAACAATGTGGACATGTCAATATCACGATTGGTAAAGTGGGGCAGGGCAAGGGAAATTCAGAGGACAGGGAGATGATAGTAGAAGAGGGCCAGTTGACTGTCCCGTATAGTTGAACTTGTCGGTCTGGTCTACTACCTAAAGCACTGATCTAGAGTCCAGACAAACCCAAAGAAGAAGAATATGGAAGCCTCCGTTGTTACTGTTAACAAAATGCTATCATGAGATCGTTAACAAAATGCTATTAAGAGTTGAGTGTTACTTATGTGCATGTCGCAAAATGCCATTCCAAAATTATTTGGAAATGTTTGCCCTTCACAGACGAGCGAATAAAATTGTCAATGCCTTCTTTTATTGAATTCGATTATTTAAAGAAGTATCTTACTTTTTTCTTTTTTCTTTTTGTCGGGGGTTTGGGTTGGGGGGGATGTAGTAGTCATCCTATGCTCTACTCATTCCTTTGCGGTTGAAATTCCTTCTTTGGATTGTAAGGATTTACTTCAGAACAATTCATGATAATTTTTCTGCATAGTTTTGAAACTTCGCTGATCCTATATATATATTTGTTCTATATGTATTTTGCAGTGTGTCGCCTCTCATCCAGACACAAGAATGTTGTTCCTCAACGGTAATTTTCTTGCTTGTGCAACATAAGCTTTTTACTTGCTGAAATGTGGAATTTTGTAAGACTTCATTGCTTAATAAGCAAGACATAAATGTGTATATATCATGGTTCGCCGAACCGGCCGGTTCGTAACGCTCATGAGCTGAACCAAAACCGGTTCAGCCCGATATATCGCTGGGCATGCCGGTTCACATCCGAACCGGCCGATATATCGGTGAACCGGCCGATTTATTTAAGAACCGGTTTTGGGAGAACCGGTTTTTAAAAAAATGAAAATAAAAAATAGCAAACTCTGTGTGCGTGAAGAAATGAGGTGTATTGCGAACTGCTGCGCCTCCCACTCTCTCTCCTGCTCGTTGTGCTGAGGTGAAGAAATGAAGGAGAAGGAGAAGAACAGACCAGACCTCCATCTCTCCTCGCGCAGACCACTGTGTGCGTGTGTTTGTGTTATGTGGTGTGTGTTTTCTATTTGTTTCTTTGTTTCAATTAGCTCAAGGGCAATTATATATATATATATATATATATATATATATAATGATAATGTATGTGTGGTGCTGAGAGACCAAAAGTGACCGGTCAAGGCCCCAAGTAGTGGCCTCATTTCACTCCATTTATTTTCAATTCCTTATTTTAATTTCATTGAAAGGAACTTAAGTCCCAGAAGTGTGCTGTACAAATGTGAGACTAAACATGTGCTGGTGGTGACTCAATTTGGGTTGGTCCATGTAGTCACTTTATTACTTTATTGAGAAGAATTTTACTCTAAAAAAAATCAGTAAAAATTAAACGGTCCAAAAAATATATTTTTCCTTCAATAAATTATTTTGGGTACTAAATATCTTTAAAAAATATATAAAATTTACTTAAAATTATCAAAGTTTAATTATGTTGTCAAAAGTACCATATCAGTACATTTTTACCACCATGTGCGAGTTTTTAAAAAATTCACGCTTGCGATAACCGAAACCGTTACGTAATCCCGATACTGACCCGGTTCCGTTACATCGATACCGAAACCGTTACACCAACCGAAATTGTTTTTGCGAACCATGGTATATATATATATTTCTTTTTTATATATTATATTTACATGTGTTAGGGGAGGACAAAAATCCGGCGAATTCAAAAATTCAATCCGACCAATCTGATCTGGACATTTTGGATCGGTTTCATTGTGGATTGGATTGGACATGGATTCAGAAATCCCGAATCCGGTATTTTACGGATCGGTTCTGGATTTCATTTTTGATAATCCGGTACTGTTCACGTATATTTTAATATATTTATACTAATAATATATCAGATAATATATTATTTTAAACTAAATGATAATATCTTATATCACTAATATACTATTTCAAACTATATATTTTAAACTAAATGAATTGGGGATTTACAACAATTTATATATTTAAAATAAATATTTTCAAACAAAAAAATAATTAACAATTTATTTTATAATTTCATTGATCTATCAACTTATAACTATATTATATTATATATATATATATATATATATATATATATATTGTTGTTTAGAATAAATCGTAGTCTCTCAAGATAGAGAGAATCTTAATTTATAATGATAAATTAGATTACATAAGAGACCCTTATTGGGCTTACTACACACATGTGGCCCAAGATGCCACATGCCTCCACTAACACTCCCCTTCAAGCTGGAACATAAATAATAATCATGCCCAACTTGTTACAAATATTTTCAACTCTAGTTCCTGGAAGAGATTTAGTAAATACATCAGCAAGCTGATCCCCAGTTTTCACATGCTTCAATAAGATATCTCCATATTGTAACTTTTCTCTGATAAAGTGGCAGTCCACCTCAATATGTTTAGTCGCAATATGTATTGTTGCTTGATTATCACACCACAACTGAGAAGGCTCTGAAGAAGGATAATCAAGTTCGTGTAATAGTTGACGCAAATAAGTCACATCACTAGTCACATGCACCAGTGCTCGATATTCTAATTCAACGCTTGAACGGGCCACTACATTTTGCTTCTTACTTTTCCATGACACTAAATTTCCACCTACAAATACACAGTATCCAAAGATGGATTTTCTATCACAAGGAGATCCTGCCCAATCAGCATCGGAGAACCCTTCAACCTGCATATGACCGTGATTATTATAGAATAATCCACGACTTGGGGTTCCTTTAATATATCTCAAGATATGTGTCACAACATTTCAATGTGAAGTCCGAGGATTAGACATGAATTGACTCACCACACTCACAGAGAAAAAAATATCTGGACAAGTCACTGCAAGATAATTGAGTTTCCCTACTAGACGCCGATACCGATTTGGTTCAGGGAACTCATCACCATCCTCCATAGATAACTTGACCCCTGGAGTCATTGGAGTATCGCTTGGTTTAACATTCATCATTCCTGTATACTGTAGAAGATCCATAACATATTTTCGATGGCAAAGATATATCCCACGTTTCCATCTAGCCACCTCAATACCGAAGAAATAACGCAGATGACCTAGATCTTTAGTTTGGAGCCGACTCTGGAGAAATATTTTAAGCGAAGAAATACCTGTATCATCGCTCCCTATAATGACAATATCATCCACATAGACAACTAGAAAGATGCTACCTGTAGTGGAATGTCGATTAAAGACAGAATGATCTTTGCCCGCTATCTGAAGACCAAATTCTAATACAACTTCGCTAAAACGCCCAAACCAAGCCCGTGAAGACTGTTTCAGGCCATAAAGAGATTTTTTCAGACGTCAAACAAGCCCAAACTCCCCCTGAGCAACAAACCCGGGAGGTTGCTCTAAATAGACTTTCTCCTGAAGATCACCATGGAGGAAGGCATTCTTGATATCCAGCTGATGTAATGGCCAATCAGAGGTAGCAACAGGAGAAATAAGAAGACGAACATAAGCCAATTTAGCAACAGGCGAGAACGTATCGGTGTAATCAACACCCTAAGTCTGAGCATAACCTTTGACAATTAAATGAGCCTTAAGATGAGCAACAGTCCCATTTGGATTCATCTTAGTGGCATAGACCCATTTGCACTCAATAGGTTTCTTGCCAAAAGGCAAAGGAACCAAATCCCATGTCTGATTAAACTCAAGAGCAAACATCTCCTCTTTCATAGCAGTCAACCAGGCTGGAGAAGAAATAGCTTTTGAGAGATTTCGAGGAACAGATATAGAATCCAGGGCAGAGATAAAGGCCAGCAATGACTGTGAGACACCTGCATAAGAAACAGTAGTAGAAATATGATAATTGGCACAACCACGTTTACCCTTTCGGAGAACAATAGGAACATCCAAGTCTGAATCTGAAACAGGTGTGGGAGGATCTGAAGACGGGAGACTAGATGTAGCAGGAGCCAGCTCAGGAGCATCTACGGGAGAAGAACCAAACATCTGACGCAGTCCACGAACATATGTCTGGAGGGGAGGAGCAGACGGGACAGAAGTGACTCGAATCAAGTCATACACCATAAAGTGATCAAGAGATGGAGACAAAGGTGGGTCAACGGACGACACAGAGGAGGAGAATGGGGAAGACTCGTGGAAAACTACATCAGCATACACAAGAAACCGCCCCAACTCTGGTGAAAAGCACCGATACCCTTTCTGTGTACGAGAATAACCAAGAAAGATGCATCGCAGAGATTTCAGATCCAGTTTGGTAACATGAGGCCTGATATCACGAACATAATAGGTGCAGCTAAATATACGCAGAGGGAGAGGGTGAAGAGGGTCTTTAGGAAATAAGACCCGGTGAGGAATCTCCCCCCGAAGAACCGATGATGACATCCGATTAATTAGATATATAGCTGTCAATACCGCCTTACCCCAAAACATCTTTGGAACCTGTATATGAAACACAAGAGCTCGAGCAACTTCCATCAAATGTTTATTCTTTCGTTCAACAACACCATTCTGTTGGGGGGTATCCGGACATGAGGACTGGTGAATAATACCACGCTGAGTCATAAATGACACAAGGGGAGAATAAAAGTACTCACGAGCATTATCGCTACGTAGTGTACGAACAGAAACAGAAAATTGATTCTTGATTTCAGTATAGAAAGCACAAAAGATATAAAATATTTCGGAACGAGATTTTATTAAATATAACCATGTCATCCGTGAAAAATCATCCACAAACGTAATAAAATACCAAAAACCAAACTTGGACTGGACCGGACAAGGTCCCCATATATCAGAATGGACTAACTCAAAAGGAGCACATGCTCGTTTATTAACCCTAGACACATACGACACCCTATGGTGTTTAGCAAACTGATAAGACTCGTAAAATAATTCAGACAAAGACTGAACTCCAGGACACAAACGCTTCAGGCTTGAGAGAGTAGGATGACCAAGTCGACAGTGAAGATCAAGAGGTGTAGAGGATAGACTAGAACAGACCATGGATGTTGGTTCTTCATCCAGCACGTAGAGCCCTCCTGAAGTGCGACGACCCCTACCAATAGTCTTGTTCGTCAACAGATCCTAAAATTCACAAGAAGTGCCATAGAAAACAACACGACAATTTAGTTATCGAGTAAGGGCACTACAAATAATAAATTGAATGGAAGTGCAGGTAAATGTAACACAGATGATAAAGTGATATTTGAGGTGGGTGATGCCGTCCCAATCCCCCCGAACTGGTATATAAGAGCCATCAGCGATACGCACATCTAGACGAGAGGATGTGGGAGAATAATCCTGTAAAATACCTGTTGTTCCGGTCATATGGTCAGTTAGCACCAGAATCAACAATCCATGTCCGAGAAGAGGCTGAAACATATGCTGTAGAAGTGTCTAACTGAACTAGAACGGTAGATGCAGGGGCCTGATTTGCTAGCAGGCGAGAATATTCTGCAGCATAAAGGTGAACAGTCGTATCATCTAATAGAGCAGATCCAGGATTCTGCATTGTTGATTCTTCACTAAAACAGACATTAGCAGACCGCGGTTTCCCATGTAGCTTCCAACTCTTATCACGGGTATAGCCAACACCACCACAATGAAAACAGGTAAACTTGCTGTCAGAATTACGACCACCACAACCTCTACCACGGCCTCCAGTTTGCGTATTGCTCGCCAAAGTAGTACTCTCACCAATATCACTTGATCTAGAAGTCAAACGAATAGAACGAAGTGCTTGAGAATATGCCTCCGTAAGAGAAGTCTCCCTACTAGCTAAGATCTGAGAAAGAGCAGACTCATATTCCGGTCGAAGGCCATTGAGAAATGCTAATATAGCTAATTGCTCCCGCTGTTGACGCATTTCATGAATATCTGTAGTAAGGGGCATCAACATTGAATTCTTTATAAATCTTCTTGAAGGAGGCGAAATAGTCACTGATATGAGTCGTCTGCTGTTCCGGACGAAAGAATGACTGAGATATCTCATAAATATGATTCATATTATCTTTACCCGAGTATAAGACATTGAGATACTCCCATAGCTCCTTGACCGTATCACAATGGGTTACCAAATTAGTCACTCGAGACTCCATAGAGTTTATCAATTGATTAAATAGGCGGGCATCATCACGTAACCAGGTCTTGGCACTTGCAGGATCACTTTGAGGATTAGGGGAATCATCGCAGGATCACTTTGAGAATTAGGGGAATCATCGCAAAGATGTTCCTCTTTACCCATACCCCAAATAGTGAATAAAACTAGCTTACGCCAACTCTGAAAATTTATACCATCTAAACGACGCTCAGTAAGTTTGGAACTTGATGAAATAATCTCTGAGATCGTAGGTGGTTTGGGCTCAACAAGCCCACTCGATATCGAAGAGTCCCCTATAATCACAATCAACTAGGGCAGGAATTATCCAGCAAAACAATAACAAAGAGGAAACACAACTTCCCCAAGAGTCACAACAAAGAGGGGGATACGTACCCCTATATATCTAGATAACGTTTCAATCAATGACCCATCAAGACATAAACTGAACTGTTGGGAATTGAAACCTTAAACACACAATAGCAGGAAAAATTAAAAAAAAAATACTAGGGTTTCATCAACGTAGCGGAATTTGGCTTCACAAAAAGGGTTTGGGTTTTGTTTAGATTTAGGGTTAGGGATGGAGGATAGTGATTAGGGTTAGGGTTTTGTGAGGAGAGAGTTTCTCAAACTTCGGTATCTGGCTCTGATACCATGTTGTTTAGAATAAGCCGTGGTCTCTCAAGGTAGAGAGACTCTTAATTTATAATGATAAATTAGGTTACACAAGAGAAGAGACCCTTATTAGGCCCTATTGGGCTTACTACACGCATGTGGCCCAAGAGGCTACACGCCTCCACTAACATATATATATATATATTTATTTACACACAAAAATCAAACTAACTCTAAAAATCTTAAATTAACACACAAAAGCCTTCATATTACATTTCTACATTTATATATATTGTGTAGTGTATGAATGTATTTCCTCATTTTAGCTAATATTGGTTTATATTTCAATCCGCGAAACCGATCCGAACCAATCCGGTTCACCGCGGTCTGGTTTGGATTGGTTTCGTTAGACAAATGGATTGGATTGGTTCCGGAAATTTGGAATCCAGTAGTAGTGGATCGGATCCAAAATATCCTCAATCCGGTGCAATCCGATCCATGTCCACCCCTAGCGTGTGTGTTTGTGTAACTTTGATGCATATCCACCTGATTTAAACTGTTGAATCGGAAAGGATCATGTATTATTATTTATCTCAAATTGGGGGCTAGGGGTCCTATGATTTATTATATATGGTTCTCGTTAGTAGTAGTATTGCAAAAGGTTTGAAACCTATTTTCTAATTTTCTACTTTCAGTTGACATTAAATCCTTATGTCGAACTTCATGTTGAGCAATGTCCTTGGAAATTGGTAGTATGTGTATAGGAGTACTGAAGTTTTCAACAACCTTTCGTAACTACACAAGGGTATGTCCGTAGATCAAGCAATTTCGTTCTCCTTTGTTCATCCTTCTGGTGATGTGTGCTTATATGTGCAGTGTTACCTCCAATTGGTATGAGGTCTTTTGGGGGGAAACCCAAGAATAAAACCGTGCGGATTGGGCTTAAAACGGATAATATCGTATCATGTGTTGGAACGAGGTGCTACAATTGGTATCAGAGCCAGAGCCCGGCCGAAATTGAGTGTGGGAGCGTGCACAAGCTCGTGGGTAACACTAGCGAGGGCACTGGGTCCCAAGAGGAGGTGATTGTGACGTCTCACATCGCCCGGGTATAGGTTTGGTGATGTGTGCTTATATGTGCAGTGTTGTCTCCAATCGGTATGAGACCTTTTGAGGAAGAGCCCAAGAACAAAACTGTGCGAGCTAAGCCTAAAGCGGACAATATCGTACAATGTGTTGGAGCGGGGTGTTACAATTGCTATTAGAGCCAAAGCCAGACCAAAATTAAGTGTGGGAGCGTGCACAAGCTCGTGGGTAAAACCAACGAGGATGCTAGGTCCCAAGAGGGGGTGATTGTGACGTCCCACCTCGCCCAGGTATAGGTTTGGGAATGTGGTTATATGTGCAGTGTTGTTTCCAATTGGTATGATGCCATTTGGGAAGGAACCCAAGAGCAAAACCGTGCGGGTTGGACCCAAAGTGAACAATATCGTACCACGACTGAATATTAAGTTTATTTAATAAGTTTACTTTTTTTTTTTTTGGAGTAATGTAACGTTGTTATCTCAAATAGTGTTAAAAAATAGGCTTTTAAAACATTATAATAACAATATAATATATATAAAGGACTAGCTTTGTTTTTTTAAGGTGCCCAACAAGTGACACACATATCCTATACCCATGTTCGAGCAATGTATCCAGCATGAATACATCACTACTTTGAAGAGTCCATGTAACCTAGGCATTAATTTGACACGGTGTCCAATGGATGAATATCAGACTGCATACTTTTACCCTCGTTATACTTTATTACAGTTTTTGCCTTCTGGTTTTGTGGTACATCATCGATCTTAGCATCTGAATTATGCTATGAGCTTTGGATGCTCTCATCCAGCATTATATTAGGCACTTCATGGTAATACAGATGGGTTATATATGAGGTGGCTAGATCTTTGAACGGATTCGTATTTTCATAAAAGTCAATTGAAATTCTTTGACAATGTTGTGATTATTTGATAACCTTGTTTCTTTTGCAGCCCATATTCCCTTGTATCTGTATCCTTTTCTTAATACGACAAGCAAATCAAGGCCTTTTGAGTACTTGAGGCTTACTAGCTTGGGTGTCATCGGTGCCCTGGTGAAGGTACTTTGACCTTACTGGTGCTATTTTTCATGCTTCATTTGTGGTTTAGTTCGTTTTCGGTGTAGTAGTTGTAGAATTTTATGTTAAGTCATGCATAAAAGTTGCGAAGAGAAATGCATTACTAAAATAGACCGACACACCATAAACGTTCAATGGAATTCATCGGGCAGATTGTAACTCATGACCTAGAAACTAGATTTTAAAAGCAAATAACACGGTAATAAAGTAGAGCTAATTCTTGTCCTATCTAAACACGTAGTGTGATAACTTTGTGGGCTGGTGTGAGACAGCAGAGCAGCTGTACCACACTGGCAGGTTACAAGTTCCACAATTTCACAATCATTGTGTTAGATAAAGGTCAAGTACTTACATATATATTGTGTTTTGTTCAAATAGTATGAGGCCTTTTGGGGCAAAACTCAAGAGCAAAATCATGTGGGCTCAGGTCCAAAGTGGACAATCCATGTGGCGTAGCGGGTTGTTACCCATAGTACTTGTGGGATGGTTTCGCAGGGGTGCAGTCCCGTCAGTTCTGGAGAGTAGTGTCTT
This sequence comes from Cornus suecica, assembly GCA_963922005.1. Classification (NCBI taxonomy): domain Eukaryota; kingdom Viridiplantae; phylum Streptophyta; class Magnoliopsida; order Cornales; family Cornaceae; genus Cornus; species Cornus suecica. The sequence goes on from OY998244.1 coordinate 20,176,701, forward strand.
TGTGTCTTTGGTGTGTAATTTGGCTCGAACGTAACAAAAGGTGTTTTGAGGGGGTGGAGTCCCCGATTGGTTTCTTTAAGGATTCTTTCATTTCTTTTTTGTTTTATTGGGTGGAGGGTAGATTTTGTTCATCTATAGAAGAAAAGATTGTTTTTTGGGCTCGCTTAGTTCTTAGAGCGGTGCTTTGTAATCTTGGGATGCACACCCCTTTTGAGTGCTTTTTATAATATACTTATCAAAAAAGAAATTTTTTTGTTACTTTAGCTTCCCTGTTATGTGTGCTTGCCGTCTGCCTTGTCAGATTTTACTTTTTTTCTCTAATTCATCAAGAAATTTTAAACTACGTGATGTTGACTATAAGCTCGACTCAAAGACAAAGCTTCTGACCTAATAAAGCTCCACTTTTGTTGTTGAGCAAGATTGAACATTCCTGTAATCTTTTGACCAAGTAATATGAAGGTATATTTCTGTATTCTGCTAGCGGTTAATCAAAATGAAGAGAAACCTTCGACCTAGACACACTTCAATCGCCAGCCTGTAAAATAGACTGATGAATGATTTATAGTTTTAATGCATAGCTTTTTTACTTTCCGGTGGTGAAAAACACTCGATCACTAGTTTGCGATACATTTTCTGGTTTTCCTTCTTTCATTTTGCAGATATCGGTTCAAATTAGTAACCGTAGACAGAACTTAATAGACTATCACCGTTACAAAATAAGCCCCATTCCCAGTATATCTCCTGTCTAGATGGGGTGCTAGGAGGGAAGACTGGCGACATACCTAACTTTTGATTTTTATTTGTTAACCTTCTGAGCTAAACTCTTAGAATTTTTTCTTAATATAAAATAGTTTTAAAAGTATAACTAAGAGTTCATTGGCTATGCTACATGTTATCGGGTACGGTTTTCAGGTTTATGTATGTGTTTGTGTTTACCTCCTTAATCTTGAATCTTAGGATAAAGGAATATGTATTAAAAAATTGGATATGGGTATGTGGGCACATTATAGGCATGTAAATATATATTATTATTTTTTGATAAATAAGTGAATATATAAATTAGAAAAAGCACTCAAGGGGGAAGTGCGTTCGAAGGAACATAAGAGGAAGCCCTATGGGCCAAGAGAGCCCAAAAAATCTATCTTTTCATCTATTGATTTACAATATCTATCCTCAATAAAACAAATTAGAAATAAAAAGATCCTTGATGGCACCAATCGAAGACTCAAGCCCCTCAAAATATCGTTTATTACGCTCGAGCCAAAGGCTCCACCATAGACAAAGGGGAGACAACCTCCAAAAATGGCGAACATGGGACCCCACAACGCAACCACTCCAAGCATCCAAAACTTGGTGAATTGACGCCGACATAACCCACAAAACAACAAAAAGGCCAAAAAGCATGCTCAACAATGGAAAGCAACCGGGCAATGCAAAAGGAGGTGATCCGGAGATTTGCCATCCTCCTTACACATAAAGCACCGATTAACCATAATGAGATTCCGCCGCCTTAGATTATCCAAAGTTAGGATTTTACCCCACACTGCCGACCACGTTAAAGAAAACAACCTTTAGAGGGGCCCTAGAATGCCAAATCGCCTTCCAAGGGAATGCCAAACAAGGTATGGGCACCAGACGCCTAAAGAAAGACGAAACCGTGAACCTCCCGTGGGGGTAGCAAGCCATACCAATAAATCCGAGCCAAGGCCAGAAACAATCTGAGAGTACAGAAGCTCCAACAACCCAGAGACCTCTTCCAACTCCCAATCCTGAAAATGACGCACAAACCGGACATCCCACACTAGCCTCTCGGTATCAAGGCGATAACAATCGGCTACTGTAGCATGACGGTCACGAGCAATATAATAGAGTGAGGGAAAGAGGAGTCTGATGTACCCTCCACCAGAGATCTGACAAAAAACAAACATAACGGCCATCACCAATACTGAAACGACAAAGTGGAACAAATGACTCCCATCCCTGCCGAATATCCTTCCACACGCCCATGCCCCTGCGAATCCTCACAGATCTTGAACACTAAAATCCCATATCCTCTCTATATCGACATGAAATCACCCTCCTCTAGAGGTAGGTCCTGTCCTTCCCATAGCGCCACAACCATTTCCACGATCCCTCTGTTGAAAGGAATCAATCTTCGAATACCCAAGCCCCCTTCTTGAAAAGGGTGACATACAATTTCCCAACGCACCAGGTGAAGAAAAGGCCTCTCCCTACTTCCACCCCACAAAAAACCTCTGAATCTTCTCTATCCTCTGAGCCACACTACAAGGGATCTGATAGAGAAAGGACATAAGTTGGGAGGTTAGATAGCGTGCTCGTTACCAAGGTAAGTCTCCCACCTTTGGAAAGATACTGACGCTTCCAACCAACTATCTCTTCACCCGCTCCACCACCGAGTCCCAGCAACGCGATCTCTGACCTGAGGAACCCAAAGACATGCCCAAATAAACTGAAGGAAAGTGGCCAACCTCACACCCAAGCACCGCTGCCAAAGAAGAGATGTTTCCCACCTCCCCAACCGGAATCATCGAACTTTTACCAGTATTCACCTTCAAGCCTGATACTGCCCGAAACATAGCAAGATACACCGGATGTGCCTTAATTGATCCTCATCTGCATCATAAATGACAAATGTGTTATCAACAAAAAGAAGGTGCAAAACGTCCACAAACTGAGAAGTCGTATCCCCAACATGGAAACCACGTAAAAGCCTAACTCCATTGCCCGAGTCATCAACCGAATGAAGGCCTCCATCACCATAAGGAAAAGGAACAGAGATAACGGGTCACCCTGCCTCAGCCCTCGGGAGCTCCCAAAAAAACCCGCGGGCGAGCCATTCACCGACATAGAGATCAGACCGAGGAAATACAAAACTCTATCTACTGCCGCCACCTCGCCCCAAAGCCCAACCTCTCCAACATATATAATAAGAAGCCCTAATTAACATGATTATAAGCTTTTTCCACATCTAATTTTACTATCGTCTGGCATCCATAACCTCACTCGCCACCAAAGTCGAATTAAGAATCTGTCGACCCCCAACAAAAGCATTTTGGGAATCCAAAATGACTCCATCAAGAACCCCACTCAACCGACAGGCAAGTACATTCGCGATCAACTTATAGACTCATCCCAACAAACTGATAGACCTGAAATCCCTAATGTCTTTCGCCTCCCCCTTCTTAGGGATTAGGGAGATGAATAGAGCATTAATGGACCTCACAAAATAACTATCCGCATGAAAAGCGCAAAAAGTGCTCATAACCTCCTCATGAACCACATGCCAACACTCCTGAAGAAAGCGCATAGTGAAACCATTCGGGCCTGGAGTTTTGTCCCCATTACATTGCTTAAAAGCCCTGAGAACCTCATCTTCAGAGAACGCAATCTCCAACCTATCACGATCCACCTCAGAAATGGAGCCGAACTAAAGCCCATCCAGATGAGGCCTCCACCCCTCACTCTCCTCAAACAAACGTGGTGATAGGCCGAAATCCCTTGACGAATCGCCTCCTCCGAGGACAACAAAGAACCCTCAATAGTGATACTCCCAATGAAATTATTTCGCTTGTGGGCATTGGAATACGGTAAAAGAACTTCGTATTTAGATCCCCTTCCTTCAACCATAAGGCCCGAGATTTCTGCCTCCAAGATATTTCCTCAATCTCTTCGCTAAACACTGCTCTCTCCTCAAACACATCGCCTCAGCCAAACTCCCACTCAGATCCACTCTATCAATGTCACCAATCTCTGAAAGTATCTTTCCTCCTCCACTCCAAATTGCCGAAAACCTGTTTGTTCCACTTGATAAACAAGGACTTCAATGTACGCAGCTTTGAAGCCAAAACAAAACTTGGGGAACCCACCCTGCCCGCCACTCCATAATCAGGGCCTGGAAATCCTCTGCACGAAGCCACATGTTCTCGAACCTGAAAGGAGTCTTCTTCCCAGCAATACCCCCATAATCTAGAACAAGAGGAGCATGATCTGAGGTGAAGCGTGAAACAATGGTCTAAGTGACGTCCGGAAATCGCTCCTCCCACTCCCAGACACCAAAAATCGATCAATGCGTGAAAAGGTTGGAGGAACCTTGCAACTAGACCATTTAAATACATCTCCAACAAGAGGAAGATCATGCAACAAATGCCTATCAATGAACTCCGAGAACAAAACCATAGCCTGAGTCTGGCGCCCTCTAGAAGACCTCTCAGAGGGACTCCTAACAACATCGAAATCCCCTCCCACACACCCTGGAAGACTCCACGGCTCCCTCACCTCCCCAAGCTCCTCCCACAACAACATCTCACTATCATCCACCGGGCCATAAACACCCGTAAAGGACTAGCGAAAACCATCCTCCACTATTGAGAATGAGCAAGAAATCGAGAAGCAACCCTTTCTAGAGTCCAAAAGAGACACCCATCGTCTGTCCCACATCACAATCACACCACCCGATGCCCCAACAGAATCCAACGAAGACCAATCAACAAATGAAGAGGGGCAGTTGGAAGTGTCTCTGATAGTGGGATGTGAGGAGTTGTGAGTGGGCAGTGATGGGGGGGGGGGGGGGGGGGGGATGGCTTGCATATGGTTGTATGTGCAGCTAATGGGATGACCCCTTTAGGAGTTATGGATGATACAAGTGTTATGGAAGTGATGGAAAATGTGAAGCTCGTATCGGTTGATTGTTCAGACTTTGTTTCTCATATGTGGGCGAAGGAGAGTGCGGTGGAGGTAGCCGCGCATATGGGTATGAATTTTGGCAATTGCAAGGAGAGAGGGGAGGCTTTGCTTGTAGAGATAATGGATGATAATGAGGAGGAGGGCAGTAGCAAACAAAAGGCTCTTGTTGTCCATCGTCTGTCTTCCGCTTGGAAAGGTGAAAGGGAGTTGCGTAACTTGATTTGTACTGTGAATTATGAGGGGATGAGTGGCGGTGGGGGAGAGGAGGAGGGAGAAGGAAGGAAGAGGGGACTTTATCTGTTTCCAAATGAAGCTACGGATTATTTCTTGGAATGCCCGGGGTTTTAATTGTCCGGGAAAGAGGAAGCTAGTTAGGTTGGCACTTGGGAAGTGGAATGCTCATATTGTTTGTTTACAGGAAACAAAGATGGATTGTATGGATGGTAAAATGGTTAGGAGCTTGTGGGGCAATCGTTTTGTGGACTGGGTTTGTTTGGAGTCCAGTGGTACTTCAGGGGGTGTGATTGTGATGTGGGCTAGGAGGTGGATCTCGTTGAGGGGTACTCGGAAGGGTCGGTTTTCAATCTCTTGCTCCTTCTCGATGGTTGATGATGTTTTTGCTAGGCTTTTTTTGGTGTGTACGGTCCTATGGATGATGGATTGAGGGAGGTGTTGTGGGAGGAGCTAGGCGATGTGAGGGAGGCTTGGCATCTTCCGTGGTGTGTGGGTGGTGATTTCAATGTTATTAGGTCCCCATCGGAGAAATCCTCTGGAGGGTGTTGGACTGGGGCTATGGAGATGTTCTCGGAGTTCATTGTGGAGCAATTCCTTCATGACCTTCCGCTTTTGGGGGCATCTTTCACATGGTCTAGTTGTAGGGATGTTCCGATCTTCTCGTGTATTGATCGCTTCTTGGTATCTGGGGATTGGGAAGAGCATTTTCATGATGTTTTACAGACTATTGCTACTAGATTCACATCGGATCATGCGCCTCTTTTGTTGGATTGTGGGGGTGTTGCCTCTGGTCGTTCTCCGTTTAGGTTTGAGAACATATGGCTTCGGGCGAATGATTTTCAGGATCGGGTGGTGGAGTGGTGGGCTTGTGCTATTCAGGTGGGTTCCCCGATTTTTATTCTGGCTTCGAAGTTGCGTTTGCTGAAATCTTCGCTTATTACTTGGAATAAAGAGGTGTTTGGCAATCTGTCATGGAGAAGAATGCTTTGATGTTTAAGAATGACGATATTGATAGAGTTGACTTGAGTACAGGTATGGATGAGGCTATGTGAGCTCGGAGGATTCAGTGTTTAGCTGATATTGAGGAGATTGCTATTCAGGAGGAGATTTCGTGGAGACAGAAATCTCGTGCCATTTGGCTTAAAGAAGGGGATCGGAATACGAAATTCTTTCATTGCTCGGTGAATGCTCGTAGGGGGATCAATTTTATTGGGAGTTTACACATGGATGCCTTTTTGTTATCCTCGGAGGAGGAGCTTCGTTTGGGGATTCCAGCCTTTTATCAGCAGTTGTTTTCGGAGCGCTAGAGTTGGAGACCGAGTCTGGAGGAGCTTGGTTTTGATGCTATTGAGGAGGGTGATCGGGACAAATTGGAGATTCCGTTTATAGAGGAGTAAGTTCTAAAGGCTTTGAAGTCTTGTAATGGGGATAAAGCTCCGGGTCCTGATGGTTTCTCGACGCGGTTTCTTTTGGAGTGTTGGCCTATTGTTCGGGAGGAGGTGATGGGGACCTTCCGTGCTTTTCATGAGGAGGGTTGTTTTGTGAAGTCCCTTAATGCCACTTTTATTTCCTTTTTCCCTAAAAAAGGGGATGCGAAGGACATTAAGGATTTCAGACCCATCAGCCTGGTGGGGGTATCTATAAGCTCATTGTGAAGGACCTATCGTTTCGTTTGAGTGGTGTGTTGGAGGGGGTTATCTCGGGCACTCAAAATGCTTTTGTGGGGGGTCGCCAGATTATGGACTCGGCTATTATTGCTAGTGAGTTAGTGGATGCCAGGCTTCAAAGTAGGAGACCGGGGATCTTAGTGAAGCTGGATGTAGAGAAGGCTTACGATCATGTGCATTGGGGATTCTTATTGTATATGCTGAGGATGATGGGTTTTGGGGAGAGGTGGTGCAAGTGGATTGAGTTTTGCATCTCGTCGGATAGGTTCTCAGTTTTGGTGAATGGCTCTCCTGCAGGTTTTTTCGAGAGCTCTTGCGGGTTGAGGTAGGGGGATCCCATATCTCCGTTTCTATTTCTTGTGGTGATGGAGGCCTTCAGTCGGATGATGAGTCGGGCGACAGTGTTTTATTTCAGGCTTTCGGGTGGGTGATGGGTCTGCTTAGACTTTGGATATTTCGCATTTACTTTTTGCGGATGATACGCTTGTCTTTTGTGATGCGGATGTGGCTCAGTGATGGTACCTTAGATGTGTTTTAGCGTGCTTCCAGACTGTCTCGAGTTTGAAGATCAACACAAGTAAGACTTCGATGATCCCAGTAGGTGAGGTGGGGAATGTCCCTGCTCTGTCTTTGGCTCTTGGTTGTAGGGTTGGTCAGTTACCTACAGAGTATTTATGTTTGTCGTTGGGGTCTTCTGGCCAATGGGTGCCTTGTTGGGATTCAGTGGTGGAGCAGGTGGAGAGGCGGCTAGCGTGTTGGAAGCGGCCGTATCTTTCCAAGGGTGGGAGACTCACTTTGGTAAAGAACACGCTTTTCAACCTCCCCACGTATATGTTATCTCTTTATCGGATCCCCTGTAGTGTGGCTCAGCGGATTGAGAAGCTGCAGAGACAGTTTTTGTGGGGAGGGTGTAGGGAGGGTTCCTCGTTTCCGCTTGTGCGATGGGAGGTGGTGTGCCGGCCCTATCAAGAGGGGGGTTTGGGTATCCGGCGGTTGATTCCCTTCAACAAGGCCTTGTTGGGCAAGTGGTTGTGGAGTTTTGACTCGGAGAGAAACCGCTTATGGAGGAGGGTGATTGTTTGTCGGCATGGAGAGACTTTGGGTGGCTGGTGTTTTGGGGAGGACCGGATCCGTCGAGGGGTGGGTGTGTGGAAGGATATCCGTCAGAGATGGGATTCCTTCGCTTCTTTCTTCAGGTTCAGAGTGGGTGATGGTCGTTTTGTTTGCTTTTGGACAGACTGGTGGTGTGGTGAAAGTTCTCTTGCCTTTTCTTTTCCTCGGCTCTTCAGGATTGCTCGTGACTGCCATGCTTCTGTTGCCGACTGTTATCACCTTGATACCGGTAGGCTTGTGTGGGATGTCCTGTTTGTGCGTCATTTCCAGGATTGGGAGCTAGAGGAGGTCGCTGGTTTGTTGGAGCTTCTGTACTCTCAGGTAGTGGGCGTTGGTCAGGATGTGTTGTTATGAACTTCCTCCCCCTCGCGATGTTTTTCGATGGCTTCTTTTTTTCGGTGCCTTTTGCCGGAAGAGGCTTTTCCTTGGAAGGCGGTCTAGCTCTCTAAGGCCCTTTTCAAGGTAGTTTTTTTTCTGTTGGTCGGCTGCTTGGGATCGTATTCTTACTTTGGATGTGCTGAGGCAACGGGGTGTTGTTGTGGTTAACCGGTGTTTTCTGTGTAAAAAGGATGGGGCATCTGTTAACCACCTTCTTTTGTATTGTTTGGTGGCCTATGATTGCTGGTGTCTCCTCTTAGCCATTTTTGGTGTTCAGTGGGTTATGCCGGAGTCGGTGCGTGATGTTTTGGTCGTGTGGAAGAGTATTCGTGTTGGGTCGATAGCCCGCTTTTGTTGGAGGGTGACTTCCCTTTGTCTTTGGTGGGGCGTTTGACTTGAACATAATAGACATTGCTTTGAGGGTATTGAGTCCCCTTTAGGGGCTATCAAAGAATTTTTTTATCTCTAATTTGTTTTATTGGGTGGAGGGTCGTTTGTGTACATATGTTGATGAGTAGTTAGAGTTTTTGGGCTCGCTTGGCCCTTAGGGCTTTCTTTTTTTGTGTTTGGGATGCGTTCCCCGTTTGAGCCTTTTTTTTATACGTACTTACTTATCAAAAAAAAAAAAAGTTCCTAACCACCTTATCGGACATAACCTCCATCTTTGTCTCCTGTAAACACACAATAGGAGCATCCCATCTATGAAGCGCCATCCTCACAACTTTCCTTTTATCCGGGAAATTTAGGCCCTGGACATTCCAAGAAACAATTCGGACTTCATGACGACAAAATCAAGGAACCCTCCTCCTCGCTCCTCTTCCCCCTTCCCTAATCCACAAACCTCCGCTCTTCCCATCAGAATAAATGTTAGAGATTAAATTCCGCAACTCCCTCTCACCCTTCCAAGTACTAGACTGTCGCGGAACAGCACATAATGCCTTCTCCTTACCACCCTTCTCCTCCTCTTCCAGGCCATCCGCCAAGGACAAAATCAAGGCCTCCCCTCTCTCCTTTATATTATTTTAAATATAATCTAGTCTATAATGTAGGTCTCTTTAAAGGAATACGCTCGAATAAACTTTAAATTGTATAGGATTTCTCCATCCCAGGGAGTAGAAACCCTTTTCTGTTAAAAGATTTGAATTTTTTCTCCTTCCATAACATTAGGAAAATCGGAGTATGCTCACCAACGGTCCAAGAAACTATCCAGACCAATACCCATAACCATCCCATTTCGTGTCTGCAAGGGTCTATAAAGAGAGTAGAAGAGTCCATCCAACACAGAGCAAAATTACTTATAAACCCCTTAAGCGCATAAAACGAGAAGCAAATTAGAAATACTGATTATATTTAGGTTATATTGACCTCTTTTCAACTGCAAGCTTCAAAAAATGGTAAAAGTTAGTTCCAGTAAAGATTTTTTGGAAGCCTTGAGGACCTACATGTTAATCTCTTCATAGATTACCTGTTTAATATATATATATATCCACAAATTTGGAGTGTCATAAATTCATAATCCCCCTTAGTTACCATGTATGTCCTCCAATGTTTCATATCTCTCTCTCTCTCTCATGAAAATGAATGTTGCAATCTCAGTGCACTTGGTTACACCTTTGAAATATATCAAGTATCTTTGAAATCATAGCATAGGTCTTTTTTTTTTTTTCAGGTTGATGACACAGAGGTGATTAGTTTCCTTCTCTCAACAGAAATAATTCCGCTGTGCCTGCGGACGATGGAAATGGGCAGTGAATTATCAAAAACAGTGAGTGTTTCCTGCATTTTTCATTGGTTCTTTGAGTGTTCTCTCTTTCTCTCTCTACAAATATGGCAGTAACTTCACTGTTTCTATCTACGGCAGATTGATATCTTATTACTATCTGATTGTCTTATTATATCTAGTCATGCCTAATTCTGATACAGATAAGAAATTCTTATTTTTAAATAAAATAGAAAATATAAAATTCCTCATGGTAAAGTTCTTTTCTAAAAAGAATTTATCACAAAAAAAACAAAAAAATCTGCTCAATTTGGTGGTGTGAATTTTTCCTGAAAAGAGATGTGTTACAACTTAGAATGTTTTAGATTCGTGTCCTGTTAGTGTCACATTCTGCAGAGATAGAACAGGGCTTCAAATTCCTTGATATTGTTGTAGGTTGAGTATACAAGAAATTGTTTTGGAGGCCTATGGTGGTACCACAACATTGCTACAAGCATGTACCAACCCACTGACAATGGTTGGCTTTGTGGAGGTTGTTAAACATTGTATTGGGATTTTCAAACCAGCCTCGTTTCATTTGCTAAGCAGAACAGTTGAATGCATAAAATTGTTTTCCAAAAGCAATGGAACCCTTATTTAAAACACAGTGGTCAATGGTCCAGGTTATGGATACATGTAAGCGTCAATCAAAATTAGAGGGCAGCAGATCCAATACTAATAAACAAGAGGCGGGAGAATTAAAGTCTGTGGTACCCTTTCACTGGAAATGCACTATTTCTAATTGAATTCCTCATAATTTGTGTAATTGATCAAATGATTAGGCAAATTTCCTTTAATATAAACAAGTTTATGATCTTCAAACATTTGAATTCCTTAATTTCTCATGTACAAACATTATCAACTCAACAATGTCTTCCTACAAATACCTGGTATTGGTTTTCAATGTGATTGAAGTCCGACTGAAGTTTTATGTTGTCAGGTTGCCACATTCATAGTTCAAAAAATTTTACTGGATGATGTGGGCTTGGATTATATATGCACTACAGCAGAGCGTTTTTTCGCAGTGGGCCGAGTTTTGGGAAATATGGTAATATCACTTGCAGAGCAACCATCATCAAGGCTGTTGAAACATATAATTCGTTGTTACCTTCGGTTATCAGATAATCCAAGGTTAGTAAAGAGAATAATATCAATTAATTTTGTTTCTTGCAATAGCAATTGTCATAGTCTAATGATGGCTCCATATTTATCTCATTTGATCTTCATGTACCGTTTACGGAACCCATGGTCCTTGGTTTACATAATGCAGGGCTTGTGATGCATTAAGAGGTTGCCTTCCAGAGATGCTACGAGATGCCACCTTTAGTAGTTGCCTCCGCGTAAGTACTTCTGAGATTTCTGCATGTCACTTTTATTCATCTCAGGAGTCCCTAGGTAGTTGCTATGTTTTGCTCCCTCTTAAGATTTACACCACACCTAAAAACAGGCAACATATATGGGGTCTTAAGGACCTTTGAACTCCAACTTAATATTACTCTTTGTTTGATGCATCATCGTTGGTATTTTTTGTTACAGTAGTGGTTGTTAGTTTCTCTCTGTTCTAAGTTACTGGCGTTGCGGTTCACGTTTGTGAATAACTTATTCTTTTAGGTCACGTAACTATACAGCCTCACTGTCCGAAAAACATTGTCAACCAAGGCATTTGCTTTCTAACACAACAATTCTGAATTGTTAAGGTTAAAAGAGGTTTTATTTTATTTTTATTTATCTATTTTCTTCAAAATACTATGAGAAAAAATAAAGGTCTAGTTTTGTGCTCCTTTTGTTCTATCTGGTTTGTACTTAAGGAGATTTATTTTGAATTTGCACCCAAAAGTCCATTATATATAGCGGTTGGTACCTTACTATATGGTCTATACGCATCTCTGCAGCAAGGTAGCTTATATTGAGTACTCAAGTGCTGGGGGTCTTTAATATTGAATCTAGCTATAAGGTTCCACTGGGATTGGGGACAACCCTTTCATGTTAGCTGTGTGTGTGGTACCTAAATCTTTTGTGAGTCATGGTTATTGTAACTTCCTTCAATGTAAAATCATTGGATTTGAGGCGTGTTAATAACCTTGTCCATAAAGGTGTCTTTGTAGCAACTACCCTTATATAGGGTCTTAATGGCTAGAGATTTAACCTGGAAAGTGATGCCAAAATGAGCAACTGAAAATAGTTTTTTGGCTTTGCCTATTAAATTTCAGAGTACGGATCTAAAAAATTGCGACTATTCAAATCAGACGTTCTAAACCTAATCTTCATCTGTCACTTTTTAAATGATTGCAACTTCAAAAAACTCTGTTACTTGGATGTTTGGCATTTTATCAGTTGCAGTTGATTCTGCAAGGGACATTTCACAAGCGTGTTACACACGTTCACAGGAGTGCCGACTGTCAACTACAATGTACTAATATGGTACACCATACTGTCCACTCGATGCACCAAGTCTTGAGTCTGTGCATTCGACATTATAAAATTAAGGGCTATTATAAGAAAACCCCCCTATGGTTTCCAAATTGTTCAAAAAAAAATCATGTGTTTTTTTTTCAAAAAAACTCATATGGTTTCTAATTTAATCAAATACCTCCTGCCCTCTATAAGATTACGAAAAACCCTCCAAAACTCTAATTCATTCTATTTAAATCTCAATTTCAATTTAAATCTAATTCCTTCCATTTATTCCAATTATTATAAACCCACTTTCTCTCACCTATTTACTTCAAAATTCTAATTCCTTCCATTTATTACAAACCCACTTTCAATATAAATTCCAATTTCAACTATAATTCCTTTTATTTATCACAAACCCATTTTAAATTTAAATCTCAATTTCAACTCTAATTTCTTCCATTTATCACAAACCCATTTTCTCTCACTCATTTACTCCAAAATCTAATTCCTTCCATTTATCACAAATCCAATTTCAACCCAATTTAATTTATAATTATATAAATATATATATATATATATATATATATATATCACTAAATATATAATAATATATACATACTTATTTATACATATATAATTATACATACGTACATATATATATACACAATGATATATACGTATGTTTATTTACGTGAATAATATATATATTTACGTATATATAATTGTGTGTATATATATGTACGTATAAATAATTATATATGTATAAATAAGTGCGTATATATGATTATATATATATAGTGATATAGAGAGATATGTATAATTATAAATTGAAATTGTGTTGAAATTTAAATTTAAATTGAAAGTGGGTTTGTGATAAATGAAATGAATTAGAGTTGAATTGAGTTAAATTTGGGATTTAAATTGAAAGTGGGTTTGTGATAAATGGAAGGAATTAGAGTTTTGGAGTAAATGGGTGAGAGAAAGTGGGTGAGTGATAAATGAAATGAATGAGAGTTTAATTGGGATAAATTAAAGGAATTAGAGTTTAATTGGAATTTAAATTAGAGTTTGGAGGGTATTTTCGTAATCTTATTGAGGGCATTTGATTAAATTGGAAACCATAGGGTTTTTTTTGAAACCACAGGGTTTTTTTGAACAATTTGGAAACCATGGGGGAGTTTTCTGATAATAGCCCTAAAATTAATACTTGCCACTGATAGAGAAGTTCTTAAAACCTTTGTTATGGGACTCTACCTGAACATCTAGTCTACTAAATCAGGGAAACTCATGCTAAAACACACACACACACAGATAGATAGATATACTATACTTACAAAATTTCTCTCAATAATATTTGAACTTTGGACCACACCACCACCACCCTAGATGTCTGTTGTAGTGGAAGATCAACTTTATCTCTTGTGCATGTAAAACAGCCCTTGTATATCCCTACAAATTTAATGTGGTGGATTAGCATTTTGATATTGTATGTGTTTTCAGGAAGATCAAACAACAAGGAGGTGGCTACAGCAGTTGCTTCACAATGTCCAAGTGCCCAGGGTTGCCCTATCTGGAGGAGGATTTGATCATATGCTGGTGAACTAAATTGACATTCCATGCCCCTTTTTTTTGGAATTGTCTTCTTTTGTTGCTTGTAGCCAGGCATTGCTACTGTTAAGGTATCTTAATTTTATTACAAATTAGTGTACTGGTTAATGATTAATATATATATGGGAGTGGTGGGTTGACAAAAACAAAATATTCTTATGAATTTTTGTGGTCTATATGCAATTCATTCCCTGGTTTAATTATATTATATTGTCATGTCCATTGTTATTTTCTTTTTTTGCCAATTTTTTTATTGTTGCGATTTTTTCTAAAATTAAAGAAAAACTGTACGAAATATTGAAGATTTCTGTTTGCAGTAAACAGTATTTTATTTATTTATTATTATTATTATTATTTCCCTTTTTCCTGTGCATTGAAGGAACAGGTATAAAAGAGTGATATGATTCAACCTCTATTTATCCGATTGGTTAATTCTTGGCTGTTGAGATTCAATGTTAGCACCTTGTGTCTTTTGGTAAATACTAATCAGTATTAAGTGACCCTAAAACTTACAAAACTCTATAAACCCAATAAGTTTGTGGTCCAACAACTTACAATAGAGTAATAAAATATTTTAAAAGTAAAGAATTATTATCAAATGGTTGTGTACATTATATAAGATATTATCTTTTGGGTATATGAATTATGTATTTAAGATTTTACTTTTTGAGTAAATGAATTATGGACAACTACGGAAATTGTATTTTGCAACAATGAAATTTGTCAAAACATAAATCAGCAACAAGAAGCTCAATTTTTTTGTTTTTGTTTTGTACATTACTTGAGTAATCAATAGTGAAAAAGAAAGGGTTAATTTCACTTAGACCCCTGAGGTTTTTCCTAATTCTATGTTGATCCCCTAGGTTTTCAATATTCCCATCTAGACTCCATGTCAGTAACGGCCGTATGATTCCGTAACGGCCGTATGATTCCGTAACGGAAAGACATGAAATTATGTTGTTGCCCTTACTTACATTGTTGAAATTCCATACACTTAAGCACAACATAGACAATTCCCTCACTTTTTTTTTAATGACGTCAACACATTTTGTCAGTCAACTAACGAAGAGGTCTAACAAATACAGTGGGGCAAATCTTAGGGGATTGAAGTGGGAATATTAAAAATCAAGGGGGTCTACCTGGGATTAGGGCAAACCTCAGGGAGTCTAGGTGGAGTTAATCCAAAAAAAATTACTCGCTCTTTTCAGTTTAGGTTTAATAATAGATGATTTTTGTTCTCTAAACATTCGTTGCTCAGATACTACACCCAGCCAACTATTTTTTTAAAGTAATCATCGTTAGTTAGGTGTTCCAAATACTTTTGGTTCCTGCTGTTGCATTGT
Source organism: Cornus suecica (assembly GCA_963922005.1). Lineage (NCBI taxonomy): Eukaryota > Viridiplantae > Streptophyta > Magnoliopsida > Cornales > Cornaceae > Cornus > Cornus suecica. Next base: position 20,191,904 of record OY998244.1, read on the forward strand.
TTAAATTTTTTCCTTTCAATTAATTCAAAGTATTTAATAAGCTTGATGATATGCTTAATCATATTTTTAAGCAGTGCTAAATCATTGATTTTATAAAATTTAAAATTTAGCAAGTCATGTCAGCACAATATGCTGAAGAAACTCTTGACAAAATGTGATCAGCCACGATCGTGGACATAGTCCGAACTTTACCCGATCCGTGTGGGGAGTCACCTTACACGAATTTCATAAATTAGTCGAGGTACGAGTAAGTTGATTCGGATACAAAAATTATCAAAATAAAAGAAAGAAATATAGTCAGCCTAGCCACTTGGTATGACACTGGCTAAAATAGTCACTTCAGAGTTAAAGTTTGGTGAAACTTTTAATTTATACTTGCAATTTAAAACAACTTATCTTAAAAGAGAAATGAGGAAAAATTTGTTGGCTTCATTTGTTCCATATGTTTAGTGCTTTAACTCCCAACTAGGAGGGACTCCATTTAGCCAGCCCCATATCTTACGAAATTTTAGTCAAAATACTTAATTCATGCTCTTAATTATCAACCCGTATCCTCTCCTTTTACTCTCTCGCTGGACCAGTTCAATGAGAGATAAAAAATATCAGATTTAGTATTTTGATCGATCGGGTCCTGCTCTAAAGTTCACCGAACAAGACCTGTTCAGGCAAATGACCAAATTTGGTCCGTCGAATCTCTCAGTGGAACTTATCCAATAATAAGTCCAATAAGAGAGTAAAATGGGAGGATATTTTTTCCTAAATTATATTAATTAGTACTCAGGAGAAGGCATTTGTTGCTTCTTAGATGTAAATTTAAACTAGAATGCCAACTTGATCCAAACAAGAATCTTCACAGAAAAGAGGCATCTTGATAACTATCTAAAGATGAAATGGCCCAAAAGACATGAAGAGGGTGAGCATGACAAACAAGATAAGATTGTGATGATGCTGCATTTTTAAGCAGCCTCACAGGGCCACAAGACACCATAGGAATATAATTAAGTTTGAAACCAAAGCCAGATTTGTCTCTATAGTCTTATATTATAGTGCTCACCACAACAAAGTTAAAAGGTGGAAAAAGGGCTTAACCTTTTTAACATAAAGGAACCAATCAAAAAGATCAAATCTTAGCAAATCTGTAATGCAACTACATTCTAGGCAGCTAAAAACCAAAGACCAAGTGAACACTTGCCTCCTGCCAGCCCAACTCTTGATAGTGAAAGTACAACTAGAGTTCTACCGTAGATGCTCTCTCCTACTTTTCTCTTTACATACATATATATATATATATATATACATACATGTATATATATATTAGAGGACGGATCTCTTGGAATACTCCATAATTGACCATTAGACTCATGCGGTCTTCGTCATTGAAAAATTATTTCCAACGGCACCCAAAAGAATTCGAATTTCTGACTTTCCGGATGTGAAATGAAATTTTCTTTAAAACACTCTGATAGACCCGACAACATGTAAAGAAAACAAAAAATAATCTACTTAATACTTGTTTTGGTTGAGAGAGACTTGAAAGGTTTGTGAGAAATCCTTCCTCTTTGTTCTCCAACAGCCTTATAAATCTGCCTATATCTACTCCACTGAACCATAGTCCAGTTCAGGCCGGTCATGAGATTGGAAAAAAAATTGGATCCAAGGCGAGATTAAACTACGAAGCCCCCTCAATAATTTTTATTTTTATTTTTGTTAGTCGCATAAAAAATTTGTCAATTTGTTTTTTCCTCCAAAATACCCATACTTCAACTAAATTTATTTTTTTACATAAAATATGAAAAATATTGGTCTAAAATATTAAATAGTAAACAAATATAAAAATTCACAACAACAAAAAATCAGAATTAATTTTGAATATTTTCGGAATTGTAATATATTCAAAAAATTTAACACTATCTATCAATAAAGTAAACTTTCACATGTATATATATATATATATATATATATATTTGTATATAAGTGATATACAATATTATTGAAGTTGTATTCGACAAAAAAATAAAATTTTGAAATTAATATTTAATTAATAATTTCGGAATTAATATTTTCGGATTTGATTTTGAATATTTTCGGAATTAATATATAATAAATTAATATAAAGCTTCACAACAAAATATTACACTTTTATATGAGTTTTTTTGTTATTATAATAAAATGGTCCATTCCAAGCAATAAAGTTTTGATTTTGGTCCCTTATCACCTTTTGAAAAAAAGTTTGTTCCATATCCACCAAATAAGTTTAGGAATAGTCCCCTTTCTATAATTTTTTCAAATAAAATGGTGTAGTTTAGTTTTAATTAATTATTTGGGGCCCTCTTTTTGATCTTTTAAGTACATAATTTATTTATTTGGACATATATTACTTAAAGAAGTTTATAGAAATTGGGTTGACTATTGAATTTCATCTTTTGCTGGGCCAAAATTAATTAGTAAGTTTTAGGCCTATAATACTAAAAAGGAAAACAAAATGGTGTAGTTTTGTTTTAATTATTTTTTTGGGCCCCTCTTGTTGGACTTTTAAGTACATATTTTATTTATTTGGGACTATCCTACTTAAAGAAGTTTATAAAAATTGGGTTGGCTGTTGAATTTCATCTTTTGTTGTGCCAAAGATTAATTAGTAAGTTTTGAGCCTATAATATTAAAAGGAAAAGAAAAAAAATTGAGGCCCCTCTTGGGCCGAGGCCCAAGGCGGCTACCTAGACTGCCTTGGGCAAGGGCCGGACATGGTTCAGTTTGGGCCTAATTGAGCAAGTATATTCAGCCTCAGTTCCATAGACTCTTCTAAAATAGATGAAATACCCGTATCTAATACTAAATAATCAAATATTGGTATGTTAAGTGTGTCGGACACTTTTGATAGGATATTTATGTAAATCTAAATCTAAATGATTCTATGTTATTATCTTATGACTTTAAATGAGTCAAATGTTTAGTTTGAGTACTATATTTGATAAAAATATTCTTGTACATTTAAAGAATAATATAAAAATATCAAATAAAATAAATATTTAACCGTATCCATATATCCGTCTATTAAATATTTAACACGTCTGACATACGAAGACATACCCGCGTCAGACACTCACCCGAGTTCATGTAACATAGCATTTAGGGCACCTCAAGTCCTGACAAAAATTAACCATCTTATATGAATGTTTTTTTGTTTTGGTAACTCATCTTACATGAATGTTGCGAATAGAGAAATGGCAATAAAAGCAATAAATGGAAACATTAAAATGAATTTAAGGATGTGGGGAGGCGGCTTACCCAGTCAGTTATATATCGACCTCTCCATGTATAATAAAAGGGTTAAGGTTGATTATAAAAGGGTTGAAGTTATATAATGGTCGATCCGAACACTATTTGAGAATATAAGGGTCTACTTGAACACGACAAGAGTAAACCGAACACGACACATTTGACACGAGTATATTTATTTTTATTTTTTTTCTCTAATTGGTCATGGGTTGAAATATATCAATAAACTATTATTGAATCGTGTCAAATTCAATTTAATTTTACAGATAATATGTTAAATAGTTCGTTTCGTGTTGGATTGTTTCAAATTTAATTTAATAAATAGGTTAAATGAATTACATGGGTCGACACGGATAATATGTGGGTTGGGTTAGAATTGAGTATATTTGACACGTATATTAACCAGGTCTTTTTCGACTCGACACGAAAACGACCCACCGCCACGAATTGCTTGCCATAACATAATTCTTATACTACCTATGTCCCATATTAGTTGTCCACTATTGCAACTTTACTTGTCCCAAAATACTTGTCCAGTTCGAATTCCAATGTAATTTAACCTCCCTCTTTCCCGAACTACTCTTCTTCCACTAACTTTAAACAAATACCGGACCCATCATAATACTATATCATTAAGGGCAAAATTAAAAATTGTATATTAGTCAACCTAAATCAATAAAATATTAAAAAATCCAAATTGGTCAACTATTGCGGGGCGAGGAAGTATTATTTTTTGTACATATTTGGATTGATTTGAACATTTGAATGTACCCATAATACTATATATTAGGTTTCTGCAGATTTTTCTGGCAATCCTTCAATTAGGTATATATTAGGATTTAGGACTCCAAAAAGTGTGTGTGTTATGTATATATCGTTTAGTTAGTTGGACTTCCATTAACCTTGAAGTAGAATAGAGTGCAGAAATATCAATGTAGATTGTCATTGGTCGAACACTAAATTTTATTGTGCTTTAAATACATTTTTTCAGACTTGTAACCACAACTCGTCACAAATTTAAAATTTTATTCGAAATAGTTATTATTTACAAGAAAGATTTTGTGGCAAAGTCTCACTTGTTGTATGGAAATATTGTGTCATTTTTTTAGTGACCAGTACACATGGTGGCATGTTAATTACATATAAGCATGCATGCTTGAATAAGGTTTGAGCAGGATAAATTCTAGAAATTCTTGGTTTTATATGTTAAGGTTTACATTGGTGATAGCAGAGCCTTTAACGGCTACTAAGGAAGTTCATTCTTCCAATATGATACGTTAGGGTGCGTTTGGAAAGCTTGTTTTTTGTATTTGTTTTCTGTCTTCAAATATAAAAACTGTTTTTGTATTTGTCTTTGTTTTTTCAGGAAAAAACTAAAAACAAAAAAACGTTTGGATGAAGGTGTTTTCACCACTTTTATTTGGTGAAAATTGTATTTTATGAATTTGGTGTTTTCATTATTTTTACCACCTAAACAGTGAAAAAACTCAAAAAACAACTAAAAGTTGTATTTGGTGTTTTCATCACTTTTACACACTATTCACAGAAAACAATTTTCTTGGGAAAAAAACAGTGAACAGTAAACGCGTTTGCCAAACGTGTTTTTTTTTTAGTCTTGTAAACAGTAAAAAAACAAAAACAAAAAACAGGGTATCCAAACGGACCCTTAATCTCTACTAGAGTACTCCATCCATCCCAAATTAGTTGTCCACATTTAATTTTTGATTAATTTTATTTACACCCCCTAAGGTATATTTTTATTTCAATTAGACCCCCCTATTTGAGTATCTTCATTTACACTCCCTGAGGTTTGAATGTGTCATTGTTTACACCCCCTGAAACATGACATCAACCTAAAATTTTATTTTAATACCTAAACTACCCTTCATGCTATCCAAGTTGTGTTTGGAAACAAGGATTGAGTGTTTTTTTTTTATCAATTTGACCCCCTCATTATATAATTTACCCAAATATTCTTTATTTTTATTTTTATCAAATAATATATATAAAAACTAATAAAAATATATTAAAATAATACAAGAAATCTGAAAAAATAAAAAATTAAAATTAGTAAATATATAATGATGTATTTATTCGATATAGAAAAAAAGTGAACAAATATACAATGAAGAAAAGGTTAAAAAAAAATAAAAATCAAAGATAAACACTTAAAAATAATTTAAATGTACATATATTTATGAAATATTTATTGGAACTAATATACTATATTGGCATGTGTAAACTAATTTTTTTTCAAAAATAAAATTATATTGGCATGTATAAACTAAATTAAAAGAAATTAAAACTGAAAAATAAAAAATTACAATAAATTAAAACTGAAAATATATGAAATTAAATCTGAATTTTTTTAAAAAAGAAATTAAAGCTGAAAAAATAAGAAATATAAGTAGTAACATATATAAATATACGTATAAAAATATATATATGTATATGTATGTATATAATAAATATATAAAACCCTAATGGCAGGGGGTGGGGGAAGAGGGGTGGGGCGGCGTCTGATGGCGGCGACGGCATGCTGTGGTGGCGTGGGGGTGGTGGTGGGTGGGTGTATTTATATATATATGTGTGTGTGCGCGCGCGTGTGGGGAAGTGGGGGTTTGGTGGTGGTTGTGGGTAGTGGTGCTGAGGTAGGGGTGGGTGGTGGTGTTCTATGGTGGCACGGGGGTGGGGGTGGGGGTGTTTGGATATAGGGTTTGGGGTTTGAAAATAGGGTTAACACTATTTTAAAATTAAATTGATTTAAGAGGTGTTTGGATCAAGGGCATTTTAGACATTTCATACAATGAGGGGGTGTGATTGAAGATTCTCAAATCTGGGAGGGTCTGATTGAAATAAGAGCATACCCGTGGGGGTGTAAATAAAATTAACCATTGACTTTTCAATAAATTTTTTAATATTTTGTGTTTCGCCCTTTGATAATGTAATATAATTGTATTTCTTTTTGGGATCCATTATTTTTTGAAGTTAATGAAATAATGATAATTTGGAAAAATATATGATAATATTGTATTGAGATTCGAAAGTCGACAATTAATTTGGGATAAGTAAAGTAGACAAAGTACTAACTTGGGACAGAGGGAGTACTATTTTTTTTTTGAAAATTATTCTTGCATCGAATTATTGGGCAGAATTAGGATAGTGGATGCATATCCACTGTTGGATGGATAACGATAAATATGTTTGGGTCTCACAATAATTCATCACACATTGGATATTTATTCACTTTAGTAATTCGGCCTAGCAATTCGGTGCAAGTATCATTACTCTTTTTTATTTTAATTTTTTAGGTAACCATGGTGTCCAGGGTTTGCTTACGCGTATATCAACTAATCCACGGGACCCTGAAATTAATGACCGGTTCAACCCTCCAGTGACTCAAACTTTCTGTAACCAACGAAAATCGAATCTGAGATCTAATGCTTGTTGAGGTGTTTTTTCAGAATTAATTTGTTTCCTTCATGTAGTACTGCAAATTTATTTTCTTGCACCATTATCGTTCCCAAAGTGATACATTCTCCAAGTCCTCTTGGTTTTTTAATTATGGAATTATATATCTTGGTAATTTTTAGGTTTATTCTCTATATATATATATATTAATATCTCAATCTCCAAATTAGAACAAAATGGTAAGCTTTCAGGTTCGATGTTTTTGTATAGGATTACGAATGATCTCTCATCTCCCAATTGGGAGGTCGTGTCTGAGCCCTGTTGGAGTTGATATTGTGAGTATGCATGTGTTCAATTAATTGAAAATTTAAAACTTAAAAAATAAAATTAAAATAATGCTTGTTACTTGGATAAAACCCTCCAATGCACAATGAAGGCACCAAGCAGTAGGTTTTAATTAGGACTAAAGAAAAGAATACACAAACATTTTCTTGATCAGATAGTCACGCCCATATATACATATATAAGCATTACTATATATGTATAGTAAGTGGCTAACATTATCATTCACACGGCCTTATATATACTATCTGAAATTCATTCTCCATATTGACTCAATATTACTAAAGTATACTAATTCATGACTCGTGCTCAATCAAAGAAAGATTATATATATGTGTGTATATATGTCATAGTCTCATATTTTTATTCTATTGTCAACACCCAATTTTAGCCTTGCCCATCTTCAGACCCTTCAACTTAATTGCATCAACTCATTGGAAGTGTCATGAGCCTTGTACATGTGCAGACTATAATGATTTCAGCAATTTTCCATTTTCCTTCATATCCACAAGTTCATTATTTACTTTTCTTTCTCAACTAATATATACAAATTTATCTTGAAATTTTTTTTTCCCCCCGAAGGTTAAGCATTAATCACACAACATGTCTCCACTGACGCTTGAATCCTAAATCTCCCATTTAAGAGTTAGGGTCCGATACCGCTTGACCATTACCACCCTTAGCCTTAGCCTTCTCTTACTTCTCAATATTAAGTATGACAATTTACATTTACAACATGACATTCAAGGTATGTTCAATGGATCTTAGGTATATACTGTTGCATATATGTTTAACAGATACATCTTAAAACATCAATATAACAAAGTAATCTAACACCACAGTCAGGCACGGAGCTACGTTGTGGCCTTGGGGGCAACTGTCCCCCATGATATGAGATTTGTCCCCCATTAATTTTTTTAAAATTTATGCTTATTACCCCTAATGTCATAGATTAGAATAAATTTTAAGGTTGCCTCCACTAATTTTTTTTCAGGCTGTCCCTGACCACAGTACTATTGTTATGAAGATAAAAAATTATCACTGTTAATGGAGATTTCTCGAATGAATTAAGGAATCACTTTTAAGTTGGTACAAAAAAGATCAAAGCAACACCACGAAAAAATATCAATAAAATGATATGCATTTTAACCACAAGACCATAATCAATACAATCCATAAGCTAAATATATACATAAAATCCTAGCTACATGGTCTTTTAATAACAGTACCATGTCTAAAATTTGTACAAGGTGGCTAATTATACTAATGAACCACCTCTTGCATGGACAATTAACATGTGGAATGACAAAAGAACAGGCATGACAACTTGACCAGTATGTATATATATATATATAGCACAATTGAGACCCTACCCAGTGTGGGAGGTGAATTAAATCTTGAGCAACCATTTGGAAGAACCATAAATAAACGAAAAGTATATCTAATTCCCCTCTTCTTAAACACAATGGTCTTATATATATATATATATATATATATATATAGTATATATAATCAAATTAATGATACGAAATTAGAGGAGTAGTAGTAGTACTCATGCTCAAAAGGCTTTGTGATAAAGCCCATGAATCCTCTTCCATGAATCTTCCCTCTGCATCTTCAATTGCTTATAAAAGTTGCAGATAAACATCTCAGCCTTGGTGTAAAGCTCTTGCCCACTCATGTCCTCGGCCTCTTCAATATTATCTTCTTCATCAAAATCTTCCATCACCTCTTCAGCTTCAGCCTCGCCGCCTCCTATAAAGAAAAGGCTAGGAGTGGAGGGGCATTTCTTCACCACGCGCATTCTTGCAGATCCAACTATCTTCTCGGACAATGATTTTTCCGCCACCTTTGGCTTCTTGGGAATAAGTTGAGGAGTCATAGCATCATTATTGGTAGTGTTACTAGATGGCGATTTCGGAGGAGAAGCTTCGGGAGAAATGAGAGGTGGTTGTTTCTTGTCATGATCAGTACTAGGATTGGAGAAGAACTTGAGAAGGCCAGCTTCAGCTCCAAGGGCAATGATGAGGAGGTTGAAGACAAAGTAGAGATATGTGGGCCTTAAAGATGAGGAGAGAAGAGGGGTTATGATGAAGAGTGCAGCTATGAGGAAGAGCTTGAGAATTTGGAAGTTTAAGTCCATGTGGGTTTTTTTTAGGTTGAGTGAAAATGGTCGAAGGAGTGTGGAGATTAGGTTGATCGATGAGTGAAGGGAACAAGAATTTACAGAGATGGTAGTACCATTGATGCATGGGCCTGTGGACATTTATTTATACAAGAAAAAGAGCAACTTGGTGGGCCCCACAGGCCCTAAGTGTATGCTATATCGTTTGTTGAACAACTGTTATAATTGGTATCTCGTTAAGCGCTCATTTGAGTGTTTATCATTTGGGACGAGTCCGGATTGCGGTTAAGTACGCAGGGTGGTGATTCTAACGAGAGAGTTCAAGGCGAAAGAGAATGTTAGCGGATCCGGATAAAAAAGTGACGGAGTTTTAATGAATTGAATGTTAGTCATAGTTTGCAGTCACGACATTGATTATGATGGCAGTTGCATTAACACCAAATTTTTAAATATATGCTCATTAAAAAATATATATTTAAAATATATGGTTGTTGTCTAATTATTCAAACTCCCCTATTATATTAAACAACATAACTATCGATCTCTCTCATAACTGAGTAGGTAACGAGTTAGAGACTTGTTTATTAACTCAAAACATTTAGGCTTCGTTTGGATTTAGTGAATTAGAAGTATAAGGAAAGAAATGAAAGGGAAGACTAATGATTTTTATGTTGTTAACCAGGAGAGAAAAGAAAAAATTTGGAGGACTCTTATTTGCCATCCTTCTAAAAATAAAAAGATTTGAAGAGAAATAATAGTAACTTAGGTGACACTTTTATATCAACAAAAATAACTCTAATATTTTAAAAGAAAAACTTTAAAGACATGGTCTTAATTAAAAATTAAAATATAATGACAAATTGGTTAAAATAGTCCCACTTTGTTTTTCTTCTTATCCAAACAAGTATTGTCTTTTCTTTTCCATCGTAATTTATCTAAACATAACTTTTAGTCATTGCTATCTTTGCTTTTCTTTTTTCCCAGCTAATGTCATCATTTTTTTTTCCTCTCTAGTTAATTCAAACCAACGCTTAAACACGTAATGAATGGTAAAACAAAAAACTCCAATACAAACTCATTCAAAAAATAAAATTGAATTGAAGAATTGATTCTCTCCAAGTCATGTTTGGACTGGCTTTGAAAGAAGATCCTTATCCATTAGACAACATTGTAAATTGTTTAAGGTAAAAGAGATTTGCAATGTTGAGCACATGATAATGAGAGGCTATATATATATATATATATATATATATATATATAAGATAAGTGAAGACAAGCAAAAGATACAAGAGGGAAAGAGATCCAACTTCAATTGGAAAAAAAGATTCTGATAAGGTCGGTGTAAGCATTTTCTCTTTTGTCCCACTTTTTTTCTTGGTTTGAAGAAGCCAACTCTCGACTGTTTCTTTTGTGAGCCTACTGGTCAAGTGGATGTGGACCCATAAGTGGGGCTTTTGGATCTTTGTTGGGCCCATTTATAGCTTAAAATTCAGGAGAATTTCTCTATCCAATTCCCACTTGCCTTAATAGTGCATCCATGGTCCCCTTTCTCTCCACCTTCACGGCCCAGTGGGCCCAAATATGGGCCTCCTAAACTTCAAAAGTTTCACTTGGTATAGTTTTACCAAGTGACTCATCAAGATTCAAGACTCACTCACCCAACAAGGCCTCTCCCTCTACTATACCCACAAAACCGTTCATTTTTTATTTTTATTTTTACTATTATTATCATTTTAGGGTTAGATCAACTTGTTTTGTTCATGCTTTCAAAGTGACATGCCTCACTCTTTTTGGAGTGTTTGGACACTACTAAGACCCCACAATTTGTTTTTGAATAGTCTTTTTCTTATTCAAGTGTCTTTCCTTTCACATGCCTTCACTTTTTCCAGGGTTATTTAGATCTTGGACCCAAGAAAAGTGGATAAGAAAGTGAAACAAATGTAGACCATGAGACTGCTACATATACATTTCACATTGCTCCATTCGTGGCCAAAGATATGGTACATCTTGTACCATGTGTTTTTTTTTTTTTTTTGAGTCTATCCAAAACTTGTTCAAAAAGCTTCATGTCTCTCTCTTTCCCTAGCTTGACATAATCCAAATGGACAACAATAAGATAACACTGGGAGACAGATCCTCTAAATTGATTTTTCCATTCGCTTATGTCTACTCCTCCATCTAACGATGCACAGATCTTAGACGATCCATGTCCATAACAGTGTCATAGTCAAATTTACTCTGCATTTCTCAAACTCTGAGCTCTACATTTTTCATTAAGGAATGGCCTATTGAGAACCAAAGCCAACAATCTTGAGGAATTTCTGGTAGTTGCATAACTTCTCAAGAGATTGAAACACATGCTGGTATTGAGACCCAAGAGATGTATTTGGCAGCGCCATGTTCTTGGTTTGCAGAAGCTTTAGGGTTTCATCTCCCAGGGGATCTGGAATATTTCATATATAATCCCATATACTCTTGCTACTAGAACCATTATGGTGGAAAAGGAATAAATACATACACCACCCATTTCAAAAATATTGGTGCAAGTAACAATGCTCTCCAAATGCTCATAGTATGACAATACAGTGTCAAATCCATAGGGAGAAATGAAACCAAACTATAATTGTATGCCCTTTGTCCCAAGTAAGTCTTTCCACTTTTCTAACTTATGTTTTGATATTCTTAGGACCTTGGATGATCTTTGTGTAAAAGTAGGTAGCCTATAATCTGTTAAAGAATTCTTAAACAACAGTCTTAACTGACCGACCATGCACATTCCACACCAATGTGTACACACTTGTGTGGATCTCACTTGTGATGAATAAACAAGTAAAAGTTTCTGTAAACATCTAAGAACATAGTGCTACACACATGCCATGTAATGTACATGAAGGAGTCCAAGAACTATAGTCAGAAAATATAAACAGTGGGTAATCTGGAGGCCGTTTCCTTTGAAGGTTGAATGAATTGGCACAATAATTGACATACAAAAAATTCGAGCAGCCTTAAAAACTATGATACATGCGGAGAATTTGGAAGCGCCATTTGTTATCAACAACTAATAAACACGCTTTCAGTAATCAGAACCTTGATGCCCAGTTTCTCGCCTTTTCTTCTTATCATTCTTTGCTAGAAAGATACCAATGCAGCCGCTACCATCAAAAAGCTGAGAAGGGTCCTTAATATTTGGTGGTGGAAGAGCAGGCAATTACCGTCTCATCCCACTAATTGGAGTTTCCCATGAGGTATGCTACTAAACAACCCAGTATAGCTCCTGCACTGACCTACACCAATCCCAATGGAACAGGGTTCTCAAGTAAATATAAAGGAATTTGAAAGTAAATTTCAATTTTCGTACAATAGGAGAATTCCTCAAGGGACACAACAAAAAATGAATCGCTGCAAAAGTGCAACAATTCATTTGAATCTTTTTTTTTTTTTTTTTCTTTTCTTTTCTTTTCTGAAAGGTAATTCATTTGAATCTTAGTAACAACAATCAAGAATTGTTAAGACAATGCATGCAATAACTTCAATGAATAAAGTGTTGGCATCAATCACAATTGTATGGTAGATTGGGACAGGGAAAGAAAAGGAGTAGGGATGTATAGACTTTCAATTGTTTAGTAAAACTTAAAGTTGAAGGGAAGGAAAGCAAATGCCCCTAGGCTTATCGTATTTATTTGTGTTTTTGGTAAATTAGTGGAATTTATTACTAAAATAACGATAAACAATAAGGTTCAGATCATACTAACGGTTAAAGAAATACGAAACCAAAGAGGGAAAATCCTAGAAAACGGGAACTCACGCTCCTAGAGGACAGAAAAGATAAAAGCAGCATGATGGGATCCATCATCTTATTTCCTCCAAAACATAAGGAAAGGAGGAAAGAACTCCCTTCTCTCTTATATTTTTGTCCTTCAGATAGTCAACTCCTTCAATAAGCAAGGGCGTGAAGAATAAAATGACGACTTTCTGCAATGAATAGGACGGATTGATCCTTCCCCAAGGAATGACTTCTCCATCTCACCCACCATTCATTTCTTCCAGTTCGAAGCCCTTGTACTGAAAAGAGCACAAGTATTGAATAACTTCAAGCAAATGTGTTTTATTTTTGGTCAAGTAACAACTTAAAGCAAATCTTATTGGTATACCTTTGTCCTAGTGACTTTGAGTTTTAACTCTCAAGCCTTGCAGCAAATCTTGTAGTTTAAACAAAAGGAAGAGCAACATAAAGCAATTCTTCACAAAAAGCATGTGCAAGCCGTTGAAGAATGAGAAGTTAAAATAGGGATTCTTTATCCAGAAGGATCAGTTATCAACTATTGGACTGCTAACTTCACCTGTTTTTCACCCTCAAAATAATGTACGGCTCATGGAGGCAATAAAAATCAAACCACGTGCTATAATAAATCACTGTGCCCAACTTCCTAGAAATGACTTCCTGCCACCTCCTAAATTGTCTCAAATGTTTCCTTGATTAAGAAGAATTGCATAATCGACTACAATGAGGTACAACCAACCAATAACAAACAGGCCTAGTTGGCATGACACAATAAAATTCATACTTCCAGCACAGGAATCACTACTTAAAAATAAAATAGGCGCTACCAAATAAGTTGACGTCAACAGAAAGGATTTTGAATACAGTTTCTGTCATCTGATAATTTATGCTAAACGAGGCAAGGACCAGAGTAGGGGAACTAGTAACTAAGAATCCATCATTCAACAAAAAAAAAAAAGGCCTCATTTAAAATTACAAAAAAAAATAAAATTCCAGCTACCAAGCTTATACACGACTCTGACATACAAATATGAAATAATTTAATGGCAATGAGCCTCCAATTATTTGACAGAAGGCAACACAAACAGGACAAAAATGATTGCAAAGTACCTGAAGTGGAGTATGACCAAGTGAATCTCGTAGGGGCCTAATACTAGAAACAGGGTGTTCAGGAGGCAGCTCGCAAACAATTTGATTGAGTAACTGCAGAGACATAATGTATTATTTTGCTCAGGGAAAGTTAAAGAAAGAAAGAAAAAAAGGACATAACAGGCAATAAAACATAGTAACATACATATATAGCATTACTTATAAATAACATGCCTTTGATGGATTTTGGCCCTATTAAGTAGACCATATCCGGCCCTAATATTTTAGAGGGAAGAACCCAAATCAAAAGTAATTGGGTCTTTAGGATGGAAAGGAAGAAAAAGAAAAACACAATCTTCGCAAGCTTTTCCACCCTCCAAGCATAGACTTGATACTACAAGACAACTAAAAAGGAAAAGTAATTGGTAAAGAGGTATTACTTCAGCTTGCCGACCTGCATGAAATCTAACACCAGTTGCGTCATACATTACCTGTGAGAAAGACAAATTGTAAGTACATGAACTCGAACTCGAACTCAGTATGAAAGTACAGTTGTTTAAAGTGTAACCTACATCCAAACTATGAAGAGAACAGATACAACAAAAAAATCACCCTGAACTATCTTATACATTATGCTTATGCCTTCCATGAAATGAAGAGACCATACATACAAATGTCAACAGGAATCATCATGGAAACTGTAAGGTATATGAATCAAGTGTAGGTAACCAAACATTGATTGTTACTTCCAGATTCAATTTTCCAAATTATTTGATCTTGCACATGGGGTGGATGCTGCAGAGCGTTTGCAGTAATGTTTCACTATTTATGCTACAGCCTGTTCATGTCAAATGCTTTTGTGCAAGTCTGCATAAGGATGTTATGTTGTTTTGTTGTATTCGTATATTGGATACTTATTTAGTCAGTGCTCCTACTGTTTGTCTGTATTTTGTTTTTTGTTAACAACCATCTACTCTAGAAACTTTAACTGTAGAGAGGTGTACCTTTAATATTTATATCCTCTAGCACACCTCCTCACTTGTGGCCTTCTGATGGTCTAACACGTGTTTTCAATTTTAATTATCAGGGTAACAATGAGGTTTGAATTTGAGTCATTTGGCTTTGATACCATGTTAACAACGATCTTTCCTATAAGCTTAAGCTATTAGAGAGGGTATAACTATGACATTTATATTCTCTAACAGTTTTCATTGGTGGCTATCGTACCTTAGGTGGTTGTGGGGTTTCCATATCAATTGTTTCCAAGGGGTATGCCCCAAGTGAAGATGTATGGCTTTTGCCTTTCTGATTTTAATGGTAGACAAGCTCACTTTTCCACCAAATGTAGAATAAAATTATTGTAACTTGTGTCCAAGTGTCATGAACAATATGAGTACAACAATTGAAGACAAGCATACAGATTTGCCAGGGACACATGAGAAATCCGCATACTCAATCAAATATCTAAGGATTGGGTAAATGACCATAGAGATCCTAATTTTGATCTTGGGAAAGCTCGAAATATTTAGTCAATCTTGTTTTTTATGATGATTTTACAAATTACTGATTTTTCAGTAGGTTTTACAACCAATGATTCTTTCTTTTGGTTTGAAAACATTAGGTGTCGATCGATCAAAGGGCTCTTTTGTAGCTTTGGTTGCTGGGTGGATCAATTGATTCCAAAGCTCGTGCCAGGAGAGAGAATGAGCACGACTCCCCTTCTCCCCGTTCTATCATCGAAAACTATCCCTGTATAAATCCTATGCTTCCATTGATTGGTCAATCTATCGAGCAGAATGGCAGCAGGTGTTGATCGATGCCTCGATCAATCAAACCATGCGGAGTCTTATTCTTAAAAACTCTCTTAAACCTATTTCTACAAGGATTCAAATTACCAAAATGTACGGGGTACCTATGATGCTTATAAATATAGAGATAAAAGTGAGATTGGAGTACGGTGTTAAGCGTCAAATCATTTGGAGAGAGAAAATTCTTCTGCGAAAGACCGAAATTCCCAATTACTCGATCTTGGTTTTCTACTTTTCTTAGACCCCATGATATGTAATTGGGTATTCACCAAGGAGGAATTCCTCATCCTATCAAGAGCTGAAGTATCAATTAAGTAGATTTGTGAGGAGCAAAGTCTGTTGACTAAGGGGACAACAGTCTAGAGAGTTAAGAGTAGAAAGCTTGGCGTTAGTCTGTGCTGGTGGTAAGTAGGGTTTCAGGTGAGGGCACGGTTAACCTAGTCATAACTTCTTTCTCCTATAGTGGATTGTCATTAACTGAAAAGGACCCAAGATTTTTCCTTGGTTACAGATTTCAACGTAAAAGACTGGTGTCGCTTATTTTTACGATTATGGATGCGTCGCTATGTGTGACAGTAGATTCGAAGACTAACAGATGCTAACTAAAATTCATATCACAATCACCATAGCTAACAAACACAGTTATGTGTGATGGTTGGATTCGAAAACTAACAGATACAAACTCAAATTCATATCACAATTTGCAGGGCTAAAGAAAGATAACTGAAATTTAGAATTAATATCCACCTATTCAGATCCACCATAGGTGTAGTGCAAAACTCACATTCTATGATATCAAAGCCTTGGGTAAAGCTCCAACAATTTAGAAGGACCTTATACTACCTCCCAAACTACTTTGTGGAGAACCCTTCATACCTAATGAGCTAAACCTCTATGTCAGTACATAATGTATTCCAAGGATCAAAATCTTAAAAGTTTCTGTCCACTTTTAAATCAAGACTTTCAAGTTCGAAATGCTCACCCTATTAATCCAATAATAGTCAATAAGGTCCTACCATAGTGAACAGGGATGGTAACCGAGCGGTTCGGCACGTGGCACCCCTTTTCCAAACCCTTCTCACCAATTAAAATCTATTTCCAAACCCGATTTGGGGCATTTTAAACCTGTTGCAAACCCAACTCAGGGCGCCCCGTATATACATATTTCTTAATAAAAATAAATAAATAATAAATAATCCAACTTGAACACATTCAAGATATTTTTTTTTTTGGTTAATCATGTAATTAACATTATAATAATAAAAAAAGGTGTTAAAATTTATCATCATAAATAACTAATAGAAGTATATTTATTTATAAAATTAATTATTAATCACAGCAGGTTCGGGGCTTCAGAAGCTTTAAGCTCTCTTTCAAAACCCGCCAAAAACCAAATTGTGACAACCCCAATTCCGACCCATTAGACGCCGGAAGAGTGAAATTGACATCCCCAAGGGTGAATTTGGTACTCACAGAACTCTTATAAATATTGAGGCTCGCAAGCCTCAATATGATTGCCAATTCAATCCACTCATGAATAACGTCTCTCACTTCCTCATCAGTACTTCATAGATTGAAGAAAAAGTAATCCTTAGAAGTAACATAAGTTCTGATTGGAACTGTCCTTAAACATTTCCAAAGAAAAAACACAAGAAATCAGTAACCTAATATATCTTGAGTTCCATGCAAAGATGTGTGTGTGTGTGAGTGTGTGAGAGAGAGAGAGAGCTTTAATTGCTTAGTTCCATCCTATGTGCAATTTCATTTTATGGGCAAAAGATAAGCATGAGAAAATGTGATGATGCAAAAGAATGAAGAAGACCTGGTGACGAAATACATACAACACATGCCAAAACTATCGAAATGGCAAATGGGGATCCTCCAACTCCTTCTTGTAAACCAATTGCCATCGCTAGAGCCGTAACAGTTGCTGCATGTGATGAAGGCATGCCACCTGAATTAAACATCATTCTAGAATCCCATCTCCTATCTTTGAACCTGCACATTTAGGATGAAATATTGAATGAACCAAGCAAGTAATCCAAAGAATAAAAAGGGGAACAATAAAAAATTAAGAGATGTTGTATGCCACACAGAAAATTATCTCTTTTTTTCTCGGTTCTTATCAACCGTTAGCTATGACATGTTAATTTGGGTATATAGTGTTACTCCAATCATTTGACCATGTATGGAAACACCAGGTTGTAACATGTTTCTTGTCCTGTTGTTGAACAACCAAGAGCTATAGCATCAAAAAAAATGCCAAAACAAGCTCGCTTCCTAAAAACTAGACACAACCTGTTGAACAAGAGGCAAAGGGCAAGGAATAGAAGTATGTAATATAAGATTTATCTTTACTCGCACTTAAAAAAGAAATTATACTTGTCTTTGAAAACACTCCCCCCAACCTTTCCTTTTTCCTCCCAAGTCCAACTCCATCCAAGGGTCATCACCACATCTTATGGCCGTATACCACCATACAATAACAGTAATATCCTCCCCAGTCTGCCCTTGTACTACTTCACCCTCTCTCCCCGTGAAAGTTTCATGGCTCCACTTGTTTACAAGCAGGAGATCCTGGAATCTATAGCTCCATCACTCCCTATGAACGACTCATTCCCGCATTTATTTATTTATTTTGATAAGTAAGTATTTTATAATCGAAACAAAACGCATTCAAAAAGGGAATGCATCCCATATACAAAGACCCCTAGGGCCAAGAGAACCCAAAAACTCAATTTTCTCGTTGATAGATCTACAATTTCGACCTTTCACCCAACTAAACGAACAAGAAATAAAAATATCTTTTATTGCCCTCGCAGAGGACTCAACATCCTCAAAGCAACGCCTATTGCATTCCAGCCATATAATCCACCATAGGCAAAGAGAAGCCACCCTCCAAAAAAGCCGTGCATGCGAGCCAATCGACACGCTCCTCCAAGAAGCCAAAACATTCCGAACCGAGTCAGGCATCACCCACTGAACTTCGAACAAACAGAATAGAAAACACCAACAATCATAGACAAACGGACAGTGCAAAAGGAGGTGATCTATAAATTCCCCATCCTGTTTACACAAAAAACACCGATTGACCAAAAACATGTCACGCCGTCGCAACCTATCCAAAGTGAGAATCCGACCCCACGCCGCCGGCCATGTGAAGAAAACAACCTTAGGAGGGGCTTTCGAATGCCAAACCGCCTTCCAAGAAAAAGGCTCGTCCGTCCTAGGCGAAAGACAACCGAAAAAAGAAGAGACTAGAAAAAGTCGTGAAGGAGTCGACCTCCAAATCAATGAGTCTGATCCATCACCGATAGTCAGTGAATATAAAAGCTCCAATAAAACAGAGACCTCCTCCAACTCCCAGTCTTGAAAGTGCCGCACAAAACTGACATCCCACACTAACGTCCCGGTATCAAGATGATAACAGTCGGCTACTGAAGCATGACGATCCCGAGCGATCCTATAAAGCTGAGGGAACGAAGACTCAAGGGAGCCCTCGCCACACCACTAATCCGACCAAAAGCGAACATAACGGCCATCCCCAACCCTAAAACTGATAAAAGGAGCGAAAGAATCCCATCCCTGACTGATATCCTTCCACACCCCCACACCGCGTCGACCTCTGACCTCATCAGAACACCAACCGCCTCTAGCCTCACCATGGCGACAGGCTACCACCCTCCTCCACAGTCGGTCCCTTTCCGTCCCGAAACGCCACAACCGCTTTCCCAATAGAGCCTTGTTAAAAGGCAACACACGACGGATACCCAAACCTCCGTCCTGAACAGGGCGACAAACTGCCTCCCACCGAACCAAAGGGATAGAGTAACCCTCCCTACAACTACCCCATAAAAACTGCCGTTGAATCCTCTCAATCCGCTGAGCCACACCTCTGGGAATCTGATAAAGTGACAGTACATACGTAGGAAGATTAGATAACGTGCTCTTAACCAAGGTGAGCCTCCCACCCTTGGAAAGATGCTGCCGCTTCCAACCTGCAAGACGCCTTTCCACCTGATCCACCACTGAATCCCAACAAGCCTGTCTCTGCCTAGAAGATCCCAAGGGCTAACCCAAATACGCCATAGGAAGCTAATCGGCCCTGCACCCAAGATCTGAAACCAATTCTGGCACATTGCCCACCTCACCCACTGGGAACAAAGAACATTTGCTAGTATTAATCTTCAGACCAAAGACTGCCTGAAAACATATCAAAATACATCGAAGATACCGCAACTGCATCACATCCGCATCACAAAATATTAAAGCATCATCGACAAATAATAAGTGCGAGATATCCTCAAACTGAGATGCGACATCACTCACCCTGAAACTGCGTAAGAGTCCCAATCCCGTGGCTCTAGTCATCATCCGGCTAAAAGCCTCCATCACTACAAGAAAAAGGAGTGGAGAGAGAGGGTCGCCCTGTCTCAAACCACGAGAACTCCCAAAAAAACCGGAGGGCGACCCATTCACAATCACAGAAAAACGAACCGAAGATATGCAGAACTGAATCCATCTACGCCACCGCACCCCAAAACCCAATCTCTCCAACATATAAATAAGAAAACCCCAATGCACATGGTCATACGCCTTTTCCACATCCAGCTTCACCAAAACCCACGGAGTACCGCTCTACAACCTGGCATCCACCATCTCACTAGCAATAATGGTAGAATCCAAAATCTGACGACCCCCAATAAATGCATTTTGTGAATCAGATATGACCCCATCAAGAACACCGCGTATCCTAGATGTAAGGACTTTCGCAATCAACTTGTACACACTCCCAACAAGGTTAATCAGTCGGAAATCCTTAATGTCCTTCATCTCCCCTTTTTTTGGGAGGAGAAAGATGAACATGGCATTAAGCGATTTCACAAAACAACCCTCCTCATGGAAAGCACTAAAAGTGGCCATCACCTCCTCCCGGACAACAAGCGAACACTCAAAAAGGAAACGCATCGAAAAACCATCAGGACCAGGGGCTCTGTCACCATTACATTGCTTCAGCGCCTTCAGAACCTCTTCTTCTGAGAAAGGAATCTCCAACCTATCACGATCCCCCTCATCGATAGCATAAAAAACAAGTCCATCCAGATTCGGCCTCCAATTCTCACTTTCGGTAAACAACCTTTGATAATACGGAGGAATCCCCGCACGAATCTCCTCCTCAGTCGAAAGCAAAGAATCCTCCACATTTAAGCTCCCAATATAGTTCTTCCTCCTTCGAGCATTTGCCGAGCGATGAAAGAATTTGGTATTCCGATCCTCTTCCTGTAACCAAATAGCCCGGGATTTCTGTCTCCATGAAATCTCCTCCTGAATCGCTATCTCCTCAATATCATACAAACATTATGCCCTCCTCAATCGCATGCTCTCACCCCCACCCCCCACCCCCCCCCCAAGTCAACTCTATCAATGTCATCAATCTCTGCCAAAAACACATTCTTACGCCACACAATGTTACCAAATACCTCTTTGTTTCATGTAATGAGAGATGACTTCAAAATTCGCAATTTTGAGGCAAGCACAAAACTCGGAGAGCCTGATCTAACCGGACAAGCCCACCATTCCACCAACCGCTGCTGAAAGTCCCTTGTCCTGAGCCACATATTCTCGAACCTGAAAGGGGATTTTCCTGTAGAAATACCCCCACAGTCCAGAAAGATAGGTACATGATCAGAATTAAATCTAGTAGTAATGGTCTGAAAAACACCAGGAAAATGCTCCTCCCAATCACCGGACACCAAAAACCTATAAATACAGGAATAAGTCAGTGTCGCCCTGCGACTGGAACACATAAAAGACGCCCCACTAAGAGGTAGATCATGCAATGACTATTTGTCAATGAACTCGGAAAAATCAGTCATCGCCTTGGTCCATCGTCCTCTAGTTGATCTCTCAGCAGGCGTCCGAACCACATTGAAATCCCCACCCACACACCACGGTAACTCTCACTCATCCCTGACAGCACTAAGCTCCTCCCACATCACCGACCTCCCCTCATCATCCCCAGGCCCATAAACAATTCATATCGTGAACTACATCCAATTATGCTTATTTGCTGTACAATTTAGGGCCAAAAGTTAGTTAAGACAGTCTAATTTAACAACCCACTTCTCATGTATGTATACATGTCTATATCTGCAAGTGCGTGTGTTTGTGAGTGTTTTTCTGTGTGCGGATATGTTTACAAATTAATCAACAGAAAACCCAAATATAAGAAAGTGGTCATGCATTTTTATCCTAGAAATTTTCAAGATAGTGGTCTTGTTATCATGATGTTAATAAATTTTCCCTCTTCACCCTCCAGTACACACTTCTTTGATACCCGTCTCAATTACCACGACAGCACCCCATGACAATACAGAAAAGGACGAAGAGAAGAAGGAAGATAAAAGAGAAAGACAACAACATGAGATCTTTAGGGAGGAAAATCTGTTCAATAATAAGTAGTGAAGCATTCTATAACCCATCACATTAGACTTCCTGTAGTCTATTCCTACAACCAAGGAGTTTAATTGTGTTTTCAAAAACACAATCTGCTACCAGAAGAAAAGTTATTTCCTATGTATAACACCAATGTCCATTGCTTCCTTATCATATGGCTGCCATGAAACAGAAGTAATTACCAAAGAGCTTAAATTCCAGAACAGGTGTCTATTCAACTTACAACTTCTCTCGATTAAAATTGATGGATTATGAGAGACTCCAATTCAATCGAATGACAGTAGAGATTAAGTACCCCTATCTAGAATAGGATATCTGTTTGACCGAGAAAGGGGCATTATTATTGTTTTCAAAATTAGATTTGCAATCATGATACCACGGGATGAGGGTGAAGTAGAGGGACATACCCAAAGACGTGTTCAGACTCGCTACAGCCTAAGAGGCACAAACACTCCATGACGCCAAGACACGTGTCCGACATTTCATGGCTTATATAAAACAAATTTACATTCCCAATACTTGGTCAACACACCTTGGGAACATGGTCAACAAATTCAGCACATTAAACCAACAAATCCTACACTGTGTTATATAAAACCAACACCTGATAGTCCTGCAAACAGCACTGTGAACATCCATCAAAGTGTTCAACCCATAAGCAACAAAGACATAATCATAATCACAAGATTAATGGTCATATTAAGTATAACAGAACATATTCTTTTTAATATTCGATAGCATCTTCTTCTAACTTATGCAACTTTGCTATTGAATTTATAGGTTAATTGAAACCCTATGATTGCCTTTCTCAATAGATATGCAAATTAACACGATATTTATATTAGCCATGTCTACATCAGTATGTGTCCTACCATTTTTAAAATTCAAGGTGTTGACATATTCGTGTGGTATGGTGTCCATATCCGTGCTTCTTAGTATCAATAGAGAAAAAAAACTTGGGCTTGCATTGTCTTAGTATTGACGTGGCGCTCAAGTGAAGAATTCCTCTTTTATGTTCCATTGAAGGACACGTCTTGGTTTGGGTGATTTCTCTGTTAAGAGAATATTTATTTTTCTTTAGTTACTTTTGACTTTTCCCTTTATTCATTGGTAGTTTAGTCTTTTTAGTTGTTTCCTTTCATCTTAGACTTAAGGCCTATAAACAGGCTTGTATTATGTAAATTTTACTGGAATACACTCCAATATACGTTTCTTACATGGTATCAGAACATGCTACGATTCTGGTTTGGGATCGCATTGTAACTTCAGATTGTTTTCTCGGTTAGCATCAATCGGAACCCTAGACGAATTTTACTGCACCCTTCCATCAGGATTCCTTCTCTTTGCAGCTTGAATGAATTCTCTTCTGGTTCAGTTTGCACCATAGATCATCAGTAGCAAACCCTAATCCCAGGCAATTGCAATACATCATTGTTCTTCTCTTCTGTTCGAATTGCAGTTATCTTCCTGTTTGTCACAACAGTTTCTCTCTTCAACTCAAACCCTAATAATGACATCAATTGCACCAGTCCCACAGCAGCCATTGACTTGGAATCTGATTGCATCTCTCTTTCTATTCGAATTTGTTAATGCATTTGGCATTTGCCTTTAATTTCATCACTTGAAAACATCTGCACTCAGATCAATCTTCTTCTTTAGTTCAATTTTGATTTCAGCATATTCTGTTTGTTGTGACTAAAGCAGTGATACTACAGAGCAGTAGCTTCTTCAGGAATTCTGATTTTTACTGCCCTTTATTACCTCGCAACAACAGCACATCATATTGTCTTTGTTATGACTTAAGCAGTAATACTACAGAGCAGTAGCTTCTTCAGAGATTCTGATTATTACTGCCCTTCAAAACCTCGCAACAGCACAGCACCAGTTATTTCGACTTCTTTTGTCTCAGGATGTTGCAATCTTTTCATAGCTGTAGTACAACAGTATTTCATCTTTCACCTATATGCTTTAGCTTAAGGCACTACAGATTGATTGTAGCATTTATTTAGATTGGCTAGTGGTAACAGTAACTCTCTCCAGGCTGTCACCTTGAAACTTACTGGGGACTACTATACTTATTGTGAATATGTGATGGATTTTTTTATGGGGCAATAATATGTGAGGTAATATGGATGGAACTTGACCATTCCCCCGACCCAGAGGCTGACACATCTGTGGATTTGTGTTTGCTTGGAAAGTGAATTGCGCAAAGATAACCACTTGTATAAACAAATTTGTGGATCAAACTATAGGTGTGCATCTAGCCAAATTCTCTACAGCAAAAGAAATTTTGGTTATTTATCCAAGTTTGTTCAATCTAAATTTGCAAGGCAATATCAATTGAAAAAAAAAAAAGGGCTGCTACATAGGGTGACATTGCACTCAAGAATTTGATTCTCAGTGGCATCAAGCTATGGAGGAAGAGCTCTCTGCTTTGCATAAGAATGGCACATGGGACTTAGTGCCCCTACCCCCTAAATAACGTGCAGTTTGTTGCAATTGGGTCTATAAAATAAAGACCATGTCTGATGGTTCTATTGAGAGGAATAAGGCACATCTAATTGTTAAAAGATCCATCTACGAATACTTTATTGACTAGAGAAACACATTTGCTCCTATTACTAAAATGACGACTATTCGCAACATTAGTTGCTATAGTAATTCGTCAAATGGATGTCAAAAATGCTTTAAGAGATGCAGATTTGGCTGAGGAAGTTTATATGGTTCATCCCCCTCGTCTTTCTCATAATCCCATAATGGTGTCTAATTTTAAGAAGGCATTGTATGGTATGGCTTAGGCTTTTATTCCAGTGATCATCTATTCATCTCTATTTTTTCTCTAGTCTAATTCTACTCGTAGTATTATTCTCTTATTATATGTTAATGACATGATTCCGACTTTTGATGACACTGATGGAGTTACTTTTTTGAAGTCAAAGTAGCAATGACAATTTATGATGCACTATTTTGGCCCTCTCTCATATTTCCTTGGTATTGAAGTAGCCACTTCTCCCAAAGAGTGTCTTTTCTCACAGTCCAATAAGCAAATATCCGTACCCCGAACGGAGTCTCCCAATTGGAACATTGTTGTTAAAGGCGCGCTTAAGCATATGTCTAGGCTCGAGGCTCCTTCAGGCACAAGACTTGCGCCTCAAGTGTGCACAAGTGCACATTTGACAACATTTGCGCCTTTATTATTGAATATGAATGTTCAATAATAATTTTATTTTTTCATTGTGCACCTCACTTCACTCAGGTAGGCATCTCGCCTCGCGCCTAAGCTCCAAAGGACCTCTAGCGCCTTAATGCGTCTTAAGCCTTTAATAATACTGAGTTGGAAAAGACTTGGGACTTAGTGTCTTACGAAGCAATCCTACTATGTGCAAACGATTTGTTGTGACCACAACCATAGACATAGTCCGAACCTTACCGATCTATGTGGATGGGTCGCTTTGCACAGATCCAATAAATTAGTCGAGGGGAAGCCCTGAACGCACCGGTAAATGAAAAAGTAAGGAAATATTCGTAAAGAACGTCTCATGGATTTTCAAAGAGTTAGGACTCTCCCAGAGCTTAATGTTCGTTACAATTTCTCGGATGGTGCTCCCTAGTATGATCCTCATTTAAATCGTGTTCGTTGGCAATTCAATATATCTCACCTACACAATCTGACATTGTAAGCCGACTATGTTTTCTCCAACAACACTCGGTTGTTTTTTATTGCATTTTGCACTTAATGCAGGGTACTTTACATCAAAGTTGTTATCTTCGTCTACCTCTACTTTGGAACTTCAGGTTCTCTGATATGACTGTGCTGGAGGGACAACTAATTATACGCCCACTGCTAGATCTCTATATTTCTGGGTGATTCTCTCATCTCTTGGAAAAGCAAGAAGCAATCACTTGATGCACGGCCTTTTGTTGAGGCTGAGTATCATGCCATGACTGTTACCACCACAGAGGTAGTTTGACTTAGATGGTTGCTTGCTAATATGGATTTGCCTCATTCTTTTCCAATTTCCATGTATTGTGATAACAAAAGTGCCACTAGATTACCCATAACTCTGTCATTCATGTGCGTACCAAACATATTAAGGGTGATTGTCACTTCGTGCGCCATCATTTTAGCTTGGCATTATTTTTGTATAATGTGTCTCCTTTAGAACATCTACTATGCAATTTGCAAGCCTTTTTACAAAGTCCCACACTGTTATCAGTTTTTTTCTTCTTCTTGACAAGCTCTCTATGATTCTCACTGTCACATCGTGACTACGAGGAGGGTGTTAGGGTAAATTTCTTATTTTTTATCTACTTTTGTCTTTTTTCTTTTGTCCTTTCCCTTTTGTCTTTTTGGTTTTCTCCTTCCATGTGTATGTTTGACTTTGTCAAAGCTTATAAATAGGCTTGTACTCATGTAACTTCTACAAATATACAATTCGATTTACGTCCCTCACAAACTCAATGTTTTTCCGTGAGGAAGAACTCCTCGACCATGTTTTAATTGACTTGAGATTTATTAGTGGGGAAAAGATGTCTTCAAGGTTTGGATAGTTGATGCTAGATCTACCTATGATAAAACTCCTCGAGGTTCGTATGGTTGATTCAAGGTTTTATCTATGTGGAAGTACTCCTTAAGGATTGTTTGGTTCACTAGAGGACTATCCGTGTTAAAACCACTTGGATTACCTGGCACATCCCACGTGCACATCCCACGTGAACCAGAATAGATTGTACAAGGTTGCTTCATATATCTCTTTTTATTGAGAAAAATTGGAAAGTTTTTAATTGAAAACAACGACAAAAAATACATGTAATTTTACACAAAAGTGAGTCTACTTTCTGGATTGGTAAATTGAGTCTCATTTTGTTCACAATGGGATTTATAATGATTCTAACACAAACAAGCAAATTCAGTACTATTAAAGAATCCCAAGATTTATAATAAGAACTTTGATAAATATTGAAGAATCCTACATGATAAAAACTCTTGCATCTGTTAGTGAAAAAAAAAAATTGCAAACACTCGATTGAATTTTCGATTCTGAGACGAGTCTTATTTATACAAAAATTGGTGGGCTCTTGACCCATCCAAAGTAAAACTGAATTTCAAATTACAATGCTCTTTTTGTAATAAGATTGAATCATATCTTCCTTGATCCTCATCCCTTATAGGGGTTCAATTTTAAATCTTCCTCATCTGATCCGGATCTTCAATCTTCATTGGGCCTGATGGTCACGTCCCCTCCAGGGCCAATGGACCTTTTCCGTCCGGAAGTCCATCTCCCGGGGGCTAGTCCAATGGAAGCCCATTTCCCGGGGACTAGTCCAATGGAAGCCCATTTCCCGGGGACTAGCCCTAGGGAAGTCCATTCCAGGGAACTAGTCCTAGGGAAGTCCTTGGCAGGTTGCGCTGCCGAGAACTGGCTCAACAGGCACGGACGCGAATTGTTGGGCCGTCAAATCCGGGTCATACACCATCTATAAATATTCAAGTGTAGTAATGTCTAACCTCCCTGGAGTTTTGTCCCACTAGAATGGAGTTATGTAAAATAAGCATACATTATGGTGGCAGAATTGAGAATTTAAGCAACTTATTAGTAACTAAACACTCCAATAAATTTTTTGGATAAGTAAGAATATATAAAAAAGCGCTCAAAAAGGGAGCACTTCCCTTAACAAGGAAATGTGCCAAGAGAGGCCAAAAAACTAACTTTTTCCTCTATGGAAGAACAAAATCTACCCTCCACCCAATAAAAAAGTAAAGAAATAAAATAGTCTTGATGGAATTGATTGACTCAATTTCCTCAAAGCACCGCCTATTGCGCTCCAACCAAATGTTCCACCAAAACTAAACACTCCAATAATCACCCTAAAGGACACATACAATAGAGCAAACGAATCACAATTGATAAACATTTATATGAATGTTTATATAAATGTAAAATTATAAATACTTAAATGTAAATTTTAAATGTATATAAACATTTATATAAATGTAAAATTATAAATACATAAATCTATAGAAACACAAACGAATTTACAGTTATTCTATATAACTTGATATGTATCAATTCCTAATCACAATTGATACAGTTAGTTAAACTTTGCAGCTAATCCACCCAAATCAAGACAGAAAGACGCAAAATCCCCCAATTTGAAATCAAGAATTTCAAAATCGAAATAATCTAGAATTATACAATCACATAGCATTATATCAATAACGAAGCAATCAATCAGAAGAGAGAGAAAGGTCATACCAGGTTGTGAAGAGTTTGAAGAACTGAGCGAGAGAGAAGGAGAGGAAAGCAGAGAGAAGAGGTAGGTTAGAAGGTACAACGGACGGTCCTGATAGATAGGATCGAACATCAGCGGCTGTGATCACCTCGTCCATTGAAGAAGAGACGCACAGAGAATCCAAATTCTTCGACAGATGCGTAGTGATTGGTGGATTGGCGAGTGGGAATGGGAACCAGCATATGAAGACGGAAAAAAAAAAATCGATGGGTATGGGAGAGGGTCGTCCCGCCCGCTTTTCATACTTATTTTTATTAATTTATGTATATTTACATTTATATACCAATATAGATATAAACCCAAGAGAAAACCTTATTACGTATGGAAACATGTGTTTTCGTTTTTTTTCTTTTTTTTTTCATTATTTATGGAAATAAAAACACGTTTGGGGTCTTTGATGGTTTTTGTTTTCTCACTCTTAGTTAAAATTTGAGAACACCAAAATAGTATTTTTTTTGTTTTCGGCACTGTTTGTTCTTAGCAAAAAATAAATAAATTAATTGTTACAAATTTCATAACCGCCATTTTCAACCTCCAAACTCTAACCCCCATCTTCAACCTCCAAGCGGCGGTGGTGGTGGCGATGGTGGAAGTGAAACAAAACCACCAAAAATTAACTTTTTTTTTGTTTCAAAATTTTGGTTTTTTGAGAGTTTTGATTTTGGTGGTTTTGTTTCATTTTTGAGAGACCAACCTTCCCAAACATGATTTGGTCTCAAAAATATGAAACCAAACCAGAAAAACAAAAACCAAACTGCTTCCCAAACACGCCCTTAAGGTACTAAGTCGTGATCCTAATGAATAACACTCAACAAGATTGGAACATGAGATATAATATTTCTTCAGACACTAAGTTTCAAGTTATTGTTGTTTAAAGATATATATATATATATGTATATATATATATATATATATATATATTTTCGTTTAAATTGTGAAAAACAACCGATGAGAATAATTATTTTGGTAACTTTTGTTATGTTTTAAGAGTAATTTATATGCTTTTGAAATTCATCCGCTTTCGAGAAACTTTTTTGTCACAATTCAAACAGAAAAAAAATTTGTTTTATAAAGGATGTTTTTCTTAAACAAATAGTAACAATAATGCATACTTCTTTCTTTAAAAGTTAGAATTAATTAAAGTGTCATCCCTTGAGGTATGCATAAATTACAATTTGATACAAAGATTTTATTTAATGAACAATTAGTCCCTTAGATTTCAAAAAGTTGACTAATAGCCTCTTAATAACTTTTGAGTGCATGAATAATCACTTTTACCCATCTTAAATAGCCAATTAATTAACAAAATATAATGTGCTTGAAATAACTATAATGCTCTTATACTTACATTTAATTCTTTGTAAAAATAAGAATTAAACTCTTTAAGTTTAAATGAGAAACTGTTTGTATAGATAATTTTTTATTTATAAATTCCTTAAAAAAATCATGTAATATAAGGGAGATCGTCTTGAGGGGTTACACCTTATATATATATATATATATATATATATATATATATATATATATTGCTTATAAAAAACCATGTAATGTACATAATTTGCTTTGATATTGTAAACAAGCTTAAATTAATTAAAATGTCAACGAGACAATTTCAAATGTCCACACTTTAGGGTGTCCACTCAAATTCCGAAGCACTTCACCTATGAAAATTGTTGGCCTAAGGGTTTTCTTAGAACAATAATATCCATTTTGAAGATAACAAAATGATAAGACGTGTTTAGTACTAATATCAAAATCGAGTTTAGTGTTTCAGGAAAATAGGAAACAAACTCAGAAATAAATGCTAACACATGTTGAAGGACAAAAAGGTCAATTCATGGCAATCAAGCTTGAAGATGAAGAACCAAGACTTGGGGTAGATAGGTTGGTGAGTGAATTCTACAAAAGGTTTTATGCTTTGTTTTCACAACCTATAAGCTCAAGGGTTAAAATTAAAACCGGAAAAAGTTATGCATAAATTGAAATGAACTGTCAACCGACTGATAGGTCAAAACAGCCGACTGAAATTCAACCTTCAGACGACCAACTGAATCAGTGAGTTTTGGTCCTATTTGTCAGCCGACCGACAGTTAACCGACTGAACCTCAACTTTCAGTCAACCGACTGAACTAGTGGGTTTCGGTCATATTTGTCAGCCGACTGATGGCAAGCATCAGCCGATTGAAGGCTCATGGGTCAGCCGCTTGACTGTCCACTTTCAGCCGACCGACTATATTAGAGAGTTTCACCCCCATTTGTCAGCCGACTGATGGGGTGCATCAATCGACCGACGAGAGTGCTTCAACCGATTAAATGAAGTTATCAGGTTGTTGAAAAGTAGGCATTAGCCGACTGACACAATAATGTCAGCCAGCTAATGAGGTACCATGTAGCACCCGTGTTTTTCTTATTATATATATATATCAACATTTTAAATTTTAGTAGTTAAATAGATAAGTCATCATATTTTTAAATTTGAATTTGTGGATAAGCTGGGTTATCTCAACAACTTAACAACTTTTATATTTTATAAATATCGGCAATTATTCTTTTTAAAAGGCGTCTATACCTATTATTCACGTTTGCAGAGGAGAGAAGAGTTGCAGAGGGTGTTGGTGTGTTTTAAAATATTACTCGCAAATGCACGAATCAATTGTAGTTTAGGTTATGCAAGAACGAGGTCGAACTCAAGGGAATGCTTTAAAGAGAACTTAATTAAACTCAAATTAATCTAAAACTAACCTAGTTTCTCAAAGTTTGTTTGTTGAAGTGATTTTTATATTAAACATGCAATATCGAAATACAAATAATTAAAACGAGAATAATAGGGAGAAAAAATACTAAGGTATCAGAATCCACCACCACTAATCCATAAACTTCTAATTATTCCTTTATCAATTCCAATTTTAGAGTAGTAATTTAGAAATCAATCTTATTACTTTCTCAAGATTTAACAATAACGTACTAATGAAATATATTTTCAAGAAATAGATTTTCCTTCGCTTTAAAGTGTAAAATTCTAAGCATCCTATGTATGCAATTTAATGGATCACATAAGATCAAAGATTTTTACTTATAAACTCATCAAATCCAAACTTGATTAATTGTGATAAAAATTCTTAACTACTATAAATACATGATATTTATAGTGAAAGGAATTTAAAACAATTAATACTATGAAGCGAAAATCATAAGCATTTAAACCATACACATGGAAATTGATAAAAGACTAAAAGAAATTTATTTCATAAATGGTGGTTTCATCCTCAACCTTAGTTGAGAATTTAGTTACACATGCTTAAAAAGAAAATAACAAAGTAAGAACAATAAAACCCGGAATTGAAGATAAATTCTTCTCGTCTTTGGTGTTCTTCTTGCTCTCCTCCTTCTTCTTCTCTTCTTCTTCAAGATGTATCCATATTTATAGAGAAATATTGGAATCAAATTACAACTTGTAAAGAGAAATGAAATATTCTTTTCTTTTCTTTTTCTTTGAATATACATAACTTTCCATCACATTTTGTTCTTTTCCCATGTGCATTTGAATCTTCCAACTTTCATCCATGTGCATTTGATTCATCCAACTTTCATCCATGTGCATTTGATTCATTTCTCACTTTACACCTATAAATGAAAGACATAAATGTAGATGTAATTTAATGACATTGAAAATGATTTATTCAATAATTTTATTATATAAATTAAGTTTTGTGCACTTATCATTATTACACTTCTAAATTAATTAAAATAAATAGTTTTACCTACTAACAAATATACATTTGGGGATAAAATATGTATGTAAAATGGACTTATTAAATACCCCCAAACCTATATTTTTCTAGTCCTCGAGCAAAACAAAAAGAAATAAAATTCTAACTATACCATTTTCGCTGGTTGTCTCAATTACATTTAGCATATGTAATAAGCCTTTGAACCCCTAGGTTTCCCCTAGTGGACGAGTTATAGTCTCATGAGGGTTTCCAGTGATGATACCCACAAACATCGATTCTCGTGAATATACTACCCACAATTTCTTAATTCTTTATAATCACGCATTCATGCATTCACATACTCATCAACCAAGTCATGATATAATGCACAAGATATTATGGATGCAAATACTCTCATTCACTACCGAACAATAACTAATCTCAAGATTCGTGTCATGAATGGTTCCCACAAAAGTAAAAGATTTCGTTACTTTATACTCCCAATCCAGACAACCCTCCGTGTTTTTGTGAACATTCTACTCTGGTATTTCAATCTTTCTTTTTTTACTTCATTGATCAAATTTTGCCAAAAAAAATAAATTATTACTTCCATCATTCCACTTTTCATCCCTTTTTATCTTTCTAAGCTCCGGACTTTCCAGCGATGATTTTTAATCCCAACCAACTGGGCCCTAACTTCTTTATTGGGATTTATGCTCATTAGTTTTCTCCATTTTTTACGCGAACAATGATATTGGTGATACCAAGGTCCGGTTACTCAGATCGAAGAACTACTTTTTGCATTTTATTTTTCAAAATAAATTTTCAAAATTTTCTCCATTTCATCTATATCAACTCTCCATCTCCCATTTTATTGTGGCAAAATTAAATTTTCAACTACATAGTCAAAGATCAATTGTTTTTCCCATAGTGAATGTGTGCTTGTGCTTATAGGTCAAAGTCGTCCTTTTCGGTTTCAATTTTACTAATCTATTCACCCATGTAAAACCATATCACTTCACTTAGCTCGATCTAATCATTACTCTCATGAATAGGAATATTGCATCACATACTACTCACACATCATAAACACAAAATCAATCAACTTGTAATGCAAAACATTCATGCGTGAAAACAAATTTTTTTTTTTTCAAAATTAATGAATTACAAAACTAAAATGAATTACAAAACAACAAATTAGACACCATAGCCCCAATCGTAAACTCAACATTGTCCCTAATGTTGGACAAACTCACATTTTGTAAACAAAAAGACAAGAGTGAAAAGGTATCACCTGACTCATGGTAGGTTGATCTGGTCAAACTTGTTATCAAATAACAATGAGTTGTTAGAATTCAAAACAAAAATTAAAAATAAAGTAAAAAAATCCTAAAATAGATATGTACAACAAGACCACATAGGTCAATCCTGATAAACAGGATCACTCAGAGAGATCTCCTCCCCTTCTTGAGAAAGTAACTCTAAAAATGGTTTCAAACGCTGACCGTTAACTTTGAACACATCACCATTTTTTGGATTTTCAATCTCAATGGCTCCATATGGATGAACAATTCGAACAATGAACGGACCAGACCATCGAGATCTCAACTTTCCTGGAAACAAATGCAACCGAGAATTATAACGCAAGACTTTTTGACCAGGTGTGAAAGTTTTCCTAAGAATACTTTTGTCATGCCTTATTTTCATTTGCTCTTTATAGATTTTTGTACTCTAGTAAGCATTATTCTTAATTTCCTTCAACTCATTCAACTGAAGCTTCCTATGGACTCCTGTTTTGTCAAGGTTAAAGTTGAGTTGTTTAATAGCCCAAAAGGCTCTATGCTCTAACTCAACTGGGAGATAACAAGTTTTACCATACACCATTCGGTAAGGAGACATTCCAATGGGGTTCTTAAATGCAGTACGGTATGCCCACAATGCATCACTAAGTCTCAAGGACCAGTCTTTCCTATTTGGGTTAACTGTTTTCTCCTAAATGTGTTTAATCTCTCTATTGGATAACTCAACTTGACCGCTAGTCTGGGGATGATAAGCGAGTGCAATTTTGCGGGTTACAAAATATTTTCTCATTAATGCTTCGAAAACCCTATTGCAAAAATGTTTCCCCCCATCACTAATAATAGCATGGGGTGTACCAAAACGTGAAAAGATATTATCTTTCAAAAACTTGACTACCACCTTGTGATCATTAGTTTTACATGCAATTGCCTCAATCCATTTAGACACATAATCAACTGCGATAAGGATGTACAAATTGCCAAATGAATTAGGAAATGGTCCCATGAAATCAATGCCCCAAACATCGAAAACTTCAATAATCAGAATTGGGTTTAAAGGCATCATATTTCGACGTGAAATACTCCCTAACTTTTGACATCGCTCACATGCTAAGTAATAAGAATGACAATCTCTAAAGATTGAAGGCTAGTAAAATCCATATTGCAAATTCTTTGCAGCGGTTCTCTTAGAACTAAAATGACCTCCACATGCATGATCATGAAAAAAGGAGATTACACTAGTTTGGTCACAATTGGGGACACATCTTCGAATAATTTGATCAGGACAATACTTGAATAAGTACGGATCATCCCAAAAGAAGTGACGGACCTCAAATAAGAATTTGGATTTATCTTGCTTAGTCCAATGTGAAGGCATTTGACCTGTGACAAGATAGTTCACAATGTCGGCAAACCAAGGTGACTCAGATACAACAAAGAGTTGTTCATCAGGGAAAGACTCAAGAATAGGCATGGTCTAAGGATGTCTCAAGAATGAGCCTAGACAAGTGATCAGCTACTACATTTTCAGACCCCTTCTTATCTCGAATTTCTAGATCAAACTCTTGTAGCAATAGGATCCATCGAATTAAACGCGGCTTAGCATCTTTTTTAGAAAAGAGATACCTAAGTGCAGCATGATCTGAGAAAATGAGGACTTTAGACCCTAACAGATAGGACCTAAACTTGTCTAATGCAAACACAACTGCTAACAATTCTTTTTCAGTGGTAGAGTAATTCAGTTGTGCCTCATTTAATGTCTTACTTGCATAATAGATCATATGGGGTAGCCTATTCACACGTTGCCCTAACACAGCTCCAACTGCATAATCAGATGCATCGCACATAATCTCAAAAGGCGCATCCCAACTCGGTGGCTTCATGATAGGTGTTGTGGTCAACAATGTTTTGAGCTTCTCAAAGGCTTTCAGGCATTCGTCATCAAAGACAAAAACAACATCTTTAGCAAGTAAATTGCAAAGTGGTCTGGAAATGCTGCTAAAGTTTTTAATGAATCGACGATAAAATCCAGCATGACCTAAGAATGACCTAA
The DNA here is from genome assembly GCA_963922005.1 of Cornus suecica. Classification (NCBI taxonomy): domain Eukaryota; kingdom Viridiplantae; phylum Streptophyta; class Magnoliopsida; order Cornales; family Cornaceae; genus Cornus; species Cornus suecica. Next base: position 20,227,547 of record OY998244.1, read on the forward strand.
TCTCTTTGACCGTACGTGGTGGTGGAAGATTAGAAATCAGATCAACCTTAGCTTTGTCAACCTCTATACCCTTCTTTGAAATAACATGCCCCAAGACAATTCCCTTTTTCACCATAAAATGGCATTTCTCCTAATTTAAGACCAGATTTTTCTCCTCACAACGTGTAAGCGCGAGTTTCAAATGAATGAGACATTCATCAAAGGATGAGCCAAACACGGAGAAGTCATCCATAAACACCTCAAGAAAATGTTCTACCATATCAGAAAATATGCTGAGCATACACCGCTGAAAAGTAGCAGGTGCATTGCATAATCCAAATGGCATACGTCTATAGGCAAATGTTCTAAAAGGACAAGTGAATGTGGTTTTCTCCTGATCCTCAGGTGCAATAGGAATTTGGTTATATCCAGAATAACCATCTAGGAAACAGTAGTACTCATGACCGGCTAATCTCTCAAGCATCTAATCGATAAAAGGAAGTGGAAAATGATATTTCCTAGTGACAGAGTTCAACTTCCTATAATCAATGCACACTTGCTATCCAGTAGTCATTCGGGTCGGTACTAACTCATTGACATCATTTGTGACTACCGTGATACCTGATTTCTTAGGCACGGCCTGAATAGGACTTACCCAAGAACTATCGGAAATAGGATATATGATCCCCACATCTAACAACTTCAAGACTTTTGCCCTAACGACCTCTTTCATGTTAGGGTTAAGCCGTCTTTGCATTTCTCGCGAAGTTTTAGCATTTTCCTCAAGATGGATACGATGCATGCACACAGATGGAGATATGCCCTTAATGTCCGCTATAGTCCACCCAATAGCCGATTTATGCTCCCTAAGGACATTTAAGAGTTTTTCCTCATGTTCTTTATTTAACTCAGAAGCAATGATGACAGGAAGACTCTCATTTGGACCTAAGTAGGCATACTTCAGTTCAGAAGGTAAAACTTTCAGATCCAATTTTGGAGGTGACTCAACAGATGAGTCATGTTTAGATTCAATTGATGAAAGGGGCTCTACCTTGGCTTTCCAATTCTCAATCTCCATAAAAAGGACAGAATCTAACAAGGTATTCACTTCTTCACAAGCACTATCCAGATCAAAATCATACCCAAAGTGATTTAGACATGCCTCTAAAGGATCATCAAAACTTGAATATTCAAAAGTCTCATGTACTAGACTCTCTATTAGATTCACATCACTCATATCCTCAGATTCTGATGGTTGTCGGCTCACATTAAAAACATTAAGCTCAACAGACATGTTTCCAAATGAAAGTTTTAGAACACCATTCCTACAATTGATTAAAGCATTTGAAGTGGCTAGGAATGGTCGACCAAGGTTAACAGGAATTTGGCTATTGGGATTAGCCACAGGTTGAGTGTCTAAGACTATGAAGTCTACTGGAAAGAAGAATTTGTTAACCTGAATTAACACATCCTTAATGATACCACGAGGTACCTTGACTGAACGATCTGTCAACTGTAGCACTACCTTTGTGGGTTTCAAATCACCAAGACCAAGTTGCTCATACACAGAGTATGGCAACAGATTTACACTCGCACCCAAATCAAGTAAAGCTTGCTCAATTATCTGGTTACCTATTGTACAAGAGATTGTAGGACAACCAGGATCCTTGAATTTAGGTGGTGTGCGGTGCTGGATAATTGAGCTTACTTGCTATGTAAGGAAGGCTTTTTTATACACATTCAATCCACGTTTAACCGTACATAAATATTTCAAAAACTTAGCATAAGAGGGGACCTGTTGAATTGCATCGAGAAATGGAATATTGATTTTGACTTGTTTAAATATTTCCATAATCTCTTTGTAATGATGCCCCTTCTTAGGCTTTTGGAGTCTTTGAGGAAATGGTGCAGTAGGAACAAAGTTCCTAACTGAAGGTTCTACTAGAGAATTGGGGACAAGATCGGGAATTTGGACTTTTGGGTCAACTTGAGATTCCATTTTGTTTTCCTTTTCTGGTTCATGGTTACCTTTCACAGTTTCTCTTCTTGGAATTTTGACTTGATTGTGAACTTTTTTGCCTGACCTTAGAGTTATGATTGACTGGACTTGATCAGTTGGACCAGAGGTCGACTGTTCACTCACATGATATTGACCTTCTGGATTGGGAATGGGCTAACTAGGAAATTTTCCTTTTTCCCTATCTCCTACAACAGTGGCTAACTGGCCAATCTGTGTTTCTAATTTAGAAATCGATTGACTAGTTTGCTGCATGAACTGTTGTAAGGTATCGTCCAGTGTTGGTTTCCTTGGTTGTTCGGGGACATATGGATGAGAATTTTGGGACATGGAAGGATATGATGCTGGTGGTTGCCCTTGGGATTGCATATGTTGCATACCCGAGTTGTTCCGAGGCTGATTTTGACTCCATGAGAAATTAGGATGATTTCTCCAATTGGGGTTGTATGTGTCAGAATAGGGACTGCCAAATGGTTTCTTATAGCCGTTTAGTGCATTAGCTTGTTCAGTTATACACTCATGGAATGATGTTATAGAGGGACACGTCTGAGCAGTATGAGATGGACTCTCACAAAGTTGACATGTCTCACTAATAACATGGACTGAAGAACTTTTTCCATTTTTCATCTCTATAGCCTCCACTTTTCTGGTGAGACTAGCTATCCTTGCACTCAAATCAGTTCCCTCACTAACTTCATAGACTCCTCCCTTTTTGGTATCCATAGACATTGGTAAACTTCTTCTCTCAACCCTCCCTGAGTATTCCCAATGTTGGGAACTCTCGGCTAACGCATCTAGAAATTTCCAAGCCTCATTCTCATTCTTAGACATGAAATCTACCCCACCTCGTGACTCAATTAGTTGACGATTTTGAGCTGATAATCCATCATAAAAGAATTCAACTAAACGCCATTTTTCAAAACCATGGTGGGGACACTTAAGTAGCAAATCATTGAATGTTTCCCAACACATGTAAAACTGTTCACCTTCTTTTTGAGCAAATTCCATGATATTTCGGCGAAGGGAATTAGTTCTATGTCTAGGGAAGAATTTGGTGAGGAATTTTTTACAGAGTTCATCCCAAGATTTGATTGATTCTGGTTCCAATGAATATAACCAAGACTTGGCTTTCTCTTTCAAAGAGAACGGGAATAACATCATCTTAATTGACTCTTCGGGAATATTCTGAAAATTCAAGGTGGAACAAATCTCTAAAAATTCCTTAACATGAAGGTATGAGTCTTCAAAGTTCGAACCTCTAAAAGTCGGCAGTAAATTGATTACTGCTGCCCGTATCTCCAAATGGGCATGTTGTGTAGCAGACAAGACAATACAAGAAGGATTTGTGATATGTGCGGGAGTATAATAATCCTTAAGGGCTTTCACTTCATTATGTTCTCCCTCCATCTTGACTTCAATGATCTTTCCAACACTAGAATTCCTTACACGTTTTCTAAAAGTTATCTCAATTTCTAGATCTAAAGGTGACAACTTTGATTTTAGAGATCGACGACCTAACATGCACTAGGAAGACTTTCATGACTCAACAAATACACTACCAAAACAAGTATTTTCTTTATCTGAAATTTAATTCAAGGGTAGTGATTTCTATTTTTTTTTTTTTAATTTCCTATATGAGAGATTATTAGGACTAATTCCAAAATAATCTTCACCTAGTTAGACAGCTCATACTCTTTTTCAGAGAAAACTAGTAGATGACCAGTTAAGGACCATCAAACTAACAACGAAGTAGTTCCCAGGAAAGTGTGGCGAGACACTAGGTCTGTTTAATGCCGCGTCAGCCACACTCCTAGACAGAACTGTCCTACCGTTTATCAATTTGATAGTGACTCACTGGAGTTACCAAAAGTTTAACAATGTCCAAGAGGATCCTATGAGCTATATGAAAACCTATTGGCCAACGTTTACTTGATTTTAAATTAAACTAACTTTAGCCAAGGGTATACAAATTCAGGGAGATTTTTAACCTAATGGGCAAGGAATTGGTGATGAAATCCAATCCTTATCTTGTTAAAGGGTTAATGCCCTTACTAAAAGATTTATGCAAAATGCTAGATTAAATATGCACATACAAGCAAGTCAACAAAAATAAAAGTAAAAGGGAGTGAGTGTGTGAACTTTTTTATTTATTTATTTATTTTTTTTATTTTTTTTACCAATAAATAAAGAAAGAAATAAACGAGATAAAATAAAATAAGTAACAAAAATAAATTTGAAGAAAGTGTGTACCTAAAGGTTATTTATAGTGTTATTCTATCCTAAAGGTAGCATGCAAAGTTTCACCTATATAAAAACTATTTTCACCTAATCTAAAAAAAAAAAAATAATATTATTTACTAAAGATAGGGGTACTTACCTGGATTCCGCAGTAATGCTATTGAAGATGACACAAAGAAATCCCGAGATAAGTTTACTCAAGGCGATCTCCAAAGAAAATGAAATACTACCTACAAAATTAAAAAGTATCAATTACTTAATTAAAATAAAACAAATAATAAAACAAACAAAAAAAAATAAAAACAATAAACAAGCACTAATTCTAAACTTAAGCTAAGAATAAAGAAAATAACTAAAATAAAAAAATAAAAGAAATAAAATCTGCTACAGTAGCCGAGTTGCTACAGTAATTTTCAAATTTTTATTTTTATTTTTTATCACTAAAAAAAAAAACAATCTCTAAATTCAAAAGTGAATAAACACTACCTTACTACAGTACTATCATAATTAGAAAGACAAAATTAAATTTTTTTTTCTATACAAAACAGTAGCTTAAAAATAATAATAATAATTAAAAAAATTATACAGTTTTTTATTTTATTTTTGCTACAGTAGCCGAAATGCTACAGTAGTTTCGATTTTTTTTTTCGAAATAGTATATTCAAGCAAAACCATAGCTTCTAAAATCTATTTTTATTTTTTTATTATTATTTTTTTAAAATAACTAGTAGAAGAATTAAATCAACTTAAATTTAATTAATTTCTTGTTGCGATTCCCCGGCAACGGCGCCAAAAACTTGGTGTGTTTTAAAATATTACTCGCAAGTGCACGAATCAATTGTAGTTTAGGTTATGCAAGAACGAGGTCGAATCCAAGGGAATGCTTTAAAGAGAACTTAATTAAACTCAAATTAATCTAAAACTAACCTAGTTTCTCAAAGTTTGTTTGTTGAAGTGATTTTTATATTAAATATGCAATATCGAAATACAAATAATTGAAACGAGAATAATAGGGAGAAAAAATACTAAGGTATCGGAATCCACCACCACTAAGCCATAAACTTCTAATTATTCCTTTATCAATTCCAATTTTAGAGTAGTAATTTAGAAATCAATCTTATTACTTTCTCAAGATTTAACAATAACGTACTAATGAAATATATTTTCAAGAAATAGATTTTCCTTCGCTTTAAAGTGTAAAATTCTAAGCATCCTATGTATGCAATTTAATGGATCACATAAGATTAAAGATTTTTACTTATAAACTCATCAAATCCAAACTTGATTAATTGTGATAAAAATTCTTAACTACTATAAATACATGATATTTATAGTGAAAGGAATTTAAAACAATTAATACTATGAAGCGAAAATCATAAGCATTTAAACCATACACATGGAAATTGATAAAAGACTAAAAGAAATTTATTTCATAAATGGTGGTTTCATCCTCAACCTTAGTTGAGAATTTAGTTACACATGCTTAAAAAGAAAATAACAAAGTAAGAACAATAAAACCCGGAATTGAAGATAAATTCTTCTCGTCTTTGGTGTTCTTCTTGCTCTCCTCCTTCTTCTTCTCTTCTTCTTCAAGATGTATCCATATTTATAGAGAAATATTGGAATCAAATTACAACTTGTAAAGAGAAATGAAATATTCTTTTCTTTTCTTTTTCTTTGAATGTACATAACTTTCCATCACATTTTGTTCTTTTCCCATGTGCATTTGAATCTTCCAACTTTCATCCATGTGCATTTGATTCATCCAACTTTCATCTATGTGCATTTGATTCATCCAACTTTCATCCATGTGCATTTGATTCATTTCTCACTTTACACCTATAAATGAAAGATATAAATATAGATGTAATTTAATGACATTGAAAATGATTTATTCAATAATTTTATTATATAAATTATGTTTTGTGCACTTATCATTATTACACTTCTAAATTAATTAAAATAAATAGTTTTACCTAGTAACAAATATACATTTGGGGATAAAATATGTATGTAAAATGGACTTATCAGGTGTTGTCTGTGATTCATTGGTATAGCAAGGAGGTGACTGACGTGTACTGGGTCATACGTGTTACCAGGCAAGTTAACCTTGCATTATACGTCTATATATAAGTAGGATTTATGAGTTGTTACAAGAGTATGAAAATATGTATTTGTGAACTGTAATTGATTGTAGTACGTTGTTTGTATATGTGTAATCTAGTTTCATATAGTTGTGTTAATAATAAACATAACTTAATTGATTATACAAAATTTGATAGAATTTGTATAGCTGCGATTATATAGGAAGTATACGATTTTGTCATTATTATAGTATATGTGATTTCTTTCGTTGTTGAATATAATAGGTTATTGTAGGATGGTTGTATTCACGTTGTTGAATATAATAGGATAGTGTAGGTTATTGACTAACTTGGTATCATTATTACAGTAGGTTATTATTAGTATATTGCTAAATAATAAATATTTTATTGTTACATTAGGTTATTGTTAGTACATTGCTAAAAAAAAAAGTATTTTATCGCTATTAAATATCATAACAATAGTCGTAGTGGTTGTATATCAGATTATTGCAGTAGTGGATGTACAATGCTATACAGTAGGTTATCGCTGATGTAAGTGTAAGTGGTTAACCTATATAATTATTGTATACTTAGTCGTCTGTGTAAATAATATTTTGGGATGTTATTAGGTTATATCATCGTAAAACAGTTTTAAGTATAGGATTAATACTTAAATTTCTATTTCATTTATAATCTGTAGATTTACCTAATTAGTTTATAAATTGAATTAGGAAATACTTTCTATTTAAAATAACGTATTAAGCGTGGTTGTTGCATGCTAAATATAAGAGTTTATATAGCATGGAAGGAATGAATGAAACAAACTTAAAACTATTTAGAATGTTATAAAGTATTTTGGTATACTATTTTTGGAAGATTTAAGTTAGTTGAAAAGTGTTTGTGAATACATTGGAATATTACTAACTTATTTATTAAATATCTTTTTGGTTATTTGTGTTCATTTTTATAATGTTCCATTATTGGTTCGTTAAACATAAAAAGGTGCGTATGAATATATTGTGTCAGTTCGACTCTGTGAAATAAAATTGTTAAGCATGGTCCGGGACCTGCCTTTAAGGTATACACTACCTATCATTATGGCCATTGGGCTTAATGTGCCCTTATGTGGATGTGGTTCGGGACCATCTGGGTGTAGACGTCTACCCAGCCACTTGTGTGTTAACGATAGTCACGGACTATTCGTTGCACACTATATTATTGAAAGAGGGGAGCCTGGGGCTCAAGTGAGATAAGTTGACGAGGTTTGTTATTTATTAAATTATTTGAGTAGCCCATGAATTCTAATTGATATTATGTTTTGTAATGTGTTTGAATCCTTTTTATATATGGATATATAAAGTCGGGTTAATTTGCTGAACAATGATTGTGTTTAGCATTATTTGTTGAGCTTGTGAGCTCACCCCATTATTTTTCAGGTACACGTTGATTAGCGTGTGGTAAGGGCACTTCGCCAGATTTTGTGATCATTATTTCCAAGTAATTTTATTTGAGAGCATTGTAATAAGCTCACTTGTGACTGACTTTTAGTGAGTTGTTTGATGTAATAATGTTACTACTTGGAAACAATTTTTAGTTGTTATTGTTGACACTTTATTTAATGCAGAAGTGTTGAGTATTGGGTTATGCTATATTTACCATGCCCACGAATTTTTATTAATGGAACGTTTTCCTTTTTGTTGTGGATTTTGGGGTGTGACATACCATCAACCGACTGATGGTAAATTCAGCCGACTGATAGCCTTTAAAAACAACTAGTTCAGAGCATTTAATGCATTCAACCACAACCACTCTCGGCTCACTCTTTTGAAGTGAGACTCACTCTCTTGGCTTTTGACCTAAGTATATATATGATGGTATAGTGTTTGTGGAAGATCATCTCTTTTACTCTCTTGAATTTAAAGCTCATAACTTTTTCTCAATCATCCATATTCTTTTGAAGCAAAAGCTTGAGCATTGAAAGCTTATCTTCTCTCATTCAATTCCAATCATTGTGAGACGCTAGATAGAAAAGATCTTGTGATTGTTCTCTTGAGTACAACTCTTGGTTATTGTCAAGAGACTTTAAACTCTTGAGTGAACCAAACACATCATTTAAACACTTAAGCTTATACTTTGTGTATATTTCATAAAATTTAAGGGTTTTTGAGTGTTTATTGAGTGATACTCTTTATTGATTAAAGATTTGTGATCTTTGGGTGAGTGAAGCCCATTGGTCTTTAAGAGGGAGTTTTCCTTTTGTTTGAGTGATAAGCTTGTTAGCTTGCTTATAAAAGGTTTGCTTTCCACCTGTAAGGAGAAGCCATAGTGAAAAGATTGGGAAGTCTCGAGGGGATCTTGAGCCGAGGAGTAGGAGTTACTGAACCTCATAAAAATTGCGGTGTCATCTCTCTATCTCTATCTCTTTTAATTTGATATCTTACATGCTCATTGTTGTCTATTAACTATTCAACTTGCTAGTTAATATCTTGTGTAGTTAATCTTAACTTGTTGATCATTAGTTGAAGAGTTAAGCTTAATCTCTAGTCATTAAAGGCTTAACCGTCTTAGAGAACGATCATGACATCTAATGTAGTCACTCATGTTGAAGGACAATCCAACACTAGACCACCCTTGTTTGATGGATCAAACTATAGTTATTGGAAGACTAGGATGGTAGACTTTGTCCAAGCCATCGACTACCAACTTTGGTAAGTCGTGATTGATGGGCCCTTTGTCCCATCCTAAGAGGTTAATAGACAACGTATTACTAAGTTAACAAGTGAATGGGATAGTGATGACAGGAGACAAATTTCTTTGAATGCCAAGGCTAAGGTTAACATGAATTTTGACTTAAACCCGAATGAATTTAATCGCGTTTCTACTTGCTCTACGGCTAAAGAAATGTGGGACAAGTTAGAGATAACATATGAAGGTACCTCTCTAGTGCGTGAGTTTAAAATTGACATTCTTATGCATGAATATGAACTCTTTGCAATGAAAGATAATGAAAATGTCAACTCTATGATGACTCGTTTCACTAATGTTTTAAATGAGCTTAAGCACATTGGTAGGGTTATTCCAAAGTCCAACGTGTCTCAGAAAGTTCTTAGAAGCCTTTCGGCAAAATGGGATGCTAAGGTCATGGCAATAAATGAAGCTCACGATATCAACACCATGGACCTTGATGAGATCTTTGGCTCTCTTCTAACTTGGGAAATTACCTTAAAATCCCGAGAAGAATAACCAAAGCCAAGAAAAGGGTTGGCCTTGCAAGCTTCCACCAAGGATAATTTCATTGAGCCGGAAAAAGAGGAGCAAGATGAGGACATTGCATTAATCACTCAAAAATTCAAGAGATTTCTTCAACAAAAGAAAGCCAATAGCGGAAAATTCGTGAGAAGAAATGAACCAAAAGGTGATTCAAGCAAGAGAAAGCCTCCAACTTGCTTCAATTATGGAAAGTCGGGGCACTACAAGTCCGATTGCTTCAAGCTCAAGAAAGAGCATGAGAATAAACAAAAGAAAGTTGCCATGAATGCCACTTGGGTTGACTATGACTCAAGTAACTCGGATGAGGATGATGACTCCAAGGAAACGGCTAATCTTTGTCTTATGGGAAAGGAGGAAGAGGTACAAGTAGATTTTAAATAGTTCAAATTTATATTATGATGAGTTGTTGTTATCTTATAATGAATTGCAAGAAGCATTTGAGGACTTGCATGAAGAGTTTGAAAAACTAGCATCTAAACACGTATCTCTTAAGAAAACAAAATATTCATGTGATTCATCATTCCCCATTACCACTTTACCTAGTTTGCATGAGAATATAAATGTTGAGTTAGAAAAGGAGATTGAAGTACTTAAAAAGACTATTGATGATCAAATAAACATCTTAGCTAAGTTCACTAAAGGAAAAGAGAACTTTAGTATCATTCTAGGGAGACAAAGAAGAACATTTGACAAAAGTGGTATAAGATATGATGTTTTTGATAAAGATGCTCTCATTTTGAAAAAGAGAAAGTCTTTAAGACATACTTTCACTAAGCAATTTAGATCATCATCCTTAAGTGATCAAAAGTATGTCACATGTTACTTTTGCAAACATATAGGGCATAAAGCCAATGCATGCTCTCTTAGAAAGAAGAATGTAAAAACTAAAATGATTTGGGTTCCAAAAGGAATCATTGTTTGTCTTACTAATCCTAGTGGACCCAAGATGAGTTGGGTACCAAAAAATGACACTTAATCATTCTTTGTAGGTACGCTTGAAGTCAACCACTAATGACAAATGGTTCCTCGATAGCGGTTGTTCAAGTCATAATGGGAGACAAATCAAAATTTTATTCCGTTTAAGCTTATGAAGGAGGAAATGTTACTGTCAGAGACAATTCAAAGGGAAAGATTGTTGGAATTGGCTCCATTGGTATATCTCCTTCGCTTTCTATAGATAATGTCTACTTAGTTGATGGACTAAAGCATAATCTTTTTAGCATTAGTCAATTATGTGATAAAGGTTATGACATTATTTTTAGGTCAAATGCATGCATAGTTGAGAAGGATGAAACACAATTATTCAATGCCAAACAAAATGGAAATTTGTATACTATGTTGCTTTGTGAATTGCATGAACAAGATGTTAAATGTTTTGTCACATCTAGCGATAGTAGTTGGTTATGGTATAGACATTTAGGACATGCTAGTATGGACCCCCTTCACCGCTTGTCTTGAAATAACTTAGTCAAAGGCCTCCCAAGGACTAAGTTCGCTAAAGACAAGGTGTGTAGTGCTTGTCAAGCGGGCAAGCAAGTAAAATCTTCTTTCAAAAGAAAGAAATATATTATTACTTCTAGACCTCTAGAGCTACTCCATATGGATCTTTTTTGCCCGGAAAGGATAACTAGTATTGGAGGAAAGCTTTATGTTCTTATCATAGTTGATGACTTCTCTAGATACAATTGGGTTCATTTTCTTGCTCATAAAAACGAAACTCACTCCATTCTTGATAAGTTTTATAGAAAAATTCAAAATGAAAATGATTTGAGTATCAAGAAAATAAGAAGTGATAGGGGTAGAGAATTTGAGAACCATGACTTAGAGGAATTATGTGATGAACTTGGTTTATCTCATGATATCTTGGCACCTATAAATCCTCAATAAAATGGTGTTATTGAAAGGAAAAATAGATCACTTCAAGAAATGGCTAGGAACATAACCTTCCCCGAAGCCTTTGGGCCGAAGTGGTTAATACCGCTTGCCATGTGATTAATAAAGTAGCTAAGTTGCCGTGGGATAAGTTGAATATAAACAGAACTATTCTCAACTTTTTCTATAAATATCATGGTCTACTACAGATCTTAGGAGCTTCAAATTTACATAATTTCCAAAGCACTATCTATGGAGATTCATATCATTCAAATACAATGAGTCATTCAAGACCTAGAGATCCGGAAAAGAAGATCATGGAGGCCGTTTCTACATCAACGATGCAGTCACCCACCGCCATGAACAACTAAACCGGTATCTAGGATTTTCTAACAAAATCCTAGCCAAGTAATGTAGTTTATTTATTTGTTTCAATTGTAATGAAGAAAAACTGTGACCACATTATAATGATTGTGTAGATCTATGACCATAGTTATTTGTGACACGGGATTTTATATTTATTATAATTCTTTCCTTAGATTGAATGAATGCATTATCTCAACCAATCATGTTATATTAAACATAGCGTGATTTTCTACACAATGGTGCTTAACACTTGAAACCCTAGGTTTACACAGGCCATGCTTCAGCGAGGTGATATAGACATGCTTTAGTTTAATTTTATGCTATAGGAGTAGATTAGAGTAAATTAGATGGCATGTACTAGTCACACTCTGTTCGGAGATAGGTTGTAGCGAATCCAATGGATAATATCATTTTTGGGACGTATTCGACTATTTGCGGTATGATCTGATTCATGGTGATGGATCATCCTCTTATAATTGAGCAAATAGATAATTATATTATGCGGTTAGTAGTGGAACATGAAAACCCTAGTTTTCTCTACCTTGATCATAATCTCAAATTAAATTATGTTTTTAGTTAATTTAGTTATAGATCTCAAACAGAACAAATCAAACCTTTTTCAAACATAATTAAATGCTTTTAGATTGCTAGAGTTAATAATCCAAGTCTCTGTGGGATCGATATTCCCTTTCTCAAGCCGAACTGTACTACAATACGATTGGTGCACTTGCGATAAGTAAAACCTTGTCGTCATAAAGGGGCCGTTGTTAACCATTATTTTTAACCCCGATCGACATACATCAAGTTTTTGGTATCATTTTAGGGGACTTGGCATTATTCTTAGCTTTAGTAGTTTAATAGCATTGAGTTATTCTAGTATCTTTAAAGTTTGATTTTTTATGTGATTAACACGTACTCTGAAAAGCAAAAAGGGATTTTAGCAGAGCAGTGAAAGTTACGTCATTGGACCTCTTGTGAGTTTTAGTTTAGCTTAATTTCGTACATAATTTTAGCTTTAATTTCTATTAATAATTAGAATAGTTTAGAAGCATATAGTTTATTTTTGTTAAAATTTTTTTTACCTTTTGCATAAGCGATCAACAATCACTTTTCGATCCCAACATAGAATTAATATCTTTTGATCCGGAAATTGAGAGAACTTTTCAAAGGAATCGTCGAGCTAGATTAGAAGAGCTTCGAAGGAAGTTCGATTATGAAGGGATGGCGAACAACAATGCAGCAGCGCAACGAGCCCCAGATACGTCCTTGAAAGGGTATTATGCACCTTCCGCTGATGAATCGTATGATGAGTTTTCAGAAGATGAAGGGGTCAAACACTATGAGATCAAATCTGGTGTTATCAACATGTTGCCCAAATTTTATGGACATAGAAATGAGGATCCATATCAACATGTTGATGAGTTCATAAAGATGGCTTCAACTGTGAAAATCGAGAATCTTAGCACTCATGCGTTGCATGAGAGATTATTTCTCTTTTCCTTGAAAGAAAAAGCTAAAAGATGGTATATCAACTTGGAAAGGGATATAAAAATCACTTGGGAAACCTTAAAAGCTGAATTTTTAGAAAAATATTTTCCGATAGGGAGAACCCATGAGGCGCAACACACACTTACCCATTTTAGAGAATTGTCTAGTGAGCAATTCCATGATGCATGTGATAGATTCAATGAGATTTTGCGAAAGTGCCCCCATCACAAATTTGTTGAGTAGGATATTATGCATACCTTATATCTTGGACTTAATGAGACTCATAAAAATTTGATAGATACAGCAGTGGGAGGTCAGTTTACACTGATGCCAGTAGACGAAGTCTTGAAGCTATTTGATAATGTGAGAGACAACTCACTCCAACACGAGTCTGAAATGCGTGTTAGGGATGGAGTTGAAAGGAAATCTGACAAGCCCTTTAGTGTCGAAAGAGATGATGACGATAAAGACCAACTAGTCTTATTAGGTAAAAAACTTGATAAGTTCATTAATCTGAGTTAATCAGCTCCGAGAGAAGTCTTAGCTATAGGACCTGACCATTCCCAAAGTGAGTATCAAGGTAATGAAATAGTTGTCATTGATGTAAATGCAACATGGACCAACTCGAACAATAATCCTTATTCAAATTCATATAATTCGGGTTGGTGTAATCATCCAAATTTATCATATCATTATCAGAATATGGAGAATCCTCATCCAAGGTTCAATCAGAACCAACAATCGTTCAATTCCCAACAATCATACAATAATCGTAATTTACAGTCTAATCCTTAAACAACCCATCCTACTAATTACCAAACATAAAGAAGTCAAACCCCACCACCTAAACCACCTGGATTTTATGACAGTGATCTGGTAGAGACCTTATGAGGCTTACAGAACATGATGGGCTCTCACTCCCAAGCTATTTCAAAGTTAGAAACCCAAATGGGGTAACTAGCTAACACGTTGAATAAACAAGAGAATGAAATATTTCCTAGCCAGCCGGTGGCGAATCCAAAAAGTAGACAAGCGATGGAACTTGGATCATTCACTGAAAATACTCACGAGATAGTCCAAGCCATCACGACTTTAAGAAGTGGAAAGGAGGTAGAGAATAGGGTTGAACAACAGTATGAAGAAATGATGGGCAAGCATAAGGTGGCTGAAGAGGTACAGAAAGATTAACCTCAGGTGGAGGAAGATATAGATCAAACATTACCAGAAGAGCCGGTTATGGCAAGTTATGAGGAGGTAGCGCCTTTTCCTCAACGTCGTCGAGGAAGATTACCTAGCCAGCCGGTGGCAAATCCAAAAAGTAGACGAGCGATGGAACATGGATCATTCACTAAAAATACTCATGAGATAGTCCAAGCCATCAGAACTTTAAGAAGTGGAAAATAGGTGGATAATAGGGTTGAGCAGTAGTATGAAGAAATGACGGGCAAGCGTAAGGCGGCTGAAGAGGTACAGAAACATTAACCTCATGTGGAGGAAGATATAGATCAAACATTACCAAAAGAGCCGGTTAGGGCAAGTTATGAGGAGGTAACGCCTTTTCCTCAACGTCTTCGAGGAAGATTGCCTAGCCAGCCAGTGGCGAATCCAAAAAGTAGACAAGCGATGGAACTTGGATCATTCACTGAAAATACTCATGAGACAGGCCAAGCCATCACGACTTTTAGAAGTGGAAAGGAGGTGGATAATAGGGTTGAGCAATAGTATGAATAAATGATGGGCAAGCGTAAGGCGGTTGAAGAGGTACACAAAGATTAACCTCAGGTGGAGGAAGATATAGATCAAACATTACCAGAAGAGCCGGTTAAGGCAAGTTATAAGGAGGTAGCGCATTTTCCTCAACGTCTTCGAGAGTCGACCAGATATGGTAAACATAAAGAGACAGACATGTTGGACACATTCCGACAAGTCAAGATCAATTTACCTCTCTTAGACATCATAGCCCAAATACCCGTCTATGCTAAGTTTTTGAAGGACCTCTGTACTCAAAAGAGAAAAATTAGATCAAAGGTCCCGAAGAAAATTCTGTTGACTGATCAAGTGAGTTCATTGCAATAAAGTAACACACCACCTAAGAGGAAAGATCTCGGTGCTCCCACTATTTCGTGTGTCATTGGTGACCAGGAAATTGGTAGAGCTCTTCTTGATCTAGGTGCGAGTGTCAACTTACTTTCATATTCAATCTATCAGCAGCTAGGGTTGGGAGAGCTCAGTCCTACCTCGGTTGTGCTTTAATTAGCAGATAGATCAATTAAGCAGGCGAGAGGGATTCTGGAAGATGTCATCGTTCAGGTGGATAAGTTCTACTTTCTGGTAGATTTCATAATTCTCGATACAGAACCTGTCCAGGATTCAAAGAAACATATCCCTGTAATATTAGGAAGATCGTTTTTAGCTACGGCTAATGCGTGTATCAATTGTTGAACAGGGGTTATGGATTTTTCTTTTGGAAACCTGAAGGTGCGAATGATTGTGTTCGATGTTAATCATCAGCTCTCTAAGTCAGTTGAATGTTTTTATATTGACGAGATAGATGCTATAGTAGAAGAGCTTGCACCGAGGATACTAGAGAAAGATGAGCTAGAGTCGTTGATGACTGGAGTAAGGTTGGAGACTGAACCAGACGACTGGGATGAACAAATAAGGCTGAACTATAAGGATATTACTGAAATAGAGGTTGCATTTTATGCCTAACCATGGAAAGTACCAATTGATCCACTTTCCACGCTCTCGAGTACACCACCAATACCATCTCTAATAATTCCTCCTACCTTGGAACTCAAGGAATTGCCTGAGAAGCTAAAATATGTCTTTTTAGGACTGGATGAGACTCTTCCTGTAATTATTTCATCAAAGCTGACAAAAGAATATGAATTAAGTCTAGTCAAGGTCTTGAGTGAGAAGAAAGAGGTGATAGGATGGAGTGTTGTTGATCTTAGATGAATAGATCCCTCAATTTGCATGCACCGCATATATTTAGAGGAGACTGTAAAACCATCACGAGAAATGCAATGAAGATTGAACCCAAACATGAAGGAGGTGGTGATGAAGGAGGTTGTGAAGTTACTAGAAGCATGTATCATATACCCCATATCTGATAGTACATGGGTGAGCTCTACATAGGTGGTGCCAAAGAAATCAGGTATCACAGTTGTGCATAACTCTAAAGGTGAGTTAATCCCACAGCGCACCACCAATGGGTGACGTGTTTGCATTGATTATAGAAAACTAAACTCACACACTAGGAATGATCATTTTCCATTGTCGTTTATTGATTAGATCCTAGAAAGGTTGGTCGGACAAAGTTATTATTTCTTTTTGGATGGATATTCCGGTTATAACCATGTGACAATTAATCCTGCTGATCAGGAGAAAATCACTTTCACATGCCCGTATGGTATGTTTGTGTACAGAAGAATGCCATTTGGTTTGTGTAATGCGCCAGCTACATTCCAGAGGTGTATGATGTCAGTATTCTCTGATATAGTAGAAAAATTCTTAGAAGTGTTCATGGATGATTTCTCAGTCTTTGGGGTAACCTTTGAGGACTGTTTGAAACATCTGGCACTCGTGCTCAAGAGATGTAGATAAAGTAACTTGATTTTGAGTTAGAAAAAGAGTCATTTTATGATTCAAGAGGGTATAGTACTTGGCCATATAGTATCAAAAAGAAGGATTGAGGTAGATAAGGCGAAAGTTGAACTTATTTCAAAATTGTCTCCTCCCACGTTTGTTAAGCAGATAAGATCATTTTTGGGCCATGCCAGATTTTGTAGATGATTTATTAAAGATTTTAGTAAGATCGTATGGCCACTATGCAACTTATTAGCTAAAGATGCGGACTTTGTCTTTGACGAAAAGTGTATTCGTACTTTTGAGGAGCTTCGTACACAACTCTCTACAGCCCCAATCATGCGATCACCTGATTGGTCTCTACCTTTTGAGCTGATGTGTGACGCTTCGGATTATGCCGTAGGAGCGGTATTGGGACAGAGAAAGGAAAAGTTGTCATACGCGGTGTATTATGCTAGTATGACTCTGAATGATGCACAGATAAATTACACAACAATAGAGAAAGAGTTGCTAACAGTTATATTTGCATTGGATAAATTCATATCATATTTATTAGGAACCAAGGTGATAGTATATTCGGATCATGCAACATTGAGACATTTGTTAACAAAGAAAGATTCCAAACCCAGACTTATTTGATGGATTTTACTATTACAAGAATTTGATTTGGAGATAAAACATAAAAAGGGTTCATAGAATTTAGTAGCAGACCATTTATCAAGGATCATTGTGGAAACTACAAAGGAAAGTGTTCCTCTTAAGGATACATTCCCGGATGAACATCTGTTTAGTGTGGTTGTTGTGGAGGAGATACCGTGGTATGCTGATATTGTCAATTACAAAGCCACGGGTTAAATTCAAAAAGGTTGGTTTAAAAGTGATAGAGATCAATTCTCCAGCCAAGTTAAATTCTATATCTGGGATAATCCGCGATTGTACAAGCATTGCTCTGATTAGATTATTAGAAAGTGTGTACCTGAATGTGAAGTGGAGAGTATCTTGAGATTTTTTCATAAGCGAGAATGTGGGGGGCATTTTGGAGCTCAAAAAACAAGCCATAAGGTGCTGTAGAGTGGGTTCTATTGGCCGACCGTATTCAAAGATTCATTTGAATATTGTAAAGAGTGTGTGCGATGTCAGAAGTTGGGATCTATATCTCAACGGGATATGATGCATCTGACCCTGATTTTGATCGTTGAATTATTTGATGTGGGGGGTATAAATTTCATGGGACCATTTCCAAAAGCGGGCGAGAAAGAGTACATACTTGTAAGGGCTAACTATGTGTTGAAATGGGTAGAATTTGTAGTTATTTCGCATGCTGACCATAAGCCAGTTGTGGAGTTTGTGCAGTCGAATATTTTCTCAAGATTTGGTATACCACGTGTGATAATTAGTGACGGTGGAAAAAATTTTGATAACCATTTTCTCGGTGATCTATATCGGAAAACACTTTGACCTGAAAAGATTCGCCGCTCAACGGATACTTCAACTTGCAGAGCTTGAGGAGCTGCGTAATAATGCGTATGAGAATTCTTGAATTTATAAAGCTCGGATGAAGGCGTTTCAGGATAGACATATTCGGAAGAAGTTCTTTGAGCCCGGCCAAAAGGTGTGGCTGTTTAATTCGAGACTTAAGTTGTTTCCTAGGAAGCTTCAATCAAGATGGGACGAACCGTATGAAATTACAAAGGTTTACCCCTATGGAGCAGTAGAACTCGATTATCCAGATAAAGGAAAAAGATTTACAATGAATGGTCATATGCTTAAGCATTATTTTGATGTCCAACCAGTTGAGTGTGTTGTAGAGTCGATCAATTTAACCGATTTGACACACGATCATGATCCTAGATGTTGAGAAATGGCAACATCATGCCAACGACGCTGAAAATTAGTACTAGGGGATGAAAATTAGTGTTTGAACCTAGTTTTGTAGTTTATATTTTAGTTCGTTAGTCGTAAGATCGAGTCGTAATATCGTTGTTGTCATGGTAGGTGTGGTGAAATATTCAAAAAAAGTGTATGGAATGTGTGGAGAGTAGTTGCGCTTAAACAAGGCACGAGAAAAGTAAGGGGGATTGAAGTTGAAATTGTTTTTGGGCTAGGGAGCTACGCTTGTACCTACACTTAAGCGTAGGTTGGAGTTCTAGACTCGAGCCGACGCGAATTCGCTTTTAAAGGGAGGCTTTAAAACATTTCTCGCTCACTCCACTCTCCACCAAATTCTTTCAAACCACTCCCAATCCAACCCTAAGGCAATTTCAATCCAATCTTGCATTAGATCCATTCTTTGATCATCCGGATTCGCGTGAAGAACTTAAAGAGTCACGAAAACCAAAATTTGGAGAAATCATCAAATCGGTTGATTCGGTGAGAGTTTCTTCTATATTTGTGTTTCTAATTACTCTTTTAATCATTTTAAACTAGTATTGATGAACAAATCCCGTCGAAAACTTGTTTTAATCCATTTTTCAAAAGTTGAGACTATTGACTTGAAGAACGGGTTGATTTCAATTTTTTTGAATGTTTTTTATTTGGGGATTTGTTTAAACGTCATATTAGGTTCATTTAGAAATGGTTTTGAGTTTGATTCGGTGTCCAATATGATTTTCTTATATTTCTTAATTCAGAATATAGGGATGAAAATGAGAGGCCGGGGGGCTGTGCGTACATCGTGAGCGAGACAGAGGTCTCCTGACTTGGCACCAGTAACTCAACCACCTAGGACACGTAGAAGAGTGGTTATGCCATCGTCCTCATCATCTTCAGAGGTGACCCATGAGGACTCTATGGATACGGTTACAGTGCTTCAACTACAGCTAGAGCCACATGTGGCTAGTGGTTTTGAGCAAAGGGTGTTGGAGTCCTTTAGGCCGATACCCCTTGAGGACATGGTGGAAGACTTGTTGGACCAGGCTATGCTAAAAAAGTTCAACATTGAGAGGATATATTTAGAGGAGGTTTTTGAGAGGGAGGAGGTCCCGACATGGACTATTCGGTGTCTCCAAGCGAGATGATTATTGCCGATTTATCCCCTTCTTCTACTTGAGTTTGCTCGGATCCGATCCGAGAGTTATGGCTTCACATGCAACATTATAGAGGAGAGCTCAGGATGGAGACCGAGGTACGTGAGGTACGGTTTAAGATTACACCAGAGTATCTCTGAGGCTTGGGTTATTCCTGATGAGTGCCCACTAGAGTTGGTAGATGATTTTACACAGTTATTTGAGCCGTTTTCGGCATTAACTAAGATAATTTGGTTGCAGACCGAGGGGACTTTGGAGATGACATGAACAATTGCATGAAGATGTCAGATTATCATCCGAAGTTGTGGTTCCTAGACACGGTTCTCCAATCCCAGATTCACCCCACGGGTATGCGACTCAGAGGTGACAGTTATTTCTAATTTTACACTATGCCTTTGAGTTCGACCATTGGATATTTATTCCTCAAATCCTTTGGAGGGGCCTATACCAGCATTATGTTGATACATGGACTGCGACCAAGGTCAAGCAGAGTGGATTTCAGATGAGATTCCTGACCTTAGTGATACGATTGATGACGGATGCTAGTATAAAGATAGACGCGGAGGTGGACGTGAACATATATGTGTATGGTGTTTACACAAATGGGCTATGGTAGAACTAGTGGTTGAGACTTGCCGGAGCGGTAGTGATATAGAGAAGGCCGATAGTAGCTCCTGGTGGAGTTGTACCTTTGGTTATGCCTACTGAGTCGTACATGATGAGGCTGTTGAGAGAGAGATACCTCAGACACCTGCCGATGCGACAATGACGCTCACTCATGCACAGTTTGACAAGTTACTTGCGGGGCAGACGATGCTTAGAGATGAGCTACAGTAGAGTAGAGAGGATTCTAGTCTGTTGAGAGAGGAGGATAGGGATGGACAGAGGATAGCCCTAATAGATATGCAGATGTGACGAGAGGAGATTACACAACTCTAACGTGGTCATAGATAGGTGCGTGGCATATTATAGACGCAAATGTTTCATATGGGACTTGATCCACCACCACCACCACCACTGTCTGATGCAGATGATTAGTTTAGCTGTAGTATAGTCTTTACTATTTTTATCATTTAGTGTAGTTATAGTGGAATTGTTAAGCGGATATTTGTTATAGTGCGATATATGTCACCGCCTAAACAATCGATCTCTAAGTGTAGTTTGATTATTTTTTTTTGATTTTATAAAATTATAGATTTTCGTATTCATGTGATAGTATTGCTCATGTTGTTTATTCCCAAGACTATGATGATACATGCATTGAATGTGATGTGATTTTTAGGGTTCGGCTGAGCTTTGTAGTCACATGATGAGGACATGTGTGTGTTTAAGTTTGGGGGAGTGTGAGTTAGTACTGTACGGTTATATTGGATCATGAATATGGTAAGTGTGTAGAAGAAAAAAAATAATAAAAAAATTAGAACCAATTTGTGCCTATGATTAGGTTATGCTTAAGCGTAGGGACCATCGTAGGTTGTCCATAAAAATTCAAAAATTTCCTAAACAAGGGGTTTTTCAGATGGTTTTGTGTTTGTACTGTATTAGGGTTCAATTAGGAGTAGGTTTCAGAAATTTTTAGTATTTAGATTGGAATTTAGAGAAAAATCCTAGTTCGAGTAGGAGATGGAATCTAAGTACATGTAAAAGTTGGATTGATGGTTTGATTCTATTCTCCAACTCTATAGATGATTCTAATTCCTTTTCCCTATAGAATACAAATCATTCATCTATAAATATAGCCTTAAGGTTCACAATTCCCACAATTCAATACAAATTCTTGTGAGGCATAGAAATATGGTTTCTTCTTCTTCTTCTCCTTTTCCGGGTGAGAATGCACATGAGAGAGAAAGTGATTATGAAATTGAATCTGATCCAGAGGAGATTTTTGAAGATAGTGTTGCCTTAGAGATAGTAGATACGAGGAAGATGAAAGGGTATTTGGAAAAAGAGAGTACAAATACGCAAGCTTCAAGTGCACCACGGATGTGTACAACGCCTCGGTAGTTTATGAAGTGTCGACTGAAATATGAATTAATGTTTCTTTCAGAAACAATGAAAATTCCACTAATAGCACCAGGAGTAAAAATCCTAAAGGAAAGAGGATTGGAAAATCTGGAGAGTTCGGCAGGGTTGAGAGTGTATCCAAACTTGGTTCGGAGATTCTACGAGAGGATGACTATGGAAGGACTGGAGGGACAAAAAGTAATAAAGGTGAAGATCGATGAATGGAGTGACCCTATAGTTGTGAAGGAAGAGGTAGTTTCAAAATTTTGGAAAATACCACTTGGGTGTCAGGATCACCTACATAAGAAATTCAAAATAGTTTCGAAGGAATGGCCACTCATGGAGGCGGACATGATCATGGAGATATGTGATAGGCATATTCCAAAATGCATGGAAAAGAGTGTGGATAAATACCATATGAATCCGGACCTATTCTATTTAGATTGTGTGCTTGCAGCACAAGTGCGCCAAAATCATAGAACAAGTTGGAAAGGGTACACGATGATCAAAGTGCTATATTGCATGCTTAAGGGATATTGGATAGTGGTGCTGGAATTGATTGTGAGCAACATGATTATGGTGCAACGAATTGTGAGTGGAAAGGTGGAAGTGTAACACCCCGTGTTATTTTACCTTTTTCCTGAAATTAGTTTTCGATTTAATTTCGGTTATGACGTCACTTGTTCATGACGTTCATGTTATCTTTGGTATTTTGATACCTGTAAATTTTTCGCGTTTAGTTTTAAAGTCGACTGGACGACATTACGTGAATTCTTATTCTCGACTACGCGATATCGTTCAACGTTTAATGATTAGTGTTTCGATTGGATGACGACACATCGTAATTGGTCTGGCGTTAGTGTTCCGACGTTTGGGTTTCTACCCCAGTATATTTTATTGGGCGTCCCGTTATTATTTCGGGTTTGCGAGATTACGTTTTGGGGTTCCCGGTATTTTTCGGGATTTATTGTATATATATATATTTAATTATATATATATATAGTTTTGGGGTCATTTCGCAATTACGGATACTTGAAGGGTCAGTTTCGCAATTATGGACATTTAGAGGGTTGCTTTTGCAATTAGGGCATATATGTGTATATGTATATACAGGTCTGCTGAGCTCCTTCTCCTACACGACACCACTCCCATTTATCTTCATTTCTTCTTCGTTTCTTCTCCACGACTGAAGCAGCTCCCTACTTCTCCATCTTCGGTCGCCGGTCATGGCGAGAGAGAGAGAGAGAGAGAGGAGCGGCTGGAGAGAGAGACCTCGGGTTGTTCTCCATGGCAGACGCGGCTGCGCAGCTGGAGCAAGGGCACGGCGGCGGTCGGCAACAGCATGGTGGTCGTCGGTTGGGCCAGGCGGCGGCGCGGGAGGCCGTGGTGGCGTAGGGTGGCGCCGGACAGAGCTGGGCTCGCGCAGGGGAGACGCGCGTGGGCAGGGGCGATCCGGCTGGGCTTCGGCCAATTTTTCGGCGACCTTCCGGTGATCGGTTTGAGCCGATTTTCGGTGAGTAGCTTCGTCTCTACCATGTATTCGTTATATATTAATTTCGTGAATTTAGGATGAACGATTTGCCCGGAAATCGCATTTATAGGTTATAGTTTTCGTTTGGGGTATTTTAGATTTAACCCAATTATTTAACCTATTGTTAACGGGCTTCGTATATATCGTATAGGTTGTCGAGGCGGACATTTTGATATATTCGAAATATTTTTCGAACGACTTTGGTCGGTGGGCGTTATATTCGGGCGCCGGTACTGTTCACGGTGGGCCCGAAACGGCTGTTCTGTAAGCGTAATCTCATGTGGAAAATTTTATTTCTCACTCCGCATTATTGAAGTAGTTTAGGGGTGCAAAACCCTTATTTAATTTAATATAGATATATTAAATCGTTAATTTAAATATCTATAATTCGTTTAGAATCGGAATTGGACCTAGGAATTAATTTAAGAAAATTAATTAAATTATTTCCTATGTAATTAAATAATTTCATATATGAATCGAATAGGAATAGATGGCTTAGAATTTCCCTTGAGAATTAAATGAGTTATTAAATAATTTCATAATCGATTAATTGCTTTGCGATACGTGAATTAATTGCTTTAATTTATTTTAAAGGCATGATAAGGGAATTGAAATATTTTCTAAAGAATTAAAGAAAATATATATTTTGAAAACATGAATTGTATATGAATTTGTTTTCATATGATTTAAATGCTTTATTGTATTTTAAAGCATGTAAGGAGATTATGAGATTATGTTGATAGTACCATGTGGGTAATTGCTTAAATATGATGCACTATATATTTATGTTGAGTACAGGGGTATGTATCCTGTAGGGACGGTTTTGTGTCGGATTGTATCCGTTAACCTGTGATGGGCGCCGTGTGAATTATATATGAATATTGTACATAAATATGATGCATTACATATTTATATTGAGGCATGATTGTCATTTAGACCTGGATGCATATTGAGTTGATATATGTGGGTTGTGAAATCATGTGGGGATGTCTTTGTGTCGAATCGTCGCAACAACTGGCCAGGTAAAGGTGTCTCCCACCTATGGAACTAAAAAGCCAGAAGGTGATATAGGGTTGGTTGCTGCCCCTTCGTGGTGGTATGCGCCACTCTCGGGTCCTGAGTATATTGCAGGAAAAGGTGTCTCCCACCTACGGAATTTGGATATAGGGTTGGTTGCTGCCCCATCGTGGTGGTATGCGCCGCTCTCGCAGGGGAGTCGCAAGTAGGGCTCTCGTGCAACCGTCTTCCTTGTTGAAAGTGTAGTGTTAAAAACACTTGGGAATGATCGGTGCGGTACTCTTTCTCCTTGTAAATGGGTGGAGTGCGTATTCGTTAACCACGTGATGTGGGCAAAGGGTGGTGTATGAGTCACATTGTATTTGCATGACATTTATGTGATTTCATTTGACATGTATACGTGATATTATTACATGTGATGTTGGAGCAGGTTTAATATGTGTTATTATTGCCTGTTGGATTTTGGAGCATGTTGTGTATGAATATTGCGAATTTAAATTCATATCTTTGTAAAATGCTCAGTTGATAATGATTAACGTGAAAGAAAATGATTACATGTGGTAATAAATCAAGTATAATGAAATGTTTATTTTATACTTGTGAGTATATATACTTTCGCACCCTTGGGGGAGGTTAAGTATATTCGTGTAGTAATCTCTTTGGGGTGATTATGGTTAGTCGTGTGACTGTGTTGGAGATTGGAGATTAGAGATTGATTTTAGTATCAGTTATGAATTAGGGCCTTGGAGAATGTGGGTGATGAGATTGTGAGTTGTAGTATGGACCTTTAGGTGTCTTTCACTTTTGAGGAATAGACTATCAACTGTAGTCGAGATTTTGATTGGTGAGAAGAGGTTATGGTTGAGTGACTTTATTAAGTACTCGAGGTACTGTAGTTTGACAGACTTGGTTCTAGTGCTTAGTCCCATCCCTTAAGCATTCCTGGTACTGTGTTTTGTACACTAGTACGTGGTCGTTGACTTGTATGTCATTCCTTGAGTTGTCGGTTACGGTGTGGTGCCGAACCTCTTCCTCGTGGTGTCATTTGAATTGGTGGAGTTGGAACGGATGGTTGTCTTCCGTGAGTCCAACGTGTTGCTCTTCCTTTACTGTCCTCTCGGACATTACAGGAATTCATAGAGTTGTGTTTCTCTTATTTGACTGTTATTTCGAAAACGGTGTTTTCTAAACTCTTTGTATTTAAAAGGAAAAACTCGTTTTCGCCTACCCCCGTAGCAACTTAAAGTTTTAACACTTTATAAAATGATCTTAGGATCTTCTTTAAACAAAGATTTTAACTTCTAAAAGTCGGTGATGGCAACTGACGGAGACCGGGGGCAAGACGGTCATTTTTACTATGTGGTTTCTTAAAAGGAAAACTATTTTATTACTTTTCTTGGGATTCTGAGATTTCGAGACCTCTTTCTCAATATCTCATCCTGTAGAGTTTCGAAAGGTGTTCCATTGTTTCACCTTTGCTTCCTATCATTTCTAAGTCTCGGGTATGAGGCTTGGTGTTGTTCAGTGCACACATATAGTGTTGCCCTTCCTTTCTTCTTGGTTTTTGACGTCACTACATAGGTGATTCGAGTTGTTCCACATGTTGTGGGCATGGATACCGAGTGGATTGGGTTCCTTGTCCAAGTGTTCTCCTTAAACACTTGTGGTGTTTTAACCTTGACATTGTTGTCTCGGTTATCTGTTGGTTTAGCATTGGGAAGTCTTTTCCTTTGCTTTGTTTCGGTGACCATTGGGTGGTCGTTCTTGTGAGTTGAGTTCGCGTATTCTTAGTGATTTGATTGGTGGTTTTCCCTCGCCTACAGTGAGAGCATTAGTGATGTGATTGACCCTATCGATGATAGTATTATGAGGTCGATGTGATTTATGGTATGGTGATATGATTGAGGTGATAGCCTTTGAGAGGTAGATTTTCCTTAGGAATGGGATGAGGTTTGTATTATATATATATATATATATTGTACATTTACAATATATATATATATATATATATATATATATATATATATATAGACGATGATTGTGTTAGTACGCAAGGACGTGAGTACTTTTCCTCCTGTGTTCTCGGGGGGTGAGTTATGAGTATTCCTTGGTACTAGTGGTGGATTTTGATCCTTGTGGATGTTAGAGGTGAGTGTGATTCCCTCTGTTTAGATTTTCTGGTTAGCGTTGTGAGCGCTGGATGATTGGTTAGATTTGACCTTAGTGTCGTGTACCTAGTGTACGTTGGTGAGAGTAGTGTAGACTACTGGTGTTGGGTACTTGGAGTACGAGTTTTAGAGACTCATGTTGTGCATTTATATAGATATATATACGTGTAGATATATATATATATATATATATTCCCTATATACTTATGTATACTCGTTTACGATAGTATATGAGCGTGTGACTTGGGTTTGCGTGGATGAGACTAGTTGGGCTATATTTATATCTTATTAGACGGTTTAGCTTTACCTAAACTATCAGAGGATGTGGTAGTTAGGATATCTTTTCCCACTGAGCTTATTTGCTCACGGAGGGAATTTCATTGGCCCCCCTGGTATTCCACGCCAGGTTGCAGGAAATATACGGCTATGAGCAGGATGCAGTGCAACGACAGCTTTCTTTTGTTTCCTTGTTACAGGTTTTGGAGTTGCGTTGGGTGATGCGGTTACGGTTGCAGCACGACTGGGTTTGGGGACGATAGGTATCCGCTTTCAGTTTCTTTAACCATTGTTATGGGATTATTATGTATCTCTTTTGGGAGCCAGTCTGTTGGCATATCCCTATTGATGTATTATTTATTTCCTGTACTTATTCTTTCAGGATGTATTGTATCTATTCCGCACAGTTAGGTGTTTTTCTGTATTTTTATTCGAGCAATTGTGGCTCTGTTGATTTTAGAGGGTTTGGAGGGGTTTTGGTTTCTTTCCACTACCTCGGCCCTATTAGGATTGATGAATGTGGGGCTTGGAAGCCATTGTGATTATTGAATTGCTTTGGGCAGGTTATTGTGTTGTGGTTGTGTATCCGGATGTTCCATTTACAAATGGAACTCTGCCGGATTTTCATTAGATTCCGCTGCTTTGTTTATTATTCATTTGGGTATGAAATATACCGTTCCATCATTATTCCATACGTTTTCATGGCTAATGATATCTTAGTTGGTTGCTCATCATAATGATCACATCCTGGATCCCTTGGATATCCCAGTTCGGGAGTCTTAGGAATTTAGGGACGTGTCAGCATGGTATTAGAGCATTTTACCCTTTTGTGGGTGTTTGATGACCTTCAGTCATTGGTTTTCATTTGTTTTTCGTTTCTTTTTACTTCTGCATTCACTCCCTTAGCTCTTAGGCTCGGGTTTCGGAGTCCTAGGAATTTGGGGCGTGACAGGAAGGCTGAGATTTGTTGGAGTTTTATCTCCCGTATCCGATTTTGATATCAAGGATTTTTGAAGAGCAATTGGGCTATAGGTTGGGAGAGATGAATGAGAAGTGTTCGTCATTCACAAAGTATTACCAAGAGGTGGATTTTGAATGGCTTGAAGTGGAATAGACTATCAAGGCTTCTTGGTAAAGTTTTCAAGTGAAAGTGAATGATGAGCTGTAGGAGGAAGGAATGAAGAGGATTCATAATGGGATTAGGATTTGAAGGATTAGTTTGTTTTTAATTTGGTAGATAGGTTATAATTTTCAATTCTTAGAGATTGTAGGCCCTTAAGGCCAAATCATTGTAATTTCAATTTCGTAGAGATTGTAGGCCCTTAAGGCCAAATCATTGCAATTTCAATTTCATAGGAATTGTAGGCTCTTAAAGCGAAATCATTGTTTATTCTTTATTCAATAAAATAATCATTCCTTGTGGTATAATGAGTAAGAATTTCCGAAAAGTGATGATTATATTTATTTCTCCCTTGCTATGATATTGGATATGTGTGCTTTGTTAAAAATTTCTGTAGATAGCTCGATTCAAGATTGGGGGGGAGAACGTGCATAAAGAGGAAATTCTGGGATCACATTTCAAGGGTAGCTATATTCTTTCTCATGTGTATGATTATGAACCATGAGGAAATGGTTTAATTTAAATTTGGGGGAAGGTATAGTTAGTATAAGGAATGATTGAAAAAAAAATTTGAAAAAACATTGAAATTTTTTGAAAAATTATTTGGTTTTATGCATGAGTGTGTTGCATTACAAGTTGATGGATTTTGTGTTTATGATATATGAGTAAGTATGTGATGTAATATTTTCGCTGATGAGAATAATGATTAGATTGAGTTAATGAAGTGATGTGGTTTTACATGGATGAATGAATTAGTGAAATTGAAACCGAGAAGGACGATCTTGACATATAAGCACAAGTACATATTCACTATGGGATAATTAATTGATCTTTGACTATGTAGTTGAAAAATTAGCTTTGCCACTATAAAAGGGGAGAAGGGGAGTAATATGGAGGAAATCTAAAAAAAATTGATTTTTTTTTAAAAATTTGAAAATAAATAATAAATAACATGCAAAAAGTAATTATTCGATCTGAGTAACCGGACTTCATACCACAAAGTAAGAGTGTTCGCATTAAAATGAGAGAAAACTAATGACCATAAATCCCAAGGAAGAAGTTCGGGCCCAGTTGGTTAGGGCTAAAAATCCTCGTTGGAAAGTCCGGAGCTTAGAAAAATAAAAAATGATAAAGTGGAAAAGATGGAAAAAAGGAGTTTTACATATAAAAAAACAAAGTTTGATCAATGAAGTAGAAGAAGAAATATTGATTTACCATAGGAGAATGTTCACAAAAATATGGAAGGTTGTCCGGATTGGGAGTAGAGATTAACGAAGTTATATACTCTAGTGGGGATCATTCTCAATATTAGCTCATGATCATCGTTGTTCGGTAGTAAGTGGGAATGTCTGTATCTGTGTTATTGATCGATGCCCAAACCTCGATCGGCTTAGGCCACTAGGCTTGGGTAATAAATAATGATAATAATAATGGTGTGTACAAATAAACCCTTAAAGTTAATATAGTTTTCCCTATCACAAGTGCACGAATCAATTATAGTATAATATATATGAGATAAGGTATATTGTATCCACAAAGACTATTGAATTCACAACTTATTTATAATTATTGTAACTAAATTATGAAAGATAATTTGTTTGTTTGGTTTTCTATAACTAATTTGACAAGAAATAAAATAACATAAAATTAAAGATAGATTTTGGTTTTTAGTTGAAAATAGTGGAGATAAATATCTAGGGTATTTCTTACTTCACCACTAACCGCATAGTATATCCTCCTAATCATTTAATTGTAAAGGGCAGTCCATCATATGTGAATCAGATATAGGGTCGCAAATATTGGTAAAATCCTAATCCCAAAAAAGGAACAATTAATCCATCATTGAACAATCATAACTAGTACATGCATTTACTCTAAACTACTCATACTAATATAAATTAAAAGCATGTCACTCGTTATCTTTTCTAGGTATGGTTTGTCTAAATCAAGATTGCATGTTAATTACCATCATATTGTAGAACATTATGAGTTAAGCATCCGAGTTCTATCCCATATTGAATAACCATGATTGTGCAAGATAAAATATTCATTCAAGCTAAGACAAGACATAGAATAAATGAAGAATTTTATATAAAATCAAATTTAATCACTCATCTACACAATCATCACATACGTGTCCTTCAGTTTCCCCTTATACAATTAAAATAAAAAAAATCTACATTACTTGGCTAGGATTTTGTTAAAAACCCTAGATACAAGTTTAATTGTTCATGGTCATGGCGGTCTGCATTGTTGATGTAGACATGCCCGCCATGGTTGTTCTTCTATCGCTCTCTTGCTTCAATCAACCTCTAAAGCTGTTTTTCCGGTCTCCCATTTCTCTTCTTCTGTAGGGAAGACCCCTATCTATTATAGAAAAATAGGTGTCTTTATTTGGTAATATGATTGCTTCACGGTTAAGTCAGGAATGTGTATTGTGATATTCCTTGAAGAATGGTACAAACCCTCATCACATATGGTCAATATTGCATCTGAAATAGCCTAGAGATCATTCCATGTTGAGTCTGGCCGAAATGGGTCCCACATGTGCATATACAAGTTGTTGATGTGTACTGGCCGTATTGGTCTTAACGAGTACTCGGTAGTTGCGCAATGGCGCGAGAGCGCACGTAAGTCTCTAGAATATTTCTCACTTTTGTACTATCGAGTACTCGGTAGTTCTTCACCTTGTATTTTCATGTTTCTCTTCTCGGCTCCATTTTTCTTCACTCATTTTTCATCCTTGACTTATTTTTGGTCCTTCATAGGTATTTTATCCATGGTTTTGACTCTTGAACAATCTTGAGTCATAAATTCAGTTATTTCACCGAATTAAACTCGTTTTACATGACATAGCCCTGAAATGTCTTAAAACACAAAAATCGTATAAAGCACCAATATAATGATAAACATAAACATACCAATGTATAATTAGGAGCCTTAAATGTATGATATTTGGCTTCTATCAATCCCCCAAACTTAAACATTGCTAGTCCCTTAGCAATCAATTCAATATAAAATTTTCAAAATTCATGATTGTGGTTTTAGTACAATAAATCAAAACTAACTAACTACTAAACTATCTAACTAATCCTTTTCTTTCACGAAGGTGTACGATTACACTTAGCACGTGTAACAAGCCTTTTAAACCCCTAGTCAATACCGAGTGGACGAGTGAAGTCTCGTGAGGGTTAAATATACTACCCACAAATTCTTTCATTTTTCATTCTTGTATGCTCATAAAATTAAATAATCATTAATCATGCAAATGCTATAATTTCGTTAAAATGAAATTCATACAAGTTATCCTCACTCACTCATACACAATAATTATCATGAATTAAATTTAAAAGAATGGTCCCCACAGTGGTGAAATAAACTTGCTAATTTCTACAGCCGATCCACATAGTTTTCCGTGTTTTTGTGAACATTATCTATAATAGACTAATATCCCTTCTTCTACTTCATCGATCAAGTTTTTTCATGACATAACTTCAGTATACTTTTTTCCCCATTATTATCCCTTTTTGTCTTTCTAAGTCTCCGGACTTTCCGGCGAGAATTTTTAGTCCCAACCAACTGGGCCTGAGCTTCTTCTATCGGATTTATGCTCATTAGTTTTCTCCCCTTTTTACGCGAACAATGATATTGGTGATACTAAGGCCCGGTTACTCAGATTGAAGAACTACTTTTTGCATTTTTATTAAAAAAAAAATTTCATATATTTATTTTCTCCATATTACTTCTTCACACACACATATATATATATATATATATATATATATATATTTATTTATTTTATTCTTTGACTATTCCCCTTCTCCCCTTGTCATTGAAACAAAACTATTTTTCAACTACATAGTCAAAAGTCAATTAGTTGTCCTATAAAGAATGTGTGTGTGTGCTTTATAGGCCAAGATTATCTTTTTCGGTTTTAATTTCACTCATGTGAACCACATCTTAAAAATTAATTTAATCAAACTATTACATACTCATGAGTGGGGTAGTTGCGTACATGATATCTTTCTAGTCATAACATGTACACAAATCAACTCTTATTAAATCTCAATCACATATTTCGAATGAAGAACTTACTAATTTTTTTTTAAAATTTTAAAATTTTTAATTTTTCTCATTCCTTTAAAGCATCTAATAACTAATTCTTCCCCCCAAACTTAAAGCGGACCATGTCCTCATGATAGAAAAAAATAAAAATAAAGTAGGGAAGAAATTGTTACCGCCCTTGAAGTGTAATTTCAGTTGCTTCGTTATATTGCTCATATCTCCCCCAAACTTGCTTTGGATGATCTATTCAAAAATAAAACACTATGCACTATCCAAGATCATATCCAATAGATAGATAATAATTAAATAACCCAAAATATAAAAGATAAACAACAATTTTTCAAGGGAGTGAAATTTTATTAATAAAAACAAACATGATTTGGCCTTAGGGGTCTACAATCCTAAAAAAATAAAATTGCAGAAAATAAAATAAAATAAATGTAAAACATGGATAAAAGAAAGAAAAATAAAATAACAAAATACTTAGAGAATTCTACATCCATTCCTTAATCATACGAATTATTCCTTTATTCTCCTCTAGCCACTCTTTATCATGAGATCCTTCTCCAGCTCATCAACCCATTCTTGAGGCACTTCTATATCCATGGGTTGATTTCATTGTGAATAGGGAATAAAGAACTCTAAGGAGAATGATTATTACCAATACTAAGGCTCTATATGTATATATCTTAAATTAAATCCTTGTTAGGAGAGGAATGATTCAATTTACTGTAGAAATCTGGAATAGAAATCATTAGAATAGAAAGTTTTGAAATGGTAATAAGATTGAGTGCAAATTTTTCCCTAGTTAAAAATGATTTCATATTTATGAGAATTTTCATAAAATTCTCTTTTCTTTATTAGAAGCTACTAAAACTATATAATATACTATTATATTACAGTCAAAGTCCTATTTTGAAAGGAAAAATCAAAAATAAAAATACATAATTATATATATATTTTCCAAAAATAATAATTTCCAGGATCCACCGAGTACTCGGTTGGGAAACTACCGAATACTCGGTAGTCCCTATACCAATTTTTTTCAAAAACTACTTTTTATTTAATAAATTTATATAGAATATATATATTTATATATATATATATATATATATATATATATATATATATATATATATAAGAGCGAAGTTGGAAATCAATCTAATGATGACTTGACTTGCTCCATTCCAAAATCTTGGAGGATTGTGCATAACCATCCTCTTGACCAAGTCATAGGTAACCCTTCACAAGGTGTTAGCACAAGATCTCAACTTAGAGACTTATGCAACCACATGGCTTTTGTGTCTAATATTGAACCCAAGAACTTCCACGAAGCTCAATGTGATGATTCTTGGATCATGGCTATGAAAGAGGAACTAAATCAATTTGAACGTAATCAAGTTTGACATTTATTCCCTCAACCCACACATCAAACTATAATAGGCACTAAATGGGTTTTTCGAAATAAAAAAGATGAAAATAGAGTGATTATTCCAAATAAAGCAAGATTGGTAGCTCAAGGTTACAATCAAGAGGAGGGCATTGACTATGATGAAACCTTTGCACCCGTAGCTAGATTAGAAGCAATTAGAATGCTTCTTACATTTGCATCATCTAGAAATTTCATTATTTATCAAATGGATGTCAAAAGTGCTTTTCTAAATGGAACTATAGATGAAGAAGTGTTTGTAAAACAACCACCCGGCTTTGAAAATGAACTTTTTCCAAATCATGTTTACAAATTATCTAAAGCCTTATACGGGTTAAAGCAAGCTCCTAGAGCTTGGTATGAACGGCTTAGTGACTTTTTACTTC
Source organism: Cornus suecica (assembly GCA_963922005.1). NCBI lineage: Eukaryota > Viridiplantae > Streptophyta > Magnoliopsida > Cornales > Cornaceae > Cornus > Cornus suecica. Next base: position 20,261,474 of record OY998244.1, read on the forward strand.
AAAAAGGGTTTTCTAAAGGCAAAGTTGACAACACTCTCTTTACAAAAACTGTTAAGAATGATTTGTTGATTATCCAAATATATATTGACGACATTATATTCGGTTCCACAAATACTTCTCTTTGCAAAGATTTCGCATCTAGTATGCAAAACGAATTTGAAATGAGTATGATGGGTGAGTTGAATTTCTTATTAGGGTTACAAATCAAGCAAAGCTTGGATGGCTTATTTGTTAGCCAATCTAAGTACACTAAAGATTTGCTAAAGCGATTTGGCATGGAGGGAGCCAAACATGCCATTACTCCTATGAGTACCTCTATTAAACTCGACAAAGATGAAAATGAAAAATGTGTTGATATTACTCAATATAGAGGCATGATTGGAAGTTTACTTTATTTAACTGCTAGTAGACCGGATATCATGTTTAGTGTATGCTTATGTGCTCATTTTCAATCTTGTCCTAAAAAATCTCACTTGCTAGCCGTAAAACGTATTTTTCGCTATTTTAGTGGGACGATTACCTTAGGACTATGGTATCCACGTGGCACCACACTTGATCTCACTAGCTATTCGGATGCCGATTTTGCGGGTTGTAGAGTGGATAGGAAAAGTACAAGTGGTACATGTCATTTTCTAGGTCACTCTCTTGGTTCATGGTCAAGTAAATAGCAAAATTCGGTTGCCCTGTCTACTGTTGAAGCCGAATACGTAGCGGCCGGTAGTTGTTGCGCCCAAACTATTTATATTAAGCAACAATTACTTGATTTTGGACTTGTTTTTAATCTCATACCTATTAAATGTGATAACACTAATGCTATTTGTATCTCAAAGAATCCTACTCAAAATTCTCGCACAAAACACATAGAGATTAGGCATCATTTTCTAAGGGATCACGTAGCCAAAGGTGACATTGAATTGATTTTTATTGACACAAAATCAACTGGCGGATAGTTTTACTAAACCCCTCTCGGACGAACCGTTTTCAAAAACTCGTAGGGAATTAGGAATGGCCATGGATTTTGAAGTAATCAGTTAAATTTTCACAATATCTCGTCCACGATCTCGGCTTTCAAATTTTAAAATATGTTTCGAAAATTTATTTTTGAGGGCCAGTCGACTACCTCGTATACGGCCAGTCGACTGCCTCTGCGCGAACCGAGTTTTTATTTCTTCCCTCTCTTCGTCTTCTCTCCACTCTCTCCACGATCACTCCCATTTCTTCCTTCCTTCAAGCCATTTAATCACCTTTACACCACTTCCCCACTACACCACGATCCTCTCCTCCATTATCACCACTCTTTTCTACATTTATAGTCATATATATCCATATATATATATATACATATCTATACACATCATTTTTTTTTCAGTTTCTCTTTTCTCTCTCATTTTCTTCTCGATTTCTTTTCATTTTCTTTTCAAAATGCTTTCAATCATCTTGGTTCTTATCTCTCTCATGGCTCCCAATGTCGTGCGCCTCAAGAAACGCGCCCGTAGGGGTGGAAGCTCTTCGGCTGCACCTCCTCCACCTTCGCCCCCTGTTCATGAGGACACTGATTCAGAACCTGAATCTGGTCCGATGTCTCTCTCTGCCCTTATTGGTGATGAATATATTGTTCATTTTTCGAAACTAACTTCATTCATCGCAAGTTTTCTCGGAGTCGCATTGTGACTCAACCCTTGTGCGAAGAGATTGGCGTTAATACGTTCAATCTTTTTCAAAATATGGGTTGGGACTTCTTCGTTTCGCTTAATATTTTGAATTTTCCACGAGACGTCAAAGCTTTTTATACAAATATGGAGAATCCTTATCAACCAAGTCCTCCCGCTCGCAAACTTTGCTCCACTGTTACAGGCGTTTCAGTTGAGTTGACCGAAGCAGTAATTAATACTGTTTTTCGGCTACCTACTGGCGGTATATCGTATTTTTGTCCATCCATTTGGTACTCTTCGAGTGATTTCGATCCTCTCGAAGCAGTTCAGGCCATCTCAGTAAATAAAACCACTACTGCCACTTCTGAGTTTCCTTCTTCCTCGCTTACTCCCGAGGCTCGACTTGTGCACAATGTTATCACATATTCCATTTTGCCCAAGTCCGGAAGCCGGAGTCTTGTGTCGATCATGGAAGCCTTCCTAGTCTATTGTGTCATGACCGGTCGTAAGGTCAACCTTGTTTTTCTTTTCATGTCGGCTATTCTCGAGTGCCACAAGAAGAAAAGCGCACTCATCTTTTCTACCCATTTATCTTTTCTTCTTGGTCGGTGTGCCGTTTCGCTCGATGAAGAGCCTTCGGAGAGCAATCCGATTTTTTTGGACCGCACGTATCTAAAGCAGATGCATATCGGTAAGAATACGGATGGAGTGTTGGTCTCACTTAAGGTTGTTCCTCCTGCAGACCAGGCTGGTCCATCTGTTCCTCATCATGATGTTCCTCGTCACGAGGCACCTCGTCCGGAAGCTCCGACTTCTTCTTTTCCGTCTCTTGGTAGCGATTTCGATATTCCAGATTTTGGGTTCGGGGGAAATCCCGAATCTCTTACCCAAATCTTGGAAATCGTAAAGCGCAATGAAGAGGCCCAAAAGATCAATGTGGAGGTCCAGAGGAAGACGACTGAGGATATGAAGCATCTTGAGGACAAGATTGACCGCATCGCCACTGCCATGGACGCCTTTCGCCATGACCCTCCGCCTTTTTTATGTCGTCAAAAGGGGGAGAATGTATTAGGGTGTTTGTGTTGGACATAGGTCTATTTTGTGTAGCATAGGATGTTACCTATGTTTTATGTTTGTTGTTTATGCTTCGTTTCATTTCTATGCTTTATCATTTTGTAATGTGTAGTAGTAAAACAACATGTACCGAACTCATAAATTATGAATTGAAATATGTTGTTTCTATTATCTTTCCATGCATTACGTAAATGAGTATCAAATTGAAAAATTTATTTCCTAAGGGGGAACATGCAAATAAAAATGAAAGATGCACACATTGAGGGGAAGTATCACTTGATACTTCACCATTTATGCGTAAACACGAAATGTTTTGTCAACATAAAAAATGGGGAGATTGTTGGCTTTGAAATTTTATTCCAAGTAATAAATCTTATTTTGATATTAACAAAACATTCAAAACCGTGTTTGGTACTAATATGACTTTGAGCTAAGTGTTTCAGCAAGTACAGGTAAATGAGTCGGAAATATCATTAAAGCAACAAGAGTTAAGGAAACTCAAGCGCAAACTCGAAGAAGGACAAAAAGATCAAAGAAAGAACAAAAGCTGGACTCAAGACCTGGGGTAGATAGGTCGGGGTGAGAATATTGTAACAAGGTATCTTATGCGTTGATTGATCTTATAAGCTCAAGTAATAAATCAAACGAACTCAAATGGATCAAAAACGGACCTTGAAAATATTTCTTGGAGTCACCCAGTCGACTGGCCATGAAATGGCAGCCGACTGACTGTGACCCAGTCGACTGGCCAATACGGACCCAACCGACTAGATGAACCAGTAAGCTATAAACGTTTTGACTGCATGAGGCAGTCGACTGGCCTGTCCAAGGCAGTCGACTGACTGTGCCCAGTCGACTGGCAGTTAAGGACCCAGCCGACTGACTCAACCAGAGAGTTTTGAACATTTTTTATTGCCTGAGGCAGTCGACTGGCCTGTACAAGGGAGTCGACTGACTCATGAGGCAGTCGACTGGCCTTCTTGAGGCAGTCGACTGACCCTAGCCATTGGAAAAAATATTTTAAATCTAAGCATGGAGGCAGTCGACTGGGTGCTTCAGGATTTTAAGGAAAAGTATTTCTAAATAATATTTTTGCCCAAAAATAAATGGTTTTGCTTGCTGATTTTCTGGTCCTACTCTCCATATTGTCTAGGGTGAGATTCACTCTCCAAACCCTAGTGTTACACTATATAAAGAAAGAGATATGGATTGAAATGTTAAGGTTCTTGTGTGAGAAATTTTCTAAATATTATTCATCTCTAATTTTCTCTCAAGCATCTTCTGAAAAATCTTTTGATAGCAAGAAAGATCAAAATCTCATTTTTCACTCTTATCATTTTGAAGATTTAAACTCAAGCCTTGAGCTTATTCTCTTATTGAAAATATATTGTGAGAATATATATATCTTGAGTTCTTGAAATATCACCTAAAAACACTTGAGCTTATATTGATCTATCTTCCATAAAAACCTTAGGGTTTTGAGTGTTTTTGTTTCTTCAGTGATATATTGATTGTATACACAAATTTGTGATCTTGGGTGAGTGAAGCCCATTGTATCAAGGGAGGATTGTTCTCTTGATTGTGTGAAGAGCTAGTTAGCTCTTTTGTAAAGGTTTTGCTATTCCACCTATTGAAGGAAGAGCCATAGTGTGAGGATCGAGAAAGTCTCAAGGAAGGGTATTCTTTGAGCCGAGGAGTAGGAGTTACCGAACCTCGTAAAAAATCACGGTGTCAATATCTCTATCTCCTTACATTATGTTCATGCATGCTTAATTTATATTGTGGTAAATAGCTTGTTGAATTTAAGTGAAATTGTTCATTGCATATTTTACCTTGTAAATTAATATTGAACCTTGTTGCATGTTCTAGTAAGAATAAAAAGAAGTTAGAAATTATTTTTAAACCCTATTCACCCCCCTCTAGGGTATTTTATTGACTTACACCTTTCTCTGTCAACTTCCTTGTCCCCAAAGCATTCAACTCAGCCCTTCTTCCACCCTTCAAAACAGTCTACAAGGGGGGCATGTTTCTGTGATAGCCATAGGGGGAGTATGTGCATAGATTTCTGGGGGTTCTAGAGATGGATCTGAACCCCAGATACATGAAGTCACGTTTTGATCTTTTGGCGTCTCAGATATGGTCATCCCTTTTGAGAAAATACCTTGCAAGAGTTTTCTGTGTATGGAGTTGTTGTTGTAAGTTTCATATCCATTGCTACATGACAAAGTCTGTCGTATACAATAACACAGCCGCCCATGCGTATGCGGAGAGAAAACACCACGCCTTCACCAAAGTCAATAATGGCTGCGTTTATGATCACGCGTGAAGAAAACTTTGCCCACGCCTTTGCAAGTTGAAGATTGTCTTTAGTTCGCTTCTACCTATATATATATGGCATGGTGTAAGGTTGTAAGCAACAAGAAAAACAGAGAGAATGATATAGAGATACACGAGAGGGTTGTAAGGTTGAAAACCATAGAGAGAGTCTGTGATGTTGTGAGTGAGACTGTAGAGTAGAGAGTAGAGTGATTGTATCCTCCTCGATTCTCGGTTTTGTTTCGAACCGAAGATAGTAAATCTCTCTCAAAGTGGACGTACCCATATTTTTGGGGAACCACTATATATTTGGTGTCCATTGTGTGTGTGTGTTTGCATTTGATCTTGGTTTGGACCCAAGAAAGTGGTATCAGAGCCATTAAAGCTCAACAGAGTCGAAACTTCAACCTCTATTTCGAACCATTCCAGTGACAAAATCAACACACCACCCACATTTTCAGACGACCCATCAAACCAGGAAGATTTTCCTGTCAACCTCCGCCACAACCGCCGCCGCACGCGCCGTCTGAAGATCGACGCGTCAGGAGCCTCGGTGTCACGCGCCCCACTCGTCTTCAACCTCCAGCGCGCGTGAGGCCCAGGCGCACCACGCGCCCCACGCGCCTCGAAGTTCATTCGTGTGTGAGGACCATGCGCATCACGCGCTACACGTCATTGATGACATCAGCAAGGCTGCCACGTTACTGCTGACGTCACAGCCTGCCACGTGTCATCCCCAGACACTGTCACGTGTCCTGTCACGTGTCAGCCCACCATTCAACCACGTCACTCGCCACGTATCACCACTGACACCTTGCCACATGTACTGCCACGTGTCACTCCCAGCTGCTTCCACGTCATCACCAACTTGCAAAATTACAATTTTGCCCCTCGACGTTGTTTTGACCATTCCGGACTCATCTTAAGTCGGAATTAAGCTCAGTTAGAGGCGATCTTAAGGTTTTAGACCGTTCCGGACGCAACGGTACACTATATTTTGCATGATTCCACTCCAAATATACCAAACAAGCCAGGAGGGCTTAAAGATTATGTTTCGATGGACGATTCAGGATCCGGAGTGATGATCAGATTGACCGCGGCCAACTATTCATTATGGAAGTCAAAGATGGAGGATATTTTGTATATTAAAGATCTGTGAAAGCCGATCAAAAGGACCGATGATGCACCTGATGGCAAACCAAAGGACATGACCGACGGAGACTGGACGGTACTCAACCGAAAATTTGTCGCCCAAATCAGACAATGGATCGACAAAAGCATTTACCAAAATTTTGCCAACGACATGCTTATGCTCTTTGGAAAAAATTGGAGAAGATGTACGCACGGAAAACATCTCAGAACAAGGTAAATCTTTTGAGCCGTATGGTAAACCTTAAATACAAATACGGCAAAAGTGTGTCAGAACACATGAGCGAATTTCAGGGGCTGTTGGATTAATTCAACTCTATGAAAAGAAGATGAGATGCAGGCAATATTCCTATTACAGTCCCTTCCGAAAAGTTGGGATACGCTAGTTGTTTCTGTAAGCATCTCAGCTCCAGATGGAATAATTAACATGGAAATGGTGAAAGATAGAATGCTGAACAAGGAAGCAAGAAGAAAGGAAGAAGGATATAATCCGGATTCAAAAGCTCTTGTCACTGAAAGACGAGAAAGAAAAGAATGGCGCGGTAGAAGCAAAAGCAGAAACCATCATAATCAGCCACAACATATTGGGCGATCAAAGTCTACTTTCAGAAGAGACAAAACTTGTCATCACTGCGGCAAGCCAGGCCATTTTATCAGAGAATGCAGGAAGCTTAAAGCCGAACAGTCTGGACAATAGACTAGAAATAGAGGTGACGAAAGTACCTCAGAAGCAGCAACAACAGCAGGAGAAGGGCTCATCATCGTTCAAGATGATGAGTGTGTCAACTTCACATCCGAAGATTCTACCTGGGTTATTGACTCAGGTGCTTCCTGTCACATCATTTCGAGAAATGATATGTTCACATCCTACACCAGTGGTGACTTCGGACTTATGAAGATGGGGAACCAAGGAGCATCCAAAATTACAGGCAGAGGTGATATTCTTTTGGAAAGCAGCAATGGATGCAAACTACTCCTTAAAGATGTGAGACATGTTCCAGATATTCGTCTCAACTTGGTCTCCACCGGCAAGCTCGATGATGAAGGCTACAACAGTCACTTTGGTAATGGTAAGTGGAAGCTCACCAAAAACAATCTTGTGGTGGCCAGAGGAAAGAAGACCAACTCTCTCTACACAACTCAAGCAAAATTGTGCAGAGTTGAGGTGAATACGATGGAGAAAGAAATCCCCACCGAGTTATGGCACAAAAGACTCGGTCATATGAGTGAGAAAGGACTTAAGATCCTTGCCAGAAAAGAACTGTTACCTGGAATAAAAGGTAATCCATTACACACCTGTGTCGACTGCATCATGGGGAAACAACACAGAGTTACATTCCGCAGTTCCCCTCCATCTAGAAAACCAGACATTCTAGATCTCGTACACACGAATGTTTGCACCATGCAAACCAGAACTCATGGAGGTGCCCTCTATTTTGTCACATTCATTGATGATCATTCCAGGAAGTTATGGACCTTTGCCTTGAAAACTAAAGACCAGGTGCTGGAAGTGTTCAAGCAGCTTCATGTAAAGGTTGAAAGAGAAACTGGGAAAAGGCTGAAGTGCGTACGTGCAGACAATAGTGGCGAGTACAGAGGACCATTCGAGGAGTATTGCAGATGCTTCGGCATCAGACTCGAAAAATCAGTGCCAAAAACTCCTCAACATTACGGCCTTGCAGAAAGAATGAACAAAACCATCTGCGAAAGGATCAGGTGCATGTTATCTAATGCCAAGTTGTCAACTCCTTTATGGGGTGAAGCAATGAGAACAACGGTCGACTCAATCAACCTATCTCCCTCAGTTCCATTAAACGATGATGTTCCATAGAAAGTATGGAGAGGGAAAGATGTTTCCTACAAACACTTGAGGGTGTTTGGCTGTAGAGCATTTGTCCACATCCCCAGAGATGAAAGATCCAAGCTTGACGAAAAGGCCAAACAGTGCACCTTCCTGGGATATGCCCATGAAGAGTTTGGTTACAGACTCTGGGATCCTATCAACAAAAAGGTCACCAGAAGCAGAGATGTGGTATTTTTCGAAGATCAGACCATTGAAGATCTTGAAAAATAGAAGAAATCAGATCCACCTGAAGAGTTACCAGCCAACCTAGACCCGGTTCCTTCACCGGGAGCAGAAAATGATGGGGGATATATACAAGGAGATCCAGCTAATGACAATGCAGAACCAGAACCAGTTGTAGAAGAAAATCCGGTTGACACTCAAACAAGGAGATCTTCCAGAGAGCGACAACCGAATCGCAAATATTCCTCCACAGAGTACGTGATGCTTAGTGACGGGGGAGAACCAGAGAGCTATCAGGAAGCTGTTGGAGACAGTAAAAATATGGAGTGGATGAAAGCCATGCAGGAAGAGATAAAATCATTGCATGAGAACCACACATATGACTTGGTCAAGCTACCGCAGGGAAAGAAAGCTCCCAGGAATAAATCGGTATTCAAACTGAAGTCTGAAGAAAAGAATCCACTACCAAGGTACAAGGCAAGACTGGTTGTGAAAGGATTCGGTCAGAAGAAGGGCATTGATTTTGAAGAAATATTTTCACCTGTGGTGAAAATGTCCTCCATCCGAGTTGTTCTTGGCTTGGCAGCGAGCTTGAACCTAGAGATCGAACAACTGGATGTAAATACCGCATTTCTACATGGTGATCTGGATGAAGAAATCTACATGGAGCAACCTGAAGGATTCAGAACTAGAGGAAAAGAAAATCTTGTGTGCAGATTGAAGAAAAGTCTCTATGGGCTCAAACAAGCACCAAGACAGTGGTACAAAAAGTTCGATTCATTCATGGACCAGAATGGGTACAACAGAACCACTGCAGATCATTGTGTATTTGTCAAGAAATTTCCTGACGGAGATTTTATCATCCTCTTGCTATATGTCGATGATATGTTGATCGTTGGCTATGACAGCAGCAAGATCAACAAGTTGAAGAAGGAATTGAGCAAGTCATTCTATGAAGGAGTTGGGACCGGCAAAACAAATCTTGGGAATGCAGATCTCTCGAGACAGACTGAAACACAAGCTCTAGTTATCTTAAGAAAGGTATATCGGCAAAGTTCTTGAAAGATTCAACATGAGCAAAGCAAAACCAGTCAGTACTCCACTTGTAAGCCACTTCAAGTTGAATATGAAGCAATGTCCTTCAAGTGAGACGGAAAAAGCAGAAATGAAGAAAGTGCCTTATGCTTCAGCGGTTGGCAGCTTAATGTACGCCATGGTATGCACGAGGCCTGATATTGCTCATGCAGTTGGAGTTGTCAGTCGGTATCTGTCAAATCCTGGAAAAGACCATTGGGCAGCAGTAAAATGGATTCTCAGGTATCTTAGAGGAACTACCAATATTTGTTTATGCTTTGGTAGTGGTAAACCTTTATTGGAAGGCTGCACAGACGCGGACATGGCCGGAGACAGTCACTCCAGAAAATCCACATCAGGATACCTAATCACTTTTGCAGGGGGAGCAGTTTCATGGCAATCCCGATTACAAAAGTGTGTTGCCTTATCCACCACAAAAGCTGAATACATTGCAGTAACAGGAGGATGCAAATAGATCTTGTGGATGAAGAAGTTTCTTCAAGAATTGGGACAAGAGCAAGAAAAGTATGTCATATACTGTGACAGTCAAAGTGCTATTCATCTTAGCAAAAATTCCACCTTCCACTCAAGGTCCATGCACATCGACGTCAGGTATCACTGGATCCGTGACGTGCTCGAAGATAAACTTCTACAGCTAGAGAAGATTCACATAGATGATAATGGATCAAATATGATGACCAAGAGCTTGTCCAGAGAAAAGTTAGAAGTTTGCAAAGAAGAAGCTGATTTAACACCAGCCCCAAATTGGCAGTGAGGGGGAGATCAGCTGAAGACGTTCTCCTCTGATTGATATGGAAGGGGGAGAATTGTAAGTTCCATATCCATTGCTACATGACAAAGTCTACCGTATACAACAACATAGCCGCCCATGCGCATGCCGAGAGAAAACACCACGCCTTCACCAAAGTCAAGCATGGTTGCATTTGTGATCACGCGTGAAGAAAACTTAGCCCACGCCTTTGCAAGTTGAAGATTGTCTTTAGTTCGTTTCTGCCTATATATATATGGCATGGTGTAAGGTTGTAAGCAACAAGAAAAACAGAGAGAGTGATATAGAGATACATGAGAGGGTTGTAAGGTTGAAAACTACAGAGAGAGTCTGTGATATTGTGAGTGAGAGTGTAGAGTAGAGAGTAGAGTGATTGTATCCTCCTCGATTCTCGGTTTTGTTTCGAACCGAAGATAGTAAATCTCTCTCAAAGTGGACGTACCCATATTTAAGAGGAACCACTATATATTTGATGTCCATTGTGTGTGTGTGTTTGCATTTGATCTTGGTTTGGACCCAACAGTTGTGACTAAGATGTTCATTCCCCTAGTTTCTTTGGGTTCGGATGACGGTCAAGAGGCCCCAACTAATCTTCATGCTTCAGCAGTCCTAATTTATGTTGTGCCTCCAACTCCTCAATTGACTCTTTCTTCCATTCCTCCTCCACTTTCATCTGCGCCTGGTACGCAGACCAGGTCAGTGCAGCCTCAGTATCCGAGGCCCCCATTCAAAGATCAACAGACCACCAAAAGGCCCAGATTCTGGATAACTGCTGCTGATCGAGGGGCCCAAGTTCCAGCAGTAGACGTGTCGTGGTAACCCTAGATCATTCTTCCTGGGGGTGTTGCACTTTCTGAATAACAGGAGACCATATGGAACCCAGATGCCCTGAGAGCGATGTCAGTGGGCATCTAAACTCCTGCTGGCCAAAGGGCAATCCCTCGGGTGAACCAGACTCATCTGGCTCGTCAAGGTCCCAAGCTGGCTATGAAGGTATGGACTTTCCTAAGTGTGATTGGCTTTTTTTTACCATATCTTTGCTCTTTCTGACATGTTTTTGTTATACCACAGATGCTCTACTCTGGTCAGGCTTACAATGCCACTCTAGAGCTGGATGCCAGAGAAATGAAACAGTTGAATGATCAATGTATGCGTCTGAACGAGCAAAAGATGGCGATGTCCAAAGAGATGGAGGCGCTATACCAGGATTTGGTTAAACAGACTCGTTGGGCTGAGGAGACGGAGAAGGGCCAACAGCAACTGGCAGCTCAGATCAAAGAGCTGTTGGCTGCCAACTCAAAGCTTATTGAGGAGAAGGCAGAACTGGAGAACAACTTGGGAATGTAGAGATCTACTATTGAGATGTGTATGCTGGGGGACTTGGAGATCACATAGCGACCCTTTAGATTAGGTATGGATGGTGTTCTTGTCGTGATCACTCTTTTCTTCCCACAGAGAAGCAGAAGTACACCGCTCCTGCTGATATGGATGCCTACCTGAAGATCACTTATTGATACAAGGACCGAGAGCATGGCCCCAATGATGCCCATTTTTGGGGAGTTCCTCATACGACCTCTTTCCGGTGCAGCGACCTCCAGCTCGAGGATAGTAGATAGCTTTGGGCCGGAGTTTGATAGGTAAATCCATAGGACTTGATTTTTCATTTAACTTATGTATTTTACCTTGGCCACTGGCGGCCAATGAATAAAATTTGTTTTGATAACTTGTTTTAGTCTTATTTTCTTCTTCATTTTTATCTGAGTGTTAGGTTTGATACTTTAAAGTACTGGAGCCTCAACACTTAGATTAATAAAATATTCCTTTGGTATCTTCGGTCTAAATTGGTCCCTCAGGACAATTAAGTTTCATGGAAGATCAATACTTAATTTTTTTATCCATTTTGATGCCTTTGGAAGTTGGATGAATGTCGGTTATCCATTTTGATACCTTCGGCACTTGGATGAATGTCGGTCGCCCTTCAAACCTTTAAGCCTCATGAAGGATCAACCCTTGGTTCATTTTCCATCCATTTTTTATGCCTTCGGCACTTGGATGGCCTTCAGACGTCTAAGCCCCATGAAGGATCGACACTTAGTTTATTTTTATCCATTCGATGCCTTCAGCACTTGGGTGGCCTTCAAACGTTTATGCCTCATGAAGGATAAACACTTAGTTTATTTTTTCACGTTTCCTTAATAATGTACATATCTAAGACGAAAGAGATATAATTTTATTTATGAATCACCTTTTGAAGAGGGTACGATTCATTGGGCATAAGCGCCATTATTACAGATGATTAACTTCATTTAAAATAAAAGTCCGATGACCGGGGGCATAGCCCGATCACGGGTAGTATCTATTAAGATGATAGACATTCTAGGAATTGGATTCCATTTGGTCATCCTCATTCTTTTGTATTTGGTAAGCGCCGTGATAAGTACACAAAATAGAGAATTTTTTTTATTACATGATGCTCTTATATTTATATCTTTTTATTTCATGTAAGGGGTTATTTGCAAAACAAGAGGACAAGAAAACAAGAAAAAAAATAATGAAAATTGAGTGTTATGTGTACGTGTGTGTTTGTAGTTAATGTTGGTAGATAATGTTGATACTAAATGTTAGTGTAATAGAATTATAGAAATATGTGTCAAGGTATTGGTTGTGTATAATAGAGAGACAATTGATTGGCATTGTATCATTGTAAGTGTGGTTGTATGTATATGTGACGGGTGTGTCTGTGCCTTAAATTGGTTTGCTCACTCCAAGACATATTAATGGTACAAGTGGCCAAGTAGCACAACCAGATGTCTATATATGCATTCGCAAGTCACATAAGAAAGGGGTTGGAAAAGTGTGAGCCTAGAGCAGTATTGTATAACTTTCATATTTTTTTTGTAACTTTCTTTTTTCTATCACTGGAAAATTATTCTATCATCTTGTTTTGTTTTCCGATTAATATGCTAGTTTAAACATTATTCTCAAGGGATTGATGAAGCTACCATGAGTGAAGTATAATTAAATTTATTTTATTTCTTATTATATAATTCTTCTTCCCGAGAGTATTCTTTTACGAATCTCAATGAAAAAAACCTTACAATAGAGGGAGGATTCTCCGTTATTACCAATTAATGAAAATATGGGGAATGCCTACCACTATTTATATTTATTTTTCTTAAACAAAAAAGTAAAGGAATGATTCTTCGTGATTGCCAAATAATAAAAATACGGGGAATGTCTACCACTATTTATTTTTGTGTTTAACAAGAGGTGGTCGTTGAGATATCGCAAGAGTAGCTCATTTGGAGAAGAATTTGCAACAAAAATATATAATATTTATTTATATGGACCCGAGTGGTGGATTATCTTCCCTTGAGATTTTTTCAATTATTTGATAATTTTAATTAGTAATATTAGTTTAGTATTCAAAATTCAAAAATTGTTTTAACTTGCTTATTTTTATTCCCAAAAATTAAAGTTTTGAATCCGAGACTCGAAACGAGTTCCAAATTGAGAGTGGTTCGACCATGTTTATTGCTATACTATTTTTAAGTTAAGTTTTGCAGGTATTATAAATTTTGTTGACCGGGATGTGGTGAAGCAACGACATCTACATCAAACCGCGACCCGTCACTCCGTACCCAATCACTTCAGTGATGGTATAAGCGCCCTGCCAAGTATCTCTGAGCTTTCCGACATGCCCGATCTTTCTTCTAAGGACCATGTTCCCTACCTGGAACTCCCTTTTTTAACTTTCTGATTGAAGTAGCTTCTGACTTGCTGTTGGTACGCGGCTAGCCTGACCCCAACCGCTTCTCTTCTTTCTTCCAAAGGTCCAGTTTATGAGGTAAGTGTTGGTTGTTTGGGCCCTCCACCCATGCTTGGCTTCTGAGCATCAGTACCCTAACCTTAGTTGGTATTATTGCATTTGTACCATAAGCCATTACAAACGGGGTTTCCCTTGTGGGTTGTATGAGAGTGATTCTATATGACCAGAGTACATCGGGTAGTTTCTCCATCCATGCTCCCTTTGCTCCTTCAAGCTTCTTTTTGAGCGTGTCAAAAATTATTCGGTTTGTCCTTTTTGCTTTTCCGTTAGCCTGCGGGTATCCTACATAGGAGGTGTTATGATTGATTCCATACATGGCTAGAAAGGCCCTAACTCTCCTATTATCTAAGTTAATCCCATTGTTCATCATGATCATCTTGGGTAGGTCAAAGCTACAGATGATACGGGTTTAAATAAACTTGATGACATGGTTGTTCCTTATGGTTGGGTAAGCTTTGGCTTCTACCCACTTGGTAAAATAGTAGGTCGTCAGTAGGACGTTCATGGTGGATCAGACGACCATTGGTAAAGGACCGAGAATATCCATTCCCCATCTGGAAAATAGATGAGGGACGATGGTCGGGTTTAGCAGTTCTGGTGGCAGATGAATCGCGTCTCCGTGAAACTCACATTTCTTGCATCTTCTGACATAAGCTTTGGCCTCTCTAGACAGGTATGACCAAAATTATCCTTGTGTGAGGATTTTATGGGCGAGGGACCTTCCTCCCGAGTGATTCCCGCATGATCTACTGTGTATTTCTTCCATGACCGCTAAAGCTTCTGACGAGGTGACGCACCTAAGGTATGGACCGGAGAACGATTTTCAATAAAGTTATTTGTTAATGAGGGCGTATCTACCCGCCTTTATTCTAACCTTTTGTACTTCCGATTTTGCCTCTGGGAGTGTTCCGTCCCTCAAGTAGGCAATGATTGGATCCATCCAGCTTGGCTCCCAAGGTATTATCAATCACTCTAGGTCCTGGGTGCTCAGTCTTTCCAAAACATCTATAGGGACGGTTCTGACCATGTTCTCATCAGCCATTGATACTTGATTTTCCAGATGGTCCGCTGAGGTATTATTGTTCCTGGGGATCTGCTCGAAGATGATTTACTCAAAAGTGGCGGCTTATTCCCAACCATTCTTCGGCAAGCCATCATATTTTCATCACTGGCCTTATATTTGCCCGATAACTACCTGATCACTAACTGCAAGTCACTGTGCACCTTAAGATTGTTCACCTGGAGGCTCTTGGTGAGGCGCAAACCTGCCAGCAGGGCTTTATACTCAACCAAATTATTTGTAGCATAAAACTCCAATCTGATTGACTGCTGAAGGAGTGTTCCATTGAGAGTTCTGATTTCTATCCCAGCGCTAACTCCTTCAACACAGGATGATCCGTCAACAAATAACTCAAAAAAATCAGATACTCCTTCACTTGCCCACTATTCTGTTTCTGCCTCCAACAGAAAATCTGTTAATGCCTGTCCTTTGAAGGCCGTTCGGGGGACATAGGTGATGTCAAAAGTTCTCAACTTAATTACCCACTTAGATATCCTCCCCAATAGATCGAGTTTGGTTATTATCGATCTGATCGGGGTAGCTATTGGTATGATGATCGGATGAGCCTCAAAGTAGTAGCGGAGGTGTTGTTTTGCGTTGATGAGTGAAAACAGGAGTGATCAAATAAAAATATGCTTAATAATAGAACCTAGATATGACATCGTTTTACCTATCGCAAGCGTACGAGTCAATTCGTACTATAATATAACTTGAGACATGGATTATCGATCCCATAGAGATTAAGAGTTATTTCAAACCCTAATATGCTAGTATACTTGAACTAAGAGTAAAAATGGTTTTGATTTGTTATTATAGCTATTTTCGACAATAAATTAAACTTGTAAAACAATTCAGGAAATTCAATAATAAGAGAGACTAGGACATTTCTAGCGCCACTACTAGCTTCATAATATAAACACATTTTTCATTTTCTTCTTGAAAGGGAGAGACAACTCCTCTGACTCAGACTAGCGTCGTTACAAGCAAGCTTCTAGTCCCTAATAAAAGTTACATTCAACCAAGTTCAAACACAATTCATATTTGGAACAAATATGATTCAGACATGCAATTACCCTAAACTACTACTATACGTTGAATTAAAGACACATCCTTTTCATATTCCCTTAGCATGAACTATCCAAACTAAAGTTTCATATTTGTAAGCATCGTTATATAGATAACTAGCAACCTAAGTTTCGAAGTTCTAGCTCATAACAGTTAAGTGTAGTTGTGCAAGAATTAACATAAATTCAATTTAGAATAGAAAATTGTAAATTCTTATATAAACATAGAATATAAATCTCTCATCTACATAACCATCATAAGATAGCTCTTTAGCTTCCCCTTTCACATTAAAAATAAATAAACAGTAGGTTACATTACTTGGTCTAGGGTTTTGCTAGAAAACCCTAGTTACCGTTTAGTTTCCCATGGGTGTTGGTGATTGCGTTGTTGATGATGAACTCGACTCCATGGATCTCACAGCATTTTCTTCTATCTTCTCATCCTCTTCTCCCTTTTATAGCTCTTCTGATATATATTTTACGCACTAATTTTGATGTAGAGAAAAAAGGAGATCCAGAAGTCCCCCCTAATTTGATTGCAACACTTCTATATATATATATATATATCACTAGAGTCCTCCCATGAGTCAACTTATTTTCCCACTTTAGGTTAACTCTTTAATTAGAGTGTATATATCATAAAATGGGTCCACCTTCTTCCAAACTGATCAAAGTCAAGTCAACACACCAAACGGGGTCCACAAAGTTGTCAAATTCTTCCATTCCCGCACATAAATTCCTGTCTGACCATGTTGTCTTGTTTCAGTCATAACTTGTGTCCATGTTCGACATTCTTTAACTCGTTGGAAAGTTGACTTCACGAATAGGCTCTTGAATGACTCAATTTGAAGTTGTTTTAACCAAGTTATCGTTGCCTGAAGTTGGCCATTTTCCGCCTCATTTTACCTTAGTCTTGGTTTTTGAATGGTTATGAGCTAATACTTCAGTTAATTCACTAGTCTTAGCTCTCTTTACACGTACCAAACTTGAAACATGATTAAACATATAAATTGCATAAAAATACCAAGGTAATAAGATATAGAGACTAACAATGCCGAATTAATCGCCTAGAATGTGTAACATCCGGCTCCTATCAAGCCCCCAAACTTCAGTATTGCTAGTCCCTTAGCAATCAATTCACTAGAGAAACTAAAGGCACAAGGTGATGGCATGACTAAATCTACACTAATCTACCTAAGCCTTTTCATTTGTGAACGAGAACGATCACACTTAGCGCGTGTGATAAGTATTTTAAATCTTTAGGTCACCCTAGTGGATGAGTGAAGTCTCGTGAGGGTTAATTATACTACCCACAACTATTTTCATTCTTCATTTTTCATAAACTCATAAGTCCACATACTCCTTAATCAAGCAATGATACAATGCACAAGTAAATATGAATGCAATAATTCCCACTTGAAATTACCTAGACGATAGTGAAAACAACCTGGGGGGGGGGGGGGGGGGGGTGAATAGGCTTTTTGTCAATTTTATGATCAATTAAAATTATTTAGCGAAAATTCAATTTTAATTAGTCACAAAGCCTAATTCTCAATTTAGTTCTCAAAAATAGATCAACAACCAAATATGAATATAAGTGCAGAAAATTAAATAATGAGAAGACACAGAGATTTTTTACCTGGAAAATCTTGGAAAGACTCCAAGTAAAAACCACAGATACGCTCGGGTATCGACACACTATGAATCAGAGAATTTGTACAGACTCTATGAAAACATAATTTAAAACCACTGTAATTTATTGTTCTTCACTCGACGTTTGAAAGTCTAGATTCACTTGGCTCCATGAAGCTCTCCCTCCGATCTCCGTACTCTGACGGCTCTGTTTCTCAACATATCAAAATCACTACGAATTCTCCTGCTTTGATCTCCACACACAGACGGCCCCATTCTTCAATAGATCAACGCAACCTCATTGCAATAAATGGTGTTTGAATTTTTCAGTAACTAAACCATTCAATCGTGCATAGAAATCGTCGATGTAGAAGCACGATTGAAGACATCCAAAAACAAACAAGAGAGAACTTGTATATCTCCAATCACTCAATAATATTCTCTCACCATATGTATATCTCTGTAGAAGAAGAAGAAGCTGTAGAAAACTTGCAGAGAATTCTTCAAGACGTATCTCCTCTTGTTGTAGACTTGGGTATTTATAGACAATGATGATCCAAACCCTAAGTTTGCCCTTTTCTCGTAATTTCACATCCAAACCTTATATTCTGGTCAATATAATGTATATAGAACTCACTTTGATGTATATAATTCGTTGTCATATCATAAAACCATCCCCTAACAATTTGGACATCACAGGCAAAATCTGGCAAAAACTTGCCGCAGAAGTGTAACTGAGCCTACACTTCAAGCGTAGGTCCAAGCATACCTCCAAATGTAAAAATGTATTTTCCAACCACTTTTTGAAACTAAAAAACGTAGGCTTAAGCATAGGTATTTTTGTTAAAATCATTTTTCTTCACAACTACGCCAAAATGACCCTCTTGAACCCACGATATTTTTTGCTTGAAGTGACGGCTTCGAAAAAAGTCGTTTTCACCCTCCAAGATACATTTTACCTCAATATACTCACTTTTGTACTTCACTTATATTCTTCATTACAAACCATCATATCTAACACTCAACATGGTTATTGTCTAGAACATGCGATACATAAACAATTACAATAAATGTTCTTACAATCTCCCCCTTGGCATTTCTGAGACAAAACCATGTTTTACAATATAGCCTCACAAATAACAACATAACATATATAGCTATGAACACACACCAACAAACATAGATGTAAATTGTCACATTGCTTTCATGACGAACTACCAAACCTATAACCACAACACTAAACAAACCATTAAACGCACGTGTGGAAAACAAATATAAACTCACATAATGATCATCAGAAAATCATAACAATAATGCACACATAATGATCATCATTCTCCCCCTGAGAATAAACTTCCCTTTTCTAAATACTTCACCCTTTTAATAAAGCAATCTTAACCAAACAATGAAATTTAAGCAAGCAATCTCTCCCCCTTACTTAAAATTTCTCCCCCTTTTTATCACTGAAATGTCAAGCAAAGAGAGTATATGTCATATCAATAATATAAAAAGATGCAAGGAAATAATCAATGAAAAACACCAAGATATAGAACTTTTATCAGATCATATCCAAATTCTCAGGATAGCAGTCATCTTTACTATGCATGACCCTACTACTAATGCATGAATGCAAAATGTCATGAATAAAAATAAAATATTTTTGTTCTTTTTTAAAAAATCTGTGAGCAAGGCAGTAGAGACACAACGTCAATCATTAACACATCATATTCTCAGATTTAACTCGACCATTATATACATGTTATAGAAGAAAATCAGCACACATACCTTGTAAATTCAAGAATGCACAAGTCAAGTTTTGCAAATAAAGATATATATGAAGATTCATATGTGCAAGCACTAAGGTAAGATGAAAACAATACATACTAAAGCCAATAATCTCCCCACCAACCGTGATGATAATTCAATCCAAGATCCAAACTAGAAGGCAAAAATAAAATATACTTTATCTTTATCACACATTTTCCTCCTTTTCATCTTTTTAACTTTTTCACCATATCCCTTTTTATCTTTCTAAGCTCCGGACTTTCCGGCGAGGATTTTTAGTCCCGACCAGCTGGGCCCGAGCTTCTTCCATGGGATTTATACTTATCAGTTATCTCTTCTTTTTGGATTGAAGAACTGTTTTTTGCATTTTTATTTTTTATCATCTTATCATTTCTTCTGCTTTCACCACAACATTCATACACATGCAAAATATATTTCATGCATAGACCAATCTAGCATAGCTCATGAAGCTTCATACCACTTCGGATTAAAAAAACAAATTAACAGATTCAACAAGCATTATAATCATCACCGAAGCTACTAGCACATAGGATTAAAGTTTTGTAACATAAAATAATCATGACAAGTGATCATCCAAAAATCTTAGGTCAGACTGATACCTCTACTTCACATATGTATAATGAGACAAGTAAATGTGAAAATAGAGTAAAATATGACAACTTTTGTACTCTAGCCAAGTTCAACAGTCTCAAAAATTTATTGTCATTTATTTCAAAATAAAATGCATGCATGAATAAATAAAATACAAATGTATGATTACCTATAAATTCTACGAAAATAATGTAATGTGTTCCTAGAATGATAAATAAGAAAGCATACCAATAGATTTCCTAAGACTAACATGCTTTTGAAAATCTAATGGTTTTGTAAAGATATCTACCAACTGAGAATCTATGAATATGAACTCTAGAGACACTATACCATCTTCAAAAAGATCACGAATGAAATGATGTCGAATATCTATATGTTTTATCTTAGAGTGTTGAATAAGATTTTTAGAAATATTTATTGCACTCGTGTTATCACAGAACACAGTCATTGTACCTTGAGAAAAACCATAATCTTGTAACATCTGACGCATCCACAAAACCTGAGTACAACAACTACCAAATGCTATATACCTAGCCTCAGCAGTGGAAAGAGAAACACAATTTTGCTTCTTGTTATGCCAAGCAACTAAGCAATTTCCAATATAAAAACACCCTCCACTGGTACTTTTTCTATCATCAACATTACAGGCCCAATAAGCATCAGAAAAAGATGCGATATCAGTATTAGTACCTGATGGATACAACAATCCATAATTCACTGTCCCTTTAACAAACTTGATAATCCTTTTCACAACAGTAATATGAGACTCCTTAGGACTTGCCTGGTAACGTGTACACAAACCAACACTAAAAGCAATATCAGGTCGACTGGTAGTCAAGTATAATAAACTCCTAATCATACTCCTATAAAGTGTAGGGTCAACATCTTTGCCTTTAGTATCTATGCTAATCTTGACACTTGTACTCATAGGAGTGCGAGCATCCTAGCCTTTTCCAAACCAAACTTCTTTACTAATTCCAAGGCATAACGAGTTTGAGAAATGAAAATCCCATCATTTAATTGCCTAACTTGAAGCCCTAGAAAGAAATTCAATTCACCAATCATGCTCGTCTCAAATTCATGTTTCATTTGATCTCCAAAATAATGAGCAAGCTGATCAGAAGTGGAACCAAACACAATATCATCAACATAGATTTGCGCAACAACTGTATCACTCTCAATTTTTTGAATAAATAGTGTTTTGTCCACTCCCCCATGAGCAAAACTTATTCCCAATAGATAATCAGTCAACCTTTCATGTCAAGCTGTAGGAGTTTGCTTTAGCCCGTACAAAGCCTTTTTCAGCCTGTAAATATGATCTAGACAATAAGGATATTCAAATCCTTTGGGCTGCTCCATATATACTTTCTCATGAAGAACACCATTCAAAAATGCACTCTTCACATCCATTTGATACAACTTAAATCCAAGATGACACGCAATAGCAAACAAAATCCGAATATATTCAAGTATCGCTACAAGAGCAAACGTCTCATCAAAGTCTATACCCTCCAACTAAGTATAACCTTGAGCAACAAACCTAGCCTTATTCCTAACTATTGTACCATGTTTATCATTTTTATTCTTGAATATCTACTTGGTACCAATCACATTTATCTCATCCGGTCTGGGCACAAGATACCACACATCATTCTTATTGCTGAATTTCTTCTTGCATAGTATTAATCCAATCACTATCTTGAAGTGTTTCTTTGACATTTTTAGGTTCCAAGAAAGATGTATAACATGCATACGAAACCTCATTCCTAGCCTTTCTCCATGTCACCATCATCAGATCAATAAATCCTATAACATTATCCAAAGGATGGTACAACTTTACCGTTGCAGATGGTTCTTTAGAATGAGTAGGCTGAACATCACAAATTTGATCATGTGATTTTGCAGGACTTGAAGTATCATCATTAACCACATTGTTGACCTAAGGTTTTCCACCATGGGTAAACATAACATTTTGATGATAACAAACCATTGAATGTGGTGAATTTAATGTCTACTTGAGTTATGTTTAATAGGTTATTGATTTAAGATAAACTCAAGAGAGCTAGTGGATCCATGAGAAGATCAAGCGAATGTTCTTACAGCTCAAAGTACATTGGAGATAGGATGGAGACATCAACCCAAAGCTTAAAGAAATTGAAGATCAAAGAAATAGGTAAAATAGTCTTGGGTGAGTACTAGATTAAATGTAAATTTATTTTTGAAATAACTTATTTGAATGCTCAACTCTTGACCATATAGCATATAGGACCATGCATATCATTCTTGAGTCCTTGCATCATTAGCAATAGACTACGCACATTATTGAAGACACATTTCTATGTATAGTCTTTGCTAAAGTTGAGTTAGTTCAAGCTTTTATAAGCTATGGAATAACTCAACCAAGATGTTGTACTAAAACCATTAACTTAACTCATATCACTTGAAATGGATTCTAGATGCATATTAAAGCTTTGAACAAAATTGTTAAACCATGAAAAACTTTTGACTAATATTGAGAATTTGTTTAAATTGAAAAATCATTTTATGATCTAAATATTGACTTTAGGAATGTAAATGACCTTAATAAGTCTCTAATACATCATAGGAATGTGTCTAAGTCATTTCGTAAAAATTCCAAAAGATTTCACGAAAAACCGTCAAGGGAGTTAATTGTTCGAAATGAATCGTCACATTCAAACGACCATATCGCACTCACCAATGCATTAAATGAAGTGATTCAAAATCTTAAAATCAAGAACTTAAAGTCCTCTTTCCAAAAAGCTAAAGAACGCCTCAATCCGATGAACAGAACTCAAGTTATGACCAAACGAATCAACTGCGTCAAAACTGGGCTAAACCGCCGAGTCGACTAGGTAAAACCTCCCAGTCAACTACATGGTGCTCAGTCGACTACGCCAAAAGGGTAGTCGACTGCACCAGGTCGAAAGTTACAAAAAAAGCTGTGAAATTGATTTTTGAAGCCTTAGTCAACTACCCAATGTCCTTAGTCGACTACAAGGTCCGGATTTTGATTTCCAACGGCTAGTTTTTGGTTCAAAGTCTTCCAAAACTTCCCAAAATACCCCCAAACAGCTATAATTGATTCATACTCTATATATGTGCCATATATAAGCCATGCAAGGGTTAGAGAGAGAGGGATAGGAGTATGAAAGAAATCTACCATTTGTGCTTCATTTTTGAATTTGTATTTGGGTAGGAAACTCTCCTATAGGAATCACACCATTGTGCATCACTCATATCTTCTTCTTGTGATTCATTCTTCCATATATTGAGTTGAGATTTTCATTTGATTATTTCATCTATAACTCTAAGTATGTGAGGAAGTGAGCTTTGATTTCTTCATCTATCTATTGAGAGATAATGTTGTACCACTCTATCTTAAATTCTTATTCTTTGTGAGTGAAAGACCAATAAGTTATCTTGGCATGAGAATGGCTTGTTGAAAATTTGTAAAGGTTTTTCTCAACCTTAAAGAGAAGGATTAGGTGTGCTCTCCACCGACAAGAGTGACCAAATGGTGGTTCTTCACCCACAAGCAAGAGTAAGGAAGGTTGGCTCTTCACCCAGAATAAGGAGCATGTAAGGGTTTATTTTTCACCTGCAAGAAAAACACGATAATGGAATCCTTGAAAAGTTTTCTCAAGGTATGGACGTAGACTAAAGCTTTGGTTGAACCATGTAAAAATCTCGTTGTCTTTGATTTGCATTTTCTCTATCCCTTAACTCTTTACTTTGCAAGCAATTGTCATTTACAATCTTGAGATTTATATATCATTGCTATGAAATTGCTTGTGTTTGTGTATTAATGAAGAGGTTAAGAAAATTCATAGTTGAAGTGAATTAAGAACTTGGTTAGATATGGTGTAGATGATAATTTATCTACTTCCTTATCTATCTATAATCTAAGTGCACACCAAGTGTTTGATAGAATTTATCTGCAACACACCATAACATAAAATGTTCATATGCACCCCAAGTGTTTAACACAATGCACATTCAACATAACATTTTATTTAAGAGTTTATGCTTATACTCAATGTTTTATTACTTTACATAAACACTACAAGATATTTATCATGACAAATAACACTTTGCATTATGTCTATATGTATGAGAAAAGTGCTTATACAATGTTAGTTGAAATTCTTACTTGGGTGCTTGAATTATTTCTTATTCTACTTAAATCAATGATGCATAAATCACTAGGTCATGATTCAAACTATGAAATGGTATGGTCACTTAAGAAATCACCTAAATGACAAAGTGTTTGATTAGAGTCATATGATGCCTATCTTTATCAAAACATAATCAAACAAAAAAAGTTCAAAGTTTGTCATTGACCTTATTCACCCCCCTCAAAGTGTCAATATGTGGCCAACACACATTGTTCTCTTTCTCAACCTTAGAAGAATCATTATCCAATATAAAGAATGACTCACCATCTTCCTCCTCAGCAGACAATGGAGACTCATCAACACATGAGTCATCAACCACTACATTCGTAGATTTCATCATAGTTTGAGTTCTAAGGTTAAACACCCTATATGCTCAACTAGTCAATGAATAACCCAAAAATATTCCTTCATCACTCTTAGACTCAAACTTCCCAATAGATTCACGATCTCTAAGAATATAACATTTTGCTCCAAAAACCTTGAAATATTTTACATTGGGTTTCTTGCCATTCCACAGTTCATAAGGAGTTTTTAAGGTGTCAGGCCTAAGATAAAATTTATTTGAAGTGTAACACACTGTGTTCACCGTCTCGGCCCAAAAATACCTAGGAACATTCCTACCCTGTAGCATAACATTGGTCATTTCCTGAATAACCCTATTCTTCCCTCAACTACTCCATTTTGTTGAAGAGTTTTAGGTACTGAAAATTCATGTTTTATTCCTCTCTCTTCACAAAACACTTCAATTTCTGAATTTTCAAACTTCCTTCCATGATCACTCCTTACTCTAGAAATGGAACAATTTTTCTCAGTCTGAATTTTTAAACAAATTCTCTTAAAACTTTCAGGAGCTTCATACTTTTCACTTAAAAATCCAACCCATATAAACCTTGAGTAATCATCCACCATGACAAAAATATACTTATTTCCTCCTTTATTCATGGTCCTCGTGGGACCCATTAAATCAATATGCAACAGCTCTAAAGGTCTAGAAGTGCCAATGATATTTGTCTTTTTGTGCTAACATTTGACTTGTTTACCCTTCTAACATGATCCACACATAGCTCCTTTTGCATAACCAAGCTTAGGGAGTCCCTTAACAATTTCACTCTTAATAATTTTTGTTAATTCTCGAAAATTAACATGTCTCATCCGCTAATGTCAAATTTCAACTTCATCAAATTTAACTCTATTGCATAAAAATTCAGAACTAGGAACAATGCAATAACAATTATCATTTGAACACATACCTTCCATCACGCAATTCCCAGAAGAGTCAATGATCGAACACTTATCAGGAGAAAAAGTGACCTTATGATTGTTATCACATGTTTGACTTATGCTCAACAAATTTACTTTAAGACCCTCTACATAAAGCACATCTTCTAGTTTAGGTATACCATAAACCACAATAATACATTTTCCTAGAACCTTCGACTTCTCTCTATCACCAAAAGTGATTATCCCACCATGACATTTCTCGAGAAATCCAAACAATGACTTATCTCCAGTCATATGCCTCGAACATCCACTATCCAAATACCAAGAAGTAGACTTGCATGCTCTAAGTGCAGTATGAACTACAAGACAGTGTAACTCACTTTTTCTCACCCAAGCCTTCTTCATTTTCGAAGCTCCTTTTGCCAATGTTGACAAATTTTTTATTTCTTCATTCAGCATTCGAATTTGATCTTGAACACGATCTTCATGTTGAACTCTTTGTTCCTTCACCGATTGCAGAATCTTCCCTCTTAACTTCGAACACCTTGGTCGAATATGACCACTGACACCACAGTGCTGACAAATAGGAACAAACCTCCGGACTCCATCAGTTGACTTCTTAGGATATCGAGGGGTAAGGAAAGACTTGTTTTCAATAGGTCTTTTGACATAGGATTGAGCCCTAGGATTCCAATTTGAATTTCCTTTTGAAGAACTCGATGCTACTTGGGAGGCTTTTACAAAGGTGGTTTTTGCAGCAACATTCGAATTTTGCAATACTCCAACAAAACCTAGTCCTTTTTTATTTCCTGTGAACTTTCCTACACTCAACATATGATTAAGCTTAAGAGTTCCACTAGACCATTTCTAAACAGTTGAGTTAGCATCTTTCAGCTCTTTTTCCAAATTTGCAATCTTAGTAGATTTCTCTACCAATTCCTTATTGAGACCATCTACTAACTCCAAAGCCTCAGTTTTTTCAAGTTTAGACTTAGTCAAATCCTCAATCAAATTAGCCTTTTGGGTTTGTAAAAGATTTAGAGTTTGAGAACTATTTGATAATTTGTCTTTTAAAGAATGCAATTTTTTGTCCATGTTAAGACTTTTAGTCAACAGTTTTATGTGATTCTTGTAAAGTTGTGTGGTCTTATCAAGTAATTTATTATAAGACTCTTGAAGCGTTTTATCACAATCTTCATCACTCTCAGAAACTTATTCTTCAGACATCGCCAAACTTGAAGCAACTAGGTTAACTTTCTTACTCTGTACAACAAACACAATGAAATTCTCAGAATCATCACCTACTTTTGATTATACCGCATTACTAGTTGATCCATTGTCAAAGTCATCATCCCAACTGACAGCTAATCCCGTGGATTTCTTCAAAGTGTTTGCACACTCTGCAACTATATGACCATATCCTTGACATTAAAAACATTTGAGTTTCTTCATTTTAGGATCAGACTTTTCCTTCCTAGTTTGAGTCTTATTTCTACTTCTAGACTCACCCAACTTATTCCCAAATTTTTTTCCTTGGCCATTCTGTTTAGCCCTAATAAATTTGTTCAACCTCTTAGAAAACATGACTATATCATTCAGACTCAACTCACTTTCATCATCAGGTTCAACATGACCATCCCTAGTGGTTTTGAAAGTTATGTTCTTCTCTTTTGTGCCACTAGCCTTTTTAGGGGGATTTTTTAACATCTCCATCTCATAAGATTTTAAATTTCCAGCCAATTCTTCAAACTTAATTTCTTTAAGACTCATGACTTTTGAGATGACAGTGACCTTAGATCGAAAACTTTCAAGAAGAGACCTAAGGATTTTGTTTACTATGGTAGTATCAGGAATAGGCTTACCTAGATTGTGGCAGCCTGTCACAATATCAATTAATCTAGTTTCAAAGTCGGAGAAGACCGCATCCTCCTCCATCTTCAGCTGTTCAAATTAAGAATTCAAAATTTAAAGCTTTGATTGTTTCACCTTCGATGTTCCTTCATAAGTGACTTGGAGAATGTCCCAAGCTTCTTTTGGTAATTACGCACATAGCAATCCTCTTGAACTCACTCGGAGTTACAGGATTGTATAATGCATTCAACGCCTTCGAGTTCCAATTCGTGTTATTCGTCTCGGTAGCAATCCACTCGCTCGACGGTTTTGGTCTTGATTCATTGGTCATGTCGTCTTTCACAGTGGGAGGTGAATATCATACTTCAACAGCATTCCACGCTCTTTCATCTAAATATTTTCAAAATGCTCTCATTCTCACTTTCTAATATTTGTAATTCGAGCCGTCAAACAAAAGGAATCTCGATATGGAACCTCCTTCATGAGGCATCTCCATCGTCTAAGTTCACGATCTAATCATATGTAGTAAACCTAAATCGGGGCAACCAGGCTCTGATACCAAGTGAAATTACCTAGACGATAGTGAAAACAGCCTAGAGGGAGGGGGTGAATAGGTTTTTTGTCAATTTTATGATCAATTAAAATTATTTAGCAAAAAATCAATTTTAATTAGTCATAAAGCCTAATTCTCAATTCAGTTCTCCAAAACAGATCAATCAAGAAAATATGAATATAAGTGCAGAAAATTAAATAATGAGAAGATACAGAGATTTTTTACCTGGAAAACCTTGGAAAGACTCCAAGTAAAAACCACGGATACGCTCGGGTATCGATGCACTACGAATCAGAGAATTTGTACAGACTCTATGAAAACAGAACTTACAACCGCTGTAATTTTCTATTCTTCACTCAACGTTTAAAAGTCTAGATTCACTTGGCTCCATAAAGCTCTCGCTCCGATCTACGTACTCTAATGGCTCTGCTTCTCAACAGATCAAAATTACCACGAACCCTCCTGTTTTGATCTCCATACACAGACGGCCCCGTTCTTCAATAAATCAACGCAACCGTTGCAATAAATGATGTTTGAATCTTTCAGCAACTAAACCATTCAATCATGCATAGAAATCATCGATGCAGAAGCACAATTGAAGACATCCAAAAACAAAGAAAAGAGAACTTGTATATCTCTAATCACTCAATAATATTCTCTCACCATATGTATATCTCTGTAGAAGAAGAAGAAGCTATAGAAAACATGCATAGAATTCTTCAAGACGTATCTCCTCTTGTTGTAGACTTGGGTATTTATAGACAATGATGATCCAAACCCTAAGTTTGCCCTTTCTCGTAATTTTACATCCAAACCCTATATTCTGGTGAATATAATGTATATAGAACTCACTTTGATGTATATCTGTCCTGGTCATATCATAAAACCAACCCCCGAACAATTTGGACATCGTTGGCAAAATCTGGGAAAAATTTGTCGCAGCTACGCTTCAAGCATACCTCCAAGTGTAGAAATATGTTTTCCAATCACTTTTTGAAACTGAAAGTGTAGGTATTTTTGTTAAAACCACTTTTCTTCACAACTACGCCAAAATGACCCTCTTGAACCCACGATAGTTTTGGTTGAAGTGACGGCTTCGAAAAATGTTATTTTCGCACTCCAAGAGACATTTTACCTCAATATGCATACTTTCGTGCTTCACTTGTATTCTTTATTACTTCAACGCTTGATTCTACCTTTTACAAAGCTTATCAATGTTATTTAAACCAAACCATCCTATCTAACACTCAACATGGTTATTGTTTAGAACATACCATACATAAACAATTACAATAGATGTTCTTACATCACTCACTTCCGAATAATAATTATTTCAAATCAATGTCGAGAATAGTCCCCACTAGTATGAACTAACTAGCTAATATCTATACCAATCCAAATAATTTTGCGTATTAAAGTGAACTCCTTCTATGACAAATCAATTCATTTCTCATATTCTATCTTTACTTTCTAATATTTCTTTTCAATTTATTTTCTTCTTTTTTTTCCTGAAGTTTCTAATAATAACTTTAGGGCACTGGGTGATAAATCACACATAGGGCTTAATAATCTAAACCATCTAGGCTCGTTTTTTTTATTTATATCCCCTTTTTACTTAAACACTCACTACTTTATGGTAAAAGGCTGGTTACTCAGTTCAAGATAAATATTTATATATTTATCATACATTTTCCATAACAATTTTCTTCAATAGAATACTCAAAAGAAAATAAATCTAATCATAGAGATGTATGCTTGAGGTAATAGGTCAAAATCATCCAATTCAGTTATGAGTTCACTAATCCATTCACCCATGTAAAACCACATATTTCCATCAATTCAATCTAAAAATAACTCTCATGAGCGGGAATATTGCATTGCATACAACTCATATATTATAAACATGTCTTTAATCAAATTGTGATGCAAATTGATGCGCGTCAAGTGTGTACAAAATATGTGGTTAAAAATAACACCTTAAGAACACTCTAGGTTTTACCCTACGCAAACGGAAATATCAATTATAGAATAACAACAGCTTGAGTAAGGGATATCGATCACACAGAAACTAAGATTGTTCACTTTAATAGTTCAAAAACAATGAGTTATATTTCTGAAAAGTTGTTTGTTTTGGTAGTGGAAGACCAAATTATATAAATTAACTAAACTATTCTAAAAAGCAAAATAAATTGGTTTGAGATTCACGAGAGAGAGAAAACTAGGGTTTTCATCGCTCCATCACTAACCACATACTATAGTTTTATCAATGTAACAATTGCAAGAGGGTGATCCGTAAACTGTGAATCAGGTTGTACCGCAAATAGCTAAATACGGCCCCAAAAAGGATTACCATCAATCGGATTGCGACAAACCATCTTATGATTGAACTGATTAGTGCATGCCAATTAAAGTACTCTAATATACTCTTAATGCATGAAAATAAACTAAAACATTTCTATATCAACTCGCCAAAGCATGGCCTGTGTCAACCTAGGGTTTCAAGTTTTATTACCACCATTGCGTAGAAAATTATGAATAATCATAATTGTGTAAAATAATATATTCATTCCATCTAAGAAAAGAATTTAGAACAAGTATAGAATTTTATATCAAAAATAAAAACGATCTCTTATCTACTACAATCATCATAGTACGATCATAGTTTCCCCTTGTTACAATTGAAAGCAAATAAGAACTACATTACTTGGCTAGGGTTTTGCTAGAAATCTCTAGATATCGAGTTAGTTGACCATGGTAGAAGGTGACTGCATCGTTGATGTAGAAACGCGCTCCATAGTCTTCTTCTCCGGATCTCTAGGTCTGAATATGGCTTCTCTTCTTTAAAGATATATAACTTCAGAGGCGGCTCTGAAATTGAACGTGTGTAGAAGCTCTAAACACCAACCAACCCTAATTATGATATAAAGCCTTATATTTATAGGCAAATGTGGAGTTCGCCATTTTTTGTCATTTCACCATCAATCCACCTAAACACTACTCTCTGATGTATATTATGTGTATTGCATGTACTTTGAGATATAAGAGTCGTCGACACATCATATAATCAAAACGGGGACAAATCGGACATTACAACCAAAAATCACAGAATTCTTGCAGCACATACACCTTAGGCGTACCCTAGCTGCGCCTTAGGCGTAGGTCAAGCGTACAATCAGGCGTAGATCTTCATTTTATGGCCACTTTTTGCTCCTGTAAGCGTAGGTCAGGCGTAGGTTTTTTCACGGAAACAATTTTTCTCCCCAACTGCGCCAAAATGACAGTCTTGATCCCACTTTTTGCTTTAGGTGACGGCTTCTAAAAATGTCGTTTTTGCCCTCTGGGAGCCATTTTTGTCTTGCAAACGCCTCTTTGACTCCCCTCTTGGATAGAAACGAACACATACTTGGCTAATTCACCAAAGTTAGCTCTATTTCTTCATTAAGCTTCTAAAACACGCTTGAACACACAAACGGCATAAAATACCAAATAATGGAATGAAAGAACGTAATTATAGTGAGTTAAGGGGTCAAAATGTCTAATATTTGATACCTATCACACCCCCAAACTTACATATTGCTAGTCCCTTAGCAATGAACTCAGAGAAACTTTCGTGTGATGATTTTTTAATCTAACTAATCTAACCTAATCCCTTGCTTTCGTGAGGGTCGACGATTACACTTAGCACGTGTAACAAGCCTTTTAAACCCCTGGGTTACCCCTAGTGGACGAGTGAAGTCTCTTGAAGGTTTCTAGTGATGACACCCA
Organism: Cornus suecica; assembly: GCA_963922005.1. Classification (NCBI taxonomy): domain Eukaryota; kingdom Viridiplantae; phylum Streptophyta; class Magnoliopsida; order Cornales; family Cornaceae; genus Cornus; species Cornus suecica. The sequence continues at coordinate 20,293,123 of OY998244.1, forward strand.
CAAACATCTCAGTTCTCTATAATCACGCATTTATGAGTTCACACATAAGTTAATTAAGTCATAATACAATGCAAAATATAACACGGATGCCAATACTCCCACTCACTACCGAACAATAACTATCTCGAGTTTCGTGTCATGAATGGTTCCCACTTAAGTGAATGACTTTATTACTTTCTACTCCCAATCCAGACAACCCTCCATATTTTTGTGAACATTTTACCACGATATTTCAATTCCTCTTCTCCTACTTCATTGATCAAACTTTGTCATTTTTCTTTAAAAATAATTCTTTTCATTTTTTCACTTTTCATCCCTTTTTATCTTTCTAAGCTCCGGACTTTCCAGCGAGGATTTTTAGTCCTGACCAATTGGGCTCTAACTTCTTTATTGGGATTTATGCTCATTAGTTTTCTCCCATTTTGACGCGAACAATGATATTGGTGGTACCAAGGTCCAATTACTCAGATTGAATAACTATTTTTTACATTTTTATTTTTCACAATATATTTTCAATTATCTCCATTTCAACCATATCATCTCCCCTTATCCTCTTTTATTGTGACAAAATTATTTTTTCAACTACATAATTAAAGATTAATTATTTTTCTCATAGTGAATGTGTGCTTGTGCTTATAGGTTATGGTTGTCTTTCTTTGTTTCAATTTCACTAATTCACTCACCCATGTAAAACCACATCACTTTCACTCTGCTCGATCTAATCATTACTCTCATGAGCGGTAATATCACATCACATACTACTTCTGCATCATAAACACAACTCAATCAAATTGTAATGCAAAATACTCATGCTTGAAAACATAGAACTTTTCCAAAAAAAATTCAAATTTTTTATTTTTTATTTTTAAAAAAAATTCATTCCTTGTAACTATATACCCTCACCCCCAAACTTAAAATGAGACCATGTCCTCATGGTCAAAAATAATGTATGAGAATGGATATAGTTACCCTTGCAGCTCAATTCTGGATTCAACAACAAAGCACTTGATCTCCTCCCCCAAACTAGATTTGGATCACTTGTAGATATACTCAACAAAGCACAAATACCCAATATCATAGAAAGGGAAAATAAATTTTCATCATAAATATCCATAAATCATCACATATTTTTCAAGGAACTAAAAATTCTTTTTTTGTCTTTTTATTGATTTTTTAAAAATGATTTGGCCTTAAAGGCCTACATTCCTATAAATTAAAAATGTGAAGACGTGGCCTTAAGGTCTATCGTCTCTAGAAACAAAACAAAAACCTAATCCTAAACCCGAGTCCTACTTTGGATCCATTCTCATTCTCTCTTTCATCACTCTGCGGCTTTTTACAAATTTATCCGGAGTTGTGTTGTCTCTTCCAACCGAACAAAGTCCTCCTCCGGATATTGCTTCATAAATGTCCAACGCATTGCATACATCTATTTTATACTCTCACCCAATTGTCGCTCAATAATCTTTGATATTAAGTACGGGTATGGAAGATAATGCTCAAATGCATCCCCACGCGGCCACTTTCTACGCATAATTTCTCATACAGTCGACATATAACTCATTATTGTTGTTAGAATACACACCCAATAACCATAAGTCATGGCATACATCATCTTGATAAATGAATGTCCCCTCCAGCTAGTCCTATGATTCTGTCGAATCTGAGCCGCAAGCACACAATCCAAGTATAACAAATCCGATTTCAACCAAAAAAATTGAAAACTCTCCGCTTTCGTATCTGATGTGGCACACAACTCATGAATCATCTCTTCGTCTATATATTCCATGCTTCTGTAATAATTTTTTGACTCACCATAATAGGAGCACTCCACCCATTCACTCGAGCCTTCATAAACTCAAATTCGTCTGGTTCTTCAATCTTCATATTTGCATAAAACTTTCAAACCAATCCTCGATATACCTTTCCTCCACCCAGGTGTTCTAAATTCAGTAATCCTAGTTGCTTAAGGATTTCCCTCCCAAGTGCAGTTAATAGCCTATTCATCCTTTCCAGATAAAACTCCAATTCGAATTGTAACATGCACGACATAAACGAGGTTGGTGTGGGTTTCTTCCGTTTTTGGCTTCTAGCTACTCCATTTGTACTTCCCGCATCCACACGTGGCTCTTCAACCTCAATCAACTCTTCAGGGTCAGATTCTATCTCAGAATCTCTTTCTCTATGCACACCCTCGAGATGGTAGGTAGAAGAAAAAGGAATAGAATAAGAAAAACTCACCATCTTCCTCAAGCTTTTGTGAATTATGAATTGTGTCTTCTCAATGGGTGTACTTATAGATGGATAACTTAGATTCAGAGAGAAAAATTATTTGAACTTAGATTTAGAGAAGGAAACAAATAACAATCCAACTTGAACTTGTAATTGCACTCCAATTCCTAATTGGACTAGGACTTCACTAAAACTTCCTATCTACATCTTACGAAAATTCCTAAAAAATACCTTAAATAAATCCTAATATAAGTACAAATACAAACCTGGCAAAAAACTCGTTAAACGGGTCAAATTTTACAATTTTCAAAATCTCCCTCGCAGAGCCCTACGCCTAAGGTGTAAGTCAAGTCAGATAAAAAAAATTTATTATTATTATTTTTTTATTTTTTTTATCAAGACAAAAGCAACCCCTGTAACCAATTCATTTTTAATCCTCTAGTGAAAACCATGCACCCCCAAACTTATACGCACACATGTCCTCATAGTGTGATGTTAAAAGCTCGAAAAAACTTAAAATATCAACATACTCAATGTAAGCATAAAAATTCTCGGGAAATGAATAACTCGATAATACTGATAAAAAAAGGCGTCATTTTTTAAATTACCTAGACGATGGTGAAAAAAGCCTAAAGGGGGGTGAATAAGCTTTTTGTGGATTTTTTGACAAATTAAAAATAATTGCGGAAAATTCAATTTTAATCCAATTACAAAACCCTAATTCTCAAAACTAATCAATCAAGCAATATCATGCAAAAATCAATATAAATGCAGAAAATAAATAATGAGAACACAGAGAGATTTTTACATGGAAAACCTTGGAAAGACTCCAAGTAAAAACCATTGATACACTCGAGTATCGATGCACTATGAATCAGAGAATTTGTACAGACTCTATGAAAACAAAACTTACAACTGTTGTAACACTGTTCTTCACTCGAGGTCTAAAAATCTCGATTCACTTACGCTCCATGAAGCTCTAGCCATGATCTTCGTACTCTGATGGCCCCGCTTCTCAACGGATCAAATAACCACCAAGTCTCCTGCTTCGATCTCCACACTCAGACGGTTTTGTTCTTCAACGGATCAACGTAACCACATTGCAATAAACAGTGTGATGATTTTTCATCAATGAATCATCCAATTGTGCATACGATCTTCGGTGTAGAAACACAATCTGAAAAACCCAATAACAAGAGAGAACACAAATATATATATGATCACTCAATTTTTCCCTCTCTATATATATCTCTGAAGAAGAATATGAACGATGAAAAACTATAGAGATCACTCTAAAAGCCTAGCCCCTTCTGTAATATATCTTGGTATTTATAGACAATGTATAGGAAAAATCCTAAGTTCGCCCTCTTTGGTAATTTCACCTTCAACTGAGCCAAACCCTCAACTTTTGTGTATATATCCTTTATACACGTTCTAGGGTATATTAGAGTGTAACCCAAGTCGATAGAAGACAAAACAAATCAAAACAAACAACCCACTTAATCAACCAGCTACGCTCCAAGCGTAGGTAACAAGCAGAACTTGGATCACTCCAAGCGTAAGTCCAAGCGTAAGTCCAAGCGTAAATATGCAATTTCTGGCCACTTTTTTATTCTAAAAGTGTAGGCTAAGACGTAGATATTTTCATGAAAACCATTTTTCTCTGCAATTGTGCTAAAATGACCATCTTGACTCCATGATACTTTTTTCCTGAAGTGACGGCTTCAGAAAATGTCGTTTTTTTTCCATTTAGGAAACATTTTTCCTCAATATGCTCTCTTTTGTACTTCACTTGTATTTTTCACTGCTTAATGCTTGATTTCGCCTTTGTTGAAACTTGTAGATATCATTGAAACCAAAATGACCTTTCTAATACTCAACATGGTTATTGTCTAGAACATGCCATAAATAAAAAATACTCAAAAATATTTTTACAATCTCCCCCTTGGCATTTCTGAGACAAAACCATGTTTTACAATATAACTCACAAATAACAACATAACATCTATACCTATGAACACATACCGAAAAACATAGATATAAACTGTCACCTTGCTTTCATGACGGTCTACCAATTCTGTAACCACAACACTGAATAAATCATTAAACACAAGTGTGGAAAACATATATAAAATGATCATAAGAAAAACATAACAACAATGCAAGCATAATGATCATTAAACATACTTCTTCTCCTCTGAGAATATACTCCCTCTTACTGAAACCTTCTCCCTCTTAATTAAACAATTTATTCCCCTTACTAAATACATTTCCCCCTTTTTGTCACTGAAATGACAAGCAAAGATATATCAAACAAAACATAGGAAAAATAATAACAAAGGAGACACTAGAGAATCTATGACCAAGCACTAAATATGAAGATAAAGTATTCTATAAGATTATATCCAGATTCTCGAGTAACAAATATCTCTACTAAATGTATGACCCTACTACTAAATGCATGAATACAAAATGTCATGAATAAAAACAACAAAAATATTTTTGTATTTTGAAATATGTGGGCAAGGCAATAGAGACATCAAGCTAATCATAACCACATTATATTCTCAAATCTAACTCAGCCATTATATACACGGTAGTGAAGAAAATCAGTACACATACCTTGTAGACTCAAGAATGCACAAGTTAAGTTTTACAAATATATATATATATGAAAATTCTCATGTGCAAGTACTAAGGTAAGATGAAAACAATATAGACTAATTCTGATAATCTCCCCATCAACCGTGATGATAATTCAATCCAACATCCAAACTAGAAATCAAATCATTAACTTGAACCTTATTGCTAAAACAAAGACCCCATTTTCAAATAATTTATTATTTTGCACGTTTACACCTTATCCCTTTTTGTCTTTCTAAGCTCCGAACTTGTCAGCAAGGATTTTTAGTCCCGACCAACTGGGCCCGAGATTCTTCCATGGGAATTATGCTCATTAGTCTTCTCCCATTTTTAAGCGAACACTTAATGCTTACTGAGGCAAGAGGCTCGGTTACTTAGATTGAAGAACTAATTTTTGCATTTCTATATTTTAAAGAACTCATTCTTTCCTCCTTTCAACATTATCACAACATTCATAAGCATGCAAAAGGTATTCCAAAGCATAGATCAATCTAGAATAGCTCATGAACCTACATATCACTTCCGATTAAAAAAAAAAAGATTAATAGTTTCAACAGGCATTAAGATCACCTCCGAAATAAAACACGCACCTAAGATTAAGATTTTTCCGCATAAAATAATCATGGCAAGTGACAATCCGAAAACCCTTCGGTCAGGCTGATCCCTCTACTTCCCATATGCAAAATTAGTCAAATAAATATGAGAATAGATTAAAATATGATAACTGTTTGTACTTTAGCCAAGCTCATTATCTCAAAAAAAAATTCATTTTATGATGATTTTTTTAAAAAAAAAAAAATTAAATGCATGCATAAATAAATATAATACAAATGCATGATTATCTATCAATTCTAGAAAAATTATACAATGTGCTCCTAGAATGATAGATAAGAAGATATATATTCTAAATAAAGCATACCAATATATTTCCTAAGACTAACATGTTTTTGAAAATCTAATAGTTTTGTAAAGATATCTACTAACTGAGAATCTGTGGATATAAACTCTAGAGACACTATACCATATTCAATAAGATCTCGAATGAAATGATGTCGAATATCTATATGCTTAGTCCTAGAGTGTTGAACATGATTTTTAGACATGTTTATCACACTCGTGTTATCACAGAACACAGTCATCATGCCTTGGGAAAAACCATAATCCTGCAACATCTGTCTCATCCACAACACCTGAGTACAATAACTACCAACTACTATATACTCAGCCTCAGCAGTGGAAAGGGAAACACAATTTTACATCTTGCTATGTCAAGCAACTAAGCAATTACAAACATAGAAACACCCTCCATTGGTACTCTTTCTATCATCAACATTACCGGCCCAATTAGCATAAAAAAAGATGTGATTTTAGTGTTAGTCCCTGATTGATACCACAATCCATAATTCACATACTTGATGATTCTTTTTACCACAGTAAAATGATACTCCTTAGGACTTGCCTGGTAACATGGACACAACCCAACACTAAAAGCAATGTCAGGTCGACTAGCAGTCAAGTACAACAAACTCCTAATCATACTCTTATAAAGTTTAGGTTCAACATCTTTGCATTTAGTATCTAAGCTAAGCTTGACATTAGTACTTATAGGAGTGCGAGCATCCTTAGCTTTTTCCAAGCCAAACTTCTTTACCAATTCCAAAGCATAACGAGTTTGGGAAACAAAAATCCTGTCACACCCCGAATTCCTAGGACTCCAAAACCCGAGCCTAAGAGCTAAGGGAGTGATTGCGGAAGTAAAAATAAATAAGAACCAACGACATTCAATCATCAAATACCCACGAAAGGATAAAATGATCTGATACCACGCTGTCACGCCCCTAAGATTCCCGAAACTCAAATCTAGAAAATCAGCGAATCTCCAAGGGATGATGCTAGTCAAGCGACTACTAGAGTCAACAACAACGAAGAGACACATGGAATAACAATAAAAATATACTCTATGTCAAGTAGAATGCTAGAAACTCACGAGCATCCTCCAATACCAACTGACACGCTCCTAAATTCCTAAGACTCCCGAACAGGAACATCCGAGGAATCCAGGATGTGATCCTTAATACGAATGACCAACTAAGACGTCATTAACCAAGAAAACACATGGGTTAATGATAGAAATGGTATATTCCATACCCAAATGACTAATAAAACTAAACAACGGAATCTAACGAAAATCCGGCAGAGTTCTGTTTGTAAATGGAACATCCGGATAAAAACCACAACACAAGAACCTGCCAATAGAAATTCAATAATCACAATGGCTTCCAAGCCCCACATTCATCAATCCTACTAGGGCCGAGGTAGTGGAAAGAAACCAAAACCCCTCCAAACCCTCTAAAATCAACAGAGCCACTATTGCTAGAATAAGAATACAGAAAAGCACCTAACTGTGCGGAATAGATACAATACATCCTGAAAGAATAAGTACAGGAAATAAAAAATACATCAGTATGGATATGCCAACAGACTGGCTCCCAAAAGAGATACATAATAATCCCATAACAATGGGTAAAGAAGCTGAAAGCGGATACCTATCATCCCCAAACCAGTCGTACTGCAACCGTAACCGCATCACCCAACGCAACTCCAAAACCTATAACAAGGAAACAAAAGAAAGTTGTCGTTGCACTGCATCCTGCTCATAGCCGTATATTTCCTGCAACCTGGCGTGTGAATACCAGGGGGCAAATGAAATACCCCTGTGAGCAAATAAGCTCAGTGGGAAAGGATATCCTAACTACCACATCGTCTGATAGTTTAGGTAAAGCTAACCCGTCTAATAAGATATAAATAGCTCAACTAATCCCATCCACACAAAACCCAAGGCACACGCTCATATACTACCGTACGTAAGTATATAACGGGGATATATATATATATATATATACACATATATATATAAGAATAACTACACAACATGAGTCTGTAATGTACAACTAAGACTCGTACTCCAAGTACCAACACCAGTAGTCTACACTATTCTTACCAACGTACACTAGGTACACGACACTAATGTCAAATCTAACCAATCATCCAGCGCTCACAACGCTAACCAGAAAATCTAAACAAAGAGAATCACACTCACCTCTAATATCCACAAGGATCAAAATCCACCACTAGTACCAAGGAATACTCATAACTCACTCCCCGAGAACACGGGAGGAAAATTATTCACGTCCTTGCGTACTAACACAATCGTCATCTATATATATATATATATATATTATAAATGTACAATATATATATATATATATATAACAAACCTCATCCTATTCCTAAGGAAAATCTACCTCTCAAAGGCTAGATCACCTCAATCATATCACCATACCATAAATCATATCGACCTCATAATATTATCATCAATAGGGTCAATCACATCACTAACACTCTCACTGTAGGCGAGGAAAACCCAATCAAATCACTAGGAGTACACGAACTCAACTCACAAGAACGACCACCTAATGGTCACCGAAACAAAGCAAAGGAAAAGACTTCCCAATGCTAAACCAACAAATAACCGAGACAACAATGTATAGGTTAAAACACCACAAGTGTTTAAGGAGAACACCTGGACAAGGAACCCAATCCACTCGGTATCCATGCCCTTAGCATGTGGAACAACTCGAATCACCTAAGTGGTGACGTCAAAAACAAAGGAGAAAGGAAGGGCAACACTATATGTGTGCACTGAACAACACCAAACCTCATACCCGAGACTTAGAAATGATAGGAAGCAAAGGTGAAACAATGGAACACCTTTCAAAACTCTACAGGATGAGATATTAAGAAAGAAGTCTCGAAATCTCAAAATCCCAAGAAAAGTAATAAAAATAGTTTTCCTTTTAAGAGACCACATAGTAAAAATGACCGTCTTGCCCCCGGTCTCCGTCAGTTGCCATCACCGGCTTTTAAAAGTTGAAAATCTTTTTAAAGAAGATCCTAAGATCATTTTATAAGTGTTAAAACATTTCATTTCCACGGGGGTAGGCAAAAACGGGTTTTTCCTTTTAAATATAAAGAGTTTGTTTCAAGGTTTAGAAAACACCGTTTTCGAAATGACAGCCACATAAGAATGAACAACTCCACGGATTCCTATAATGCCCAAAAGGACAGTAAAGGAAGAACAACACGTTGGACTCACGGAAGACAACCATCCGTTTCCAAGTCCACCAAATCAAATGACAACACATGGAAGAGGTTCGGCACCACACCGTAACCGACAACTCAAGGAATGACATACAAGTCAACGACCACGTACTAGTGTACAAAACACAGTACCAGGAATGCTTAAGAGAAGGGACTAAGCATAAGAATCAAGACTGTCAGACTACAGTACCCCGAGTACTTAATGAATCCCTAATCATAACCTCTTCTCATCAATCAAAATCTCACACAACTCATCACTCGCCTTCTCTAAGGCCTCAATTATCAATTGACACAAAAATCATCCCTAATCTCAAATCTCCAAAAGAGTTCACACAACTAACCACGATCACCAAACTACTAATCACAATCACAAGGCTACTAACCACAATCACAAGGCTGCTAGCCACAATCTCTAAAGCCTCAACTCAAAGTCAAGCCTACGATCCACCACTAGCCTCAACTAGCCACATGGATCACTATGCCAACACGCATGACCTCCCTCGAGGGTACTAAAGTATACAACAAGTACCAGGATATACGTTTCATTATACTTATTAATTATGGCATATTATCATTTTCTTCCACATTAATTACTTTCAACTGAGCATTTATAAAATATGAATTTAGTTTACAATATTCATACATAACATGCTCCAAAATCCAACAGGCAATAATAAAACATATTAAACCTGCTCCAACATCACATGTAATAATATCACGTATACATGTCAAATGAAATCACATAAATGTCATACATATACCATGTGACTCATACACCACCCTTTGCCCACATCACGTGGTTAACGAATACGTACTCCACCCATTTACAAGGAGAAAAGAGTACCGCACCGATTCTTCCCAAGTGTTTTTGACACTACACTTTCAACAAGGAAGGCGGTTGCACGAGAACCCAACTTCCAACTCCCATGCGAGAGCGGCACATACCACCACGATGGGGCAGTAACCAACCCTATTCTAAAGATCCGAGAGTGGCGCATACCACCACGATGGGGCAGCAACCAACCCTATATCACCTTCTGGCTTTTTAGTTCCATAGGTGGGAGACACCTTTACCTGGCCAGTTGTTGCGAAGATTCGACACAAAGACACCCCACATGATTTCACAACCCACTATACCAATACCATGATTTAACACTACATGATATTCTCAATATGCATCCAGGTCCAAATGACAATCATGCCTCAATATAAATATGTAATGCATCATATTTATATACAATATTCACATATAATTCACATGGCGCCCATCATAGGTTAACGGATACAATCCGACACAAAATCATCCCTACAGGATACATACCCCTGTACTCAACATAAATATATAGTGCATCATATTTAAGCAATTACCCACATGGTAATATCAACATAAATCTCAAAAATCTCCTTGTATGTTTTAAAATACAATAAAGCAATTAAATCATATGAAAACAATTTCCTATACAACTCATGTTTTCAAATATATATTTTTTTTAATTCTTTAGAAAATATTTCAAATTCCCTTATCATGCCTTTATAATAAATTAAAGCAATTAATTCACGTATAATAAGAGGAACCTAGCATGGCGTCTAAGTCTCTCACATCCAACGTTTACAAATTTCTCTAGCCCATTTAATTCTCCAGGGAATTTCTAAACCGTCTATTCCTATTTGATTCAGATAGGAAATTATTTAATTACATAGAAAATAATTTAATAAATTTTCTTAAATTAATTCCTAAGTCCAATTCCGATTCTAAACGAATTATAGATATTTAAATTAACGATTTAATATATCTATATTACATTAAATAAGGGTTTTGCACCCCTAAACTACTTCAATAATGCAGAGTGAGAAATATAATTTCCCACCTAATTTATACGTTACTGAACAGTTCGAACAGCACAGTACCGGCGCCTGAATATGAAGCCCGCCGACCAAAATCGTCCGAAAACTATTTCGAATATATCGAAATGTCCGTCTCGACAACCTATACGATATATACGAAGCCTATTAGCAATAGGTTAATTAATTGGGTTAAATCTAAAATACCCCAAACGAAAACTATAACCAATAAATGCGATTTCCGGGCAAACCATTCATCCTAAATTCACGAAATTAATATATGACGAATACCATGTATATGCGGAGCTACTCACCAAAAATAGGCTCAAACCGATCACCGGAAGTCGACCGAAAAAATGGCCGAAGCTCCGGCCGGACTCGCCATTGTTGCGCGCTGCTGCTACGCGAACCAGCCGCAGCTACCTGCTACTCCGTGCACGCCGCTGCCAGCCACGGTCGCCGCCGCCTCTGCCCAGTCCAGCCACCGCCGCTGCTCCAGGGCGCCGACCGCCAGTCGTCCTTTTTCTGAAACGCTTCGCCTCTCGCTCCCTCAGCCGACTCTCTCTCCACAAACCGGCTCTCTCTCTCTCTCTCTCTCAATCGGTCGACCATAGTGAATGGAGAGGAGCTGTTGTGGCGTAAAGAGAGAAGAAGAAAGAGACTCGGTCGTGTAGGAGAAGCTATACAGACGTGCATATACATATCCATATATATGTCCTAATTACAAAAGCAACCCTCCATTTCTCCAAAATCACAAAATAACCCCCACTACAATATATATATAATTAAATATATATATATATATGTATAATAATTATCGAGAACGCCCAAACATAATCTCGTAAGCCCGAATTAATAACGGGACGCCCAATCAAAAATATATCGGGGTAGGAACCCGACAATCGGAACACCAAGAAAGTAATTTAATACGCTTCACACCGGATCCGTAAAAATACTAATACCGTAACCGAAATAATCGAAACGATACCGTGTAGTCGATAACGATAATTCGCGTAGTCGTCCAGGAGAAACCGTAAAGTCATTCAGTCGACTTTAAAACTAAACGCGAAAAATTTACACGCGAAATACCAAGAATAATATGAACGTCATGAACAAGTGACGTCATAACCGAAATTAATAATTTAAATAAATTCATGAAAAAGGAAAATAACACGGGGTGTTACAAATCCCATCACTCAACTTTCTTATTTGAAGCCCTATAAAGAAGTTTAATTCACCAATCATGATCATTTCAAATTCATGTGTCATTTGATCTCCAAAATAATGAGCAAGTCTATCAGAAGTGGAACCAAACATTATATCATCAACATAGATTTGAGCAACAACTGAATCACTCTCAATTTTCTGAATAAATAGTGTTTTGTCCGCTCCCCCTCAAGTAAAACCTGTTCCCAACAGGTACTCAATCAACCTTTCATGTCAAGGTCTAGGAGCTTACTTTAGCCCATACAGAGCTTTTTTCAGCTTATACACATGACCAGGACAATGAGGATCTTCAAATCCTTTTAGCTACTCCACATACACCTCTTCATGAAGAATGCCATTCAAGAATGAACTTATTACATCCATATGATACAACTTAAATCCAAGAAGACACGTTATAGCAAATAAATTCCGAATAGATTCAAGTCTATCCACTAGAGCAAACGTCTCATCAAAGTCAACACCGTCCAACTGAGTATAACCTTGAGCAATAAGCCTGACCTTATTCCTAACAACTATAGCATTTTCATCCTTTTTATTCTTGAATATACACTTGGTACCAATCACATTTATCTCTTTAGGTCTAGGCACAAGATACCACACATCATTCTTAACAAACTGCTGAAGTTATTCTTACATAGCATTTATCCACTCACTATCTTGAAGAATTTCTTTGACATTTCCAAGTTCCAAGGAAGATATATAGCATGCATACGAAATCTCATTCCTAGTCTTTCTTCGAGTCACCATCATCTGATCAACAGATCCTATAACATTATCCAAAGGATGGTACAACTTTACCCTTACAGATGATTTTTTAGAAAGAGTAGCCTGAACATCACAAGTTTGATCATGCGATTCTATAGGACTAAAACTACCATCCTGAACCACATTGTCCTTTTCACCAACATCAGAAGAATCATTTTCTAACTGAAAGAATGACTCATTATCTTCCTCCTCAACTGATGTTGGATGCTCATCAACACATAAGTCATCGACCACTGCATTAGCAAATTCCATCATCGTTTGAGTTCTAAGGTTAAAAACCCTATATGCCCGACTTGTCAATAATACCCAAGAAATATTCCTTCATCATTCTTAGACTCGAATTTCCCAATGGACTCCCGATCACTAAGAACATAGCATTTTGCTCTAAAAAATTTAAATACTTCATATTTGGTTTCTTGCCATTCCAAAGTTCATAGGAAGTTTTTGAGGTGCCGACCTAAGATAGACTTTATTTAAGGTGTAACAAGTTGTGTTCACCGCCTCGGCTCAAAAATACCTTGGAACCTTCCTTCCATGCAGCATAACATTAGCCATCTCTTGAAGAACTCTATTATTCCTCTCAACCACTCCATTTTGTTGTGGAGTACATGGTGCTGAAAATTCATGTTTTATTCCTCTTTCATCATAAAAAGTATCAATCGCTGAATTTTCAAATTCCTTTCCATGATCACTCCTTACTCTAGTAATGGGATAATTCTTCTCATTCTGAATTTTCAAAAAAAATTCCTAAAATTTTCAGCAGCTTCATACTTTTCACCCAAAAATCCAACACAGGTAAATCTAAAGTAATCATCTACCATAACAAAGGTATACTTCTTACCACCTTTGTTTATGATCCAAGTGGGACCCATTAAATTAATATTTGAGAATTCAAAATTTGAAGTTTTGATTGTTTGACCTTTGAAGTTCCTTCATGGGTCACTTGGAGAATATCTCACGCTTCTTTGGCAATCTCATACGTAATGAGTCTCTTAAATTCACTTGGGGTCACCGCATTGTACAACACATTCAAAGATTTTGAATTCTAATTTGCACTATTCGTCTCAGCAGCAGTCCATTCGTTCGACAGTTTCGCTTTAACTTCGTTAGTCGCATCATCTTTCACCATAGAAGGTGAATATCCAATCTCTACAGCATTCCCAGCTCTCTCATCTAACGACTTTAAAAACACTCTCATTCTTGCTTTCCAATATGTGTAATTTGAGCCATCAAACAATGGGGACCTAGACATGGAACCTCCTTCACGAGGCATCTCTATCGTCTAAGTTCAGAATCTAACCCTAGGTAGTTAACCTAAATCGGGGCAACCACGCTCTAATACCAATTGAAATAACCTAGACGATGGTGAAAATAGCCTAAAGGAGGGTGAATAGGATTTTTGTGGATTTATTGACAAATTAAAAATAATTGCAGAAAAGTTAATTTTAATCCAATCACAAAACCCTCAAAACAAATCAATCAAGCAATATCATGTAAAAATCAATATAAGTGTAGAAAGTAAATCATGAGAAGACACAGAGATTTTTATGTGAAAAACCTGGGAAAGATTCCAAGTAAAAATCACGGATACACTCGGGTATCGATGTACTATGAATCAGTGAAATTGTACAAACTCTGTGAAAACAGAACTTACAACCGTTGTAATGTTGTTCTTCACTCGATGTCTGAAAATCTCGATTCACTCACGCTCCACGAAGCTCTCACTCCGATCTCCGTACTTTGACGGCTCTGCTTCTCAATGGATCAAATAACCACAAAGCGCCCTGCTTCGATCTCTGGACTCATACAACTTCGTTCTTCAACAGATCAATGCAACCACATTGCAATAAATGGTGTGAAGATTTTTCAGCAACGAATCATCTAATTGTGCATACGATCTTTGATGTAGAAGCACAATTGGAAAAACCCAATAGCAAGAGAGAAGATATAATATTGTTCTATCAATGTAACAATTGCAAGAGAGCGATCCATAAACTGTGAATCAGGTCGTACTACAAATAGCTAAATACGACCCCAAAAGGATTACAAGCAACCGGATTGCGACAACCCATCTCATGACTGAACTGATTAGTGCATGCTAATTAAATTACTTTAATTTACTCCTAATCCATGAAAATAAACTAAAGCATGTCTATATCAACTCGTCAAGGCATGTCCTACATCAACCTAGGGTTTCAAGTTTTATTACCACCATTGCGGAGAAAATTATGAATTAAGCATCCGAGTTCATGCTCATAGTAAATAATCATAATTGTGTAAAATAATATATTCATTCCATCTAAGACAAGAATTTAGAACAAATATAGAATTTTGTATCCAAAATGAAAATGATCTCTTATCTACTACAATCATCACAGTACGGTTACAGTTTCCCCTCGTTACAATTGAAAACAAATAAGAACTACATTACTTGGCTAGGGTTATGCTAGAAAATCCTAGACACCGAGTTAGTTGGTCATGGTAGAAGGTGACTGCATCTTTAATGTAGAAATGCCCTTCATGGTCTTCTTCTCTGGATCTTTAGGTCTGAATATGGCTTCTCTTCTTCAAAGATATATAACTTCAGAGGCTGCTCTGAAATTGAACGTGTGTAAAAGCTCTGAACACCAACCAACCCCTAATTCTGATATAAAGCCTTGTATTTATAGGCAAAGGTAGAGTTCGCCCTTTTTGGTCATTTCACCATCAATCTACCTAAACCCTACTCTCTAATGTATATTCTGTGTATTGCACGCACTTTGAGGTATAGGAGTCGTCGACGCATCATAGAATCAAAATGGGGACAAATCGGACATTACAACCAAAAATCACAGAATTCTTGCCGCACCTACGCCTTAGGCGTACCCTAGCTACGCCTTAGGCGTAAGGTCAAGTGTACCATTAGGCGTAGCTCTTCACTTTCTAACCACTTTTTGCTCATGTAGGCGTAGGTCAAGCGTAGGTTTTTTCAAAGAAATCACTTTTCTCCGCAACTGTGCCAAAATGACCGTCTTGATCCCACGAGACTTTTTATTTTAGGTGATGGCTTCTGAAAATATCATTTTTGCCCTCCGGGAGCCATTTTTGTCTCGGAAACTCTTTGACTCTCCTTTTGGACTCTATTTCTTCATTAAGCTCCTAAAACATGCTTGAACACACAAACGGCATAAAAATACCAAATAATGGAATGAAATGACGTAACTATAATGAGTTAAGGAGTCAAAATGTTTAATATTTGACACCTATCACAAACTAATCATATATGATAATGAAGAATGGTTCAAAATTGTGCAAATGTCTTTTTAAAAAATTTCAAATTTTAAATTTCCATTTTTTTTAATACCAAACCCTAATTACATGCATAATATACGAATAACCATTCCATCCCTCCCAAACATGAACCGGACCATGACCTCAGGTACTCAAATCAGAATAAGGATAGAAAATAGTTACCGACTTGACGCGTAATTTCGGAAATTGCGTTGTCATGCTTGGTTGCTCCCCCAAAACTTGAAGTATACAATCCTGTTAATATCTCCAAGACACACGTCTACCATGGATCATATCAAGTGTAAAGAAATAAAATTCATATTAATACCGAAATCATCTCAAACAATCTAGATAACAATGCAAAATAATAAAGGAATGGTGTGTGTTTTTTCAAACTAGTTTACATACCCATATATATTAATATAAGAAATCATATATATATATATATATATATATATATATTAAATCGTTATGTTTATAAAAATTTCAGAGTTTTTTCATCATTTTTTGTTGCTATTTATTTTCTAAAAGTGGAATGTTTAGGTATTTTTGCATTTGATTGCTCCTTGTACCATGTTTCCCATAAATCGTTGACAGTCGAGTAACCATAGGTTTAAAACGAATCATGATAGTTCAGGTAACCATTTAGCATAATAATAAAATAAAAAAATAAAAAAAAAATAAAAAAAAAAAAAACAGTTTTATTTGCAAAGGGAAATTATGTCCCTTCCTATCAATCAAAGGTTGTCCAATTACGACATCCAAAATGATATACAAACTATTCAGAATCAGTTTCTTTCTGAAGTTTGCAGTGATATCCCTAATGCTTTTTGGGATAGACAGAAACATATTGTTTCTCTTCCCTATGAAGAAAGTTTTGATGAAAGATTTATTCCTACAAAAGCCCGTGCAGGTCAAATGAAAAAAGACTACATGGACTTATGTAAGAAGGAAATCCAAAACCTTCTTGATAAGAAATTAATTGTTCCAAGTAATTCTCCTTGGAGTTGTACTGCTTTTTATGTCAATAAACATTCTGAAAAGGAAAGAGGTGTTCCCAGATTGGTTATTAACTATAAACCTTTAAATGATGTTTTGAAATGGATTAGATATCCAATTCCAAATAAAAAAGATTTGTTGGACAGACTCAACACTGCTGTTTTATTCTCAAAATTTGATTTAAAATCTGGATTTTGGCAAATTCAGGTTAATCCTAAAGACAGATATAAAACTGCTTTTGTTGTCCCTTTTGGTCATTATGAATGGAACGTTATGCCTTTTGGGCTAAAGAAACCCTTGCCTTTATTGGTTGGGTTACCCTGTGAAGAGCCGCTCATTGAATACCCTGCAAAAATTCACGGGTTAAGAAATCAGGTAGAGAATTTGACTCTCCTTTAATATATTCAATATCAAAATCAAATGCAGAAAGATCTGCTTGCCATCCTGCAAAAATCTGTTTAGAAGCAAGAT
The DNA here is from genome assembly GCA_963922005.1 of Cornus suecica. NCBI lineage: Eukaryota > Viridiplantae > Streptophyta > Magnoliopsida > Cornales > Cornaceae > Cornus > Cornus suecica. The sequence goes on from OY998244.1 coordinate 20,310,733, forward strand.
TTTTAATATCTTTTTTCAAAACTTGTTTTGCTGCACTACAATCAACTCTAACCAGAAAATGCTGATTAAGTAAATCATCATGAAATTTATAGACACATTTTACAATGGCTAAAACTTCCTGTTTAATTGTGGCATAATTAAGCTGTGCATTCTTCCAAGTACCAGAAGTAAATCTAACAAGTTCTTCTTTACTTGTAGAAGGATTCAACTGCTTTAAAATACCCCCATATCCTTTATTGGACGCATCAGTTTCAAGTTCCAGGCATGTAATTATACCCATGAGTTTGAATACGAAGATTCAGTGCTTCATATAAATTAGGATCTGTCAAAGACAATGACAAATTGGGGAAAACATTGAAATAAACTGGTCCATGACTTAGACTAGTTTCAACAACACCCATTAAGGAGGGTCTAAAATCGAGACACCTACCATCTCTCAAGGTGGCTTGAAGAGCAGAATTCATACCAAGTAAGGTTAAAGGCCGAAAGGCAACTTGGATTAACCCTATATGGATAAATTTATAATTTGAACCATAATTTTCCAAATCTTTTGGACTCAACAACTTAAGTGTAGTGTCCTGATCATCTAGACCTATGGTCTGCTCCATGGTTTTAATTGCCATGGTACTTATCATTTCGAAAATACCATATTTATATATGGTTTTGGGTTTAACCCGAGGAATTGTCCAGTCATTCATTAACTGGTTTTGGTTATGAAAAGAAATCAATTCTTTGTTCTTCGTGGAAGAACTGGAACTACTCATGAAGAATAGGTTTGATGATATATGAAAAATAATAGAGTGATTTATAAAATTCAAATTTTTTCCTTTTTTTTTTTTTTTTTTTTTTTTTTTTTATTTTTTTTTTTTTTTTTATTATTATTATTATGCTAAATGGTTACCTGAACTATCATGATTCATTTTAAACCTATGGTTACTCGACTGTCAACGATTTATGGGAAACATGGTACAAGGAGCAATCAAATGCAAAAATACCTAAACATTCCACACGCGACTTTATGACGACCCATAACCGCAGAATAAAATCATGATGATAATTCAAATATACATTTAACAGAATAACAAAATTATATAAATACTAGAAACATTAAACAATATAAATCAGACTATACAGATTCATACATCATCAAATAAAACTACTCTAACATGGTTACCTGAACTATCATGATTCGTTTTAAACCTATGGTTACTCGACTGTCAACGATTTATGGGAAACATGGTACAAGGAGCAATCAAATGCAAAAATACCTAAACATTCCACACGCGACTTTATGACGACCCATAACCGCAGAATAAAATCATGATGATAATTCAAATATACATTTAACAGAATAACAAAATTATATAAATACTAGAAACATTAAACAATATAAATCAGACTATACAGATTCATACATCATCAAATAAAACTACTCTAACATGGTTACCTGAACTATCATGATTCGTTTTAAACCTATGGTTACTCGACTGTCAACGATTTATGGGAAACATGGTACAAGGAGCAATCAAATGCAAAAATACCTAAACATTCCACACGCGACTTTATGACGACCCATAACCGCAGAATAAAATCATGATGATAATTCAAATATACATTTAACAGAATAACAAAATTATATAAATACTAGAAACATTAAACAATATAAATCAGACTATACAGATTCATACATCATCAAATAAAACTACTCTAACATGGTTACCTGAACTATCATGATTCGTTTTAAACCTATGGTTACTCGACTGTCAACGATTTATGGGAAACATGGTACAAGGAGCAATCAAATGCAAAAATACCTAAACATTCCACACGCGACTTTATGACGACCCATAACCGCAGAATAAAATCATGATGATAATTCAAATATACATTTAACAGAATAACAAAATTATATAAATACTAGAAACATTAAACAATATAAATCAGACTATACAGATTCATACATCATCAAATAAAACTACTCTAACATGGTTACCTGAACTATCATGATTCGTTTTAAACCTATGGTTACTCGACTGTCAACGATTTATGGGAAACATGGTACAAGGAGCAATCAAATGCAAAAATACCTAAACATTCCACACGCGACTTTATGACGACCCATAACCGCAGAATAAAATCATGATGATAATTCAAATATACATTTAACAGAATAACAAAATTATATAAATACTAGAAACATTAAACAATATAAATCAGACTATACAGATTCATACATCATCAAATAAAACTACTCTAACATGGCTCTGATACCAAATTGCGGAAAGAGAAAGAGAAGCTCAGAAGCATATACTTACAATGAACTGCAACACTGGTTGTCTTTATTACAAACTATTATTATTACAAACTGAAGAACAAATTACAAACTAAAAGCACTCCAAAGAAGAGAGAAAACAATCTCTGAAAACTTGAGAGAGAAAAGAAGGAGACCCCAAATGAAAACCTACTTGGTCTTATATAGACCTAAGAAAGCAAAGCAAAAGTAAAGTCAGAAAAGCAATACTCGGGTGCACAAGGGGCCCCATCGACAGTGATTGCAAACTACTTTACCCGACCAGATCCGGGAATCACGGACCGACATAAAAGACAGATCATTATTATCTGATACATATTGACACAATTATCATAAAACGACAAAAGACTCAAAAGTCTGATAATTGGGTCTGACGTCATCGCAAACGTCATATGGCATGTGACATCATGGCAAACGTCATTTGTGACAAGGACCCTTGGGGGCAGAGGTGGATACAGCAGTGATCATTGCATCCCAATAATCACCCATGGTAGATTCACCATCATCATCCAGCTCATCCTCTGGATTCTGGGCTTCGCCAGCAAGACAAGAATAAGCATTAACATCATCCTGACTAGCCATAGACTGATCATCAGGAACTGAATCTGGAATAGCAGAAGTAGTAGGAGCAAAAGAACTCATGAACTGAGTCTTCATAAATTCCATACATTTGACCATCAATTCTGATTCACCCAAATTAGGGAACTGGATTCTGAAAGAGGACTTAATTTCCTCAAATGGATTAGAAACTGGTTTAATTACCAGCTGAGATTTCTGCACATTCTCAACATAGACATTAGTTTTCTCAATAATCTGGGTAGCCAAATCTTCAGAAGAAACAGAAGACCACCAACGATAAGAAAACTCTCTATAAAGAGTAGGAACCTTCAAACCATCAAAATTACAATTTAATTCCCATTTGGAAATCCAAGGAATGCCAAATTCAGCAAAAAAGAGTAATTTTGAAAATCCTTCAGGAAGATTATCCTGTCCTCGTAATTGAGGATGATGGACAGCCCAAGCACTAAATTCATCACGAATAAGCTTAGGTAATATATTAAGCTCAGGGCCATATAAACGCCACCAATAGAAAATCCAATTTGGATACGAGGTTTTTAAAGATTCAGGACAAAATTTAAAAAACCAAGTATGCTTGTATTTGACATTTTGGTATAAAAATGCATGTTTCCATGCTTCTTTATAATCCCAATAATTAAATGAAAACATTTTTCCAGAACGAGAAAAAGTCCTGGGCCTTGCAGGGTCAAGCCCCCAATCAGTGGGTTTCATTACCCTTTTGATAACAGCTTTAGAATATGAAATTGGGCTTTTGACTTTGTCATCAGACTTTTCATAAGTATGGGTGACGATGACAGAATTTGTTTCCTGTAAAATCATCTCATAGACATATCTCTCTTTATTGAGAGGTGCACCATAATTCTGCACATCGCCAAGATAACGGCGTTTGATCTCCCTAGGATCAGGCATCCATTGGACATCCTGAGATTCCAAGGTTAAGACATATTGAGTAATCCTGGTATTAGGAATAAAAGGAGGAGGCTCCTTAAGAAAGCTTCCTTAGCAGAAGTAGGGACTTTATTTCCCTTTTTAGCTTGAAGGTGAGGGAAAATTTCCTCATTTGTAAAGATTCACTCTAATACGCATTCATTTTTATTCAAGTTTTTTTTTAATATAATAAAACCAACCCATTAAAATATAACAGCAAATATACGAAAATCACACTACGACTAAGTCAACCTAGATGAAGTATTACAATCCATGTTGACAGGACAGTGACAAACTCACAAAACTGGAATGGCTACAATTTCTAAAAGAAAAAAAAAATACACCAAAAAGAAGCAAAACTAAGTTCACAATGCAGCAACAGCGATATCTAGAACTAACAGGACAAAAATGCTTGTGACCAACACTAATATTACTTGCAATTATGCGGGCTGACCACCATCACAAGGAAGAAAAGTACTCGGGGCATCGGTATCGGCAAATCCAATGTGCGCTAAAATAGACCCAAAAAATGTATCTGTCTGCTCCTGGCCCTTGAGAAGCCGCTCTTGGTTAGCTAGAAGAGCATCATACTACGCTCGAGTCAGGATCATGGTTCGCCGTAACGGCCGTTACGTAACGGTTTTACGGCTTGCCGTTACCGTTACGGACCGTTACGGCACCGTTTCCCGGTTTCCGCAACCGTAGCCGTTACGGTGACCGGGACCCCGATTTTTACCGGTTCCGAAAATATCGTAACGGTTAACATTTTTGAAGTTTTTCAAAATTTTAGGTTATGGATATTATGGACAAATGCATAACATCAGTATCAATCAGTCTAATAATTCATCGGGATATGTTCAGGGTCAGAATCATCCTTATCAGTTACAAAGAGAAGAAGGTCTACTAATGATGAATCAAATGTCCACTGAAGATACAGCTCAAAATTGACAATCTTTTCATGAACCCCAACCAGAGCAACAAGATCCACCACGAAATTCATTTTGGTGGTGAACCATGTATTTTTTTAAAAATTATTTTACATTGTTGGAAATAAATTATATCTTTTGTAATTTCAAATTTTTATTTATTTAAATTTAAATTTAATTTAATAATATCATAACAAGTATATCATAAACATTCAAATAACGACGACACCATTAGATTTATTAATAACTCATTTTTTTATATTAAAATTCTTTAAAAAATTAAATAAAATTCACTTAAATCTATCAAAAAATCATCTTTATTCATTCATGTTGCCAAAAGTATCCAATTTGGGTACGATGTGCAAGATTTTAAAAAATTCACGATTGCGATAACCGAGTCCCGTTACGTAACCCCGTTACGGACCCATTACCGTTACACCGAAACCGTTACCGTTACCGTTACAGTGACCGTTACCATTACGGCGAACCATGGTCAGGATAAATCGCGCATCCTTATTGGCACCAACACCAGCACCAGCACCATGTGTTCTCGCTGCTGATCGGTTCTAGTCGTATGTAAATACAAGTGTTTAAAATGAAGAATTAACAGGATCTAAATTTACCTCTCAATCACAAGTACGCGAGTAATATATAGTATAAGTGGATAGAGAGCGTGTCGAACCACAGATATCAGAGTCGTATTTCAAATAATTGTAAAGTATAAAATTGAATTATATTATAAACGTTGTTTTGATTGGTTTGTTTTGTAACTAATAAACATAAAATGAAAAGATAGTTTTTGTGTTTGTGAATCAAGATAAACAAGTCTAGGGTTTTGCTCCAACTACACCACTAGTCTCATAATATAGTCATTTAATCTTATTATTGCAAGAGGGCGATACAGCTTATACGAATCAAATTAGTAATGCTACAAGTAGTTGTCTAATCCCAAAAGAGATGTAATCAAATGTTAGTTTACAACAGTTTCATCTTTGAACGGTATGACCATTGTATGCATCTATACTACAACTACTCCTAAAACATGAAATTAAAATATACTAAAACATTTTCACCTAAAACCTTTTCATACCATTAAGTACCATTATTTAAACCTTGGATTTCTTGCCCTTAGTAAAAACATTGTTGTTAAAGATAAATCATTAATTCAATCTCAGTTTTAGTAAAGAATTAATAAATAAATCTTATTTATGTGGTCTTGTTCGGTCTCTCACTACATAATCATCATATAAGTGATCTTTAGCTTCAATGTTTTGTAATAAAATCAATTAAAAGCCTACATTACTTTACTAGGGTTTCGCTGGAAACTATAGATACCGACTAGCCGCTCATGGAAAAAGGAGACTGCATCATTGATGAAATCACCATCTTCACGGTTGGATAGTTGGTTCTTGAGTTCTTGAGGAGAGCCTTTCTAGAGAGAGACTTTGTATATGAACGATGATATATGATCCAAATGATCCAGGATATCTTTTCTTAATGAATTCTTCATATATTTATAGACAAAAGTTGGTGTAGATATGACATGTATTTTCTTACACTCCAAAAAGATTTTTTGTGATGACCAAGTAACAGCAGTGAATGGATTAATCTGCCCTCTGATATGCTTGCACACAAAGTCAAAATTCTGTAGTATTTTCGCGCACATTTCCCAATGTCGGCGTTGGCAGATCGATCGAGAATGTCCACTGATCGATCGGTGGCTCCTGAATTTTAATATTTCTTTATTCTGCGATTTTGTGTTTCAACCATTTGTATTCTGCTTTGCTGACTTGTACCTTGGTCTGAATTGAGTGCATTTATCTTCCAAGTATTATTCTGAATCAAGCGCATTTGTTAAAAACCCAAAATTAACTCAGATTTGCGTTAAGACCCCTGAAACATGCTTAAACACACAACTCAAATAAGAATATCTTATTAATAAAATAAAGAGATTAACTAAAGGTTTATTAATGCCCAGAATACCAAATATTTTGGTCTGATCACACCCCCAAACTTGAATATTGTTAGTCTCTTAGCAATAAAATAAAAGAAAATATCATGAAGAATAACTAATCTAATTTATCTAAACTATTTAAATTAAACCACTTTCTTTCGTGAAGGAAAAATGATTACACTTAGCACATGTAACAAGCCTTTTAAACCCTTAGAAAAAATTCTAGTGGACGAGTGAAGTCTCATGAATGTTAAATAGACTACCCATAACTTCTTTATAATCTTTACTTGCACATATTTATGAAAATTCTTGTTAATTAACTAGGACATGATATAATCCACAAAATAAATGCAAGCAAATAAATTCTACTTATACAAAATAATAATTATCTCAGATTAGTGTTAAAGAATGGTCTCCACTAGTGGTTAAACTTAGTTTATCTTTACTTCTAAAGCCAACAATATTCTGTGTTTCGTGAACTTTCTCTATAACACATTTATTCTCATTTATAGTATATATCTTCTTCTTTTTTTCTTTATGCTGAAGAGGGTTTTCCTCTCTCTTTTTGCTTTTTCCACTCAGAATATATATATTTTTTTTCTTTTTTTTTTTCCTATACCTCACTTTTTCATGGAGAAGGTTTTCTTCTCCTATTTTGCTTTTTCCACTCATTTTTTCGATACGCCATCCTCCACTCTTTTATTATTGTTTAGAGGGAGAATGTTTACTTATATCATTTCTTTGTATATTTCAATATCTATATTTTTTTAGAGATAATACCTTGTATGATCATAAATGAAACTATAGAGATCATGTGCATATGCTTATAACTCAAGATTGTCTTTTCTATTTTCAATTTTACCAGTTTACTCACCTATGGAGAATCACATCTTTTCTCCTTTCTAATTTAATCATTATTCAGATAAGCAGAAAATATCATGTACATCTATTCTCTAGACTAGTCTCATATTCCTACTTACTTCACAAGTTTAATCGAGAATATATTTAAGATAAAATAATAATATTTTACTTAGAATAATATAATATATATTTATTATACATACACTTATATATATATATAGTAGAAGTTAGTCATAAAAAATAATATATATATATATATATATATTGATTTTCTATGTGTGACCGATTGATCGGATCGCTGGATATTCTGCACGAATTCCAGTAACCAACAGTAGCTAAACTACAGTTTTCCATTTTTCTATTTCATCAAAAAAATTCAATTTCCCTCATATTTTGTATCAACTATTACTCCATCCCCCAAAAATTAAATCAAACCATGTCCTCATGGTTCATAAGAATATTAAAACAAGAGAATAGAACAATGTTACCACTTTATGAAGGAAGATTTCAAGATGTAGCATAAACCTCCCAAAAACTTGGTGTGTGTCATAATATGCATTCTAATTCAAGACTAAAACCAAGATTATAGTAGAATGATCAACAGTGATAATAAATAAGAAGGGATGAAATTTTATTAATTGACAGAAGTAAAGATAGATCGGCCATAAGCCTACAAAGAATTGAAAGTACAGAAAAGAAAACAACCTAATTCTAGAACTTGCAAATTAAAAAATCAAAACACACTGATTCCATCCCTTGTACTAAAATTCTATGCTTCTCTAATCCTCTAGCCCATTCTCTTATGCATAAAGAGAAAACATATACTCAATCCACCTCATTATTTATTTACCCTCCATATCCTTAACTTCAACTATCTTGAAAAATTTAAATTCATCATAATCTTTAGGATGCCTCAAACTACGATGCATGTGGGATCCATATTCACCCAACTGATCTTTAACCAAAGCATATATTAAGAATGGGTATGGCAATTTCATGTTATTATGTCCTTCCCCTCCATTTCTAATCATAGTCCAAGTATCCATAATATTAGCAAAAATAATATTAGGCAAAGAAATCCAATATCCATTCTTTAGACAGTAAATCAATTTCACAAGTGTGTGATCACACACATCTTTAGGCACTTTTGGACAGACTTGTCTCCCTAACATATTCATAGCCATCCAATAACACAGATCAACTTTAACCCTTTGAATAGTGGAAACTCAGGGCCCTATCATAAATCCATCACAAATATCTTAAACCATTATTGGGAAGGAAGGATATGGTCTAGGAAGATACATCTCACCACCAATTGGTTCATCAGGAAGGTTCCATGCTCTTGCAATCGATGCGACTGATACTTCAACAATTTGATTATTAACTTTTGTTCACAACTCACCATACACCCGCCTATTCCCATAATCTAAGTGACGGTAAAAAGCATGAACTAACAAAGGATTTGTGCTACAGCCAGCCGGAACATAAATTGAAGCTAAGCCCCTCTCATTAAACATGTTCTTGGTTCTCTCAATGGTGGATTCACGATAATCATCTAAAAATAATGCACAGCCATATTTAATTATGGTGGAAGTGAAAGTAGAAGACAAAGAACTGAATACCATAGCTAATAGTGCGAGCTTGTGATGTTTGTTAAGAGATGAAAAATCATTAATGTAACGCCCCGCATTTCCTTTCTCCTTTCTAGAATTCTTTTCCAAGTGTTAACGTTTTGTGACGTCACTTATTCATGACGTCTTGTATAATCTTAGTATGTGTAAATTTTTCGCGTTTATGTTTAGGACATAGCGGGACGACTTCGTGGACTTTCGTTTCCGACTTCGTGATTTATTGTTCGTTGACGACTATGTGGGTTCGTTGCAACATTTTATTGTTGGAGCTTTGGCAATCTTGTTAAGTTCCCGAACGTATTACCTTAGTTTATTATAGACGTTCCAGTGTAGCTCTTATGTGAATTGTTTGTGGTATTTTCATTTTATAAATAATAAGAATAATTAAAAACCATTTCGGAAAATAAATGACCGAAGGGTAAATGAGTAATTTCATATTTAGAGCACTTAGTGGAAAGTGTATAAATTTGGCTAAGTGTTGAGGTATGAGTGACATAGTGGTAAATAGAGAGGATGACAAGGGGTGGAAGGATAATTAATAGACATGATGACACTCTTGTAATTACCTCTAAGTTTGGAAGAAATTGGTCATTTCCCATTTTCAAGTGGTGTCTCACTTATAGCCATTGATCTTCTTATCTCATCTTTGTTCTCGACCCTTGGATCATAGGGCCTTATTTGGATGGCACTTAAATGCAAGAATGCATTATTCTTAGTCTTTCACTATACAAGACTTCATGTCAACTCTTGGATCCTTTATTCATTTTCATTGCCTTATTCTCAACCCTTGGATGTTAAGACCTTCTTTGGAAAATGTATAGGGGTGGTGTGTTTTGGTTTAAGTTTTCCATTGCAAGACTTGTTTCTAGCCCTTGGATCCATTTATTTTTCCCCATATTTATTTTGGACCCTTGGATTGTGAGAGAGGTGAGTGGAGAATCTCTACACATGTGTGACTTTCATTTGGCAAGACTTAATCTCTTTTTCTCCATTTTCTCTCATCTTTTTCCTCTTGTTTTTTCTCCACTTATGGGTTGAATTCATCACCCTAAGTTGGGAGTTTGATGTAGCCATCAACATGGAAGATGGTCATGGTGTTCTTCTCTTTGGTTTGAGCCAAGGATTGGTAAGTGGTCTTCCCTCCTTGTGTGTTTTCTTTTCAAACCCTAGTTTTGGATTTTATTGTCAAACCACTACATGTTTCTTGAACTCCTCTTGTTTTGGGTCTTGATTCATTGTTAGGAGGCTATGATGGAGCTTTCCACCAAATTGCTCCTTTGATTTCAGTGTTGGGTGAGATATAGGGTTCTTTGGCCTTACTTAGTGGTTTTGTTTTGCTTTTCATGGAGGTAGGGGAAAACTTCTTAACTATCTCATCTTTTGATTGTGGAGGTGTGATAATTTGATTATAGGGTTCCTAACCTTTGTTGAAATTGCTAAGTGTATCCTTGGAAATGTGAAGTTAGGGTTTGAACATGTTTATGTGAATTAACCCTTGTGTATGGAGTACTTGGTGATGATATTGCTAGGACTATGATACATGCTAGTTGGGTGGTTGTTCTTGAGATTTTAAACATTTAAGTATGCTTGTATGCCTATATATGTGTATATGTATGTGGGTGTAGTTGTGTATATGTGTAAGTGTAATTATACATATATGTATGTAGGTGTTAGGAATGTAGCCTTGGTAGTGAGATTAGGCTAGCTCATTTGGTTAACACTTTTGAGGTATATTGGGCATTGATGTTATGTTGAGGTGTGATTTGTGAAAAACTTGCTTAATTGAACTAAGAGCATCTTTAAAAGAATGGAATGATTATCCTTGTGAATTAAAGGGCAACTTGATGGCTTGGAACATTAATTGTGCATGATAATGTATGTTTGTGATTTAAATGTTTTAATTGAGATATAAGCATGTTAAATGAAGGGTAATTTGCAGTGACACCCCCTGATGTTTAGGTAAATTTCACCTAGCATCCGGTCAACGCACAAGTTTACAATGACACCCCCTGAGCTTTAAAAAGTCTTGCAGTGACACCCCTTTGAGCCGTGAAAAGTTAGGTTTGCCCTTATTATAAATAGGATTAATTTCGATAAACCGCCCTCTACTATTCAATTTAATCAACTAACCCCTCTACTATTCAATTTCAATCACATTGCCCCCACCCTCAAACAATATATTTATAAATTTCAAAAAATCTATATAAAATTAGAAATATATATATCAAATTCGAAAAAAATATACAAAAATCGAAACAACTATATAAATTTCAAAAAACAATTATAAATTTGAAATCAATATATTAAATTTCAAAAAATATATAAAATTCAAAAAAAAAATATAAAATTCGAAAAAAATATATAAAATTTGAAATATATATAAATTTCGAAAAAAACATATATAAAATTCGAAAAAAAATATATAAAATTCAAAAAAAATATATAACATTCGAAAAAATATATATAATTCAAAAATATCATATAACTTTCGTAAACATCATATAAATTTTGAAAACATCATATAAATTTCAAAAACAATATATATAATTCAAATATATATATATTGTAAATATATATATAAAGAAAGACCACTAATTGTTGTTGGATATATTTTTTGAAATTTATATATATGTTTTTGAATTTTATATATATTTTATAATTTTACATTTTTTTGAATTTATACAATTTTTTCGAATTTTATATTTTTTTGAATTTTATATATATATTTCAAATTTTATATATTTGTTTGGAATTGACCTAAACCTCAAGGGGTTTCACTGTAATTTTTTATAAAATTTGAAAATATCATATAACTTTCGGAAACATCATATAAATTTTGAAAATGACATATAAATTTCAAAAAATATATATAATTTGAAATATATATATATATTCAAAATATATATAAAAAAAGACCACTATTTGTTGTTGGTGGTAAGTAGTTTGATTAACTTCATTAGAAAAGATATGATATTTTCCCAATATTTTTTTTTCTAAATTTATTTATTTTTTCACATTTTGTTTTTGAAAAATATATATAACTTTTGAAAACATCATATAAATTTCGAAAATAACTTATAAAATTCCAAAATTATATATAAAATTCGAAAATATATATATATAAAAAGATCACTAATTGTTGTTGGTGGTAAGTAGTTTGATTCACTTCATTAGAAAAGATATGATATTTTACCAATATATATATATATTTCTAAATTTATTTATTTTTTCACATTTTGTTTTCAAAATATATATATTTTTTAAATTTATATATATATATTTGAATTTTATATATTTTTTATAAATTTATATGTTTTTTATTTTATATATTTTTTTCCGAATTATATAAATATATTTTTTAATTATATATATATATATATATATTTTTTAAATTTATTTAGTTTTCGAATTTTATATATTGTTTTGAATGTTATATATTTGTTTTGAATTTTATATAATTTTTTCGATTTTGATATATATTTTTCTAATTTTATATTTTTTTTTTGAATTTTATAAATATATTGTTTAAGGGTGGGGGGCAATGTTATAAAAATTCAATAGTAGAGGGGTTAGTTAGTTTAATTCAATAGTAAAGGGGGGTTTATTGAAATTAACCCTATTTATAATAAGGGCAAACCTGACTTTTCATGGCTCAAAGGAGTGTCACTGCAAGACTTTTTAAAGCTCAGGGGGTGTCATTGTAAACTTGTGCGTTGTCCGAAGGCTAGGTGGAATTGACCTAAACCTCAGGGCGTGTCACTGCAAATTACCCTTAAATGAATGAAAATGTTATCATTGTGTATTAAATGACAACTTGATGATTTGGAGCATAAATGGTGCATGAGAAAGCATTCTTGTTGATTATTTCTTTAAATGAGATTTAAAAAGCATGTTGAATGATGAAAAGCATTCGTGTTGACATTTTGGGAATGTTGTTTATAAATATGATGAGATACATATTTATGTTGGTGCATGGCCCATTGAGACATATTGCATATGGGTTCACCTTTTGTAGAGATAATTCAATTGGTGTGGTCTATGTCCGTTTATGTATTTATGTGTGAGTAAACTTGTTTTGGATCGTCGTAACAACTGGCCAGGGGTGTTTTTTGCTCCTACGGAACTAGTCTTCCGAGAAATAGAGATGGTAGGGGGAGGACTTGTCCAAATCCTATGGCACGACTGCGTCGTGTTTGACATCTTTCTTGTTAAAAGTGTAAGTGTCAAAAGCATTTGGGAAGAACGATACGATAAATCTACCTTCCTTCATGAGCTTGTATCCTCAAAAGTGAATGGTTAGAGAATGATCCCGTTAACCCTTGGAGTTAAGGTGTGCGTGGTCGCGTGTGTACCATGAGGTGTGTGAATCACATTGCATTTGAGTTGCTATTATGTGATTTATGTTTACATGTTGATCATGATATTATCCTATTTGGTTGAGGAGCATGTTTGATGTAAAATTCGAGATATATAATTCATATGCTATTAAAATGCTCAAGTGAAATTGGATAATATGATAATATGATTTGCATGCCTTGTTTTAAAGTATAATGTGAGATCAATACTTATACTTGTTCGTATATGCTTATATGCCTTAGAGTGGTGATATAAGTTAGTTTTGATGAATTTCTTGTGATAAGAAAAAGTCGGTGATGAGTCATAGCGTTGATTATGAATTGAAGCCTTGAGAAGACAGGTGATGGTTTTGAGGTATAGTTAACGTTGGTGTAGCAATGTGGCGTCAAACATGATATTGATGTTTAGGTTATGATAGACAAGGTTATGAGTAAGCTTAGTCGATGATGTAGTGATGGCCATATGATATTGTTAGAAACCTAAGTGATGTGGTTTCGAATGTAAAATTGAGGTTTGAAAGAATCGGAAGAGGATGTGATTGAAACTAGTTGGTTTCGTGGCAAAAGCCACTAGGTTCCTTTAGGGGATCTTAAGGATTGGAGTGTCGTTGAAGATGTGTCACTCTTGATTAAGTTGTTGTGGAGTTTAGGGAATTGAATGTACATCTAAGTGTGGTGGGATTTGGGTTAGTGTTCTTGTGTAAAGTCACTCGCCTTTTTCCATGGAGGTGTCATTCACTTCCGCTTCTTCATTCCTTTGCTCCATTTAAGCGTCTACAAATTTGTTTTGGTCTTTCCGCTGGTGTTTCGGTTTGTTTTTCTGAAAACAGATTTTTCATAAGACTTGTATTTAAGTCCATTCGGTTTATAAGTGAAAAGCCTGTTTTCGCTCACCCCCGTGACCGCAACTAAAATTTTGAGTTTTGAAATGGTTGTAAATTCATTTTTATAAAAATATTTAGACCTTTGAAAGTCGGCGGTGCACAAAACCGAGACCGAGGGCAAGACGAAACTTTTTATGAGATTTTAAAGAATCACTTTTATTTAAAATATATGTTTTACACGTTTCCCGAGGTTTTGGTGACTATTTTTGAAATCCGTAAATGAAAAACTCACTTTTCAAATATTTGTGATTTTTCGGGCCTAATGGCGCAAAGAACGGAGTCCGTATGAAAATTTGGTACATTTTCAACTAAAAAGGGGCAATTGTACGTAGCCTAGGGGGCGTCATGACGTCCAAGGGCGTCACAACACCCATTTGGTTTGCATTTGGACACCCTGACGTGGTGTCGTCTGACGTTCGATTTTCAGAAATTCATATTTCTCACTTCGCACCTTTGAATTGAGTTTCATTTGTCTCCATAGCTTGCCCTATGTCCAAATATTTGATACAAAATTTGAAATCATTTATTTGCACTTGAAATGACTATTTTACCCTTGGTGAAAGAGGGGTACTTTAACCTTTTGTTTTAGTCGGCATTGTCCGACACCGTTTTCCAAAATTCATATCTCTCGTCTCGTGGCTTTGATTTAGGTCTCGTTTGTTTCTAGGGTCTGTCCTATGCCCAAATATTTGATAGAAAATTTGAAATCATTTATTTTCACTTGAAATGACTATTTTACCCTTGGTGAAAGAGGGGTACTTTAACTTTCTGTTTGGGTCGGCATTGTCCGATGTCATTTTCAAAAATTCATATCTCTCGTGTCATAGCCTTGAATTCAGTTCCGTTTGTTTCTATGATTTTACCTATGTCCAAATAGGTGGGGTAAATTTGAAAGTACATTTTTGCCCTTGAAATGACAATTTTACCCTTGGGCAAACATGTGACCTTGAAGTGGTCGGTTTGATGGGTTGTTTAATCCCTTTCACTTCCTTTAGGTGGGAATGACTATTTTACCCCTGTGTTGGGTGTATAGATGGTAGGGAGTGACATGTGAAGTGATTAATAGCATGGTTTAATACTGATTGGAGGTTTTGAAGCTCGGTATGCTCGTGATCTAGGAAGTGTGATTGTTGTCCTTCGTAGGGTGTTATGAATAGGAATATTTCTCCCATGATTGGTGTTTAGTGTTGTGTTGATTGTCAGTGTTGGATTGGCGAGTACGAGTCATAGTGATCCCTGAGGTGGTCTATACTACGTGGCTTGTATTGGTTGTATGTCTCTATATATGTATATATACGTGCATATATATATAGGGGTGCGTTTATTATATGTTGTTATGTTATGGTTTCACTACATGTTAGTTGACCTATTTGTTGATGCATCCCTCTATATGGCACCTTTCTTTTGTTTTCTCGTTGTAGGTTCTGGATTTGCCAGGGTGTTACGGATGACGTTGTGGGATCGGGACGGTCATACGTAGTGTTGTTCCATTTTAGTTTCCTTTGTTTATCCCCTGTATTGGGGACTGTTGTTGTATTTATTGGGAGCCAATCTGTTGGCATATCCCTTCCTTGTATTTGGTATCGTTGCATCGTTGTAGAGATGTATTCTTTCGGCACTTCAATGTGCCTTGTGTATCATTTGGTTTTAGCTTCTGCTTGGTTATGTATGGAATTATTGTTATTAATACTATTTCATTCGTTTTATTATTATTTATGATCTTAGTTGGTCGCTCTTTATATGGATCACACCCCGAATTTCTCGAATGTTCCGGTTCGATAGTCTTTGGAATTTAGGGGCGTGACAATTAACCCTAAGAGAGTATTTATAAGAAAAAATAAAGTCTTCTATTACTAGGAAAGACTTGAAAAGGTAAGTTTATAACTTGACTATGAAGAAAATACATAATATGGAATAAGTATATAATCATATATAGTTAAATATCAGCCCTTTCTAGACCTGAAATATTATAATTTTTGGAACATGGACTAGGATTTTGACCAAATTGATCCCACAAAGGCAGAAACTAATATTTCCCCAAAAATATAAATCTTATAAAAATTAGCAACCTATCGATCAATTGCCACTATGATTGATCAATCGGAGGCTAATGTTTTTTTTTATTTTGTTTTGAAATTAGAAAATATATAAATAGATATAAATATATAAATTTATTAAAACATTAAATAAAAATATATGAATTAGTAATAATATCTATATTATTATATATTTATATATTTTTCTCTATTATTTTTTTAATATTATTATTATTATTTTCTTCTATATATATGTAGGAATAAATATATAAAATAAAACAGAATTTCCAAAAATCCTCCTTTTATAAAATATATTGTTTTTAAATACAAAATAATACCGAAATGTAATTCATATTTGGTAAAACAAAAATGGAAGGCACGAGTGAATAGGAGATGCCTATGATAATCACTCACACTCGTGCTTTCCGCTTCTACCTACTGAGCTCCTGGCACATCATCCTAAGGAGGTCTAGGCTATATGCCTCTCAGTGTGCGCGGCTCCTCTATAAGTACAACACTCATTTCCATGACTGTGGCTAGATCTGCTCTATACCTGTCCCATTTAGCCCTAGGAATAATGATTATCTTTGCTGGGGATGGTGCAGGATCTACGGTTACTGGAGGTGGTGGTAGAACAGCAGCAGTTGCGGCAGCCTGGGCAGCAATATGTGCCTCCCATCCCGAAATAAGATGGCTATAAGAAAGCCTCCACGCTGACCGCGTAAAAGCCTTTCCCGTAACTAAGCCAGCTTCCCCAGGTACAAGTCGTATACCCTCCTGAAAGATGAGGCTCATACCTAGGCCGAGGAACGGGACACTGAACTGGAATGTGTCTACCTCATTGGGGCTCACCATCTTCCCCATCGCCCAGTACATCTAATAAAAAATAATATGAGGTATGGATATCCAATACCTCATGTGAAAAGCGTAGAAGGAGGTCTGCAGCCTCCTGCGCCTCTCGGTCTTGTGCCCCCGCGGGTGCACCTGTGCCTTCAACACCTTATCGACGAACCACATATGTGGCTCGTAATATACCTTGGTGGTACAAGTATGGGTAGCGTCCCCATACCGCCCACCACAGCATCTCTCCGCCACCACACTCGTGGCCGGAGTATCCATAGGCAACTCCAGGTATATGGCCATCATCTCCGAAGGGCACTCAATAGGCAACCCCCAAGCCTTAGAGATAGTCTCGGGGGAGATCTTGATATCTCGACCCCGGATGCGAGTGTGTAGATGGAACCGATCTTCCTCTATTTTCACCTCCATCTCTACCCAGAACTGGCAGAGCAGATCACCATATATAGTGGGCACGGGTCTACATAGGAGAGTCCATAACCCGCGAGCAGTAAGCCCGCCCACCACCCACATCATAGTGGGCTCCGTCAGGAAGTAATCAAAATTGTAATCGCGCTCGTGGCGTAACGGCTTCTTGACAGCCCATGCGACTGTCATGCGAGCCTCCTCTAGAATCTCAGCGCGAATCCTCTTGTGGCATGGACCAGCATCGGTAACCTGCTTACGGCGTGGGCCCATAGCAAAGAAAATAACTAAGGAGAGAGTAGTGGAGAAGTATAAAAATGGGTCAAGCGATCGATCGAAGAAGTCGCCAATCGATCACTGGAATGAGACAATGATCAGTGAGGTGAATCAAATGAGTCCTGAAATGAGGGAACGATTGGTGGACCGGGTGAACGATCCTTAATAACGGCTGAACAATATACGAACGATCGTCAAGGTATTCCTTCGAACGAACACTCGATCAAGCACATAAAAATACACTATAAGGCCAAAATGGTAATTGTAACCCGATAAATATATAAATCATGATGAGCAGCTAGGATTGCTTAAAGCTTTAGATTTTTTTGGTAATTCTCGAAATGACCAATATTTTTCTATATATGGTAATTTTAAGAATTTAAATATGAAGAAATTAAATTTTACACCTACCCCGAATGATCGAAGTGTCTACCGATCGATTGGTAGTTTAAAATATTTTTAATTTTATAAATTTTAATAGATAAAAATGAATATTATTCTAAAATAGTATGAAATGTTATTCTAAAATATGAAAATACTTACCTTTTTATTGAATATTATTTTTGTAATTATCAATATTATAAAGGAAAATTAAAATAGTGCTAAAAGAAAATGTAGTAGTAAAACTCCTAATTGCTACACTCGGCTAAAATATTAGGTATTTTTCAGACCGAGACCATTGTTTAATGTCGATGGCACGACAGCTCTATCGTGTTTAACTAGGGTTATCCGTGAAATCTATCAAATTCATAGATTTGTTTCTTCCTTGCGTGTTATTTTCCCTTACACGATTTTTAGTTTGCCTAATTAATCGTAACTAGAACTCCCACCATCGCCCTATTTCATCGTAATTTAGGGTATCAAAAAATTTCCAATCATCATAATATTTGATAACAAAAATTCCCGCTTCGGAGGGAATTTTAAACTTTAATCCTACCTGATCTTTTATCAACGCTTGTACTAAGAATGGGAACGGAATTTTCCATTTTCGGTCGAAAGAAAGTTTACAAGCAATCACGGCTTCCTAGAATATTTTCATATGATTGTAAACAATATCTGGTATAGACACCCAATATCCTTGGTCAAAATATTAGAGCATTTTGATAAGTGACGGCCCTTGGTCATTACCAAACTTAAGACCAACTTGTTGAGTGATAATACTATCTATAAACCATAGTTCTGATCGAATTTGTGCTTTTGTAATTCCTCCCATTATGAGTTTTTTGTCATTATTTCCACAAATAATTTTAGCCATTTCACGAGTTGTAAGATCATAAGGCTTTTCCACTAATTCCGAGGGTATCTTATAAGGAATATGCCATGCTTTAGCAATGGTATCAGGGGATATTTCTATTTTATACCCCTGTGCGCTTGTATATAATACTTTACTCACTTCATTATCTCTCAAATGTATATTCTAGTAAAATTCTCAAACTAAATCAGGGTATGGGAACGTTGAAGCAGGTTGCAATAGGTTTTCTAATCTTTATCTTTTAAGTTCCTCCATGCCTTTTTCTATTTCTAACTCGGGATATTCATCTCTAAAGAAGACACATTCGTACTTCAATTTATGATCAGCCATAAGGTACTTTTCTATCTTTGATGGGGGTATATTTAATATGGTTGGTTTAGGCTCAATTTTCTTTTTATATTTTTCCTTTCCAGTTTCAGCTAAACGTTGTTTCCTTACTTCTTCCTGATAATATTCTGACAGCATTTCTAAAATAACAACAGGTATAGGTTTAGCTCCTAATATGTCTAGTTGACAAGTTAAGAAGTCATCAGGTGGTTTATCCACTGGTTGCGGTACTAGTGTTGATTTGTCAAGAGCTTCAACTATAAAGCATTATTTATTACCTTCTAATGGATAGCAAGATTCAAATATATTTTTCCGAACCTTCATATTTCCGAATGATAAATCCATAGCCCCGGTTCAACAATATATACATGTATTTGCAGTTGCTAAGAATGATCAACCTAGGATTACCGGTATTTGTCTAGTGGGATCATAAGCAGGTTCCATATCTAAAATAACAAAGTCAACATGGAAATAAAATTTATCGATTTGGACAATGACATCCTCTATTATCCCTCGTGGGTGTTTTGTGGATCTATCAGCGAGTTGCAAAACAACAGTTGTTGGCAATAATTCTCCTAACCCTAGTTTCTTGTATACCGAATATGGTAGTAAGTTTACACTAGCTTCTAGATTGAGAAGAGTTTTTTTAATTTCTTGATCTCCTATTGTACAGGAGATTGTTGGTGCTCCTGGATCTTTATATTTTAGAGGCATATTATTGGATCTTATAGAAGTCACGTGATTAGTCAACACTATCTTCTTAGCATTGTGAGTTTTGTTCCACCTTTTATGCGTACATAGATCTTTCAAGAATTTAGCATATGGGAGAATTTGTTTGATTGTTGTCAAAAGAAAAAGAATAATCTTTACCTGTTGGAATGTCTCAAACATCTCTTGAATCTTTTCTCCTTGTTTTCCGTAAGGAACAGACTCTTGTAAGCGCTTTGGAAATGGAGCTTTAAGTTCGTAGCTCGTTTCTCCTACTTCTTTTGGTGGTGTAGAGATTTCCATAATTGGTTCTTGTTTCTTTTTAGAAACTAATTCTTCCTCTATTTTAAGATTTATTTCTTTCTTGTTATAAGCTAATTCTTTTTCCTTTTCAGGATCGGATTCTTTATTGTTTTGCTTATTCATCCTTTCCTCGAATTGTTCATCAGCCTTGTTGTCTACAACCTTACCACTTCAAAGTGTAGTTATGTCTTGAATTGTTTCAATTGTTGGTTCTCCTGCTGGTGTTATATGTTCAATCATATGTTGCCCTTTTGGGTTTATGAGTGGTTGAGTTGGTAGTTTCCCTTATTCTATTTTATTCATAGAATTATCTATTTACCCAATTTGGGTCTCAAGTTTAAAGATAGATTGGGAATGATTTTGTAGGAGTTGTGTGGCATTTTTGAATTCTTCTAGCACACTCCTGAGTTCTTATTCAATATCAGTCGGTCTCATAGGTTGTGTATTGTTTGGGTTTCTAAAAGGTGGTTGATTAGGGTTTTGATTGAATGGAAGAAATTGATTTGGTTGTTGATTAGGGTTTTGGTTGAATGTTCGGAATTGGTTGGTCAATGGGTTAGGGTTTTGATTAAAGGTGTTATTCTGAGTTTATATGCAAAATTAGGATGATTACGCCAACCAGGGTTATAACTATTTGAAAATGGGTCATTATTCGGATTGGTAAAGGTGACATTAACATCCTCAGTGATATACTCATATTTCGGTTGTGTATAAGGACAGTTATTAGCGTAGTACGAGGGATTAGCACATACCGAATAGACTTCTTGAGGTGTGGGGTTCATATGAGTGGTTCTTATTAGTTGATCAAACTTTTATTTAGCTCATCCACTTTTGATGTTACTTCATATATCTGACTTGTTTTGAATGCACTATCGGTTCTGTTAATATTGAAAAGGATAGTTCGTAGTGCTCTAATATCAGACATATTTTATCAGGAATCTTTACTAAGATTCTTAAAAAGATTTCATAGGAAGTCTATGATTTTTTGTGTAAATGTTCCTCCACATGCTGCATCAACTGTATCCCTCTCCCAGTCCAACGTAAAAACTACGGACTAATTCGTGACTAGGGAATCTGTGATGAAGGCATTTTCATAAAATTTCAGTAAATCGTTCCCAAGTTTCATAAAATTGCTCACCAGGTATTTGTGAGAACATTAAAGTAGCTCTACGGGTCTCATGCGTTTTTCCTACTGAGAAGAATTTATGTAAGAATTCTTTCTGAAGTTTCTTCCAGTTATTTTTAATATCTTCTGGTATTGTACTATATCAAAGTTTCGCTTTATCTTTTAGGGAATGAGAGAATAATCTAATTTTAAAATCGTCATCCGTACATCCTCTTATACGCACAGTGTTACAAACCTCTAAGAACTCATCGATATGATGATAGGGATCCTCATGAGCGTTCCCATGAAACTCAGATAACATATTAACTATAGCGGGTTTAATTTTGTATTGGTCCACTCCTGCTGGTATTGCGATTTCTAATGGGGAAGTATATTCTTGCGAAGTATAAAAATCTTTAAAGACAGCAGGTGGGGCTACTACTTTTTTTTCACCCATGTTTATATTATTTCAATTATTTAATAAATTATTTCTTCTATTTATTTGTTACGTTCGATCAATTTCAGGATCAAATGCCTCAAGGGGACTATTAATTGAACGACGTCCAAGCATAAACAATAAACAATAATATTAAATAAAATAATAAGTAGCAATAAATTAATAATGTGAAAATTATATATATTTAAATGAATAAATAAATATGATTAATATAAATATATATATATATATATTTATATATATATATTTATTATTATTATTATTATTTATATAAATATAGCAATCAAATAAATGTGATATGAGAATCTGTTTATATTTTTATTTTAAGAAAAGATTATATATTTTTTTTTTTTTCTGATACAATTTTGATATGATTGATAATTACAAATCTGTACATTTTCTGTCTATCTTTATTTTTGTACGAACAGTAGTATTCCGATTGATCACAAAGTCAACCGAACGATCGGGGTGAGTACCGATCGATTAGAGGAAGTTGCGAACGATCGTGGAACTTACCGAACAATCACTGAAGGAGCCGATCAAAGACTGGAGTCCGTGAATTTTCTGGAAAATTTTGCAATTTCGAAGAGTGTGGTTACTCCTGCAAATAAAAATAAGAAATGCAAAAATAAAAATTAATACAATAATTCATTAAACTTCAATACAATAATCTAAAATATATGTTTGATCCCCGGCAACGGTGCCAAAAACTTATGATCGGTTCTAGTCATATGTAAATAAAAGTGTTTAAAATGAAGAATTAGCACGATCTAGTTTTACCTCTCAGTCATAAGTACGCGAGTAGTGTATAGTATAGTTGGGTAGAGAGGGTATTGAACCACAAAGATCAGAGTCATATTTCAAATAATTGTAAAGCGGAAAATTGAATTATGTTATAAATGTTGTTTTGATTGGTTTGTTTTGTAACTAATAAACATAAAATGAAAAGATAGTTTTTGTGTTTATGAATCAAGATAAACAAGTCTAGGGTTTTGCTTCAACTACACCACTAATCTCATAATATAGCCATTTAATCTTATTATTGCAAGAGGACAATACAGCTTATACGAATCAGATTAGTAACGCTGCAAGCAGTTGCCTAATCCCAAAAGAGATGTAATCAAAGGTTAGTTTACTACAGTTTCATCTTTGAATGATATGACCATTGTATGCATCTATACTACAACTACTCCTAAAACATGAAATTAATACATACTAATGATCATCCCTTCTTAATATGAACCGTATGCACCTAAAACCTTTTAATACCGTTAAGTACTATTATGTAGAAACCATTATTTAAACATTGCATTTCTTGCCCTTATTAAAACATGGTTGTTCAAGATAAATCATTAATTCAATCTCAGCTTAAGTAAAGAATTAATAAATAAATCTTATTTAAGTGGTCTTGTTCGGTCTCTCACTACATAATCATCATATAAGTGACCTTCAGCTTCCCTTTTTTGCAATAAAATCAATTAAAAGTCTACATTACTTGACTAGGGTTTCGTTGAAAACCCTAGATACCGATTAGCCGCTCATGGAGAAAGGAGACTGCATCGTTGATGAAACCACCATCTTCACGGTTGGATAGTTGTTTCTTGAGTGATCGGTTCCAGACGTGTGAAAATAATAGTGTTAAAAATAAGGAATTAGCACGATCTAGTTTTAACCTCTTAGTCTCAAGTACGCGAGTAGTATATAGTATAGTTGGGTAAAGAGGGTATCGAACCACAGAGATTAAAGTCGTATTTCAAATAATTATAAAGTAGCAAATTGAATTATATTTATAAAATTTATTTGATTGGTTTATTGTATTAAACTACTAAACATAAAATAAAATAAAGATAAATATTTTTGGTTTCACTCAAGATAAACTAGTCTATGGTTGAATTCTAACTCCATCATTAGCCTTATAACATAGTATTTTAATTATATTATTGCAAGAGGGTGGTACAGCTCATATGAATCAGACTAGTAACGCTACAAGCAGTTGCCTAGTCCCAAAAAGGATACAATCGGTCCGTATTCGCTACAATCCATCTTCGATTAGTAAGACTGTTGTATGCATCTATACTACAACTACTCCTAAAACATGAAATTAAAAAGCACTCTAACAATCATCTTCTCTAGGCATGGACTGTGTAAACCTAAGACTTTATCATGCCAAATAAGTACCATTATGTAGAAACCGTTATTAAATCACGGAATTTCTTGCCCCGTTGATAAAACACAGTTGTTCAAGATAAATCATTAATTCAGTCTTAGCTTAAGTAAATAATTAATAAATAAATCTTATTTAGGTAGTCTTGTTCGTTCTCTCACTACATAATCATCATATGAGAGCCCTTCAACATATTCCCCTATTTGTAATAAAAATAACTAAAAGACTACATTACTCGACTAGGGTTTCGTTGGAAACCCTAGATACAGACTAGCCACTCATGGAAATAGAAGACTCCATTGTTGATGAAGCCACCGTCTTCATGGTTGGATGGTTGGTTCTTGCTTTCTTGAGGAAGGGAACCTCACTCAAAGAGAGGTTTTTTATGAACAATGATACGTTCTTGAGAGAATACAAAGATATTTTTAAGATGTCAGAGATATCTTTCCTTCATGACTTCTACCCGTATTTATAGACCAAAGTTGGAGCAAATATGGTATGTTCCTTGTTTGCACTCCAAGAGAACTTAAGGGCTAAGAAATAGCATTGAATGGACGATTCTACCCCGTTATATACTTGTACACATTCAAAATTCTACAGTATATGTTCGCACAAATTCCAAGACGGCGTATTCCGAACGATCGAAAAGCCTCACCGATCGATCGGTGGCTCCTGAATTTTAATATTTATTTAATCCACGAATTTTATGCTTCCGCCACTTCTACCTTACTTCACTTACTTGTACTTTGCTGATTTTTGAGTGCAAATATCTTCTAAGTGTTGCTCCGAATTCCGCATATTTGCTAAGAATCCCGAATTAATACACTTTTGCATTAAGGCCCTGAAAACACACTTAACACACAACTTGCATAAAAATACCAAATTAATAGAATAAAGAGACTAACAAGAGGTATATTAACGCCCAGAATACCAACTATTCTGGTCTCATCATTGAGTTGTTAAGGAAAGCCTCTCTAGAGAGAGACTTTGTATATGAACGATGTTATATGATCCAAATGATCCAGGATATCTTCTCTTCGTGAATTCTTCATATATTTATAGAGAAAAGTTGGTGTAGATATGGCATGCATTTTCCTACACTCCAAAAAGATTTGGTGTGATGACTAAGTAACAGTAGTGAATGGACTAATCTGCCCTCTGATATGCTTGCACACAAAGTTAGAATTCTGCAGTATCTTCGTGCACATTTCCCATTGTCGGCGTTGGCCGATCCATCGAGAATGTCCATCAATCAATTGGTGACTCCTGAATTTTAATATTTCTTTATTCTGTGATTTTGTGTTTCAACCATTTGTACTCTGCTTTGATGACTTGTACCTTGCTCTAAATTGAGTGCATTTATCCTCCAAGTATTATTCTGAATCAAGCGCGTTTGCTAAAAATCCAAAATTAACTCAGATTTGTGTTAAGACCCCTGAAACATGCTTAAACACACAACTCAAATAAGAATATCTTATTAATAAAATAAAGAGACTAACTAAAGGTTTATTAATGCCCAGAATACCAAATATTCTGGTCTGATCAGCTGCTCCGATTTTGTCTGCAGTAACCCCTCCGAGCAACCTATACGCCATTTTATTCCAATTTGACAAACTGAAACAAATACACCTATACTTATTTTCCCCATCGACACAAATATTGTTTTTGAGAATCAACTTCATCACTAGTTTTGGAAACGGTACCAGATAACTATTACAATTCACGACCGTCATGGACCACATATCCTTCAATACCCCATGCATGCTATGGAAAATCACCTCATGAATGGAAATCCAATAGCCTCGCACGAAAGCATAAAGTGCATATTGAAACCACTCACGGCGTTGTTTAATATGTCCTCATGGATGCACCTGATCTTTGAGCACCGCATCAAAGAACCACATTTGCAGCTCGTAATCTTTTTTCTCGGTGCAATTTTTCTTCTTATCACCCAAGCACTCACGCATCAAATAAGTAGCCATAGTTTCCAATGTGGGGAGTGGCTCCGGCAATGCATGGAATCAAGCATGGAGACGTGGAAAGCTAGTGTATGGAATGCCCCATGTTATGGCAATTATCGCTGGCATGATAAAGAAATTTTTGCCCTTAATATCCGTCTCCATTTTTAACACACCCTTAAGTTCTTGCATATTGATCCAAAATTCTAGAATTAATGGTCAGACCACCAACTCCGAAGGGGGTCAAAACAACGATTCCAAATACTGCTCTTACAGTCGTGTCTACCCCATTCTGTAAGTTGAAAATTCTTGAATTCCTTAATTTTGAATGTTCGTTCAATGTGGAAACCACGAGAGAGAGCCAAATCAATAAGCTCTTAAAATAATTCATGCTTGGGGTCAATATCATTCAATGCAGCGGACACTGGTGATAAAGGTGGTAGCGAAGGTGAAAAACGGCTAGATGAAGCACCTAGGCAAGGTTTCTTTATTTTTCGTGCCATTTGTTCTCTTAGGCAATTGATCGAACACCTAATGGACGGCAATGTAAAACAAGGATTGGGAATAAATCCCAATCAACCAAATCTATTCCTTTGAACCCGAAATCACACACTAAACAAATCTAAGGTTTCCACAAGCAACCATGAATAAATCCCTTAGGGTCCGTTTGGTTACGTGGATTTGGAATTGAATTGGAATTTCATGGTATTGCAATTCCACCAATGTAATTCCAAATACATTATTTGGATGTGTCTTGGAATTCAAGTGTAATTAGAATTCAATCCTAAACCCAACCCAATTTGAATGTAAAAATCATAACTTTAAAATTAAATTAGATAATGTATAATATATATACATATAGATATAAATATACAAGTATAAGTATGAAATATATACGTGTGTATGTATGTATATACGTATATGGATGTGTATATATGTGTGAATATATATATATATCTGTGTGTGTGGCTATATATTTATGTGTATGTGTATTTATATTTGTATATATATGAATCTATGAGTATATATATATATGCATACGTATATATATGTATATATATATATTTATATATAAATATGTATATATATATATTTATATATAAATATGTGTATATAAATGCATATATATAGGTGTATATATATGTATATATGTTTTTTATTGTGAAAATTTTGTTGTTAGAGAGAGAATATTTAGTTGGTCAAGGTTCGAAGAATATGTGGAATTGGAAATAACAACTTCTTCTATGGAATTCAAGTTGTGGAATTGGTGTATTTGGAATTGCATTTCAATTCCAATTCCTAGGTAATTTGTTACATCTAAACATTATATTTGGAATTGGAGCCCCCAATTCCAATTCCAAGGCTCCAATTTCATGCTCCCAAACAGACCCTCAATTGAATTCAGTGTTTGGAAGTTAGAACGAAATCAGAAAAACCCCATTGTGCGATTCTAAAATTACAAATCGCCCAACTCGCCCTTGATTTCTAGTTGTGAGGTAGAGAGGTAAGGATTGAGATGGATTAGGAGAAAATTTGGGTTGAGAGAGATTGGGCGAGAAAGAAAGTGTATAGAATTATATATATATATTGTATATATAAGTATGTAGATATATATAGTGTATATATGTGTCTGACTTAGGGTAAAAGATTGAGATTGAGATGGAGAGGGCGTGAAAGAATTTCAGAGGGTGTGAGGTTGTATATACGTGTTTGTGTGTGTATATATATATGAATATTGATATATGTATGTGTATATCGATAGATAGATGAGGGATGAATAGGTGGAGAGGTGAAGGAGACTAGGGTTTGTAGTGAGGGAGAAAAAGTTGTGTGAAAATAGGAGTCGGAGGAAGAAAGGCATGAGTTGTGGCGTTTGTGTTGAGCAAGAGAGGGGCCACGCGCGAGTGCAAGAAGTCGTGAATAGGGTAAAGCTGCACCCTTCATGCCAAGCATTATTTTTTAGAATAAATGTAAAATCTACATAAATATAATAAATAATATATCTATATTTAGACATATAATATATTCATAATAGACATTTTTTTATTTTTTTACATCTAAAAATAATTAAACCAATACAAAATGAATAATAATAAAATAATAATAATAATAAATTAACCATTCCTTAAAAATAAATCAAAAAACATGCATGAATAATAAAAATGAAAAATCTAAGTAATATATAATTCCGGATTCTGGTGCCAATATTTACCGTCTTTGGCAAGAAGGCTCCGCACGGTTTATCTAACTTTTTTCCTCTTTGTCACACTTCTCATGATCGTAGGACAAAATATAGGAAATGATTCATTAAGTGCTCTCATTTGTGGACAATAAGTAATACCCATGACATCGAATAACGAATAATAATCATCATATAAAGTACCTCATCTATCATATTCTAAGTTTGTCCCATGTATTGTCAATGTTTCCAATGAATCCTCTTCTACCACCAGAGGTCATGTTCCCTCCACTAATTTATCACTCTCATCTATAACGAAGCATTCATCACTTTCTTGTTTTTCATAGTGAGATGGATCATTGAGACATTTGGGAAACAATGCTCTAGGTTCATATGGTGTCTCAATTAGTTCTTGTGGTGGGAGAATAGTTTGTGCACACTCTTTTGGTGAAATTTTGATCTCATCCTTAAACATTTCCTCCTCTTGATTCTCAATTTACTCTCCGCTCCTAAGAGTCGTGTTAGCCTAATTTGTCTCATGTTTAGGTCCACTTGTGGATACTAATTCATGTATGGGTTAACCTATTG
The DNA here is from genome assembly GCA_963922005.1 of Cornus suecica. Lineage (NCBI taxonomy): Eukaryota > Viridiplantae > Streptophyta > Magnoliopsida > Cornales > Cornaceae > Cornus > Cornus suecica. Next base: position 20,339,777 of record OY998244.1, read on the forward strand.
GATTAGCTACCATTTGACTTGACAATCTACCCTCTTTTCTGATACTTAGAATATTCGCTTAATGTCCGAGTTGATCTTCCAGTGTTTCAATTGATTGTGAACGAGAATGGAGTAATTGCATATTTGTTTCAAATCGCTAAGAGTAGCTAATACTTTATCTTCAAATTCCATTGGCCTCGGAGGTAGGTCTAGATTAGGATGTATGAATTGTGGTTGACTCGGTGGTTGAAGACATTGGTACATGGTTGGACAGTTGTCAGCAAAATGGAAGGAATCAAAACATACGAGACAAACTTCTTTAAGTGAAAATAGAGAAAAATTATGTTGGGAATTTTCACTCAAATTCTCAAACAACCCAAATTTCATCTACCGGTATAAGATAAAATGTTCCTCCACATGTTGTATCTATCAATTGTCTACAAGGCTCGTCAAGCCCATCATAAAATTTACACACTAATTCAGGTTTTGGGATCTTATGGTTATGACACTTCTTTAAAATTTATTTATATCGTTCCCACGTTTCATGAAATTGTCTCACACAATCTGTGAAAAAATAAATATAGCATCCCGTATCTCATTTGTTTTACATAATGGAAACAATTTATGCAAGAACTCTCATTGAAGTGTCTCTCAAATCGTTCTGACCTCTAGCTTTAAAGTCCAAAACTATGTTTTTGCATTACCTTTCAAAGAGAAAGAGAAAATGCGTAAACAAAGTCCTTTCTCTGTTAGTCCTTTTTTAGTGGTCGAACAAATTTTTAAAAATAATTCAATATATTGATATGGGTTGTCATTATTATATCCATAAAATTGTGGTAATAGGGAAATTATGTCCAGGTCGATCTCATAATGATCTGTCATTTCACTCGGCAACTCAATATCCACCGGGAAAATGTAACCTGAAGGAGTGTAGTAATTTTTAAGTGTTAGTGGTTGTATTTTATGGTCAGTTGTGTCTCCTATTATTAGGTTATCTCCTATAGAATTATTTTTCTCATTTTTCAACGGATTAAGCACAATTTTCTCAATTTCAGAATCCAAAGTTAGAGTTTCTTTTTATTGTGGACAATGACCAAATATACTATCAACTAAAAACTTAAAAATAAAAAATAAATTAAATTATAATACATAATTCTAAGCTATTAATATAAACAAAAATAAATAAACAAAAATAAAATAGAAATTAAGCAAGAAAAGTTAAGTAGAGATTGCGTAATAATTCTAAATACTCAAAAACTCACAAACGATCCAGCAGAGCACTCGTCACCGCTTTTTCGATTCTCCTTTTACTTGTTTCATTGTACCTATAAAAACTCACAATCCAACTTAAAATAATAATAATAATAAATAATACAATACAATACAATACAATACAACAATTCAAGTATACTAAATTAGTAAAATTCAGAATATTCGTTAGTCCCCAGCAACGGCACCAAAAACTTGATCAACTCAATAGATCGGCTAAAAATATGCTTAAGAATATAACCTAGATACGACCTCGTTTTGCCTATCGCAAGCGTACGAGTCAGTTCGTAGTATAATATAACTTGAGACATGGATTATCCATCCCATAGAGACTAAGTGTTATTCGAACTCTAATATGTTACTCCCTCCGTCCTAAATTATAGGTCCATTTTGGGGAATCCAACTTTTTAAGAGAATGGCTTTTGTTGTAGTGTTAGTGAATGAAGTACCAATTTACCCATGGTCCCACCATAGTGATGTGATGGTTTATATTGTATATTTTTAATAACTTTAATGATTGAAAGTTAAATTGGTAAATTAACCAAATAAAGTGTTTTGACTTTTTAAAAGTGGACATTTATTTTGGGACAAGGAAAAGAGGAAAAGTAGACACTTATTTTGGGACGGACAGAGTAATATACTTGAACTAAGAGTAAAAATAGTTTTGGTTTGATATTATAGCTATTTTCGATAATAAATTAAACTAGTAAAACAATTAAGGAAATATTTGAGGAAATTTAATAATAAGAGAGACCAGGGCATATCTAGCACCACCACTAGCTTCATAATTTAAACACGTTATTCATTTTCTTCATGACAGGGAGAGACAACTCCTATGACTCAGACTAGCACCGCTGCAAACAAGCTTCTAGTCCCCAATAAAAGTTACAATCACCCAAGTTCAGTCACAATTCATCTTCGGAACAAATATGATTCAGACATACAATTTACCCTAAACTACTCCTACTATGTGTTAAACTAAGGACACATCCGTTTCATATTCCCTTAGCATGAACTGTCCAAAGTAAAGTTTCATGTTGTAAGTACCATTATGTAGATAACTAGCAACCTAACTTTCAGAGTTCTAGCTCGTAACAGTTAAGTGTAATTGTGCAAGAATTAACATAAATTCAATCTAGAATAGAAAAATGTAAATTCTTACATAAACATGGAATATAAATCTCTCATCTACATAACCATCATAGGAGTGCTCTTTAGCTTCCCCTTTCACATTAAAAATAAATAAACAATAGATTACATTACTTGGTGTAGGGTTTTGCTAGAAAATCCTAGTTACCGTTTAGTTGCCCATAGGGTGTCGGCGATTCTGTTATTGATGATGAACTCGATTCCATGGATCTCGCGGTATTTTCTTCTATCTTCTCCTCATCTTCTCCCTTCTGTAACTCTTCTAGTATATATTTTACGCACTAATTTTGATGCAGAGAAAAAAGGCGATCCAGAAGTCCCCCCTGATTTGATTGCAACACTCCTATATATATATATAACTAAAGTTCTCCCATGAGTCAACTTCTTCCCCCTCTTTTATTAGAGTGTATATATCATAAAACGGGTTCATTTTTATCCAAACTGATCAAAATATGCTACAATAACTTCCAAAAATGTTCTTGACTAGTTAACACACCAAACAGAGTTCACAAAGTTGCCAAATTCATCCATTCCCACACATAAATTCCTGTCTGACCATGTTGTCTTGTTTCGGTCATAACTTGAGCTATGGGTGTCCGTTTTCGGCGTTCTTTACCTCGTTGGAAAGCTGACTTCACGAACTTGAATTTAGGCTCTTAAATGACTCAATTTGAAGCTATTTTGACCAAGTGAACCTGAAGTTGGCCATTTTCCTCCACATTTTACCTCGATTTTGGTTCTTGAATGGTTATAAGCTAATACTTCAGTTAATTCACCGGACTTATCTCTATTTACAAGTACCGAACCTGAAACATGCTTAAACATACAAATTGCATAAAAATACCAAGGTAATAAGATATAAAGACTAATAATGCCGAATTAATCGCCTAGAATGTGTAACATTCGGCTCCTATCAACAAGTTTTCAGGTCTGCTATAACGGGCTTTAGCGTCCGCCAAAGCCTTACTACTGTAGAATACGGGCATTTACTTACTCCCGTCCTCTTTGACTAGAGCGGCATTGGTCGATGACGTGGACATGGCCACGTAAAGATACATGGGCTCTTCAGGTTTAGGCATAGCCAAGATTGGGGGTTTTAACATATACTCTTTGAGCTTTCGGAGTGCCTCGAACTACTCAGACCCCCAGATATCTTCTTTCCTTGACTTGATGGTCTGGAAAAAGGGCCTGCAATGATCAGTCAATCTAGCGATGAAACGGCTAAGGGTTGTGATTCGTTTGGTTAGGGTATGGTTGTCTTTATGGTTCTTCGGCTCCTCTATTTGTAGCAGAGCTCTAACCTGACCAGGACTTGCTTGTATACCCATATGATATGCCCCAGGAATTGCCCTGATGAGACGTCAAAGGAACATTTGGCCGGGTTGAGCCTCATTCTATGCTTCCTAATGGTATCAAACACCTGCTAGAGGTGGCTTATGTGATCTTCCTTCCCTTTTCTTTTTACCACCGTGTCATCTATGTATGCTTCAACAATTACTCACATATGGTACCGGAAGACCTTGTTCACCAGCCTCCGAAAGGTAGCACCTGCAGTTTTTTAGTCTGAGAGGCATGACCTTATAACAATAAGTACTTGTTTCGGTAATAAAGGACGTTTTCTTCTCGTCGATAGGATTCAACCATATTTGATTATACCCGGAGTAAACATCCAGGAAGGTCAACCGATCATACCCTGCCATTGAGTCTACCATCTGATCAATCTTTGGTAATGGGAAGCAATCATTCAGGCATGCTTTGTTGAGATCTGTAAAATCTACACATACCCTCCATTACCCATTATTTTTCTACACCACGATTACGTTGGTGAGCAAATCTGGGTATTGTATTTCTCGTATAAAACGTGCTTGTAGGAGAAAGTTCACTTCTTCTGCCACTATCTGATTTTTCATTGCCCCACAACACCTTTGTTTCTGGTGTACTAGCTTGGCATGCGGATCCACGTTCAAGTTGTGCTAAGCGATGGAGGGATCAATGCCTAGCATATCCAGATGGATCCAAGCGAATACGTCAACATTTGCTTGAAAGAACTTGGTCAGTTCTGTCTTCTCCTCATCTGCAAGTCGCGTGCCAACAAATGGTACTTGGTCGGGCTTCCCGATGATGACCTCCTTGAGGGACTCCACTGCCCCTGGGGAGGCCACGACGTCTGCACCACTGATTAGTGTTGTCTGTAATTATTATTTGAGATTAAAAGCTGGAATGGATTGAATGCCTTCAGGCTTTGAGGGTTTTTTCAGGTCTTTCAACATAACTACATAACATTCTTAAGATGTTATTTGGTCTCCCTTGATGTCTATTACATCAATTCCGTTGGGATCCATGCACCTCATAATCTAGTGAAGGATCGATGGGATGTTGTGCATCCGGTGGATCCATCCCATCCCCATAAGCAGGTTGTAAGAAGGTTTGACATCCACCATGACAAAGGTTTCTTTAAGCGTTTTTCTTGTGGCTGACACCAGTAGCTGAACTTCTTTGATCGGCTCGGCCCGCTTGCTATCGAACCCTGTTATCGGACTTCTGGATGGAATGATTTCCTGTGGGTCGATCTTCAACTTTTCAAATGCCATCTTTATGATGATGTTGGCACTGCTCACGGGGTCCACCATTACTCTTTTGATAAGACAGTTTAATACCAACAGGGTTATTACTTGGGGGTCATTGTGCAGGGTCTTAATTTTCTACAGATCCATATCTGAAAAGGTGATTTGGACATTCTCCATTTGGTTCTAAACTTCATTAATATTGCCGACCCTTCGTAACTTCTAATCCTAACATAGTTGGAACCTACGGATCCCTTCTATCTCTTGTGTATTGGTGCCACCGTGTACCATGTGGATAACCCTTAACGGTTGCCCGCCCGTAGAGTTTTTGGCCAAGGTTAGAGGTGGCTAATTCATTCGAGCACCCTCTTTGGCTACGTATTCAGACAACTCCCCTTTCACTATCATCACCTCTACTTGCCTCCTGAGACTCCTGCATTCATTGGTCTGATGTCCATAATCGTTGGGGAAAGCGTAGTGTTTTGCCTTGTCTCTCTGCTCCATCGGTTGCCTGATGGGTTGGGGCATTCGAAAGATCCCCTCAGATTTTTTCTCCTGGTACAACTTAGCTAAGGTGACCTTCAGTGGTGTGACTTTGTCATTGAACCTCTGGCGTTTCTCCGGGTTTTGAGATGGTGCCGAAGAAGTACTCAGATGTTTGCGGTTGATTGTCCATTATTTGGCTTTTACCTCAATGTTCACAAGGGACGCCTTCCTCTGGCATATGGTCATCTCTTCTTCTATCCGAAGGTGACCTTACACTCAGGAGTTGAGCTCCCCGATGTTCAATGGAAACATCTTGACCAAAGATTAATGAAAATTAGTTCACGGGATGAGAGCCATCCGGAAGGCCTCGACAACTGAGTATTGATCGCAGTTGTCTATGGAGGACATTTCCACGTTGAATTAGGATAGGAAATTCTTCATGGATTCCCCCTTTTCCTGGATCATGGTGAAGAGGTTGGAGATCATTTTCTTCTGCCTCTTGTTGCCGAAATAGAGCGATAAAAAGTTCAAACGGCCTGAGCCAACTACCGATGAAAATACCTTACAAAGCAGGGCTTCATTATCGATGTAAACAGTTATCTTCTGCTGGATGTGAAAAATGTGTTCGGTCGAATCTTTTTTTCCATCATAGATGGTGGACTTAGGATACCTAAACTTTTCTGGAAATGGTCCGCGGGTTATCTCCAGGGTGAAAGGGGACTGTATCGATTCGATGGAGGCTTCGGTAGCCAAGTTAGAGGGGGTTTGCGCTTTTAGATTCCTCAGCACTTCCTTTTGAAATTTGGTCATCTTCTCGTTTAGTTTTCATATGGTCAGCACATCGTCTGGATCGGTCGCCTTGGCCATGCGAATGGATGATTCGGCTTGGTCCTCTCGAATTTTTGGGATCCCTCCCACACGGATATGCCAGACCTGGTGTTATCTTCTCGAGCGTGACAACGGTTGGAAGATGCCAGTTAAGCCTGGTGATCCGTCAATGGTACCTAGTGATCCGCCGGGGGTATCTGATGATCGGCCGGTTGGATTTTGTGATCGACTGGCGGGGTTTGGTGATCGGTCGGCGGGGTCTAGTGACCAGCCGGGGTTGGCCTCAGCGCCAGATTCGCTACCAGATCGACATTTTTCCTTTCCAGGAAAGCATTTCATTCCTTTAAGGCCCCCAGACGTTGAAGGATCTAATCATTCGCTTGGGAGGTTTCTTCGCCGTTTGGGGGTATGTCTTATTATGACCGGGTGACTACCATTATAACATGATGTATATCACTCTCTCAACTCAAGAAGGTGGGAACTTCTAGTAAAAGGGTTTCCCACACCGCCAATATGTAAATGCCAAAAATTATGTACACACAAGAATATCTTTTCATCTTTATTGATAGGGTATTTATAGCTTACAGGGATAGGCTTTAGGCACATCAAGAGATTGAAGTCAATCCCTTAATCTTGGGGATTAATATTAATTTGAAAATATCCTTGCCTAAAGATAAGCCTAATCAATCAATCTTTTAAGATTGAATTGGGGAAAATCAGAATATTTTTTCTAGACCCAAAAGGCCTTATGAACCGTGCCTTCACATGCTGCCATCCTCAGGTGGGTTTACACAAATGGGCCCAAAAATTCCACATGTACACAATGAAACCCAATTGTGCACCTAAATTGGGTCTTGCTTTCTATCCAGATTAGCCATAGCCATCATGAGGAGGCGATTCTCTCTTTATATATATCTATCAATCTCTCTCTCTCTACATATATATATATATATATATCGATTTTGTATAATTTTACATATAATATATATATATGTATTTATGTATAGATATATACATCTATATTATATAGATATAAAATGTATGGTGTAAAACTATATATATATACATAGGGACGAGGCAGAAAACTATTGAAAAGAGGGTAAAACAATAGGGCAAACATAATTTTTCTACATATATTGCAATTTTTTATTTAAAAAGTAGGGTAATTTGCATTGACACCCCCTGAGGTTAGGGTCAATGGCAATGAGATTACGGTCAATATTTTTTTGGCACTCACACCTCCTGAGGTTCCTCCTTCGTTGCAATGACACCCCCTGGGCTGGTGAAATGACTAGAATGTCATTTTAATTATTTCACTTATTACATTAGGGTAATATATAAAGTATGAAATTACTCATATGCTCAAACACTTCACCCTCTGAAATTACTAATTACATTTCCACCCCTTATTACAAAATATATATATATATATATTACGAAAATTACAATTTAATTTTTTTTTCTTTATAATATAATTTGTATATATAATTACGAAAATTAAAATTACGAATATATATATAATTTGTAAAAAATATATAAAATTTGAAAAAACATATAAAATTCAAAAAAATATATAAAATTTGAAACAATATATAAAATTAAAAAAAACATATAAAATTCGAAACAAATATATAAAATTCGTAAACAATATATAAAAATCGAAAAACATATAAAATTCTAAAAAATATATAAAATTCAAATATATATATATATAAAGTGTGACTGAAGTTTTAAGTGGACAAGCCTCAGAGTCATTAGCCAAGGTAACGGATCCCTCTCAAACTCTCTTCAAAGCTATTTCAATGGTCACGATGGCGACACATGCCCTACGATGGTGACCAAAATTGGAATCGAACCGATACTTTATTAAAATATTTTAATCAAAATTAAATATATTAATATTTGGATCAAAATTAACGGTTCGGTTCCGGTTCTCATTTTTAAATAACCGAAAGTATCGGTTCGATTCCGGTTTCGGTCGAAATCAAAAGCGAACCGCATCGTGAATATATTAATATTTGAATCAAAATTAACGGTTCGGTTCCGGTTCTCATTTTTAAAGAACCAAAAGTATCGGAACTGAACCGTTAATTTTGATCCAAATAAAATTTTACTTTCGGTTATTTAAAAATGAGAACCGAACCCGAACCGTTAATTTTGATCCAAATAAAAATTTACTTTCGGTTCTTTAAAAATGAGAACCGGAACCGAACCGTTAATTTTGATCCAAATATTAATACATTTAATTTTAATTAAAATATTTTAATAAAGTATCGGTTCGATTCCGATTTTGGTCACCATCGTGGGGCATGTGTCGCCATCGTGGCCATTGAAATAGCTCTGCATAGAGTTGGAGAGGATTCGTTACCTTGGCTAATGACTCTGAGGCTTGTCCACTTAAACTTCAGTCACACTTTATATATATATATATTTGAATTTTATATATTTTTTAGAATTTTATATGTTTTTAGAATTTTATATATTGTTTACGAATTTTATATATTTGTTTCGAATTTTATATATATATTTTTTAATTTTATATATTGTTTCAAATTTTATATATTGTTTCAAATTTTATATGTTTTTTCAAATTTTAAATATTTTTTACAAATTATATATATTCGTAATTTTAATTTTCGTAATTATATATACAAATTATATTATAAAGAAAAAACATTAAATTGTAATTTTCGTAATATATGTATATATTTTGTAATAAGGGGTGGAAGTGTAATTAGTAATTTCAGAGGGTGAAGTGTTTGGACATATGGGTAATTTTATATTTTATATATTACCCTAATGTAATAAGTGAAACAATTAAATGGACATTCTAGTCATTTCACCAGCCCAGGGGGTGTCATTGCAACGAAGGAGGAACCTCAGGAGGTGTGAGTGCCAAAAAAACGTTGACCGTAATCTCATTGCCATTGACCCTAACCTCAGGGGGTGTCAATGCAAATTATCCTAAAAAGTAACAATTTTTTGTTATTTTATGGGGGGCAACTGCACCCATGGGCATACCATGGCGCCGTGCCTGTATATACATATATATATATATATTTGAATAGTGTAAGTGTTCATTTTATTTGTTAATGTCTAAATACTGTTTGTATATACTTTGTCCTAATTCCAGGTTTGTGTTATATAAATGAAGTTTTGCAAACATGAAGGATCTAATTAAAATTAAAGCAAACCTCAAATAACTTTGTAAGGACATGATTTGAAAGCAATTTTTTTTTCCCTTGTTGATTTTCAAGATGTTGAACCTCTCTTTCAAGGTTTTAGTTTTTTTTTTTATTATTATTATTGATTAGTTGTGTTGGTTGTGTTGGTTGTTCTATTGTGTTTGTTTTCCGCGTTTCAAGTAGCAAAAAAATGTTGGGTTTGATTTCATAAAAATGATATCCTAACATTGAAATTAAAAAGGAATTGATTGAAACTTTAAAATTAAGGTTTTATTTGGTTTCCGTATTTAAAAATAATTCTGAAAATCAAAATATTATTTTCAAATTTGTAACCGAAACAAACCCTAATTTTTCCTTCTTTAATTTCAAAACAAATTTCCATAGAGTTGATCGCGACGACTTTTAATCGAAAAGAAAAAAAAAATGAACTGATGTTACACATGCACGCAGTGATGGATCTAGGAAGATTTATGAGTGAGGGCATAATCATATATTTCATAATTTTAGGGGGGTACATGCATAATTTTTATAATTTTAGTGGGGGTATAAGCATAAATTTAGTAAAATATATAAATGAATAGTGTAAATATAAAAAAATTCAGTGGGGGCATATGCCCCTACTCGTCCCTGACTCCCTGATGCACGAGACGGCTCAAACATATTGTTATGGATATTAATCCGGTATAGAATGAAGATGTAGGATTTTTCTGTTTAATGTCAATAGCTAGTACCAAACTCAACTACACTAGCATCATCTAAAGTTCCGACATCATGTTTGGCAGGAAAGAAATGGAGTGGACAGCGGACAAGTCGAGAAAGAGGAAAGAAGTCTTTCTTGTTTGGTAGAAGGGAATAGGCCAATAGAAAGGAAAGGAGGTCATTAGATCACCATTCAATCATGCCAAGAAACTTCCTTCCTAGAGTAGAGGAAACTTCCTTTTTCTTGTAACCTTTTGTAAATATAATAATAATAATTATAATAAAAATATTCATATATGGTTATTAATTTCCACTCATCCATGGAATATGAAGGGAAGGACTTCTTCATTTTCCCAAGCTTGCTTAGTATAGGTGAAGGTAATGTATGTCAGTCAAGTTGTCTCTTTCCACTCAACAATTTTTAAGACTCAAGCAATTAGGAAGGATTCTCTATTTCGAAATTTATGGCTGCTAGGAAATCTAATTTTTTTTTTTTTTTATGATAGTGGAGTTCTAATATACTTTATTGTATTAATAATGTATAAATTCTCACATTTGTTCATATTTGAAAGACTATTATATAGTGGAACTAACTTTTTATAGTTGTGAAGTTTGAAAAAGGTGATTTAGGTATATACAATAAAACAGTACTACTAAATGAAAATTGTATTTTGTGACGTCCCAATTTTGGAAAGAGGGACAAGTAGTATTATATTTCTTCCGTCCCAAATTATAGGTTTATTTTAGAAAATTAATTTTTTTAAGAGGTTGACTTTTCTTATATTATTAGTGAATGAAATATCAATTTTACCTATGATCCCACTATAATGATGTGATGATTTATAATGTATATGTTTTATAATTTTAATGGTTGAATGTTAAATTGGTAAATTAATTAAATAAAGTATTTTAACTTTTTAAAAGTGGACACTTATTTTGGGATAAGGAAAAGAGGAAAAGTGAACACTTATTTTGAAACGGATGAAGTACATAACAAGTATATTATAATTGATAGGAGAAAAAGAAAATATCAATTCTCAAATGGAAGTGCTAATTACCTATTTTCCTTTCTAGTACTGTTCTTGATTCTCGAATGAACATCCTCGTGTATATGAGTGGTCCATACTCCATAGTTCATATAAGCACCAACAATGGGAGTTCCGTCAAGGCTTCATTGTTGAATTTGCTTAAATCGAAATAAATATTTTGACCAAACGTCTTTCTATCTATAAAATAGTAAGAGTGGTGACAGTACCAAAGGTTTATTGGTATGCATTTCGGAAAATAATTTTTTTGAAACTGAAACTTAAAAAAACTATGCGGAGAATTCTACTTTTGAGTTTTCTAAAAATTATTTTTGAAAATCTTAGTTATAAAAGTCTCTTTTGAAATAATTTTCATTTCATGTTATCAAAAAATAAATTTTTATTTTCGGAGTTCTAGCTCGAGAACAATTTTCGGAGATGAATATCAAGTATGTTCTTAAATTTTTATTATATTTTACCGTTAATTTACTCAAAGGATATAATTTCCCCTTTCTCAAATGAAAAGGACTAATGGTTCGAATTGCACACTTGAATCATGTGTGTATCACGTCCAATTAGCAATCTGTATGCATCATGATAATGACCTAACATCCAAATATTGTTGTTGACATTGGTCCTAACGGGTAAGAACAATTTTGTGTATTATTTATTTATGACATATTTTAGATAATAATCAAGTTGAGTGTTAAATAGGTTGGTTTGGTTTCAATGACATCGATAAGTTTCGTCAAAGGCAAAATCAAGTATTGAAATAATGAAGAAAACAAGTGAAGCACAAAAGTGAGCATATTGAGGAAAAATGTTTCCTGGAGGGTGAAAACAATATTTTCCGAAGTAGTCAATTCAAGCAAAAAGTATCGTGGGTTCAAGAGGGTCATTTTGGCGCAGTTGCGAAGAAAAGTGGCTTTAACAAAAATGTCAACGCTTAAGCCTACACTTTCAGTTTCAAAAAATGGCTGGAAAATATATTTTTACACTTGGAGGTACGTTTGAAGCGTAGCTGCGGCAAGATTTTGGGTAAATTTTGCTACAATGTCTGATTTGTCCATGAGTTGGTTTTATGATTTGTCCACGACTTATATACATCAAAGTGCGTCTATATACATTATATTCACCAGAATATAGGGTTGGGATGTGAAATTACGAGAAAAGACAAACTTATGGTTTGGATCATCATTGTCTATAAATACCCAAGTCTTCAACAAGAGAAGACGCGTCTTGAATAATTCTCTGCAAGTTTTCTACAACTTCATCTTCTTCTTCTACAGAAATATACATATGGTGAGAGAATAATATTAAGTTATTAGAGATACACAAGTTCTCTTGTTTTTGGACGTCATCAATCATGTTTCTACATCGACGATTTTTATGCACGATTGAATGATATAGTTGGTAAAAATTTCATATACCGTTTATAACAACGTGGCTGCGTTGATCCGTTGGAGAACGAAGCCGTCTATGTGCAAAGATCGAAATAGTTCGTGGTGATTTTGATCTGTTGAGAAGCAGAGCCATCAGAGTACGGAGATCGGAGCGAAAGTTTCATGGAGCACGAGTGAATCCAGACTTTCAGACGTCGAGTGAAGAACAACAAATTACTGCAGTTGTAAGTTCTATTTTCATAGAGTTTGTACAAATTATGTGATTCATAATGCATTGATACCCGAGTGTATCCATGATTTTTACTTGAAGTTTTTCCAAAAATTTTTATGTAAAAATATTTGTGTCTTCTCATGATTTAAATTTTTGCACTTATATTCATATTTGTTTGATTGATCTATTTTGATAATTGAATTCAGAATTAAGGTTTGTGACGGATTAAAATTGAATTTTTGCTAAATAATTTTAATTAATTATAAAATTGACAAAAAATTTATTCTCTCATCTTCTAGATTGTTTTAACTATCGTCTAGGTAATTTTATAAAAAAATTGTCTGGAGCATATGTTGGGTGCACTAGTCCTACACGCTTCTTTTGAACATGGTTTTGGGTCCAATGCATTTTATTACGTTCCTTGTATGATAATTTTCCCAAGTTGTGTTTGGCTTATAGGGCATTAAATTTCCTTCCTTTTTGTTTGGTGCTTCTCGCATGTAAAGATAAGCTTTTGCAGTTTTTCGTACGTAAAATTATTGTGCACTACATGATTAGACAATGACATATTGTAGTTGTGATAGAACTCTCTCAACTGTAATAGCTAATCTTTTGCTATATACAAAATTATGATGTTTGCAATCAAGACTACTCATTACGATGGGAAGAAGATTTAGGTTGATGCCTAAGGCGGGCCTCCAAAATTTTGGAGGCCTTACATATATATATATAAATAATTTTTAGAATATATTATATATATTTTCTTTTAAAATGTATAAGCCTTCATAGTTCATATAATGCTGTAAAAATTAAAGTTTTAGAATTAGCATCCTTATAATATTGTAAAAAATAAATTTTTAGAATGTGTCTCCTTATAATGTTGTAAAAAATAAACTTTTAGAATGGACCTTCTTATAATGTTGTAAAAGAAATTTTTTTGTAATGGACCTAAAGAGAATGGGCCTCCAAATAAATTAGATTTTTAGTACACATATATTTTCCAAAATAATTTTATATTTGAAACTTTTGGACAAAACAAAAAGGCATGAGCGGCTAAGATTTCTCTTTTAAAAATATAAGAGTAGAAGAATATTTTTTGGAATTTCTAATTGTTTTTGACACATCTGGAAAAGGACTTTTTGATGAACTTATAAAAGCATTAAAAAAATTGGAACTTAATGTTAATGATATAAGAGGGAAAAAATATGATAATGGTTCTAACATGAAAGGAAAAAATCAAGGTGTACAAAAAAAGACTACTAGATTTAAATCCTAGAGCATTTTATACACCATGTGGTTGTCATAATATTAATTTATTACTTTGTGATATATATGGCCAACTTTTGTCCTAAAGCTATATCTTTTTTTGGAGTTGTACAATATTTATATTCGTTGTTTTCTTCTTCAACAAAAAGGTGAAAATTTTTACAAGATAATGTATCCGGTTTAACAATTAAGTCATTGTCACAAATTCGTTGAGAAAATCGTATTGAAAGTATTAAAACAATAAGATTTTAAGTTCCGCAAATAAGAGATGTTTTAATTCAATTAGAAGAAATTAGTGAAGATCCTAAGATAAAAAATGAAGTTAAATGTTTAGCAACATATGAATTGGAAAATTTTGAGTTCCAATTATGTATGATTATTTTGTATGATATATTATTTGCAGTTAATTCAGTTACTAAAACTTTCAATCTCAAGATATACATTGATGTTGTCATAGATCAATTAGAATGGCTTATATTTGTTTTACAAAATATAGAGAAAATGGATTTACATCAGCTATTATTACAGCTAAAGAAATTGCTAATGAAATGAAAATAGAGCCCGTATTTCATGAAAAACGTATAATTCATAGGAAAAAATAATTTGATGAGAAAGTAGATGATATGTCATCTCAATCAGCTAAAGAAACTTTTAGGATCCATTATTTTTTGTACATAATTGACCAAACTATTTCTTCAATTCATACTAGATTTGAACAATTTAAAACATATGAAGATATATTTGGTTTTTGTTTAATTTTAAAAAGCTAAAATCATTAAGTGACAATAGTTTTAAAAAAAGTTGTCTTGATTTAGAACAATTTTTAAAACATAATGAGTCTTCTCATATTGATGGTTTTGATTTATTTTCAGAATTAAAAATACTCAAAGACATTTTACTAATATAATCACACAATCCAATTGAAATATTAAATTATATTAAAAAAATAGATTTTTTTCCAAGTGCATGCATTGCTTACCGAATATTATTGATAATACTGTTGAAAATAGTTTAGAAATAACAGCAATTAAACCCAACTTTGAGCTTAAATAATTATGGGATCCGAACTCCGAATTTAACAGGACCAAGCGCTAATGTGTTCTCCTTGGTGAGAAGATCAAGTTGGTATAATTACATGTTCAAAACTATTAATTATTGAATGAGAAATTATCTCTCAAAGTGACTCACTTGAACTTGGGTAAAAATGTTTGTCCCACATTGGAAATAAAGTAAAGTGTAAAGGTGTTTATATATGGTTGCATTGAATGGGTGACTTGAATATTTAGAGGCATGGGAGGAGAGCTAGACCATGCATGAACCATGCTAGTCTTGGCCTAACCACACGCGCGCGCGCCGCCAGCCCACCCGGTCCGGGCCGTGGTCGCGGTGCGGGTGGGTTCTGAAGAGTTACATATATAGTTTTATTTGCACCGAGCACCTATACAGTTTGAACACCTATTGGAATGGATACCTATACAGTTGAGATACCTTTTCATTCTCTATATGTATAGGCTGTTGCAGTTCATTCAAAAAATATACGTTTTTATTTTCACTCTGCCAAAAACATACTCTTTCTACATTCGCATATACACATATACATATAGATAGGTCTGGTTTGGGTTTGAGTACAAACACAGAGTTTGAGTTCGCCGATCTTCACCATTGCAGTGCTGCAACAGTGAAGGCGAAATCCGTTCTATCTTGGGAGGCATTTGTTCGGAATCCTTGAGCACCGTAGAGGAAACAATATTGCCTTAAGGAAACTGTGGTATCACACAGGGCTCAGATTATTTCTGTTCCTTCTACTATTATTGTATTTTCGGGTTAGTTTCCTCTTTCTTGCAATATATATCTACAGTTGTATGCATGTTGTTTTATATAAATATATCAGAAGAGCATGATAGAATAACAATCTTAAGGCAATAATTTTTTACTCTTTCATATTCTGTTATATTTGTATTTATATATATAGTTTGTAAACCGTACGTATTTTATGCATATATTCTGTATACATATAGTTCGTACATATATATCTATATATATATATATATATTTGCGTACATATATATTACTTCGTGTATACAACATATTGTTTGACAGTGTTCTTCTATGTATGAAATTCCGTTTCTTTTTGTAAATTGACTTTAAGTGTACCACTGCTTTCATTATTTCCCTGTATATCTGTTATATATACATTCTGTCAATATATAGATATTTACATTCTGAAATTGTGTTAGTATATACATTCTGAAATTCTGTTCTGATATTTACTTTTTGTTAGTATAGACTGATATATATATATTTACACATTCTGTTAGTATATATTGATATATATATATACCACATTATTCTGTTATATATTTATATTCTGATTTTAATATCTGATATATATATACTTATATACTGAATTAGTATTCTAATATATATTTATATATATATTCTGGTAATTTTTTTCTATATATATTTACATTATGATATATATAAACATACATTATTTTGTTATATATATATACGAATATTCTGATAAATATATTTATACTAATATTATATTCTGTTATATATATACTGATATCGTTTACAGAACTGTATTCTGAATTATATATATATATATATTCTGTATTTGTATTCGGATTATATATGTATATATTCTGTTTTTATATATAAACTACATTATGTGTTTTATATATATTCTGATTATATATATATGTATTTTGTTATATATATCTATATATTCTGAAATTGTATTATAATATATATATTCTGTTTATTTGTATTCTGATATATATATATATATATATATTATTTTGAAAATAACATATATATATATATAATTTAATTATATTAACTGTTAATATAATTATATATATGTTTTGAATCAAGTCCATTATATATTGGGTATCTATATATTTTACTGGATTTTTTATTTCGGAATTTTATATATATACATCCTGTTTGTTTTATTAAGTATAATTTTGTGTTATTATATTATTGTGTGCAGGAAACAGTACATAAAGCAGATTTCTGTTTTTGTAATAGAAATGGTTACTGGTAATTCAACCACAATCTTTGTCCCACATGGGGAGAAGCTTGAAAAATTCAATGGCTCTGATTTTAAGCGTTGGCAGCAAAAGATGTTGTTTTACCTCACTACTTTGAATCTGGCCAAATTTTTAATGGAAGCAATTCCAACAATGGTCGAGGGTGAAACTGATAAAGATAAACTGGCTGCAGTGGATGCATGGAAGCATTCTGATTTCTTGTGCAGGAACAATATCCTAAATGGATTAGATAACACACTGTATAATGTATATAGTGGTGTGCAAACTGCAAAGAAATTATGGGAATCTTTGGATAAAAAGTATAAAACTGAGGATGCTGGTACGAAGAAATTTATTGTTGGCAAGTTCTTAGATTTTAAAATGTTAGATTCCAAAACTGTACTCAACCAAGTGCAACAGCTTCAAGTGCTTCTTCATGATATTCAGGCAGAAGGTATGTCTCTTAGTGAGTCATTCCAAGTGGTGGCTATAGTTGAAAAACTACCACCACTTTGGAAAGATTTTAAGAACTACCTAAAGCATTAACGCAAGGAGATGACTCTTGAAAAGTTGATAGTTCGCCTGAGAATTGAAGAGGATAATCGTAAGTCCGAAAAGAAAAGTGGTGTATGGCATCCTATGGAGTCAAAAACAAACATTGTGGAGGAAGGATCAACTTCAAAGACTAAAAAGAGAAAGTTTAGTGATGAAGGTCCAAGTAAATGATCTAAGAAGTTCAAAGGCAAGTGCTTCAATTGTGGAAAGCTGGGACATCTCTCTAAAGACTGTCGAAAGCCAAGGAACTTCAGGAACACTAGACCCCAAGCGAATGTGACTGAGGCAGATCGACTTGCAAATGATGTAGGTGATATGAACTTTGCTGCAGTGGTTTCAGAGTGCAATTTGGTGGGCAATAACAAAGAGTGGTGGGTGGACACTGGTGTTACTCATCACATCTGTGTCAATAGGTGGATGTTCATTACTTATCAACCTATGAAAGATGGAGAACAACTCTTTATGGGTAATTCTTTTTCCTCTAAGGTAGAAGGTAGTGGAAAAGTGATCCTGAAAATGACTTCTGGAAAAGAGGTGACTCTGAATAATGTGCTACATGTGCCGGATATTCACAAGAACCTGGTGTTTGCATCTCTGCTAAGCAAAAATGGCTTTAAATTAGTCTTTGTGTCTGATAAATTTGTACTTACTAAGAATGAAATGTATGTAGGAAAAGGATATCTCAGTGATGGGCTGTTTAAGCTTAATGTAATGACTGTTGTACCCACAGCTAATAAGATTAATAACACAGTTTCTTCTGCTTATATGCTTGAGTCTTTTGATATTTGGCATGCTAGATTAGGCCATGTTAATTATGACACTTTACGTAGATTAATTAACTTAAATGATTTTCCTAAGTATAAAATTGACCCAAATCATAAATGTGAGACTTGTGTAGAATCAAAATTAACAAGGAAATCCTTTCAAAAAGTTGAAAGATGTAGTGAGCATCTAGAACTAGTGCATACTGATATATGTGATCTAAAGTTCTTAGAAACTAGATGAGGCAAAAAGTATTTTATTACTTTTATAGATGATTGCACTAGATATTGCTATGTTTATTTGCTAAGAAGCAAGGATGAGGCTATTGATATTTTCAAACACTATAAAACTGAAGTTGAGAATCAACTTAGCAGAAAAATCAAAGCTATAAGAAGTGATAGGGGTGGTGAGTATGAATCTCCTTTTGAGGAGTTCTGTAAAGAACATGAAATTATTCACCAAACTACAACTCCTTACTCACCTCAATCGAATGGTGTAGCTGAAAGGAAAAACCAAACTTTAAAAGAAATGATGAATGTATTTTTGCTAAGTTCGGGAGTACCACAAAACTTGTGGGGGGAAGCTATACTTTCTGCTAATTAAATTCTTAATAAACTGCCTCAAAAGAAAACTTTTAAAACCCCATATGAGTTATGGAAATGTTATAAGCCTTCCTATAAATACTTAAAAGTGCGGGGGTGCTTAGCAAATATCGCAATTCCTAAACCTAAAAAGGTGAAAATAGGACCTAAAACCGTGGATTGTGTATTCATTGGTTATGCCCACAATAGTAGTGCTTACCGGTTTCTTGTTAATAGATCTGATATTTATGATGTACATGTCAATACGATACTTGAATCAAGGAATGCTACATTCTTTGAGAATGTATTTTCATATAAAAGGACATCAGATTCAAGCTCACAGAAAAGGTCATTTGGTGATATGACTCAAGATAGTCATGAACCTATAGACGAAGAATCTATAGAACCTAGACGAAGCAAAAGAGCGAGATTCACTAAGTCTTTTGGGCCAGATTTTGTTATTAATCTGGTAGAGAATGAACCTCAAACATATAAGGAGGTCATGTCTTCACCTGAAGCAGTTTATTGGAAAGAAGTTGTGAATAGTGAAATTGAGTCCATTATGCAAAATCATACATGGGAACTGGTCGATCTTCCACCAGGCAATAAACCATTGGGTTGTAAGTGGATCTTCAAGAAAAAGATGAAGACTGATGGATCAATTGACAAGTATAAGGCAAGACTTGTAGCTAAAGGCTATAGGCAAAAGGAAGGGTTAGATTATTTTGACACTTATTCACCAGTTACTAGAATAACGTCAATTCGTATGCTAATTGCTATAGCAGGGTTAAATGGTTTAGAAATACATCAAATGGATGTAAAAACAACATTTCTAAATGGTGAATTATATGAAGAAATATACATGGAACAAACCGAGGGGTTCATTTCTCCTGGCCAAGAGAGACAAGTGTGTAGACTTGTAAAGTCATTGTATGGACTAAAGCAAGCGCCAAAACAATGGCATGAGAAATTTGACAGTGTTATGATGTCAAATGGGTTCAAAATAAATGAATGTGACAAGTGTGTTCATGTCAAGAGTTATCATAATGCATATGTCATTTTATGCCTATATGTGGATGACATGCTTATTATAGGCAGTAATAATGATGTAATCAATTATACTAAGAAAATGCTAAAGAGTAGATTTGACATGAAAGATCTTGGTATAACTGATGTTATTTTAGGAATTAAAATTTCTAGAACATCAGAAGGACTTGTATTATCCCAATCTCACTATATAGAGAAAATGTGTGACAAGTTTAAGGAGTATGGGATAAGTCCAACACGAACACCTGTGGATGTAAACGTTAAACTTTCTACGAACAAAGATGAATGTATTTCACAATTGGAATATGCTCGGATCATATGAAGTTTAATGTATGTTATGAATTGTACTCGATCTGACATAGCATACTCTGTTAGTAAGCTGAGTCGATACACGAGCAACCCAGGTAAATGTCACTGGAATGCAATACTAAGAGTTTTGGGATACTTGAAATATACTCAAAATTATGGTTTACATTATACTACATATCCAGTTGTACTTGAAGGATATAGTGATGTTAATTGGATATCTGATTCCAACGATTCAAAATCCACTAGTGGATATATTTTTACTCTTGGAAGTGCAGTTGTGTCTTGGAAGTCCTCAAAACAAACATGTATTGCTCGGTCCACAATGGAATCTGAATTCATTGCATTGGACAAAGCTGGAGAAGAAGTAGAATGGCTTCGTAACTTTCTAGAGGACATTCCAAACTGGCAGAAACCAGTGTCAGCTATTTGTATACATTGTGATAGTCAATCTACAATTGGAAGGACTCAAAATCACATGTATAATGGTAAGTCTAGACATATCCGTCGTAGACATAATACCGTAAAACAATTGCTCTCAAATGGTATAATATCCATTGACTATGTAAAGTCTAAGGATAATATAGCGGATCCGTTAACTAAAGGTTTGGCAAGAGAGCAAGTTGAAAGATCATCGAGGGGAATGGACTTGAAGCCTCTGGGTTAAAAGACACCATAATGACAACCCAACCTAGTTGACTGGAGATCCCAAGATCTAGGTTTAAAGGGACAACCGAATTGTGCATGACTTAGTTAAAAACACTGTGGAGATTAAAACAAAACTCCTTCCCATTCCTATGATGAGACAGTGTATATTTTAGGGTAAGCTATGCTTTTAATGATGTCTATGACTTGGACAAATCCAAGTGAGGAAGAACTCCTAATAGAATCACCTATGTGAGTAGAATGGGCCGCTTCTAGGAGAATTTTTTGAAGGCAGAATTCTCTGACAAATACTCATGAAACCAAGTGGTGTCCAAGGCCAAAATGGACATAAACGTGAGAACCAACTGTGTTCGAAGGGGAACTGTGTGAAGTCTATTGTCTTGGTTTACATAAACAGCTGACAGTTCAAGGCATCACGTCCACTGATTAGCCAGTAAATCCGATAGTCTTTCACAAGGGAAAGTTCAAGGCTCTAAGGCTACTTATCCTGATACAGTAACCTTTCATTGTACTCGAATTAGTGTATGCATATTCATCTGCATTTTGAACTGCTAATTTCCATTCATGTGGGGGATTGTTGGGAATAGTTTAGAAATAACAGCAATTAAACCCAACTTTGAGCTTAAATAATTATGGGACCCGAACTCCGAATTTAACGGGACCAAGCACTAATGTGTTCTCCTTGGTGAGGAGATCAAGTTGGTATAATTACATGTTCAAAACTATTAGTTATTGAATGAGAAATTATCTCTCAAAGTGACCCACTTGAACTTTGGTAAGAATGTTTGTCCCACATTGGAAATAAAGTAAAGTGTAAATGTGTTTATATATGGTTGCATTGAATGGGTGACTTGAATATTTAGAGGCATGGGAGGAGAGTTAGACCATGCATGAACCATGCTAGTCTTAGCCTAACCACACGCGCGGCGCGCCGCCCGCCCGGTCCGGGCTGTGGTCGTGGCGCGGTGTGGGTGGGTGGGTCTTGGTTCTACCCATTTCTTTTATTTTTTGTGCAAAAACTGCAAATGTCTCTTCTGAAGAGTTACATATACAGTTTTATTTGTACCCAGCACCTATACAGTTTGAACACCTATTGGAATGGATACCTATACAGTTGAGATACCTCTCCGTTCTCTATATGTATAGGCTGTTGCAGTTCATTCAAAAAATATACGTTTTTATTTTCACTCTGCCAGAAACATACTCTCTCTACATTCGCATATACACATATACATATAGATAGGTCTAGTTTGGGTTTGAGTACAAACACAGAGTTTGAGTTCGCCGGTCTTCACCATTGCAGTGCTGCAACAGTGAAGGCGAAATCCATTCTATCTTGGGAGACATTTGTTCGGAATCCTTGAGCACCGTAGAGGGAGCAATATTGCCTTAAGGAAATTGTGGTATCACACAGGGCTCGGATTATTTATGTTCCTTCTACTATTATTGTATTTTCGGGTCAGTTTCCTCTTTCTTGCAATATATATATATCTACAGTTGTATGTATGTTGTTTTATATATATATATATATATATATATCAGAAGAGCATGATAGAATAACAAATACCGGTAACCATTGTTGCAGCAGAAAGAAGTTTTTCAAAATTAAAATTGATAAAATCATAAATGTCGCAAGAAAGATTAAATGTGTTAGCTATATTAATTATTGAAAAAGAAATTTTATCAACAATTGAATACAAAAATCTGATTGATAATTTTGCATATCAAAAAGCGAGAAGGATGATTTTTAAATAAGTGTTACTAAAAATAATATATAATATACCAAAAATCTCTTTTATATTTTTTGTCTAAGGCCTCCAATTCCACATTTTAAACTTTTCCCCTAAGACTTGAGTAATTTTTTAAAAAAAATTTCATATTTATTGAACGCAAGCAGTGTAATATTCATGTTTATAATAGAAGAAACAATGTCACTAATGTCAAGTTTTCAACCATTTTTATATATTGTGTTGATAAATACTTATGTGAATACAGTAAAAGTATCACCATAAAAAATAAAATCATTGCCTACCCTAACAGCCCCTAATTTCAGGTTTTTTAACCATTTTTAGACCATTAAAGTTACAGATTTCAATCTGAGAATGAACAAAATCTATCTAAATTTAGAAAATCAACAAAATATTTAAAATTTGAAAGATAACCCTATTAGAATTTTTTTACACGAATTAGTTTAACGTAAACCAGAATCAATCAGGATAAATGATGAATTATACGTTAAATTCATGTGTATATTATATATATATATTTTTATTAATTTAAAATATCACGTGTATTTATTCCCGATATCCAATATCTTCTCAGAATTGAGAGCAAGGTTTTCATTAGTCAAAAAACGATCACATTTCTCATTCTGTTTAAATCAGCTGCACAGAACCAAGTCGTGAGTTTGAGTCAAACCATGTCATCGAATTAACATCCAACACGCGGAAACTTCAGCCGCTATACCACGGAATAATTCGTAAGCTGACTCTGTAAGTTGCATGTCCCGTGGGGTCTGTTTGGCTTGTCCTCCACAGAACCAAGTGTTTTTATATTTTCTTATTTTATTTTGGGAATTAAACCACGTTGAATTTTGTAAATCCTGTAACGTCCAAACAGACCACGTGTTGGTGTGCAGGTAGTCATGTGTGAATGCTGGTGGGTCCTACACGTGTCATTGTAGTTCACACATCACGATGTGGAAACTTACCATCATTCAGTGGCCAAGCAAAAGCCAAGCCACTTCTATCCCAAAAGATAATTTTGGTATCTCCCCGCGAAATTTCTCAAGGGCTGACCTCTAGTTTATATTGTGGGACCTCAACGTGTTAGTACAATTTGTTAGATACTAATTCTATTTTAGATTCTAACTCCAAACTAAAGGATATGGAAAACTAGTTCAATTGGAATATTAAAGTGGGACTTTTGTGATTTAAAATAGCAGAGTGATCTATTTGAAGTGGATGGGTGAATTGAAATACAATAAAACATATTATGTTTTGGTACTCCATTGAATTTAATGGGATTTGGAAAGTGAATTTTTGAATTCCTCAAACTTTAATCTAATTTTCCTCTCATTCACACTTCATTTGTGACAAGATGTACCAAGATTTAGGGATGGCAAAAGATGGTGATTTTCGTCTGCTGTGCCTTTCCTTGCACCGTAGTAGCAGCAGGGTTACAAATGAATCTGAATTTTAAATTGTTCAAAATGCATTTAAGAATTGTGTTCGGATTTGTTAGTTTAAACTAACAAATGAACCGAGTCGAATGCTAATTTTTACGAGTCAAATCCGAGTTTAACTAACAAATGAACTGAGCCTAAGTCAAGTGTTAATTCTTACGAGTTGAACCCGAACTTACTCAAGAACTGTCCAGTTTAGTTACAACATATATTACTTTTACCAATAATTATGTAAATTGGGTTGTTGCATGTTTATTTTTTATATGTTTTCATTCGTCGAATATCACATTTTTTGGTTCTTGTTTATTTTCTTTTCTCTAAATTCTTTTTTCACTCCTTTCAAAAAATAATTTAATAATTCTTTTTTTACTGCTATAGATTTTTTGAAATATTTATTACGAAATGATCGTATTAGTCTTGTAATATTTAACAAATCTCTTGGTAATTTCTTAAAATATGATACCTCTCTTAGGAATTATACGATAATCTCACTATATTACTTAGACAAACATGTTTATAAGTTTGACGAATCGAGTTCAGTAATGTTTAAGTTTGACTCATTTATTAAATGAGCCTAAAAACTACGCTCAAACTTGACTCATTTGTTAGACGAACGAGCCCGAACTAATCTCTTAAAGAGTTAAGTTCGGGGTTGCTCACGAATGACTTGATTCATTTGCAGCCTTACTCCGTAGTAGTTAAAACAGATTAACCTCACACCTGTATAAAAGCAGTTTAAATGGGGTGGGAGTTCACCCCATCTATGTCATGTTGACTTTTTTTGAATTATGCGGGCACCCGCCCCACCTCATTAAGAATTGAAAATTTTAAATATATGATTGTAAATTAAAATTATTTGCAAAATTAAATGCTTTAAAAAAATTCAATATTATAAAAATTAAATAATTGAATAAATCACCAAATTATCCAAAGCAATTCAAATTACAATGTATATTTTTTAAAATTAAATTACGTTCTTAAATATCAAAAATTATATCTCAGTTGGAGAATCTAACGCTCAATTGACAGAGAGGGGACAACTTGATCAAAATCGGTAGCAAATGGGGTAATTTGATACCGTATATTTTTTTAAAAATTAACAATAGATGGTTTATTTTTTAATAATAAATATCTTTTTTTGTCTTCTAATGTATATTGATATAGAATTTAGATTGGTAGTGTAATGTAGATATCTATTAAGCATGGACATGGACACGATACGATACGAACATAACGACACGTCAATTTTTTTTAAAAGAAGGACACGACATGCATAAGACACATCTATAAAAAAACATAATTTTTTTTTATATATACATATTATATTTTGCACAAATATTTTATTTATCACTTAAATAATGAGAACCAAATAAATTTATAAAACAAAAATAAACAAATAGGTTAAAAGAAATATTTTCATGTTCAAAATTCTTAATTCCATTACCATCTAAGGAATTAAATGTATCTCCCACAACATCCCACAACCTACTCTTTCATTCGTTATATTGTAGATATTTTCTTGATAGAAGACGGATATTGGAATGTACAAATACCAAATATTCAACTATTTGTAATGTTATCTTATTCTTCTTCAAATAGTACATAAATGAATAGGTGCTCTAATTTTTCTTACAAGAGTAGAAAGAACAAGGATGTCAAGGAGTAACAAAGATGTTCAATTATCTTCAAAGTCAAAGATTGGATAGGGGTGTTGACGTTTCATAAGAGACCATCCAAATTATCGGCTTTATAAGTTTTCTATTTTTCATGAAATCAACTGCGTGTTTACTGAATATTCTCCACGTGTCTAATTTAAAAAATCTCACGACACATTTTTAGCATGTTGAACACGTATTTTTAGCATATCCGACACGAATACGACCACCTCAGACCAAGTGAGTTGTATCTCCATTTGCTAACTATTTACTTTACTTTTTGTTGAGGATTTTTGGTTTTTTTTTCCTTAAATTTTTTTACCTCATTCATGGTGTTCCAACACAGGAATGTACCAAAGTGTAGAATTAGAATATACGACCCATATGTGGACACCAACACTCGATCTCTCCCGCACACACTAACGCACACAAAAACACACAGTCTCTCTCTCCGGACACGCTCCTCCGCTCTTTCAATAATTGTCTCGATTCACAGTAACCACAAAGCACACCAAGGCACAACCACAGCCACAACCCAAACCCAACTCTCTCTCTATATATAGCACCCACCTCTCACTCGCCTCTCCTCAACCCCAAAAATCTATATACCCAGAGAGAGTCAGGGACGAAGCAATCAACCAATTCAAACCCAGTTTATGCAATCAGAACCAGAAATCAGAGACGACCCTTTTTTCTTCTCCGTTTTGGCTGAAAAGGGTTGGTGTTAGTTAGAGAAATAGAGGGTTTTTGTGGGTTCGATTAGGGGGGTAATACCCAGTATCGACACGTTGTAGACATCACGGCTATACACGGAGTATCGCGGCCACTCATACATGTCCGGTCGGTGCGACGCAAGGGTTGTATCGGTGTGATTGAGAGCTGCAACCCTTCGCCGCACGGCGGACGAGGCGCTTTGCCGTCCGAAGGCGGTAGCCCTTCCGACCTCCTCTTCCTCGCCGGCGGCGGTTCACCTCTCTCCTCCTCTTCCTTTTATTAGTTTAGGTTTAGGTTTAGAGGTTCATCTATTCCAGTTGTTGTTAGATTCACTGTATACATATCTGTTCTTTAAGATCTGCTTGCTGTATTGGTCTGGTGTGTGAATTGTCTGAAATCATGATGTTGAGGATTAAGAGGGTTCCAACTGTAGTTTCCAATTACCAGAAGGAAGAGGCGGAGGAAGGTGCCCGGCTCGGCAGCTGCGGCCGGAATTGCCTCAACAAATGTTGCATCCCAGGTATTTACTAAACTTCTTGACTCGCGAATTATTAATTAAAGTTTTGTTTTTGTGGTTGATATGAGCTGTGTCTTTGTGGGTTTTGAGTAAATTGGGGTTTTAAGTCAAACCGATTGTATCACAAATTTAAAGTAAAGTTGTGTTTTATTGGTAGATATAAGCTTGTTGTTTTGGCTTTGATTAAAATTGGGTTTTCATTAATTAGGATTAGAGTTACTTTTGTTATTATGCTTTAATCAGGAAATTTGAACCTATGTTGTGTTTCTGTGGTTGATATCAGCTATGTTTTCCTGAGTATTGATTAATTTAGGGCAAAGCGACCTCGCTTAAAATGCTTTTCTCAGAAATTTTGAAGTTAAGTTGTCTTTCTGTGATTGATATGAGCTTTTTTTTCCTGGGTATTGAGTAAATTAGAGTTTAAATAAAGGGCAAACTTACCTATATTTAAATGCTTTTCTCACAAAATTTGAGGTAAAGGTGTCTTTCTGTGGTTGATATGAACTATGTTTTTGTGGGTATTGATAAATTGGGGCTTTAATTAGGAGCAAAGTTACCTTTGTTAGAATGCTTTTATAACAAAATTTGAAGTCCCAGTTATGATTCTGTGGTTGATATAAGCTTATATTTTTTGGGGTTTTAATTACATTGGGAATTTAATCAGGGGCAAAGCTACCTCTGTATGCTTTCAAGAAGGTCAACAAAATTGTTGGTGAAAAGGGTTTGCTTGGCGAGGATGGGAACAAGGAGCCACCCGTTGCCTTCTTGGACGGAGTCGTTCTTGGAGAGGTAAAAATATTCAAGATCTTTAGCGAACTTTATATTTATGTATCATAATAATCAGCTAAAACAATTGTTGCCCTTTGATTGTAGTGGGAAGACCGTATGCAGAGAGGACTCTTTCGCTATGATGTCACTGCTTGCGAAACCAAGGTCTTCATTATTTCCTTCTCTTATAGTACTAATTTGTTCCAAATTCAGTCTTAAACCTGTCAATGACTGTTGTTGACCTAATTGAATTGTGGTCTTTATCTCAATTTGTTTAATAATTGTGGTATAGGTGATTCCGGGAGGACATGGATTCGTTGCACAGCTGAATGAGGGCCGTCACCTTAAGAAGAGGCCAACTGAGTTTCGTGTCGATAAGGTTCTGCAGCCTTTTGATGGGAACAAATTCAACTTCACTAAAGTTGGGCAGGAAGAGGTGCTTTTCCAGTTTGAAGCAAGTGAAAATGATGAAATCCAGTTCTTCCCTAATATGCCCATTGATGTCGAGAATTCTCCTAGTGTTGTTGCCATCAACGTATGTACATCATCTTGTTTCTCATGTTCTAAGAATATGGATCATGGAGAGGTTTGTTTAATCTAATTGTTTGATGTGTTAAATTTAACAGGTTAGTCCTATCGAATATGGACATGTGCTTTTGATCCCTCGGATTCTCGAGTGCTTGCCACAGAGGATTGACCGTGAAAGCTTTTTGCTTGCACTTTACATGGCTGCAGAAGCAGGGAGTCCATACTTTCGATTGGGTTACAACAGTTTGGGTGCATTTGCTACCATCAACCATCTTCACTTTCAGGTTCTTACTAACGGCATATTTTAGTGTAGAATTGGCTCAGTGTACATCTTTGAAAAATTGGTAAATCTTCTGTTGGTTAAATTTAATGAAAAGGAATCCTGCAATTTGATTGGCTACAGGCTTATTACTTGGCTGTGCCCTTTCCCACTGAGAAGGCTCCCACTAAGAAAATAACCACTTTGGATGATGGGGTGAAAATCTCTGAGCTTTTGAACTATCCAGTTCGAGGTCTTGTTTTCGAGGGTGGAAATACCCTGCAAGATTTGTCCAATGCCGTCTCTGACTCCTGCATTTGCCTTCAAGAAAACAACATTCCTTACAATGTCCTTATTTCTGATTCTGGGAAACGCATCTTTCTGTTTCCACAGGTACTAACAAATTTGTTATTCTTTATGACTTGTACGTTATACTTTGGTGCTGAAGATTCGGATCACTAATCTGTAACAATTTTTTTCCTGGGGTCAATGAACAGTGTTACGCCGAGAAACAGGCTCTTGGGGAAGTAAATCCGGAGCTTCTGGACACCCAAGTCAATCCAGCAGTTTGGGAAATCAGTGGGCACATGGTGTTGAAAAGGAAGAAGGATTATGAGGAGGCGTCTGAGGAAAATGCTTGGAGGCTCCTTGCTGAAGTCTCTCTTTCTGAAGAGAGGTTCCAAGAAGTGAAAGATCTTATATTTGAAGCAATTGTTTGTGACCATGATGAAAACGGAGGTGACCCTCAGGGCTTGGACAAGGAACCAGACATCGCGTCTCAATCTTTTGGGGAAGTCGAGTCCCTTAACAGCAGCGGCCACCCTTCTATGGTGTCTGGGGAATGCCTAGTTCAGCACTAAGAATTGGGCTTCAAAAAACATATTAGTGTGTATGTTTTAATTATGATTTGTGCTAGGGTGTCTGTATCTATTCGACCCTAAATAAAGCAAACTAGGTTTGCATTGTTGTTGTGTCTGCTTTCTGCACATTACCTTTGATGTATGTGCTTATCCATTGTGGATTTATGTAAAATACAATATGGTACTTGCTATGTTGTGCTATTGAATGCGTCCCTGAGTGGGGCGTTTTGAAAATTTTATGGTGTTCTTCTTCTACCCTTTGGGCTTATTGGATTGTGATTTATTACTTTCACTGTATCACACAAGCACGTGTATGAGTGCATGATTCAGCATTTCATACTGTTTCCTTTTAGGATGAAGATGGATTGAAACTAAGAAGTCGAAGTACTATCTTTCTTGAGTTGGAGTTGAAGAAATATCCATCCTGTACCAGATTCAAAATTTTTTATGAAGTACTATCTTTCTTGAGTTGGAGTTGAAGAAATATCCATCCTGTACCAGATTCAAAATTTTTGAAGAATCAAGATTTTGGGTTCATTTGGTTGGACAGAAATTTGATGGGGGAAGTGAAAGTGAAAGGAAATGGAAGTGAATGAAAGGAAAATCAATCATGCATTTGGTTACTAAGAAAATTTTCCAAGAAAGTTGTGCGAAAAAGTAATACCGTGCAAGTTTGGATACTATGACAGTGAAAATAAAGTGACTGAGATACCAAAATTACCCTTTCATTGCGACTCGTAAAGACAATATTGACAGAACTTAAATTTTAACTTAAGAATAAAATAATGTTGTTATTTGTTTGTTTTGTAATCCAATATAAATAATTGTAGATGCAAGTGCAATTGATAAACGTAATTAAACATATGCTATTATAGCTTCACATTAAATCAATTAACAAAAAAAAATGGTCAAAGATAGTTGCAAAATAAGAAGTTTGAATAGGTTCAGAGTTGGGTTGTGAGTAGCTTCGTGATAAGGTTTCAAGTATAGTTGTTAGAATCGCGATTTTAATTTATAAAATTTTACGATTCTATACAATTTTGTACGATTTTATCACGATTTTATTATATTGGAATAATGATTTTACCGTTCAGCCCTCCATATGAAAGATCCAAAATCTTAGTGATTTAGTCCAATATCCTAATATATGACCAAAATTTAGGTATAAACAAATTATAAGCCCAATATATATAAATTTTTTGAAAACTCTAATATGATTTTAAATTTTAAATTAAATATTTGATTATTAATATATTTTTAAAAAAAATTAATACGTTTGATTCTGATTCTACGGATCCCAAATATCCTACTTAGACTCCCGATCTTAACAACCTTGTTGCAAGTGAACCAAATCGTTGGTTAGTAAGTTTAAGTCTACTACATAATAGTTATATAACTTATATTCATAGGGTGGGAGAACCTTTTTATGTATATCTGTATTCCGGTCAATACAAAATATATCTTAGAAAGTTTTATTTGTATGAAATATATCGATATATAGTGACCCCTTCTATACATGGGCGAAGTCAGGAAACTTGTTTAAGGAGGGCCAACGCAATTTTTTATAAATTTATTAGTAATTGTTTTTATTTTTGTAGGTTATTAGAAGATTTTTTTAAAAAAATTAGGGTTGGAAATGCAATTTTTTATAACTTATTGACAAAATTTATAATTTTTTAGGCTACCAAAGAATTTTTTTAAAAAACTAGTAAGGGCCATATGCAATTTTTATAAATATATTTGTAATATATATAAATTTTTAGGCTAAAAAAAATCAGAAAATTTGGGTACCCTTATGCAAAGGGTGGCTCCTGTCACGGACTTGGTGTTTCCAAGGAACCGTGCGGCCTTAAACACCTATAAGATGCTTGAGAAGTGCTAAGTAAGCTTTTGTGGGTCTCTAGCTTAGTGGGCAACTAAAACTAGGTGAATGCGGAAGCTTAGTGTGTAAGAAGAGAAAGCTAGGCAAGAGAGCTTAGAAGACAATTGAACTCAAGAGAACTTGTATTGCTTGAGAATTTGTGTGATTGCTTCGATGGTGAGCAAATGAGCTCCCACATCTATTTATAGGCCAAGGGCCTTACAAGGAAAAGTGGAGAGATTTCTAGAATCCTCCATGTCTAGTCTACTCTAGAATGTTCTATACAATTCTAGTATATTCTATACAAGTCTAGACAACTCTACAATACTCTAGAGAATTCCGGAGAAGTGTGGAGAAGTCTAGAATATTCTGGGTGCCAAGTAGGATGCCAAATAGGATCCTACGAAGCATCTGCGTGGCGCCTGTGTGGCGCCTGCGTGACGTAACCTCATAATACATGACGTGACATTCTCCCCCACCTAAGCTCGTGACGTCCTCGTCACGTTCTGCTTGAACTGCTAGATGTGCTTTGCAAACTGCCAAAGTGTGTCTTCATGCTCCCAGCTTGCTTCGCTATCCGGCAAGTTCTTCCATTTCACCAAGTACTTTGTGTACTTGGGTACTCCTCTTCTGCTCGCCTGTCGGTCGATAATGATGCACTCTACTTCCTTGTCGAAGGAAGTGACCACGGCAGTAGTAGCTCGGTGTGATATGCCTCGAGTTGGATCATCCTTGTCTTCGTGGTAGGGCTTGAGCATGCTGACATGGAAAACTGGATGAATCTTGAGCTTTGGTGGTAACTCCACCATATAGGAGACCTTTCCAACTCGTTTGATGATTGGGAAGGGACCTTCGTAGCGTCGTACTAACCCCTTGTGCACCGCTCGTAAAGAGTTGAACTGTTGGGGTAGTAGCTTGACCATGACCAAGTCTCCTTCCATGAATTCTAGGGGCCTTCTCTTGGAGTCAACCCACTTCTTCATTTTCTTGCCTGCCTTGTCTAGGTAGGCTCTAGCCAAGTCGGATTGGTCATGCCATCCCATGGCGAATCTGTATGCTGCCGGGCTCTTGCCATCTCCACTTGATGTCATAGCGTTAGGCATCATGGGTTGTCGCCCAGTCACTATCTCGAAAGGACTGTGGTTGGTAGCCTCACTCCGCTGCAAATTGTAGGCAAACTGTGCTACTCCAAGGAGCTTGGCCCAGTCCTGTTGGTTGGCACTAACATAGTGCCTCAAGTATAGCTCTAGGAGCGCATTGATACGCTCCGTCTGTCCGTCGGATTGGGGGTGAAAGCCAGTAGAGAAGTTGAGACTCGTACCCATCTTCTGAAAGAGTCCCGTCCAGAAGCGGCCCGTGAAACGTGGGTCTCTGTCACTCACTATGTTTTGCGGCAACCCCCATTGCTTGACCACATGGTCGAAGAAGAGCTCCGCTGTCTGCTCGGCCATGCAATCTGCTGGGGCAGGTATGAAGGTGGCATACTTGCTGAATCGATCTACCACTACGATGCTGCTGCCATAACCATTAGACTTGGGTAGGCACGTGATGAAGTCCATTGAGACACTCACCCATGGACCTTCTGAGATAGGTAGTGGCTCTAGTAGACCGGCCGACTGTTGTTGCTCTATCTTGTCTTGCTGGCAAGTAAGACAAGTGCGTACATAGGCCTCGACGTCATCACGCATCCGGGGCCAGTAGTAAGAATCCTTGAGGATTGCCTGGGTGCGCCTCATTCCTGGGTGTCCAGCCCACATGGTATCATGATACTCCTTGATGAGTTCTTTTCGTAGGTTCCCCCACTTAGGCACGAATAGCCTGTCGCCCGTAGTGAGGAGAAGATCATCCCTAAGCCAAAAGCGCCGTGTCTTGCCATCCTTGGTGAGTTGAATGAGACTCTTGGCTAGGGGGTCATGCTGTAGTCCCTCTTTGATGCGATCTATAAGAGGGTGTTGTGGTCGACTAATGGCTGCAAGTTCTGCCTTGTGGCTAAGTGCATCCGCTATGACATTGGCTTTGCCTGGCTTGTACTCCAAGCGATAAGTGAACTCGGCCAAGTAATCTTGCCACCGTGCTTGCTTGGGGCTAAGCTTCTTCTGCGTCTGGAAGTAGCTAGTGGCAACATTGTCCGTCATGATCACGAACTGTGCCCCAAGTAGGTAGTGTCTCCATGTGCGAAGACAGTGGATGATTGCGGTCATCTCTTTCTCCTGCACCGTGTAGCGCCTCTCGGCATCGTTGAGCTTGCGGCTCTTGTAGGCTATGGGGTGTCCCTCTTGCATGAGAACTCCCCCAATGGCAAAGTCCGAGGCATCGGTGTGTACCTCGTAAGGCTTAGAGTGGTCCGGTAGGCTAAGTATGGGCTCCTCCATCACTGCCTTCTTCAAGTCATCAAATAAAGTTTGGCATTCCTCCGTTCAGCTCCATATGCGTCCTTTCTTTAGCATGTCCGTCAAAGGGGTGGCTCGCGCTGAGTAGTGCTTGATAAAGCAGCGGTAGTAGTTGACAAGGCCCAAGAATGATCATAATTCGGGCACCTTGGTGGGCGACTCCCAATCTCATATGGCTTGCACTTTGCTTTCATCCATCAAGAGCTTCCCATCCCTTATCTTGTGTCCTAGGAACATCACCTCCTGTTGGGCAAATGACCACTTCTCCCTTTTCACATAGAGGTCGTTTTCCCGGAGAACTTGAAAGACGGTCTTCAAGTGTTGCACATGTTCTTCCAAGGTGGTGCTATAGATGACGATGTCGTCCAAGTATACCACCACAAAGCGATCCAAGTAGGGATGGAATAGGTTGTTCATCAAGGTGCAAAATGTAGTCGGTGCATTGGTGAAACCAAATGGCATGACTAGGAATTCATAAGAACCATACCTCGTCACGCATGTGGTCTTAGGCTCTTTTCCTTCCGCGATTCGCACTTGATAGTACCCCAAGCGCAAGTCCAGCTTGGTGAAGTAACGTGCTCCTCCAAGTTGGTCGAACAAGTCTGCGATAAGAGGAATGTGGTATTTGTTCTTTATGGTCACCATGTTGAGAGCTCTATGGTCGATGCACATCCGTAATGTCCCATCCTTCTTGCTTTGAAACAAGACTGGTGCGCCATAAGGGGCCTTGGATGGTCGAATGTAGCCCGCATCGAGTAGGTTGTTGAGCTATTTCCGCAATTCCTCCAACTCTGGTAGTGCCATGCGGTAAGGTGCCATGGATGGTGGCTTGGAACCTGGTTCCAGCTCAATCTTGTGATCTACCTCCCTTCTGGGTGGTAGTCTCTTCGGTAGCTCCGAGGGTATAACATCATTGTACTCCAGTAGTACTGAGTGGATCTCTGTGGGCATTTCCTCATGTGGGGAAGGCTCTGAGGGGTCTTCTGGTGAGTCGAGTAGGGTGGCTAAGTAGCTAACTTCTCCCTTCTTGTACCCCTTGTTGAATTGCATGGCAGATAGGGAGTGAGCCTCAATCTTAGCACCTCATTCAACTGGGACCATGCATGTGGTATTGCCTTCCATGATGCACATGGTGTTGGTGTAGGGGATGAGGAAGGCCTTTACCTTGTCCAAGAATTCTGTGCCAAAGACTAAGGCAAAGTCATCCATGGGTACCACCGAGAGATCAATGAGGCCACTCCATTGGCCTATGCGTGCATGTATGCCTCGGGCAGTGCCGTATATGGCCTTGGCTGCTGAGTTGACGACCTTCATGGAACCGTCCTCCTTGGTGTACTTGAGGCCTAGTCGATTGGCCTCGTTGATGCTTATGAAGTTGTGGGAGGCGCCGGTGTCTACCAATGCTCTAGTAGACGTCCCTCCTATGGCCGCTTCAACGAACATGAGCCCTTTAGGTGCTGCCTTAGGGGCCTCCATCAACGCCTTGATGGCGTTGAGGATTTGAAGCGAACTCATGTGTGCCTCCTGCGTTTCCGGGTGCTCGAGCGTCATAGCATTGGCGGTCTTCTTCTTTGGGCAAAACCGTGTCCAATGCATCTCACCACATATGAAGCAGGGTGATGGCGGTTGTTTCTGGGGCTTGTTGCCTCCATCTTTCCGGAATCCTTCCTTGTGAGGGGCATTGTTGGTGGCATTAGAAGTGTTGCCCTTGTCTCCCCCACCTTTGCCGAAGTTCTGGGTCTTATCCTTGGGCTTGGTAAAGTCTTTCTTGGAGCTGAAATCGATCAATGCCTCCGCTTCCATGATGGCAGTGGCAAGGTCCTTCACTCCACGTCGCCTTAGCTCCATCTTGGCCCATTGTTATAGGCCATCCATGAAGAAGAAGAGAGACTCTTTATCTGAGAGCTCAGGGATCTCAAGGGTGAGCGATGTGTACTCCTTGACATAGTCTCAGATGGTCCTTGTTTGCTTGAGCCGACGAAGTTTTCCCATAGCTTCTTCCTCGACATTCTCAGGATAAAAGTGCCTCTTAAATTCTTTACGAAAACCTGCCCAAGTATTAATGGAAAGCGTACCTCTGTCGATGTCACCATGTCTACGCCTCCACCATAGCATAACATCGTCCACTAGGTAGAGTGTGGTGGTGTTGATCTTTGTCGCCTCGTCCATTATCCCTTTGGCGTCAAAGTAACGCTCCATGCCAAATAGGAAGTTCTCTACCTCCTTGGCCACACGTTCCCCCTTGTAGCACTTAGGCTTGGGGACGTCGATTCTGGGAGCTCCAGCCTCCCGAGT
The DNA here is from genome assembly GCA_963922005.1 of Cornus suecica. NCBI lineage: Eukaryota > Viridiplantae > Streptophyta > Magnoliopsida > Cornales > Cornaceae > Cornus > Cornus suecica. The sequence goes on from OY998244.1 coordinate 20,375,827, forward strand.
AGCAGTGGCGCCGTTTGCTACGGCTTGCTTGCAAATGGCCCAATTGGCATGCATGTCCTCCATGAATGCTCGAATGTTGCCAAGCTCATGATCCAGGTAGCCACGTAGGGTGGTTATCTTATCACGAAGAGAGCGTAGCTCCTTGCGATGGTCTCCATCTAGGGCATTGAGTTGCCTCTTCATGGTGTCTTGGAAGTCGGCGTCATCGGACTCCAATTCTTCCAAGCGTTGGTGAGTCTCCACTATACGTTCCTGCATGATGGCCATAGTTCCTTTTATGTCATCGATGCGTGTCTCAAGGCTTGGTTGAGCATCCTTGGATTTGGACTTCGACCTTGCCTTGGTGTTAGTGGGTGGACATTGTTTCTCCCTGTCGCGTTCTTGTTCCTCCACGGCTAGGGTGATGGTTGAAGTTATCTCCGCCATACTCTCTTGTAAGTAGGTTGTGATCCCTCATGAACCGGGCTCTGATACCAACTGTCACGAACTTGGTGTTTCCAAGGAATCGTGCGGCCTTAGACACCGCTAAGATGCTTGAGAAGTGCTAAGTAAGCCTTTGTGGGTCTCTAGCTTAGTGGGCAATTAAAACTAGGTGAATGCGAAAGCTTAATGTGTAAGAAGAGAAAGCTATGCAAGAGAGCTTAGAAGACAATTGAACTCAAGAGAACTTGTATTGCTTGAGAACTTGTGTGATTGCTTCGATGATGAGCAAATGAGCTCCCACCTCTATTTATAGGCCAAGGGCCTTACAAGAAAAAGTGGAGAGATTTCTAGAATCCTCCATGTCTAGTCTACTCTAGAATGTTCTATACAATTCTAGTATATTCTATACAAGTCTAGACAACTCTACAATACTCTAGAGAATTTCGGAGAAGTGTGGAGAAGTTTAGAATATTCCGGGTGCCAAGTAAGATACCAAGTAGGATCCTACGAAGCGTCTGCGTGGAGCCTGTGTGGCGCCTATGTGGCGTAACCTCATAATACATGACGTGACACTCCGCCCAGCTTCTATAAGGGAGATCTTTTTGAATACATGGAGTGTTGGAGTTGGAACTATTGGGCCAAATGGAATATGTATTGGGAAGAATAAATTCAAAACCAATAATAAGATGAAGGTAATATATGTGGGATGCATGAAGAGTTTTAATTGATTTGAAATATCACGCTATAGTTATATTGATAACCAATAATTTTCCGACCAATGATATCCCAAAATGGTCATTTTCTCTATACATTTTCTGCTCTTTTTACTTGTTATAATATTAACTCTTAATTATAAATATACAAATGATATATGTAATAATCTACATTAAATTTTGGAAATTATTAAATTCGTGGGGCAAGAAAGTCATTTTTTCATTTTAATTTTTTATTTATTTATGAAATTGTTATATAACATTATTATTTTATTTTCCTCATTTTGAATTCTCCATCAGATATTTGATAGTTTATGTATAACTTCCTTTAAAAATAAATAAATAAACAGGTTAAAATAAACCTTTTCTCGCCTCTCCAACCCTCTCTAAACAAAACCCCTATCTCACTCTCAGATCATCCTCTCACGCTCGCTCTCTCTATAGAATCCTTGCGATTCCTCCCTTGTTCATCCGCTAAGGTCAGTTCTCTCTCTCTTCTAGGGTTTCTATAGACATCTTAGTGGTTCCATACAGAGTTGTGGTTATATAATCATGTGTATATTTACATTTTTACATATTTATAGGTATGTGTTCCCAGTCTTTTGACATTGCTTTGGGAATTTGAGAAATTGCTTTTGATAAAACAGTTCTCTTCCAAAATGAAACTAATTTGTGCTTCATTTCCCAATATTAGCCAACTATTGGTGTTGTGAAGAAGGAGTTTTATTTATTTATTTATTCAATTTTTTATGGTATATCAAGTCCACATTTTGTAATTGAAAATGCTTGGGTAATTCATGAGCTAATGAAGTTAGTTGAAATGTGTTATCTCCGTTTAGTGGCAGATATTAGCCACAATGATTAAACCTATTATGTGTTTGATGTAATGCCTCACAGATGTATGTGTGTGCGGACTCTCTCTCTATATATAGAGATATGTATATATCCAAACTAACCAAAGGAATGTTTTAGTAGCAGACCAGGATCACCTCTTTTCACTCTAAATTTGTAATCTATGCTACCTGGACTCGGGTAAGAGTGTAGGGTATGGGTATGTATCCATGTGTCAATGACTCCAATCTGTAAATACAAGGTTGCATGGACACGGTTTAATATTCAATTCATTTAATCATTTTATTTTCTTTCTAGATACAAGGCTTTTAACTCAGTTTGAAGTAACAGTATAATACAATTGATTGGCTAGATATGTTTTTGAAGTGCTACCACAAGTGTCAGACACATATCCCATACTTAGAGTCCATGTAACGTAGTTCGTAATTTTTAGTGTGGGCGTCTATGTAATGCATGTATCTGTATAATACAATAGCTACCCAAGGTGAAACTGATTGAGCATAGCATTTCAAAATGATTGGTGGCTATTCCTTTATCATAGTAGTAAGGTTTTTGTTGTAGAAAAACTCATCCTCTTAAGAAGATCAATTTAGTATTCTCATTTCATTTTTTCTAGATTCTTGGGAAATACTTGGCTTATGTAAGACATTGGTATATTAATTGAAGTTTTTTGTACTTCTGTTTGATAAAGTTTCTCTTGAATTGTAGATTACTGGAAAATGAAGAAAGGAGTGCACCCGCAGCTGCAATGGATTTCTTATGTAACACAGAGTGGTCGACTGATAAATGTTATGATGACCAAAATACACCAGACTGGTAAAGTTTATCACTTCAGAGCGAGACGCCAGATGGCACAAAGTGTTGGGCAGATTGCCAAGTTTAATCGTCGTTTTGGACGGAAGGACGAGGAAAACGAAGAAAAATGACTTTTTAAGATGCAAATCTAATGGTAGGTTTCACATATAGATGCTTTAAGACTATGTTTGTGATTGGCTGTGAACCACCAATACTTTGAATGCTTTGGTGCACATTTCTTTCTGTTTTGTTGGCTGCTTGTATTTTCATTTTGATCATTTGAAAGGGTAGTACTGGCTATTGAATAACATTTGTATTTCTTTCTTTGTTGCTCTTCGAACGTCCCCCCCCCCCCCCCCCCCCCCCCCCCCCCCCCCCCCCCCCCCCCCACACCACCCACTCCTTTACTTTCTTTTAAATGAGTCATTTGCAGAATAAATTTCTGTTATCTTTATCGACTGCATGGCTTATAGCTATCTTTAGGTGTGCAGGCACCTGTAGTATATTGCTTTTGGTAATATGAAACATAACCGAACACTTGTTGCTCCTCCTTTTGATAGAACACAGTATATTCCAGTTTCCAATGAACCATCCTTCCAGTAATTTGCCACGCTGTTGCTTGCTTTCTCCTTTGCGTTGCTTTGAATTGATTGTATCTGATTCTTGTTGTCTTCAGACTTGTTGCTCCTCCTTTGAAGGAGCTTGTTTTTGTAAACTCTTCTTCATTACCCCTGCCCCCAAAATCATATATTTAATCCCGCCCAGATATGTTTGCAAGTGAGATAATTGTCTTTTCAACATAAGAAGGGAGAAATAGGAAAAGAAAAGAGCTGAACACTTCTTGTGTACCAGTCATTTGGACATGTTTACCAAATTCTAAGCTTGCTGTTACCTGGTTTTATAGCTGTTTAATTGACTTGGTCCTACTCTTTGCAATTGTTAGAGAGCAGGAGAAGAGTAAAAGAAGTGGTAGAAATGTGTTTTATCTTGATTAATTGAAGGGATAAAAATGAAATATGGTGGAAAGTAGTGTAAATACATCTGACTATCCTTTATCCCTCGAGAGAGGGTGAGGAAGAGTGTGGAGAGCAAAAAAAATAAAAAATGGAAAGTCTTCTGTAACATTCTGCTACTGTTTGTTGCTGTCATTTTTCTATTCTCAAGCACCGATAGTTCAGATATTATAACCAATTCATCTTCTAACCCCCTTTTTTTTTCATGAAACAATTAAGGAATTGAAGACCTTTCAGTTTCTTTTTGTTATTCTTTTGTCTGTGAGCTTTGACACGTCCATTGTTTAAGTTGGCTCTTCTGGTGTTGGAGCAGTATTACTGTTGTGCTTGGTTTTTGGTCACTGGAAAATGATTCACAAACTTGTTATGCAAGTTTAACTTGGTGTAATCAGTAATATTGCATGTTTGCAATCTTGGATAGCGTCCTTTCGCTGGTGTTTAATATTTGATTGATGGATTAGGTGGGTGATCCCTTGCGTATTAGGATGGCGATATTGAGCATGGTTGGAACTGACTACATTTCAGAATTCATTATTTGTAGAAAATTGTTTGGAATCTCATTGCATCCTTCACATCTACTGTCTTTACAAACATCATACCTTGAGGTCCATATAATCTATTTGGATGTTACATCTACCCCGCCTATGATAGAAGTTGCATAGGAGAGCTCATTCTCGTTTCAAACCTTCGGAGTAGGTACTGGATACTCTTGAATTATATTTTGTACAGGATAGATAGGTCTACGACAACAATTTGGTGGAGAGCTGGTTGTGCTGTATGAAAAGCACTGCAGCTATAATTAGCCTGGTATGTAAACTACCTTTCTTTGCCCGAGTCCTAAGATCAAATTTCACATGGTGTAAGAATTGCTTGTTACTTGATCAGGTTTGTATAGCCTTATATTGATGTTTTGTATTGAATGATAAGGAAGGGCCAATTTTCATGATATATGGTGCCATGACAGGTACTAAAAAAAGGGCAATAAAATGGTACTGGCTTCAGTAGTAGTAGTAGTTTCTTGACTATCCAATACATTGTCTCCTCCCTCAAAGAGTTGTTGAAAGTGTATGTGCACCAATTTTCCTACTGTATGATTGATCATGCCCCAAATATATCTATATCTATCTATCAATATATATATATATATTACTTTGAAGAGTTCATTTGCTGATGTTGTGGGTGGCCGTGATTGGATGTTTAGGTGAAAGGTAGGACACTGTCCTAAACAAAAAATGCATGATTTGTGTGACTTAAGGTGGTGTTATTGATAACCTAAACATGGGCACTAACCTGTTTGATTAGGTGCATTAATAGGGGTGAGGACCATAGAGAATGATGGTCTTTAGGTCCACTGAATAAGGTCTCTAGATCACTTGAAATTTTAATATAAAAAACTACAGTTCCTCATGCCGTTACACTAGCTTTAGTCATACAGGTAAAAAGTTGGAAGTCCTTTAAGAGCCCATGAAGCACAAAGCAATAGAAAAACCCTCTTATCACTTAAAATGTAGTTACCCCACACCAGTTTCACCACCCACAACACGAGTTATTAGTAGTTACCCTTGTAAGAACAGCATGACCACCCTAAGCTTTACCGGACTATATGATAAAAATGACTTTCTCATAACCTATATATACAACCCTAAGCTACAATGCCATCTCAAATGCATCTGAAATGATGCAACGAGTCGGACGAGCCGATCTCCGAATCGACAAATTTGTTCTAGTTTCATTGTTACCACTGTTACTACTGCAGGTTGTGATAGCAGAAGGCAAGCACCACCCAATACACAAACGGTTGCAACGAAATGGGACAACTGGTTCACCATGGCTAAAGCGAGTGAAAGATCCATGGCCGCCGCGACCCACTGGGTGCTGGAACAGGCCGTGGATCTGTAACCAGGGTGAATATCCGCCTAGGATTAGGAGGAGGTGTTGTAAAAACCGTTGTGTGGAAGTCACTTCCGATGTTTATAACTGTGGGTTGTGCGGGTTCAGGTGCCCGTTTACTTGGCAATGTTGCCGGGGTTTCTGTATCAACACTAATATCAATCCCTTTCACTGTGGGAGATGCGAGCACAAGTGCCGGTTTCCAAGCTTTTGCTTCTATGGGATCTGTGGTTATGCTCAGCCTCCCTACCCATTTCCGCCTCACCCACCATATCCTTTTCCTCCAAAACCTCCTAAGCCTGAACCGCCTTTTCCTCCAAAACCGCCTCACCCACCATATCCTTTCCCTCCAGAACCGCCTAAGCCTGAACCGCCACCTAAACCAGAACCGCCTTTTCCTCCAAAACCACCTCACCCACCAGAACCTCCAAAACCGCCCAAGCCTGAACGGCCGCCTAAACCTGAACCGCCTTTTCCTTATCCTCCGAAACCTCCCAAGCCTGAACCGCCTTACCCTTTTCCGCCAAAACCACCTACGCCAGAGCCGCCTCACGGCCCTTATCACCCCCCTGCAGGTCACGGTGTATCATCTTCATCGGGTTGAAGTTGTTCTGGGGAATTTGTTCACATTTGGTGGGGTGAATATCTCTGCACTCTCTTGTTCTACCATCAATGTAGCATGCAATCACATAGGCTTGCTTAATGTTGTTGTTGTTGCTACTACTGCTACTAGTATTGTAGTTATTGTTATTTAGCTGAAATAAATACAGTATATAGGGTATTATGGTTTGCAGTTTCATCTTTTTAAGAAGAATTATGCATGTAAGTTCATTTGTGGGACCTCTTAGTTATATAATAGTTTCATGTTCAACATCTATATATATATATATATATTTGTTTTGGGTAAATAAATAATATATAAACCAAAAGAAAGAATTACAAAAAGAGAATGGGCCATGGCCCAAGGGAAAGGAAAGAACAGAAAATAAGAGCAATTGGGTTGTACAAGGCCCAAAAAAGAAAACACATTAAGCCACAAAAAAAAACAAAGCCCTATCAAGCCTTCAATTGTCAAGAGATAAAGTCGTCAGCTCGAAACACAATTGTGGAGGAGGGGCATGTTCCCATTCGAGCAACTCAAATCGGCAGAGATGGAGCACTCAACACTCATGAACTAGAGGAACCTGCACCGGTCAAGGGGGGTACGACTGAGGGATGGGAGAGGGGAGATGGTTCGAGGCGGGCAAAAGGGGGTTTGAGGTTGGGGAAAAATAAAGAAGGGGTTTCTGCTACTACGGTCATGGAAAGAAGAGGGCAAGTTTCAATCAGCTGTTATAGATTCGGCAAGAGGGCAATGGTACATCTGCACAAAGAATAGGCGAAAACGAATGGCCTCAATGATTGCAGCAAGCAACGAAGAAGGAGGTAAACACTTATCATTGAAAAGTCTATTGTTCCGCTCTTTTCATATGTGGTAGACGAATCCTGAAAGGGCTAATTTCCATGAAAGAATCCGGCTTCGCTTTAAACCTTTTTTCCAATTACTTGCAGCCCACATGATGAATTGATTCCACGAATTTGGATAGGAGTAAAAAACACATTTATGTTGTAGGCCTTCCCAAACTTTCCTAGAATAGCTACAATGGTGAAAGAGGTGATCATGTGTTTCTGCACCATTGAGGCAAAGAACACAAACATTGGGTTGCATGAGGTAAATTAGGCTAGGGTTATCCTTTGTTTGAAGTTTGCCTAGAATGGTCAACCAGAGGCAGAAAGAATGTTTAGGAATCATAGACTCGAACCATACAAGCTTATGCCAAGGAACTCGGGGAGGGTGGATTGAGAGGGCTATTATGGTGTGTTTTGTGTTAAAAGTTTTGTGTGGGGATGGAGACCATTGAATAGTGTCTGGGATGAGACATTGGGGATAGGGATAGTGGATAGGTCACAATGGGTAGTCAACCAATTTTTGAGTTGTCTAGGCCAACTCCACTGTCCCTCCTCAATCAAAGTAGAAACTCTATTGTGAGTGTTGAATAGCCATCTAGGCCTGTGAGCAATGTTAGAGAGAACTCTGTATAAAGGACCATAGGGTAACCAGTTGTCAAACCAAACATGAGTTGCGTCCCCATTACCAATCTTGTGCCTGATGAGAGGTTGTGCCAATTGCCGAAGCTGGAGGATCTTTCTCCAAAACCAGGAACTGTGTTGTGGGATCTTTAATTCCCAAAAACTTCTTCCTTTCAGTAGGTTAATACTCACCCATTCCTTCCATATGCCGTTAGAGTCTTCAGTGCATATGATCCAAATGTGCCTGAGTACAACAACCTTATTCCATAGCTTAATATCTTGCAAACCAAGGCCTCCAACATTTTTGGGGGTGCATACTTGGGACCATGAGACCTTTGCTTTTCCTTTTGCCATTGACTGACCTAATCATAAGAATCTTTGAAGGGTGTCATTTATCATAGTGTAAAACCTGCTAGGCAGAATGAGCAGGCTAGTCCAGAAAACATGAATGTTGAATAGGGTTGCCTGAAGTAATTGCAATCTTCCTGCAAAAGAAAGAGTCATAGCAGTCCAATTAGAAATTTTGGCAAGGATGCTATCAAGGAGGGCTTGGCAATGGCTTGTGGTAAGTCTTGAAGAAATAAGGGGCAGACCAAGGTATTTTATAGGCAGTGAACCACAAGGAAAACTAAAAGGACTACAGATACTTTCTTTGATGGAGTTCTCAACTCCACTAAAGAATAGGTGACTTTTGTCATGATTAGGAGAAAGCCCAGAAAATCTAGAGAATGTGTCAATTGAGTCTTTAATGACTTGAGCAGAAACAACATCCCCCTTAAAGAATAACAAAACATCATCGACAAAAGAAAGGTGTGAGAGCTTTGAAGCCCCACATCTCCAATGATAACTAAAGTTAGGCTGTGAGGCAATAAGAGATTTTGTTATGGAAGATAGCACATTCATGGCAATCACAAAAAGATAGGGGGAGAGGGGGTCTCCCTGTCTAAGACCCTTGATACTTTTAAAGAAACCACAAAGTTCCCCATTAACTAAGACAGAAAAGGATGTTGTTGAGATGCATGTTCTAATCCAAGAGGTGAAAATAGGGGGAAACTTCATAAGATGCAGGACATCAATAATGAATTCCCAACTTAGGGAATCAAAAGCTTTGTGCAAATCCACTTTTAGAGTGCATCTAGGGGAATTTGATTCCTTGTGATACCCTCTCAAAATCTCATGGGCCAAAATAATGTTATCCCGTATCCTTCTCCCCTTGATGGAGGCATTTTGGGCCTTATCAATGAGATTAGGTAAGATAGGCTTGAGTTTATTGGCTAAAAGTTTAGAGATACATTTGTATAAAACATTACAACACGAAATTTGTCTAAAATCACTAGGGGAATCAGGGTTGGGGACTTTTGGGATTAAAGCTAGATAAGTAGTATTGATCTGTCTAAGTATCATCCCATTTTCAAAAAATTGTTTAATAGCTGAGGTGACCTCAGTGCCAATGATGTGCCAAGCTTTTTTAAAGAAAAAAGAGTTGAACCCATCAGGCCCAGGGGGTTTGGTGGACTTGATGGAGAACAAACAATCTTTAATTTCTAAATCAATTGGGATAGAGCAAAGATCATCAAAAGACTCATCACTAATATTTTTTGTAACAAAATGGGAGAGGCTAGATAAACCTGGATAGGAGTGGTTGCAGTTCCCAATAAGATTCTGGAAAAAAGAAGTGAAACAACTCTGAATGTCCTCAGTTTTGCTAGATCTTTCCCCATTTGCAAGACTAACACCTGTGATCCTCTTTTTGTTGAGTCTGTTTTGGATACTCTTGTGAAAGTAGGTAGAATTTTGATCTCCCAGAGCCAGCCATTGAATTCTTGATTTTTGGTGGAGAAGCTGCTCCTCGAAATTAGCCAAACATGTATAGACATCGGTTAGTTCCTTTTCCTTCCTTCTTAGGTCAATGTTGCTTGGATCCCCATCCAGCAATGTCTAACACTCAGCCAATAATAATTTTGCATTTATGGTTCTGGTAGATAAATCACTAAAAGAATTGTGATTTAGCTCTTTTAAGGATTTTTTGAGCATCTTCAGTTTGGTTATGACTTTGAACATAGTAACACCATCGATGTTTGTATTCCAAATATTTGCAACAGTATGAAAAAACTCTGGGTGGTCCACCCAGAGTATTTGCAACAGTATGATGTTCAACATCTATTTGGTAATACACCTATAAGTATTCATCACATCTTTAATACAGTATCATCAATTGCTATAAAATACAATGGTATAATGCGAGACGAGTCTGAAAGTAGCAAGTTTTACCCAAATTGTTGATCAATTAATAGTAGATGTGTCTTATGAGTTTTGAAAGATTTGTAAACTCTAAACACAACTATTAGTTAAACAAGTGCTTCATCTAAATGCATCTTTGGCCAGACTCAAATTCGAGACAAGGGAAGCACCCCCAAGAGCTTCAATCAAGTTAGCTGCCTTCGCGGTTTTCTCTTGACTGGAGTTGGTCATAGTGATATAATATATTTTATTAAATAATTAACTAATAATCATATATTCAAATAATAAAAATTGCCCCCAAAAAAAACTATACATGTATTTATTATTCAAGCTTCAAATTATATGTATCTTTATATATAAGGTGATAGTGTAGAATATAAGAAAGAATAGTATTAGGGTCGTGCTTCATTAGAATCAAGTTTGTTCTCTATTGATGTGTTCCAATACAATCTGGACACGTAGCCAAAATCTTTTTTAAAATGAATTAATAGTAATTCCTATTTTAATGAATTTTATGTCCATAATTTTATAAAAACATATAATTTTTTGTAAAGGGGGTGACTCGCGAAAAGGGTAATCCGCGAGAATTGGCTTATTTTGGGAGATTGACCCAATGATTTATTTATTTGGGAGATTGGCCCAATGTTTGATTTATTTGGGAAAATGGCCCAAATAAGGTTTGTACGCGAGAGCTTGCATTATACAAAGGGAGGTATGAGGGACTGATGTGTTTATAGCTCGCATCTGAACTTATAACCCTATATGCTGCTCGTGTAGGGAGTACTGTTCGGAATCCAGGGGAAATGCTTGGGATATGTAAATAGTGGGTCGCGACCCTATTTACACCATTCTAAAGCAAAAAGTACATTAGAGAGGCCGATAGTAATCAGGGGGTCATGAAAAGGTATGTATGCAAAAGGTCATGACCCAGGAAAGCTATAACATCATGGTTTCTTGGCTAAGGAAAAATCAGATCCGCGATGAAACAGGCGCGGATCACAGGGCACGGGGTACAGTATGATCTGCGCAAGGAATTACGCGAATTAGTATCGCGCATTCGAGGGTGCGAGATGATACTGTGCAGGGTATTTATGGCGCGGATTGATATTGAAGTATTCATGTCGCGAGACAGGTGCTGACGTGGCCATGCAATCCGCGAGGATCTACTGGACACTTGCGTCTATAAATAGAGGAGCGAGAGCTCACTTTGAGAGGACTTTTTCAGAGACTAAGGGGAGAAATTCCTAGAGAGAGAAAGTATTTCGCATCACTTGGAATTGTTTGTTTTCATTTTCATTTCTCTGTAAAACAAATCAAAAGCAATAAAAGCATCAGCACAATTATTTTACTGACGAACTTGTGCGGAAACTATTTCCAAATCATTCAATAAATTCGAACCCCTACAATTTTATATCCATCTTCCTTTTATCAAAAGATTTAGCCACCAGGTGATAAGTAAAGTTACATTAACAATTAGCTTAGCTTCTCTACTTGAGTTTAAAAGATCACCAATAGAAATGAAATCAATTCTCAAATCTTACTTATGAATATTGGAGCACTATTTATAGATTTATTGATGGATTGAGATCATTGAGTTCGGAAAATATGGACATATTTGCCTTCTACCCGTTAAGGAGGAAGTTCCTCCCATCCAATGATGTGGGTCAATAAAGTGTGGACACATTTTCTATATTTAAATATGAATCGGATCTCTTTTTAAAAGTAAATTGATTTATTATTGCATTTTCACTTTTCTTATTTAAATCCAATAAAAATATTTATAACATACATCAATTGCCCCAACTGTCCTCCATTTCCTTTCCAATTAATTATTTTCACTCACTGTGATTCAAATATAAAACTTAATAACAAGTTTTTGTTTTTTTAAAACAGACATTACTCTCCCTAAACCAAAAACTCATATTTTCTATCCAAGAAATGATAGAGGGCAGTTTGGTCAATTCGGGTATGTATAAAAATTTTATTTGATTTAAATAAAAATATAAGGGAAAAAATGTCCATTCACTAAGTTTTGATATGGAAATTCAATATACAATAATAATCCAATTAACATTTAAAAACAAATCTGATTAATGTTTAAATATACAACACGTGTTCATATTTTATTGAATCACATCATGGATAGGAGGAAGTTCTTCCTTATGGGGTAAGAGACAAGTATTGTCCGAAAAATATATAGGCAAAAGTGCATCAAACCGCATTCAGCTTTTGAAAAGTTACAAAATACCCCCTTGTGTTATTTTTTATTCTAAATTAATCCCTGACCTTTAAAAAAGCTAGCAAGGCTCACTTGAGACTAGACCTGTCAATGGATTGGATTTTGACCTGAATCCAATCCGAATCCGATCTGATTAGCCGGATTTGGATTGAAAAAAAAATCCGATAACCCGAATACTATCCGAATCCGGCAATCCGATTCCTTAACAAATTGGATTTAGATTTGCCTATTCCGATCCGATAATAACCCGATCCGATTAATTTTATATATACACATATATATTATGTTATTAATATGTAAATATTAAATAATATACTTAATTATATTTCAATTTTTTTTTTCGCTTTTTCATTTTATGTTTTTATAGTCATGTATTATAAGCATTGATTGTAAAATATATAATTTAGTGTTTAATATTCTTAAAAAATAGCATAAAAAAAAATAAAAAATAAAAAAATTTGTATTTTTTTTTACTTAATCGGATCGGGTTATCGGATCGGATATCCGAAAATTAACAAATTCGGATTTGGATCAATAAAGTAAAAATTCATCGGGTTATCGGGTCGGATCGGATCGGATATAAGCTTATCGGGTTCGGATCGGATCAGGACATATCCGATCCGAATCCGACCCGTTTACAGGTCTACTTGAGACATCTTTCCAGTTGTCATGCATGACATTTTACTAATTTACCCTTTTAATTTAATAGTTTAATATTATAAATAATTTTTTTAAAAAAATCAAATATACTATTTTGCACCTTAATTAATTTTAAAACACATATTAATTTTGGATTCTCAGTCCTGGAAAGGTTTTGCTGATTTTTCTTCTTAATGAAAAACGGATAACAAGATCAAACTTTTGACATATTTTACGTTTATAAATGATATTTTAAGTTTTTGTTGTATTTTATTACAAAATATGTATTTTTAAATAATAATAATTTTCTTAAACACACTTGCAATACCACGTTTAAAGCCTGAAATACTTATATATGTGTGTCTATTTCTAAATTAATTATTAATTACATTGTTGAGAGATAGAGAGAGTGCAAAAAAAATAACACTAATTGTTTTTTGGGAAAATTACTCCGACTTCCCTGAGGTTTCACATAATTATTCTCAGATTAAAGTTTGTGTTAATTTATTCTGACCTCCCCTGTAAGATTAATATTACATTAACATTTTTGTACATATTGTAAAGTACCCTTAACGTAAGTGTTTCAAACTGAATTAATTTGTGATTTGCATGTATAATGGCCTCCAATCATTTAAACTACTAAAATACCCCTCATTTGACACCACTCAAAACATCATTATTTCTTCCCATACAAGTTGGTTAGGTTATTTTAACATAATTTACTCAATTTAAAACACTAAAGTTATGTGTACTTTAGTAAATGCAAAAAAATATTAGTGTAATATTAATCTTATAGGAAATGTCAGAGTAAATTTACACAAACTTTAATCTGAGAATAATTATGTAAAATCTCAGGGTAGGTCATAGTAATTTATCCAAAATTTTTTTATAAAAATAAGGATATAATATTCATACTTTGGGGTAATTTGGTCATATTTTAAATTAAACAAGTCAATTGTCAACGGGAAAGTGGACTAAAAATATATCATAGGGGGTAGTTTGCTAGCTTTTTTAAAGGCAAGGGTCTGATTTGGAGTGAAAAATAGATTAGGGGGGTATTTTGCAACTTTTTAAAAACTCAAGGGTTTTTATGCACTTTTGCCAAATATATGTTGAAATTACCGTCTTCAATGATACTGGTACTGACTGGTTAACGAGCACCCCCCCTCCCGCGACAATGATAGAGTTGTTTGAAGCGTCCACAACCACAAGGGTTTACTTATATAACCATTTTGAGTGACTAATTTATCCCTTCAATATGTGACAAAAATATTGATAGATTATATTATATATACAAAATTGTAAAAGAATCAAGTCGTTTGTAAGTAAATTTGGGCTCAACTTATTAAGAGATCAGTTCTGGATCGTTCGTTTAGCAAATAGGTCAAGGTTGAGTATATGTCTAGGGTCGTTTAATAGTTAAACTTGAACATTTTTGAGGTTGACTCGCCTAACTCGTAAATATGTTTGTCTAAGTAAAATAGTAAGATCATCTTATAATTTTCAAGAGAAGTGTCGGATTTGAAAAAATTGCGGAGAGATTTGTTAAAAAATTATAGGACTGAGATAATTATTTTGTAAAAAATCCTTCAAAATTTTGTACCAGTGAAATTAAATATATAGAGAAAAGGAAATAAAAAAGAACTAAAGACCATCATATTTGAAAAATAAAATAATATTAAAAATAAATATGAAGCGTAATATATATTGCAATTTAACTAAACATGTGAAAGTTTCTTAAATGTAGTTGACCTTATTGATATACTTCTTGTTTTTCCCTAAACTAAATAGATATGATTTATTTTAGGGTAGCTTGATAACAGTCTTTTTCTACGTTTACATTTTTATTTAACAGAAAATGACTCTTCTAACCTGATTCCACACATGACTGACTACCTTTTTAAATTTTACACATCTACCATAACTTTCCAAAAATTATAATAATAGTAATAATAATGGACCAAAAAAACAGATATAAATTAATTATCTTCTTGACATGAGCTATGAAAAAAGATTTTTATTGAGAAAATTATTTAAGTTGTAGAAATAATTCTTTTTTGACTTGAACACAAAAGAAAAAGTAGTACTGGTAAAAAGGTGTAAAGGCGACTGATTCATGAATTAGCATAATGGCCAAATGGTTATTATTGGGATATGACCCAAGGATTAAATTATCTGGAATATGGCCCAAGGTTTGGTATATTTGGGAAAATTGGCCCAAGTGAAAGATTATTTGAGAGATTGGTCCAAATAATTGATTATTTGGGGAAATGACCCCAAATAAGGTTTCACGCGAAAGCTTGCATTATACAGAGGGAAGTATGAGGGGTTGATGTGTTTTATAGCTCGCATCAGGAACTCATAACCCTAGATGCTGGTCGTGTAGCGAGTACTACTCGGAATCTAGGGGAAATGCTTGGGATGATTAAATAGTGGGTCGCGACCTTATTTACACTATCCTAAGCAAAAGTACTTTAGAGAGGTCGATAGTATTCAGAGACATGACCAAGGCATGCATGATTGGTCATGACCCAGCAAAGCTATAACAACATCCTTGGCTAAGGATAAATCAGATCCGTGACTCAACAGGCGCATATCACATCATGGTACACAGTATAATCCGCGCATGAAATTACGTGAGTCCGTTTCGCGTAGTCAAGGGCACGAGATGATACTGTGCAAGGTATTTATGGTGCACAATACTATCTGCGCATAAGATTACGCGAATCCGTTTTGCGTAGTCAAGGGCATGAGATGATATTATGCAAGGAATGTATGTCGCGGATTAGGCATGCAAGAACCATGTCGCGAGACAAGGTGCTGACGTGGCAATACGATCCGCGAGGACTACTGGCCACTCACGTTTATAAATAGAGGTGCGAGAACTCACTTTAGGGAGAGGATCTTTGGAAACAAAAGGAGAGAAATTTCTAGAGAAAGAGAGTATTTCGCAAACACTTTTGCTACTATTTTCTCTTTCATTTCTCTGTAAAGGAAATAAAAAAAAGCGCATAAAAGTATCATTGCCGTTGTTTCACTGACGAACTTGTGTAGAAACTACCTTCGCATCACTTAATCAATCCGAACCCCTACATTAAATGCGACTCTGCTGGGGAGAAGATGTCTTCTGCACAAGTAGAGCCTTGTCAGACTTGACGGAGAGGTCGTCCACCAACCCGGCGTACTGAACAAGTTGAAGAAGAGATGGCAACATAAACGCAAGGAGGTGAACCAGTCCTACCAGCACGATGCGAATGCTGGTGCGGATCAGGCAGAAATTCCACCGATAGCAGAGCCGGTGCATAATTCAGCAAAATTACCATAAGTTCTACTACAAACTCTTCTCAACATTCAAGAAACAAAAAAGGCCATACTTCACTTCATGGAGGCCTCGCGCATTTCAACACCAAATATTGACTCGCCAAGGATGGACAATCAGACTTTTCCAGAAGATTTAACACAACTTTTTCACAAATCAGTGATAACTGAGCCATTGGAGAAAGAGTCGTACATCACAAAGGAGCAGCTGCCGGCTATCTTGAATGAAAAGTCTAAAACAGAGGAAGTGGAAGTTGCCCCACCATACCATCCTAGTATCATGACTTTGCCTTATCCGAAAAACTATGGAGCACCAAGTTTCCATCAATTTGATGGCAAAAAGGGGAATGCAAAAGAGCACATAGCTAGATTCACGGATGCTCTGGGATCTCACAGAAACAATGAGTATTTGAAGCTTAGAGAGTTCTCCAAGTCTTTAACTGGAACAACATATACATGGTATACTGGCCTCGCTCCGACTTCAGTGACTAGTTGGACGGATATGGTGCTCAGATTCTACACCAAATTCTTTCAAGCTGACGAGGAGGTCTCAATGATTTCACTTACAAGGCAAAGACAACGCTTTGGGGAAGAGGTGGCAGCTTATGTCAGGAGATTTCGCGAAGCTTCTTTGCAATGTCATGAACCAATCTCCGAACTACAATTGATCAAAATTTGCATAGAAGGAATGCTGCGGGAATACAGAGTGCATTTGGTAAATCACGAGTTCAAAACTTTTTCTGCACTTGTTGATAATGCCCTGAGATTAGGAGAAGTTTTGGCTCCCCCGGCACGACCAAATATCAGTACTAGACGGGTGCCAATGATAGCAGTGACGCAGAACGAAAAGCCTAGGGAAGAGCATGCCAGGAGATCTGAACCACCTCCTTTACCTTTCAGTGAAAAAAAGGCAGTTGCTTTGCTGAATCAATGGATCACAGATCATGTCATATCGCTACCTCTAGTGCAAAGGGTGCCGTCAAGAGGGGTAAGAATGAAGAGAAACTACTGTCCCTATCATAGGAGTGTTCGGCACTCTCTGATGGGCTGTTGGGCGTTTCGCGGATTGGTGCATCAAAAAATAGCATCGGGAGACTTGGAAGTGACAAAGAATGTAGTTAATGAGCCCTTCCCTGCACATGTAGCTGTAGTAATTGCTCGAGACAGTACTGAGGATATGGCCAATGCCGCCAAGTATGAATGTCCGCCATTACGTGAAGCCAATGAGAATGCTAAAATAGACGTCTTCTTCAATGAACTCCCAATACGGGACTATGTGAAAGAATTCTTGAAATAGCAAACAGTTGCCGCACTCAATCATACCATTGCAATTCCGCAGCATGAGAGAGCCTCCAGTAAGATCACATTTTCTGAAGCAGACAAACAAGTGCCTTTCCCCCACAATCGGCCCCTATATGTACCAACCAATGTAAATGGGCGTGAGATGAAACGAGCTTTCTTGGATGGGGGAGCGTCAGTCAATTTGATCCCACTGGCCACTTTGCGAATGATCAATTTTCCTGAAAGCAAGATCGTGAATCATACTATTGCAGTTACTGATTTTAATGGAGACCAGCAGGCCACTATGGGATTCGCGACATTGGACCTCAAAATTGGGAAGATCAGGGGGCCCACCAAGTTTCATGTTATCAAAGGGGAACCGTCATATCAATTGTTGCTAGGCAGACCGTGGCTACATTCATATGGCGTAGTACCATCATCCTATCATCAGGTGATGAAGGCCAATTGGGGAGAAGGGATAATTACTGTAAAGGCATCTAAGAGCCCTTTTCTGCGCATCAGAGGCCCATTTTGCAAATGCAGTCTATTTATTAGAATACAGTGAGGAGGATGGACCCGGTGTTTTTGCCACACCGTTACCAAAATGGAAAGAATCGGATGATGGAAATTCAACTAAGCGGAGGCTTAAGGAGGTGAGCTGGTCGCGGGTCAAAATGCCCGATGGGCGAGTGGTGTACAAATTATGACGGGATTGGGGGTCAGACACTTGCACAGTTGACACTGACCCCGAGAAAAATGAGATCGAACAAAGAAAACTGGGCACAGATCCTGAAGTGCTGAAAGTGAATCCGCGACCAGAGCACGTTTTGTATGAAGTGTACACAGGCGACGACACAGATCCGCGACCTACCTTCATAAGCAATACATTACCAGATGAAACTAAGAACGCTTTGATAGAATTGCTCAAAGAGTTTCGGGATGTCTTCGCTTGGGATTATAATCAAATGGCAGGACTCAATGTTGGATTAGTTAGCCATCATCTCCATGTACATCCCGCATCAGAGCCGAAGAAGCAAAAATAACGAATATTTCATTCGAATCTTGAAGTACAGATTAAGGCATAGATTGAAAAATTATTGAAAGCAGGGTTCATCAAGCCAACTCAACATCTGACATGGCTCGCTAACATTGTGTCTGTAAAGAAGAAGACTAGACAGATCCGCGAATGTGTAGATTATCGCGATCTCAACAAGGCTTGCCTAAAAGATGACTTCCCTTTACCCAACAATGACACCATGGTGGATGCAACCTCAGGACATGAAAGTTTTTCACTAATGGATGGATTCAGCGGGTACAACCAGATTAAGATGGCGCCGAAGGATGCGGAGAAAACTATTTTTTGCACCCCAATGGGGAATTTCCATTATACAGTCATGCCATTTGGGCTTAAAAATGTTGGAGCTACGTATCAACGTGCCATGACAGCTATATTCCATGACTTGATGCATAAAACTGTGGAGGACTATGTGGATGATTTGGTGGTGAAGTCCAAGGCCGTGCAGGATCATGTGGGTGATTTGCGAAAAGTATTACAACGATGTCGCGAATATAATTTGAAGATGAATCCCTTGAAATGCGCCTTTGGAGTACCGGAAGGAAAGTTCTTAGGATGTGTTGTACATCAGCAGGGGATTGATATGGACCCGACAAAGGCTAAAGCAGTATTGGAAATGGCTCCGCCCACAACGCGAAAAATGTTGAAGACTTTTATGGGAAACATATCTTACATGAGAAGGTTCATTCCAGCACTGACAGAGGTAACACACCCATTAATGTCATTGTTGAAAGAAAAATCTGTATATAGCTGGGGAAAAGAGCAACATGAGGCTTTTGAGAAAATCAAGAGGATTTTGGCATCACCAAAAATGATGATAGCACCAGAATCAGGGAAACAATTGATCATGTACCTTACTTCCACCAATAACTCAGTAGGAGCTCTCCTGGCCCAGGAACATGAAGGGGAAGAGAAACATGTTTACTATGTCAGTCGGGTATTGAAGGGACCGGAGACGCGATACACCTCATTGTAAAAGCATTGTCTCGCTTTAGTATTCGCGGCTCAGAAGTTTAGACATTATTTACTGGTGCATCCGCTGGAGCCAATCACCAAAAGCGACCCCATACGGTATTTACTCACAAAGCCCATACTCAGTGGAAGAACTGCCCGATGGTTGTTATCACTATCTGAATATGAGATCACATGCTCCAGACCGAGAGCAGTAAAAAGTCAGGCCTTGTCAGATTTGCTAGCCTTATTTCCTGGGGGAACTGAACCCAAAGCAGAGGAACTGAGAGTAGCAAGTGTGACACAAAGTGCGGAATATACTTTGGAATTTGATGGATCATCCACAGAAAAAAGGAGGTGGGGCCGGTTTTATATTAAGGAATGAAGAAACAAAGGAGGAATTAGTCATGTCTTACAAACTTGATTTTTCTTGTACCAATAACATTGCGGAGTATGAAGGGCTGGCGCTGGGATTAATGATGGCCCAGAGGTTGAAGGTAAAAATACTTCATGTAAGGGGTGATTCCAAATTGGTCATTAAACATGTGAAAGGGGAGTATGCTGTCAAAGAGCCCCATCTTGTGTCTTACAGAACCCTCATACGTCAGATGATAGAAGGCTTTGAGATTGTGAGTTTTACGCACGAACTGCGAGAGGGAAACCGATGATCTGATGCATTAGCAACATTGGGATCGCGACTACATTTCTAAGGGTTAGAGTCTTCTGTGCAAGTAATGCGAAGAAACAACTCCGTGGTCAATAGCGGGGGAAAATCAGAAGTGTATGAAGAGCATGATTGGAGAGCACAGTTAGTACAAGCTCTACTAAAAAATGATAACAATGCCTTGAGACGAGAGTACCAGATCATAAAAGGCGTGTTATATTACAGAGCGGCTGGAGGAATTCTAGCCAGGTGCGTGGCAATAAACGAGATAAGAGAACTGCTACAGAAGGCTCATAAGAAAATATGTGGTCAAACAGATGTCAGTCTCTATCGAGTTTTGTAGCGAAAAGGTTTCTTTTGGCCAAGTATGGAGGATAATGCGGTGAGGTTACAAAGTACCTGTAGAACTGTAATGCATATCCATCCGCGAGCGAAGGTAATATAGCAGACATGAGAGACTGGCGGGACAAATATGTGCATTATCTGAAAAAAGGGATTTTGCCTGAAAAAGATCAACCGCGGTTCAGAAAATTGGCCTCGCGATTTGTCTTACAGGAGGGAAAATTGTTCCGAAAGAACTTTGAAGGAAAATTGATGAAGTGTGTAAGTGAAGAAGAGGAAGGGGAAGTATTGAAACAGGTCCATGTGTTTGGTCACCAAGGCCATAGAAAAATGTTTCAACAGTTGTTGTCATTCGGGTATTACTGGCCAACAATGGAAAGGGACTGCAGTGATTTTGTCAGAAAATGTCATGTGTGTCAAGTGCACGGAGATCTCATCTATGCTTCGGGAGCTGAATTGCACAGTTTAGCTACACCCTGGCCTTTCCATACTTGGGCGCTGGATATAATTGGACCAATCATGCCACAGGCTCAGGGACATGCGTGGGTTTTAGTAGCAACTGAATTGTTCACAAAATGGGTAGAAGCTATCCCGCTACGACGGACGACAACAGACAATGTGTTTCGATTCATAAAGGAAAACATCATCTGTCGATTTGGGATTCCAAAGGTGACACTGTCAGACAACGGGACTCCTTTTGTCAATAGTAAGGTCGCGGATTTGTTGGGGAGATACTCAATAATTCATCACAAGTCCACATCTTATTATCCAAAGGGAAATGGACAGGCTGAAGCTTCTAAGAAAGCGCTAATTCGAATCCTGTCCAGAATGGTGCATGATAATCAGAAAAAATGGGCAGAAGAACTTCCAATAGCACTATGGGCACATCGAACCGCATATCGAAGTGCGACAAACATGACCCCTTATGCACTGGTATATGGAGCAGAAGTTGTACTACCTGCGGAACTAGAGTTGGCTGCTAGAAGGCTGGCATGCAAAAGTAGTTTGGAAGACAGGTTATTGGAGATAAAATAATTGGATGAAACTAGGGCTGAGGCTTTTACGAATTAGAAAGAATACAATAAGAGACAAGCAAGGAGCTACAACAAAAAGGTACGGTACAGATGGTTTAAGGTGGGGGACAGAGTGTCGAAAGTAGTACCAACAATCATGAGGGGACAAAGGGTGAGAACATTTGAAGCCAAATGGGAAGGTCCGTATGTGATTGTAAGTGAAGGTAATAGTGGGTAGTACAGAATGGAGCATGAAATCACCTGCGAGAGTGCTCGACCTCTTAATGTAAAATGGATCAAGTTGTACCAATCTTAGATACAAGAGGCGAATGATGATAAATGATAAAATGTACGACATCAGTACAAACCCGCGAGAGTGCTGGACCTCTTAATGTAAAATGGATCAAGTTGTACCAATCTTAGATACAAGAGGCGAATGATGATAAATGATAAAATGTATGACATCAGTACAATGTATATATAAAAAAATTGTATATATGAATATGAATGTGTATTGAGTACATCAAAAATAATCACTAGTACAAATCGCCACTAGTACAAATCGCGGCTAACAAGAGAGGATATGTGAAGATTTTCATGTTCTTTTTGTAATTCGCGGGAACGCATGGAATGTTCCGCGGAATCTTTAAGCCTAAGGGCATCTTGTTCAACAGCAACTAATAAAGCACGAGCTTCCTCCACTCTGGACATACTGGCTTGGTACTCAGTAAAAGCTTTAACCTCAGCACAGTGTTTTGCATATAAGCGCTCAATCTTTTCAAGATGAACCTCCTACCAAGTCACGTTCATTTTCATATTCTTCCAATCCTTGATACGGGCGCGACAAAGTAGCAAAGTTGTAGAGGAAAGGTCGCGAATACAAGTAGTCGTCAAGGAAGCGAAGGTATCCGCGATAATATTCAGAAAAGTAGGTTGGAGAAGGGGATCATAGAGCTCCATGGTAGCAAATGTCTCTGGATGACTACTGTAAACACGATCCAAAATGGCCATATCGCCTGAGTAAGATAAAAAGTTACGCCAGTAGACTTGATGCTGTTGAGGAGGGTTTTGAGCTAAAAGCGCGGGAGTGGCTTGGGGAGGGGATTGAGGAGGTTGGATTTGTTGAGCATATAAGGCAGCAGGAATGGATGTATGTTGATGAGGTTGGATTTGTTGCGAGGATGTGGTATCAGGAATGGATGTATATGTTTGCGAAGGTTGATGAGGATGCATATGTGGCTGCTGAGGGTGAATGGGAAAGGAAAAGGAATCAGAGTTAGGAAATGTCAGGTTTTGTAAAGTATTTGGGGGTGAGGGGAATTCATTGAGAAGTGTTTTTAGATCCTCGAACGCAGAATCGGGAAACAAGGATTCAAGACTCCTGTTTGACTTATCTGCAAAAAAATTACCAAAATGATCAACGAGTCAGCATTATACAGAAAATTCTTTTCGAAAGTACCAAAGTGGGTAAAAATTAACATCATTCGCGGGCTGGATTTCATTCGCGCCAAGGGAAGATTCAGCAATAGTCTCCATGTCAGCCTCAGGACCCCCGAAGAGTGACCTTTGAATTTGGGACCCATCTTGTAAAGTGGTAGCCAGCTCAGCAGCAATATCACAAATGATAGGTTCCATATGCCGAGCATCAGTGTCAGAATTGGAGGCCTGAGGATCAGTCGCAGCCGCGACAACTACTTCTGAGACAAGATTGGTATCGTTGGCTTCAGGTATCTCCGGAATATTCGCGATATCATTTTGTTCTGCGGCATCAAGATTTTTCGGGACCGCGGATTGATCAGGAGGGGTTGAATTTGCATTGGATGGCTGAGCATCCTTACGGATAATGGTAGAAATGGGAAGATCATCCCCATCATCTGAATCGGATAACAGAATCTGCCTCGTGATTTTAGATATTGTCGGTGTCTTCTCTTTTCCCTGATCCGGGAAGTCTGAGAGTATGTCAGCCACCTCGTGATCGGAATCATCAATAGAATGGTCGACTTCCTGATTTACATCCGTTCCAGTCTCGCGAGCTGAAATTGGTAAATAAACACTATTTAAGTATAAAGGAAGCACGAAAGGATAGAAGATAAAGGAAGATTTAACAAGTCAGAAAGTACCTAAGAATAAAGGATCTGAAGCATGAATATCCTCCACAGCCTTTACAACTATATCCAGCAAAGAATTTTCTTTTGCTCGCGAAGAGGATTCTCTAACTCGCGGAGAGAATGTTTCCAAATGAGGTAACTCTTCTATTCGTGGAGAAGACGATTCAGCCTCACCTTGAGTAAAATCTGCAGTTTCAGCCTCAATTTGATGTGACTGAAAAGTAAGAGGTTCAACTCCAAATCTGTCAGGAGAGGAGATCAAAGTAGAAGGATTTGACCTTCTGCGAATCAAAGGAATAATATCTACCTCATCATCTTCAGAAGTATGAGTAGCAGCTTCTAGAATCTGAGCTCTTTGATCTCTTCTCCGCTGAGACAACGGAATATAATCCAGGGAATCACCCGTAAAATTAACTGGTAGTAGGGGATCTATTGGAGGAGGATCTCGCGGTGGTGATGTGACAACAGAACTCGCTGATCTCTGAAAGCAAATAAACAGGTTAAATGGCAGTTAATAAAAGTGACTAAGAGGAAGAATAAAATACAAAGTTATAAAGACATTACCAAGCGTTTTGAAATAGGTTCCTCGCGAACCCAAATGACGATGGGAACTTCAACACGCTCAGAACGTTTTCGTTTAGGCGCGGAAGAAGGGACCTTGGATTTTCCTTTTTTGTCCTTGAAGGTTTTCTGTTTTTTAGAAACCTGAGTTGAACTGGTTGGTATTTGATTCTCAGAAGCATGAAGGGCCAATTTGCTATAGAAGCCACGGGAGCTATGAGGTTTATGTAGTTTCAAAGAGGAGTCCCCCGCGAAGACATTTACAGGAGCAACTGGCCTGGGAGGGCCCATCATGAATGTTTGGAAGTCTGTTGTGACTTGGAGCCAAAAATCCACATAAGCCGCCGTCCGGCCACCTGCTCAAGATCTCGCGGGAATAAAAATGGCAAAAGAGAACTCTTGGTGTTTTTTCTCATACTCCTCGCGGTACCTCACTAGGGCCGCGTCATAGTTGTCAGGGGAATCGCCTGAGGGAGGAGCAACGTAAACTGGAACTGCCTGCTCAAATCCCAGTTGACGAGCCACCCGCGAAGGATTGTAAGTTGTGGTTCGCGAAAAAGAGTCATCAAAAATGGGCAAGCAACACTCAGATGAAAAAGCAGCGAAGATGAGTTCTTCATGGTGTTGCTAACCATAAATGGTCTGCTCCTCCATGGGGTAGAAAGAGGGAAAATAAATGCCATCTAGAGGCATTGAGTAAGGTCTCCAGGAGAAATTACGACTGAAGTTAATAAAATATTCAAGTCGCTTGGTGGAAAGAAGGTCAGACCAACGAGCAACTCGCGATCTGGGACTAATGGTATCAATATTTGAAGATGAAAAACTAAGAGGTTTGGGGGCATATTTTGGGAATCTTTCAAAAATAAAGAGCATGAGGAAAATGCAAGGAATGTGGGTGCTTATGTCATACCTACCAACTGATCTTAGGAAATCATTGGACAAAGTATCTAGTTGGGAATAAAGGGTACCCAAAAAGAGAGGGACTAAGGGAAGCCTGACTCCCCGCGAGGCTATAGAGGCCATCAGAAACACGAGTTTATTTGGCCCATCTTTAGGACGTCCCTGGAAAAAAATATAGCGGTCCAACCAATAGGCTAAAAAGCTTGCCAGTTCATAGTCGCCGTTGAATTCAGGGCCGAGCACCGATTCGCGGTCCTGACCGCAGAGGAGAGGCAACTTTGGTTCATATTCCCTGAAGAAGTGATGACACCAATTTGAGTACTTAAGCTTCGCACTTTTTACAATAGATGCCTCGTCAAGTATGGCACCATCTTTGAAGCGGCTACCCCTTTTCGTGGCATAAGTTGCACAAGACTAGAGGTGAGAGTGAATCTCCTGTTCTTCTTTACTGAAAGGAAGCGCATCAAGAGACCGCGAGTCAAAAAATGGAAGTCTGAACAACACGTAAACGTCTTCCAGGGTGGGAGTAAACTCCCCCCAAGAGGTTACGAAAGTATGTGAGAAAGAGCTCCATCGCGACACGAGAAGATTGAGAGCATCCGTTTCTAAACGGACAGACAAGTCCGAAAATAATTCTATGGAGTCTAGCAAGCCCACATGTCTGAGAGTCTCGCGGTGTCTATCTTGGCTGAGTATATGACTAGACCACATCCTCCAATGAGTAATGGGTGCCACATGCCCTTCATATTCTATAAAAGAATTAGGGACATCACCTCTTTCAATAAGTAGGCGAAGAAGAGAAGTGGGTGGAATATTGGCCAAGGGGGCTTCACCATCAGAGTGGATGAGCATTGGTTCATCCGTAATGTCTCCCGCAGGAGGAAGGTTCTCGATGAAACTCCAGAAATGATCATGAGAAGCCTCGAAAAAAGGAGCCTTTTTCCATTCTGTTGGCAGATGAACAGAGGGGATAGACCCAGATGGAGGAACTAAGAACTTGGGGGTTGAAGACTTGGCCATTTGAAAATAGGGATTAAGGATTTAAAAATTAAGAACACGAAGGAAAGGGAGATCTGAGGATAAAACAGTGAAGATGGAATGACACAAAGAAAGTCAGGAAGCAACAAAGCAGTAAAAATGGAATAGAGAGGAAAAAGTGAAATGAAATGGACAAGGGAGACTTATATAGGGAAGGGGCACGAAAACCTAGGGGGTACCATTAATGACCGCGGAAGCCGAACCGACGCCAAGGTTGTCGCAAATTCAAAAGTCGCGGATTCAAGGACGTGAAAAGTTTGAGAAAAACAAGAAAGATATGGGGAAAATAAAATAAGCACATGCACAAAATTTGTTGAAAAAAAAAAACTAAGAAGGAATGTTCACGAATTGGATTAATATGCGCAAGATATAGGAGACATATTTCATCCGCGACAGAAAAGGCAAAAGTGGCATGAGGAAAAAACAGCTTTGAAGCAACAGGGTTGATTCGCGAGGCCACATGTTATTGCACTTTAATACTTGGTCAAGTATCAAAGTGCAATGGGGAAAAATGTAAAGGCAATTGATTCATGAATTAGCATAATGGTCAAATGGTTATTATTGGGATATGGCACAAGGTTTGGTATATTTGGGGAAACTGGCCCAAGTGAAAGATTATTTGGGAGATTAGCCCAAATAATTGATTATTTGGGGAAATGACCCCAAATAAGGTTTCACGCGAGAGCTTGCATTATACAGAGGGAAATATGAGGGGCTGATGTGTTTTATAGCTCGCATCAGGAACTCATAACCCTAGATGTTGCTCGTGTAGCGAGTACTACTCGGAATCTAGGGGAAATGCTTGGGATGAGTAAATAGTGGGTCGCGACCTTATTTACACCATCCTAAGCAAAAATACTTTAGAGAGGCCGATAGTATTCAGAGACATGACCAAGGCATGCATGATTGGTCATGACCCAACAAAGCTATAACAACATCCTTGGCTAAGGATAAATCTGATCCGCGACTCAACAGGCGCGGATTACATCATGGTACACAGTATAATCCGCGCATAAAATTACGTAAATCCGTTTCGCGTAGTCAAGGGCGCGAGATGATACTGTGCAAGGTATTTATGGTGCACAATACTATCTGCGCATAAGATTACACGAATCCGTTTTGCGTAGTCAAGGGCATGAGATGATATTATGCAAGGAATGTATGTCGCGGATTAGGCATGCAAGAACCATGTCGCGAGACAAGGTGCTGACGTGGCAATACGATCCGCGAGGACTACTGGACACTCACGTCTATAAATAGAGGTGGGAGAGCTCACTTCAGGGAGTGGATCTTTGGAAACAAAAGGAGAGAAATTTTAAGAGAGAGAGAGTATTTCGCAAATACTTGTGCTACTATTTTCTCTTTCATTTATCTGTAAAGGAAATAAAAAAAAGCAATAAAAGTATTATTGCCGTTGTTTTACTGACGAACTTGTGTAGAAACTACCTTCGTATCACTTAATCATTCCGAACCCCTACAAAAGGACAAAAATGAATTGTTTTCTTGCTATATTCTCTTTTTACAACTGGGAAAAGAAGTTTCACTTGTTAGATAAATAATTTTTTATGCATATGTAACGATACCCGAAAAAAGGGGTCTCTGTTGCACAGTTATTTTCTTTGATCGGGCAATAAATAAAAAATTATAACTGAATTTTGAAAAAAAAGGAAAATAAAAAAATGGTAAATTTAATAGTATTAATAATAGTTATAGTAATACAAAATAAGAAATGATTCGTAAATGAGTTTAGAGACTTTCTTATCATTTTTCATAGATAAAATTACAAGCGGGCAAGTGTGAAAAAAAGGGTAAGCATTGCCTTCTATAATAATTATTATTACTGTTGTTGTTATTATTTTTATTATATAGACATATATATATATATATATATATATATATATAGCCTAAAATTAAATAGGATTCAATTAGTAAATTCACCACAAAAGTAGACACCTATCTGAAAAGTATTTAAATGCTCTTGATACATATATAGGAATATACTTATTTTCTTGTACTTAGATTTTGTATTAAAAAAAGAGTGGTTTTGTAATATTTAAAAAAGATTTTAATGGTTTTGGATTGTGACAGTTATATTAGATCTAATGGTTAGTATTAAAAGTGAGTATATCTTATCTTGTTCCCTAGGGAACAAGAAAACACTACTGTATATACATAACTATTCTAAAAGTGTGAGGTCGTTGGAATATTTCCAAACTTTTTTTTTTATTCCTTTTTGGGTAAATAGTTAAAAACCCCCTCAAGTTTACTCTCTTTCCCTACTATACCCCCTCAACTAAATTTAGCCCCCTAAACTTTCATTTTTTTGCACAATGGGCTTGCCCTCCAAAATTTATACCCTTTTGTCCTCCAAACTTTTTATATTTCCACCTTGCATTTAACCCTCTTATAGGGTAAAGTGCAAAAAACCAATTTGCCCCAATTCTATTTTAAAAGACTATTCTACCTTTACTATTATATTTCTTAATTCTTTAAATTTCAAAAATATTATTTCTTTTAATTAGAATATTAATTATATCATTTACCTTTAATGTATTAGACTAAATATATTCTCAAATGCTAAAACAAATATATTATAAGTTCTAATTATTTTATTTGTAAATCAATTAACTTGTTATTAAATTTTAGTTTGATTTAAATCATAAAACTCATTATCCTAATTAATTTTTTTATGCCAAATGAAACTTTTTTTTCAAAAAAATATATTCATAAATAAATCACAAATTACTTAATAATAAACACCTATTAATTTTCTCATGTTATATATATATAGATAGATAGTTCATTTATTAATTTTCTCATGTTATATATATATAGTTCGGTTTAGCATGTACTCTACATGTTAAACCGATCATCAATGCATATGAAATTTGGAAAATTCATAGAACCTACCAAATGTATGGACATGCACTCAAATGCCCTAATTGTATATATTTAACCAAATAACCTACCAAGTTCTCATCCAATACAAGATAATGAACACCCAAATAATAATAAGCAAATAAAACTCATTCTCGAAAAAAAGATAGAGACATTAAAAAATGATAATATTCAAATCTGAAACTCCAGGTACTGAAAATCATATCATGTAATTGGACATAAATCTTGTTCCTCTCACATCCCCTGTCTATCATCTTCCAACACTTGATTTTGTTTTTTTCCCAAAAAATTATAGAAAATCAATTAAAGGGATACTAGTTAAACATTTAAATCTTTAAAGAATACATTTGCAACCACCATTTTATTGTCTATTTCTACGTGTACAAAAGGCACTGAAGTCATTTCCTAGAAAATGCTTGATATTTTAGTGATGGTCTTTCTTTCTTAGTAAGAGCTAAATTTGACAAAAAAAGAAAAAGAAAAACCTAGGTAGACAATTGATTTAAACAGCTATAGAAGCTAAAACCCATAAAGCCAAAATTAGTACCAAATAACAAGAGATAACAAGAGACTTACCGATAAGAGCTTTTGGAGTAGAAATCTTCGGTATACTTATTTTCTCATGTTATATATATAGGGATGATAATTTGCCCCGCCCCGTCCCGCCACGTTTATAACGGTTTTGGGTGCCCCGTTTATACTATATGGGTGTGGATGAAGTTGGGGAAAAAACCCTCACATAAATGGAATAGGGACGGATTTAGGTGTCCACGCCCTGTTTAGACATATTATAATAAAAAATAAGTGTAACCCATTAATCCTAAATTTTATTTTTGTTGTTATCTAGATTGAAGTGAATGTAATATTGGACAAACTTCTTTGTTGTTGTTATTTTCTGTAAAATGTATTATAATTTGGATTGTTGGATAATTTGATGTTTATTTAGTTTCTATAATATTGAATTTTGTGTTTAAGTATATGATTTGTGGAATTGTTTAATTTTAAAGTGAAATATTCAAAAATTTCAGTTGTTAGTGGGTACCCGCGAGCACCTAATGGTTTTAAAAAATCCAACGGGGACAGGAACAGGGTGACCTCCCACCCCGTTTAGCCGATTTTGGGCAGGGATGGGATAGGGATTTCTTAACGGTTGTTGGGATGGGGCAGGGTACACCCGCCCATAACCGCACCCGTTGCCATCCCTATATATATATATATATATATATATATATATATAACATGAGAAAATTAACAGGCGTTTATTATTAAGTAATTTGTGATTTATTTATGAATATAATTTTATGAAAAGAAAGTTTCATTTGGCATAAAAAATTAATTAGGATAATGAATTTTATGATTTAAATCAAACTAAAATTTAATAACAAGTTAATTGATTTACAAATAAAATAATTAAAACTTATAAAACAAAATGTTTTTAGCATTTGAGAGTATATTTAGTCTAATACATTAAAGGTAAATGGTATAATTAATATTCTAACTAAAAGAAATAATATTTTTATAATTTAAAGAATTAAGAAATATAATAGTACGGGTATGATAGTCTTTTATAATAGAATTGGGGCAAATTGTTGGTTTTTTGCACTTTACCCTATAAGAGGGTTGAATGCAAGGTGGAAATATAAAAAGTTTGGAGGGCAAGCCCATGGTGCAAAAAATGAAAGTTTAGGGGGCTAAATTTAGTTGAGGGGGTATAGTAGGGAAAAAGAGTAAACTTGAGGGGGGTTTAAGCTATTTACCCTTCTTTTTAAAATAAAAATAATGTTATTTTGAGTAATAATTACATGGTGTTGTTTTATGACTAATACTATAAATGAATTAGTATTATTCAATATATAGTGGCGATATACTATTTGTACACATAAATTAGTACTATTCAATGCAGAATGGTTATATATTAATGGGCAAATTTCAGTGACACCCCCTCAGGTTTGACACTATTTTAACTAGAGACAAGTTTTGATTCTAACTTTCACTCAAACGATCACACCCCATGTTTAAAAAGTCAACCTAAAATGACACTTTTGCCATCATTTTTTTATACAAAAGTTATTTTTTCTTTCTCTCTATCACTTTTCTTCTCTACAAATATATATATATATATATATACAAAACTATTTTCCCTCTCCATAAACTACAAATATATATATATATAACAAAGAACCCATCATTAAGTTTTTGGACAAATTTATACAAACATATATCAAGGGCTTATGTTTTTTTTTTCAAAAAACTAAGAATTCATTTATTTTTTGTGTGAATTCAATTAAGAAAAAAAACCCAATCAATGAATCTTAATTTAGCAATTCTTATTTATTTTTTTATTTAATTAAATTATTGGTTTTCCGAAGAAAGAATTCACACAATACATTTGAATAGTGTTTATTTATTTATTTTAATTTTTTGGATTTTCCGGATAAAGAATTCACACAATAAATTTGAATAGTGTTTATTTATTTAAAGAAAACATAATGACAGAAAAAAATACACCAAAAAATCAAGTGCTTAGGTTTTTTTAAAAAAAGAAAATAAGAATTCATTTATTTTTTGTGTGAATTCAATTAAGAAAAAAACCAATTAATTGTGTGAATTCTTAACCCAAGAAAAAAATATTTATGTTTTTTTAAAATAAATAAATAAAAATTCCTAAATTAAGAGTCATTAATTGGGTTTTTTTTTCTTAATTGAATTCACACAAAAAATAAATGAATTCGTATTTATTTATTTTTTAAAAAAATTAAGCCCTTGACTTTTAGTTATATGTTTGTATAAATTTGTCCAAAAAATCAATGATGGTTTCTTTGTTATATATATATATATATATATATATATATATTGTAGAGAGGGAAAGTGGTAGAGAGGGAGAGGGAAAGTGGTTTTATATATATATGTGTGTGTGTGTGTATGTTTTTGTAGAGAGGTAAAGTAATAGAGAGAGTGAGAAAATAACTTTTGTATAAAAAAATGAGGGCAAAAGTGTGATTTTGGATTGACTTTTCAAACATGGGAGTGTGAGTGAAAGTTAGAATCAAAACTTGTCTCTAACTAAAATAGTGTCAAACTTGAGGGGGTGTCACTGAAATTTGCCCTATATTAATTGTACACAAAAATTAGTGTACCACTAATTTTTCAGTTTTGAAATGTGTAAGGCCTTGGTTTTTTGTATTCACTTTTGCAATTATTAATGAAATTCACTGTCCATTAATATAATCTCATTTTTATATCTATATCTATCTACAATCTATATTCTATATCTATATTATTGTTGGAAAGTGTAACTCCAAAGGCATTTCAAAAGACAAAAGACAAAGTGAAGATCTGAAGAACTATTAAAAACTATATGCATTTTTCTATTCTAAAAATATTTATATACATTTACATTATATATAAAATATATAATTTCGAATATATTATTAATGTAAAAGTAAGCACCCCTTCATAATTACAATGCATATAATACATGCAAAATCTATATTTATACCTATACATATATATACACACATTACTATAAAAGTATGAGCATTTTTAATAGTATTTTTTTTTTATTATTATTTTTTCCCCAATAAAAATAGTGTTATTTTTAATTTTAAATTAAATGCACGATGTCTTCTTTAATAATAGATTAATTTAGTATAAATGCAATGATAATTAACGCATTATATATAGAATCATGATGGTTATAAGATGGCATTCCAATAATTTTATATATATGGTAAGAAGCTTTAATTATTTCTTAATCAACGGTCACCTAATGAAATCTCTCAACCAAACAAATGTTGTCCTTGTCCCAAAAACAAAAAACCCAACTCATGTCTCCCAATTTAGACCCAACTCATGTCTCCCAATTTAGACCCATCTCTTTGTGTAATGTAGTTTACAAAGTCTTCTCTAAAGTTTTAGCCAACCGACTAAAGAAGTTACTTCCTAGCAGGGGCGGAGGGAGTGGGGCAAGATTTTCAATTTTCTTTATTTCTTATTTATAATCCTATATATAAATTAGAAAATAGGTTCAATTGGCCCCCCCTCAAAAAACATTTTTCTTCAAAAAGGTCCAATATTTTTTGTGGCCCTAAGAATTTTTTTTTTTTAAAAAAAGAAGTCTTTTTAATGCCCTAGTTAAAAAATATCAATTAATTGAAAAAATCTCTTTGAAATTTTTGTTTAGATGTGACTTCGGTGTATGGGAGTGTATTTATCATTTAAATTTTCTATTCTCATGACTTATATTATGTAATTACATATGAATTTATTTTTCATCTTTAAAATTAAAATTTTATGACATGACACACACAATATTACTAGAGTAATTATTACTTATTTATTAATATCTTCAGAACACAAGCACACAATTTCGTTATACTGGTTGAAAGGGTTATTAATAGTCATTATCAATGACATTACACACAATGCATAGGCGTGTGATTATTTTGGGTTAGTGAAATTGCGTAATTCTCAAAAGACGTGTTTATGTACGATTCACATGGTGCATGTTGTTTATTCAAATTTAATCATAATTATTTTAATTCAAGTAATTGTTACAAATTATATAAATATCAATATTAAAAAAGAAAATGCTTGGATTTTAGTCAATTCTATAAATATGATTTTCATTTTCTCAGAAAATGTCTAGTTCAATTATAGATAATGTGTTTTTTTGAGCTTAGATTTTATAATATCTACCATGTTTTGGTTTTTCTTTTTTTAACTTTTAGATATAGGTTAGTTTTTTTCCCCAGTATATGTACATATATCATAATTGAACTAGTTATATGTACATATATCATAATTGAACTAGTTATATTTTTACATGTATTTAATCAATATTTGAACACCTTCAACTTCGACTCCCCTATCTTCGAATCCTGGATCCGCCCCTGCTTCCTAGCCTCGTCACAGAAAATCAAACTGCTTTCGTCCCAAATAGACTTATTCATGACAACATAGTCCTAGCCCACAAACTCCTTCATGTTATGCAAACTAAGAAGATAGTGTCAAAATATTTGGCTTTCAAGTTTGATATGGCTAAAGCTTATGACAGAGTGGAATGACATTTCTTAGACTGTATGATGAGAAAAATGGGGTTTGACGGAAAATGGGTTGATTTGATGATGGAATGTCTCTGAACAACTTCTTATTCTATAGTAATCAATGGAGAAATTGGCAATCCTTTTACCCCATCTAGAGGAGTGAGACAAGGGGATTCCATATCGCCATATCTCTTTCTCTTTTGCACTGAATGTTTATCTCTTCTAATACATGAAGCTAAAAGGAGAAAAAAGATCAAAGGCCTGAGTTTGGGAAGAAATTGTACTCATATCAGCCACTTATTTTTTGCCGACGATGCAATACTTTTTAGTAGTGCAACAACCCAACAAGCAAGTAACTTGAAGCAAATTTTGAATAGATATAGCAAATTAACAGGGCAGCTTGTCAATTTCAACAAGTCCAATGATTGATTCTTAAGTGCAACATCAAATTAGAAGAATTTTGAAAATTCCAGTTGGTCCTTGGAAGAATCTGTACCTTGGTCTTCCTTCCATCCTAAGTCGATCGAAGATTTGTTGCTTTTAATTTTTTGTCCTACAAAGTTTCAGGTAAAACAAAGTGCTTGAAAGGGGAATTTATGTCAAAGGCCGACATAGAGGTACTTTTGAAATCCGTTATATCTGCTATTCCAAATTATTCTATGCAATGTTTCAAGATGTCTAAATCTATCATTAACTCTTTGAAGAGTAATTTAGTAAATTTCTGGTGAAGTGGGAAGACTCAGTCAAAGAAAATAAAATGGATAAGTTGAGACATATTGTGCCAATCAAAGGAAGAAGGTGGCTTGGGTCAAAGAAATTTAGAGGCTTTTAATTTAGCTTTACTCGCAAAAATTGGTTGGAAATTGGAAATAAAGGATAGATCCATGATGGTAAATATTTTGAAAGAGAGATATTTTCCTAATTGCAATTTTCTCAACTCTCAATGTCCCTCTGGTACCTCATGGTTCTGGAAAAGTATTTGTCAAACAAAGGAGATTATTAAAGCAGGGTTGAAATGGAAAATTGGGAATGGCCAGCAAATAGACTGTTGGAAGGATAAATGGCTCCCCGACAAAAATAAATTATCAACAACAAATTATAATAGTGGAGTTGGCATTGAGAAGGTCAGGGACTTGATCGATCACACAAGAAAAGAGTGGGAGTTTGAACTCATAAATTCATTCTTTAATCAGAGAGATTGCAATATAATATTCCAAATTCCTTTGAGTTTCAATGAAGTCCAAGATAAAAAAATATGGGGGTTGTCCAAAAAATGCAATTTTACGGTGAAAAGTGTTTACTATGTTGCGAAAAAAATTATTGCTTGGTGATTGTCGGAATTTTGAAGCAAGTTGCAGTAACGCTCAAGATATCAAACAAAGTTGGAAAGATGTGTGGAAGCTCAAAGTCCGGAGGAAAATTCAGTTTTTCATGTGGTAAAGTCTCCATGAAAGGTTACCAGTGAGGTTTAACTTAAAGAAGATAGGTATTGTAGAGCATGATTTATGCAAAGGATAAGGTCAAGAGGCCAAAACAATGGATCACCTATTGTGTAAATGTCCAATTGTCTAAGTCATATGGAGATTAAGCCCATTGAGATTGGATTTCTCTAGTTCTCCTACTATGTCGTGGCAATTGAGATGGATTCAACTATCAAACAATTGGAAATCAGGAAATTGTTATCAAGAGTGTGCTGGTCTTGTTGCTTCAATTTGTTGGCATATTTGGAAAAACCGTTGTGGATGAGAATTTAATTCTAAGAGATATAATCCTCTAATTCTTGTGCAAAGGGTCGTTAATGATTTTCATGCGTTTTCAGAAATTATATGCGAGCAGAATAGCCTCTTCTCTCCTGGTCGACTTGGTACGCCTAACATTTCTCAAATTTGGTCTCCTCTAGAATATGGGTGGCTTAAATTGAATATAGATGCAGCCTATAATCAAGCCCGCGCTCAATGTGGTGGAGGCTTGGTCAAAAGAAACTCAGGGGGAAATATAACTAGAATTGCTTCCACATATTTTCCTTTTTTTACTAAAGCAGTTGTGGCTGAAGGTTTAGTCCTAAGAGAAGCTGTTTGTTCACTCATAGAATGGGGCTACTCTAAAGTGATGATCATAGAATGATGTAAGAACACTTTTGAGTATAGTTTATTTATGGCATGTTCTAGACAATAACCATGTTGAGTGTTAGATTGGTTGTTTCGGTTTCAATGACATTTACAAGCTTCGACAAAGGCAAAATCAAGCATTGAAGTAGTGAAGAATACAAGTGTAGTGCAAAAGTGAGCATATTAAGTAAAAATGTCTCCCGGAGGGCAAAAACGGCATTTTTCAAAACCGTCAATTCAAGCAAAAAGTCTTGAGGAGTCAAGAGGGACATTTTGGTAATATTCCCAACAAATGTAGTTTTGACCAAAATATATACGCTCAAGCCTACGTCTACAGAACTTAAAAGTGGCTAGAAAGTGAAAAACTACGCTAAAGGGTATGCTCAAGCTTTTGCTGCAGCTATGCTCAAGGGGTACGCCTAAGGCGTAGGTGCCTGGCAAGGGAAAAATTGCAGATTTTGGGAATTATCAAATTTGACCCCGACTTGAAGTTTGATGATGAGGCTACGACTTATTGTCCTATATACACATTTCTATATCAATATAAGTGGGGAAAAAATTGAAAGGGTTTGACACAAAGAAGGAATCCTAATCAAAGTGGGGAAAAAATTATCTCAAAACTAGGGTTTCCTACTTTATTAATAGGAGGAGTCTCTACAGATTTTATAGAGGGATTTTGGGTGAGATCTCTACAGTATTCTATCATTCATATTCTTCTACAGAGATAGAGATAGAGAGAGAAAATCATTGAGTGATTCTATATCTTCTAGTTATTTCTTGATTAAGGTGTATTCAATTGTGCTTCTATATCGACGATCTTATGCACAATTGAATGACCTAGATTCTGAAAAATCTACACACCACATTGTGTAACGTGGTTACTTAGATCTGTTTGAGAAATAGAGTCGTTTTCACTTAGATTTATCTTTGCATGATTTATCTTGATAGAGAATTGGATTAAAATTGACTTTTTCGCAGTTAATATTAATTTATCAATAACTCCACAAAAAACCTATTCACCCCCCTCTAGGCTATTTTCATTGATCGTTTAGGTAATTTCAATTGGTATCAGAGCGTGGTTGCCCCGATTTAAGTTAACGACATAGGGTTAGATTCTGAACTTAGACGATGAAGATACCTCGTGAAGGAGGTTTCGTATCTAGGTCCCCTTTGTTTGATGACTCTAATTACAAATATTGGAAAGCGAGGATGAGAGCGTTTTTGAAATCGTTAGATGAGAGAGCTTAGCTTGCCATTGAGGTAGGATACTCACCACCCACTGTGAAAGATGTTGTTACGAATGAATATAGGGTAAAATCGTCAAGTGAGTGGACCACTGCTGAAATAAATAATGCTAGTTGGAATTCAAAAGCTTTGAATGCGTTGTATAATGCTGTGATTGCTAGTGAGTTTAAGAGAATAGCCACGCGCAAAATTGCCAAAGAAGCTTGAGACGTTCTCCAAGTAACTCATGAAGGAACTTCAAAAGTTAAGCAATCAAAACTCCAAATTCTAAATTCACAATTTGATCAGCTTAGGATGGAGGATGATGATGTTTTTGGTGTCTTTGAGGCTATATTAACTGACATAGTAATAAGTTGTCATAATCTAGGAGAGCCAATTCCAGAAACTACCATAGTGAAGAAAATTCTTAGGTCTCTACCTGAATGTTTTAGGTCTAAGGTTACTATTATATCTGAAATCATGAGTCTCAAGGAAATTAAACTTGAAGAGTTGACTGAGAATTTAAAATCATATGAGATGGAGATGTGTGCTCAATCCTCTAAGAAGTCGAGCGGAACAAAAGAGAAAAACATAGCTTTTAAATCACTAAAGAGGATCCTAGTGAGTCTGATAAGGAGGGTGAGAGTAGACCTATACAGATTGACATGATCATGAAGCAGTTTCATAAAATTTTAAAATCTTCTTGTGGTTAAGAATTGATTAAAGGACAAAAATTTGGAGATAAATCTTATGATTCTAAAAATAGAAAATTCCAAAATCAAAATGACAGGATTGACCCCTAAAAAGAAAAAATCTCAATGTTTTGAGTGTCAAGGGTTCGGTCACATAGCTGCTGAGTGTGCCAATAAGAAGAAAAAGACAAAAGGTCTAGCTGTTACTTGGAGTGATGATCAGATGATGATGGTGACTCTGCTGAGTCTGATGTGGCTGATGAGTCTGAGAATTTCATTCTGTTTCCTACACAAAGTAAAGAGGTCGATGAAATTACTTCAAGTTAGGCAATGTCCGAGGATGATGATTCTGAGGATAATGAAAATCGTGGAGACTAGTATGAAAATGCTTACAATAAACTCTATGAAAAATCTGTTCATATGAGCAAAGTCTTCTCAAAATATATAGCTCAGTTCAAAAATGTTGATAAGGAGAGACAATCCTTAAGAGAAAAGGTGACCAAGTCTGAACATGAAAGGACTCAGGCTTTGAAGATGGTAAATGGTCTCAATGAGGAATTAAGGATTCTAAGATTGGAATTAAGTGAGAATTATACAAGGATTGGGGAAGCGTAGAACTTAGAAAAGACCCAATGTTGAAAATCAAATTCGGTTGTTGAGTGAAGAAGTGAAGAGATTGTCTAGGCTAGCAAATAGAGCACCGAAAATAAAACAAGTGTGGATTAGGAGAGATGAACTACATTGTTTGGTTGCTTATACTGCATGTCTAGCACGTGACTCTAATTCTGAAAAAGGTGTTGAGTATATATTTACAGATTCTCAGTCAACAAACATTTCTACAAAATCATTAGATTTTCAAAAGTATGTGCATCTTAGAAAATCTAGTGGCATGTTATCATTAGGATAGATGTCTTCATATGTATCATTCTAGGAATATCTTACATTATCTTTTATCTTAGAATTGATACATTATCATGCATTTTGTATTATTTGCATGTTTATTATTATTTTTATTTGCATGCATCATGTTTTACTACTATTAGGATTATTCATGCATGCATTATTATGACAAAAATTGCCATAAAAATTATAAAAGGAAAAAAAAATTCTTAGCATGTTGAGCTTGGCTAAGGGTAAAAATAGTTGTCATATGTCACTCTATTCTCATATTTACTTTTCTTATTATACTTATGGGAATTGAAGTTGTTAGTTTGACCTGAGGTTATGAGTTATTCACTTGACATGTTTAAGTATTATTTTTGGAATTCATCAACTTTGGGTGCTTGTTTTATTTCGGAGATGACTGTAATACTTGTTGAAACTTTTAGTCTTTCTCATCTAATCCGAAGTGATATGTAGGTTCATGAACTATGCTAGATTGATCTATGTTTTTAAATACCTTTTGCATACTTATGAATGTTGTGGTGATGTTGAAGAGAAGAAATAATGAGATTTTAAAATATAGAAATGCAAAAAGTAGTTCTTCGATCTGAGTAACTGGACCTCTTGCCTCAGTAAGCATTGAGTGTTCGTGTAAAAAGGGGAGAAGACTAATGAACATAAATCCCATGGAAGAAGCTCAAGCCTAGTTAATCGGGACTAAAAATCCTCGTTGGAAAGTCCGGAGCTTAGAAAGATAAAAAGGGATATGGTGAAAAGGTTGAGAAGATTAAATTGTGTTTTCTTTATTTAGCAATAAGGTATGAGCTAAAGATTTGACTTCTAGTTTGGGTTTTGAACTGAAGTATCATCACTGTTAGTGAGGAGAATGTTAGAATTTGCACCTATTGCTTTCATCTTAGCTGTTTGCTTGCACCTGGATATTTTTCATATACGCAAATGGTATGTAAAGCTTATCTTGTGACTGCTTGTGACTACAAGGTACGTGTGCTGATTTTCTTCACTATCATGATTATAATAGCTAAGTTAAATATGCGAATATGATGTGTTAATGATTAGTTCATTGTCTATACTGCCTTACTCACATGTTTCTAAATACAAAAATATTTTTTATTTTGCATTTTGCATTCATGCATTAGTCTTAAGTTCATGCATTGTAGAGATTTATGTTACTTGAGAATCTTATAGAGTACTTTATCTTAGTATTTAGTGATTGCCTTAAATTCTCTAGAGTCTCCTCTGTGATCCTTTCCTTATGTTTTCATCTTGAGGCTTTCCCTTGTTTCTCTTATGAGCGAGAAGCTTCGTAGAGCGCGAGTGATTCAAGTTCATCAGACGTCGAGTAGAGAAAGACAGATCTGGAGGGATTTGTAAGTCTAAAGCTTCATAGAGTCTGTGTAATCTTTGATTCATAGTGCATCGATACCCGAGTGTATCCGTGGTTTTTACTTAGAGTCTTTCCAAGGTTTTTCACGTAAAAATGTTGTGTGTTTCTATTGCTTTATTTTTTGCACTTAGATTTATCTTTGCATGATTTATCTTGATAGAGAATTGGATTAAAATTGACTTTTCCGCAATTAATATTACTTTGTCAATAAATGCACAAAACGCCTATATTCACCCCCTCTAGGCTATTTTCATTGTTCGTCTAGGTAATTTAAAAGGAGATTGTAAATCAGTTATGAATTTGCAAGTTTTGGAAGAAGAGCTAAATGTGATTATTGAAGATGTGATTTCCCTTTTGAAGAAGAGTCCGAATTTCTTGTTAAATTGGTGTCCTAGATCTTTCAATCAAGTTGCTCATGAAGTGAGTCAATTAGCCCTTCAAGCTAAAGCATCCAACTATGATTGGATTCATGTTCCTTATTTAGTGAGAGAGGTCCTGGTGTTAGATGGGTTTTTTGGTTTGTAGTTCTTTATTTATGTTATTTGGTGCCAAAAGCAAAAAAATAATAATAATTTTATATATTCATGTAACCGTTGATAAAATTGAAATATCAAAAAGATGCACGAAAGTTTAGAGAATATAGAATTTTACAACATATATCAATATATTAATCATAATTGTTCAAATACATCAAAATCTAATTAAAATACATTAATTTATTCACCTATTGAATTCTCTAAATTATAGAGAATATAGAATTTTATAACTCTTCAACTTTCCAAACCTAAACGTTTAGACTTTAAGAGTTATAAAACTAATAATTATTGTTAAAGTATATTTAAATCTAATTAAAGTACATTAACTTGTTCAATTATTTAATTCTCTAGAATTTTAGAATTTAATAACTATTCTAATTTCTAAACATATAGTTTAGGGCTCTTAAAATTCTTTAGAGTTATAAAAGCTTCTCTCTCTAATTATTAGTACACTCATAAAAAAATATTTATATATATATATATATATATTTCTTACATCCCTAAACTAATTATTCAGTGTAGTTTTTCTCTAGCTAACTTTTTTTATTTTTCATTTGTGTTTGCAGATCTTGTTTCATTGTTGCATTTTTTTCACTCAAAGGTATTCATATAATTCCAAGATCTATAATCAACTATTGTTTACTCCATTTTGTTATCCACAATTTGAGTCAATATATTTTGAATCTTATCTTTGCATTTGGTTTCTTCCATGTAATTTTTTTTCATTTGAGTGTAATTAGTTTTTTCTCTAACTATATATATATATATATTTATTTATTTGAGTACAATTTGGTTTCTTTCTAACTATTTTTTTTTTCATTTGTGTTTGCAGGTTTGGATTCATTGTTTCAGTTGTTCATTTGAAGGTATTCATGTAATCCCCAAGTATATAATCAATCATTGTTTATTCCATTTTTTTGTTCACAGTTTGAGTCAATATATTTTGAATCTATCTTTCTATTTTTTTTCTTATATTATAAAAATTTATATTGATTAATAACTCATGTGAAAGTATGATCCATTTTCCTAAAAACATATATACCTTTTTATTTGTTTACTTATTTAAAAGTTCTTTTTGCTTGAATTTCAATGGATTTACACACTAAAGATCCATATTAAAATTTCGATTTGAATTAAGTTGGTGATGGATGTGGGCTTAAAATGGTGTTGTACGAGATATCCGGATAAATGTAAACATTTTCATATGAAAGTTTTGTTCCTAAACATAATATATTATAATAGATTTTGTTGTATCATATTTTTATTAATTATTTACATTTATTTTTATATGAATAACCCCATCTACCAAATCTTTCCTTATCATTATTTTATTTATACAAATATTATCAAGCAATACCCTTATTTCTAGAATTCTATTTTTTCCATTACTCGAGAAAAGTCCATAAAAAATAGATTGATATTTGGATTAAAGCATTATATTTTAGAAAAGTAAATATAACAAAAATATGTGTTAATCTATTAATAAAAGCAACTTTTATTTACTTTTTTTTATATCAATCATTTTAAAGATCCACGTGCATCGCACATGCTATTAGACTAGTATATAGAAAAATATATAGGATTGGGAAGAGAGACGAACATGGATCCTCTCCATAAGTTTTTCTCTTCAAATATCTCTTGAGCTAAATTTAAGGACTCAAATAGAAACACGTGACCCTGCATTTATGTGATGAAATAAAAAAATTTGGCACACGATTTTTTCCATTTTATACACCAAAAGCTGCCTTTTCTCTCTCCCTACCATTTTTTCTCTCATATATATAGATACATTTATTTATTCTTAAATATAGTTTAATTAAGGATTTGTATCTTTATTTTTGTTTTGGACACATGTTAAAATGAAAATTATAGTAAATTTATAACTTAATATAGTGTGG
Source organism: Cornus suecica (assembly GCA_963922005.1). NCBI lineage: Eukaryota > Viridiplantae > Streptophyta > Magnoliopsida > Cornales > Cornaceae > Cornus > Cornus suecica. The sequence goes on from OY998244.1 coordinate 20,418,641, forward strand.
ATATATAATATATTTAAGAACTTAATATATTATATGTTCTAAAATATATTCACACATAAACTGATATAGTATATTTTAGAACATAAAGCTCAAATATAAAAATTTTTTGGATAAGAACTAAAGATATAATTGTAAAAATATATATTTTTTAAAGAAACTAAATTTTGTGTGAAACTCATATAATATATTTTAGAACTTAAAGCTCATATATAATTTTTTTTTGGATAAGAACCAAAGATATAATTGTAAAAATAAATTTTTTTGAAGAAATTAAATTTGTTAAAAGATGCACCAAAACTATTTACTGTTTTGAAAGAAAAATATTTTTTTACAATTTATTTATGTGGTTCTTATCCAAAAAAATAAATAAATTGTATTTGAGCTTTAAATTCTAAAATATATTATATGAGTTTGTGTGTGGATATATTTTACCAAAGATATAATTGTAAAAATATATATTTTTTCACGAAAGTAAATTTGTTAAAAGATGCACCAAAATTATTTACTGTTTTGAAAGAAAAATATTTTTTTACAATTTATATATGTGGTTCTTATCCAAAAAAAAAAATCAATTATATTGGACCTTTAAATTCTAAAATATATTATATGAGTTTGTGTGTGGATATATTTTAGAACATATAATTTGCATTCTAACATGTGTCCAAAACAAAAATAAAAATACAAATATTTAATTATACTATATTTAAGAATAAATAAATGTACCTATATATATTTGTAGAGAGAGAAAATGGTAGGAGAGAGAAAAGGCAGCTTTTGGTGTATAAGATGAATTTTTTTTCTTCTCTTTCATCACATAAATGTCGGGTACGTGTCTCTATTTGAATCTTTAGATATAGCTCCAGAGATATTTGGAGAGGATTCATGTCAGGGTAAATTGTAAAGTGCCAAAAAAAAGATAAAGATCCTCTCCGTAAGTTTTTCTCTCCAAATATCTCTAGAGTTAAATCTAAGAGTTCAAATAGAAACACGTGACCTTGCATTTATATGATGAAAGAGAAAAATTAGGCACATTTTTTTTTTCCATTTTATACACAAAGGTGCCTTTTCTCTCTCCCTATCACTTTCTCTCTCTACAAATCTATATAGGTACATTTGTTTATTCTTAAATATAGTATAATTAAGGATTTGTATCTTTATTTTTATTTTGGACACATGTTAGAATTCAAATTATATGTTCTAAAATATATTCACACACAAACTCATATAATATATTTTAGAATTTAAAGCTCCAATATAATAATTATTTTTTTGGATAAGAACCACATATATAAATTGTAAAAAAATATATTTTTTTCAAAACAATAAATAATTTTGGTGCATCTTTTAACAAATTTACTTTCATGAAAAAAAAATATATTTTTACAATTATATCTTTGGTAAATTATATCCACACACAAACTCATATAATATATTTTAGAATTTAAAGCTCAAATAATTTTTTTTTTCTTGGATAAGAACCACAAATATAAATTGTAAAAAAATATTTTTCTTTCAAAACAGTAAATAATTTTGGTGCATCTTTTAACAAATTTACTTTCTTGAAAAAAATATATTTTTACAATTATATCTTTGGTTCTTATCCAAAAAAAAAATTATATGAGCTTTAACTTCTAAAATATATTATATGAGTTTCACACAAAATTTACTTTCTTGAAAAAAAATTATTTTTACAATTATATCTTTGGTTCTTATCCAAAAAAATATATTATATTTGACCTTTATGTTTTAAAATATATTATGTGTTTCACACAAAATTTACTTTCTTGAAATAAAGTTTTTTTTTACAATTATATCTTTGGTTCTTATCCTAAAAATAAAAAAAAATTATATTTGAGCTTTATGTTTTAAAATATATTATACGAGTTTGTGCGTGGATATATTTTAGAACATATAATATATTAAGTTCTAAAATATATTATATATCTACACTATATTAAGTTCTAAATTTAATGTAATTTGCATTATAACATGTGTCCAAAATAAAAATAAAGATACAAATTCTTAATTATACTATATTTAAAAATAAATAAATGTATCTATATATATTTGTAGACAGTAAAAGTGATAGGGAGAGAGAAAAGACAAAAGATAACTTTTGGTGTATAAAATGGAAAAAATCATGTATCAAAATTTTCTCTTTCATTATATAAAAGTAGGACCACCTGTCTCCAAAAATATTTGGAAAAAAAAACTTATGGAGAGAATTAGGCCCCGTTTGAAAACTGTGTTTTTGTTCTGTTTTTTGTTTTTTGGCACTGTTCAGGAGAACAGAACATGTTTGGCAACCCTTTTTACTGTTTGTTCTGTTCTCAATTTGAAAACTGTTTTCGTGAATAGTAGAAAAAACAAGGGAACAACAAAAACTTGTTTTTTTGTTCTTTTTGAGATTTTTCAAAAAAAATAAATTGTGGTAGAGAGGAAAAATTGTGAAAGAATATGTGTATTTTTTGTCCCCAAACATGTTTTTTGTTCTTGTTCTCTTGGGTGAGAAAATAAGAACAAGAACAAGAATTGTTCTTGTTTTTTTGTTCTCAAAACAAAAACAAAAACAATGGTTCCCAAACGGACCCTTAGTGTCCAAAAAAAAACTCTTTTAACTATTGCTGTGAGCAAAAAATCCACACATCTATCAATTTGGTGCAGATAACCATTCATAAAAGACATATTTAACTCTAAATTAAATAAAAAATTTAATTATGTAAACATTCTTGGGTATCTAGACCAACCATAATTTTTTTTTCGGAAGAAGAAACAGTACAGAAAAATGGACCGGGAAAATCCAGTCCAACAATCAAATACAATTGTGCAACACACGTCAAGCCAAACTCCACAGCAGACACAAACAAATCACAACCATCATCAACATTCAGATCCCAAACTGCTCTTCTTTAAATTTTCCAGCCCTCCTTCAATTGGTTTTCCAAATTGTGACCTCAAATCATCTCATTACATATCAGTCAATTGATTGACCTCCACATCTTGCAAAAAGTGGTTGTGGTGGTGGGATTGGCGGTGGGTGAGGAGGAAGGCCTGGTGAAGGCGTGGTCGTGGAGTGGTTAAATTGGAGCTGCATACCAACCCTATTGCACACTATAGCCATATGTGTGTGTATATATATATATATCAAAAGATAGAAGCTTATTTTTGGGGGAAAATGAAGCTTGAGGTAGGGGTGGAGGCAGATGCCGAGGACAGCGGCGCAACCCTCATGACGCGGCGGCTTGCTGGAGGAGAACACTGCTACGTGGTGGTTTGATGGGGCGACGATGGCGCAGATCGGTGGTGAATGGTGATCGAGAGGGGGTTGACTCGTGAGAGAGAGGAATGATTTTTGGAATATAAATTTATTTTATTTTTGGAAGCGTAAAAATGTATTTTTGCAGTGGAAATTCTTTTGGGAAGGGTACGTTGCACTCAATTGACAATGTTGTGTGTTTTCTCCTCCTTTTATACCTGAGTTTTATTGCGTTGCTTTTATTGGGTTTGATGTACAACGATTGTAGGGTTTTAGTTTGTTGTTCCCATATGTGGCGGCTTAGGGTTAGGGTTTAATGACGTGGCTGTTTTATTAGCCATTTACATAATTTTCATTTTTGTGGATATTATTGAATAAAAAATGAGGGTTAATTTTGACATTTGATTAGAGGGGTGTGTCTGAAAAAATAGGTGTTCAACGTTATAGAGTGATATTAATCAATAGTTCAGGGGTGTCCCTGCAAATATCCCTTTTATCTTATATTTTTTATTTATTTATATGTATTTATTAACCCTCTCTTTCTCTCTTGCAGCCTCACCTCTCTCTTTCTCTCTTGCAGCCTCACCTCACTTTATATTTTCCCGGTAAACAAACAGCGCCGATAAGGGGTTCCTTGTTTTCCCGGAAAGAAGGTACCATTCGGCTCTCAACCGTTTTTATTACTCTACTTGCAGCCTTACTATGTATACGTATATCTATGTGTACATTCATTTGTTGTATATAACATTAATGACTTATTAACAAGTCGATTATAACTCTCTGCAATAGAATTTTCCCTCAGTTTGTTTGCCTGCTAAGAAAATGAAAGGGAAAGAAAGTGTTTATTTTTTTCATATTTTTTTTCTTTTTTTTCTTTCGGGAGAATCACACACACATATATATATTTGTGAAAAACACAAATTTATTATTCATCATTTATTAATTTGAGGTATGAGAAAACGCAGAGAGCCACCATGAATAGAAATCTGTATAGATACCAGTATCTCTATTTGATTTCACCTTTCTTCTACTAAAACTAAATTTCTGAGAAAATAAGTGGACCCTTAGGCCTCAACTAGAGCTCATTTTATAGTCATACATCTCCATATATACTATATCTAACATTGCACTTTTTTACCATTAGATTAGATATTTAATAAGTAATGCTTTTCTCTTTTTTCTAATAGAACATTTTGAATGTCAAAAAGTTGCATTGATTCTACAAGTTGCGAATCTCTTGATTGCGGTTGTTTGATGTTAAATTGAAGATTTATGGTTCATAATGTTGTAGTGTTGCTCATAAAAATTATTGATAACCATCTACTTTGAAAGTTTAAGCGGTTTGAGAGGCCGTAACTTTATGGGTGCACCTTTCAATGGTCTAACATTTGTGTTGAAAATTAATCGGGGGTGTCTTTAATGTTTGAATTCGGAATTTTTTTCCTGTGATACCGTGTTAACAATTATGAACTATACAAGCTTAAAAATTGTTAGAAAGGTGTAACTTTAGTATTTACATCCTCTAAGAAAAATTGCTAATATACTGCAGGTTGAAAAGCACTCCAACAAATTAAATTTCATTTCATTCAGGCAATTCTGTATATTGCCATGGCATCCTCGGCCACGTTTTCTACATGTTCACTACATGGGGCAACATATGCTCCTAAAGGGGTCAATTGTTCTAGAGAGTTCATGTGCAATTATTCAAGTCTATTTAAGCAAATGTCAATGCCTAAATTATTTTCACTATCTGCCGACGTAACACATTCAAGGGTACCCAGTGAAAAATCAATAAATTGGGAGCTGAAAGGGAGTGACTTATCAAGGAATAGAGTCCAATGCCGAGCAGTCGACGCCAAGAGTCCACTATCATATTTGGCTGGAAGCAAGTTCCAGCTTGATGATGTGATTGAAGCTCAGCAATTTGATAGAGATATTCTTAGTGCTATTTTTAAAGTCGCAAGGAATATGGAGAATATAGAGAAAAATTCGCCTGGCAGCCAGATTCTCAAGGGTTATCTAATGGCTACTCTCTTTTATGAGCCCTCAACTAGAACTAGGCTTTCATTTGAATCTGCCATGAAACGGTTGGGTGGGGAAGTTTTGACTACAGAAAATGCTCGGGAGTTTTCATCTGCTGCAAAAGGAGAGACACTTGAAGGTAGTTCTTTTATTGGTTTCCTTTAGAAGTTGTTTTGTTACATTTTGGTCCTGAATTTTATCTTAATTGGCAGATTCTATAAGAACTGTTGAAGGGTACTCGGATATAATTGTGATGAGGCACTTCGAAAGTGGTGCTGCCAAAAGAGCAGCAGCCACAGCTAGTATTCCTGTTATTAATGCCGGAGATGGTCCAGGACAGCATCCAAGTCAGGTGTGCACAACTTGTGTACTCTGTTTCAACGGAAAATAGTTTTTTGTATTGTAGAACATTTTACATGTCAATCATTTATTTATTTATTTTCTGATGTTTGGTTTAAGAGTTTAAAACCTTTTTGTTTTGTTTCTTAATCCTGAAAAGTCGAACAATCTTGCAACCTAAAATTTGTCTAGAACCTCATTTGTGGCCAAGTGAAGAAGGAAGTTCCAACATTTCCGAGAGGGTCATGTGTTATTAAAAGTTGGAATATGGAAGAGAACAATATTCATCTGGGAAAACGGGATGAAACTTTCATGTACTCGCTTTCCTTGCTGTAGAGTTTTCTTTGCTACACATATATTTGCATCTATGTATGAGATAGAAGCTTACCTCCATCTCTGCGACCCATATGCCAAGTCATTAAGGTGTTTGACATCCTCATATAAGGTTGAGAATTGTGTCCATTAAATACATGGCGGTACATCCCTGTCGAACAGTGAATGGGAATCACTGATTCGAGATTGATATGCGGAAGTAATCTAAGTTGCATTCATAAAAAGTTGTAGTATTACTTGCGGAAGTTGAAAAGGTAATTTGTATTTTGGAGTTCTGGTTGAGATCTCCCAGTAAAATGTTGCTCAATGTTTATGGAATCCCTTAATTAAGAACCATTATAACATGGAATACTTTCTCTGTTTTTTTTTTATCTTATATCAATTGATGCTAAAATTCTCGAGTTGTTAAATTCAAATCTCGGCTTCTGTTGGTGAACCCACATGCAGGCTCTTCTAGATGTATACACTATTGAAAGAGAGATCGGAAAACTAGATGGAATAAAAGTTGGACTTGTTGGAGATCTTGCTAATGGAAGGACAGTCCGCTCCCTTGCCTATCTGCTCACAAGGTACCAAGATGTGAAGATCTACTTCGTCTCTCCAGAGGTGGTAAGAATGAAGGTATAACAACAAAAGACGAAATACAGCGACTAACCCCAGTGTTTCGCAAGTTAAAGTTAAACATCTATTGACATGCAAATGAGGTCCTCAAAACATATCAAGCTTTCTTCATTTCTTTGAGATGTCTAAGATTAAAAAGAAGTTGATATGATTGTTGGAGATGATGAGGTAGGGTCACTCATTCTTTTCCCTTTATTTTCAGGATGATATAAAAGACTACCTGACATCAAAGGGCGTAGAATGGGAAGAAAGTGCTGATTTGATGGAAGTGGCTTCCAAGTGCGATGTGGTCTACCAAACTCGCATTCAGCGAGAACGGTTTGGGGAAAGAATTGATCTATATGAAGAAGCTCGAGGCAAGTACATTGTAGATCGGAATGTGCTGGATGTGATGCAAAAGCATGCTGTTGTCATGCATCCTCTCCCGAGGCTTGATGAGGTTAGCTTGTGATGTTTTTTCTCTTAATATTGGCCTAAGCCTCTTTGAGCATAGTTTATTCTAATGAGCAATTCAATAACAGAGCTCGGATCAAATCGGTATTGATGAATTGATAGGTTCATTTGTCTATTATGTAGATAACTGTGGATGTTGATGCGGATCCCAGGGCTGCATATTTTAGACAAGCAAAGAATGGTCTCTACATTCGGATGGCTTTGTTGAAGCTTCTGTTACTTGGTTGGTAATCTATACTTATACACATACTTAGATATAGCAACTTTTGATGCATAATGCTTTCTTTCTTATGCCAATCAAGTACGTGTGAGATTTTGATAGAAAAGACCATGAGAATGGCCTGATTTTGAATGGAGCATGATGGACTCGGAATGGCTATTTATCTTTGTGTCTTTTTATTTACCTATTGATTTATTTGATTGTTTTGAACCCTACTCGGAGTTTTATATCTTGAAAAGAATTGTTTCGAGCAATGTTTTGAAGGTTTTTCAGTATAGAAATACATTCTATATGATAAACAATTTGCAGCGAACACCAATGCTATTTCAGCCATGAATTGAATGGTTGATTCCATTGGAGAACTCAATTGTTATCTACCATTTCCGATCTTTGACCATAATAGAATTTTTTTTATCATTTTTACAATAGTATTTTATTACAATGAGTTTACAACTCATCCTAGTGCCAAACAAAAAAATCGTTGAAAGAGTTGGATGAAATGGATTTTCAATCTCATCTTTTAAATTCAATCAAAAAAAATTTGATTGAATTTTCTACTCTCTCAAATTACTCTACTCCATATTGTTTAACAAAATTATTTTATTTAGTTTCCTCTCGTATCTCAAATTACACTTCTGCAAATTGCTTACACATTTATTAATAATTAGTGAACAAAAAACTTGGTGGAGGAGAATTTTAAATCCCAAAAATCATGCAAGAATTCACATAATCAGTATGCTGGAAAACAAAGTGGTTTCCTGATAGAGAATTTTAAGTTCCAAAAATCATGCAAGAGCTCACACCATCAGTATGCTGCAAAACAAAAGTGCCTTACCGAATGAGAGAATTTTACATCCCAAAAATCATGCAATAGTTCAGGCCGATATATTTTATTATACATATTGGGCCTATATATTTGATTATACATATTGGCGACTCGAAACTTAAGAGCCATCAAGTGACCATTTGATGATTAATTAGTGAAGTATTCTTCTTTTAATTATTTTCATAAGTGAACAAAATTACCCACTCAAATCAACTCAATTAACACGCAAATGCTTCCTTCCTGTCTTATGTCTACACGTGCTTTTGCCATTTTTCTCTTCGAACAAACTTAACAAGAAAATGTAATGCTTTAAATATCGACTACAAATTGATACCCAAAAACCGAACAAACAAAAGGATAAAGAAGGGATAATGAGGAAAAAAAAAAAGAAAAAGAAACAAAAAAAAATATTTTTTTAACCAAAAATTCGTTAAATTAAAATAAGATTTTGTTCATGTATTTACTATGAAAGTAAGTGTAATTTTTTTCATGTATATATTGTTGTGATAGAATTTGACACGATCCACCAACACGTCTCTAAAGCAACACGAAGTTAGCGAGTTTGGATCTGTCATAATCGTATCAACCCGTTTAACCCATTTGGTTAAATGTGTTGTGTTCATGTTTTAGAGGTCAACCTAAAAAATGCACACAAGAATGAAATACTTTATTCATATTTTGCTTTCCTTATATACATTCTCTTTTTGGACTGAACCCATTAGGGCAACATTCTCTTGCTTACCTCATCATTCTTTACATCACTAACTTGATTATCAATTCACTCTAGAATGTTTTGGTGATTGGGCTTCAAATGAACCCTTATCTTTGAGTTTTGGAGGGCCTTGTTGGATCGTCAACCTGATGGCCTGATGCCTGATGGGCCCAGCGATTTCCACATTTATGCAGACCCTCTTCTTGATTGTGGGCCTTTTGACAATTAGGCCCATTACCAAGAAGGTAACGTGTAAGGGAACAACATACATCACCCCTGTCGGGCGACGTGGGCCAGTTGTAACTTATCATTTCAATTTCAAATTCATGGCCCACGTGGCCTCGATTTGGGAAGTGGGGGTTGAGAAGACTGCTCGGTGCTCCAGAATTGGTGCACATGACTCTTAGTTTCTCTCAGTGTCCTCTATAATTATCTCAAAGCTTATGTGATAAACACTTCTTGCATTTCAAAACTTCTTGTTTCTCAAAGAAGTCTCTGCAACTTGGCTTTCTTGTTTATTATCGCCGAAATCTGCAAATTTTCGTCGGAAAGTTTATAAATCCCCTTCGGAATCTTCCTGGAGTTCATTTCATTGTAAGTTTTCCTTCTGCACTTTCTACTTTTCTGTCACCATGTCTGAGAGTGACGATACCTGATCTGTTAGTGATCTCCATCCTAGCATTGTCGATCCTGACGCTTCTTTGAGTTCTCCATCTGTTAAGGTGGTCTGGACTGCCAAATTTAGCCCCCCGAAGGTCACCCAACGCGTCAATACCGGTGGGGTCCCTGTTGTCACTGTTCCAGTTGGGGGTCAGGCTGTTAGGAGATCCGGAACACGGATTATTGCTGATCCCTTGATATCTGAAAAAAAGGTAGACGTAGTTCTGAAGAAGCTTGAGGTTCCTGATGGGGTGGTGATCAGGCACTACCCCAAGGACAAGGATTTTAGGTTAGGTGAGGGGGTTGGGGATGACCAAATCTTGCTTTCCTCTTATCATCTACAGATCCTCCGATTTCCAATTCATCCTTTCTTTCTGTTCACCTTGTCTACCCTAGGTCTGTCCCCACTTCAGGTTGGGCCGAACTTCTTTAGAATATTGGCCATAGTCTTGCTGCTCAATCAGGATCTAGGTCTGGACTTGGGCCTGGCTGAGGTCTTGTTCTCTTATAGGCTGCAGGACCAGAAAAGGCTATAAGAGGCGTTTTAATCTTTTTCCCTATTAGGGGAGAAAGATGTGTGATAGAGTCGAGAAATCTAATAAGGGTGGAAGGAGATGATGATTTTGGTGAGCGGGAACTAGAGACATCCCGATGCAAACTTCCCGATCCCCAAAGCTTTTAGCCAGCATTTATTCCCTTCTTTCAAACCCTATCATTCAGGGGCATGCTTCTGTGGGGTGTGTGATGACAAGTTGGGGATGCACGTTTTAAGTTTTTTGAAGGTGCCCGCTAACCACAAAACCCCATTTTATATTAAATCTCGTTTTGACCTTCTAAAGTCCAAAGTTCGGGGTAAACCTTTAAGGAGGTGTCCTGATTTCCTGACTGTTGATGCATTGTAGAATTATTATCTAAAGGAGAAGACATCATGCTAACAATTCCAACCACTCTTGCTACCTCTTCGGGAACCGAATCCCCCTCTGTCAGTGAGGTCCCGCCGCCACCCCCTTCGAGTGGTCCTCCACTTACTCTTCCTCCCCCTCCTTCTGTGGAGGGAGGTGTCCCTACCCCACTCCTTTTACTCTCCCTTCGTCAGGGGAGAATCTTGCTGACCCACCTTTGCTTGCTGGTGATGGTGCTCCCGTATCAGCTGGAGAGGGGGCTACATTTCCATCCTCGACCCTGGAAAGGGGCCCCCGATCAGAGAATGACTCATCCGGCCATTCGGTTCGTCCCCGATTGACAACGGCAGCCTCTCCTAGTGTACAAGCGAAAACCGATGCTGCAGCTGAGAAACCCGTTCCTTGGAATCCGAGAATAAGGCTCCTAGGTGGCGGGTTCTTGATCTCAAGGAACGAGACCATTAATGGTGATATTGCCTTTCGGGAGATGGGTCTTCAGATTTGGACCCCGAAAGATCGGAATAAGATCAAGAAGGTGGATAGGGGAGAGATGGCTCTGACAGGTCCTGAAATGGCAATGAAGGTGGTTTATGTGCAACTTGAATTTGAATTTATTTATTTTTGGCATGTTTACTGATTGTGTGATACTCGTGATTTTTGTGGCAAATGCTTTATCTGACCCAAGCTTACAACTCGAAGCTTGAGGAGGACAGTAGGGCCCTTAGGTAGTCGGCAGAGTATCTGAGGCTGAAATAGGAGCCCAGGAAAAAGACGGCTGCCTTGCTGGTGATTGGCAATGAGAAGTTGGAGGCTTAAGCCGTGCGGGCTATATCCGCTGAGCAGCGACTTCAGGTGGCTGATTAGAAGCTCAAGGAGATAGAGAAAGCTCATCAAGCCCTGTTGGTACGAAACTAAGAACTGGTGACTGAGAATGAGGGCCTGAAGACTTCAAAGGATGAGGGCCTGAAGACTTCAAAGGAGAAACTTCTAAAGGAGAAGGTCGAGATTGAGAATCTTTTGGCAGTGGAGAGATCCAGGGTGGAGATGTGTTATCGGGGTGGAAACCAAATGTACAAACATTTCTGTGATACCTCCAACTACCAAATTGGATTCGGCTGACAGACTTGCTTCCAGGACTTCCAGAAACCCGCTGAGGAAAGGGACTTTATCTCAGTGGAGGAATTCGATGAGTCTCTTGGCATTGCCCCCCCCCCCCCCCCCCCCCCCCCCCTTTATAAGGATCCAGAAGCATCTCCCGATGACCTCCTCTTTTGTGAGTTCTTGACTAAACCTCTCCTCGCGTCTGATCCTGTTTCTGACACGGTTTCATCTGAACTGGCTCTGGTTCCTTATTCCAATCCTCAGCCTGATCTCTCTCGAACAGATTCAAGCACTCAATGGATGGTCGTTACCAGGGCCAGTGACAGGATTGAAGAATTTGGTCCTGAATTCATATACTAGGGGCAGAAGACTTAGCTTTTCTTCTCTGCTTTTTGTTTGTTTTTAGAACTTTTGCACTTGTAAGCCTTGGCCATTGGGGCCCCTATCTAATATAGATTTTTGAGATATTTCTAGAACCGATTAATATTTCTTTCAGGCTCCTGAGCCTATGCGAAAGACGTCACAACACGTATATAATTTTGTGTAAAATTTTGATCAATTGTGGATCGATCGGTATTGTGTCTTTCAGGATCCTAAGGCCATGTGGAAGATATAACAACACTTGGATCCTGAGCCCATGCGGAAGAATATGGATTGATGTTGTGTCTTTCGGGCTCTTAAGGCCATACGAGAGACATGACAACACTTAGTTTATTTTTTCTTCAAAATTTTGATCACTTGTGGATCAATGTTGTGTTTTCAGGCTCTTGAGGCTATGCGAGATACATAACAACACTTGGATAATTTTTGTGCAATTTTGATCACTCATGGATCAGTGTTGTGTCTTTCGGGCTCTTGAGGCCATGCGAGAGACATGACAACACTTAGTTTATTTTTGCATCAGTAATCATCTGTAAGCTATCTTTGTCAAAAAAATACAATTTTACTGATGTCAACTCAACTTGTTTGGCATTGAAGCCTTTTTACAAAAGCGAACAAGGTAGGGTAAAATTCGAATTGGCCCGTTACAGGTAGTACCTCTTCAGGCGAGAGGCGTTCTGGGAGTTCGGCTTCATTATACCGTCTTCATTTTTGCGAACGCGATACGCTCCGCGCCCGATAACTTCAGTGATGGTGTATGGGCCATCCCAAGGCTCTATGAGCTTGCCTACGAGTCCAATATTTTGCCTAAGGACCATGTCCCCGACTTGGAACTCTCTTCTATTGACTTTTTGATTGAAATGGTTTCGGATACGCTGTTGGTAGGTTGCCAACCTGATTCCTATTGCGTTTCTTCTTTCATCCAATAGATCAAGGTCGTGAGCCAGATGTTGGTTATTAGGGCCATCTTCCCAGGCTTGTCTTCTGAAGGTTGGAACTTTGATTTCTGTGAGAATTACAGCCTCAGCGCCATATGTCATGGCAAAGGGTGTCTCCCCAGTGGGTTATCTGGGTGTCGTTCTGTATGACTAGAGTACTTCAGGCAGTTTTTCTAACCAGGTCCCTTTGGCTTCTTCGAGCTTCTTTGCGAGAGTGTCAAAGATGGTTTGATTTGTTCTTTCAACTTGTCCATTCCCTTGTGGGTACCCGACCGAAGACGTGTTCTGATTGATGCCATGTTCGGCGAAGAATGCCCTTACATTCTTGTTGTCCAAGATTGTTCTATTATCCATCATAATTGTTCTCGGTAGCCCGAATCTGCATATTATGTGGCTCCAGATGAACTTGATGACATGGCTGCTCTTAATTGCTGGATAAGTTTCGACTTCTCCCCATTTCGTGAAGTAGTCAGTGGCCAGAATGACATAGGAGGTTGATCGTATTGCCTTCGGGAGTGGACCCACAATATCCATTCCCCATCGGGCGAAGGGATGAGGGACCACAGTAGGGTGTAGGAACTCTGGAGGCCGATGGATAGCATCTCCATGCATTTGGCATGCCTTGCACCTTCGGACATAGTCCTCGGCATCTCGTGACAGATAAGGCCAGGAGTATCATTGGGAGAGTATTTTGTGAGCCAGGGATCTTCCTTTAGAGTGGTTCCCACATGACCCGCCGTGGATCTCCTCCATTACTGCCCTTGCTTCAGAGGGTATTACGCATTTTAAGTACGGACCTGAGAATGATTTCCGATAGAGTTGCCCATTTATGATTGAGTATCGGGATTAATTCATCCGGATCTTGCAAGTTTCTGCTTTATTCTCCGAGAGGGCCCCATGCCTGAGGTAATTCGTCATGGGATCCATCCAGCTGGGTTCCCAAGGGATAAACATCACATTTTCAGGCTTCTGAATGCTTGGTCTGGCTAGAAAATCTACCAACACTACTCGGGTTAGGTCCTCACTCGCTGAGGATGCCTGCCCGACTAGATGGTCAGCCACAATATTTTCACTTCTCGGGATTTGAGTGAAATTCTTTGAAAATGCTTTGTTTCCTTTAACACGAGTGCCCGATAAGTATCCATTTTTGCATCCTTTGCCTCGTATTCTCCTTTAATTTTCCGGATGACTAATTGAGAGTCACCGTGCACTGCCAAGACCTGGATGTGGAGGCTTTTGGCTAACCTCAAACCAGATATGATTGCTTCATACTCGGCCTCGTTATTGGTGGCTAGGAACTGCAGTCGCATTGACATATAGAGATGGGTACCATCGGGCGTTTGGATTTCCACGCCAACCCCTGACCCGCTTGAACTGGCTGACCCGTCCACAAATAGCTTCCAAGTATCTGGTTCGTGCTGCTGATCGGTCTCCTCAGTTTCTTCCTCAAGTAAGAAGTCTGCCACTGCTTGACCCTTGATGGAGACCCGGAGTATGTAAGTTATATCATAAATGCCTAATTTAATGACCCACTTTGAAATTATGCCAGAAAATTCAGGTTTAGACATAATGACCCGGATAGGAGTGGAGGTCGGGACAATGATTGGATGCGCCTCAAAGTAATGCCCGAGTTTCCGTTTTGTATTTATCAATGATATCACCAGTTTCTCTTGCCTGCTATATCGGGTTTTAGCATATGCCAATGATTTGCTTGTGTAGAAAACAGGCATCTGCAAGCTCCCATCCTCCCTGATGAGGGCTGCACTAGTTGAAATGGAGGATGTTGCCAGATAGAGATACAAGACTTCATCGGGTATCGGTGTGGTAAGGATTGGGGGATTGGCCATTTATTTTTTGAACTTAAGTCCTACTATTTTGGATAGATTTTTACATCAAATTATTTGAAATTGGTCCCAATATATATATATATATATTATAATAATTTCAGCTAGTCAATTGTTAACCGTCAACATTACCCTAATAAATATTTTGTCTATATTCCAAAATTGCTCCTTAACTATTTAACCTTTCTATAGAGGTGCCTTTTTCTCGTGCTTGTCATGTCGTATCTCTATCTATTGTTCAGAAGCTCTTTAAACTCTCTCTCTCTCTCTCATCTGAAGTCTTAGATAGAGAAATTCAGTCTTAGAGAGAGAAATTCCAAGTTTTACAAAGGTGAAAATTTCCAGGTTTTCCCATCAGTCACTCATTCGAAAAAATAATATCATATATATATACATACATAATATATATGGATTATTTGCAAAAATTCCCCTGTAATTTCATACTAGGTGGGCAAAACTCTTATTTATTACAAAATGTGTATATAAATCTATTATGTTTCCAAACTATTGCAACTTACCATATTTTGCTTTAAAATAATATGAAATCCCTAAAATATCACTTTAAACCTAATAAAAATAAAAAATATTTAATTAGTAATAAATAATGTATAATATAATGAAAAAGAAATAACATTATTAAATAAAAATGTTTTTTTTGAAAGAAACCGGTTAAATTTTTTTAATCATAAATAAATAAATAAAAATAAATTTTTTTTAAAAAATATACTTATTTTTTTTTCTTTTTGTTTTAATATTTTTGAAAATAAAATTGTAATTCTTTTGTTGATGATTTTCTTAAATATATTTTTTATAAACATATTTTTAATTTTTTGTTTGTGAAATTTATTTTATTTTTTAAAAAAAAACTAAAGTGGATTAATTTTTTTAATCAAATGTTAAATAAATAAAAATAATTTTTTTTAAAAAAATAGGCTTATTTTTTTTTTAAAAAAATAATTTTAATATTTTTGAAAAAAAAAATGTAATTGTTTTGTTGATGAATTTCTTGAATATATTTTTATAAATATATTTTCTATTTTTGTTTTTGTAATTACTTAAAAAATTTATTCTAAGGGTATTTTAGAGAATTCATGTCACAATAGGGGCAAAACGTACATATTTTCAAATAATAAAGTCTCACAGAACCAAAAAGGTGTTATATGCACTATATGCATATTACATGTAGTTAAACACTCCCGACCCTATATATATATATACACAGACACATTTTATGTACATGTAGTCATTGAGCAAAATTTTATGTGTAATTTATATGAAATCAAGAAATGTAAGATTGAAGTTGTGGGAAATTTGATAAGAAATAAAATGGGATGTGTGTAATATATATATACGAAAGAGGAATTATATGTATATATATATAAAGATATATATATCTAGGGGTAATTTTGGAATATAGAGAAAATATTTGTTAGGGTAACATTGATCGTTAGTTGACTAGCTAAAATTATGAAAAATGAGACCAATCTCAAATAATTTTTAAAAAATGAATTAATGTCAAAATCTACCTAAAATAATATGATTTAAGTCGGAAAAATTCAATACACAATCAATTTTCCATCCGGATCTGATAATGGACAAGACCCCTCACAATAATTTAGTAGACGATAAATTAATTGTTACTAATTTTAATGCTAATGTATTAGAGAGAGTTGATCCGATATTGGAGAAGACCCCTTTACAATAATTTAGCAGATGATAAATTAATTGTTACTAATTTTAATGCTAATGTATTAGAGAGAGTTTAGTTTCATACATGCATGTATAGAACTAACGCCAGCATATTTGGTCTCATCACGGAGTTACCGAGCAAAATGATTATACGTGGGCCCAACTGTGGCCCACTGGGCTAAAGAATCATTTCTTTTAATTCCAAAAAGATTAATATTGATTAAACTATCCTAACTCGAGCTTAGTTTTAAAATTAAAATGTATTTGGGTCGTCTTAAGTTGAGGAGTTTGTGTTGATAAGGCATGGGTTTGATGCCTAAAGTTGGGCCAACATACATTTTGAAGGAATTACTTCATCCATAATTGATGTACATTGGCTCATTTATTTGGCATTCGTATAAAATGGTGTAATATGGATAAAGTGAATGAATAATGAAAATAAAATGTTTCGAAACCGTAGGGTATAACTCAGGCACAAATCATTCCATTTTTATGTAGCTTTAGTTTTGAATTCACGAGAATGGTGAGAGGGGTTGCCATGACTAGAAATTATATATTAGATAACCATACCTTTTGTAGTAAATTTATATTTTGCTGCTTGTATTCTATCATTCAGCTTGAAATTTTGAGATATGGGAGTAAACAAAATTATTAATGCTGACACGTGTAGAGTTCCTATACTGCTAGATCATATTATGAAAACTTTATTCTTACATATTTTACAAGTATATTTGGTTCGGGTGTCTATGTTTTTCAATAATTCAATCCAATACCCCAAAATCAACATTCAATAATAATTTTCAGCCACATATAAGTATCTAATTTGCTTGAACTTTATTTTGAAACATTAAAGTTGTGATTTTAGCATTTGAATTAGTGCAATTTCCACAAAATCCCTTCCTATTATAATTTTTTATCAAATAAACCTAATAATTTCATTTTGCCCCTGTTCATTGGTCAAACTACCTTAGGGACCGCAATTTCTATCACCCCGCCGGTGCTCCACCCTGTTCTTTTTATTTAAGGGTTTGGGAACCCATTTTGTTTAGTAAGGTCAGGTTCGCTAAAAGAAATTAAACCCGTCAAGGGTTATGAGGCGGTTATGGGTTTTGTTAAATACCCGCCCCGCCCCATTTACATTAAGTTTATTTTATTTTTTAGTTATTAAATGTATAAGACTTTTTATGAATTCTAAATATTTTATTAGTTATTACTCATTCTTTTCTCACGGGGCTCTACAATTAAGACCAAGAAAACAAGATTAACCAAATATATACAAATAAAAAAGAGAGACTTCGATTGTAGGATGATTTGAAAGAAATTCATATATGAGGTTTTTTTTTTCTTTTTTTGTGTCAGATTCTTTTATTCGTGATGAAGATAATACTGAGAATTAAATGTTAATGGGGCGGGCCGGGTACGGGTATAGTAAACTGTTAATGGGGCGGGTATGGTTTATGAAAAGGCAACCGTGAAAAATCTGTGAACGGTATGGTATTTTAAAAAATTAAACAGGACGGAAATGGATATAGGTGAACCCGTTTCGTACCCGCCCCATTGCTATCCCTAACGATCCCCTAACAAAATTAACCTTTAACATATAATTGTTTTAAAAATAAAAAACAAAAGTTATTTTCAAATGTCAATAATACTCTTAATGCAACTATCCAGTTAGGGGTACACATGTTCAGGGAGATAGAGGTATGGTTCGAGACAAATTTAGAATTCATCCATGCTCAACGGTTCTTTGAAAACTAAAATCAGCAGCTAAATCGTTAATGAAGAAACGGAACCAAACATGACCATAATAGTTCAACCATGCTCAACGGTTCTTTGAAAACTAAAATTAGCACCCAAACTGTTAATGAAGGAACGGAACCAAACATGACCGTAATAGATTGATTCGGTTCGATTATGAATCACGGTTCCTCAAAGTTGTTTTTTCAATATATATATATATATATATCAAAATAAATTGTGAAAAATAATCTTTCGAAATTCAAAACTAAGAACAAAAAGTTATTAAACCAAAATCCGCACATGGTTGATTTCAATTTTCAACAATCATAGTTTTAGTATATTGCTTCAACATCAAAATCGTAAGCACTATCTCAAATGATTGGTGCTTAAAGATGGTGGATTGGTTCTTGTTTGTGAATAGAAGTGGGTTCTTCTTTAACATTTTTTAAAATTTGTTTATGTGCTTTTGGTTGCATGTAGTGTTAGGCAGTGATGACTCTTTTCCTTGAGGATTGAGAAGAGAATTGGAGCAAAAAGGGTCAAAAGGAAAAGTTACGGTGAAGAACCACTGAGTACTTGGTGGGAGTGTCACTAAGTACTCGGTAGTCCAGTTTCGGGATTTTATGGAAAAAGCTAAATTGAATCCTATTCTAATTGGTATGGGATACAAATTGATTTGTCCTCCACCCCAACATCAAATATAAATACATGGGTTATTCCTATTGTATTGTGTGACACAGAAACACAAGATCTGATACAGATTGTGAGAGAGAATAAGAAGAAATACAGATTGAGATTCTTCTTGGTGAGAGTTAGGAATAATATATGCTTATATTATTTTCGGTGATACAAGCATAAATATACACTGTATGTGTGCGTGTGTATGATCTGCGGATCATCCCCTTGTAATCCTCCCATTGATTATAGTGAAGCGGTGCTCTTTGTGGACGTAGGCCGATTTGGTTGAACCACGTATATATCTTTGTGTCGTTTATTTTTGGTGTGTGTTTGTGTACGATTTCTGATTTGCAGGTACACACGGCTTTGAATCAAGGAGTTATAATCCTTAAGTGTTATTGGACGGGTGTAAAAACCTTCATAAGTGGTATCAGAGCTCCAAGTTGGAGCAATTCCTGAAGCCGATCCGACACCGAACACCTAAACCGAACTAGGTGGGAACTATGGGAGAAGAGAAGGCAACAATGATCAACAAGTTTGACGGTACAAACTTTGCCTATTGGAAAATGCAAATTGAGGATGTGTTATTTCAAAAAAAATTGTACATACCATTAGAAGGGAAGAAGCCAGAATCGATGAAAGAAAAGGATTGGACAATCATAGATCGAAAGGCTATTGGTACGATCAGACTAAATTTGTACTTACTACAAAGTCTCTCATGGATGCTCTTTCGAGCATGTACGAACAACCGTTTGGAGCAAATATGGTACATCTCATCACTAGATTGGTAAATCTGAAGATGTCCGAGAATGGGAAGGTCAGTGAACATCTCAGTATTCTTAGTGAAATTGTTGAGCAGTTGGAATCAGTTGATATGACAATCACTAGAAAAATGAAAGCGGCTTTAGTTTTAAGCCAATTGCCAGAGAGTTGGAGCGTCACAATGGCTGCAATCAATAGCTCTTCAGGGAAAGAACCACTACAGTATGATTCAGTAGTGAGTATGGTACTCACAGAAGAGATCAGAAGACAGACGTCAGACTCTTCTAATAGTGGCTCAACATTGAATGTCGACAGCAGAGCAGAGGTTCTAACAGAAAGAAAGACGGAAGTCATAAGAGTGGTCGTTCTAAGTCGAGACATGGAAGATCATAGTCTCGAGGTCCCAGAAATTCCAAAGAGATCAAGTGTTGGAATTGTGGAAAAAACTGGTCACTTCAAGAGCCAGTGTAGATCATCGCAGAAGGTAGCGGAGAATAAGACTGAGACAAATATTTTCTTAGAAAAAGCAGATGATGCATTGATATGCTCTTTGGAAAGCAAAACCGAGTTTTGGGTCTTAGAATCTGGAGCATCATTCCATGCCACCTCAAGTCGAGAGCTCTTTGAGAGCTATGCATTTGGAAAGCTCGGCAAGGTTTATCTAGGTGACGATCAACCCTACAATATTGTTGGCAAGGGTGAAGTACATATCAGACTTAACGGATCAATATGGAAACTGAGGGATGTGAGATACATTCCAGACTTGAGGAAGAACCTGATCTCAGTAGGCCAGTTGGCGAGTGAAGATTATGTGACCACTTTTAGTGAAGATAAGTGGAAAGTTTCCAAGGGGGCTATGACTATAGCACGAGGAAAGAAGATTGGTACGCTGTACACTGCCACTAAAACTAGCATGTTGATAGCAGTTGCAGAAAACAAGGAGGATCACAACCTATGACATCAGAGGCTAGGTCACATGAGTGAAAAGAGACTCAAGGTTATGCTCTCGAAAGGAAAACTACCAAGCTTGAAATCGGTTGACATCGAATTCTGTGAGGATTGCATATTTGGTAAACAGAAAAGGGTTAGTTTCCAGAGCAATAGAAGAATTATCAGAAATGAGAGGCTTGAGCTAGTTCACACTGATGTCTGGGGGCCAACAAATGTCTCATCTCATGGTGGAAAGTCCTATCCTGTCACATTCATTGACGACCATTCCACGAAGGTATGGGTTTATTTATTGAAACATAAATTTGAGGTGTACGATGTGTTCAAGAAATGGAAGGTTATGGTAGAGAATGAGATGGGTTTAAAGATAAAGAGATTAAGATCCGACAATGGTGGAGAATATCAGGACACCGGATAAAAAACTTTTGCTATGAGAGCGGTATCAGATTAGAGAAGACTGTTCAACGTACACCACAACAGAATGGCGTAACAGAACGTATGAACCGGACATTGATTGAGAGAGCCAGAAACATGCGCATTCAGGCAGGGTTGCCGAAACAGTTATGAGCATAGGCAGTTAGTACAACAACGTACTTAATCAATCAAGGTCTATCAGTACCATTGGAGCATAGAATACCAGAAGAGGTATGGAGCGGTAAAGAGGTGACAATTTCACATTTAAAAGATTTTGGTTGTGTTGCATATGTACATGTTAGTGATTATGTCAGGTGTAAACTTCATCCCAAATCACAGAAGTGTACTTTTATTGGATACGACAGTGATGAGTGTGGTTACCGCATGTGGGATGATTAGAACCAAAAGGTGATCCGAAGCATAGATGTAGTGTTCAATGAAAAGGTGATGTACAAAGATAGGCATAAAATGACCTCAAATCCTACAGTACATAGTGATCTTGTGTGTGTTGAGTTAGATGATGTTCAAAATAGTGAAAGTACCTATTCAGAAGAACAGATTGCAGACGGCAATTCTCAATAGGATGATACACTGCT
Organism: Cornus suecica; assembly: GCA_963922005.1. Lineage (NCBI taxonomy): Eukaryota > Viridiplantae > Streptophyta > Magnoliopsida > Cornales > Cornaceae > Cornus > Cornus suecica. The sequence continues at coordinate 20,440,076 of OY998244.1, forward strand.
GTCTCCGACTCCTATTCCTGTACCTAGGAGGACTTCATGGCCGCATGTGCCGAACATGAGATACATGAATTACTTGTTACTCATAGATGGAGGAGAACCAGAGTACTATGATGAAGCATGTAGTGTAGCAGAGTCGAGCCAGTGGGAGCTTGTGATGGAAGATGAGATGAAGTCCCTTATCTCCAACAAGACATGGAAGCTAACTGAGTTGCCGATAGGAAAGAAATCTTTCCATAACAAATGGGTGTACAGGGTCAAAGAGGAACATGAACCATCCAAGAGATACAAGGCGAGACTTGTAGTAAAAGGATTTCAGCAGAAAACGGGAATCGACTATAGTGACATTTTTTCTCCGGTTGTGAAACTGAATACCATTCGTTCAGTTCTTAGCATTGTTGGAGCAGAGGGTTTGCGCTATTAGATGTTAAAATTTATTTCCTTCATGGTGACCTAAAGGAGGAGATTTATATGTAGCAACCAGAAGGTTTCTCAGTCGGAGGGAAAGAGAAAATTGTGTGTAAGTTGGAAAAGAGCTTGTATGGTTTGAAACAAGCTCCGAGACAGTGATACAAGAAATTCGATGGATTTATGCATAGACATGGTTACACCAAGTGCAATGCTGACCATTGTTGCTACTTCAAGAGGTTTGACATGAGTTACATCATCCTCCTACTTTATGTTGATGACATGTTAGTAGATGGGTTAGATTTTACGAAAATCAGTAAGTTGAAGAAACAGTTGGCAAATGAGTTCGAGATGAAGGACTTAGGTGCAACGAAGCAGATTCTTGGTATGAGAATCAACGGAGACAAACAGAAGGGTACTTTGCAGTTGTCTCAGGCTGACTATGTTGAACGGGTTCTGAAGCGGTTCAACATGAGTGATGCTAAGCCAGTTAGCACACCTTTGGCTAGTCACTTCTGATTATCCAAAGAGCAGTCTCCCAAGTGAGAAGCCTAGAGGAACAACATGGCCAGTGTTCTTACGCTTCAGCTATTGGTAGCTTGATGTATGCAATGGTTTGTAGTAGACCAGATATTGCATATGCAGTGGGAGCATTCAGCAGATTCATGTCAATCTAGGGAAGACTCATTGAGAAGTAGTGAAGTAGATATTGCGATATCTACGAGGTACCATAGACAAATGCCTTTGTTTTGGAAAAGGTGAAGTGAATTTACATGGCTATGTAGATTCAAATTTTGCTAGTGTGATAGACCGCATAAGAAGTACTACTGCCTACATCTTTACAGTTGGTACTACAATAGTCAGTTGGGTTTCACAAATACAAAAGATTGTAATGTTATCTACTACAGAGGCTAAGTATGTTGTAGAATCTGGCCGACATGTTGACTAAAGTGGTGATAATAGAGAAACTGAAGTTGTGCGCAACTTCAGTGGGTCTTCAAGCTTAAAGACAAGTTTGAGGGTATCGTTAAAGCACTGATCATTGATAGAGTTGATTGATTTGGAGGAAAGTCATCAAGTGGGATATTTTTAGTAGTGATGACTCATTTCCAAGAGGATTGACAAGAGAATTGGAGCAAAAAGAGTCAAAAGAAAAAGTTATGATGAAGAATCACCGAGTACTCGGTGGAGCGCTCACTGAGTACTCGGTAAGTACGCAATTGTGCGCACTTGCACATTAGAGAGGAAAAGTGGCAAAGAGTTGTGAGAACTTGCGCGCCATTTCACAGCAATCGAGTACTCGGTGGGAGTGTCAATGAGTACTCGGTAGTCCAATTTCGGGATTTTATGGAAAGACCTAAATTGACTCATATTCTAATTGGTATGGGATACCAATTAACTTGTACTCCACCCCATCTCGTTTTATAAATATATAGGTTATTCCTATTGTATTGTGTGACACAAACGAGATACAAAAACACAAGATCTGGTACATAATGTGAGAGAGAACAAGAAGAAATACAGATTGAGAATCTTCTTAGTGAGAGTTAGGAATAATATATGCTTATATTATTTACAGTGATACAGACGTGAGTATACACTATGTGTGTACGTGAGTATGATATGCAGATCATCCTCTTGTAATCCTCTCATTGATTATAATGAAACGGTGCTCTCCGTGAACGTAGGCAGATTTGGCTAAACCATGTATATATCTTTGTGTCGATTGTTTTTAGTGTATGTTTGTGTACGATTTCTGATTTGCAGGTACACACAACTTCGAATCAAGGAGTTGGAATCCTTCAGTGTTTTTGGGCGGGTGTAAAAACCCTAACATGCAGGAGTGGGGATAGTAATGTGTGCAATCTATAATATTTTATTTTTTTATTTTTTACTGGAAAGATTGTTGTTTTGAGTACATATGGGTATGTTTCTTTTCTTGTAAAAAGAAAAAGGCTAAATACTCCTAATTAAAAATTTAAAATATATGTAACGATATATGTGTGAACCAACAAATATTTAGAGACATATAGAGGGAGGGAGAGAGAGAGAGAGACATGAACCTTTTGTATAAGATAAAGAGGCCGATGGTAACTAACGAGAGGGGTGGCCTATAGTGAGAGTAGATGTGAGAGATGAGAGAAATCATAAATTTAAGGTTACATGTATATATGCTTGTAATATGTATGGTATATGTTTGGATGTTACTAAGTTTATTCGTTTGGACTTGTTAATCTATTTTAATATACTAAATTGTATATGTTTGGTGTTATAAAACTTATGTACATTGAGTGAACTTAAGATTTTATTGAATGAATTTTATTTGTGCAAGTAAGTTATGTGCTAATATGTATATATATATATACACAAATATGTAATAATCAGTACGGTTCCAAACAATCCGGAATCAAAATTGAACTAAACTATAACGGTTCCCTTTTTGGGAAACAAGAATCAAAGCAAAACAGTTAATAACCAGAATGAAAGCATCGATTTGATTATGTTCGGATCGGCTTTACAGTTTTTTTTCACCCAAATTAACCGTTCTACTTAACAAATTGTGATTTTTACTGTAAGAACATTTATATTATTGTTTATATTTGAAATGTTCTAGACAATAACCATGTTGGGTGAATTGTGAGGTCGGGTAGGTTTATAAAAATTGAAGTGGTCTTGCAAAGGCATCGAAAAGCTTTGTCAAATTTAAATCAGGCTTAAAGAAAGTGGAAAATACAAGAGAAATGATGAAGGAGCAAGTTTGAGTGAAAAATGCATTCCGAAGGGCATAAACGACATTTTTTGGAGCCAAAACTTCAAGAATCATTCTAATGGAGTCAAGGGGGTTCAAATGGCACTATTCCCAAGAAAAGTGATTTCCATAAATTTTGTTACGCCCAGCCTACGCGTCCAGTAGCTAAAAGTGGCTAGAAAATGCAAAAACTATGCACCATCTACGCTCGGTGAAATAAAGCTTACGCGCTGCGCGTAGGTAGCCTATGCGCCTTGCGTAGCTTTCCTACGCGCCACGCGTAGGTAGGTCAGCATGGTTATGATGCGAAATTGCAAGTTTGACCCTATCTTAAGTTTATTTGATGTGGCTACAACTCCTATACTTTGATATATGTGATATATATATATTGAAGACCAGATCAAAGGGTTTTGATCAGTTTGATGTGAAAGTACGAAAAATGGTAAACTTAGGGTTTCCCTCAGCTCTCTCTATAAATAGGAGGAGTCTCTACAGATTTTATAGAGCTTTTTGGGTGAGATCTCTGCGATTCTTCTACAGTTCATATTCTTTTGCAAAAAAAGATAGAGAGAGAAAATCATTGAGTGATCATATATTTTCTAGTTCTCTTTTAGGGTTTATTCAAATTGTGCTTCTATATCGATGATCTTATGCACAATTGGATGACATAGATTCTGAAAAATCAACACACCATCTTTTGTAACGTGGTTGCTGTAATACCCCGTATTTAATGGATATTTATTCCCTTAATTATTTTGGATGGCATATTGGGTGTTTAAATTATTGAATGAGGCTATCTTAGTCTTTTTAACTCTAGTAGGTTATAATGAAATTTTGTGATCTGAATGGGGGTAAGGTTGTCATTAGTGTTTGGGCAGTTTGGTGATTTATGCATAATATAAGGTTAGTTTGGTCATTTTCCTAACCCCAGCATCTTCTATATAAGCATCCTTAACTTCAGATCTAGCCCCCATCTCATTTATTCTACTACTTCTTCTTCTTCATCAATTACTCGAAATTGTGAGGGTTGAGAGGTTGAGAGCTTAGAATTGGTTTGGATCTATACTTGTGGTGGATTCAGCTCTACATTACAGGCAAGACATATGTTCTACTCTTCCTCTTCGTACTAAAATTTCGTAGCCTTTACTTTGTGCATCTATAATCTGCTAAATAATATTTTTCATATATGTATATGTATGTGTAAATCATGTTCATATATGACTTTTATATATTCTATTTATACATATATGTATAGATCCGTAGGTATATATATAGATCTTGTATATATGTAGAGATTTGTGGATCTATATAGGCATATATGTATAGATCTGTTAGAGTATATTCATATTCATGTTTATTTATGTGACTTATATATTCTATTTATACATATATGTATAGATCCGTAAGTATATATATAGATGTTGTATACATGTAAAGATTCATGGATCTATATAGGCATATATGTATATATATGTTAGAGTATGTTCATATTCATGTTTATTTATGTGATGATATATATTCTGTTTATATGTATATGTATAGATCCATGATCATATGTACAGATCTTGCATATAGGTAGAGATTAGTAGACTTATATAGACATATATGTACAAATCTGTTAGAGTATATTTATATTCATATATATATATATGATGATTTATATTTTGGTTATACATATATGTACAGATCCATGATTATATGTATAGATCTTGTATATATATAGAGATTTGTGGTGATATATGCATGAGACTATGTTTATATCTAGCTATACATACAAATCCGTTTTTACCATGTGTAGCTATACATGTATGGATTCGTGGTTATGCGTCTTGTTGGTATGATTCTTATGATGTGTATATGGTTGGAACTTAGTATAAATATCTGAATACATAAATATTTTAGGTTTCAATGTTGACAAAGATTTCAAAACTGTTATTAGAAAAATATTGCATATTTATGTAATTGTTTTTCTTTATTTTCTTTGTTATCAGACTCTGGACATTGATTTATATTGTTATTATGTGTATCACGAATTATACTAGATTACGTATTTTCGACCGTATAAAATACCGTATACCTTGCCGCCCCCCCTGGACCCCCCAGGCTCGACCTTATAAATTGTTATACGTTCCCGAATAAAGAGTACGAGTGAATTATTAAATACGTAAAAATCATAAGATTTAAATTAAATGACTATGTTTTGGAAATTTATAAGGAACCACAAGGAGGCTGACTATTACTGCAGTCTAACTAGTACCACGGGACATGGGTGAGTTGTCGGGTACGTGGTTATGGTAGGGCATGAATTGGATGTTGTATGGAAAAATCATATTAATGTAAGAAATTTATAAACATAATTATATTAAATGGTGGTATATTAGTGACTATATTTATAGTTAAATATATTATTATTTTATAATATAATTTTGGGATTAGGTGTCACTAGGAAAGGGGATGGATTTTGGTACTCTGCTTGGGATCATGTAGAGTTGTACTTGCTCGTGGGTTTAACCCACATTTTTGTTGTTTCAGGTCCTCGGCAGTTTCACCAGCAGGGTTGAGGACTTCATATCTATCCGTCCGGTTCTATCATATTTTCCTTCCACTCCAGGGTAGGATCCGATAAATGTCATATGTTGTATTTCTTATAAGTGTGTTTCTAGGGGTCCATGTTTATGGGATTTCCAAGCTGTACTGTGTGGGACTTATTTTATTTAAGGATGTATTGGGAGTGGTCTTCTTCATGTATAAGTTGTATCCTTATTTTGTTATTGTTGTTATTATTATATTTATATTTTATGTCTTCTATTCTGTGCTTATGTTATCAATTACTGATGCTCCTAGTTTTCTATGTATGGGCCTGACCAACCTATGCATGGAAATTTGGGGGTGTCACAGTTGCTTTGATCCGTTGAGAAGCGGAGCCGTCTGAGTGCGGAGATCGGAGCAAGAGGCTTCGTGGTTATTTGATCCGTTGAGAAGCGGAGCCGACAGAGTACGGAGATCGGAGCGAAAGCTTCGTGGAGCGCGAGTGATTGAAGTTTGTTAGACGTCGAGTGAAGAAAGACATATCATGAGTGATTTATAAGTCTAAAACTTCATAGAGTCTGTATACTGCTTGATTCATAGTGCATCGATACCCGAACGTATCCGTGGTTTTTACTTGGAGTCTCTCCAAGGTTTTCCACGTAAAAATCTTTGTGTCTTCTCATGATTTATTTTCTGCACTTATATTCATGATTGCTTGATTTAATCTGATTAGAGAATTAGGATTTCGTGATTGATTAAAATTGAATTTCCGCTAGATAATTTTAGTTGATCATATAATTGACAAAAAACCTATTCACCCATACAAAAAAAATTTTGTACATATAAATCCAAATACTTATTTGTATTAAATTACCCTCTCTGAGATCTTCTTGTAATATCAGGGGTGACTGCTGTGGCAAGTGGCAAGTGGCAACTAACACTGTTTGTGAACACAAGTACAGGTTCATTTGTCTATTTACTGAATTGCTTAGACTGACTCAGTTTTATTAAGAACGATATAGTTTGGAACCATATAACTTTGGTATCATCCTAAAAATGAAGGAAAAGGAGTTAGTGACCCTACCTTATCATCTCCTAATTAACTCGAAATCTCTGATCCTGTTTGTGAACACAAATATAGAGTGCCTTAAAAGGCAAAATCCTTTGAGTACCAACAGTCCAAGGTCGAATCTCAAACATAATCACAATACCTTCATTCTTACCACCAGTATTTGTGTTCACAAACAGGAGCAGAGATTTCGAGTTAACGACCTAATAATTTATCATCAATTAATATAAGATGAAAATAAACTGAGGAAGTATATATATTAAAGACTACCTAACATCAAAGGGCGTAGAATGGGAAAAAAGTGTTGATTTAATGGAAGTGGCTTCTAAAATGCGATGTGGTCTATCAGACTCTCGCATTCAGCGAGAGCGGTTTGGAGAAATAATTGATCTATATGAGGAAGCTCGAGGCAAGTACATTGTAAGACGGAATGTGCTGGATGTGATGCAAAAAGCATGCTGTTGTCATGCATCCTCTCCCGGGCTTGATGAGGTTCATTAGCTCGTGATGTTTTCTCTTGATGTTTTGGCCCGAGCTCTTTGAACAAAGTTTATTTCTGATTAAATTATAGGATCATTTGTTTATCTTACCACAAATTATAGAGATAATTGTGGATGTTGATGCGGATCCAAGGGCTGTCTATTTTAGACAAGCAAAGAATGGTCTCTACATTAGCATGGCTCTGTTGAAGCATCTGCTACTTGGTTGCTAATATATATATACACACATACTTAAAAATATCGAGTTTTGATGCATAATGCTTTCTTTCTTATGCCCATCAAAGATGTTTGGGATTTTGATCGCAAAGACCTTGAGAATGGCCTGCTTTTGAATGGTGCTTGGACTCACAAATTGTTATTTATCTTGGTATCTTTCGTTTATTTATTTGATTGTTTTAAACACTAGTCTGAGTTTTATGTTTTTTAGCATCTTCGGAAGGTTTTGTACGCGGAAAGAATAGATATTTGCAGTGAACAGTGAACACCCAACTTCTTTCAGCCTTGAATTGATGAATGGTTCAATCCAGGGGAGAACTCAATTATTTACAATTCGTGATGTTTGACCATAATAGATAAAAAAATTTATCATTTTCACTAGAAAGTATTTAATTTCCCTTTTTATAAATAATTACATGGATTATTCTGATTTTATTTGAAGTTATTATATAGATACATAATATAGTTTCAATTGGATTTTAGGCAAAGTTATTAAATTTTTGAATAATGTAACTAGTTCAAAAATTTGTGTTCTGATTCTAAATTGCTGAAATTTGGACGCAGTGACTAAATGATAAAGTTTGGTTGACATCTTTCTATTAAAAGTTATTAAATTTCCGACCATTACAATCTTCCCCTTTTAATGAATCTCAATATTCACCCCAAAAATTTCTCACCGATTTCCATCTATTACTAAATATTGTTTAACAAAATTAATTTGTTTAGTTTTCTCTACTATCTCAACTTACACTTTCGCAAATTCATCAATTCCTCGAACATTTGAAAATAATTACTGAAGAACAATCTGGCTGAAACTGAAGTTTAAATCCCAAAAATCATGCAATAGTTCACACGATCATTATGCTGCAAAACAAAAGGGCCTTCCTGAATGAGAATTTTACATCCCAAAAATCATGCAATAGTTGAAACCATCAGTATGCTGCAAAACTAGTATTTACACAAATATTGAATGACTGAATATTAAACATCTATGAACTTAAGAGTTAAAAATGTGAAATATTCGTACAGCTTTTAATTAAAACCAGTAATCCCATTTTTATTGAGTCTTATATGTGTGTAATTTCTAATTTAGCAACAAACTTCAATTTATTTTCCATCCACTACCAACCCACCCTTCTCTCTTGCACCTTTGTTGTTTTCTCAGCAATTCTATACTCATTGACAGATTCCATACATGTCTGCTACATCACATTGCATGCATGTGATGCATGCAATGACACATGCAAAGAAGCTTCTTGTCAAACAAGATTATCCTTTCTACATACGTGATCTTTTTGTACACTCTCTCTTATCTGACAACACATGTTAGTAGTCATGTTTGCTTCCTCTTTCACAGCCTATATATATGGCAGCATGTAGTAGTTGAAGTGGTAGAAAAAAAAACAGAGTAGAAAATATACAGAGATATATTTTGAGTGCAATATATGTGAGTTATACACGAGAGACAATAGAAACCTTTGTGAGTTTCTGTGTGTGAGTGAGAGTGTGTACGGTTGAGTCGAGTCGATACCGGTTGTCGTATCCTCCTCCCGAACACCATTTGTTTTCAACCGAAATTATTGAAACGACTCTCAAAGTGGACGTACCCGTATTTTTGGGGAACCACTATAATATCTTGTGTCATGTGTGTGTGTATTTGCATGTAGAATTGGTTATCCGCACAACAATAGTGGTATCAGAGCCAGGTTCTTCGAAAAACAGAGTTGATTCTTCATCCTCTATTTCGAACCACAATTCCACGCAACTCATCACACCACCCACATATTTGGCTGACCCATCTCCGGAGGATCCAATCCCCGTCGAGAACAGCCCGAAACACCACCGGACGCGCCTCCACGCGCCACCTAAAGGTCCGCGCGTGTAAGGTCTCGGTGTCACGCGCCCCACGCGCCTTCAACCTCCAGAGCGCGTGAGTACCACGCGCTTCACGCGCCGCCACTCTGCAACTCGCGTGAAGCCCACGCGCAGCACGCGCTTTCACGCGCGAAAGTTTGCAAAAAATTACACTTTGGCCCCTCAGTTGTGCCAAATTACAGTTTTGCCCCTAAGCTTTGCAAAATTACAGTTTTGCCCCACATCTTTGCAAAAATTACAGTTTTGACCCACAGCTTGGAAAAATTACAGTTTTTCCCCTGAACTTTTGGAAAATACAGTTTTGCCCCTCAGCTTTGCAAAATTACAATTTTGCCCCTCGCCAGTGTTTCGACTGTTCTGGACTCATCCGAACTCGGATTTGAGCGCAGTCAGAGGCGATCTTAAGGTTTTCGACCGTTCCTGACGCAACGGTACACTCTGTTTTGCTTGTTTCTACTCCGAACATATCAAACAAGTCAAGGAGAGCTTACATTTGATTTGGTTCAATGGAAGATTCAGGATCCGGTGCCATGATTAAATTATCGGCGTCGAACTACTCCATATGGAAACCCCGTATGGAGGATCTGCTAAATTGCAAGGATTTGGCAGACCCGTTAGAAAACGAAGGCGAAAGGCCTACGTTAATTGCAGAGAGAGATTGGACCAAGATGCACAGAAAGACGATTGGCCAAATCAGACAGTGAATTGACCACAGTGTCTTTCACCATGTTGCTCAAGAGACCAACGCCTACGAGCTCTGGAAAAAGCTCGAGGATATGTATCAGGCCAAGACAGCTCGAAACAAAGCACTTCTTATGATGCGACTTGTAAATTTGAAGCTGAAGAACGAAGCTTCTGCAGCCGAACATACCAGCGAGTTTCAAAGCCTGGTGAACCAGTTTGCATCTGTAGAGTTAAATATTGGCGATGAAACTCAGACACTACTTCTGCTCAGTTCCCTACCTCCCAATTGGGAGACACTGGTGGTTTCCCTCGGTAACTCAGCCCCCAAACTCAGTATGGCTACAGTCAAGGATGCCATATTCAGTGAAGAAGCCCGAAGAAAGGAAACCGGCATGAATCAAACACATGCGTTTGTCACCGAAGGTCACGGACGATCTTACGGAAATAGTAGAGGCAAAAGCAGAGGCAGAAGTAGAGGAAGGTCTTAAAACCGCGGCCGAACCAGCAACGACAAAAATCCACAAAAGGGTAACTATGTTTGTTATCATTGTGGTATTGCGGGACATTTGAAAAAGAATTGCCGCAAACTCCAAAGGGAGCAAGGTCAAAGCAACCACCAGCCACAGAATGAAGATGGCAATACACTGGTCACTGTTGCAGGAGATATCACTATATGCTCAGTCGATGAAGAGGTATGTCTTCACGCTGGAAGCAATGAAGCCGAGTGGGTGATTGACACCGCAACATCTTATCACGCCACTCCCCACAGTGATTTCTTCACCACGTACAAAGCAGGAGACTTTGGTACATTGCGAATGGGAAATACAAGTTTCTCAAAGATTGTGGGTATCGGTGATATTCAGATCATGACCGATATTGGTTGCAGTATGGTCTTAAAAGATGTGAGACATGTGCCAGATCTGCGTCTCAATCTTATTTCCGGTACAACCTTAGACCGTGAAGGTTACAACAACTACTTCAGCAATGGCATCTGGAAGCTGACAAAAGGAGCCATGATTGTTGCCCGAGGAAAGATACACGGCACTTTATACACTACCCATGTGAAGGTGATTTCAGACAGTCTCAATGCAGTTGAAGATGCGATTTCACCAAATTTGTAGCACAAAAGACTCGGTCACATGGGAGAGAAAGGGTTGCTTACATTAGCTCGGAAGAAGCTAATCACAGTATCAAAAGGTATTCAATTAAACCCTTGTGATCACTGTTTATTTGGAAAGCAACATAGAGTCTCTTTCAACTCAACCTCCAACAAAAGATCGGAGTTGTTGAGTTTGATTCACACTGATGTGTGTGGTCCTTTAGAAGTTGATTCTTTAGGCGGTAGAAAATATTTTCTCACTTTCATTGATGATGCTTCACGAAAGGTGTGGGTATATTTTCTAAAAACAAAAGACCAGGTACTTGATTACTTCAAAGCATTCCACGCCATGGTTGAGCGGGAAACTGGAAAGAAGCTGAAGTGCCTCCGATCAGACAATGGAGGCGAGTACACTTCCAATGAGTTCCGAGCATACTGATTTGAACGCGGTATCCGACATGAGAAGACGGTCCCACGTACCCCACACCATAATGGTGTAGTTGAAAGAATGAATCAGACCATTATGGACAGGGCCAGAAGTATGATCAGTATGGCTAAGTTGTCAAAGCCATTTTGGGGTGAAGCCGTTAGAGCTGCTGTTTACCTGATCAACAGATCACCATCAGTACCGCTCCAGTTTGAAGTACCGGAAAAGGTATGGACTGGCAGAGATCCTTCATATTCTCACCTGAGAGTATTTGGGTACAAGGCATTTGCACATGTATCCAAGGAGCAAAGACAGAAGCTCGATCTAAAATCAACTCCATGCATCTTTATCGGATATGGAGACGAAGAATTCGGATACAGATTATGGGATCCAGAAGCCAAGAAAGTCATCAGAAACAGGGATGTTGTGTTCCAAGAGAACAAGACATATGAAGACACTGAAGAAACCACAGAGTCCAGTGGTGCGAGTTCCAGTGTTACAAATATCATCCCAGATCCTGTACCAGTACAGTTCATCCCCGAAAATGAAGAACTGCTGGATGAAATTCCAGAAGCAGAAGAGGAACTTGAAGGTGTTGAGCAGGGGGAGCCACTAACCCCTCCACCAGAAGCTACAGAACCAGAAGTAGCTCCTCCAGAGCCTCAAACAAGAAGATCTGAAAGAGGCCGACCTCTGATTCCGTCGACGAGATATCCGGAGTCAGACTACATTTTGCTTACTGATGAAGGAGAGCCAGAATGCTTTCAGGAAGTAACTACCCATACAGACAAAGGTAAATGGGTAGAAGCTATGCAAGAAGAGATGAGTTCCTTGCAGAAGAACCAAACGTATGATTTGGTGAGACTTCCGAAAGGCAAGAAAGTATTGAAGAATAGATGGGTGTTCAAGCTAAAGAGAGACTCCAACGGAAAGGCGATAAAGCACAAAGCCCGATTGGTCGTCAAAGGATTCCAGCAAAAGAAAGGCATTGACTTTGACGAGATCTTTTCACCAGTTGTGAAAATTACCTCAATTCGAGTGATACTCGGATTGACAGCTAGTCTGAATCTTGAGCTTGAACAAATGGACGTCAAGACAACATTCCTCCATGGAGATCTACATGAGGAAATATACATGGACCAGGCAGAAGGTTTTCATGTTACAGGCAAAGAACATATGGTCTGCAAACTGAAGAAGAGTCTCTACGGCCTCAAGCAAGCTCCGAGGCAATGGTACATCAAGTTCGACTCATTCATGGTGGGTCATGGGTACAAGAGAACTTCTGCAGATCAATGCGTCTACATTCAGAAATTCCCGGATGGTAATTTCGTTATTCTATTGCTGTATGTTGACGACATGTTGATAGTTGGACAGGATGCTAATATGATTAGCAAGCTGAAGCAAGATCTGTCCAAGTCCTTTGATATGAAGGACCTAGGCCCATCTCAACAGATATTGGGCATGAAGATTGTTCGTGACAGGAAAGCCAAGAAACTGTGGTTGTCACAAGAGAAGTATGTTGAACAGGTGATTGCAAAGTTCAACATGGGAAATGCCAAGCCAGTCAGTACTCCGCTGGCTAATCACTTCAACCTAAGCAAGAGATCGTGTCCCTCTTCTACGAAAGAAAAGGAAGAGATGGAATCAATTCCTTACTCTTCAGTGGTTGGAAGTTTGATGTATGCAATGGTCTGCACCAGACCAGATATAGCTCACGCTGTAGGCGTTGTGAGCAGATTTCTCTCGAATCCAGGCAAAGACCATTGGGAAGCAGTCAAGTGGATTCTGAGGTACCTGAAGAGTACATCAAAACTATGCTTATGCTATGGGGGAGCAGAACCAATCTTGGAAGGCTATACAGATTCAGATATGGCCGGCGACATTGACAGCAGGAAATCTACATCGGGATTTCTCTTTACTTTTGCAGGGGGAGCCGTGTCATGGCAATCCAAATTGCAGAAGTGTGTTGCCTTATCTACAACAGAAGCAGAATACATTGCTGCAGCGGAAGCTGGAAAGGAAATGTTGTGGGTGAAGCGGTTTCTCCAAGAACTGGGTATTATTCAGAAAGAATACAGAGTACATTGTGACAGTCAGAGTGCTCTAGACTTGAGCAAGAATTGACATTCGCTATCACTGGATACGCGAAGTGATGGAAAAACAATTACTGAAGATTGTTAAGATCCATACAGACAAAAACCCTGCTGATATGTTAACTAAAGTTGTGACTCGAGATAAACTGGAGCTATGCAGAGACATAGCCCGAATGGACATCAACTGAAGCGCAGTGGGAAACGTTCTCCTCCGATTTGTATGGAAGGGGGAGAATTGACAGATTCCATACGTGTCTGCTACATCACATTGCATGCATGTGATGCATGCAATGAAACATGCAAAGAAGCTTCTTGTCAAACAAGATTATCCTCTCTACATACGTGATCTTTTTGTACACTCTCTCTTATCTGACAACACATGTTAGTAGTCATGTTTGCTTCCTCTTTCACAGCCTATATATATGGCAGCATGTAGTAGTTGAAGTGGTAGAAAAAAAAACAGAGTAGAAAATATACAGAGATATATTTTGAGTGCAATATATGTGAGTTATACACGAGAGACAATAGAAACCTTTGTGAGTTTCTGTGTGTGAGTGAGAGTGTGTACGGTTGAGTCGAGTCGATACCGGTTGTCGTATCCTCCTCCCGAACACCATTTGTTTTCAACCGAAATTATTGAAACGACTCTCAAAGTGGACGTACCCGTATTTTTGGGGAACCACTATAATATCTTGTGTCATGTGTGTGTGTATTTGCATGTAGAATTGGTTATCCGCACAACACTCATACCTACACCAACACCTACTCTTCTCCTCATATATTAATTGGTCATGGAACATATAAAATTACAACTCCATCCTTACCATGTCACTCATCTTTCATAGCTTCCATGCCGTAGATCAGAGCCTATTTCTTCTGTACAACTACATTCGCCGACATTGTATTGCTTTCATTATTTCATTTTTGCTTCAGTGTATCTTCATATTTTAATTTTTTTTTCCGGTTAATATCCTTATTTTAAATTCCATCTTATCAATTCCATATTGACACCACCATTTTTAGATGGAAAACCGAAGTTGATTAATCTACAAGCTAGGTGATATTGAAATCAAGGTTATGCAGAAGTTGAGGGGTTTATTGTAGAAGTTTATTAATTTGATTGTTTCATAACGAGTGAAGAATAAATTTAAATGACTGATTATCAAAATATTATTCTTTTAATTTTATAAGTGAACAAAATTAATTACACACTTCCAACTCAATAACGGGCAAATGCTTCTTGCATTCTCCTTGCTTATGTCTACATGTACTTTTGTAAAACATTTTTTTTGGTAGGTAAATACTCACACACCCTACACACACATGAGTTCCATAGGACTCGAACCCCTAACCTCCCCTACAGGGGAGGAAGGTGATACTATTATACAAAGCATTTGGTTAATTTTGTAAAATTCATGGTGGAGAAGAACACATTCATTTAATTTGTGGTAATCGTTCAACAGAAAATCTGATCTTTTCAAAACAAAAAAAAAAAAATTTAAAAAATCAAATCGTTCAGCGTGCAAAGCCATGGGCCTCCCTCTGAAGCTGGGGTCCAAAGTTTGAGTGTAATCCCCTGGTAGAGCGAGCACCTGAATTAACAGCAAATGCCATCTGATCGACCATAGGAATAGGCTCAGATATAGCAAGAGAAGCAGGTAAATTCTATTGCTCACAGGCTATGGGATAGTTTGGGATAAGAATAAGTATTGTCTTCTTATAGCGGTTTCTACTTCTTGAAATTCTAAAATAAGTAGATGATAAATTAATTGTCTCTAATTTTAAAACTATTGTATTAGAGTGAGTTTTACTTTCATACATGTATAGAACTACTAGAGCTGCATGCGTATGATCAATAAATAAAGTATAGGAATAATGATTTTGCACCGACCTAGGTTAAGAATGATGCAAATCATTTTAGTTGGATAAAATAAATAAAGGTTGAACTCAAATGAATGGAATTGGCCATTGGCGAGCAAAATGATTATATGGCCCCCAAATGTGGCCTACTGGACGAAAGAATCATTTCTTTTAACTCCAAAAATTTTAACATTGATTCCAGGCCGTCTTAAGTTGAGGAGTGTGTGTTCATCGATCAAAGGCTTGGGTTTCAATGCCTAAAGTTGAGCAAACATACAATTTTGATGGGTTACTTCATCAATAATTGATGTATCAACTCATTTGTTTGACATTCGTATGAAAATTTTGTGTAATAGGGATTAAGTGGCTGAATTATGAAAATAAAATACTTAGAAACCGTAGGTTATATAACTCAGACACAAATCATACTTTTATGTAACTTAGTTTTGAATTCATAACAATGGTGAGAGGGGTTGCCTAGCATGAGTATGAATTATATGTTTGGATAACCATATCTAATATTATATTTATATTTGAATGTTGTTTGAATTTTATTATTCGAGAAGAGAAGAGTTGAAATTTGGAGATATTGGAGTAAACCAAATTGTTGATAAGGAAATGTTTAAAATCCCAAGTCGAAAAACCCTTCTCTACGAAATCAGAAATCAGAGTAGTGACGCTAATGTACATTACCATTTTAGAAAAGTATAATATTCAAATTAAAAGAAAGAAAATAAAAACATTTTAGAAAAGTATGATACTCAAATTAAAAGAAATAAAATAAAAAGATGAGTGTTTTATGGGTAAATAGCTAAAAATACCCCTCAACTTTTTTCTTTTTCTCTACTATACCTCCTCAATTAATTATACCCCCCTCAACTTTCATTTTCTTGCACCATGGGCTTGCCTTCAAATTTTTTTACCCTTTTACCCTCCAAACTTTTTGTATTTTCACCTTACCTTTAATTATATCCTTACTATTATATTTCTTAATTCTTTATATTACAAAAATATTATTTCTTTAAGTTAGAATATTAATTATGCCATTTACCTTTAATGTATTAGACTAAATATACTCTCAAATGTATTTTTTTTTTAATAAGTTCTAATTATTTTATTTGTAAATCAATTAACTTGATATTAAATTTTAGTTTGATTTAAATAATAAAACTCAATCCTAATTAATATATTCATAAATAAATCCAATTTATGAAAACAATATATATATTTTGAACAAAATATATATATTTCGGAATATATATATATATATATATATATATATATATATATATTAGAAAATGATATATATTTCGGAATATATATATAATTCGTTAAAAATATATATTTTCCGAATTCTTTTAAAAAATATGAATTTTTTCCGAAAAATAATTTTTTTGGGAAAAATATATATTATGTTCCAAAATATGATTTTTTCTAAAAAATAATTTTTATTGAGAAAAATATATATTATTTTCAAAAATATGAATTTTTTCCGAAAAATAATTTTTTTGAGAAAAATATATATTATGTTCCAAAATATGATTTTGAGTCATAATACCTAAACTACCATCAATAGTATAAAAGGGTTTAGTGAAATCAAACCTTCAAAAAAATTATTTTTTGAAAAAATATGTATATTTTGGAATATATATATTGGAAAATGATATATGTTTCGGAATATATATATGATTCGTCAAAAGTATATATTTTTCGAATTGTTTTAAAAAATATAATTTTTTATGAAAAATATACATTATTTTCTAAAATATAAAAAATATATATTTCGGAAAAAAAATCATATTTTGGAAAATAATATATATTTTTCTCAAAAAAATTACTTTTCGGAAAAAATCATATTTTGGAACATAATATATATTTTTCCCAAAAATTTTATTTTTTGGAAAAAATTCATAATTTTTTAAAACAATTCAAAAAATATATATTTTTGACGAATTATATATATATATATATATTCCAAAATATATATCATTTTCCAATAAAACTTAATTTCATTTAAATCATAAAAATCATTATCCTAATTAAAATTTTTTTTTGCCCAAATGAAACTTTCTTTTCATAAAAATATATTCATAAATTGTTATTTATTTATGAATATATTAATTAGGATTGAGTTTTATGATTTAAATCAAACTAAAATTTAATAACAAGTTAATTGATTTACAAATAAAATAATTAAAACTTAAAAAAAAAAAATAAATAACATTTGAGAGTATATTTAGTCTAATACATTAAAGGTAAATGACATAATTAATATTCTAACTTAAAGAAATAATATTTTTGTAATATAAAGAATTAAGAAATATAATAGTAAGGATATAATTAAAGGTAAGGTGGAAATACAAAAAGTTTGGAGGGTAAAAGGGTAAAAACAATTGAAGGGAAGCCCATGGTGCAACATTTTATGAAACTTTAGGGGGTTCTAAGCTTATTTCATAATTAAGGGGGTATAGTAGGGAAAAAGAGTAAAATTAAGGGGGAGTTTAAGCTATTTACCCGTGTTTTATTTATGTAATTTTATATTATGAATTAGAGCAATTTCACATCCCACACTACCCTCTTCCACCTTTGTTGCTTTCTCAGCAATTCTGTACTCAAACCTACAACACCAACACCAACTCTTCTGCTCATATATTGGTCATGGACTAACCATATAAAATTATATCTCCATCCTTACCATATCACTCATCTTTCAGTGCTTCCGTACAACTACATTCGCTGACATTGTATTGCTTTCCTTATTTCATTTTCGCTTGTATCTTCTTCCACCATTGCTCATTGGTCATTTGGATTTTTTCATTTTAAATTCCGCCTTAACAATTCCATATTGACACCACCATTTTTTGATGGAAAACCGAAGTTCATGATTCTATAAGGTAAGTAGATATTGAAATCAGGGTTATGCAGAAGTTGTTGTGGGGTGGGGGGGGGGGGGGGGGGGGGGGGGGTAAGTAGAGATTGAAATCAGGGTTATGCAGAAGTTGTTGTGGGGGGGGGGGGGGGGGGGGGGGGGTTTGGAATGAATTGGAGAGATAAACACTATTGTTAGTATATGTTTTCTGTGATCAAATGGTCTTGGCTTTTACATCTATAATTGCTTTTTACTGAAGCAACATCTCCTTATGTTGTCTTCACTCGAATATGCACAAACTTACTTGCAGAATGTAATGAAGATACAGTACATAATGCAAAATGTAATGAAGATACAGTACATAAAAAGTGAGTCAAACTTGATGGGAAGGAAAGAGTCATAATACACCCTCTGGCTTATATGTACGATTATTAAATACTAATTACATTTTCATTGGGAAGCAATGTGGGACGAGACTTTCTTATAGAAGGAAATAAATAATTTGTAATTATTTAGATCAGTCTCCTAGTTTATAATAAAATTTGAATTTGAATAAATAATCTATAATTATTTAGATTAGTCTCTTAATTTAGAATATAATTTGAATTTGAATTTGAATTGATGTGATTTGTAAAGTTCCCTAAATTAAGAGATTTTATAGATTAGAAAAACTGTATATATATACACTCACCATCAATGAAAATGTTATGCCATATTTTCTCATTCTATTTCTTCTTCTATATGGTATCAGAGTTCTGAACCTAGGCCTCTCTATCTCTTTCTGAAAAATAATGGCCAGATAGAACACCATAATCACCATCCCAAACATCAATGAACCTACCAAACCTCTTACAACAATCAATATTTCCACCCAAGACACAATCAAATTAAACACCACAAACTATCTCTCTTGGCAACTCCAATTTCATGCCACTCTTGTCGGCTACAACCTTGAAGGTTACGTTGACGGCTCTCATCCCTGCCCTCCGACTACCATCACAACGAATGGTGTCGCCTCTCCAAATCCAGAATATCATATATGGATTCACTAAGACAAACTAATTTTTAGTGCTTTTGTCGGTTCATTGACTGCAACAATCATTCCACTCATCACCAGAGCCACCATATCACATAAAGCATGGACCATCCTTACCAACACATATGCGAAACCTACCCAAGGCCACATCAAGCAAATCAAGGAGTAACTCCGAACGACTACAAAAGGGTCCCAAACCATATCGGAGTATATGCAATTTATCAAAGGTTGCGCTGATGAACTTGCTATTTTGGGCAAATCAATTGACGACTAGGACCTAATTGAGAAAATCCTAGATGGTCTTGATGACGACTACAAATCGATTGTTGATGTTGTCAATGGTCATGAAACACTAATCTCCTTTGAAGAATTCCATGAGAAATTAATCAACAAGGAACTTTCACTGAGCCACTCTCGAGCTGTATCGACACCACTTCCGGCCACGGCCAATCCAGCCCATTATCGTAACAACAACTGGCGCCCACAATCATCCCAAGGTAATTGGCGTTCGCCCTCTCCCTCTAACAACATGCGATCCTAGTTTCGTAACGCCGGGCCACAATTCATGCCTCCTCGGGATGATCGCCCACCATTTAGACCTTACCTCGGCTACTGTCAAGCTTGTGGTGTTCAGGGCCACACCGCCAAGCGTTGTCCTACCTTCCAATTGACGGCTATGACACCAACGGTCTCACACTCTACACAGGCTCCACGTCCCCAGGCTCCATGGAAACCTTGAGCCCACTTTGCTGCCACCAACATCCCCGACACTTCGGGTTGGCTTCTGGATAGTGGAACATCTCACCATGTCACCTCCGACTTGGGCAATCTCTTTCTACATACTCCATATGACGGCTCCGATGACATTGTGATTGGCGACGGCACGGGCCTCCCCATTACTCATACCGGTTCCACATCTCTCACCACTTCCTTTCGTTCATTTTCTTTAAATAATGTTCTTTGTGTACCTACCATGTAAAAGAATCTTATTTCCATTTCCCAATTTTGCATATCAAATAATGTTTCAGTTGAATTCTTACCCACTGTGTTTCATGTGAAGGATCTACGTATGGGGGCAATCCTTTTGCAGGGCAGGACTAAGGATGGTGTGTACGAGTGACTGGTCTCCTCAGTCAAGTCGTCTCCTTTAGTCGCCTTTTCAAGTGTCAAGACCACTTCGTCCGAGTGGCATCATAGACTAAGTCACTCATCCATTTCTATCTTTAAGCATATAGCTTACACTTCCAAGTTAGAACTTTTGAATCCTTTGGTTTTATCTAGAAATTGTAATTATTGTCAGATTAATAAAAGTCATAAAATACCTTTATCTATTTCATCTATTGTTTCATCTCAACCTCTTGAAGTGTTGTTCTCTGATGTTTAGACATCTCCGGTCCATTCGGTTGATGCATTTAAATACTACGTTATCTTTGTCGATCACTTCACTAAATATATCTGGTACTACTCTCTCAAACGAAAATCCCATGTGTATGATGTCTTTCTCCAGTTCAAGGCTCTTGTGGAATTTTTTTTTAATAAAAACATAATCACACTCTACACTAACAATGGTGGGGAATACCAAGCACTTGATAAATTCCTGACATCAAATGGTATTTCTCACCTTACCACGCCTCCACATACTCCAAAACACAATGGTTATTCTGAGCGTTGTCACCGACACATAGTTGAAACTGGGTTGTCTCTCCTATCTCATGCGTCTATTCCTCTCTCATATTGGAATCATGCATTTGCCACCACTGTCTACCTTATCAATCGCATGCCCACCCCCACACTCCACATGTCTTCTCCCTATGAAAAACTCCTAGGCTCCACACCCAACTACTCCAAATTACGTGTTTTTGGTTGCCTCTGTTATCCTTGACTTCGACTGTACTCTCAACACAAATTTGAATCCCGCTCAAAGTCGTGTGTCTTCCTAGGTTACTCCCACACTCAAAGTGCATATCTTTGTCTCGATCCCTCCACCTCTAAACTCTATGTGTCGCGTCATGTCAAGTTTGTCGAAACTATATTTCCTTTCTCATCACTTCAAAGTAGTCTTCCTCATACCCCGTCTGACATTATCTCTGAATGGCTTCCCCCAGCGTTCAGTGTTCCCATCACCTCCCCTCCAATCTTGTCACTTGATATGCCATCCACAACACTTCCCTCAACGATGTCGCCAAACACAGATCCGGAACCTCCGAACACAACTCCAGAAATTCCCGTAATCGGCCAACCAGTACGAGACCCCACTCTGCCACCAGTAGACTGGACCATACCAGAAACCAACACCACCATTCAATCCAGTGATCCTAAAACCAACCCCACCAAATCCCCCACTGAGCAACCAACCACAACCGAAACAACATAACCACCACGAGTTATTGTCACTAGAGCCAAAAACAACATTCACAAACCCATCCACAAGCTTAACCTCACAGCCCAACTATCCATATCACTGGATCTTGAACCTACCACAGCCACCCATGCCCTCAAAGATCCTAAATGGCGTCAAGCTATGTCAGAGGAGTATGATGCCCTTGTTCGGAATGGGACATGGGAACTTGTTCCCCCGAAATCAACTTAGAATCTTGTTGGGTGCAAGTGGATTTTTTGCACTGAACGTTTGTTTGATGGTTCTGTTGACAGGTACAAAACTCGTCTAGTTGCTAAAGGTTTCCATCAACGCCCAGGGGTGGACTACCACGACACTTTCAGCCCGGTGGTTAAACCCACCACGGTTCGTCTAGTTCTTAGTATCGCGGTTAGTCGTGGATGGTCTTTGCGCCAACTTCATGTTAACAACGCTTTTCTTTAAGGCAACTTATCTGATGAGGTCTACATAGCACAACCACAGGGGTTCATTGACAGCGACCATCCCCACCATGTCTGCAAACTCTGAAAGGCAATCTATGGGATTAAGCAAGCCCCACAAGCCTGGTATCATGAGTTGCACCAGTTTCTTGTCACCTCTGGCTTCACCAATTCTCATGCGGACACGTCTCTCTTTGTCCTTAACACTAGTGGCAACATGGTATATCTATTTGTTTATGTTGATGACATTATTAGCACTGGTGATAATGCGATCACTGTTCAAAAGTTTATTGATCTACTAGCTCACTGGTTCTCCCTCAAGGACCTAGGCTCCCTGTCCTTCTTTCTAGGTGTTGAGGTCCTTCCACACAAGTGTGGTTTGTTTCTGTCTCAACAACGATAAATTCATGATATTCTTGCTCGCACTTGCATGATAGATGCCAAACCAGTTAGCACTCCACTTTCCAATATTCCAACGCTTGATCTTCTTACAAGTACAACACTATCTGAGCCATCTGAGTACAGGTCAATCGTTGGAAGCCTCCAGTATCTCTCACTAACAAGGCCTGACATTGCCTTCGCGGTGAGCAAGCTTTCATAATTCATGCACCGCCCTACCAATCAACATTGGAATGCCGTCAAACGACTACTACGCTATCTCTGTGGAACTTCAGATCATGGTCTAGCTCTCCATCACCAATCTCCGCTGTCTCTTCATGCTTTCTTTGACGCAGATTGGGCTGGGAACAAGGATGACTATACTTACATTGTGTATCTTAGACGCAATTCTATCTCCTAGAGCTCCAAGAAATAGCGAACAGTAGCTCGTTCATCTACCAAGGTAGAGTATCATTCTGTAGCAGCCATTGCTACTGAGTTAAGTTGGGTATGCTCTCTTTTTACTAAACTTGGTGTTAGTATACCTTAAATGCTAGTGCTCTATTATGATAATGTTGGAACAACTCATCTTTGCTCTAATCCGGTATTTCACTCTCGTATGAAACATGTTGCTCTGGATTATCACTTCATTCGTGACCAAGTACAGAATGGTGCTCTCCGTGTTGCCCATGTTTCCTCTGAGGATCAATTAGCGGATGCTCTTACTAAACCTCTTCCACGGTAGTGCCATCTTAATCTCAAAGCCAAGATTGGAATCTCATCACGAAGCTCCATCTTGCGGGGGCATATATAAGGAAATAAATAATCTGTAATTATTTAGATTAGTCTCCTAGTTTAAAGTAGAATTTGAATTTGAATAAAGAATCTGTAATGATTTAGATTAGTCTCCTAGTTTAGAATAGAATTTGAATTTGAATTTGAATTGATTTGATTTGTAAAGTTCCCTAAATTAAGAGATTCTATAGATTAGGAAAACTGTATATATATATACACTCACCATCAATGAAAATGTTATGCCATATTTTCTCATTCTATTTCTTTTTCTATACTTCTAATAATAATCCAGTAAATGATAAATTAATTTTCACTAATTTTAAAACTAATATATATAGTAGAGTACATGTATAGAACTAAAACCAACATATTTGTCTCAATACGGAATTATGTAATTTTACTATTCATCAGCTGCATGCACATGATCAATATAAATATCACTAGCTCCATTGTGTAAGGGTATGATGTTAAAGTTTTCACACCCTCCATTCGAAGCTGTGTATACCTGCAAATCAAAAATCACATACAAACACACACCAAACAATTGACATAAAGATATATGCGTGGTTCGACCAAATCAACTTACGTCCACGGAGAGCACCGTTTCACTATCGATCAATGAGAGGATTACAAAACTCTCACAGTGTTTCACTCACACGTGTATCACTCACCCTCACCGGTGTTTCACTCACACCAAGAAGAATACTAATATGTATTTCTCTATATTCTCTCTCTATTTGTTTACCCACTGGTACCGTCCTATTCTAGCTCTCACTCTGATACACAAAATACAATAGGCTACACCTATATTTACAGGAGAGGCTGGAGTGGAGGAAAAGTCAATTAATCCAATTAGGAATTGATCTCTTACCTAATTATGGATTGTTCGATGGCTAAGTTATAGTCCCCTTTAAGAAAGGAGTCACCAAATTAAATATAACAATCTTCAGTCAAATAGAGATAATTGCTGCCCAAATTTACTTTTCACGCAAGGAAATGAGTCATACTCTAAATATCTCTCATTTGACGACTTTCCATCAAATCAATCAACTCCATCAATGATTAGTGCATTACGGTGCCCTCATTTATGTCTTCAAGTTTGAAGACCCACTAAAGTTTAGCACAACTTCAGTTCCTCTATTGTCACCACTTTGGTCAACATGACCATGTTGATAGCTCCCACTACATGAGCAATATCGAGCATTGTACAGAACCTGCGACCTATTTTATGTCTGACCATTTTGTCTTGCAACCAATGTGTCCTTTGACTTCACCTTACAAACTGTGTCGCGTCTGTCTTTTTTTTCCCTTTCACTGAGAAACTTTTCGGGTGCTGCATATAAAACTCCTCTTTTAGGTCACCTTGGAGGAAATCAGTTTTGCCATCTAACAACTCTAGATGCAAACCCTCTACTACAATAATGCTTAAATGAATGGTATTCAGTTTCACGACCGAAGAATTGAGAGTTTTCTTCCCTACCGGCAGCTCGGTTAGCTTCCATGTCTTAATGGAGATAAGGGACTTCATCTCATCTTCCATTGCAATCTCCCACTAGCTCGTATTTGCTGCACTGCAAGGTTCATCATCACATTCTGGTTCATCTTCATATGTGAGTAACAAATAATTCAGGTATCTCCGATTCGGCACATGCGACCGTGAAGTCCTCCTAAACATAGAATTAGGAGTCAGAGTCTGTGGTGTATCATCTTGTTGAGTATTGCTGTTTGTAATATGTTCTTCTGACTGAGGACTCTCACTGTATAGAACATATTCTATCTCAACATACACATGCTCACTCTATGCTTTACCGCTCCATACCTCTTCTAGTATTTTGTGCTCCAATGGTACTGATGGACCACGATTCATAAGATATACTGCTATACTGACTGCTTCTGCCCAGAACTGTTCCAGCAACCCTGCATAAATACGCATGCTTCTAGCTGTCTCAGTCACTTTCCGATTCATACATTTTGCTACGCCATTCTGCTGTAGTGTACTTGGAACAGTCTTCTCTAATCTGATACTATTCTCATAACAAAAGTTCTTAAACCCGGAGTCTTCGTTTTCTCCACCAAAGTCGGATCTCAATTTCTTTACCTTTAACCCTGTGTCATTATCTACCATGGCTTTCCATTTATTGAACACGTTGTACACCTTAGATTTATGTTTCAAGAAGTAAACCCATATCCTCCTGGAATGGTCATCAATGAAAGTGATGAAGTAGGAATTTCCTCCAAGAGATGAGACAGTTGTTGGCCCCTAGACACCCATGTGAACTAGCTCAAGCTTCTCCACTGTGAGACTTCTGTTATTGCTATGGAAACTAACCCTCTTCTGCTTACACTCACAGAAGTCGATATCAATCGATTTCACTGGTAGTTTTCCCTTCAAGAGCATAACCGTGAGCTCTTTTGCACTCATGTGACCAAGCCTCTAGTGCCATAATTTATGATCCTCTTTGCCTTCTGCAACTGCAATCACTGTGCTAAAATTGGTGGTTGTGTAGAGCGTACCTTCAAACTTCTTGATCATCCCTATCATTTCCTCATCAATAGCTTCCACTGAGCCTTTTTGAGGTGTTCAGAGTCGAATCATGCAAAACCAATCGCACAGTTGCGTCCGAAACGGTCCAAAATCTTAAGAACGCCTCTAACCGCATTGAAAATGAGTAAAAAAAGACTCCAAATGGGCCAAAATAAAAATCACCACAAAAGGAAAAAACTAATGATGGCGTGGCACTTCTGCTGATATGGCGTTGACTGCTGATGTGGCACTGATGAAGTGGTCGAGTACTCGGTAAACACTTCTTCGAGTACTCAGTAAAAATGAAGACTTCACTCATCTTCTCCAGTAGGCGCATCGCCGGACTGGTTTTTCCAGCGATCGACATGTGGGTTTTTTCCCAGTAACTTGCAGTGGCATGTGGAACATCTGATAGCAACGCGCTTTACACAGCTAGCTTTGTCTTGACTAGACGAAGCTCCTGGTATGGTTGGATTTTGATTTCGTGCAAGTTGAACCTTCGAATCTGGACTAGATTGTACGGCTTCGGGATTTCCTCCAACCTGAAGCTCTAATACCAGTTGTTAGGGTTTCCACACCCTCTATTTGAAGCCGTGGGTGTAAATCAGAAATTATACACGAACACACACCAAACAATTAACACAAAGATATATACGTGGTTCAGCAAAATCATCCTACGTCTACGGAGAACACCGTTTCACTATCGATCAATGAGAGTATTACAAAACTCACATAGTGTTTCACTCACACGTGTATTACTCACCCTCATCGGTGTTTCACTCACACCAAAAAGAATAATAATTTGTATTTTTCCCCATTCTCTCTCTCTATTTGTGCACCCACAAGTACCGGCCTATTATGGCTCTCACTCTGGTACATAAAATACAATAGGCTACACCTATATTTATAAGAGAGGCTGGAGTGGAGGGAAATTCAATCAATCCAATTAGGAATTGATCTCCTATCTAATTAAGGATTGCTTGATGTCTAAGTTATATTCTCCCTAAGAAATGAGTCACTAAATATAACAATCGTCGGTCAAATAGAGATACTTGCTGCCCAAGTTTACTTTTCACGTAAGGAAATGAGTCATACTCTAACATATGATGATATATACATTTTCAGAAATGATGCGGAAACATCTGACCTTTCAAATCCTTATAAGAAGTTGGTGGGCGTCAGGTGTGTGCAAAATATGTGGTTAAAAACAACACCTTAACTACACTTTAGGTTTTACCCTTCTGCAAGCGCACAGATCAATTGTATATAGTTTTGCTTGAGTAGGGGAATATCGATCCCACAAAGACAAGGATTGTTCATTTCAATAGTCTAAAAGCACTAAATTATTGTTTTTCGAAAATAGTTTGATTTTGTGACTTATCTAATAATAAGAAAAATAACACGGAAAATAATAATGAATAATGGTTGTGATTCAGAGAGAGAGAAAACTAGGGTTTCCTCACTCCACCACTAACCGCATATATATTGTCCAAATTCTATTTCAATTATATGAGGGCGATCCATTGACTATGAATCAGGTCGCACCGTGCCAGCAGTTTGACCCCAAAAAGGATTACTCTCAACCGGATCGCGATAACCCATCTCAAGACCAAACTGATTAGTGCATGCCAACTACTAACAAAAAGTAAATGCAGGAAAGTAAATGAAAGTAGTAAATTAAAGTAAAGCATGTCTATATCAGTTTGTCAGGGCATGGCCTGTGTCAACCTAGGGTTTTGAGTTTTATGACCACCATTGTGTAGAAAATCACAGATTAAACATCCGAGTTCCAGCCCATAGTGAATAATTGTGATTGTGTAAGATAAATATATTCGAAAAGTCTAAGACAAGAATCAATTCAAATATATAAACTTGTATCACAAATAAAAAAGGTCTCTCATCTAACACAATCATCACAGTATAGTCACAGTTTCCCCTCTCTACAATTGAATATTAAATTAAAACTATGTACTTGGCTAGGGTTTTGTGAGAAAACCCTAGATACCGAGTTAGTTGATCATGGTTGAGGGAATCTGCATTGTTGGTGTAGAAACGCTCTCCGTGGCCTTCTTTTACGGATCTCTAGGTATTTTAATGGTGGTTCTCTTCAATGGAAGAACTCTATGAATGAACGTGCGTGAACCAACCTCTAAAAACCAATTCCAAAAATAATCCCCTTAACCTAAACCTAATCCTCTCATATTTATAGACAAATGAGGGAAACCCTAATGGTTGCCCTTTTTTGTAATTTCATAATATATGAATAATCTCATAAAATCATATGTAAATATGTATATAAGCCTGTATGTAGAGGTCTGGAATCACCGATCACTTGAAATATCGAAGTAGGGACAAAACTGAAAAATTCTGAAACAACTCCGAAACAACTTCAGCACATAAAGAGGTCACGTGGCCACAAGGTGGGACCTATGCTCCTGACCTACGCTTGGGCGTAGGTCTAGGGCGTAGGGTCCAAACAACAGCGTAACTTTGGTCCAATCTGCCTATTTTTCTCTCTGACGACGTAGGGTATAATACATTTTTGCTGTAAAAAGCTATCTTTTCATATTTAAGCGAGACTGGTCGTCTTGGACTCTCGATGCTTTTTGGTGAAGTAATAATGTCTGAAAATGACATTTTTGCCCTTCAGTGCAATAACGATGTCGGGAAATGACCATTTTGCCCTCTGATAGCTCTTCTTCGCTTTGACACACCTCTTGATTCCTTTCTCGAGATAGAAACGAACACGAACTTAGTTAATTTACCAAGATTAGATCTGTTTCTTTATTAAGCTTCTGAAACATGCTTACACACACAAACGAGATAAAAATACCAAGTAACGGAATGTAAAGACATAACAAACGCAAGATAGGGGCGAAAAATGACTAATATTGAGCACCTATCAAAAGTAAAGATTAATTTACATACCATTAAGGTTTTCACATCATTCAAAATTCTCTATTCACAGGCACGGAGCCACGTGCAATGTATAGTGGTCAATTGACCCCTTTAAAATTTTAATTTTTTTAAATATTTTTAATAGTAATATAAATTATCTTAAGGGATTATAGCCAAAAAAAATGAGATTTGACCCCTATTTAATTTTTTAAATTTTCTACTTATTGCCTCTGAATTTTAAATATTAAATAAAATTATTATGCTAAAAAAGAAAAATACCTTGAAATTATATGTAATATATAAATTAATTTAATAAATTATTTAATGAAATCATAATTTCCTTTTTATGGTCCATCTAACCCACAACTAAGAGTCCACAAGGCCACAACCAATATCCCAAAACCCATTTAACCCAGCCCAAAATAACTTCAAATTTAATTAAAACACAACCCATAAGGCCACAACCAACATCATTGCGTGTTAAAGTCTCATCTGCCCCAATTATCTGTCCACCTGACTGGTCTCTTCTGTTCGAGCTGATGTGTGATGCTTCAGATTATGCAATTGGAGTTGTGCTGGGCAGAGAAAAGACAAATTGCCATATGTGATTTACTATGCTAGTAGAACTCTAAACGAGGCTCAGATGAACTACACAACTACCGAGAAGGAGTTGCTGGTAGTGGTGTTCGCCTTGGACAAATTCAAGTCATATTTATTGGGAACCAAGGTGGTTATGTACTCAGATCATGCCGCACTAAGGCATTTGTTAACCAAGAAAGACTCCAAGCCCAGATTGATTCGATGGATTTTGTTGCTACAAGAATTTGATTTAGAATTCAAAGCCAAGAAGGGTACGGAGAATGTGGTAGCTAATCATTTGTCAAGAATTGTCGTTGAGTACACAAAGGACGATATTCCTCTTAAGGATGAGTTCCAGGATGAACATCTGTTCAGTGTGGCTGTTATGGATAGATACCATGGTATGCAGATATTGTCAACTATAAAGCCACTGGTAGAATTCCTAATGGATGGTCTAAGCATGAGAAGGATTATTTCTTCAGCCAAGTAAAATTTTATATCTCGGACAATCCACGACTGTACAAATATTGGTCGGATCAGATAATTCGTAAATGTGTTCCAAAAAGTGAAGTTCAAGGCATACTGATATTCTGTCATACACTAGAGTGTGGAGGGCATTTTGGTGCTCAGAAGACAGCTCACAAAGTCCTACATATCGGTTTTTATTTGCCCACCATATTCAAGGATGCGTTCGAGTTTTGCAAATCTTGTTTAAGATGTCAGAAGTTGGGATCTATATGTCGACAAGACATGATGCCACTAAATCCTATTTTGGTAGTTGAGTTGTTTGACGTCTGGGGCTTTAACTTCATGGGACCGTTTCCAAAAGCCGACGATAAGCTGTATATATTAGTGGGAGTTGATTACATTTTTAAATGGGTAGAGGTTGTTGCCACGTCGCATGCGAATCACATTGTGGTTGAGGAGTTTGTTAAATCCAATATCTTTTCTAGATTTGGTATGCCACTAATGTTGATCAGTGACGGCGGTAGCCACTTTGACAACCAGTTTCTTCCGGCCTTGTGCAAGAAGTATAGTGTCACTCATAGAATTGGAATGCCATATCACCAACAGACAAGTGGTCAAGTGGAGGTTTTAAACAGGGAGATCAAAAACATTATTGAAAAGATGGTGGATCCTGACTTAAAGAATTGGCCGAGAAGGTTAAATGATGCACTGTGGGCATATAGGACCGCTTATAAGACACCGATTGGTATGTCACCATACAAATTGGTCTATCGTAAGGCTTGTCATCTCTCTGTGGAACTCAAGCACAAAGCATATTGGGCGATCAGAAGATTGAATTTTGATATCAAAAGATCGGGTGCTCAGAGGAAACTCCAACTCGCTGAGCTTGAGAAGTTGAGGAACAACGCATATGAGAATTCTAGAATATATAAATCCCGAACCAAAGCATTCCACGACAGACATATCAGACAAAAGCTTTGAGGTCGGCCATAAAATGTGGTTGTTCAGTTCAAGACTCAAATTGTTCCCCGGTAAGATCCAATCAAGATGGGACAGGCCATACAGAATTACTAAGGTTTACCCCCATGGAGCGGTGAAACTTGATGACCCTGACAAAAGGAAAGCAATTTGTTGTGAATGGTCAGCGTTTGAAGCATTATATTGAAGTTGAGCCGACATAGAGTGTTGTTGGGACAATTGATTTAACAGAACTGGCACCGGAGCCGGATAATTTTAATCTTGAGTACTGAGAGGTGACAACGTCGAGCCAACGACGTTAAATATTGGTACTAAGTGATGAAGAGTAACTTTTGATCTTAGTTTGTAGTTGTAAAATAATAGTTTAATTCAGTTTTTGTAAATTTTAAGATCGAGTCTGAAATAGTTGTCATCATTTAGAGGGGTATTTTCATTCACGAAGTGCCAAATTTTGACGAATCGAAGTCAATCAAGTCAATAGGTGTGCATAGGGGAGGTTCGAGTGTTCGGGAATCGAGAATGAGGCAAAAATGGCCGAAGCCAAAAATTCAGCCTTGGGACCTACGCTTGGATGTAGGGTACCCTACGCCAAAGCGTAGGTCACGGGACTGTATAAATACAGTCCCGCGGCATTTCATTTCAAAATTCTCTTTTCTCATTCTCCTCTTCACCAAATCGACCCCCGTTCGTGCCTAAAGCCGAATATCGATATTTCTTATCATTCCTGAGCGACGAATTATCAGATTAGTGAGCAGTGTGTATGGATTCACGTGAAGAACTCGAAAAGTCTTCGGAATCCAATTTTGGGGAATTTTCCGTTTCTCGCAATTCGGTAAGTTTTGATCCATTCTTTTGGTTTCGATTACTTAATATAACTATTCTAAACTAGTATTGATGAATGAAACCTATTGAAATCATGTTTTAATCCATTATCAAAAGGTTGGATTTTCGACTTCAGATACGGGTTGAATATCGAATTTTTGAGATGAGGTTTTGTTTATCGTATTAGAATACTTTAGATATAGTTTTGAGTTTGATTTAGTGTCCGGACAATTTTCGCTAATTTTTGTAACAATCCGAATTCTGTAGGCATGCCTCGCATAAAAGGAGTGACAAAGGCTGTTGTGGGAGCATCTACGTCTAGGACGGCGGTATAGAGAGATAGATCACGGTTACCACCCCGGGAGAGCACGCGGCTTGTACGCAGTAGTACCCAGGTGCCGAGACCGGTGTATGTTGAGCCGTATTCATCAGATGAGGAGGAGGCTGAGAGGTCGAGTGCATTGACAGAGGGCATCGAGCTAGATTTGAGATATGGCCGGATGACAGTTCCACCTACTGTACCGAGGGCATCATCATAACCCTGGTCACAGTCTCGAGTCCCCGAGCCATCACCACCACCACATGAGTCAGAGACATCTGGTGAGCAGACTACCGAGAGTAGTGATAGTGAGGATGGGCAGGCAGAGCTGGAGGACGCTGAGCGCGACAAGGTGCCATATCCTTAGCCGGCAATTGATGGTGATGGGGGTGATCTTGTTTCTTATAGATGGAAGCACTCCACGGTCTCTAAGGGGAGACTGATGTACCTAGCTTTGAAGAAGGGGTTCCAACAGGAACGTAATTATGCTATTATGCCACTTGAGCGAATTGAGCCAGTTCCACAGTGGACCATAGGCGTACTGAAGGAGCACAAATTGTTGCCGATCCTAGCCCCAACTACACCACACATTTGCGCTGACATGATTAGCAGAGTGACTCAGCTAGTGATAGTGGTAGAGGGGCGGGAGTTTGAGATTACTCCCGAGAGTATTGCTACTGCATGGGGTATTCCACACGAGTGCCCTACCGAGCTAGATGAGCGGTTCCCACCTATGCCAAACCCACTTCCGCCACTTTATGATATGGTGAGACTGCAGACCGAAGGGAAGTGGGTAGATAATAGGCGTAATGGGACCAGGAAGTCCAACTATCATCCAATGGTTTGGGTTTGGGATGTGATAGTCCGGTCCAATGTGCTACTATATAACCATCAGACCATGTGCTACCCGCCATTTTCAGCACTGCACTACGCTTTTGAGTTTGGTCACTTGTATTATATTCCACACGCCCTTTGGCAGACTTTGTTCCAGCATTATGTTCACTTGCGCTGGGAGAACAAGGTCGACACTACCAAGTTTTAGATGGTTCTTCCCTGCTTTGTGATGAAGTTGATGTTCGATCAGGGATTACAGATGGATGTTGAGGATAAGTATATGCCTCTAATTACGTATAGTAAGGGAGCGTGGAACAAGGGGTGGACAAAGATGGGTCTAGCGACATGTGTTCACCGACGCAGATTTGGAGGAGTTTTACTGCCAGGTGCGCATGAGGATGTTGCAGAGTAGGATATGCCAGATGAGATGCCTGAGGTGGAAGTGCTACAGGTTGAGGAGGCTGATATAGGAGGTGAAGCGCCACATGACCCACCTGGGGGTGCTGTTATGATGACTCAGGCTCAGTACAACCAGTTGATTAGACATATTGAGGGATTGGAGCGCTCATTTGTGGAGGAGAGGCAGGCCCGATAGCGTGAGCACCATGAGATGATGGATCGGTGGGATATTATGATGCGACACATGGGAGTGACAGTTCCACCACCACAGCCACCTCCGGATGATGCTATGTAGTTATAGTTTAGTTTTGTTTATTTTGTTTTGTTTTTAGGATTTCTTGTTTTAGCTGGCTACAGTCGAGATCAATCGTAAAACGGAGAGTCAGTGTTCGATATTTTGTGACCACTTTAACAATCATCTCTAACTGTTTGTGATAGTTTGGCTTGTGTATAAAACTGATAACTTTTGATCACTTTTATCGATATACGTGCCTTACTATGTATAATACATTAAGTATGTGTAATTTTATTTTTGCGCTATGAAAACATGTGTGCGTTTAAGTTTGGGGGTGCGTCGGTTATCGTGAAAATGCATTGGAAAGCGTGTCATGAAATTTTTTTAAAAAAATAAGCCCTACCCTACGCCCAAGCATAGGGTAGTACGTGGGTGGGCCAGAAAATTTGAAAATTTTGTTTGTTTTTTGGATGTTTTGGCATG
The DNA here is from genome assembly GCA_963922005.1 of Cornus suecica. Lineage (NCBI taxonomy): Eukaryota > Viridiplantae > Streptophyta > Magnoliopsida > Cornales > Cornaceae > Cornus > Cornus suecica. The sequence goes on from OY998244.1 coordinate 20,474,016, forward strand.
TTCTGTACTTGTACTTGTATTAGGACTGTTTTTAAGGTATTTTTAGGATTTATATAGGAGTATATAGAAGAGTCCTAGTCCAAGCGGGAAGTGGAGTGGAAATATAAATTTAAGTTGGAGAATGATTGTTTTTACTTTCCCATTCAAACAAGGATTCCAAATCCTTATTCTCTGCAATCTTTGCCATTCATTTATAAATACAACCCTTGAGAGTTCATAATTTATACTTTAATATTTTTTTGAGAGCTTTTGAGAAGAAAAGAGTAAATATGTTTATGTCCGACTTCTCTATTGATTCCGATACCGATTCTTATGCTTTTTCTGTTCATAATGAGGGGGTACACGATGAGGAGAACTCCGAGGTTGATTATGATCCCAAGGAAATTTTTGATGATGATGAGGAAGACTATAATGACATGCATGAGGTTGTGAAAAAAGAAAAACAGTATATGCGGGAGGTGCGGAAAATCAATCAGCATGCGACAAGCCGGTTAGACAGGCGGATCACACCGTACTTATTCATGGAGTGTCGGTTATAGATGGAGTTGGAATTTTTCCAACATAGGATACATAATCCATGGGTAGAACCGGAAGAGAAATCCTGATGGCTCAAGGATTATGACACTTGGAAAAACCGGTGCATCACATAGTTTATCCTAGATTGATTTGAAAGTTCTATGATAGGATGACCATATTACGGCAAAATGGGGTAGTATCGATTCATTCTCGAGTTGATGATTTTCAAAGTGATCTCGTTGTGGTGAATCCCGTAATTATTGCTCGTGCATGGCAGTTGCCCCTTACTTATCCACGATATTTGCCATTTAAAGCTGTATCGGTACTATGGATGATTTCGATGGAAGAGATGATTGCGGAGATATCATTAGATGCTCCAAGAGGAACCACAGTTGCGGTTAATGATTGGTTGAAACCGGAATTTCTTTATGTGGATAGTGTGATAGCTTATCAAGCTTGTCAGAACAACAAGATGTGTTGGAGGGGATACTCGTTTATCAAGATTCTGTACTGGATGCTAAAAGAATATTGGGTATCGTTTCCTGAGGTGATATTGCATAATATGTTGGCAATGGATAAGATTGTCCGGAGAAGAGTAAAGATTGGTGATGAGGTTGAGTATTTCCTCCCTTACCCACATTTACTCTCCCGAATCATAGAGGAGCAATTGGGGTATAGAATACGTTAACTAAAGCCGAAATATGCACAATTTCTCAAGTAATATAAAAAGAAAGATTTTTTGGATTTGGAGTTGACCGCAAGACTGGATGTTATATTGGGTGCGATGGACAAGAGTTGAAGTGTTGGAGGAATTCATGGTAGGATTAAGTTTTAGATTTTTATTTTATTTTATATTTTATTTTAGAGACAATAGACCATACGACCATGTCTATTTCTTTTTATTCTTATTTTATTTTATGATTTTTCTTGGAGAAAGATTTTCTGGATTTGGAGTTGACAGCAAGACCGCATGTTATACTGGGTGTGATGCACAATTTCTTATTTTATTTTTGTGTTGAAAAATAAATTTAAAAAATTAATTAAATCCAAAAAGAGGAAGTTTAAACTTCCCATGAAAATTGTGTGTGTCAATTCCTGGATATTCTTTTTGCAGTTTCTTTTCCCTTGCTATGATGTTGGTATGTGTTTGTTATCAATCTTTACAGGTAATCCAAATCAAGTTTTGGGGGGGGGGGGGGAATTGAGTACTTCATAGATCCAAGACTGCGCTTCAAGGGTAACTGTATCTGTTCTCATTCTTTATTTTTGACCATAGGGACATGGTCTCAATTAAGTTTGGGGGTGAGGGTATAGTGATAAGAGGAAATTATATATATTTTTTTTACAATTTTGGAGAAATTCTTTATTTTTACACATGAGTGTTTCGCATGATGAGCTCATTAGGTTTATGTTTATGATACATAAGTAGTATGTGATGTGATGTTACCGCTCGTGAGAGTAATGATTAGATCAAGTTAGTGAAGTGATGTGGTTTACATGAGTAAGTGATTAGTGAAATTGAAATTAAGAAGGACGGCTTTGACCTATAAGCACAAACACACATTCACTATGAGAAATATGTTGATTTTTTACTATATAGTTGAAAAATAATTTTGCCACAATAAAAGGGGAGAAGGGGAGATGTTTTGGTTGAAATGGAAAAAATTGAAAGAATTATTTTTTGAGAAAATAAAATGTAAAAAATAGTTCTTTAATCTGAGTAACAGGGCCTTCGTATCACCAATATCACTGTTCGCATTTAAAGGGGGGAAGACTGATGAGCATAAATCCCATGGAAGAAGCTCGGGCCCAGTTGGTCAGGACTAAAAATTCTCGCTGGAAAGTCCGAAGACTTGGAAAGAAAAAAATGGATGAAAAGTGAAAATATGGAAATAGTAAATTTTACTAAAAATGACAAAGTTTGATTAATGAAGTAGGAGAAAAGAAACTGAAATATTGTACTTGAATGTTCATAAAATCATGGAAGGTTGTCTGGATTTTAAGTAGAAAGTAGCAAAATCATTCACTTAAGTAGGGATCATTCATGACACGAAGCTTGAGATAGTTATTGTTCGGTAGTGAGTGAGAAGATTTGCATTCATATTATTTTGTTTGTTGTATCATAGCTTATTTGACTTGTGTGTGTGAACTCATGAATCCGTAATTATAAAAGAAATGAGATGTTTGTAGGTACCATCACTGGAAACCTTCACGAGACTTCACTCGTCCACTAGGGGTAATCTAGGGGTTTAAAAGACTTATTACACGTGCTAAGTGTAATCGTTGACCCTTACGAAAGCAAGGGATTAGGTTAGAGTAGATATGTTAGATATAATAAGAATCATCACAGTCAGTTCTCTCTGAGTTTATTGCTAAGGGACTAGCAATATGTAAGTTTGGGGGTGTGATAGGTGCTCAATATTGGTAATTTTTCGCCCTATCTTGCGTTTATTATGTCTTTACATTCCGTTACTCGGTATTTTTATCCTGTTTGTGTATGTAAACAAGTTTTAGGAGCTTAATGAAGAAATATAGCTAATCTCTGTGAATTAACTGAGTTCGTGTTCATTTCTATCTCGAGAAAGGAATCAAGAGGTGTGTCAATGCAAATAATAGCTACTGGAGGGAAAAATTGTCATTTCCCGACATCGTTATCTCACCGAAGGGCATTATTACTTCACCCAAAAGCATCGGGAGTCAAAGGCGATCAGCCTAGCTCGAATATGAAAAAAACGAGTTTTTACAGCAAAAGATGCATCAAACCTTACGTCGTTAGAGGTAAAAAGAGGCAGACTAGACCTGAGCTACGCTTTAGTTTATGAGCCAAAGGGGGACCTTACGCCCAAGCGTAGATCAGGGGCATAGGTCCCACCTTAAGAGGACGAAATCTCTTAAGGTGGAAAGGTTGTAACACCCTGTGTTACTTTCCCTTTTTCTGGAATTCTTTCCGATTTATTCTCGATTTATGACGTCACTCGTTCATGACGTCCTGTTTATTCTTGGTATTTTACGTATAAATTTTTCGCACTTTACATTTTGAACTTGTCAAGACAACTCCGTGGATTTGCGTTTCTGACTTTGCGGGTTTGTTGCGACGGTTATTATTGGGTCCTTTGTGATCGTGTAACATCCGGTGATTTTCTTTTATCTTACGAGTAAACTTTTACGGATTAATTTATTTTTTCTTAAATTGAATTAAATGTTAAATTTTATATTGATTGCTATTGTATGTATTGTATGTTTGAGTTTTGCCATTTGATATTTTATTTTTTGGAATCGTTTTTGAATTTACATTTAATTTTGTACTATCTGAAAGTCCGGGACACGCTTAAAAAGTGTATGATGGAAGTATGTCCCGGAAGTGTCCGATTTCGAATTCGTAAATTTTCTTCACCTTTATATCTAAAATAAGGAATTTGGAAATTGGTTTTGTGATTTTTACACTTAGCGATATTTTTGAAGTCGCTTGCAAAGTTTTCTAGTGAAGCTTGGCCAGTGGAGTTTTCTACGAAATTTTCTAGGTGTTTTATCCTACTAAATCAAGCTATAAGGGCATGGCTTTATTATGATTAAAATGAAGTTTCATGGGTTATTTAGGAAAAGTGAAAGAGGTGAAAGTCCATTTTTACCCTCGTCTTCTCTTCTTCAACTATGAAAGTCAAGGGGCAAGACTTGTAAATTGGTTTGATATTTTTAATGGAAAACTCTAGAATTGTGAGGTGTTATAATCTTATGAGTCCCATCTTTTCCCACTTCTCCCAAACTCATTGTGAGCCCTTGGATTGAAGGATTGTGAGAAGAAATTCATATATACTTATATATTGTTGACCATTTAATTGCAAGACATCCTCATTTTCTACCTCAACCAAAAAAGGCACACGTTTTATTTTTTCCTCTCTAGAAACAGATCCGCAGCCCCTTATTCTTTTCTTTATCTCCTTCAAATTTTGATCTTTCTACTTCATTCTACATGGAATTGGAAGGAGCCATGAACTACAAATTGATGGATTCTTCCCCCTCTTTGATTTGGTGTAAGTATTGTGTGAGTTCCTTAATTCCTTTGAACTTTCTTCTCTAAACCCTAAGGCTTCGTTTGGATCATGGGACAGAAAAGAAAAGAAATGATAGCATTAGTTATGAGAGAAAAGAGAAGAAAAGAAATGATATCAATATTTTAAATTTATGTTTGGATAGATTATGAAGGAAAAGAAAATAATTGATATCATTATTGTTTGGATAAACTAGATGAGAGAAAAGAAAAGAAAAAATAATAATCAAATTACTATTAAATCCTTTAATTAATAAAAATATCCTTTTAACTATAGAGGGTATTTTTGACATTATAAAAATAACATTTAAGTTGCTATCCTTTTTCTCCAAATCTTTCTACTTTTGGAAGGATAACATATCCTTCCAAATAATTTATTTTCTCTCCATACCAAATAATTTCTTTTCCCTCCATATTGTCAAACCAAACGCACTTTACTCTATTCTTTCTTTTCTTTTCTTCACAAATCATTCCAAATCATTTAATCCAAATGGACCCTAACTTTTATAATTCATAGAAACTCATCTCTAATTATTATAAATTTAATTCTTGAGTTTTTAATCCTTGAATGGGAGTCTATTTGAGCTTCTCTTTGCACCGAGACCCATTTAAAGACTTGAATTGCTGAGTTTTTTTCTTTCTTGGGTTCAAATTTACAGAGCTGTTGTCCTATGGATTTTAACTAGTGTTCTGCTCGTCTGAAATTTCTGAAACTTTTACAGTATAAATATGTATATGTCTTCTATCAACCCTGAAAATTTCAGATTATTTCGTTGAATAATGATTTTTCTAACAATCTTGGAATAAGGCTGGCCAATTTACAAATATTGCTTGCTGAATCGTTTTCTAATCCATTTTTTTCACATGTTTATATACTTGGAAATTTTTTTGAAACTTTTACATAATATTCTTGTATATGTCTATTTATTCCCCTAAAAAACTCATATCATTTCATTAAGTACTTAGTTTTTTAAAAATATCAGAGTACAGGTTGTACTGGGTAAGATCGCTGCTAGCAGATTTGTTTTGCTTGTTTCGGTTTTATCCTATTTTCTATATGTTTTGTTACTTCAGAAATTATGAAACTTTTACAGGATATCAACATTTATGTCTTTCATAAGTCAGTCAAGTTTTATATTTTTTTGATGTCTAGATATTCGTATATAAATTCTGGAGTGCTAGTTGTTCATGAAAAATCCCTATGACTTGGAAGGAAAGGGAAGGAAAGGAAAACGAAGAAAGAGTTGATAGCATACTCTTGAAAATGTGGACAGTAAAAAAAATAGAGAGTCTATTTATGTGTATTTGTTTGTGTTGTTTGTGATCTAGCTAGATACATGTTGAAAGTGTTTTTGATATTTGTTTTGAAATTTGGAGTGTTTGGATATGTGTAGGTTCAAGTAATGTGTACGCATGGTGTAATTGTAAATGATGTAGTTGTGTATTGTATTGTTGCATGGTGTAATTGTAAATGATGTAGTTGTGTATTGTATTGTTGTCTTTGTTTTCAGCTTTTGAGAAAGTTGTGGAAAAGACTTGGAAGTCATATAATAATAGTGAACTAATATTTATTTTTTCGTTGTCAGCTTTATTTGCTAAAGATTTTTGTGGTTCATATGCATGCATCATGTGGTGCATACTTTTCTTGAGTTTGTTAATCAACAATCTAACCTGTAATATATATATATATATATATATATATATATATAACCATATCCTTCCATACTACTCGGGTCTGAATATTTTCAAACATTAAAAATATTTCAATAATAAATTAATTATTGCATTGGATTCTATACCACCACTCCTGTCTCTCTCTCTCTCCCTAAAAGTCTCTACTTCATATTATGAACAATGGTCTTTTGATTTGTTTGTTTCCAATACCTCTTTAATTTTGGAGCTATGGATATTTTTTCTCTCACTTTCTTTCCCTAATCTTTGGATACCTCTAGAAATAGTGAGAGAGTAAAGAGCCAATGAATTGAAGATTGGCCTTAAAATTCACTAAAATTCCTTTCATGTCTCTCTAACCATTCATAAGGTATTGTTCAATTCATTGGTGTAAGTGTAGATTTTTGCTTACATCAAAAGATATCTTTATTGAGGCTTTAATGGCCATATATATAGCTCAGCCCTATACCACTCTCCTTATTTAGTAGGATCATGCTCCCAATTATATGGGGTCTTGACCCACTTGGTTAGCAACTACCCACTATCTCTTGGTAATGGGTTGTTACTTCCCATTTTCTAAGGAGTGGCATGATAGTGATGGCCTCATCCTATTACATGGGCTTTAAATCATGGGCTAATTAACCATTTGTATATACATGGGCCTAGCCAATCCTGGGCTTTACAAATGGGCTTGGGCCTGTTAATTTTTACTATTTACACTAGCCCCATTCGGGTCTGGCATACGGGTTCGTGGGCTTGACCCGAATTTTAATGAAATGACCGATTTACAGTTGTACTTGATGACGTCAGCATCATTATTGTGAAGAGGCGTGTGATTTTTGAAGTTCAGAAAAGCGGCTCCCTATTCCTCTTTCACCGTGTTTGAGGCGTTGGGAAATGGTGCGCTTTCTCAGCCATTTAAATTATGGCGGTTGGTATATCTGAGTGTATATAAGCCTCCTTTTGGTTTCATTTCTGACTCTCACTTTCTCATCTCTTGTCGTAATTTTAAGCAGTCGTATTCAAGTCTTTGTCGTTATCTGTATTTCAGCTACCGGAGCTTCTTCGACCTTCTTGCCGGGACATTTTGTGTAAGTTGCCATTTTTATTTTTTCACTATATCTGATAGCAATACTTCAAGGTCGACTGAAGGGACAATTCCTCGAGAATACGGAGGATCTGATGTTCCAAGCCCCCCTTCCGTGAACCCATCTTCTTCATCTTCGCCTTCTTCCTCTTCGCCCTTACTCAGTCGCCCGAACCCACCTAGCTTAGGAATTTCTGTGCCGGACCATCATGAGGGAGTTTCTGTTTCTGGAACGCACAAAGGGGTAGATGCACCTGCTATTTTTCCTGTTGGGGCTTCTATTTCTATTCATTCTGTAGGGGTAGATACACCTGAAGTCATTCCTGTTGGGGTCTCCACTGAATCAGACCCGTTTACGGCCGAACCTCTTGAAGCCCATAAGAGGAAAGCTGTGAATATCAGGAGTTTAAGGAGAGATTGTAAGATCCCTAAGGAGGTGATCTTGGAGAAGTATGACCCTTCTTGTGATTTTAGGATGGGAGATGGAGTGGGTCCGGATGAGGTGCTCATGTCTGCTCTTCAGATCAAGGCGCTTCGGTTCCCTCTTCATCCCTTATTTCATTTTATTTTCTTTACCCTAGGGATTGCCCCTCTACAGGTTAACCCAAACTTCATAGGGATAATATCCATGTTGATTTTGATAAATAGAGATAAGAATCTAAGATTGGGTCAGACAAATCTACTGCTATGTTATAAAATTGTGGATCTGAAGGATTGTGAGGAAATTTACAACTTTTACCCCTTCAAGGCTCGGTCCATCTGCAACGGAATAGAAAAGACGGAGAAGTACTGGAAAGAAAATATGGTTCTGGTGAAAGGGGTATGGTTCTATCCTCACTCTAGGAAATGGCCGATCCCTAGAGTTTTTGGACATCTTACCCTTCTTCCATTTTCTTTTATGCATAAGGAGACATGCCTCTGCTCTGGGTGTGATCAACTTAGAGCGGATTTTGTATATAAATTTTTAAGTTTTGATGACAGGGATATAGTGGCTCAGGATGTAGAAGCTCGTTTTGCTTTGCTGAAGTCTAAAGTCCGGTCGGACCGTAAAACGTGCACTGACCTACTTACTTCTGCCAATATGTAGGGTATATCAAGGTTGGGCGCTAGCTTCAGGATAATGATGAATCCGATCAGACCCATAGTTGAAGATGATGATGATGAGGTGGAGGAAGTGACTGTGCCACCAATGGGAAATGAACAAGTGCCCCCAAATTCTGAACCTCAAGTTGTGACTGTTATAGTGGCGGGTGATGCATCTGGGTCTGCACTTGTGCAGACCACTATCCCTAACTTACTTCATTCATCCTCTGCTCGAACCAGACCCGTAGTCGTAGACAGACCCGCAAAGAGGAGGAAGCATAAAGGTAAGGATAAGAGCCCAGTGTCCTCTGATCAAGTTGCTCCCAGTATTACTTTGATGGGTGCAATGATGGCTCGGGAAAAAGATCTCTGGACGCTTGAGGAGCTTGAGGCCCAAAGAGAAGCTAACCCTAATGACATTGTTGGTCGGACTCCTGGCCTGATAATGGGGTATGTGTTTGCCTGACCTTAAATTGGTTTCCTTGTTTTATTATGTCTGCTGATACATTTTGCCTTACAATATTTTTCTAGGCTCTTTTTAACACAAATGCCCTGTGATTGCTTCATGAGGCTGACATTAAGGAAATTAAGCGCCTCAAGACTGATTTAGCCGAGAAGGATGAAAGGGAAAGAGAGCTGAAGGCTCAGTTGGGGGAGCTTCCTTCCAGAGTTACTGAGCTGGTGAATGAACTTGCGCAGGCAAATGAGTTGAATGCAAAACTGTTCAGTGAGAAGGACAAGATTGCCTCTGACTATGAAGCTCTTCAACATTAGTTCGGCATCTCTCAGTCTACTCTGGAGATGTGTAAAAAAGGTGGAACTAACATGCATGAACATTATGCAAGGATTAACCGGATAGTGGCTGGGAAATTATGGCGGAAAGGTTTTAATGCTAGCGTGAAAGATCCAGCAAAGAAGAGGATCAAGGACCCTGATGCCATTGATGATTTCTTAGGGGTGAAGAAGCCTTACGCCAGTCCTGAACCTAGTCATGCTTAGAACCTTTTTATTAAATTTATCAAAGGATATCTGCCTGCTGACCCCCTCAACCCTTCTATAGAATTATTCACTCCGACCGAACATGTTGACTCCTTAGGAAAGGACTTCAGCAGTCCAAGCCATACTTAGGCCTTTTTATTTCTGTTTGTAATGTTGTACTTTTTATTGTGCCATTCGGGCAATTTTGTAATATTCAAAGGACAACAATTTTGTTTTATGAATCTGACATGTACTTTTGTTATCTCTTTAGGTTATTTACTTCTGTCATTTCATTATTTAAAAATATTGAATTCCTCTGATAATATGAGTCAGGCTATAAGCTTCTGTCATTTTAACACTTAGGAAATATTTTCTATTTTGATCCTCTGAAAGTATGAATCAGGCTTAATAGCCCCTGTCATTTCAACACTTAGGAAATATTTTCTATTTCGATCCTCTGAAAGTGTGAATCAGGGTTATTAGCCTCTGTCATTTCAACACTTAGGAAATATTTTCTATTTTTGATCCTCTGGTGTTGTGAATCGGGTTAAGAGCCTCTATCATTTCAACACTTTATGAAAAAAATTTCTATTTTGATCCTCTAAAAGTTTGAATCAGGCTTAATAGCCCCTGTCATTTTAACACTTAGGAAATATTTTCTATTTTGATCCTCTGAAAGTGTGAATCAGGCTTATTAGCCTCTGTCATTTCAACACTTGAGAAATAGTTTCTATTTTTGATCCTCTGGTGTTGTGAATCAGGCTAAGAGCCTCTATCATTTCAACACTTTAGGAAATATTTTCTATTTTGATCCTCTGGTGTTGTGAATCAGGCTATTTCGACTTATTTACAAGATAAAAGGATGATCATCTTTTATTATGATGAGAAATTGCAAAAATAAAAACATCTAACTCAGCGAGAATAACAGACTTGGAAATTTTAAAAACACATGAATAAAGCTAGGCTCGAATTCCTCTGCCTATTTATTCTATTCATAAAAATGAAATGAACTTGTCAAGGATAGTACCTCTTCAGCCGTGAGGCATTCTGAGAATTAGGTTCCATATAGCCATCATTATGCCTGAGGCGACAAGCCCCACGTCCAATGAATTCTACGACTGTGTATGGCCCTTCCCAATTATCCCTGAGCTTGCTGATTAATCTGATCTTTTTTCTTAGAACCATATCGCCCACCTGGAATTCACGTCTTCTGACTTTCTTGTTGAAGGCGTTTCTGACCCTCTGATGATAGGCTGCTAGTCTGATAGCGTATTGATCTCGTCTTTCTTCGAGCAAATCCAGCCCATCAACAAGTTGTTGGTTGTTCAATTCCTCTTGGTACAGCTCTGTTCTGGCAGTTGACACTACTTACTTTGTTGGAATGACTGTCTTTGTTCCATAAGCCATTGAGAATGGTGTTTCTCCTGTGGGGATTCTTGATGTCGTCCTGTAGAACTAGAGTACTTCTGGAAGTTTATCTGGCTATGCACCTTTAAGATCTTCCAGCTTCTTCTTCAGGGTATTCAATATTGTTCTATTGGATCTTTCGGCTTGACCATTTCCTTGAGGGTATGCTACCGATGATGTTTTTAGCTGAATCCCATGTTCATTGCAGAACTACCTGGTCCACCGATTATCTAGATTCGTTCCGTTGTCGATTACTATTACCCTTGGCATCCCGAATCTGCAGATGATGTTTGTCCATATGAACTTGATTACATGTTTGTGAGTGATGGTGGAATAAGACTCCGCCTCAACCCATTTTGTGAAATAATCAGTCATTATTAGAGCTTGATTTACTGATCTAAGGGCCATTGGGAGTGGCCCTACTGCATCCATCCCCCATTGTGCAAATGGATGTGGACTAAAAATGGGATTCAATAACTCTGGTGGTGGGTGGATGAAGTCTCCATGGAACTGACACTTCTTGCACATTCTGACATAGGTTTCAGTATCTTGAGAGAGATAAGGCCAGAAATACCCCTGACTTAGGACTTTATGGGCCAATACTCGTCCTCTAGAGTGATTTTCACACGATCCCTCATGGATTTCTTTCATAATGGACGATACCTCTGAAGGTGTGAGGTATCGAAGGTATGGACCACCAAAGGATCTTCTATATAGTTGTCCGTGCAGCAGGGCGTATCTGGCTGATTTCATACAAATTTTCCGAACTTTTGTTTTATCGTCTGGAAGGACGCCATTCCTGAGGTACTCTACTATGGGGTCCATCCAACTTGGCTCCCAAGGTATTATGCACATGATATCTAGTTGTTGTATGCTTGGGACATCTAGGTAGTCGATCGGGGCGACTCTGGTCAAATCCTGATCATTGACGGATGCCATATTAGCCAGTCGATCTGCATTTTCATTTTCCTCCCCGAGGATCTGACTGAGGGAGTATTGCTCTAATCTGTCTAATTCCATCTGAGTCAGCTTCCTATAGGGTTGCAACTTCTCCCCTGCGTCAAACTCGTCTTGAACTTGCTTGACCACTAGCTGTGAGTTACTAAATATCCGGAGTCTTCGGATACAGAGGCTCTGAGCTAGTCGTAATCCTGCTAAGAGTGCTTCGTACTCGGCTTCGTTGTTGGTAGCAGGAAACTCCAGACGAATTGATTGTTGGATACGGGTTTCGTTCGGTGTTATAATTTCGAGCCCGATTCCTGAACCTGCTGATCCAACTGAGCCATCTACATAAAGTCCACTCGGGTTCATCTGACTCGATCAGAGTTGACTCTGATTCTCCTTCGAGGAGAAAATCAGCTAAAGCTTGACCTTTAAGGGTTGTTCTTGGCACATATGTAATGTCGAATGTTCCTAGCTCCAGCGCCGATCTGGTGATTCTTCCAGTCAAATCTGGCTTGGTCATAATGGCTCTTATGGGCAGGGTGGTTGGTACCATAATTGGATGGGTCTCAAAATAATGTCTCAAGCGTCTTTTTGCATTGATTAGCGAAAGAACGACTCGTTCTGCCATAGTATATCTGGTTTCAGCATCAGATAAAGACTTACTGCTGAAGAAGACTAGCTTCTTGCATATTTCATCATCCTTAACTAATGTTGCACTGGTCGAAGCTGCTGATACCGCAAGGTAGAGATGCAATGGCTCTCCAGGGCTCGGTGAGGTGAGGATTGGCGGATTCTGGAGATACTATTTCAATTTTTGAAGGGCCTCGACTTGTTATGGTCCCCATATGCTTCATTTTCTTCCTCTGATTGCTTGAAAGAATGGTTTGCATCTATCTGTTAGTCGGGATACAAATCGGCTGAGCACAGCTACTCTTCCTATCAGGATCTGGACCTCCTTCTGCATCTTTGGCTCTTCACAGCTTATCGGAGCCTTGACTTGTGAGGGGCTGGCTTTGATTCCTGTTCGGTTGACGATATGGCCGAAGAATTGTCCGGATGAGACTCCAAACGAGCATTTGGTAGGGTTGAGCTTCATCCCATACTTTCTGAGTGCATTAAACACTTCTTCAAGATACCTGAGGTGGTCATCTTTCCTTCTACTTTTTACCACTGTGTCATCTATGTAGGCTTCAACCGTGATCCCCATCTGACTTTTGAATATCCTTTTGACAAGCCTCTGATAAGTGGCACCTGTATTTTTAAGTCCAAAAGGCATTAATTTATAGCAGTATGTACCTTATTCAGTAATAAAGGATGTTTTCTCCTCATCGACCTAATTCATCGAGATTTGGTTGTAGCCGGAGTATGCGTCAAGAAATGAGAGTCTCTCATATCCTGATGTGGCATCAACCATCTGATTTATTTTCGGCAGAGGAAAATAATCTTTTGGGCAGGCTTTATTTAAGTTGGTGAAGTCCAAGCAGACCCTCCATTTGCCATTCTTTTTTCTGACCACCACCACATTTGATAGCCATGATGGATACTTGACTTCCCTTATGAATCCAGCTTCTAGCAACTTTCCCACCTCCTCAGATATAATTTGGTTCCTTTATACACCGAACCTCCTCTGTTTTTGCCTCACCGATCTGACCTCTGGATCCACGTTCAAGTTATGTTAAACGACTGAGGGATCTATGCCTGACATATCAAGATGAGACCAGACGAATATGTCTAAATTTAATTAGAGGAAGTGGATCAACTTGTTCTTTTCTTCTTTCTGGAGGTATAAACCAATGAATGTGACTTTGGTGTGATCTGTCTGATTAACATTCACCTCTTCTAGGGGCTCCGTAGTTTCCTGAGTTTCCTGACCCTCGATGGAAGGGTCTGACTGTAATTGTTATTTCTCGTTGTACAAGGACTTTTTTTATGCCTCCATGACTTGTTTATTCTTAGGATTCAGATCTTTCAGAGTTATTGAATATCATTCTTTTGCTGCTACTTGGTCTCCAGGGATATCTGTCACATCCACTCCATTCGGGTCAAGACATCGCATAACCTAATAGAGATTTGAAGGAACTCCTTGCATCCGATGGATCCAGCCTCGTCCCATCAGTAGATTGTATGATGGCTTGACGTCTACCACTACAAAACTTTCTTTCAGGGTTCGACGTGCAGCCGATACTGACAACTGGACTACTCCTATTGGCTCAACGCGTTGTCCATCAAAATCGTCTAGAGGTGTCCGAGCTGGGCATAGCTGCAACATATCAATCCCGATTTTGTCGAAAGCCCATTTGGTCATGATGTTGGTGCTGCTTCCTGGATCAATCATCACACGTTTGATCAAATAATTAGCTACCAGAAGAGCAATTACCAGAGGATCTTCATGGGGTGTCTGAACATTCTACATATCGGCCTTTGAAAACGTAATTCTTGACTCTCCTTGGATGACGGTTGTTTGACAAATTTCACTAATGCGCCTAAGTTTATGTGCCTTTCGCAGCTTTGACCTTCGGCTTCCCTCAAACTCAATGTCCTCTTCACCTCCTTGGACCATGTGGATAAACCTCACTGGTTGTCTTGTTGCAGAGTTGTTCTGTGGTGTCCGATTTGACTTGTTTGGTCTTGGTTGGTCCTTCATCAAGTACTCTGCAAGTTCTCCTTTGGCAATCATCACTTCGACCTGCCTTCGGAGGTTCCTGCAATCATTTGTATGATGCCAATACTCACTATGGAAGGCGCAGTGTTTGGTCATGTCCCTTAACTCCATCGGTTGTCTGATCGGTGGAGGGGGTCTTAAGATCCCTTTGCTTTTATTTTCTTGAAAGAGTTTTCCCAGGCTGGTTCTGAGCGGAGTTGTTCTTTCTTCTGTTCGCTGATGCTTATCTGGCAGTCTGGATGATGAGGTTTGCTGGGATGGCTCGGATCGTTAAGGCCTCTGATCCTTCATTCTTTCTTTGGATTTTGCCTCCACTGTTACTAGAGAGGCCTTTCTTTGCCTGACTGTTTCCTCTTCTTCTATTTTGAGATATCCTTGTGCTCTGGAATTGAGCTCACCGATATTGACAGGGGGGCGTTTCACTAACGAAGAATGGAATTTAGTGTCAGGGATGACCGCCATACGAAATGCTTCAACTGCTAACAATTGGTCACAGTCATCAATAGAGGACATCTATACGTTAAATATGGATAAAAAGATCTTGAGGCTCTCTGATTTCTCTTGTGTCATGGTGAAAAGACTTGATGTCGTCTTCCTCTGCTTGCGGTTGCTAAAGTACTGACCGATGAAACGCCTGCAAAGGTCATTTCAACTACTGATTGACCCGGGGGACTGCTTCCTGAACCATAAAAGTGGTGCTTTTGTCAAACTGGTTGAGAATACCTTGCACAGAAGTGCTTGGTTTCTCCCATATACGGTCATTTTATTCTGTACTTGGTAGATGTGATTAAGTGGATCCTTCATACCATCATAGAGTGTGAAAATTGGTAGCACAAACTTCCTTGGGAATTTTGTTGCCTCAATCTCTTCTGTAAATGGGGACTGGGTCATATCTGTTGTTGCATGGATGGCCAAATCATCTGGGGTTTGCATATTTAAATCCTTCATCACATCTCTTTGGATCTTGGCAGCCATTTCGTACAGATCATTCAGGGTCGAGACATGCGTCATCGGGACCTCCCTCGTTATGGGGTGAGAGGATTCTTCTTCTTCCCTCGACACTTTGTCTGCTCGAGCGACCGATACATCTCACCCGTGGTGAGAGTTGGAGGGCTCTGGTTCATCATTCCTTGGTCGATCTGCACCTTCATCTAGATTGGAACTTCGAAGGGGAAATGGCCCTTGAGTCACCCGATGGATTAGCTCTGCATTTTGCTGTTCAAGGGCGGCATTTCTCTGCTCTACTGCTTCCAATCGTCTCATTACTTCTTCGAACCTGACTTCATTGTTTGTGGATCAGGTAGATACCATGATTTTTTCCGAAACAGAATGAAATAGTTCTAAAGGTGGAAAAAATGATATTGATTTCCAACAGATGGCGCCAAATGTAAGTGTAGATTTTTGCTTACATCAAAAGATATCTTTATTGAGGCTCTAATGGCCATATATATAGCTCAGCCCCATACCACTCTCCCTATTTAGTAGGATCATGCTCTCAATTATATGGAGTCATGACCCACTTGGTTAGCAATTACCCACTATCTCTTGGTAATGGGTTGTTACTTCCCATTTTCTAAGGAGTGGCTTGATAGTGATGGGTTCATCCTATTACATGGGCTTTAGATCATGGGCTAATTAACCATTTGTATATACATGGGCCTAGCCAATCCTGGACTTTACAAACGGGCTTGGGCATGTTAATTTTTACTATTTACAATTGGGTATTTTCTTGTGTAATTTGCTGATGTGTTGTCATCTGTTGTTAGTCTCTGGATAGCATAAATATCCCTGATTGTATTACATATTCTTCTTCAAATCTCCGCAATGTGTGTTCTCTCACAATTCAATTGATTTAGTGATTGAAGCTTAACTTGCTTAATCTAATTCAAACACTTTTGATGTTGTTATGACAGAAAAGGGGTATTGAAATTGGAGTTGTTTGATGACACGGACAAACAAAAGGCACGAAGAGAGTCTCTGGCCTCTCTGGTAAGCAGTACCAATATTTCCAGATCCAAAATAAAATCAATCAATCTCAGTTCAATAATTTGTATATCTCGTTTTCCAATATATATATATATATATATATATATATATATATGTATGTATAAAATCTAATTTGCATTTTTGGGTTGTGAAATTTGAGTTGTTCTAGGACATTGTTTGCTTATTTAGAAACAGGTTCTTAGATTCAATTTGCTATTTAATTTAAACGTTGTTCACCATAGTTATTTGTTGTATTTAGCCATATAGAATTCCATTTTCAAAATTTATAATTAGATATTAAATAAGTGCAATTTTGTTCTATTTTATTGTAATTTTTAACTTTGGAAATTTGAGTTGTGAAACATAATTTTGTTCCATGACATTGACTATTTATTTGGACATAGGTAGTTTCATACAGTTTGGCTATTTGATTTCGTAAACCTTCACAGTAATTATTTGTTAATTGTAAATATGTAAAATTACACTTTTCCTTATACAAATATATAAAATTACACTTGACCTTGTGGTATTTCATTTTCTGTTGATGTCCTTTATGATGTAATTCATCCTTTGTGCGCATTGTATTCTAATACTTAGGGCTTGTTTGGTAGAGGGAGTGGTGCCCTCTTTTTGGAATTGGTTTGAAAATTTTGCTCCATTTCATGTTTGGCAAGCATGGTGTTGGACAAAAAGTGTTTGAATAGTATCACTCCATTGGACCCAAATTCATCAAATTTCACACCATCTCAATAGATGATTTGATTGGAGTTGGGTCCAATGTTTTGACACTATTCATTTATAATATTATATATATATAAATTTGAAAAATAAAATATTTATGAAAAAATCAAACAAAAAAAAATATTTCATAAAAAATAAAATATTTCGGGAAAACAAATATTTCTAGAAAAAATAAAAAATAATAAAAATATATTTATTATTTTTTAAAAAATATACAAATTATATGATTTTTTACTGAAATCTTTTATTTTTTCAAAATATTTTATTTTTTTGAAATATCTTATATAAATTATTTTATCTATAAATATTTCAAAAAAAATAAATATTTATGAAAAATTAAATATTTAGAAAAAATTAAATATTTATATATTTTATTTTTTAAAACATATATATTTACAAAATGTTATTCTAAATAAATAAAATATCAAATTATTCAAAGTTATCAAATATGATTGTTTTCAGAATTTCAGCTCATACCAACTCTACCAAACATGGTTTGGTTTTTCAGTTTCATTTTTTCTCACACCAAAATCATCTGCATCAAACATGATTTGGAACCAAAATAAAACCACACCAACTCCAACCAAACCAAAACAAAAAACCAACACCACACCGTCTACCAAACAAGCATTTAATATATGTTGGATTAGGACAGGTTCCATTATATTAAAATTGTACCCTTTTCATTTGGTCTCAGGCTTAAGATTATGGATATGTGGGGTTTCTTTCTATTTTATATGTTTCCTTCATGGAAGCATTGAAAGAGCACTTTAACAACTCAAGATTCCCATGTGAGTTGGAGAAGTGAGGGGGAGAGAAGGATTGGGATTCTCAAGACTGTTGGGGTTATCAGTCCTTTCAGAAGCAGGAGTAATGGAGGTAGTTGGTTGAGGGTGAGGAATGAGAGGGAAGAGGGGGTTGGATAGCAGAAGAAGAGGGAGGGGTAAGTTGCTCTAAAGCACTAGGGCTAGGACACTTGGCCTCCAAGTGACCAAAGCAGTGACAATTAGAGCAAACTTGGGGCTTCCGTTATGTTAACAATTTTGTTGCCAAGTTTCGTTCGTAGGTTATCACGAAAGGGTTTAGAGGCATCCATCTCTATACATAGACGGACATAGGTAACTCTTCTTTTAGCCTCAGTGAGTTTGTCAACCATTAGAGGACGTCCCAAAGCATTAGCAACAAAGCCAAGCCCATTCACAGTCCAATATTCAAGAGGTATGACAGAGAGTTTAGCCCATAGAGGGATGAGTTTGCAAGATTCTTTTGTGAATTGAAGTCCTCTATGCCATTTTTTAATGATCATGGGTCGACCTGCAATCATATATGGACCAGAGGCTAGAACATTGACACAAGCTTCTTCATTATCAAATTTAAAGATGTAGAAACCTTGGACATCAGCAATCACATCATAAAGTCCTTTGGAGCTCCACATTTTCATGGCATTTTGGTGAACCATAGTGTAAGGAAGCTTTTTGCAATGAAGTGTCCTACCAAGAAAGATTGCCACTCACGTGCACCTTCATCAGCAAGGATGGCCACTAGCTGGTTCAAGGATGGTGGATGAGTCACAACATAGGTTTGGGTCATACTGAAAAGACTCAAAATTCAATTTTGGGGAATGCCCACTAGGTCCAGCTGCAATGGCAGCCCAAGATAGAGTTGCATCTGGAAGAGGGTTTTCAGTGTTCAAAGGAGGTAAGTTAACAGTGCAAAGACCCTGGTCAACAGAAGTAGGACTCTTATTTTGGTGAAAAGAAGGGTCAACATTGTCCATACCTGGGTTTGCTTTAGTCAGAGGGTTGGCAGCAGGAGCAGTAGCTCCATAGCTTCCTCTACCTCTTCCAGATGGTTTCTTGCCTCTGCCTTGTTGAGGGGTTGGCAAGGAAGCAGGTGTGGGTTGAATGAATCCAGTTTGAGGTGTGGGTAAAATGAATCTAGTTTGGAGTGGATCACTGTATTGATGGAGAGAGTTCTCAACATCATCGATTTTGTCACGAGTTTGTGAGAAACTCATATCCACTTGTCCACATATTTTATCATGAACCTTGTGCAGCAACCCTTGTGCTTCCTCCATTAGTACACATTTAGCTAGCATCCCCTCTGCGGCCCTATGATACAATGTTCCCCTTATGATTTGATAGTCCCGTCTCAAGGTAGTATTGTCATTGCTAATCAAAGCTTGAATTATGTCTCCCCTCCAATCTGGTTTTGAATAAATTTGTGACTCCACTTCATGACTGATCATTGAACTGGTTCTACGTAGTATTTGCAGAGTGGAGTCTGTCCCTTGGAATTGTAACCGCGAGCCTAGTGTTGCTAATGCATCAGATCGTCTATTGTGTTTCTCGTGGTTCATGTTGAAAACTTACAGACTCAAAAGTTATTAACATCTGTCTAATGAGGGTTCTGTAGGGAGCAAGATGAGGTTCCTTCACAGCATACTCCCCTTTTACTTGTTTGATGAGAAACTTGGAGTCCCTTTTCACATGGAGAGCTTTTACCCTCAATTGCTGAGCCATTTGTAATCCCAGTGCCAACCCTTCGTATTCTGCTATATTGTTGGTGCAAGGAAAATCAAGCTTGTAAGCCATCACCATCTCTTCTTTTATTATCTCATTTCTTAAAACAAAACCAGCTCCTCCTCCTTGTTCTGTGGAAGAGCTATCGAATTCCAGTGTGTACTATGTGCTTCCCACCATTCCTATTTCCTCATATTTGGGTTCAAAACCTCCCGAAAATAAAGCCAATAAATCTGACAATTCCTAACTTTTCACTGCCTTTGGCCTGGAACATGTGATCTCATATTCAGATAGTGCTAATAACCATCGTGCAATTCTCCCACTCATAATGGGTTTCGTGAGCAGGTATCGGACATGATCGCTTTTAGTCACCAACTCCAATTGATGAGCCAACAAATAATGTCGGAACTTTTGTGTCGCGAACACTAGGGCCAAACAGTGTTTCTCCAGAGCTGTGTACCGCGATTCTGGCCCTTTGAGTGTTCGACTGATATAATATACCGACTTCTCTTCTCCTTCATGCTCTTGAGCCAACAAGGCTCCTATTGACTACTGGTAGAAGTAAGGTACATTATTAATGGCTTTCCCGGCTTTGGTGCCACAATTGTTTTTGGGGATGTCAAAATCTGCTTGATTTTTTTGAAAGCCTCTTGTTGTTCATTCCCCTAATTATATTTAGTTTTTTCCTTTCGCAATGGCATGAGCGGGTGAGTGACTTCTACCAGTGCTGGAATAAATCTTTCGAGATATGAAATTTTTTCCAAAAATGTTTTCAGTAACTTGCAAGTCTTTGGAGGTGCCATTTCTAACATTGCTCTAGCATTTGTGGGGTCCAAGTCTATTCCTTGTCGGTGTATAACATATCCCAAAAACTTTCCTTCTGAAACCCCAAAAGCACACTTCAAAGGATTCTTCTTTAAATTGTATTCACGGCATCGTTGCAACACCTTTCTTAAATCATCCACATGATTATGTATTAATTTGGACTTGACCACCAAATCATCCATATAGTTTTCCACTGTCTTGTGCATCAGATCGTGAAACATGGCTGTCATGGCACGCTGATATGTAGCTCCGGCAGTTTTGAGTTCAAATGGCATTACTGTGTAGTGGAAATTTTCCACTGGGTTCGAAATGTTGTTTTCTCAGCATCTTCCGATGCTATTTTGATCTGATTGTAGCCACTAAAACCATCCATAAGTGAAAACATCTTATGCCCTGCAGTCGCATCCACCATAGTATCAATGTTGAGCAGAGGAAAATCATCTTTTGGACAGGCCTTATTGAGGTCGCGATAATCCACACAGACTCGAATTTGCCCACTTTTATTCTTTATTGGTACTATGTTTGCGAGCCATGTTGGATGCGGAGTGGGCTTAATGAATCCGGCTTTCAACAATGTTTCCACCTCCATTTTAATATGTACCTCCAAGTCTGGGTAGAATACTCGTTGTTTTTTATTTTTTGGTTCTAATGCAGGGTGTACATTCAGATGATGACTAACGAGTCCCTTGCTGAGTCCTCGCATCTGACCATACTCCCAGGCAAATACATCGCGATACTCTTTGAGCAGACTTACCAAGGATTCTTTAGTCGCATAATTATTCCTTCTCCAATGTCAACTTCGCATAAACCATGCTCTGGTCGCGAATTTGATTTTGATGTCTCGAGGCCAGTGCCAACTGTACAGGCCTCTGACCCCCAATCCTGTTACAACTTGTATACTACACGTCCGTCGGGCATTTTTACTCGCAACCAACTCACCTCCTTTGGTTTTCTTTTATGCATGCCTTCAGCTTCCAATTCTTCCCATTTTAGCAAGGGTGTGGCATAGACACCAGGACCACTTTCTTCTTCGTATTCAGAAAAGTAAATTGCATTTGCGAAGTGAGCCTCAAAAGCACATAATGGGCTTTTGGTAGCCTTAAGTGTCATTATGCCTTCTTCCCAGTTGGCTTTCATCACTTGATGATATGATGAAGGCACTACACCATATGCATATACCCATGGCCTTCCAAGTAGCAGTTGATATGAGGGCTCACCTTTAATGACATGAAACTTGGTAGGAGCCCTGATCTTCCCAACCTCAAGATCCATATAGTCGTTTGTTGGTCTCCATTAAAATCAGTAACTGAAATAGCATGAGTCACGATCTTGCTTTTAGGAAAATTAATCATTTGTAGGGTCACGAGAGGTACTAAATTGGCGGATGCTCCGCCATCCAGAAAGGCTCGCTTCAATTCGCGACCATTGACAGTAACAGGTACATACCAGGGTCGGTTGTGAGGAAACAAGACTTGTCAGTCATTCTCCGAGAATGTGATATCTCATGTGGTCTTTGCATGCTGTGGGATAATAATAGTATGATTAAGAGTAGAGATCATTTGCTCTTTTAAAAACTCCTTCACATACTCTTGAATTGGGATTTCGTTGAAGAAAACTTCAAACTTAGTGGACTCCATTATTTTGCGAGCCAAAGTACACTCGCACTTGACAACACTCACCATCTCAGTATCATCATGAGCACTTACTACTGCCACGTGTGCTGGAAAAGACTTATTAGCTATATTTTTAGCCATATCCAGGGCTCCTGACGCTATCTTTCTGTGCACTAACCCACGAAATGCCCAACATCCTTTTAAGGAATGCTGAATAGATCTGTGATAAGGGCAGTAATTGCTCCTCATTTTTTCCTCCTTTGTTGGCATTCTTTGGGTAGTGGGTAATGTTATAACTATATCAGTAATCCACTGATTAAGCAAGGTAATTGCCTCTTTTTCACCAAAAGGCAAAAAAGGTGGCTCAGACCTTCTGGTACAGTCCTCGCGGTCTCCTCTTATTCTCTCATCCTGTGTATCTCTCACCATCGCTACTCGCCTCGTGGTAATGCTAGGACGTGTCGGAGGTGCTAGGACCTCTCCCAATCTTCGCGCATTATCCATTAGTGCCGAAAAAGTTTTAACCTCATGATTGACTAAATGCACTCTATATTCGCGCAACATTCCTTCTATGCGGATTTTGATTAACTGAAGTTCAGAAAGAGGCTCATGACACTGTAAAGCAGTCTCCCGAAATCTCTTGACATAAGCAACGACTTCTTCTCCAAGACGATGTATTTGCCTGGTGAGTGAGAGCATCGATACTTCCTCGTCTGCTTGAAAGAATTTTGTGTAAAATTTTACTATCAAATCTGTCCAGCTTGTTACCGAGGCCGGAACCAAGCTAGTATACCATGTGTAAGCGGTACCTGTCAGGGATTTAGAGAATTCCCTAAGTTTCAGGTACTCATTATTTCTATGAGGCCCCAAAGCATCAACGAATCTAGAAACATGCTCTCTTGCGTTTCCTTCCCTGTCGTATAACTGCTAAAAACTTGGTGCAACATAATCCTCTAGATACGGCAAGGTCATGATACTTGGATGATATGGTGGTGATATCTGAACTTCTTCCACATCAATCTTTTCACTTAAAATGGCTCGCAACTGATCGCTGGTGATGTAGATCTCATTCTCCAGTGACTTTGTTTGCACATGGGGCACCTCTCGTTAAGCTCCTGGTGTTGCGGTTTTCAACTGAGCTTGATTTTCGATTCGTGGTACTTCTGAGCCTAGTGCCACTGCCTGAGAGGCTTCCATCATGGCAAGAAGAGCCTTTTGAGTCTCCTGGATGCTGAGCAAGGCTTGTAGAAAAACTGGTGGCAATTCTGGTGATTTTGGTGCTGGATCTTCCACCAGGTGAACCTTTGTCTGCGCATCTCTTGCAGTTGCACGACGGCGCTGCCTCCGTGCTGGCGGAGCTAGTTCAGCTTCCTGAACTGGCTCCTCTTCTTGTTCCTCAGCTTGCTCGACTTGCCGAGTAAGTTGACGTCCTCTCCGGCGAGTTTTGCGAGGATTAGCTTGTGCGGATGACATTTCCTCCCCAGCAGAGTCACCTTAATGTTGGCTTCTGAATTAATATGATTTGGAAATAGTATCCACACACTCTAATACTTGCTAAAAATGATAATTTTATTGACCGTCTTTGATGATTACAGAATTATAGAAAGAGAAGGGAAGAGAAAAGCAATTACACAACAAAAGATCTAGGAATCACTATTTTTCTCTCTAGGAATCTCTCTCTCTAAGTCTCTGAAAAAAGTCCTCTTTATTGAATCTTTGGCCTCTTATTTAAAGGCACTGGTTCAGGCATAAGTTATTTCCACGTCCTCATGATCATCCGCGATATTGATCCGTAGGTGGCCTTCATAATTTACCTATGTCGCGATCTTCAACTCGCGATATTACCAATCCGCGACCTTACCATTCCGCGATATCAGGAGGTTACTTCTCGTGGATTCCTTTATTTGATGTCATAGTTTCCTGGATCATATCCTTTATGCATATTTTCCATTTACATGACCCTGAGCATTATTTGACGTTTTCTAAGTACTTTATTTTAAATGATTTTGATTAATGAGGTCGCGACCCACCATTCACCATATCAAAATATTTTCTTAGGCGAGTCAAATAGCACTCCCTACACAATAAGCTTATAGGGTCGCGAGATTGACTTTTGGTTATGACCTCCTTTGTCAGCCTTCAACGATTGCCTCTTTGTAGAGCTTTATCGCGTATCCAATCTTATCTAGAGATACCCTATTGGCCTTTTTCCAACTTTCCCTTGCTAGACCCTTGGATTCGCGGGTTTTATCAACATGAATCCCCCTTTACAATGCTGTATTTGCTACACTATGAAATGTAAAAATTTGGTATTGCTTCCAAAAAGATATTTAGATTCAAGTTTCAAATGAAGCATGTATTGAACTGAAAATTAGCTGCAAGTATGAACGAATTTGGTTTCCCATGTAAATCAAACGCCTTAAAAATGCAAGATCTTGCTGAATTGGGAATTATAGATGGTTAGATTCACACCATTACACCAATGATATGTAAGCAAAAGCACAGAGACAACAAAATATTGAGATTTTGGACAATTTACTCCAGTACGGAATTCGTAGCTAAGATAAAATCTATTATTTGTGTCAAAATTTAGTTCATGGGCTCCTTAATTGGTTTGGAATTTAATTATGTAAGCGAAATCATTTTCAGAAACTTAATTAAACCTCAGAATTTCTTTTGATAAACCCCCACTCTCTTAAGTATTCAACGGGAATAAATTTTGAAATTATGGAAATTTCATCTTTCAACGAAGGTTATAAGAAGAAAAAATCAAATCTGTAAACTACTGTTATTTTTTTACATGTATCAGCAAATACACCAAATGGATCTTGTACAAGAAATGTTGAAAATTGGAAAGTCTTGCAGATATATGTGCATATACGTTTAAATATAGCTAAATGATCATATAAATCATACATGTAGAGAGAGACAGAGATAGAGAGACTTACATTGTTGAGGATATAGTACTACTTAGTTGTAACTTGAGTTGTGTTTGAGAGCAGAGGATATATTTCTGTTGTGGACCTGTGGTGACTGGTCAGTGTGTTTGAGAGCAGAGGAAATAGTTCTTTTGCCATTTTGTATTTTTCTTCCTCTCACTTTTTATATGTTTAGCTCATTATTGTAAATTATCACTATCAAATACTCATATTTATCTCAATTTTTTTAAATATTTGATATATATTTAACACTATTACAGTCGAGACACTTTAAAGGTAAAAAAAAGAAACATACGTCTCACGCCCGCATGACCTTACTGGTCTGTTCTTAAAAAGGCTTCAAAATTAAAATTATATATTCATTGCTTTTTTAAAAAAAATCACCTCGCCTATTTCTCACCCACAATCCCTCTCAAAAAAAAAAATCTGGAACTACTTATCTCCCTTTCTTTCTTTTTTATTCAATAAGAAAACTCACTTACTCAATAAGAACTTATTTGCTTCGATCTTTTTAAATGAATTTTCATTTTTTACGTCAGGACTGCCTACTCTATTTCTTATTTTGTGAACATGAAATCAGCAAATGAACAATAAGAAAAGAAAAAAAAAAGACTAAAATTTGATTTATAATTTTTAAAATTTTATAAGAGCTTCAATAGGAAGAAGTTCTATTTCATATTACAGTATTTTACAATTCATGAAAAATATATTATATTTTAGACTGTTTTCTAAAACTAAAGCAAATAATACTTTCACCTTTGTCCAGTTTAACAAAAATATAGAGAGAGTACAATAAGGTCATGTTTGGTAGGCGGTCTGGTGTGGTTTGGTCTGGTCCGGTCCGGTCTGTTCTGATCTGGTCTTGTCTAAATCTTGAATTTAAAAGTCTATTTGGTAAGCAGTCAGGTCTGATGGTCATGGTCTCACAAACATTGAACCAGATCATATTTGGTAAAACATTCTGGTATGATCTTTTCGCTTTAAAAAAATAAAATTATTTTATATATTATTTATTATTATCTATTATTTTTTCATTTATAAATATATTTTATAAATTTATTCTTTATATTATTAACTTATTATTTATTCATTTATATATTAATTTATAAATATATTCTATTCATTTATTATTTATTCATTTATTTATTATATAATTATTTAATTCATTTTATTTACTATTATTTCATTATTTAATTCATTTCATTTATTATTATTTAATTATTTAATCATATTATTATATTATTAATTTATTATTATTATTTATTCATTTTAAATTATTTATAAATATATTTTATTAATTTATTATTTATTCATTTTTTATTATTATATTTATTTATTAATTTATTATTTATTATTATATTTATTCATTATTATTATTATTATGTATTATTTAATTCATTTTGTTTATTATTCATTATTTTTATTTTATTTTTAAATATTTTTATTTTAGTTATTAATTTATTAATTATTCATTTATTTTATTATTATATATGATTTAATTCATTTATTATTATTATTATTATTATTTATTATTTAATTTATTTTGTATATTATTATTTTTATTCAATTTTGGTTTTTGGTGGTCCTAATCATTGGTCTCAAAAATCTAATTTTGGTTACCTAAACCTGACCAAACCATGTGGAACCACCAAAAAAACTAGTTCCAAAAACACCACATTTGGTTCACATTTGGTTCAATTTGGTCTGATTCCTAATTTTAAAACCACTCCCAACAAATATGGACTGGTCCCTGAAAACCAAGACTAAACCAGACCAGGTGGAACCATAACCACCTACCAAACAGGGCCTTAGGTGTTGGATTGATGGTGACTTGCCTTTGTCAAAGTTTTAAATACGCAACTGATTTTTTAATTATTACATAAGAAAGGACCATTGCTAGTTCAGGTTAGACCAAAGAGGTGGTCCAATGTGAAGTGATTTGCCATTTCCATTCTAGTGTCCATTTCTGATAGGTATAACTTGTACATCACGTGGAGATAAGGGTGGTCAACCGGATACCAACTACAAGGACTTTACAATCTCATCAGGATACCTATGGGTACCTATCACAATCTAATCAGGATATCAACAGGTAACTATCAAGATATTTACGACGAGCTATAACTCTATCAACACCATCGCATTAAAGACCCTATAAATATAAGGTCGAGATCAACCTAAAAAGGTACGCCATAACTACCCTCCTTATTACTTCCAGTTCCTTTCCCCGAGGTTCCAAGTACTAACTTAACTGTCGGAGCCTACTTGGCCGGTACCCCACCGGTACCACTCCCGGTCACTGTTTGTTCTTTTTAACAGATACGACACATTTTTCTACCCGACCGTTCTACGCATCAACAGTTGGCGCCGTCTGTGGGAAGCGACAACTTCTTACTTCCATATAACGATAGAATGTTCCAACTACGAAGCAAGAATAAGGCTGGTGGGGTCTCTGAACAACCCAGAGATCCTCTCATTCAACCTAATGATTCGTTGTTCACAACCAATCAAGGAGTACTACTGCAGACAGGGCTACCTCCAGTATACCCTCCACGACTTAATGGATAGGAGGAGGACTGTGTTTCTCTGGAAGAGCATGATGCTGGTGATGATCGGTCACCACGTAACTCCGAAGATCCACTATATCCAAACCTAGTCAAACGAGGCGATCCTACTGAACGTATGGTAGCATTAGAGCAACAAGCCCAAGCCTTAAGTCAAGGGATGAACGTATGGCCGCTCCCAATCCTCCTGCCCTAGACTGGGCAGAACAATCTAAATGAGGGTGGCAGGGCATAGCCATAACCAGGATCAACGGAGGACAATGGTTTGGAGCACGCGACAAGGCAAGACTCCCTACCATCTCACAGAAGCCATGGGTGTAGATCAACAGATCCACGATCTAAAGGCTCAGATGGAAGACATGGCACAAGCTATGAAGGGCAAAAGCCCCGCCATTGTGGACGAACTGCTACAGAAGACTAACTCCCCATGCGATGCACTGGTGATGAGTGTTCCCCTACCCAACAAGTTTAAGATGCCTCAGTTGGAGAACTTTGATGGGTCCAAGGACCCCCTCGATCATCTAGAGACCTTCAAGGCACTTATGCACCTGCAGGCTATCGCAGACACTATCATGTGCCGAGCTTTCCCCATCACCCTAAAGGGGTCAGCCTGATTCTGGTTCAACAAGCTAAAGCCCGGTTCCATTCACAACTTCGATGAGTTAAGTAAGAAATTTATCGGGCACTTCATTGCCGGACGGAGACATAGGAAGCCTGCCACCTACCTGCTAAATGTTAAGCAAGACAAGAGAGAGTCATTGCGAGATTATATAAGTCGGTTCAATGCAGAGATGCTCTAGGTTAATGAGGTCAATGACAACGTAGTTGTAACAACCTTCATGGGAAGGCTACAGTCTTCTATTTCCTGTTTTCCTTATCAAAGGAACCACCTGAGACGATGGCGGAACTACTCATTAAAGCTTAGAAGCATATGAATGCGGAGGATGCATTGAACGTCTGAAAAGGGAAAGGGGTTAAAGAAAAACGACAACCACCAAGGACGAGAGAGAAGCTAAGGGCTGGAGAACCTAACCAATCGTTGACAGGTCATCTCGACCTTCAAAGAGTCAGGATAGGTTCACTAGTTTCACTCCGTTGAACAAGCCAATAAGCGAAATCCTTCTTCAGATCCAGGACGACCACTCCTTATCTTGGCCACCCAAGCTAAAGTCGGATCTGTCAAAAAGGGCACGTGATAGATATTGTCTCTTTCATTGCGATCATGGGCATATAACAGATGAGTGCATCGACCTTAAAAACTAGATCGAGAGCCTGAACCGAAGAGGGCATTTGAGTCGGTTCACGACCAATGGTGATAAAGGAAAAGGCCGACAAGATGTTCCCCGAAGAATTCGTACACCGGAGAAACAACCGGTTCGGGAGATTAATGTAATTTTCGGAGGGTTTGCTAGAGGCGGTGAGATAAGCTCATGTTAGAAGAGCCAGAAGTGCGATGGAGGTTCAAAGGGTAGATACCTTTGCTCCATCTTCCATGTCCCCACGACTAGAAGGGCAAGTCATTACCTTATCCGACGACAATGCACGAGGAGTTCAACACCCCCATGATGACCCATTGGTGATAACAGTGGCAGTGGCCAATTTTACCATACAACAGGTTCTGTTCGACAATGGAAGTTTTGCGGATTTGTTATTCTCTAAGGCTTTCGACAAGATGGGTATAGGAAGAGAGAGGTTGAAGCCATCTAAATCACCTCTAGTCGGCTTCTCTGGAGATAATGTGTTTCCACTGGGAACAATTACCCTTCCTTTGACAATAGGTGTTGTGCCAAGACAGCTTTCCATCATGGTAGATTTCTTTATAGTGGATTGCCCTTCCCCCTATAATATTATCCTCAGAAGAGCAACTCTCAATACCCTGAAAGCGGTAACTTCAACCTATCACCTGCTAATGAAGTTCCTAACCGATCATGGTGTGGGGGAGGTAAGTAGAGACTAGGATATGGCACAGGAATGCTATGCAGCCGCTCTGAAAGACAGAAAATTAAGGGAAACACTTACAATCGAAGGTCTCGAATCAATTTCGGATGAATCCAACCCCCGACCGGAATCCGTGGAGGACCTCATTGAGGTGTGCCTAGAAGAGGTTAGAAACCAAATGAAGGTAAGTGTTGGGTCATTTCTCCCCAATGATGTTAGGGAACAACTCATCCAGTTCATGAGACGAAACCAAGATATGTTTGTATGGACACATGAAGATATGTCTGGCATTGATCCCCGAGTCATGCAACACCAACTAAATATGGATCCTACTGCCAAGCCCGTAAGGCAGAAGAAGAGAACATTTGCCCCTGAGAAGAATGCAGCCAAAATGTCGAAGGTCGACAAGCTTCTTAAGGCGGACTTCATTCGAGAGGTTCAGTACCCCGACTGGTTATCGAATGTGGTCTTGGTAAAGAAGCCAAATGGAAAATGAAGGCTCTGTGTCGACTTTACGGAATTGAACAAAGCCTGTCGAAAAGACAGTTTTCCTTTACCAAGAATCGACATGCTGGTATAAGCTACTTTAGGTAATGAACTACTTAGCTTTATGGATGCTTATTCGGGATACAATCAGATCCCCATGCACCCTTTCAACTCTGAAAAGAAATCCTTTATCACTGACCGAGGCATATACTGTTACAAAGTAATCCTTTCGAACTGAAGAAGGCCGGAACAACCTACTAAAGGCTGGTCAACAACATGTTTAAAGATCAAATTGGAAGGAACATGGAGGTCTACGTAGATGACATGTTAGTGAAGAGTGTTAAGAAGGAGAAGCATCTGACAGACCTCGAAAAAGTTTTTGGGGTGCTTAGAAAGCACCAGATGCGCCTCAGTCCAACCAAGTGTGCGTTCAGTGTATCATTAGGAAAGTTCCTGGGGTTTTTGGTCAGTAGAAGGGGCATCGAGGCCAATTTAGAGAAGATTCAAGCTATCTTGGATATGAAGTCTCCCTAGTCAACCAAAGATGTGCAGCGGCTCACAAGGAATGTGGTTGCCCTCAACAGATTAATTTCCCGATCCACTGATAGATGTCCACTGTAACACCCCATATTATTTTCCCAATTTTCTAGAATTAGTTCTGATTTGTTTTCGGTTGTGACGTCACTTGTTCATGACGACATGGTTATTCTTAATGTTTCACGTGTAAATTTTTCGCGTTTAACG
This sequence comes from Cornus suecica, assembly GCA_963922005.1. NCBI lineage: Eukaryota > Viridiplantae > Streptophyta > Magnoliopsida > Cornales > Cornaceae > Cornus > Cornus suecica. The sequence continues at coordinate 20,504,771 of OY998244.1, forward strand.
TTTGGAGCTGAATAGGCGGCTGGACGATTATCTCGTTGAGGACTTCGTGGACTGTCGTTGGCGATTACGTAACTTGAAGTGACGGTAGTATTTCGAACTTAGTGAAACGTTTAAGTCGGCTCTTATTATTGACTCAGTGGATTTGTTTTAACGCTTGACGTTTAGTGCTGCGACTGGTTGACGATATGATTTGTATATCCGACGTTAAATGTTTTGACTCAGTTGTTCGAGTCCGATAGTTAGTGTTTCGGGCTTGATGAAACATTGACGTGAGTCTTTCTTATCGATTAGATGATTTTGTTGTGACGATTCACGGCTAGTGCTTTGAGTGGGTGGCAACACGCTTAGTATGTTCGACATCCGAGGCTTTGATTCAGTCTTTTCAGTTAGGTATTTAGTGTTGTAAAGGTCCGATGTTCCTGTTTTCCCTTGTAATAGGATTAGTACCTGCTTTGTTTCTCGTGTTTCTACGTGCCCTATGTGTTGATGTGAATTTATGTGCCTTAGTTGTTTGACTTACGTGCTTATGTATATTTGTATTATCTTGTTCGTTCTTCATGTTTATACGTACGTGATAAGTGTAATGCGATTTTGTTTAAACTTGTAACGTTTAGTACTTCAACTTGACGACACGTTTGGTTTGTTCGGCATTTATGGTTTTGATTCGATTGGGTTAGTGACGACTGCGGTGATCGGGTAGTTGAGTCTCGTACCCGGAGTGTCTATTTTGACTTGTATTATTTCTTGACTATCTGTAGAGTTTACGGGGGCGCAAGATTTACATTGCGAGTCGATTCGTGATTTATTTTAGTTTATATCCGACTATATAACTGAATTATTTATTCCGAACTTTATTAGTTATTCGGGGTACCGTGGGATTTTCGGTGATTTAATTGGTGGATAAATTTTGTGCCCTAGAGTTTTATTTGAGCCTATATTATTTATTTGGAGTTCGGTGAATTTTATGGGCTCACGTGGAATTATTTGAGTGTCCCCGGTATATTTTACGGGACTTATTTTATTCATGCGAATTTAATTATGATTATATATATATATATATATGGGTTTCATACCCTAGATTATTTATTTCAGTTATATTATTTATTTGGGCATCCCGTTTATTTTTTTTTTAGGCTAGTATGATTTTATTTGGGGGTTCCCGGTACATTTCAGGATTTATTGTTCGTATGTATATATTATTAATTGGGCATATATATATATGTGGGTATTTAATAAATGTATTTAAATACAATTATATATATATATGTATTATTGGTGTGTTAGAGAGGAGAATTCACGAAGCTTCTCCACAATCTGATTTTTACACACGCCTATATACGATATATACATACATATATGTTATATGCGAAAGAGAGAGCAGATCACCTCATCTTCGCTTCTTCTTCAACGAACCACCTATGCTACCTCTCTCTTTTTCTTCCCCGATCGCGGTTTCTTTTCTTTCTTTCTCAGCGGCATCAACTCTTCCATCAGCATATCTTCTACTGATTCGGTTAGAGAGAGAGAAGTCGGAGTAGGGAAACAGAGGGTTTCGCGCAGGGTCGTCGGCTGAAATTGACTGCGACTGATGGTGTGGCGTGCAGTGGAGGTCGCTGGTGGCGGCGACGCCGCGTAGAGGAGTTCACGCAACTACAATTCGCGCAGAAACTGTTCTGACTGGAACTTCGACCAGCGATTTGGTCAGCTTCCCGACCTCGGTTTGGGCTGAAATTCGGAGGGTAGCTTCGCCTAGATGTCAGGTACGATGTGTAAAAATTTCATAATTTTCTCTTGAGCGGTTCGTCGGGAAATTCGATTTGAAGTTTCAAATTTTCGTTTGGGTTATATTAGATCTATTCAAAATTATTAACCAATTGCTAATGGGCTTCGTATATATCGTATAGGTCGTCGAGACGGACGTTTTGATATATTCAAAATATTTTTTGGGCGACTTTGGTCGACGGGCTCTATACTCGGGCGCTGACACTATTCACTGTCGGACAAATCGGGATTGTTTGTAAGTGTATTAATAGGTAGGAATTTATATATATATATATTCTTATATATATGCATTTGGACACTCACTAATAGTGCGTAGAAAATGTTAATAAATCCCCGTTGCATGTTTATGAGTAAATAAAAATATTTAATTAAATTCCTAGTGGTAGACGGAAATCTAAGAATTTTATAGAATTTACGGAGTACCCATAAATGGATTAAATGAAGTTGGAGTTGGAAATTCCTTTGAAGGAATTAAATAAATTAGTTCCCTGGAGAAATTAAATAGATTATTTCTCGGATTTAAAATAATTATAAACCTATTTAAATTAAATTGTTATAGGCGGTTTAGTACCCCTCGAGTTCGAAATAGGTTTATATAAGGTATATGTGGACGTAGGTCCGGTTAATTGATTTTCCCCTATTATTTATATTTTATTGAAATTAAAAAAATAAGTTAGGGGATTCAAGACAATGAGGGACGTTATAACTTCGACTTGATTTTAGTTCCCTTGGTGTTGATTTTCTCATAAATGATAAAGAAATTAAATTGAAAATTTAAATTGTCTCATTCTCCCTGAGGTGGACTAAATTGAAAATAATTATTGAGAATTAGATTTGATGATGCGTAGAATGGTCGGGTAGAAAACGATGTCGTTCCTGTCAAAAAGAACAAACAGTGCCCGGAAGAGGTACCGGTGGGGTACCGGCCAAATAGGCTCCGACGGTCAAGTTAGAACTTCAATCGCTCAGAAAACTATAGCAGGAGTAATGGTGGGTGATTATTGCGTACCTTTTAGGTTGACCCTAACCCTATATTTATAGGGTCTTTAATGCGGTGGTCCTTATAGAGCTGTAGTGTGTCGTATATATCTTGACAGCTACCTGTATGTATCCTGATAGGATTCTGATAACTACCCGTAGGTATTCTATTGAGATGTGTAGAGTCCTGGTAGCAGGTAGTGGTTTACAATCCTTATTTGCACGTGCCGTACAAATTATACCTATCAGTTGCCCCCTGTTCCCGAATTCGCTTGCCGAGTTTAGGGAACGAAATTTCTTTTTTGTCGTGATTTATTTATACATATATATATTTAAGTAAAATATAATCCCTTCAAAAATTTCTTTCAAAATTTTAAGGGGTTATTTTATTAATTACGAAAAACCTTTAATTAAGGGCTTCTAAATAATTATATAGAATTCTGTGGGTTGGAAAGCTAATTATCTTTCAATCCCACTATCTGAGATGTTTTTTTTTGATCGAATATTATATATATATATATATATATGAAAGTGGATAGCAAAGTAGTCAACAGATGTAGGTATTTGATCGAATATTATATATATATATATATATATATATATATGAAGGTGGATAGCAAAGTCAATAGATGTAGATATTTGTCCAACACACTTTATATATATGTGCACAGGTGTCGTGTAGGGAAGGAAGTTGGGAGGCTGGCGTGTAACCCACGCTCGCTTGTGGTTCCTCTCTTGCCAGACATGTGTATGTGCACAGGTGTCGTGTAGGGAAGGAAGTTGGGAGGCTGGCGTGTAACCCACGCTCGCTTGTGGTTCCACTCTTGCCAGACATGTGTCCCAACTGGCTGCAACATATACGAAACTTAAACAATCAGTCGTGTGAAACACGCTCGCTAACGGTCGGCCTGCGCCTGATCTTTCTCTCTTGCCAGACACGTGTCCCACCTGGATGCAAAGCTCATTTTGAAAAATGGACTGCAACGGCTATATTTTGCTTCAACGGATATATTTCGTTGAATTTATAAATTCTCTCTTCGCCCCCTCTTTTACCATTCAATCATCGGCTCTATTCCTAGCCAACATCCGATAAATCACCAGCTCCATTCTATTTTGCAGTAGCTTTTTTTTTATTTTTTTATTTTTGCCAGAATATTTTTACAAAAATATTTTATGGCACCAAAAAATGTAGGGGACGTAATTTCCACTGTCCACCCAACCATGCTTGATAAATTGAAGACGGAATTTGTATTTCCGTACGAAGTTGAGCTAAATTGTCCGGGTATAAATCAAAGGGCGCATCACTCCCTTCCACATGGGATGTTTCTTTACACCTCATATTTTGATGTTGGGTTGCGCCTTCCGCTTCCCCGACTGTCAAGAGAGATCTTAGACCATTTTGGTATCCTCCCTTCCCAACTTTATCCGAACGCCTGGAAGGCTATTCTAGGGGCTCCTCTTCTCTGGTGCTTGTGCGGGAATGGACCCATGTCTCTTCAAGAGTTTCTCTCTTGCTATTACATTCAACGCAATGGTGCTTGGGCCAATTTCTTAACTGCAGTAAAGGGCTTTCCACAGGAGACTGGTGACAATCCAAAGTGTTGGTGGAGTCGTTTCTTTCACGCTAATGGCAACGGATTGGAGTTCCTGGATGCGGTCGAAGGCGAGGACAATGGTCCGTCCGTTCCAAAGAAAGCGGGTGATCTTACGGAAGCGGGTAAACTTTCTTTCTTTCTTCTTCTTCTTCTTCTTTTTTTTTTTTTTTTATAACACATCTCCTCTTCTCTTCTGTATTGAAAAAAAAACTACCCATTATTTCACCTGAAGAGAAAAAACATATGAAGGAGAGACTGAAGAGGGCAAAAGTTTTCTTGGCCCGTCATAAGGAAGAGTCTTTTTTTGACTCAAGTGCTTTGTCAGGTTATTGTCTTGGCCTTCGTGGAAACCATAATATCCCACCCGTACCTCCTTTCCTTGACTCTCCGAGTGGGAGTTCATCAGCTTCGCCATCAAATCCAGAGCTCCATTCTCTGGTATCTAGAGGATGTCGGGTAACTGTTGACTCTGGTCAGACCTCCCCCGCTCCTCCGACGACCGACAATCGGGCACTCTCCAGTCCTCCGCCTATTTCTGACGGGAGTCAGGCACTTTCTACTCCTCGAGATCCTAGCTCATCCCTGATAGTTGGCATGAGTCGAGCGACTGGAGATCTTGACTCACCCCCGACAGTTGGCAGGAGTCGGGCTCCTTTCACCAGTTCCAGTGCAGGTATCATCATTAATTAATTAATTTTTTTTTTTGTAGTAATTTTTTATTGTGTACATTGGGGGATCTCAGTGGTTTCCTCAAGATGTGCTTGATAACTTTTTAAATAAAAAGCGCAAGACCAGTTTGTCGCCATCGATTCCCTGCTTCTCCTCCTCCCTGCCTGGCCAATGTTCTTCTCCCTCTCACCAGATGACGGCGAAAGCCTCTTCTGGTCCCGTTAGGACCTTGGATCTTGATGCAAATACTATGAGCATGGGGCCTGCTGTTCAGACGGGGTTCAGCCAGTTCTCTAGACCGCCTACTTTCGGCCAGTCTTCGCGACCTGGGTCCATTTTTGGGATGTCCGCCCCTGAGCCCAAGTCTTCATCGGGTGATACCGTGATGTCTAGCGTGCAGGTAGCGACTGAAAAACTCATGGGCGCTTTGATGGACGAGGACCTCCAGTCATTGGAAAATGAGAATGAATCTATTGTAGAGGCTTATCGGAAATCTCTCCTTGATGCCGGACGGGTTAGTATATCTACATTATTTAATGTCCGCTTTTATGTTTTGTATGTTGAACCATCTTTATTTTTGTAGAATTTGACCCGAGGCAGGTACATAGCCCATAGATGCATGCGAGCCGAGTCTGAGAGAGATAAGATGGCTGTTAATCATCAAGCGGAGATCAACGAGCTTCGGGGCCACTATGAGCGTCAACACCAGCAGTTTGAGACCGCCCGACTGGAGGAGATCAACAAGCTAAAGGGGACTCATGAACTTGACCTCAAGAGGGCAGAAGAGGAACATGCCTCTCTTTTGGCCCAAAAGTTGGGCGAATCAAGGATTGCTGCAGTTGAGGAATTCAGACATTCTCCTGAGCTTCAGGAGCAGCAACTAGTTTATTACCTTGGTGGTTTTGAGGATTTTCGTGAGCAGGCGACTACCTTTTATCCATCACAGGATTTCACAAGATTCAACCCTAGTGGACGTCGTAGGCAGTAGTTGTTTCTTTTTCTATGTTGAAATCTTGTAGTATCGCTGTGATGTTTCATTTTCTTTCATTTTCATCTGATGTACTTTCAAATTCTATGAATGAAATGATGTTTATGGACCTTGATCCTTAATTTATGTAGGAAAAACTTGACCTTTCATATTAAGGCAGTTTTTGTGAGAAGATGAGTAGTAATTTTTACTCTCTTTTGTTTGTAGGATTTGGGCTTCACTCAGCCATATCCTTTCAATAATAAGATTATAACCTCGAGCTTCACTCAGCCCCCCAATTCTGCTAGGGGACCCATTTTTTTGGGTGGAAGAACATATTTATGATAACACAGTAGGTGCTTAATAATTGTAGAAAAAGAATTCTCTTTATTGATAATTAATGTAAATTAAATAAATTCTACTGCAGAATGCTCGATAGCTTATTGCAAACTAAATCTAAGTAAATGAAACTACTAAAAATGATGTTAAAGCAAAGAAAATAAAGGGTAGCCTAAACTGACCCTGATGCTACCTTTCCACTTTTACTGGTGATACTTCCTTAAGTGTTGCGCATTCCAAGGATGGGGTAGTTGCTTTCCCTGTAGGGTATCTATCCAGTATGCCCCCTGCCGATATGTGCGAGTTACCCTATAGGGGCCTTCCCAGTTGGGAGCCAGTTTTCCCATTTTCACAATTTCACGGTTGCTGGTGAGTGGGGTGACTTCCCGTAGTACAAGATCTCCTGGCTGAAACCTTCTCTGTTTTACCCGCGCATTGTAATATCGTGACATTGCCTGTTGGTAGACAGAAACCCTCATTTGGGCTTGCTCCCTCTTTTCCTCAATCAAATCTAAGCTGACTGCCAATTCCTTTTCATTATGTTCTGAATCATAGTGACTTGTCCTGTAACTTTCCAACCCAATTTCAACTGGGGTCACAGCCTCACTACCAAAAGCAAGGAGAAAAGGGGTCTCGCCCGTGGGTGTTTTGGCCGTAGTCCTGTAAGCCCACAGTATAGCGGGCAGCTGTTCAGGCCATAACCCCTTGGCCTTTTCCAGACGCTTTTTTATCATCCCAAGAATCGTTCTGTTGGCAACCTCTGCCTGCCCGTTAGCCTGCGGATGTCCAGGAGAAGAGTAATGGTTTTTTATTCCCAGACCCGAACAAAACTCTCGGAATACACTTCCTTCAAACTGTTTTCCATTGTCAGACACTATGACCCGGGGGACGCCGAATCTGCAAATGATTGACTTCCAGGTGAAGTCTTTGACATTCTTGGCAGTGATTCGGGCTAGTGGTTGTGCTTCTACCCATTTGGTGAAGTAGTCAATCGCTACTATTACAAATTTGGTTTGACCCTTACCCCGAAGCAATGGGCCAACCAAGTCGATTCCCCACTGAGCAAAAGGCCATGGCCCAGTCATGGGTGTTAATTCTTCTGCTGGAAGTCTGGGGACATTAGCAAATCGCTGGCACTTGTCACATTTCTTCACGTATTGTAATGCGTCGTTTTGTATTGTCGGCCAGTAGTACCCTTGTCTTATAGCCTTATGGGCTAGAGATCTACCCCCTGCATGGTTTCCACATAAACCCTCATGAATCTCTTTGAGGATGTAGTTTGCCTCCGCAGTAGAGACACAACGCAAGTAGGGAAGGGAAAGACTCCTCTTATAAAGAATCCCGTTGATGAGAGCATATCTGGTGGCGCGAAGCCTTATCTTTCGGGCTTCCATTCGGTCTTCTGGTAATTCCCCATCCTGGATATACTTGATGATAGGTTGTGCCCATTCCATACCTTGTTCCACTTGCATGATCATTGTAGTTTCCTCCTAGTGAATACTTGGTTGATGTAAATGTTCTAAGGGAAATATATCATCATCCGACTCAATAGCTGTAGCTAACCGGGCAAGGGCATCTGCATGACGATTCTCTTCTCTTGGTATCGGGCAGATTACGCATTTTTTGAATTGACCGATCAATTCTTTTACCTTCAGTAGGTAAGCCTTCATTTTTTCTTCTTTCGCTTCATACTCCCCATTGACCTGGCCTGCAACCAGACGGGAGTCGGTGTTGACCTTCAGGTAGGGTGCCTGCAAGGTTTGCGCTATTTGGAGTCCTGCTATTAAAGCTTCATACTCTGCTTCGTTATTGGTAGCTTTAAACTTGAACCGGAGGGCGTAAGGAAATCTTTCTCCCTCAGGAGTGATTAAAAGTAATCCTGCCCCGCTCGCCTGTGAGTTGGATGAACCATCCACATATAATGTCCAGAGCACCTCCGGGTCTATCCGTCCTTCTGCCTCAGGAATGAGTATTTCTTCAGCAACTTCAGGGGCTTCTTTTAGAGGATAGGTGAACTCCGCCACAAAATCTGCAAGTGCCTGTCCCTTAATCGCTGCTCTGGGCTTGTAGCGGATGTCGAACTCTCCCAACTCAATCGACCATTTCACTAAGCGACCGGATGTTTCCGGCTTGTGGAGTACCTGCCTGAGTGGTTGATCAGTAAGGACTATTATCGTATGAGCCTGAAAGTATGGCCTTAATCTCCTAGCAGAAATAACGAGGGCGAATGCCAATTTCTCCATTACTGGATACCTTTCTTCTGCTCCCCGTAAGGCTCGACTTGTGTAGTAGATTGGTCTCTGAATAGACCCATCGTCTCTCATTAGGGCAGAACTTATTGCCGTTAAGGAGACAGCTAAGTAAAGTAGAAGTTGTTCCCCTGGTCCTGGTCGGGTCAACAGGGGTGGAGAAGCAAGATAATTCTTCAAATCCACAAATGCCTGTTCGCACTCAGGGGTCCACTCAAAGGCCTTTTTAAGCACCTTGAAGAAAGGAAGACATCTGTCAGTAGCTCGAGAAATCAGCCTGTTGAGGGCAGCCACCTTTCCCGTCAACCGCTGCACATCTTTGGTTGACTGGGGAGACCTCATGTCCAGGATGGCCCGAATCTTTTCCGGATTAGCTTCAATGCCTCTTCTACTGACCATGAATCCCAAAAATTTTCCTGATGATACACCGAAAACGCATTTGGTTGGGTTAAGGCGCATTTGGTGTTTTCGAAGCACCTCAAAAACTTCTTCAAGGTCCGCCAGATGATTCTCTTTTTTGACACTTTTCACTAACATGTCATCTACGTAGACCTCCATGTTCCTTCCAATTTGATCTTTGAACATGTTGTTGACCAATCTCTGGTAGGTAGCTCCAGCGTTCTTTAACCCAAAGGGCATGACTTTATAGCAGTAAATGCCTCTATCGGTGATGAAAGATGTTTTCTCACAGTCAAGAGGGTGCATGGGGATCTGATTGTAACCCGAATATGCATCCATAAAGCTAAGTAGTTCATTCCCTGAAGTAGCCTCTACCAGCATGTCAATTCTCGGTAGCGGAAAACTATCCTTTGGACATGCTTTGTTCAAATCTGTAAAGTCGACACAGAGCCTCCATTTTCCATTCGCCTTCTTTACTAGGACCACATTCGATAACCAGTCGGGGTAGTGGACCTCTCGAATGAAGTCCGCCTTTAGAAGCTTGTCAACCTCCGACATTATAGCTGCATTCCTTTCTGGGGCAAATGTTCTTTTCTTCTGCTTTACAGGCTTGGCAGTAGAATCCACATTTAGGCGATGTTGCATAACTTGAGGATCAATGCCTGGCATATCTTCATGTGTCCAGGCAAACATGTCTTGATTTTGTTTCAAGAATCGAATAAGTTGATCCTTAACATCATCGGGGAGCAGTGACCCGATGCTTACTATTTTTCGGTTCTCGCCTTCTTCCAGGCTTACCTCTATAAGGTCCTCTACTGGCTCTAGTCGGGGAGTATTTTGACTTGAGACTGACTCGAGACCTTCGATAGTAAGTGATTCCCGTGACCTTCTATCTTTCAGAGCAGCTGCATAGCATTCCCGTGCCATAGCTTGGTCTCCTCTTACTTCTTCTAAACCATGATCAGTTGGGAACTTCATTAGCAAGTGGTAAGTTGAAGTTACTGCTTTCAATGCATTAAGAGTTGTTCTTCCGAGGATGATATTGTAGGTGGAAGGGCAATCCACTACAAAAAAATCTACTATGATGGTAAGCTGTCTTGGAGCCACCCCTACAGTGAGAGGAAGGGTCACTATCCCCAGTGGAGAAACCTTTTCTCCAGAAAAACCGACTAGAGGCGATTTGGATGGCTTTAACTGGTCCTTTCCTATACCCATCTTGTCGAAAGCTTCAGAGAATAGCAAATCTGCAGAACTTCCATTGTCGATCAGCACCCGTCGAATAGTAAAATTGGCCACTGCCACGGTAATTACCAGTGGGTCATCATGGGGATGTTGTACTCCCCGTGCATCATCGTCAGTGAAGGTAATGACCTGTTTTTCTAGTCGTGGAGATTTGGAAGGTGGAGCAGAGGTATCCACCCCTTGAACCTCCATCATATTTCTAGCCCTTCTCACATGAGCTTTTCGGGATGATCTTGTTTCCCCACCTCCTGCAAACCCTCCAGAAATCACATTGATCACCCGAACCGGCTGTTTATCTGGTGTGCGACTTCTTCGGGGAGCATCTTGTCGGCCTTTTCCTTAATCGCCATTGGTCGTGAACCGGCTCAAACGCCCTCTCTGGATCAAGCTCTCAATCTGATTTTTGAGGTCAATGCATTCATCTGTCGTATGTCCATGATCACGATGAAAGCGACAAAACCTATCGCGCGCCCTTTTCGATGGATCCGACTTCAGCTTGGGTGGCCAGGATAATGAACGATCGTCTTGTATTTGAAAAAGGATCTCACCTATCGGCTTGTTCAATGGAGTGAAGCTAGTGAACTTATCTTGACTCTTTACAGGTCGAGATGACCTGTCCATAGTTGGTTGGGTTCTCTGGCCTTTAGCTTCTCTTTCGTCCCTGATAGTTATTGCTGGTCTCTTTTTCTCCACCTTCTTTTCTTCAGTCCCTTTTCCTTTTCGGGCATTCATGGCATCCTCAGCATTCATATGCTTCTGGGCTTTAACAAGTAGTTCTGCCATCGTCTCGGACGGTTCTTTTGATAAGGAAAAAAGAAACCTAGAAGACTGTAATCCTCCCATGAAGGCTGTCACTGCTACGTTATCATTAACCTCATCAACTTGTAGCATCTCATTATTGAACCGGCTTATATAATCTCGAAGCGACTCTCCTTTATCTTGTTTGACATTTAGCAAGTAGGTGGCGGGCTTCCTATGTCTCCGCCCGGCAATAAAGTGTCCGATAAACTTCCTGCTTAACTCATCGAAGTCACGAATAGAACCGGGCCTCAACTTATTGAACCAGACCCGGGCTGACCCCTTTAGGGTGATGGGAAAAGCCCGACACATGATAGCATCTGGGACAGCCTGTAGATGCATGAGTGCCTTAAAGGTCTCCAGGTGGTCAAGAGGGTCCTTGGACCCGTCAAAGTTCTCCAATTGTGGCATTTTGAACTTGTTAGGTAGAGGAACACTCATCACTAAAGCATCAAAGGGGGAATTAGTCTTCTGTAGGAGTTCATCCACAATAGCGGGGCTTTTTCCCTTCATTATCTGTGCCATACCTTCCATCTGTGCTTTCAGGTCTTGGATCTGTTGATCCACACCCATGACTTCTGTAAGACCATCGGGTGTCGTGCCTCGTCGGGTGCTCCTAATTATCGTCCTTCGATCCTGGTTGTGGCTATGCTCTGCCCCCTCTTCCAAATTATTATGTCCTGTCGCATCCGGAGCGGGAGGAATGAGCCCAGCCAGTCGTTGAAGAAGCAAAGCATTCTACTGGTTCTGTTGGATCAGTTGGTCCATCCCTTGGGCCAGAGTTTGAACCTGCTGCTCTAATACTACCACACGTTCTGTAGGATCGTTTTGTTTAACTGGGTCTGAATTTTGGGGACTTTCGGAGTTGTGTGATGACCTGTCATCACCAACTTCTTGGTCTCCCAGAGAAACACGTGCCTCCTCTTGGCCATCATGCCGGGGAGGATGCACTGGAGGTAGACCAGTATGGGTCGGTGGTCCTCCTTGGTTGGTTGGGAGCAAGGGATCATTGGGTTGTCCGGAGGCATCACCCACCTTACTTTTGCTTCGTAGTTGGACCATTCTAACGCTTTCTGGAAATAAGAAGCTGTCGCTTCCCACAGACGGCGCCAACTGATGATGCGTAGAATGGTCGGGTAGAAAACGATGTCGTTCCTGTCAAAAAGAACAAACAGTGACCGGAAGAGGTACCGGTGGGGTACCGGCCAAATAGGCTCCGACGGTCAAGTTAGAACTTCAATCGCTCAGAAAACTATAGCAGGAGTAATGGTGGGTGATTATTGCGTACCTTTTACGTTGACCCTAACCCTATATTTATAGGGTCTTTAATGCGGTGGTCCTGATAGAGCTGTAGTGTGTCGTATATATCTTGACAGCTACCTGTATGTATCCTGATAGGATTCTGATAACTACCCGTAGGTATTCTGTTGAGATGTGTAGAGTCCTGGTAGCAGGTAGTGGTTTACAATCCTTATTTGCACGTGCCGTACAAATTATACCTATCAAGATTAAAAGCATGTTGGCATATAAAATCTATAAAGACTGGGTAATCGAGAACCCGAATATTTCTATGATAAATGGAATTGATTTACTGTATAATTTAAATTGTGAAACATGCTTTGTATGAGATTGTTTGGCTTTTATGCCGTTTTATTGAGCATATTACATTCATATGGAGGCATTTTGCATTCATACAGCACCATGATATATATATTGTTTCGGTGCACGTTGCATGGCTGAGTTATATCACGTACATGTCTGGATCGTTTAGAATGTCGCAACAACTAGCCAGGGGGTGGTCTAGCACCCAGGGAGCTAGTAACTCTCAATTCTCTAGACATTTGGGGGTGAGGGCTTGGGCCTCACTTGCCGGTTCCTGGGCGGACTTGTGGTCTCCGCACTCTATTTGGCGACGCCCACCCTTCCTGTTGTGGGTTTATTGCCCCAGCAGTGAACGGTTTGGGATTCCTGGATATTTGTTTCACCCTTTAGCGGTTAGGGTTGTATTGGAGTTGCATTGACATTCATATTTTGCATTTATTTGACATGTGATTATCTGTTATTATTGTTTATTGATATTGAGCAAGTTATATCTGAATTTTTAATAAGAGATTTGTATTATTGTATTAGGCGCTAGGGCGCGGTATTTGTGATGGATATTTTAACCGTGGTTAAATTATAATGAAAGTTGTGAATTTCCTAGTGTAAAGGAAACCGTGAAAACTTAAAAGTTAAAAAATGAAAAGTGACCTTGGGACGTAAGGATTCCCCATATGTTAGGCTCTAGTTGAGCTGGGTAGTAGTATATTGAGATTTAGTTGAAATTGGGATCTTGGCCACATAGGCTTTTGTGATTGGCAATTAGTATCATCACGGGATGATTGCTAGACCCCTCCGGTAGTGTGGAGTTATCCTGTTCCCTTAGTTTTTTTGAAATTTTGAGTTTATTGCTCATTCTTTCACTTTGATAGTGTATGAGTTATAGACGGTTCTTTGCCATGTTTATTGAAAATCCCATTCCGTAAGTACTCTTGCGAAGTTAGTGAACTCAGGGTATGGTTTGTCATGTTCTTGAATCCTCGGTTATGGTTAGGATCTATGGAGTCAAATATTCAAAGTTTTGAAAACTTAAAGCTTGGAGATTTTTATAAAAATGTGTTCTTCATTTCCCCCGAGACCTGTTAACTATTTTTGGAAAAACAGAAGTTTAAATACCTATTTTATAAAATATGTTTTGAATTCTCAGTACCGGGAGTATCGATAGAAATCTGTTTTTGAAAGAAATTTCAGAAAATTCCATTTGAAATTGTTTTGTAAAATCGGTGAATTAGGACACGGTTTGACCCTGTTCCAGAAATCTCGATGTTATTTCTGAGGTGTCAGTATTGTTCCTAGCTTGTTGTCTGTAGTTCCTTCCTGTGCCCGGTTTTGTTTGGACATTCTTTTAGAATTATTTTTATAAAATTTTAAATAAATGATAAAGGTCTTAGGACCAGATTTGAAACAAGTTTAAAAGTGATTTTAAAATGGTTGTCAGTTTGAACTCTAGTAGTTATTCCTTCTCATATAGTTATCCATTGGGTTTGAGCCTAGACTTGTGATGTAGAGTTACGCACACATAGTGCGGTTCCTGTTGTTTCAGTTGGGTTCGGAGACGTTGGAACCAAATAAGATTTGATCGGGTCCTAACTTTTTCTTAAAAACCGGTTGAATCCTTCGGGGTTCAACATTTTTCTTTAAGAACCCGAGGACCATGGCATCTGTTTGGGACTAATTGACTCCAATAACCCTTTCTAGTGCCTAGATAGGCAATGTGAGTTAGAGATAGTTCGGTTGGTTATCGAATCCAGTGTGGGGATAGTATCTTCCCTTTTTATGTCTCTTCAAGTGAACGGGTTGGTTCACTTGTTATTGTAAGTAGAGGAAATGAATTGAAGATAGAAATGTGAGAGTGACTTCCTCTCTAGGAATTATTTGATAGCGATGATCGAGTTGTGGGCATGGTTATGATGATTCCCTTTCGGTAGTCCTAGTGAGTGATCTAGTTACCTCCTAGGAACCTTGAGCAGTGTGTTGGGTGCACGGTATAGTAGATAGTTAGTCTTGTTATATCTCTAGATGAGAGTGGAGTTCAGATTGGTTGTCTATAGGCCTAGGTGACAGGCTTAGTTATTTACAGGATGCTATATATATATACGTACACATGTTTTACTTATACTTTTGTTGACCTGTAGTTCTTACGATATCCGTAGTGTACTCGAGGTTAGTGATGAGGTTATTGATGGGGTCTCGGATTGGCGGGGTGCCATATGAGACGATTGACTGACCTAGGATAGATGCATGCACACGGGATGGTTAACCTTTTCTAGACGGCTATGAGTGTGATGTTTTGATATTATGGTGAGAGCGTGGTTTTGCTCACCCCCACAACAGGTTGCAGGTTTGCAGGTGGATGCAGCACGGCATGCTTGGAGGCGACGATACGGGTGATTTGGGACGGTAGTTTTGTTCCTCCTTCCGTAGCCATATTTACGTATTCTTTTATTCTCTTAGGAGCCAGGTTGTTGGCAGATTCCCTTGTGTTGTATCTTCAGTCTGTGTATTTATTATTTTGGGGTGCCATTGTATCTGTTCGGCACTACCATTGAGTTTTATGTATTTTTATTTAAGCTTGATGGCTCAGTCGGTATTTGTTGTTTTGGGGTGCCTTCATACCTTTTCGGCATCGCCATGTGGTTTTCTTTACATTTTCATTTGAGCATTTGGGGCTCTATTGATTTTAGAGGGGTTTGGAGAGGTATTGGTGTTCTTTTCCACTACCTCGGCCCTACTAGGTTTCTGGAATGTTGGGCTACGTGCCATTGATTCTATTTCTGTTATTATGGGCAGGTTCTTTCGTTGTGTTGCTTTTGGGTTATCCGGATGTTCCATTTACAAACGAAACTCTGCCGGATTTTTGTTACAATTTCTTTACTGAGTTTCTATCACTCAGGTGACATGGAATACTTCATTTTCATTCATATTCCATGTATTTCGATGTTATTGTTAATCTGAGTTGTCATTTTTCGTGACGTCATACCTCGGGATTCGCTGATTCTTCAGATTGGAGTCTCAGGAATAACGAGACGTGACATCTACCCTTCTTTAAGGTGCTTAAAAAGCCTTTGACTGGACCCCTGAGTGCGAGCAAGCATTCATAGATTTGAAGAATTATCTTGCCTCTCCTCCCCTATTGGCCCGACCGGTACCAAGGGAACAACTTCTACTATACTTAGCCATTTCCCTAATGTCAGTGAGTCCTGCCTTGATAAGAGACGATGGAGGTGTTTAAAAATTGATCTACTACACAAGTCGAGCCCTACGGGGAACATAAGAAAGGTACCCCGCAATGGAGAAGTTAGCATGCGCCCTGGTTATTTCTGCTAGGAAATTGATACTATACTTCCAGGCTCACACAATAGCAGTCATCACTGATCAACCACTCAGGCAGGTGCTCCACAAACCGGTGAAACGGTCGATTGAGTTGGGAGAATTCGACATCCGCTACAAGCCAGAGTCGCGATTAAAGGATAGGCACTTGCAGATTTTGTGACATAGTTCACTTATCCTTTACAAGAGGCCCCTGAAGTTGCCGGTGAACTAGTTATCCCTGAGGTTGAAGCGTCGATAGACCTAGAAGTACTCTGGACGTTGTTTGTGGATGGTTCATCCAACTCCCAAGCAAGCGGAGCTGGATTGTTATTAATCACGCCAGAGGGAGAAAGGTTCCTTTATGCCCTTCGATTAAAGTTCAAAGCTACTAATAAGGAGGCAAAGTATAAAGCCCTGATAGCAGGACTTCAAATAACACAAACCTTGCAAGCTCACTACCTGAAGGTCAACACAGACTCCCGCCTGGTGGCCGTCTAGGTCAACGGAGAGTATGAGGCAAAAGGAGAAAAATAAAGGCATACCTGCATAAGGTAAAGAAATTAATTGGTCAATTCAAGAAATGTGTAGTCTGCCTAATACCAAAAGAAGAGAATGGTCATGCAGATGCCCTAGCCCGATTGGCTACAACTATCGATCCGGAGGATGATATATTTCCCTTGAAATATTTACATTAACCAAGCATTGACCAGGTGGAAACTACTATGATCATGCAAGTGGAGCAAGGTCCGGAGTGGGCGCAACCCATCATCAAGTATCTCTATGATGGGGAGTTACCAGAAGACCGACTGGAAGCCCGAAAGATAAGGTTCTGCGCCACCAAATATGCTTTCATCAACAGGGTTCTTTACAAGAGGAGCCTTTCTTTACCATACTTACGTTGTGGTTCTACTACAAATGCAAGGTACATCCTTAAGGAGATACATGAGGGATTATGTGGAAACCATGCAGGGGGCAGATCTTTAGCCTATAAGGCTATAAGACAAGGGTATTACTGGCCAACAATGCAAAATGATGCATTAGAGTATGTGAAGAACTGTGACAAGTGCTAGCGATTTGCCAACGTCCCCAGACTACCACCTGAGGAATTAACACCCATGAACGGACCATGGCCTTTCGTCCAATGGGGAATGGATTTGGTTGGTCCACTTCTTCGGGGTAAAGGTCAAACCAAATTTGCAATAATAGCAATTGGCTACTTCAATAAATGGGTGGAGGCATAACCACTGGCTCAAATCACAGTCAAGAATGTCAAAGACTTCACCTGGAATTCAATCGTTTGTAGGTTCGATGTTCCTCGGGTTATAGTGACAGACAATGGGAAACTATTTAAAGGCACTAAATTTCGAGAATTTTGCTCGGGTCTGAGAATAAATAATCACTACTCCTCACCTGGACACCCGCAGGCGAACAAACAGGCAAAGGTTGCCAACAGAACAATTCTCACGATGATCAAAAAAAGTTTGGAAAAGGCCAAAGGGTTGTGGCCTGAACAGTTGCTCGCTATACTGTGGACTTATAGGACCACGACCAAGACACCTATAGGTGAGACCCCTTTTTTCTTGACCTTTGGCAGTGAAAATGTTTCCTTGATAGAGACTGGTTTGGAAAGCTACCGAACAAGCCAATATTACCCAGAACATAATGAAAAGGAATTGGTAGTCAGCTTAGACCTGATTGAGGAAATTAGGGAACAAGCCCAAATGAGGGTTACTGCCTACCAACAAGCAATGCCATGATATTACAATGCGCGAGTGAAGCAGAGAAGATTTAGGCCAGGAGACCTTGTCATGTGGGAAGTCACCCCACTCACCCATAACTGTGAGATTGTGAAAATGGGAAAGTTGGCTCCCAATTGGGAAGGCCCTACAGGGTAACTCGCACACAACGACAATAAGCGTACTGGCTGGAGACCCTCCAAGGAAAACAGCTACCCCGCCCTTGGAATGCCCAACACTTGAGGAATTACTACCAATAGATGTGGAAAGGTAGCATTAGGGTCAGTTTTGGCTACCCTCTATTTTATTTTCATTAGTGTCATGTCGAGTAGTTTATTTCACTTAGATCTAGTTTACAATAAGTCATCGAACATTTTATTGTTTATTTGATTTACATTAATTGTCAAAGCGGTTATCCTGCCAATTATCAATAAAGGAAATTGTTTTTTCTACAATTTTCGAGTATATACTGTGTTATCACAAATATATTTTTCCACCCAAAAAATGGGTCCCCTGACAGAAAAGGGGGGCTGAGTGAAGCTCGGGTCATGATTTTATACTACATTATTGAAAGGGAATGGCTGAGTGAAACATAACCCCTACAAAAAAAAAAGGAAAGAAGTCAAAATACGGCTTCCCTTTTTAACAAAAACTACTTTAACCAAAAGGTTAAGTTTTGTCTATACAAATCAAGGATCAAGATCCACAAAGATAGTTTCATTCAAAATTTTCAAAATACATTAAATGGAAAATAAAGGTAATGAAACGCTACAATAGATACTACATGGAAAATGAAAAGCGACTACTGTCTACGTCGGCCATCAGGACGGAATCTTGTGAAATCTAGCATCAGATAGCGAACACTCGCCTGATTGCGGAAATCCACGAAACCGCTAAGATAATGCTCGACCTGCTACTCCTTGTACTCGTCAGAGTGCCTAAACTCCTCGGCTCCAACAATCCACATATCGTGCAGCTGTTGGGCTAGAAGAGAAGCATGTCTCTCTTTCTCCCTCTAAAGGTCGGACTCAAAAGTCTCCCTCAGCCGGATAATCTCCTCTACTCGAGCTACCTCATAGGAGTCCCGCAGCTTAGTGATCTCCCCCTGATGCTTCTCAGTAGCCTGATCCCTCTCCTTTTTACTTCGAACATAGCTATCAAATATAGCTCTTCTCCGGGTCAGGCCCTAAAAAAAAAAAAAAGAAGAAAAGTTTGTCGACATAAATAATATAACAAATGCGGCCATATTTATTTCATATATGAATACTAACCCGTCCCATATTAAGAAAATACTGTTGATATATGTTTAGAGGAGAGTCATTCTCTAGTAACCGAAGGTCTTCTTTCATTAAAGAGTCGTTGAGCCTTTGGTTGGCTACCTTCAAGTTATTCATCATAGTACCACCCGAAGAAGACTTAGACTCGGGAGCGGAGGAGGGCCAAGAAGCCCAAAGCCAAGCCCAGACTACAGAGATTGCCCGTAGGTGGGTGTCCCCGAAAACTGACTGAACCTTGTTTGAATGAAGTCGGGTCCCCTGGTCCCTATATTCAAATCAAGGTCCAAGGTCCTAATAGGACCAGAAGGTGCCCTCGGCATAAGCTGGTGGGTAGGGGAAGACCCCTGGCCAGGCAGGAGGGATGAGAAATGGGGAACTTGTGGTGATGAACCCATTTGAGTTTGAGCCTTGCATTTTTTGTCCAGATAATTGTCAAGGTCACTCGGGATAAACCAATGTGATCCCTTTGTATACATAAGGAAAATAGTGGTATGTGAGATGAAGCAAATGAAGCAACAGTAATAAACTAAACCAAAAATAAATATACCTGCACTAGAGTCGATGGTGGAAAGTGCCTAACCCCCTCCAACGGTTAGGGGAGAGCTAAGATCTCGACTGGCACTAGCCGAAGGATAATGAAAATCTCGATTGGTGGTGGAAGGTGCCCGACCCCCGCCAACGGTCGGGGGAGAACTAAGATCTCCACCGGGGATAGTGAGCATGCCAACGGTCAGGGGAGAACTAATATCTTCACTGGGGATAATGAACACCTGATGCCCGTCAGTCGCCGGAAGAGCATAAGAATTTTTATAGAAGGTTGTAGTTGCTCGATGCCTGTCAGGTATAGGGGAACGAAGCTCTAGATAGGATGGTGAAGTCAACGAACTTATACCGCTCTGAGAAGTAGTAGTCCTACTTAAAGAAACAAGAAAATGAGGTATCATACAGAGGTCAGGGTCACCCTGAAGGCAAATACAAAATGCCGACAGAGTGTCTGGAGCAGTAATATTCCCCTTAAAATGTGTTAAGAAAGTTTTAGCCCTCTCCAATCTCTCCCCCAAATTCTTTTTCTCTTATGATGAAACTTTAACGGAGTGCACTTTTTTCATTACAGAAGAAAGAAGATGCGTCATTTTAAAAATAATAAATAAATAAATAAATAAATAAATAAAGAGCTAAAGAGCTAACCGGCTTGGTCAAGGCAACCCGTTTCCCTGGGGACAGATGGGCCATTATCCTCGTCTTCAACAGCATTCAAAAACTCCAATCTATTGCCGCCAGCATAGAAGAACTGACTATATCATTTCTTTCGATTGTCACCGTACCGCTGCGGGAAGCCGCTCACATCGGTTGAAAAATCAACCCAAAGGCATTACTCTTGAGGGAGTAGCAAGAAATAAATTCATCAAGGTTCATAGGCCCGTTCCCATACAGGTACCATAGAAAATGAGTTCCTAGTACGACCTTCCACGCATTTGGATAGAGTTAAGCAGGGAGGAGACCAAAGTAATCTAGGATCTCCCTCGACAGACGGGGAAATGGGAGACGTAACCCAACTGTAAAATATGAGGAATAGAGGAACATCCCATCCGGAGAAGAATGGTGCACCCTCTCATTTTCGGTTGGGCATTTAAGCTCAACGCTTGACGATATCAAAAATTCAACCCTCAGCTTACGGAGCATGCTTAGATTGACAGTGGACGCCACGCCCCATACATTTTTTGGTGCCATAAAGAATATTTTTATAAGAAAATATTTGGGGAAATAAAAAAAAAATTAGACTAAGAAAGGGGAAGAAGCAACCTACAAAAATATAAAGGAGAGTTGGTGGACTATCGAAAATTGAGAATGGAGGGTGAAATGTATAAAGCATAAATTATGACCGTTGTAGCTCCATCAGTAAATTTATATATGTGGCCAGGTAGCCATTGCGGTTGAAGCTCCAAAATTTGAAATTGGTAAATGACCGTTGTTTGTTGCAACTTATTTGAATTTGAAAATGGGTCGGACACATGTAACTACATGCCAGACAAAGAGCAATTAGCCGAGCACATGTTTGGCCAAATAACGGGCATGTTTGTCACGCCCCACTTTTTCGTAGCCATACCCAGTTGGTCAACTCCCCTATGAACATTCATATATACATGCATATATGCATGACAACTCATCACCAAATTCCACCCACCTCTTTTCTCTCTCCTCTTTTCTCTTTTTAAAGACACGTGTATACATATATACAATGGGTCTATTAGATATGAGGAAAAAATTGCCTACCATGCTTGACTTTTCAATGCCTATTTAATATACATATATATAATATTCATATAAGGAAGCATAATTTCTGAAATAATGAAAGTTAATTAGCTTTCCTTCCCATAAGAGTTTACTTAACTATTTAGGAACCCCTAGTTAAAAAATTTCCGTAATTAGTAAAATGACCCTTTAAATCTTTAAATAAAAATTTTAGGGTTACATTTTTGCTTTAAATATATATATAAGTAAATCACAACAAAAAAGATTACATTCCCTAAACCCGACAAGCGAATTCGGGAACGGGGGCAACTGATAGGTATAACTTGTACGACACATGAAGATAAGGGTCGTCAACCGGCTACCAACTACCAGGACTCTACAATCTCATCAGGATACCTGCGGGTACCTATCACAATCTAATCAGGATATCAACAGGTAGCTATCAAGATATCTACGACGGACTATAACTCTATTAACAACACCGCATTTGAAGACCCTATAAATATCGGGTTGGGGTCAACCTAAAAAGGTACGCCATAACTACCATCCTCATTACTTCCACTTTCTTTCTCCGAGGTTCCAAGTATTAACTTGACCGTCGAAACCTACTTGGCTGGTACCACTCCCGGTCACTGTTTGTTTTGTTTGACAGTTACGACACATTTTTCTACCCGACTGTTCTACGCATCAACAATTTCAAAGGGAAAAAAAATTATGGAGAAGAAGATTTACATTTGAGAGGTTCAAATATTTATAAAGGACAATATACGATTGCTAAGGCCCTGTTTGGTTCGCGGTCCGGTCTCATAATGGCTTTTTTGGGACCGGACACTGTTTGGCAACACGGTTCCAAAAAACAAGGACCACTTGGGACCAAAAAGGGTAATTTGAGACAACCAAAAATGATGGTCTCAAGTGATCTTATATACAATTGTCTTAATACATGAGACCATAAAAATTGAAAAATATATATAAAATTAAAAAATATATATAATTTGAAAATAATATATAAAATTAAAAAAATAATATAAAAATTTGAAATAATGTATAAATTTTGAAATATATATATAAAATTCAAAATTAATATATAAAATGGAAAAAATATATTTAAAATTTGGGAAAATAAAAAAAATTCCAAAATAATAGAAAAAATAAAAAATAATGTATAAAATTCGAAAATAATATATGAAATTTGAAAAATAATATAATTTTTTAAAAAATAATGTATTAAATTCGAAAAATATATATAAAAATCTAAATTAATATATAAAATTTTAAATATATATATAATTTAAAAAATAATATAAAAAAATTGAAATAATGTATAAAATTTGAAAAAAATATAAAATTCAAAAATAATATACAAAATTAAATATATATATTTTTGATGAAATATAAAAAAAAATTGAAAATAATATAAAAAAATCAAAAATAATATATAAAATTCAAAAAATAATATAAAAATTCGAAATAATTTATAAAATTTGAAAAATATATTATTTTTGAATTTCTTATATTATTTTCAAATGTTTTATATTTTTTCAAATTTTATATATTTTTCATACTTAATATATATTTTGAATTTTATATATTATTTTTTTATTTTTGGTATTATTTTCTAAACATAAGACCAAACAGCTTGAATAAGACCATAAGATCAGATAGCTTTACCAAACAGACTTTCAGAACACCATCCAGATAAGACCAGACCAGATCATACCAGATAAGACCAAATCAAACCAAATAAGACCAGACCGAACCGTCTACCAAACCGATCCTAAATAATTCAGAAAGGATAAACATGCAAGAAATGGAGGTAATTGTGGGTGTCGGACAGAAAATACTTATCCCTGACACTCATGGGGCGTCACATATTTCGTCACAACTTCCTAGGTCAGAAAAGGTGTTAGTTTGCGTCAGAATTGCTTAATTTTTCTGACGCCGTATTTAGGGAGTTACAAAAGCATAGTATATGTGTTATGGCATTATACAGTACTACCGACGCCATTGCTATTGAGGGGTGGCAAATAACTTTTCAAGCATATAAAAAATATAAGGAAAATATCACAAACTTCTACTGAAGTTTAGTGATATTACATGTGGTGCTCATATTATTTTCAAATTAAGCAGATACATCCCTCCAGGTTATCTCCAGTGTCACTTTCACCCCTCCGTCCAAAGTCAAGTCTGTCAACTCTGATTTCATGTGTAATTTTACCTAATTGTTCTTCATATTATATTATAATTTTATGGTTAATTTCAATAAACCCCTCTAAACTATTGAATTTCATATTGCCCCACCCTAATGGGTAAATTAAAGTTTCACCCCCTAAAATTTGAAAAAATATTTAAAATTTAAAAATATATATATAATTTGAAAATATATAAATAAAATTCAAAAATATATATATAATATTGAAAATATATAAAAATTTTGAAAAAAATATAAAAATTGGAAAAAAATATAAAAATTTCGAAAAACATATATAAATTTCGAAATATATATATAATTTGAAATAAATATATAAAATTATAAATAAATATATAAAATTAGAAAACATATATTAGAAAAAGAAATGCTTTGGATTTGATAGACTTCTCACCCTTTGCACAACAAACATTGGAATTTGAATAAAGTATAAATTAATATCTTCCTGTAATTTAGCCTCTACAAATATATGCATGTTTGAACTTGTAAAATCAATATTATTTTTTATCTTCAAAGTGAGTAAGTACATTTCCGAATTGAGATTATGAAGAAAAGAAGAAACCCATTTCGAATTTATATATTTTTTTCTGAATTTTATATATTTTTTCGAATTATATATATATTTCAAAATTTTATATATTTTTTCGAATTTTATATATTTATTTCGAATTAGATATATATATTTCGAAATTTATATATGTTTTTTGAAATTTATACATTTTTTCAGAATTTTATATATTTTTCGAATAAATATATAAAATTCCGAAAAAATGTATATTTTTTCCAATTTTTATATTTTACTCAAAATTTATATATATATTCAAAATTTTATATATATTTTCAAATTTTATTTATATATTTTTGAATTATATATATATTTCAAATTTTATATCTATTTTTAAATTTTAAATATTTTTTCAAATTTTTGGGAGTGAAACTATAATTTACCCATTAGGGTGGGGGCAATATGAAATTCAATAGTTTAGGGGGATTTATTGAAATTAACTATAAAATTATAATATAATATGAAGGGTAATTAGGTAAAATCACACATGAAATCAGAGTTGACAGACTTGACTTTGGAAAGAGGGGGTGAAAGTGATACCGAAGCTAACCTGACGGGAGATATCTGCTCAATTTGGAAACAGTAGGAACACTGCATGTAATATTACTAAACCCCAGGGGAGGTATGTGATATTTTTCCAAAAATATACGACATCTAAAGATTTAAAAAGATATGTAGTCTATGAAAATCAAATAACTCATCACGGAATTTTAATTTGTCATTCTAATCTTATGTACAGAATTACACATGCCCAAATCTCCTTTCATTTAATTCTCTGTAGGACAAAATAATGTTTATTCTACATTTAAAAAAAAAAATTTACTAAAGATATGCATGCAAGAAAGTCTCTTTAATTTATAAACCCAAAGTTTAGATTACTCAGGCTAGAAGAGCAATACGTGCCGTGGGCAAAGAGGAAGCTGTGAACTATTACTTCTATTGGGTGAGCTAAAATTGTAATTTGGTAGTAGAGTACATATACGCGCCAGGTAGGGGTTGAACCTACGACTTTCTGCTTAGGAGACAGACGCTCTATCCACTGAGCTATAGGCGCTTTTTACTCGTTGTCCTTAACGAACTTGTCACCGGAGTCGAAAGCATCCGACCCTTAAACTATTCTATTTTTATATAGGACTCTGCAAGGCAGATGATATAAACTTTGAATCCGTCCAAGGAAACATGGAAAATACTCCAAAATTGATCATTATAATTGAATCCAATACCTCAAAGTGCTATTTTATAGTTTGATGAACAAAGTTCTGTGTAGTTAGCAATTCAGATGGAACTTCTATGGCTTATGGGAAAAGAAAAAACAAAGTGATAATCGATCATCATACATAAGGGCTATTTATTGTTTCCATCACATCTCAAAGAATCTTAAATCTTCAAGGCTTAGATTTGAAAGGATTTAAGGAGAAAAGAAAAGAAATAATAGTGTTATATGTGTTTGAGTTGACATCTTGAAGAAGAAAAGAAATGATTTGAAGGGATTTGGAAGGATAAGCCTATAACTATAAAACTCTTTGATGTTATCCCTAAAAAAATGAGAAGATTTGGAAAGAAAAGAAATGATATTAACTTTAAGTATTAAAATCACAAAACTATCCTCTATAATTAAAAGAACAACTTTATAAACTAAATGATATACTAGTAATTTAATTATTATCCTTTCTTTTCTTTTCTCTTATTTGGCTTATCCAAACAAGAATGATATCATTTTTTTTTTTTTATAATCTATCAAAGTATAAATTTAAAATATTGTTATCATTTCTTTTCTTTTTTTTCCCCTCATAATTAATGTTATCATTTCGTTTTTTTTCTCTCATACCCATCCAAACGAACCCTAAGTACTGTTGAAAAATGAAGATGTGAACTATCATTCTAGCACTTGATTTGAGCATAAGCAATTACTAACTTGCCCTGCAACATCCAATCCACCAGCCAGAAGAGATGTTGCTAGCGAAACTTGCAAACAGACCTGAATGTAGCCATTTACGTCGGCACTACACCTAGCCATTTGATAGAACGTAAATATAGGAGCTAGAGTTTAGGCAATTCTTTTGTACATGATTTACTTTCCTTGTATTGTTTATTCTCTCATTTACTCACTTTGATTAAGTTTCCTTATTGATAGCAATAGAGTAGGAAACATTACTTGTATCTTTTGTATAAAGCTTCGATTCTAATGTCAATACAATCATCACAATTTCATACAATTTCTCAAATCTTTCATGGTATCAGAGTCGTGACTCTCTTAGAATAATCGCTCTTTCTGATCCGATTTCCTTCCCCCTATTTTTTTTTCTTCAAGCCCTCATCTTCTTCTCTCATGTCCCTTGTCTTCTTCTCTCTTGTTCCTTGATCCAAGATGTCTGAACATACATCACCAAAATCATCATCAACAGAAAACCATTCTCGTGGAAGACCTCAAATCTTTGCACCACAAATCAGTGGTGGTCAAGGTAACTCTGGAAATCTAATCTCTCTCAATGTCTCATCTCAGATTCCATTTAAACTTACAAAAGGAGGAGCAAATTATGCTTCATGGAAGTCTCAGATGACTAATCTTCTTTTTGGTTATGGGCTTCTTGGCTATGTTGATGAAATGTTTGTTTATCCTGAAAGCACTAGCTCAGATTATCAACTCTAGTTAAGGCAAGATCGCCGCATTCTCTTAGGCATCCAAGCCATTGTTTATAACACGATTAGTCCTACTATCAATAGTTGCTCCTCATCGGCTGAATCATGGAGTAAATTGGAATCCATCTATGCCAATCGCTTAAATACCCGCATACTCTCCCTTCTCAAAACCTTGATGAGCACCAAAAAAGAAGGGTTGTATGTGGCTGAGTATATGAATAAATCCAAGAGTATTATTGATGATTTGGCCTTGATTGGCCATACCTTGAGTGATGCAGAGATCATTGCTCACACTCTCAATGGTCTGGTTGATGAGTTCAAGGAGTTAACTGTTGTAGTTCATGTTCGTGACACTCCATCAGTTTTGAAGATCTCAATGATAAGCTTCTCGATGAAGAGATAATTCAGAAACGAGGTGATAATTGAATAGAAGATGCTCAAATCACTTCTAACTTTATACACAATGGTGGAAATTACAAAGGCAAAGGCGGGAAAGGAGGCAAAAGTGGTCAACACACCACCAAATTTAGTGGTTATTTCGGCCAGCCCCAAAACATTGGTCAGTCTACTTACTCTGGCCCCTCAGGCTTCTTTGGTTAGCAGTACTAACCCCCCTCTAGTCAAGGCCGTGGCTATGCTCCTCGAGGTACACCGTATAACACTTAACCAAATTTCTCTCCTAATTGGCAGCCTAATTACTCTCTAGGGCAACCACGTGTTGTGTGTCAACTGTGTGATAAACCAGGGCATAGTGCAAAAACTTGTCGCACTCGTGCAAAGCCATCTTGGCCACAAGACAACTACATGGATGTTGATTCTGGTTCCTCAAACAACAATTGGGTGTTGGACTCGGGAGCCACTCATCACATTACATCCGATCTCTAGAATCTTTTCATGTATTCCGATTATGTTGGCAATGAGGATGTGATCGTTAGTAACGGTAATGGAATTTCTATCTCTCATATTGGTTCTTTTATTATTGATTCACCGATGACATCTTTTACATTAAGCAATATTTTTTGTGCACCTCAAATTAAAAAGAACTTAATATTTGTCTCTAAATTTTGCAAGCAAAATAACACCTCTGTTGAATTTTTCCCTAATCATTTTCTTGTGAAGGATCTGAGTACGGGGGCATCCTTGACCTGAGGCTGGAGTAGGAACAATCTCTACGAATGGTCGTCATGCCTTCCGCCCACCAAGCCTACAATCTCTAGCATCTTCCTCTCAATTATGGCATCAACGACTTGGCCACCCATCTCCACCAGTCCAAAGACGAGTACTTGCTAGTCAAAATATTCCAGTTTTTTATTCTTTCTAGTTTTCAAAATTTATGTGACTCATGTCTTTGTAATAAGAGTCACAAACTTCCATTTCAAAATTCTTCAATTGTGTGTGAAACACTATTTCAGGTTGTTTATTCGGATGTTTGGGGTTCATCCCCTATTAATTCATTTGATAATTTTCAGTATTATATTATTTTCGTTCATTACTTTACCAAGTATATGTGGTTTTACCCTCTTAAACTCAAATCTGATGTACCTCGTGTATTTGAACAATTTAAAACTCTTGTTGAAAATTTCTTTAGTGTCAAAATTAAAACAGTGTATACGGATGGTGGTGGTGAATATAAGGCTCTTTCTCACACTTTAACAAAATTTGGTATTCAACATCTCACCTCACCCCCCTACACCCCCGAACATGTTGGCTCAGCTGAGCGCAAACATCTTCACATTATTGAAACTGGCTTAACACTCCTCCATAAAGCAGTCGTGCCTATTAAATACTGGACCTTTGCTTTCCAAACTGCCACATATCTTATCAATTGTCTCTCCACCCCGATTCTACAAAATGACACCCCCTACCACAAACATTTTCACCATCATCCTAATTATACTTCTTTATGGGTTTTTGGTTCTCTATGTTATCATTGGTTAAGACCATACAGAACACAAAGTTATAACCTCGTTCTCGGCCTTGTGTATTTCTTGGTTATTCACTCAAAAATCATGCATTCACTTGTCTAGATACAATCAATCATAAAATCTTTATTTCTAGGCATGTTATCTTTTTTTATAATATTTTCCCTTTCAAAAATATTCCTTTTTCTGACTTGTGTGTCACTCCAAAATCAGTGTCCAAATTACTTTCCTTATATTTTAAAAAGGATCTAGCAAGTATCTCATCTCCCTCCAATCAATCCTCACCTAATCTTTCTCTCAATTTACCAAATATATCACCCATAATCATAGCAACCACAAATACCATACCTTCCAATGTGGCCACTTCAATCTCTTCTTCCAAACAATCAACCTCGGTCAGCCCACATTCCAACTCATCAAATCCTATTTCCAACATTTCCAAATCTGATCAACACACCTCAACTCCACACCTTAAATCAAGCAATGTTCCTACTTCAGCTTCTACTCAAGGTGCCACCAATTCTTTTTCAACTCAGGTAAATTCTTTTCTTCATAATCCTTATATGACTTTACCTCATCCCTCTCACATTGTTACTAGAGCACAAAATAAAATTTTCAAGCCTAAGAAATTTTTTTCTCTCACCACACAAACATCTTCCTCGGCTACTCCTCCTTGTCGCTTAACCAAACCTACATCATTTACTCAAGCCAAGAAATTTCCTCAATCGAAAAATGCCATAGCTGAGGAATTTCAAGCATTTCAAAATAATAAAACATGGTCTTTAGTTCCCTTTTTCCCTACACAAAATATTGTTGGATGTAAATGGGTGTATCGCATCAAGAAGAACCATGATGGTTCCATTGCTCATTACAAGGCTCGCCTTGTCGCTAAGGGCTTTCATCAATGACTGAGCATTGATTTTAATGAGACATTTAGTCCTGTTGTGAAACCAACAATTGTTTGAGTTATTCTTAGCATTGCAATCACTCGAGGCTGGGGTTTGAAACAATTCGATGTTAATAATTTTTTTCTACAAGGTACTCTCACCGAAATTGTTTTTATGCAACAACCACAAGGGTTTATTGATGCTTAGTTTCCCACTCATGTTTGTAAGTTGAACAAGGCAATCTATGGACTTCGGCAAGCCCCACGAGCTTGGTACAATGAGCTCCAAAATTTTCTTCTTGCAGCCGGGTTCCATAAATCAAAGTGTGATACCTCTCTGTTTATATGTCAATCTCAGACATGCACTATATATCTCCTTGTTTATGTTGACAATATAATCATCACTGGCAGCGATCCTCGTGCTATCCAACAGGTTATCACCAGCTTGTCTTCTCGGTTTTCACTTAAAGAACTTGGTGATCTTGGTTACTTCTTGGGTGTTGAATCTCATCGGACTCAAGCTGGAATTTTCTTATTTCAAAAGAAATATAGCATTGATCTCCTTGTCAAGACCAACATGCATGAGGCAAAGGAGGTCAACACTCATATGTCCTCAACTGAGATACTTCAATTGAATGATGGATCTCCTCCTCATGATCCTATAGAATATCGTCAAGCTCTCAGATCTCTTCAATATCTTTCACTCACTCGTCCCGATATGTCATTTGCAGTGAACAAACTATCCCAATTTATGCATCGTCCCTCTCCAACACACTGGAATGTAGTTAAAAGGATTCTTCGTTATTTGAAAGGCAATTCTCACTATGGTCTCTTTCTTAGCAGCACCTCGCCTCTTTCTTTTCATGCCTTTGCGGATATTGATTCCGTTTATGCCTTCTTCGACTCTGATTGGGCAGGAGACAATGATTCTTGTAAGTCTACCTCAGCCTATATTATTTTCTTGGGCTCTAATCTTATAAGCTAGAGTTCTAAAAATCAATCAACTGTTGCTCGCTCTACTACTGAGGCTGAATATCGCACAATTGCCTTTACCACAACTGAAGTAAATTGGTTCACCCATCTTCTTGGTGAGCTAGGTGTTTCTCTTAGCTCCTCGCCGGTTGTTTACTATGATAATGTGGGAGTTATCTATCTTTGCTCTAATCCAGTCTTTCATTAACACATGAAACACATAGCTATCGACTTCCATTATGTTTGTGATCAGGTTACCAAGAAACAAATTTGAGTGTCTCATGTTCACACGACAGATCAATTAGTTGACTCTCTTACCAAACCATTGGCCCGTCAGTTATTTTAGAATCATCATTCCAAGCTTAGCATCCTTCCGAGAACCTTGCGTTTGCAGGGGCATGATAGAACGTAATTATAGGAGCTAGAGTTTAGGCAATTCTTTTGTACATGATTTACTTTCCTTGTATTGTTTATTCTCTCATTTACTCACCTTGATTAAGTTTCCCTATTGATAGCAATAGAGTAAGAAACGTTACTTGTATCTTTTGTATAAAGCTCCGATTCTAATGTCAATACAATCATCACAATTTCATACAATTTCTCAAATCTTTCACCATTGAAGCAGCCAGAGTTACACAAAATGTCACAGCTATAACCCTCATTAATAAAAAGAAAACCTGAAGAAATATTATGAAAAAATAAAAATTACTTGTATGTTAAGAGTTCAAATAACGAAAATTTTTAATGCCAGCTTAAGAAAAAGGGTCAAACAAACACAGATAAAGAGAACTGTCAACTTCTTAAAATACATAATTAACAAAGAATTTTCTTGCTACACAAAACTCTTTAATTGCACTGTCCAGCATAAATGTTTCGAATAAAATTTGAACATGGACATGTACTAATATTGGAACACAAAATCACTACCATTTTTAAGAAATCGACCCCATTGTAGATGCTAGGCACTAGCAGGTATAAGATTAACTTTTTCTAAATAACATCCTAAAACCAATTATTGACTTACCTGCAATAGCAACCGGAAATAAAAGATATGTGAGTAACTCCCAGGCACATTACATAATGAAATTGGGGGAATGACACCAGAAATGAATAAAATGAACTGAATTGTTTGGATGGAAATTAAATTGACTTACTTGGATATGATATGAATAGCAAATGTCTGCATAATCAGTTTATGGCATGTTTTAATCTTTAACTTTTTAATAGATTAGATGCAAATACCAAGACAAAAGTTTGCGGGACCTTTAAAATCAAATTTCAAACACAAGCAAAAATGGAACTGGAATCAGCAAATGGTAGGCTTTGTCAAACAAGGATATATGGAAGATATATAAAGCATTGCAACGTGATTCCTCCATATTTAAAAACAGTCTTATTCCTACCACAGGTTAGTTGAGATAATGGCGGTATGTACGGTCCGAGAACACCTACTTACTCCAGCCTAATTTACCCTTATAGAACAGACCTACCACTTTCAGTTCATGCCTGACAGCAGGAATGGCGGGAACAACAAAAAAAACCCTCTGTTATCTTGCTTCCTTCTATTGAAAAGGTGAGCAGCCCTTTTTCAATCGATATTTTTTTGAGATATTCAGCTCAGATACCCTTACCCATGCTTCTCCAGTTCTATAATGACATAACAACACCCCCCACCCACCCACACACACACACGCCAATAACTTGAATACTTTCCTACCCCACAACAACCTCCAACCCAACACTAGCTTATACCCACATACAAATGGGGGATATTTGTAAATTAAGATATCCCCTCCACACTCCCCAAACACTTAGTAGCACACACAAGTAGAAGTAATAACAGAATAGTCACAACATTCCAGAGAATATGACTTTAGTTTTCAATATACAATGAGGGCAAAACTGAATCCATCCAACTATTGAAACGCAAAAGTTGGAACAAAAAATTGAGAAATAATGATACAACACTGTTAAATGCTGAAAAACTTGGAAAAATATTGGACTCTCTATTCGATCTCTAGCTCTAAAATAAAATTGGCAGCTCTTCGTGTAAAAATGAAACAAAATGTTATGTTTTTGACGATTTTGAAACCCAAAATAGATAGGTTTTCCATAAGGAATATTCCATTATTATAAGATAGGAAACCCCCAATGCAAAGATTTGATCAGTTTCCTAAGAAACAACTAGGCACTATAATACAGAATCTTAATTTGTGAAGGTTCCATACCTCTGCATCACCACATTAATGCACCCAGCTCATCACATGCATGTTTCATACCATTGTCAATGAATGCTACACCACCCACGTTCCAGCACACCACCTCCTCAAATGTCAAGTTTTGCAGCTGCAAGTTGTGTTTGTCTTTCTCCTCTATTCCTCCCCTATATATATGGGTGAGCTTTGGTTGTAAATTAGATCAAGGAAAAACACAAATCAGTGAGAAAAGCAAACACGAGAAATCCTGCAATAGCAAATTGCAAAAGAGATATAGGAAGTGATATCCAATTTGTGAGAGTGAGTTTGTAGTCACAAATTGAAGGCTTGTAATCCCATTATTTTCATATAGTGGAAGTTTTGCCGGACTAACAGTCCTGTGATTTTTCCCTTCGCCCAAAGGGTTTTCCACGTAAAAATTCTTGGTGTTCTGTGTGTGTGATTTGTGTGTGCAATTGTTTGTGTGAGTAAATAACCCAAAAATTCCAATAAAGTGGTATCAGAGCCATCCAGGTTCGGTTGTGTTACTCACCATAATTTTTTTACCATTGCTCCGTGAAGTGCGACGCCACCATCCACACCATCAGTGTTTTACGACAGTTGCACCTCCACCACCGCTCCATGGGACAGTCTCTAAATTTCAACAAGACAGACCAACCTTCTGTCCGTCTCCCACCATCGGTGTAACAACCATCATAGATTACATATATATATATATATATATATATATAATCTAAATTTCAACAAGACAGACCAGCCTTTTATGAAATTTTTGTGCAGATTAAATGGAGGAGACATCCGGTAACATGATCAAATTGACCACAACCAACTATTCATTGTGGAAGTATAAAATGGATGATCTTTTGTATTTTAAAGATCTATGGAAGCCAATCAAAAGGACCAACGACGGACCTGACGGCAGAGACTAGATGGTACTAAATCGAAAATGTGCCGCCCAAATCAGACAATGGATCTACAAAAGCATTTATCAAAATTCTGCCAACGACAATGATGCTTATGCTCTTTGGCAAAAATAGGAGAAGATGTACGCGTGGAAGACATCTCAAAATAAGGTAAATTTTTTGAGCCATATTGTAAATCTTAAATACAAGGACCGTAAAAGTGTGTCAGAACACATGAGCGAATTCCAGGGGCTGTTGGACCAATTCAACTCTATGAAAATGATTATAGAAGATGAGATGCAAACAGTATTTCTATTACACTCATTTCCTAAAAGTTGGGAAACGCTAGTTGTCTATGTAAGCAATTCGGCTCCAGATGGTATAATTACCATAGAAATGGCAAAAGACAGAATGCTGAACGAGGAAGGAAGAAGGATATAATCCGGAGTCAGAAGCCTTTGTCATTGAAAGATGAGAAAGAAAAGAATGGCGTGGTAGAGGCAAAAGCAGAAACTATCGCAACTAGACGCAGCATCATGGGTGATCAAAGTCCACTTTCAGAAGAGACAAAACCTGTCACCACTGCGGCAAACCAGTCCATTTTATCAGAGAATGCAGGAAGCTAAAAGCCAAACAATCCAGACAACAGACCAGAAATAAAGGTGAAGAAAGTACCTCAGAAGCAGCAGCAACAGCCGGAGAAGAGATTGTCATCGTTCAAGATGATGATTGTGTCCACCTCACATCCGAAGATTTTACCTGGGTTATTGACTCAGGTGCTTCATCTCACGTCACCTCAAGGAAGGATATGTTCACATCCTACACCAGTGGCGACTTTGGACTTATGAAGATGAGGAACCACAGAACATCCAAAATTATCGGTTGGGGTGATATTCTTTTGGAAAGCAGTAATGGATGCAAACTACTCCTCAAAGATGTGAAACATGTCCCAGATATTCGTTTTAACCTGATCTCCACCGGAAAGCTCGATGATGAAGGCTACAACGGTCACTTTGGTGATGGTAAGTGGAAGCTCAACAAAAGCAATCTTGTGGTGGCCAGAGGAAAGATGACCAACTCTCTCTACACAACGCAAACAAAATTGTACAGAGTTGAGGTGAATACAATGGAGAAAGAAGTTCCCACCGAGTTATGGCACAAAAGACTCGTTCATATGAGTGAGAAACGACTCAAGATCCTTACCAGAAAGAGCTCTTACCCGGAATGAAAGGTATTCCATTACACACTTGTGTCGACTGCATCATAGGAAAACAACATAGAGTTGCATTCCACAGTTCCCCTCCATCTAGAGAAACAGGATATTCTAGATTTAATACACACTGGCATCTACACCATGTAAACCAGAACTCTTGGAGGTGCCCTATATTTTATCACATTTATTGGTGACCATTCTAGGAAATTATGGACCATTGCTTTGAAAACTAAAGACCAGGTGTTGGAAGTATTCAAGCAGTTTCATGTAAAGGTTGAAAGAGAAACTGGAAAACAGCTAAAGTGTATGCGTGCAGATAATGGTGGTGAGTACAGAGGACCATTCAAGGAATATTGCAAAAGCTTCGGCATCAGACTCAAAAAATCAGTGTCGAAAACTCCTCAACAAAGCGGCCTTGCAGAAAGGATGAATAGAACCATCTGCGAAAGAATAAGGTGCATGCTATCTAATGCCAAGTTACCAACTCCTTTCTGGGGTGAATCAATGAGAACAACGGCTGACTTAATCAACCTATCTCCCTCAGTTCCATTAAACGACGATGTTCCAAAGAAAGTAGGGAGAGGGAAATATGTTTCCTACAAACACTTAAAGGTGTTTGACTGCAGAGCATTTATCCACATCCCCAGAGATGAAAGATCCAAGCTTGACGGAAAGGCCAAACAATGCATCTTCCTGGGATATGCCCATGAAGAGTTTGGTTACAGACTCTAGGATCCTATCAACAAAAAGGTTATTAGAAGCAGAGATGTGGTGTTTTTCAAAGATCAGACTATTGACGATCTTCAAAAATAGAATAAATTAGATTCACCTGAAAAGTTACCAACCAACCTAGATCCGGTTCCTCCACCGAGAGCATAAAATGATGGGGGAGCTATTCAAGGAGATCTAACTGATGACGTTGCAGAACCAGAACCAGTTGCAGAAGAAAACCATGTTGACCCCCAAATAAAGAGATCCACCAGAGAGCGACAACCGAATCGCATATATTCTCCCCCAGAGTATGTGATGCTTAGTGATGGGGGAGAACCAAAAAGCTATCAAGAAGTTGTTGCAGATAGTTAAAAGGTGGAGTGGATGAAAGTCATGCAAGAAGAGATGAAATCGCTGCATGAGAACCACACATATGACTTGGTCAAGCTACAGCAGGGAAGGAAAGCTCTCAAGAATAAATGGGTATTCAAACTGAAGACTGAAGAAAATAATCCATAACCAAGGTATAAGGCAAGACTGGTTGTGAAGGGATTCTACCAAAAGAAGGGCATCGATTTTGAAGAAATATTTTCACCTGTGGTGAAAATGTCCTCCATTCGAGTTGTTCTTGGCTTGGCAGCCAGCTTAAACCTGGAGATTGAACAACTAGATGCAAATACCACATTTTTATATGGTGATCTGGATGAAGAAATCTACATAGAGCAGCATGAAGGATTCAGAACCAAAGGAAAAGAAAATCTTGTGTGTAGATTGAGGAAAATTCTTTATGGGCTTAAACAAGCACCAAGACAGTGGTATAAAAATTTTGACACATTCATGGACCAGAATAGGTACAACAGAACCACTGCAGATCACTGTGTACTTGTCAAGAGATTTCCTGACGGAGATTTTTATCATCCTCTTGCTATAAGTCGATGATATGTTGATCGTTGGCCATGACAGTAGCAAGATTAACAAGTTGAAAAAGGAATTGAGCAAGTCATTTGCTATGAAGGAGTTGGGACCGACAAATAAATTTTAGGAATGCAGATCTCTCGAGACAGACAAAAACACAAGCTCTGGTTATCTCAAGAAAGATATATTGGCAAAGTTCTTGAAAGATTTAACATGAGCAAAACAAAACCAGTAAGTGCTCCACTTGTAAGCCACTTCAAGCTTAGCGTTAAAAAGTGTCCTTCAAGTGAGACGGAAAAAGAAGAAATGAAGAAAGTGCCTTATGCTTCAGCGGTTGGCAGCTTAATGTACGCTATGGTATGCACGAGGCTTGATATTGCTCATGCAGTTGAAGTTGTCAGTCGGTTTCTGTCAAATCCTAGAAATGACCATTGGGCAGCAATAAAATGGATCCTCAAGTATCTTAGAGGAGGAACTATCAATATTTGCTTATGCTTTGGAGGTATTGGAAGGTTTCATAGATGCAGACATGGCGGATGATAATGACTCAAGAAAATCTACATCAGGGTACATAATCACTTTTACAAGGGGAGCAGTCTCATGGTAATCCCGATTGCAAAAGTGTGTGGCTTTGTCCACCACAGAAGCTGAATACATTGCAATAACGGAAGGATGCAAAGAGATCTTGTGGATAAAGAAATTCCTTCAAGAATTGATTCAAGAGCAGGAAAAGTATGTCATATATTGTGATACTCAAAGTGTTATTCATCTTAGCAAAAATTCAACCTTCCACTCAAGGTTCAAACACATTGACGTCAGGTATCCCTCGATTCGTGATGTGTTAGAAAAGAAACTTCTACAGCTAGAGAAGATTCACATAGATGATAATGGATCAGATATGACAACTAAGAGTCTACCCAGAGAAAAGTTAGAAGTTTGCAGAGAAGAAACTGGTTTAACAACAACCCTAAATTGGCAGTGAAGGGAAGATCAATTAGAATACGTACTCCTCTGATAGGTATGGAAGGGGGAGAATTGAAGATTCCATACCTCTGCATCACCACATTCATGCACCCAGCTCATCACATGCATGCTTCATACCATTGTCAAGGAAAGCTGCGCCACCCACGTTCCAGCACACCACCTCCTCAAATGTCAAGTTTTACATGTACAAGTTGGGCAAATTGTGTTTGTCTTCTCCTCTACTCCTCCCCTATATATATGGCTGAGCTTTGGTTGTAAATTAGATCAAGAAAAAACACAAATCAGTGAAAGAAGCAAACACGAGAAATCCTGCAATAGCAAATTGCAGAAGAGATATGGGAAGTGATATCCAATTTGTGAGAGTGAGTTTGTAGTCACAAATTGAAGACTTGTAATCTCATTATTTTCATATAGTGGAAGTTTTGCCGGACTAACAGTCCCGTGGTTTCTCCCTTCGCCCAAAGGGTTTTCCACGTAAAAATTCTTGGTGTTCTGTGTATGTGATTTGTGTGTGCAATTGTTTGTGTGAGTAAATAACTCAAAAATTCCAACAATTTGATATTTCTTTCTTGATAAAGTCAGGCAAATCATATCCCTGAATATTTCACCATAACACTAGGATGACGATTAACATTCAATCGGAGAAGGATCCATGATCAGCTTGATATTAACATAAAATTTAAACGGGAAGCATTTAAATTCTTTGCAAGCAAAAAACAAAAAATCTAAATCAGTAAACAAAACCAATAAAGTTTGAATTCTCAAATAAAATGTATAACACGAACACCTCTTTTTTTCTTTTTCTTTTTGGAAAGTTAACACGAACACCACTTTAAACTCCAATAAAAATACCGATGATCATTTTGAAAGCTAAACTCTTATCTTCCACTAAAACATTCCACTATCATGGTTACAATTTATTTTCAAAGCTACTCTCGTATATATGGATATTACAATGCAAAAGTCTTAAAAGTGAAAGAAATTCCCTCATCCATGGAGATATTTGTCTATACAATTACAGACTACAGTACAACATTGAGGACTGCAAATATTTTCAGTGCAGAAGCAGAACATTGAATCGATCATAAATATTGTATCTACAATTACACAACATTGTTGCATGAAATTCCTAAAATCATGGCATTTTAAAGGCAAAATTTAGAACAATCTATGCATCACGGTAATAAAACTAAACGAACTTTGGAGGAATCATAGCATTACTTTGTTTGCTAGATCTGCAATTAATTTCAAGGTTAGAATCAATCAAAATGTAGATCATAACCCGCTAATCAAATTCGATTAAGCACAAATCAATAATTAAAATCGT
This sequence comes from Cornus suecica, assembly GCA_963922005.1. Lineage (NCBI taxonomy): Eukaryota > Viridiplantae > Streptophyta > Magnoliopsida > Cornales > Cornaceae > Cornus > Cornus suecica. The sequence continues at coordinate 20,543,428 of OY998244.1, forward strand.
CAAACTCTGCGAATTTTCACAGATGCGGAATCAAAATGAGGAAACCCTAGCAAATACGGGAAAAAATCAGACCTCTTGTTTTTTTTCTTTTCTACCACAAAATGAATGAATCAAAATCTGGCTACCGGAGATTCAAAAATCACAATACCTGGAATTCAAAGATTGCATATGCTATAACATAAACCAGAGATATCTATATACAACATATAAACAACTTTATACATACATATATGCATATACACGTTAATAATTCATATATACATATATAAAGAATTTAAAAACTTGCCTTCGTCTTGAGATTCGAATTTCTTCCAGACCACCCGATTATGCTGATCTGATGTTTCCCGAGAGTCCGAATTGGGAAACACTTATATCTATACATACATATATATAAACGGAGATACATCATATAATATATATATATATATATATATATATGCAGATATATATAGTGATATACACTCATATACGAAGGTCGAAGATTGAGATGTCGATGCGAAGCTCCAAGCATTGATTCAGTTGTGGATGTCTTCGACTGTGGACGATATTCAAAGATCAGACTGAGAAAACAATGTGCAAGACTGTGTTTGGATATTTACTTCCTTTGGACATTATATCTCTAGCCAAACAGAGCTTCAACTTATGTGAACATAAACGGCACGGAAAAATAATGTGGCGCCAATTTTTACCTTTTGAAGTATTTATAACCCTAGAGATGGGATCAAAGGTCAAGAAATGTACAAAAAGATAGATATAGACATATAGTAGTTGGAGAATGATGCAACATTTATCAAGAATATTTAAAGACATATATAAATGTATTTACTATTTACAGGCCTGCCCAGCGGGTAGCCTGTCAAATTGTTTTTTCAAGCCCAAAATATTTACTTATGGTCCGATGTAAAATTAAAACTGTTGGCTTTGAAATTCCATTTCAAGCAATAAATCTTATTTTGATATTAACAAAACATTCAAAACCGTGTTTGGTACTAATATGGCCTTGAGCTAAGTGTTTCAGCAAGTACAGGTAAATGTTTCGGGAAGATCGCTAAAGCAACAAGCGATAAGGAAACTCAAGCGCAAACTCGAAGAAGGACAAAAAGATCAAAGAAAGAACAAAAGCTGGACTCAAGACCTGGGGTAGATAGGTCGGGGTGAGAATATTGTAACAAGGTATCTTATGCGTTGATTGATCTTATAAGCTCAAGTAATTAATCAAACGAACTCAAACGGATCAAAAACGGACCTTGAAAACAATTTTTGGAGTCACCCAGTCGACTGGCCTGTCCAAGGCAGTCGACTGACTGTGACCCAGTCGACTGGCCCTTAAGGACCCAGCCGACTGGATGAACCAGTAAGTTATAAAACATTCTAACTACATGAGGCAGTCGACTGGCCTGTCCAAGGCAGTCGACTGACTGTGACCAGTCGACTGGCAGTTAAAGACCCAGCCGACTGACTGGACCAGAGAGTTTCGAACATTTTTGATTGCCTGAGGCAGTCGACTGGCCTGTCCAAGGCAGTCGACTGACTCATGAGGCAGTCGACTGGCCTTCTTGAGGCAGTCGACTGACCCTAGCCGTTGGGAAAAATATTTTAAATCTAAGCATGGAGGCAGTCGACTGGGTGCTGGTAGGCAGTCGACTGGGTGCTTCAGGATTTTAAGGAAAAGTATTTCTAAACAATATTTTTGCCCAAAAAGAAATGATTTTGCTTGCAGATTTTCAGGTCCTACTCTCCATATTGTCTAGGGTGAGACACACTCTCCAAACCCTAGTGTTCACTATATAAAGAAAGAGATATGGATTAACAATACTAAGGTTCTTGTGTGAGAAATTTTCCAAATATTGTTCATCTCTAATTTTCTCTCAAGCATCTTATGAAAAATCTTTTGATAGCAAAATCTCGCTTTTCACTCTTATCATTTTGAAGATTTAAACTCAAGCCTTGAGCCTATTCTCTTATTGAAAATATATTGTGAGAATATATATATATCTTGAGTTCTTGAAATATCACCTAAAAACACTTGAGCTTATCTTGATCTATCATCCATAAAAACCTTAGGGTTTTGAGTGTTTTTGTTTCTTGAGTGATATATTGATTACATACACAAATTTGTGATCTTGGGTGAGTGAAGCCCATTGTATCAAGGGAGGATTGTTCTCTTGATTGTGTGAAGAGCTAGTTAGCTCTTTTGTAAAGGTTTTGCTATTCCACCTATTGAAGGAAGAGCCATAGTGTGAGGATTGGGAAAGTCTCAAGGAAGGGGATTCTTTGAGCCGAGAGTAGGAGTTACCGAACCTCGTAAAAATCACGGTGTCAATATCTCTATCTCTATCTCTTTACTTTATGTTCATGCATGCTTAATTTATATTGTGGTAAATAGCTTGTTGAATTTAAGTGAAATCATTCATTGCATATTTTACCTTGTAAATTAATATTGAACCTTGTTGCATGTTTTAGTAAGAATAAAAAGGAGTTAGAAATTATTTTAAAACCCTATTCACCCCCCCCCCCCCCCTCTAGGGTATTTTAGTGACTAACAATTGGTATCAGAGCCTAATCTCTACTTGTTTTTTACTTAACCGTCTTAGAGAACGATCATGGCCTCAAACATAGTCACTCATGTAGAAGGACAATCAAACAATAGGCCCCCATGGTTTGATGGTTCAAACTATAGTTATTGGAATACTGGAATGATAGATTTTCTTCAAGCTATTGATTATCAAATTTGGCTAGTTATTGTTGATGGACCTTTTACTATTACCAAAATAGTTGATGGAAAAACCATTCCCAAATTGCCCAACGAATGGGATAATGATGAGCGTAGACTTATTTCATTTAATGCCAAAGCTAAGGTTAATCTAAATTGTGCCTTAAGTCCAAATGAATTTAATCGAGTCTCTACTTGCTCCACGGCCAAAGAAATGTGGGATAAACTTGAAGTTACTTATGAAGGAACTACTCAAGTTAGAGAATCTAAAATTGATTTACTTATGCATGAATATGAATTATTTGCCATGAAGGAAGATGAAAATATCAATTCTATGATGTCTCGTTTTACTAACATTTTGAATGGACTAAAGCATCTTGGTAGAATTGTTCCTAGATCCGATGCGGCACGCAAAGTCCTTAGAAGCCTTCCGGTCAAATGGGATGCGAAGGTGACGACTATTAAAGAAGCACATGATCTTAGCACTATGAGTCTTGATGAGATTTTCGGGTCACTCCTTACATGGGAAATTACCTTGAAATCTCGTGAAGAAGACGCCAAGCCAAGAAAAGGTATAGCCTTGCAAGCTTCAACCAAAAGTGAAACAAATGAGAGAATCGAAGAAGAGGTTGATGAAGACATTGCCTTGATCACTCAACAATTCAAGAGATTTCTTCAACGAAAGAAGGCTAAAGGTCGGAGGTTCTTAAAGAGCAATGAACCAAGAGGAGAGACAATCAAGAAGGAGTCTATTACTTGTTTCAATTGTGGTAAACCGGGGCACTATAGAAATGAGTGTTTCAAGCCCAAAAAGGAGAACGATAAAAGGCCAAACAAAATGGCCATGAATGCAACATGGGATGCTTATGACTCTTGTGATTCGGATGAGGAAGAGACTGGTGAGGAAAGTGCAAATCTTTGTCTCATGGCAAATGAAGATGAGGTACATTTAAATTTACATGAATTAGATAATTCCATTTTATCATATGATGAGCTATTATTTTCTCATAATGAATTACAAGATGCATTTGAAAATTTGTATGGAGAGTTTGAAAAACTAGCAAAAAAACATAGTTTGCTCAAGAAATCTAAATCTTCATGTAATTCCACTTGCCACACCATAGTTGATATAAATACAACTAATGACAAAAGTATGAAGATAGAAGAGGAAAATATTTTGTTGAAGAAGACCATTGATGATCAAATAAACATCTTAGCAAAATTCACAAAAGGAAAAGAAAACTTGAGCATCATGCTAGGAAGACAAAGAAACTCTTTTGACAAATGCGGCTTAGGATATGATGCATTCAACAAAGATACACTTTTATTGAAGAAAAGAAAATCATTAAAGCATACTTTTTCAAAACAATCTTCATGCTCAACTTCTATTGATCACAATCATGTTTCATGCTACTATTACAAGAAAAGAGGTCACAAAGCAAATGCATGTTTTTTAAGAAAGAAGAAGAAAATTGTTTCAAAAATGTTTTGGGTTCCAAAAGGAACTATTGCATCTCTACGTGCTAAAGAAAACTTGGTAACTAAATCAATTTGGGTTCCGAAAGGAACTATTGCATCTCTTTCTAACCAAAATGGACCCAAAATAGATTGGGTACCAATAAAAGTCACGTAACGTTGTTTTGTAGGTGTGCTTGAAGACCGCCTCAAAAGAAAGATGGTTTCTTGATAGCGGATGTTCAAGGCACATGACGGGGGACAAATCGAAATTCATGACCTTAAAATCTTATGAAGGAGGAAACGTTACTTTTGGAGATAACTCACAAGGCAAAATTGTTGGAATCGGATCTATTGGTATATCTTCCTCTCTAGCTATAGATAACGTACTTTTAGTTGATGGTTTGAAGCATAACTTGTTTAGCATTAGCCAACTTTGTGACAAAGGTTATGATGTTATCTTTAGGTCAAATGCATGCATAGTTGAGAAAGATGGAAAGCAATTGTTCAATGCAAAGAGAAATGGAAATTTATATACTATGTTGCTATGTGAATTAAATGAACAAGATGTTAAGTGCTTTGTCACATCGAGTGAAAATAGTTGGTTATGGCATAGACGCTTAGGACATGCTAGTATGGACCTCATCCAACGTTTGTCTAAAAATGAATTAGTCAAAGGCCTCCCGAAGACTAATTTTTCAAAAGATAAAATATGTAGTGCATGTCAAATAGGCAAGCAAGTGAAATCTTCTTTTAAGAGAAAGAAAGATATCACCACTTCTCGACCCTTAGAGTTACTTCATATGGATCTCTTTGGTCCGGAAAGAACGGCTAGCTTGGCCGGGAAACTCTATGTACTTGTTATAGTAGATGATTACTCTAGATTTACTTGGGTTTACTTTCTTGCTCATAAAAATGAAACTCACTCCATTCTCGATAAATTTTATAGAGTCATTCAAAATGAAAAAGATTTGAAAATCAAGAAAATTAGAAGTGATAGGGGTAGAGAGTTTGACAATCAAGATCTAGAGAAATTATGTGATGAATTTGGTGTATCTCATGATCTCTTGGCTCCAAGATCTCCTCAACAAAATGGGGTAGTTGAAAGGAAAAATAGATCTTTACAAGAAATGGCTAGAACTATGTTAAATGAACACAACCTTCCCCGAAGTCTTTGGGCGGAAGCGGTAAATACCGCTTGTCATGTCATAAATAGAGTTATAATTCGTATGAAATTGGGTAAAACTCCGTATGAGTTGTGGAATGGTCGGAAACCCAATATTGGTTATTTCAAGGTATTTGGTTGTAAATGTTTTGTTTTAAATGATAAAGATAACTTGGGAAAATTTGACTCCAAATCGGATGAAGCAATTTTCTTAGGCTATTCCTCAACAAGTAGAGCCTTTAAAGTCTTTAACAAAAGGACTTTAACCATGGTAGAGTCTATCCATGTTGTTTTTGATGAATCACCACCTCTACCCTCACCTAGAGTTGACCTAGACGATGATGAAGTTGTAGGAATTGAGGATAATTTCAATAATCTCAATATCTCCAACTCGTCAAGTAGGCAAATGGATAAGAGTAAAGTTGGAGATCAATCAGATGATGACTTGACTTGCTCCATTCCTATATCTTGGAGGATTGTACACAACCATCCTCTTGACCAAGTCATAGGAAACCCTTCACAAGGTGTTAGCACAAGATCTCAACTTAGAGACTTATGCAATCACATGGCTTTTTTGTCCAATATTGAACCCAAGAACTTCCACGAAGCTCAATGTGATGATTCTTGGATCATGGCTATGCAAGAGGAACTAAATCAATTTGAACGCAATCAAGTTTGGCATTTAGTCCCTCAACCCACACATCAAACTATAATAGGCACTAAATGGGTTTTTCGAAATAAGAAGGATGAAAATGGAGTGATTATTCGAAATAAAGCAAGATTGGTAGCTCAAGGTTACAATCAAGAGGAAGGCATTGACTATGATGAAACCTTTGCACCCGTAGCTAGACTAGAAGCAATTAGAATGCTTCTTGCATTTGCATCATCTAGAAATTTTATTCTCTATCAAATGGATGTCAAAAGTGCTTTTCTAAATGGAACTATAGATGAAGAAGTGTATGTGAAACAACCACCCGGCTTTGAAGATGAACATTTTCCAAATCATGTTTACAAATTATCTAAAGCTTTGTACGGGTTAAAGCAAGCTCCTAGAGCTTGGTATGAACGGCTTAGTGACTTTCTACTTCAAAAAGGTTTTTCTAAAGGCAAAGTTGACACCACTCTATTTACAAAAACTGTCAAGAATGATTTGTTGATTATCCAAATATATGTTGACGACATTATATTCGGATCAACAAACACTTCCCTTTGCAAGGATTTCGCATCTAACATGCAAAACAAATTTGAAATGAGTATGATGGGTGAGTTGAACTTCTTCTTAGGGTTGCAAATCAAGCAAAGCTTGGATGGCTTATTTGTTAGCCAATCTAAGTATACTAAAGATTTGCTAAAGCGATTTGGTATGGAGGAAGCCAAACATGCCATTACTCCCATGAGTACCTCTATTAAACTCGATAAAGATGAAAATGGGAAATGTGTTGATATTACTAAATATAGAGGCATGATAGGAAGTTTACTTTATTTAACTGCTAGTAGACCGGATATCATGTTTAGTGTATGCTTATGTGCTCGCTTTCAATCTTGTCCCAAAGAATCTCACTTGCTAGCCGTAAAACGTATTTTTCGCTATCTTAACGGGACGATTAACTTAGGACTTTGGTATCCAAGTGGTACTACACTTGATCTCACAAGTTATTCGGATGCCGATTTTGCGGGTTGTAAAGTTGATCGAAAAAGCACAAGCGGTACATGTCATTTTCTAGGTCACTCGTTAGTTTCATGGTCAAGTAAAAAGCAAAATTCGGTTGCCTTATCTACGGCTGAAGCCGAATATGTTGCGGCCGGTAGTAGTTGTGCTCAAACTCTTTACATTAAGCAACAATTACTTGATTTTGGGCTTATTTTCAATCGCGTACCTATTAAATGTGATAACACTAGTGCTATTTGTATCTCAAAGAATCCTATTCAACACTCTCGCACAAAGCACATAGAGATTAGGCATCATTTTTTACGGGATCACGTAGCTAAAGGCGATGTTGAATTGGTTTTTATTGACACTAAGAATCAATTGGCGGATATTTTTACTAAACCCCTCTCGGATGAACCATTTTCAAAAATTCGTAGGGACTTAGGAATGGCCATGGATTTTGAAGTCATTAGTTAATTTTCACAAATTCTCGTCCACGTTCTCGGCTTTCAAAATTTAAAAAAAAAATTTCAAATTTTTTTTTTGAGGGCCAGTCGACTGCCTCATATACGGCCAGTCGACTGGATCAACCAGTGAGTTTTTGTGTTTTTAACTATCTTCAGCCAGTCGACTGCCTACATTGGCCAGTCGACTGGGTCATGAGCCAGTCGACTGTCTCCATATGGCCAGTCGACTGCCTCTGCGCGAACATTGTTTTTATTTCTTCTTTCTCTTCGTCTTCTCTCCACTCTCTCCACGATATCTCCAATTTCTTCTCTTCTTCACGCCATTTACTCATCTTTAAACCACTTTCCCACTACACCACGATCCTCTCCTCCATCATCACCACTCCTCTCTTTATTTTCAGTTATATATCTCCATATATATATATCCATATATATTTTGTTTTTACAATTTCACTTATCCCTCTCTGTTTTCACCCTTTCTTTTCATTTTTCTTCTCAAAATGCTTACCATCTTCTTGATTCTCCTCTCTCTCATGGCTCCTAATGTCGTGCGCCTCAAGAAACGCGCCCGTAGGGGTGGAAGCTCTTCGGCTTCACCGCCTCCACCTCCGTCTCCTGTTCATGAGGACACTAATTCCGAATCGGAATCTGGTCCGATGTCTCTGACTGCTCTTCTCGGTGATGAAGACATTGTTCGTCTTTTCGAAACTCAGTTCCTTCATCGAAAATTTGCTCGGAGTCGCATTGTGACTCAACCCTTGTGCGAAGATATTGGCGCTAATACGTTCAATCTTTTTCAAAATATGGGTTGGGATTTCTTTCTCTCGCTCGATGTTCCGCTCTATCCGAGGGCTGTCAAAGCATTCTACACCAATCTGGTGAATCCTTCTCAACCACGTCTTATCTCCACCCTGCTTAGCTCCAATGTTGGAGGCGTCTCTGTTAAGATCACCGAAGCAGTACTCAATACTGTTTTTCGGCTACCTCCTGGCGGTATCTCCTATTACTGCCCATCTATTTGGTACTCTTCGAGTGATTTCGATCCTCTCGAAGCAGTTCGGGCTATTTCTGTGAATAAATCAACCACCGCCATTGCTGAGTTTCCTTCTTCCTCGCTTACTCCTGAGGCTAGACTTGTGCACAACATTATCAAATATTCCATTTTGCCCAAGTCCGGAAGCCGGAGTCTTGTGTCGATTATGGAAGCTTTCCTTGTCTACTGTGTCATGACCGGTCGGAAGGTCAATCTTGCCTTCCTCTTCATATCGGCAATCCTCGAGTGTCACAAGAAGAAAGGCGCACTTATTTTTCCTATCCATTTATCCTATCTTCTCAGTCGGAACGGTGTGCCACTTGCTGACGAGCCTACGGAGCACAATCCAATCTTTCTGGACCGCACTCATCTCAAGCAAATGCACATTGGCAAAAATGCTGATGGAGTGTTGGTCTCTCTTAGGGCTGCCCCTCCTGCGGACCAAGCCGGTCCTTCTATTCCTCGTCCCGACGCTCCTCGTCCCGAGGCACCTCGTCCGGATGCTTCGACTTCCTCATTTCCGTCTCTTGGCAGCGATTTCGATATTCCGGATTTTGGGTTAGGCGGTAATCCCGAAACTCTTACCCAAATCTTGGAAATCGTGAAGCGCAATGAGGAGGCCCAAAAGCAGACGGCCGCGGACATAAAGCGCCTTGAGGACAAGATCGATCGTATCACCACCGCCATGGATGCACTTCGTCGTGACCCTCAACCTTTTTGATGTCGTCAAAGGGGGATAATGTTTAGGTTGTTTGTGTTGGCCATAGGTCCATTTTGCGTAGCATAGGACGTTACCATGTGTGCTATTTATGTTATCTTTAGTTTTATTTCTATGCTTTATTATTTTGTAATGAGTAGCAGTAAAACAACATGTACCGATCTTGCAATTATTAATTGAAAAATGTTGTTTCTATTTTTCTTCAATGCATTACGTAAATGAATATCAAATTGCAAAATTTATTTCCTAAGGGGGAGCATGAAAATAAAATTGAAAGAAGCATACATTGAGGGGGAGTATCACTTGATACTTTACCAATTATGAGCAAACACGAAATGTTTTGTCAACATCAAAAAGGGGGAGATTGTTGGCTTTGAAATTCCATTTCAAGCAATAAATCTTATTTTGATATTAACAAAACATTCAAAACCGTGTTTGGTACTAATATGGCCTTGAGCTAAGTGTTTCAGCAAGTACAGGTAAATGTTTCGGGAAGATCGCTAAAGCAACAAGCGATAAGGAAACTCAAGCGCAAACTCGAAGAAGGACAAAAAGATCAAAGAAAGAACAAAAGCTGGACTCAAGACCTGGGGTAGATAGGTCGGGGTGAGAATATTGTAACAAGGTATCTTATGCGTTGATTGATCTTATAAGCTCAAGTAATTAATCAAACGAACTCAAACGGATCAAAAACGGACCTTGAAAACAATTTTTGGAGTCACCCAGTCGACTGGCCTGTCCAAGGCAGTCGACTGACTGTGACCCAGTCGACTGGCCCTTAAGGACCCAGCCGACTGGATGAACCAGTAAGTTATAAAACATTCTAACTACATGAGGCAGTCGACTGGCCTGTCCAAGGCAGTCGACTGACTGTGACCAGTCGACTGGCAGTTAAAGACCCAGCCGACTGATTGGACCAGAGAGTTTCGAACATTTTTGATTGCCTGAGGCAGTCGACTGGCCTGTCCAAGGCAGTCGACTGACTCATGAGGCAGTCGACTGGCCTTCTTGAGGCAGTCGACTGACCCTAGCCATTGGGAAAAATATTTTAAATCTAAGCATGAAGGCAGTCGACTGGGTGCCGGTAGGCAGTCGACTGGGTGCTTCAGGATTTTAAGGAAAAGTATTTCTAAACAATATTTTTGCCCAAAAAGAAATGATTTTGCTTGCAGATTTTCAGGTCCTACTCTCCATATTGTCTAGGGTGAGACACACTCTCCAAACCCTAGTGTTCACTATATAAAGAAAGAGATATGGATTAACAATACTAAGGTTCTTGTGTGAGAAATTTTCCAAATATTGTTCATCTCTAATTTTCTCTCAAGCATCTTATGAAAAATCTTTTGATAGCAAAATCTCGCTTTTCACTCTTATCATTTTGAAGATTTAAACTCAAGCCTTGAGCCTATTCTCTTATTGAAAATATATTGTGAGAATATATATATATCTTGAGTTCTTGAAATATCACCTAAAAACACTTGAGCTTATCTTGATCTATCATCCATAAAAACCTTAGGGTTTTGAGTGTTTTTGTTTCTTGAGTGATATATTGATTATATACACAAATTTGTGATCTTGGGTGAGTGAAGCCCATTGTATCAAGGGAGGATTGTTCTCTTGATTGTGTGAAGAGCTAGTTAGCTCTTTTGTAAAGGTTTTGCTATTCCACCTATTGAAGGAAGAGCCATAGTGTGAGGATTGGGAAAGTCTCAAGGAAGGGGATTCTTTGAGCCGAGGAGTAGGAGTTACCGAACCTCGTAAAAATCACGGTGTCAATATCTCTATCTCTATCTCTTTACTTTATGTTCATGCATGCTTAATTTATATTGTGGTAAATAGCTTGTTGAATTTAAGTGAAATCATTCATTGCATATTTTACCTTGTAAATTAATATTGAACCTTGTTGCATGTTTTAGTAAGAATAAAAAGGAGTTAGAAATTATTTTAAAACCCTATTCACTCCCCCTTTAGGGTATTTTAGTGACTAACAAAAACCCAATCCAAAACTACTTAGGATATACTTATATTTTTAGTTTATTATAAGCCTAAAATTCAGATCTAAACCCAGCCCAGTACCAAACTTAATCAAAGTGAGCCCAAGTTTTACTTTGCTAGAGTAACATAAGCATGCTGCACATAACAAAGATATTAGCAGATTTCATGTAACCACATCTTCTTCCAACCTCCTGCTAGTTGTGATGCTGGAAGGTCTTCTCTTGCTTAGAGTAGGGCCTCTGCAAAGTTTTAGAAGGTGACTTTTGTATGTATGAATTTGTTTATTTTTTTATTTTTGAATGTAGGATGATAAAAATTGATAGTTAAAGGGCCCCAAATCCAGAATAATTATTTTATTTTGTCTAAAATGGATGATCTAAGTATCTAATGGATGAAAGAATTTAATAGTTTCTACAAAAAAAAAAGAAAAAAATTTGATGAAGAGATAATAAAAACAAGGGTTTACTTCAAGAAACTCCCTTATGCTAATCAATTTAATCAACTAACTTCCACTGTGTCCACTTTCCCCCCTATACTATCCAATTTCATCACTATGTCCCCTCCTCCTCACATTTTGAGTCAAAATATCTAAATTACCCTCCTTTAATAGTATAAGGGGGTTTAGTGAAATCAACCCTTTAAAAAATTATTTTTTGAAAATAAATTATATTTTTCGTAAAAACTAAAAATTTCAAGAAATATATATATATATTTCGAAAAATATGATTTTTTCCGAAAAATATTTTTTTTGCAAAAAATACATATTATGTTCCAAAATATGATTTTTTTTACGAAAAATAATTTTTTTTGCGGAAAAGTATATATTATGTTCCAAAATATGAATTTTTTCCGAAAATAATTTTTTCGCAAACAATATATATTATGTTCCAAAATATGATTTTTTTTCTGAAAAATATATATTATGTTCCAAAATATGAATTTGTTTACGAAAATTAATTGTTTTGCAAAAAATATACATTATGTTCCAAAATATGATTTTTTTTTGCGAAAAAGTATATATTATGTTCCAAAATATGATTTTTTTATGAAAAATAATTTTTTTTGCGAAAAAGTATTTATTATGTTCCAAAATATGAATTTTTTCCGAAAAATATTTTTTTTGCGAAAAATATATATTATCTTCCTAAATATGATCTTTTCCGATAAATAATTTTTTTGCAAAAAATATATACTATTATGTTCCAAAATATTATCTTTTCCGATAAATAATTTTGCGAAAAATATATACTATTATGTTCCAAAATATGATTTTTTTTTATTCCGAAAAATAATGTTTTTGCAAAAAATATATATTATTTTTTCCGAAAAAATTCATATTTTAAAAAATAATATAGTCCCTCCGAAATTTTTTTGCGAAAATATATATATATATTTTATAAATTGTTGATTTCACTAAACCCCCTTATATTATTGAGGGTAGTTTAGGCACTTTGACTCCAAATATGAGGTGAGGGGGCATAATGATGAAATTGAATAGTATAGGGGGCAAAGTGGACACAGTGGGGGTTAGTTGATTAAACTGGATAGTATAGGGAGGTTTCTTGAAATTAACCCTAAAAACAATTTTATTATTTGGTATCGAGTAGTTTATTTCATTTTATTCATGTACAACTGTGGGATTTGCCAAATCCAACTTCATTATGACACCAAAATGTATGGGCCATAATATTATATGATTAACTTCATATACACCCCTGAGGTTTAGTTTTACTTCAATTAGATCCCCTAAGGATTGCATATCTTCATTCAGACCCCTTGTCAGATATTGTTGGTTGACTCTAGTCAATCTTTCGTTGAAATGTCTTAAAGGCCTTTAAACCAAACACCCTTTAAACCCATGATAGTCTTATCTAAGTTTCCATACAAGACTAAACCTATGTCCAAACATCATTATTCCTAAGTCCAAACATTCTGATCTAAACACTTGAGCAATTTTAGGGTTAGGTCATTTCGTTTTCTCTTTCAAACATAACTCTCTCTCACTCTTCAAAACCCCTTTCTACCAAACCTTAACTATATTCTCAACCATCTCAGCTCACCCACCATATGTAAGAGGAAGCGTTGGATCTGTCATACCAATTCAATTAGGAGGTTTACATTGTTCATCTTGTATGCAAAGGATTTAAAAGCAAAGAGGTATGTGAAACAAATTTGTATTTGTTTAATCGCATGTTTAGGATCTAAGCTATGTTTAATTGCATGTGTTTAGAGTCGTATCTCTGATTTATGATTTATTTTTGTCTGTTCATGATGTTTAATCACACGTGTTTAGGGTTGTATCTCTGATTTTTCATTCTATCTGTTTAAACGCATGTTGTATCTCTGATTTAGGGTTTAAAATGTATTATTGTTTAATGTATGATTGTATATATGATTAAGAGTTTTATAATTTGGGGATTTTGTTGTTATTACAAATCAGGGCACTAATTAGGGGTTTGGGTGTTTACTTTGGGGCTTTTGTTATAATTTCAAAATTAGGGCACCAAGTGGGTGTTTTATTTGAGGCTTTTGCTGTAATTGGCAAATTAGGGTAGTAATTTGGGAATTTGGGTATTCAATTTGGGGCTTTTGACTTAATTTCAAAACTAGGGCATTGATTGGTTGTTAAATTTGGGGCTTTTGTTGTAATTGGTAAATTATGGTGGTAATTTGGGATGAGAAAGTACATGTTGAGGGAGATGAGGAAGACCATGAAGAGTGGGAAGAAGTACATGTCGCGGTAAATGAGGAAGACCATGAAAAGGGTGATGTATATGGTTTGAGGCAATAGGAGCAAGAATGGAGGGCAGAGGGTGACACTGACATTGTTGAGTCTGATGACTCTTGCTTAGATTGTGAAGACGTTAATGAAGGTTATGGTGATGGAAATGTGGTTGGTGTTGATGGTTTGTCTGACTATGAGTCAGATGATTATGCCCATTCTAACTCAAGTGTGGATGTTAGTGAGAGGCCTACAAATAGGAATAGGTCTAAGAGTGAGGTTTGGGAAAAAAAAGTAAGGGGAAAACCATTTCAAATGGTTAAAAGACAACCAATAAAATTAGAACAGAAAATGCTTTTTGAAAATGTTAAGACATTTAGGCAGGCCTTGTTGGCTTACACTATCCAACAAGGATTTCAGATAACTAAGAAGAAAAATTAGTCAACTAGGGATACATGTGTTTGCATAGCTGAGGGTTATCCATGGAGGATTCATGCATCTCCATTGCTAGACATGGTTACATTTCAGATTAAGACATACCATGATGAACACACTTGTGTCAGGATAGCTAAGAACCGAACAGTTAAATCAATATGGATCTCCAAGAATTTTTATAAAAAACTGAAGCAAAATCCTCAAATGATAATAGGGAGTCTAATGGAAGCACTTGAAACCAAATATGGGATTAAATCAAATTTATAACATTGCTATAGGGCCAAAAGGAAGGCAATGGATATAATTAATGGGAGTCCTGAATAGTTCTACAAAATGGTATAAACCCATGTTGACCATGCTTGAGTGGATTAGGACTAAACTAATGGTTAGGATCCAAAAGAAATACCATAAATCACAAGCATGGCAAGGGACAGTGACACTCCAAATAAGGAAAAAACTAAACAAGGCCATTTCAAAATCAAGAGTGTGTAGAGTTACGACAACTGGTAATGGAGAGTCTGAGCTGCATGAAATGGATATAGGAGTGATCGTGCTTAACAACTACAAGAATTATGACCTTTACCGGCATTTTTTAAAAGTACCGAAAAAGTGGCCAAAAATGCCAATTCACCGGCACTTTTAAGTTCGTCAATTTTGCTCAAGTGACTTTAGTAAAGTGCCGGAAAGGTTCGTAGCAGAATCTGACGACATTTCCGAAGCCTTTTTGTACCCTAAGAATTCGCAGAAAAAAGTAGCGATCGAGTCCCTGCCGATGGTCTGCAATAAAAAAATATGATAGATCGAGTTCCCACATCGAAAAATTTAGAAAGAGTTAGGGGGATTATATAGGAAGGTTGATGGACTTGGTATTGAGCTTGTGAAAGAGGGGGGTTATGGGAATGCATAAATGGGGATTATGTAGGAATGTTGATGGATATGGTGCCCCTGGCTTGTGTGAGAATCCAAGGGAAGAAAGATGATGGTTTGTGTGTGAATCTAAGGGAAGAGAGAAGATAACCTAGTTTGGTGAAGTTTTTGTGCTGGCCATATCAACAGCAGCGACAATGTTTTTGTCATTTCTCAACAAAATGCTGCTATTATCAACTCTTCACGAAGACCGTTGATGATACCTTACCAGCGGTGGTTTTGTCGGCGGAAATTGTTACCACCAGTAATGTTATGCCTGACAATTTTTTGGAGCATCATCGGCACTAAAAAGTGCCACTAATAGTGCCAATTCTTATAGTGAACCTTGGGTACAAAATATGCTCATATAGAGCATGGCAGGTATTAGTGGTAAACTTATAAATTCATAATAGTTAGTTGAGAGCCTGTAAATTATACACAAATTAATTATTTTAAAAGTGTAAACTTAGATAGTAGAAACTTAATTAACGACATTGTTAAATAAAAAATTTGAGTACAAAAATAATCGTGAGTGTGAAAAACTTAATAAATCAAGAATATGATAATAACATATATTATAATTAATATATAAGGTACAAAATTATTATTTATAGGATTTGATCAATGAGTATAATAAGAAAAAAAATGTAATATATTATCCTTTTCATCTTCTCTTTGTCTTGTTGTTGTCCAGGGCATATGCTAGTGCCAGAAGTGAAGGAAACAAAGTTAACCTCATGCTTAATAGTGCAAGTGCTTAAATCACATATAATAATTGATATGCCATTTAAGAATGAGCACTTCAAAAGGCCTATAATAATTGATATCACGTATAACTTTTTTTTTTTTACTTTATATAAACTTTAAATGTGAATTAGTTGTTTAATTGCTTACGTGCTCCTAGGTGCTTGACTTGCATTATGTGGCTTTTTCTTAAGATTAAATATCATAATTAGTATGTTAAACTTCATTCCATGTATCATGAAGTGTATTAGAACCAAAAGTAAGGCAATGGATATATTGATAGGAGTCATGAACAGTTCTACAGAATGGTATAAACCCATGTTGACCATGCTCGAGTGGATTAGGACCAAACTAATGGTTAGGATACAAAAGAGATACTAGAAATCACAAGCATGACAAGGGGCAGTGACACTCCAAATTAGGAAAAATTTAAATAAGGCCATTTCAGAATCAAGAGTGTGTAGAGTTATGACAACTGATAATGTAGAGTTTGAGGCACATGAAATGGATGTAGAAGTGATTGTGCTTAACCACTACAAGAATTATGACTTTTAGCGGCACTTTTTTACTGTCATTTTTTAAAAGTGCCGGAAAAAGTGGCCAAAAATGCCAATTCACCGGCACTTTTAAAGTTAAAGTGCCGGTCAATTTTGCTCAAGTGATTTTTAGTAAAGTGCCGACCAATTTTGCTAAAGGTAATTCAAGTGACTTTTTTCGGCACTTTTAAATAAATGCCACTAAATATCATCCAAGTGACTTTTTACGACACTTTTGAATAAATGCCGCTAAATGAATTTTGAAAACTGTTTTACGACACTTTTTATAAATGCCGGTAAATAATTGTAAAGAATTAAAACATAAAAAAAAAAAAAAACTATTCCATTGACACGAACCTAAGACTTGAGAGGTACAAACAAACATTCTAACCAACCAAACGACAAATGTCACGCCCCAAATTCCTAGGACTCCGAAACCCGAGCCTAAGAGCTAAGGGAGTGATTGCGGAAGTAAAAAGAAATGAGAACCAACGACATTCAATCATCAAATACCCACGAAAGGGTAAAATGATCTGATACCACGCTGTCACGCCCCTAAGATTCCCGAAACTCAAATCTAGAGAATCAGCGAATCTCCAAGGGATGACGCTAGTCAAGCGACTACTAGAGTCAACAACAACAAAGAGACACATGGAATAAAAATAAGAATATACTCCATGCCAACACGAATACTAAAAACACAAGGGTATCCTCAGATACCAACAGACACGTTCCTAAATCCCTAAGAATCCCGAACTGGGACATCCAAGGAATCCAAGATGTGATCTTTAATACGAATGACCAACTAAGATATCATTAACCATGAAAATGTATGGAATAATGATAAGAAATGGTATATTCCATATCCAAATGACTAATAAAACTAAGCAGCGGAATCTAACGAAAATCCGGCAGAATTCCGTTTGTAAATGGAACATCCGGACAACCAAACACAACACAATAACCTGCCCAAAGCAATTCAATAATCATAATGGCTTCCAAGCCCCACATTCATCAATCCTACTAGGGCCGAGGTAGTGGAAAGAAACCAAAACCCCTCCAAACCCTCTAACATCAACAAAGCCACAAATGCTCGAATAAGAATACAGAAAAACGTCTAGCTGTACAGAATAGATACAATACATCCTGAAAGAATAAATACAGGAAATAAAGATACATCAATAGGGATAGGCCAACAGACTGACTCCCAAAAGAAATACATGGCAAACCCATAACAAATGGGTAAGGAAAACTGAAAGCAGATACCTATCGTCCCCAAACCCAGTCGTGCCGCAACCGTAACCGTATCACCCAACGCAACTCCAAAACCTGTAACAAGGAAACAAAAGAAAGCTGTCGTTGCACTGCATCCTGCTCATAGCCGTATATTTCCTGCAACCTGGCGTGGGAATACCAGGGGGCAAATGAAATACCCCTGTGAGCAAATAAGCTCAGTGGGAAAGGATACTCTAACTACCACATCCTCTAATAGTTTAGGTAATGCTAAACCACCCAGTGAGATACATAGCCCACAACATAACCCAGCCACGAAAACCCAAGGTACGTGCTCATATACTACCGTACGTAAGTATATAGGGGACATATATATATATATATATATATATATATATATATATATATATATATAAATACACAATATGAGCCTATAGGATATGACTAAGACTCGTACTCCAAGTACCAACTCAGGTAGTCTACACTACTCTCACCGACGTACACTAAGTACACAACCACCCAAGTCAAATCTAACAATCATCAAAATGCTCACCACGCTAACCACCAAATCCAACAGAGGGAAACACACTCACCTCTAATATCAACAAGGATTAATCCACCACTAGTACCGAGGAATACTCATAACTCACTCCCCGAGAACACGGGAGGAAAAACACTCACGTCCTTGCGTACTAACACAATCATCGTCTATATATATATATAATAAACCTCATCCCATTCCTAAGGAAAATCTACCTCTTAAAGGCTAGATCACCTCAATCATATCACCATACCCTAAATCAAATCGACCTCATAATGCTATCATCAATAGGGTCAATCACATCACTAACACTCTCACTGTAGGCGAGGGAAACCACTCAACCAAATCACTAAGAGTACACGAACTCAACTCACCAGAACGACCACCTCAGGGTCACCAAAGCAAAGCGAAGGAAAAGACTCCTCAATGCTGAACCAATAGATAAACGAGACAACAATGTCAATGTTAAGAACACCACAAGCGTTTAGTGAAAACACCTGGACAAGGAACTCAATCCACTCGGTATCCATGCCCCTAACATGTGGAACAACTCGAATCACCAAAGTGGGGACATCAAAAACCAAGAAAAGTGAAAGGCAGGACTATATGTGTGCACTGAACAACACCCAACCTCATGCCCGAGGCTTGGAAATAATCCAAAGGAAATGTGAAACAATGGAACACCTTTCAATACTCTACAGGTCGAGATCTTGAGAAAGAAGTCTCGAAATCTCAGAATCTCGAGGAAGTAATAAAATAGTTTTCTTTCAAGAAACCACACAGTAAAAATGACCGTCTTGCCCCCGGTCTCCGTCAGTTGCCATCACCGACTTTTAGAAGTTAAAATCTTTTTAAAGAAGATCCTAAGATCATTTATAAAGTACTAAAACTTTTCATTTCTACGGGGGTAAGTGAAAACGGATTTTTCCGTTTATATACAAAGAGTTTAGAAAACACCGTTTTCGAAATGACAGCAGAATAAGAGTGAACACAACTTTACAGATTCCTATAATGCCCAAAAGGACAGTAAAGGAAGAACAACACGTTGGACTCACGGAAGACAACCATCCGTTTCCAACTCCACCAAATCAAATGACAACACATGGAAGAGTGTCAAACTTAAGGAATGACATAGAAGTCAATGACTACGTACTAGCGTACAAAACACAGTACAAGGAATGCTTAGGGAATGAACTAAGTACTAGAACCAAGTCTGTCAAACTACAGTACCTCGAGTACTTAATAAAGTCACTCAACCATAACCTCTTCTCACCAATCAAAATCTCAACTACAGTTGATAGCTTATTCCTCAAAAGTGAAAGACACCTAAAGGTCCATACTACAACTCACAATTTCATCACCCGCCTTCTCGAAGGCCCAATTCATAACTGATACTAAAATCAATCTCTAACCTCCAATCTCTAACAAGGTCACACAGCCAACCACAATCACCAAACTATTAACCCCGCCTTCTCTAAGGCATCAACTCCAAATCATCTCTGCAGTCCATCACTAACCACAACTAACCACAAAGGTCACTATGCCAATATACTTAACCTCCCCCAAGGGTACGAAAGTATATATATATTCACAGGTATAAAATAAGCATTTCATTATACTTGATCCATTACCACATGTAATCATTTCCTTTCACGTTAATCATTATCAACTGAGCATTTTACAAAGATATGAATTTAAATTCGCAATATTCATACATAACATGCTCCAAAATCCAACAGGCAATAATAACACATATTAAACCTGTTCCAACAATACTGTAATAATCTCACGTATACAGGTAAAATGAAATCACATAAATGCCATGCAAATATAATGTGACTCAACACCACACTTTGCCCTATCATAGGTTAACGAATACGCACTATACCCATAAATATGAGCTAACAGAGGGTCGCACCGGTACTTCCCAAGCGATTTTGAAACTTCTCACTTCAACAAGGAAGACGGTTTGCACGAGACGACCCGTGACCAAAGATTCGTCAACACGAATGCACGAGACGACCCGCGACTTCGAGAATGAGATGACTCACCCTATACCCCATTCACAGCTCATTATTCTGTAGGATGGGAACACCCCCTGGCCAGTTGTTATGACGATTCGACACAAAGACACCCCACATGATTTCACAACCCACATATACCAATACCACGATTTGACACTACATGATATTCTCAATATGCATCCAGGTCCAAATGACAATCATGCCTCAATATAAATATGTAATGCATCATATTTATATACAATATTCACATATAATTCACACGGCGCCCATCACAGGTTAACGGATACAATCCGACACAAAACCGTCCCTACAGGATACATACCCCTATACTCAACATAAATATATAGTGCATCATATTTAAGCAATTACCCACATGGTACTATCAACATAATCTCATAATCTCCTTACATGCTTTAAAATACAATAAAACATTTAAATCATATGAAAACCAATTCATATACAATTCATGTTTTCACAAATATATTTTCCTTAATTCTTTAGAAAATATTTCAATTTCCCTTAACATGTCTTTAAAATAAATTAAAGCAATTGATTCACGTATCGTAGGGGAACCTAGCATAGCGTCTAAGTATTCGCGCCCCTTACGTCCACCTATACACTAGTCCATTTAATTCTCAAGGAAAATTCTAAGCCGTCTATTCCTATTCAATTTAAATAGGAATTAATATAATCTCGTAGGAATTAATTTAATTAATTTTCTTAAATTAATCTCTAAGTCCAATTCCGATTCTAAGCAAATTATAGATAATTAAATTAACAATTTAATATATCTATATTAAATTAAATAAGGGTTTGCACCCCAAAACTACTTCAATAATGCGGAGTGAGAAATATAATTTCCCACCTGAAATACGCTTACAAAACAACCGTTTCGGGCCCACCGTGAACAGTACCGGCGCCCGAATATGACGCCCGCCGACCAAAGTCGTTCAAAAAATATTTTGAAACGCCTGTCTCGATAACCTATACGATATATACGAAGCCTGTTAACAATAGGTTAATTAATTTGGTTAAATCTAAATTAACCCAAACGAAAACTATAATCTATAAATGCGATTTCCGGGCAAACCATTCATCCTAAATTCACGAAATTAATATATGATGAATACCATGTATATACGGAGCTACTCACCAAAAATCGGCTCACCCCGATCAACGGAAGTCGACTGAAAAAATGGCTGAAGCCTGGCCGAACCACCCCTGCCGTGCGGACTGCTCCGTCCCTGCACGACTGCGCCACCAGCCGCAGCTCCTCGCCGACGCTGCGCTGCCGTTCAGCCCAACCGACGACCACCGCAAGCTCGCCGACCCAGCTCGGCCGTCGCTGCTCCAGCTCCAGCCGTCTCTGCTCTCGACCAGCCGACGACTCTGCGTATCGCCGCCTGCTATGGCGACCACTCCCTCAGCCGACTCTCTTGCCGGCGACCACGGAGGTGGAGGAGAAGAGCAGAATCGACCGTTCATGAAGAGAGGAGAAGAAGGAGTCGTGGGTAAAGCGTGAAGGAGAAGATGAGATGTGGTCTATGCATATATTCGTATACATATACACATATATGCCCTAATCGCACTAGTAACCCTCTAGTTATCCGTAATCGCAAAATAACCCCACTTCAATATATATATATATATAATAAATCCCAACACTATATATATATTTAATTGTAATTAAATATATATATATAAACCATAAATTCCAATAATTATCGGGAATGTCCAAACATAATCTCGCAAGCCCGAAATAATAACGGAACGTCAAATAACCAAATTAGTCCGAAAGAAATATACCGGGTTAGGAACCCGACGTCGGAACACTTAACAAGTCCGATCAATTACAACGTGTCGTCGTCCAGTTAAAACACTAATCATTAAATGTCGAACAATATCGCGTAGTCGAGAATAAGAATTCACATAGTGTCGTCAAGTCGACCATTAAAACTAAACGCGAAAAATTTACAGGTACGAAATACCAAGAACAAACAATACGTCAAGAACAAGTGACGTCATTACCGAAATTAAATCAAAAATAATTTCAATAAAAAGAATAATAACACGGGGTGTTACAACAAAGCATCTTACAACTGAACTTATATTTTAAGTATTTTATACTCTATATGATATTTAATTGTTAAAAATTTAAAATTATAAAATACATATATTTAAAAACCCACAAATTTCATCGTTCCTCAAAAACCATTTTCCTCTCCTAAACATTTCTCTTCTAAACAAACCACTAATGACGAAGGCAACACCACTGACGACAACCACCGCACCACCTATCTCTCTATATATTTTTATCTTTGGATACTGGACCTCCCTTGAATCCAGAAAGGTTCATAGCAGAATCCGGTGACAATTCCAAAGCCTTTGAAACGTACCCTAAGAATTCGCAGAAAAAAGTAGTGATTGAGTCCTTGCCGAAGGTTTGCAATCAGAAATTTTGATAGATCGAGTTCCCACATCAGAAAATTTAGAATGAGTTATGCGGATTATATAGGAAGGTTGATGGACTTGGTGTTGAGCTTGTGAAAGAGGGGGGTTATGGGAATGCATAAATGGGGATTATGTAGGAAGGTTGATGGAGATGGTACCCCTGGCTATTGTGAGAATCCAAAGGAAGAGAGATGATGGTTTGTGTGCGAATCTAAAAAAAGAGAGATGATAACCCAGTTTGGTGAAGTTTTTGTGCTAGTCATATCAACAGCAGCGATAATATTTCTGGCGTTTCTCAACAAAATGCCGCTATTAACGGCTCTTCATGAAGACCGTCGGTGATACCTTACCGGCGGTGGTTTTGTCGGTGGAAATTGTTGCCGCCGATAATGTTATTCTTGACAATTTTTTGGAGCTTCATCGACACTAAAAAATGCCGCTAATAGTGCCAATTCTTGTAGTGAACCTTTGGTACAAAATATACTTATGTAGAGCATTGTAGGTATTAGGGGTAAACTTATGAATTCATAATAGTCTGTTGATAGTCTGTAAATTATACAAAAATAAATTATTTAACAGTATAAACTTTGATAATAGAAACTTAATTAAAGGCATTGTTAAATAAAACTGCTAGTGCCAGAAGTGGAGAAAGAAAAGTTGACAAAGCTAACCTCATGCTTAATAGTGCAACTGCCCAAATCACATATAATAATTGATATGCCATTTAAGAATGAGCACTTCAAAAAGGCCAATAATAATTTATATGTCATTTAAATAAAATTTTCTAATAATTGAGTGGATTCAATTAAATTTCTACCATGTTGTCTGTTATAACGTTCGATACTTTTTTCTTTGACTTTATATAAACTTTAAATGTGAATTAGTTGATTAATTGCTTATGTGATCCTACGTGTTTTACTTGTAACACCCTGTGTTATTTTCCTTTTTTCTTGAAATTCTTTTCGATTTAATTTCGGTTATGACGTAACTTCTTTATGACGTCTTGTTTATTCTTGGTATTTTGTAAGTGTAAATTTTTCGCATTTTATGTTTCGGACTTGGCGGGATGATGTTTACGTGGGTACTTATTGTCGACAACACGGTTTCGTTTCGATGATTACGTTTAGTGTTTTGACTTAGTGGCGACACGTTTATTTGCCCGACGTTTAAGGGTTATAATATTTGGGTTCATACCCCGGTGTATTTATTCAGACTATTTTAGTTATTTGGCATCCCGTGAACTTACGAGTTCACACGATTTTATTTGGATGCTTTCGATATATTTTTGGGAATTATTGGATATATATTATTAATGGGGAATTATATATAGATATATATGTGGGTGTTTATATTTATATTTATTTTAGATAAATATATATATATATATATATATATATATATGATATATAGATTTAGTTGTATAACAAGAGAGAGACGCGACCAAACCTTCTCATTTCTCTTATTCGGCTGAATCTTATTCTCCATGGCTGATCCTTCTTCTTCCTTCTATTTCGCAGCTTGAGAGAGACAGAGACAGAGGTCGGTTGGAGGGAGAGATGAGCTGACGAGAGAGAGAGATCATGAGGAAAGGTGGTGCGACCTGGGCATAGCTGGGTGGCAACGGTAGATGACCCAGGTGTGGGTGACGGTGGCATGTAGTGGACCAGTGGTGGCGCGGCTACTCCAGCCGCTGGTGATGTACAATAGTGCATATTCGGCTGGAACTTTGGCCAATTAATTGGATGTTTCCCGAGCTTTGATGATCGCAATTTTCGGAGGGTAGCTTCATCTCAATGCTAGGTACGACATACTAAAATTTAGTATTTTTCGTTCAGCAGTTTGTCAGGAAATTACGTTTATAGGTTCGAATTTTCATTTGAGTTATTTTAGGTTTACCTATATTTATTAACCTATTGCTAATGGGCTTCATATATATCATATAGGTCGTTGGGATGAACGTTTAGGTATATTTGAAATTTTTATTCGAACGACTTTGGTCGGCGGGCCCATATTGAGGCACTAACACTGTTCACGATGGGCCCATTTCGGGCAAAAAGTATTGTGGGCCAGAATTGAGCACGTGTCTTAGGCGACGAGTTGGAGTATCCAGTTCGGTTGCAGACATGATGGTTTAACGCGTGGCATGCGTTTTGAGGTGGGAAAAATATTCTCACTATTGTATCATTTGTTATGGTTTGTGTGTGCGAACTTGTCCTAAATTTTATTTTATTTTAGATATTTATATTTTTGAATATAAAATGTCTATATATGGGTTAGAAGTGAAGCATGTAGGAGATGTAAATTAATCTGAGGAAATTAAATAAATATTTTTTTTCCTGCCAAATTAAAACCTATTGGAACTGAATGAGAATAGGTGACCTGGTAATCCCTTGAGATTTAAAGTGGAGTAGTGAAATTTATAAAGTTGAAACTTGAAATTAGAACGTGATATTAGTTTCCCCTATTGGTTGTGTTTTACGAATTTTAAAACATGTTAGGGGATATGTGAAAGTAAGGGACGTAAAAACTTACACGTTATGCTAGTTCCCCTTATAATATTTGGACTATTGCTTTAAGTGAATTAAAAAACATATTTAAAGGAATGAAATTATTTTCTTGTGATGTAAAATATTTTAATTGAAATAAAAGCATGTCAAATGAATGAAAATGTCATCCTTGTGAAATTTAAAGGACAACTTGATGATTTGGTGCATGAGAAAACATCCTTGTTGATTATTGCTTAAGTGATTTAAAAGCATGTTGGAAAATATTTTCATAAATATGATGTATTACATATTTATATTGAGGGATGGTTTTTTTTTATTAAGGCCCTGTATGATTATTGAGTACACCGTGTTGTGTTGAGTGCATGGGTGTTGGTCTATACGGATTGTGTAACCATGTGTGAGTTTGACTTGTGTTGGATAGTCGAATGTTTTCATAAATATGATAAGATACATATTTATATTTGATTTGTGTTGGATCGTCGCAATAACTGGTCAGGAGGTGTCCCCCACCTACGGAACTAAAATGCCAAAAATTGTTGATATAGGGTGGGTCATTCCATTCTCAAAGTCGCGGGTCATTTCGTGCATTTGATCTCCGGATCCTAATTCATGGGTCGTCTCGTGCAACTGATATTCCTTGTTGAAAGTGAAAGAGATAAAAATTACTTGGGAATAATCGGTGTGCACTCTACATTCCTTCACAAGCTAGGAATGAATGGAAGAGATTCTGGATCCGTTGACCCTTAGAGTAGGGTGTGTGGTCGTGTGTGTACCACGGGTGGTGCTGAGTCACATTGCATTCATGTTGCATTTATGTGATTCTATTTGACACGTAGATCATGATAGTATGACATATGAATTTTGGAGCAGGTTTATTATGTGATATTATTACCTGTGGATTATGGAGCATGTTGATTATGAATATTGCGAAATAAATTCATATTTTTTTAAATGCTTAACTGAAAATTGATAATGTGGAAATATGATTTACATGTAGTAAATGTTAAAGTATAATGAAATATAAATTCTTATACTTGTGATTATGTACTTTTATGCCCATGGGGAGGGAGGGGGGGGGGGGGGGGGGGGGGGTTAAGCATATTCATGTAGTGACCTCTTGGATAGTTGCAGTTAGTGATGGACTATATAGTTTATTGTAAGCTGAGGCCTTTGAGAAGGTGGGTGATAGTCTTGTGGTCTTGGTTTGTTGTGTAGTACTAACCAAATAGATATTTCTTTGACATTTTGAAGAACGTATAATCTATTATACTTTTGAGGCTTTTGAGTTGGTTAGACGAGGTTATGATTGAACCTTCTCGTAATGTGGTAATAGTCTCTTGATTCCGTTAGTAATCTAGAGAGTTAGTATCAAATGTGAATTTGAGATTTTAATGAATCGGAAGAGGTATTGATTGAAACTAGTTAGTTCTGTGGTATCGGCCAATAGTTTTCCCTTTTTATGATCTTAAGAGGTTTAAGTGATTTTATTAAGTACTCAAGGAACTGTAACTTTGCATTCTTGTTTCTCGTGCTTAGTTTATTCTCCTAAGCATTCCTTATACTATCATTTGTACACTAGTATATATTTTTTTACTTATATGTCACTCCTTGAGCCGTCGGTAATGGTGTGGTGCCGAACCTCTTCCTTGTATTGTCATGTGATTTATTGGGGTTGGAAACGGATGTATGTGTTCCGTGGATCCAATGCGTTGTTATTTCTTCATTGTACTCTGGGACATTAAAGCAACCCTTGGAGGTATAGTCACTGTTATTGGGCTGTCTTTCAGAAACGGCGTTTTTCAAGTTTTGAAAATAAACTCATTCGTATTTAAAAATAAAAATCCATTTTCGCCTACCCCCGTAGCCACAACATGTTTTTCGTACTTTAAAAAGTGATCTTAGGATCTTCTTTAAAATGATTTTTAACTTCTAAAGGTCGGTGATGGCGAATGACGGAGACTGGGGGCAAAACGGTTATTTTCACTGTGTGGATTCTTAAAAGAAAAACCTATTTTTATAATTCTTGAGATTCCGAGGCTTCTTTCTCAAGACCTCGACCTGTAGAGTTTTGAAAGGTGTTTTCCTGTTTCACCTTTATTTCCGATCATTTCTGAGTCTCGGGTATGAGACTTGTTGTTTAGTGCACACACGTACTGTTGCCTTTCCTCTTCTTTTGGTTTCTTTTGTTCGGGTGTTTTCCCTAAACATTTGTGGTGTTTTTAACCTTGACATTGTTGTCTCGGTTATCCATTGGTTCACATTGGGAACTCTTTTCCCTTGCTTTGTTTTTTGACCCTTATGTGGTTGTTCATGAGAGTAGTGTTCACGTGTTCTCCATGATTTGATAGGTTAGCTTTCCTCACATATACTAAGAGTGTTGATGGTTTGATTAACCTTATTGAGGATAGTGTCATGAGATTGAGGTGGTAATATGTTTAGTGGGCTTGATGAGGTGATATGATTGAGGTGATTTAGTTATTGAGAAGTAGATTTCCTTTAGGAATGGGATGATAGTTCTTATATATATATATTGTGCATATATATATATATATATATATATATATATATATATTGATGACGATTGTGTTAGTACGCAAGAACGTGTGTGTTTTCCTTCCTGTGTTCTCAGGGAGTGGGTGATGAGTCTTCCTTGGTACTAGTTGTGGATTTTGTTTCCTTTGGATATTAGAGGTGAGTGTGATTCCCTCTGTTTGGATCTTCTGGTTAGTATTGTGAGCGCTTGATGATATGTTAGATTGAACTTGGGTGTCGTGTATTTAGCGTACGTTGTGAGAGTAGTGTAGACTATTTGAGTTGGTACTTGGAATACGAGTCTTAGTGTACTTTATGAGACTCATGTTATGTACTTATATATATATATATATATATATATATCCCCTATATACTTATGCACGTTAGTATATGGGTGCGTGCCTTATGATTTGGGGCCGAGATGGTTACGTGTCTTGCTGGATGGTTTAGCAATACCTAAATAGTCAGAGGATGTGGTAGTTAGGATTTCATTTTTCCTACTGAGCTTATTTGCTCACAAGGTGTTTCATACCCCGGCATTCCACACCAGTTTGCAAGAAATGTTTCGGCTACGACAGCATGCGGTGCAACAACACCTTTCGTTTGTTTTCCTCATTACAGGTTTTGGAGTTTCGTAGGGTAATGCGGTTTCGGTTGCAGTGCGACTAGATTGGGGACTATAGTTATCTACTTTTTTTATCATTTAGTTTTTTTACCCATGTTATATGGGACGACTATATATTTATCTTGGGAGCCAATCTATTGGCATATCCTTATTGATGTATCATTTATTTCCTATATTTATTATTTTAGGATGTCATTGTATCTCTTCGGCACTGCCATGTGTCTTTCTGTATTCTTATTTAAGTATTTGTGGGTATGTTGATTATAGAGAGTTGTGTAGGGGTAGCGGTGTTTTCTTTCCACTAACTCGGCCCTAGTAGGATTGACGAATTTTGGGCTGTGAGTCATTGATATTATAACACTTGTTATTGATAGGTTTTCTGTTCAGGTGTGTTTCCGGGATGTTCCATTTTCAAACGGAACTCTGACGGATTTTTGTTGGATTCCGCTGTTGTATTTCTACCATTCAATTGGGTATGGAATATATCATTTTTTATCATTATTCCATATGTTTTAATGGTTGATGATATCTTAGTTGGTCGTTCATTATTCCTTGGATGTCCCGGTTCGAGAGTCTTAGGAATTTAGGGGCGTGACAGAGTTGAATTACGTGGCATTTCCTTGAGATTAAATTTCATAATTAGCATGCTAAACTTCATTCCATGTATCATGAAGTGTATTATAACCATTTCCGGAAAAATTGTGATTAAAAGGAAAAATAGTATTTTTACATGTGTTGTGTTAGTGGAGATTGTATAGATTTCTTACTTAGGGCCTATTTGGAAAGCGGTCTGGTCTTGTTTGGTTTGGTCACTGATCTGAAACTCTGTTTGGTAAGCGATTTGGGCTGGTTCCAAATTTTATTGAATATATATATACAAACATATATATATACCGTCACATTAAAATTCATGTGGCACCGGTGGTGGTGGCGGCGATGGTAGTGGTGGTGGTAGCGGTGGAGGTGGCGGATGATGGTGGGTGGTGGTGGTGTAAACAAAGACATGACCAACAAAAGCCAATATTTTATTTTTTGGAAAGGAGGTTTTGGGGGTTTTTGGTCTTGGTGGTCTTGTCTTCCATTTTTGAGACCAACCTTACCAAACATGGTCAGGTCTCAAAAAATGCAAGACAAGACCTGTAACATCCCGTGTTACTTTATTTTTTTACTGAAATTAATTCTAATTTAATTTCGGTAATGACGTCACTTGTTATTGACGTATTGTTTATTCTTGGTATTTGGTACCCGTAAATTTTTCGCGTTTAGTTTTAAAGTCGACTATATGGCTTTACGGTTTCTCTTTGCCGACTACGCGAATTCTTATTCTCGACTACACGGTATTAGTACTTTTACGGATCCGGTGTGAAGCGTACTAAATTACCTTCTCGGTGTTCCGGTTGTTGGATTCCTAAACCGGTATATTTCTTTCGGACTAATTTGGTTATTGGGCGTCCTGTGGACTTACGGGTTGACTCAATATTAATTGGAGGCTTCCGGTAATTGTTGGGAGATGTTATGTATATATATATATATATATATATTGAAGTTGGGTCATTCTGCAATTATGGATAATTTGGGGGTCAGTTGTGCAATATAGTACATATATATGTATATTTGCATACGCAACCACAAACACTCTGCTTCTCTGCACACTGACTGAGTCTCCTTCTCTTCTTTCTACATGACACAACCTACTACACAGACCTGCATCCCTCTTCTCTCCTCACACGGCGAAACCATGCCATTCTTCTCCATCTTCGCCGGTCAAGGCGAGAGAGAGAGAGAACCGGAGGGAGAGAGGCGTTGGCTGGAGGCGACTGGTTGTGGTGTATAGCAGTGGCTGGTCGGGAGCAGCGACGACTACATCTTCTCCATTCACCATGTTCGCCGGTCATGGCGAGAGAGAGACCGTGTGAGGCTGACCACGATGGAGAGAGAGAAGCGATGGTTTCGCCGGACTGTGGGTGCGGCTAGGACAGGTGGCGATGGCAGAGCACGGTGGTTGAGGCGGCGACGACCGTGGCTGGCGGCGGCTTGCACGGAGGAGCGAGTAGTTGCGGCTGGTTCACGCAGCAGGGGCGGAGCAGTCGTTCGACAGGGGCAAACTCGGCTGAGCTTCGGCCAATTTTTCGACGACCTTCCGGTGATATGTTTGAGCCGATATTCGGTGAGTAGTTTTGTCTCAACCTAGTATTCGTCATACATTAATTTCGTGAATTTACGATGAGCGGTTTGCCCGGAAATTGCATTGATAGGTTATAGTTTTCGTTTGTGGTATTTTAGATTTACCCAATTTAATTAACTGATTATTAATGAGCTTCGTATATATCGTATAGGTTGTCGAGACGGACATTTTGATATATTCGAAATAGTTTTCGGACGATTTTGGTCGGTGGGCTTCGTGTTCGGGCGCCGATACTGTGCTGTTTCGGACTGTTCGGTAACGTATAATTAGGTGGGAAATTATATTTCTCACTCCGCATTATTGAAGTAGTTTAGGGGTGTAAAACCCTTATTTAATTTAATATAGATATTTTAAATCGTTAATTTAAATATCTATAATTCGTTTAGAATCGGAATTGGACTTAGGAATTAATTTAAGAAAATTTACTAAATTATTTCCTACAAGATTAAATATATTCCTAATTGAATTGAATGGGAATAGACGACTTAGAAATTCCCTCGAGAATTAAATGAGCTAGAAGATTTTGAAAACGTTGGACGTGAGAGACTTATACGCTATTCTAGGTCCCCTTTTATTACGTGGATTATCTGTTTAAATTATTTAAAAAAGTTATGTTAATTGAAATTGAAAATATTTTCTAAGGAATTAAAGAAAATATATTTTGAAAACATGAAATGTATATGAAACTGTTTTCATATGATTTAATTGCTTTATTGTATTTTAAAGCATGAAAAGAGATTTTGAGACTTATATTACCATGTGGGTATTTTTATAAATATGATGCATTACATATTTATGATTGAGATATGATTTGATTGTACACCATGTCGTGTGAGCACATGGGTGTTGGTGCATGTAGTGCACGGTTTCACTATTGGCAGAGAGAGTTCATTTGGTGTGGTCTACTTCCTTTGTGCGTGGGGCATGAGTAGACGTTTGTGTCGGATCATCACAACAACTGGCCAAGAGGTATCACGCCTACGGAACTAAAAAGCTGTCAAATGTGAGTTAGGAGTCCAGGTAGAGGCTCATGTTCTTGACTTTATGGTAGTCATGGCGTACGGAGTTGCAAGCTGGGCTCTCGTACAACCGCCTTCCCTGTTGAAGTGATAGAGAAAAAAATCACTTGGGAAGGGTCGGTGTGGTAACTCTACACTACTTGATGAGCTTGTATCCTCAAAAGTATGTGGACAGAGTCTGTATCCGTTACCCTTGGGAAGGGTGTGTTGTGTGTGAGTATCACAGGGAGTGTCAAGTCACATTACACTGCATACTATTTATGTGATCTCGTTTGACATGTATATGTGTTATATTACATGTGTTGTTGGAGCATGCTATTTATGAATATTGTAAATTAAATTCATATTTTATAAATGCTCAGTTGAAAGTAATTAATGTGGAAGAAAATGATAATATGCCATAATTAATAAGTATAATGAAACGTATATCCTTGTACTTGTTGTATACTTTAGTACCCTTGGAGGAGGTTATGCGTGTTGGCATAGTGATCCATGTGGCTAGTTGAGGCTAGTGGTGGATCGTAGGCTTGACTTTGAGTTGAGGCCTTAGAGATTATGGTTAGCAGCCTTAGAGATTGTGGTTAGCAGCCTTGTGATTGTGGTTAGTCGCCTTGTGATTGTGGTTAGTAACCTTGTGATTGTGATTAGTAGTTTGGTGATCGTGGTTAGTTGTGTGAACTCTTTTGGGGATTTGAGGTTAGGGATGATTTTTGTGTCAATTGATAATTAAGGCTTTAGAAAAGGCGAGTGATGAGTTGTGTGAGATTTTGATTGGTGAGAAGAGGTTATGATTAGGGATTCATTAAGTACTCGAGGTACTGTAGTCTGACAGTCTTGATTCTTATGCTTAGTCCCTTCCCTTAAGCATTCCTGGTACTGTGTTTTGTACACTAGTACGTGGTCGTTGACTTGTATGTCATTCCTTGAGTTGTCGGTTACTGTGTGGTGCTGAACCTCTTCCTCGTGGTGTCATTTGATTTGGTGGAGTTGGAACGGATGGTTGTCTTCCGTGAGTCCAACGTGTTGCTCTTCCTTTACTATCCTCTCGGACATTACAGGAATTCATAGAGTTATGTTTCTCTTATTTGACTGTCATTTCGAAAACGGTGTTTTCTAAACTCTTTGTATTTAAAAGGAAAAACTCGTTTTCGCCTACCCCCGTAGAAATGAAAAGTTTTAATACTTATAACTGATCTTAGGATCTTTTTTGAAAAGATTTTTAACTCTAAAATCCGGTGATGGCAATTGACGGAGACCGGGGGCAAGCGGTCATTTTTGAATGTGTGATTTCCTAAAACAAAACTATTTTATTACTTGAGATTATGAGATTTTGAGACTTCTTTCTAAAAATCTCAACCCGTAGTGTTTTGAAAGGTGGTTCCTTATTTCACCTTTTCTTCGGTTCATTTCTAAGTCTCAGTTATGAGGCTTGGTGTTGTTCAGTGCACACATATAGTGTTGCCTTTCACTTTTCTTGATTGTTGGTGTCACCACCTAGGTGATATGAGTTTTTCTTACGTTAGGGGCATGGATACCAAATGGGTTGGTTCGAGTTTAAAAACATTTTTTAAAAAAACTATTGAATCTCTGGGATTCATCTTTTTATTACTTTCACTCTCGGCCATTCATTTTTGGTTTCCTTGTTCACTTTTGGGTGTTCTTTACTTGCTCGGGTATTCTTAACCTTGACATTGTGGTCTCAGTTATCTTTTGGTTTGGCATTGGGACTTCTTTTCCCTTGCTTGGGTTCTTGACTCTTACGTGGTTTTTCTTATCCTTAGTGAGAGTGTTGGTGAATTATTGACATTGTTGGAGATAGCAATTGAGGTGTTTATGTGATGACATGATTGAGGTGACCCAGTACTTGAGAGGTAGACTTTCTCTAGGAATGGAATGAGGTTTGTTATATATATATATATATTGATGATGGTTGTGTTAGTACGCAAGGACGTGGGTGTTTTCCTTCCTGTGTTATCGGGGTGTGGGATTTGAGCCTTCCTTGGTACTAGTGGTGGATTTTGTTTCCTGTGGATATTAGAGGTGAGTGAGATCTCCTCTGTTGGATCTTCTGATTTGTGTTGTGAGTAATTGATGATTTGTGAGGTTTGACTCGGGAGTTGTGTACTTAGTATATGTTGATGAGAGTAGTGTAGACTACCGGTTTTGGTACTTGGAGTATGAGCCGTAGTTGTACCTTGAAGACTCAGGTTGCATACTTATACATGTATACTTGTATATATATGTATCCCCGTTATATACTTACGTACGGTATATGAGCGTGCCTTGGGTTTTGCGTGGATGGGATGAGTTGGGCTATATATGTATCTTGCTAGATAGTTTGGCATTACCTAAACTACCAGAGGATGTGGTAGTTAGAGTATCTTTTCCCACTGAGCTTATTTGCTCACAGGGGTATTTCATTTGCCCCCTGGTATTCCCACGCCAGGTTGCAGGAAATATACGACTATGGGCAGGATGCGGTGCAACGACAGTTTTCCTTGGTTTTCTTGTTACAGGTTTGGAGTTGCGTTGGGTGATGCGGTTACGGTTGCAACACGATTGGGTTTGGGGACGATAGGTATCCACTTTCAGTTTCTCTACCCATTGTTATGGGATTGTTATGTATTTTCTTTTGGGAGCCAGTCTGTTGGCATATCCCTGTTGATGTATCATTTAGTTCCTGTATTTATTCTTTCTGATGGTTATTGTATTTATTCTGCACAGCTAGGTGTTTTACTGTATTCTTATTCGAGCATTTGTGGCTCTGTTGTTTATAGAGGGTTTGGAGAGGTTATGGTTTCTTTCCACTACCTCGACCCTAGTAGGATTGATGAATGTGGGGCTTGGAAGCCATTGTGATTATTGAATTGCTTTGGGCAGGTTATCGTGTTGTGGTTGGTTGTCCGGATGTTCCATTTACAAACGGAACTCTGCCGGATTTTCGTTAGATTCCACTGCTTTGTTTATTATCCATTTGGGTATTAAATATACCAGATCTATCATTAACCCATATGTTTTCACGGTTAATGATGTCTTAGTTGGTCATTCATATTAAGGATCACATCCTGGATTCCTTGGATGTCCCTGTTCGGGAGTCTTAGGAATTTAAGAGCGTGTCTGTTGGTATCTGAGGATACTATTGAGTTCTAGTATTCTATTTGGCATGGAGTATATTTTTCATTGTTACTCCATGTATTTTTTTGTCTTTCTTGACTCTAGTAGTCGCTTGACTTACGTCACCCTTTGGAGATTCGCTGATTCTCTAGATTAGAGTTTCGGGAATTCTAGGGGCGTGATAGTAGGGTATCAGAGTGTGTCATTCTTACTTTTTTTTGGGTATTTGATGACTGATTGTCATTTGTTCCAGTTTCTTTTTACTTCCGCAATCACTCCCTTAGCTCTTAGGCTCGGGTTTCGGAGTCCTAGGAATTTGGGGCGTGACAAGACCACCAATTAAACAGGCCCTTAGTGTTGCACCTATTCATTTGAATATATGTATAAGGGGTATAATGGTCAATGAGAAGTAATGGTACTCTTGTAATTATAATGGAAGACTTGGATTAACACGGAAATAAGATTTTAATAGCATTTTAGTAAATTATTGGAAGTGGGTTTAGTCTTCTTTTACTTTTGTGTTGTCACTCTCTCCACCCTTGGATCTCACCCACTTTCTACCATCTTTTCTCTCACCCATTGGATCTTAATTCCTTGTTTGGTTGATATACAAACACATATATGTATTGAATTTGGTATTCCTTTGCAAGAATCTATCTCAACCATTGGATCTCTTTTCTCCCTCTCCCATCTTGATTGTGGACCCTTGGATTAAGGAGAGTTGTTAGTGGAGAATCTCTACACATTTTGTCTTCCATTTTCAAGACTTTGTCTTCTATCTCAAAACTCATTTCTCTCCCCCCCCCCCCCCTCTCTCTCTCCCTTTCTTCTCTTCCCTTTGCTTCAAATCTTGCTCAATTATCCCTCCTGCTTGGAAAACGATGGTGTCTTGAGTTGTTGATTTGCAAGGGAGGTCTTGACTTTTATTGGACTCCATTGGTGGTAAGTTTCATCTTTCTTTTAGGGTTTTTCTCATAAACCCTAGCTCTTTGATCTCTTGGAATTTTTGTACCGAATATGTAGTTTTTGACTTCTTCCATCCTTGAATCTTGTTGAAGGGTGATGGTTAATCTTTTCACTGGTTGAGTCTTTCTTGAGGTGGTTTTTTTTTATCTCACTTTGAACTAAGATTGTGGTAAGTTTCATTCTTCTCTTTTAATCTCCCTTTCAAGAAGCTTAGTTTGTCGCATATTGGAAATTTTTTCTCACCCTTGTGGTTGAATCATATTTGTTGTTGAAAGCTTGTTGAAAACAACATTTGAAATCTTGTTTTGCATTTGTTGGTATATTGGTAGCTTGGGAGAGGTTGTATTGAATTGAATTCTTCTTGGAGGCTCTCTTGAATTTTGGTGAACCTTGCTTAAACCATCCTTCCACTATTGAACCTTGGATTCACTTCCTTTGCTTGGCTCGAGGTAGGGGAAAAATGAACCTCTTTGATTTTGTGTAACATGGGTCTGTGTGTCCTTCTATATATGCAATGTATATACATGTTGTGTATTGAAAACATAAATATGATTTAGGTCCATGATTGCATGAGAAGTATGATATGAATGCTTGTTAGTTGATAAATACCTAAGGTAGCATGTTATATATTATTGCTTAATCTTGATGTATAATGATCATTATGCTTTGTATAAATGAGAATCTTGTATATGATGTTGAAATGTTAATGAATCGTCCACTTGAAACATATATAATGCAATGTGTACACCATTTGAATATATGTGCCATGGGTGTCCGTTTTGTGCCTCCTTGTGAACCATTGTGTTAGTGGACCGTTCGGATCATCACAACAACTGACCAGGGGGTGTTCTTGTGACTCACAAAATTAGTAACTCCAGAATTAGAGAATGGGGGAAGGCGTGGTCCGAACCCGAGTTGCCTACACGAGCCTGTAGTCCTCATATAGCAACACTTTGTATCCGTTTACCCTTAGAGGTTAGGGTGTGTATGTGGAGTCGTTGATCGGTGTCTTAGGTCAGTTAAAAATATGATTAAGAATAAGACTATAATGACCTAATTTTACCTATCACAAGTGCTCGAATCGTATTATATTATAGTATGGCTTGAGACAGGTTATCGAACCCAAAGGACTAAGTCGTACTCTTTAGCTTCCCCTTTTACAATAAAAATAAATAAAACATAGTCTACATTACTTGGGATAGGGTTTTGCTAGAAAACCTAGATATCGTTTAGATGCCCATGTCTGTCAGAGATTGCATCATTGATGTTGAGCCCGAATCCATGGACCTCTTGGTGTTTTTCTCTATTTTTTCTTGGTTTTTTCCTCTTCGTCGCTCTTCAAATGTGTTCTTCTACGCAATAATTTTTGTTACAGAGAAGAAGCCCCCTTTATTGTGATGTATGTGGCAAAAAATAAGCCACACTCCTAAATGATTTAGGATATCTAATTTGAAATTACCTAGACGATCAACGGAAAAAACCTAGAGGGGGGTGAATAGGCTTTTTGTGAATTTATTGACAAATTCAAATTAATTGTGAAAAAGTCAATTTTAATACAATTCTCTATCACAATAAAACATGCAAAGATTAAACTAAGTGCAGAAAATAAAGTAATAGAGACACACAATATTTATACGTGGAAAACTTTGGAAAGACTCCAAGTAAAACCCACGGATACGCTCGGGTATTAATGCACTATCAATCAAGAGATATACATACTTTATGAAGCTTTAGACTTACAAATCCCTCCAGATCTGGCTTTCTCCACTTGATGTCTGACAACCTTGGATCATTCACACTCCACGAAGCTCTCGCTTCGCTCCGTACTCTGACGGCTCCGCTTCTTAAGAGATCAATAAACCACAAAGCCTTTTTCTCTGATCTACGCACTCAGACAACTGCGTCTCACAAACAAATATAAGCAACTACGTTGCACAAGGTGGTGTGTAGATTTTTCATAATCTAGGTCATTCAATTATGCATCAGATCATCAATGTAGAAGCACAATTGAACCAACCCTAAACAAGTAGAGAACTAGAGGATATAGAATCACTAAATGATTTCTCTCTCTATCTATCTCTGTAGAAGAATATGAATCTATAGAAGAACTGCAGAGATCTTACCAAAAGCCTTCCCAAAATCTGTAGAAACTCCTCATATTTATAGAGAGTACTAAGGGAAACCCTAGGTTTACCCTTTCTCGTAATTTCACATCAAACTGAACAAAACCCTTTGATCTGGTCTTCAATATGTATATATCACGTATATCAATGTTTAGAGTCGGAGCCCCATCAAGAGAAATCAAATCGGGGTCAAAATAGTAATTTCACAATTTTAACTCGCAACCCTAACAACTCTCAGCCCATAGAGGAACTATGTGCGGCGTGTAGGCCTTCCTACAAGTGGCCCATAGACCCAATTTGGTGGTCTGTCAAAATATCATTTTCTAGCCACTTTTAGCTGCTGGGTCCGTAGGTGGTGCGTAACATTTTTCATAGAAACCTTTTTTCTTGGGAATAACACCGTTTGAACCCCCTCGACTCTGTTGGAATGTTTCTCAAAGTTTTGGCTTTGAAAAATATCGTTTATACCTTCTGGAATGCATTTTTCTCTCAATCTTGTTCCTTCTTCATTTCTCTTGTATTTTGCACATCCTTTAAGCTTGATTTGAATTGACGAAACTTATTGATGCCTTTGCATGGCCACTTCAATTTTCTTAAACCTACCTGACTTCATAATTCACTCAACATCGTTATTGTCTAGAACATGCCATTAATAAACAATACTAACAAATGTTCTTACAATCTCCCCCTTGGCATTTCTGAGACAAAATCATGTTTTTCAAAGCCTCACGAATAACAACATAATATCTATTCTTATGAACACACTCAAACAAACATAGACATCGAATATCAGATTGTTCTCATGACGATCTTCCAATCATGCAACCACAACACTGAACATACCATGAAAAGCAAATGTGAAAAACAGATATAAACCAACATAATGACAATAAAATAATTATAACAACAATGCAAACATACTGATCATCAACATATACATAGTATAAACATAATCCTTCTCCCCTTGAGAATATACTCCCCTTACTAAAAACATCTCCCCCTTAACCAAACAATCTCTCCCCCTTACTATATACTTCTCCCCCTTTTTGTCACTGAAATGACAAGCAAAGATATATCAATCACAACATAGGGAAATCCTCAAAATGTAATCATAGGAAAAAGATAACAGAGTAGACTCTAAAGAATTTAAGCCAAGTACTAAATACTAAGATAAATTACTCTATAAGATTATATTCAGATTCTCAAGTAACATAAATTTCTACAATACATGAACTTAACACTAATACATGAATGCAAAATGCAAAACAAACAAAATATTTTTGCTCTTAGAAACATGTGAGCAGGGTAGTAA
This sequence comes from Cornus suecica, assembly GCA_963922005.1. Lineage (NCBI taxonomy): Eukaryota > Viridiplantae > Streptophyta > Magnoliopsida > Cornales > Cornaceae > Cornus > Cornus suecica. The sequence continues at coordinate 20,582,597 of OY998244.1, forward strand.
AGACAATGACCTAATCATTAACACATCATATTTGCATATTTGACTTAGTTATTATAAACATAATAGTGAAGAAAATCATGACACATAGCCTGTAGTTATAAGCAGTCACAAGACAAGCTTTACATAGCATTTGCATATATGAAAAATATTCAGGTGCAATAAAACAATTAAGATGAAAGTAATACGTACTAATTCTAATAATCTCATCACTAACCGTGATGATTCTTCAATCCAAAACTTAAGCTAGAAGTCAAATCATTAACTCGGACCTTATTGCTAATTAAGGAAACACAATTTAATATTTTCAACCTTTTCACCATATCCTTTTTTATCTTTCTAAGCTCCGAACTTTCCAACGAGGATTTTTAGTCCCGACCAACTGGCCCAAACTTCTTCCATAGGATTTATGTTCATTAGTTTTCTCCCCTTTTTATGTGAACACTCAATGCTTATTGAGGCAAGAGGCCCAATTACTCAGATTGAAGAATTACTTTTTGCATTTCTATATTTTAAACATCTCATTATTTTCTATTTTCAACATCACCACAACATTCATAAGCATGCAAAAGGTATTTCAAAGCATAAATCAATCTAGTATAACTCATGAACTTGCATATCACTTCGGATTAGATGAGATAGACTAAAAATTTCAATAAGTATTACAGTCATCTCCAAAGTAAAACAAACACCCAAAGTTGATGAGTTCGAAAAATAATACTTAAACATGTCAAGTGAATAACTCATAACATCAAGTCAGACTAACAACTTCAATTATCATAAGCATAATAAGAAAAGTAAATATAAGTATAGAGTGAAATATGAAAACCATTTGTACCCTTAGCCAAGCTCAACATTCTAAGAAAATTTTATTTTTATAATTTTTATGCCAATTTTTGTCATAATGATGCATCCATGAATAATCCTATTAGTAGCAAAACATGATGTATGCATAATAATAAAGAAAAATTAACATGCAAATAAAATAAAAAATGCATGATAATGTTTTAATTATAGGATAAAAGATAATGCAAGATAATCCTAAAATGATACAAATGAAGACATCTATCATAATGATAACATGCCAATAGATTTTCTAAGATGCACATGATTATGAAAATCTAATGGTTTTGTAGAGATGTCTGTCGATTGAGAATCTGTTGATATATCCTCAAGACCTTTATTAGAATTAGAGTTACTCACTCTACATGCAATAGGAGCAACCGAACAATGTAGTTCATCTTTCCTAACCCACACTTGTTTAACTTTCGGTGCTCTATTTGCTAGCCTCTACAACCTCTTCACCTCTTCACTTAACACCCAAATTTGATTTTCAACATCGGGTCCTTTTTGAGTTTTATGCTTCCACTCTAATTTTAAAGTTTCTCCTCTTAACTTTGAACACACGGGTCGAATGTGACATTTCACTCCACAGTGATGACATATTGGAATAAACCTTTGAAAACCATTGTTTGAACCCTTATAAAATTTAGAGGTAAACGAAAACTTACTCTCAATAGGTTTTCTGACATTAAATTGAGCATTAAAATTCATATCAGACTTACCCTGAGAAGAACAAGATGCTACTTGAGAAGCCTTAACAAAGGTAGTTTTGGAAACAATGTTAGAATTACTCACTCCTTTGAACCCCAACCCCTTTGTATTTCCTACAGATTTTCCTACACTCAACATGTGATCAAGCTAAAGAGTTCCACTAGAACATCTATGAATAGTTGAGTTAGCATCTTTCAATTCCTTTTCCAATCCCTCAATCTTTGTAGATTTCTCACTCAATTCCAATCTTAAAGTTCTTAATTCCTCATTGAGACCATCTACACTCTTCAAAGCCTGAGTCATTTCTTGTTCAGATTTGGTCAACTCTTCTCTTAAGGACTGTCTTTCCTTATCAATATTTTTGAATTGAACTATATATTTAGAGAAGACTTTGCCCATATGAACGGACTTTTCATAAATTTTATTGTATGCATCTTTATACGAGTAGACACGATCTTTATTATCTTTAGAATCATTATCCTCAGACATTGCCCAACTTGCAACAATTTCCTCAACCTCCTTACTTTGTGCAATAAACACGGTGAAATTCTCAGACTCATCAGCCACGTCAGATTCAGCAGAATCACTAGTTGTTCCATCACTCCAAGTAACAGCTAGACCTTTTATCCTTTTCTTCTTATTGGGACACTCAACAGCTATGGGACCGAACGCTTGACACTCAAAACATCGAGGTTTATTCTTTTTAGGGTTAATCTTGTCACTCCGATTTTGGACCTTTTTATTTTTAAAATCATATAATTTATCTCCAAATTTTTATCCTTTAATCAATTCTTGACCATGAGAAGATTTTAAGAACTTATGAAACTGCTTCATGATCATGTCAATCTGTCTTGGTATACTCTCACCCTCCTCATCAGACTCACTAGAATCCTCCTTAGTGGTTTTAAAAGCTATGTTTTTCTCTTTTATTCCACTCGACTTCTTAGAGGATTTACCACACATCTCTATCTCATAATATTTTAGATTCCCTGTCAATTCTTCAAGTAAAATTTCCTTGAAACTCATGATTTCAGATATGACAGTAACCTTAGACCGAAAACGTGCGGGTAGAAGCCTAAAAATTTTCTTCACTATGGTAGTCTCGGGAATGGGTTCTCCTAGATTGTGACAACTTGTTACTGTGTCAGTTAATTTAGCCTCAAAGTCACCAAAAACTTCATCCTCCTCCATCCTAAGTTGTTCAAATTGTGAATTTAGAATTTGGAGTTTCAATTACTTAAATTTTGAAGTTCCTTCATGAGTTACTTGGAGAATATCCCAAGCTTCTTTAGCAATTTCGCACGTGGCAATTCTCTTAAACTCACTAGCACTCACATCATTATACAACGCATGCAAAGCTTTTGAATTCCAACTAGCACTGTTTGTCTCAGTAGTAGTCCACTCATTGACGGTTTTACTCTAGATTCATTAGTAACAACGTCTTGTATAGTGGGAGGTAAGTATCCTACATCTATGGGAAGCCAAACTCTCCCATCTAGCGATTTCAAAAATGCTCTCATTCTTGTTTTCCAATACGTGTAATTGGAGCCATCAAACAAAGGGGACCTAGATACAGAACCTCCTTCTCAAGGTACATCCATCATCTAAGTTCAAGATCTAACCCTAGGTAGTTAACCTAAAATGGTGCAACCACGCTTTGATACCAATTGAAATTACTTAGACGATCAATGGAAAAAACCTAGAGGGGGGCTGAATAGGTTTTTTGTGAATTTATTGACAAATTAAAATTAACTACGAAAAAGTCAATTTTAATCCAATTCTCTATCACAATAAAACATGCAAAGATTAAACTCAGTATAGAAAATAAAGTAATAGAGACACGCGATATTTTTATGTGGAAAACCTTGAAAAGAGTCCAAGTAAAAGCAACGGATACGCTCTGGAATCAATACACTATGAATCAAGAGATATACAGACTCAATGAAGCTTTAGACTTATAAAATCCTTCAGATCTGCCTTTCTCCACTTGACGTCTGACAACCTTGAATCACTCGCGCTCCACGAAGCTCTCACTTCGCTCCGTACTCTGGTGGCTATGTTTCTCAACGGATCCATGAACCACGAAGCCTTCTGCTCCGATCTCCGCACTCAGACGGCTCCATTTCTCAAATGGATCTAAGCAACCACGTTGCACAAGGTGGTGTGTAGATTTTTTAAAATCTAGGTCATTCAATTGTGCATAAGATCATCTATGTAGAAGCACAATTGAACCAATCCTAAACAAGAGAGAACTAAAAGATATAGAATCACTCAATTATTTTCTCTCTTTATCTATCTTTGTAGAAGAATATGAATATGTAGAAGAACTGCAAAGATCTCACTAAAAGCCTTCCCAAAATTTGTAGAGACTCCTCCTATTTATAGAGAGGACTGAGGGAAACCCTAGGTTTACCCTTTCTCGTAATTTTACATCAAACTAAACAAAATCCTTTGATCTGGTCTTCAATATGTATATATCACGTATATCAATGTTTTAAGTCGCAGTAGCATCAAGAGAAATCAAATCGAGATCAAAATAGTAATATCACTACATTAACTCGCAAACTTAACTACACACATCCCGTAGAGGAACTACGCACGGTGTGTACGCCATCCTATGGGTGGCACGTAGGCCCAATTTGGTGGTTCGTAGATGGTTCGTCAAAATAACATATTTTAGCCACTTTGAGATATTGGGTTCGTAGGTGGTCTGTAGCATTTTTCATGGAAACATCTTTTCTTGGGAATAGCATCATTTGAACCCCCTTGACTCCGTTGGTATGTTTTTCAAAGTTTTGGCTTCAAAAATATCATTTATGCCCTTTGGAATGCATTTTTTGCTCAAACTTGATCCTTCTTCATTTCTCTTGTATTTTTCACATCCTTTAAGCTTGATTTGAATTTGACAAAACTTATTGATGTCTTTGCATGACCACTTCAATTTTCCTAAACCTACCTGACTTCATAATTCACTCAACATGGTTATTTTCTAGAACATGTCATTAATAAATAATACTAACAAATGTTCTTACATAATTAAAATAAACCTAATTACTAAAACTAACCGAAAAACAAAGTTTCTATAAAAATTCCAAAATAATTACAAAAGAATAATTATTAATAAATAATACTACTACTAAAATATCATCCAAATCGGAGTTTATCTTGACTACTAATAAAAATCACCAAATCTTCAGCCAACCTCCTAACAATCATAAAATCATTTCCACTCGAAAAACTATCATTTCTTGCTAAATTCCCACATTATGATAATTTATATGAAAACTGCATATCCAGTTTGTCTGAAGGCGATCATTTTTTTATTCTATCATTTTTTTTAGTTCTTTGGCGGTCTTGACTCTCAAATGGTCTTGAGTTGGTATTCTAGTTAATTCCCCATAATTAACTCGTTTTCCTCATAATACACCTGAAACACGTTAAACAAGACAAATTATATAAAAACACCCAAATAATGGAATAATTAGACTAACAATGACAAGTTAGGGACATAGAATACATAGTATTTGGCACCTAATAGTCGTGTTGCATTGTAGTTGCACTTTTATTTGTCGATTATGATATTGTTGATCTTATTACACTTTAATGCTTTAATTATGCTTTATTGTCTATCCTGAGAATGAGCATGCTTGGGATTGATTGTTGGGTTCGTTGAGATCCCGAATTGGCGTGAGAGCCATGTGGGATAAAGAAACGACCTAGGACTAGTAGCATACACCTTTGGGTTTGGGTTGTACCACTCGGATGACCGGGATTGAAGCAACATCCCTTCCTCTACTGAGCTAGTATAGCTCACCCCATTACTTTAACCAATTTTCATGTGACAGCCCCGCTTCGGAAGGTACTTAGCTTCCTTTGATGTACTTAGGAAGAATGTTCGTGTTTTTGCGCTTTTAGTGGCGGACGACCGCTTTTGTAGAGCATGTTGTAGTTTATGCTTTCTTTTTGTTTCTTGAAATGTAAATGTCTTAAAATATGTATCAAACTTGTATAACTATTCTTTTGTGAGGCTAGCATGTTAGCTATAGCGGTATTGATGTACTCCTTTGGAGCGTTGATGTGCGGGGAACCATATTCTTTTGGGTGCACTTATGTGCCATTGTATTTGAACACTTATTTTGTACAAACTTTGTGAAGTGTAACGCCATGAGGCGATTTATATGCTAGTTGATGTATAATGGTATGTTCGATGCTTATTAATTGCGCAATGATGTAATCCAAGTGTTTTCCGTTTCCGTAGAGAGGATTATTAGTTTTTAAAAAAGTTTTTGTAGTTCATTTCTCGTGTTTTTCGATCATTTTGTCACCGTTCTTTCCCTTGATTATCCTTTCTTTTTGTGGCACGAGATCGTGGTGTTGAAAAGTCCACATATCATACTTTGTGTTCGAAATCAATTCGAGGTTGAGCCAATTCATTTCGATCTATAAAACACGCATCAAAACCCCTCATCAGCGCCTCAGGGGATTTGGCACCTTGCCTTAGGCGCATGTGTGCCACAGCGTGCGCCCATTTCTAGCACTGCAGGGCGCTGGAAAACCCCTTAGGGCACGTGCATTCCACATGGGCGTTGGCGCCCGCGCCTAGTCCCTACCAGCCATGTGTAAGACATTGCCCTCCTGCTCGCTCCTCCTCTATGCGCGTATCGCGCCAGGCCATTGTGGCATGTCCTCGAAACCCCGTTTCCAAAATTTGTTTCGTAGCTTCGAATTACATACTGTCGATTCGTGTGACCTCCTTAGTGCCCTGTTTGGCTATTTTAACGTCATTTTGGGACTTGGATCAAACTCTTCCTCTGGCTTCTGGACCCTTCGTTTTTATTTCGGCTTTGAGTCGTTCTTCCCGTTTTCGTCGTTCCCCTTATTTCTCGGGCTCGGATTGGGAGCCTAGGAATCTCAGTGCATGACATCTGTGGTCTAAAATCATGTCCTCCTCACCACTTTATTTTGATGTAAATATTTTTCATGTTAGATATTTAAGTAGTGATAATAAAAAAACAAAACAAAATAGAATAAGCTCAGAATATATTATAAATTTTGAAATAAATTTTAATTTATTTTATATTTTTCTTATAAAAGCTATTTTTGCATTAAATACATATGTTTGAAAGTAGTGTCCCATTGTTATCCTAATTTTCAATGGTAGAAACAAGTGCAGAAAAGGGACTTATAATCTCCATCATGTCAAAGATAACAGGTATACTAAATTGATATTGAGATTACTTGTGCGATAATGCAAACAACAATTTGGAATGTAGTGACAGTGAGTATAATTAATTCTTATTATATGTAAGTGACTTGCGAGTGGGATCAAAATTATTAATTAAGCTTGCAAAAAAAATGGTCATTTTAACTGAAAATGAAGTCGAAAATAAATATGCTCACTTGTCTAAAATGGTTGTGAATCAATGACATAGAACCAAAAAAAAAGGAATTTGGCCACTTGCATTGTGGGATTGTTTTTATTTTGTTTAGGACTATGTAATCTATTTAGTGAGTAAATTGTCATTTCTAATTCTGGTACTAATTATACACAAATGTTACAACTAACTAATTTTGCGAGTGTAATTATGTTACTCACTTTTTCTCTAACTGTTTTTTTTTTAAAAAATTCATACTAATTTACTCATTGGTCAAATTTTTATGTATAACAATTTTGTACTTTCTATATTAATTAGGGTAATTTACTGCAACCTCCCATGTGGTTTGGCAAAAGGCCAAGGAGCACCCCTGTGGTTTGAACATGATCATATACCTCCCCTGAGGTTTACTTTCGTTAACACTCACCTCCCTTATGACTAACTTTTCGTTAAATTCGCTGACGTCAACAAAAATATAATATGATATTCCTAAATTACCCTTTTAAGGGTGAAATGTTTTTAATATCCTTTGTTTTATGGTATGTAGTTACTAAAATTCCCCTCAACTCATTTATACTCATTTTGTAACCGTTTGAAGAAAGTGTTTAGCTGGGTTTAGGGAAAAACGAAATTGGGGAAATTCTTAGGGCCATGTGTGGAACTGGAATTGAGGGAGAAACCCAGCCTCAAAATTGAAGAAGTAAGAAGATTTATGTTCATCCTTTCCTTTTAAACACAGATCATATTCCAACAAAATTGATTTTTGTTCTAGGGCTTCAAGGAAGTGTTGTTCAATTCTAGAAATTGGGAATGTCTGTAAACACAAGATCTAGTGCGTTATGTGAGCTTCATTTCAAGGAAGTGTTTTGTAAGTGCAGGGGGATGAAGAAAGCAATGGTCAAGATTACAAGTTCTAATCATCATCATAATAAGGGGAAATTGTACTATGTGTGTGCATTTAAAGAATGTGATTTCTGGGATTGGTGCCTTCCAATCAATGAAGGAGAACTAGAGATTGAATCAAGGTCAAGAGTTGGGGAAGCCAATGATTTGTGTGATTTATTGATGAGTCAGATTGGTGAGTTGAAGGTTGAAATTAGTGAGTTGAAGACTGCAATTGGTAAGCTGAAGGCTTCAGTTGGTTTGATTACAAATGTAATTATTGTGATTGTATTTGTCTTTGTAGCATTTGTGTCAGGGGGTTTATCATCATGATTGTAGTTTAGGTGGTTTGTTTTGGGTGGTTTGTAGTTGGACTTGTAATGTGTTATGTTTGGATCAATGAATGAATGGTAGTTTATGAATTTAACATGTTTGATTCACTACTCAGAGCTAAAACAAGAACAATTCAATACTCAATGCTTAATGCTCAAAATATCCAACCCGTTTCAATGACACTAAAATTTGCCAAATTTTACTAGTTTCAATACTCATTAATTCACTGCCATTCCATACTCAATGACAGACTTCTCAAATGCAATTTTTTTCCAAAATTTACAACTACTTTCAATGCAACCATTTTATTCACAAAATAGCAAAGTGTCAGTTTTACTTTCTTACAAAATAATAGAAAATAACTTCAAAAACTGGTTGATGCTTCTATATCTAGACCTCTGTTTCATTCACAAAATAACAGACTTCTCAAATGTTTCCCTTCCCTTAAGACATGACCTCCTTCACTTGCACTGCCATTTCCTCTTGCAATGTTTCCCTTCCCTTTACCTCTCACTAGTTATTGTTTCTTCCTTTTTACTTGTGGTTGAGTAGTGCTCTCTGGTGCATCAACTCTTGTTGAGGAAAAAGGATGTGGCTCTATCTTTAGTGCAGGTTGACTACTACTCATTGGTACATCAGGTCTGGATTTATACACTGGTTAAGTCTGATTCCAAAACTCTGACCAGCTTGCATCATTTGAAGTATCAATGTTGTGATTAATCTATGTGTTGTTCAAGTTAGACCTCCCAGCTTCAGCATTTGCCTCTGTATACCTCTGCAATCAAAATTTACAAGCATTTATAGCAAAAAACACATATATTGTTTAAACTAATTGAACTTGTTTTGCTTATATCACAAGATCTTGCATTGTGTCCTAGGACTCCACATTTTGAACATCTAAGTGTTTGTGACCTTCTTACATCACTAGTGCCACCTGCAGGCTCATCTCTTGCTCTGGCTCTGGTCTTCTTTGGCCTTCCAATCATTTTTTTGGGATCTGGAGCCTCAACAGGATTACCAGGTACTGTTGTCCACATCCTTCGATAAAAAATTGGGCTGATGTTGAATGCATAAGAAACCATGTAGGTGGTATTGTAGAAACATGGATCACAATATGTTTCAATGTCAGATCTCTTATGCTGGATTGAGGCAGATGCACGAGCACATGGGATTCCATAAATTTGCCATGCCCTGCAATCACACTCCCTTTGGCCCAGTTTCACAATATTCTTTCCTCCAACACCTATGATTTCATATATGTCTCCTCCAACATGTACAACATTATACAATCTAGACTCCTCAATCAACTTGTTTAGTCTTTCCCTTACATTAAAAGTGACCAAGGCAGGAAATTCATGACCTTTCTCAACCCTTACTTGTATTCTTTGCATCAGCTTGTTTCTAATTCCATCAAACAGTCCTATTATATGTTTAGACCTAAGCTTTCCAACCCAATGATTGAAGGATTCACTAAAATTATTTGTCACATGATCACTCTAAACCAAATATGAAAATGCATGTCTAGACCACTTACACACATCTATCATCAACAAATGATTGTATGCTTCCTTGTCAACAACATTCATAGCTCTCATTGTCTCATTGAATGTGTAATCATTATTAGCCCTAGCAGCCTTTCCAAAACAAACCCCTCAACAATAATCCTGGATATTTCTTTTTAAAATTAGCATACAAATGCCTACAACAGAATATGTCTGTTGCATGTGGGAAAACATTGTTGATGGCAACAATAAGACCCTAGCATTGTAAGCGTAAGCAATGTAAGTGTAAACATTGAACTAATAAAACAATGAATTAAACTAATAAAATAGTGAATTAAACTCATAAAACATTAAAATAGATTAAGGAGAGTACCTTTTGCTTATCAGAATTGAAGCAAATGTGTTTATGTTGTCCATCACCAACAAGTATTTGCAGTTGTTCAAGGAAGAATGTCTAGCTATCTTTGCCTTCACTTTCCACAACTGCAACTCCTATTGGAAAAAGGCCATTAATCCCATCAAGTGCTATGGCATCCATGAACTCACCCCCAAATGGACCCTTAAGATGGAACCCATCCAATCCAATAAAGCCCATAAATCCATTGTTGAACCCTTTTTGTTGAGCATCTAGTGATTCTCTGAAACTTCATTATTTGCAAATTTCTCTCCAATTTGACAATGCTCCCACGATTGGATTTAAAGATTTCATTTGCAAATTTTGGAATCAAAGGGAAAACCTCACCATGATTGCCCTCTAACTCAAGTATTGCCTTTCTTTTAGCCCTCATCAATTACTTGTGTCTTGCATTTACCTTAAATTGATATTTAACAACTGATTCCAATGCATCTATGGGTATCTCTGGATTGTCCTTTATTTGCTGATCAACTTTCTTAGCAATTCATGTTGAGGTTCCATCCCTAACCTTCTCAGCTCTCATACAATTATGTGGACCACCTATAGTCTTGATTCTATATGTAATCTTATCAAACAAAGGGGAAGCATGTATCCTCTATGGACATCCATCAATCTCACACTTAACAGTCACTCTGCTCTTCTCATTTTTAGTCATTTTTATATTACACCCCTCTTGTATTATAAAATCCCTCAACACTCCCTATACTTGCCCACATTTTCAAAAATATGTCACACTTCTAACTTAATCTTCTCATCAGGTTATCAATTAAAGGGTGTCTCAATATTTTTGGTTGAATAGGCCTTTTTCAATGCTCTCTCTACTTTAAGTGTTTTCACATCTTTATGAAGTGGTTCTTCATCATCACTACCCTCAACATACAAGTCATTATCTGATTCACTACCCACTGAATCCCCACTTTCATAGTCCGACATGCCATCATCACTATGGTTTGGTTCTTCGTCATATAAGCCTAAACTAACACCCTTTTTATTCAATCCCCATTCCTCATCTTCATCACTAAACCTATATACATCTCCCACATCCTTTGGATCAACTTCACTCTCATTCTGTTCATTCACATTTACTTCATCCACATGGGTTTCATTATCATTCTGTTCAACCATAGGGGAGGTTTCATTATCATTATGTTCAACCACATGGGAGGTTTCATTCTTCTTATCCCTAACCTTCTCCCTAACATTAGCTGAAATGGTATCAACATGCATTCTACTTATGTCAATTTTAGTGATATACAATTTTATTTCTCTTATACCAGTATAATCCTTAAACATGCTCATCACTCCACCATTATTCAAAACTGGAATTCTAGTTAGAAAACCAGGAAGAGCATGTGCCATTGACATTAACACAATACTATTTTTGGGAATATAATGCAATGCTATTTCAATGACATCACTTGTAAGATCAATAAAACTATAACAATCTGGATCCACATCTTTTATGACTGAAGTTTCCTTTTTAAAGTAGTTATAGAAAGCAATATCATGAACTGGCTCCATCTCTGTAAAATTAAACATAGACATGATTATTCTAACATGAAACACAAAACTACTTGCAGTTTCAAATTAAATCTTTGTTTTAAACACAAAAGCCCTAAAATATCATGCTTCTTCTACAAATATGTGAACAAAACCTTAAAATTTCACATTTTTAGCATGTTATAAACCCTAAATACACCGTATAAGGAAGATTAAATGGAGAACTAGATGATACTTGCATTCGAATCAATGTTGCAGACGTGATCTTCTGGTTTGACAAAGCTTTATATCTCTGCCGTAAAGTTGCAGACGTGATCTTCCACAAACGATCCTAGGGTTTTATGGTTTTCGGCAAACCCTAACCATGATCGCCTTCCAATGTTGTGGTGATGATGATGAACTGAGAAAATGAGAGAAAAAAGCCCTAGTTGTAGAACCACCACCAACATTTTCCCTTGAAAAAAAATACACTCCCTTTGTTTATTGTATAAGATTAGGAAAGGTAATTTTGTCATCTCACCTAAAAACCCAAGGCTAAAGTTGTACTTTTAACACCTCCGTTAACATTTTTAACGGCAACTTAACACTAGGGGAGGTCGGTGATAACCTTTACAAACCTCAGGGGAGGTATCTGATCATGTTCAAACCACAGGGGTGCTCCTTGGCCTTTTGCCAAACCACAGGGGAAGTTGTTTTAAATTACGTGTTCTATAATATGAAATGTTATTATCATATTCTTCAGTTTTATGTTTTTGGCATTCACAAATAATTTTCATACTCAAAATTTTTATTTAACAATGCCATCAATTAAATATCTACTACCTAAAATTAAAATTTTAAAATAGTTTACTTATGTATAATTTACAAACTATCAACTGACCATTATGCAACAGAAATGGACAAATTACTGCAAATGTGAATTTGTGACTTGATCTAATCTCCCATCAGTTGGTTTGAATTTTGAATGTCAAACCTCAGTTGACCATTAACGTGTCTTTGTATTCTTAATTTATTACTCACCACAAAGTTCTCGTTTGATAAAGCTTTTTATTTTTGGCTTTTCACATAATAAAAAGATAAGCAGAAGTATTGAGAAGTTGGTACTCCCTAATTTTTTTAAAATGTTCTTTTAAGATTTAGAAACTCTTCTAATGATTTTGTCAAGCACCGTTCAAAATAGTTTTTTCTTCCGAGAAGCCGAGAACAGCTTCTGAAAAGCTTATTCAAAAAGAGCCAAATTTATTATTATTATCAATTATTTAGTCTTTTTAATTATTAAAATGAGAAATTGGAATAGTCATCCATCTTATCTCTTTCATGTTTCTTATTTTTGTTTTATATTGATTTGAAGAAATCAACATAAATAAATCATAATTTACCACTTCGATATCGGTTACGATTTTGCAATTTCAATCACTGTATAATAAAGTAAAATGATATTAATTTTGAAATTGAGTATCAAACAATTATAGGCGTTAATATTTTTTATAAACATAATCAAACCAACTATACTTGCAAAATATATTTCAATTATTACTTTGGAACCCGTGACTTGCAAGCTGTATCTCAATTATTACCTTCAACACTATGTGTGTCTATGTATTTTTAACAAGAAATTCAAAGCACCTTATTTGGGGCATTTATCCTGAGGAGACTCCTAAAGACATCACTATACTAATCAAATTTCCATTCAAAAGTTTTTTTTTTCGATAATTCAAAATTTATTAAAAACCAACCACAGAAAACACAAAAGCCAAAGGCCCCAAAGAGCAAAGCTCAAAAACTATACATACACAACCAACTCAAGTAGACTACCAAGAGCAGAGCTCAAACAAAACAAGCCCGAGCAAAGACAAGCGTCACTGCTCTCCACAAAACACAAACTCAGAATTCCTCCATGATAGAGCTAGGTAAAGACCAGGCACCAACAACCTCCCTTCCTTGTCTAGTGTTCTTGAATCTGATGGACACCAACTTTGATCTAACACACTCTTCAATCCTTAAAATAATGCTCCTAGAGGAAGAGTAAACTCTAGCAAACAATCTATTGTTCCTTTCTCTCCATATGAAATAAACTACACTTGCAATACATAATCTGAAAGAAGTTGCAGACAAAGAAGTAAACTCTTGACTCCATTTGTTTGAAGACCAATCAATGAGTTGTACCAGTGAGAGATCAACAAGTAAAGCTCCATATCTAGAATGGCACCACTGCCATATCCTAGAAGAAAAAGAGCAATTAAAGAAGATGTGTTGGTGGTTCTCTAAATAAACCCCACATAAGCAACAAAACCTTGATACCCCAGAGGGAATCCTTGGTTTATCCTTCGTGCTAAGCCTTTCCTGAACTGCAAGCCAAGTGATAAATGTCTGCCTGGTAATGAAATGCTTGAACCAGATTGAATGGTGTCAGTTAGTCTCAATGGATGGAGGAAGGAGAACATAGTATGTGATTTTGAAATTAAAAGAACCATTGGGAGATAAAGTCCAGCTCACCCAGTCTTTATAATCATTATGAATGTTTGACATCTCATCAAATAAACCATTAGGAACATAATGGAGGAGATCAGGAGGAACTCTCCAATTACCCATTCTAATGATACAAGCCACCTTACTGTCATGCCCCCATCTAGTACTTCGATAGACATGATCATCAATAAATTAGTCAAGAAATCCTTTAGGCATCCAGAGATCATGCCACAAGAAAGTATTAAGGCTATTAACCACCTTAGTATGAATGAAGCTCTTAGATAAACCTTTGGTCTTCAAAAGACTCCTCAAATTCCAAGAGTTTGAATCTGAAGGTTTGATGATCCAGAAACTTTTATCCCTAATAAAGTTTGATTTAACCTAATCCACCCAAAGAGATTGGTCATCTTGCTTAACAATATGACATATGTGCTTTAAAGTTACCACTCTATTGAGACTCTGAGATTTGGTAACCCCAACCCTCCAAATTCCTTTGCTTTACAAACTGCATCCCAGCTCACCTTAGCACCATGGAAGCTTAAGTCCTTTCTAGACCACAAGAACCTCCTCAATACAGAGTTAACTTCTTTAAGGACTTGTAGAGGAAGAACAATGTGAGAGTTCCAGAACAAATGGATACTGAAAAGGATTGCCTTCAAAAGTTGAAGCCTCCTAGCATAAAAAAGATAATTTGTGGTCCAAGAAAAAATCCTTCAGGTAATTCTCTCAACCATACTCTTGCAGTCATTGGATTTCAATCTAAAAGAAGACAAAGGTAACCACAAGTACCTAAAAATAAAACTCTCTTGCTTAAACCCTACCACACTCTTCATGGATAATTGAGTATCATTAGAAACTCCAGAGAAAAAGATTTGGCTCTTTGAAATGTTTGTGGAAAGACCAGAGACATCACAGAAATCCTTAAAGCCCTTGTTGATCACTTGGAGAGACAATAGATCACCATTGCAAAAGACCATAAGGTCTTCTGCAAAACATAAGTGGTTGATGTTGTTCATATTGCACCTCCAATGGTGTATGAACCTGGGCTCATTTACACAAGCTTTACGGATTGCAGCAGAAAACACATCCATAACAATCACAAATAGGAAAGGCGAAATAGGGTTGCCCTGTCTGAGACCTTTAGTACCCTTGAAAAATCCTTCCATTTCACCATTAATAGAGACAAAAAAAGGAGTAGTAGAGATGCATTTGATGAATAAAGAAGGAAAGTTGAGGATTGTAAGAGTATCAATCAAGAAATCTCACCTAACAGAGTCATAAGCTTTTTGTAAATCAATTTTCATAGTGCATTTAGGAGTACCAAAAGGAATGTGATACCCATAAAGCAACTCCTGAGCTAGCAGAAAATTGTCCCCCAATCTCCTTCCCTTGATGAAAGTTGTCTGACTCTTATCAATGAGGGAAGGAAGCAACACCTGCAACTTCACATCTAACAACTTGGAAATAATTTTGTAAAGGGTATTACAACAAGCAATAGGCTTAAACTCATTCATGGAAGAGGGGTTAGGATTCTTAGGAACAAGGGAAAGAGAGGTGGTGTTAATCTCCTTGAGTAAGAGCCCATTCTGAAAGAATTCTTGCACAGCTAATACCACATCCTTCCCAACCACATGCAAAGCCTTTTTAAAGAAATAGGCATTATACCCATCAGGGCCTGGAGCCTTGGAAGAGTTGAGCTCAAACACACATCTCTGAATGTCTTCTTGAGAAGGAATTTCAAAGAGGCTATCAATTTGATCATGAGATAAAGATTTACTATACATAGCTCTGATAGTATCAATGCCATGGTAATTTACATCAACATTCCCCAACAAATTTTTGAAGTGTCTCACAACCTCATTTTTTATGAGCAGAAAGGACTCAATGGTGGATCCATCATTGAGGACTAGAGAACCTATCTTCTTTCTGTTGCTTCTAGCATTAAATATCTTCATGAAATTTTTTATGTTTTTGTCCCCCTCATTCAACTAGTTAATTCTAGATTTCTGCTTATACAAACACTCCTTAGCTTTAACAAGCTTTACATGACTGCTAAGAAGATACATCTCCTCCAATCTAGTAGTTTCATCAGTAGGATTTTTGTCCAACTTGATCTGACACTGGTTTAAAGTTTCTTTTGCTCCATTGACTCTAGTGGAAATGTCACTAAAAACTTTCTTATTGAGAACTTTAAGCATGGTCTTCAAAATCTTTAATTTCTGGACAATCTAGTACATGGTGATACCTGGGATATTCATTATCCAAACACTATCAACAATTGTGAGAATGTCATCATGCTCAGCAAAGAAATTGAAAAACTTAAACGAAACATTCCTTTTAGGCTTTGGGTTACCACACTTCACAATTAGAAGACCATGATCAGATCCTCCATATGGCAGGAAAGTGCACTCAGAAAGGGGAAAATAACTTAACCAAAAATCATTCGCAAGAGCCCTGTCAATTTTCATTGAAATATTAGCAATACCCCATCTCTTGTTGGTCAATGAATGAAAAATTCCTTTGAATATTAGATCAACCAACTTTGCATCATGGACACATTCTCTGAAATCCATAATACCATTGTTCCATACCCTAATCTCTCCATAACTTTCATCAGGATGCATGATGACATTAAAATCCCCCATAGTAATCCATGGATTAGAGACCACATAAGACATCGCAGCAATGTCATTCCAAAGATGCTTTCTTTGTTGAGCAGAATTAAAAGCATAAATACATGAAACATTGATTTGACTTTGAGAACAAATCTCAGTAACAACCACATGCAAAGCTTGTCCAAAATCACTAACCCTTACAATTTTAAAACACTCAGAATTAAAAAGAATCCATATTTTACCCATAATAGAGTGATCATAGTTATGAAGAATATGCCAATTTGGAGCAATGGCATGGTGGATATCATCCACTTTCTCCCTCTGAACTTTTGTTTCAAGAATGGCAAACATTTGACAATGGTGCTCAGTAATGAGCTTCCTTATTACACTTTGCTTTTCATGGGAATTTAAACCCCTAATATCCCATGCTCCAATGATCATTGGGCAAGGGTTTGAGCTAATAAACTAGTATTTCCCAAAATGGGACCCTTGGGTTTAGTTCCCCTTCTCTTCTTCTTGCTTTTTCCTTTGACTTCATGACACATAGAGATAGTTGGAGATAAAGAGTTATAAGGTAATGAAGGTGTAGAAGATTCCTCAGGGGAGTCTTTCTCATCAATTCCATCACAAGAAATGTCCTCCTGATCACTTTGTTTTTCAACCTCAAGCAACACATTGAAGCTGCTATTAGCACCAGGGTCTAGTTTCCCATTCCCTTTTGGGTTTTCACATGGAGTATGAATTCCAGACTCCATGATAGCAAGAGAATTTCCTTCAGGTAACTTATCTTGAGTTTGGACAGAGGTACACAAAGGATTGTTTCCAGCTTTCCCTCTATAAATTTCAGTCCACTCATTTTCCTTTATACCCTCTGAAATGGCAACAGGGGCATCATTAGCATTACCTCCAATATCACCATTGACAGTGCTAACACTTCCTCCAACCCTTTGCAACTCCAAATTTTCATTGCCAAAGGCTGGACCATGGAAAAATGTAACTTTTTATGAAGGAAGTATCCCACCAGACACCCATTCCATTGTTTAGCACCCTCTTCAAGAATATCAGTAGGGGGTTCCAGCATAAGGGGTTCACCACAATTCTTGTTCTGCACGTGGTCTTCGAAGCTCATCCTAGGAGCCTCATAGTTATCCCTAGCAGCTACATCAACCCAAGAGGGATGGCTCTGTTGCATGGGAATAGTAGAAGGTGTGGGAACTAGTGAAGAAATGCCTAACTGAGTAGGTAAAGTCATACCTTGGTCCTTATTTTGAGGAAAAGGTAGTAAGTTATCAGATGTGTTGACTGTTAGAGGGGGTAGTTGGGAACAGACATCCCCTGTTCACTTCCAGCTGCACTCACGCGTGGCTCAACTGGTTCCACAATAGGAGCCATGACAGGAGCTTTCTATCCTCTGCCATAAGACCCTCTTCCTGAACCTCTAGCTGTAGAAGCTTTTCCCCTTCCTCTAGAGTTAGATCCATTAGTTCTATCATTGCCCATAGAGGAGCCAACCTTGAACCCTGGAACCTAGTACTTCTTGAGGGTGTCCTAGATATCTACAATCTGCTTCCTAGCAACATTTAGTTCATTGTTTGCAAGGTTTAATGCTTGAGCATTATCAAAGACCATAACAGGTCTGATTGTGGTACCTTTTTGGGAGCTCCCAACAAGGTTAGCCATAAGAAAGGTGAAGAAGGGGAAGGAGAAGAAAGTAAAGGATAAGAAGAGAGGGGCTAAGAAAAAGGGTAAGGTGGGTGAGATCAATGGTTAGGTTGGTAGGATAGGGTAATTGAAAGAAGAGGGTAAGGGTGGAACAGGGGATAATAGGGAAAACGAAGCCATCCTTTATATTTTTGTTGTATCAAAGTCACGCCCGCAATATTCAAAAGTTATTCAGAACCATAAAAGTTATAATCACATATTAAAAACTCTATTTTACTGAATTGTTACAATAATTATATATACTTAAAAAAATACTCACACACCCACTTGTCTTTATGCAACCTACCATCCATATTTTATTTTGAGAGACGATAAAGTATCATTACTATTGTCTTTGCTCGTTTTGATATAATTGCATTATTAAAGGAAAATGAACAAAGCCATATTGAATATTAAAAGAAGAAAAAAAAATCTCCTAAACTTATGTAAATGATGATTAGAGACACCCATATTAAGTAAATAGATGGTATCCTCAATAAAGTATGGCATATTGGCATGAAAATTATTAGAAATATCTCAATTTTACTATATTATTATTTTAAAGCCCCTTATAAAATAATAAATAAACAAAAGAGGAGAGGCCCTTGTAGTAGTATAACATAATAAAGACATATGCAATGAGACAATTTGAATTTAGGAGGTCCAATTGAATCAGACTCAGAATATGTAGATAACTTGAAAAAAAAGAAAAAAAAAAAAGCGTAATCCCAGTGGAATTAAGGTTGAGATCGTCTACCTTAGGTCAAACTAGTTGTTTGATACTATTGTATGAGATAATAAGGTATGGCTTAGCTTGTTTATCCTTCCAAAGTCACCAAAGGCTTCAATGTGCCAAATTGGGACCAAACAAAGTCAACAAACGACAAAGCAAATAATGACTCTATCTTCACATCTTTTCAATCTGTAAATTTATTCATTTATTTTGTTGTCAACTCCGAAAATTTACAACAACTTCTCACTTATCATTACCAATTATTCAATACCTAAGGTCTACATGAGGACCATGATATGTACCACCTAACTAATCTCAAGTAAGAAATTAATGTTTCAAAATTGTTTTGAAATTACGTGACCAATTTTTTCATATGAAAATTGTAGGGGGGTTCGTGCTTTAATTGATTTAGAAATAGTTTTTACACATTCTAACATTCCCTGAAAAAGATGATTTTTAACCTGAGCCATTATCAAACCTAACATCAAACCTTCATATTCTGCTATGTTGTTGGTGCAGGGAAAATCAAGCTTATAGGCCATGACCACTTCTTCTTTTGTTTCTTCATTTCTTAGTACAAATCTAGCCCCACCTCCTTGTTCTGTGGAAGAATCATCAAATTCTAATGTATATTCTACAGTTCGTGTCACACCCACTATTACCACATGCTTTTCTTTGGGCTCAGAACCTCCGGAAAATAAAGCCAACAAAACTGATAATGCTTGGCTTTTTACTGCTTTTGGTCTAGAACACGTAATCTCATACTCGGATAATGTCAGTAACCATCGTGTTGTTCTTCCACTGAGTATGGGCTTTGTAAGTAGATATCTAATAGAGTTTCTTTTAGTCACCAACTCCAACGGATGAGCCAATAGATAATGTCAAAAATTTTGTGCCGCAAATACCAAAGCTAAACAATGTTTCTCCAAAGATGTATATCGCGATTTCGGTCCTCTGAGCACGCGAGTGATGTAGTATACCCGTTTTTCTTGCCCATTATGCTCTTGAGCCAACAGTGCTCCTATTGATTTATTAGTAGATGTGAGATACATTATTAATGGCTTTCCTAGCTGCGATGCTACCATCATTTTGGGAGAAGCCAAAATCTGTTTAATCTTTTCAAAAGCCTCTTGTTGCTCTTTCCCCCAATTATATGTTGTCTTTTCTTTCAGTAATGTCATGAGTGGATGAGTGACTTCTTCTAATATTGGGATAAACCTTCTGAGATATGAGATCTTACCCATAAAATATTTTAATAACTTGCGAGTTGTAGGTGGCGTCATCTCCAGCACTGTTTTGGTTTTTGTTGGGTCCAAATCTATTCCATGTCGATGTACAACATACCCCAAGAATTTTCCTTATGGTACCCCAAAAGCACACTTTAAAGGATTCATTTTAAAGTTATACTCACGACACATTTTCAGTACTTTCCTTAAATCACCCACATGATCTTGGACTGCTCTAGACTTAACCACCAAATCATCAACGTAATCCTCGATTGTTTTATGCATCATATCGTGAAAAATGGTTGTCATGGCTTTTTGATATGTAGCTCCAGCATTTTTAAGTCCGAAGGGCATTACGGTATAATGGAAATTTCCCATTCGAATGCGAAAAATAATTTTTTTCAGCATCCTCTAGTGCCATTTTTATCTGATTGTAACCACTGAATCCATCCATTAATGAAAATATTTCATGTCCCGCAGTTACGTCTACCATAGTGTCAATATTAGGTAGAGGAAAATCATCTTTTAGGCAGGCTTTATTAAGGTCGCGGTAGTCCTTAATTTGTATTTCTAGATCTAGGTGAAATACCCGTCGTCGTTGCTTCTTTGGTTCTGACGCGGGATGTACATTGAGATGGTGACTGACTAGCCTAGTACTTAACCCCAGCATCTGACCATAATCCCAAGCAAAAACATCATGATATTATTTGAGCAGATTTACCAAAGATACTCTTGTTTCCTCGGATAAGATGCTGCTTAAGAAGGTTGACCGCGATGTTGTTCTATATCCTATATCAACCTCGCATAAACCATGTTCTGGTTGTAGATTCAACTTTGAAGTCTCAGGGTCAGTGTCAAGTGTGTAGGCTTCTAACCCCCAATCCAATAATAATTTATATACCACACGTTCATCAGGCATTTTGACTCGCGACCAACTAACCTCCTCTGTCCGCCTTTTGACTGAAGCTTTAGCTTCAAGATCCTCCCATTTTGGCAATG
Organism: Cornus suecica; assembly: GCA_963922005.1. NCBI lineage: Eukaryota > Viridiplantae > Streptophyta > Magnoliopsida > Cornales > Cornaceae > Cornus > Cornus suecica. The sequence continues at coordinate 20,603,898 of OY998244.1, forward strand.
GGGTAGCATAGACACCACGACCATCTTCTTCCTCGTACTCTAAGAAATGAATTGCATCTGTAAAGTGAGATTCAGAGGCACAGAAGGGGCTCTTTGATGCTTTAATGGTCATTATTCCCTCTCCCCAATTGGCTTTCATCACTTGATGATAAGATGATGGCACTACACCATATGCATGCAACCATGGCCTCCCCAGTAGCAATTGATACGAAGGTTCCCCCTTTATAATATGAAACTTTGTTGGGGCTCTGATTTTCCCAACCTTAAGATCTAATGTCGCGAATCCCATAGTGGCGTGCTGGTTCCCATTGAAGTCCGTAACTGAAATAACATGAGTCGCGATTTTACTTTCAGGAAAATTTATCATTCGCAAGGTTGCGAGCGGAACTATATTAACAGATGTTCCACCATCCAGAAAGGTCCGCTTCATTTCATGACCATTAACAATAGCGGGTACGTAAAGGGGCCTATTGTGAGGAAACAAGACTTGTCTGTCAACTTCTAAGAACGTGATCTCGCTTGTGGCTTTCCCCTATTGTGGTATCACGATGGTGTGATTGAGGGCAGCAATTATTTGCTCTTTCAAGGATTCCCTTATATGCTCTTGTATTGGAAGTTCATTAAAAAAGACTTCAAATTTAGCAATATCAACTATTTCGCGAGCAGGAGCACATTCACACTTGCCTATGCTCACCATTTCTTCAGTGTCATCGTGAGCACTTACTATTGCTACATGTGTAGGAAAAGGTTCATTAGCCACATTTTTTGCGACATCCAAGGCTCCTAACGCTATTTTCTTATGCACTATTCCACAAAATGCCCAACACCCAGTCAAAGAATGTCAGATGGATCTGTTATAAGGACAATAGTTATTTTTCATTTTCTCCTCCCTCATCGGCATTCTCCGCATCAGAGGTAGTGATATGACCTTATCAGTGATCCACTGATTAAGCAAAACAATCGCTTCCTTTATACCAAAAGGTAGAGGAGGTGGCTCGGACCTTCTGGTGTGATCTGCACTTATTCTTTCATCTTGTGTGACTGTTACCATCGCCACTCACCATGTGGAAATGCTTGGTCGTGTTGGAGGTGCAAGAACTTCTCACAGCCTTCGCGCATTGTCAACTAATGCAAAAAAAGTTCTCAATTCATGATTGACCAAATGTACCATGTATTCTCGTAGCATCCCTTCTATGCATATTTTGATTAACTGGAGCTCAGAGAGTGGCTCATGACATTGTAAAGCCGTTTCACGAAATCTCTTGACATAAGTTGCCACTTCCTTTCCCAATCGTTATCTTTGTCTCGTGAGTGAGAGCATCGACACCTCTTCATCTACTTGAAAGAACTTGGGGTAGAATTTGATTACCATATATATCCAACTTGTTATTGAGGCTGGAACCAAACTAGTATACCAAGTATGCAGTACTTGTCAGGGGCTTGGAATATTCTCTAAGCTTCAAATACTCATTGTTTATGTGAGGCCCTAAAACATCCACAAATCGGGAGACATGTTCTCTTACATTGCCATCTTTATCGTCAAATTATTGAAAACTTGGTACCCCATAGTCTTCAGGATATGGTAAGGCCATGATACTGGGATGGTATGGTGGGGTTGTCTCTACCTTATCTATATCAGCTTTTGCGTTTAAAATAGCTAGTGTAAGAACATTTATAGTATTATTTGTGTTTCGCATGTTCTAGAAAATAACCATGTTGAGTGAATTATCATGTTAAGAGTTTTGTGTACTTGCAATAAAGTTGTTAGTATGTTCGTTTCTATCTCGAGAAAGAAGTCAAGGAGTGTGTCAAAGCAAAGAAAGCTACCGGAGGGCAAAATCATCATTTCCAGACATCGTTACTTCACCAGAGGGCAAAAATGTCATTTCCAGACATTATGACTTCATCCAAAATCATCGGGAGTTCGAGATGACCAATCTAGCTCAAATATGAAAAAGCTGCAAAAGATGCAATATACTTACGTTGTCAAAGGCAAAAAGAGGCAGAATGGCGCTAACTTACGCTTTGGTTTTTTGGAGCTGGGAAGTGACCCTACGCCCAAGTGTAGGTCCAAATAATATGATTCTTTAGCCTATCATCAAGATCTTGAAGTCATATTTCCAACGATATATTAAATGTCTCAATCCGATGTGTGTAGCTCCAAATATGATCAAAAGAGTGAGAGGTGTCCAGCAGAAAAAGCTGAAAATTTCATAATCGGGATGAAATTTTATTTTGACTCAAATTGATTCGTGTTGACCCGGATGACCTTAAGTTTGACTCAATAACCTATAAGCACGTGTATATCACATATTATACATTATATTGAAGAGTTTGGTTCAGTTGAGTGTGAAATTACACAAAAGGGTAAGGTTAGGGTTTCTCCTAAGTATGGTCTATAAATACTAAGGTTCTACAAGAGAGGAGGCTATGGTTTTTGAGAGATCTCTGCAAGTTTTCAATAGATTCATATTCTTCTACATAGATACATAGTGAGAGAATATTATTGAATGATCATATATATTCGAGTTCTCTCTTGATTTTGGGTTTCTCTAATTGTGCTTCTACACCGAAGATCTTTATGCACAATTGGTTGATTCGTTGTTGAAAAATCAACACAACGTCCATTGTAATGAGATTGCTTTGATCCATCCGAGTGAAGAGGCAGTGTCGTCCAAGTACAGAGTGATTCGAGGATTTCAGACCGCGAGTAAAGAAAGGCAAATCAGACGTGATTTGTGAGTCTCTCATAGTGTATAGCGGACCAAGCGTGCTTCGTGAAGTACGAGTGATTCAAGGGTTTTAGACTATGAGTAGAGTAAGGCATATCAGGAGTGATTGTAAGTCTAAAATTCTCATAGAGTCTGTACTTGTTGATTCATAGTGCATCGGTACCTAAGTGTACCCGTGGTTTTTTCCTTGGAACGTTTCCTTGGTTTTTCCACGTATAATTTTCTGTCATCTCTTGCTTTATTTTCTGCACTACATTGATGTTTGTTTGATATTGCTTTAATGATGTGGTTTGAGAATTAAGGTTTTGTGATTGGATTAAAATTGACTTTTCCGCAATTAAATATTAATTTGTCAATAAATCCACAAAAAGCCTATTCACCCCCCCCCCCCCCCCCCTCTAGGCTATTTTCACCATCGTCTAGGTAATTTCAGCTCACAGTTGCTCTCTAATGATATAAGCTTCCTTCTCTGATGTTTCAACTTGTGTGTGTTATTTTTGGTAAAACATGTTTTTCGACCTAAGGAGATGTTGAATTCGGCTCCGAGGGTTGTGAAGCTTTTATAAAGGTTAGAATAGCCTTTTCAGTTTCTTGAATGCCATGTAGAGTTTAAAGCAAAACTGGTGGCAATTCTGGTGACCTTGGTGTTGGATATATCACCGGAGGAGTCTCTGCTTGAGTCGCGCCAGTGTTTTCACGACGACGCTGTCTTCGAACTAGTGGAACTGGTTCAGGCTCCTCGTTTTGCTCCGGTCCTTGATCTGCTTCCTGTTCTTCATGTTGCTCGGTATACCTTGTTGGCAGACGCCTCTTCATTGAACTGGACGGGGGTTAACTTGTGCATATGACATTTCTTCCCCAACAGAGTCACCTTAATGTAGGGGGGTTCGTGATTTAATTGATTCATAAATAGTTTATGCACACTCTAACACTCGCTGACAAAGATGATTTTTATTGTTGTCCTTATGATTTACAGAACTATAGAAAGAATAAGGAAGAAAAGAGAAACAATACAAATAATCACTTGCAAACCACTATTTCTCTCTCTATAACTTTCTATCCCTAAGTCCGGAAGTCCCCCCCGAAATGAAGACTTGGGTCAGTATTTATAAACACTACGACTCAGCACCTCTTCCCAGAATGCTTCTGCCATGTCAGCACCTTGTCGCGCCTTGCTTCTACCACGTCAGCACTATGTCGCGCCTTGGATGGTTCACCTCGCGAGATCCCCAATGTCTCTCGCGACCCCTGATCCACATACTTCCTCGCGGATCCTTTTTCTTCCCTTTATCATGCCTTTTCTAAGGACCTTGTGATGTTTATAGCTATTTCCTGGGTCATGATCTATTTGCATGCATACCATTTTCATGACCCTGGGCACCATTGACCTCTCTAAGGTACTTTTGCTTTGAATGGCACAAATAGGGTCACAACCCACTATTTGAATTTTTAAAGCATTTCCCTAGATTTCCATGTAGCCTACGTAAGCAACATATAAGACTATGAGTTTAGATGCTAGCTATAAACCATTTTTGGCCAATTCCCAAATATTATTAGCGAGGCACACCCTTACAAAAAAAAAGTAAAAAATCTTAAGGATGACTTAGTTTGCTTTTCCTTAAAAAACCACCAAAGGCTTCAATGTGCCATATTCACCAAACGATAAAGCAAATAATGACCCTTCTTTTCACATCTTTCCAAACAGTAAATTTGTTCATTTATTTTGTTGTCAACTTCGATAATTTATAGGAAATTCTCACTTCTCACTACCAAATATTCAATACCTAGTGTCTACATGAGAACCATGATGTGTACCACCTAGCTAATCTCAAGTAAGAACCAAACATTTCCAAATTATTTTGAAATTGCGTGACCATTTTTTTCACATGAAAATAAAGTAAAAAATGATAAGGATGGCATAGTTTGCTCATCCTTCCAAAGCCACCAAAGGCTTCAATGTGCCAAATTGGGGACGAAACAAAGTCACCAAACGACAAGGTAAATAATGACCTTTCTATTCACATCTTTCCAAGCTGTGAATTTATTCATTTATTTTGTTGTCAACTCCAAAAATTTACAGCAAGTTCTCACTATTATTCAATACACAGTGTCTACATAAGGACCATGATGTGTACCAACTAGTTAATCTCAACGAAAAACCCAATGTTTCCAAATTCTTTTGAAATTGCATGACAAATTTTTTCACATGAAAATAAAGTAAAAAAAAAAAGAGGATGGCATAGCTTGCTTATCCTTCCAAAACCACCAAAGGCTTCAATGTGCCAAATTGGGGACTAAACAAAGTCACCAAACGACAAAGCAAAGAATAACCTTTCTTTTCACATCTTTCCAAACTATGAATTTATTCATTCATTTTGTTGTCAACTCCAAAAATTTACACCAAGATCTCACTTCTCACTACCAATTATTTAATACATATTGTCTACATGAGGACCATTAGGTGTAACACCTAGCTAATCTCAAGTAAAAACTCAATGTTTTAAACTTGTTTTGAAATTGTGTGAGCAATTTTTTCAAATGAAAATAAAGTAAAAAAAGATAAGGATGGCTTAGTTTTCTTATCCTTCCAAAGCCACCAAAGTCTTCAATGTGCCAAATTGGGTACCAAGAAAAGTCACTAAACGACAAAGCAAATAATGACTCTTTTTTCACATCTTTCCAGATTGTGAATTTATTAATTTATTTTGTTGTCAACTCCGAAAATTTACAGCAAATTCTCAATTCTCACTACAAATTATTCAATACTTAGGGCCTACACGAGGACCATGATGTGTACCTCCTTTCTAATTTCAATTAAGAACCCAATGTTTCCAAATTGTTTTGAAATTGCATGACAAGTTTTTCACAAGAAAATAAATTTAAAAAAATTAATGGTGACTTAGACTGTTTATCCTTCCAAAATCACCAGGGACTTCAATGTGTCAAATAAGGACCAAACTAAGTCACCAAACAACAAAGCAAATAATGGCCCTTCTTTTCACATCTTTCCAAACTGTGAATTCAATCATTTATTTTGTAGTTAACTCCAAAAATTTACAGCAAGTTCTCACTTTTCACTACCAATTATTCAATACCTAGTTTCTCCCTAGAGTACCATGATGATTTGAAATTGCGTGACCAATTTTTTCACATGAAAATAAAGTAAATAAATATAAGAATGACTTAGTTTGCTTATCCTTCAAAAGCCACCAAAGGCTTCATTGTGCCAAATTGGGAACCATACAAAGTAGCCAAACCACAAAACAAATAATGGCTATTCTTTTCAAATCATTCCAAACTGTGAATTTATTCATTCATTTTGTTATCACTACTAATTATTCAATACCTATTGTCTACATGAGGACCATGATGTGTACCACCGATCTAATCTAAAATCAGAACTTAATATTTCCAAATTGTTTTGAAATTGCATGACAAATGTTTTCAAATTAAAATGAAGTAAAAAGAGATATGGGTGGCTTATCATGTTTTTCCTTCCAAAGCCACCAAATACTTCAATGTGTCAAATTGGGGACCAAACAAAGTCACCAAACGACAAAGTAAATAATGACATTTTTTTTCACATCTTTCCAAGCTGTGAATTTATTCATTTATTTTGTTGTCAACTCTGAAAATTTACAGCAAGTTCTCACTCCTCACTACCAATTATTCAATACCCATTGACTACATGAGGATTATGATGTGTACCACAAAGCTAAGCACAACTAAGAACCAAATATTTCAAAATTATTATGAAATTGCGTGACCAATTTTTTCACATGAAAATAAAGTAAAAAATGATAAGGATGGCTTAGTTTGCTAATCATTCCAAAGCCACCAAAGGCTTCAATCTGTCAAATTGGGTACCAAACAAAGTCAAGAAACGACAAAGCAAATAATGACCATTCTTTTTTATTCATTTTTTATGTCGTCGACTCCAAAAATTAACAGCAAGTTTTCACTATTATTTAATACATAGTGTCTACATGAGGACCATGATGTGTACCACCTAGCTAATCTCAACTAAAAACCCAATGTTTTCAAATTATTTTGAAATTGCGTGACAAATTTTTTCACATAAAAATAAAGTAAAAAAATATATAATGATGGCTTAGCTTGCTTATCCTTCCAAAACTACCAAAGGCTTCAATGTGCCAAATTGGGGACCAAACAAAATCACCAAACGACAAAGCAAATGATGACATTTCTTTTCACATCTTTCCAAACAATGAATTTATTCTTTTATTTTGTTGTCAACTCAAACAATTTACAACAAGATCTCACTTCTCACTTCCAATTATTCAATACTTATTGCCTACACGAGCACCATGATGTGTACCACCTAGCTAATCGCAAGTAAGAACCCAATGGTTCCAAATTAATTTAAAATTGCGTGATGAATTTTTTCACATAAAATAAAGTAAAAAGAGATATGGATGACTTATCTTGTTTTTCCTTTCAAAGCCACCAAAGGCTTCAATGTTCCAAATTGGGGACAAAACAAAGTCACTAAACGATAAAGCAAATAATGACCTTTCTTTTCACATCTTTCCAAACTATGAATTTATTTATTTATTTTGTTGTCAACTCTAAATATTTACAGCAATATCTCACTTCTCAATACCAATTGTTTAATACCTATTGTCTAAATTAGGACCATTATGTGTAACACCTAGCTAATCTCAAGTAATAACTCAGTGTTTTGAAATTGTGTAACCAATTTTTTCACATCAAAATAAAGTAAAAAAAAAAGATAAGGATGGCTTTGCTTGCTTATCCTTCCAAAGTCACCAAAGTCTTCAATGTGCCAAATTGGCTACAAAGCAAAGTAACCAAACAACAAAGCAAATAATGACTCTTTTTTCACATCTTTCCAAACTGTGAATTTATTAATTTATTTTGTTGTCAACTCCGAAAATTTACAGCAAGTTATCAATTCTCGCTACCAATTATTCAATACTTAGTGCCTACATGAGGACCATGATATGTACCACATTGGTAATCTCAAGTAAGAACCCAATGTTTCCAAATTGTTTTGAAATTGCGTGACCAATTTTGTCACATGATAATAAAGTAAAAAAAATTAAGGATGGCTTAGCTTGTTTATCCTTCCAAAACCACCAAAGACTTCAATGTGCCGAATAAGGACCAAAATAAGTCACCAAACAACAAAACAAATAATGGTCCTTCTTTTCACATCTTTCGAAACTGTGAATTTATTCATTTATTTTGTTGTCAACTCCAAAACTTTACAACAAGTTATCACTTCTCACTACCAATTATTCAATACCTAGTTTCTCCCTAGAGTACCATGATGTGTACCACCTAGAAAATCTCAAGTAAGAAGTCAATATTTCCAATTTGATTTGAAATTGCGTGACTAATTTTTTCACAGAAAAATAAAGTAAAAATATATAAGGATGACTTAGCTTGTTTATCCTTCAAAATCCATTAAAGGCTTCAATGTGCCAAATTGGGAGCCATACAAAGTAGCCAAACCACAAAACAAATGTTATATATTGGCATATATATATAATATGACAACTATGTTACATTAACTTGTCCCACATCGGAATATTGAGAAACCCACCTCTATATCCTCACCTATAAATATAGGACTTCTCATATTGAATTGTGTACATAGAAATAGAAAGAGAGAGTTAGGAATAATATACGTTTATACTATTCCAGTGATACAGGCGTGAGTATACACAGTGTGTGTGCGTGTATGATCTGCGAATCACCCCCTTGTAATCCTCTCAGTGATTTTTAGTGAAACGGTGCTCTCCGTGAAAGTAGGCTTATTTGGCTGAACCACGCATATATTCTTATGTCGATTGTTTGGTGTGTTTGTGTGCATTTTCTGATTTGCAGGTGTGCACGGCTTCGTACATAGGGTGTGCGAACCCTAACAACAAATAATGACCATTCTTTTCCAATCTTTCCAAACTGGTAATTTATTCATTTACTTTGTTCTCACTACTAATTATTTCATACATACTGTCTACATGAGGACCATGATGTGTATCACCTAGCTAATCTCAAGTAAGAACCCAATGTTTCTAAATATTTCTAAAAATATGTGACCAATTTTTTAACATGAAAATAAAGTAAAAAAACATAAGAATGACTTAGCTTGCTCATCCTTCCAAAGCCACCAAAGGTTTCAATGTGCCAAATTGGGATCAAAACAAATTCACCAACTGACAAAGCAAATAATGTATTTCTTTCACATCTTTCCAAACTACGAATTTATTCATTTATATTATTGTCAACTCCAAAAATTTACAGCAAGTTCTCACTTCTCACTACCAATTATTCAATACATAGTGTCTACATGAGGACCATGAGGTGTACCACCTAGCTAATCTTAAAAAAGAACTTAATGTTTCCTAATTGTCTTGAAATTGGATGACCAATTTTTTCACATGAAAATAAAGTAAAAAGAGATATGGGTGGCTTATCTAGCTTTTCCTTCCAAAGCCACCAAAGGCTTCAATGTGCCAAATTGGGGATCAAACAAAGTCACCAAACGACAAAGTAAATAATGACCTTTCTTTTCACAGCTTTCCAAGCGATGAATTTATTCATTTATTTTGTTGTCAACTCTGAAATTTACAGCAAGTTCTCATTTCTCACTACCAATTATTCTATACCCATTGTCTACATGAGGATCATGATGTGTACCACCTAGGTAATCTCAAGTAAGAACCCAATGTTTCCAAATTGTTCTAAAAGTATGTGACCAATTTTTAACATGAAAATAAAGTAAAAAAACATAAGAATGACTTAGCTTGCTCATCCTTTAAAAGTCACCAAAGGCTTCAATGTGACAAATTGGGGGCAAAACAATGTCATCAACCGACAAAGCAAATAATGACATTCTTTCACATCTTTCCAAACTGCGAATTTATTCATTTATATTATTGTCAACTCCGAAAATTTACAGCAAATTCTCACTTTTCACTACCAATTATTCAATACCTAGTGTCTACATGAGGACCATGATGTGTACCACCTAGCTAATCTCAAATAAGAACTTAATGTTTCCAAATTGTTTTGAAATTGGATGACCAATATTTTCACATGAAAATAAAGTAAAAAGAGATATGGGTGGCTTATCTAGCTTTTTCTTCCAAAGCCACCAAAGGCTTCAATGTGCCAAATTGGGGACCAAACAAAGTCACCAAATGACAAAATAAATAATGAGCTTTCTTTTCACAGCTTTCCAAGCTCTGAAGTTATTCATTTATCTTTTTGTCAACTCTGAAAATTTATACCAAGTTCTCATTTCTCAATACCAATTATTCAATACCCATTGTCTACATGAGGATCATGATGTGTACCACCTAGGTAATCTCAAGTAAGAACCCAATGTTTCCAAATTGTTCTAAAAGTACGTGACCATTTTTTTAACATGAAAATAAAGTAAAAAAAGATGAGAATGACTTAGCTTGCTCATCCTTTAAAAGTCACCAAAGGCTTCAATGTGCCAAATTGGGGGCAAAACAATGTCATCAACCAACAAAGCAAATAATGACCTTATTTCACATCTTTCCAAACTGCGAATTTATTCATTTATATTATTGTCAACTCCGAAAATTTACAGCAAATTCTCACTTCTCACTACCAATTATTCAATACCTAGTGTCTACATGAGAACCATGATGTGTACCACCTAGCTAATCTCAACTAAAAATCCAATGTTTGCAAATTCTTTTGAAATTGCGTGACCAATTTTTCACATGAAATATAAAGTAAAAAACAAAATAAGAATGGCTTAGCTTGCTTATCCTTCCAAAACCACCAAAGGCTTTAATGTGCCAAATTGGGGACCAAACAAAGTCACCAAACCACAAAGTAAATAATGACCTTTCTTTTCACATATTTCAAAGCTGTGAATTTATTCATTTATTTTGTTGTCAACTCCTAAAATTTACAGCAAGTTTTCATTTCTCACTACCAATTATTCAATACCCATTTTCCACATGAGGATCATGATGTGTACCACCTAGCTAATCTCAAGTAAGAAGCCAATGTTTTCAAAAAAATTTAAAAATGCGTGACTAATTTTCTCACATAAAAACAAAGTAAAAAAATAAGGATGGCTTAGCTTGCTTATCCTTCCAAAGCCACCAAAGGCTTCATTGTGCGAAATTGGGTACCAAGCAAAGTCATTAAATGACAAAGCAAATAATGACCCTTTTTCACATCTTTCCAAACTGTGAATTTATTCTTATATTATGTTGTCAAACTCCAAAAATTTACAATAAGTTCTCAATTCTCACTACCAATTATTCAATACTTAGTGCCTACACGAGGACCATGATGTGTACCACCTAGCTAATCTCAAGTAAGAACCCAGTGGTTCCAGATTATTTTTAAATTGCGTGGTGAATTTTTTCACATAAAATAAAGTACAAAGAGATATGGATGGCTTATCTTGCTTTTCCTTCCAAAGCCACCAAAGGCTTCAATGTTCCAAATTAGGGACCAAACAAAGTCACCAAACGACAAAGCAAATAATGATCTTTCTTTTCACATATTTCCGAACTATGAATTTATTCATTTATTTTGTTGTCAACTCCAAAACTTTACAGCAATAACTCACTTCTCACTACCAATTTTTCAATACCTATTGTCTACATGAGGACAATTATGTGTAACACCTAGCTAATCTCAAGTAAGAACTCAATGTTTTCAAATTGTTTTGAAATTGTGTAACCAATTTTTTCACATGAAAATAAAGTAAAAAAAAAAAAGATAAGGATGACTTAGCTTGCTTATCCTTCCAAAGCCACCAAAGTCTTCAATGTGCCAAATTGGCTACCAAACAAAGTCACCAAACGACAAAACAAATAATGACTCTTTTTTCACATCTTTCCAAACTGTAAATTTATTAATTTATTATGTTGTCAACTCCAAAAAATTTACAAGTTCTCACTTCTCAATACTAATTATTCAATACCTAATGTGTATATTAGGATCATGATGTGTATCACCTAGCTAATCTCAAAAACATAAATTAATGTTTTGAAATTGTTTTAAAATTGCGTGACAAATTTTTTCACATAAAAACAAAGTAAAAAAAGGGAAGGATGGCTTAGCTTGCTTATCCTTCCAAGTGGGAATGGCTAAGTTTGAATAATATGATTTGAATGTCATGTTAAATGATTTGAATTACATGATTAAACGTCACCTATGCCAAATATGCCAATAGATAAGAAATACTTCATTTTCTTATATTAAATTGGATTTCTGGCGCTAGATATGGGCATGACCTTTGATTTTGAGTCCTTCAATTTGGTTGATGGTAGTAATCATCTGATATGGAATAGAATAATACAATCAAAATGACCTCCAAGTGAACAAGTCTTGAGATCTTTCACATTTAATCAGGTTATAAAAAAATGTGTCTTCAAATTTCATAAGAAATCAATTGAATAATTTAAAATATTTCTCAATTCATATATTAATTATTGATCCAATTTTTTCATTGATTTCTCGAAGATACCATGTTCTGAGACACTGTCTCAAAGCCCAGCCCATGACAACTCTTGTTTTATTTTAAATATGCTCCATAGTTCTTTCTATGGCCACATGACATAAGTTACATAACATGAATACAGTGAGCCAGACCCATTGAAAATTATAAGAGTTTGTGATTTGTGTAATAATGCTTGATCTTTCATTGATGTATTTCAACTTACATATACACATGAAAATAACATAAAAAAAGAAGTGAATAATTCTACTCCTAGGATTAAGGATGATTACAAAAACTACTCCTAATATTAAGTAAAATATACAATATTGAAAGCAAGAATATATGCAGTAAATACAATATATTGAATAGGAGCAAAATCAGGAGTTTGATGGTTGACAAGAATTGGGTGAGATTGTTTCCTTAATATGCCCCTGCAAGATGTGGCTGCCATCGAAGACACCAATCTTGGACCAAATAAGATGAAATATGGATTTAACTAACGGCTTTGTAAGAATATTAGCAAGTTGTTCATGCGTGGAGACATGTGATACCTGAAGAGCACCAGAGGCAACTTTTTCCCGAACAAAATGGTAATCTAAGGCGATATGTTTCATCCGAGAGTGAAACACCGAATTGACACAGAGATAAGTAGTGCCAAGATTGTCACATAGGAGACGAGGAGAGTGCGGAAGTTGAATACCATGTTCAATGAGCAAATTTTGGAACCAAGAAACCTCAGCAACTGACCGGTATTCAGCTTTAGTAGAGGAGCGAGCAACCGTGTGTTGTTTGCGAGAACACCACGAGATCGGGTTGGAACCAAGAAAGATAACATAGGCGGAGATGGACATAGAGTCATCCCGATTGCCAGCCCAATCGGCATCTGAATAAGCAATGATGGTAATATTGGAAGCTCGACGAAGAAGCAGACCATGAAAGATAATATTTTTGAGATACCGAAGAAGACGTTTGGTGGCACACCAATGAGTTTGAGAGGGGGCATGCATAAATTGAGCAATTTTATTTACCGAATAGGCAAGATCAAGTCGGGAAAGAGATAGATATTGGAGACCACCAATAAGACTGCAAAATTGAGTGGCATTGGCCGGCGGAGTACCATCATTGAGATTCAAGTGGTTGGAAGTATTGAGAGGAGTTACAACTTCTTTTGTACCATCCATCTTGAACCGTTCCAATAGATCACGAATATACTTGTGTTGAGAAAGAAACAAACCATTGACGGTGGGAATGGCTTTAACACCTAAAAATTAATGAAGGGAACCGAGGTCCTTGATAGAGAAGCGGTGAGCAAGGGCATCAATGACTTGCTTGATGAATGGTGGAGAGTTACCTGTAAGTAATAAATCATCAACATAAACAAGAAAATAAATCATTAGGTTGTCGTTAGTATAAACAAATGGGTGAAAGGCACAAAATCCCCTTACACTATAAGGAATGTGCAAATGACCCCCCCCCTATAGGTTTTAAAACACCCCCATACTTTATAAAACATGCACTTTGACCTCTCTAAGCCATTTTCCGGTGACGGACTTGTGCTTTTACTATTATACCCTTATTATTTTATTTTTTAATTAAATATAATAAATGGGGTAAATATGAAATGACGAAAAAGGCCTCTCAATCTCAATCTCTAAAATCTCACTCATATACATATCCATATATATATATATATATATATGATACTTATCTATATATACTTATATATACACACACATACAAATATATATATATATATATATATATCATTATCTTTGTTACCGCCGAATCCACCATCATCAATCTCAAACATCATCATCAAAGTCACCCGATTGCAATCAAATCTCTACCTCTTCTCATTCTCAAACCAAACCTAGGGTTTATCCAACCTCGAAGCTCAATTGTGTTTGATGATTTCTTTGATATATAAGCCCTAGAATTCGCGTGAACTATGGAGAACTCTGTAAAGGATGTCTTTGGTGTGGCCGACAAAGCGGGCGCATTTGATACATCTGTAGAGGAATTCGCGCATTGGAAAGGCGACCGATTCTTGCAGGTAGGCTGCAAAAATTGTTGTTTCTCAGGTCTAACTGTTGCAATGAGGGTAAAGAACCCAGGTCAATAGGAAATGAATCATCTATCAAATTGCAATTTGGAAGGAATAGTCTTCTTAAGGAGCACAAACCAGATAAAGAAGTGGGTAATAAACTAATGGAATCTGGATTCTTTTGCGGCGAAAACAAGGACCACAATCTGGATTCTTCGAGGTTGGATAAACCCTAGGTCTAAATTTTCTTGCAATGTGGTGGCAAAAATTAGGGTTTGGTTTGAGAATGAGAAGAGGTAGAGAGAGGCGAAAGAATGAGGAGAGTGTGAGAAGGAAAGATTTTTAGGGTTAGATTTGGGGATTATTTCAACTGTTGGATCATAGTATCTGACGGTCAAGATTGATCTTCTTTTAATTTAAATGAAGGGCATTTTGGGTATTTATAAAATTAAACAGCATGTGAAACGCACATGCCTTTTTTTTTGCCGGAAAAGTTCCCTGAACAGTGTTGCAGGGGGTCTTTCTGCACATTTTTGCCACTTAATTGCCCAAATTGAACTATAGGGGGGTTATTTGCACATTCCTGATATTGTAGGGGGGTTTTGTACTTTTCACCCATAAAGAAATAGGGAGGTGTCGGATTTAGAGTTGGTGAAGCCAAGAGAGAGGATGAAGGTTTCAAGTTTGTGAAACGAAGCACGAGGGGCTTGTTTGAGGCCATAAAGGGAACGACGAAGACGACAAACATGGTTTGGGAGTGATTCGGTAACAAAACCGGGTGGTTGTGTCATGAAGATTGTGATGTCCCACATTGCCCGGGTAGAGGTCTGGGGATGTACTTATATGTGCAGTGTTGTCTCCAATTGGTATGAGGCCTTTTGGGAGGAGCCCAAGAACAAAATCGTGCGGGCTAGGCCCAGAGCGGACAATATTATACCAAGTGTTGGAGCGGGCTGTTTCAATTGGTATCAGAGCCAGAGCCCGGCCGGAATTAAGTGTGGGTGCATGCACATCACCCGTGGGTCGCCAACGAGGACGCTGGGTCCTAAGGGGGGGTGATTGTGATGTCCCACATCGCCCGAGTAGAGGTCTGGGGATGTACTTATATGTGCAGTGTTGTCTCCAATTGGTATGAGGCCTTTTGGGAGGAGCCCAAGAACAAAATCGTGCGGGCTAGGCCCAGAGCGGACAATATTATACCAAGTGTTGGAGCGGGCTGTTTCAATTGGTATCAGAGCCAGAGCCCGGCCGGAATTAAGTGTGGGTGCATGCACATCACCCATGGGTCGCCAACGAGGACGCTGGGTCCTAAGGGGGGGTGATTGTGATGTCCCACATCGCCCGAGTAGAGGTCTGGGGATGTGCTTATATGTGCAGTGTTGTCTCCAATTGGTATGAGGCCTTTTAGGAGGAGCCCAAGAGCAAAACCGTGCGGGCTGGGCCCAGAGCGGACAATATTATACCAAGTGTTGGAGCGGGGTGTTACAAAGACTTCTTCGGAAATGTGACCATGGAGGAAGGCATTATTGACATCTAATTGGTGGATTGGCCATTCATGAGAAACGGCGAGACTAAGGATTACACGAATTGTTGTTGGTTTAACAACGAGACTAAAGGTTTCATGGTAATCGACACTCGGACGTTGGTGAAAACTCTTAGCAACAAGACGGGCTTTGAAACGCACAACACTACCATTGGGATTCCTCTAGACACGATACACCCATTTACAACCCACAATGTTGTAGTGAGCTTTACGAGGGATAAGCTCCCAAGTGTCGTTACGGAGAAGGGCGTTAATTTCATCACTCATGGCTTCTCTCCATTAAGGGTGTTTGAGAGCTTGGGTGATTGAGGTAGGCTCAATAGTGGGAGGCAATGGGTGTTTGGTGACAGAGAAGGAAAGCTTGGAGATAGGTTTGAAATTTTGGTTTTTTTAGTGGATGGTCATGGGATGAAGGTTGGAGGGAGCATGAGAAGAAGGAGAAGAGTCTAACCTTGGGAGTTTGTTGCCGTCGAATGGAGCAGGCAGAATGTCAGTTAAGGATGGCCTTGCTTGTAGTGGAGTCCATGTGTGAGTCCCGAGATAGAGATGTTGGAGAATGAACATGACTGGGGTTTGAGGAGATAATTTAGGGAAAGTGTTAAAAGAGATAGAAGTTGTCGAAGTAGAAGTATAGGCCTGATTTGGTGGCTTATACAGAGAGATTTGAGAGCTGGTATTAAAGGAAGAAGATTGAGGTGATTGGGTTGAGTTGGACAGAGAGGAGGAAGATACATGGACCCAAGATTGTTGGGAAAGATTTATGGAAGAAAGATCATGAGGAATGGTGATTGAATTTGGAGACAAAAGTGGTAGTGGGGACTGATTTTGTGGCTATAAAAAAGGAAGATTATTGATTGGTTGAGAAGGAAAATTTTGTTGAGAGTTGTCCCGAAAAAGGTTAGGATTATTGATGTAATCAACAACATGATTCTTGGCTATTGATTGAGAAGAGGAATTGGAAACTTGAGTTAGTTTATTATGGGCAAAAATGGGCGGATGAGAGAGAGTTAATGCATCTATATTGTGCGGCAAAAGGGAAGGAAAGTCAAATTTTATTTTTGAATTATTTTGGTCAGAATGGAAACTATTGGTGGAAGGAGGTTCTGGAATTGTTTTTGAATTATTTTGAGCAGAAAGTGGTGAGACGTTGGCAAGCTCAGCCCATTAAGAGAGTGTGTGAGTGTTAATTTGGTCTTTGGGGTGAAGTGATAACAAGGAGGGAAATTTATCCTCAACAAAATTTACATGTCGAGAGAAGTAAACATAATGACTAGTGGGCTCGTAGCAAATATAGGAATTATGGTGATTGGAATAGCCAAGGAAAAAAATAGGATTTCGACCTTTGCTCAAGCTTGTGATAATTATAGGGACGAAGCCACGGGTAACACAAGCACCCAAAGACACGTAATTTAGAGTAGTTGGGAGTGGTGTTGAAAAGACGTTCAAAAGGTGATTGATTACCAAAAATAGGAGTGGGTAGATGATTTATGAGATATACCGCCACATCAAAAGCATAAGGCCACAATGAGAGGGGCAAGGATGCCCGATGAAGTAGGGTAAGACCCTTTTCGACAATATGTCGATGACGGCATTCAACAAAGGCTATGTGTTGAGGTGTATAAGGAGGAGAAATTAGATGTTGAATTCCATTATTCTCAAATAAAGTTTTAAGTCATTGGTATTCAGTATCACCATCTGTGTAAATCGTGATAATATTTTAACCAAAGAATTTCTCAACCATATTTTTAAACTTTGGAAAAAGAGAGAAAACATCTGATTTGTTTGCAATAGTAAAGAGCCATGAATATTTGATAAAATGATCAACAAATATGATATAATATGAAAATCCATTTATTGAACGAATAAGTGACAGACCCCATACATTAGAATAAATTAACTTAAGCAGGCGATGAATCTTTAGACTAGAAGTACCAAATGGGAGTTTATGACTTTTATTGCAATTACAAGAATCACAAAAGGAAAATTTTGATTGAGGTGATTGCATGGGAAGATTATGGGAAGACACAATGTGATGGAGAATTTTTTATGACAAGTGACCGAGGCAATCGTGCCAACAGTTGATAGAGGTTTTGAAACTAACACAAGCTTGTTTCTTTGATGATGAAATCCTCTACATGCTTGACCATTCGTAGACATTATTTCTGCTCCGTCCTTGAGTCAGAGGTGCCCCCGTAGTGAGATCCTTAACACAAAAAGAGAAAGGGTCAAATTCAATAGAAGTATTGTTGGTTTTACAAAATTAGCAAACATAAATAAGATTTTCTTGCATTATAGGTGCACACGGTACATCATTAAGGATAAAATAATTTGTTGAGGTAGGAAGAGAGAAAGCCAGTTTGTGTGATTTTAACACCTGTACCGTCACCGATAACAATATCGTCAGGTCCCTCATAAGGCTCACAAAGGGCGAGGTTGCTCATGTCAGAGGTATTGTAATGAGAGGCGGCACTGTCCAGAAGCCAAGATGGTTTAGTGTTGTTGGTATTGTTGGTGGTGGTGTGGTTGGCTCTAGGCGGTATAAGAATACCCATGAGACGCTTGAGAGTGTGGCAATCACGGGCATTGTGACCCCGCTTGTCACAATATTGACACACAAGACTGGAATTTCAGCCTCCCTGATTTCCTAGTGGATTGGTGTTGTAACCGTTAGAGCGTTTTCCTCCTTGGTTGGTTCGGTTGAAGGTATGATTTTTCTTGCTTTGATAGTCGTTTTGGTTGTTATTGGTGTTCTTGAAGCGAGTCGAGTTTGCAGTGATATCGCCAATGGTACGATTTTCCTCTCGTTTGAGGCACAACTCGTACTCTACAAGTTTGTCGTGAAGCTCCTCAAAGGAGATCACTTTGTCTCGAGCACGAACAGTAGCAGCGGTAAGTTCCTTGAACTCAGGGCCAAGTCCATTGAGGGTATGATTAATCAAATGAGATAGGGGGACCGGTGCATCATTTAGAGAGAGTTCATTAGCAAGACTACGAATATAACCAAGATATTCAATAATTGATTGTGTACATTGCCGGATATTTGAGAGTTGATCGGTGAGTCCCATGGTTCTTGAGGAGGAGGCGTTGGCATAGAGCTTGTTGAGGCGGCCCCATGCTTCTACGAAAGTTTTGGATGAACTGATCATCGGCCTCACACGGTCGGAGAGGGATACCATAATACCATGGAAAATAAGTTTGTCTTGTCTTTTCCATAAGAGGGCCTCTGGGTTCGGCACCATTTTCTTTCCATCGAGAATTGTCGTAGGAGGACATGCTTTGGTGCCATCAATAAAGCCGACTAGATCGTATCCGAACAATAAGGCATCTATTTGCGCCTTCCATGTCGGATAATTAAATAGGGTGAGTTTGTCCAGAAGCTGAGTCGAGTTGATAGCTATGAGGTTATTTTGGATGAGGGTGGGGTTCATGGATGTTTCTGGTTTTGGGTTCAGGGAATAGATGGTTGAGTTTTCACTCATTGGTTCAATCTGGGACTCGTTTTGGGAGTGAGGGCTCGCTGGAGCTGTTGATGGCTCTGATACCATATAAGAGTTTGTGATTTGTGTAATAATGCTTGAGCTTTCATTGATGTATTTCAACTTACATATACACATGAAAATAACATAAAAAAGGAAGTGAATAATTATGTTCCTAGGATTAAGGATGATTACAAAAACTACTCCTAATATTAAGTAAAATAAACAATATTGAAAGCAATAATATATGCAATAAATACAATATATTGAATATAAGCAAAATCAAGAGTTTGATGGTTGACAAGAATTGGGTGAGATAGTTTCCTTAATAAAAATGAAACTACATACCTCCATTTTACTTTGGGTCACGAGCTTTTAATCTCTTAGTGTGCATATAAGTTCCTGTGATTTGACTTCAACCTAAACCTTTAGGTGTGGGTTTGTGATTTTGGTTTGGTTGAAAACCACACCATGTGGTTTTAGTGTGGTTTGGTTTTATTCTGAACTGAAATCATGTTTGGTGCTGATGATTTTGGTCTGAAAAAAATAAAAGCTAAATAAACCAAAACATGTTTGGTGGAGTTGGTACGGTCTGAAATTTTGAACTAATTTGTTTGTACAATAAATTATACATATTCTAAAAGCTGCAAATGTATTTGGTAATGAAAAAAATTAAGAATTAATAAATTATGAACTAATTATTAACAAAAATAAAATGAACTAATTTAATTATTTTTAATTATTTATTTATTCATTTTATTTTTTATTTATTTATTTGGTTTTACATTATTTATATTTTTAAATTTTTACTCAATTTTTATTTATTTATTATTAATTATTAATTCTATTTTTGTTTATTATTTATTTGGTTTTACTTTATTTATTATTTTTAAATATTATTACTCAATTTTTATTTATTTATTATTAATTATTAATTATTTACTAATTCTATTTTTTATTTTTTATTTTATTTCTTTATTATTTATCTATTTATTTATTTTTATTCCAATTTATTTAAGAATGAACCAAATGTTCCAACCATCATGGGTTTGGGTTGGTTGAACAATACAAAACCACACCACAACCTCCTCTTGAGATGGTTTGTTGAGAATGGAAATGGTACACCAATTTGACACAGTTAGCCTAAAGATAAAATGAGCCAAACACACTTGGGTTGGTACTGTTTACCTTTTTCTTAAACCAAAAAAAAAAACACAGCCCAACCCGGTTACTAAACATGCCCTTATATTGTGAGAGAATTGATCCCATTTTGTATTTACCGGTGACCGGACATGTTAAATAACATATATACCCTTAGGTTATAAGTATGTTTTTTTTTTAAAATGTTTAAAGAGGATATTCTTTCAATACTTAACCCTATAAGTTGCTAGAAATTGACTTCCTAATTCAAATTAACCATCTGGGTATTTCAAAATTACACTTAAAAATGACGGAAGCTGAGGGAAAAGGAAAAAAATTGGTGTTATTCATTTACAATCTTCAAGTTTACAAGATTTTTCCTTCTCATTTTCCCAAAAAAAATTTGCTGAAAATTGACTTCTTAACTGAAATTAACCATTTGGGTCTTTCATTGAAAGGGGTATAATAGATTTTGTAAAAGGGTAAAATGAGCATTTAAAAGTTTATAAAAGTTATGTGAGTTGCAAATGACCATTTAGCAACCAAAATAAACCGAAAAGCGGCCGGCGGGTGTGTCGTTTCAACGTTTTCAAAACTTATGAATGTCAATACACATTTTTCTTTAAAGGGTGTTATACGCACAATATTTATATAACAATGGTGTTTTCAATACTTAACCCTTTTACTTTTATCCCTTTCTACACCTATATTAGGCTTATTTCGAAAAATCACACTAGCAGAAATTTCATAACTTGATGGCTTCACCTGCTGGTATGACTGATTATTCTCGGTTACCGGACTGTTCCCAAATTTTTGACTCTCCAGTGCAGGGACATGCTAGAAGCTCATTATAACTATTTGAAATGCTAGATTCTAATTCTCTTACTTTCCACCAAACCATGAAATAATTTGCCTCTTTGTGCCAGAAGCTTGTAATAAGAAATAAAGCGAAATGGCAACAGTAACGTATACATTTTTTTTAAAAAAATGCAGTAATATACATATACAATTAGATATATATATATATATATATATATATATATGTATACATACCTGCAAATGATGAGTTTAAAAAATGACTTTGGGGGGAGAAGATGGGAAATTAATTGACAAAGTCTGTCTACACCAGCCTTTCATATTGCAATGCGCTGCAACAGTAGCCTCAGGTGATCATGAAAGCAGACCTAACAGCTCCAATAGTAAAATTGAGTAACATTACAATGTCTGATCTACTTTTAAGGATACTCCAATAGATAGTGTCTAACAAAAGATTCTATCAATGATGACACCTTCAGTTACAACTTATGCTAAAAAGTTCTATCATTTCCAGTAAAATAAACATTGTTGTTGCTCTACAGTATACATATAGTTTATCCAGCCCATCACAGAAAAGCAACAATTAAGGAGGAAAATATGAAATATTTCCATGCGATAATATCTTACATTCTATATACACTGCTGACTTTATAAATCGAAAATGACAGATTTTCGGGTGCAAATAAAAATTCCTGGCAATACATTTCAATCATGAGCCGGGTCCCAAGTCAGATGCTCGATCCCTATCTGTCTCAAAGACGTGGCCAGACGAGCATCAGAAGCACGAATCTGGATCAATCTATCCTGCATATCCTGGAACGTAGGACTGCTGAATACATTGGTTATTCTATCACGCAGAGATGGGTCCTCCGAAAAATTCACGAGGGCTTCTGCAACATTATCCTTCAGCTCCACTGATTCGACCTGCAGCAAATCAATGAGAATTGGAATCGCCCCCGCATCAGCAAGGGCTATTCTGTCTTCCTCATTGTAGCTAAACTGAGCAACAGCCCCAGAAACCTTCTCCCTAACACCATCATTACCATCCCGCAAAAGTTCAACCAGAATCGAAATTGCACCAGCGCTTCGGATAACAGATAAACAGTGCTTGTAGCCTGAAAGATCCCATAGAACATCAGCAGCTGCAGCCTTGGCTTGATCATCTTCTCCTCTAAGGAGTCTCACCAAGTGCTGGATAATTGTAGCAGCATTTGCTTTAGCAACAGCTAAAATACAAAAGACATCCTCTGCAATCTCCCAACCCATGGGTTCGGGACCTTGAAGAAGCTCCACATATAAATCAATGGCTCCAGCGTCAGCAACTGGCCTAATGTAATCAACATGAGATGAGATAACACCAAGCGCGTTACCAGCAATCAGTTTTGCTGAGCTATCCCCATGCCGAAGTAACTCAATAAGTACCGGTATCACATCCAATTCAACAAGCGTCTGCCTCGCTCTTCTAGCTAGACCAAGTAGCCCAATTGCCTGAGCAGCTCTAATTCTAGATATCCTACTGCCACATCTAGCAGATTCAACAAGAAAACAAAGGCCTCCTAAATTGTAAATGACCCTCCTAGCCCCTCTTATAAGAGCCAATGCACTTAAAATTTCTAATAAGAAGCGCCTTGAACCCTCAGGGCAGGAATTCAACATATTGAGGATAATTTCTAGCCCACCATTTCGAAATAGAGTAGTGCGATTAACGTCACTAAATGTAACAATGTTTCGAAGGCATTTTAAAAGAACTATCTGTAAACAAACATCGGATTGAACTAATAACCTCAAGAGGGAAGAAACAGCACTAGATTGGCCTATAATTACAGCCAATTTGCCATGTCCTTGACAAGCAATGCATTTTAAGCAGTACACAATTGCTTCCTGAATCGAAGCACTTAGATTCATAGGACTACCAAGAAGCTCTACAAGGATGGGTATGGTACGTGCCAATATATCCTCAGGTGCGTGTTTAGAAAGACGAGCAAGCTTGATTATGGCTCTTATTTGTAAAGCCTCTGTCCCACAGGCAATCGCATTTTCATATACTCGGAGTGCTTCTTCCCAATCAGTTCTTATCTCTGTACTGCTCCTCTCTAACTCTGACTGATCCATAGTGAGAACTGAAGCCTAACAATGATCAACACCTCCATTCAGTCTTGGGATACCAAGGAAACAACAAACTCATCTTTCTACTACTAAAGCAGCACCTCTGCAATATAGTATAAAATAAAAAATAAAATACTTTAGCAAGAAACTTAAAAATACATCAATAATATGTGCACACAAAAAAGGGGAAAAAATCAACGAAAGCTTTATTTACTTGAGTCGAAATTTTTGTTGCTACTTTCAACCTCAAAATCAATAAGCAGCCAATTCATAAAGATGAATTTGTACAGTGAAATGACTTGAAACAACATTACACTTACTACAAAAATTTCTTGGCATGGATAAACATTAAGCATCATTATTAATTTATCAACTCTTAGTTATTCTTGAATTCTGTATAACAGTTTCTGTTACCATTCGACGATTTGTTAAAAGCAAACTGAATATTAATTATCGCACCTCTCCATGAATACTGAGAGTTGGCTATTCCATGAGAAGCAAGTTTCTACAAATGCCAACCTATTGAGAGATTCACATTCTGGTCTTATAAATTTTTATCCTAGAATATTCAAAATGAGAAACTAATCTTAGCTGGTGCAGAAGTTGGAAGCGGGGAACTGGTGTTAACCTTCAGAGATGAATCTCCCCCAACAAATATATGCATTCACGTATATAACACACAATTCTAAAGGAGACGACATAAAAATTTCGAAAGCAAAGAGTTTTGATCTCATTGATTAAACAAATTAATCCACACACCACACACACACAGCTACATTGGTCATACAATATTTTTTCTTTTTTACACTTCAGAGTACTTGCCGATGGAGATTGCCATATAATTCTAAATATTCATATATTTATGCTAACATGTATGTGATTAACAAGGAAGGTTATTGTGTTTTTTAAATTAATATGAGACATTTGTGTATTTCTTTTTCTTAGAATTCGTCTAGTTGATACAGTACAAGGGTATATATAAATTCAAAGGAAATATATATATATGGGGTAGTAAGAAATAAATAAACTCAAATGTTTCTCTGTATTGAAAAGATAACTCGTATTTTTTTCTAATAAGATTTGAGCTCCGAAAAGTAGACTAAAATGGTGGACATTGAATTTTTTGAGTTTTGAGAGTATAAAATTATTGCTATTTCAGCATCTCATAATTATTGGGCCAATGAATGTGTATTTTGAAATATTTTGAAGGGACCAACTAAAGAATTTCTGTATAAGTTTTGTGGGTTACAAATTAGACTAATTTGTAGAATATCATTTTTAAGGGGTGGGCACTCCGCCCCTGGGTAAACTGTGTTCATGGTCAGCATGAACATAAGATTATGCACCCAACCCTTCAAGCCTGATATAGAATAAATGCCCAAAAGGCAACAAAAATCCATATTATAGAAAATCTCCAAATTTAGACACACTTGCTAGGCAAACAGTAATCCTTACTTCAAAATGCAAGTGTCTGAGTTTCATTTCAATTCAAATTCCAAAACTAACTTCCCACATCAAAAGATAAAAATAAGTAAAATTAAATAAAATAACCCTTTAACTCAAGCCTACAAGATGTTAGGATCGATTTACCAGTTTGTTACTCACACAACACAATCACACAATAAATGGACACAAAAATTATACGTGGTTCGGCCCAAAAATGACCTACGTACACAGAGCACACAACTTTACTAATTTGGAGAAAAGATTTACAAATCACTCTCTACACTCCTTCTCTGTTTTTCTCTCCTGTTGTGGTGGTTTTCTTGTACTGAATATACATGTATTTATAGTTGCAGAGGATGCCAAAGTTTTCTCCAATTTCGGTGCCAAACTTCAACTGTCAAAGTTAGGCCAAGCCAAACTTCCTTGGGCGGCTGCCAAACTTCCATGGACGGTGCCAAAATTTGACTCCACATCAACAATCTCCCACTTGGAGTCAAAGGACGCTCCATCCGTGATTAGTGAATAGTTATGTGCTCATTTCCGTCTTCAGTCTCGAAGACTAACTGAAGCTGAACATAGCTTCAGTTTCTCTGTAGTTACTGTTTTGGTCAGCATGTCCGCTGGATTCTTGCTACCTTGGATCTTCTCAAGCGTCAGCACCCCATCTTCCAATAATGATCTGATAAAGTGATAACGAAGTCCAATATGTTTGGTCCTCGAATGGAATGCTGAGTTCTTTGCCAAATGTATTGCACTCTGACTATCACTGTGCAAAACATTATTCTCTTGCTTGAATCCTAATTCTGCTAATAGACCTTGTAACCATATCATTTTTTTGTTGGCCTCTGTCACAGTTACGTACTCTACCTCTGTTGTAGATAACGCTACAATCTTTTGTATCTACGAAACCCAACTAACTGTTGTAGTACCTACTGTAAAAATGTATCCAGTAGTACTTCTTCTGTGATCTATCTCTCCAACAAAATCTGAATCTACATACCCATGTAGTTTCACTTCTCCTTTTCCAAA
Source organism: Cornus suecica (assembly GCA_963922005.1). Classification (NCBI taxonomy): domain Eukaryota; kingdom Viridiplantae; phylum Streptophyta; class Magnoliopsida; order Cornales; family Cornaceae; genus Cornus; species Cornus suecica. Next base: position 20,629,717 of record OY998244.1, read on the forward strand.
ACAAAGGCATTTGTTCGTGGTAGTGCGTAGATATCTCAATATCCACTTTACTGCTTCCCAATGCATCTTTCCTGGATTGGACATAAATCTGCTAACAGCTCCCACTGCATATGCAATATCCGGTCTTGTGCATACCATGGCATACATCAAACTTCCGATAGCAGAGGCGTAAGGTACCTTAGCCATGAAGTTTTTCTCTTCGTTTGTCTTGGGAGACTGGTCCTTGGATAGTCGAAAGTGACTAGCCAATGGTGTGCTAACTGGCTTAGCATTACTCATGTTGAACCTTTTCAGAATACGTTCAACGTAGTCAGCTTGAGACAATTACAAAATACCCTTTTGCTTGTCTCTGTTGATTCTCATCCCAAGAATCTGCTTCGCTGCTCCCAAGTCTTTCATCTCGAACTCATTTGATAGCTGCTTCTTCAACTTACTGAATTCTTCAAAATCAGACCCGGCTACTAACATGTCATCAACATAAAGTAGGAGGATGATATAGTTTGTGTCAAACATCTTGAAGTAGCAACAATGGTCAGCATTGCTTTTGTTGTAGCCATGTCTCTGCATAAACCCATCAAATTTCTTGTACCATTGCCTCGGTGCTTGTTTTAAGCCATACAAGCTTCTTTTCAACTTGCACACAAGTTTCTCTTTGCCTTTGACTGAGAAACCCTCCGGTTGCTGCATGTATATCTCCTCCTCTAGGTCACCGTGGAGGAAAGCAGTTTTGACATCTAACTGCTCTAGGTGCAAATCTTCAGCTGTAACAATGCTGAGAACTGAACGAATGGTATTCAGTTTTACAACCGGGGAAAAGATGTCGGTGTAGTCGATTCCTTCCTTCTGCTGGAAGCCTTTGACTACGAGTCTTGCCTTGTGTCTCTTGGAACCATCATGTTCCTCTTTGACCCTGTACACCCATTTGTTTTGAAAAGCTTTCTTTCTAGTCGGCAACTTGGTTAGCTCCCATGTTTTATTGGAGATAAGAGATTGCATCTCATCTTTCATCGCAAGCTCCCACTTGCTGGCATCTGCTTCTTGACATGCCTCTTCATAGCATGCAGGTTCTCATCCATCACTGAGCAACAAGTAATTCATGTATTTCTTGTTCAGCACATAAGGTCGGGAGGACCTCCTAGGTTCAGGAATCGGAGTTGGAGACTGCGGTTGATCATTTCATTGTGCATTGCTCTCTGCACTAGGTTTCTCTGGTTGGAAACTCTCAGCTGTCTGTTGTGCCTCACTGCTGTCTGGAACATCATCCAACTTGGCATACACAGGATCTCTCTGTGCTGAATCACTGGAGTTTGTTGTGTGTCTGTCCTTGTACATTACTTTTTCATTGAATACTACATATCTGCTTCGGATCAGCTTCTTGTTTTGGTCATCACAGGTCCGATAACCAAGTTCATACTTGTCGTATCCAATGAAAGTGCATTTTTGTGATTTCGGATCAAGCTTGCTCCTAGCATGATCACTGATATGCACATATGCAACACAACCAAAAACTTTAAGATGTGAAAGTTTTACCTCTTTGTCGCTCCATACTTCTTCTGGTATTCTGAATTCCAATGGTACTGATGGACCTCGATTAATTAGGTATGCAGCTGTATTGATTGCTTCTGCCCAGAACTGCTTCGGTAATCCTGCCTGTATCCGCATGTTTCTGGCTCTCTCAGTCAATGTTCGGTTCATTCATTCTGCTACGCCATTCTGTTGTGGTGTACCTGGCACAGTTCTTTCCAATCTGATACCATTCTCATAGCAGAATCTTTTAAATCCGATGTCTTTATACTCGCCACTGTTGTCTGATCGTAGCTTCTTTATCTTCAAGCCTGTCTCATTCTCCACCACGGCTTTCCATTTCTTGAACACATCGTACACTTCAGATTTATGCTTCAAGATATAAACCTATACCTTCCGAGAATGGTCGTCAAGGAAAGTCACGAAGTAAGACTTTCCGCCAAGAGATGAGACATTTGCCGACCCCCAGACGTCAGTGTGAACTAGCTCAAGCTTCTCATTTCTGAGGGTTCTGCCACTCCTTTGGAAACTCACCCTCTTCTGCTTGCCGAGGATGCAACTCTCGCAGAAGTCAATATCAACTTATTTTAAGTTTAGTAGTTTCCCCTTTGAGTGCATAATCTTGAGCCCCTTTTCACTTATGTGACCTAGCCTCTGGTGCCACAGGTTCTGATCCTCTTTGCTTTCTGCAACTGCTACTGACATGCTAGCACTGGTAGTTGTGTAGAGTGTACCATTCTTCTTTCCACGTGCCATTGTCATAGCTCCCCTGGAAACCTTCCAATCTTCATTGTTGAAGGTTGTCACACAACCTTCACTCGCCAGCTGGCCTATTGAGATCAGGTTCTTCCTCAGGTCTGAAATGTGTCTCACATCCTTTAAATTCCATACAGATCCATTGAGTTTGATCTGTACATCACCCTTGCCAACAACGCTGCAGGATTGATCATCTCCAAGATAGACCTTTCCCAAGTCACCTGGTACATAGCTCTCAAAGAGCTCTCGACTTGAGGTGGCATGAAATGATGCTCCAGAATCTATCACCCAAGAATCTGACTTGCTCTCCAAAGAGCATATCAGCGCATCATTTGATTCTTCCTCTGAGACAATGTTTGCCTCAATCTTGTTATCCGGTTTCCTTTTCTGAGATCTACACTGGTGTTTGTAGTGACCAGTCTTGCCGCAATTCCAACATTCAACTTCTTTGAAATTCCTCGGTTTCCGAGATTGTGATCTTCCATTTCTGGACTTGGAATGACCATACCTATAGCCTCCACCTTTCTTCCGATTTGAACTTTTGCCTCTGCTTTCAACATTTAATGCCGAGCTACTAGTGGAAGAGTCTGACGTCTGTCTTCTGATCTCTTCTGTGAGTACCATACTCACCACGGAATCATACTGTAGCTTTTCTTTCCCTGAAGAGCTACTGATTGCAGCCACTGTGCCGCTCCAACTCTCTGGTAATTGGCTTAGAACTAAAGCCGCTTTCATTGCGTCAGAGATTGACATATCAACTAATTCCAACTGCCCAACAATGTCATTAAGAACATTAAGATGTTCACTGACCTTTCCATTTTCGGACATCTTCAGATTAACCAATCTTTTGATGAGATGTACCTGATTTGCTGCAGACGGCTGTTCGTACATATTAGAAAGGGCGTCCATGAGAGACATCGCCGTCTTCTCATTTATGATATTGAACGCTACTGATTTGGACAAGGTCAGTCTGATCGTGCCAGAGTCTTTCGATCGAGAATTTTCCAATCCTCTTCTTTCATCGTATCTGGCTTTGCTCCTTCCAACGGTAGAAATAAATTTTTCTGAAATAACAAAATCTCGATTTGCATTTTCCATAAACAAAATTTGTACCGTCAAATTTATCGATCATGGTTGACTTGTCTTCTGAAGTTGATGTCATTGCTCCACAAAAAATTATTTTGTGAATAGTACCGTATCTGGGAACAGTGTGGGATGAACAATGCCGGATTTGTTCTTTGCACCGAAATATATATTTATGTATATAATATATATTTCACTCTTCCTAAAAAACTTCACCCTACACCAAAAGTTTGTCCCCTTGTCCCCCACACTTTGTCCCACTTTTTTTTTTTTTCACAAAATTTTCCCTCTCAATTTTTGTCTACCGAATTTCTCTCTTCAACACTCCACCCACCAAATTCAAATATATATATATTTGCCCACTCACACTATATATATTATATTACACTATTTTACTTTACCACATTATCACCACAATAATACAATAATACATTTGTCCCCCACTCAACAAAAAAAACAAATGTTTCCACTCAAAACTCCCTCACGCTCAAGACTTTATATATATATATATATATATATATATGTATGACATAAAGATATTATATACATATAAAGGAATCTTATTTTCTCACTTTTTAACTTCACCTCTTCTTATGAAAACGAAACTGATGGCGAGAGACAAACGGCTCTGTGTTGTTGGAGTTCTGAAATTGGGGCAATCACGCGGAAGCGGTAGAGGGGGCGGTGATACTGATCTGGTTGGATGTTTCACTGTGGTGGTGCGGATGGTGGTGTCGCCTTTCACGGTGAGTAAAACAACTCCTAACCTATGGCTCTGATACCAATTGTTATGATCGATTTACCAGTTTGTTACTCACACAACACAATCACACACAATAAATGGACACAAAAATTATACGTGATTCGGCCCAAAAATGACCTACGTCCACGGAGCACACAACTTCACTAATTTGGAGAAAAGATTTACAAATCACTCTCTACACTCCTTCTCTGTTTTTCTCTCTTGTTGTGGTGGTTTTCTTGTACTGAATATACATGTATTTATAGTTGCAGAGGATGCCAAAGTTTTCTCCAATTTCGGTGTCAAACTTCAACTGTCAAAGTTAGGCCAAGCCAAACTTCCTTGGGCGGCTGCCAAACTTCCATGGACGGTGCCAAAATTTGACTCCACATCAACATAAGATACATACTAAGCCTACACATGCCCTATGTTACCTAGACTCGGCATCTCAGGTGAGAGTACCCGTGTCTTTTCCATAGCTTTACCGTATTGCTCGCGACAGCATACCTTTGTAGCTAACTGTTATCGGCTTGATACCTGCAAGCTTGTTTAGGATGTTCAGTTCGTGAGGCGTTTCCAAGATTGGGAGCTTGATGAGGTTTCAGGTTTATTCGATCTCATTGCGAGTTTAGGGCTTGGATTGTTGTGGGTGGAGGCCTTCTCCTCTTGCGAGGTTTGAGGTCTCATCTTTGTTTCGTTGTCTCTCGAATCAGCATAGGTTGCCTTTTTCTTGGAAGGCAGTTCGGCATTCCAAGGCTCCTTAAGGTAGCCTTTTTCGGGTGGACCACGAATTGGGGTCAAATCCTCACTTTTAATAATCTTAGGGGACGGAACCTGATCATGATTAATCGATGCTTCATATGTATGTCTGACGGAGAGTCCACGAATCACATTCTCCTTCATTGCCTAATCGCCTAATCGCCTAAATCTGTTGGAGTTTACTTCTTTTTTCTATTTGGTGTACAGTAGATAATGCCTTCCTCTGTTCATGGTGTTGTTGATGTGTGCTGAAAATATTATGCGCGGCCCAATGCCCATTCTTTTTGGAGGATTGCACCCCTTTGCCTATAATGGTGTCTTTGGTCTGTTTTGATTGGATTGAGTCACTGGTTGGCTCCATTAAGGGCACGTTTCATTTCTTCTTTTTTTAATAGGGTAGAGGGTAGATACTGCAAATCCATAGAGGATAAGATAGATTTTTTTTGTTTCTCTCAATCCTTAGGCCGCGTTTCTTTTGTACTACGGGATGCACTACCCTTTTGAGTGGTTCTTATATGCATCTTACTTACCAAAAGTAAAGAGTGAGAAAGACACACTAAGGACAAGTAGGGGAGAAAAGAGAGCAACGAGATCTAGAGCAAGAAAGAGAAATGTATTTTTCAAAGAGTGGGGGAGAAAACACCAATGTGTGGGATCTATTAATCCACATCTTGTAAACCATTCAAGTGATATAGTGATTTTTTAGTGCGCTCCATGGATGTAGGCATTATTCGCCGAACCACGTAAGCGGTGTTAGTGTTTATGTCTGTTTGTGGTGTTATTAAAACTACGATGTTTAGGAAAGTTCTGTCTAAGGGGATTAGATTTAAAGTGGGACTGTTGTGGCTCCTTCCGTCTTTCCTAGGAACTTACCTGATTGTATTTTAAATAATCCTATTCACCGGACGTCTAGTTTCCTAACATAGTTATCATATGAAATTGAAGTCCACTTTCTTCTCCAATATTGATGGATTATTAATGTCAAGATCACAAATCCAGGGAAGAAATATAAAATTCCAACATAAGCGCCATACAGCACAAAAAGCATGAGAGGATTCAAAAAAAAGTACCACAAATTCAAGACTGGAGCACCAATATAAGAATATTGCAATTAATCAAAATGGGTACCAGTGTTTCATTCTTTCCTATAATGGGGTTATCAAATTTGACTAAATCATTAGAAATTAAATATTTTGAGCTGAAACTAAGTTAACAACAATACAGATGGAATAAAGAACTAATTAGGAATTAAAAGTACTATCAAACAATGAAAATTCCATCTAATTCTGAATTCATAAGGATTTTAGATACAGAATGATGGAAGAAAAAATCTAGCCCAGATATCAGAACCAGCACAACCATGAGTTGGGGAAAAATTACTTTTCCGGCCTTATACGTATATACACTTACATGGTTTGCATCTATATATATACATATATATATATTTATACCTAAAGATAGAGAGAGAGACTCACCTTCTTTCTGAGAGATTTGCCCTTAAACCATCATTGTATGTAAATAATTATTAGAATATGAGAAAAAAACGTGAGATGAGGGAAATTAATCCTCCGAAGTGATTTCTGAAGTGAGAGATCGAACGGCCAGCTGCAAGCCACGTCATCCTGTAGGTCCCACTCCATTCAAAATCTAACTTAATCTTGATTTTAACCTTGGCTACTGAATATATATATATATATATATATTTAGTAAATAAATATCATATGACAGCGTGGTTCCTCATATACGCCAGAAAATAATTACGCACAAGTTTAATATATGGAGAGACAGAAAACTTTTCATTTACCCCGAATACTTCTTCTACTTCTCAAGCTGAATCCAATCCGACTGATACCAAATCCTAAAATCATCCCTTGTACTGAATCTTCATCCGTCCCTCAAAATTCTACCATAGTTTCTTCCATCTGAAAACTTAAGTCTCATTTGGATTGATTTTTCAGAAGCTATTATTGGCTTTTTGAAAGAAAAAACTGTTTTGAATAGTGTTTGACAAAAATTTTTAAAGAGTTTTTGGGTCCTGGAAAAGCGTTTTAAAAAAATTAGGGGTACCAACTTCTCAAAACGATTTCTGTTTCTATTCTTCTTCTATAGAAAGGCGAAAGCAAAAGCTATGTAAAACGGGACCTAAATGAGATCAAAGAAAACCAAATTATGTATTTTTGAACCCCACAAATTGATGGGTTCAATTGGTCTAATCTGGTCTTTAGTCCAAATTTCATAAACCAAAATACAAAAATAAATTAATAAAAATAAACAAAATAATAAATAATAAATAAAATAATACATAATAATATTAATAAATAAATTTAAAGATAAATAATAAATAATAATATAATTAATAAAATATATTTATAAATTAATAAAATAAATGGATAAATACTAAATATAAATAATAAATTGAATAAAATATATTTATGCATAAAAAATGAATAAATAATAAATAAAATAAAATATATTTATAAATTAATAAAAATAAAAAATTAATGAATAATAAACAAAATGAAATAAATAATACATAAAAATAATAATACTAAATAAATATAATAAATAATAATAATATAAATAATAAAATATATTTATAAATTAATAAAAACAAATGAATAAATAATAAATATAAATAAAATATATTTATAAACAAAATATAAATAAATGAATAAATAAAAAATTAAATACTAAATTTATAAAAATAAATGAATAAAAATAAATAATATAATGAATAATAAATAAAATGAATTAAATAATACATAATAATAATAATAATAAATAATAGATAAATGAATAAATAAATAATAAAATAAAAATAAATGAAAAATAATAATTTAAATAAAATATATTTATAAATGGTTTGATTCCATTTTTCTCAGACCAGACCGCTTACTAAACAAACTTTCAGTTCAGGGACCTGACTAGAGCAGACCGGACCGGACCGGACCGGACCTTTCACGCCCCGTCATCCGTAGTCCCATGCGGGGTCCATAAATGGCGGTATGTGACATAGGAAGTGAATAAAATTAAAAGAACACAGACCTTTTTTGGGTCAATTGTGGAAAACATTTTTTTGAACCCATTCCAGGGGTATAATAGGCATTTAAAATATAGTTGGAGTCGCAAAAATTGTTGGAAGGCGAAAAGAACTAAACGACCCATTAAAATGATCATTTCAAGGTCACACGTTCACTCAATGATAAAATAGTCATTTCACAAATTGGGAATTTCAAAGTAAAAATGTCTGAATCCAACATAGGAGAAGCCATATGATAGAAGAAATGATGCTTTGATAAATGATAATGGAGAAAAGATAAAGAAGATAATAAAGAGAATAATGAATATGAAACTATATTAAATTATATTATGAATTATATGAATTGCAATAGAGATTACTCCAATATAAAGGAAATAATGTGTGGTGAACAAGTAAACTTAATATAGGGGACAAGTCAATCTAATATAGGTAAGACTAATATTAAATGGGCTATGATTATAATAGATAGATGAATGGGCTTAAACCCTAATATATTCTAACACCCTCCTTCAAACTCAAGTTGGGAAATAAGAGACCAACTTGAGTTTGGAAACCAATTCTTGAAATCGTCCTGGCAGATGAATTTGATGAAAAATATCAGCAGGTTGATCTTGATTTTGATTCTGATTATAAGTGCAATTGGGTGTGCGGAAGCAATGATTCTTGACAAGAATGACTAATTCTGAGTTTGATTCTTGAATGAAAAATTATAAATCACTAAAACAAAGAAGATGATATAGAATTGAGGGTTCGGTCGATCAAGTAAAAGATGACAATCGATCGAAAAGAGATGATGAGCAATCGAGAAAAGATTAATTGATCGAAATGATTAGATTTTCCCCTTAAGAGGAGAAAACAAGATAGAGAGAATTGAACCAGTGAAGTGGTTGGTTCTCTAGATGAGAGTACCCTAAACAAACGGGTACGAATGAGATAATGAGAGTATCCTAAACAAATGGGTACGGATGTCCAAACGGATGAGATGAAAAAATATGATGTTGGCTATGAAAATCAGCATAACAAGTACCCAAAAGGGTAGAGAATGAGTTGAAAAGATGAGTAATCAAGAGATCAAAGACAAATCTCGCAAAACCGACAGTACGGTTGCGTCTAGAGTGGTCCAATTAGTTGAAATCGACTATTTGTTTGCTAAAATCGGAGTTAAAAAGAGCCCGTAATGCACAAAAGATTGAATAAGGGCAAAATTGTAATTTTACAAGAACCTGGTGATGTGGCACAATCTGGCAGTGACACGTGGCTGAATCTTGTTGGACACTGCACTGATGACGTCACTAATAAAGCCAAAATATGATCAAAATATCGTATCGCCAAAATATCACTAAAATATTCGTATCACCAATATCTTCTCAAATTATCGGCAAAATATCACCGACAATTTTTTTTTTCTTGAAATCCTTAGATTCGGCAGCACCTTTGGGAATGGTTCTTTTGATCTCAACTTGTTTATCTGCCGTTAATGACATGGGTTTAGGATAAAGTAGGTATTGATAGTGCTCGTGGCCATGCAGATCGAGAAGGAGACCGATGGCAATGGCGAGAATTGGATTTAGATCTGCTAGAGCGATGGCCATGGCGTGAACTGAAGGAAGAGCGATGTTGATGGTACGAGAGCGGCGGTCTTGTTTGCGAAGCCTCTTCGCTGGTGTGGGTGAAGGTTTTGTGCGGCGATGGAGGCGAGAGACGGAGTCGGAGTTGGATTGGTGGAGTCGAAAGTCGGACAACGGAGTCGGTGTTGTAGCTTGGAAGATGGTGAGAGAGTTTTCGATCAAGATGGTGCAATACATATATATATATATATATATATATATATATATATATATATATATCTGATTAGGAGAGAAAGTTTGGAATGGAGAAGGACTGAGGAGAGTTGAGGGTGAACCAACCGATGACTATATATATATATACTTTAATTAATGACCATGATTGAAGAATTAGGGTTTGATCGGCAATATGAATTAGGCGAAAAGAGTAAAAAAACCTAGATTTTTTTAGTATTAGATCTTCAAATTCTAATTAATAAGAGAAAATAGAGAAGAACCAAAAATAGGGTTTGGTAGAGAGAGAAAAATAGGAGTAGAGATAGAAAAGAGAAAGAGAGATTGAAAATCAAAGATGATGAAAGTTGATTGAGAAACTAGGATTTCAACATAAGATCGTCGTCGGGGATGGAAGATGGAGTGCCATCCCCCGGCAGAGACGACACTAAGCGAAAAGAACTACCAATAACCGATTAGCTCCAATATCATGTTAGAAGAAATGAAGATTTGATAATATAATAATGGAGAAAAGATAAAAAAGACAATAAAGAAAATAATGAATATGAAACTATATTAAATTGTATTATGAAGTATATGAATTACAATAGAGATGACTCCCATATATAGGAAAAAATGTGTGGTGAACAAGTAAACTTAGTGTAGGGGACAAGTCAATATAATATAGGTAAGACTAATACTAAATGGGCTAGGATTACAATAGATAGATGAATGTGTTTAAGCCCTAATATATTCTAACACCATAGAAACAAATAGAACTCAATTCGGAGCAACGAGGTGGGAGATACAAATTTTTGAAGTTCAGAAAAAAATTGTCAAACAAAAGGGGAGGGGTGAACAGTAGAGCATGGACATCCCCCTATTGGGCGCCGACAATCCCTTGTCCACGCCCACTGCTCCAAGAAAGGTTTGTGATGGTTTTCAGAGCTCGTTTTGAAACGGTTCGAACTCAAATAAATTCCCAACCTTTAGCATATACGCTAGATTATCATATTAAAACTTATACTTTCATGTCAACAAGGAAGAAAATTGATAGAAATAAGTGGCCTTAAAATCGATCCGAAATAAGGGATTCTTATAAGATCGATTTCCAATATCGAGATCCTTTGGGGCGAACCGAGATCCATGCTTTTCCAATTAACAAAATAAGCAATATATATGAGCCTCTAAGTTCCCAAAACAAATAAATTCCACAACTTAAATCAATAACCAACATTCAAATACAAATTTAGAATCATTTTACAAAGATAAACATTAATGTCTCAAATATCAAAAGTACAAAGTGTCATATAAAATAAAGTCTAGAAAAGGCTTTAAATGCTTAATGTCATACAATAACATCTATAATTAGCCTTTCAACTTCTCAAAAAGGTACTTATACATCAAAATATTTTACATTCCCAAAGTGTACAAAATATCATAGTTTTTGCCAAAATAAGCAAAATAAGAGATTTAAAGTCATCAACTCTGCTAGCATCCTAAGGCACATCCTTTTCAACACCGTCACCTAAAAAATATTAAATAACGGGGTGAGCTCCAACTAGTTCAGTAGGAGACGCTTCCCTACTTCGATCTCGGCCGTCCGAGTGATACAAACCCAACCCCGTGTGCATGCTGCAACCCTAGGTCGGTCCAAGAGTCTCATATGGCACGTGTGCCAATCTGGGAACCCATCGTGCCCACAAACAAACCCCAAGCATGATATATATACAAAAGTCTCAAATGTCCTCAACATAAATAGCATCAAAATCAATAAAGCATGGAATAAAATATGTGAATGCCATGCTAATGCAATCCCTAGACTCAAAGGGTGACCGGGTATGTATTGTCGCCATAGTACTATTACCCACAAGGAATTTATCAACTCATGGATAAAACCGTGATCGGAACAAGAGCTCACACGCTTCCCTAATTTTCGGAATACTAGTCCGCCGGTAAACGAGAGACACCACTTGGCCAGTTGTTGCGACGACCTGAGGTTATGAACAAGGTACCATGAGACATGTTTTAGATACCAAAATAAATGAAATATGATCAATGGCGCTCAATAAAATCAACATGCCTCAACTAATCTATAATTAACAAAATGATCAATTTTAGAGATAATCAACACAAAGCATGCTCCCAATACCTCATATAACATAAACCACAACATATATATATATATAAAATTGAGCAATAAATCATCAACAAGCAATATATATAAGGGGAGCCTAGTCGCATGTTTCTACGTTTTTACCATATACTAGTATGTAAATGTAAAGGGAAAAAATAAATAGGCCCAAGCCCACTCATTTGTATTGGCAGGCCCGTATCTACTTGTGTAAATTAAGCCCAAAGATAGTTTAGGCCCATAGAATATTCTAGTAATATTTCAGGGTCAAATATCAGACCCATCACTTATAGAAAGTGGGTAGTTAAAATGAACATGGGTCACGAACCTATGGATTTAGGAGCATGATTTTTACTATTAAGGAATACAAAAACGGTCACTATAGGATATAAATTTGGCTATGGGAGCCTCAATAAATTCATTCGTGGTATGAGCAAAATTATACACTTACACTTGACGTCATCTGTGGGAACAAAATAATTTTGTCATATTCGTTTTCATTCCAAAAATTCTCTTATTCAGAAGCAAATTAACCATGGTTTCTACTCGATCGATAAATAATGATGCTCGGTTTAAAGAGGTGATGCGACGGCAGGAAGCAGTAGAATAAAGAAATGACATTCTCGAACAATAAAATGCCGATTTGCTCCATCGGGTTGCTCAGACGTTGATCCCTCCCCGAGATCCCAACCTAGCTGAAGGAACGAGTCAGTAGAGGAATGTTGGGCATGACCCAGCTAACTCCCAGCATGGGCGCGAAAGTTCAACTAATCGGGTAGGAAAGGGGCCAAGAGAAGAAGAAGAATCATCACACCCCATGACAAAGGAGGCTACCGCAGGACATATCCCCACTCTGAATGACCTGCATGAGATGGTAGCCAATATACAAAAGGACGTAATGAAAGACCTGAAAATGCAGACCCCTGACGATTTGGCTATTCATGCCACAACTGATATGACTCAATCTCCTTTCACGGAGGAAATTGAGATGACTAACTTCCCAAAGAAATTTGTGCAGTCAATCTTCACCTTGTATGATGGAACGAAGGATCCACTCGACCACATCTACCAAGTACAGACGAAGATGATCATGTACGGCAAAAACCAGGCGTTCCTATACAAAGTATTCTCCACTAGCTTAACAGAGGCACCCCTGCTTTGGTTCAGAAAGCAACCCCCAGGGTCGATCAGTAGTTGGAGCAATCTCTGCAAGCGACTCGTCGTACAGTACTTCGGCAATCGAAGACAGAGGAAGACAATCCCCGACCTCTTTATAATGACACAAGAGAGATGAGAGAGCCTAAAGAGTTTCCTTTCCAGATTTAATATGGAGATGTCCTTCATTGATGACTGCGATCAACTATCGGCGGTAGAAGCATTCCGTTTGGCGATCATCCCGGGCATAAAATTCCATTATTCATTGATAAAGCGGCCTCCCAGCAATATCGGTGAACTCAACTCTAGAGCTCAAGGTTACCTCATGATAGAAAAAGAAGAGGCAGTTAGATAGAAAAAGGCTTCTTTGGTAACAGTGGAAGCTAAATCCAAAGAGCGAATAAATGATCAAAAATCTCAACGCATCAGACCATTATCATCTGCCTCATCTTCCAGGCAGAGCAACAAACGCCAGCGAATAGAAGAAAGATCGACTCCTCTGAGAACCAGTCTTGGCAAGCTTTACTAAGAAAATAAGAGTAAGGGGATCTTTAGACCCCCTCCACCAATCAGACAACCGATGGAGCAGAGGGATATGACTAAACATTATGCCTTTCATAGTGAATATGGTCATCATACCAATGATTGTAGAAATCTCAGGAGGCAAGTAGAAGCATTGATCACCAGAGGGGAACTTACATACTACTTGGTGAAAAATCAGATGAGGCCTGACAGAAGCAACTAACCACCAAAGAACAATACTGCAACATGACAACTAGTCAGAGTCATTCACATGGTCCAAGGAAGGGAAGAGGTTGACGAACCAGAAGGAAACAGGAGGTTAAAATTACGACAAACCCATAAACTCAGACACGTGGGAGAAGTGTGCCAAATGTCATTCAAATAAGAAGATTCAAGGATCACTTTTTCAGAGGTAGATATGTAGAAAGTCCAGACCCCTCATGAGGATCCTCTGGTAATCACTCTTCTGGTAGCCAATTATTTGATCAAAAGAGTAATGGTAGATCCAGGTAGCAACACCAATATCATGACAAAGTGGGCTTTTGACAAGCTTGGAGTTGATGTTTCACAACTACATCCGGCTCGAATCCCTCTGGCAGGCTTTAATGGACGATGGGTGGAGCCCATCGAAGTAATTCAGCTATGGGTATCAATAGCCCGACTAACCCTAAAAGAGAGCTTTGTAGTGGTGGATGTCAAACCATCTTATAACTTGTTAATCGGCTGAGGATGGATCCACCACATGCAAGGGGTCCCGTCAACCCTATATCAGGTTATGAGGTGTCTGGATCCTAACAGCATTGATGTAACAGATATACCCGGGGACCAAGTGGTAGTGAAAAAATGCTACGCGGTGACTCTGAAGAACCTGAATTATAAGGATAAACAAATAATGGAGGAGTCAAAGAAGCCCCAATACAATGAGAAATAACAATTATAGTCAGACCCTTCCGATGAGGGTCAAAAGGCTCCGGTTACTACCGAATCGTTGGAAGAGGTGAACATCATTCCGGGAGATTGTAGCAGAATCACATTTATTGGCTCTTCCCTCAACAAGGAGGAAAAATACGAGTTGGTTCGCTTTTTTCAGAAGAACTTCGACATCTTCGCCTAGTCACACCTGGACATGTCAGGAATCAGTCCATCAGTCACCCAACATAACTTGAATGTAGACCTAGACTTCAGATCGGTGAAGTATAAGTAGAGGCGCTTTAGAGTCGAGAGAAATCAAATCATAGCTGAAGAGATTAGAAAGTTGTTGGAAACAGGCTTCATATGGGAAGTCACGTACCCGTTTTGGCTATAAAACGTGGTGGTGGTCAGAAAGAAGAACGGGAAATGGTGAGTCTGCGTGGACTTCACCAACCTAAACAAGGCTTGCCCAAAAGACTATTTTCCCCTCCCAAAGATTGCCAGATGGTAGATGCCATGGCTGGATACGAAAGTTTATTCTTCCTGGATGTATATTCTGGATACAACCAGATCCCGATGAACCGAACCGATGAGGAAAAAATAGCCTTCATCACCGAAGAAGGTATATTTTGTTATAAAGTAATGTCTTTCGAACTAAAAAATGCAGGTGCTACCTATTAGAGGTTGGTCAGAAGAATATTCAAAAATCAAATGGGGAAGATGGTAGAAGCCTACATAGATGATACGGTAGTCAAGAGAAAAAATAAAGATGAGCATCTCTGACACCTCGAATAAGTGTTCGAAGCAGTTCAGGAGTACGAAATAAGGCTCAACCCATCGAAATTCTCTTTCAGGGTATCCTCAGGATAATTCCTCGGTCACAAAGTCAACCAAACTGGTATTAAAGCCATCTCTGCTCAAGTGAAGACCCTGATTAGTTGCGATGAGCCCAAAATTCAGAAGGAAGTCCAGACCCTAACAGGAAGGGTGGCCGCACTAAGCAGATTCATCTCCAGGTTGAACAACAGATGCAAGCCATTATTTTAAGTTATCAGAGCAGGAAAAGGAAACATATGGGGAGCAGAACAGGCAGAGGCACTTTAAAAGTTGAAGCAGTATCTCCAGAATCTACCAATCCTGGTATCGCCAGATCCGGGTGAACCTCTGTATCTCTATCTGGTAGTATCAAAAGCTTTGACCAGCGCGACACTGGTAAAAGATGACAAGAAGTGTTAGAGGCCAATTTTCTTCAACAACAAATCTCTGTTTAATGCTGAAACAAGGTACACAATGGCAGAGAGAGTGGTCATGTTGCTAATCAATACGAAGAGACATCTGAGGCACTACTTCGAAACCCATCCAATAGTGATTCCAACCACATTACCCATAAGGGCCATCATGGGAAAGCCGGACCTGACTGAAAGAATCACCAGATGGGCCCTGAAGCTCAGAACATTTGAGATCACATACGTGCCCAGAACAGTTGTTAAGGGTCAAGCCTTGGCAGATTTCTTGATTGAAGCCAAACCCAAAGCAGCCTTAATTGAACCTGCCGAACCTGAATGGACACTGTATATAGACGGATCGATCAAATCAGCAGGTTCAAGAATCGGATTTGAAATCATAACCCCAGATGAGACTCGCATCTAGCAATCAATCTTCCTGGCGTTCCCAGCCATCAATAATGAGGCTAAATATTAGTCATTTTGACCCCTTAACTCACTATTGTTACGTCATTTCATTCCATTATTTGGTATTTTTATGTTGTTTGTGTGTTAAAGCAAGTTTCAGGAGCTTAATAAAGAAATGGAGCTAACTTTGGTGAATTAACTGAAGAATGTGTTCTTTCTATCCAAGAAGAGAGTCAAAGAGGCAGTCTGAGATAAAAATGGCTCCAAGAGGGCAAAAATGACATTTTCAGAAGCCGTCATCTTCAGCAAAAAGTATCGTGGGTTTGAGATGGACGTTTTGGTGCATTCACGGAGAAAAGTGATTTTCCATAAAAACCCTACACTTGTACCTACATTTCCAGTACCAAAAAGTGGCTAGAATTGCAAAATCTACGCTTGAAGTGTAGCCCCCAAGCGTAAGTGCGGCAACTTTGAGGATTTCTGCGTGATTTTTCCTGTTTTACCCCTGGCTTAATTGGAAGATGTGCCCGCGACTCCAGACCTCTATATACATGTATATACACTTATATTTAGGGTTTTGATGAGTTTTGAGAGTGAAAAGATATAAAATGGCCTCTTTATGCTATTGCATATATATACAAGACCATACATCAAACGTGAGAATATTAAAGATAATATATATTTTTTTGGAGGCTCTGATAAATAGAGGCTGGTTGGTTCTGTGGGGCGTTCATTCAAGAGGTTCATTCATTCAAACTTGCTGCTGTTGAGAGTCATATTCAAACCTAGAGATCCGACAAAGAAGACTATGGAGAGCGTTTCTACATCAACGATGCAATCACCTTCTACCATGGCTAACTAACTCAGTATCTAGGGTTTTCTAGCAAAACCCTAGCCAAGTAATGTAGTTCTTTTATTTTTTTTAACTGTAAACGAGGGGAAACTGTGACCATACTATGATGATTGTAGTAGATAAGAGACCGTACTGATTTACAATATAAAATTATATGTTTGTTCTAAATTCTTGTCTTAGATGGAATAAATATATTATTTTACACAATTATGATTATTCAATATGGGCTGGAACTCGGATGCTCAATCATGGTTTTCTACATAATGGTGGTAATGAAACTTGAAACCCTAGGTTGACACAGGTCGTGCCTTGGCGATTTAATATAGACATGCTTTAGTTTGTTTTCATGCATTAGGAGTAGATTAGAGTAACATAATTGACATGTACTAGTTAGGTCAATCATGAGACGGGTTGTCACGATCCGGTTGATGGTACTCATTTTTGGGGTCGTATTTAGCTATATGCGATACGACCTGATTCACAGTTATGGATCGCCCTCTTACAGTTGAAACAGTGATTAACTATATTATGCGGTTAGTGGTGGAGTGATGAAAACCCTAGTTTTCTCTCTCATCTGAATCACAACAAATTTACTTGCTTTTTAGATTATTATTATTTAAAATAGATAATTTGGTCTTTGACCACCCAAAGCAAATAATTTTTAGAAATATAATTCAGTGTTTTTGAATTACTAAAATGAACAATCTTAGTCTCTGTGGGATCGATATCCCTTACTCAAGCCGCTTTGCTATTCTACAATTGATACGTGCGCTTGCGTAGGGTAAAACCTAGCGTCATTAAAGTCTCATTTTTAACTACATATTTTTACACGCCTGACGTACACATCAGGTTTATGGCACCGTTACCGAGGACTAAGCATTGTTCAATAGCTTTAGTAATTTATTTCCATTGCATTATTATAACTGTAGCTAAAGTGAGATTTTTGTGTGATTGACAATTACTCTGAAAAGCGTGAAAGGGAAGATCAGAACTTCTAAAGTTGCATCTGTAACTTTTGTGAGTTTTAGTTGCCCAGATTTTTGCATATTAATTCTTTCTTTAATTTCTATAATTTAGAGGTATTTAAGTTATATTAGATTTTATTTCAGAAAATTTCAAAAATAAAAAAAAAACATAAATAGTTGTTTAAGTAGCGTATGACCGATAGACCGACCCATTATAATTTAAGCACTGCGTTAGTCAAGTACAATCCTGAGATCGAAAAGACTCTCCGTCATTTACGTTGATCTATTGAAAAACGTCATCGTCAGTAAGAAGAAGCAATGGCCGACCGAGGAGCCTACCAACAAAGGGCACCAGAGACATCACTGAAAGGATATTACGCACCCAATGCATACGATTCCTATGTTGATTTTTCAGAAGAAGAAGGAGCGAAACACTTTGAGATCAAGACAAACATGATCAATATGCTTCCAAAATTTTCAGGCCTTAGGATAAAGGACTCATACCAGCACATAAATGATTTTCTAGAGGTAGCCTCTACTGTTGGGTTTGACAATTTGCCCAAAAATGACTTGCGAGTGAGATTATTCCCTTGGTCATTGAAAGAGAGAGCTAATAGATGGTACATCAAATTAGCAAAAGAAATAAAAATTGATTTGGAAGTCCTTAAGAGAGAATTCATAGAAAAGTACTATCCAATAGGAAAAACCTCATAAGCACAAGATGCAATAAAAATCTTTAGGCAACTGCCTGGTGAACATTTTCATTATGCATGGGAAAGATATAATTAAATTTTGTATAAATGCCCCCATCATAGGTTTTCCGACAAAGATATTGCTAAAAATTTCTACATGGGACTTGGTGAAACTCATAAGACTTTGATAGATGCAGCCACACAAGGTCAGTTTATCTTAAAGCCAGTTATAGAACTCTTGGAGATATTCGATAATATCAGTGAAAACACAATTCAATATCAGTATAAATTGAGGTCTAGAGGTGGACAACAGGATAGGAGATCCGAAAAATCTTATGTTGTGGATCATGATGATGTGAGAGATACCATGACATTGTTTGGAGAGAGATTGGAGAGAATTGATAAATACCTTCAGCGAAATCATTCCCTTCCTAAAGAGATATCTGAAGTCAAAGTTGAGTATTCCCAAATTGAGTGTTAGGAGATAATGGATGTTGTGCTAACGCATCGTGGAACTATTCCAATAATACTCCTTTCACCAATTCATACACCTCCAATGCCAGAAATCACCACTCATGTCTTACAAATCTACCAATGTGGAAAATCCACCACCAAAATTCCAACAAGGGAAATCATACAATCAACAACCAAGGTTCACAGAAAAACAACAGTCATACAGCCGACAGCCGAGGTATACTGAAAAACAACAATCATATAGCCAACAACCGAGGTTTCAATAGAGTCAGCAATCATTTGACTCCCAACCAATAATCATGGCTAGAAATTCTCAATCCAACTATCAACCAAGAACATTTAATAATTCCCAAGCCCTTCAGCCATTCAATAACAACCAAGCCTTACAACCTTCCAATAATTCACAAGCTCTACAACCATTCAATAATTTCCAAGAGCTTCAGTCATTTAATAACAATCAGGTTGTACAACCCTATAACTACCAAGCCTAGCCACCAAGAAGCCAAACTCCTCCACCCGGTTTCCAGACTAGTTGGCTAGAGTAAGTCATAATGGACATTCATAACAAGTTAGGCATTCATACTCAATATTTAGCATAACTGCACATGCAGATAGGTCAAATGGCTAATGAGAGGAATGTGAGAGAGCCAGGAAAACTGCTAAGTCAGCCAATAGTCAACCCTTAGCCACAATAAACATTGGAGCTTGGATCTTTTGCTACTAATCCTCATGAGTCAGTTCAAGCAATTACGACTCTAAGAAGTGGGAAAGAAGTGGAGAATCGAGTTGAGGCAGAGCATGAAGAAAAGTTGTAGAGAAGAAAGGAAGTAGAACAAGAACAAATGAAAGAAACATAAGAAGAATAGAGGAAGGAAGATGCAAGGAAAGAGGCTGAAAGAACGTAGAAAGAACAACCATCAGTGGATGACAATATTGATGAGACATTATTTGAAGAGCCAAAAAGTGCATTATGAGGAGGCAGCGTCATTTCCTCAACGTCTAAGAGAGCCGACAAAGTACGGAAAGATGAAAGAATCTGATATATTAGATACATTCCGACAAATCAAGATCAATTTACCTCTCTTAGATGTAATCGCCCAAATACCGCCGTATGTTAAGTTTTTCAAGGATCTTTGCACCCAGAAGTGGAAAAGCAGAAGATAGAAGCCAACTAAAAAACTAAAATCTCTTGACTGAGCAAGTGAGTTTATTGCTTTTAAGCGATACTCCACCAAAGAGGAAAGATCCCGGTGCTCCCACTATTCTATGTGTCATTGGTGACCATGAAATTGGTAGAGCTCTTCTTGATATAGGTGCAAGTATTAACTTATTTCCTTATTCAGTCTACCAATAGCTAGGGTTGGGTAAGATCAGTCCCATATCGGTTGTACTGCAATTCGCCGATCGATCAGTCAAATAGGTAAGATGAGTGCTTGAAGATGTCATTATGTAAGTGGGCAAGTTTTATTTTCCGATTGACTTTGTAGTCCTGGATACTGAACATGTCCCTGACGCGAAGAAGCACATTCCAGTAATATTGGGAAGACCATTCTTAGCTACGGCAAATGCATGCATCAATTGCAAAACCAGAGCCATGGATCTGACATTTAGCAATATGAAGGTCAGGATGAATGTGTTCGAAGGAAGTCACCACTTGCCTGAATCTGGGGAATGTTTTCAGATTAATGAGTGTGATGAACTGGATGATATTATATCATACTTCGCAACTCAAATCTTGGAGGGAGACGAGCTGGAGTCATTTATGACTGAAGAAAGGCCAAATGAGGAAGTTACTGATTGTGAGGCATATTGGAAGTTGCAGAATGAAGAGCTGGATGCAATGGAGACTACATTATACACTCAACCATGGCGGGAGCTGGTTGAACCACTTCCAATAATTTCAAATATTCCACCAATTCCATCTCTAACTATTCCTCCTGCCTTGGAACTCAAAGAATTGCCTGAAAAGCTGAAGTATGTTTTCTTGGGATTTGATGAGACTCTTCTCATAATTATATCTTTGAAATAGAGAAACAGGAATTGAGTCTAGTCAAGGTTTTGAGTGAGAACAAAGAGGCAATAGGATGGATTGTTACTGATTTAAAAGGCATAGACGTTCGATTTGCATGCATCACATACACCTAGAGCAAGATGCAAAGCCATCAAGAGAGATGTAGCGGAGGCTGAATCCCAATATGAAATATGTGGTGATGAAAGAAGTGGTAAAATTACTAGATGCGGGTATCATTTATCCCATCTCTGACAGCACATGGGTAAGTCCAACTCAGGTGGTGCTGAAGAAGTTGGGCATCACAGTGGTGCCAAACTCAACAGGTGAGCTAATTCCACAACGCACGACCATGGGATGGCATGTGTGTATTGATTATAGAAAGCTCAATTTGAATACCAGGAAAGATCATTTTCCATTACCATTCATTAATCAAATCCTTGAGAGATTAGCCAGGCAGAACTATTATTACTTTCTGGATGGGTATTCCGGCTATAATCAGGTGGCGATTGACCTGGTTGATCAGGAGAAAACCACCTTTACTTGTCCGTATGACATGTTTTCTTATAGAAGGATGTCGTTTGGTTTATGTAATGCACCAACAACATTCCAACGGTGTATGATGTCTATATTCTCTAACATGGTTGAGAAATTTCTTGAAGTGTTCATGGATGATTTTTTAGTTTTTGGGGAAACCTTTGAAGACTGTTTGAGACATCTAGAAATGGTACTTAAGAGATGCAAGGACACGAATTTGATCCTAAGTTGGGAAAATAACCATTTCATGGTTCAAGAGGGGATAGTACTGGGCCATATTGTATCGAAGCGAGGGATAAAGGTTGATAAAGCAAAAGTGGAGTTAATTTCAAAACTGACTCCTCCCATATCTGTTAAGAAGATACGCTTTTTTCTGGATCATGCCGGGTTTTACCGAAGGTTTATCAAAGATTTCAGCAAAATCGTCAGGCCGCTATACAACTTATTGGCTAAGGACGCTACTTTCATTTTTGACGAAGAGTGTCTTCATACCTTTAAGAAGCTGCGTGCTCAACTATCATCAACCCCGATTATTCATCCGCCAGATTGGTTTATATCATTTAAGCTCATATATGATGCATCTGACTACGCCATAGGAGCTGTGTTGGGTCAGAGAAAATAAAAGCTTCTATATGCTATTTACTATGCCAGTAGGACTCTGAATGAAGCTTAGATGAACTACAAACTACTGAGAAGGAGTTACTGGCAGTTGTCTTCACCTTGGATAAATTCTGATCATATTTATTAGACACCAAGGTTGTTGTTTACTCGGATCATGCCGCTCTAAGGCATTTGCTGACAAAGAAAGATTCTAAGCCTCGACTGATTCAGTGGATTCTGTTGTTGCAAGAATTGGACCTGGAAATCAAAGATAAGAAGCGTTTAGAAAATGTAGTTGCGGATCATTTGTCAAGGATTATTGTCGAGTCCACAAAGAAAATTACTCCTCTTAAGGATTCTTTCTCAGATGAACATCTGTTAAGTATGGCTATGGTGAAACAAATATCGTGGTATGCTGACATTATCAATTATAAAGCCACAGGTCGAATCCCAAAAGGATGGTCTAAGAATGAGAAAGACCGATTCTTCAGCTAAGTTAAATTCTATATATGGGATAATACGGGTTTGTACAAGTATTGCTTTGATCAGATTATTAGGAAATGTGTCCCCGAGAGTAAGGTGCAAAACATACTTACATTTTGTCACACACTGAAGTGTGGAGGGCATTTTGGAGCTCAAAAGATAGCCCATAAGGTGTTGCATAGTGGATTTTACTGGCCTTCCATATTCAAGGATGCAGTCGAATTTTGCAAAGTGTGTCTGCAGTGTCAAAAGCTTGGATCCATATCTCGGAGAGAGATGATGCCTTTAATCCCGATTCTGATTGTAGAATTATTTGATGTGTGGGGTATTGATTTTATGGGACCATTTCCAAAAGCAGATAAGAAAGAGTATATACTTGTGGGGGTTGATTATGTTTTGAAATGGGTAAAAGCGATAGCCACCAAACGTGCTGATCATGACGTGGTGGAAGAATTTGTAAAATTGAACATTTTCTCACGATTTGGTATGCCGAAAGTTCTGATCAGTGATGGTGGAAGTCATTTGGACAACCAATTTCTTTCTGCTATGTGTGAAAAGTACGGTGTCACTCATAGAATTGGTACGCCATATCATCCCCAATCACAAGGTCAAGTGGAGGTTTCTAATAGGGAGATTAAAAATATTTTGGAAAAAACGGTGCGTCTGGATTTGAAGGATTGGTTGCGAGGATTGGTTGCGAAGGCTAAATGATGCACTTTGGGCGTACATAACTGCATTTAAGACACTAATTGGTATGTCGCTATATCGTCTTGTGTATGGTAAAGTGTTACATCTCCCTATAGAGCTGGAACATCGAGCATATTGGGTTGTTCAAAGATTGAATTTTGATATAAAGAAAGTCGGTGCGTAGCGGAAACTCCAACTGCAAGAGCTAGAGGAGTTGAGAAATGATGCATACGAAAATTCTAGGATTTATAAGGCTCGAACAAAAGCATTCCATGATAAGAACATTAGAAAGAAATTTTTTGAGCTCAGCCAAAAGGTTTGGCTGTTTAATTCGAGACTTAAGTTGTTTCTTGGTAAGCTTCAGTCAAGATGGGATGGGTCATACAAGATTACGAAGGTTTTTCCCCATGGAGCAATGCAGCTCGATGATCCTGACACTGGAAACACGTTTGTCATGAATGGGCAGAGATTGAAACATTATATAGAGGTTCGACCAGTTGAGTGTGTGGTAGAAACGATCGATTTAACTGAACCACCACCCGAGCTGGATAAGCTTGATCCGGAGTATTGAGAAGAGGCAATGTCGTACCAACGGTGTTAAACATTATTAATAGGTAAAGAAGAGTAGCTTTGACTCCTAGTTTGTATATGTATACGATAATTTAGTTATTTCCGCATTTAAGATCGAGTCCGTAAAATTGAGTTGCGAGGCCATCATCATTTAAGTATAGAGTTTACATGGAGCCTAGGATTCATTTAGGAAGTATGGAGTTGAATGCAGGACGAATTGATATCAAAATGAGCAAAATTCAAAATTTGGGCCAGGGACCTACGCTTCAAGCGTAGGCCGAGCTACGCATGAAGCGTAGCTGCGCAAGCTTGTTATAAACAGGTCACGATAGGTTCCCTCTTTTATTCCATTCAAACTCTACTTTCTCTCTCAATTCTCCGCCATTATTCGAGAGGTTTTGATCTTACTATTTAACCATTAAATTCCTCATCATTTATTGCCAATGGATTGTAAGATTATTTTGTGACTTGACTGGATCCGCGTGAAGAACTCGAAAAGTCACCGGAACTCAATTTTTGGAAATCCATCGTTTCTCTCGATTCAGTGAGTTTTATTCCATCATTTTGATTTCATATGACTTATTTAATTATTCTAAACTAGTATTGACGAACGAGCCCGATTAAAATTGTGTTTTGATCCGTTTTCTAAAAAGTTGAGTTTTTCAATTTCAGAATCGGATTCAATATTGAATTTTTGGGATGACGGCTTGTTTAATCATCGTATTGGATATATTTAGATATAGTTTGAGTTTGATTCGGTATCCGATTTGTTATTGCTTACTTTTCAAAAATTCCCTATTGTAGACATGGCACGGACCAAGATTTTGGCGAGACAAGTTGTTCAGGCTGCCGTTGCGACTGATCCACTAGTACGACAGAGGTTGAGGTCATTGTTACCTATACTATCACCTATCCGCTATCGTAGCATGCGCGCCAGGAGGCCATAGTATGTCGATTCGGCATCCTCGTCATTTGAGGTAGAGGAGTCGGAGAACTCGACACAGGGGCGCGACATTTTATTACCACATGGTCGCTTTGTGGTTGAGCCAGTTATTCCATGGGTACCATCACTGCCACCTATGCCGGATTAGCAGGCCGAGTAGATGGATGAGGATATAGAGGGTGATCATGCCCAGCAGGGGGATGACATCGATGAGGGAGATGATGATGATATGGCTGATGAAAGGGTGTCGGAGCCACCAATAGAGAGTGATCCCGGAGTTTTGACCACATTTTTGTCGGTACCCCGGACAACATCAGTTGAGCGTTTATTAGACCGGGTTCTCCGAAAGGGTTATCAGTAGGAGCGGACATATCTGTTGAGGATATTCGAGGATTTTCAACCAGTGCCAGCCTGGACGATCGGCCGATTGAGGGCTCGACGTCTTTTTCCTATTCTAGCTACGGTTATTCTGTACATATGCGAGAATATGATTCGGGAGTTTTGGCTACACATGCGCCACTTCAGTAGGGGGAAAAGACTACTAACTGTGGTCCGAGGTACAGAGATAGAGATTACATCCTAGAATATTGCTGAGGCGTGGGGTATGCTAGACTAGTGTCCGCCTGATTTGGCTGTTGTGTTCTCGCCTATGCCCGAGGCACTTCCATATATTTCTGAGCTGGTTACATTTCAGACTGCCGGGCAGTGGGCTGATGAGCATCGGGACTGCACAAATAAGATGGATTATCCCCCTATGCTATGGTTCTAGGATATGATAGTTTAATCACAGATTCTGCCACACAACTACATTACTATGTGTTATGGGTCATTCCCGGCTCTCCAATACACATTTGAGTTTGAGAGGTTGATTTTTATTCCATAGATTTTGTGGGAAGGCTATACGCGTACTACGTTCATCTGCACAAGGAGTCCAAGGTTAAGCTGCGTAGATTTCAGATTCGATTCATGTGCCGGTGATGAAGATTATGATGGATGTCGGGATTGAGATCGATGCGGCTGAGCGCAATAGATATAGGGATGGTACTCCGTACGCTAGAGGGATGTGGACGAGTGTCTGGACTAGGGTGCATGTAGATGATATTATGCGACACCAACCAGTGTTCAGTATAGTACCAGCACCAGATGCATAGGCGCAGGCTCAGGCTGATGATGCGGGCCATGATGATGCTGGTATGGCTCACGAGGCTGAGATACCATAGATGCTAGTTGCTGCTGAGGTGGTCGTGATGCTAGAGGCACCTACGGGTGGTACTATTACTCTGTCCCAGGCTCAGTTTGACGTTATTATAACACAGATGTAGGGGCTAGAGTAGAGTTTGACAGATAAGAGACAGGCACGACAGCAGGAGATAGTGCATCGACGAAGGGATCAGAGGCAGTTATTTTATAGATTTGACTGTATGTGTCAGCATGTGGGTGTGCCGATTCCACCTACACCACTACCCTATGATGATGAGTCTTAGCTTAGTTTTAGTTAGGTTTTTGTTATATTTTTATTTTTATTTCATTTATTTTTTACACATTAGAGATAAATTATCGAGCGACTAGTTTTGTATAGGGCTTGATGTGACCGCTTGAATGATTATCTAAATGTTTTTGATATTTTCATAGTTTATAAAATTACAGTTTTGATGATTCAATCAAATTGCTTGATGTATCCCCGGAATTTTATGTTTATTCTACGTTGCGGATATCTTGAATTCTTTCGAAATCTTTTATTGCATTATGCGGACATTTGTGTGTTTAAGTTTGGGGGTGTATCTCGATGGTTTAATCGGAGAATTATTTGAAAAAAATAATTTCTTAGGCCTAAGCCTACGCTTGAAGCGCAGGCTACCCTACGCTTGAAACATAGGGTTTATCGAGGGAGTTTTGAAAGTTTAAAATTTTTGACCCATTTTCGGGGTTTTTGGCCTGATCTGTATTTGTACTTGTATTAGGATTTGTTTAAGTTAATTTTAGGATTTTGTGAAGAATTTTTAGAGTAATCCTAGTCCGATGAGGAAGTGGAATGTAAATACAAGTTGGAGTTGGATTATTCATTCCTTCCACTATCCTATTCAACCAAGGGTTTTAAATCTTTTTCCTTTTTTATTACCCTACATCATTCATCTATAAATACAGCCCTTAAGTCACATAACTCTCAAAACTTTTAAACTAGGGTTTATGTAAGAAAGCCACAACGATGTCTAGTTCATCGTCATATTTTGTTCAGTCTTTTATTTCTCTTGCAAGAGATCATGAAGGGAGTGAGTATGAACCTTATTATGATCCGGAGGAATTAATTGAGAATGACGAGCAATCGGCTATTGAAGATAATCGAGGAAGGGAGATGAAGCGAATTGAAGAAAGCATATTTATGGAGGTTTTGAGCCGAAAAATAAAAAGAAGCATGCTGAGACCATTCATATTATGTTGATTATAATATGAGTTGGATTTCAGTCCAAACGAGCTCATGAATTCATTAACATTTTTTGGAGAGGCAATCCTACACAAAAGAGGATTGAGCCGTTTACAGTACCCAATTGTACAGAAGGTGTATCCTAGGTCGGTTAAACTATTTTATGAGAGATTGATAGTTGATGGACCACCAGGAAATGAGGTAGCACGGGCTAAAGTGTCAGAATGGAGTGAGCCGATAAAGGTGACTAGGAAATTGATTGCACAAGCTTGGAACATCCCATTAAGATGTCCGGATCACTTGAAAGAAGAATTTATGCTACCACTGAAAGAATGACCATACACGGATGAAGAGATGATTTAGGAATTATGTGTTGTGAATGTGCCAAAGAAGGGAGATAAGGGTATGGATAATTTTTGGTTAAAACCAGATTTGCTTTACTTGGATAATGTGATTGTTGCGCAAGCACGTTAGAATCATCAGACAAGTTAGCGAGGAAGGTCGATGATTAAGATACTCTTTGGTATGCTAAAGGGCTACTGGGTGTCATTCCCTGCTATAATATTTGAGGTCATGATTTGGATACAAGAGATTGTGAGCAGAAAAGTAAAAGAGTGGAGAGAGATGGAGTATTATCTCACATATCCATTTTAATTATCCAAAGCCATGGAGATGCAGCTTGGGGATCATATAGAGGAGATGAATGAAGAGCGTGGGACGTTTATCATGAAGTATCCAAAGGAGGATTTTGATAGGCTGGAAAAGATGTCGCAATGTCATATTATAATGGGGAAAATGGCACGTTCTTTGGAAGAAGGGAAGGAAGAGGCGGATTAGGATTTAGGTTTAGGATTTTTTGGTTATTTTATTTGTAGGGACGGTAGACCCTTAAGGCCACGTCTTTGTTTATATTATTTTTATTTTATTTTCAGGATTGTAGGCCCTTAAGGCCAAATCAAAATTTATTTTTCTTTAATTATTTTTAAAAATAAATAAATAAAAAAAGAGAGAATCTTGGATTCCTTGAAAACATATGTCGATTTCTGGATATTTATGATGAAATTTATTTTCCCTTGCTATGATTGGGTATTTGTGCTTTGTTGATTATATCTACAGGTGCTCCACAACAAGTTTAGGGGAGGGGATTCATGCGATGCTTTGGAATCCAGAATTGAGCTTCAAGGGTAACTGTATATGTTCTCCTATTTTATTTTTGACCATGTGGACATGGTCTGATTTAAGTTTGGGGTGAGGGTATAATATTACCAGGAATAAAAAGTTTGGGGAAAAAATAATTTTTTGGAACAGTTTTTTTTGTTTTCACGCATGAATATTTTGCATTACAGTTTGATTGAGTTTTTGTATATGATGCATGAGTAGTATGTAATGTGATATTCTCATTCATGAGAGTGATGATTAGATCAAGTTAGTAAAGTGATGTGGCTTTACATGGGTGAGTGAATGAGTGAAATTGAAATTAAGAAGGACGACTTTGACCTATAAGCACAAACACACATTCACTATGAGAAATATGTTGATTTTTGACTATGTAGTTGAAAAATAATTTGCCATAATAAAAGGGGAGATGGGGAGATGCTTTGGTTGAAATGAAGAAAATTAAAAAAATTGAGAAAATAAAATGCAAAAAACAGTTATTTGATCTGAGTAACCAGGCCTTGGTATTACCAATATCACTATTCGCGTTTAAATGAGAGAATACTGATGAGCATAAATCTCATTGAATAAGCTCGGGCCCAGTTGGTTGAGATTAAAAATCCTCGCTGGAAATTCCGGAGACTTAGAAAGACAAAAAAATGATGAAAATGTGGAATGTTGAAAAGTTACGTTTTGATGAAAAATGGCAAAGTTTGATCAATGAAGTAGGAGAAGAGAAACTGAAATATTGTAGTTGAATGTTCACAAAATCACGGAAGGTTTTCTGGATTTTAAGTAGAAAGTAGCGAAATCATTCACTTTAGTGGGAACCATTCATGACACGAAGCTTGATATAATTGTTGTTCGGTAGTGAGTGGTAGTATTTGCATCCATACTGTTTTTTCCATTGTATCATGATTTAATTAAATTTGTGTATGAATTAATGAATGCGTGACTATAGAGAACTGAGATGTTTGTAGGTACCATCACTGGAAACCTTCACGAGACTTCACTCGTCCACTAGGCGTAATCTAGGGGGTTTAAAAGGCTTGTTACATGTGCTCAGTGTAATCGTCGACCCTCACGAAAGCAAGGGATTATGTTAGAGTAGTTATATTAGTTAGAGTAAAAAGATCATCACCAAAAACTTTCCTGAGTTTATTGCTAAGGGACTAGCAATATGTAAGTTTGGGGGTGTGATAGGTGTTAAATATTAGTCATTTTGACCCCTTAACTCACTATTGTTACGTTATTTCATTCCATTATTTGGTATTTTTATGTTGTTTGCATGTTAAAGCATGTTTCAGGAGATTAATGAAGAAATAAAGCTAACTTCTATGAATTAAATGAAGAGTGTGTTCTTTTTATTCAATAGGAGAGTCAACGAGGCAATCTGAGACAAAATGGCTCCCGGAGGGCAAAAACTGTATTTTCATAAGCCGTCTTCTTTAACAAAAAGTATCGTGGGTTCGAGACAAACGTTTTGGCACATTCACGGAGATAAGTGATTTTCCATAAAAATCCTACACTTGTGCCTACGCTTCCAGTACCAGAAAGTGGCTAGAATTGCAAAATCTACACTTGGACCTACGCTTGAAGCGTAACCCCGAAGTGTAAGTGTGACAACTTTAAGGATTTTTACGTGATTTTTCCTTTTTCGCCCCGGGCTTAATTGAAAGACGTGTTCGTGACTCCAGACCTCTATATACATGTATATACACTTATATTTAGGGTTTTGATGAGTTTTGAAAGAAAAAAGACGGAAAAGGGCCTCTCTATGACATTACCTATATATACAAGACCATACATCAGACGTGAGAATATTATAGATAGAGGATGGTTGGTTCTGTGAGACGTTCATTCAAGAGGTTCATTCATTCAAACTTGCTACTGTTGAGAGCCATATTCAAACCTAGAGATCCGACGAAGAAGACTATGGAGAGCGTTTCTACCTCAATGATGCATTCACCTTCTACTATGACCAACTAACTCGGTATCTAGGATTTTCTAGCAAAACCCTTGCCAAGTAATGTTGTTCTTTTATTGTTTTCAACTGTAAAC
The DNA here is from genome assembly GCA_963922005.1 of Cornus suecica. NCBI lineage: Eukaryota > Viridiplantae > Streptophyta > Magnoliopsida > Cornales > Cornaceae > Cornus > Cornus suecica. Next base: position 20,660,203 of record OY998244.1, read on the forward strand.
GATGGGAAACTATGACTATACTGTGATAATTGTAGTAGTTAAGAGACCGTACTGATTTGTAATATAAAATTATATGTTTGTTCTAAATTCTTGTCTTAGATGGAATAAATATATTATTTTGCACAATTATGATTATTCAATATTGGCTTGAACTCGGATGCTTAATCATGGTTTTCTATATAATGGTGGTAATGAAACTTGAAACCCTAGGTTGACACAGGTCGTCCCTTGGCGATTTAATATAGACATGCTTTATTTTATTTTCATGCATTAGGAGTAAATTAGAGTAACATAATTGACATGTACTAGTTAGGTCAGTTATGAGATAGGTTGTCGCAATCCGGTTGATGGTACTCCTTTTTGGAGTCGTATTTAGCTATCTACGATACGACCTGATTCACAATTATGGATCGCCTCTTACAGTTGAAACATTGATTAATTATTTTATGCGGTTAGTGGTGGTGTGATAAAAATCCTAGTTTTCTCTCTCATCTAAATCACAACCAATTTACTCGCTTTTTAGATAATTATTAGTTAAAATAGATAATTTGGTCTTTGACTACCCAAAGCAAACAATTTTCAAAAATATAATTCATTGTTTTTGAATTGCTAAAGTGAACAATCTTAGTCTATGTGGGATCGATATCCCTTACTCAAGTCATTTTGCTATTCTACAATTGATACATGCGCTTTCGTAAGGTAAAACCTAGTGTCATTAAGGTGTCATTTTTAACTACATATTTTTACACACCTGACGTACACATCAAATATGAGGCCCTTCTAGAAGGAATAAGATTGGCCCGAAGCTTATGTATTCGACGACTTCGGATATATAGTGACTCATAACTGGTGGTCAGACAAGTGCAAGGAGAATACGAAGTGGGGGAAAAGCTGGAACCATATAAGTAGTTGGTCATAATGGAGTTGTTTCACCTGGACTAGTATGTCATTGAGCAGATTCCCAGAGGGGAAAATGAAAATGTCGATCGCCTAGCCAACATGGCGTCAATCAACGATCAGAATCTGACAAGGGTAGCCCCAATCGACTACCTCGACACCCCCATCATTCAGAGACATGAATCCATTTGTGTAATACCTTGGGAACCGATCTAGATGGATCCAATCATTCCATACCTAAGAAATGGCATACTTCCTGAAGACAAGGCAGAGGCTCGGAAGATCTGCCTGAAGTCGGCCAGGTTTGCTTTCTTCAATGATCAACTTTACCGAAGGTCTTTTGGCGGACCATGCATCAGATGTCTGACCCCCACTGAAGCATCAACCATAATGAAGGAGGTTCATGAAGGATCATGTGGAAACCACTACGGAGGAAGAGCGCTAGCCCATAGGGTTCTGAATCAAGGGTATTTTTGGCCTTACTTTTCCAGAGATACATAAGCTTATTCCAGAAGGCGCAAGAAATGTCAGATCCATGGAGATAACATCTATCCTGCCCCAGAGTTGCTGAATCCAATGTTCAACCCTCACCCATTGGCACAAGGGGTAATTGATGTGGTGGGACCTTTGTCAATGGCCCTAAGGTGGATGAATCAAACACTAATACCAACCGATTACTTTACAAAGTGGGTGGAGGCAGAGTCCTACTCCACCATCACTCATAAACACGTGATCAAGTTCATATGGACTAACATCATCTGCCATTTCGGAGTTCCCAAAGTGATAATAATTGATAATGGAAGGAACCTTGATAATAGATTGACCAAAGAATTTTGCAACCAACATGGGATCCAGCTCAAGACTTCATCAATGGCATACCCACAATGCAATGGTTAGGCTGAAAGATCCAATAGAACCATACTGAATACTCTGAAGAAGAAGTTGGAAAACCTTAAAGGAGCCTGGCCAAACAAGCTTCTAGAGGTGTTATGGTCCTATAGAACCACCCCAAGACTCCCCACAAGGGAAACACCGTTTTCAATGGCCTACAAAAAAAAGTTGTGATCCTGACTGAGCAAGTGGTTCCAACCCTAAGAACAAAAACATACTAAGAAGAGCGCAACAATCAGCATTTGACTGATGAGTTAGATCTACTCGAATAAAAATGAGACGAGTTGTTATTAGACTCGCAACCTATCATCAGAGAGTCAGAAACGTCTTTAATCAGAAAGTTAGAAGGCGAGAATTTCAAGTAGGGGATATGGTTTTAAGAAGGAATATCGGACTCATCGGAAAGCTAAGAGAAAATTAGGAGGGCCCTTACACTATCACTGAAGTCATAGGGCGTGGGGCCTACCGTCTCAGGCATAATGATGGACACATGGAACCCCTCTCCCAAAATGCCTCGCGATTGAAAAGGCACTATCCCTGAAAACGTTTCCTTTGTTTTTAGTCTAAGCTAAATAAACGGATGAGGTGCTCAGACCCAGCTCTGTTCCTATTTTCAACTTTTAGTTTCCAAGTTTGTTAAGCTGGCTATGCCAGGGTTGCTTTATTCATGTAATGTTCTTCGATGTGCAATAAATGACCAATTTCCTCATTCTGCAATGTCTAAAGATATTTTCTTGCTAAAAACAAAATATTTCCTATGTATTGAGGTGATAGAGGCTCTCAAGCTTAACCCACGCTGTCAGAGGAATGAAATTAAGAAAAATATCCTAAAGTGTTGGGGTGACAGAGGCTCTCAATCCTGACCCACACTGTTAGAGGAATGAAATTAAGAAAAATATCCTAAAGTGTTGGGGTGACAGAGGATCTCAAGCTTGACCTACGCTGTCAGAGGAACAAAATTAAGAAAAATATCCTAAGTGTTGGGGTGATAGAGGCTCTCAAGCCTGATCCATGTTGTTAGCGGAACGAAATTAAGAAAAATATCCTAAATGTTTGGATGACAGAGGCTCTCAAGCCTGACCCACACTGTTAAAGGAACAAGAATCATAATATTTCCTAGTGTTGAATTGGCAGAGGCATATAGCCTAATTCACACTACCAGAGGATTTTCCTAAGTGTTGGGATGACAGAGGCTCTCAAGCCTGATCCGTACTGTCAGAGGAACAAAATTAGTAAAAATATCCTAAGTATGGGAGTAACATAAGCCAAATGGACTGACTCATGCTGATAGAGGAATAAGATAATACGAAATGTATTTTCATTAATAAAAAGCTTGAAGGTAGATACAAAAATATAAAAATGCCCGATAGGGCTTACACAACATCCTTTTATGAATTCACTAAAGAGGTTTTCATCATGATCAGGCTCAGGGCTAGCATTGGGCTTTTTCACTCCCAAAAAAGCATCCATAGCATTTGGGTCAGCAAATTTCCTTTTTGCAGGATCCTTAACACCAACGTTGAATTCTTTACGCTAGAATTCGCCAACTACGATCGTATTGAGGACCTTATAGCGATCGGTCATGCTGGAACCACCAGCCTTACATATCTCCAAGGTAGACTGGGAGATGCCGAAGTTATGCTCCAACTTTTTGCAGTCAGAGACCAATTTGGCCTTCTCACTAGATAATTGGGCATTCTGCTCCTTCTCCCGAGCAAGCTCACCTACTAACTCAGCAACTCGAGAATGAAGCTCCCCCATTTGGGCATTCAGATCTTTCTCACTCTTATCCCTCTCAGCCAAATCAGCCCTGAGGCGACTGATATCCTCAACATCTGCCTCATGAAGTAAACACAAGGCATTTGTGATGAAGAGAGCCTGAAATAGTTAAGGCAAAAAGAATCAATAGACAAAATAGAGAAAAAAGAACACATCTAAAGTAAAACAACACTTACCCCCATTATAAGGCCAGGGGTCCTAGCAACGAGCTCTTCACCCTTTGAGCCTCAAGCTCTTCGGGATAAAACAGACCTTTAGCTCGGTCTATAATCGCACCCATTGAAATAAGGCTGGGAGCAACCTGATCAGAAGACACCGGACTTTTGCTCTTCTGCCTCTTTGTGGGTCTGTCTTTGCCCATGGGACTGGTTCAGACGGAAGATGACTGAAGCAGGTTTGGAATAGTGGTCTGCACAAGTGCAGACCTAGATGCGTCACCAGGTATGGCGACCGTCACACCATGGGATTTAGATGCAGGGGCCTCATTCAGAACCCCCCCAGTTGGGGCAATGATGGGATGTCAGGTGTATAAAAATATGTGGTTAAAAACAACACATTAACGACTCAAGCTTTTACCTTACGCAATCGTACGTACCAATTATATAATAGAAAATGGCTTGAGTAAGGGATATCGATCCCACGGAAACTAAGATTGTTCACTTTAGCAATTCAAAAGCACTGAATTATATTTTCTGAAAATTATTTGTTTGGGTGGTCAAAGACCAAATTATCTATTTTACTAATATTATCTAAAAAGCAAATTAAATTGGTTGTGATTGAGATGAGAGAGAAAACTAAGGTTTTCATCACTCCACCACTAACCACATAATATAGTTCCTCACTGTATCAATTGTACGAGGGCGATCTATAACTGTGAACCAGGTCGTACCGCAAATAGCTAAATACGACCCCAAAAAGGAGTACCATCAACCGGATCGCGACAACCCGTCTCTTGACTGACCTAACTAGTACATGCCAATTATGCTACTCTAATCTACTCCTAATCATGAAAATAAACTAAAGCATGTCTATATTAAAGTTCCAAGGCACGACCTGTCTCAACCTAGGGTTTCAAGTTTCATTACCAC